>OY728156.1:2103516137-2108316137 GCA_963277665.1 Viscum album | reverse complement strand
ACACACACGAACAATGATGATAATTAAAAACGAACTTTCGATTGAATGAGGAAGCTAAAGAAGGGAAGGGGATTGAACTGAATTTAAACTATTTTAAGAACATTAATATTAAAATACATAAGGTGGAAGAGAATAAGAGATATTGAAGAAGTAACTTGCATTAAAACAGAATTACAAAGAAAGAGAATTACAAGATTACAAAAATGAAGAACACAAAAGTAAGTGAAAAGAAAGAGAGGAGGAAAGGTATCTCAAGTGTAAACTTGAGTATGGAAGGTCCTCCCAAGCCTTTGGAAAAGCTTTGGTCGTGCCAATATGATCTCCTCTCTTCTGAAATGCCAACCCCTCTCAAGGAGAGAAGGGGAGAGTATTTATAGCCCAAGGAGTGGACTGTTTGCATTCCCAATCTGTCCCTCCACTTGCATCGCCAATTTGGCAATTTAGACAGACGAATCTTCAAATATCTCCTTCTTCAAAGTTGTAGACAATAATGTTGGCAGACTACTCTAAAAATTTGGAGTCATTTTGACGTAATGATAAAAAGTTATGGCCGGTTGCATAAACAAACTTAAACTGTCCATTTCAATCCAGTCTTTTTGAAGTCCATAATGTGAAAGGTTTTTTGAATATTAAGATGCCTTCAAATCCGAATGGTTTCTTCAACAAAGTCGGCCGCCTACATATCCTCTTTCACACTGCAAAATCTCATCTCGCTTGGATGATTACATCAGGAGATATGTCATGCATACTATACTGATTTTCATTCTCGGCCAGAATGGTGGGCTGGACTTCAAAGATTTATTTGGGCCCCTTTTACTTGGATTTGGGCCATGCAATTTTTATCCAAGATGAAATGTAGTGTCCCCCAAATTATGGTGGAGAGTTAATGTTTTTGAACTTCTGGATTGAGCCCAGTAAATCAATCTTCATGAATAGTCCAGTTTCTTCACAGATTCTTTGGTCTTGTTTGTGAGGACCATATGACCCTTCAAATGGAAGAATTGGATCATGGTGCCTTCTAATGAAATGTTGTATATTGAAAGGAGAATCCTACAAAACAAGAACCACACAATTTGGATAAGTATAGTGATAGTTATAAGTAAAACATTAAACTGACTCAATTTGACTACTTCTAAAAATGCTCAAGTATTATACTTAATATTAAAACATTAATATTTCACACAAATTATGCACATTTCATATAAAATAAGTAAAGGGGGAATATAATAAGTCATGAAAATATTAATAACATCATTAGTGTATTCTCTTTTACTACAAGACTCATTTATGTATATGGTTTACTGAGACTACTAAACTCTTATATCCTTCTGGATTTGATTCCTTGTAATCATGCCAATGTAATGGTAGTAGACATCAGATCCGAGATTCTAGGGTCGGGTTGCTACAAGCTTCCTTAACCACTTTTGTATAATATTTTTTGAATGAAATCATCTTCCTCAAAATTCCCTTTCCTAGGTGTGTACACCAATTCAAACTCAATCATCTATGTATAATCCATCCATATTAAATTCCTAAAGTTCAAGTCTTTTTTAGAGAATATATATTTAAAAATCTTATAATTTGTGATGATTATGAACTTTTATATAAAGAGATAGTGTCACCATGTTTTCAATGCATAAAAATATATATAATTCTAGTTCATGTGTTAGATAGATCTTCTCATGCATTCTAAACTACCTTGAAACCTAGGCCACAACATGATCTCCTTACAAGCGAACACAACCATGACTAGATCCAAACACGTCATAATATACCACATATCCCTGACTTGGTTTTAGCAAGATTAAGATAGTTATTAAGGTGAAATTATATTTAATCTTAAGAAATCATTTCTGATAGACATAATTCCATCTGAATGTAACACCCTTTATTTTTAGAGAATCCATAAGATAAGAAATCCTTAATAAATTCAAAACAAATCGGTCATAAAATCCTACTAATCCAAAAAAAGTATACATCTCAAAAACATTATTAAGTGTATACTAAGAGATGAATGCTTCAATATTTCGAGGGTCAATTGATATTCCCTATTCCAAAATGACATTCTTGAGGAAATTAACATATTATATTTAAAATTCACACTTATAAAACATAGAATATAATCAATGATCATGTATTGTGCTCAATACATTTTTTAAGTGCTCCTCAAGGTCATTCATACTTCAAGAATAAATAAAATATAATAAACAATACCATAAAAATAATTTAGGTACCTATAGAAGATATGATTCATCATGTCCATGAATACCATAGGTTAATTTGTTAACACAAACAAAATTAATACATATTCATAATGGCCATATTGAATCTAGAATGTTGTATTCAGAATTTCCTCTTTTTTAACTCTAATGTGATGATATCCTAATCATAGATCAATATTAGAGAACCACTTGGATCCATTTAATTTATCAAATAGATCATTGATTTGTGTAAGTGAAAACCAATTTTTTATCATAACTTGATTTAGTTTATGATAATAAAATCATAAATAGAGGGAATCTTCATTCTTATTTACGAATAAAACCGGTTCAACCCAAGGTGATGAAATAGTTCTCATGAAGCCTTTCCTCTCTAACTCTTCTAGTTGAACATTTAATTCCCCAAAATTTTTAAAGTCTATTCTATAAGACAAGAGTGAAATATGAATTTTCCTAGGTATAGATCAATATAAAATTTAATTTCTTAATTGGGTGGTAACCTTGAGAAATTTTTTGGGAATAAATTTGGGTATTGATCCAAAATGGAAAGAACAGTCATATTTTCAGTTTCATCTACAATGCTCGGGTTCATTGATTCTAACTAGCTAGATATGGTTATGTCTACTAACATTAAAGGTATCAATAACTTTCCAAGATTATAAGTCAATATGGGTATTAAATTCCATCTGCCAATCACTTATAAAGATTAAATCAAAAACATCCATCTCTAGAACCATAAACTCTTTGAGAAATTACACTGTAAATGGTAATGGAACATAATGGGAATTTGAATCCTCTTCACTCCCAATACCTAAGGTGTTTCTTGATACTCATGGTGTGAAGCATTATTTACACATGTAATCCCTGTTATTTAAACACATAAGAAGATAGAAAAGAATGTGATGCACTAATTTTAAACAATACATGAATAAGAGTTAGGTTCAAAATGATAGTAATTATCACTATAGAGGGATCTGGTTTCATAGTTGTGATAGCCTGATCTACTTTGTATAGCTATCTATTGGATGGTACAGGATAGCTCTTGCTTCCCTCCTGACGTGTCATCTGAATAACCAAAGTGTTGCTGGAGGTATCCCAGTTCACCTGGGTTTGTGAGAGAGAACTAGTCTAATAGTATTTTTTCGTCCAATCATGTGAAGATTGAGGATTATTTGATCCACTTCCACCTACCAATTTCAAAATTTTATGACAATACTTCTTGAGACTCCTTTTCTTTCCACATTGGTGGAAATTCCTTAGTGGTGTAGTCTATTCCTTCTTTCTATCCATTAGTGAGTCACATTGGAAATATCATGGTTCACTACTATAATGTGGTGGATAGAAGACCAATCCAATTGATTGATTTTATATTTCTTTTCTACTCTGGGAGTAACCCTCCCTCTTGCATTCATTCATTGTGTTAAATTTTGTATGAGCACCCAAATTTATAAAGGTATCCCCTCAACTTGGATTTCTTGTAAAGTATCTCTCTCTCACTAATTAATTTTTCACTATTCCTATATAGTCAGTAATATAAAACATTACCACCTTTGATAAGACCCCAGGTCGAAGACCCCTCTCAAATATTTGTTCTTTTAGTTTATCTCTAGTAGCTACCTTCATTGTAAAGAAAAAAAGGTGAGTAAATTTAGATGTATATTTATTTGGTTGAATACTTATTTATTATATTTAAAAAAATTCTATTTTCTATTCTATTTGGAAGGTTTTTGAAAATAATTTTTTGTTAAACAATTCCAAAAATTCTTACTAAGAGAGGTCTCTATCAAAATTAGCTTGAACAGCTAAGTCCCCCATGTTAGCATCATATCCTCAAGAAAATTCATTTTTATATTGACCTTTATTTGATATTGAGTCCCAAAGAATTAAAAAAATCTCTATCATCCTTCTCAGTTATACCACTGCATGCTCAGCTCAAAATTCACTATAAAATTTTTGTGGTTTCTTCTTTAGAAATTCTCTCGAATGGTTCACCATATTAGTTTTCTCAATCCTATATCCCCTATAAATAGCCTAAAATTCTTGTACTGTACTCTGAACTAAATACTAGTTCCACTATTGTTTTATTAAAACCACATTCTTAGTTTCTTACTCTCACTAGTTTCTCATTCTCCTTATTGGTATAATTTTTTCCCTACAAACCATTTTATAAGTTTATAATTTTTTACTTTTACTATTCATCTTTTCGTGGTTACATTTTATATATCAAAAAAAATATCACATGTCAGAAATAAAATAATCAGGCGGAAATGAAGTCCTAGTGGGAAGTATATTTACTAATTCGTAACACCTATCACTCACAGGTTAAACCTATGATGATTAGTTAAAGACACACCTAGAAGTTCTTAACAAAACTTTTTTGTACCAAGACTACCCTGGTAACTTGATATTTATCATAAAATATTGTATATGTCCTTTTATGATTTAAATTTCAAGTCCTAATGTGTCTTATCTCCTTGCTATTATCCCAACTAAAGGACTTTCCAAACTGATACCATTTGTAACATCCTGCCTAGCCCATTGGATTGGGTCAATTCGGAGGTGCAACTAACCTTAGGTGATGTCCCCAATACAAAAAAGGTTAAAATAAATTCCAATGTATTTCCTAAATATTGGGAGATGATTTCCCATTTTTAACCAATGAAACATATCAAGTGGAAATAAAAAAACCAATTATATAATGTATGATAAATAAACTATACAATATAATAAAATAATAATAAAATAATAACATCAAAGTAATATTATAACAGCCAAAATATAGAAAAATAAAATTCACATGTAGTAAAAAAATCTAGCACCAAGGTGGAACTACTCCCAACCATGACACGAAACATTATAACCTCTATCTCTACCAAAAATTAATGCGACTATCAAGGTGATCCACTAGTGAATTATGAAACATGTCCCTTTCCTGTATTTTGAAAAAAAACATATACATATGAAATGAGGGGAATATTTAGGGGTGACTATAGTATCATAGTAGAAAAATACCATATACTTTCCCACATTAAACTAATATCTCAATCATGTTATCTCGCATTTTTATAAAATAGATAGGAGGAATATTAAAATCAGATAAATCAGTTTTCACCATATTCACAAAATTAGATAACCAGATTTTAGAAAAGTAATATAACAAAAGATGGGTTTACCTTTTAAGAAGTAGAAGTGATTCATTTATTTCAATTTTATATAATACATCCAAAATTTCATACTCACATACACTTGTACATGTATAACATAGACATCCCTATACTCACAAGTAGTGAGTCATTATTTCACAAAGAAATCGATTGGTAACCCAATTTAATGATGGTACTTCCGACCATGATCCACTCCGTGTTTCTATTATTTGATTGAGTTACTTCTAACCAAGATCTTTCACACATAAACATGAACACATGAAACCTAGTTACTCTGATAATATATATTAAAAACCATCTTTCTTTAAGAACCCATTAATTAAATAAATCAAATAGGTTATGGGAGACACCCAAAACCAAATTTTAAAATAGAAATAGTAATAGAAAAATCCAATACATTTTCATTAGGTAAACCCCATTTAAAATAATAAGGTATCTATTTATAAAATCCAAAATCCTTCGCATTCCAATGAACGTAGAAAGAGGGGAAACCTACCAACCTAGGTTTTCTTGGCAAAACCAATACCCCATGAATCCATAGGTCAAGGATAGATCTTCCTTTAATTTGATGAATTACAAGAATTCCCCATTAAAAATGTCTACTCCCATAGATTAGGTCATTATATCCCTATTCTAGTGTTTTTTAAGAGAAAATGAGTATATCTAGAACAAACGGATTGAATGGAGATCTTACCTTTGATTTTCAAGATCAATTGCTTGAAGGATAGTAAAAATTAGATTCTGTAATTTAAATATCACCAAAAATAGCCTAAGGGAACAATTTAACTCAAGATCCTAGTTCAACATAGGAATAGTTATCCTTTTCATGAAATTTTTGTGTTAAAAATCATATTTCCATACAATTTATTTATCATCGTATGATTAGACCACACATTTTGACAAATAATGCACTAACCATTCAATTTAGATCTCTCCTAAAGGATACCAAGTTGAAAAAATATGCATTCCATCTAATTAAATCATGTGATAATTGCTCATGTGGCTAGTTCTGCACAAAATCCCTTGCATAGTTTCCTGAAGACTTGAGTATAATTCAACTAACCATGCTCAGAATGTGCACCTATAAAAAGGCATCTGAAACCTTTAATAAACATCCAAAAACTTCCCAAGTATTAACCCAAAAATTACATTTATTTAAATAATCTATAAAATAAGTAAATACATAAAACTAGGAATGTTTCGAGTAAAGGTTCATTATATTTTATTATGATATAATTGGACTATATCTTGATGATTTGATTTTTTTAAGCGGATTACATGATTTTTAAATTTTTAATGTGATGTTTTATTATTTTTTAGAAAGGAGTAAATGATTTATTATTTTATTACACCATTTATGTATTCCTCTTGTTATTGTTTATATATTTAATTGATTTATTTACATGAAATTTGTTAAAATTTATGTGAAAATGGTTACTTTTATGGATCATGTATATTGATGTCATGAGAGTTTTAAAAAAATTAATTAATTTATTTTTGTTTTAGAAAACATCATGGGAGGCCATAGGTATCTATGTAGGAATTATATTAATACTTTTTATACATTATATGTCTCGTATTATTGGTACCTTTAGCTTAGGTCCCATGCTGAGTAATGGGATTGAACTTCTGATGAGGCCAATTCAGGATAACTTTAGCATGAGTGAATAAGATTGCACAAATATGCTATTGAAATAGTTATATTAGAGTCAAGGACTATATTTCCTCCTTAATACCTACCTATTTATCCTGTAATTATTTATGGGTGATTATTCTTATGATTGTTATTATTATATGACTGATATATCTTTTTTATGGAAAACTATTCTTGAATGGTAAAATAAATTAAAATATATGATTTGTTTTCATTATTTAACATTTTAAATTAAAATTGGATTATTTATTTATCTTTATATTAGTATTATTGGTTTTCCTTATAAAAGGAAATGTATAGAGCCTTGGATAGTATCTTATTGGTATTTATGATCACACTATAAATATACAGTTTTGTGTGTATGTAGACTTGGTTATCCATGATGTTAGTAATAAATAATGAACTAAACTCTTTTGGTGGTGTTCCATAGTAGTTCATTGGATATTTGGCATTTATGTCATGTGGGAGGTGATCAAAATTCATGTAGAGATGGAGTTATTTTAGTAAATTGGGTATTTTAGTTCTTTTTTTGGAGTTATACATCATAAAAGGACACGCCGATTAATATTTTTTACTTTCTTAGTCTACTTTAATGTTTTTAGATGTCATGTATAAAATTTTCTAAATTTTCTTTAATAATTCTATATCTAGATGTCATTATTTGGGGAATGTTTCATAAGATATTTATATAGGGTTGGGTTATTTAGAATTTGTATACCTTATCTTGTTATTATCAATTTTGGAAATATTTTTTACTCGTGTGACTATCCCAACTTATGGAATTTCATGCCAGATTCATGGTAGGAATCCCTCATTTTTATTTTATTCTAAATAGAGATAAATCATCCCCAACATATATTTTTGATTCACAAAGAACTTTTTTCCAACCTATTTTGATCTATAATACACTTTAGTCAGTGTAACATGCTAATCTATGTGCTAATATAGAATACTTGGGTTGATATGTTATAGTATTACAGAGAGAATTGATGGTAGTGATTATTATAGGTGACAATTTAATGTTATTAATTACTATTATATATATTCAATAAGGTTTGGGATGTATGGGCATGTTTTTATGTTTTTTACATAGCAATACACTATCAAAATTTTTACTATGGTTTTAAATATGTGTTGTGTTGATTTTTGGGGGGATTTTATATCATTAATAATGAATTTCTAGTTTACTTTATATATGTCAGTTTCATGTATTATTTTAGTGGTGGATTGAACACATATTATTAGATATTTAATGGTATAATTCCTATTATTATGTGTGTATTCCCATTTGGTTAAATTATCCAGACTATGACCTATTGGATTCGGGCTTGGAGAGGCACACTTGTTAATATAATTAACCTAGAAATGTCTATATGAGATTGGGTTGTGTAATTTAATTCTTATATGATGTTGTAATGCTTGTGTATTTTAAAACATTACATTTTTTAAACATATTAAGAGTTTTAAAACCTTGAATTTTAAATGAATGGACTTGATGTTACCAAAAAATTATATTTTTTAAAATTAAATGGAATATATATAGTAAAAATTTATTCTTGTCTCAGTAGGAATATATTTTTAAAATCATTAAATGATTAAAAATAGTGAATTTAAAATGAGTAAATACCATATTGAGAAAAAAATTAAATTTTCCACTACTCAACCTCTAATGAATGATTCTAAAAATATTTATATGATAATAATTCCATGATTATTTTTGAGGATATTGTGAAAGTTATAATTTATTAATGGGACAACTTATTTTTAATTACAATTATAGTGAATAGGTTTATTACTAAACCTAACAAACCACTCATTAGTAATCCTTAAACTGGGTAAAAAATTATGTTCTAAATGATGGTAAACATCATAATGTTTTAGGGTTTATAGACTATGATTATTCTTTTAATATTTGTAATAAAAATTTCATAATATTTTTTAACATCCTCTCAGGGTCATTTTACTCATAAATAAAAATTTTAATCTATTACAGTTATTTATATTTTAAAAAGGGTTAATTATAGCTTTAATTGAATCTATAAAATAATTTTGTGCCTAAATTTAATAGTGATAGGGATATGCATATCTCATTCAAAGGTAACTATCTTTTTATCATAATAATTGTGATCTCCACTTGCCAAAAATTCATGTTTTTCATAGAAGATAAAAATATATTTACATTAGACTAAATTTCATAAGAGTAAAAATTGAATGTAGATAAATTATTATATATAAAATTTATATAAATTATAACCCAAATTTGATATTATCTAAAGAATCACTATCTATTAAAATGCAGGTACAACTTGAATTTGATTAATTTTATGGTTAGGTCATAATATCCATGAGAGGATGGTATAAGAATACTAATTTCATGGGATTGGGTTATTAAATTTACAAGGATGAGATGTATTTTCATGACTCCCTCCCCCCAAATGTTCCCCTCCTAGGATAGAAATTAGATAAGGGAGATAATGACACCCAAATACCACCTTCAATAGGCCACAAGTTGGCAACAAGCACCGAGGGTATATCACACACATAGATAAGAGGAATTACCCTATAAGAAGAACATGAGGAAAGAGAGATAAGATAGAGACACCAAATAAATATTTATTAATATAAAAAAAGATCCCAAGTACATGAATGTAATTTCAAACAACTAAACAATTTTAAAGAAGACCACAAGTTCTAAAAATAAAATCCTTGGCAGTGACATTGAATCCCAAACATCTCCTAAACAACACCACTAGCTAGTAATGTCTGGAGTGATCACTAAACATCTCCTACAGACCTAAAAATAGTTTATATATACATAGTGATATAATAATGAGAATAATAGATAAATTACTCCTTGTATTCACTCATGAAAAATATAAATAAAACATACTAAATCTCAGTGAATAATAAGTGAAGATAAATCATCACCTAATTAGGTATACTAAGTTCTTTGAATCACTATGGATCTCTCACTAATTATCATATACAAGTAATCATATAATATCCAAAAATATCAAGAAGGTACCTCACTACCACTTCCTCATTGGTTTACTATTATACCCCAATATCGCATGTCTGGAACCATCTCTCTCCAAAAGTAAAATAGCCTGAAGACCCCCAGGATACTATATCATACCATGAACCCAGTGCATCACGTCATATCATCATCGCATTCCACATCTCTAGATAGTAATGGAGTAGATTATGGGAGCCACCACAACCCATATGCCAAGTATTATACCCCAACCCAAAACAACTCATACATGGAATACCTGTAATAATCCATAGGATTCTATATCCATAGATAAATGTGTTCAAAATAACTAAAATCTATTACATCCCTCTACACACATTTTTGGGAAACATAACCACCATACATACCAATACATAATACTTCTAGTAGAAGAGATTGGGTCAAGAGGGGGTAGTCAGCCATCTGTTCCTCACTAACCTAGATATTGGGGAAGACATCCTTATAGATCCCATTTGGTGTCAGTCACCCTACCAACATGGGTGGGGTAACATATAAAATCACATAACATGAAAGATATATTTAGATCATATCCACACTATTGGAATCAACCTATTTTTATACTCAACTATAGTTATTGTCTCTAAGGACTATGTATCCTATAAGCACAGAAGCATTTCAAGGAGACTATCATTAATTTATTTCCATTAAAAATTTCACATTATGTTAATTATTTAAATTAACCATTAACAATACTAACTAATTCCCATTCCCTCCAGTCATAAACCAACTGATCCTATGATTTCTTGATATTATTATCATTTTCATTCCAGCAATCCAACAACCCCATGGGTTAAAACATTTATTTTTCATTATTATTATATATTTATAGGTACTATATGACTCTTTCTAATCTACCATAAAATAGATTCATAAAACAAGAAAAACTAGCTACCTAAAATAGTTGGAAATGGAATATTGAAACAGGAAACTTATCCATCTGGTCATTAATAAAATTCATAAAAAATAAATAATCCTAGCTTTTATCATAACAATGGGAAATCCCAAATTATACCTATTCTATTTACCCCAGTTCCATCCCCAACACCACCTTTCATATCATCATACATCCATCCTACCATCACCAGTACCAACTGCTTCCACAAACCAAGTACTCCTTATCATGTCTTGTCAAACCATCGTCCATCCTAGACTCACATCTCATCACATCACAAGGCTCACATCTAAAGTAATCATATAAGGCGGTATGTAAATAACAAAAAAATTCAATAGGTCTTCAAGGTTCAAAAAACCATGGCATCCACCCTTCATAATGAAATGTTCATGCTCAGCCCCAAACATTTATTATAACAAAAAAATGGTCCATTTTCATATTGTATTAATAGATTCATTTATATTAGGTTACAACCACATGTAACCTAATGTATTAAATATTAAAATCTATAAATTATTCAAACATGCTTCTAAACATAACTTCTAGTTTCATCAAACTTTAAAGAAGAACATTTTAAATTAACATGCTTCTTTATTATGTTATCAAAAAGCATACCAGCTTCACATTCTTTATAAAATTACATTAACATAATAAAGAATAGTTTTATTTAACAAGCATAAAGAATCACATTGATTTTCAACAAATTATAAGAAATAATATCATTTAATCATGCCTCTTTAATTTTTTATCCAACAAACACTATCAGATTTTTTCTTTACCCATTTCAATATATCAAAAATATTAAACCATATCATAAGAAAACATGTTAATTGTAGAATAAAAAAATATAGAACAATATCTAGAAAAATAAGAGACAAATTATTATCATGGTGGAAACACATGTGATTGCTACAACCAAAACCAAGGATCATTATTTAATACAATTTAAAATTTATTAAGGTTAATTACATAATCACCCAAAGAGATAATCCATGATAATTTTATTATTTCACATAAAATAATTGGAGAAGAAACGAATCCCCTACCTTGATTAAAAGTTTAACATTTTTTTCACAAGAATAGACGATCGTGGATCATCCACCACCAAAACCGAAGGAATATTTTCTAGAACCTAACACCCAAAAACCACCATCAAACCACACTCATCAACACCCAACCTAAGAGTATTGGTCTTAGTGAACATACAAACAAAATTATGAATGAAGTGGGGAAAATAAGGGAATATAATTCCCATAAGCAAGGCATCTAAGAAAAGAAAATCATATCATAAGCCAGATAAAGGTTAAAAACCACAAAACATTAATAAAAAAGAAGATATGAACAAAAAAACTTTGGATAATGATCATGTATATATGAATAACGTTATCAAGTGATCTCCTCTACATCATTATGTCACCATAAGACACTAACTAAGGGAATAGAATTCCCACACAACACCTTCTCTAGGCAGTCCTGGATCTCTACAGGACACTCCTCAAAGGTTGCAACATTGTAAACATTGATATCACCTAAATTGATGATGTGAGAGTTATCATGAAGATAATGGAGGATCTAGGACACATAGAAGACATTATTTATCTAGATTATCTATAGGGGAAGTTTTATCCGGCACACAATGGCTCTAACATGAGCCAACACCTCAAAAGGCTAAATGAATTGGGGAGAAATCTCACTCCCATAACCAAACATTCACTAACCATGATGAGAAGTAACCTTCAATAACATGTAATATACAACATTTAACTCCATATATCTCATACTATGATCTACATAGGAACTTTTGATGATCCTATGTTGCTCTCATCCTTAGACAAATCACATGAACCATCAATATCGTGCTTTGTACTAGCTCCAATCCAAGAATTGATGACTCTCAAACCCCAGTCCAGCAGAATGGAGAATGTAAAGGTTGTCCATAAAAATATTTAAATAGTTCCATATTAATGTTGGATTGGAAAAAAAATATTTTAATAAAACTTGTCCAAAGGTAGGTTCCTCATCTAATAACCTCTTAATTCTAGGACACAAGCATGCAACATGTATTCAAGTGTTAGGATAATCTGCTCCAACTAATCATTAATCTGTGGATGGAAAGTTGTGTTAAGGCACAATTGGGAACCAAAATAATGTTGATGACCTATACACACCCTGGAGGTAAAATGATGATTGCGATTAGAGATGATCATCCTCGGGACTCCATGGAGTCTCACCAACTCCTCTAGATACTGACTCGATGAAACCTCCATCAATATCAACTCTTTGATCATTAATAAGTGAGATAATTTCAAAAAAAGGTCCTATATCATACATATTTTATCATATCCACACTACCCTTGAGTTAAAATAGTGAAAATGTCCTTCAAAATGTCCTCCCACTTCCATTGAGAAATGTCCAACTTCTAGAGAAAACCGTAGGGAACACGGTATTCATATTTCACCTTCGAGCATACTAAATGCCTATAAATGAACTATGAAACCACATGATTTAACCTAGGCCATAAAAACTGACCTCATAGGGCATAGTACATCTTTGTTACAATAGGATGTACCACTAAGGATGAGTTTTGAAACTCATGTAGAACCACCTCATGCATCATCAAAGGAAAAAAAACCTCCCTGAAACAACTCCTGGTGTTTATTATACTCAAACCAACCAACAGGGGAATCACCATAGACTACTCGATCTCACCAGACCTCCACCTTGGAATCCCACAGCTATATGACTGCACTATCATCTATAAAATTCATCCTCTGCAACTAACCTATCCCATATCAATATGAATCTCTGAGAGCTCTTATATAACACTCCATGAATCTCCATATTCATGCACAGTATCACTATGTGACTTACTTCTCAGTAAATATGTTATAACATTACTCTTTCTAGGTATATAGAAAATATAAAATTCATAATACTGTAATAATTTCATCCATCATCACTATCAAAAGTTCAGGTTGTTATTGAAGAATACATACCTTAGGGACTTATGATTGATTAAAAATACAAATATCACTCTAATGGGGTAATTCCACCAAAAAATCAAGGAAAACAAAACCACTACCAACTCAAGATCATGGATGGAATAGTTATGTTCATTGGGTCATAACTACCAAGACCCATAAGAAATAATGGATCTACACTATATCAAGACACTTTCCAAGAAAATATGAGAAGTGGTACGAAAAACCTCAAACTAAACTCCCTCCTATGGAAAACAAAAAAACTAGAGCACTAACCAACTTCTCCTTAATGTATTTGAAAGCTTCCTAACATTTTTCAAACCATAGGAATAGTTGATCCTTCCAATTCAAGGTTTTTATAGATTTTTTAATCTAAGAGAAGTTAACAGAAGCCTGAAAGGCCAAGGAAACTTTGCACCTCTGTAATAGTCTTAGGAGATTCCTAATAAACTACCACCTCGATCATAAAATAATTTATATCTAATAGAAACTAAGACAAAAAATTCCCCAAGAAACAAACCTCAAGAGCCTAAAAATCACACTTTGATAGCTTCCCAAACACCTTTTGATAATGAAGAACTCTCAAAACTACATGAAAATGCTCTATATACTCTTCCTTGGACATAGAGTGCATAAGGATCTAATAAATGAAACCTCCCCAAAAGCAGATCCATGAACTTTTGTAACACTATGTTCATCAGACCAATGAACCAAGTTTGAGTATTCATCGCATCAAATGGAATTACAATGAACTTGTAATTCCTATAACAACATCGAAAATAAATTTTCAGTATATCCTCATACTTTACCCACATATAATAAATGGGGTAACCAGACATTTGATCTATGAATGAAAATACTCCTAAAAATGTTTCACTTAGGCCTCTTTATTTGGAAACTTGACTAAATAATAGCATAGAAGGTTTCTGAAACATATCCTAGACTCTCACATGCTGGAACTCCTATGTCAAAGAATAATAAGCCCCTATAAATTGTCCACATTCATGGTCGAATAAATAAACTTAGCTCAAAATCGGTCTTATAACTTATCCCATGAGACAACCAACTCCTCATGATCCCTGAGGAATATGAATGAAAACTTTCTAACTTCCCCATTTAGAATCATCACCACCAATAAAACCCAGCTATTCTTCTTATCATGTATCGAACTGAAGTTTATCTCCACCTCCTCCAATACTTCTTCTATCAATGAGTCTGAAATGGGTTCGTCATACTTCTGTAAACTATGGTACTTAAACTCTATGATTTTCCTCCTCTAAGTGTTTTCGTCATTGACCTTAACCATAGAGAAATCTGTTGGAACATCCTATTGAACTTCTTTAGCACAAATATGATGAGGGTGTCGACCTGGGTCCATATATTCAAAATAATAAAGGGTTAAGGAATCTTAAACCTATAATATGGAATATTTATGATTATTTAATTAATTAAGGTTCATATTAATCCTATGGTCTGCCCATTTCAAACACAAGCTTAAGGAATAATGGTGCATAATCATTTCCTATGTCTTTACCCTACAACCAACATAACTTCACTTAGTAGGCTTAGTAAACTTAAATTTCCATGCATCGGGTCATAAGGGTCCCTAAATACCCATTTCCTAGAAGGTTTCCATTGTTTACATCACATACTAAACTTAGATGAAATAATTTCTCAACCAACATATGTAGTTATTACTAATTCATATCTCTAAACTTCATCCTATCCATCAACCTATCTTTGATACCACTCTCTCAAGACCCTATTCCCACAAAGGCACCCCTTATGGGTTGGTAATGAGAGAAGGTAGATAATTATTCCCAAATCCCTCCTCCAATAGTTCATGGGTTGGCAAAAAACCCCAAGGTTATATCATACACATATATTGGAGTCATTAACTTATAAGAAGAACATGAGTAAAGAGAGATAAGATAAAAATACCCAACAAATCCTACCCTGGAAAAAATAAAAGATCCCAAGTACATCCATGTAATTTCATACAACTGAAAAACTATATATTAAACCAAAAGTACTAAAAATAAAATCCTATGTAGTGACCTTGAAGCCCAAACAGCTCCTAAACAACACCACGAGAAAGTAATATATATCCTGATCACCAATCATCTTTTGAAAACATAAAAAATAGTTTATATGTACATAGGGTGATCATAACATGTATACTCACCGGGATCCTTCTCAAAGCCTCTTGTACAAAAGATAAAGGAAGAATAAAAAATATTTGTGAACAAAAAGTGAAGATAACTTATCACCTAATCAGGTATACTAAGTTCACAACCTCGCTATGTATCTCTCACTAAGTATCACATAGAAATAATCATATAATATCCAACAATATCAAGAATTAACCCTTATACCACTTCCCCACTGGTTTTCCTCTATGACCCAATGTCACACATCCTAATCCATATCTCTCCAAAAGTAATAAATCCAAAATAAACCTAGGATATTGTACCATTCCATTCACCCCATGCATAAAATTATCTCATCATCACATACCACATCTCTAGATAGTAACTAAGTAGTTTTTGGGAGCCATCATAGCCTGTATGTTGAGTATTATACCCAAATACATCACATCCCATACAAAACATACCTATAATAATCCATAGGATGTTATATTCAGATATAAATGTGTGTGAAATAACCACAATCTATTATATCCATCTACACACATATATGGGAAAGGTAACCACCATGAAAACCATCATATAATACTGCTAGGAGAAGAGAGTGGGGAAAGAGGGGGTAGTCTGTCATCTATTCCTCACCAACCTATATGTTAGGGAAAACACCCTTCTATAGTCCATTGGGAGTTAGTCTCCCTACCAAAATTGGGGAGTAACATACTAAATCACATAACATACAGGATATGTATATCTCATAACCACACTATGGGAATAAAACTAGCCTTATATTTCACTATCTGACCCAATCCATGGCTTAAGCTGCAACTACCCCAAGCCCAACTCCATAGGCCATGGGGTGGAAAAAAGTGCCAAAAAGGTATAAATAACTTGGGGAGGACTTTTCCTAAGTACCTATATGAACAAAAACATCCATCTTGATGAAAAAGTGTAGAGGGAAATAGTAAAAGATACAACACAACTATAAAGTAAACCAAACATGTATAACCTCTAAGTATTACAAGAGTATGATAGTAAAAACTGAAAGGCAAAGAGGAAAAATACATGTCTAACCATAAATAGGTCTCAATATGAAAAAAAATGGAAAATTAAACTATTGATAGATCCCAGTTCCAGAATCCCAAGCTATGACCACCATATGCGGTCCAAATCACCCTGTATCCCTAAGCTCCTCTGGCATCACCATTGACCTGTCTGTTTATGCATAATTCATGACATGTGCAGGCAAAGCCCGTGTAGGGATAAGTATATAAATATCTAGTAGGAAACCCTAAAAGTGTAAGGGGGTTCATTAAGATATAAAATAGGAATAGAAAGATGGTATATACAAGATACAATCAAATAGAATAACTCAACCCAAACCAAGAGTGAAAGTAAACTCATCAAAGCACAAGGGGATCAACATGGTGAGTAGATTAACTACAAATTGAGTCTTCACCACCTATAGTACAATATTAGAATCATCCATCCATGATAACATAAACATGTAAATTGCATGGCCTGCCCCATGTGTCTCTGCCTCTCATGGAAAGAGAGTAACCAAATCTAAGGTGTGGATAAAAAAGAAAAATATATATATTCTCAGTAAAAAGAATCCTAAATGAGAGAGTAAGGGGATATCCATATCACAAATCAGACCAAGATGAGGAGTATCCAATAGTTCCAAAAGTCCATCAATGATGCTCATCATCTCACACCTCTACTCAGAAGTAACCATCCAAGTCAAACTATAACTCATCATTATGCCACACAATCGAGTTGGAAAAAAATTAAAAGTAGAGGACATGTTTCCTAGTACGTTAGGGGGTTACACTCTATAAGAATCCATATAGTACCCACACTTATTCTGATGGGGGTTCCACTCTAATGTCATGAGGACCCATTCCCTGTGCTGATAGGGTGATTCCACTCTAGTCATTGAGGACTCACTCCCTACTCGGTAGGGGGTTCCACTCAGAACGTAGCTGTAGAGTACCCATGCCCATGTTGATGGTAGGTTCCACTCTAGTGTCATGAGGAACCATTACATATGTTTATAGGGTTTTCCACTCTGTTAATTGAGTACCTACGCTCTATCCAATAGGGGGTTCCACTCATAATTCATTATAGAGGATCCGTGGGCACACTTATGGGGGTTCCACTCTAGTGGTTGAGGACCTGCACCCTACCCAGAAGGGGGTCCCGCTCAAAAAGTAGATATAGAGTACCCGCACCCATGTTGATGGGGGTTCCACTTTAGAGGTCAAGGACTCAACTAACCATATCTACTGGAGGTTAAAACTCTGTAGTGTTTGGTGAATCTTTCTGTTCACTACCGTCATCGAGTGTAACCTAAATAAGTTTCATTCTTTAAAAAATTCACAGTATACCTAAAAATCCACAACCGATGACACCATCACATTCTACATTCAAAAACACTCAGGATAGGCTACTCGTGGGCCAAAATATGAGCTCAAATAAAGTAGATACAAATGATTGAAGTTTCTTCAAAATAGGTCAAGGGGTACACGGTATGTGAGAGGACCCACCTGGTGTGTGGTCCTGCTCCACCTCTTGACCATGTACCTATATGGAACACAACTCCCATACCATGTAGTAGTACATGTAGTGTAGGTGGAATACATGATGTGTCAAGACTAACCAGGATCAGGTCGTGTGCTTCTAGTCATGTCCGTGTGCCAGACCTGATGTCCATATACTCAGGTATATGGTCATGTAACTGATCATGTAATTCCACATGGGATACCACTCATGTGATCCATCACATGGTTTTTCCATTTGGGGAATGGGTACATAGTGTGTTAGAGTTCTACACATCATGTCTTCCTTATCATTTCCAAAACCCTATCCACCGCCGTCGAGGGTCAACATGTTGTGTATTCATCCCTGTACATGGCATGTAGTCTGGTTTTCTCCATAATTATAAATATACAATCCACATTCCATATCTAGATAACTATATCCACTTCTCTATATATCCCCCCTTGTATCTATCTGAGATTAGTGTATATGGCCGTGAATCATGGATTCTGGCCATCATTTGCTGGAAATTGGATTCCATTTGATCTTTGGTGGTTTATCATTCATCCCGTACGAAACCAATGCTCCTTCCTTTGATTCATTAGTCTCAATTCATCAAAATTAGCATCCATTACATACAAAAAAACTATATATGACTTCATTTCATTAATCCATGGTTTTTTTTATCGATCTGTCATGGTTTCGGGGGTCCGATTGGTCTCAGTACTGCCCAAAAATGTCAAATTGGGACTGAGGGGTCCTAGAGGTGATGAATGCAAAGAATATTTAGAATACAACCACCATAATAAAAGTTTTAATCATCATTGGACAAGAGTTATTGGCCAGTTATCAATAAAGGTGATACCGGGTCAGAAAACATTGAATAAATCAATTTAATCTAGTTTTTATGTGCATGCTTAGGCCATAATTAGTGCGGATCCAAGAATAAGGATAGATCTACTCAATAAATTTGATCAAAGGATTTAAATCACAAATTAATTATTCATACCTGGTTTTGGATCATTTTTTTATAAATGATCTCCAATGAAGAAGAGGGATTGTTGTGTTCGTTGCATCCTGATATGCTCTGATCTGGCATTTCTTCATCGTCTGATGTGATCTTCCAACAGAAGGAGGAAGGAGAGTGTCCTTGGTGATTCCAAGATTATGAGGCTGACCCTATCCAATATTCTATGATGATATATTTATAGGAACAAAATTTTTCAAATGAAACTAATTATTAATTTAATAAATTGATTAATTCCATATAATGTATCTCCAATAAGTGAGAAGTTCGAACATCCCATGCTGGCCTATCTTAGGTTGCACCTAGGGTAAACACTGCATTCCAAACTCAAACTTTGTATTGGATTTCTAATCTAATATTCCATTTAAGTTTTATCCTATTTTCTTTAATAATCTACTCACTCACAATATAAAATATATTTTATATTTTTATAAAATTAATTTTAGACACACCAGGCCTTGAAATAACATGTCATATCATCTCCTAGCTCTATAAATATATATAGAAATACTTCAAAGTCTTACAAGGAAAAAGCCAAGTCTCTACATCATTCCCTCTAATATTTTCATCCATAAAAATAAAAACTACGAAAACAACTTGAGATACTGAGCCCACACTTGGATCTCCCGCTCCCAGGAACTATTATGCATGTTCATATGCTTCCACAACATATAGACCAAGGGTATCATATGTCCATGCCTAGTCCTCTTCTATCGATCCTCGATCACCACTGGTTTCTCTATAAAGGTGGATCCATCCTCGATGTCCAGCTCACCCCAGTCGATAAGATGTGTAAGTACATGAACTAATCTCCTTATTTGCGATATATGGAAGATTTTATGCTCCTTCTATGTCTATGGGGGTATGGAGAAGTGGTAGGAAACCTCACCAACCCTCTTCATGATCTCGAATGGCCCGATGAACCTTGTGGACAGATTTTCTCCCTGATTGAACCTCTGCAATCCTCATCATGGGAATACTCTTAAGAAAACATGGTCTCCCTGATCAAACTACAAGGGATTAAAATGGTGATCTATGTAATATTTTTTCCGGTTATGGGTTTTCTTCATCCGCTCATGGATGAACTGGATTTTTTCCATTGTCACATGCACCATCTCTAGTCCCACGGGATATGTCTCTCCAATCTATGTCTAACATAAGGGTGACCTATAGGGCCTCCTGTACAGGGCCTCAAAAGGTTTCATACCGATGGTATAGTGTTGTTTTTTGTTGTTTGAAAACTCTAACAAGGGAAGGTGATCCTCTCAACTCCACTCGAAGTCAACATGTAAGCCCTCTACATATCCTTCAACACCTAGATAATGCACTCGGTTTTCCCATCGGTTTGGGAATGAAAGGATGTAATCATCCTCATTTGGGTCCTGAATGGCTCTTGTAGGCCTCTCCACAATCATGATGTAAACTGAACATCATGATCAGAGACAATCATCTAGGTAACCCCATGAAGATTAAAAATATCCTATACATATAGGTACCCCAAACTCTCCACTAAAATATTCTACCTAGTATAAAATAATTGTTCCAAATTCATGAGTCTATCAACTATCACTCGGATAGCATCATGGACCTTCAATATGAGAGGAAACCCTATGATAAATTCCATGGATATGTCATCCTACTTTCACTCCAAGATCTCGAGGGGCTTCAAAAAACATGTTGGAACATGGTGCTCACCCTTCACCTACTAGAAAGTGAGGCACCAAGAGATGAACTCAACTATGATTTGTCTCATGAAGGACAGCCAAAATTGTCACTGTAGGTATCTGTATATCTTCCCCACACCGGGATGTAAAAATAGGGAATAAGTGTAAAACTATGGAATCACTTCCTCCAGAATCATGACTAGAACCACCATCCACCCCTAAAATAAGATGATGTGATTTCCTCCTTCAGAATATCTAATTGGTGATTCTCATGTGGATATTTGGTCACACAAGACCTCACAGTTGATGTATCCCAGAATTAACTCTCTCACATTCTCAAGAAGCAAAGGAGTCAACACCATAGATGGAAAAAAAGTTATACCCTCCTACTCTAGAAAGGTCAGCTGCAAGGAGGCCAACTGATCTAAAGCCTCCTACACTAATCTAGCTTGGGGCTTCTTGTTAAGGGAATCTTCTCCAATATTTCCATTTTCTAGATTATAAACTATATCAAATTCATAGTACTACAGGAATTCTAACTAGTGATGTTGTTTTCGGTTCAAGTCTCTCTATGTGAAGATGTACATGAGACTTTGGT
Organism: Viscum album; assembly: GCA_963277665.1. Classification (NCBI taxonomy): domain Eukaryota; kingdom Viridiplantae; phylum Streptophyta; class Magnoliopsida; order Santalales; family Viscaceae; genus Viscum; species Viscum album. Next base: position 2,108,294,218 of record OY728156.1, on the reverse strand, counting down.
GATTTGAGTAAACCACAAAGAGCTCTCCTAGAAGTTAGTACATCCACACCATCAGGGAAAAGATTGTCACTTCCAGCTCTAGGTTATGAGTCACGTAGTTTTTATCATGGGATCTCAACTACTTCAACCCATATGTGATAACTAACTACTGATTCATTAACACTCATCTAAGACCAGCTCTTGAGGCATCGAAATACACTACAAACTCTATGTAATGTCCCGAACCTGAATTCCACTCAATAGTACCCTAGGCCCAGTTGGCCACAAGGCCTCAAGCGCATCTCCCCAATAGTCAGAGGCTTATAACTAGCATTAAGGTCCAAGGTGAGTCATTGGGGATACAATCCCCTCATTACCATAGTATATCATAGTTGAATTCAATAACATACAGATAGTGGAATAAGTAAAACAAGAATACAATAGATACATAGCAGGAATAGATAATAATATCAAAATATGGTTCATATAAAATGATACACATGATACATGTATCTAGAAAATATCCAAATAGGTACATGGAATTATAATATAATACACATTTCCAAATTGAAAAAATACCAAAAATTACCCATAGCATCGCAATCCTTAGATTGGTCCCATGCTCACCTACTCCAAATCAAAGATCAATAACCATTGTTAGGGTGTTTTCCCATATTATATCTTAAAAAATATAATATTTTTGGGTCCCCAAGGGATTCCAAACAGGGTGTGACATAAACATCCTAGTAGGTAACCACCCAAAATTCTATATAGTTCTAACCATCATAAAGCAGTAGTCTAAACAATTGTAAGTAAGTAGTAATTTAAGAGTGAATTCCCATGGAATATGTCTACTACAAAAAGTATTGACAAACAACCTCTCAAGGATCCTTGAAACATGTGTTAGCTCTTAATAAGGTATCTATAAGCAATGTAAATAAGTAACACAGCCTCATCGTGTATCCACCCATATCTGATCCATATGGACTCACCCTATAAAGAAAACAATATAAAAAACCCACGACATTTCTGTATAATTAATTGTATCACAATTTCCCATTGTCATTCTATATAATGATGTGTATCACAATTTTCATGGTCGTGTTTTATAATAAAGTGAATCACAATTTCCATGGCCTTTCTATATGATTAAGTGTAGACCATGAAGGGTCGGATCCAAGGTATTGAAGACTGAGGCATTCTCATCGATTCCCAAGATCAAATCGATGGAAACTCAGTGGAGCCACTAGTTGGAGTCCTAGGAGAATGTGTACTGACATGTCCTATGTGATTCCAAGAAAGCTAGATCCAAGGGGTAGCAATGCACGAGGCATCCCATAGAATCAAGACCCTAGGATCATATTCTATCCAAGGCATCCACTATCATATTCTAGATCCATGGAGATCGATCCATGGTATCTATACAAAAAATACATTCATTCATGCCATTTAACAATTTAATTCCATATGAGTCTACCCACTCATATAATCAATTTCATCCAATTCCATATAATGAGTATACCCACTCATTTAATACATTTCATACCAAAAACACCACATGAGTATACCCACTCATGTATTCTATTTCAATTTAATCAAGTCACATGGGTATACCCACCCATTTATCATCAATTAAAATTAGACATGTCACATGGGTATACCCACCCATTTATCATCATTCACAGTTTAACATATTCCATGGGTATACCCACACATTCAATTAAATCCATCTAATCCATTTAACACATCATATTTAACATAACTCATTTGATCTATTCAACAATTAAATAATTCAAGTTCGATATAATAAATCAATTTAAAGTTGGAAAACCATCTCATAATCATCCCATTCAACCCATTCCACTTATATTTAGCTTCCTATAATAAGGAAAACCAAAAACACACCCCTTGGGTAGTTTAACATGGCTTAAATATGGTATTTTCATAAGTTTCACACCATGGGTGACCATGGTTTGGTAAATGGGTACCAACACATCACAACAGATCCTATGGGCATCCCTAATAGGTCCGGCTATAACTATTTCAAGTAACCCATTCAAAATCGGGGTCATTATGGAAATTATGGCAGGTGGTGTAATGTTCAACTGCTCAAAAGGGAACCAAAATTAAAAAGAAAAGTATAGACCAACTACCTTAGCTTGATAGTGGAGTGCTCTTCCAGTATCTTATTCTAATTCGAATTGGTTTAAGAGAAATCTGAAGAACGGATAAAGAATGGTGAATTATGTAATATGAGCCTAAATCCAAATATCATAGTCAATAACCTGAAGAATTGATAATGGCTGAAAATTAATTTAGATCTTAACGATGTGGATCTGATAAGACAAACCATGCTCGAATCGGAGATCGGACGAAGAACCAGGATCAAATCCTAGTTTAGTCACCTAATGAGAGATCTTAAATTCATCCTCTATTGTGCATTGAAATGAAATATGTTTTTATATTTAAAAATAAAATTAATTAAACTTTAAATTAATTAAAACCCCAAAATAAAAAGGCTACATGGTTTACCCACACGGTTTTTCAAACTATACAGAAATCATGCACGGTTTTCTGTAGGCTAAGGGTCACTCACACGGTTTACCCATGCTATTTATAAATCATGAAACAATTTTGCACTGGCCATCTATCAAAATATACAAAAAATACATACCTATTTGCATGATCGTGCAGCTTCTCTCACACGATTTCAACAAACAGTGAGGCTTATACCACCTCTCTGTCCAGACACGCACAATTTGTACTAACCATGCGACCTACCCCGTACGGTTTTTACAAACCATACACTATACTATTTTCATCCCACAACCTAGTTTCAGGATCCGAACAAGCCCTAGATACATCCAAAACAACCGTGATCAAGTTGGGAACTCACATAAGTCCATATTTAAGCATTCAAATTGAAAAATAAGGGACATTTACCTCATACAAAAATCTGAGTTCCTATAGTATTAACCCTTATATAAATTCATCCCCAAATTTCTCTCTAAAGGGTGGTCAATATTAGTCTAATAACAGCTCATTCCACTGAGAATGTACGTTGACCTCCCTCTCCTAAGTCTCATCCTTTAAATGGTTATGCTACTATATCACCCATACTAGATGAACTGACTGACCTTAGAGAACCTTTGTGCTCCTATCAATGATATGAACTGGATTCTTCTTAAAGGATGTATCAACCTATAATTGAAACTCCTTGGGCTGAAAAGTGTATGATGGGTCCAAATGATAGTGTCGTGGCTAAGATACATGAAAGATTTCATGCATGGATCGGTACCTCTGAGGTAACTGCAACCGATAGGCTACCAACCTGAATCTCTCTAGAATCTCGAACAACCCAACATATCAAAGTGAAATCTTACCCTGTCTCCTAATCTATATTTGTCCCAACCTCGGTGAAACATGCAAAAATACTTTATCCCTAACCTTAAACTCTATAGGTATTCTATGAAAATCGGTGTGTGATTTCTATCAAGACTATTTAGTAGCCATCTGCTTCTAAATAAACTAAACCTACTCAAAAATATCCTACATTATATGCAGTCTAATTTAATCTTCCTCACCTACCTCTTACTAGTAGAGGGGTGATCGTCATGGCCTACCGTACAAATAATCATAAGGTTCCATCTGTATCAACACTTGATAATTGTTATTTTAAGAAAACTCAACTTGGGGAATGTGCATATCCCAAGAACCCCCATAATCCAGGACGCATGCTCGCAGCATGTCCTCCAGCACTTATATCATAATATCTAACTGACCATCAGTATCAAGGTGGTATATTATGCTTAGAAGCGCCTATGTACCTAGATCCATTTAAAAGCTCTACCAGAAAATAGATTTAAAGAGGGTGTCCCTATCTGAAATGATAGTGTGTAGGACCCCATGAAGTTGTACTATCTCACAGATGTACAATCTGCCTACCTAATAAACACTAAAGGTCTCCTTTATTGGCAAGAAATGAGAAACCTTTATGAGCCTATCAACAACAACCCACATAGAATCATTACCTCATGGTGACCTCAGTAATCCGGTCATGAAATCCATTATTAAATCATCCCATTTCTACTCTGAAATTGGTTACTACTATAAAATACTGGCTGGTCACTGATGTTTTTCCTTCACCTGATAACAAGTGGAACACCTCATAATCAAACCAACTACCTCTCTCTTCATACCCAACCACCATTACTAACGGTGCAATTCATGGTACATCTTGTTGACTACGGGGTTCACTACCTAATTTGAAGCATAAAACTCCCAAATTAGCTCTTCATGTATATCCACTAGAACCCAAACACATATATGGATACACGATATCATCCTTTCTTACTATCAAACAAGGGGATGGGTCCTCAAATGCCACTCTCCCACAGAACTAGGCCCTCTGAATTTGATAGATTAATCATCCTCACTCTATTCATTAGGGTAGAGGTCACAGCGAAGGAAGATAGATAATTTTGTCCCTGACTGTCGTGCACCTCCAAATGCATCTTAGAGAACAACTCCATAAGCTAACACTCACTACTGGCCTACTGCACTGCATGTATCTGAGTCCTCCCGCTAAGTGCATTATCCACTACATTGCCTTTACCAGACGTGTAAGCAAGATCAAAGTAAAAAATATTGTAGGTACTCCACCCACCTTCATTGCCTCATATTCAAATAACACTGTGTAAAAATATTATTGAGGATTTTTTGATCCATGTACACCACAAAATGGTCTCCCAATAAATAATATACACAATAGTGAAACACATGAAAAAATACAACTAAATCAAGATCATGCGCTGAGTAATCCCTCTCATGTTTCCTCAACTGTCGAGACATGTATGCCATGACCCTATCACACTGCATCAAAACTAATCTTAACCCAATACCCAATGTTTCATAATAAATAGTGTATATCCTTCCCTTATTTGTCAATATTAGGACTGGTTCTTATGTCAACCTTCCTTTCATCTCCTGAAATTCTGTCTCACAAGAATTTAACCATACAAACTTCACACCATTCTTATTCAATCCCATCAATAGTGATTTTAAGTGTGAGAATTATTGTATAAATTTCATTTAGTAACCATATATCCCTAAGAAAATTCATATGTCAAAAAATTTCTTGGGATATTCCCAATAAACTATATATTTCACCTTCTCTAGGTCCACTAGCACTCCTGTCTCTGAGATTATGTGACACAGGAAGTGAATCTGATCCATCCCAAAGTGGCACTTTGTGATCTTAGCATATAACTGATGCTCTCTCAGTGTATTCAAAATAATATCAATATGGTTGGCATGGTCATATCGATTATGATAATACACCAAGATATCGTCCATGAAAACCACCACAAAAGAATCCAGGTAAGGATAAAACACTTGGTTCATTAGTTCTATGAAAAATGTTGGCACGTTCATGAGACCAAACGGCATAACCAGATACTCATATAGACCATACTTGATACGAAAGGTTTTATGAGGTATTTATATAGGTCAAACATATACCTGGTGATATCCTGATCTCAAATTAATTTTTGAGAAAACTCGGGCTCTTTAAAGCTAATCAAATAGATCAACTATCTGTAGTGAGGGATATCGGTTTTTAACCATCATCTAGTTTAGTTTTTGATAATCCATTCATAACTTAAGAGTTCCATTTTCCTTTCTCACAAAAAAGACCGGCAAACTCCATGGAGAAATATTGGGCCAAATAAACCCCTTCACCTTCAAATCTTATAGCTACCTCTTGAGCTCTTGAAACTCTGTCATAGTCATCCTATAAGGAGGAATAGATACTGGTGCAGCTCCTGGAACTAGCTCAGTGGATAATTCCACATCTATCTCAGGAGGTAAATAAGAAATTTTAATAGGAAAGACATCCATGAAGCACTCAACCACTAGATAAAAGTTCGATTGAATCACTCCCTAATCATCCAAAAACAAACTAAAAATACGGGCTTTAATTCCACCCAACCCACGATACTCTCATCCATATTAGATTACATGGACATCCCATTCACCCTTTTGCGTAAACACTACACCCTCAGATGATTTGAAAGTCACCCTATAGAGGTAACAGTCAACATAAGATCTAAAATATATTAGTCGGTCCAGCCCGAGTATGACATTGAACCCTACCATCTTGAGGACATAAAGATACCATATGAAGTGACACCCACAAACCTCAAGGGGAAACTCCCTAAATTGGTGCACATATTCCATTATGATCCCCAATGGATAATCTAATGTCATAATTCTCTAAAAAGACAAAAAAACAAGCCCAAGGATTTTAACCACTAGTGAAAATATAAAACTATGCGATGAACCTGTATTAAAAGAGAAGATGCAATAGTAGAGGCTACTAGGATTGTACCTATTGATGTAGATTATCAGGTACCCTACACCTCAAGGGTAAGATATACATAATAAAACTATCCTACACCATGTCCCTATGATACAAACTCACTTCCCAGAGTATGCCTACTCTCATGTCTCAATGTAATTGGAATTTGGATTCCTCTACCACATCCACCGCTACCTTGGCCTGACTGGATAAAACTGATCTATATCCCTTCTTGATGTGAAGCTAAGTAACCTACTCTTGAACCTAGTGTCAGATCTGACCTCCAATCACTCACAGCTAGAGGAAATATCCTATAAAACCATGCCATGTGCCCCATCCTACCACAATCTCAGCACTAGACCAGGTCATGGTCACACTGATTCTTCATGTTTCCTCACCTACCACACTGATGAAAAAAAATAAGCTTTCATAACACACAACATAACTGGAACTCATCTCGTGGGAAGCCTCAAAATAGTGATTCCTTCCTGAAGATGTAGAACCATTGGGTTGAGAAGCAACATTACCCTGCTCTATACCCCCAGATTCCCTTAGTTTATCCTCTGTAATCAGCGCCTGATTCACAATAATAGTGATAGAAGTTAATTTAAACATGTTGAACTGATATTTGATAGAATTTATAAGACCTCAATCGAAGCGTCTCTTTCTCAATATCTCATTAGCAAGGTATGTCAAAGAAAATCACTACAGCTCTGTAAAGTGAGTCGAGTACTCCATAACTGTCATCACGTCCTACTCTAGATGTATGAATTCAATAGCCCTATCTTATTGCAGAGTCTCAGGATAAAATTATTCATAGAATTGTGTCTAGGAATTATTCCAACCCATATCTCATAGCCCATCATTCGAGTTCAGAACATCCCATTAGCGCTTTGCTTCTCCATGTAGAATATAAGTGGCGATCTTGACCCTCCTCTCAGGGGGAATATCTAGATGCTTGAATATAGATATAGTGGTCTCAAGCCATATCTCAATGTCTTGTGGACCACCATCCCCTGAAAACATGGTAGGATGATGCTACTGGAACACCTGCATCAACTCATCCATAGTCAACATAGGCTGTGGTGCTCCCTAAAAAGTCTTCATATAGAGAAATAACCCCTCGCAAAACTGTGCCTCAGAACCTATGTCTAGAATATCCTTTGGTAATTCAAATGGAACTAAAGGATGATCAATCGGTAGCCCATAGCCCATAGCCTCCAAAGAGTGATCGTCACCTCCCTCACGATGTACAACATGAGGTATTCATGGTTGCATCTCTCTACAATTCCAAACACACACCTCAGAAAGTAACGATATCAAAGTTGTAGTTCAAAAGCATAAGATAGGTCAAAACCCTCCTAAAACCAAGTCATACCCCCACATCCTGCTCCAAAATCTAGTACTTTAAAATAAATAGTCACAAAAAAACGCTAGAAACTCTACCTCTTTGCCACTCAAAATCTAGGTCCTGGTCAAGTCTCTATTTTCCATTTCATTTTCATTTAACAGTAATTAGTTCAAATAATTTAACTGTTGGTCCACCAAGTTCCGATCCATGAGGTCCCATAACACCTCATGAACCAAAATTTGATTCTTATATCATCCATACGTATCAAATTTACTTCAAAAATTTAATTTAAAAGGTGTGTCATTTCTCAATACAAAAGGGCCCATACACCTTATGAATTGAAATATGATGTCACTTCTCTATCCACTACAAAAGGTTAATCATAACAGTAGGCACAACTATCACATCACCTCTCACAACAGCATGAATTGGGTAATGCATCCAAAATGGCATGGAATAATGCATGGCAAGTGATCTCTATCAAGGTGCCTATATGATGCATGAGATGGCATACCCTCATCTCATCAGTTTGAAACATAAGTAGAACCCCAATCATATCAATAGTAATAGCACAATACAAGTTCATCACCCGAAGATGGAATCAAATCAACTCTAAATGTCAAAATCCATAAAACAACAATTCCATTTTAGGAAATTTGGATTTTCCCTATATGCAGGTTAGCTAGGACCAAGAAAAGCTCATTACAAACTCCATTCCCATATTATCCCTATATATTGTCACCAAATAGTAAAGAAATCAAAAAACCTAATATAATACCACTTTTTAATGTACCATACTCAGATTCCACTCAATAGTTCCCTAATCCCAGTTGGCCACAAGGTCTCAAGAACATATCCCCAAATGCTAGAGGCTTCCAACTAACAATAAGGGCCAAGTTGAGTCATTAGGTAGACTATACACTCATTACCAAAGTATATCATAGGTAAAGTCAATAACATAAAGATAGAGGAAGCAGTAAAACAAGCAGACAATAGATACATAGCAAGAATAGATAATAATCAAAAAATATGGCACATATACAATGATTAATAAGATACATGTATCTATAAAACAGCCAAATAGGTGCATAAAATTACAATATAATACACATGTCTAAATTGAAAAAATACCAAAAAGTTCCCATAGAATCACAATCCTCAGCTTGGTCCCATACTCCCCTGCTCTAAAGCAATGATCAACAACCAATATTAGGGTGATTTACCCTATTATAAACTACAACCATATAATCTATTCGGGTCCCCAAGGAGTCCCAAATAGGGTGTGAGATAAACATCTAAGTAGGTAACCACCCAGAATTCTATACAATTCTAAGAAGCATAAAGCAGTAGTTTAAACAAGTGTAAGTAAGCAGTAATGTAATTGTGAATTCCCATGGAATATGTCTACTACAACAAGTAATTCCAAATAGCCTCTCAATACTCCCTACAACAAGTGTTAGCTCCTTACAAGTCAACTATAAGAAATGTAAATAAGTAACATAGCCTTACCATTCATCCACCCATATCCAGTTCACACGGCCACTCCATATAAAGAAAACCATATCAAAAACCCATGGCCTTGACGTATAATGAAGTGTATCACAATTTCCCATGTCTATTCTATATAATTAAGTGCATCACAATTTCCATGGTTGTTTCACATAACGAAGTGCATCAAAATTTCCATATCCTTTCCATATAATGAAGTGTAGACCAAGAAGGTTCAGATCCAAGGTGTCGAAGACCAAGGAATCCTCGTTGAGTACCAAGAGCATCACGATGGAAACTTGGTGTAAGAGCTGTTTTGAGTCCTAGGATCATGTGTACTGACATGTCTTATGTGATTCCAAGTAAGCTAGATCCAAGGGGTACCAAATCCCAAGGCATCCCAAAAAATCAAGACCCTAGGATCATACTCTATCCAAGGTGTCCCCTACCACATTCCAGATCTATGGAGAGCCTTTAATGGCATCTATAAAAAACATACATTCATTCATACCATTTAATAATTCAATTCCATATGATTCTACCCACTCATATAATCAATTTCATTCAATTACATATAATGAGTATTCCCACTCATTTAATACATTTAATACCAAAAAAATCACATGAGTAAACCCACTCATGTATTACATTTCCATTTAATCAATTCACATGGGTATACCCACCCATTTATCATCAATTTCAATTAGACATGTCCCATGGGTATACCCTCCCATTTATCACCATTCACAATTTAACATATTCCATGGGTATACCCACCCATTCAATTAAATCCATCTGATCCATTTAACACATCACGTTTAACATAACAAATTTATCAATTCAACACTTAACTAATTCAAGTTTGATATAATAAATAAATTTAAAGGATTCAAACCATCTTCTAATCATTCCATTCAACCCATTCCACTTATAATTGAATTCCTATAACAATTAAAACCCAAAACACACCCCTTGGTTGGTTTAACATGGCTTAAACATGGAATTTTCACAAGGTGTTACCCATGGGTGACCTTGGTTTGGGAAATGGGTACCAACACATCATAACGGATCCTATGAGAATCCCTAATAAGTCTGATTACATCTATTGCAAGTACCCATTCAAAATTAGGGCCACACTAGAAATTCTGACGGGAGGCATAACAGCCGATAGCTCAAAAGGGCACCAAAAGCTAAAATAAAAGTATATACCACCTACCTTAGCTCTTTAGTAGAGGGATCATTCGGTATTAAGTCATAATTTGACTCGATTTAGGAGAAATATAAATAATTAAAGAAGAAAAATAAATTAGGGCATATGAGCCTAAATCCAAATAGTGCATTCATAGACATAAGAATCAAGAACAACTAAAAAGGAATTTAGATCTTATCATCTCATATCTGATGAGACAAACCACACTCAAATCGGAGATTAGATGAAGAACCATGACGAAATCCTAGCTTGTTCGCATAAGGAGAGCTCTCAAATTCATCCTTTGTTGTGCATTGAAATGAAATAGGATGTTAGCTTTAAAAAGAAAATTAATTAAACTTAAAATTAATTAAAAATTCAAAATTAAAGGGCTGAACCATTTACCCGCATGGTTTCCTATAGTCCAAGGGGTACTCGCACAGTTTACCCACATTGTTTACAAACCATGTGACAACTTTGCACTAACCCTCTATAAAAATCAGTAAAAAATTTAGACTTTGATACAAGTTCTTGCAGCTTCTCTCACATGGTTTCAAAAAACTATGCGGCTTATACCACCCCTCCATCCAGACTCACACGGTTTGTACTAACCATGCGGCCTGCCCCGCATGGTTTTTACAAACTGTGCGTTGGGATATTTTTATCCCACAACTTGGTTCTGGGCTTCGAACAAGCCTCAGACACCTCCAAAACACCCATTATCAAGTTGGTCAGTCACATAAGTCCAAAATTAATCATTCAAATTGAAAAATAAGAGATTCATACCTTACAAGAAAACCCAATTTCTTACACTTCATGCCTTCCTCTAGTAATATCAACACTGGATCACTCTTCAAACTCAGCCTCAACTCCTCAAACGCCCTATGGAACTAGTCATACTAGGTAAACTAGTTCCCTTTCCATGTTAGGGTGGTCAAAGGGGATGCAATTCTGGAAAATTTTATCACAAACCTCCTATAGTACCCCACCAAGCTAAGAAAACTCTGCACCTCTGACATGCTCATGGGTAGCTCCCGAGAAAGCACAATGTTGATCTTCACTGGGTACATAGATAAACCATGATTAGAAATGAAATACCCTAGAAATTGAACCTCATGAATCTAGAACTATAAATTTTATATCTTTCCATAAACTTGGTGCTCTAAAAGAAAATCTATGATCATCTTCAAGTGTTATGCATTCTCCCCCTCTAATGAAGAGTAGATGAGTATGTCATCGATGAATACAACAAAAAATTGGTCCAAGAATAGCTGAAATACCTAGATCATCAAATCCATAAACATGGTGTGGTAATTCATCACACTAAAGGGCATCATTAGGAACTCATAGTGTCTGTAGTGACATCGAAATCAACTTTATAATATAATCCTAGTGAACCCTCAACTGGTGATAGTAGGACCTGAGATCAATCTTCAATAACCATATCTCACCTCACAACTGGTTAAAGAGGTCATCAATCCTTGGAAAGGGGTTCTTATTCTTTATCGTGGCTAGGTTCAGGTGATGATAATCCATGCAAAGATGCAAGCTCCCATACACCTTTTTCACAAACAACACTAGAGATACATAGGGGAACACTAGGTCTAATAAAACCTTTCTCTAGAAGTTCATTTAGGTGAAGCCACATCTCCCAAATCTCATTAAAGGCTATCTGATATGTCATAGAAGATATTGGATTGGTTCCAGGATGTAGGTCGATGTAAAAATCCATCTCCCACCTCAGAGGTAGTCCAAGAACATCCTCAGGAAATATTTCCATATAATTTTCTACAACTAAAGGAATATAGATACCTGAATATCCTATTTCACCAAGGGTTATACTCACCAACTTATGGGTGACAGGTTGTAGCCTCCTGCTCATAGAATCCACTTACCCTGTCATGAGATATATCTCACTAGAAAAGAAGAATATCGTCTCATAAGTGTGTAGGCATCTTACTTGTATACAATGATAGTAAATATGGTATTGGACCATGGAAAACAAATCCATACCCAATATGACTTTATAGGGTTCCATATTAATGATCAAAAGGTCCCACGGGAACCTCCCTCCACCAAGAGATAGTTGGCATTGTCAATAGATAAAAGATACAAAAGAATTGTTCCCTGTAGAAACCTCAAGATGAAGCTACTAGGAAATCACCTCAATTGGGAGCTCCATCTCTTGCATTAGGAGTATATAGATAAATGAATGAATGGAACCCATGTCAACTAATACTGAATTAAGAGTAGAAAACACATAGACTATACCTCTAATCATCTCGTGCATTGTGGAATCATAAACCTCCAAAGCCTGAAGCTTTCAACATCCCTAGCCTCTAGCTCCCTAATCCTGACATGAGCTTCCTGGTGGTGGTGGTGGAAGGATATCATAGTTTCATACACCACCAATAGCTACTTTGTCTACTCTCCTATCTTTTTCTCCCTAGGGACCAATCTGGCCTCTTTTGGGAGATCCCTGGTCATGGTGGTATCTCTACTATGGTGGTCCATCATTTATCTGTATGTATTGCTCAGCACGTCTGGTTGGGAAGTATCACACTATGTGACCTCGCCTATAAAAAGATAAGCACTTCCAATCCCTTGGTTTCCTTGGCCGTCTGTGATGCCCCTGACCACATGCCTTAGTATGATCATAGGAAGGTCTCCTACATCATGATCTGGGAGTCTGGAGTCTGCTAGTTGTTGTAGATGACTCAGCTCTATGGTGCCCACTTACAGCTCTAGTTGTCTAGAGTCCCTCAGATAGAAAGATATTTGTCACTAGTGCCCACTCTAGCACCCCGGCATAGGTGGGGATACACAAGGATACCACACTAGCATGGATCTCTCTATAGAGTCCCTACTCAAAATTTCATGATCAGAAGTATCCATCCTAGATCATGTTAAAGGATTATCGAGTAAGGTTTATAAACCTCACTGCATACTTATCCATTATCATCCCTCTCTAATGAAGCTATAAAATATTCTAAATATGAATTGACCGTAAGAAGGAGGGGTAGTACTCCTCACAAAACAGTTGTTGGAATTTGGTCCATGAGAGTGTCGACTCATCATGCATCTGTGTAAAAAGACTCCACCAGTGCCCAACTGCACCATGGAAAATTCTAGCTTCTAATGAAACCATCATATTCATTGGGGTCTAAACAAGCCTAAATATACAGACAACCAACTCTAGATAATCCTCGACTATCTGAGGATCTGTATCACTATGGAACCTCAGTATCCTCTCACCCTGTAACTCGTGGAGTGTGTTAAGCATGTATTCATCATCAGCCTGAAATACTGTAATGGTTATCTTCTCACCAGGTAGATGTGATACTACCTACCCACCTGGAAAAAGGGGGTCATGGGATAGACCCTGAATGGAGGCCTCATCTCTCATTGGATCATCGTCACGATCCGGAACTGGTATCCTGGCTAGATTTCATCATGGATGAATCCTAGTATTTTTAAAGAAATGTGTTCATATGAGAATATATATATATATATATATATATAACAATAATGGGGAGTTGAATCAAGAAGGACAGTCAAAGATTCAATCTAATATGATGTTTGTATTACTGATCCCTATAAAAAATATCTCTATATACAAAGTTGACAAGCAGGTATTCAAGGTCCTGGTGAATGGATATGTTAGCCTCCCATGCCATCACTATATTCCCTAGCTTGAGAACCATTATTGATACACTTTGACACTATTTCCTTAAACCCAACCAAATCCTGTTAAGGGGACTAGTCAGAAAAACATCACAAGAAATGAACTTTCTTTTATACCAATCTATCACATCCTGACCCAAGCCATGGTTTGAGATACAAATACCTCAATCCCATCTCGATAGTCTAGGGGTGACGATAAGCGCTGAAGGCATAGCTAACTTGGGGAGGCATTTTCCTAAGTACCTATAAGCACAAACACATCCATCTCAATGAAACAGTGCAGAGGGAAAGAGTAAAAGATGCAACACAGCTATAAAGTAAACCAAGCATGCATAACCTCTAAGGTGTACAAGAGTATGATAGTGAAAATTAAAAGGTAAAGGGTCAAAATACATGCCCAACCAAAAATAGGTCCCAACCTGAAAAAATTAGAAAATTAAACTACTGAGAAAGCCCAACTCCTGAATCCCAAGATATGATCACCGTACACAGTCCAAAGCACCCAGTATCCCTATGCTCATTTAAAGTAACTACCAACCTATCCATCATCTGCATAATACACGGCATGTATAGGAAAATCCCATACAGGGGCAACTATATACATACCCATTAGGACACCCCAAATGCTGAAGGGGGAGAAAAAAGAGATATAACTCAAATATAAAGACAATAGATACAATATATAGTTTTTAGAAACCTATTTTTTTCTCGTAATACTTTAAAATATTTCTATATATATTTATAGAGCTAGGCACTGAGACAGTGTGCGATTCTAAGGTCCGATGTGCCTAGAATTAATTTTATAAAAATATTAAATATATTTTATATTTCAAGCATGAATATGTTTAAATAAAACAATATAAATATTAAATGGTGGCTCATATTAGAAATATGAGACCACGATTGAGTTTGGAATATAGTGTTTACCCTAGGCCCAACATGAAATGGGCTAGCACCGGGCGTTCGGACTCCTCACTTGTTGGTAGTACATTCAGTGAAATAATTAATTAATTACTTAATTAATTATTTGGTTTCAATGCAATGGATGATTCTATAAGAATATTTCCAAGATGAATTATCTAATGTTAGCAGCATAAACCCTAGGAGAATTCTAGAGCCCTGTCTTCCTCCTCTGTTGGAGAATCTCATCGGATGACGACTAAATGCCAGATTAGATCAGATCAAGACACAACGAATGAAACGAATCCTCTAAAATTATTGGTAGATGCATTATTCATCAATGAATTAATCCATAATCGAGGTAGGACTCACCAATTGGTAATTTACACCCTTTTATTAAATTGTTGAGTAGATCTATCCTTGTTCTTGGATCTATGCCAATTTTTGGACAATTGCATACGCATGACTACAGAAACTAAATTAATTTCAATTGTTTTCTAACCATGGATTCCTTTTATTGATCATTGTCCAAGAAATATTGGCCAATGATGTTTAAAAAAAATTCTTGTGCCTTCCCCCCTTGTTTTCATCATGTTCTTCACCGGTTGGACCACTCAGTCCCGGTTTAAAATTGTCGGGCAATACCGAGCCCGATCGGACCCCTAGAATCATGAAGATATTGTGAACAAGGAACGAATCAACAAACTAAGACCAAATATGGGATAATTATGGAATAATCATGATTTTTTTATTATAGGAGGTTGAATATTTGATGGTGGAAGTCACAGAGGTGTGTTGAACCCACGATAGAAACCCGTGGATCACCAGAATTAGATTCTAAAAAAACAGCTGTCAAAAACCACAAATCGAGGCTAGGTCCAATCATCTCGGATGGATTCGAGGAAAGATCTATGGTGTAATGGTTGGATATTAAGTGTGGTAAGTGGACATGAATATTTAAAAAAATTGGAAAAATTCATACTACACTCCATGATCAAGGATGAACACACTGTGTCTAGTCCTTCAACAGCAGCGGTTAGGGTTTCAGAAAACTTAAGGATGATGAAATGTGTAAGCTCTCCAACACACCGTGTACCCCTTACCTAGTTAGAAAACCCATGGGGAGGATCACACAGGTGGGGGGATATGTTAAAGTACATGTCTAGGTACATGGTCATGTACTCAACTACATAAACACTAGGTCTGGTACACAGACATGGCCAACAGGATGTGGCCAAATCCCAGTTAGTTTGGACATGCTGAGTAGTCCACCTGCACGGTATGTAATACTACATTAGATGAGATCTATATTTTTTCTAGGTACATGAACAGGTGATGGAGTGGGACCAAATGTTGTGTGGGTCCTCTCACATGTAGTGTACCCCTTGTTTTCTTGATATATGATGTGAAATGTTTCAGGAATATCTCTTGGTTAGACGATGCTTGAGGATGTAAGTGATCATGCAAGATCACCAAATACTACCGAGTAGACCCTATAGTAGGGTTGGGCAATGTAGACCTCAATACCTTTTGAGTGTAACCCACCATCAACATGGGAATGGGTCCTCAATTAATATAGTTTAACCCCCCCCCCCCACCATCACCACCATTTTGTACCAATATGTAGGTCCTAGACTACTAGAGTGGACCCCCCCCCCCCCATCAAAATGGGTGCGAGTAATCTATATATTCTCACCAAGTGAAACCCCCTATAGGATAGGGCATGGGTCCTCAACATATATAGTGGAACCCCCCATTAGTATGTGTGTGTTTCTTATACCTACTAAGTGGAACCTTTCTGTTAGATAAGGAGTGGGTCCTCATGACACCATAGTGGAACCCTCCATCGGCATGGGTACGGGTCCTCTACAGATACTATTAGAGTGGAACCCCCCCCCCCCCCCCCAGTGCACTAAGACGTAAGTTCTATACTTTTATTTGGAAGACCCTCAACTGTGAGACACAGTGATGAGGTGTGGCTTGACTTGGAAGACCTTCTAGGAAGACGTGTGAGATATTGGGCATCATTGATTTACTTTTGGAACTATTGGATACTCTTCTTCTTGGGATGAGTTGTGTGATGGATATCCCCTTACTCTCTCATTTGGGATTCTTTTTATTGAGCATATATATATTCTTCTATATCCACACCTTGGATTTGGTTACTCTCCTTCCAAGATAAGTGAAGATGTGTAGGGTATGCCACGTGCTTTCTGTGTCTAGCTTCTTATGGTTGGATGAGTCTACTCTCCTACTATAGTTAGAAAATACTTGATGGGCAGTTTATATAATCATCATGTTTAGCCCCTTTTATTTGTATAAGCTTACTTTAAATCTTGGTTTAGATTGAGTTGTTCTATTTTATTGTATATTGCATCTATTGTCTTTATATTCCTATTGTATCTCTTACTGCTCCCCCATCAACTTTCAGGGTTCCATATTGGGTATGTATATACTCACCCCTTCATGGGATTTTCTATCACATGTCATGTCTTAATAAAATGATTGATAGGTCGATCGTGAATTCAAAGGATCTTAAGGATACTAGGTTCTTGGACCATGTACAATGGTCATATCTTGGGATTTTGGAGATGGCCTCTCTCAGTTATTTACTTTTCCAATTTTTTTAGTTTGGGACATATTTCTAGTTAGGTGTGTAGTTTTTTCCTTTACTTTTAAGTTTACAATACCGTATTTTTTATTGTCTTGAGGTTCATGCATGCTTGGTTTACTTTATAGCAGTGTTGCATCTTTTATTCTTTCTCTATACACTTTTTCATTGATATGGTTGTGTGTGTACATATAAGTACTTAGGAAAAGGACTCCCTTATTTAGTTATGCCTTCGACACTATTCTCCACCCCCTATACTATGGAGGTGGCCTTGGGGTTGTTACAGCATGAGCCTTGTCCTGGTTCGGGTCGTGATGGATTAGTATCAGAGCAAGTTCATTCCTTGGGATGATTTTCGTACTACTCCCCTTAAGAGGATTTGGTTTGGATTTAGGGAAGTAGGGTTAAAGTGTCTTGAGTGAGGCTCTCAGGCCATAGAGTCTAGTGATGGTGTGGCGGCTGATGTATCCATTCACCAGGACCTTAAATATCTATTTTTTGACTCAGTATGTTGAGACATTGGTTGCAGAGATTAATGGTATATGCATCATATAGGATTGAGTATTTTACTATATTTATTGAGTCAGCTCCCTATTATTTATATATATATATATCTGTGTGTGTGTGTGTGCTCATATAAAAATGGTACATCTTGATAAATATCAGGATGCCTCTATGATGACAACCATCTAGGATACTAGCTTTGGATCATAGCGACAACCTAATGAACAATAAGGCCTCAAGTCAGGGTCAATCCCACAACCCCCTTCCTCCAGGTGGGAAATTATCAGTACCTACCCCTGTTGAGAAGTTGATCATTACAATAGAGTAGGCTTAGGACGTGCATAGACTTAGCATGCTCTGTGAGTTCCAGCGCCAGAGGCTGATGAGGTTCTATGATGATCCATATCCTCAGGAATCAGAGGATTGGATGAGTTGGTGGTCTATATCTTCAGGATTTTTCAGACCCTTATGGATCATATGTTTTCATTAGAAGTTTGAATCTTCTAAGAAGTATCTAGGAATTAGTGGATCCTCATTACACGGATGCATGATGGGTCGACACTCTCATGGCCTATCTTCTAGTAGCTATTTTGTGAGGAGTACTACCCCTCATGCTTAATCTCATTAAGAATCTAAGAGGTTCTAGATATACAGTAGGGATGGATGATGGTGTATAAGTATGCAGCGAGGTTCATAAACCTTACGTGGTACTCCCTTGACATGATCCAAGATGGGTACTTCAGAGAAAAGAAGTTTGAGAAGGGGCTCCGCAAAGATATCTGAGCCGGAATTGTGACATTGTGAATCCCCAAATATTCTCGGGTGATAGAGAGATCCATTATAATAGAGATATTTCTTACCTAGGGATTCCAGATAACTAGAGATGGTGGTGGGATCTACAGATCTGAGTTTTCTGTAGCAACTAGTAGACGCAAAGTGCCAAGATCTTAGCACAAGAGACTCCCCCATTATCAGACTCAGGAACATGGTCAAAGGTATCATAGAGCTAAAAGTAATATTGGAGAGTGGAGGTTATTTAATTTTGATGAACGGTTTCAAATAGCACGAGACTAGCCAACCAGGCATGTTGAGCAGCATAGGCAGATAGCTGATGGACCACCATGGTAGAGGAAGCATTGTGATCAGGGTTCTTCTAGGAAAGGGCAGGGTGGTCCCTAGGGAGTTGGATCTCAAAGAGGGGAATTAGGAGCTATAGGTGGAGGATGACACTATTATATCCTTACACCACCACCACAAAAGTCCCATGTTGGTCTCAAGGAGTTGACTTCCAGGGCTGCAGACAGCTGCAAGCTTTGGAGGCTTATGACTCCGCAGTGCACGAGATGATTTTATGTATGATATATGATTTTTATAATCTTGATTAATTATTATTAGACACTATTGATATTCATTCCTTAATCTCTATACTCCTGGTGGGAGAGATAGACCTCCCAGTTTAGGTGCTAGCACAGAAACTTTGTCTTGAGGTTCCTATAGGGAACTCTTCTTCTGTATCTTTCATCTGCCAGTAGTGCAAGCTATAGCTTGGTGGATATAGGTTCATATGGGACATTTTATTCATCATTATGGAACTCTATGATGTCATATTAGGTATGGATTGGATATCCATAATCTGAACCTAGATCAAATGTCACTAAAAAAATTCAAATGCCAATGCACTAATGGGATGAGATTCACCTTTTCTAGCGAGAGAGATCTCATGGAAGGGAAATTGGGTTCTATGATCAGGAGGATAAATCCCATCACCCATCAGTTATAAAGTGTATCCCTTGGTGAAGAAGTCTCTTTAGGCATCTGGGTTCCTTTATTTGTGTATGATTATATGGATATCTTCCCCAAGGACGTTTTAGGACTACCTCCAAGGTGGGAGATGGATTTTTTAATTGACTTTCATTCTAGGAATGCTCTGTTATCTTTTGAGTAATATCATATAGCCTCTACCTATATTAAGGATCTGTAGTTGGAGTTAGAGGACCTTCATAAAAAAGGTTTCATCAGACCCATTATGTCTCCCTAGATAGCTTCAGTATTGTTCATGAAAAAGACAGACAGGATTTTGTGACTTTTTGTGGATTATAGTTACCTGAATCAAGCTACGATAAAGAATAAGTACCCCTTTTCAAGGATTGGTGACTAATTTAACTAGTTTTAAGGCACTAGATGGTTCTTGAAGATTGATATCAGGTCCTTCTACCACCAGTTGAGGGTTTGTGAGGATGATATTCTAAAGTTGGAATTCTGATGTTTCTACGGACACTATGAGTTCTTAATGATGCCCTTTGGTGTGATGAATTCCCCCATCGTGTTTATTGTTTTGATGAACCAGTTCATCTATCCATACTTGGAACAATTTTTTTTTGTCATTATTAATGACATACTCATCTACTCTACATCATAGAAGGAATATGCAGATCATCTGAGGATGGTCCTATATTTGTTTTGAGAGCACCATATTTACGAAAAGATCTAAGTGATAGTTTTGGATTCATGAGGTTCACTTTCTAGAGAATGTCATTTCTAATCATAGTTTAACTGTGGATCCAGAAAAGATCAATGTAGTTCTTTCTTGGGAGCCACCAAAGATCATGTCAAAGTTATTAATCTTTCTTGGTTTGGAGGGGTGCTACAGGAGGTTTGTGGCAGACTCCTCCAGAATCGTAGCCCCTTTGACCACCCTAATGCAAAAAGGGAAGACATTTACCTGGTTTAAGAAGTGACAGAAGGAATTTTAGGATTTGATTAAGAGGATGATGAGTTCTCTAGTGTTGAGACTACTGGAGGAAGGCATGGAGTTCATAGTGTATTTTGATGCCTCGGGAGCCGGGCTTTGCTGCGTTTTGATGTAGTGGAGGGAATTTATCACTTACAGGTCAATTCAGTTGAGACCCCATGAGAAGAACTACATGAATCACGACCTAAACATGACAGAGGTAATCTTTTCCCTGAGGATGTGAAGGAACAATCTTCTGGGAGATCACTTTTTGGTTTACTCAGACTACCAGAGTCTCATGTATGTCTTGACATAGAGATACCGGAACCTAAGATAGCAGCACTGGTTGGAATTACTATAGTAATATGACTTTGATATAGTCTATACTATAGGTAAAGGAAACATTATAGTAGATTCCCTTAGTATTAAGTCTCAGGATCACTTGTTGCAGGAGGCTTCAAAGCAATTTGCTTCCCTATAGCTAACTTTGGTGGAGCGAGAGGGTACAATTTTTATGTGGTTTATGGCATTGAATCCTCTACTTCTTGAGTGTGTGATAGAGTCCCAACTAGGATAAATCAACTGGTAGGTCATATGTGATCAGATATCTATAGGGTTTCTCACCATATAGATATTCTGAAGGAGGTAATCATGTTATCTTGTTCCAAAGGAAGATAGTCGTTCCATTCATGTTGAGGGAGGAGGTGATGCGAGAATTCCACACTTCTACCCTTATTGTACATCCCATTATAGGGAAGATGTACATAAAACTTAAGTGGAAGTTTTATAGGTTAGTAATGAGATGAATCATAGATAATTTCATTTCTTAGTGCCTTACCTATCAGCAAGTGAAGGCTGAGCACCAGGTTCTGGTAGGTTTGTCGCAACCCCTTGAGATCCCGTAATAGAAATGGGATGTCATTTATACAAACTTTTTCACCAGAATTCCACACATACTAAAAGTTCATGATTCAATATGAGTGATAGTTGATGGACTCACAAATTTATAACACTTCCTTTCTATCGGGGAGCTAGGATTGGTGGAGATTTTGGGGCAGTTATACGTACAGAAGATCATTCACCTTCATGGAGTTCCCTCAATGATTGTCTTCAATATTGATGTGTGGTTTATGTCATGATTGTGAATAGGCCTACAGGAGGCACTTGAGACCCACATGAGGATGAGTACAGCCTTTCACCCCTAGAATGATGGGCAGACTGAGCACACTATCCAGGTGTTTGAGGATATACTGAGGGCATGTGTGTTAGACTTTGGTCGAATCTGGGAGGATCACCTGAACTTGGAGGAGTTTGTGTACAAAAATATTTACCACTCTACCATTGGCATGGAATATTTTGATTCCTTGTACAGGAGACCCTACAGGTTACCCTTGTGCTGGATAGAGATCGGTGGGATATATCTTGTGGGACCAGAGATGGTGTAGGTGATGACGGAAAAAGTCCAGGTCATCCATGAGCAGATGAGGACATCCTAGAGAAGATGAAAATGTTATAAAGATCACTGATATAGTCCCTTGGAGTTCAAGAAGGGAGACCACATTTTTCTGATAGTCTCCCCAAAACAAGGATTTTGGATGTTTGGATGTGGAGGCAATCTATCCCTGAGGTTCATCAGGCCATTTGAGATTATGCATAGGGTTAGTGAGGTTTCTTACTGCCTCTCCCTACCCCAAAGTTAGAGTGGATTCACTACATCTTTCATGTGTCGCATTTGAGGTGATACGTGCATGACCCCATGCAAGTCATCGACTGGGGTAATCTTAACATCAAGGATAGAGCCACCTTTGCAGAGCACCAGTGGTGATCGAGGATCAAAAAGAGAGAACCCTACAGGGATATACCATCCCTTTGGTTCACATGTTTTGGTATCATGGGAATGTGCAGGAGAGTTCCTGGGAATGGGAGATCCAAGTGAAGGTTCGGTATCCTAAGTTGTTTTCTTAGTTTTTCTTTTCAGAGAAAAAAATATTGAAGGGAGAAATGATATAGAGATTCAGTTTTTCCTTGTAATACTTTGAAATATTTCTATATATATTTCTAGATATATGCGTTGAGATGACGTTTGATTCCAAGGGTGAGTGTGCCCATAATTAATTTTATAAAAATATTAAATATATTTTATATTTCACGTGTGCATATTTTTAAAGAAAATAGGATAAATCTTAAATAAAATCTTACATTAGAAATATGAGACCGTGGTTGTGTTCAGAACACTATGTTTATCTTAGGAGAAACATGAAATGGGTCAGCGTGGGGTGTTCAGACTCCTCTCTCATTGGTAGTACGTTCAGTGAAATAATTAATTAATTAATTAATTGTTTCGTTTCAAATAATTGGATGATTATATAAAAATATCTCTAGGATAAATTCTATAATGTTAATTGTATAAACCCTCAGAGAATTACACAGCTCTCTCTTCTTCCTCTGTTGGAGAATCTCATCGGACAATGATGAAACATTGTATCAGATCAGATCAAGATGCAGTGAACTCAATGACTCCTCACAAATCTTTGGTGGGCACGTTCTTTATCAAATAATGATCCATAATCAAGGTAGGACTCATTAGTTGGTTATTTACACCCTTTGATTAAATTTTTGAGTAGATCCATCCTTGTTCTTGGATATCGCCAATTGTTGGACAATTGCATGCACCTGAGTATGGAAACTAAATTAATTTCAATTGTTTTCTAACCCTAGATGCCCATTCTTTATTGTTGGCCAAGAATGGTTGGAAAAAGATGTTTAAAACTTTTTTCTTGTACCTTTCCCCTTTTTTTTATCACATTCTTCACCAGTTTGACCCCTTGTTCGTAGTTCGACATTATCAGGTGGTACCAAGCCCGATCGGTCCCTCGAAATCATGAAGAAATTGTGACCAAGGAACGGATCGAGGAACTAAGACTAGATTTATGATTGTTGTAGAATAAGGTTGATATTTTTTATGATCAAAGGATGAATATTTGATGGTGGAAGTTATGGAAGCACATGGAACACATGATGGAAACTCATGGACCACCAGAATTTGATTCCCAGCAAACGGTGGCTGAAAACCATGAGTCCTAGCCAGATCCACTCATCCCTGACAGATTTGAGGTGGGATATATGTAAAAATTTCTAGATATAAAGAATAGTAATTGGGTCTAAATATCTATAAAATATGGTGAAAACCTAACTACATTCCATGTTCAAGGATGAACCCATGGTATATATCCCTTAAGTGGTGATGGATAGGGTTTCAAAAAACTTAAGGATGACATGGCGTGTAAGCTCTCCAACATGTTGTGTACCCCTTAACTGGTTAGAAACCCCATGTGGAAGATCACATTGGTGGGAATCCATGTGGAATTACATGGCCAGGTACAACGTCGTGTACTCAAGTACACAGACATGGGGTCCAGTACATGGACATGGCTAACAGGACATGGCTCGTTCTCGGTTAGTCTAGAAACACCATGTAGTCCACCTACACGGCATGTACTACTACATGGGATGGGATTTGTGTTCCTTCTAGAGACATGGACAGACATTGGAGCAGGACCACACATTGTGTGGGTCCCCTCAAAAGTCGTGTACCTCTTATTTCCATTTTAGGAAACTTCAACCTTCCATATCTCCTTTGTTTGAACTCATATTTTAGCCCATGAGTAGCCTATATTTGGTGTTTTTCACATAGAATGTGATGTTTCCATCAATTGTGGATTTATAGATACAATTTAAATTTTTCTATTCATGGTTCTTGGTTAGGCAATGCTCAATGATATTAGTGATCGTGTAGGATCACCAGAGACTATCGAGTAGAACCTCCAGTAGGGTTGGGCAGTGGAGTCCTCAATACTGTCCAATTGTAACCCCCATTCAGCATAGAAACAAGTCCTAGATGACTAGATTTGAACCCCCCACCCCCCCCCAGTCACACCAGGGCACAAGTCCTCAACTACTAGAGTGGGACCCCCCATCAGAATGGGTGCGAGTCCTCTACAAGTTCTTACCGATTGGAACCCCTATCAGATAGGGCGTGGGTCCTCGATGATTAGAGTGGAAGCCCAATGTCACACCATGGTGTGGGTCCTCGACCTATAGAGTGAAACCCCCCATCATAATGAGTGAAATTCCTCTACTTATAAAGTGGAACCCCCTATCAGATAGAGTGTGGGTCCTCATGACACTAGAGTGGACCCCCCCCCATAGACATGGGTGAATGTCCTCTATAGATATTATTATAGTGGAACCCCCATGACACACTTGGGCAGGGGTCTTCTTCTTGAATTTGGCATCCCCTCGACTATGCAGCACAATGGAGAGGCATGGATTGACTTGGATGAAATTATAGGCAGACGCATGAGATTTTGGGCATTGTTGATGGAATTTTGGAACTGTTGGATGCTCTTTTTCTTGGGCTGAGTTGTGAGATAGAGATCCCCTTACTCTCTTATTTAGGATACTTTTAACTGAGTATATATATATTCTTCTATATACACACCTATGATTTGGTTACTCTCCTTCCAGGAGAGGTGAAGATGCACGGGGTATGCCATGTGATTTCCACATATATCTTCTAATGGTTAGATGAGTCTACTCTTCTAATAAAGGTTGTGAATACTCGATGGATAATTTATCTAATAACTGTGTTTATACCCTTGTGTTTGGATGAGTTTACTTTCACTCTTAAATTATGTTTAGATGTTCACTTTGACTGTATCTTGCATCTACTATATTCATATTCCTGTTATATCTCGTACTACTCCCCCTTTAGCTTTTGGGTGTCCTACTAGGTAAGTATATACTCACCCCAGCATGGTCTTTTCCCACATGTGTTGTGTTTTATGAAAATGAAGGACAAGATGACCATGAATTCAGAGGATCTTAGGGGTATTGGGTTCTTGGATCGCATATGGTGGTCATAGCTTGGGATTTAGAAGCTAGGATCTCTCAGCTATTTAGTTTTCTAGTTTTTTCTGGTTGGGGAATATTTTTGGTTTGTCATGTATTTTTTCCCTTTACTTTTCTATTTACACTACCGTACTTTTTTATTGTCTAGAGGTTCAGGAATTCTTGGTTTACTTTATATAAATATTGAATATTTTATTCTTTACTTATTCACTTTTCCATTAATATGGTTGTGTGTGTACAAGTACTTAAACAAAGGCCTCCCAAAGTTAGTTATGCTTTCAGCGCTAGTCACCACCCCTTGGCCTATAGATGTGGGCTTGGGGTAGTTGTGACTCAAGCCCCAGCTTAGGTCGGGTCATGACACAATCAAAGAAAATATCTCAACCCAAACCAAGATTGAAATTATCCTCATCTAAGTACAAGGTGCTTAATGTGGTGAGTAGAAGAAATAGACATAGAGTCTTCTCCACCAATAGTAGGAGAGTAGAGTCATACAACCACGAGAATCTAAACATAGAAATCATGTGGAATACTCCATGAATCTTCTCCTCTCATGGAAAGAGAGCAACCAAATCCAAGGTGTGGATACAAAAGAAAATATATATATGCTCAGTCAAAATAATACAAAATGAGAGAGAAAGGGGATCTCCATCTCATAACTCAGCCCAGTATGAGGAGTTTCCAATAGTTCCAAAATTCCATCAATGATACCCAACATCTCACGCATCTACCCAGAAGTAACTATCCAATTCAAACCATTCCTTGTCACTGTGTCATACAGTCAAGTGGGAAAAAACTCAAAGTATAGGATCTACGCCCTAGTACATCAGGGGTTTCCACTTTTTATGTATCCGTAGAGGACTCATGCCCATGTTGATGGGGGGTCCCACTCAAGTGTTATGAGGACTCATGAACTATGTCGGTAGAGTTTTACACTCTTGTCATTGAGGACCTACTCCCTACTTGGTAGGGGGTTCCACTCAGAAGATAGATGTAGAGGACTCACGCCCATACTGATGGGGGGTTCCACTCTAGTGTCATGAGAACTCGCACCCTATGCTGATAGGGGGTTTCACTCTGGTGATTGAAAACCTGCATCTTATCTGAAAGGGAGTTCCACTCATAATTTTTTATAGAGGACTCATGCCCACATTGATGGGGGGGTTCCACTCTAGTGTTTGAGGACCCACGCACTACGCGGTAGGGGGTTCCACTCAGAAGATAGTTGTAGAGGACTCGTCTCCATGCTGATGGGGGGTTCCACTCTAAAGGTTGAGGACTCCACTGCCCATCTCTACTAGAGGGACAAATTAGTATTCTCTTTTAATTCTATCGGATCACTACCATCATCGAGAACCACCTAAATAAGTGATGTGCTCAAAATATTTTACATCATATCTAGAAATCCACAATCGAGGGAACCATCATGTTTTACATGGAAAACACTTAGGATAGGCTAATCATGGTTCAAAATCCAAGTTCAAATAAAGGATATATGGACGATTGAAGTTTCCTCAAAAGAGGTCAAGGGGTAAAGGCCGTGTGAGGGGACCCACACGGTGTGTGGTCTTTCTCCACCGCCTATCCATGTCCTTTTCCAGCACATAGATCCCATCCCATGTAATAGTATATGTAGTGTATGTGGACTATACAGTGTGTCCAGACTAATCAGGATCGGTCCGTGTGCTTCTATCCATGTCTGTGTAGCAAACCTCGTGTCTGTGTACTCAGGTACATGATTGTGTAACAGGCCATGTACTTCCACACGAGACTCCACCAGTGTGATCTATCACACGTATTTTCTATTCAGTGAAGGGGTTCACGGCATGTTAGAGTTATACATGTCATTTCATCCTTATCTTTTCCAAAACCCTAGCTTCCACCGTTGAGGGGATACATTCTATGTGTTCATCCCTATACATGGCGTGTAGTTGAGTTTTCTCTAGAATTCCATATCTGTGATCCACACACTAAATCTAGACATTTTTTTCTATTTATCCATATATCCTACATTTAATACATCTAGGGCGAGTAGATCTAGATAAGAATCATGGATTATGGTCTCCGTTCACTGGAAATCGGATTCTGGTGGATCTTCAGTGGTTCATCATTCATCTTGTACATCGCTAAGGCTCCCACCTTCAATTACTAGGTCTAAAATCATCAAAATGATCATCCATGCCTCTCAAAAAACCTAGATCTAACTTCATATCATTGATTTGTTATTTTTTATCAATTCTTTGTGGTTCTGGGTGTTCGATTAGGCTCATTACTGCCAAAAAATGTCGATCCATGACCATGGGGTCCTATCGGTGATGAACATGAAGAATATTTGGGATAAAATCACTATAAAAAGGTTTAATCATTGTTGGACAAGAATTATTTTCTAAAGATCAAGAATGGTGATACCGGGTCAGAAAACATCGAATAAATCAATTTATATCTGGTGCGTAGGTGCTTACTTAGGCCATAATTAGTGCATATCCAAGAACAAGGATGGATCTTCTAAATCAATTTAATAAAAGGGATTAAATCACCAATTTACTAGTTCTACCTAGTTTTGGATAGTTTGTTGATGAATAACGTGCTCGCTAACAAGTAAGAGGGTTCCTTGCATTCTTTGCATCCTGGTTTTCTCTAATCCTGTGTTTCATCATCGTCGGATGTGATCTGACAACGGAAGGAGGAAGGAGAGCATCATTGGAGATTCTAGGATTATGAGGCTAACCCTGACCAATCCTCAATAAATATATATTTTTAGGAATATATTAGTTAAAATTAAACTAATTAATTAATTCCACTGAACGTACCACCAATGGGAGAGGAGTCTGAATATCCCACATCGGCCTATTTTAGGTCACACCTATGGTAAACACCACATTCCAAACTCAACCATGGTCTCAGATTTCTGATTCGATCTTCCTTTTAATAATTCTCTCATTTTCTTTAAGAAGATGCTCACGTGCAATATAAAATATATTTAATAATTTCATAAAATTAATTTTTGGCACACCATGCCTTGAAATCACATTTCATCTTAGCACATAGCTCTGAAAATATGTATATAAATATTTCAAAGTATTACGAGGCAAAAAATGGGACTCTACATTAGACTCAACTACATTTATCGTCTCTCAGACACTCAGCTTCCACTACTAAGGACTAGGTATCCTATAAGAACACAAGCATATCAAGAATAATTTCATTTATTTATTTACATTAAACATTTCACATTATGTTAATTCTTTCAATTAACTATTAATATTTCCTTAATAGCATCGCCAACTGATTCCCATGCCATCCAAGAATAAACCAATTGATCCCACGGTTTATCAACATTATCATAATTTTCAATCCAAAAAGACATCAACCTCAAGGGATAAAATTTTTATTATTCAATATCATTACATATTTATAGGTACTCTAAGACTCAACCTAATATGCCATAAAATATATTCATTAATGAATCAGAACTAGCTACCTCAAGCAGTGGGGAAATGAATACAGAAATAAAAAACTCATGTAACACCAAATATTCAATTATAGTAAGTGAATATTATATTTTAATAAAACTATAATACAACGAAATTTTAATATTTCATGGAATAAAAATTCTAATTTTATAGGATGAATATCTATTTAGAACATACTAGGTCAAAATAATCATAGAATGAATTTTTTAAATTTTCCCTTGGAAAAAAGTTTTTATGAATAATTTAAAAAGTAGTATTTACAAATTAAAAATTTTATTTATAATAATTTTTTATAATATGCATAATTAACCATGTATTAAATATAAATTGTATATAAATAATGGTAAAAAAAATTGTAGGTAAAAAGGGATATTTTTCACAAAATTGTTTTTAAATGCATAATGTCTTTCCATTTTAATTAATTAAAATAATATTTAATAATGAATGATTTAAATGAAATTTATAGATTATATATCTAATTATATGTATTTAAATCCATATAATTATTTTTACTAGTCACGTAGTTAATGTAAGATCATATTATTCTTGACAAATGCATTTCTTGAAAAACTGTAATTCGTCATGTTTTGCGGGTCTGTTTTTAAATTAAATTCTACTAATTTTATGAATTTAATTTGATAAAATGGATTCTATATTTTGAATAATAATTTTTAATCATAGTTAATAAGGTCAAATTAATTTTTTTTCATATTGAATATTAAAAATAGTAAAATTTGATTACCATAGTTAAGGTCAAAATGGGTTTACCAGGGAGTTAATCTAAATATATAATGGTTAAAATAACCTAAAAATTTTCTTAAACATAATTATTTGTATGGATTTTAGACATAACCTTATAACCTTGTAATATGAGTCATTTTAGTTCCATTTATTTAAAAAAAATTGAGTAATATTTTAAAACTTTAAAAATTACAAGCGTGCCACTCACCTCAATTATAAAGAAAACTAAATTCAAAATGAATGTTTTCTTTTTAACATATATAGTGTTAAAAAACTTTTCTCATGTCATAACCATTTTAAGATATTTATATTCTTCTACAAGTTTTCAATGGTTTTACAAATAAAACTCTTTAATGAAAAATATTTTAATGTTTTGCTTCCATTTTTTTATTCTTAAAAATAAATGAATTTATTAAAAAACCTATATTTCTAATAAATTGATATCCTATTAATTTTAAGGATATTAAATTTATCTTAAAACATTAACTTTATTGTGATAATATTTCATTGGAAATTACATATCTCTTAAATATCCATATTCTTTATATCATGGATATACTTATTGCCAAAACTATATATCATTTATAAATACATTGTTTTACTATGAAAGATATTTGATTGGATATATAAATATTGATATTCCATATACTTTACACAATATGGATATTTTTTATAATAAATAATGTATAATAAATAAAATTATCTTTAAATATATGAGGAATGCATTGGATATACAGTGATGGGTGGTTCCCAAAATTATATATCCCATCGATGCATCAACAGGTCTCATGAGACAGACCAGTTGGCCAAACTTATTAAATGGGGTTCTGGTGTATACCTAACCATAAATTAAACTATCTTGTAAAAAGGCCTTGATAGTAAATATATCATGACGTCTGATATCATAATTTCCAATATAATTCATTTCCTTAATTGAGAATTTAGTTGTTATTATCCATGATATTATTGAATTTATATTATCCATGGATGCATTTCCTGTTCAAGTTATTGATTAAATAGTAGGTGTTTTCATGTATTTTCCATTCCATGTTGATTATGTGTTATTTAATCATAATAACTTCCATTGTACATAACCCTTACTAAGTATTTTAACCCGCCCTTATTTTGTTTCCTTTCCCCAAGATATGAAGATGGAATCTTTGAAAAAGTTCAAGGATACAAAATAATTACTTTAACTATGTTTTATGTTTTATTTACAATATATAAATGGGAAGTATTTTTTTTATATGGTTATTAAATACTACTAAATTGATTGGTCATTTGGTATGAGATCCATTATATCTTATACCAATGTAATAAAGTAGACACTGACTATGGTTTATGAGAGTTAGGATTGTTATAGTTGGTATCAAAGGAAGGTTATTAAAAACCTTGGGAGCTATATTTAGAAATAAACATATATTAGGGAATATAACCCTATGAAAAAATTTAAGGATATATACAATTATAGGATAATACCATAATAGTTTTGGTAAGGTGGAGATTTTTTTGTTTACCTAGAAATACAATTCAATCTAGATACTACAAGTGGACATGGTTTAGGCATAGATGCATCTTGGGGTAATTTACCCAAAAAGATTTGGTTGAGTATATCTCATACATCATTCTAGTGCATGGTGAACAAACCATTACTTCAAACCTAGTTTGATACTCCCATGGGATATTCTTGGGTTAATTCACATTTTATTTACAAACCATTATGAAATATTTGAAAATATTTGTATGATTTAAAGATATCTGCAAAGAAACTAGGTTTATGATTTTGATATTAACAATGTATAAATTTTCAATTTATTTTAAGTGTGGTAGTAGATTTAGAATTATATATTATGATTTAAAATTTATAATGTTATTATCTAATTCAGTGCATTCTATTATGTATAAATGGTATCTAGAAGAAATAATGGTGTCAATACTCATGGTCAATGTAGAGATTCCCTACTGAGCAAGCCAACATAACTGGTGTTGAAACTGGGCATATCATGGCCATATTAGGGTAAATAAACCAAATTATAACTAATAAACTTTCATATATGGAGAAACATGATGTTTCATGGAATGATATACCAATATTTGATAATTTCATGTGACAAAAATCTCCATATTTTAGTGGAACTACTAATCTAGTGGCAGTTGAGCAATGAATTAAGTCCCTTGAGAAGATATTTATAGCTTTGGGATTTGATGAAAGGGAAAAGAGAATATTAGAGGTATATTATCTTAAAGGTGATGTTGATAAATGATGTTACTTGATCCAAAATACTAGGGAGAAATAATAAATAGAATATATGAAATGGAGATCTTTTAAAGTATCATTATTTGATAAATATTTTCCTCATGATAAACAAACTGAAATAAAGAGAAAGTTCCTCAACTTAAAGAAAAATTAATAAGAAAGTGTTGTGGAGTATGAGGCTACCTTTACAAGACTATCTATGTATGTTATGGATTACATATGTAATTAAAAAATAAGAATTGGGCATTTCTTTAAAGGGATTAAGTTGATCTATTGAAGGGAACTGGTTTCTCAAACAAATAAACATATGATTAAATAGTATTATGTGATATAAAAATAGATAATTAATTTTATAAATACTATATATTCAATGTAAATCAAGAAAAGAAGAGTTCTTTTGAACACTTGGAAAAATGGAACACAACAAAGAAGAAGAAAATGAAAAAACTTCAATCGTATGAAAATTGTAGACAGAAACATCCTGTAAAATGCTTGAAGGGCATGGGAGTTTATTATAAGTGAATAAATAAGGTTCATTTGGATAATTAATGTTAGTGAAAGAAACATGACACTATTATTTATTACTTAAACTATAAATAAATAGGTCATTATTCAAACCAATATCCCAAACATCAATGGAACCTACTGCAGAAGAGGCCAAGGGGGGAAGGCCAAGCTTATGAGATCACTACAGTTGAGGTTAAAGTTCTTAAAGATGTGGAGGAAGGTAATTTAATAATATATTAAAATTTATCTAATTCTTTATTTGATTAAAGATCTTATCACTATTATATATCTTCCATGTTTCTATCAAAATTATATATTTCCTTAACACTTTAATAAGGGAGTTTTTAGTCAAAACTCCTAGCAGAAATCTCACCATAACAAGGATGTGTCAGTCAATTACCATTATGGCACATAAATTTTCCCTATTTTTAGACATTATTATTATACCTATGGTTTATTTTTATATTATACTTAGTATGCACTGTCTTTAAAAATATAATGAAAAAAATTATTATAAAAAGATAGAAACTATGATTTGCGATGAAGTTGTGGAATTACTTATATTTATAGGGGAGAATTCATCATTTGGTTCATGTTTAGATCCACCTCTACTATCTATTATGAATGAGATTCTTATGGAATAAGATAATACATGATCAATGGTTGGAAAATTTAATAATTAAATTTAGGATGTATTTATTTTATGGGAATACATTGATGTGTTTCTTGAGGAATTACCTAGACATCCACCAGAGCATAAAGTTGAGTTTTCCATTAATTTAATCCTTGATAAAAGACCTATATCAAATACTTCATATATATTGGTCATTTTGGAATTATTGGAGTTAAAGACACAATTAGAGGATTTGTGTGATAATGGATTTATACACCCTAGTGTTTCACCTTTGGGAGTCCCTATTCTTTTAATTAAGAATAAATATGGGTTTATGAGGCTATGCATTTATTATAGGGAAATCAATATTATAATCATAAAGATAAATTATCCTCTAAATTGAATTTATGACTTATTCGATCAACTTCATGGAGCTTTATATTTTTCAAAGATTGACCTTTATCCTAGGTGTCATCAATTATGAGTAAAGAAAGAATATATTTTGAAAATAGAATTTCCTATGAGGTATAGACATTACGAGTTTACAGTAATTCTATTTGGATTGAATAATTTTACCTCTATTTTTATATATCTAATGAATAGAGTATCCAAGTAATATCTTGAAAAAAATTTTTGTATTTATTAATGATAATTTTTTATGTTCTAAAAGCTATTAGGGTAATGAGAATCACTTATGAATCATTCTTGAGACTCATAAAGGAAATAGTTATATGTAAAATTTAGAAAGTGTGATTTATAGATTGAAAAAGTTTATATTCTTGTTTATATTACTATAAGGATAGAATCTTAGTTGATCATATGAATATAAATGAAGTCAAAGAATGGAATACACCAATAAACATAACTAAGGTACATAGTTTCATTGGTTTGGAAAGTTACTATCAGTGATTTGTTCAAAAATTATCTTGATTGGATAACCTTTTAACCAAGCTTATAAGTAAAAGAGTTAAGTTCACATGGAAAATGGAATGTGAATAATGTTTTTAAGAACTAAAAAGGATATTGATCAATGCTCTGGTTTTGACTCTTCCATTAGGAAATGATGGATTTGTAATATATAGTGATAAATAAAATAAGGGACTTGGTTGTTTCCTTATGAATAATAATAAATTTATTATCTATGAAACAATTTTTTCAAAGAATTTTGAACAAAACTATCTAAATCATGATCTTGATTTGGAAATAAAAATATTTTCTTTAAATATATAGAGACTGAAGAGTCCACTTTGTGTATGGATTTTATTTGTTATCAACTAATTTTCGATGGTGTTCAATGAGATAATAAGATCTCATTGTGGTAAATATGATGAAGTAATTAAAAAGTTAATGGAGGTTGGATGAAGTCCTTGAGTCTTGATATTCTAAGAAAAATGTGAATATTTTGAATCCTTTGGGTTTGAAGGTGATTTCAGTAGAATTGTTATGGATTCATTTGATTATTTCAAAAATATCATAAGTTGTTTGGAGAACTTGTTATGAAAGACTTATAAAGGAAAGGGGGAGAAATTTTCTGGCAATCATGTTTAGGTTTGATGGGAAAGAAATATGTTGTTATATTACAGGGAAGTTGCAATACTTTCCTTGGAAAATATGATGATGTTAAAGGTGATCGGTGAAAGGTT
Organism: Viscum album; assembly: GCA_963277665.1. Classification (NCBI taxonomy): domain Eukaryota; kingdom Viridiplantae; phylum Streptophyta; class Magnoliopsida; order Santalales; family Viscaceae; genus Viscum; species Viscum album. The sequence goes on along the minus strand of OY728156.1, from coordinate 2,108,259,278 downwards.
ATATATCACGATAGATGGGGTTCATGATGAAATTTTTTGAGTGAATTTTGGTACAAGATGGTTGAATATTTAATTATGTATCAAATTGTGTTTGTTGATAGAAATATGACAAAAAATCAATATGGTTGGTATTGTTGAAGCATATATTTAAGGTGACATCATTTCCCAGTGTTTTCCAAAATTTTGGGCCTCAAAATCAGGAGTTTTTATGGGAAGGGAAGGATTACTGCAAAGGATTTGGTGGAATTTAGTTTGTGGACTATGAATCATTGTTCATATACCACAAAGGGGGTATGCGGAATAGATAAGGAAAATCAAAACTGCATAGTAGTTTTATGAGGACCGCAAAGCGAGTTACACAGACCGAGTAGGGAAAATACTTCATAGGAGGCTTGCAGTTCACAGGATTATAACTGTTCATAGGCGTCTCATCATTTACAGTTTATAGGTGGTGATTTTGGGATCCTAAAAGGATTTTTTTTTTCAGAAGACAACAGATACTGCAAATCATTAAGGAGTTATACGGACCACATAGCATAGTTCGCGGTAAAGGTTTCCCCGCATCAAAGTTTTGGGTTATTGTGATTTATGGGATTTTTAGGATTTATTTTCCTATATAAAGGACCATAATCACATCATTAATTAAGAGTGAATTTTATTTTAAGAGACCATCACTTATGGAAGAATTATATTAAATCTGAAAGAGTTCGCAAAAGAGAATTCTATAAAGGAGAAGAAGTTCGTGAGGGGGAATTCTGCGAAGGTAAGTAGTTCATGGAGGAAAGATTCTAGAAAGGAATAATATATCCATGGAAGTATTTTTCAGTACTTGATATCTCACAAAAAAAAGGGTCGCAAAGAATTAGTGGTTTGTGGAGGAATCCTCCATCCATAAAGTAGAGGTGGTCTGTGAAATAGAGGTTTTCCGTGATGGAAGATTGTCCACGAAACTAAGGTAGTCCACAAAGAATTAGCAGTTTTCGAGGCATCAACCATCCTTAAATCATAGTTAGTCCATGAAATAAAGGTTTTCCGCAAAGTACTCATGCCATGTGATTTAAGGTAGTTTTCGGATAATACAGGACAGTTTATGAAGGATAAATACCATATACACGCAATAGATGTTTACACCATCATTGTGATTTGTCAAGAAGATGATGTTTGGACACTCAACACATGTTAAAACCACATGCTTGTAGTGATTCTTGAAGAATGATTCTATGAACAAGTTATTGGGTATAATACCCCCTCCCCCACTATATTTTTAAAAGAAAAACCATTTGTGTACCCTGTTGATACACAACAGATATAGAAGATCAAACATGCATAGTTTTTTGTTTGAAGAAGAACCAGACATGTTCTTAAGCTCATATTTTTAAAAAAGGAAGAAGATAAGTAAACCAATACACTCATTTGTTGGTATTGAGTGATAAAGAAAGAGAATAAGACACTACTTAATAATTGAAATTTATTGTGTGTCCAAGAATAATAGAGTGTTCCCACTTAATGATTGACTATTATTTAGGGAAGATTAATTATGATGATGTTGTATTGATCTGATCATTATTGTTTTAATAATCACAATTGAGTTTTGTGATTCTAGAATTATTAGAAGAAGGTGATTTAGTGCAGTTGGTTTTTCACTTAAGAATAAATAGAGATCAAGGAAGTTTCTATACACTATTTCATATATTTTCAGGTTACAAATAAAAGGTATAAGAGGAAGTGACTAGGAAAAATGATATCAACTGATCATAATTTGGGTCAGGGAGAATTTAGTTCATCAGTATACTAAATTCATATTATTATGAATGATAGAATGAGAATAAATTGAATCTATCAAGTTTGTTGTTTTGAATATATTAGAGGAGTTTCTTGCATATTGTTGTGAAAGTAACAAAGTAAATAAGAAGTTCATGGAAGAAAAAATCAGAACTTTGACATCAAACATGACTCAACAGGTAGAGGAATTTCTTAGTGTTAAAAACCCTTATTAAAAAGGAGAATATTATCTTGAGAGGTATTATAAATATTTATCCAAGTGTTGTAAAACGCGTACTATTAGATTGTTTTTATAGTGCTAAATGAGTGTAAGGAAATATCCTACTCATATTAACCACATTAAAAGGATTTATTTCTAGTGGTCATGTATTAAATATTATTTCTAGACTATTCCAAGGACTAGATACTCTTATTTAGTAGTGAACATTGTAAAAATATCATGTGATGTCTTTACCTATTTCATATACATGCATGCGATAGGAAAAATAGAATAAGAGGACCAAGATCTTAATAATTCTAAGAGGTACAAGAATAAAAACTTGGAATTGGATTAAAAACCCACAACACTAATTCACCCCCCCCCCCCCAGGGTTATTTATATCCCAAAATAGTCCTCTCAATTGGTATCAAAGGGTAGGTTCACCTATATTAGATTATCTATAGTGATGTTATTCTCTTTTGAAGACTTGAGTTTCATTCTTGAGTCAAAAATGAAGTGAAATTTTGGTGAAGATTTAGTTACCTCTGAGAAAAATTCTATATCTACCAAGACCATGATGAACAAGAAAAATAAAGAGAATAGAAAGTTGAAGAAGAAGTCTCTCTTATCTAAAGAAGATAAATTATTTGTTTCTCTATACCTTACTGAAAATGAATATATATCATACTTGGAAAGTAATAAGAAGGTGGATCAAATTTCCACCAATAATATAAATAACCTTCCAATCTCTAGTGGTCAAGAGTTATGTGTTAGTACATTTGAAAAAATTCCTCAAGATGAAAATGCTAGAATAAGTGGTGATTATGATCAATCTACAACCTCTTAATAAATATCAGTTGATAGATTACAAGTTATTTTTCATTGTATTCTTGAATAAATATCCTCCCTTGTTTGTGGAGTATTTCAATGTATGCAGGAAGATATCACCCATCTAGAAGTATAAAATGATTTTTTTGAGAAGAGCTTGCAAGAAAACATTATAGAATGCTTAAAACTCTCTAGACAGGTTAGAAACTTTTAAGTAACAAAGAGTTAACTTGAAATAAGTTCCTCAAAATGGCACAAATAAGTTGAAGATAAATAGGTAGTCAAAAAGACTCTATAATAAAAAATCCATGAACTTCAAGAAAAATTGAATAATATAATTGATTTGAAGGGTTTACAATTGGAAGAAATATCAAATAAGGTCAACAAACTTGACTCTATGATTCAATACAAAGTTAATATTCATGAAGATAAAGTTTAAAGAATGAAGAATACTTATGAAAAGAAGATTATTATGATTTAAGATCATAAAATCATACTCAATGTGAAATGTATACATTTGGAAGCTCAGTTGTCCAATCTTGAGAAGACACACATTGACACTTCACAAAAGAAGGAGAAAGTTGTTGCTGATACTCAATTTTGATTGGAGGATTATAAGTTTGAAACACCTCCGACATGTCATAAGAAGATCATGACTTCACTTAATGATCTATCACAAGCATCTAAGAAGAATCAGGTACCATCCATACCATCTTGTACTAATGTTTCTAAATTTTTTATCATGAACAATTCAGGTTGTAAAACAAAATCTGAACAATTATGGATGAAGAAAGGTGAGAATAATCCTACCACCATAACTTGGGTGGATAGTAAAAATAATGTGTTAGTTGATTCCCCATAAAGAGAACAAAAAATCATAAAGAATACCCAACAATATAATAAAAAATATATCAATAAATCAAGATTTTTGAGTCAATGTTGGTGCTTTAATAGATTTGGGCACTATGCATCAAATTTTTGGTACAATCCTCAAAATGTTAAATCACAAAGCAAGCCTATATCAAGGGAGAGAGAGAGAGATATTAAGAATAAAAATACACAGGTCCAGAAGATTATTTATACTACAAAAATATTTTGAATACTTGATAACATCTATGATTTATGCAATAGTAGTGGTCACAAGGTTGGTACATGATCATATCAACATGTACCCAACATTGATAAGAAAATAAGATCACGAAATCTGACTTGGAATGAAGAAGAAACATTGAGAAGATATCAGAAGAATTTTGTGAACATAAATCCTCATAGAAAGGTACCAAAGAAGAATGGTGAGAAAACCATGGATTCCTAATCTAAGAAATTGAAGGGTACTGCATCCAAAAGAACTACTAAAATGTATGACACTCAGAAGAACCCATGTTGAAGATCCCAACTTTAATCTACAGTTCCTAATGACAAGTTATTTATCTAGCCTAAAGATTTTTAAAGAATGAGAAAAATGGAAGATGCATCAGATAAATCTAGTGAAAAGGTGGAATAAAATATTCCACTTGATGAAGAAAAATTTCATGAGGATTTTTCAATAAAAGGAAAATATTATGTTAAATAAGTTCTATTTGAGAGATGCAAGAAATATGGTCACATTGCAAAAGGTTGTTTAACCTTTCTACTAGAGAAAGAATTATTCCTCAAAAGGAGTATTAATGTATCATCCATGAAGGATGTCAAGAAGAAAAATTATTCACACAAGTCAGAATAGCATATGAAGAGATCCATGTTTCCACAACATAAATCAGAACAGATGTTTAGATGTGAAAGCATGAAGACTGGAGAATCTTGGTTCAGAAGATCATCTCAACCTTGCAGTTAATATTAATGAAGCAAGTATAATCCACCTTATTCCATTAAATATTTGTGTATTTTATTTTTTCTTATAGTGTAGGTAATTGAAGGTGAAGCAAGTTCTTAGGGGGGGAACCTGAGAATTAGTGAGTGTCATCAATTCCTGATAGAAAAGATGAAAAAGTTACAATCCTTGAATGATTCATTAATTGATATTTAAATACTAATATGATAGAGGACCATCCTTCATGAAGTTGAAGAATGTGATTTCTAGTTATAGATAGCCAGGATAAAGAATATTCCATCTTGGTTTGATCTTATTTCATGGTATTCTGAAGAAAAAATATTCTACAAGATCAACCTTGGTGAAGTTGTGAAAATTGTCCAAAATAGACTGTCATGAGTTAAAGAACCATTTTGGTGTATTATCCATACTAGAATTTATTTAAATACATTCCTTATGAGATCAACCATTATAAAGATAATGAGAAATGTTTCCCTTAAGGGGGAGAAAAATTAATAAGTTTCCAAAATTATTATTTCAATTAGTATCAAATCTGATTATTCTGTAAATTTCTTAAAGATCGTGTCATCGGTAAAGGATTGTCAAGTTGATTTCTCTTAAAAAGATTCATATCACCTTTAGTAATTTCATCCTAGAATTAAAGTGAATAATCCTTGAAGATGATTATATGAGTTATCATTTCTTAAATAATCATGATCATTTAGTGATGGACAGCTTTTTTGTCTAAATCGAATCCTCTTGTTTTCTACACTGAGCACAGATCAAGTAGACTTAGAGTGAAATGTTGGATGGCATGTTTCTTAAGTATATACTGATACCCTTTTTCCCATGAATTTTGCATTTATTGTAAATAAGGGGGAGAGAAATTGAAATGAAAGTTTGAAAAGTAAATGGGAGAGAGAAGATAATAGTTCCACATATTGATACATTCATTTAGAAAGAAATTTTAAGGTATTGATAGCAAGTACAAAGGGAAATATTGAAGATTCCACTTTGTGTATGAATTGTATTTGTTTTCAACTGATTTTCAATGGTGTTAAATGAGATAATAATATCTCATTGTGGTTAATATGATGAATTAATTACAAAGTTAATGGATCTTGGATTAAGTCCTAAAGTCTTGATATTCCAAGAAACAAGTGAATGGTTTGAAGACTCTGAGTTTCAAGGTGATGCCTGAAGAATTTTTATGGATTCATTTGATGACATTGGATGTCATGGATGGATAATTCTCCTCATAAAATATGACGATGCTTTGCGTTTTAGTATTTCGCAAATATCATAAGTTGTTTGGAGAACTTGTGATGAAATCATTATGAAGGAAAGGGGGAGAAACGGTGTTGCCAATCATATTTAGGTTTGATTGGAAAGAAATATATTGCTAGAAAATAGGGAAGTTTCAATACTTTCCTTGTAAAATCTGATGATGATAAAGGTGACTGATCAAAGGTTATATATCACGATGAATGGGGTTCATGATAAAATTTGTTTAGAGAATTTTGGTAGAATATGGTTGAATATTTAATGATGTATCAATTAGTTTTTTTTGAAAAATCCATATGACCACAAATTAGTATGGTTAGTGTTTCTTAAGTATATATTTAAGGTGAAGTCATTTCCCAGTGTTTTCTAAATTTTTGGGTCTCAAAATCAAGAGTTTGTTTTATGAAAAAGGAAGGATTTTTGAAAAGGAGTAGGTGGAATGCAGTTTATCTCAAAGAATAGTTCATGGACTGAAAAATAGGTACGTGAAATTGTGAAAGAAAATCAGTAAAGTGTTCCTCATAGCAGCGCTATACAAACCACGAAGCACGCTATGCAAACCGTGTAGGGAAAATAGTTCATGAGAGGCTTGCGGTTTGTGGGAGGATAACCATTTTTGATAGTTTCATCATTTGAGGTTAAGAGGTGGTGATTTCAAGAGCTTCAAAGTATTCTTGTTTATGGAAGACAATGGATACCGCAAAACATTAAGGAGTTATGCGTGCGGACTGCATAGCATAGTTCATGGTAAAGGTTGTCCCGCATCAAATTTTTTTGTTATTGTGATTTGTGGGATTTTCAGGATTTATTTGCCTATATAAAAGACCCTAATAACATAATTAAGTAAGAGAGAATTTTATTAGAAGATATCATCATTACTAGAAGAATTTGGTTAAGTCTAAAAGAGTTCGTGAGGAAGAATTGTGCGAAGTGAAGTAGTTCACAGAGGAAATATTCCGCGAAGGGGGAATTTGTCTATGGAATGAGTTTGCAGGACTTGGTAGCTCAAAAATAAAAAAGGGGTCATGAATAATTAGTGGTTTGTATAGGAATCATCCATTTGTAAAGAATATGTAGTCCATTAAATAGAGGTTGTCTGTGATGGAAGATTTTCCACGAAGCCAAGGTAGTCCGTGAAGCATCAGTAGTTCGTAGTGCATCAGCTGTCTACAAAGTAGAGGTAGTCCATGAAAGAAAGGTTGTCCACAAATCACTCACACCACAAGCTTCAAGGAAGTTTTTGGACAATACAGGATAGTTCGCAAAGGAGAAATACCTCTTACACATTATAGATTTTTGCACCATCGTTGTGATTTGTGAAGAAGATGATCTGTGGACACTCAACATGTGTTAAACCCGCACACTTTTAGTGATTCTAGAATATTAGTTCTATGAACCAGTGCTAGGGTATAATACTCCCACTGTGTTTTTCAAAGTCAAACTATGTGTGTACCCAGTTGATACACAATTTATAGAGATGATAAAACACACATAGTTTTTTTCTGTAAAGAAGAACCAGACGTGTGCTTAAGTTCATATTTTCAAAGGGAATAAAATAAGTAAACTGATACACTCATGTGTTGGTATTGAGTGTCGAATAATGAGAATACGACACTAATATACATTGAAAATTATTGTGTTCCCAAGAATAATAGAGTGTTCTCACTTAATGATTGATTATTATTCAGGGTAGATTAATTATGATGATGTTGTGTTGAGCTGATCATTATTGTTTTAATAATCACAAAGAAGTTTTGTGATTTTATAATTATTGGAAGAAAGTGATTCAGTGTAGTTGGTTTTTCACTGAATAAGAAATAGAGATCAATAAACTATTATACACTATTTCATATATTTATGTGTCACAAGTCAAAGGGAGAAGAGTGTAAGAACCTGAATCTTCATTTTTAGGTATGGATCTTTATTTCGGGTTGTTTTTTAGAAAAAAGGAAGAATTGAGAAATTTTATAAGTATACACCATGTACTTTTGAGTACACTTCGTGTACCCAGTTGTTGAGAATAGCTGTGTACTGGCCATGTAACGACCAAGTACATGGTCGTGTAGGTGACCTGGCAGACTGCCTAAAGCGAGGGTCGGTTGAGGCTAGTACACGGCGTGTACATTAAATGAACATGTCGTCTAATTTTATTTTTATTTTATATAACGATGCAGGTTCATGTCTCACATCTAGAAACACATTATTCTCTCCTTAGTTCGTACATGAGAGTGACGGAATGCCGAGGAACTTCAACCTCTTCCTGATTCTTCTTCCGAATTCAGATTAAGATGTCGTTGGGTGCGTTGGATTCCCATCGGTGAGTTCTCTCTTTCCATAGAGCCTTTCTTCCTGATTTTTAATCTCTTGTGAGTATTTTAAGGATGATAATTTTTAACCTTTTTATAGATCTATGTCATTCTAGGCTGATTCAAGGACCGACGTTCAAGAGTGTTGATCGTATGACATCAAGGTAGGTTCTTTGTGCCTTTTGTTGATTGTCTATGGATTATATATGATTAAAGTGTCGAATACCCATGTTTAGGGTATTACATGTTTTATAATTTAACCTTGTTTAATACCTTCTATAGTTTGTTTGCTTGATAAAGTGTTATTGCTTATACGTAAGGTTGGATACCTTGTTATGGGACACCCCATGGGTGTCTTTCCCTTGATTGTTTGATTATGGTCATTTGGTCTAGAATGCCTGTTAGGCTTGATTTTTTCCATGCCTTTCTTGTTAGGATGGAGATGATGATTATCTAAGATTCATGTGATTCGCATTGTGAAAGTTTGACCAAGGGGAATTTGACTGTGATAGATTCCTAAAGTAGGTTCATTTATGTATGAATCGTTATTAAGTTGGCCCAAAGGTACTATGAGATCTTCCAGGTGGTCATAGACCAGAGGGGTTAGACCATGAGAGCTACCCATAGGGATGTTATTAAATGAATGTTGAGCCCTAGGGAATTGACTGTGAGAGATTCTAGGTGGTCATTATAGTTTATTGTTTTTATGCAGACCAAGGGTATTGATCATGAGAGCTGCCTAGGTGGTCATTTGTAGATGATGAGTGCTATGTGGGACCAAATGGGTTAGACTATGTGAGATTTTCCAGAGGTTCACTATTTATTGAATTGATGATATGTTAAACCATAGAGGTTAGACTATTAGAACTTTCCCAGAGGGTTTCTTATGAATCATTGAATGATTGTGACAAGTATTCCAAGCCAAAGAACAAGCTTGGACTAATACTTACTTGATTGTTTAGAGGGTCTTTTGAGACATCTAGTTATTATTATATAAGGGGATATAGAGATTAGTATAGATATTGAGGTTACATTATTCAATTTATTGAATAATTAATAAATGTAAGTGAATGTAATTGGAAACTATAGGATTGTTTAATTTTGAGTACTTCTTAGTTTATTGCTTTATTTTTCATATTGTCTATTATATATTTTCACTGAAAGTTAGGTATAGATATTTTGGTGGTTGCATACTGGAATTCATCTCACACACTATTTGGTTCATTCTTTTGGACCCAAAAAAATTATATGGTTGCAAGTATAGATAAGGGCAAGCGCCTTTCTTCGTCAGGCACTTGATTGATGTTGGATCTAGAGAGCATAGGACCAAGTTGAGGCTTGTGATACTGTTATAGTTTACTTGTTTTCTTTTGTACTTTGGTTTCTATATTTCTTTTCAGCATTGTGACTTGTTTGGATTCTTTCTTAGATACATGTGTTGGGAATCATTTATATATATGCTCCAGTTGTTATATTACTATTAGTCTTCTACTGTTTACTTTTGTTGTATGATATTACTTCTTCCACTACTATTTACTATTTGTTATTCCACTATGTATACTCTACCAATGAGGGAATAGTTTCCCTAATGTATTACCTTATCCCTCACTGCTAGTGTGAAACCTCTAGCATTTGGGGAAATGCGATTGAGGTTATGTAACTAACTGGGTTCGGGGAACCTTTGGGCGGCACCCGGATTCAGGCTGTTACAAAGTGGTATCAAAGGAGTTTATTTTCTACTTTTTCTTACTATTTGAAGCTTAAAAATAGGGATAATAAGGAAGGGGTGGTTAGTAATAATTTCTGCTTGGGAGTAGCTAACCCATGTATAGAGAAAATCCAAGTTACCTCGAATATTGAATTTTTTTTTGTTTTTCAATTGTTACAGTTGATTTGATTTCACCATTGGGTGATGCACTTGTTTTTTGATTTTATTATTAATATAATTGTAGTTCTATTTCTATTGAAACCTGATGAGATGAGGGTATTCCATATCATGCATCATATAGGCACTTGATAGTGATCACTTGTCATGCATTTTTTTCATACCATTTAGGGTGCATTACTGATTGCATGTTATTGTGATAGATGTTGTGTTAAATATGCATGTTATTGTGATAGATTCCATGATATAATACCTTCTATTTTGATAGGTTATTTATATATGTATTGTTTCATTTGGATGGACGCCAAACTATAGTCCATGAGGTGTTATGGGCCCTCTTGGATCAGAATTTAGTGAATCATGTTTGAACTTTAATTGAATTCTTTTATGATATGACATGAATAAGGATTCCAAACATTGATTTGTGGGGATTATGGGTTCTCATGAGTAAAAATTTGTCATACCTTGGACAAAATTTTGAGATTTTAAAGGTTCTAGAGGAGTTTCAGAGATCTACTATCCAGAAACCCAGACAACACGGCGTGTGATATTATGAACACATGCCATGTGTTCTTCTATTCTATAAGAAACAAATTTTCTTAAGTATGTGTCATGTACCATATGTACACGTTGTGTAGTCTTTAACCATGTGAATGAATGTGTGATCAGAGATATAGGGTTGATAAATGTTTGGTAGAACACGCCATGTACTGGGAGTACACATCATGTCATAAAGGCCATGTGTTCGGCCATGTGACTAACGACATGAGTGGATGAAATTTGGATGGTGCACGTTGTGTCTAGATTATGCATGTTGTGTAGAGTCGACTGTGTATCTGACCATGTGACTAACAACATGGGCGGTTAGAACTTAAGTAGTACACACTGTGTCTAGTTTGGACATGTCGTGTAGTGTTACCCAAGAGAGAACCATATAATTCTATCCAGGGAGAAGAACCTGAACAGGAGTTAAATTTCAAGTACATGTCGTGTCTCGGGAGGAACATGTCGTGTGTAAGGGGTGTTACACAACCAGGATCGGTATAGGTACACACCATGTTAAAATCTTAAGGGAACACGCCGTGTAGAGTTTATACACGTCGTGTAACCCTATTTTGAAAAACTTGAATGCTTTCCTTCTTATGTTCCATTATTGTAATTTTGAATTTCTGTACTTGATAATCTTGAAATGAGGTGTGTGCTTGACCTTGAAGAGTCATGCCACCAAAACATACTCTGGTTTTATGCCAGGTACAGGGTGATGATCAAACACCAGAAATGGTAGATCAGGGGACTACCAACAGATCCTCCCATCATGCCCGTCTTGGAACCAGCTATTATACCAGATGCAGGTGCTGATGCACAGTTTCATGAAGGCCTTATAAGGATGATGAAGACTTTCTAGGGAGCACCACATCCTGCCCCGATTATGGCGGAGTTGATGAGGGTGTTCCATCAATAGCATCCTCCCACTTTTTCAGGGGATGGAGGACCACAAGATACATATTAATGGTTGGAAGCCATTCTTACTATATTTGATCATATAGAGACACCTCTGTAGAAGAGGGTGAATCTTGAGATTTATATACTGTTTGGTTCCTCCAAGAGATGGTGGGATGTTATCACACAGGCGGGACTTCATCAGGATATGTCTTGGGAAGATTTTCATAGGACCTTCTATGATTAATTCTACCCTGAGACATTGAGTTCTGATCGAGCCTGATAGTTCATGCATTTGAAGTAGGGCGCTCTTTCAGTGATGGATTACTCTTTTCATTTTACAGAGATTCAGAATTTCGCACCTATTCTGGGAGGTGACGATTTGTCTTTGGCTAGGCAATTTGAGAATGGTCTCAAGTATGACATCTGATCATAGGTGAATGTTTTCAGGATGACTTTAGTGATAGCTATAGTGAACCAGTTGCTAATTACCGAGTGTAATATGAGGGAGTTGGGAGCTGCGAGCCAGGGTGGTTTAGCATCTAGGGTTGGTACTCCTTAGATAGATGGCAGGAAGCACCACAGGGAGCTTTCATGTGATGTTTTTTTAGGTATCCAGGTGGTATACTACCAGTGCAGGAAGAGTGAGAATACGAGACCACATTACCCAAAGGACCCAGTTGAGTGTCGGTCATGTGGAAATATAGTTCATATTCAGCATTTTTTTCGGATGTTCTCACCAACAGCGAGTGATAGGGGTTCTATTATGACTCCATGTTTAGGAGCAGGAACACCGGTTTCTCATCAGTCAGGGAATTGGAGTTTTTCAGACCATTCAGGTCAAGGAGGTAGTCATGGTCATGGTAGTTAGGTTACAAGTTTTTAGTGACAGAGGGGTGGATCAGTTCAGGGTAGTCAGGCAAGATCACAGGGTCATGGTACAGGTCATACTTTTGCGATGGAACAGACCCAGTAAGAGCAGGATCTTGGACCCTCTATAGTTAGAGGTATGATTCTAGTTTCCTCAGTTTTATCTTCTTCTCTTTTTGATATAGGGGCTTCCCGTAGTTTTATATCTCTTACTTTTGTGTAGAACCTTGGGATCTATATATTTACTTTTGAGGATGTTATGATGTTAGACACTCCATTGGGGATTAGAACAGATAGTGTACATCAGTGCAAGGAGTGCCCTCTTGAGGTTGGTGGGTGTCACTTATTATGGGACCTCTATATCTTAGATATGATGGGCTTCGATTTCATTCTCAAAATGGATTGGTCGGTCTATTTCCATAATTTTTTTGATTGCTATCGCCACAAGGTTAGTTTTACATCACTGGAGGGTGGGTCTTTTCTACACAAGGGTGAATGGGATGTCCAAGAGAGCAGAGCTAGACCCGAGCATCATGGGTTGGGAATAACTACAGCCCAGATTGTTAGTTTATATCTGGATGACCAGGGGACATCACAGATGGACTTTCCTCCAGTGGTGGATCATTTCAGGGATGTCTTTCCAGATGATTTTTTAGGTTTAAATCTGGAGAGAGAGGTAGATTTCTCTATTGATTTCATTCCAAGAGTGGCACTGATGTCTATTCCTCTATATAGGATGGATACACCAGAGTTACAGGATCTCAAGAAGTAGTTAGAGGAGTTGCAGGCAAAGGGTTTCATCTGACCTAGTACTTCTCCTTGGGATTCGTCTGTCATATTTTTGAAGAAGGCGGACGGTACCCTCAGACTTTGTGTGGATTAACGGAAGTTGAACCAGTTTATGGTCAAGAATTGATATCCCTTACCAAGGATTGATGATCTCTTTGATCAGATTTGAGGAGCTCTGGTGTTCTTGAAGATAGATTTGAGATTCGGTTATCATCAGTTGCACGTTAGACCATCAGATATACCTATTACATCCTTTCGAAGTAGGTATGTTCTATACGAGTATTTGGTTATATTTTTCGGTCTCATGAACACACTGGAAGTTTCATGGAACTTATGAACCAAGTGTTTCATCCATACTTGTATTATTTTGTGGTATTCTTTGTAGATGATATCTTGGTGTACTCTCACACTTGACATGACCATGCCACCTATCTTGAGATTGTATTGAGTACACTGAGAGACCATCGGTTATATGATAAGCTCTCAAAGTGCCACTTCTGGGTGGACCGGATTCACTTATTGGGTCATGTCATCTTAGAGATAGGATTATCAGCAGACCCAATGAAAGTGAGAGCAGTAGTTTCCTGGGAGCATCTGAAGAACGTCTTTGAGGTACAGAGTTTTTTGGGGCTGTCTAGTTACTATGGATGCTTTATACAGAAATTTTCACACTTAGAAGTGTCATTTATGGGCCTGAATAAGAAGGATTCAAAGTACTTATGGACAGATTCCTACGATTCATCCTTTCAGGAGATGAAAGGGAGATGAACTTCAGCACTGATATTGGTCATTATAGAGTCAAGTAAGAGTTACATTGTTTTTTGTGATGCATCAGGTATCAGGTTGGGATAAGTTCTTATTCAAGGGGAAAGAGTTGTAGCATATGGGTCTCAGCAGTTGAGGCCACATAAGAGGAATTACCCAATGCACGATCTCAAGTTGGTTGTGGTTTTTCATGCTTTACATTGTTGGAGACATTATCTTTTGGGAGATAATTTTTTGGTATACACTGACCACAAAAGTCTCAAATATATATTTACTCGGCATGATCTGAATTTGAGACAGCGAAGGTGGGTTGAGTACCTTCAGTATTTTGACTTTGAGATTTCCTACACTCCTAGGAAAGGAAATGTTATGGATGATGCATTGAGTAGGAGGACTCAGATACAGGCAGTTCAGGAGGCCAGTAGTGAGTGGCAGCTTATGGCTTTGTTCTCTGAGATGCATTTGGAGGTGTATGAAAGATAGGGGCAGACATTTCTTTCTTCTATAGTTGTTACCTCTACTCTACTAGACCAAGTGCGAATGAGGAAGCTATCATATTATGAAGGCCTGGTCCTATGAGAGAGTGTGTCAGGCGAGGACCCTACTCCTGGGTGGACCATAGGTGACAATGAGGTCTTACGTTTTCATGGATGTGTATAGGTGTCAGAAGACATACGTGAGGATTTGATATGAAATTTTCATTCCTCTGTTTGGGCAGTTCATCCTGGTGTCACCAAGATGTGTTGAGATCTACACCATCAGTATTGGTGGCTAGATATGAAGAGGGATGTAGCTAGTTTTGTTATGAGATGTTCCACCTATCAGCAGGTGAAGGTGGACCATCAGCGACCAATAGGGATTTTATAGTAGTTACCCATTCTCAAGTGGAAGTGTAATGATGTCGCGATGGATTTCATGACGTGTTTACCGAGGTCGCCTTGAGGGAATGATGCAGTTTGGGTTATTTTTGACAGAATCACTAAGGTTTCACATTTCTTGTCGATCAAGGAAACCTTCAGTGTTAATGATCTTGGAAGTTTGTGCATCTGAGATGTTGTATGTTTGTATGGGTTTACTCACTCTATCATTTCAAAAAGGAACATCCGGTTTACTTCTCATGTATGGTAGGGAATACATAGGGCTTTGGGTACACATGTACTTCTAAGTACAGTTTACCATCCCCAGATAGATGCCCAGTCTGAGCACACAATTTAGGTTTTGGAGGACATGCTACAATCATGCATCTTGGATTTTAGGGTCTCTTGGGAGAAACACATAACCCTAGTAGAGTTTTCCTACAATAATAGTTTTCAAGCGATGATTCAGATGGCACCTTATGAGGTTTTGTACAGTAGGCCATGCCGATCACCCCTATGTTGTCTAGAGTTAGGAGAGGTAGTTATGCTGGGACCTTGTCTTGTCCAAGAGACCACTGAGTAGGTAGAGTTGAATCAGAGTAGGATGGATATTGCACAATCTCACCAGAAATCTTATGTTGATCGATGGAGATGACCTCTGGAGTTTGAGGTCGGAGATCAAGTTTCATTACGTATCACACTGAGGTTGGGAAACAGGAGGATTAGAAGATAGGGGAAGCTTTCACCAAGATACGTTGGTCTGTTTGAGGTTTTGGAGAGAGTCGAGTTGGTTGCCTATCGGTTGTAGTTACCTCAGAGGCATCAGGATATGCATGATGTCTTTAATGTTTATCAGCTATGGTGTTACTTTCCAGACCTGTCTCACGTTTTTCAACCCGAGGAGGTTGAGTTGGAGTTGGATACATCCTTCTAGGAGCACCCTATTCGGATTTTGGATCACAGTACAAAGGTTATATGTGGCCAGTCTACTCCCCTGGTATGGGTGTTATGGAAGCATTGGAAAGTACAGGATTAGACTTGGGAGAGGGAGGCTGACGTACAATCATAGTGGCCAGAGTTGTTTGAAGTTTCTTCTTCACCACCCATGGAAGGGAAATTCAGGGATGAATTGATTTAAGGGGGAAGTTTGTAAGAAACCAATCTTCATTTTCATGTATGGATATTTATTTTGGGTTGTTTTTAGGAAAAAGGAAAAATTGGGAAATTTTCTTGGTACACACCGTGTACTTTTGAGTACACTCCATGTACCCAGTTGTCGAGTATAGTTGTGTAATATCTGAGTACATGGCTATGTAGGTGACCTAGAAAACTGCCTAAAGCGGGGACCAGTTGAGGCTAGTACATGGTGTGCACATTAAATGAACATGCAATGTACTTTTATTTTTATTTGATATATCGGTGTGGGGTCACGTCTCACATCCAGAAATGCATTCTTCTCCCGTCGGTTCGTACAGGAGAGCGAAGGAATGCTGAAGAACTTAGAGCTCCTCCCAATTCTTCATCTGACCTCCGATCGAGACGTCGTTGAGTGCATTGGATTTCCACTAGTGAGTTATATATTTCTCTAGATCTTTTCTTCCTGATTACTCCTCTCTCATGAGTATTTCAAGGATGATCATTTTTACCCTTTTGTAGATCTATGTCGTTATAGGCCGATTCAAGGGCCAAAATTCAAGATTGTTGATCGTACGATATCAAGGTAGGTGGTTTGTACCTTTTGTATATTGTATTTGGATTATATATGCTTAAAGTACTAAATACCCATGTTTAGGGTATTGCGTGTTTTGGAATTTGACCCTGTTTAATACCTGCTATAGTTTGTTTAATTTAGAAAGGGTTATTGCTTATGTAAAAGGTTAGATACCTTGTTATGGGACACCCCATGGGTGTGTTTCCCTTGATTTTTTGATTATGGTCGTTTGTTCTAGAATTCCTATTAGGCTTGCTTATTTTCCATGCCTTGCTTATTAAGATGGAGACGATGATTATCTGAGATGCATGTGATTTGCATTGTGAAAGTTTGACCAAGGGAAATTTTACTGCGAGAGATTCCTGAAGTAGGGTCATTTATGTATGAATTATTGTTAAGTTTACCCAGAGGTATTGACTGTGAGAGCTTCCAGGTGGTCATAGACCAGAGGGGTTAGACCGTGAGAGCTACCCAGAGGGTCATTATTAAATGAATGTTAAACCCTAGGGCATTGACTATGAGAGCTGTTAGGTGGTAATTATAGTTTATTGTTGCTATGCATACTAAGGGTGTATTGAGTGTGAGAGCTACCCAGGTGGTCTTTTGTAAATGATGAGTGCTATGTGGGACCAAAGGGGTTAAACTGTGTGATATTTCCTAGAGGGTTACTATTTATTGAATTGATTATATGTTAAACCATAGGGGTTATACTGTGAGAACTTTTACAGAGGGTTGCTTATGAATGATTGAATGATTGTGACTAGTCTTCCAAGACAAAGCACAAGCTTGGACTCAATCTCACTTGATTGGTTAGAGGTTCCTTTGAGACGTATGGTTGTTATTATTATACAAGGGGATTTAGATATTAGGATAGATCCTAAGGTTACATTATTCAATGGATTGAATAATTAATAAATTTAAATGAATGTAATTGGAAACTGTAGGATTTTTTACTTTTGAGTACTTCCTAGTTTATTGCTTCATTTTTCATATTGTCTGCTATATATATTCACTGACAGTTAGGCACAGATCTTTTGGTGGTTACCTACTAAGATTATTCACACACTCTATTTGGTTTATGCTTTAGACCCAAATAGATTATATAGTTGTAGGTATATATAAGGTCAAGCTCCCTTCTTCGTCAGGTACTTGTTGTTGTTGGAGATGGAGAGCATGGGACCAAGCTGAGGCTTATGATGTTGTTGGAGTTTACTTGTTTTCTTTTGTACTTTAGTTTTTGTATTGCTTTCCAGCATAGTTAATTTTTTGGATTATTTCTAAGACACATGTTCCATGCATCATTTATATATATGCTTTAGTTGTTATATTAGTATCAGTCTTCAACTGTTTAATTTTGTTGTATGATATTGCTGCTTCCACTACTGTTTACTATTTGTTATTCTATTGTGTATACTTTTCTAATGAGGGAATAGTTTCCCCAATGTCTTACATTAGACCTCACTGCTAATCAGCAGCCTCTGGAATTTGGAGAAATATGCTTGAGGTTATGTAATCAACCGGGTTCAGGGCACCTTTGGGCAGCAACCGGATCTAGGACATTACAAAAATGAAGTGATAGGGAAAATTGATATCAGTTTATCATTATTTGGGATAGGGAGAATTTAGTTCATAATTATAATACATTCATATTATTATAACTGATGGAAAAAGAAGATAGATCATCTATCAAGTTTGCTATTGAGAAGAGATTAGAGGAGTTTCTTGCATGCTATTGTGCAAGTAACAAAGTGAATAAGAAGGTCGTGGAAGAGCAAAGAAGAACTGTGACATCGGACGAGACTCAACAGGTGGAGGACTTTCTTGGTGTTACAAACCCTTATTAACAAAAAGAAGATTGTCTTGAGAGGTAGTATAAATATCCATCCAAGTGCAATAAAACACACACTATTGGATTGTTTTCATAGTGCTACATAAGTGTAAGGGCATATCATACTCGTTGTAACCACATTCAAAGGATTTTTTTCTAGTGGTTGTGTGGCCAATATTATTTTTAGACCATGCCAAGGACTATCTACTCTTATTTAGTAGAGAACCTTGTAAAAATATCATGTGTTATCTTTACTGCTTTCATATACATGCATGTTATAGGTAAAAGAGAATAAGAGAATCAAGATTCTAACAGGTCTAATAGGTACAGGGATAAAAACTTGGAATTGGATTAAAAATTCCCCAACACTGATCCCCCCCCCCCCCAGTGTTAGGAATATCCCAAACTGGTCCTCTCAGAGACATTATCTCTTTGGAGAAAGATGTGAGATATACATAGATCATAAGAGTCTGAAATACATCTTTAAACATAAATATCTCAATATGAGGCACATAAAATGGATCGAGATACTTAAAGATTATGATTTCTCAATGCACTACCACCAAAGGAAGGAAAATAATGTAGTGTATGTATTAAGCAAGAAATGTCATGGAGACCGGGCCAAAATGAGGATTTATAGGGATCCTATGTTCAAGTATTTAGTGAAGATTGATATGGGAATTATTAAGTAAGGGTAACATCACTCCTTTTCAAATGATTTTCAAACCATCTTTATAGAAAATATAAAAATTTCTCAGCCTAATGATGAGAATTTTCAAAATAAAATTAAAGCCATGAATGATAGGAAATTAGCATACTTCGTATATGAAAATGGTGTTTTAAAATTTGGAAAGTGGATGTGTTTTTCATATATACATGAGTTAAAAAGGTACTTATTAGATGATTATCATAGATGAAATTTCTTTATACACCATGGTAGTGCCAAGATGTGTAGGGATTTGAAAAATAATTTTTTTGTGGGATAATATGAAGTGGTAAATTATTGATTGTGTGTAAATATGCTTGGGTTTTCAATAGGTGAAGGCTAAGAAAAAACATCCTATAGGATTCATTCAACCCATACCTATTCCTTTGTGGAAATAGGAAGATTATGTTATGGTATTTTCACTTGATTACAAAATATTCCTATAAAGAACAGTGAAATATAGGTTAATGTTGATCACCTTACCAAATCTTTACATTTTCTCACTATAAGAGAATATTTAACTATTAAGTGCCTTACATGGATCTATATAATGAAATTATAAGACTTCATGGTGTACTTATTTCAATTTTTTTGTCATGATCCATGATTTACATCAAAATTCTAGAAAATTATTCAGAAGCCTTTTGATATTGAGAATCATTTGAGCACCGCCTATCATCCTCAAACTGGTGGACAGTCCAAAAGGACTATTCAAACATTATAATACATTTTGAGTTCATACTCACTTGAATTTCAAGGTATGTGGAATCATTATATACCTTTGGTAGATTTTTACAATAATAATATGTTCTATTCAAGTATTCAAATGGCATCATATGAAGCGTTATATGGAAAGATATGTCATACTCCAACTTATTGGGATGAATTTGGTGAAAGGAATCTTGTAGGCCTAGAACTTATTGAGGAGACAACTAAAAAGGTAAATATTATTCAAATTCATATTAAATCATCAAAACTAGGCAAAAGATTTACACTGATAACTGAAGGAAGGATTTTGGATTTCAAGTGGGAGATCATATTTTCCTGAAATTATCTCCATGAAAGGGTGTTATAAGGTTTGGTAAGAAAGGAAAACAGAGCCCCGGGTACGTCGGACCTTTTAAAATTCTAGAAATAATTGGATTTGTGGATTACCATATAGAAATGCCACCGAGCCTCTCTAAAGTACATGATGTATTTCATATCTCATTGTCAAAGAAGTATATTCCAAACCCAACACAAGTGATCACCTCTAAAGAAATATAATTAGAAACTAATCTTCTCACTATGAAGATTCAATCCAGATTCTTAACACTAGAGAACAAGTGTTATGAAATCAAATGAATTAAATAGTAAAGGTACTTCCACTCCTACAAAATTGGGTTTATCCAGCACTAGGGATTTAACAGTACTATCTAAAAACATTGTTAAAAACCCCTTTTGTCAGCACTAAAAAAAATATCTGTTAAAGGGGGTCTTTAACAGCGCTTTTTTTAGTGTTGTCAAAGGTGGTCTTTAACAATGATAAAAAAGAAATGTTAAAAGGGTACCTTTATCCATACTTTTTTACAAGCACTGATAAAGGCCTACCCTTTATTAGTGATTTTAAAAAAGTGCTGATAAATGAGGTCTTTTATCTATGCTTGTAAAAAAGTTCCAATAAAGGGGAGTTTTATCAGCACTTTTTTAGAAGCACTGATAAAGACCCCCTTTATCAGTGCTTTTTTAGAAGCACTAATAAGGGTATACTTCAATGAAAATTTATATTTCATTAAGAATAATATATTTATATTGAAATAAATATAATATATGTTTTTAAAAATATGGTTTAGATAAGGTAAATAGGCATTTACACTTAATATATTAAAAAAATAGTGAAAATGGATTATAAAATAATTTAAAAATATATATTTTTAATTAATAATTTTCTTATTATTACCAATTAATAGTCATTGAATATCAATTTCAAGATAACAAAAATCATAAAATTAATAAAAGACCTAAATTAAGTTGAAAACATAACTCAAACTTCAAACGGTCATAACTTTTGATTCGAGTGTCCGTTTGAGCTCTACTATATATCAAATCAAAGCCTGCGACGAGTTCTATTCCCTTAATGAAATAATTAAACCTTTGTCACATTTTTTGGGGCCAAAAAAAGACCTTAAGTCCTCTAAAACTTAGTTTTTAGTCAGGGTACCCCGATTTTTTAACATTCGCTAGAATTTTAGCCTCTTTTAAGGGGGTCTTATTTTCTTTTTTTGGTGGAGACTGAATTTATTCGTTGGTATTACATTCATATTGATATTATAGTTTTGAAATTTTATCATTTTTTCATAACTTAATTTTATTTATAATTAAATATATGCATTTTTTATTATATTTACTTATAATAAATCACTCATATAAATACATATATCAACATATTTATGTAAAAATGTACATTCTAATATATGTAAATAAATACATATTCTAAAAATATATTTAAAATAATATCTAACCATTTTTTACATTATATATACATATATGTGTGTGTGTGTATTAATAAACATATATATATTTATATTATATTCTAGTATATGTAAATGAATATAGTATATAATATATTTAAATAAATATAAGTATATATATCACACACACACATATATTGTATAAATGTATTTAAAAATAATTATATAAATATATGTAAATATATATATGTGTGTGTGTGTGTGTAAATTTATATATAAATAAATAAAAATATCATTAAACAGACAGCAAAACAACATGATTTAGTGGTAAAGGTGTTCCATCTTCAAAGGAGAGGTGCAAGGTTCAAATCTAAGAGGGCGCGCATGAGGCTAGAAAAGCACAAAGCACTGATAAAAGGGGTCGTGGGGTGAAAAGAACTGATAAAGGGGTCATGGAAGCATTGATAAAGGGGTCGGTCTCATAGGTTTCCAAAAAAAATAATTTTATCCCTTTTAACAGCACTGCCTTTATCAATGCTAAAAACCATTGTTAAAGCCCCCCTTAAACAGTGCTTAAAAAAGCGCTGTTAAATGACCATTTTGTCGTCACTTTTTTAGAACTAATAAAGACGTATTCTAGCACTGTTAAAGACCAATTTTGTAGTAGTGTTAGAGAAATCATAAAATAGATGAAGCAATGTGGTAACTAGAGGATATTATGTAGAAGAACTTCCCTCATTCATTTAGAAAGTAGTATCCATCAAAATTTAGAGGATGAAATTTTTTGAGGGAAGAATGAAACACCTGAGCTTCAATTATAGTAATTGAACATTTTAATTTAATAAAACTAAAATAAAATAAATATTTTAATATTTTATGGCACATAATTTTCTAATTTTATAGGATGAATATCAATTTTGAACTTACTTGGTCAAAATAAGCTTGGAATGAATTTTTGAAAATTTACCTTAGAAATAAGCTTTTATGAATAATTGAAAATATAGTATTTAAATATTCCAAATTTTATTTATAATAATTTTTTATAACATATTTAATTAACCATGTATTTATTATCAATTTTATATAAATAAAGATGAGATTATTTGGATGTAAAAAAGGGATATTTTTCAGAAAACTATTTTTAAATGCATAATGTCTTTCCATTTTAATTAAATAAATAATATTTAATAATGAATTATTTAAATGAAATTTATAGATTATAAATTTATTTATATAAATTTAAATCCATATAATTATGATTAAAATACACATAGTTAATGTAAGCTCATTTTATGCTTGGAAAATGCATTTCTTGACAAACCGTTTTTCGACACGTTTTGTGGGTTTATTTTTAAATTAAATTCCACCACTTCGATGAATTAAATTTGATAAAATGGATTCCATAATTTAAATAATTATAATTAATATTATTTTATAATATAAACTTAATTTTTTTCATAATGAACGGTAAAAACAATACAAATTGATTACCACGGTTACGGTCAAAATGGGTTTACTAGGGGGTTAATCTAAAAAGATAAGGGTTAAAATGACCTAAATTTTTTATTAAACCTTATTGGTTGGTAGTATTTAGTCCTTAGACTTATAATAATCCAATATTATCCATTTTTATCCATTTTTTACAATAAATTTACTTGATGATATTTTAAAACATTGAAAAATTACAAGTGTACCACTCACCTCAATTATAAAAGGGAACCTCCTCCCCTCACATATTCACACCTATAGATCCATTTATCTTGACCAAAACCTACCAAAATATCTCCAAAACATATTTATACATATTATATAGGTGTTTTTATTCCCAAAATACAAACCCTAGGGTTCTTAAGAAGGGATCTAAATGAGGTTTCTCTAAGAGAAGGTAATCCTCTTAACAAAGCTCTTTCTTTTTTACTTCTTCTTTTACCACCTTCAATTATGTACTAAAAATTCAAATATAATAACACCAATATATCCCATATAATTATATATTATTATTTTCATAGTATAATATTTATCCATGTCCTTCTCTATCCAATGGAAACTAAAATCATCAATGATGTGTACGGTGGACTGTCGCATCGCGAATCAATGTAATTTGTTTTCCATAACGGCCTCACTAGTCTAGTCATAATGATGGAACTAATAAATATATATGATATTTATAAAATAATATTAATTATTTAAATTTAATATATCATCTAATTCTTTACCCTTTCATGTAACACCCCAAGATTCCACGATATGTTTCCCTTTGAATCATGTAATAGCTTGCATTGTACGAAACTTCGAGATTCTAACACACCGCAACCAATCAAACTAACCGTTATGAATATTAATAACCACTTTTTAAAATTTTATAAATTTTATTTTTAAAAATGGACTTCATTTTTTAATTTGGAATATCGAAATTAGCTTAGGGTGAATTTTTTGTATTTTTCTGAAAACTTTCAATTTTTGATGAATAGTGAAAAACATTATATTATTGGTTAAAACCGACTTTTTATTTAAATAATAATTTATTTTATTTAAATTTATTTTAAGTAAAAACAGATACATAATACCTATATAAGTTCAATTTAATTCATTGGAGTCATTTTATAATAAGTTTAGACATATAAAAATTTTATTGAACTTTTTACCGTCTTTTACCCACCTCCTAGGAGCATTTGCAAATTTGCATAAAACTTAATTTTAACTCTTCTCTGAGTTGAATTTCAAAAATCCAAGAGACACGGTTAATATCAATAAGTAAAATGTAGTTCAATAAGATGAAAATATTTTTTTCGTGAATAGTAACTTTTGACTTTTATTTACCATGGTTAAAAGTAAATAGGGTAATTAAGGGTAAAAATGATATCATAATTACCCTAAAACATGTCTTAATTCTATTGTATAAGTATAATTCGACCAAAAACAACCTTAGGAATAAAATATGATCCTCTTTGGTCCACTTGGATTAGATTAAGACATTTATTATTATTTTATTTAAAGAAGGGTTAAAAGAGTTAAATTCAAAGTTTAATAACTAAATAATTTTTAATATAGGGTTGCACACAATATAAATTCAACTATAAATATTCATTAGAAATCTAAAAATATTTCCTACATAATGGTATTTTATTTATAATTTTTATACATTAAATAATTTAATTTTTTTATGACACAATGATGATGCAGTAATTACCATATTAATGAAATATTAAAATAATTGATATTATAAATATACAAATAAATGTAAATTGAGACTTCTGATAAATTCCACTAATTTTATAGGTTAATATGACATGTTAGTATTGGTTAAATAAATTTTATTTGAAATGATAAAGTTTTTATGGCTTTCAAAAAAATCAAATGCTAAATAGTGTCAAAAATGACATAATTGAGTTTTTAAAACAAATACTATATTATTAATTGATATAATATTCCTAAAAATATAAGGTTCATCCAAAGGACTTATATAAGGTTATATATATTAATAATGAACCACATGGGGTTTTCTTGGCTTGTTATAGTAAGTTTATTAACCATATAATATAACAATACAAAGAGACGTGGTAAATGTCAAACTATTTAACTAAGAGTTAAATCTAAAATATAAGGTTAATATGATGGCCTAAACCTATCTAAAACCTATTGGTTGAGAGTTTTTTGACCCATAACCACCTTAGCCTCAAAATAGTTCATTTTGGAGCCATTAGAAACCTAAAATTATTTTATTATAAAATAATATTTCAAGTTTTTCTTAAAGTGACCCTCACCTCTCTTATAAAAGGCCATTTCCCCTTCTCTTAATTTCACACCTCCAAAGCATTTTGGATCAGCCAAACCCTGCCCAAATATCCTCTAAACTATCCTTCCTTAAACTTAGAGGCCTTACTTTGATCATAAAGCCAACCTAAGGAGCTCTTTTGATCAAATCAAAAGTAAGAACCTGAAGAAGAGGTAAATATTTCATCACCTCTTTCAAGTTCTTTTCTTCTTCCACTTCCTCTTTCTTTGTTGTTTCAATTATAAAATAATAACGACAGTATCTTCTATATACTATGATGTTATTAAAATGGTACAACCATATTCATTATTCTATCCATCATGTGAATGACAAAGTCACCATACGTGCGTGCGTACGGCTTACCGTCTTCACATCGTGGTGTAGTTTGTTATTCAAACACTTCATTATTTGGATGGGTATAATAATGAGTATAACATATGTAAATAATAAATATAACATGTTAATGATTCTTTATATATGATATACCATCCAATTACATACTATTACACCATCAATATAATGATATTTTCGCTCGTGCGTACGTACGGATTACCGTCTCCACGAACGCGATGAGATTCATTCCCCATTGTAATCATTCAATAATAATTTTCATTTTATGATTAAAAATAATGTATAAGAACTTAATATCATTCTGGATATTAATAAAATACATCCTATCCATAAGAAATATGGCTTATGTAACTGAGCATATAAAGGAAAATGGATCAGTTAACACCCGAAATGATGATACTACTAAAATATTATTAAACGCAATATTAAAGGATCATATATGATATCATATTTATGTATATAATTATTTTATAATTTAATAAAAATTATTTAACTATTATACTTTAGGTTAACATACCCTTGACCAAGGAAAAACATAAGGTAAGGGTTAATTCCACAATCTCTTTATTATCTGAGGTTGTTTTTACGTAAGTATCTACTGGGACTTCTTTATCATCCACATCTGTATTTTCTTAAAAATGTATTTCAAAAAAAATGTTATTTACTAGAAAATGGGTTAAATTAATTTATACCCTTATTTTACCTTATATGTTTTGAAAGGAATCTTTCTGTCATTTTCCAAACAAGGTACTTTATGACCTTTTCGACAAAATTAAGTTAAGAATGTTTTTTTAACTTATACGGAGAGTGCGGTTATTTTCTACCGTTATAACATCATCAAAGATTCCCTTAAAATCTTATAAGAATATTTTCAAAATAAATGTTTTCTTTTATAATTATATTAATTTTAAATGATTTCAAAATAGAAAGATATATTTCTCTAAAAAAGTTTTGATTTCATCTATGTCAACATCCTTTTGATGGATTTTAAGCTTGTTTGAAGTTGATTTATTATGATACAAATATTCTATATTGTATTGAAGGTTTTTTTATATGTTTGACTCTGGATGTTTTATTCTTATACCATTCATGGTTTATGGATAAAGTATTTACATTTCGTATGCTAGTTTTAATACGAATGTTTATGTTATGTTTAAACCTTTTCATATGAAGAATGCATTGAACTTAGTAAGTGACGGGTGGAGCTCGCTATAGCTCCTCGATGTATCAGTAGGTCTCATGAGACAAACTATTGTATTGGCACGAGGCCTTGACAAAATTTTATTTGTAGTCTTGGAACAAGGCCTTGACTATGTGGTTATGAAGTCTGGCATTATGCATTCCATCATTATGAAAGTGGCTATTGATATTGCATGTGATTATTAAATGATTAGAATATCCATGTGAATAAGTAAATGTAATTATTTGGTTTTATATTTTCTATATTATGCTGAAGTTTAAGTTTAAAATGCTTTTGTTTTAGTCTAATACATTGCCTTAAATATTTATGCTTATTCATGAAAGTTTCCGCTATATTGTTATCCTTACTGAGCATCTGAGCTCACTCCTTTCTATGTTTTGTTTTTTCCAGGATGTGAAGAAGTATTTTATGGTTGACCTGTAGGGATAGTCTAAGGATATAAGTGTTTTCAAAAGGGGACAAAAATTTTTTGATGTTTTTATTTCATGATGTAATGTAAAACTTATGAATGTATCTAGTAATTCTAAGGATACTAAACTGATCGGTCTGTTTTGAAATGATTCCTTGTATCATGACAATGTTATGTAATAATGCACTGACTCTGGGTAACTGGGTTCATAGCATTACATTTCACCCATTTAAAATGATAATTTTACTCGTACGTACGTACGGCTTACCGTCTCCACAAAGTGATGCGATTCATTTTCCATATCCATATTTAAATAATGATTATAAAAATGAATATAATAAATAAATATGATATTTATAACATTATTATAATTATATATATGATGAAATTATAACCTATGTGCAAGAATTGTAACATCCGCGATAAAACATACATGAGAAAACCAAGTAGTTAACAACAGAAACAATAATAATAATAATGAAAGATTGTCGATAAAAAGGTGAAAATATGTTATAAGTAGATCATATATTTTATTATAAATATGAATATTATTCTAGTATAAATTAATAACAAGGTTTAAACCATTCTATATGAGGTTAAAGCATGTTCAAAAAAGTGGAAGCATGCGGTAAGGTATTTCTTCTCAATTTACACTTCATTGAGACAAATTTGGTATCACGCACCTATTTATTTTTATGTGTTATGTATACTACCACTTTGATGTATTTAACATGAATATATATTTACTCATGATGATTAAAGTTTCAATTCAATTTTACTCTTTCAATTGGTTATAATTTATAAGTTACCAAGGAGGTAAGAATATATTTTACAATCTCTTTTTTCTAGGATTGCTTATAGTTTCATTGAAGGAAATCCTATAATCTATCCTTCATAAAATCCATCTACATTCTTATCCTCTAAATATTTAATTAATTTCTATGTTTTCTTCTATATTTTCCGCTCTTTTTAATTTTAATCATCCTAAGAAATGTTTAAAAGAAAAGCTGATCTTATTTCTCTTTTGATCGGATATATTTTTCTTCCATGTCCATATTTTTAAAAATTGTTTTACAAAAGTCCTTTTTATTTACTGAAATGATTTATTAAGAAAATTTTATGATATAATTTAATTTTTAAAGGTTTTAAATGAATATTTATAATTTTTTATGAAAGGTTCAATTTTTACTTTCTTTATAAAAATTTAAAAGATTGTTTTATTTTTTATATATACAGTGTTAACAGACTTTCTTGTCGCTATAATCGTTTTACGATATTCAGCTTCTTCTACGAGTTTTCATTGGTTTTACAAATAAAACTATAAAATGAAAACTTATTTTAATTTTTCACTTCCATTTTCTTTTATTCTCCAAAATACATGAATTTATTATAAAAACCTATACTTATAATGAATTGATCTCTTATTAATTTTCTGGTTATTAACTTTCTCTTAAACCATTCACTTTCTTGTGATCATCTTTCATTGGAAATTACATATCTCTTAAATATCCATATTCTATGTATCATGGATATTCTTATTGCTTAAACTATATATAATTTCTATATACAATGTTTTACTATAAAAGTTATTTGATTGACCAGAGAAATATTTATATTCTGTATCATTTACTCAATATGAATATTTTTTTATAAGGCATGTCATTTATAAATTAAATTGATCATTCAATATATGAGGAATGCAATAGACATGCAGTGATAGGTGGGGCCTAGAATTTTATAGCTCCTCAATGCATCGACAAGTCCCATGAGACAAACCAGTAGTCCAAACTTATTAAATGGGTATTTAGTGTATACCTACCCATTGATTAAACTGTCATGTTGAAAGGCCTTTATAGTAAATATAACATGATGTTTGAGATCATAACGTCTAATATTATATATTTCCTTCATTGAGAATTCAATTATTATTATCCATGAGATTATTACATTGATATTATCCATGGATGCATTTCATGTTCAGCCTATTGATAAAATGGTACGTGTTTTCAGTTATCCATCGTGTCATATTTTTTTTAAAAGGTTAGGGTTGAAGCCTCATTTTATTATTAAAGAAAAACAAAGTCCTCTTTTAACCGGGTAAAGGGAGACCCATTACATAGCCCAAAGGCCCAGTGGGAATGTAGCCCATTACATAGCTCATAGGCCAAAAAATTTTGACCCAATGCCTATTCTGTGAATAGTATTCCTACAGTACTCGCTTGCTGCAGTACCCACTGCTGCTACAGTGTCCTACCACCGCTACAGTGTCCCGCCGCCGCTACAGTGCTCGTTGCTGCTACAGTGACACTACAGTACTACTGTAGTGCCTGCTCTCAATGGGTTTTGAACCACCATTTTTCATGTAGGATTACAGGGAGCTTACCACTAAGTCAAACCCCAACTACGTTCATCGTATCATATTTATTATGCCTTATTTACTCATAATAGCTTTTGTTGTATGTAACTCTTACTGAGTATTTGAGATCACCCTTATTTTTTTCCTTTCCCTAGGATATGAAGTTGGAATCTTTGAATAAGTTCAAGGATGTAGAATAATTACATTCATTATCTTTTATATTTTATTTCCAATGTAGAAATGGGATGCATGTATGTATCTGGTTCTTCAAGACTACTAAATTGATCAGTGCTTCGGGATTAGATCGCTTGTATCTTATGCCAATGTAATGAAATAGACATCAACTCTAGGTTAATAGATTTAGGGTTGTTATAACTCAGCCATCCGACCATTAATAAAATTCATAAACAGGCAAGCATTGTGGATTTCAACACAACAATGGGCAAGCCCAGCTTCGACTCGCTCCATCTATCCTGGTGGTATCCCTGACACTACTATGAATATCACCATGCATCTATCCCACCATCATTGGTGTCAAATGATGCCACAACCTCCCCGTCCATGTCTCATCAAACCATCATCCATCCCAGGCTCACATCTCATCACATAGCAAGGCTCACATCCAGAGTAATCACACAAGACAGTAAAGAAACAACAACAAAAGTCAACAAGTCATCTAGTCCCTAAAAACCAACGCATCCATCCTTCATAAGAAAATGGGCATTTTCGACCCCAAACAATTAGTATTATCAAACAACTGGTTCATTAAAATTTCGTATTAATTGATTCATTTATCACGGGATGCAACCAAAGGTAACCTAAGGCATCAAATATTAAAAGCTATGAATTATTTAAACATGGTTCCAAGCATAACTTTGAGTTTCATTGAACTTTAAGGAAGAACATTTTCAATTAACATGCCTCTTTATTATTTCATCAAAAAAGCAGACCAACTTCACATTCTTTAGAAAATTCCATTAACATAAGAAAGAATGGTTTTATTTAACATGCATCAAGCATCACTTTGATTTCCAATAAATTATAAGAAACAGTGTCATTTAATCACAGCTCTTTGATTATTTAGCCAACAAACATTACCGGATTTACATTCTTTAACGATTTGAACATATCAAACATGCTAAACCATAGCATAAACAAACATGCTGACTATATCATAAACAAAGATTGCACACTATCTAGAAAAACAAGAGGCAAATCATTATCACAGTGGAAACACATGCGATTGCTACAACCATAATCAAGGTTCATTATTTAATTTGGTTTAATCTTTATTAAGGTCAATTCCATCATAAACCAAAGAGATAAATCATGATATTTTACAATTGCACATAAAATAATATGAGAAGTGATGAATCTCCTACCTTGATTAGAAGTTCAACGTTCTTCGCACAAGAACAAACGATCGAGGATCAACCACCACCAAAACCAAGGAAGATTCACTGGAACCTAACACCCACAAACCACCATCTAACCACGCTCATCAACACCCCAAATAAGAGACTTTGGATTAATGAACAACTGAACAAAATGATGAATGAAATGGGGAAAATAAGGGAAAGGTATCTCGAACAAAAGCGTTTGATTCTCCATGAACTAGGGGTTTGAAACTCAAGGATTTAGTCAAGGGCGCCAAAGGGAGGTAGAAAAAACACTACCTAGAAACAACTTCTATCAACGGGGCTCCAACGTGAGAGATCGCTCAACTAAGCCCTAAGTTCGTCGGAGCGTCTGAAAAACAAAGGGACGCTCAATGGAGGGTCACAGATCGATTACTATAGGAAGAAACAGCCTAAAACCGCATTCAAGACCCCCCATTAAGGTGCACGCATTTTCCCATTTCAATCCGATCAAGATCCGAGGAAGAAGGTGGTTGTTTCGACCGCTTCAAATCAAGCTCGAATGCCACCACGACTTCAACCATGGCTAGTCCATGGCTGTGGTGGTTCTTTAGCGCGTTAGCCTGAAACGGCATCACCTACGGGTTGTTGCCCATATCCAAGTCGTTTTCCCCTTTCCACGACTTTCAAAACTGCTTGAGTTGTAGTTTCCAAGCGGGCTTTTTAGATAGCAGGCCCTTCAAGACACCACTCTGAGTGCCACGCCCACCTTGGGTGTTTTGGTTTGACCGTTTCAGACAAAAGGAACACACTAGGCCCAAAACGGCCTACCAAACGGCTTGACAAGCCGTGGTGTACCAACACCACACAACTAACCCAAAACGGCCTCCATCATGCCCACCACCATGGTGTCGTGACTCTTTGAAAGGCCAAAACACCTCTTTAGCCTCCAGAACACCTCCAAACTCTCTCTTGACAACACCGAACCTCGTGAAAACTAAAAGGAAAGGTCGGGAACGTCTGAACCATTAGATGTATGATTTTTCATATATTTGTGACACGTTTAATTATTGTTGTGTTTAACTTCAAAGGTTTGTATTTGGTTTATTTGATGAATTGTATTTATATAGGTTGATTTTTAGGCTATTTCAAGCCGTTATTCACTATTTATTTTTTATCCTTATTTTAAATGCACATGAACTTGTGTAATTCAACCCTTTCTTTCTCTTGATGCCACTTAAATGGTTTTTGATATGTATGTGTTTCTTTAGCTTTTTTTTATGTTTTCCCAAAAAAATGATGAGCTTTCTTTATGCTTTATTGCCCTGTTTTCGACTACCACATGGTATGAAGTTGAAAAGAAATTACATTGTGATTTTTCATTTCATCACTTGCATGATTTCTTCTATCAAAGGCCTTGTGGTTGCCTAATTTTATTATTCCACGCATTCTAAGAGATAACGGTCAAGTGTCTAAAAGTGCGAGAGAAAATGAATAGGGAATTATAGTTTTATTGAGAGATCCCGAGATGTGTTTTGAAAGATCAATGGGTGAAGATCAAGGATATGAGTTTGGTTTTCCTTTGGCATGCGTTCAGTAGTCAATGAATCCAATCGTTCTCTATGTTTCCTTATCTGTTTTTTTAGATATGTTTGAGCATGTGTATCCATGTAATCACTCATTTCGTTAAATGTTGAAATTGTTCTAGATTTGTAGATGATTTATTTAACAAATATTTTTTTGTCTTTGTTAGTTCCCAACGTGCCTGGGGTGGTAAGGGTGAGGAGGGGTTTGGGGTGTGGTTGCGGGGTCAAGTTTCCGAACCTACGGTTTATCTGCATTTTCTTTATTACGTCTTGTGCCGCTTTCGCGATTGTACCAAAATTTTTTATTTTGCCTTTGTTACCATTTTATATAAATATTGTAACCTTCATGGAAAATTATCATATTATGGCCCAATATCATTATGCTACCTTTTATGAATTGTAGTGGGCTAGGTACCGTGAAATCAAATTGTAACCCATTTAGTTTTTTCAGAAAATGAATCCG
This sequence comes from Viscum album, assembly GCA_963277665.1. Classification (NCBI taxonomy): domain Eukaryota; kingdom Viridiplantae; phylum Streptophyta; class Magnoliopsida; order Santalales; family Viscaceae; genus Viscum; species Viscum album. The sequence goes on along the minus strand of OY728156.1, from coordinate 2,108,226,269 downwards.
TTTATGAACTATTTATTTTTTAAACTTGATACTAACATTATCCTTTTATATTTCGAAATAATTATTTAACTACTCTTAACTCATGCAAATACTCGTTTATAATTTCAAAAAAAAATCATTTATAAATCTAAAATGAAATAACCACGTATTAAAAAATATATTTTATAATTCCATTACCATTTAAAAATATATAGTTAATAAATTAATAATAATTAATTGAATTGAATTCAAATTTAGAATTAATTTTTAAATCTAATATGAACTGAATTTGAAATAAAGACATATATTTTAAATTTTTATTTTTATTCAAAAATACATAGTTAATACGTCAATATTAATTAATTTAAATGATGTTAATCAAGCAAAACAAAGGGCGTTGTGAACATTTATTTTCAAAAAAACGTTATAAAAACATTAATATCATAAATTTATTTGGACAGTTGACCCAACTCACAAAGCTCATCATCTCACGGACCTAAGTCGGTCCCTCCACCACCAACAAACAGTCCCTTGACTGAGTTAGCGTTAAATGGAATTTTTTATTTCGGTCTTTGATATAAATATTTTATGAAACACCCCACGTGAAAATCCACATGATTCGATCCAATTTATAATTATGTTTTATAATAAAAATAATGATAAAAATTGATGAAATTTTATTCATACATATATTAAATAAGGCGAGTCATATTGAAAGTTTATGCAAAGTTGTAATTATCCAACATTACATATTGAAAGTTCAAAAAAAAAAGATGCTTACCAGATATTTTAAAAAATAGAAATGTGAAGTAGATTGGAAGAAAAATATATTAGAAAGCATAACCAGAATGAAATACAAATATTGCATAAAACTATATAATAATACAAATATTACATTGCACCGTTATTTCAATTCGAAATTTACATTAAAAACTTCAAACAAAATATTTACATTGATGTGTATTTACACTTATTCAAAAAAAAACTTACAACCCAATATACAAATACAAAACTATTATAGAAAACTTTTTTCCAACGATCAACTTCTGTACAAAATCGTGTCCCCTCAATAAAACCAATGTTTCTTTTAGTAATAGTATATAAAAAATAAAACAAAATTTAATTTTGATGTTATATAATCCACATGATAAATTATATTGTTAATTATTGAATATATTAATGATATTATCGGTTATTAATTATCTTAATTACTTAAATAGTTGATAATTATATCATTAATTATAAATATTTTAATCACATTATTAATTATTAATTGTATTATTACTTATTAATTATATTAATTAGTTTTTTATTGTTAGTTGTTGATATAATTAATTATATTAATTATATTATTAGTTATGACAACTTGCACATCAGACATGAACGTGGTTCACGCTTTCTGTCAGGAGTCGCCATTCTCACTTATGTTGAAAACACACAGTTTGAATTATACCGGCTGCAACGTGTGTCAGATTGACGTGCGACCATTTTCTACGCACCACAAATGAATTATGTATCATTGTCCTGAAGATTCAAGACAATCGAAACTCATTTAATCGGGTTTGGCTATATGATGCGTGTTTTAGACTAAAATGAAACTTTTACACTGAAAATGCGTACTTTAAGTGATATTAGCCACATCGTGTATCAAATTGATGTGCGATCGATTCTCACACAACATAAATGAATTATGAATCGCTATCTTAAAGTATCAAGATAATCGGAGCTCATTTACTTGGTTTTGGGTGTGTGATGTGTGTTTTAGAGTAAAATGACACTTTTAATGTGAAAATATACATTTTGAGTCATACCGACCACATCATGTGTCGGATTGATGTATAGTCAATTCGTACACATCACAAATGAATTATGGATCGTTTTTCTAAAGCATTAAGACAATTCGAGTTTGTTTGCTCAGTTTTGGCTATGTGACACATATTTTAGAATAAAATGACACTTTTTATGTGAAAACATGCACTTTGAGTCATATCACCCACACCGTGCGTTGGATTGATGTGCGGTCGATTCATACTCGTTAAAAATGAATTATGGATCATTGTATTAAAGTATCAAGGCAAATCTCATTTGCTCAGTTTTGACTATGCGAATCACATTTTTGACTAAAATGATATTATTTATTGTAAACATACATTTGGAGTCATGCAGGGAAAAGTGTAAATTAGATCGACTTATGATCGATTCCTACATGTCACAAATGAATCATGGATCATTGTCCTAAATTATCTGATGCGAGACACACTGGGTGACCCGATCTTCACTGCGTAGGGCGACAGATGAAGGATGTGGTTCAGGGTTAAGTGGTGGATGATGTGTATGGATAACGGATGCAAGTAGTCAATCAATGCTATAAGGAGCGTGACCTACTACTTAGACAACACACTCCAGGGAGGGGTGTGATGACTAATCCACACAACAACACACTTGAGTTGAGGCACAAAATTAGGGTCTTTGTGATCTTGGATCACCAATCTAACTTATAGATTGACAAGACAAGAATGCACAAGAGTAAGAGGGAAATTCGGAACAATCCTCACACAACAGAGAGAAAACAAAGCATAAACTCTCAATTAAAATCTTGAATGAAAATACAATGCCATGGGGTGACTATTTATAGTCAAGGGGTGAGACAATAGTCAATGGTCTAATATCCTAAAGTCATAAAGGCTAAACCTACTTTGCCCCCTTAAAGTCAAAAAGACCAAGTCTAACAAAGACTTTTGGGAAAACTAGTACCTTTTTTCCATCCATAGTCCACCAGATTTAACTTTGAGTAACTTGCCCACTAGATTTGACTTTGGTATCCAAAAATGTCATTCTAGAATCTCCATGTGGACAAGAATTCCAAAATGTATGCAAACATGTGTCTTGGTCTTTATACATCTCATTTGAGCTTAAATAAGACTGATAATAAGCTCATTTGTCACTTCCATGCATGCACCTTGGGTTTGGGCCTTTTAATGCAGCGAGATGGGCTTTCATTGCCACTTGTAGTCTCTTTAATCTTCCTTGAATCATTGGGCATTGCAACTCCAACTTCTCACATGTTATCAAGTCAATGTCATCTACCAGTTTCATATCAGTATCAAGACAATCAGATCATGTTTTCTCAGTTTTGGCTATGTGGCGCGTGTTTTAGAGTAAAATGACACTTTTTTAATGTGAAAACATGTACTCTAAGTTATATCGGACACATTGTGTGTCAGATTGGTGTGAGGTTGATTTTTACACATCACAAATGAAATATGAATTTTTTTCCAAAAAAATTGAAAACAAATCGAGCTTGTTTCCTCATTTTTGACAATGTTTCACACGTTTTAAACTAAAATGATACTTTATATTGAAAACATGAAGTTTGAGTTATACCAGACACATCGTGTGTTAGATTGGCATGCATTCAATTCCTATATGACACAAACAAATTATGTATCATTTTCCTAAAAATTAAATACATTTAGAGTTCATTTTCTCGATTTTAGCTATGTAACGCGTGTTTTAGACTAAAATGACACTTATATATTGAAAATACACACTTTGAGTCATACCGATCACATTATGTGTTGAATTGATATGCGGTCAATTCATACGCATCACAAATAAATTATATATCATTTTCCTAAAGTATCAAGAAATCCAATCTTGATTACTCAGTTTTGGCTATGTGTCGTGTGTTTTTGAGTGAAACGACACTTTTAATGTAAAAACACGTACTTTGAGTCATATCGACCACATCGTGTGTCATATTGATATGTGGTCGATTCCTACGTATAAAAAATAAATTATGGATTGTTTTAAAAAAATATCAAGACAACCTGAGCTCATTTTCTCAGTTTTGACTATATGACACATGTTTTAGAGTAAAATGACACTTTTAATGTGAAAACACACACTTTGAGACATACCAACAACATCGTGTGTCAGATTGATGTGAGTTCAATTCGTACACATCACAAATGAATTATAGATCATTTTCCTAAATTATCATGACAATTTAAACTCGTTTGCTTGATTTTGGCTATGTGAATTACGTTACCAAAATGACATTTTTTATTGTGAATGCGCACTTAGAGTCTTATCGGGAGCATCGTGTGTCAGATTGATGTGTAGTTAATTACTATACATCAAAAATCAATTATGGATCATTTTCATAAATTATTAAGATAGTCCAAGTTCATTTTTTTGGTTTTGGCTATGTGACGCGTGTTTTAGAGTAAAATGACACTTTTTAATGTGAAAACACGCACTTTGAGTCATATAGACTACATTGTGTGTCAGATTGATGCACAATCGATTCCTACACATCAAAAAATAAATTAAGAACCATTATCCTAAATTTTGAAAATAGTCCGGGCTCATTTTCTTATCTTTGACAATGTGATGCATGTTTTAAACTAAAATGACACTTTTATATTGAAAATACACACATTGAGTAATACCGGCCACAACGTGTGTTAGATTGATGTGTGGTTAATTCTTACACACTAAAAATGAATTATGTATCATTTTGATAAATATTCTAGAAAATCAGATATTTTTTCTTGGTTTTGGCTATGACGTGTGTTTTAGACTAAATTGACAATTTTATATTGAAAAAACACACATTGAGTCATACCGGCCACATTGCGTGCCATATTGATGTACAATTGATTCCTATATATAAAAAATGAATTATGAAATATTTTATTAAAGTATCAAGATAATCTGACCCATTTACTTGGTTTTGGTTACGTAACACGTGTTTTAGAGCAAAACAACACTTTTAATGTGTAAACACGCACTTTGAGTCATAATGACCACATCATGTGTCTGATTGATGTGCGGTCGATTCCTACATATCAAAAATGAATTATAGATCAATTTTTTTAAATTATCATTAAAAGTATGATAATTTCTTCTCAGTTTTTTCTATGTGACACATGTTTTAGAGTAAACTGACACTTTGAATGTAAAAAACACATACTTTGAGTCATACCGACCACACCATGTGTCGTATTGATATGTGGTTGATTCCTACACATAAAAAATTAATTATAGATCATTTCCTAAATCATCAAGTCCATTTTTACAAACTCATCAAAAACAACAAGACACAAAACACGAATAATGAGGCTAGGAGCATGGAAGTACCTTCCCTAGATAAGGGTTACTAATATCAAAGTGCTTGCATAAAATATGAGAAGGATACCATTCAAACTCCTCCCATTTTGGGTAAGTTTTCTTCATTAATAAATCTTTATCCTTGTTAACCTACAGTTCTTGGATACAAGAGAACCCCATCTTGAATACAGTATTAAAAACCAAGAAGCAAAAGTCACAACCCTTCCTTAAAATGAAGAAAAAAAACCCCAAGGCACACAATTCTGCACTGCTAAGGGTGAATCTCAGTAGTTGGTAATATGTCTTCAAATTTGTGGGTAGAAAGATCCTTAACCCGTTTAACTCTCTCCATTATCTCAGTTGCAGTATCGATGATACTTCTCCTTGAGAAACAACTCAAATCTTTCTTGATTTCCAAGGTCATCACAAAAATGTTTTGTAGTTTCTAGCAACTCATAATAACCCCCATAGGAAGGAAATTAGTGAACAGTAAAGAAATACATGCTCAACTGGGGAATGAGCATATACCCTTTATAAAAATTTAAAAATTACAGCAATAATTCAAAAATTGAAGTGCTCACATGAGATACGGTTTTAGTAAATGTATATGAAAGGTTTAATTGAATTTGGACTATATCCGTAGAAGAAGAATGTGGATTTGAATGTTCGGTATATTCTGAAATTATTTCCCATCAAGACATGAATTTTTATCAAGATGCATTTTCTGTTGATCCCAGAGCTTCCTTGCATAATAATCATGTCCATATCCCCTAGTAAGAAAACATAATAAAGGTTTTGACTGGTGTTTTTCCCTAGAGAGGTCCTCAAATAGTCTACCACAATGAGCAATTCAAGTTGCAACACCCTCAACCTAAAATTTCATATTGTTGTCATTAGGAAGAGGAACCACATGTGGGGGAGGTTAATCAACTATGTAGCCTCACTCAAGAGGTGCATAAAATCTGTAGTGGAGCTCAAATTCCTTTGGAATGATAAGAGGATCAAATCTAGAAAAATATTTGGATGGAAATTGAAAATTTAGGATTAGAATAAAAATATAACCAATATATTTACAATACTACTTGAATTTATTTCAGAAAAAATAATATCCAAGCATTAAAATACTAATGATTCACATCCCAAATGTATCTATAAGGTTATAGTATATACTAGATTAAAAAAATAATAGGTAATCACCTCAAATTGATGCTGATAAAAATTATAACATCACTTACTCTGACCACCCATCTCTAAAAAATATATTTATTCTTTTGAGTATGTAGACTGCTGGAAGTCCTAGTAGTGTCAAGAAAATATAAAAAAACAAACGATTAAAAAATATTTTAAATGAAATTATAATTACCTTCATAAATACTTGTTTAGAGATGCTAGTTTGTTGATTATATATGATATCTTTCATAAATTTACATATATAATATGCAGAATAATTATCATTATTTTGTTTTGGACACTACATAAACATCAATGAAAATAAGTAAAAAAAATTAAAATATGTTTTGATAGGAAAATATTACTATACATACCTTAATCTATCTCTATTTGAAGCAATTCATTGTCTTCTTGTGTTCATTCACCGACCTCATACTACAATTTCGAAAATATTTATAAATCACCCTAGCATAACAAAATTTTCATAAAAAATAAACTAAAACATATAACATGAAGTGTATCTATAAAAATTTGATTACAATGCATTACAAATTCACAATGGACATCATGTGTAGTCGATTTGTTGTAAATCCATGCTTTGGATCCAAAAAGAAACATTCGAGGTATCCAAATTGAGTGCAATGATCATCCTATTCTTCTTAAAAAACAAAAACAAATAAGTAATGAAAAAAGAAAAATATATTTTATATTATTAGATTGTAGAGTTTTACCCCTAGATTATAGTAATCAAGAAGAGTCCACTATCTATTATTTTATTTTCAAATGTTGTGCTTAGTTCATATTTTTTATTAATTCCTTTTATATTCAAATTATGCCAAATCATTTTTTTTCATTTTTAAAATCCGGTTTGAGGGTTTCTGGTACCCAATACAGCACTTCACCACATCCACACACCACGTCAAAACATACATCTCCAATTCAAATTTCAAATTTCAAAACCAAACCAATCAGTGCCCTGCTACGCACCTACCATCAAGCCACGCCTCGGTTCAAGATCCATCACCACGCGCCACCATTCACAGCGGTAAAACCATCACCGAAGCACTTTCCCATGAGTCGTGATTCCCACCAACATCATAAAATCATCCCGCACAACAACAAACTCAAACCAACAATATCATCAAACCCTCACAAAGAAAAAATCCAAAACAATCCAAAAATATCATCAAACCCTCACAAAGAAAACGCAAGGAGTGAAGGAAAGAACATCCAACATGCCTCCGTCGAAGCGCCATCGTTAAATCAAACATGCCAGCGTAGAAAACGCCATCCTCGTCGAAGCACCGATCTATATTCAAATTAAATTCCAATGTAGAAACTATAGTGTAATTAATGATTCCAAAATTTTCTTCATAGGGTTTTCCATTTATATAGTTGTAATATATATGCCTATATAAAATCTGAATATTTATTAACTATAATGAATATAGTAGATCAATTTTTAGACAAGCCGATTATGAAAACTTACCTCATGTATGCATTCACAACTGAGACTCTCATCCATTCAAACTTGATAATTTCATTTATACTCTTGAGACCAATCATGTCTGTAATGGCCTCTCTAAATATTTCTTCATCATATTCAATATAGGACACATTTCTATCTTTTAATGTTGTATTCACATGAACTTTCTGTGTTAATATATGTAGTAGTGGAACCAATAGGGTGAAGGTACTATTGGAATGTCCTTTTGATTTCTTGGTGATCCATTAGATTGTCTTGATCTAACCTTTTGTTTCCCTAGATTTTTTTCTGTCTGTAATACCATATATAATTTCAGACCCTTTTCTATCAAATTTTAAAGGTTTCGCATGTGAAAAAAATCATAAAGGGAATACCTCATTATCACCATGCATATTTATAAGATTTAATGGCTATGTTGCGAAAGTTATGATACCATTATTGACCATGGTGAAATCTAGATCATCAAGAGTAACATGAAACTTGGTGGTTGGATCGTGAGATTCTTCAATCCCCACTATCACATGTTCATTTATAAGTTTTTTATTATGTAGCATGTATTCTTGGATATTGTACATTTTACCCCTCATAAAAAGGATATGGGTTGGTGCTGATAGATATAAATCACATACAATTTCACCCTATAGAATTTTAATAATATAAAGTTATCGATAATTGTTTGATTCACATTTAGCATAAAGATTTATGATAAAATTTATTACCTTGGGTAAGGTTGATGGTTAAGGGGAATGGATAGCCTCAAATCTAGTGGAGTCATGTGTCTCTTCATGCAATGATCATTGCTCTACTACTGGTTCACTTTGAATCTTTCACATATATTGGTCCGCCAAACTAGACAGGACATAATATATTTTAATGAATCTATTTGTGTCTACATGCTTTTATTCATTTTACATGTATATCCTTGTAACTTTTTCTTCTCAAAATATGCGTAAGGTAACACTCCAAGACCTACACCTATAACGTGGCCATATTGTTCTAATTGCTTCAATGCTATAGAAAGTAGTTGTTCTTTGGGTATAATTGATGATGATTCTTGGGTCTAAAATTTCTAAAAAACATATGAACATAAATAGATATTTTTATGTAATACTATTATAACAATACAAAAAAGTCCCCTATTAGAAGGGGTTATTTTTATGATTAGAGGGGGTTATAACCCATTCTAAATACGTTAGTGGTGGTTACCCATAATTGCTGCTAATGTGCCTGCCTTATGTTGTTAGCAGTGGTTTTTGTAAACTGCTGGTAAGGGAGGGTTCAATTAGATCTGGTTAAATTAGAGGGGGTTTTAAACCCCATCTAATTTTTCCATAAAATATCTAGGTGTATATAGTTCAAAGGGGGTTTTAACCCCCTCTAATTTATAACCCAATTTAGAGGTGGTTGAAAATCACCTCCAATTGAGTTATAAGTACAAATAATAGGGGCGATTTTGAAAATTGACCCTAATTGACACCAAATTATAGGGGGGGTTTTAACCACCTCTAATTTATAACCCAATTTAGTGGTGGTTGAAAACCACTCTAATTGATTTATAAGTACAAACAATAGGGGCAGTTTATGGGGGGGGGGGGTCACAGACAGGGAATGATAGGGAATGGGCAGGGGGATCACACGAGGAATTGGAGGGGAGCAACTATGAAGGGGTGTGGAATTCTAATTTTTTTAAAAAAATATATTATGGACAGTTTTTAAAACCACCCCTAATATTTAGATGGTGTGGAATTCACATTTTTTTAAATGTGAATTCCACACCCCTTCAGTGTTGTCCCCTCCCATTCCCAATGTGAGCCCCCTCCTGTTACCTCCTGTTCCCTATGTGTGAGACCCCTCCTATTCCCTCCCATTCCCATGTGTTCCCCTCCCTCCCATTCCTCACTTAATCCACACACCCCCTCCATTAAAGACTTGTACATGCATACAACCATTTCCCTCACCCTAATGAAAAATCTCGGCGCATGGGTTAAGAACTCAAATCTCATGACTATTTCACCTACACCACTACCACTGTGGAAACTTGATTTAATTATAATAAATACACATTATTATATTTATATATATTAGGAAGATTATTCAAATAAATATTATTTGAATAAATATTTAAATACATATAAATATATAACCTATATATATTTATATAAATTAATATATACATGTTAATATTATGTATTTATGTATTTATATTATATTCAGTTTATACATTTATACTATATTTGTTATCCCAATTCCTAATTAGGTTAAATAACCCGAGGGGGGGAGGGTGAATCAGGGTATGAAAAATTAATACAACTTCCCTTTAAGATCTTGTTTCGTCGTTAAACAAAACACTCTTCTCTCCCCTTCTTGTAGAAATGTATGAATATAATTGAAATCTAGCATGAGACACAATAATTTTATTTGGTTCAACCTCACTAGGCTATATCCAAGGAGCATACAACAATGATGTGTTGATGTACCAAATTCACTAAGGCTCGCTGTGAAATACAAGCTTTGGGCTAAACCACTTCTATGCCCAGGATCACTGCCTTTATAATGTTTAGGGTTAGCTCACTGTTTTCCCAAGGGTCACTCCCTAACTCTCTTTCTATGGATCATTGCCAGTGGAAAGGATCACATTCTTCCTATTCCTTTGGTCACTGTTCTTGGAAGAGATTTTATGGAGATATAGGTCCCTTCATTAGAAATAATGAATGCATCCTCAACTATATGTAGATGCTCTATTGAGGTTACACTTTCACCTTATAGATGAAATCCACTTTTTTTCATACTTATAGTTTGCAGAAATTTATTTCCCAAACTGTTTTAGTCCCTTAACAGACTTTTTTGTACCCTCTATGAACTATCTTGCATCCTTCGAAAACTATATTCCCTTTGAGAACTGTCACCACAAGATATCTTTGCAATCTATCGTCTGTGAACTGTCTCCTCAAATTGTTTATGTGAACTGTCTCCTAAAACTATCTCCGGAAACTGTCTCCAAAAACTATCTCGGCGAACTATATCCAAAAACTGTCTCTACAAACAGTCTTTTGCGAATTGTCTCCCTCAAAATTTCTCCGTGAAATATCTTCCATTAACTTTCTTCTGTGAACTATCTTCTACGAACTTTCTTTAATGAACTGTCCTTCAAAAATAGTCTTTTACGAATTGTATTTTGCAAACTATCACTGCAAACTATTCCCACAAACTACTTCCTCCTTTGCGAAATCATCTTTTGTGAAATACTTCCTTAGCATAATTTTTTCCCATGAACCACTTTAGACTTCACTAAATTCTTCTAGTGATATCTTTTCTAATGTAATTCACTCTACTTTAAAGATCTGATTATGGGTCTTTATATAGGCATATAGATCTGAAAAACCCACTAATCTAAATTACCTGAAACTTCAAAGTGGTACAACATTCACCTAAAACTGTGCTTCATGTTCTGTGAACTTTGTTCCATGAGGTCCGTAGAATGTGATTCACGGTCCACAAACTGTGTTGTGCATTCCATGAATTGCATTCCACAAACTGCATTTCACAAACCTTTTTCGTGAACTGTGTTCCACGAACTATGTTCTGCGAACTAAGTTCCACAAATTGTTTCTATGGACTATTTATGTGAACTCTTTTATGGAAAAACCTTCCCTTTTTTTATAAAAAATCCCAACTTTGAGGCCCAAAAAAACTGAAAAACACTGGGAAATTGTGCCACCTTAAATGCATCTGCATCGACAACACCAACCATACTGATTCACGGTCATTTGTCTCTATCAACAAACACAATCACCCAAAACACCAAGAAGAAACCTTGAGGTATTTTTTTCAACAATATTCTCCTTTTGGTTTGTTGAAAACTATTCACATTTTGATACATCATTAAAGCCTTATCCATTTTCTACCAAAATTTGCTTCTTACGATTCAGATAGCGATCGAAGATTTAATCAACATGTGATCTAAGACCACATGAGAAATGCTTGACATGATAAAAAATAGTAGCATGAAAAGTTCATTAATGAATCACTTCTTTCCAAAACCACTCATCTACTTTCATCACGTACAACATCTTTTGTGATATATAACCTTTGATTGATCACATTTAGCATCATCAAATTTAAAACTCCCCCTACTTCGCTTCTCCCCCTATCAGCTTCTCCCCCCCATCTTGATTAAGACATTTTCTCCCATTTTATATCCATAATTTATCCCCCTTTTCCAACAAACTCAATGGTCACTTCATTGTGGTCTGCATCAGGGTAAATAACATAGATTATAATATCAGGAAAAAACTCACCATTCCTCGGGGAGAGGGGGTCCCACATCCAAAATTTTTAAAGTGCATGGAGTTAACTGAACTCCAAGAGACAACGAATGAAATTCAAATTCTTCTTTGGGTAAGGCCTTTGTCAGAATGTCTACACCCTATAGTTCCGTAGGCACATAACCCAACTTCACAAGCCCATGCTCTACCTTCTCCTTGATAAAATGATACTTGATTTCAATTTGTTTTGTCCTTGAGTGATGGAATGTATTTTTGATAATATTTATATCACTTTAATTATCACAAAGGATTCTAATTATATAATTCACATCAAGTCCCATATCATCAAGCTACTGCTTCATCCACAATAACTGCATGCATGCTTGAGTAGCCATAATATATTCAGCTTATGTGGTGCTCAATGAAATGAAATCTTGTTTTTGGCTTATCCAAGAAATACATAATCCTACAAGATAGAATACCTAATATTGATTTTATATCCTCTTTTTAACCAACCTAATCTGTATCTGTATATCCTAAGAACTCTTACTGAGATTTGGCATTGTACATCAAACTAAAATCCAATATTCCCTTGATATACCAAAGTATTATTTTTTAGTAAAAGTAAGTGGGTTTATTTGGAATTTATTTGATATATTTCTACTTGTAATGTGGAAAAAACAATATCAGGTCTTGTCGATGTCATGTACAATAGACTACCAATGATTTTTTTGTATTTTGTGACATTAACTACATTACCTTCATCATCCAATGAAAGTTTCATCTAGGATGCCACCAGAATTGTCATATCCTTGGAATTATCCATTTCAAATATTCTAAAAACCTCCTTGGAATATTTATATTGAGAAATCAATGTGCTAGTATGTCCTTGTGTCACCTATAAACCAATGAAAATGTTAGTTTACCAATCATTGATATTTCAAATTCAATTTTCCTGAATTATGCAAATTTTCTACACTATGCTTCATCGAATCCACCAAATATTATGTCATTGACATATACCATCACCATCATACTTTTATTACTATCATCATTGACATAGATATTGTAATAAACTTCACCACACTAAAAATTGAGCTTTTTCAAAAACTGATCTAGTCTTGAATACCATGATCTTGGTGCTTGTTTCACCCCATATAGAGGCTTCTTCAGCCAAAAAACTATGTTCTAATCTTCATAAATGAGAAAACCATTTGGATTCTCAATATAAACTTCTTCTTCTAGAACCTCATTAAGAAATTCCAACTTAAAATCCATCTGAAAAACTTCGAACTTTCTTTTCACTACTATGGCCAAGAATAATATTATTTTCTCTAGCCTTGAAACAAGTGAAAATGTTTCATCAACATCAATACCCTCTATTTGGGAGTACGTTTTTCACACTAGTTGTGATTTTTTTTGAATCTCTATGTCTTATTCATTCATCTTGTTGAGAAAGACCCATTTAGTTCTGATGACGTTCTTATATGTTGGCCTCGAAACAATCTACCATGACTTATTCTTCTCAATATTTTTAAGCTATTTATTCTTATCTCGGGCCTAGTTATCATCTCCAACAAATTTTTCAAAACATTTAGGCACTACCTGTGATAAGAACGATGCTTGTTGTAGAGACTTCATCCTCCTTATCTACACTAGTGTTGTCTAATCACCAATCATGTTATATCTATCAATTTTGACTCTTATCTTATATCTTTGTGTAGATACTAGTTTATACTCATCCTTTTTATTATATAAATATTTTTCTAAATTATACTATGGAACTAGAACATCCCTTGATCTTCTTATCTCTTCATCACTATCGTCCTGAGACTAATCATGTATTTGCTAAAGATTTCACTCATTATCTACTATAGTTACAACATTACTTTCAACTACCTTTACTGGCTGCTTATTGAATCATTTATATGATTTAATTTTATTTGAGCAGTCAATTAATATCCCTTCATATCCATGGGATTCAAAATTACTATGTTTCTCCTTATTGAAAATGAAACACTTACTTCCAAAGACTCAAATGTACTTTAATGTTGGCTTCTTTCCATACCATAGCTCATATGGAGTCTTTCTATTCTTTAATACATAATAACACTATATTTTATATGTAGAATGATGTCATTAATTCTTCTTTCCAAAAATTTTCTAGAAGGTCTTTCTCGATGATCATTATTCTATCTATGTTGTTGATAATTCGATTTCTTCTCTCAACTACTCCATTTTACTATGGAATTATTACTACTGAAACTTGGTGACTTATCCCATGTTTCTCAAGATAATACTTCACTTAAATATTTGTGAACTTTATTCCACTATCAGTTCATATTTTCTGGATTTTTTGACCTAGCATCTTTTCAACTCCCCTTTGATAATTTTTTATACAACTAAATACCTCAGACTTATGAGTGATGATTGAAACCCATGTCATTATACTAAAATCATCAATTAAGAAAAAATAATATCTCCTCCCATCAATATATCTTAGTGAAATAGGTCCACACACATCAATATATACCAACTCAAGCACTTTTTTGACCTTTTCTATTTTGCCTTATACATCTTTCGAATGATCTTCCCTTGTTGACAAGCATCACATGTATGGTTATGATCATGTGATAACCTAGAGAGGTCTCTAGAAACATTATATTTTACCAGATCTTCTAATGACATTTTCCTCAAATAAACAAGGTGTTTATGCCATAACTTGTTTTCTTCTTCCTTGGAAAAAAATAATATATCTTCTTCTTCACTTAAAAGGTACAAATTCCTCTTTATATGCTTTCCCTGAAAAATAACTTTACCATATTTTACATTAATGATAAATAATTTCTTTGAAAATCTTATAGAATGTGCTAAGTCACACGGTTAACTTACACTTAATAGGTTGTGATTGAGACCTTTAACAACCAAGACATCTACACATCTCATGTTTTCCCCCAAACTTGGATTTTCCTGAGCCAATAATTCTAAGGACTTCATCATTACCAAATCTTACAATAACTTCCTTGTCGTATCTGATTCCTGTCACCATATCCTTATTTCTTGTCATATGGGAGGTTCATACACTATTAATGATCCACATTCCAATGTGATATGGTGCTTTGAAGGAAATATCTACAACCACTGCTTGTTCATCTATCTTATTTTTTATCCATGTTTTTGACTTCATACCTGATACAAATTGATAATCTTAATATTCCTCAAAGTATGATAAACCAGATTTATCCTATAGAGATGCAAATCTAATTTTCTTTTTTATATCATTTGATGATACATCTAGTTGCTGGTTATGACCATATTCATTCTATTTTAGAACATTTATCTACATTGTTGATGAGAAATATCTATCTGTGTTACCAAATCCTCTACACTTAAAACAATGACCATAAAATGATGTTCTGAAATATTGAGTTCTATATAGCTACCTTTGTAGGCCTTGTTCCCTTTGGCACCTCTTGGATATGGAACATACATTTTATTAGTGTCTCATCTTTCTAAAACAATAACATCTCATGCGGGATGCATTCCTATATGGAAATGATACACTACTAGTTTTCCATTGGGTTCTCTAAATATTCTGGTTCTAATTTATACACAAATCAATCTTCAACCTTAGAGTGGGATCTTGTGGTATAACTTCAATAATTACTACTTTTTGTTTTTGATCAATTCCCATACCATCTGTACCATTTTGATCAATCGTTTTCCTTTCATGACACTCCTTTTTTCTGATTCACTGGAACTCTGAATTCTACTTTTACTTTTTCTATTGCCTTCATATCCTACTTTTCCAGAATCAAAAGTTTCTCCTAATATTTCACTTTCCTTAACATACTAACAACTTTTTCTTCAAGTTATTTGATAAATTTGAGTTGATATTTTCCATTATTAGTCAAACTATTGATCTCTCTTTTTTGTTCTTTTATTTTTAGTTTGTACTCAATAGGATTTTCTGAGTTCTCTGGCATTGAAGATTTAAGCCTTTCAATTTCATCCTCTAACTCATAACTTCTTTCTCCTTGCTATTTCATATAGATTTTTTAATCATTAACCACCCTGTTTTATTTATTTGTTTTGGATCTCTAAACATCTATCTCTTCAAGCGAAACTTATAATTTGACCTAAAGGTCAAATATTCCTTCAAATTATCCTTTATCATTGTCATTATCTTCCTTTGCTTGATAATTTCTGACAACTACCACCATATCATCTACTTTATGATCATTATAGTCCTCCAATTTCTTCCGTCTCATATTCTTATAAACTATTATCTTCTTTTGAAAGCATAATATTATTTTTGAAGAAATTTCTCTTGGCACTCCTCTTACCTTTCACATTGGATGGATACTTCTTCCTGAGATTTTTATCATTATCTTCATCATAATCTTGAAACATATTAAGAAACTTTGCTGCAAAACATCTAATCTTTCTACATAGAAAGCATGAAAGTTGAAGTTTCCCTTTGATATTTCCTCTTCCTATTTGAAAATTTGAGGAGAGAAATGACATGACATCATCCACATTGTCTTCCTCCTAACTATCTTAAATAGCGAGCTTCTTAATGGCCTTGAATGCCAATTATTTGGAATTCCCCTTTTCCACAGTATTGTTATCATCATTTCTCATCCCGTATGCGACAAGAGTACTGTGAAAGATATTCAACGTCATCTACTTCAGATATTTATCTTCTAATATAGAAACCTTTGGATTAAACTGAGGTGGTAGTTTTCTCAAGATGCACTTAACAATATTTATATCTTCAATAAATTCTCCAAGACCATACATGTCTTCCAGAAAAACATTCACTCGGTCAAAGAATGCATTAAAAGATTCATTAGGGTGAATTCTTAGATCATCATACTTGTTCCATAGAACCTTTAGTTTTTCTTCTCTTACTTTTGATTCACCCTCATAAATATTAAACAACATTTACCACATATCATGTTATGAATTACATGACATCACCTTTTTATAGATAGAATGGATATAGATCCCCCTAAAGCATTGATTACTTTGGAATCAACATCCAATTATCTATGTTCTACTTCTGATAAAACATTACTATCCATACTGGAACAAATACCATGCATTTCAGATATAAATACATCCATACCCAATGATTGAAAGAAATGTCTCATTTGATTCTTCCATAGCTAAAAATTGTTTCCATCAAACATAAGAATCTATTTATGATTAACAACTTCCATTTATTCAATTGAGAGAGAACCACAGACTTTTAAACTTTACCTATGATACTAATTGTCAGTCCAATTAGGTTAAATACCCTGGGGGGTGAATTAGGGAATGAAATATTAATAAAACTCCCCCTTCAGATATTTTTTTGTCATTAAACAAAACACTCTTCTCTCCCTTTCCCATAGAAATGTATGAGCAGAATTGAAATCATGCATGAGACACATCCATTTTACTTGGTTCCCCATCACTGGGATACATCCAAGGATCATACAACAATGATTTTCTGATTCGCCAAATCCACTAAGTCTCACTTCCAAATATAAGGTTTATTCTAGATCACTTATATGCCCAGGCTCACAACCTTTATAATGTTTAGGGTCAGATCATTTCTTTCCCAATGAACACTCCCTAAATCTCCTTATATGGCTCATTATCGGTGGAAAAGATCACCTTCTTCACTTCCTTTTCTTGCTGCTCTTGGAAGGGCTTCACCTACAGCTTATGAACATGTAGGTCCCTTCATTAGAAATAATGAATGCATCCTCAACTATAGGTAGATACTCAGTTAAAGTCCCACTTTCACCTAGTACTTGAAATCCACTTTTCCATGTACTGATAGTTTGTGGAAATTTCTTTCAAGAACTATTTTAGTCCCTTCACAAACTTCCTTATACTCTATGTGAACCGTCTCTATGAACTATTCCCACAAACTACTTCTTCCTTTGTGGAATCATCCCTCAAAAACCACTTCCTTCATGGAATTGTTTCCCAGTAACCACTTCAGACTTCACCGAATTCTTCCAATGATATATCTTCTAAAGTAATTTTCTCCACTATAAAGATATGATTAGGGTTCTTTATATAGGAAAATAGATATGCAAAACCCGCTAATATGAATTACCAAAAACCTCGATGTGGTATAGCCTTCACCGAGAACTGTGCTTCGCATTCTGTGAACTGCGTTTCGCAAGGTCCATGAATTGTGATTCACAATCCATGAATTGTGTTGCGCGTTCCCCAAACTGCGTTCTATGAACTATTTCCATGAACTACATTTTACAAACTATTTCCATGAACTACATTCTATGAACTCCATTCCATGAACTGTTTCCAAAAACTTTTTCTCCAAACTCTTTTGAGTAAAAACCTTCTTTTTCCATAAAACAAACTCTTGATTTTGAGGCCCAAAAAATTGGCAAACACTGGGAAACTGCTCCACCTTGAAGGCATCTTATTCGGCAACACCAACCATATTGATTCGCGGTCATATGTATTTTTTAACAAACATAATCACCCCAAAAGCACCAAGACAACACTATGAGGGATTTTTTCCCAACAATATTAAATTTATACATTTATATAAACTATACAATTTATATGTGTATTTACATACATTTAAGTAAATATATTTTTTAAATATATTTACAATTCTGTTCATGTTTTGTATATACACATATATTTATATATTTATAAATATATTTATGTAAATTATTCATATACTTAAATACATATTTATATATTCTTTGGAAAAAGGAAACTCCCCTATGTGGCCTTTTTGAACCCTCCACACAAGGGAACCCCCCTCCCCACGAAGGGGTCACTCTGGAGAGAGCCCCAGCCGGGAAGGATCCGTTGCCAGTCGAGATGGCAGAGCATCCTGGAGGGTGACGACCCGACAGCGATGGTCTGTCGAGCGATCCGTCAGCGATTGGGCCGCGCCTCATTTTTCCCACCCAGAAGAGACCGGGCGACCCAGCAAGGTGGGTGGATCCCATGGGAGAGGCTCGCCCCGAAAGCGGACTCCCATGATTCGAACCCTGAACCTCCCAAAGAACAGCGTGGATGTGCCACTCACCTTCACCACCACACCACCACCGAAGTGGAACATATTTATATATTATATACATGTTTATTTATATAATATATATATATAATAATTTATTTAATATATTTATATAATGTCTTTAAAAATATATTTAAATAATATATTTCAATAAATATATTTATTATTATATACATTAATATATATATATTTGTATAAATTGTATAATATTATATATAATTAATATATAATTAATATTATATGAAATACAATTTATACAAATATTTATATAATGTTATATAAAATGCAATTTTATATTAAATACAATTAATATGTATATTATATATAATTAATATTATATGAAATATAATTTATACAAATATATAATTAATATTATATGAAATTCAATTTTATATTATATATAATTAATATTATATAAAATAAAATTTATACAAATATTTATATAATTTATTTCAATACATATTTTTATTATTATGTAAATTAATATATATAGATTTCAAAAAATAAAATTTTATAATATTTTGTACATTAATATATTTTATTAGTATAAATGGTATTTCATATAACACATTATTTAAAAATATATTTATTATTAAAATATAAATTATAAAAACTACAAGTTTGGTTTTTTATATGATATAGTTTTTAAATAAATTATATTTATGTATATATTTATATAATATGTTTATTATTTTATATTATATATAATTAATATTATATGAAATAAAATTTATACAAATAAATATATTTATATTAATGTACATAATATTATACATTTAAATTTATGTATATATATAAATAGAATTTAATACAATCATATAAATATTTTATATAATATGTTCATATAATATATTTTAAATATATTTATATATTTTGTTTTAATTATATATAAATATATTATGGAATTTGTTTTTAAAAAAATGGTGGGGGTTTTGAACCCCCTCTAATTTAATACATTAGAAGGGGTTTTGAACCCCCTCTAATTTAAGACATTAGAGGGGGTTCAAAACCCCCTTTAAAATATAATCAGATATTAAAAAAATAATGTTAAAAATTTTAGAGGGGTTCCATAACCCCCTCTAAATTTGATGATTAACGAGGGTTGTAGACAAACCACCCTTTAATTTATATAGAAAATGAATTTATAGGGGGTTCATTACCCACTCTAAATTTAATGATTAGAGGGGGTTGTGCATAACCCCATCTAATTAGATAGAAAATGAATTTAATGGGGCTTGTGCATAATCCCCACAAAATAACCACCTCTAATATGCTATTTTTTGGTAGTGTAATTCATAAAAAATTACTATTATGATATACTTATACATGATTCCCATACTTCTTGTGTGTTTTCATCTACTAATTTTTCATATTTATTTATATGAGGCTCCTTCCATAGCACATGTCATAACCCGACCCAATAGGGATCGAGTCAAAACTACCCCAACCCCGCCTCCATAGGCTAGGGTTTAGGGACAAGCACCGAAAGGAATAACTAAAATGGGAGGCCTTTCCCTAATGTACCTGTACGCACACACCCAACCATCTCTATGCAGAAGTGTAGAGGAATAATAATAAAATATGTAACATCAAGAGAATAACCATGCATGTAAAACCTCTAGGGAGTACAAGAGTATGACAACATAATCTGGAAAGAAAGTAAAGGGAAAAAATATACACACAACCAGAAAGATTTCCTAACCTGAAAAAGGAGAAAAGTAAAGTACAAAGAGATATTGGATCTAGATCCCCAAGCCCCTACCACCGTACACGGTCTAATACACCAGGTATCCCTATGATCCTCTGTAATCATCACCAACTGTTCCATGATTTTCATAATACACGACACGTTCGCAAAAATCCCATGCAAGGGTGATTATATACAAACCCAGTAAGATTCCCCAAAAGATGATGGGGGGGGGGCAGTAAGAGACACAATAGGAATAAGCAGCATAACCCATTGAAAGAGTGAAATAAAAACCAATCAATAGAGATATATTCTCTTAAAAGAAACTTATATGAGAGAGAAAGGGGATCTTTATCTCACAGCCTCACCCAGGAAAATATTCTACCATTTTTTTCAAGGGGTCTATCAATAATTCCCAACATCTCATGTGTCCTTCTAAAGAAACATCCATATCAAGCCACACCTCTCCATTATTCCTTATAGTTGAGGGGAAACAATCTCTATCCATAGGACCCATAACCTGGTACAATAAGAGGGTTCCAATCTATAGGTAGATAGATAGAGTAATCATGCCCTGGTACAATAGGAGGGTTCCACTCTAATGGTAGAGGACCCATGCCCTGAATCCACGGGAGGTTTTCACTCTCATAGAAGAGGGCCCAAGACCTGACTCTGCATGCGGGTTTTAATCTAATGGTAGAGGAACCATGCCTTATCTTTGTAAGAGGGTACTACTCTAGTGGATATATAGATAGGGGACCTATTCCCTAATTCCATAGGAGGGTTCCACTCTAATGATCATATCTGATCACTACCATCATCGAGTGCCTCTTAAAGAAGCATCATGCTAAGAAAATCTCAAATAATATCTCAAAATACACTATGAAGGCCACCATCACTTTCTACGTAAAAAAACTCATGATAGACTACTCACAGACCAAAATATGAGTCCAAATAAAGGAGATATGAGAGGTAGAATTTTCCTAAAAAAGGAGGGTATACAGCGTGTAATGGGACCCACATGATGTGTGGTCCCTCCCTACTACCTGGTTGTGTCCCTATCAGTACATAAATCTCTACCCCTGTAACACTACATGATGTATAAGGTGACTATAGGACATGACTTATCTACCACTGGTCCTACCCATGCTCCTAGCCCTGTCCGTGTAATATTGGTCATGCCCATGTACTTTGATACATGACATGTCCTCCCACATGGGGTCCTGCTTGTGTCCTTCAGGTCATGTCCATGTAGCCTAGATGTGTGCCAGTACACGACACGTGCCTACCTATGTCCATGTTTGTGTACTCTGAGAGTACATTCTATGTTTCCAACATCGAGTCACACGATATTTATCTCAAATGAAACCCTAGACGCCTAGCTAGGGGACTACACGTCGTGTGTTCTTCAGACTACACGGTGTGTAGTCAGGTTTTTCCCATAATCTCAAATCTATCATGTGCATTCCATATTCATGCCCACCGCTATGATTTCTATATATTATTCACTCAAAATCAGTTGAATCCATCTCCAGTCATTGTTTTCGACCATCTTTTGGACTGAAAATGGATTCTGATCCTTCCTCACGAAACTTGTGTGCCGCTGTCTCTCTTAACCTATCATGCCAATCATTCTAGGATCCATGGGAATCATCAATAATATATAAAAAAAATCCCAATCCATCCTCTGATCACTGATCTATACATCACACATAAATCTTCCATGAATATGGGGGTCTGATCGCACTTGATCCCACCCGGTAATGTTGAATCGAGACCCCATAAGCCAATATGAGAAGATTATAAATAACGATGGGGAAAAACACATAAAACCATGGTAAAAAAATAATTGGACAAGTGTTATAGGACAAAAAATTATATTGGGAATAGCCAGGGTGATAAATAATTGAATAAACAATTTAATCTGATGCGTGGGCGCATGCATAAGCTTAATTTAACATAGATCAATGAATAAGAATTGATCATGCTCAATCATTTAATCACATGGGGAAGAAACTAAAAATGAAAAGTCCTATTATAGGATTGGATCATTTTATGATGAAGAACATGCTCATCAATAAAGGATGAAGACCCATTGCATTTGTTACACTTCTATTTTCCTTGATCCAATTGCTCATTGTCGTCTGATCTAAATCTACCAATGAATATATGGTAGAAATACCCTCTCAATAATTCTAGGGTTATGAATATAACCCTTTATATTTTTATAGAATTATATATATAGAGTTTCTAATATTATTTCATTTAAATTAAATAATTAAATTAATAAATTTATTTATTTTAAATGCACCCTCCAACGGTCGGTTTATCCGAATGTTCTGCACCGACCAACTTTAGGTCGTTCCTAGGGTAAAAATCATGTTCTAAATTCAATTGTGATCTCATATTTTTTGATATGATATTCCATTTAAGATTTATCTCATTTTTCTTGAAAAATCATGTGCGCGCAATATAAAATATATAAAATATTTTTATAAAATTAATTCTGAGCACACCGGGTCTGAGAATTGCATGCCATATTAGTGCTTGGATTCAAAAATATTTATAGATATATTTTAAATTATTATAAGAAAAAATAGAGTTTCTATTTTATTCCCTCTTTCAAGATTTTTTTCACCAAAAAGAAAAAACCAAACAAAAAGTTCAGGACAATGAACCCACATTTGGCTCTCCCTTTCCCTAAAGCTCTCCTGCATGCTCCTGTGATTCCATAACACATGAAACAATGGGATAGTCTGTCCAAATATTTTCCTCTCCTACCAATCCTCAATCACCACTAGGTGCTCCATGAAAGTGTCTCCATCCTCAATGTCCATCTCACCCCAGTCAATGATGTGTGTTGAGAAATACACATATCTTCTTAGCTAAAACACATGGAACATGTCATTCAACCCCTATAATTATCAATGTAAGGCAAGGTGGTAAGAAACCTCACCAACCCTCTATAAGATCTCGAATGGTCTGATGAACCTTAGGGATAACTTTCCTCCCAAGTTGAATCTCTGTAATCCCCATCATAGGGAGACTCTCCAAAAAATGTGGTCTCCTTGCTCGAAAGATAATGGCCTAAAACGTTGATCTACATAAGATTTATGTATGCTCTAGGTTGTCCTCATCTGCTCACAGATCACTTAGACTTTCTCTGTTACCACCTGCATCATCTTTAGCCCAACAGGAGATGCTTCATCAATATCAACCCTATATAAGGGTGACCTGAAGGGTCTCCTGTACATGGCCTTTAAATGTTTCATGCCTATAATAGAGTGGAAAATATTATTTTAATAAAACTCTACTAATAAAAGTGATCCTCCCAACTCCATACAAAGTCTCACACCCAATCCCTAAACATATCCTCTAGCACCTAGATAGTGCAATCGATCTACCTATCTGTATGAGAATGAAAGGATATACTCATCCTCATTTGGGTCCTGAATGTCTCCTATAGGCCTCTCCACAACTGTGACATAAATCGTGCATCACGGTTGGAGACAATCATTGAGGGTTACCCATGAACTTGGATGATCTACCATAAATACAACTGCCCCAAACTCTCCATCGAACTCTACTCCCTGATAGTAAGGAATTATACCAACTTCATAAGTCAATCAACTATCACCCAGATGGTGTCATGGACTCTCGTTTTCTATAGTAGCCCTATCAAAAAGTCCATAGAAATGTCATCTCATTTCCACTTTGAGATCTCAAGAGGCTACAACAAACCTTCCGAAACCTGGTACTCAACCTTCACTTGCTGACAAGTGAGATACTAAGAGTTGAACTCAGCCATGCTCTGCCTCATGATACTAAACCAAAACTACCACTAAAAGTATCTATACATATTCCACATATCGGGATGTACATCCAAATGATATGTGTGAAACTCTCTCATCACCTCATATCATATCATGATTGGGACCACTATCCATCCCTGGAATAGGATAATGTGATTCCCTTCTTCATAAAATCCATTGGGTGAATATTTTGAGGATATTTGTTCACGTAAGACCTCGCAGTCGATGTCTCCCAACTGGAACTATCTCACATGCTGGAGAAGAATATGATTTAACACCATCTAATGAAGAAAATATGTACCATCTTATTCAATTAGGTTCGTCTAAAAATAATAAAACTGCTCCAACAACTCTTGTACTAAATGAGCCTAGGAATTCCTATTAAAGTCATATTCCACCATGTCACCCTTCCACAGAGTATAGACTATCTCAAATTCATAGTGCTACAGAAACTATAACCAGTGACACTATCTCATGTTCAGGTCTCTCTATATGAATATAAACCTAAGACTTTGATGGCCCAAGTAAACAATAAAGCACTCTTCCAGAAGATAGTTCCTCCACATCCTCAGAGCAAAAACTACCACCACAAGATCTAGGTTGTAAGTTGCGTAATTCTACTCATAGGGTCTCAACTACCTTGACCCATATATGATAAATTCCAATCTCAACATAAATACATATCCAAGAAAAACTCTAGAGGTATCACAATATACTACATACTCCACTCCCTCCTCCATTAGTGTCAAAACAGGAGCAATCATCAACCTCAAATTCAACTCCTCAAAGGCTCTCTGACACTTCTTAGTCTAGGTAAGGGGCTATCCTTTCCATGTCAGGGCAGTCAAAGGGGATTAAATCCTAGATAAGTCTTACACAAACCTCCTATAGTAACCATATAATCCAATAAAACTTCATACCTATAACATGCTCTTTGGTGGCTCCCAAGAAATCATTGTATCGAACTTTACTGGGTCCACAGCTAATCCATGCTTAGAAATGAAATTATTTAGAAAGTGAACGTAGTGTATCCCAAACTAGAACTTCAAGAGCTTACCATAAAGCTGGTGATCCTAAAGAAAATATTGGACCATCCTCAAGTGATATGAATTCTCCTCCTCTAATGCAGAGTAGATGAGTATTTTTGAGTCATAAGTTCTACTTCTAAATTTTCCATTACTTTAGTTTTTGAAATCACAAACACTTTCTTAAAACTTATTTACTAAATTTTTATGTCCCAAGTTTTTTAGTGTGTTTTTTAGAAAATATTATCTTTTACCATAATTAGAAAAATTTATAATGTATTAC
The DNA here is from genome assembly GCA_963277665.1 of Viscum album. Classification (NCBI taxonomy): domain Eukaryota; kingdom Viridiplantae; phylum Streptophyta; class Magnoliopsida; order Santalales; family Viscaceae; genus Viscum; species Viscum album. The sequence continues at coordinate 2,108,200,390 of OY728156.1, read as the reverse complement.
AAAAAAAAAACTTACTATTCTTCATTACGTTTGTCATATTGAGTATGAATGTGATTATCAAATTCAACTTTAATCAAACAAGGAGTTAGATTTCTGCCTTTTCTATCATACTTACAAAATTCATCAAAATTGGACTAATTATGATATTGAAATAATCAGACTGAACCTCACAAATATTATTGTATTGACATTAGATAAGGAAGTCCATCAGACTCACCTAATTTTATAATCAGAATATAGAATACATATTTTTATAATAAGGAATATCTTTAACACTGTAATGGTGTTAATCAATACAATGTCGTACATTTAGTTACAAATGAACTGTCAAGTGCCAGCTGTTCGAGGCCATTGTAACAAACTTGTAAATATGACTATTGGGAGATTACATATAAATATCGATTCATTTGAAGAGTTTAGAGCTGGTTGATTATATTCACTTCTGAATTTTTCTCTGCATGAATCGCTCATTCTTAGTTAGTGTAATTCTTTTGAAAGTTGTCGTTCTAAGGAATACTTGTCAGGCTGTTTCCTTAAGAAATTTTTTAATTGTAATCCTCATCCAATCATTTTTATGATCGAGGGATTCTAGGGATAAGAAGACACACTAGTAGAAATAGTGGTTTCAATGTCGATGATATGGCATCAGTTTATTCTAAATTGATGAAAAATGTATCGGCGAATTTTTTTTGGCATCGTCTTATACATAGGACGACACTAATATATATTTATATTAAGTTTTTGGCATCCATTTTGTAAAAAAAAATTACAAAAACTATTACAGTTGGTTTTATGGCATCAATTTTTTTATAAACCGACGCCATAAATGAAAAAAAAGTTTTCAACGTCGGTTTCTTAAAAATAAATGCCGTAAAACCCCCCAAAAAAATTCAACATCGGTTCTCAAAAAAACCGATGCTGAAAATTTAAATAAATAAATAAATAAATATATATATATATATATATGGGCATCATTTTATGTAATAAATGACACCCAAAAATAGTTTTTAAAAACATGGGATCGAGAAACCCTCATTTTTTGGATCTACGAAGTGTTGTTCCCAAATCATGACGACCCCAACGGAGACCTGCAAACCCTCAACAACCATTGTTGTCATTTATATTCCATTTTTATCATCATTTCATGATATAGGGTCTATATTATTCATTATCTATCATTGTTTCATCATTTATCGAAGTATTTATCTTCATAATCCATTTTATGAACAAATGTCAATCGTGGTTTTCATTTATTTCTTTGTTCTTGTTTATTATTTATTTCTACAAACACTTTTGTTAGATCTTGAAGTGTTTATTTTTCCAACAAATTCGTGGGAGAAATTTTAGATTAAGGGTCAATTTTTCTTGTTGAAATCCAAATTTTGTAAGTTTTTTTTTAAAATTTTGAAGTTGAATTATTTATCATTTAGTTATATTTTTTAGTTATTGTTTCAATTATTTTTATGCAGTTGATTGTTTTTTATAAATGTTGCTGTTAAAGTTTATTTATTTTGATAAATTTTTTATTTGATGATATTATGCAATGGAAAATGATATATGGTGTCATCATTAATCAATATAGTGTTACATCACATGTAATGACTCTATATTTTTCACCTGTTAAATTAATACAATCTTCAATACCTTTTGACACATGCAACAACGAACTAAGGTAATAATTATGTAAAATGAACTAATATATGTTATATGGTTGAAAATAATTAAATTATAATATCAATAAACCACATGTATATAATATGAAAATAAAAAATTTACTATTTGTATATTCAGAAGATATATATTTTATACTACAATAGTATTTTTTTTCAAATAAAATATGTTAATATTTTTTGTAATTGAACTTAATAAATTAAATTAACCACATTTAAATGATTGAAACAATATATGATTTTTCTATATATGAACTAATATATTATAATTAACTAATTTTCATATTATTTTCAAATAATATTACAAAATAACAAATATTCAAATGGTCATATTTCAATAAAAATTGTTTTACATTATATATAGTACTTAATTTAAAAAATATAATTGTATAAATTTAATTTTTTAAAATGAAGTTCAATTATTGATTTAGAATTTTAATATTATCAGTTTATTTTTTTGGAATTTTTTCAAAAAATGTAATTTCAGGTGAATAATGATTAATACTGTTTTTATCACCGATCCACAGTCAGGTGGAAGTTCGTCTAAGAGAGATCCTCTAATTCTCTCTCCAATGGATTCAAGTTTATGCAGCTAACCCTAGAATCTCATCATAATAGTCTACTGAAAGACTCTCCAACCATTACGTCAATGAAATAAAATTAAATAATTTAATTAATTATTTTATTCACTTTACGCCCGCGATGACATTTCTAAAAAGTCTCACGCTTACCAAGCTTAGGTTGCACCTAGGGTAAATCCCACATTCTGAACACAATTGTAACCTCATATTTCTGATCAGATCCCCCATTTATAAGTTATTCTATTTTTTAAGAAAAATCTGCATGTGTGCTATTAAATATATTTAATAAATTTCAAAAATTTATTCTGGGAACATTGGGCCTTGAAATCACACTGTATCAATGTTTAGTCTAAAAAACAATCCATACAATATCCAAAAATAATACATGGAAAATATGAGTCACTACAAAATCTAAGTGATTTTATCTGTTCTAGAAAAAGTACTGATAAAAGCCTCCTCTGTTAGCATTAAAAAAATATCTGACAGAGAACAACCTTTCTTAGTGATTTTTTAGTGCTAACCAAGGGTGATTTTATTACCACTAATAAAATCCACAAGATAAAAAAATGTACTACTATATTTACTAAACATTGCATCAACCCATATTCAAAATAAAATAAAATTTTAATTTCAAATAAATAATAATTTTTTTTAAAATATAAATTACAAACATTTCAATACACTAAAATCACATTGATTTGTAAAATTTATTACAAAAATTACATTTTACAATGGATTTAAAAACACCACGGGTTCCTCTATATTTAGGACCCCCTTTCAAAAATCCAAATCACACTAACAGTTTTTGAACACACCACCATAGCCCAAGTACAAAATAAGAGTGTACCTATAATAAAAAATAGTTATTATGCTGGTAATACTATAAAGAAATTATTGAAACAGAAATATGATACAATTCATTAATAAAATGTGAATTTCAAATTGAAAACATGAACTTTGAGTCATATCGAGAACACCATATGTTTGATTCACATGTGGTTAATTCTTACACATCATAAATAATTTATAGGCTGTTGTCCTAAAGTATTAGGGAAATCCAAGCATGTTTTATTGGTTTTGAATATGTGATATGTGTTTTGAACTAAAATGTTACTTTTAAAATGAAAACACATACTTTGAGTCATATTAGGAATATCATGTGCCATATTTATGTGCTGATGATTATTATATGTCACAAATGAATTATGGATTTTTTGTAAATTATCAATATAATCCAAGAATGTTTTCTTAGTTTTGAGTATGTGAATTTTGTTTTGTACTAAAATGTAGATTTTAAATAAAAAAATTCACTTTTAGTCATACTAGCCACATCGTGTATCATATTATTTTGAAACTGGTTCCTATACATAAAAAATGAATTATGGATCGTTTTCTTAAATTATCAAGATAATATAAGTGTATTTTCTTAGTTTTTAGTGAGTGACATGGGTTGTGAACAAAAATGTTACTTTTAAACTAAAAACATGCACTTTGAGTCATACTAGGAACACCATTTGTAAGATTGGAATACGTCTAATACCTATATGTCACAAATAAACTATGGACCATTTTACAAAAGTATCAAGCCAATCTGAGTGGTTTTTCCCAGTTTTTAGTGAGTAACACACATTTTGAACTAAACTGTTATGTTCAAACTGAAAACATGCACTTTAAGTAATACCATACACACCATGTATTTTATTGACATGTTCCTAGTTCCTACACATAAAAATGACTTATATATCATTTTTATTAATTTCAAGACAATATGAGTGAATTTACTTAGTCTTAAGTATGTGAAGTGTGTTTTGTACTACAATGTAGATTTGAAATAAAAAAACACACTTTTAGTTATACCATACACATCATATGTAAGATTGATGTGCAGATGATTCCTACACATCAAAAATTACTTATGGATCATTTTACTAAATTATAATAATAATCAGAGTTCATTTTCATAGTTTTCATTTAGTGACACACACTAAAATATTACTTTTAAATTGAAAACATGCACTTTAAATAATAACAGGAATACCAGTGCATTATATTGACATGAATATGATTCCTACATGTTGAAAATGAATTTGAGACATTGTAATAAAGTATCAAGATAAAATGAGTGATTTTCTTAGTTTTTTTGTATGTGAAGAGTGTTGTGTACTAAATTGTCGATTTTAAATAAAAACATGCACATTCAGTAATTCCGAACACACCATATTAGATTGATGTTTGGACAATTATTTTATATCATAAATGACTTATAAATCATTATCCTAAATTATACATACAATATGAGTAATTTTTCTTGGTTTTCAGTGAGTAATACACATTTTAAACTAAAATGTTACTTATAAATAGAAAATATGAACTTTGATTCATACCAGACACATAATGTGATAGATTGATGTGTGGTTGATTTCTACACATCACAAATGATTTATGAATATTTTTATTAAAGTATTAAGATAATTAGAGTGGTTTTTATTGGTTTTCAATGAGTGATGCACGTTCTGAACTATAATATCACTTTTAAACTGAAAACATGGACTTTGAGTCATATTAGGAACATGATGTGTCTTGTCAAGAATGTTTTGATATCAAAAATTTTCTACTCGTTTATGGTTTATATATGGACTGTCAATGTCATTAGGAAACTTAATACCATGATGAAGACTTTTTTTGTATTAGAAACATCCTGGAAAATAAAGTCATCACAGACCCTTGGAAAAAGTCCTTCTTACCAACTAAAATCAGGGGTCTGGGCATAAAGAACTTGGATTTATTCAATCAGTCACTGTAGGCCAAGTTTGTGGGTAGAATTATCAAATACAAACCTACTGTATTGGAATTCATAAAAAGAAGATACATGACAAGGCTTTTAACAGGGAAAAGAATTTACCTTGAGTCATCTCTTTATCCTAGAATCAGGATTGTCTTCCAAAAGATCATCACACATTCTCTATGGGTTGTTAGCATGAACTCCACCCTGCATTTTTGGTATGATAACTGGATAGGATAACCTCTTATTAATTAGTTAATCATGGAGGACAATTCCATTGATCACAATATCATGATAAAGGAGTAGTTGGAAAATATGGAACTGGTTTCATATGGAATTATTGACACTATGTCTAGATATGACTTCATTGACCAACATCATATAATGATATGTGGGGGGTATTCCAATGGATTACTAGACTCAAAGAGCTTATAAAAACATCTTATTCATGGTGAAACCAAATGTATTGGTGAATGGAATAAGATATGGATGACACTCTCTAGGTTTACACTCCTATGACGTCTATATCTCAACAAGATTATAGTTGATGTTAACCTTCAAAGAGTGGGGATTTTATTTTATTCCAAGTGCGTGCTTTGAAACCAGCACAAAGAGGACGTGAATCATCTGTTCATGAGCTGAAAGACAATATCTTCATTATGGAAGGTGGTTCTAAGTTATTTTGAGATCCAGTTTCCACACACAGACACAATATGCTCTCTATTTTCTGCATTACATGTTGCAAATTTCTCAAAACAACTCATAGTTTTTCTAAGAACTTCTTGTGCCAAAATGGTCCACTGTATTTGGAAAGTTCGAAACACTTATCTTCACAAAAGGAACTATTTCATACTAGCCACGCCTTGGAGAATATCCTTACATCAGTAAAAGCTACTAATGGACTTCATGCTGAAAAATGTTGCAACTCTGTTACTAAATTCATGATCCTTAGGGGGATCAATATTTATGGTAATTACATAACTCCTTAGGGTAATTTTGAAGTTTTTTGGATAGTAAATTTCATAATATGGATAAATTGTAACACAGATGGGGCTTCTCTGGGTAACTTGGGACCCTCAGGATATGGTTCCATTTTCAGAGACCACAATGGTGATGTTGTCAAGTGTTTTCATGGTCCTTGTGGGATTAACACTACTTTGGAATTGGAGATGATGGGTATAATCAAGGCAATCGATTTTTCAAATCAAAGAGATTAGGATTGTCTATGGTTAGAATGTGACTTCTCTACTCTTGTGAAAGTGTTAAGAATAGGTCAGAATTACTTATCATGGTGGCTAATAGAAAAATGAGTCAAATGTATTAAAAATACTTCTTCCATGAATTACTCTATCACTCACGCATTTAGGGAAGCTAAATATATTGTGGATGGGTTGGCAAAAAAAGGGGTCACAGCGGAAGGATGTCTCCACTCGACCACTTTTCCTGAAGACTTTTTCTCACTTTTCCTTCATGATAAATGTAAAGTACCCTCATTTTTCCTTTTGTAACCTTGTTTTGTCTTAATTAAAGGGAATCAGTGCCCACTTTTCTCAAAAAAAGTATCAAGATAATCCGAGTGTGTTTTCTCTATTTTTAGTATATGAAGTGTGTTCTATACTAAAATATCATTTAAAAAAATGCGCACTTTCACTCATACTTGCCACAAAATGTGTGATGTCTAGATAATTACTATATACTAAGAACAACTTATTTATTATTTTAATAAATTATTAAGACAACCCAAGTCTGTTTTCATCATTTTTTTTCCAGTGGTATGTTTTTTGAACTAAAATGTTTCTTTTAAACTAAAACAAAAACTTTGATTCATACTCGGCATACCATGTATCAGATTGATGTGTAGATGATTACTATATATAATAAATGACTTATGGATTGTTTTACTAAAGTATCAAGATAATATAATCATGTTTTTATAGTTTTGAGTATTTGATACATGTTTGAACTAAAATGTCACTTTTAAATTAAAAACATTTACTCAGAGTTATACCATCCACACCGTGTGATAGATTGATATGAGGCCAATTAATATATGTTAAAAATGACTTATGGATCATTTTAATAAATTATCAAGATAATATGAGTGAATTTTCTTGGTTTTCAGTGAGTGATGCATGTTTTGAACTAAAATGTTACTTTTAAACTAAAAATATGCACTTTGAGTCATACTGGGCAGACCATGTGTCAGATTGAGGTGCGGATTATTCCTACATATAAAAAACGACTTATGTATTTTTTACTAATGTATTTTTTTTCTAAAGTATCAAGATAATCTGAGTGAGTTTTCTTAGTTTTCAGCGAGTGACACACATTTTTAAACTAAAATGTCACTTTTAAACTGAAAACACACACTTTGATTCATACCAATCATGTTATGTGTTGGATTGAGGTGAACCTGGTTCCTACACATCAAAAATGGCTTGGATATTTTTTTATAAAGTATCAAGATAATCCAAGCATTTTTTTTATCAATTTTGAGTACGTGAAATGTGTTTTTACTAAAATTTTGATTTTAAATATAAACACACACATTCAGTCATATCAGTCACACAATGTGTCATATTGATGTGAGGATGATTTCTATACATAATAAATGACTTATGTATAATTTTACTAAATTTTCAAGTTTTTCATGGTTTTTAGTTAGTGATATGTGTTTTGAACTAAAATGTTATCTTTAAACTAAAAACATGCACTTTGAATCATACTAGAAACACCATGTATTGGATTGAAATGTGGTTTATTCCTACCCAAAAAAATTACTTATGGATAATTTTAATAAATTATAAAGATAATATGAGTGTTTTTTCTTAGTTTTGGGTATGCGACACATGTTTTGAACTAAATGGTTACTTTAAAACTAAAAATTGTAATTTAAGTTATACTATACATGTCGTGTGTCAAATTAATGTGTGGTAAATTACTATATATTAAAATTAACTTACTGATATTTTTTCTAAAATATTAATAAAATATTATTATGTTTTTTATGTTTTCATGGAGTGACGCATTTTTAACAAAAATGATTTTTTTAAAACTAAAAGCAAGCACTTAAAGTCATACTGGGAACACAGTGCATTGGATTAACATTTGTTTAATTATTATATATAACAAATGATATATGAATAATTTTCCTAAAATATCAATAAAATATGAGTGTATTTTCCCTATTTTTAGTGATTGAAACATGTTTTTATTAAAATGTCATTTTTAAACTGAAAACACACACTTTTAGTCATACCAGGCACAATGTGTGTAATATTTATGAGAAATTGATTCATATATGTCAAAAATGAAATATTAATCATTTTTATAAAGTATCAATACCATTAGAGTGTGTTTTATTGGATTTTAGTTAGTAATGTCTATTTTAAACTAAAATGTTACTTTTAAATTAAAACACGCACTTCTAGTCATATCGGGGACACCATGTGTAAGATTAATGTGTGGTTGATTATTATATATAAAAAATGATTTATATCTCATTTTAAAAAACTATTAAGAAAATATAAACATGTTTTCTAGGTTTCTAGTTGTGACATGTGTTTTTACCTAAAATTTTACATTTAAATAAAAACATGCACTTTCAATCATACCGACCACACTATGTGTCAAATTGATGTATGAGTGATTCCAACACATTACCAATGACTTATGGGTAATTTTATTAAACTATTAAGATAATACGAGTGTGTTTACTTGGATTTTAGTGAGTAATACATATTTTTAACTAAAATTTCATTTGTAAAATGAAAACACACACTTTGAGTTATTTGTAAACTGAAAACACACAAACTAAATATAAATAGGTCAAATAAAGAACAAATATCTCTATGAATATAATAAAAATTACCTGAGAGGATAATTCTTGTTGAATCCTTTATCGAGAATTTATTTTTGTCCAAGCATTTTATACTATTCATATAGTATAAAATGGTTGGAGAAAAATCAATTCTCAATGAAGCAACCTCTTCATGATCTCTGTGAAAATTAACTAAATTAGTAGTAGATAAAAATGATAATAAAATTAACTAAAAATGAAGTAGATAAAATGATGAGAAAATTAACTAAATGAGTGGTAGGAAATCATCTCTTCATGATGACTGTAAACATTATAGCACCATGTATTATACCTACTCATTTCTAATCTACTTCCTATTTTGAATACATGGATTGTCAACGATCTTGGTAGTATTAGAAAAATGTAAATAAACAAATGTTTAATAAATGCTTTAAATGAAGTTGTAATTATCACAAGAAATACCTATTTTTGGATGCTAGTTTATTTATTGAATACAATATCTTTCATAAAATTTCAAACTGAATAACCATAATCTTTTCTATTAGTTTGTTTCAAACATTGTAGAAATATTTATAAGAATAATTATTTTATTTTGGTGTATGTTTTGATAGTGAAATATTATCATATATACCCTAATAATTAATCCAGTTGTAGAAAGAGATAGGCTTATTATGCTCATGATCCATCCTCATACCATGATTTTGATGATATTTTAACATCTATATATTGATTGTACCATGATTTACTGCTTTATTTTACCCTTACATTACTGTTTTAAACTGGTTTTGTATTGGAAATTACAAATATAATAACAAATTTCACTTCCCATTTGATTAAATTATTCAATTTTTATCACTGTTTAAAAAAATAAATTATACATATTTTGGTGATTTCATTGTAGGAGGAATTGATTTAGAGGGTTATAGATGATGTAGAAGGAAAATGGGCCAAACTACATAGAATCCCAAGGACACATGTCTACTATTTTTCATGTCCTGAGAAATAAATACATTTAAATGGGTTATTTTTTTTGATATGATCCATCATGTAGTGGCCTAAAACTCATATCAATACACTAAATTCCAATTCTTCTATCTAGTATCCCAATCAAACTAATCTTTTCAAAGAAATGAATCTGCATGAAGTCAAAATTTAGGTTTGGTATTTTGAAAATATATCCCATTACATATGTCTAATGGACACCAAATTTGACATGGCGATATATAATATTACTAATAATAAATTTTATATTGTTTCCAAGTTAAGATAATTCCATTTACCAACCAAAAACCAAGACTAAAGTGGTATCTAGAAATCTAGGTGCCCCAAACCAATTCCCATTTTTTTTATAAAATAGAACCATGGGCACATCATTTGGGAGTTAGAACAAGGAGTCAAGCTCTTCCATTTTGGAGTTACAAAGGATTCATATAATCACCTTTTAGGTTCTGGAACTCCCTATACTCAATGGGATATCTCTTGAAGTAAGGGTCCCTTCATCGAATCCTTCATCTCCTTTTCATGTTGTAATGTTTGTGTTTGTATAATATACTTCTTAGTTATTCTTACATTTATTCTTTTTCTTATATTTTATTATGTTTTAATAAATTTTATTCTTCTATAATCATCATATTTGGGTTGGAAATAAATAGTATAAATTTCATTGTTTTATACCCTTTCCATGACCTTTGCAAATGAAAAATGTTTCTACGACGACTTCACCACCCATATAAGAGTAATTATTCTTAGTAATAGATATACTTATAACCTTATTCACTTAATTTTTTTGAATCAATGATATAATTTAATTCACATATTATGATTTATTAATTTAGTTTTTAAATTAAAAGACACTAATCAATCAATTGAACAATTCATGTAAAAATATGTGCGGTTGAGTAATGAGTGAATTGTGAGAGTGCGATCTTAATCAGTAAAAAAACCACACGGTATAAATTTTTAGAGTTTAAATATAATAAATAAACTCAATTTATCCTCATTTATAGAGTTTATATTTTCACTAATTCACCACTGACCACAAGATATCCTTATAACATCAATCAAAGTAGGGTGATATGATTGATGTTCCGAAGTTAGCCTAGGGTTTAATTCATTTCATCTTTGTGGTTTGGTTAATTATCATAGGGTTTGGGGGTTAAAAAATTATGGGATAATAATTAATTGGATATTAATTTAAATGATAATTATTAATAAGTAAGTGAAGAGGTATAGTTAAATCTATTATTATTTTAAAAATAGTTTTCTAAAAAATATCTTCTCATTTCATTTTCTCAATCTCATTTCAAAAATAAAAAAGAAAAAAAATACAATCTTCTTCTATAATACTTCTTATAGTTTTATAAATGATAAGAAAACACCCACATAATTTTAAGTAGGGTTTTTATGTTATTTTATTATATTTTTAAAATATCTTTAATATGTTGTTTTAAATTACTTCCTCCTCTGAGAGATGACATTGGTCAGCCACTCTACTGCACCTAAATAACTTGAAATCGAACATAATTTGAGATCACCCATGATAGAGACTTTAAAATTGGTGTTGTTTCTGGGGAGGAAAGTAATTTATTCAAAAAATTATAGGTTTTTTTTATTTTCTTTTTATTATATTCTTCTCTTCTTTCTTTCTTCTTTCCCCTTTCTCAGTTTTTCTTTTTTTCTTTTTTTTCTTGGACCATCAACTCAAACTTCTCATCTTTTTATTATGGTAAAATTTTCTTAATTTAATTTTTATTTGATTTATGACATGAACTAATCCCAAAAATCTCTTAGATATTGACACTAAGATTGAACACAACCATAGGGATTGAATCAAACAGTCTTAGTCAATGGTATGTTTCAACATTAAACTAGTTGGAGAATTCCTCCATTATGGGAACATTGAAATTGAAAAAAAATCTAATTAAAACATAAAACTAGAACCAATGTATGTAAATAATAACAATGAACTTAATAGAAAAATTATATAATTGGATGAACTCTACACTAACTATCAACCAAATTGTATTGCATACCCAAATCTCGAATTGGACTTTGAAATGAAATCTTGGTTAATTCACCTTCTTCAAAAATTTCATGGATTATCTAGTGAGGATCCAAAAAAACATTTAAAATAATTTAATGTGGTTTTATCAACCCTAAAAATAAGAAATTTATCTTAAGATTAAATCAAATTAAGATTATTCACATTTTCACTTGATGGAACTCTGAAGGATTGAATGTATTATTTACAACCTCAAGACGTAACATATTGGAATGATTTGAAACTTCTTTTCTTGTAGATGTTTTTCCATCATCGAGGAACAATTACATTTTAAATGATATCTTAGGGATCAATAAAGAACAAGGGTAGTTAATGTATGAGTATTGGGAGTGGTTCAAGAAGTTGTTTGTAATCTTACCACATCACCAAATCAATGAGAAAATAATCATCTAGTACTTATACAAAGGCCTAATGAATATGGAGAGGATTATGGTGGATGTTGTGGCTAGAGGGGAATTAGTTGAAAAAACACAATTAGCTTCATGTGCATTTATTGACAAGATGGAACAAAACTCCCAATAATTTGGTGATAGAGGTATACTACAGGTTAGAGGAGTACATCAAGTAAGTACTGCTTCTCTTGAAAATCATTTAATTGAAACCAAGTTATAATAATTGAACACTATAGTGATGTGTATTTATTTAGCTCAAAATACATCCTATCCTACTTATATGAGGCCTTATGGAATTTTCACTGAAATAAAGCATCCAACTAATTATTTCCCCCAACTACAAGAGATGGAGGAGTATGCAACAATATTTCCTAGGAGACCATATCGGCAACAACAACTACCACATCCCCAAAATAAGTATGATTCCTTTTCACCAACATAAAAACAAGGGTGGAAATATCAATCAGATATGAGGTATGGCTCTGGAAAATAACAAAGGCCTCCTTTTCAAAAAAAATTCTAACGACCTCCACCTTACCAACAAGGATTTCAACAATCCAAAAGAATATTTAAATATCAAGAATCAATGAGCCAAAAATAAAGGAATTCTCAACCAAAAGTAGATTTTAACACTGTTTATATTAAAAAAAAAATCTTAATCAACATAATGAGCTGAAGATTCAAGGTTCAAAGTTGAGGGATTTAAAGACACAAATGAGCCATATTGCCACCATCCTCCATGAACTGGTAAGTAATAACTATATAAATCTTCCTTCCCAACATACTCTAAATCCCAAGGGGAATTATAGTGAAATCATATTGATAAGCGAGGAGAAAACTACTAATACATATGCACCTATCATTCCACTGGGATTCACCACAACTCTAGATAATCCCTATTCAATACGAAATAAGAAACATCCCAAGGAGAAAGACAAAGGAAAGAAAAATATTGATGATGTTACTCATAAAACCATTCCTTTACTAAATAGAGTTTTTCAAACTAAGAAGATGGCTGGAGAGGCTATGCAAAAAAAGGTTTTGGATACATTTAAGCGTGTTGATATCAACATCCCTCTACTAGAATCAATTAAGAAAATCCTAAGGCATTATAAATTCCTAAAATAAATTTGTACCAATAGAAGAGGGATCAAGGGAAATGAGTGGATCAATATTGTAAGGAATGTGTTAGCACTCATTACACCAACTCAAGCAATGCAAATAAAGTGAAAGGATCTATGGACATTCACCACCCCTTTCACCATAGGAGAGTTACACTTTTCTGATTCTTTATGTGATTTTTGAGCTTCCATAAATGTGATAACTCACTCTATATTATCTTCTTTATAGGTTGGTGAGTTAAAGCCGATGAGAGTCATGGTGTAGTTGGCGAATAGAGCTATGACATATCCACTGAGATTCCTTGAGGATGTACTTGTTTGGGTAAGATACATGATCTTTCCAAAATATTTCTATGTTCTTAATATGAAGGATGATCAAGTAAATTATCATGATCCCTTTATCTTAGGTAGGCACTTCCTCAAAACTATAAAAAAAAATCATAAATTTCCATGAAGGTACACTTTCAATGGAGTTTGGAGATTAATTGGTGATATTTAATGTTATAGACTCCCTGAAGTACCCCTAAGAAGACTGTTCTACTTTTTATATCCCCCATTTTGAACCACTAAGTAAAAAAACCACGAATTTTTATTTTCCTATGATTAGAGAGATTATAAGCATTAGTTCTAGTTTGACGTCTAATAGAACTTCAACACCTATTTCTAATGCATAAAACTCTCTTGGATTTTATTTTTACGTGGATTCATATTCTAATTTTGATCATGTTCGCTATGATTATGACTTTACAATTGTGTATGATGATGTATTTGATGAATTATTATTTGATTTTGAAGATTTCTATTCTGATACTGATGTTCATTGTGCACATATTTCAGTTCCTTCAATGTATCCATCAATACAACCCCCTTCATTGGAACACAATCCATTTCCACCAAATCTCAAATACTCATACTTTTTTAGTAGTTAGAGATTACCTATAATCATTTCTAATAATATACCTTTTGAACATAGAGAAAAACTTTTGAATCTTTGGAAGGAGAACATTAGGAAAATTGGGTGGACCTTGGTTGACATATCAGGTATTAACCCCTCCATTTTCTTGCATATGATTATTTTAGAGGATAAGGATAAACCAATTAGGAAGCCACAAAGGAGACTCAATCCAAATCTTCTAGAAGTAGTTAAAAAAGAAGTTTAAAAATTGCTCAAGGCTGGTATAATTTATCCTATTTAATATTCCTAGTGGGTGAGTCCTATTTAGATTGTGCTTGAGAAAAGTAATGTTACTATTGTTAGAAATGAGAGAGCAGAGATAGTTCCAATTATGGTACAAAATAGTTGGTGTGTGTGTGTTGATTATAGGAAACTAAATCAATCCACTCACAAGTACCATTTATCCCTCCCATTTATTGATAAAATGATTGATATATTAGATATTAAGACACACTATTGATTCTTGGATGGATTTTTTGTATATTTTTGAGTACCTATAGCTCTAGAGGATCAAGAGAAGACAACATTAACTTGTAAATTCGGTACATTTTCCTACCAAAGGATGTCATTTGGACTTTTTAATTCCCCAGGTACCTTCCAGAGATGCATGTTGAGTATTTTTTTCATATTTCATTGAGACCTACATGGTGGTATTTATGAATTATTTTAAAATATATGGATCATTATTTGATGAATTTATCTTCAGTTTGGGAAAGTTGTTGAATCGTTGTATTGAGAAGAATTTGGTTTTAAACTTTGAAAAGTGTCTTTTTTATGGGAGAGCATGGAATTTTATTAGGTAACGTGGTGTAAAAACATGGAATAGAGGTTGATAGATCTAAGGTAGATATTATTTCATACCTTCCATATCTTTCATCTGTATGTGATGTTAGATCATTATTATAGTATGTAGACTTTTATCCATGATTTATTTGTGATTTCAGTAATATCTATCCACCCTTATCTTGATTGCTTCAAAAAGATATTGAATTTGTTTTTTATGATTCATGTAGGGTATCATTTGATGAGCTTGAGAAGTATCTGACCACTCACAAATAATTCAACTCCTATGGTGGGGTGTTCTATTTGAGCTTATGTGTGATGCTTCAAAATTCATAGTTGGAGTTGTCTTATCATAGAGGGTGGAGGGATGTTCACATGTGATTTCCTACACTTTTATGACAATGGATTCAACCCAATAAAACTACAAAACCATGTAAAAGGATTTTCTTACTATCATATTTTCTTTAGATAAATTCCATTCATATTTATTAGGCTCTAAAGTATTTTTTCTGACCATGCAACTTTGAGGTACCTCTTGAAGAATCCAAATAAAATCCCAAACTTATCTGATGGATTATCCTTCTTCAAGAATTTAATATTAAGATAAAGGAAAATAAGGGTTTGAAGAACTTGGTGGTAGACCACATGAGTAGGATTACTCACACACTAGAGGCTACCACCTTGGACCAGGTTCCCCTTTTAGACACTTTTCTTGATGATCATGTCTATGCACTCTCACATACACATCCTTGGTATTGAGATTTAGTGAACTACCTTTTTTTCTCTGAAATTCCTATAAATTTAAAGAAACATCAGGTCCAAAAAGTAAAGAGTGAATCTATGTTTTATGTGTGGGATGATCTCTACCTATGGAATATGTATAGTGATCAAGTTATTAGGAGGTGTGTTTCTAATCTTGAGTTTGATTCTATTCTACAATTCCTCCATACACTTTCATGTGGAGGAAACTTTTGACCCCAATAGACAGATAAGAAAGTATTAGACTTTGAATTATATTGTCCTAGATTATTCTATGATGCTCATGTTTTTTGTAAGTCATGCTCACATTACCAACACACTGGAAACATTTTTAAAAGACACAATATTCCATAATAAACCATATTATTCTGAGAGATTTGTTATATATAGGGAATTAATTTTTTGATCCTTTTTATAATTCATTTTTTTGTATATTTTGGTTTCTATTGGTTATGTTATAAAATGTGTGGAGGCTAAGGCCACAAGGACTGATGGCTCTCTTTTTGTAGTCAATTTTATCAAGTCATGTATTTTTTGTAGGTTTGGAGTACCAAAGACCTTCGTTAGTGACCAAGTGACACACTTTTGAAATAAAAATTTGGATTCCCACCTTTTGAAGTATGGGGTGATACACAAAACATCAACACCATAACACCCCCCAAAAATGTCTAGGATGATGTTTCAAATTGGGAGTTGAAACAAATTTTGGAGAAAACTGTGTAGCCCAATAGAAAGGATTGAATAAACTGCTTGGATGATGCACTTTGGGATTATAGAATGTAATAAAAAACTCTCATCGATATGTACCCATTTTGAATTATTTTTGGGAAATCCATCTGTTTCCCATAGAGCTCAAGCATCAGGCATATTGGGCTATAAATAAATGAAACATGGATTTTTTCCAAGTTGGAATTCAAAGGAAGCTACAAATTCAAGAGCTTAAGGATATTCTATTGTCATCATATGATAACTCAAGGCTCTATAAGTAAAGATCAAAATAAGCTCGTGATAGAATGATCCAAAAAAGGTAGTTTCATATTTGATATAAATTCCTACTCAATAGTTCATTACTGAATCTTATTCCCAATAATTTTCATTCCATATGGTTAAGTCCTTGTGTTATTTCTAATTTTTTTCTTATAGTACAATGAATATCACAAAAGAGGAAAGAGGAAGAAGATTTATATCAAATTCGAAACGTTTGAAGAAAATACATTGAGTAACTTCTTAACGATATAATTGATTTTATCATACCACATGACCCCATCATCACTTGATAATATTAGGTTGTTCCTAACCCCTTCACTTTTATATTACTTATACAATTTAAAATTCTACATTTCATTTGCACATATGATCTCATAGGTTCACATTAAAAACAATGAAACATTTTAAGTGTTGGGAGGGGAAATGTTTTTGGGCTAGCTTCTTTAGGTTTCTTATTTTTTTGTTTTTGTGAGTATATTTTTTATTAATTTAAAAAAAAAACAAAAAACAAAAAAAGTAAAAAAACATCGTGTAACATTCCCATTTAGATATGGAATATGTAGAAAATGAATGTTTTCAAAATTCATTGGTGGCATGATAATAATGAGAAATATTTCATTATTAAGGGCTAATTTTAATAAAAATGGAAGACTTTGATGATATGATTGGTTGTCATTATAAAACATTTTAGATTTTGACACCATTCTTTGTGATATTTTTTCATGGTAAATAGTGTCATTGTTTTCTCCACAAAAATTTTCACACAACCATGACTTGTGAAATTTTCCTACTCAATTGAAGGTATATCCAAGTTATCTAAAAAATTAATCTTATATCAATGGTTTATCCATGCATTAATTTCTCTTCCAATTAGTTTCATTATTTCACCGAATTGACCTATGTGTACATACCTGACATCTGATAGTTGTATGCCCTAAAAAAAATCAATAAAAAAATAAAAAAAATATTATATTAATAAAGAGTGTAGTGATAAAATTTAAAAAAAATGGGGATATCTAGGTCTAGAGATTAAGTTTTTTATTTTGGGAATTCTTAAGTGAGTGGGTCTTGAAATTTTATTGTAAAGGAATGTAGAACAAGTTCTGTGAATTAAATCGGGTAAGAAGAACTGTTTTAATTAACCTAAATATATAGAATAAAGAGTGAAGATATGATATTTAAATAGTTGGAACACACATGTGTGGGGAATTAATGTCAAGGTATACCCATAACTTGTTGCTATATTATTAGTATCATTAGTCTCACTGGATTTTATTTCAATACAATTTATGAGATAATGAAATTTAAATTTATTGATATTGAATTTTGATGGGATTCTTACTTTGCCTATATTTTAATTATGTATTAAGTAATATAAAAATACATATATTGTCACAATTTTTTATAATATGTGATATGAGGTTTTTCTCAGGAGCGCACAAGGGTAATTGTGGGGGTATGATCACACCACGATTCACTGCTTTATTTCACCCTTACATCACTGTTTTAAACTGGTTTTGTATTGGAAATTAAAATTTAAACTTCCCATTTGATTCAATTATTCAATTTTTATCATTGTTAAAAAGTTTAATTATAATGTTTTTTGGTTATTTCATTGTAGGAGGAGCTAATTTGGAGGGTCATAGATGATGTATAAGGAAAATGGGCCAAACTACATGGAATCCCAAGGACGTATGTCCACTATTCTTCATGTACAATAAATCCTTACATCCATATGGGATGATTTTTTATTAATATGATCCACAATGCATTGTAATACAACTCATATCAATACATTCAATCCCAATTAGTCCATCTGGTGGCCCAACCAAACTAATCTGTCCAAAGAACTGAATCTACACGAAGTCAAAAGTTAGGTTCGGTATTTTGACAATATCTCCTATTAAATATGTCCAATGGCCACCAAATTTTACATGGTGATAATTAAGTTTCCTAAAAACAAACTTTATATTTTTTCCAATTCAATATAATTCCATTAACTAACCCAAAACCAATACTCAAATGGTATCTCAAAATATGAGTGCCCAAAACCACTTCCCATTTTTGCTATAGAAGGGCACCATGGGAACCTCATTTGGGAGTTCGACCAAAGAGTTAAGTGGTGTCATTTTGGATTTCCAAAAGATTCCTCTCATCACCTTTGATGTTATGTAACTCCCTATACTTATAGTGAGATCTCTTGAAGTAAGGATACCTTTATCAAAGCCATCCTCTCATTCTCATGTTGTAATGTTTAAGTGTTCATAATAAACTTCTTAGTTCCTATTATATTTATTATATTTCTTATATTTTATTCTATTTTATTCAATTTTATTCTTCTATACTATTCCTATTTTGTCTGGAAATAAATATTATAAATTTTATTTGGTTACACGCTTTCCACGATCATTACAAATGCAAAAATGTTTCTACGATGACTGCACCGCCCATGGAAGAGTAATTATTATTAGTAATCGATCTACCTATAACCTTATTAAATTAATTATTTTGAATCAATGGGATAATTTAATTCACAGATTATGATTTATGAATTTATTTTTTAAATTAAAATAAACTAAAAAATCAATTTAACAATTCACACAAAAACGCGCGAGGTCGAGTAATGTGTGAATTACGATAGCGCAATCTTAATCAGTAAAATAATTCCACACGAGATAAATTTATAGAGTTAAAATATAATCCCTAAGCTCAATTAATCCTAATTTATAGATTTTATATGTTCCATAATTCACCAATTACCATAATTTATCCTTAGAACAACAATCAAAGTAGGGTGTTATGATTTCATATTCCGAAGCTATCCTAGGGTTTAATTCATTTCATCTTTGTGGTTTAGTTAATTATCATAGGGTTAGGGATTTAAAAAATTAGGGGATTATAATTAAGTGGATATTAATTTAAATTATAATTATTAATAATTAATTTAATAGGTAGAGTTATACCGATTATGATTTTTAAAATAGTATTCTAAAAAATATCTTATCATTACGTTTTCTCAATCTCATTTCAAAAATAAAGAAAAAATGAAATCTAATTCCAGCATACTTCTTATAGTTTTATAAATGATACCCCAACCTTTTAATTAGTTTGTTTATATTATTTTATTTTATTTTCAAAATACATTTAATATGTTGTTTTAAATTACATCCTCCTTTGAGAGATGAACTTGGTCAGCCACTATGTTTCACCTAAATAACTCAAAACTAAATATCATTTGAGAGCTCCCATGACAGAAAATTTCAAATATCATAACAAAAGTTTCATTAAAATAAAATATGAAACATATAACTTTAATATTATTTGTAAAATTTTGAATATATTTTATTATAAATTGATAAACATCATCATGTATGGTTTATTTTTTGGCAATCTATGAATTGAATTCAAAAAATAAATATTTGGAGTACCTAAATTGATGGCAATGATCAACCAATTATCACTAAAGAACAAAGAGTAGTAAGTAATGAAAGAAATGAAAATATACTTGATATTATTATATTTTATATTTTTACCTCTGTATCATGTGTATTAAGAATATTCTATCATCTATATGTTTACTTTCAAATATTTTGGCTAGTTGTTCCACTATTTTTAAATATTAATCTTAATATAATGAAGTTTTTTTGTGTAGAAGTGATGTGATGACTAATGAGTCCAATTTTTTATTCCCATTGTTTGAACTTCATGAATTAATGATATAAAAACCTATAAAAAATATGAATATTATTTAACTATAATTAACATAATAGATCAATGATTAGAAAAAAATTATGAAAACACACCTCATGTATACATTTACAACCAAGACTCTCAGATATACATGATTTAGGATTTCATCTATGTTCTAAATACCAATATAGTCTATAACATACTCTCTGTATATTTTTTTCAAAATCAATAATGGACATATTATAATATTTAAAAAATTTATCCATATGAAATTTTAATATTAGTAAATGTGGACACTGAACTGGTGGGGTAAAGGTATCATCTAAAGGTATTTTTTATTGATTAGTTGATACTTTATATTGTTTTGATTTGTTTTTATATTTCTTCTTCCTTTTCTCTATCTATAATAACATTCCTCAATTTAGGCCTTTTTCATTAATTGTTAAAGGTTTTGAATAAAAAATAATTTAGAAAGGACATACCTCATTATTATTATGTATTTTTACAAGATCAAATGATCATGATATGAAAGTTTTGATAGAAATTTCAACCATTTTAATATCCATGTTATCAAAGGGAATAGGTAACTTAACACTCATCTCATGAGCTACATGAATCCCTAGTCTCACATGATATTTTGGAATTTGTTTTTTTGTTTAGAATATTTCCTTGGATAATGGATATTATACCCTTTACAAAAAGGCGGTGTGTGTGGGTTGATAAATATAAATCAAAATCAATTTAATAATATAGAATATTAGTATGGGAAAGGTATCATTATTTCCCTAATTCACATTTTTACAAAATAATTATGAAAAAATCAATTACCTCTGGTAAGGAAGACCTTTGAGGGGAATGAATAGCCTCAAAGATGGGTGGGGGTTGGATCTTCATGTTTTGGTTATTGTTGTGTTTCTTCTTATCTTTGATTCCTTCCCATAACATTCTCTAAAAAATCATTTTTCTAATTAAGTTTTTCATCTAGAATATTTATTAATATTTTCATATAATCCATTTTCTTATCTTTATCCCCTTGAAAATTTATTTTCTCAAAATATGTTTGTGTGACACTCCAAAACTGGCACCTATGATGTGGCCATATTGTTCTGGACACTTCAAGCCCACTAAATGTAATAGTTTATTAGGTATAACTAATGATGATTCTTATGTATAAAATGGGTAAAAAATACAAGAAAATAAGTTTTTATTGTTATATAATATATATTTAAAGACAAAGTTTTTTTTATTTCATACTTACAAATGATTCACATGCTCTTTGTGCTTCTTCATCCACTAGTATTCCATATTTATTTACACATTCCTCCTTCTATAGCACATTATGTGGTATGGAAGTGGATTTTGATTTTGATTCATCAATCTACATATAAAAAAGGAATATAATTATATTTTTGATTCATTCTACATAAAAGTATTACTATATATTTAAAATATATACCATTTTTTCAAGTGAAGCATACCCCATCCTTGCTTTACAATAGGGTTACATTGGTTTTGATGAACTCTGCTTATTTTTAGCACTCATTTTTTATTTCATAAATTTAAAATTCTTAATCAAAGTGATTAATACAAATATTTCCAATTAAATTATTACCAATCACAATACACCTTAAAATTTTCCTCTATATAATGACCAATAAACACATTCTATGTTTCTTGGTTCATCATGTATGAATAAATCTATGGTGGGTTCAAGTTTACTTTCCATTCAACATCTCTAAGATTATTATTCATAATAATTGTTTGAAAGGGTCTATTAACCTTTATATCAACCATTAATACAAATTTCATTCTATAATAAACTAGTATAAATGGTATTGTACATTCTATCCAACATCAAATTTTATACCTTTTCTTCTTAGATTAATAATTATTGTTAAGACTTTCATTCTATAATTCTATTGTTTTTTCTTCAGCATAGGTTGTTCATATTCTAACAATTGCTCAGTTTCAACATTATCTATATGTTTTTCCTTAATATTAGTAGCATCATCATATGGAGAAACTTGTTTTTCCTCAAGATTACGAGAATGAGAATGTGGAGAAACTTGTTGTTCCTTAGGATTGAGAGAATTAGAATATAGAGAATCCATTATCCATAAAAGTAATTAAACATTTAATTTGTATTACATAAATGTCGTAATGAACACATAATACTACGATACAACACAATGTATATTAAAAAAGTTTAACTTTATTATTGAAATCTCATTTTTCTCTAAATATTGAATGGATTTGACCCCTATATCGAGTATACAAATCTCCTCCTTATGGTCACCTCTGACATACAAGACCCTATCCATTTGGTACCATTGTGAAATGATTACAACATCCAAATAAAAGGGTCATCCTTAGTGAATTGACTTATAACCCTATTGTGGTTTTGGTTGATAAAAAAACAATTGAATACTTTCTATTTATAGGATCCATGATTTAAAATACATATACTACCTATGATTCTGTTATAAATGGTTTACCCTTATACCTATCCTTACTAAAATCCACTTTCATGAATCCCAATTCATCGATTTTAACTACTCTATTTTTATCAACCCACATGTTTTGAAAAATAGGAACTTGAAATTTTATATAATAAAACTCTTATATTTGTTAGATGATGCAAAAAAATATGAATTATTCACATAAATTGGATTTCTTTCATACATAATAGATACAACATTGCTTTCACTATAAGAGTAACTCCACTATTTTTCATGGCACTGCATCCATCATATTCTTTTGTATAAACCATATAAAAATTAATTACATAAAAATTATACGATCATACAAGAACACTTAGTCCCCTATCTATCTATAAAATTCGTTTTGAAATTGAATTAAGATTTGCAGATGACTCGTTAAAAATATGGCCTCAAAACCATCCTATAAATGGTTAATAATGTTTATTTTTTGTCCATATTTCATCCCTTGATGGATGAAAATGCCTAGGAATTACTTTTTCATTTTTAACATATAGAACAACCTCTAAACTATTATGTAAAACATAAAGGTGATTCTACTCTCACTCTATAATGTTAATTGCAAAAACAACTATTCTGTAAATTCCTTCACCCACAAGTCACCCATTTTGGTAATATTTGGTAGACCAATGCTCTCCACATCAGACAGGTAGTCAATATAGAATTAAATAGCTTCCTCAAAAATATATTTCTCTATAATACAACCTTCTCAAAAGATTTTATTTTTTAAAAACCATTAAAAATATTCATATACTATTCAATGGGGAACATATATCTATAATTTACAAGACCACATAGTCAGATCTATCTAATTAAGTGAACCATCAAGTGAACCATCATATCAAATAATGATTATAGGAATAACTTATATAATTCTCATAATTTGAAAAAAAATTCCTTTTCCATAGATGGAAACTTCACCAGGTCTATAACTTTACTGCATATAGATTTGATAAAGAAACAAATCTTAGTCAATGTATGAGTGATATTTTTAGGAAAAATTAAATATAAATCTATATGTATTAAATCTTGCATCAAAAAATGAAAATCATGTGATTTGATTCCCTTTAACTTTAAATCATTCCTTAAAAAGATATTCTTGATACTTTAATAACATCTATATGGAACCTTTACATCATTTAGGAAGTTGTAAAATTTATATCTCACTTGACTATAAAGAGTGTAAGAATCTAGATGAAGAAGATTCCACCATTCACCTTTCACTGGCACCAACTCTTCCTATATCCCCATGTTAATCATGTACAAACTAGCCTTAATTCCATCCATTATTTTTATAGATGAATTTAGTAACATTCTGATGACACTATCCTCTAATTTTTTGTTATATGAATGACATCAAGTAAATGCATGATGTGCAAACAATTCCAGTACGATATTTCAAAAAATAATCTATCACTTTTTTCAACTGATTTTCATAATGTTTTTTGAAGAAGGTTTACCTAAATCAGTGACCATATCATTTATTTCTCAAATAGTTGATAACCTACTAGTGGAGATAATATTGTACCATCTTCTAAATTATCATTGAATTATATCACCCACGATCGATATTTACATCACTGAGATAAAAAAAATGATGTCCTAAAAAATATTCTTCAAGAAAAGTTTCAACCTAACTGAGTACAGTCCTTGTTCACAAATGGGACACCCTAGTATTCCTTTAATGCTATATCCTAATAAATTTCCATAGATAGGAAATTTATTTATCAACCCATACAATATAGATCCCAATGTTAAATCTTCATTTCTATAAGCATCATAGAACATAACATATGAATCCCTCATTAATTTTAGATATTTGATCAATGGATCCAAATAAACATTAATATCATTTCTTAGTTGTTTTGGTCCGGATGTAAGAAGAGACACTTGGAGTTGGTTCCCTAGAACCAACTTCTATATACTTTATATTATAACCTATATTCATATTTTTTCATAATAATAATAAACTTCTTATCACATCATGATTTTTATTCTGTGTAACATAGCATGTGATAATATCCCAAGAGTAGTTGTCTCACTAAAAGGTCATATGTGATAATGTCCTAAGAGTAGTTGTCTCACTGAAAGGTCATAGTAGTTCCCTGATATGATGAAAACCCAAAAGTGTCATGACAATATTCTTAAATATATATTCTATAGTCATATGATATCATTTTAGGGACACAAATGATACATGCTGTTAGGGGTGGAGACTCATAGGACTTTGAGACACCTTCTCAACGTGTACAACATTTGTAATATTTAGTGCAGGATATTATAAGAATGAGATCCTCCAGTAGGAAATACACATTTATATGTGTCATTGGATGTTCCTATCCTAGAAAATGTGTATTGATCCTTATACTTTAATATTATTATTAATGAGTATTATAAGTCATGTACTTTGATGTATTGATGAAAATAATGATGACATATGTTTACAGTGGGGTGGGATACATTGGGTGCATCACAAGTAATATTGAATTAATGAATAATGAAAAATAGATTTTCCCTTTTGTTATTTAATGGAAGTTTATATCTTATTCCCTTTGGTAGAAGTGATACATCCTAAATAAATCCATATCCATGGTGTTCTATAGGCAAGTTATATTTCCAAAAAGTCAAAGAAAGAGGCATCAAGCACATAGGTTGATGGCACCGACATACAACCTACTTGATTAGAGATTCGGTGATAAAAGGATTATATTAAACAATGAGAATACTTATGAGGTATTATGTCATTATGACATTAAATTTTTTCTATATGGGTGTATTGAAATGTTTCAAGATGAAAACCTTAGAATTTAGGATCATTCACCTAATGCCATTGAGAAAGAGGCTTAGAGGGTCACATACTAAGTGTATCTAGAATCATGGTTAAATAATATATTATTATTTAATATTTAACAAGCTGAATAAATATTATACCCATACACGGTTTACTAATTATTCATGTTTTCTTCATTTCATGTATTCCATCACCTGTTATTCGAGAGAATATTATGTGGGTGGAATATTTAATAAATATTTATTTGTTATTTAGTAATATAAAATTTATTTATTTATTGGTGAATAATGAAGTGATATTTATTTATTAAATAAACATTCCTTATTCAAGGACCAATAAATATTATGGAGGAATGGTGGATCGAGTTTAATGGTCTAGTGAGAAATAATATATATATATATATATATTGAATAGTATTTTAATAAATAATATTTAATTTTAATTCGTGAGTTTAGCACATGTCGAGAAAAAATAATATTTATATTATTATTGACATGAGGTTCTGCAAGGATTAAATCAATAATAAGGGGAACTTGTGCAATTATTTATTTCTAACCCTAGCGGTATATAAACCCAATTATATTATTTTTCAAGAGAGCCAATTAATTTGTTTTTTGTGCACAATGAATCTAGAGAGTCCTCTGGAAGCCCTAGAGAGATCCCTTCTCTATGAAGACTCCCAAGAATGGAGATCAATATTCCTCCATCTCCCACTCTCGAGTCTAGATAGATCAAGGAGAGAGCTTTGGAAGTGATTCTCATGGAGATTAAAGGCGAATGATATAGGTTATAGGATCTACCATGCTAGAACCTAAATATTCCTATGGCGACACTTGAAGATTTTTGGAACACATGTGGATCACTACTAGAGGGGAACTTCTCTTATTTCCTTCAACATAATGATGATATAACATAGACCATTTTTAGGTCAATCAATTAAGAATAATTATCACAAGGTAGTTCTTAATTAATTAAATTAATTATAAATAATATGTGATGATCATGTGCTTGGTTCTGACATTCTATCCTTTTTCTATTTTTCTTTGATTCAATTCTGTTGATCATGACATTTATTGTTATGTAAATCTTAGATTGATCATTGATCGTGAAAAAAAGAAAAGTTGGGAATGACCCATCACATGCTTCTACTACTCCTATAACCTTCAAGTGGTATCAAAGGGGTCATATAATTATTTATAATTATTTAATGATCATTGATTTATTTACACATTTTTTATTTAGTTTTCAATTCAAGTTCAGTGATTCTTTAAACCGAATTGTGATATCTACTTCTTCAACTTTAATTTATCATAAATTTAATCAAATCAATTAATTTTATGACAACATAAAATCAAAGATTATATCCAGAGGTGCTAAGGATTTTGGTCGGATAACACAAGATTACACACCATGTACTTATAGGTACACACTATGTACTAGTATTAAATGCACCAATAATTAATTCATAATTAATTCAAATTGTGTGCATTGAATTCACACAATGGATTTAATTATACACCATGTGTTGACCAGGCCAGCCTGGCATATGGTCAGTCAAAGTACATGTTGTGAAACACACACACATGGTGTGTAGTCCTATAGTCAAAAATGGGATGTGTATCTTATTACATGGCCTACCTAACTGGTGACCATGTAACTTAGAGACTACACGTCATGTACTCCAATATTTTTCATGGCACAGTTTACACGTTGAATCCCTGGGCATGTTCTGCGGATAGACGGTGAGAAGGGTACACATAATTTAGCTCATTTGTACACATCGTGTAATTATACCAAATTGAACAGAATTAAAAATTAATTTATTATATTTTTTAAACCTTATAAACATGTTCTTTAATATTTTCAATAATTGATAGGACATTTCATGTGATGGGTTTTAATATATATATATATATATATATATATATATCTGTGTGTGTGTGTGTGTGTTTAATTAATATCTACATAATGTTTAAAACAACATATCATGTATGAGTCATATTATAGTTATTCTTCTGTAATCATTGAATCATAACACATGATAGAAAAATCATGTAATCTGTGCAATCATTAAGTTCATAGTACACTTCATGAAAGTATGTGATTAGTAGTGTATGACATATGCCACAAGAGTAAATAGTATATGATTATAATACATAACGGGTAGATTCTAATGGGTATTCATCACGTATGTACACAATTAATTTTAAAATATTTTTTTTAATTTTTTTAAAATTATTATGGATGATAATATCAAGGAAATTGAGATGATAATTAAGATAAAATAATTGATTAATTAAAGAAGATAATTAATTTATTTGAGCGTGATTTATCTTAAATAATAATGATTCGAATTGAATTCTAATTTAATTAAATACGTAATATCTTTCATTCTAATTAATGATCATGACCTTAGACCAAGACCTTTATATGTGATTGGTTTCATTTAATTTAACATTAAATAATTTTTTTGGCCTGTGTGTCATCTCTCATCTCATTATGTAAGGGCCTGTGTGCCCATGGTTTCTTTTATGTAAACCCATTCCACTCACCTGAATGTGAGAAAGAAGCATATGTAATGTATGGTGCTCCCAATTTAGTGGATTTTGTTCAAGTTTCAAGCTGAGGCGAAACCAACCCAAGAGAGATACATAGGTGGACAGGTTGAAAGCTGCTACATGAACCTTAGTTGTTCAAGATATTTTCCCCATAGGTTGATGATTATTTTATCATCCTCTAGACAAAATAACCATTAGTAAAAGGTCATTATCACACAAATTTAATATTTTATTTCTATCAAGTTGCATGGTTATTTCATTATGGATTTTTTCGTGATCACATGAATTAATGAATTAACAAGCATACAAGATAAAACTAAAATAAATTAGATTATGCACAAATATTATCTAAGACATGGATAATCACTTAAGTAAATCTACTTAATATTAACAAGTATATAATAAAGATAATAATCATAAATTTATGCATAAAAGATAAAATCCATCAAATATATATATTAATTTGGTATATCGTTCCACTACTTCAGTTAAAATAGGGCCATAGTTTAAAGTGCTTGACCATCCAAAGTTGGGGTGCTTTTAATTATCTACTAATTATAACATGAAATTTTGGGTTGGCTTTACTTATTTCACATTAAGGGTTGACTTCCAAATTAGGACTTGGTGTAAGTGAGATGCAAGTGTGGGGAAATCCAATTGAAGGATTTTATGATTGGGGAGTCTATTCAATAGATCAAGGAACTGTGAGTTGATGCATTTGGAATTTGGAATGCCTACCAAAAACCATTCAAGTTTCTTGAACAACCAAAGTTGGGGTAATGAGAATGGGAATATGGATATTTTCCACTAGAATGTCCAAATAACAGGATATTCTGAAGCCAATTTTGAGGAATATTGGGCTTCGATAAAATAGAGAGAGATTAATAAATATAATATTTATTTATTTTTATAATTTTTTTCAGAAAAAGTAATAAAATTTTTCTCATATTATTTGTAGAAATATAAATAAAATTAATTCAAAAATATCAATGCAGTCCATGATTGAGAAGGATAAACTTCTCACTGGAATAAATTTCCAAGAGTGGAAAATGCCCATACATGTTATCCTTCTCCATGAAAGAAAATTTTATGTGATGGAAGAACCTATTCCTGATGTGTCTGGTAATGAGTATAGTGATGAATAATTAACTCTCTATAAGAAACATTTGAATGATTAAAATTTTTTTCAGTGTTTCATGCTATCATACATGAACAATGAATCTTTTAAGTAACATGAGGACATGGATGTGTATAACATGATGTCTCACCTTTGGGATCTCTATCAAGAGAAGGTGAGACAAGAGATATATGAGATCTCTAATTATCTGTTTACAAATAAGCTTGGAGAATCGGTGCGATCTTAGCCTCATGTATTCAATCTTATTTCCTACATTGATCAATTAAAAATCTTAGGGATTAAATTCCCAGATAATTTGCACATAGATCTCATAGTTTCATCACTACCAAAGACCTTATCTAGTTTCATTGTTAATTATAATATGATCAATAATGAGAATAATATTTTATAACCTATTACTTCGATTATCCAAGTAGATGAGAAAACAGGGCATGAAAAACTTGTTATCCTTTTGGTGAATAAGAAAATAAGCAATAAGGAGAAGTGGCACAAGACTCATAACAAGTCCAAATCTCCCAAACACCATCCTTCAAAGAAGAGGAAGATCCAAAGTTAGGGAAAGGAAAAGGATGCAGTATACTTTTCATGTGTAAATCAAGGACACTAAAAGAGGAATTGAACCCAGAATCAAGAGAAAGTTAAAGTTTTATTCATCATTGAGTGTAATCTTTCAATATCTACACATTGGGTATTAGATGTAGCTTTTGGTTCTCACATCTGTATCCAAATGTAAGAACCAAGTAGATTTCAAAAGATTTCTAAAGGAGAGGTGGATCTACGGGTTTCTAATTGTGTGAGGCTAGCTGATCTATCCATTGGTGACTACCACCTTTCATTTCCAATGATAATGATTTTGGTTTTAAAGGATTGTCATTATGTACCAATGGTTACGAATAACATAATTTTTGTATCATGTTTGGATGAAGATGGGTTTATTTTCATGTTTGGAAGTAAAATTTGTTTCTTTTATTAAGATAACACATATTATAGAATGAATAATTTAAATAATGGGATTTATTTATTAAATTATGAAAACTAAGTATTATTAATAGAAAACAAATAACGTTCACATGACTCATATAACACCCATCTATGAAATCACCATCTTGGTCACGTAAATGAAAAGCATTTGAAAAAGAACTATCAAGTTGGTTATTTAGACTCTTATGAGCTAAAACCAATTAAAAGATTTCATTATTTTTTTCAAGGGGAAATTAACAAACCACCATTTGGTGGATAGGGTGAAAGATCCATAGATCTTATAGGATTGGTACACACTCATGTGTGTGGACCATTTACAATAGAATATAGAAGTGGATATTCTTACTTCATAACTTTTATAGATGACTTGAGTAGATATGGATATGTCTACTTGATGAGGTATAAGTCTGAGTCCTTTGAGAAATTAAAAAAATCAAGAATAAAGTAGAGAATAAAATTGGAAAGAATATAAAGAAGCCTCAATCAGATCGAGGTGTAACCAAGAGTTTATCAATTTTATACAAGATTTTGGGATTCTATATTAACTCACTCCACCTTACACACCATAGTGGAATGGTGTTAGTGAAAGGAGAAATTGTACCTTGTTAAACATAGTGAGGTCAATGACGAGTCATATAAATCTTCCATTATCATTTTGTGGATATTCATTATAAACTGTGACATATACATTAAAATGAGTACTAACTAAAGAAGAAAATGGAATTTCCTTTAATTTATGGAGTGGAAAGAAACCTATTTTGTCACATACACATGTATGGGGTTGAGAGGAGTTTGTTAAGGCCCTATCAGGCAACAAACTAGCACCTCAGGTCATAAAGCATATCTTTATAGGGTATCTCAAGTAAATAAAGGGATACTACCTATACAAACTCTCAAACAAGAAAGTGATTATCTCTAGACAATCCATCTTTCTTGAGAGGTAGAAAATATTCAAAAAGGATAGTGGGAGAAATATTGACTTTGATTAAGTTAATGCTCATGATACAAAAGAGTTGTTACAGGAATAAATTTCATAGGTCCCTATGGAAGAAGTATTTCCTAAAACACAAGAATTGTGTAGAATCAAAATAGAGGTAAGGGAACTAGAGAGATGTGGTTTTCTAGTCACTTAAGATGGTGACCCAGTATTGGTTGAAAATGATGAACCCCTCCTACAAAGTGGAATTAGAGAGATCAAAATCTACAAGATGGTAAAAATCCATGAATTTTAAAATGGATTTCATAGATCAAAACCAAGATTGGGTTTTAGTTGATGTTCCAATTGATGTAAATCTTATTGGGTTCAAATGGTTATTCAAGAGAAAAATGGACATGGAAGGTAAATTAAATACCTATAAAGTAAGGACAGTGGATAAAGGGGTTAAACAACATCAAGGAATTAACTGTGATGAAACATTTTCACCACTTATTTAAATACATCCAAATTATACTTCTATATCATCTTACCATGACTATGAAATTTGGAAGATGAATATCCAAATTGCTTTCCTTAATAAGAACCACTATAAAGATGTCTATATGAAGAAACTAGATGAGTTTCTGACTCTAGGTGATGCCAAAAAGATTTTCTAGTTTCATTTATCCATTTGTGGATTGAATCAAGCATCTAGGTTACAGAACATTCAATTATATGAAGCTGTAAAATAATTTGGTTTTATTAAGAATGAATATGAGCCATGTGTTTAAAATAGTTTTAGTGGGAATGTGGTTGTTATCCTAGTAGTATGTGTTGATGACATATTACTTATTAGAAATGACATATGAGTCTTACAGTATGTTAAGGAATGGTTAAAAAAGTGTTTCTCCATAAAGGACATAGGAGAAGTATCCTATATTATAGGGATCAAGATCATTCATGATAGATCCAAGAGGCTTCTTGGACTATTTCAAAGTACATACATTGAACAGATACTAAAGCGATTTTGTATGGAACAATCCAATAGGGTATTGGTTCTAATGTCACATGGCATACATCTTTCTAAGAAAATGTATCATAAGACACAATAGAATAAAGAGAGAATTAGTAATATATCATAAACTTCAGTTATATGCTCAATCATGTTTTCCATGTTGTGTACTATACTTGATGTTGCCTATGCATTGAGAAAGGTGGGTAAATATCAAGCAGATTCAAGGGAACAACATTAGTCTATTGTTAAAACTATCTTCAAATGTTTTAGAAGAACTAATGATTTGGTTTATGGAGTAGAAGAGAATATGTCCATAGAGGTTTATATTAATGTTAGTTTTCAAATATATTAGAATGATCTAAATTCACAGTCAGGATATGTTTTTTATCTCAACAAAGGAGTTGTGAGTTGGAAGAGTTTAAAGAATACATTTTTCACTAATTCTACAGTGGAGTTCAAGTATATAATGGCTTCTAATGTAGCCAAGGAATAATTTTAGATACAAAACTTCGTTTTAGAGTTTGATGTGGTACCTAGTAGTAAATACCCTATCACATTGTATTGTGATAATACTACATCAGTGGATCTTGCAAAAGAGACAAGGTCACACCAACATAAAAAGAACGTACTTTGGAAGTATCACCTCTCGAGGTATTTTTATAAGTGGGGTAAATCTGGATTAAGTAGAAAAACAAAAAAAGAAAATATAGAGACACCCTAACTAAAGTACTATATCAATAGAAGCATGAGTATCATGTGAGAGCTAGTGGATTGAAGGTTGTTAGCAGTTGGCTCTAGTGAAAGTGGGATTCTGTTTGAGTTGGTTCCCTAGAACAAAATTCTGTATACTTTATGACAACATGTATTCATAGTTTTTAATAATAATAAACTATTTATCACATAAATATTGTTCTTCTATCTAACATAGTGTGTGATAATGTCCTAAGAGTAGTCTCCATACTAAAAGGTAATAGTAGTTCCCTGCTATGATGAGAAACTAGAAGTTATATGATAGTATTCTTAAATATATATGTATTTTGTATAGTTGGATGATATCATTTTAGGGACACAAATGATATAGGCTATTAGGAGTTGAGACTCATAAGACTTTTATATACCATCTCATGGTGTATGCCCTTAGTAATATCCAGTGTAGGATATTATGAGAACAAGACCTGCTAGTAGGAAATGCACATTTATATGTGTCATTGGAAGTTCCTATCTCTGTATGTGTGTATTGATCCTTAGAATTTAATATTATTATTAATGAGTATTATAAGTTGTGTACTTTGATGTATTGAGAAAAATCGAGATGACATATGTTTGCGGCGAGGTAGGACACATTGGGTGTGTCACGAGTAATGTTTCATTAGTGAATAATTTGAGAAATGATTTTTCCTTTATTTTCTTAAAAAAAAGTTGATATCTAATTCCCTTTGATGGAAATGATATAGCCTAAATAAATCTATTCTCATGGTGTTATATAGGCAAGTTTTATTTCTAGAAAGTCAAAGAAAGAGACATCAAGCTCATAGGTTGATAGCACTATAATGAAACCTACTTGATTAGAGATATCATGATAAAAGGATTATATTACATAGTGAGAATATGTATGAGGTATTATGTCATTACGATATTAAATTATTTCTCTATAGGAACCTTGACACCTTCCTAGATGATAACCTTGGACTTTAGACTGCATCTCCTAATACTACTGAGAAATAGGTCTAGAAGATCACACACAGAGTGTATCTAGAATCTTAGTTAAATAATATATTATTATTTATTATTTAAAAAGTTAAATAAATATTATACATGTACTTGATTTAATAATTATTCATGTTTTCTTAATTACATATATTCCATCACAAGTTTTTCACGAGAGTATTATGTGAGTGGAATACTTAATAAATATTTATTTACTATTTAGTGAATATAATATTTATTTATTAATTAGTGAATAATGAAATGATATTTATTTATTAAATAGATAGTCACTATTTAAGGCCCAATAAATATTGTGGAGGAATGAAGAACCGGGTTTAATGGTATGGTGAGAAATGATATATATATTGAATATTATTTGAATACATAATATTTAATTTTAATTCATGAATTTAGAGTATGTCGAGAAATAATATTAATATTAATATTATTATTGAAATGGGTTTACATAGGGATTAAATAAATAATAAGGGACACTTGTGAAATTATTTATTTCAAACCCTAATGATATATAAACCCAATTATATTATTTTTCAAGAGATCCAATTCATTTATTTTATTGTGCACAATGAATCTGAAGAATCCTCTGGAATCCATAAAGATATCCCTTATCCAAGAATGCTCCCAAGAATAGAGATCGATCTTCCTCCACCTCCCACTCTCGATTCTAGAGAGATCAAGAAGAACAATTTGGGATTGATTCTCATGGTGATTGAAGTCGAACAACGCACATGATAGGATCTTCGGTGCTAGCACCCGAAGATTCCAACGATGACATTTGGAGATTTTTGGAACACGTGTGGATCACCACTAGAGGGAATATACCCTTGATTACTTTAACACAATGAAAGTACAATGTAGATCTGTTTTTAGATCCATCAATGTAAAAATAATTCTCACATGGTAATTCTTAATTAGTTAAATTAATTACAAATAATATGCGATGATCATGTGCTTGGTTTCAGAATTCTATCCCTTGTTTATTTTTATTTGATTCAATTCTATTGATCACAACGTTTATCATTGTGTAAATCCCATATTTATCATCCATCATGACAAATATCTAATTTGGGCACAATCCATCACACGCTTCCACTGCGCTCGAAACCTTCAGAGACAACATAATTTATTTTCGCTTTATGTATAACCACGATGGAAGGTTATAATTTACCAACATAACTGGACAGGTATTGTGAGTGCTACTTTGTACATTAAAAGGATTCAATCCATTTATATATAGCACAAGATGATGGTTTCTCAGTTTTTTCTAAATTTAAGATACTCATGATCAATTTTCTTCCACTAAAGAGAGTCAACTTAGTGATGAATTTTACCATATTAATTTCTTGTATTCTTATGCCACATCAATTTTCTTATAGTTTCCTCACTTCTATATAGGTTCCTATAACTAGGAATGATTGTAAAGTGCCTTAAAAATTTCAAAGGACTTGATTCATCTTTCTTGTATCGAGGCACACCATGCTTTTGGAATTTTTTAAGTTATTAATGGTCCTTGAGAAATAATATATAGTTATTTGAATAAGAATATATTCTTTAATAGATCATACCCATTGAATGTAGTATTATTTAGCATCATATTTTCAACAAGTTATCTCATTATCTTTTGGTAGCATATCATTCAAGAGATTAATTAGCTTAGTAAATCTGGTGTCACTCTATCCATTGCTAGCTGATGTGTCCTTAAATTTAAACATGTCATTTATATCCACTTGAGGATATTTTGGTGATTTATTGTGTTTAAATTAGAATTTAATGATAAATATTTTATTATTGATGTATTTTTGTTGAAAATGTCATCCTTTATACATTGTTTTTGAAAATGATGATCTTGGAATTAATTGATTAAATGTTCTTTGGCATTAGTTCTCATACAAGTTTAAGAACTATTTTTGTGTTGATCTTGGTCAAATATTCATTGAAAATAAATAGAAATGTTGTAAGTGTTTCATTTTAGAATTAAAATATTCAAAGTACCATGGTTTTTATTTTGAAATTTATTTTGATCAAAATAATTGTTTTTCATTATTAAAGTTTTGAAATTCATATTTCAATTATGTTGCGGGGTATCTTTACATCATGCACGTAGGAGATTATTTTTTTTATCCCCATTAGATAATTATATTATGCATGTAAGAAGTTTCCCATCCCTATAAGATATTTTCCACACCACCTATAAGAGAAATTTCTCCATCCCCATAAGATAATCATTTAGTAGGCCATCTTGTGAGATAAATCCTCATAAGATAACTTATCACAATATAATTGTTAAATGAGCTCCATAAGAGAATTTTTGGCACCCATAATAAGTTAATTTGGACATCCCGTAAGATAAATTGTTGATCCCATAAGATAATTTCTTTGATATTTTCATGCATGCTGAGTTTGAATTAAATAATAGTCGCATATGTTGTAACATGATATCGCAAGGAAGACAACATCTCAAACTTAAATGAACCCAAATATCAAACAAAATTGAGCTCAAATCAAGGGAAATATGAATTGAGGGAAAAATTCATTGAACAATGAGACCCAATTAAATGAGAATATGAGATTGGAAATAAGGAAGCCAAGTTGTGTTGGGTTGTAGTCCTAAAATTAGGGGGTGTGGAATCAAGTTTCTAAGATGATAGATGATGAGGACAATTTGAACCTAAGAATATGACCCTACTTGGGAATCCTTGTGAATTTGAGATGGACTAAGATATGGATGAAATTAATGATGTTATAGATAATTGCTCAAGAACCAATAAGATTGATTTTTGAGGAGTCCAAAGTTGTATATACCAGAGCTTGAGCATGTTGGAAGGGGATCAAGACCAAAAATAATATGTGAGGAATAATTATTCTGATGAAGATGATGATTTTTTGAGTCTATTGGAGTAATTTTTAGGTTTGGAGGGGACCTGTACCTTCTTCTCATTATAGTTGCGAGGCTGTAGATTTGTACACCATAGGTGTTCAATAAAATGCTACAAATAAGGCATCGTTTTTTGGGGTTGATAATATTTGAATCAAAATTGAAGGGGTAGAAGAATTTTTCTATAATAGTGATTATATTGGGTGATTATGAATCATGTTCGATAGATTTAATTTAAATTTTCTCTGTGTCGGAAAGTTCTATCTAGTACTGAAGACTCTCAAGCTTAGAGAAAGTGTTCGAGGTGTTCGGTTGAAGTTGTTTAGGCTTAAACATTCCTAGTTTTTGTGGATGTGTGAATGAATTCGTGGTTATCAAGATAGATAGTTGAAAATAAATGAGGATAATTGATTTATGGATGTGTGTAATATTTTTTTTCAAATATGGGTTCTGGATTGATGGATTTATGGGGCTATATAGTGTTTTAGAAGTTAGAAGCTTCAAAAAGGAGTGATGAATGTAGTCGATCAGTGGGTGTAGGTTTTTTAGCTGGATTCATGTGAAACATTAATTAATGTATTAAAAGGGAAATTTGTAGTCACTAGTAGGGCACAAGAAACAACGCTGAAAGACTTACCGGTTATCATCATCTAGATAAGAATTACTGTGAGAAAATTATATATGCTTTTAGACTAAAAAATATTGATATATTTTGGGAGTTCCATTTTTGATGAAACTGCCATAGAAAGGAGGATTTAACAATAGAGGAGACCAAGAAATAAAGCACAAGAGTGACTCTCAATGTAGTGGCATAGAGGACTTGGAGTGGGAGCTTGAGGAAGGAGATTATCTCTCCATAGAAGTTTCATATTCTCTTTCTTCTCACTCCTTGATATTTGTTTTTACTATCATGGGTAGTTAACTCATACTTAAGGAAATCAAATTGTAATGCATTGAAATTCTTCAACTCCTATGCTCTTATTTTCACTATTACTTATGTGTGAATTTTGTCTAATGTTCTCAACTTTGTTCTAAATGAGTTCCAGTTCTACACTACTATACATATTTAAGGGTGAGGGTAGTGGAAAATTTACCTTTTTTCATCAATGTACCTAAAATTAGAAAAGGTTGATGATAATATTATCCATTAAATAACTAACCATTTCCTCAATTTTGATTGGTAAATCAATACTAAGGTTTTTTCACTAAGATTTGATAATAACTTAATGATAGCTAGTGGTTTCAACACAGTCTTCTTTACAACACTAATATAGTTATGATAAGTTATAGTGAGAGTAGAAAATATCTTTAATCAATTAATTATAGTCTGATTCCATAAATTATAAACTATTTGTCTCTCTTCCTCTAGCTTTTCACCCACTTCTCAACACTTAATCATCGTTACTTATCTTCACCATATCCTTTTCATTTCACTTTTTTCAGAGTTGTTTGTTTCTTTTTGATGGTTTTGGTCTCACAATTTTCCTTCCCTATGGATATGATACCCTAATTTTCAATTATACTAGTAGAAAGTAGGTTTTAAAAATATTAAATTTTTCTATGTCAATGACCATGTTCGTTGGAAGATTTTATATTATATAGCTTTAGTATGGATGAAAATATTGTATATTTAATACAACAAGCATAAAATGGAATCATTACATGGCTCTTTATATTTTGAAACAACTTTTGAAAACCATGAAGTTCATTTTAAATTGTCATTTTCGTTTCCTCAATAAGATATTCATCATCATTTACACATGTAATCATATCATTGATATGAATATTTATCATTGTTCACACTTGTGATCATTTCAGATGTTCCATAAAACACAGTGTTATTATAGTCGCTAGGTATATTCAGTTATTTCCCATGTTTTGTCCAACATTTATAACTTTGATATATTCTATAATAGATCAAGTGTTCTTCCAACTCCTATAGACTAATTAGTCTTGAATAACAACAAAACAAACACAAACAAAGTATTTGAGAAGGGTCATATGCATGATCTTTTTCAAACTTGATGAACTCTTCAACCCCGTCCTCATGCTCTTTTGACATATGATTGAGATACATCCATTTTTTATTCATATTAATCCTATTTGTTCAATAATATTCATATTTAACCAAAAAAATACAAATAAGGTATTATAATCCTAAACGGATATTTTTTATATACACACACACATAGTCATTATATTTGATATAAATTTTCATTGCATCAACAAATTGTTAGAACCTATAAAGAAAAATAATTATATGAGTATAAAGTATTATGACACTCATTTTTTTATTGCAAGAAGTTGCATATCATAAATTTTTATATATTTTTTAAAATGGATTCATCAAGGGAGATAATTCACTCCCCACCACAATCAATGTCCACAAAAAAACTATATATTTCTAAAACTAGATAAGAATTAGGGTATATATAATAAGATTTCATTATCAAAACACATATAATAACAAATTATGTATTTATCATAATGTTTCTACAATGTTTGAAACAAAGTAATCACATTAATTATGGTTATTGCATTTTTACATTTACGAAAGATATCATATTCTAATTCTTCATTTAGTAATCATCAAAATACCAATTTTAATATGCCATGAAATTTTGAAAATAATTAAGATTGTGGGTAGAGTGGGGAAAATGATTTCTTTAACTAAAAATAACCCACATTTTCAAATTTAAAAATCATGAATGTATTTAATCGCAAAAAA
The DNA here is from genome assembly GCA_963277665.1 of Viscum album. Classification (NCBI taxonomy): domain Eukaryota; kingdom Viridiplantae; phylum Streptophyta; class Magnoliopsida; order Santalales; family Viscaceae; genus Viscum; species Viscum album. Next base: position 2,108,160,561 of record OY728156.1, on the reverse strand, counting down.
AATTAATGAGTAATGGAATTTATAAAATAATAAAATTTGTCATTAAAATTATAAAAATTAATGTTTTGAAAATTTTCAATTCTAAAAAAATTGATAATTTTCAAATTTCAATTTATCACACATTGAAAATAATGTAAAATTTTAAAACGAAGTTTTACAATATTGGGTGAATTACATTAATTATAATGGGAAAATAAGGTTTGTATTAATTTTGATGAAATTTTGAATTGAAAGGTCAATAAAATAATTGTTTTTCTTTATTTCCCCAAGAAAATTAGGAAATAGATACAAAAAAATTTATGAGCATTTTTCATTGTTAAAATAAAATTTTAGGTAAAATTCAAATAATAATGAACAAAAGATATCAAAATTCGACACAAAATGTTTCTGAATTAACAGAAAAACCATTATAAATATGAAAATGCTAACAAAAAGAAGAAAAATAAAAAGTCATCGATTATAAGAGAATTAAGGAGAATAACCAAAAATTATGAAAAAAGAACCAAAACATAGAACATACAAGAATAACCCAATGAGAAGAACAAAAAATCGCAAAACAGGATGAAAGATTGATTAAAAACATGTAATGAATAACATAACTTTGATTTAAGGTTAAATTCATCCAAAAGATTCGATGGAGGTGATGGTGGGATTCAGCTTCCACAAGAGCATAAACAGCGCGAGCAGAGGCTATCACAATTAGGGTTCTTTTAAAATAGGTGAAGGGGTTTTATTAGTGCTAGAAAAATCATTGATAAAATATATATCTACCAGTGCTAAAGTGGAAATTGATGATAAAAATGTGACTTATCGATGTTTTTTAATGCTGATAAAGCCCTAGATTTATCAACACTAAAATGATATGGATAAATCACACAATTATTAGCGTTAAATGATAAGCATTGAGCGTTAGTTGATAAGTACTAAAAAATGAATCTTTTATCAGCACTTAAAATAGTGATGATAAATATTAATTTTATCAGTGGTTAATATAGCGTTGATAAATACTAGTGGAAAATAAAAAATAAATTTAAAAAGCACAATAAATTACTAATTTTATAAAAATGAATATTAAAAATACTTTATTATAAAAATAATAAATATTATAAAATAAATAAATTGAAAAAGTATTAAAAATAAATAAACAATATTATTTATATTAAATTTATTAATAAATGAAAAAATATAATGATAAATGAATAAATGATATTAATTATTTAAGTTATAAAAATATATGTATGCTATAAAAACATTAAAAATTAATAAATATTATAAATTATACATATTAAAAAAATAATATATATATATATATATGTAAGTTATAAAAATATTAAAAATGAAGAAATATTATAAATTATACATATTACAAAAATAATATAAATGGATAAATATTAAAATAAAGATGAATCAATACAAAAAAATTCTATTAAATTAAAAAGAATTAAAATAAATTCCGAATTAAAAATGAATAGATAATAACTATATAAATATTTAAATAAAAATACTAAAATAAAAATTAATAAACATTACATATGTAAATTACAAACATATTAAAAATATTAAATATTAATAAATAATACAGTATAAATATATATTATAAATAAATAAATTAGATAAATATTAAATTAATAAATATTAAAAATGAATAAATTACAAAAATATTAAAAGTAAATAAATATTAAAAGTGAACAGGGATTAAAAAATGAATAAATATTAAAAATGTATAAATTTTAACAATTAAAAATGAATAAATAGTAAAAATATTAAAAACGAATTAATAATTTTAAATATATAAATTAACGAAATATTAAAAATGAATAAAAATAAAAATATAGTAAAAATTAAATTTAAAAACAAGATATTTACAATGAAGTACTGATTATTAATGAATGAATAATTATTTTATAAATATTTAAATACAAATATAATAAAATGAAAATGAATAAATATTAATTATATAAATTACATATATTTTTAAAGTATTGAGTGTCAAAATTTTAAAATATATAAATAACACTGTCATTCCCTAGAACCCTACACCACATTTGGTGTTCAGCAGCGCCGCCGTCCACCCGAGCTCACACATGGCCCATCTTTACCGCCTCCAGCAATGTCGTCATCGCCCAAGCTCGCCCACGAAATGTTGTCACCACCCTGCAGAGATGTGTGCGGGGATAACCGAATTGTATAATGATTTAGATGCAAAATGTATTAAAATAATAATTATTAATTATTAATTATATAAACTGCAAAAAAAATTAATATTAATTATTAATAATTGAAAATTCATAAACAAATATTTAAAATTTCAAAAATTTGAAAAACATTACATATATATATATATATATATATATATATTTCTCTATAAAATTGCATTAATTATATTTGAAAAACAAGGACTTTTCCTATGATTGTGTGTACGTATATGTATACACACACATACTATAATGAGATATGTCATATTGAAAAAAAAATGACATTTTTTGTTATATAAAGATATATTCATATAAATATACAAAGACTTACACACACACACACAATCACATACACATACACATGCGCACACATGCGCACACACACACACACATACAGGGATATATATATGCATATACAAATACACACATGCACACACACACACACAAGTATACACATACATATACATATACAATTACATACACGTACATACACATACATACACGTACATACACATACATACACATACATATGAATACATACTCATACTTCATAAACACACACACACACACACACACACATCCACATACACATACACATACATATATGTACATACATACATACATACATACATACATACATACATACATACATACATACATATATACATACATATATACATACATACATATACATGAACACACACGCGCGCATGCACACACACACATGCACGCACACAAAAACATACACATACAAAACACATACATCTATATACATACACATAAACACACATACACAAAAAACACATATATATCCACATACAACACATACAAATGCATACATATTCATACACATACATACACAGACTTACAGACATACACATACATCCACATACATACATATGTATACACATACATACAAATTTGTGTATTTTTTAAATTATTTAATATGAATATAAATATATAAATTTAAATAACTATATTTAAATAAATATATATCCCTTTATATATTCATATAATTGTTTAAATAAAATATTAATATATTATATTTATATATTCATTTTTTAATTAATGTATATAGATATATATTTAAACATTTTTATTGATTAATATAAATTTGATAATTTTTTATATATAGAATTTTGAAAATAAGATTTTAATATTTTTTGATATAATATATTTATATAAATAATAGTTATATATTATATTATCATATATATATATATACTTATTGATATATAAATCATATTTAAAAATATATAAATATGTATAAATAAATTAAATTATTCCCAATCCCCCTATCAATTCTAAAAAAAATTATTGATAAATTGAACCTTTATCAATGCTAAAAACACTAAAAAAGGGCCACCATTTATCAATGCTTCTTTTAGCATTGACAAAGGTTCCATTTCTTAGTACTTTTTATTAGCACTGATAAAGGGATCTCCTTTATTAGTGTTTTTTAGCGCTAATAAAGCACTACTAAAGAAATTTCCCTTAACAACACACAAAAATGATTTTACCAATGCTAAAAAAGCACTGTTATCCTCAACACTGTAAAAGGGGGGGATTTATCAGTGCTATTTCTAGCGCTGATAAAGCCCCCTATCAATGCTTTCAATAGCACTGATAAAGGCCCCACCTGCTGTAGTGTGATGTTTGTATAACAACACACTGCAACAACTTGTAACCTATACACAAAATAAATAATTTAAATGAAATTAATTTTACATCATGAGTACAAAAAAACACTACTATATAAATTTCAAACAATGTTTTGTATAATTATATTTATTATTAATATCCACAAACATTTGAAAATATTAATGTTTCATTGCTTTCGGTACCCGTGATCCCCTCTCAAAAAATTCCTCCCATGGTATTAGTTGCCAAACAAATCACCTCAACCTAAGAAAAAGAATCCACCTATATAAGAAAAAAAATTATGTTAGTAATATTATAATGAAATAAATTAAACATTAATATGAAAGAAATACATTAATAAAATGTCAACTTTAGGTAAAAAGACACTTGGAGTTATACCGATCACACTATGCATTGTAATGAGGTGCGGTTAATTCCAATGCGTCACAAATGAGTTATGAATCATTTTCCTAAAGTATCAAAACAATCCAAATTTGTTTTCTCAGTTTTAAGTATTTCAATATTTCTTTTTAATTAAATCGGTGTCAATTTTAAATAAAGACACACTTTGAGTTATACAAGTCACACCGTGTGTAGGATTGAGGTGTGGCTGATTCCTACATGTCACAAATTACTTATGGATCGTTATCCTAAAGTATCAAAACAATCTGAATGTGTTTTCTTGGTTTGCAGTATGTCATATGAGTTTTTCAATAAAATGTCATTTCAAAATGGAAACACGCATTTTGAGTCATACCAGTCACATCGTGTTCCAGTTTGACAAAAGACTAATTCCTACATGTCACAAATAACTTATGAATTGTTGTATTAAATTATAAAGACAATCACTATGAATTTTCTTGGTTTTCAATGAGTGACATGCCTTTTGAACTAAAATTTCAATTTTAAACTAATAACAGACACTTTTAGTTATACTAGTCACACCATGTGTTAGATTGAGTTGTAGATGATTTCTATACGTCATTAATGACTCATGGATCATTGTCTTAAAGTATCAATATAATTAAAATATTTTTTCTTGGTTTCAATTATATCACTTGTTCTTTTTTCTAAAATTAATGTCAATTTAAAATAAAAATACATATTTGGAGTCATATCGGCCACAACGTGCATCAAATTGAGGTGTGTTTGATTCCTACACATCAAAAATGACTCATGGGTCATTTTCCTAAAGTATAAAAATAATCTGAATATGTTTTCTCAACTTTCAGTATGTCACTTGTTATTTTTCCTAAAATTAATGACTACTATAAATAAAAAGACACACTTGGAGTCATACCAGTCACACCATGATCTAGATTGAGGTGCGGTTTATTACTATACATGGATCATTTTCCTAAAATATCAAAATAATGTTAATGTGTTTTTTCGGCTTTCAGTATATCACTTGTTCTTTTTGTTGGATTTGGTGCCCTAGAACTAACTTATTATGTACTTTATGATAAAATTTTATTCATGGTTTTGAATATTAATAAACTTCTTATCACATCATTATTGTTCTTCTATGTAACATAGTATGATATAATTTTCTAAGAGTTGTCATCACACAAAAAGGTCAAAGCAGTTCCCCACTATGATGAGAACGTGAAAGTGATATGACACTATTCTTGAATATATGTTCTATATCCAGAGAATATCATTTGAGGGACACAAATGATATAGGTTATCAGGGGTGGAGACTCATAGGACTTTGAGGCACCTTATCATGGTGTATGCCCTTGGTAATATCCAGTATGGGAATTATGAGAACGAGACCTGCCAGTAGGAAATTCACATTTCTATATGTCATTGGATGTTCCTATCTACAAATGTGTGTATTAGTCCTTAGACTTTAATATTATTATTAATGAGTATTATGATTCACTCACTTAGATGTATGGATGAAAACTGTGACAACAGATGTTCACAACAAAGTAGGATATGTTGGGTGCATCATGAGTAATATTACATTAATAAATAATGAGAGAAAGGATTTATCCCTTCTGTTTATTAATAAAATTTAATATCTCAAACCCTTTGATAAAAATGATATATCATAAATAAATCCACGGACATTGTGTTCTATAGGAAAGTTCTATTTTTGGAAAGTCAAAGAAAGAGATATTAAGCACACAGTTTGATGGCATTGGAATGAAACCCACTCAATTAAAGATATTGTGATAAAGGGATTATATTACATAGTAAGAGTTTGTATGAGATAACATGTTGTTGCGGCATTAAATTATTTATCTATGGGTTCCTCGGTGTGTTTCTAGATGCTAACCTTAGACTTTAAGCTGCTTTTCGTAATGCCACTGAGAATGAGGCCTAGAGGGTCACACACTAAGTGTGTCCCAAATCTCAATTAAATAATATATTATTATTTATTATTTAATATGTTGAATAAATATTATTACCATATGTGGTTTAATAATTATTCTTGTATACTTGATCTCATTTATTTTGTCCCTAGTTATTTAAGAGAATATATTGTGAGCAGAATATTTTATAAATAATAATTTTCTATTTAGTGGATATAATAATTATTTATTTATTAGAGAATAATGTAGTGATATTTATTTAATAAATAAATATACATTATTCAAGACTTGATAAATATTTTGGAGGATTAGCAGACCAAGTTTAATGGTTCAAGGAGAAATGATAATATTGAATATTATTTAATTAAATAATATTTAATTATAATTCAAATGTACATCGCTTGTTGAGAAATAATAATATTACTATTACTATTTGATAAGAGGTTTTTCTAGGATTAAATAAATAATAAGGGAACTTGTGCAATTATTTTATTTTAACCCTAGAAATACAAATACCCAATTATGTAATTTTATCATAAGGATATACAATTGTGCACAATGGATTTGGAGAAAACCTCTAAAGCCTAGAGAGCTCTATTCTCTAAGAATGCTCCCAAGAACAGAGAGAAATCCCCCTCCACCAAATCAAGGAGAACACTTTGTAAGTGGTTCTTGAGGTGATCAAGGGAAGACAAAGAAAGCACAAGGATCTTCCATGCTAACACCTGGAGGCTCCTTCAGTGACTTCTGGAGATTTTTGGAACAGGTGTGGATCACCACTATATGAAATAAACACTTGGTTTCTACAATACAATGATAGTGCACTACAAATATGTCATCTGGCACATCAATAAAGAAAGAATTTTCTTAGAGTCAATTATTAAATCTAATTAAATTAATTATAAACAATATGTGTTGATCTTCTCTATTAGTTCTAGTGCAATTCTTCCTTTTCTGTTTCTTTGAATCAATTCCATGGATCATAACATTCATCATTTTATATGGAAAAAAACTAAATTTGGGCACCACCCATCACATGCTTCCATTGCACCCAGAACTTACAAGTGGTATCAGAGCAGACAAATAGTTATTTATAATTATTTAAAATCGTTATTGATTTATGAATTTTAATTTAGTTTTTCAATTAAAGTTTATTATTTCTTTTAATCTTAATTGTGAGAACTATTTCTTCCTCTATTTCTCGTAGATCTAATAGAGATGTTTAATTTTTTGATTAAAATAAAATCGAGGAACTCATCTATAGAAGCCAAGGATTCTACCTAAATAACACAACAACACATGTCGTGTAACTAGTGTTACACACTATATAGTTGTGTTCAATTCACCCGAAGTTAATTTGTAAATTACTCAACCCATGTACATTGATGACACACGATGTAGTTAAATCTTACACCATGTGTTGACCAAGAAAGACTGATGCACAGTCATCTGGAGTATAAGTCGTGTAGGACATGTGTATGTTATTTAGTCCCATTTTGTTAGAGACGATCAATGTATTCCATACACAGCCTACCTGACTGGTGACCTTGTAACACGGAGTCAACATGACATGTGGCCCATTGGACACACCGTGTACTCCAACTTTTCTGAGGTGCATTTTACACACTAAGCCCCTAGGCATGTACCTCATATAGAAGGTGAATGGTGTACATGCCACGTAGATTGGATCTAGATGCCGTGTACTTTTACTAGTTACACATATTTAAAATTTATTTATTATACAATATAAACCTTGTGAAATATACTTGTGTGTGGTCATAAAGATAGGACATGACATGTGATAGGTTTTAATATACATAAATATTAAAATGTTTAATTAATATATGTGTAATGTTCAGATCGATATATCATGTATGAATAATATTACAAGTTGTTACTCTATGTTCATTTAAGCATAACATGTGACCAAAAAATCATGTAATTCATGTAATCATCCATGAATTACACATCATGAAAGTACGTGATAATTCGTATATGATATATATCAAAATAGTAAAATAGGATATGAGTATAATACATATTGGGTAGAATCAGACAAGTATTCACCATGTTACCTCCAAGGTACAAGTTATGTACACAGTTAATTTTAAATGAATTTATTTAATTTGTTTAAAATTATAATGGATGAGAATCTCAAGGAAATTTAGATAAGGATTAAGATAAAAGGATTGATTAATTAAAGATAATAATTAATCGATTCAAGCTTGATTTATCTTAAATAATAATGATTAATAATTGAATGCTATTTTTATTAATGTGCAATTCGTTGCATGATAGTGGATGATCATGAGATAGACCGGAACTTTGCAAGTCATTGGTTTCATTTTAATTTATTATTAAATTAAATTATTGGACCACATGAATTCTCTCCTCATTATTATGTAATGTTTTCATTCCCATGGTTTCTTTTATGTAAACCACTTTTTCCCCTCACCTATATGTAAGTAAAAGGAATATATAATGGATAGAGATCCCAACCTAGTGGAGTTGGTTCAAGTTAGGATATGAGGCAAAACCAATCTAAGTAAGATACAAAGGTGGATAGGTGGATAGGTGGAAAGCTGTAAACATGAACCTCATATTGGTTCAAGGTGTTTCACCCCTAGTTCAGTAGTTAGTTCATCAACCACTAGATAAAATAACCATTAAAACAAGCTCATGATCATACCCTTTATTTTATTTATATCAGTTTCATGGTTATTCATTATGGATGTTTTGTCATGATCACATAATTAATTAATTAACAAGCATGCAAGATAGAACTAAAATAAACTAGTTTATGCATAAATATTATTTAAAGACACGATTAATCACTTAAGTAATCCCACTTAATATTAACAATCATGTGATAAAAATAATAATTATAAATTTATGCATAAAGGATAAAATACCTCAATAATATATTAAGTTTGTATTGTCTTCCATTACTTCAGTTATAATCGAACCATGGTTCAAAGTGCTTGACCAGACAAATTTGGGGTGCTTTCAATTATTGGGGAATTATAACATGAGGTTTTTGGTTGAATTGACTTGGTTCATATCAAGGGTTGAATGAAAAAGTAGGAATTGATATAAATGATAAGAAAAGGTTAAGGAAATATAAAATTAATGATTTTAGGATTGGGGAGTCTACTCAGCAGATCAAGGAAATGTGAGTTATTGTAGTTGGCATTTGGAATGCCTACCTAAAACCATTCAAGTTGCTTGACTGGCCAAAGTTGGGGTAATGAGAATGGGAATATAGATCCTTGAAAGTTTAATGTTTAATCAATATGATATTCTGAAGCCAATGGTGAGGGCTATTGGGATTCGATAAAATAGTAGGATAATAATAAATATAATATTTATTTAGTTGTCTAAAATTTATCAGATAAAGTACTAAAATTCTGCTTATCTTATTTGGTAGAAACATCAATAAAATTAATTCAATCATATCATTGAGGTCCATACATTAGAAGGAAAACCTTCTCATAAGAACCAATTTCCAAGAGTGGCAAATCCACCTACATGTCATCCCTTTCCATGAAAAGAAATTGTATGTGCTGGAAGAACCTTTACTTGTTGCGCCTGGAAATGAGACAAGTGGTGAAGAACCATATCTCTCTGAGAAACATCTAAATGATGCTATATATGTTTAGTGATTCATGATATCATCATCCATTTCCAATGAGATTTTAAAGAAACATTAGGATATGGATTATTATAGCATGATGTCTCACCTTCGGGATCTCTATCAATAGAAGGTGAGATAAGAGAGGTATGAGATCTCTAATTCTTTATTTACAACTAATCTTGGAGAGTCAGTTCCATATGGGCCTCATGTAGTCAACATTATTGGATACATATTCCTAGACATCTTAGGGATTAAATTCTCAGATGAGTTTCATAAATATCTCATTCTTTCATAACTGCCTAAGACCTTATCCAACTTTATTTTCAATTACAATATTAGTAATAATGATAAGAGTCATTCAGAACTTCTTAATTTAATTCTCCAAGTGGATAAAGACATGAGGCATAATTAACCCATGTTAATTATGGTGAATAAGAAGAATAAGGACAAGGAAAAGTGTACCAATACTTATAAATAGTCTAAATCTCTCAAGCATCGTCCTACCAAGAAGAAGAAGATTTGGAGGTGGGGAAAGGAAAAGGAGGTAGTATGTTTTTCATGTAGCAAGACAGGACACTAGAAGAGGAACTACACCCAAAACCAAGGGGAAGATAAAGGTGAATTATTTATTGAGTGAAATATTTCCATTTCTACACATTGGGTATTAGATATAGCTTGTGGTGCTCGCATCTGTTTCCAAATATAGGAACCAAGAAGATTCTGGAATATTTCTAGAGGAGAGGTGGATCTACGAGCTGCCAATGGTGTGAGGATGGCTTCCCTATCCATTGGTGACTACCACATTTAATTCTTAATGGTAATAGTTTTGATTTTGAGAGATTTTTATTATGTACCTATAATTACCAAGAACATAATTTTTGTGTCATGTTTTGATACAGATGGGTTTATTTTAAAATTTGGAAATAAAAGTTGTTTATTTTATAAGGAAAACATATGTTATGGTATGGGGAATTTAAATAATGATCTCTATGTATTAAATTACAAAAAAAAAGTGTTGTAAATCAATAATGAATAATGTTCACATGACTCATATAACACCCAACTGTGATTGCACCATCTTGGTCATGTAAATGAGAAGTGTTTGACAAAGATCTATCAAGATGGTAATTTAGAATATTCTAATATAAAACCAATTGATAGATGTCATAATTTTTTACAAGAAAAAATGACCAAACCACCATTCAGTGGACTGGGTGAAAGCACCACAAAAATTCTAGGATTGGTACACATTAATGTGTATAGACCATTTCCACTAGAAGCTAGAGCTGGATATTCTTACTTAATAGCTTTTACTGATGACTTGAGTAGATATGGATATATCTACTTGATAAGGTATAATTCTGAGTCCTTTGATAAATTCAAGGAATTCAAGAATGAAGTAGAGAATCATCTTGGTAAGAAGATAAATAATCTTTGATCGGATCGAGGTGGTGAATATCTTAACCAAGAATTCATTGATTTTATATGAAACTTTGGGATTCTATCTCAACTAACCCCAACTTATACTCCACAGTGGAATGGTGTTAGTGAAAGGAGGAATAGTACCTTGTTATACATGGTAATTTTGATGATAAGTCATGAAGATATTCTATTACCCTTTTGGGGAAATGCATTATAAACTATGACATACACATTAAACCAACTACCAACTAAAGTAGAAAATGAAATTCCCTTTATGCTATGAAGTGGAAAGAAACATGTTTTTTCGCATACATGTGTATGGGGTTACGAGGTGTTTGTTAAGGCTTTCATAGGAAACAATCTATCACCCCAAGACATGAATTGTATCTTTATAGGGTATCCCAAGGAAACAAAGTGATACTACCTATAAAAACCCTTAGAAAATAAAGTGAATATCTCCAAAAAATCCGTATTTCTTGAGAAGGATCACATCTTCAAAAATTATTGTGGGAGAAAGATTGAATTTGATGAATTTGATGCTCAATATACACAAGATTTGGTATATAAACATATTACATAGGTCCCCATAGAAGAAGTAGTTCTCAAGACACAAGTAATGTGTAGGAGTGAAAGAGAGGTAAGAGAACTAGAGAGATATGGTTTTCTGGTCACTGAGGATAGTGACTCATTATTGGTTGAAAATGATGAACCTATATCTACATAGAGGTAGTAGATATCTCAGAAGCTAAAATATGTATAGAAGTTATGAATTCTGATATGGATTCTATTTATCATAACCAAGTTTGGGTTTTGGTCAATGCGCCAGTTAATGTTAATCATGTTGGGTGTAAATGAGTATTCAAGAGAAAACTGGACATAGAAGGAAAAGTAAGTACCTATAAACCAAGGCTAGTGGCTAAAGGATTTAAACAACATCATGGTATTAACTACGATGAAAAATTTTCTCTAATTTCCTTATTTAAATTGATAAGAATCATTCTTTTCATAGTATCTTACCATGACTATGAGATTTGGTAGATGGATGTCAAAATTGCATTTATTAATGGGAACCTTCAGGAAAATGTCTATATGATACAAATATAAGGGTTTGTGACACCATGGGATTCCAAAAGGGTTTTCAAATTATAGAGATCCATTTATAGATTGAAGAAACCATCCAGTTCATAGAACATTTGATTCGATGAAGACATAAAATAATTTGGTTTCATTAAGAATAAATGTGATCCATGTGTTTACAAGAGGTTTAATGGGAATGTGGTCATTATACTGGTAGTATATGTTTATGACATATTACTTATAGTAAATGACATAATAGTATTACAATCTATTAAGAACTGGCTAAAAAATTGCTTCTCCATGAATGAATTAGGAAAACCATCATACATTCTAGGGATCAATATCATTTGTGATAGATACAAGAGGCTTCTTAGACTAATCAAAAGTACATATATTGACCATATACTAAAGATATTTAGTATGGAACAATCCAAGAGGGGATTGGTTCTAGTGTCACATGGTTTACATATTTATAAAAAAATGTTTCCCCAGACAAAACAGGATAAAGATAGAATGAGTAAGATCCCATACGCTTTAGCGATAGGATGAATCATGTATTTCATGTTGTGTACTAGAATTGATGTTTCCTATATATTGATCATGGTAGAAAAATATCAAGCAGATCTAGGAGAACAATATTAGGATGTTTCTAAGACTATCCTAAGTATCTATGAAGAACTAAGGATATGTTCCTGGTGTATGGAGAAGATGAGAAGATTTTCATCAGATGGTATTCTGATACTAATTTATAGACAAATTAGAATGATCTAAAGTCACAATTAGGATATGTTTTCTATCTCAATAAAGGAGATGTGAGCTGGAAGAGTTTAAAGTAGATAGTTTTTTCTGATTCTATAGTGAAGTCTGAGTATATAGTGGCTTATAATGTAGAAAAGGAATCCATTTTGGATTCAGAACTTTGTTCAGGAGCTTGATATGGTACTTAGTATTAAAGAACCTATCACATTGTATTGTGATAATACTAAAGTGGTGGCTCTTGAAAAAGAGCCAATGTCACACCAATGGAAAAAAGCATATACTTTGGAATTATAACCTCTTGAGGGATTTTTATCAGAGGGGTGAAGTTGTAGTGACCAGAGTACCCACATAGGATAATGTGGTGGACCCCTTAACTAAAGGCCTATCTTAATAGAAGCATGAGTATCATGTGAGATCTAGCGGACTAAAGGTTGTTTGTAATTGGATCTAGTGCAAGTGGGAGTCTGTTGGAGTTGGTTCCCTAGAACCAACTTCTTGTATAGTCTATGATAAAATTTTATTCATGGTTTTGAATATTAATGGAATCCTTATCACATCATGATTGTTCTTCTATGTAGCATAGTATGTGATAATATCCTAAGAGTAGTTGTCACACTAAATGGTCATAATAGTTCCCCACTATGATGATAACCTAGAAGAGCTACAACACTGTTCTTGAATATTTGTTTTATAGTCGGACGATATCATTTTAGAGACAAAAAATATACAGGATATTAGGGGTGGAGACTCATAGTACTTTGAGGCACCTTCTCATGGTGTGCTCCCTTGGTAATGTCCAGTATGGTTATTATAAGAACGAGACCCGCCGATAGAAAATACACATTTATATGTTTCATTGGATGTTCCTATCTATAGATGTGTGTATTGGCCCTTAAACTTTAAGATTATTATTAATGAGTATTATGAGTCACACACTTAAATGTATTGATGAAAACTGTGATGACGGATGTTCACAACGAAGTATGGTATGTTGGGGGCTTCACGAGTAATATTTAATTAATGAATAATTCGAGAAAGGATTTATCCCCTCTATTTATTAAAAGAAGTTAATATCTCAATCCCTTTTATGGAAATGATATATCCTAAATAAATCCATGGCCATGGTGTTCTATAGGTAAGTTCTATTTCCAGAAATTCAAAGAAAGAGATATTGAGCACATAGGTTGATGGCACTATCAGGCATCCTTCCTGATTAGAGATATTGTGATAAAGAGATTATATTACATGGTAAGCCTTCATATGAGGTAACATGTCATTGTGGCATTAAATTATTTCTCTATGGGTTCCTTGGTGTGTTTCTAGATGTTAACCTTGGACTTTAGGCTGCTTCGCCTAATGCCACTGAGAAAGAGACCTAGAGGGTCACACACTAACTGTGTCCATAATCCCAGTTAAATAATATATTATTACTTATTATTTAATAGGTTGAATAAATATTATTCTCATACATGGTTTAATAATTATTCATGTATGCTTGATCTCATTTATTTTTCCACTAGTTATTCGAGAGAATATATTGTGAGCAGAATATTTAATAAATATTTATTTTATGTTTAGTGAATATAATATTTATTTATTTATTGGAGAATAATGAAATGATATTTATTTAATAAATAAATAGACATTATTCAAGGTCTAATAAATATTTTAGAGGATTGGAGGACTGAGTTTAATGGTCCGGTGAGAAATGATAATATTGAATATTATTTAATTAAATAATATTTAATTATAATTCGAAAGTACAACGCATGTCGAGAAATAATAATATTAATTTTATTATTTGACATGGGATGTTTCTGGGATTAAATAAAAAACAAGGGAACTTGTGCAATTATTTTATTTTATCCCTCACAATAAAAATATCCAATTATGTTTTTTTTTTCATAAGGTTATTCGGTTGTGCACAAAATATTTGGAGAAAACAAATCAAACCTAGAGAGATCTATTCTACAAGAATTCTCTCAAGAACAGAGAGAAATCCTCCTCCACCAGATTAAGGAGAATGCTTTGGAAGTGGTTCTCGAGGTGATCAAAGGCGGATGATGCAAGAAAAAGGATCTTCTATGCTATCACACATATACTCCTTCGAAGACGTCTAGAGATTCGTGGAACATGTGTGGATCACAGCTAGTGGAAATATACACTTGGTTTATACAATGCAATAATGGTGTACTTCATATATATTTCCAGACACATCAATAAAAAAATAATTTCCTTATAGGTAATTATAAATAATATGTGTTGATCTTCTCTCTCGATTCTGGAAAAATTCCTATTTGTCTATTTCTTTGACTCAATTATCTGGATCATGTCATTCATCATCGTATAGATCTTAGATTTATTATTAATTATGGGGGAAAAATTAAAGTTGGGCACCGCCCATCATACTCTTCTGTTGTGCCCAGAACTTACACTTTTTTCTAAAATAAATGTAAATTTTAATTAAAAAGAAACACCTGGAGTCATACCGGTCACACAATGTGTCAGATTGAGTTAAGGGTGATTTATACACATTAAAAATGACTTAAGAATCATTTTTCTAAAGTATCAAAACAATAAAAATGTGTTTTCCTAGTTTTCAGTATGTCAATTATTCATTTTACTAAAGTTAATGTCAATTTTAAATAAAAAGACACGCGTAGAGTTATACTAGTCAAATCATGGATTATATTGAGGTGGGGATGATTCCTAAATTTTAGAAATGAATTATGAATCATTTTCCTAAATTATCAAAACAATATGAATGTGTTTTCACAGTTTTTAGTATGTCACTTATTCTTTTTACTAAAATTAATGTCAATTTTGAATAAATAGACACACCTAGAATTATACCAGTCACGTTGTGTGTTGGATTGAGATGAAGATGATTATTACATGTCAAAAATGAAATATGGATCATTTTTATAAAGTATCAAAACAATATGAATGTGTTTTCTTGGTTTTCAGTATGTCACTTATGTTTTTTTAATAAAATGTCATTTGAAACTATAAACACGCACTTTGAGTCATATCGGTCACATCATGAGTCAGTTTGACGTGATAATACTTTCTAAACTTCAAAAATTAATTATGAATAGTTTTCCTAAATTATCTATACAATCTGAATGTTTTTTCTTAGTTTTCCTAGAGTGGCACTTTTTGAACTAAAATGTCAATTTTAAACTGATAATGGACAATTTGAGTCATATCGGGCATATCATGTATTGGATTGAGGTGAATATAATTTATACACATTAAAAATGACTTATGTATAATTTTCATAAAGTATCAAAACAATATGAATTGGTTTTCTTATATTTGTGTATGTCAATTTTCTTTTTAACTAAAATTAATGTTAATTTTAAATAAAAAGATGCACTTGGAGTTATACCAGCCACACCGTGCATTGAATTTAAGTGAGACTAATTTCTATACATACCAAATTACTTATGGATAATTTTCCTAAAGTATAAAAAATATATTAATACTTTTGATTTGTTTTGAGTACACAACATGTCTTTTTTACTAAAATGTCATTTTAAACAAGAAACATGCACTTTGAGTCATACCGGTCACATCATGTGTTAGTTTTATGTGAGACCGATCCCTAAACATAAAAAACGACTTATTAATATTTTTTCCTAAATTATGAATACAATATGAGTGTGTTTTCTCATTTTTCAATGATTTATACTTTTTGAACTAAAATGTCAATTTTAAACTGATAACGAGCACTTTGAGTCATACTTGACACTTCATTTATTGGATTGAGGTGAGAAAAATTACTTCACATAAAAAATGACTTATGGATCATTTTACTAAATTATAATAACAATTTCAATGTGTTTTCTTGGTTTTGAGTATTTTAGTTGTCTTTTTTACTAAAATTAATGTCAATTTTAAATAAAAAACACACTTGGAGTCATACCGATAACACCATGCATTGGATTAAGATTATTATGATTCATAAAAATCTAAAATGACATATTTATTATTTACCTAAACTATCAAATAAATTAGAATGTGTTAGATTAGTTTTTAGTACATCGCTTATCTTTTTTTCTAAAATGTCATTTTAAACTGGAAACACACACTTTGAGTCATATCTATCACATAATGTGTCAATTTGATGCGATATTGATTCTTACATATCAAAAATAAACCATGAATATTTTTCCTAAATTATCAAGGTAATCCAAGTGTGTTTTCTTATTTTTCAATGTGTGAAACTTTTTGAACTAAAATGTCAATTTTAAACTGACAATGGACACTTTGAGTTATACCAGGTACATTATGTATCAGATTGAGGTGAGGGTAATTTATACACATAAAAAATGACCCATGAATCATTTTATTAAAGTATCAAAATAATTTGAATGCTTTTTCTCAGTTTTGAGTATGTGAGTTGCCTTTTTACTAAAATTAATGTCAATTTTAAAAAAAAAGACACTCATGGAGTCATACTGGTCACATCGTATGTCAAATTGAGGTAAGGCTAATTTTTACACATCCTAAATGACATATATATTTTTTTCATAAATTATCATGACGATACTAATGTGTTTGTTCAGTTTTGAGTATGCTTGTTTTCTTTTTTACGAAAATTAATGAAAATTTTAAATAAAAAAATGCACCTGGAGGCATACCAGTCACATTGTGTGTTGGATTGAGGTATCAATGATTCCTACACATCCCAAATGAGTTCTGGATTGTCATATTAAAGTATCAAAACAATATAAACATCTAATTTTATAATGCTTTCTGTTGTCTTTCTTTGTCTAACTATCAACATTGCATATTGAGTAGATGTTCTTATCCAAAAACCATTCCTCTAATTTTTTGGTTTTCAACAATGGTAAATGTTTTTTAGGTTAGAAAATAGACTTAAGAAAAAAAATGTAAAGCATGGTAACATTTGAAAAAATGAATATGTAATCTTTTTTGTGGCTTATTTCATATGGTTGAAAGCAAAATATGACTTCCCAAAAGATCCATGAAAATACCTTAATAAGAATTATATAAAAATGATAGGGAAAATAACTTAAAAATATAAGATAAAATGATGACAAAATTAATTAAATAAGTAGTAGTAATTCACCTTTTAATTATGGTTGTAAACATTCTTATCCCACTTCCTTGTTGTCATTATCTCAGTTGTAGCCTCAAAGTCTAATCTCTTACAAGCACGAGCATATTTGAAACAACCACCCCAACTCAAATTAAGGAATCCACATATATAAGAAAACAATTATTATGTTAGTAATACTAAAAAGAAATAAATTAAACATAAGTATGAAACAATCCATTACTTCTATGGAAGTCACATCTTCATGTTATTTATGTATATTCTGTGATCGGGTATGTTGCTTATTCGTTCCTAAACAAATATATATCATCTTGTGAATATGAGTATTTTAAGTAGTTATAGTAGTACTGAAAAAATATAAATACAGAAAGGATTAATAAATATTTTAAATAAAATAGTAATTATCTTCAAAAATACCTCCTTGAGGATGCTAGTTTGTTGATGGAATATGATATCTCTCATAAATTTACAAACATAATAACAAAAATATTTTCCATTTGTTTGTTTCAGACACTATAGAAACTGTAACATCCCGGTTCCGGAACCACCCAGAGGAACCTCGTACTCGGTTGGTCACATGGCCTCAAGCGCATTTCCCCAAATGCCAGAGGCTGCCAACTTGTAGCGAGAGCCTTAGGTGTGATAGTGGGGAAACTATTCCCTCATTGGAAAAGTACACAGTGGAAGAGAAACATGATACAATTGCCGAAGCAGTAATAATCCATATAAAAGAAATCAACGGAAGGCTAAAAGTAAAAAAACAACTGGAGTACATATATAAATGATGCATGATACACATTTCTAGAAAAGTAACCAAATAGATCACAATGCTAGAATACAAGCAGTACAAAACCAAAGTACAAAAGAAACAAATAAACAGCTCCTCAGCATCGTAAGCCCAAGCTTGGTCCCATGCTCTCCAGCTCCACAGCAAGTCAAGTACCTGAAGTTGAAGGGTGTTTTACCTTATCTATACCTGCAGCGATATAATCTGTTTGGACCCAAAAGCAGGGCCCAAATAGGGTGTGAGACTAAATCCAGTAGGTAACCACCCGAAGATCTGTACCTAACAATCATTGAATATATAGAAGGTAAAAGTATAAAAAGCAGTAAACAGGAAAATACTTAGTAGTAAACAATCCACAGTTCCAATATCAAGTAACAGCTAACAAGCAGCTAACCAAAAACAAGTAAACCTCTGGGAAGTACTCACAACCATCCCCTCTGGTCCTACCTAACAAGTACCAACAACCCTCTGTGCAGTACACTCAGCCTAAGCCCTCTGGTTTGCTCATATAAAAATTATAATTCTCTCGGAGGAAGCTCACTCGGTCAATTCACCTTATAGTCTAAGGTAGTCAGGGACTCTCTGAGGAAGATCACACAGTCAATTCCCCTTATAGCCCCAAGGTCAAGAGACTCTCTGAGGAAGCTCACTTGGACAATTCCTCTTATAGACCTAGGTCCTTCACAAACTCTCTGAGGAAGCTCACCCGGTAAATTCCTCTTATAGCCTGGAGTGGTTTAAGGTAATTCAAGAAAAACAAAGACTCTCTGATAAAACTCACTCAGTCTATCCCCTTATAGTCTATAAAGCTCAAACACTCTCTGAGGAAGCTCACTTGGTCTATCCCCCTATAGTCTATAATGTCCAAAGACTCTCTGAGGAAGCTCGCTCGGTCTATCCTCTTTTAGTCTATAACACCAGGTTCTCATAGCCCCGTGTAAGTCAACACATAGTAATTCTATATGGCCAAAGTAAACCTACAGAACTACTTGGCTAACCAGTCTACAATATCTCAAGCATGTCAGAAAACAACACTCCATCCTACGACCACAAGGCATGGAAAACAGGCAAACAACCAATAGGCTAAACAGGACCAAACGGTCGTAAATAGAACAAAGCATGAGCTGAACATCCAAGACATAGAAATCAACCCAAATCATATCCAATTTACCTCTACACAGGCATAAAAGCATGGCAGGAAAACAACAGGGGTAAAACGGTAAACATGAAATACCTCGTTCAAGGGTATTGGTGGAATTTGCACATAATACTCAAAGACTTCGAACAGAAAGGCACAAACCACCTACCTTGGGGTTAGGAGATCAATATACTTGAACCTAGAAACTTGAATCACCTTAGAATGCCCAAGATCTATAAAAATGTCTAAAATTCTCAACCTACGATAACTTTAGAAAGAGGAGAAATCATGGAATGAAACTCAATAAGAAGGAAGAGCTTACTGATGTTGTTCCAACGCAATCGATGACAGTCAATTCAGAGAACAGTCGGAGGCTCAGGGGCTCAGAGAAGTTTCGGCATTGTATGGTTTATACTGGTCAAACGAGACCTAGAAGAAGATACTTATGGCTATCAGACACGACCCCAATCCATTTAATTAATAAAACAAAATACATGGCATGTACTTTTGAAGTACACGGTGTGTAATCACCTTTTTCGTACTCCAATTTAGGTGGCCTCCATGTCACCCCCACATGGTCGTGTGTGTGGCCAGGACACGACCAGCACACGGTCTCCTGCGATAAGGAAGTACACGGTATGTACTCATAAAGTACATGACGTGTACTTCAAAAATTTCCATAATTTCCTATTTTTCTCAAAAATGACCAGAAAAGGAAAAACATACCTGAAAGGAAGATCTGGGTTCTTACAAACATCCTCCCTTAAAGAAATTTGTCCCTGAATTTCCCTAGCATGGCGTAGAAGAAGAAACCTCAAATAGCTCCAGCCATTGTGCTCGTACATCAGCCTCCCTCTCCCAAGTCTTCTCCTGTACCCACCCGTGCTGCCATAGCACCCATACCAGAGGAACAGACCGACCATGAAGAACCTTTGTACTGGGATCGAAAATCCAGATAGGATACTCCTTAAATGATGCATCTGGTTCAAGACCAACCTCCTCATGTTGAAAGACATGATACGTGTATAAAAAGTAACATCGGAGCTGAGAAATGTGGAAGACGTCGTGCATAGCTCGGTACCTCTGAGGTAACTGCAACTGATAGGCAACCGGCCTAACTCTCTCCAAAATCTCAAACGGTCCGACGTATCTCATTGAAAGCTTGCCCCACCTCCTAATCCTCTTGTGTCCCAACCTCAATGCGACATGCTGGAAAACTTGATCCTAGACCTCAAACTCAAGAGGTTGTCTCCGTTGATCAGCATAAGACTTCTGATGAGACTGCGCAGCAGCCATCCTCTTCCGAATCAACTCTATCTACTTTGTGGTCTCCTGAACAAGATGAGGTCCCAACATAGCTACCTCTCCTACCTCTAGCCAACATAAGGGTGATCATCATGACCTACCGTACAAATCCTCGTAAGGTGCTATCTGAATAGTCGTCTGGAAATTGTTATTGTAGGAAAACTCCACAAGAGGTATATGATTCCCCCAAGAACCTCAAAAATCCATAATGCATCCTCGGAGCATGTCCTCAAGCACCTGAATCGTACGCTCAGACTGGCCATCTGTTTGGGGATGGTGTGCTGTACTCAAAAGTACATGTGTACCCAAATCCTTCTGAATCCATTTCCAGATCCAAGAAGTAAAACACGCATCACTGTACGAGACAATGGAGTGGGGAACCCCATGTAGACGTATAATCTCTCGAATGTACAAACGTCCCAACTCATCCACACTGATTGTATCCTTGATTGATAAGAAGTGAGAAACCTTTGTGAGTCTATCAATGACAACCCATACCGCATCATTACCTCATGGTGACCTCGGCAAACCGGTCATGAAGTCCATCACGACATCATTCCACTTCCACTCGGGAATGGGTAACTGCTATAGAAGCCCAGTTGGTCACTGATGCTCAGCCTTCACCTGCTGATAGGTGGAACACCACATGAAAAAACTTTCAACATCTTTATTCATACCTGGCCACCAATACTAGCGGTGTAGATCATGATACATCTTGGTGACACCAGGATAAACTACCAAAAAAGAGGAATGAAAATCTAGCATCAGCTCCTCGTGTATGTCTACTGGAGCCCATACATGCCCCTGGAAATGCAAGATCTCATCCTCACCTATAGTCCACCCAGGAATAGGGTCCTCTCCTGACACACTCTTCTACAGGACTAGGCCTTCAGAATCTGATAGCTGCCTCATTTGAACTCAATCAAGAAGCATAGAGATAACAGCTACAGAAGAAATGAAAGTCTTCCCCTGATTGTTGTGAACATCCAAATGCATCTCAAAGAACAGGGCTATAAGCTGCTACTCACTGCTGGCCTCCTAAAATGCCTGTCTCTGGGTCCTCCTTCTCAATGCATCAGCCACTGCGTTACCCTTTCCTAGCATATATGAAAGCTCAAAATTGAAAGACTGGAGATACTCAACCCACCTTCTCTTCCTCAAATTCAAGTCACACTGAGCGAAAA
Source organism: Viscum album (assembly GCA_963277665.1). NCBI lineage: Eukaryota > Viridiplantae > Streptophyta > Magnoliopsida > Santalales > Viscaceae > Viscum > Viscum album. The sequence goes on along the minus strand of OY728156.1, from coordinate 2,108,138,012 downwards.
TGTACTTGAGACTTTTGTGGTTAGTGAAAACCACAAAATTAACTCCCAACAGATAATGTCTCCAACAACGTAAGGCATGAAAAATAGCTTCTAACTCTAGATCGTGCATCGGGTAGTTCCTCTCGTGTGGCCTTAACTGCCGAGACCCGTACACAATGACTCCATCTCCCTACATAAGCACAGCTCCCAACCCGATACCTGAATAAGCACAATAAATATTATAGCTCTTGACTGGCTCCAGCAAGACTAGTATCGGTGCTAAAGTCAACCTCCCTTTCAGTTATTGAAAGGCTGGCTAACAAGAATCTGACCACAATAACTTCTCACCCTTCTTAGTTAGACCCATCAATCATGCTGTTAAGCATGAAAAGTCCTGAATAAAGCATCTGTAGTATCCATCCAGCCCTAGAAAACTCTGCACCTCAAATACATTCTTCAGATGCTCCCAAGAAAATACTGCCCTAACTTTCTCTGGGTCTATTGATACTCCTGTCTCTGAGATAACATGACCCAAGAAGTGAATTTGGTCCATCCAAAAGTGTCACTTTGAGAGCTTAGCATATAACTGATGCTCCCTCAGTGTACGCAAAATGACCTAAAGATGGGTATCATGTTAGTGTCGAGTGTGAGAGTACACCAAGATATCATCCATGAAAACCACCATAAAGGAATCCAAGTATGGATGGAACACTCGGTTCATCAGTTCCATGAAAACTGTAGGCGCGTTCGTGAGACCGAACGACATAACCATATTCTAGTATAGACCATACCTGCTCCATAATGCTGTGAGAGGTATATCAGATGGTCTAACTTGCAACTGATGATAACCGGACCTCAAGTCAATCTTCAAGAACACCCAGGCTCCTCAAAGCTGATCAAAGAGGTCATCAATCCTAGGAAGGGGATATCAGTTCTTGACCATTAACTGGTTCAACTTCCGATAGTCCACACAAAGTCTGAGGGTATCATCTGCCTTCTTCGTGAACAAGATAGGCGAACCCCAAGGAGAAGTACTGGTTCGGATGAAACCCTTGGCCTGCAACTCCTCCAACTATTTCTTAAGCACCTGCAACTCTGGTGTAGCCATTTTATAAGTATTAATGGACACCGGTTCCACCCCTAGAACAAGCTCAATAGAGAAGTCTACCTCACACACCGAAGGAAACCTGAAAAGTCCTCTTTAAAGACATCCCTGAAATAATCCACCACCAGAGGAAAATCCAACTGTGAAGTCCCCTAGTCATCCAGATATAGACTGGAAATCTGGGATGTAACTCCTTATAACCCAAGATTCTCTGGACCTACTCTACTTGGATGGACATCTCACTCACCCTTATGAAGAAAAGATACACCCTTTGGTGATATGAAACTCACCCTGTGACGATAGTAATCAACAACTGCCTGGAAGGGAACTAGCCAGTCCATTCTGAGAATGACATCATAACCTGTCATCTCTAGGACATACAGGTCCCATAGAAAGTGACACCCACCAACCTTCAGAGGGCACTCCTTTCACTAACGTACACTAGGTATCCTAGTCCCAAACGGTGTGTCTAGTGTCAAGATCTCAGCAGAATAAAAGATTTAGAGACCAAGAATCTCCACAACAGTGACAAATATAAAGCTATGGGAAGCCCTTGTATCGAAAAGAGATGAAGATAAAACTGATGCTAATAAGATCATACCTCAAACTGTAGAGGGGTTGGGATCCTGATCATGATAGTTCTGCTCCACTGCAAAGGTATGGCCTACTCCACGGCCCTGTGACCTTGCTTGAACACTCTAAGTTGACCCACTTTGTTGTCATTGGTAGCCTGGTGACTGACCACCATGGCCACAACCTCCACCTCGGCCTGAATGGCTAGAATAACTCAAGTTCCTAGACTGGTGAGAAACTGGCGATACTTCTCCAGAGAATGGGGTCCTAGAAGAACCCCTGCCACCAGCTACAGGTGAGAAGATCTGACAGAAACACTAAAGATGGCCCATCTTTCTGCAAGATCGGAACTCCATTGGGTCTCTCTGGAACTGAGGCCTAGTATGTCTGCTCCTTCCGCACTGGTACCACACCACCTGGATATTGGAAGATGCATCACGCCTACTCTGATCTCCTCAAGCAGACTCCTTGTGGTGCTTTCTGCTATTAGTAGGAGGATTACTAACTATGGATGTCAAACCGCCCAGGCCCCTTGCTCTAGAATCCCTCAGATTGCGCTCTGATATCAGTGCCTGGTTGACGATAGAAGATATCAAAGTCAACCTGAAGATGTTCACCTGTGATCGGATGTCATGCCTCAGACCATCCTCAAAATTTTGTGCAAAGAACAAATCATTTCCTCCTGGAATAGGCATGAAACGATGCAGCTCAGTAAAGCGAGACAAGTACTCCATAATAGAAAGAGTACCCTACTCCAGAATCATAAAATACCAGGCTCGATCGGACCTCAAGGTTTCTGGGTAGAAGTAATCGTAGAAGATGAGTTGAAACTCATCCCAAGTCATAGTCTACTGGCATCCTGACTATGAGATCACCTCCCACCACCTCTTGGCAGATTCTTAGAGCATATAGGTTGCGAGTTTCACCCTCTTCTCTGAAGGTATCTCCAGATGCTCAAAAATTTTCAGCATGGACTGTAGCCATCACTCTACAGCCTGGGGTCCTCCATCCCCTAAGAAAGTAAGAGGATGCTGTTGATGAAAAACCCACGTCAATTATTCCATCGATGGGGCAGGATACGACACTCCCTGAAAATCCTGCATCATCCTTAGAAAGTCTTCCCTGAACTGTGTATCAGCACCTGTGCCAGGTATAAAGGCTGGTACCAAGGTTGGAACAATAGGAGGATCTACTGAAAGTCCCTAATCAGCCATATCCAGTGTCTGATCACCATCTGGAAACTGGCGTACAACTGGAGGACATCTCGGTGGCATAACTCTAAAAGGTCAAATGCACACCTTAGATCAGGATTATCAAGGACTGAAAACATAAGAGTACATGAAGGGAACAAGAGAAAGAAACATTCAATTTTTACAAAACATTACTACATGGCATGTATAAACACTACACGATGTGTTCTTTAAAGCCATTCACATGGGCATGTACTTCTCCCAAAACTGGTCGCATAACACCCCAACCACACTGCGTGTTGTCCCCACACATGGCGTATACTTGAACTCTATTCCCCTGCTCGAGTCTCCTTACATGGATAACCCACACAGTCCTCTTAATCCTAGACTATAAGGCGTGTTCACGAAGGACACGGTGTGTACTAGACAAGTTTCAATGACCCGTGTTGTTAGTTACACGGCCGGCTACACGGTTCACTCTACACAGCATGCTCCATGTGCACACAGTGTGTACTTGAAGGATTTCCCTGACCTGTGTTATTCGTTACACGACCGAGTACCTAGGTTACATTGTATGGTGTGTGAAATTAGGACTTGATGTGTATAGTCAAAGTTTCATCCATCTGTGTCGTTAGTCACACGGTTAGACACACGGTCACTACAACACGACATGTACATACCGTACACGGCGTGTTCCAGCAAGATTTTTCACAACCCCATGTCCCTTCCCACATAGTTAGTTACACAATTATTTACTACACAACATGTATTCATAAAGTACACGCCGTGTATTATGGGTTTTCCCAAATAGTAGCCTCAAAAACTGTTTCGGAGCCCATAAAACACCAAAAACAAGCATTAAGGTTCCAAATTCCTATTCGTGAGGGCCCCTACTCCCCACGAATAAAATCTTGGCATCCTATACATGTCATATACAAGGGAAACAATTAAATGATCCACCAAGTTTCTATTCATGAGGGCCCATAACACCTCAATAATCAAAATTTGGAATTCATTCAAACAAGACCTTACATATAGCAATAACTATTGAAAGCAGGTATTCTATCAAGAATCTATCAGAACATCATGCATATTCTACATAGCATCTATCACAACAACATGCAATCGTTAATGCACCCTAAATGGCATGGAAAAAATGCATGATATGTGATTTCTAGCAAGTTCCTATATGATGCATGAGATGGAATACCCTCATCTCATTGGGTTTCAACATAAATAAAACCCCAATAATATCTACAGTAGTAGCACAAAACATGTGAGTCACCCATCAGTGAAAATCAGATCAACCGTAAACTTTCAAAACTAGAAGAAATTGAAATAAACGAGGTAGATTGGTTTTCCCTGTACACGAGTTAGTTACTCTCGAGCACAACTTATTACCAAGTACCTATTCTATCCTATCCCTAGTTATAGGATCCAAATAGTAAATCAAGAGAAAAGAAACCCTCTAATACCACTTTGTAACATCCTAGTTCTGGAAGCCACCGAGAGGCGCCCCGTACCCAGTTGGTCGCATAGCCTCAAGCACATTTCCCCAAAGGCCAGAGGCTGCCGACTAGTAGCAAGGGCCTTGGGTGTGATAGTGGGGAAACTATTCCCTCATTGGCAGAGTACACAGTGTAAGAGAAACATGATAGAATAGCAGAATTAATAATAATCCATATAAAATCAATCATCAGAAGGATAAAAGTAAAAAAACAATTAGAGCACATATATAAATGATGCATGATACACATGTCTAGAAAAGAAACCAAACAGATCACAATGCTAGAATACAAACATTACTAAACCAAAGTACAAAATAAACAGATAAACAACTCCTCAGCATCGCAAGCCCAAGCTTGGTCCCATGCTCCACAACAAGTCAATCACCTGATGTAGAAGGGCGCTTTCCCTTATCTATAATTGAATCAATATAATATGTTTGGGCCTAAAAGTAGGGCACAAATAGGGTGTGAGACTAAATCCCAGTAGGCAAACACCTGAAGATTTGTGCCTAACAGTCAGTGAATATATGGCAGGTAAAAGTATAGAAAGAAGTAAATAGGAAAATACTCAGCAATAATTAATCCACAGTTACAATATCAAGCAACAACTAACAAGTAGCTAACCACAAATAGGTAACCCTCTGGGAAGTACACACAGCTATCCCCTCTGGTCCTACCCAACAAGTACCAACAACCCTCTGGGCAGTACACTCAGCCTAACCCCTCTGGTTTGGATATATGAAAATTATAATACTCTCTGAGGAAGCTCACTCAGTCAATTCCCCTTATAGTCTAAGGTAGTCAGGGACTCTCTGAGGAATATCACACAGTCAATTCCCCTTATATCCCCAAGGTCAAGAGACTCTCTAAGGAAGCTCCCTCGGTCAATTCCTCTTATAGCCCCAGGTCATTCACAGACTCTCTGAGGAAGCTCACCCGGTCAATTCCTCTTATACCCTGGAGTGGTTCAAGGTAATTCAATTAAAACAAAGACTCTTCGAGGAAGATCACCCGGCATATCCCCTTATATTCTATAAAGCTCAAAGTCTCTCTGAGGAAGCTCACTCGGTCTATCCCCTTATAGTCTATAATGTCCAAAGACTCTCTGAGGAAGATCGATTGGTTTATCCTCTTTTAGTCTATCACAATAGGTTCTCACGACCCCGTGTAAGTCAACTCATAATAATGATATATGGACAAAGTAAACCTACAGAACTACTTGGCTAATCAGTCTATAGCATCTCAAGCATGTTATAAAACAACACTCCATCCTACGATCACAAGGCATGGAAAAAATGTAAATGACCAATAGGCTAAATAGGACTAAATGGTCTTAAATAGAACAAAGCATGAGCAGAACATCCAAGACATAGCAATCAACCCAAATCAAATCCAATTTACCTCTACATAGGAATACAAGCATGACAGGAAAATAAAAGGGGTAAAATGGTAAATGTGCTATACCCCATTCATGGGTATCGGTGGAATTTGCACATAATACTCAAATACTTCGAACAAAAAGTCACAAACCACCTACCATAGGGTTAAGAGATCAATATACATGAACCTCAAAACTTTAATCACCTTAGAACTCCCAAGATCTATAAAAACGTCTAAAACTCTCAACCCACAATAACTTGATAAAGAGGAAAAATCATGGAATGAAACTCAAGAAGAATTAAGAGCTTACCGATGTGGTTCCAATGCAATTGACGATGGTCGATTCGGATAACAGACCGAGGCTCGGGGGCTCAGAGAAGTTTCGGTGCCGTACGGTTTCTCCCGGTCGAATGAGACCTAGAAGAAGACACTTCTGGCGATCATACGCGACCCCGGTCCGTTTAATGAAAAAAAAACAAAATACACGGCATGTACTTTTGAAGTACACGGCGTGTACTCATAAAGTCCATGGCGTGTACTTCAAAAATTTCCAGAATTTCCACTTTTTCTAAAAAACGACCAGAAAATGAAAAACATACCTGAAAGTAAGATATGGGTTCTTATAGAAACATTGAGAAAAATAATTAATTTGTTTTGAAATGTTTTTTAATAGTGAAATATTATTATATATTCCTTGATACTTATCCATTTGTTGAACTTTTTAGGCTCTTTGTGTGTATGGAATGTCCTCATACCATGATTTTCACGGTATTTAAACACTGCCCTATCATAAAATAATTCTCATTAAAATGTAATATAAAATATATAACTTAAATTTTAGTTCTAAAATTTTGGATGTAGTGTATTAAAAAATGGATCATCATGTGTGGTTGATTTTTTGGGTATCCGTGTGGTGAATCCAAGAAATAAATCATTAGAGTATCCAAATTGACTACAATGAGCATCCAATGTTTTCTAAAAACCCAAAAATGAATAAGTATTGAAAGAAAAGAAAATATATTTGATATGATTAAATGATAGAGTTTTACCCCTTTATTGTTGATATTAATAAGAGCCAATCATCCATAAGTTTTCTTTCAAACAATTTGGTCAGGTCTGCCACTTTTTCATCAATTAATTTTTGAATCTATTTTTTTGTTTTTTAGAATTGACGTGAGGACTAATGAGTCCAAATATATTTTCATGGGGATAATACCTTCAATTGATATTGATTTATACACCTAAAAATAATAATAAAAGTATTTATTCATAATTAACAAAGTATATCATCTTTTTGGAAAAAAAATCTTGAAAGCATACCTCTTGTGTACATTTATAACTGAGGATCCTAGCCATTCATAGTTGATGATTTCATTTACATTCTCAAAAGAAATGTAGTCTGTAACTTCATCTATGTAAAATTTTTCTTCAAAATCAACTGTTTGACTACTAATATTTCATAACATTGTATCTTTATGAACCTTCAATGTTAGTAAATGCAGATATTGAAAAAATGGGGTAAATGTTTTTTTGGAATATCTTTTCAATCATTTGGTTGATCCTTTAGATGGTTTTGAGTCAAAATTTCATTTCTACACCTTCCTTTTCTCTGTTTTTAATAACATACATTGGTTCATACCTTTTTTCGTTAATTATTAAAGGTTTAGAATGAAAAATAATTTGGAAATGAATACCACCTTATCAACATGTGTTTTTACAAGATCTGAAAGTTATGTGAAAAAATGTTCCAACAACATAGTCGACCATATTAATATCTTCATCATCAATTGAAACATGTGTCTCGACTCTCAGATCATGAGCTATACTAATTTACACTCCCACATGACCTATTGGAATTGGTATGTTGTGTAGATGATTATCTTGGATATTGGACACCATAACCATCTCTACAAGGTGATGGGTGGGTGTTGAAAAATATAAATTAGAGTAATTTTCACCTTGTTGAATATTAGTACAGGAAAGGTATCCGTGTTTTTATGGTTCACATTTCATAGAAAAAATTATTAGAATATTTATTACCTCAATTAAGATAGCTTTTTGAGGGGAATGGATTACAAAAAAGCTGGTGGGGGGGGGGGTCTTCACACAATGGTAGTTCTTGAGTTGTTTCTTCCCTTGGCTTCCCTCGTAACATTTTCTAAAAACTCAATATATCAATGAAATTTTTCCCCAAGGGAAGAAAATATTGCTTTCATCTCTTCCATTTCTTTATCTTTATCATCATGTTATTTTATTCTCAAAATATGTTTGGGGTGTCACCCCAAAAACTTCACCTCTAACGCAGCTATACTATTCTGGATGCTTCAAGGACACTGATAGTAGGTTTTAATCTGGTACAGGTGTTAATGATTCATGTGACTATATCAGATATAAAATATAGAAAAAAATAATCATTGTTATGTAATATCAATTTAAATCAAAAAAAAAATTATTATGTCATTCTTACACATGTTTCCCACACTTGTTGTGTATTTTCATCTATTAGTATCCCATATTTATTTACATGTGCCTCCGTTCATAGAACATGACATGGGATGAAAGTGGATTTGGATTAGGATTCATCAATATACATATAAACATAGGAACATAATTATTTTATTGTTTCATGTCACATAAAAGTATTATGGTAGATTTAAAATATATGCCAATTTTTTTCAAGTGAAGCGTACCCCATCCTTGATTTATAGTAGGGGTATATTGTTTTTGTTTCTCATTCCTTATTTTAAACATTGAGTTGTTATTTTATAAATAGAAAATTCTCAATCAAAGTGATGAATACACATATTTTCAAACAATGTATTACTGGCCACAATGTACCTGAAAATTCATATCAACGCGACAACTAGTAAACACATCCCATGATTCTTATCTTATCATGTGTGCATACATAAGTGGTGGGTGCAAGTTTATTTTCCATTCAACATATTTAAGATGAAATCTCACCAAAATTGTGTGAAATCATATATGAATACTTCCAGAAATCATTAATAAATATTTCTTGTGGGATTCATCTACTATAAATGCACTCTTCAAGGGATAATGAAGAGTAATTCAATATTTTATTTTTTTTATTTTTTTATTAAAATAAAGAAATGATATCATAATGTTACCATAATCTCTTCCCAAATAAGTGACTTAAGTGTGGGCATAACATGGTTCCATGAATCTACATTAATTGACACACATTTTCGAGTGATGATCCAAATGTAACTACTGAACATGGCCTTGTTGGGGTTAATATTATAGTTGTACGCATTCTATTTGAATTCATATTTGATGACTTTTATTTTCATCTTAATAATTTTTTCTAACACCGTCACACTACGGCGCTCCTTTTTTTCTATAACATCAGTTCTTCATCGCCTACCATTTCCTTATATTCAACATCATCAATATTTTCTTCCTCTAGATTGGCATCATTAACATGTGTAGAAGGTCACTGTTCCTCTACATTGGGAGTAGCAGTATGTTGAGAAACATGTTGTTACTCTACCCTGGGAGCAACAAAAATTTGAGAAACCTATCATTCCTCAGTATTGAGATCATAAACACATGCATAAGTTATTATCTACAGAATTGGTTTAACATTTAATTTAGATTACATAAATGCATGAGTGAATAGATAATAACATGAGGTAACACAATGTATATTATAAAAAAAATATAAATTTATTATTTAACTCTATTTTTTAAAAAAATTGAAGAGATTTAAACCCTCTATATAGAATCTGAATCTCTTCATTGTGGTCTCCTCTAACATAAAAAACCTCATCTACATTGGGACTGTTTCAAAATGATTTCGACGTCTCAATAAAAGTGTCATCCTTAGTTAAATTTTCATCTGACCCTTCTGTGATTTTGGTCAATAACAAAACAATTGAAAACTTTTGATTCATGGGGTCTAGAACATAAAATACTTGTACTATCTATGATTCTATTATAAACGGTTCATATTTATACCCTTCCTTAATGAAATATACTTTCATGAATCCCAGTTCATCTATTTTAATAGCGCTTCTATTATCAACCCACTTGAATTAAAAAAATTCACTTGGAATATTGTATAATCTAAATCCCATATTTTTTTTATGATGAAAAAGTATGACATATTCACGAAAATTGGATTTCTTTTCTTAGTATCATAAACAGGCATCGCTTTATCCACAAGTTTCATTCCACTATTTTTCGTGGTAAAACCTTAATCATGTACATTTTTATAGAACGTATAAGAATTAATTACATAACCATTGTAAGATAATACATACACACTTTGTCCATTGGCTAGCCATCAAAGTTGTTCTAAAATTGAATCTGTATTTTCATTTGGCTCCTTAATAACATGGTCCTAAAACCATCCTATAAACTATTGATTCTGTATATTTGATATCCATTTTCATTACTTGATGGATTGAAATTCATAATAATTTCTTTATGGGTTTCAACATATGGGGAAACATCTAAACCATTATAAAAAATATAAATGTGGGTATGATTCTGATTTATAATATTGATTATGAAAATATATCTTCCAAAAATTCCTTCACCCACAAGTTTCCAAGTATAATGAGATTTTGGTAGACCAATGGTTTCTACACTAGACAGGTAGTCTATGCAAAATTTAATGGATTCCTCAACAATATATCACTTTATAATACAACCCTTTCAAAATATTCATATACCATTCAATGTGGTACATACATCTATTACAAGAACACATAGTAAAATCTCTCTCTTCAAGTGAAACATCAAGTGAACCATCATATAAAAGAATGTTGGGTGGAAGAAAATTTCCAATTCATATAATATAATGACAGTTTCCCTTTCCATAGTCGGAAATTTCACCAGATCTATAACTTTTCTATATATAGTTTTGAAAAAGAAACAGATATTGGTTAATGTATGAAAACAATTCTTGGGAAAAATGAAACATAAAGATACATGAACTAGATATTGTATCAAAGTATAATAGTCATGTGATTTTAGACACTTTAACATTAAATCTGTCATTGAAATGATATTTTTTATATTCGATGAATTCCCCTCTAAAAAATTTACATCATTTAAGAATTTGAAAAACTTATATCTCTCCTTCTAGGAAAGAGTGTAAATAGTTGAAGTAAGAAAAGTTCATTTCACCCTTCACTGGTGCCAACTCTTCCTTTATTCCCATTTCAACCATGTCTAACCTAGCCTTAATTTCATCCTTTGTTTTTTCAAGTGAATTTATTAACATGCCGATGAAACTATCACGTAATTTTTTTCAAAATTCATAACATTAAGAAAATTTCTAACATACTGACAATTCTAATATGGTAATTCAAAAAAAAACTGATCTCTTTTTCCAACTAATTTTCATAAGTTTTTTCAAAATAAGTTTATCAAAAGTAGGGTCTGTATCTTTTACTTTCTCAAATGGTTGATCACCTATTGGTAGGGATGATGTTGTACATTATTATAAAATTCTATAAAATTATTCCATATAATATTGGTGTTTATGTTATCAGGGTATAAATTTGTTATGTTCTAGAAACACAGTCTTCGATGAATATTTCAACCTAATTGGTTGTGTATCTTATTCTTAAACGGGACACCCTAGAGTTCCTTTAATGTTATATCCTAAAAAAATTTCATAAGTAGGAAGGTAATTTATTTTCCCATATAGAATGGATCTAAACATTACATCTTAACTTTTGTAAGCATCATACAATGTAACACCCAAATCCCACAATAATTTCAAATCTTCGATCAATGGAGTCAAATAAACATCAATATCATCTCTAAGTTGTTTTGGTCCTGGTATAAGCATATATAACATGATGTATTTTTATTTCATGCACAACCATAATGGAAAGTTATAATTTACCAATATAAACCGTCATGGATACCCTTTATAGTATTTATTACATCACTTTTGGGTCATTATGATATCATAACACACACCATATATTTATACCATATTTATTTTTTTACCTCCAAATTATATTTTCTCAGAAAATTATGAAAAATTTATCAATGGATAAATTTTACATTATGATTCTAAAAATAATATTCATTTTATCAAAAATAATTTTCTAAATATTTATATTTTCTCTTTTAAAATACGAATCGACATTTATTGAGAAATTATGGGTTTTTTTACAATAACAGTTTTTGAAACCTTATAAAAATTACATTTGAGTTCATAAAAATTATATGATAATTTATATGTAATAAAAATTATTTAATAATAATATTTTATTAAAAAATTATTTATTTCAAAAATCAATTAATTCATGAAAATAAATGGCTTAATTGAATTGGAATATTACCCAAAAATACATTTTTTATAAGCTAAAAATCATAATCATTTATAAAGTAACAATGATAAAATGAAAATATATTCATTATTCTATATAATGTACATATTCATCTTATTAGGGTCTTGATACATATCCCTTTAATACACCAGAAAACTTCCTAAGGGCAATGTGCATGATGGTGAGACTTTTATGGGGTGATTCTGCATACATGGTTTGGTTTGTGATCTCGATGAACTTGAACTACTCCTGTAAATAGTTTCTATCATGCTTAATTTGTTATATCTCAGCTAGGGATAGGTTAAGAGGAAATCTTAGTGATGTTATCTCCCTCAGAAACCCTGATAAATGGGCTTCATAGGGTATAACCTTACTGGTTGAGTCCATAACTTCCTTTATCTATGTCAATTGGATTTCTTAAAACCCTTTATTTATACTAATCATACTATCACTGTTCAATGGATATATTATCAACAATAATGATACTTAATGGTCTTTTAAATTTGATTGTATATATTGAAAGAAAATAAGTGCATGTGTTTTCTATAACCATAATAAAAAATAATATATTTAATTAAATTGCAAGGCGAATTTTATTTATAAAAGTTATGGTCATTATAATCTTCCCCCCTTAAGAAATTTCAACCTCTAAATTTTTATTTCCCACACCAAAACATATGTGGGTAATTCTATTTCATCACCTCCTCCAGTTACCACATCGCTTCTTTAAAATTTTGGTTTCACTACATCACTTTGACTAGGTGTATTATCTTATTTTATATAATTTTATCTCTATGATCTAAGATATTCACTAGATTATCCTCATATGAGAGACCATTCTTCAAAAACATCAAATTTGGATTGAGTACATTTGAGGGGTCTAGTATGTACTTTCTCAAGAGGGATACATGGAATACATCGTGTACTTTAGATAGGTTAGGTGGGAGTGCTAGTCTATAGGACACCACTCCAATGTGAGCAAGGATCTTAAAGGGACTAATGTATCTTGGACTAATCTTTCCCTTCTTCCCTAATAACAAGACCTTATTCCCTGTAGATATTTTGAGGAATACCATGTTTCCAACATCAAAATCTAGGTCTCATTGATGATTGTTATCATGTCTCTTTTGACGACTCTGGCTAGTCTTGATATGCTACTGAATGGTCTTAACCTTTTCCACTATTTCTTCGACCATTTAAAGACCTAGAAGTTTGTGTTCCCTAACTTCATCCCAGCATGCAGGTGTTATGCACCTCTTCCCATAAAGGGATTCATAGATATCCGTTTGGATGATTGAGTGGAAACTGTTATTGTATGAGAACTAGACCAGAAAAATATGTTGATCATATCCCCTTTTAAAGTCAATTTGGCATGCTCTCAACATATCCTTTAGTGTATAGATAGTCTTATAAGATTGTCTATTGGTTTGGGGGTGATTATCCATGATGATTTTCAACTCAGTATTTAGAGAGTGTTGAAGACTCTTCCAAAATTTGGAGGTAAATCTTGGTTCTTGATCATATAAAATTGATAGTGGGGTTCCATGAAACCTCACCACTTCTCTAATATATATCCTTGCAATTTGATCAAATGAGAAGTCCACTCGAATCGAAATGAAGTGTGCAATCTTTATAAGACAATCCACCACAACCCAGATAACATTATTTCCTCTTGATGTATTTGGAAAACCAGTGAAAAATTACATGGTGATGTTTCCCATTTCCATGTAGGTATGGGTAATGGTTGCATCATCCCTAGTTACACCCAAATTTACCCAAGTTGTATGGTGTAAACGGTCATTATAGTATGACTTGGGTTATTGATCCTTAGAGACCTAAGAAGAAATCTAAGAAACATTCATTCTAAGAAGGTTATTTGATGGTGTTGATTTGGCTATGAAGTGGATAACTTGGGTTTCAATTGATTAGATTGTTTCAAATTTTAAAGAATTAAGTGAATTCAATTTAAAAGCATGAGTTAATCCTTGGTTATCACATGGGGTGGATGGGATGAATTTCTTTTTAAATTATTTCAATGTCTTAAATTCGAGTTTCCTTTAACGAAATACAAACATCCCAAATCACTCACTGATTTTTGAGTTTTCACTATCATAATTCTAATCAACTATACACTTGTAGGATCATATTGATGATCACTCCAAGTTATAGGATCATTTTATCACTCAGGATGTTTATCCTTAAAATTGGTGAGTTTAAAAGAGAACGTACATCATTGAATGAAAAAATCAAAAATAGAATTGATTAGGAATTATTAAATTAATAAATAACATCCAATCCATCCTCTTGATACTCTTTTGGATCAAACCATAAGAGGTTTATCCCTCCATTGATTCTATTCTATCAATGAAATCGGGTAGTAGACATATGATGGTAGAATTGGAAAAGAAGAAAAAAAAATAACAATCACTCCACTGTTGTGTGAAGAGTTTCATAAAATATTATGTGAATAACATAACTCCCTAAGGCAATGGTATCAATGTGATATAGAAAATTAAATAAGAAATAAATAATAATAAGATGATCTTTTATTAATTAAATAAAGGTGAATGAAAAACATACATGGGAGCAATTGACAATGTGATTACAAAATGAAAGCATGACAATACAAATGAAAGAAAATAAAAACTTCCATCCCTTATTCCCCTCACAACTGGCTCCTTATATAGGAATATTATGAGCCTTAGATACACCCCATAATAATAAATTTCATCCCCATTAATTGGGAGAGTCAAAAGAGCGTGAGAAAATCAAGGGAATTTCAACATTTCAAAGTTGTCTAGAAAATTCATCCAGATTCATCCTCCATTTTGACATGTGAATTTGTAATCGAATATGGAAAAATCCGGAAGGGTTTTAGAATAGAAATATTCTCTTCCATATGTTCTCAATTATATTTAAAAATTTCAGGTCATTTGGTTCATTCATGTGGATTTTATGGTCAAAATGGTGGGATGAATTTATGGGCATTCAGATTAGGCCCACCATTTAAATGTCAACTTTGGATCCCTTAATCTCTATGAAAAATTCAGAATTAGATCTAGAAAGGGTTTAATGAAATAATCCCCATATTTTTCTCTTTCTGATGTTAAAATTCTAGCTTCATTGTACTTGAATCATGGGCCCCACTTTTGATTTATGGGCCTTAGGACCATTGGGTTTTCTCCATAAAATTTCTTCATTCATGCTGAAAAACCTCCATCTTTTCTTGAGATTCATCCATCGATCATAAAAGATAAAATGTTCCAAAAAAAAGCGATAAGTCATATCAAAAAATATCAAACTCAAAAAATTAATATAATGTTCTCCACAAACCGATGAATGATTGCGACCAGATTTTCATTTTAAACATGAATTACACTTAAGATGAGAAATGAAGTTCAATTTCAATAATGCACTAAAAATGATGTTTGTGGAATTTGTAAAACATGAATATTAAGATATTAAAAATAAATATTATCCACTTTTAGTGGCTAATCACACCCCCAAATTGAGTTTTGCTAGTCCTGAGGAAAATATGTCTCAAAAATATGAAATTTGAATTCCCTTTTCCAAAAAACATTTTAATACATATTGCTCACCCAAAACGTCATACCAAAAAACTTATGAAACCCATAAAAAACATTTAAAACAAGAAAGTTCCATAGGCATATCCCAAGCCCAATCCCACTCCTTTATTCAAATTCATCACCATATTTCATCTAATTTCAATTAAGCAAGATGAAGTGTTGTGCATAACAATAGAAATGGGGGTTTATTTTCATTCAAGGGAGAAAATATGGAAGTGATATGAGGAATAAAAATTTAATATTAATATGATTATTCATTTTTTTCAAAAATTTTTGTTTTTTTATTTTTGTTTTGTTTTTTTCAATTTTTCCTTGGTAATTGAAATTGAACTCAATTGAGTCAACCCATGTAGCAAGACTTTGTCGATGAGTCCCAGGATCAAAGACCTTAGGGAACCAAGTGAATATCACATACTCGAGCATTATCTCGAGTTTAATCAATCAAAAATAAATTCAAATTACCACAAATAATGATAAAATTCCTTACTCCAGACCAGAAAACTATAGATTCACAATCCCCAAGTGCTGAAAGCCACACATTAGGTTAATCCATTTCTCTACACACAATTGATTTTTTTATTGAATTTTTTTTAGAATACTCATTTTAAAATTAAAATGATCACTAAACCTATTACATTTATTATGGGACCCCAAGAACTCAAACTAATATCCCACAATCCAGAGGATGTGCATTGTGTTTTTTTTATTAAATGGATGAAAATATAAATGGTGAAAAATCGCATCGGACAACTTCAGTTTCCAAAATCTATGCACATGAATTTAAACTTGCATTAAAATAAGAATCAAGGAATGAAAAATTATTTGATATCCAAATTCAGAGTTTGCAATGTGTGTTATCTTATTCATGGTTAATGGAATATTTCTTTCCACACTTGTTCTTATTCGCACAAAATCAAAAAAAATTCCTCTACCCCCAACATAAAATAACACTGTCCCCAGGGTTTAAAGAAAACTTAGAAGGGGGTATGGGAGAGGTGTTAAAAGAGGACATTGAAAATGAGAATCTTGGAATTAAGTCACCAGGTGGTTGATGTTAAAAGTGTGTGCCTCAGTCTCCCTTCAGTCATGGGTTCGAGTCCTAGAGACGTGTATGGTTGTGACAAGATTTTCCCCACAACCTAAAACGTGTCCTTTTAATTTTTTTATTATATTTTTTTGTACTTTTTTAACCTAAAAAAACATAAAAATAAAATACACTGATGATATATTGTCTTTTTTTAAATTTCTGGGTAAGGTATTACTCAGGGATCACACCATGTGACACGGATGAATATAGTGCTACCCTTTCATACCCATCCTTACTCATAAAAGAATAATAGGTCAATAGTCTATGGTATTTTTTAAAATATCAAAATGAAAAAAATAAAGATGATTCAAAATGATTTGAAACCTGAAAACCATGGGTTGCCTCCCATGCAATGCTTTTGTTTAATGTCACTAGCTTGACTTAGAGACTTAATTGTTTAAGTATCTTCCCCATCGAAGGATGGTTCACACAAGTCTTCATAAACTTACTATTTTTGGAATGGTTCAATTAATGGTTTGACTCTATGACCATTAACTTTAAAGATTTTACCGTTGGTGGGATATTGAATTTCTACAGCCCCATGGGGGTACACCTTATGCACTTTGTATGGATCTGACCATCTGGACCTCAACATTCCTAGGTGTAAATGAAGTTTAGAACTATATAAAAGAATAGTTTTACCCAGTACAGTGTGTTTGGTTTTAAGCTTTCTATATTTTTAGGCTTGTACTTTAGCTTTATTTATCCTTGAATTTTCATAAGCCTTCATCCTAAGTTACTTAAGTTCATTGAGATCTAATTTCCTTTTTTTTCATCCAATGAGAGGTTATAATTCATTTTCTTAATTGAAAAAAAGTCCTTATTTTCAATCTCCATTGGAAAATGGAATGCTTTACCATAAACTAACCTATATGGGGACATTCCTAAAATGGTTTTATATGTATTTTGATAGGCCCAAAGAGCATCTAAGAGCTTACTCAACCAATAATTCCTAGATGGATTATCTGTTTTCTCAAGAATTTGTTTGATTTCTTGACTGGGTAACTTAACTTGACCATTGGTCTATGGGTGGTAAGCATTGGACACTTTTTGAGAAATTCCATATTTTTCTATTAGTGTTGAGAATAAATGATTGCAAAAATGAGTTCCATGATCACTAATGATAGCCCTAGTAATTCCAAATATAGAGAAGATGGTTTCCTTGAGAAAGATAATCACTATTTGATGATCATTTGATTTTTTAGGAATTTCCTCAACCCATTTTGATACATAATTAACAGATATGAGAATGTAAAAATATCCCCTAGAGTTTGGGAATGTACCTATGAAATCAATTCACCAGCATTCAGAGATCTCAATCACTAAGATGGCAGTGAGTGGCATATGATTCCTTTTTGTGAGGGACCCTACTTTTTGACACCTAGGGAATCATTGAAAAAATGTTTAGGAGTCCCTTGAGAGAGTGATCTAGAAGAGACCAATCTAAAGAACCTTACCAGATGTTTTCTAAGAAGAAAAGTGAACCCCACATGCCTCACTATGGCAGAATTTAAGGATGGACTCTTGTTCAGATTCTGGGACACACCTCCTAATAACTTGTTCAGGGATGGACTTATAGAGGTATGGATCATCAAACACATAGTTCCTGACATCAGAAAGGAATTTCCTTCTAGCTTGAGTCCCTAAGAATTTTGGAATGACTCCTATAACTAAGAAGTTGGCTATGTCGGCATACCAAGGGCAGTCACTCACATAGTATAGGTGTTTATCAGGGAATGAATCAGAAACATAAAGGTGGGTTAATTTGTCATTAAATTATATCTTAGAGAGATTATCAAAAAAAAAATTAACATCCTTTTTTTCTTTTATTGTGAGGTCAAATTATTGTAAGAGAAGGACCAACCTAATCAGTATAGCCTTATCATCTTGCTTCTAGAAGCGGCATTTCAGTGCAGAATGGTCAGTGTACACAGTGATGGGGGATCCTGAGAGGTAGGACCTAAAATTTTCTAAGTAAAACACAACAACAAGTAATTCCTTCTCAGTGGTGGTTTAGTTTATTTGGGCATCATTTAAGGATTTTATTGCATAAGAAATTATATAAGGAGTTTTATCACAACATTGTCCTAACATAGATTCTAAAGAAATGTCACTCGCATCACACATGAGTTTGAAAGGAAGGTTCAAATTTGGGGATTTCATGATGGGAGGAGAGGTGAGAGATGACTTGAGGTTTGACAATGAACCCTCACATCTTTCTATCCAAACAAATGGATAATAATTTACTATAAGACCACAAAGAGGATGATCTATTGAACTAAAGTTCCTAATGAATCTTCTATAGAAACTAGAATTTCCTAACAAAGACCTCACTTCCTTGATAGTTTTGGGTGATGCAAGGTGACGAATGATTTCAACCTTGGCTTTATCGACTTCACCCCCCCTGTTCGAGACTATATAAACAAGGAATAGTCCCTCTTTAACCATGAAATGACAATTTTCCTAGTTTAAGACCATATTATTTCCTTCATATCTTGAAAAAACTCTCTCTGCGTTCCTTATACATCCATCAAATGTATCCCCAAACATATATAAGTCATCCATGAAGACCTCTAGAAAATCACATACCATGTTTGAGAATATTCTCATCATGTACTGCTGGAAGGTTCCAAGTGCATTTCATAACCCTAAGGGAATGAATTTGAAGGCAAAGGTACCAAATGGACAGGTGAATATAGTATTACCTTGATCCTCTAGGGAGACCTCAATCTGATTGTACCCCGAGTACCCATCTAAGAAATAGTAGAATACATGACTTGACACTCTCTTAAGGACTTGGTCAATGAATGGTAAGGGTAAATGGTCCTTCTTGGTAAATGAGTTTATCTTCCTATAGTCGATTAAGACTCTCCATCCACTACTCACCCAAGTTGGAAGAATCTCTCCATCCTTATTGGTTATCACTGTGATTCCAGCCTTCTTTAGAACCACATGGATTAGGATGACCCACTCACTCTCAGCTATGGGATAGATGATATCATATTTTAACAATTTCATAATTTCTTTTCTCACTACTTCCATGATATTAGGATTGATTTTCAACTGAGGTTAACAACATGGCTTTGAATCATATTCTAGAACAATCCTATGACTCCCAACAAGTGGGATAATCCCTGGAATATTAGATAGGGTCCATCCAATGGCTTTCTTGTGTATCTTAAGGAAATCTAGAAGCGACCTCTCATGATCGACTTGAATAGAAGAAGAAATGACAATAGTATGTGTTAAATTTTTTCTTAGGAAGGCATACTTGTATTAGTAAGTTCTTTCAATTCAAGATCAGGTTGGTACAAAATTTCAGTAGAATATTGGGACATTGGATCAAGATCAATTTATTTTTTTAGACTTTCAGATAATATTTATTCCCCACATGTAGAAGTTTAAGCTACTCGATTGGTTTGATCAGTGTTAGGGAAGGGAGTCGGAGTGGTCTCCATGAATGTGGTTTCCTAAAATATTTCACTGATTATTGGTCTTACGATTTCATCATAGGATCAATCTGAAAGTGATTCTATCCAAGGAGATAAACTTACTTCATGTGAAAAAATAAAATTAATCTCGTCCTCACTTAAATATTCCTCAAATATTCCTTGATGTTCTATGGATTCTTTATAAATGCATCCTATAATGTTTACTTCATGAATATCCTCATCATACCCTATTTGTGATCTTGCATTATATATGTTCAAGTATATACTCATGTTTACAAAGGTGATGGTCATGTTCCCATTTAGAACTTAGATAACAGAGTTGATTGTTGCAAGTAAGGGATGTCCAACGATGATTGGGGTTTATTCCTTATTTCCAAAGTATGGATTGTTGTCAAGGACAATGAAGTCAGCGGGGTAGATGAAGTTTTTTAATTTTACCAGAACATCCTTTAAAATACCCTTTGGAACCCTAATGCTATGATGAGAAAGTAAAAGTGTGATAAATGTGGGTTCGAGCTCTTCCAGGCCTAACTAGAAGTACACAACATAGGGAATTATATTGAAACTGGCACCTATGTCACAAAAGGCTGTGACAAATTTGTTCTCTTCTAGTTCAACATTGATGTAAGGGCATCCTGGATTTTTCATCTTTGGTGGAAGGGTTCCTTGGATTGTTGTGCTAACATTTTCTACCAGAAGGACTTGGTTCTTTTGTGATAATTTCCTTTTAAATGTGCATAGGTCCTTTATATATTTTGAGTATTTAGGAATGGTTTTAATAGCATCAAGGAGTGTAATGTTCATATTTAATTGTGAGAATATTTCCCTCAATGTTTCACTCAATTCAGGATTGGTTTTCTTCTTGATGCATTGAGGAAATAGTGCAGGTTGTGGGATTGTTTGTTGAAGAGTTTTTTCTTTCACATTATCATCAATTTTATCAGTTTTATCATGTGGTTCATTTGAATTAGAGTTTGAATATTCATATGGTTTCTGAATTATTTGTTCTGGTTTCTCAATTGATTTCCCACTTCTTAAAACTATCACAACCTTTAGTTGTTCATAATTTTTATGAGTGTAAATTGAATCTCCCATTGATGTTTGTTTTTGAATATCCTATGTAGTCATGGGTGCCTCTATAGTTTTGATAGTTTAAAGTTATTGTTTAAGGGAGGAGACTTATGAGTTCATTTTCTCCATTTGTTTACACAACTTTTCAAGGATTGGGAGAGGGGAATATTGGGAGGGGGCTTGTGTTGGTTGGTTTATCCCAGGAGGATAATTTGGTTTTTGGATGGGTTGCTAGATGGGTTTTTGGTATTAGACATGAGGATGTTGTAATTGGACCAATTATGGTTAAAACTGGTTATGGGTTTGAAAATTTTGTTGAGGGTATGGTTTGATACATTATTGTTGTGTTGGTTGTTGATTGTCCTTCCAACGGAAGCCTGGATGGTCATTATACCTTGGATTGAAGGTGTTTTGGAATTGTGGCTTTTGAAATTTCATTTCATTAACTTCTTCTAGCAGTCCTCCTAAAAGAACATCCTTGATAGAAGGAATGGTTGGGAAATTATTAGTCTTGTGATCATGTTTGTCCCAAATTGCACAAACAAGATCAATATTTTGGGTTTTGTGGACATTACTAAGATCAATCTCCTTCCTAGTGATTGCATCAAGTTTTTCTATAAGTTTTTCTTCTTCTCCAAGATTTTACATTCCACCAGATTTTGATGGCTTCTCATAGTAAGGTGATTTTCCCCATGTTTGGTTCTTTTTAGTAAGATTTTCTAGATACTCGTAATCATCATTTGGGGATTTTTTTTTAAGGTTCCATTACACATCATATCAATGAATTGTTTGTTTCTTAGAACTAACCCTCTATAGAAAATTATCACTTGTTCTAAGATTAAGAAACCATGGTGTGGTACCATGTTTAATGTGTCCTTGAACCTTTCCCATGTTTCATCGAATTTTTCTCCCTCTCTTTCAAAAAAAAATTGGATGCTCTTTTTAAGTGATTTTTTTTTGTGATGGGGGAAGTATTTTTATAGAATTCTCATTGAAATTGGTCCCAATAGTGAATGGATGTTGGTATCGAATTGTTTAACCAATTATTTGATTGTTCCTTCAGAGAAAAAGGTAAAATCCTCATTTTGGCTAATTCAATTTGATTTTAAGGGCACATGGTTTCAACAATGTCATTGAATTCTTTAACATGAAGGTAAGGCATCTCAGACTCCATCCCATGAAAGGTTGGAAGGTGGTTCAAGACATGTGGTTTAAATACATATTGGGAATATCTTATGTTATCATGCCTAATTCATGAGGGTTCATTGGTCTAGGTTGTTGTGAGGTATTCATTCATGGTCGGGTCTGTAACAATTTCCAAGTTAGGGTCTTGCTCATTATTTTGGTTCCCTCCCCAGTTTACGATTTGGTTTTGTAGAAGAATCTCCATTGTATTGAACTCAACGTCTAAATCTAGGGTATTATGAGGATTTGGATCTAATGGAAAGAGACCTCTATGGGGTATTAACTCCCCAACGCCAAGACTATCCACCCTAACTAGATGATTTGAATGGTCACAGGTGTAGGCATACATATGCCAAGAAAAGAGAAAAAAAAGAAAGGGGAAAAGATAAGAGAACTGGGATGAGAAAAGCGAAATGGGGGATAATATAAAGATTTTATAAGGTGACTTACTTGGTCCCCATCAATCGGTCCAAAATTTGGTTACGACCAAATTTACCCAAGTTGTATGGTGTAAGCGATCATTGTAGTACAGCTTGGGTTATCAATCCTCAGAGACCTAACAAGAAACCTAAGAAACATACATTCTAATAAGGTGATTTGATGGTGTTGATTTGGATATGAAGTGGAAAACTTAGATTTTAATTGATTTAATTATTTGAAATTTTAAATACTTAATTTAATTCAATTTAAAATCATGAGTGTATCCTTGGTTATCGCATGGGTTGGATGTGATGAATTTATTTTTGAATTATTTCAATGTCTTAAATTTGAGTATTTCCTTTAACAAAATACAAACATCCAAAATCACTCACTAATTTTTAGTTTACACTATCCTAAGTCTAATCACCTATACACTTGGAGGATCATATTGATGAGCACTCCAAATTATAGGATCTTTTTAGCATTCAGGATGTGTATCCTTAAAATTGGTGATTTTAAAGGAGAATATACATCATTGAATGAAAATATAAAAAATAGAATTGATTATAAATTATTAAATTAAAAAATAAAATAAAATTCATCCCATTTATACTCCCTTGGATCAACCCATAAGAGGTTTAACCTCCATTGATGTTATTCTATCAAGGAAATCAGGTAGTAGACTTATGATTGTAGAATTGGAGAAGAAGAAAAAAAATAACAATCACTCCACCATTGTGTGAAGAGTTTCACAAAATATTATGTGAATAACATCAATACGTTAGGCAATGGTATCAATGTGATACAGAAAATGAAATAAGAAATTAATAATAAGAAGATGATCTTTTATTAATTAAAGGAAGGTGAATGAAAAACATACACGGGAGAAATTGACAATGTGATTACAAAATGAAAGCATGACAATACAAATGAAAGAAAATAAAAACTTCCATCCCCAATTCCCTACACCATCATCACCTTATATAGTAGTATTAGGATCCTTAGATACACCCCCCCCAACAATAAATTACATCCCCATTAATTTGGAGAGTCAAAAGATTATGATAAAATCAAGGGAATTTCAACGTTTCAAAGTTGTTGAGAAATTTTTTCCAGATTCATCCGCTATTTTGACATGTGAATTTGTAACTTAATATGGATTAATATAGAGGGGTCCTAGAAGAGAAATATTCTCTTCCATATTTCCTATATTAGATGTAAAAATTTCAGGTCATTTGGTTCATCCGTGCGGAAGTTATGGTCAAAATGGTGGGATAACTTTATGGGCATTCAGATAAGGCCCACCATTTAAATGTTAACTTTGGATCCGTTAATCTCCATGAAAAATTCATAATAATCTATGGAAACCATTGAATGAAATAATTCCCATATTTTTCTATTTCTATGGTTAAAATTACAGCTTCATTGGACTTGAATTGTGGACCCCACTTTTGATTTATGGGCTTAGGCCCATTATGCTTTGTCCAAAAAAAAATCTTCATTCATGCTGAAAACCCCCATCCTTTCTTGGGATTAATCCATAAATCCTAAAAGATAAAATTTAAAAAAAAAATGATCAATAATATCCCAAAATATAAAATCCAAAAAATGAATATAATGTTCTCCATAAACAAATGAATTTTTGGGCCCATATTTTCATTTTAAATATGAATTGCACTTAAGATGATAAATGAAGTTTAATTTCTATAATGCACTAAAAATGTTGTTTTTGGACTTTTTAACACATGAATATTAAAATATTAATAATTAATATTATCCACTTTCAGTGTCTAATAAATCCCATTGGAATTTTTCCTTTTTTCCTTCACTTGCTAACATACAAGACATCTTGTTGTATTTTCTACGATCTTCTTCTTTATATTGTCTCACCAATAGTGCTCTAGAAGATCTTGATATTTCTTTTTTCTTTCCTGATGGACTAAGAAACTCGATCTATTTGCATCATCCAATATCTCTTTGTTTAACTCGTGATTTTATGGTACACATAGTCATGACCCAAATCTTACAACACTTTCTTCATTAACATTGAACTCTGAGGATTTTACTTTTCTTATAGCTTCCAATTTATTTTGAATTCCCCCATAATATCTTTGATCATCCTTTATCCTCTCTATAAGGTATGTTTTAGTAATCATTTATCACGACCCGACCCAACGGGGCTTGAGCCGCGACTCCCCAAGCCCGCCTCCAATAGGCCAGGGGCTGGCGTCCAGTGCCGAGTAGGCTATTACACACATGGGAGGCATTAGCCTAAGGTACATGTACACACACACCCACAAAAACCTCCATGAAACAGTGCAGAGATATAGAAAACTGAAAAGTAAATTCATGCATACAACTATCCCACAACCAGAGTACAGTAGAAGTACAAAAGGGAAAACAGGGCCCACCAAAAGAAAACTACAAAAGCACGTCCAACCTGCTCTGAAGAAGGGGAACGCTGCTAAAAACACCCGCCAGAAAGCTCCCTTGGCACCGCATCGGTAAACACCCTGTTCAGTCTTTCTCACTCAGTTCTTCCTACTCCGGGTCTACCTGGGACTCCTCGAAAGGCCTGTGGTCTGCACAAGACACAAACATGTGCGGGCAAAGCCCGTGTAGGGGTGAGTATAAACACACTCAGTAGGCACCCCAAAATCCCAAAACCAAAGAGAGCAGCTGAAAGGCAACAGTCTGCTCATCCCAGCCAGAGGGAACCCAGACGAGAGAGAAACTCCATCTCGTGACCATCCTCGTCTAAACACAACTAGTCAGCTCAGCTCAAGTGTATACCCATACATACACCTTGAACAATCCAGAAATACTCAGCTCACGCAACAAGCCACCTGAGGTACCGACCTCAACACCAGCAACGGTTCACAACCAGGAGAGCACACTCCACAAACACTGTCATCCTAGATGACACTCATCCGAGAGATGCACTCCATCGGGTTTCTCACAAACCTCTCAGATGCTCACCCGAGAGATCACGCTTGTCGAGTACCGTCACTGAGGAAAACCCACTGAAACAACATAACCACCAAACTCCTCGGATAGGGGATCACTCCTAGGGTCCGCTAGGGGATACCAGAACCCACTCTAGTAGACGAAGATCTCACAGATAGGGGTTCACTCCCAGGGTCCGCTGGGGGATACCACGACCCGTTCTGGCATTCGTAGATCTCATGGATAGGGGATCACTCCCAGGATCCGTTGGGGGATACCACAACCCGATCTGGCGCTCGACAGAAGCACGTCACTCAGATAGAGGATTGTCTCCCATATAACGGTGCTCACGATGATACCAAAACCCTATCTGGTATAACTTGTGATGTAGGGGATCAAACTGACGATACTGAAACCCTATAGAAACCTGATGCTGAGCAGGGAATCGTATATCCAACGATGCCACAACCCTATGGAGCACGACCCACTATGTAGGGGATCATATTCCCGATGATGCCACAAACCCTATGGGGTTAACCTGTTAGATAGGGGATCGCTTCCCTTGGATAAGCGGTCACAGCGATACCAATAACCCGATATAAGTAAAAGATACTAGAGGATCCCACTCCAGCCCACCAGAGGGATACCAAAACTCTAACAGATTAAACATCCCATCGAGAGGATCACAAGCCTATACTAGGGTTGTGATGTTGTGCGAACCCCCGTAGGAACAAACCAAGGGAGTACCCTCAACCACTGCTGGTCCAAACATCTCTAACCCGAGCGACCCGCAACAACGCTACCCTGCGTAGCACCAAGGCCAACACTAGGGCCACCATCGTGATCCACGCAGAAAAACACGAAGGATAGGTTGTTTACTCGCCCGAAACGGACAACCGGTAAAAAAGGAACTATTCACCATAGCTTTCCCATGCGGGGCCCATGAATCGATCCTGATACTCATTAGGCGGATCATACCATGGCGATCCCCTCGGAAAAACACACGGAATCGACTTCTCATTCATCTGAAATGGACACCCGGTGAAAAAGGTATTATTCACCAAAGCCAGCTCAGGTGGGGCCCACGTCTTGATTCTGAAACACATCGAACGGATTGCACCATTGCGATCCTCTCAAAAAAACACACAGGATCGACTATTCATCCACCAAAATCGGACTCCTGGTGTGAAAGCTGCATTTCTCCGCAAACGCTAAAATCCGGCCTCATGGGGCCCACACCCCGTTCTCAGTCCCAACACCTGAAAATCATCTCAAAAAGTCTTTCGTACCATCAAGGTCTCAAATCCACTGACAGCACATCATTCAGACACTCCGGGTAGAAGTTACAACAGCCCGAAGTCATAAAATAATAAAATATTATTATTTTCTGCGACGTTTCTAACTCCTGGGCCACAATCCCAAACCATCAAACCCTCGAACCCACACCGGAGGGTTAGCCTCATTGCTAGGGTCGTGTCTCCGTAAACAACACATGAATCTAACTCCCAGATTGCAAGGAACGGGGGTTTAAAGACCCCCGTATGACCAAAGTGGTCGGTCCGGCCGGCCTAGACCGACCACCGCCACCGGCCCGCCCCGGCCGGCAGCCCTCCGCCGCACAGTGCACAGCGCCACAGCGCTCCGCTGGGGGAACCCCAGTGGTCTGTTTTGCAATCCAAAATCACCGGTGCGACCCCTGGGACGTGATCTTCTCTGCAACGACCTCAAAATAATGCAATTCACAGCAAAAATGGGATCGGTGGATTAAAATGCAAACCGCCTACCTCGCGGGCGAAACGACAAAGCTTCGGGTGCAGAACGACGCCGGCGACGCCCTGAAGCTCGATCCACTAATGATCGGCGCAGAAAATAGATGATCGGGGCTTGAATCAACGAAGAACCAGAGGAGGGAGGGGCGTGATTCTCCGTGCGTAGGAGGAGATGGGGGAGGGGGATGAGATGATTTTTCTTTTTTTTTTTTATTTAAAAACCTCTAGTTAGAGCAACGCCCCAAACTCCACGCCCGACACGGACAAAGTTAAGGTCACCCCTAGGGTAAACACGTTGTTCTGAATGCAACGGCAGACTCAGATTTGTGATCTGAGACTCTGTTCAGAAGTTATTCGATCTGACGCTTGTAAACCAACTTTTCCACTTATTTACGAAAACGCCCCTGGTGGCGCTTTCCATCGCAGGCCCGCGCCTACAAAGTTTACACCTAGCCTAGGGTAAAAGGCATGTTCTGGATGCAACGGTGCCCTCAGAATCCTGTTCTGAGCTACCTTTTAGGAGATATCACACCCCCGCCACGTGCATAGTATAAAAATACTTAATATTTTTATAAAATTAATTTTGGCACACCGGGCCTCGGAATCGCACGCTGTCTTCGCGCCTAGCTCTGGAATTATACGTAGAAATAATCCAGTATGACAGGGCCAAAAAACCGAGTCAGTACATCCTCCCCCCTTAGAAATTTTCATCCCCGAAAAGCCATAAGCACAAGGAAAGCGACTGGACTCTCAACTGGGTCTCACACACCAGTGATTTCACAAACAAACACTCATGTATGAACACATAAGTCAGAGAGAGTCATCCACCACACCTCAACACTATCCGCTTTGGGCGGCACTGACTTTCCCACACGGTTTTAATCGCGTCACAGAAACACGTCTCGGTGGGGGAAGGATCCCTCTTCCTTACACATTCGAAGCACGCCAAACAACACCCCCACAGGGTCTTACCAACGCCCTAAACAAAACTCAATCAAGCAATGAAAAGGAAAGAGTACCGCTAAACAGTGTCTATCAAACTACTGCAGAAAGTAGAAGGGACACAAGGTATACCTCTATCCATCCACGGAGCCTCTGGGTCAACAGCCTCCAGGGCATGCAGCTGTCCTCGCCCTCAGCCACCAGCTCCGTGAGCTTGGCGTGGACCACCTAGGGGTGGGAGTGGTGGTAAATGATATAGCCTACCACCACCTCCTGCTGCACCAGCTCCATTTCCATGTTTGTCGCCCTGCGGACCTCCTAGCTCGAGACGCTGCCTCTGCCAAGGTGGTTCATCGACCGGATCCCTCTCAGCAGGACGATGGGTCGGACAATCTCTAGCAAGATGTCCCCGACCATCGTAAGCATAACACCGCCTCTCCTGCAGCTGACCAAAACTGGTCTGTGAGCCCTGTGAGCCCTGAGCCTCAAATCCTCCATCCTAGGGTCGCCTCCTGAAACGTCGGCCACGTCCAGAACCCTGAGTCTGTCGTCGGCTACCAAATGTCAATGTCTCAGCTCTCACATGCCCAGCACTAACAGTGGGAAACTGCTCAGCCATAAATCTCTCCACCACCAACGCTCCCTCAAGTACTCCAGCATAGGTGGGCAGGCACAAGGAAACCACACCTGCTCGGATGTCCCTGTGTAAGCCCTGCTCAAAGGTCCGAGCCCTAAATAATAAGTCTCGAACCATATCCATGGAGTAGTGTGACAGGTCTGTAAAGCTCGTTGAGTACTCTGACATAGACATGCACTCCTGCCGAAGCTGCAGAAGCTCCTGGATCTGCACTGACCTTAGCATCACCAGATAGAACTCTTCCCTGAAGAGCAGCTCAAACTCTTCCCACGTGAGCGTCTCCTCGTCATGGGACTGCATCACTAGGCTCCACCATCGCCCGGCCAAACCATGTAGAAGGCTCGATGTTAGGACCACCATCTGATCTGGAGGTGTCCTCACTAGGAGGAAAACTCGGGTGACTTCTTCAAACCAGTCATCAACTGCCTGGGGGTCTAGATCACCCCGGAACCTCAGAGGTTGCTGCCTCTGGAACTCGTGCAACGCACTCAGCTTGCGTGCAACCTCTTCCTGCACTGCCGGCATGACCAGCTGCTCGAAAGGTGGTGGCTCAACTGGTGGACCACTTGGAGGTCCAACCTCAGAACCTGCGCCCTGGTCCACAACCTCTACACAGGGCGGATCGTCACCACCATCTTGCTACAGAACCCTCGCTGGCTATTGTCATGGAGGCATCCTGAAATTCATTCAAGATGCACCACAGTCAAAGAGTATATCTGGAGAGCTGACTCAAGAAGGACAAGGAAAACCCAAAAACCCGGTCCTATATGATGCATGTACCATTATGTCACTGCGACCAGTGTACGAATGTCCTAAGTCAAAAGGCAGGTTATCAGAGTCCTGGTGTATGGATACGTCGGTCGCCGCACCAACACTGGAGTCCCTGTCCTGAAAGCCGAACTCGAAACATCCTAACACTACCGCTATGAAACCCAAACCAAACTCACAGCTAGACCAGCTACGCTCTGAGATCCCAAAGGTGGAACATCCTCTGATACCACTCTGTCATGACCCAACCCAATGGGGCTTGAGCTGTGACTCCCCAAACCCGCCTTCAATAGGCCAGGGGCTGGCGTCCAGTGCCGAGTAGGCTATCACACACATGGGAGGCATTAGCCTAAGGTACATGTACACACTCACCCACAAACACCTCCATGAAACATTGCAGAGATATAGAAAACTGAAAAATAAATGCATGCATACAACTATCCCACAACTAGAGTATAGTAGAAGTACAAAAGGGAAAAACAGGGTGCACCAAAAGAAAACTACAAAAGCGCGTCCAACCTGCTTTGAAGAAGGGGAACGCTGCCACAAACACCCACCAGAAAGTTCCCTCGGCACCGCACCGGTAAACACCCCAGTCAGTCTTGCTCACTCAGCTCCGCCTGCTCTGGGTCCACCTGGGACTCCGTTGAAAGGCCTATGGTTTGCACAAGACACAAACATATGCGAGCAAAGCCCATGCAGGGGTGAGTATAAACATACTCAGTAGGCACCCCAAAAACCCAAAACCAAAGAGAGAAACTGAAAGGCAACAGTCCACTCATCCCAGCTAGAGGGAACCCAGACGAGAGAGAAACTACATCTCGTGACCATCCTCAGCTAAACACAACTAGTCAGCTCAGCTCAGGTGTATACCCATACATACACCTTGAACAATCCAGAAATACTCAACTCACGCAACAAGCCACCCGAGGTACCGACCTCAACACCAGCAAGGGTTCACAACCAGGAGAGCACACTCCACAAACACTGTCATCCCAGATGACACTCATCTGAGATATACACTCCATTGGGTTTCTCACAAACCTCTCAGACGCTCACCTGAGAGATCACGCTCGTCGAGTACCGTCACTAAGGAAAACCTGCTGAAACAACATAACCACAAAACTCCTCAGATATGGGATCACTCCTAGGGTCCGCTAGGGGATACCAAAACCCACTCCGGTAGACGATGATCTCACTGATAGGGGATCACTCCTAGGGTCCGCTGGGGCATACCACAACCCGTTATGGCATTCGTAGATATCATAGATAGGGGATCACTCCCAAGATCCATTGGTGGATACGACAACCCGATCTGGTGCTCGAAATAAGCACGTCACTAGGATAGAGGATTGTCTCCCATATAAAGGTAGTCACGACGATACCGAAACCCTATCTGGTATAACTTGTGATGTAGGGGATCGAACTGACGATACCAAAACCCTACAGAAACCTGATGCTGGTCAGGGGATCGTATATCCGATGATACCACAACCCTACTGAGCACAGCCCACTGCGTAGGGGATCATATTCCTGATGATGTCACAAACCCTACGGGGTTAACCTACTAGATTGGGGATCGCCGCCCATGGATAAGCGGTCACAGCGATACCAAGAACCCGATCTAGGGAAAAGATGCTAGAGGATCCCACTCTGGCCCACCAGAGGAATACCACAACTCTAACAGATTAAACATCCCATCGAGAGGATCACAAGCTTATACTAGGGTTTTTATGTCGCACGAACCCCCGTAGGAATGAACCAAGGGAGTACCCTCAAACACTGCTAGTCCAAACTTCGCTATCCCGAGCGACCTGCAACAACGCCACCCTGCGTAGCACCAAGGCCAACACCGAGGCCACCATCACGATTCACGTGGAAAAACACGCAGGATAGGCTGTTTACTCGCCCGAAATGAACAACTAGTGAAAAAGGCATTATTCACCATAGCTTGCCCATGTGGGGCCCACGTATCAATCTCGAGACTCATCAGGCGGATCATACCACTACGATCCCCTCAGAAAAACACATGGAATTGACTACTCATTCGTCCGAAACGAACACCCGGTGAAAAAGGTATTATTCACCAAAGCCATCTCGGGTGGGGCCCATGACTCAATTTCGAAACACATCAAATGGATCTCACCATTGCAATCCTCTCGGAAAAACACACAGAATCGACTATTCATCTGTCAAAATCGGACTCCTGGTGCGAAAGCTGTGTTTCTCCGCAAACGCCAAAACCCGGCCTCATGGGGCCCGCACCCCGTTCTTAGTCCCAAAACCCAAAAACTATCTCAAAAATTCCGTCGTACCATCAGGGTCTCAACGCCACTGACAGCACGTCATTCGGACGCTCTGGGTAGAAGTTACAACGACCCGAAGTCGTAAAATAATAAAATATTATTATTTTCTACGACGTTTCTAGCTCCTAGGCCACAATCCTGAACCATTAAACCCTAGAACCCACACTGGAGGGTTTTAATCATCACCAGGGTCACGTCGCCGCAAATGGCAAATGAATCTGACTCCCGGATTGCAAGGAACGGGGGTTTAAAGACCCTCGTATGACAAAAGTGGCCGGACCGGCCGCCGGCGGCAGCCCTCCACCGCGTGGCGCACAGTGCTGCCGCGCTCCGCCAGCATGTCGCCACGCTAGTCGGCTGTCCTCCATGGTCCGCCTGGGCTCCGCGCCGACGGACCTTCCGCGGACCGCCGGGGGCACCCCGGTGGTCCGTTTTGCTATCCGAAAGCACCGGTGCGACCCCCGGGATGCGATCTTCCTTGAAACGACCTCAAAACGAAGAAATTCACAGAAAAAATGGGATCAGGGGATTAAAATGAAAACCACCTACCTTGCGGGCGAAATGCCGAAGCTTCGGGTGCAGAACGACGCCGGTGACGCCCTGAAGCTCGATCCGCTGACGATCAGCGCAGAAAACAGACGATCTGGGCTCGAATCTGCGAAGAACCGGAGGAGGGAGGGGTGTGGTTCTCCATGCGTAGGAGGATATGAGGGTGGGGGATGAAATGATTTTTCTTTTTTATTTAAAAACCTCCAGTTAAAGCAACGCTCCAAATTCTGCGCCTGACGCGGACAAAGTTAAGGTCACCCCTAGGGTAAACGTGACGTTCTGAACGCAATGGCGGACTCGGATTTGCGATTTGAGACTCCATTCAGAAGTTATTTGAGCCGATGCTCACAAACCAATTTTTCCACTTATTTACGAAAACGCCCCTGTTGGCGCTCTCCACCGTAGGCCTGCGCCCGCAATGTTTACACCTCGCCTAGGGTAAACGACACGTTTCAGACGCAACTGTGCCCTCAGAATCCCGTTTTGAGCTACCGTTTAGGATATATCACACCCCCACCACGTGCATAGTATAAAAATACTTGATATTTTTATAAAATTAATTCTGGGCACACCAGGCCTCGGAATCGCAAGCCATCTTTGCGCCTAGATCTGGAATTATTCGAAGAAATAATCCAAAGTCTGACAGGGCCAAAAACCTGAGTCACTACATCATTTCTGAAAGTATTGATGATGTTCCTTCCTTTATGATTCTCATGTCTATCATTTTCAAGTCTAAGAAGATCAGAGCCCTATCAATTATCATCATTGATAGAATTCCTAGATCCTTTCTACTTAAAGAACCTTCCACTTTATTCTCTTTCCCATGAAGGTAGTGAATTTATCAGTCATAGTCCTTGATCAGATCTAACCATCTTTTTTGGAACAAATTCAGCTCTTTCTATGTGAATATATAATTGAGGCTTTTGTGATCTGAATATATTTCCCACTTCTCCCCAAAGAGATAATTCCACCATATTTTCAAAGAAAAGATCACTGCAACCAACTCTATATCATGTGTTGCGTAGTTTTTTTTGTGAACTTTCAACTGATTTGAAGAATAGGCTTTCACTTTGCTATTTTTTATTAACATAAATCCCAATCCCTTCCTCGAAGCATCGATAAATACCAAAAAAAAATCTCCACTAGTGGGTAGTGTGAGTACAGGTTTCATGATAAGCCTCATTTTTAACTCCTATAAGCTCAATTCAAAATCATTATTCTAAGAAAAATTGAATCTCTTCTGAGTTATCTTGGTTAGAGGGTTTTACAATCGTAAGAAATTTTTCAAAAATCGATGATAGTACCTAGATAATCTAAGGAAACTACATATATCTATCACATATGTTGGAATAATATATTCTTCAATTACTTATATATTTGAAGGGTCCACAAATATCCCATTAATTTTGATGATATGATCCAAGAATGAGACTTCCTTCAAACATAAATTACATTTTTTGTACTTGGAATAAATATTCTCTTTTCTTAAGGTCTTTAGCACAGTGCTCATATGCTTATCATACTCCTTATTTCTTTTGGATTATATTAGAATATAATTTATAAATATTTTCATAATTTTTTTATGTAATCTATAAAGACTCTATTCATAAAATCCATGAATATTGATGGATAATTAGTGAGTCTTAATGGAATCACTATGAACTCATAGTGCCCGTACCTTATATGAAAAGAAGTCTTGGGGATATCCTCCTTCTTCACCCTTACTTGGTAATATCCTGACCACATATCCACCTTGTAGAAGTATTTTTCTCCACATATTTGATCGAATAATTCATCAATTTGTGGAAGAGGATGCTTATTCTTCATTATGATCTTGTTTAGCTCATGATAATCAATTCAAAGGTGCATTGACCCATCCTTCTTCTTGAAGAAGAGGAATGGTGCACCGCATAGTGAAGCACTTGGGAATATTAACCATTTATATATATTCTATGAAAGTTGTTCCTTTAGATCCTCAAGTGCTAAAATAACCATTTTATATGAATCCTTGGATAATTTTAATTCCCCAGGTATAAGATTGATTGAAAATTCAACCTCTCGGTTGGAAGGAAGACTAGATAATTCTTTAGAAAATATATCAATGTATTCCTTCACAATCTAAATGTATTAGAGGATGATACTTTCCTTAGAATAAATCATTTTATCTTGATACACTTGCTTGTAGGGAAATAATATCCATTCTTGAAATGTTTGTGCCCAATAAGATTCATCCAGAATCGGTGGTCAATTCACGATACATAGAGCGATTTCCTTCTTGCGGTAATTTATATTGGATTTATACATGGAAATCCAATCCATACCCAAAATTGCATCAAATTCCACCAAATGGAGTATAACAAGGTTTGAGAGAAATTTCAACCCACAAATTTTGATAGGGGAGTAGTTATATACTCGGGATTCAATAATTTATATATTTTCCATTTTCACTAACAACTTTACTTCCATGATTTGTGGCGGTCTTTGAATAGACCTATCAAACTTGTGTAATATAAAGGAATATATAGAACCAGAATCAAAAAGTAGATTCTCTATTCTTAAATGAATAACTAGTGTACCTATCAGCACTTCGTTGTTGGGATCCACCTCAATGGTTGTCATGACCCGTCCCCCAGGGCCCGTGTCATGACTATCCCAATCCCACCTCCCATAGGCTAGGGGCTAGTGACTAGCGCTGAGTAGATATATCCCACAAGTGGGAGGAATTTTCCCTAGTACTTGTACGCACACACCCATCTCCAAGAAAAAGTTGAAACTCAAAACACTAAGTAAACATGTATGAAAACCACTAATAAAACCCACTTAGAGTAAGGCACAAAAATGAAATAAAAAAGGGGTCAGAGTAAAATCCCAACTGAAATGGAAAAGTAGAATCTCTTAGATTGCATCTGCAGAAAACTCTACCTGAAGGGTAGGTACAATAATCTATATAAATTTTGCTGAATCATGCCACATCTATCGGGTCACCCTAAAACACCACCTTTCTCTAGTCCACCAAGGACTCCGTCAAATCTATCGATCTTCTGAACAAGACATGACACATGTGGGTGAATCCCATGCATGGGTGAGTAAAACAATACTCATTAGGGACCACAAATCACAAAGGAATTATAAAATGTAAACCACAAGTAATCACATGAAATAAAACACAAGGAATCACATGAAGTATACCATAAATAATATCACTAAGAAATACACCAAGTAGACTACCAAATAGACACACTAAGTGTAGCCTCTAAGAGGTACAATCAAGAGAGTCACTAGAGTCATCTCACACAAAGTATAGGTCTATGGTACATAAATAGGATTTTCATAAGAATCCACAGTACCCTCATGTAATAACAAATGGAGTTTTGGTAACACATGGAGTGTAGGTAACACACGAAGTGTTGGTAACACATGGAGTGGAGGTAACACACGAATTGTTGTTAACACACAGAGTGTAGGTAACCCATAGAGTGTAGAAAACACACGAAGTGTTAGTAACTCAAGGAGTGTTAGTAACACATGGAGTTTCATTAAATACTAGAGGACCCACACCCTGGTGGGACAGTGGAGTACCAAATCAGTCTTGTTAAGATAAAAATTATAGATAATACACATAGTCTAGGTAAGACACACAATCTAGGTAATCACATAGCTTCTAGGTCGTAGCCAACCGCAAGATTCCGTCCTTAGCATGCTCATTCTGGGAGAACCTACATATCAATCAAAAAATCTATATTCCAACTTCCATGTAACCTATCTTATATTATCTCAAAAGTAACTCCTTGTCGTGAGGGTCCCAACCCCGCAAACGGCTCATCAAACGGACGCACGGTTTAAGAGTTATGGGATTTTGGGTAAAAAGGGGTCGGTCAGGTCTGGGTCCCGCCTGACCCGGCCCACTGTCGGTCTAGTCCGCCAGCTCCAGCCCGATCCACTAAAGCAGACCAGTTCATCCAATGGGGATGTGGTGGCTTTCTCAACCTCTCCCCATCAATGCAGGGTGGCCACCACGTTTGACGCGATGGTCTTCTACATGACCACCTCGTTGTAGTCCATTTAGACCGTGACCCCTCGACTGCGTGATGTGGACCCCTATTGTGTCTGCTGAGGCCCACCATCAGCCTCCAACTGGTGACTCCTGTCCACTACCCTGCGACATTTTCCAAGGGTATCTCTGCCCCTGGCTATCAAGCAGGTGGTCACTACTGCTGGGTGGAGGCGCCACTGCGCGTTGCCACTGGCGGCCCTCCTTTTGTGGGTCATTAGTCTCACCCCAATGTTTTGTTTTTCAAAACAGGGCCATCTACATGATCCTCAGACCACACTCTTCACTTACTTGTCATTATTTTCTTCTCTCCATCCCTCCGAGGGTCTAACGACACTCATAACCTCCCAGAAAATTGTGTTGTGACCACGAGGGTCCATTGGTGAAGAACACCAAGAACGGGGTAGGAGAATCACAAAGAACACCCGAAGGAAAAATGTCGGCCTTGTTAGTTTCAGCCTTCGTTAATCCCATTAGAAAAAGATAGAAAAACAATAATCACATAGATTAACCTCCCTTCAATCCATCAGTAAAGATTACCCATCCCGCATGCACGATCGAATCATGGATCAACCTATTAGTGGGTTGGTCTACATTCATCGTTAGAAACTAAGAACAGGGAAAGAAATCATGAAGAAAAAATAAACCCCCTACCTTGAGGATTTTATTGATCACTAATGAATCATGATTCCTACGTTCTTTGTTCGTTAAATTGTCGATGCCTGTTCTGAATCCGATCGTCGATCCACCATCATTCGTCGTTCATCGATGAGAGGATTTTCCAAAAAGTTTCCTTTTTTCCTTTTCCAGAGCCATCGGGGTTCGTGAATATGATTCTATATCCCTTCCAAGATATTAATTGAATAAATGTGTTTCATCATCACTATTTCACTAGGTTGTAGCATCGTTGTTTCACTGAGTTGCAGCATTGCTACACTGTTTTCTTTATGAAAGGAAACATCTTCCTTTTCGCTGCATCGTAGTGCCACCGTGTCACATTTAAATGTTAAAATAAACTTTTTATAAGTTTATTTTAATTTCCTTTAAAACGTCCAAAAAATATTTTCCACAGTTGACCCATGCTGATCAAAGTTAGGTCATACCTAAGCAAAACCCACTGCTCTGAGCACAACAGTGCTCTCAGATTTCAAATATGAGCACTCATTTAAAACTTACTAAAACCAAACATGCGTGCTATTTTTAAAAAACTTAAAAATACTTTGAACATTTATTCTAAGAACCTTGGGCCTCAGAATCACATTCCTTATCAGAAACTGGTCTCAAAATAATCCCATATAATTTTTAAAAAGTTTACATGGAAAATCCAAGACATTACATTATCTCTCCCCTCTTAGGGATTTACGTCCCCAAAAACCAAAACATGGGACAAACAAACAAATGGAAATACTAAGCATGAATATGAGCCTCCCACTCACAAGTGTTCTCCTAGAGATTCTTGTGATTCCACTAAACATGTACCAGAGGAATTGACCATCCATGAAGGATCATCTCCTGTCGATCATCGATCTCCACTGGGTACTCTATGAAAGTCACCATGTCATCGATGTCCAGCATGCCCCAGTTGTGATGGTTCATGTACGTATTTCCTTAGCTAGTATATGTGAAATAATTGATACACCTGCTCTAACTATATAGGTAGATCCAATTAGTATGCCACCTCACCCACTCTACATAGTATCAGAAAACGTATGATGAATCTTGTAGATAACTTATCACTCTAGAAAAATCTATATATCCCATGTTGAGGATAGACCCAAAGGAACACATGGTATCCCTCCTCAAACTCCAAGGGTCTTCATCACCTATCAGCATAGGAATTTTGACGGATCTGTGCAGTCTTCATCCACTCCTGGATGACCTGCACCTTCTCTATAGTGTCCTATACCAACTCTAGGCCCATGAATGTTGACTCTCCGGGGTCAGTCTAGCAAAGTGGAAACATGTATGGTTGCCTTTACATGGCCTCAAATGGTTCCATACTAATAGTGTAGTAGTAGCTATTTTTGTAAGAGAACTCCACCAGGGGTAGGTGATCCTCCCAACAATGGCCAAAATTGAGGATGTAAGAACATAGCATATCCTCTAGGACCTGAATGGTCCACTCTATCTGGTCATCAGTCAGCAAGAGGAAAGTTGTGCTCAAGCACAACTGAGTCCCAAACACCTCCTACAATCCCTTCCACAACCGGGATGTAAATTGTACATCTCAATCTGATACTATAATCTATGGGACTCCATGGAGTTGAAATATCTCTTGTACATAGAGGTGTCCCAAGCTCTCTATTGAACCCTATTCCCAAATTACTTGAAATTAGTCCAACTTGGTGAGTCGATTAATGATCACCCAGATGGTATCATGCCCCTTGGATGTACATGGTAGACCCATCATGAAGTCCATTGGTATTTCATCCCACTTCCACTCTGGTACCTCAAGCGGTTGAGTCAAACCCGCTGAAACCCGATGCTTGGCCTTGACTTGATGACAAATGAGGCATCTAGAGATAAATTCTATCACTACCTTCTTTATCCATGTCCACCAAAAATGTTTTCAGGGGTCCTGGTATATCTTTTCCACACCTAGATGTACCTCAAAAGGGTATGTATGGAACTCCCTCAACACCTACTCCCATAAATTCTTCGGTATAACTATGCATCCTCTGAAAAGGATGATGTTCTTCCCACCTTTTGAATATCCATCAGGGGCATGCCCTGTGGACATCTAAGCATGTTTAGCCTTGAAACTGACATCTCCAATCTATGCCTCCCACATTCATTATAAGAGTTGAGGGGTAAACACCATAGAATAGATATGATATGCTTCATCTCCATCCATGAAGTATATATGAAGTGAGGCCAACTGATTTGACATATCATTTAGTAATTGAGAACTCAATCTCTGACTGAGATAATCTACCACCACATTCCCCTTACCAAGAGTATATACTATATCTAAGTCAAATTCCTAGAGGATCTATAGCTAAATCCATTGTCTCAGGTTCAGATACTTCTGATAAAATATATACCTGAGACTTTTATATTCTGAGTAGATGGTAAACCACTCTCCCATAAGGTAGTGTCACCACGTCTTCAATGCGAAGGCTACCACTGTCAAATTCAGATCGTGGGTCACGTAGTTATGCTCATGTGGTCTC
Source organism: Viscum album (assembly GCA_963277665.1). NCBI lineage: Eukaryota > Viridiplantae > Streptophyta > Magnoliopsida > Santalales > Viscaceae > Viscum > Viscum album. Next base: position 2,108,098,017 of record OY728156.1, on the reverse strand, counting down.
AAATGTCATGAACAATAAGCAATCACTACTTTCCCCTACATAAGGACACAAAATTCTTTATGCGTCACAAAACACCACATACTCGACACCCTCCTTTGGAAATATTAGGATGGGAGTTCTTGTCAAACTCTCTATTAGCTGCTGAAATATATCCTGGAACTTCTCTATCCATACAAAAGATTTCCCCTTTCTTGTCAGGGATTTTATGAATGCTTCTACTCTGGAAAACTAGGGTATGAACCTACGATAGTACTCAGCCAATCCAAAGAAAACTTCGCCCCTTGGTAGCATTCTTGGGTGGCTCCCAAGAAAGCACCACCTCTATCTTCACTGGATCTAATGCAACTCTAGCCTCCTAAATGACGTGTCCTAGAAATTGGACCTCTCATATCCAGAACTAAAACTTCGAGAGCTTACCTTAAAGTTGGTGCTCTCAGAGTAAGTCCAAGACCATCCTTAAGTGTATTGCATGCTCCTCCTCAGATGTCGAGTACATCAGGAAGTCATCAATAAAGACCACTATAGAACAATCAAGGTAGGGCTATAAGATCCTGTTCATGAGTCCCATGAACACTGATGAGGCATTTGTTATTCCAAATAGAATCATTAATTACTCGTAATGGTCATAGCGACATCTGAAATTCGTCTTCGGAATTTCCTCATCCCACACCCGAAGCTGATGATAACCTGATCAGAGGTCTATATTCAAGAACCATCTCACTCCCTTTAGCTGATTGAAGAGGTCATAAATCCTCAGTAGTGGATAATTATTCTCCATAGTCACATAATTGAGGCTCTGAAATTCCACACATAACCTCAATATCTCGTCTTCCTTTTTGGAAAACAATACTGGGGCTGCCCATGGTGAAAAAATGGGTCTCACGAAGCCCTTCTTCTGCAAGTCCTTTAACTGTAACCATAATTCATGAAGTTCTGCGGGAACCATCCGATATTATGATGTAGATATCAATTTTGTCCTAGGGTATAGGTCAATGCAGAAGTCTACCTCCCTGTGATGAGGTAGTCCTAGAACATCTTTGGAAAAGATGTCCTCATACCCATCCACCACAACAAGAAACTATGGACTCATCTCATCCACTACACTGAGGGTCATGCAATCCAACTAATTTGTGATTGGTTGCACCCTCCTACATGCTAGTCCATCCTATGTTTCTTGTGTATCCCTTTTTCTAAAAAAGGAAAACCTGGTCCCATCTCCACAGACACACCACACTGTGAATCTAAAACAATCAATCTGAGTATGAACTGTGGATAACCAGTCCATACCCAGAATGATGTTGTAAGGCCTCGACGCTACCACCAAGAGATCCCAACCAAAAATCTTTCCCCCAAGATTAGGGTAATATTTTCAGAACCAGTGTGTGATTGTCAAATATCCTCCCATATCAATATCTAAGCATAGTAATCAAGTCAACAATTCCACTGGAATCTTCATGTCTCTAACAAGGGTCGTGGTGAGAAAAGAGTGAATAACACCCATTTCTATCAAAATTGTAGTTAGGGTGGAAAAGACATAGATCATACCTCTAATAATCCTAGGATTATTGGTATTGTAAACCTCCATTACCTAGATCTAGCCTCACCCCTATCCACCAACTCCCTGAGCTTTGGATGGACTACTTAGTGGTGGTGGAGGTAGTACCTCAAACCTCCACCCACCACCTAATTCTCGTCCCACTCCCCTTCCACATTTTCCGCCTAGCATACTACCCTATTCTAGCATATTCCACTACCTTGGAGGTCCCTTGACCATATTCTAGTCAATCGTATGGCTGGTCAGATAATCTCAAGACATATACGCCCAACCGCCGCACGAGTAACACAATATGTCTCTCAGATGACTCGCTCTACCCTGGGAGCCCTGCACTATTGATCCTATATCCTGGGGTCGTCCCCTGGACCGTCTAGTACTCTTGGAACCCTACTTCACATGTTTACTACCTACTACTGAAGACCCAGATGTCTGACACCCGGTGGTAGCTCTATCTTCCAATGGCTACTCTGCAAGAAATCACTCTACCAGTAAAGTTAACTTTATCACCCCATCATGCGTAGGAATGATAAGCTATATCATCGACGCCATGATCTCCCAGTGTATTCCCTGCTCGAAGGTAGAGGCCCTAAAGAATGGGTCCCACTCCATATTGATAGAGTAGTGAGAAAGATCTGTGAATCTCACTGAGTACTCTGCTACTGACTATCTTCCCTGTTGTAGGTATAGCTACTTCTATATACACACAGAGCATAAATTTTTTAAAAATAACTCCTCTCTGAAGAGGTGCTCGAAGTCTGTCCAGGATAGTGTCACCTCCTCATGCATCTGAGTCATCAAGCTCAACCATCTCCTTGCCAAGACCTAGAGAAGACTCATGTCTAGGACTGTCATCTAGTTAAGAGGTGTCCTCACTAAGAATAAGAATCACATAACCACCTCCATACAATCCTCAGTTACATGATGATCCATATCACCTCGGAACATAGGAGATCACTGCCTCTATAACTCATGAAATACAGAAATCCCGCATGCATCCTCTACCGATAACGCCTGTAGGAACTATTGCTCTCTGTGTGGTGGTATCTCTGGTACACCACCAAGAAGTGTTATCTATGGAAATGGTCCCTGAATCAATTCCTCATCATTCGGCAGACCATCCTCATAGTCACACCCCATAATCTTGGTCGGCTACCTGTGTAGAAGCATCCTAAAATAGAACATGTATCATGGGCAATAGAGTATACCTGGTGAGCTGACTCTGACTCAAGAAGAACTTGAGAACACAATAAATTCCTATATGATTCACGAACAATTAATTTCCCATGAAACTAGAGCTTTCATGTACTGAATCAGAAAGTATAATTCAAGGTCCTAGTGTATGGATACGTCAGTCACTGCACCAACACTGGGTTCCCAGGCCTGAAATCCGAACTCAAAACACTTAACCCGATTGCCCCAAAATAAGAATAAAAATGACCAACCTTTGATACCATTCTATCATGACCCATACCTTAGGGTCCATGAAATGAATACCCCAAGCCCGCCTCCCATAATCCAAGGGATGGCGACTAGCACCGAGTAGGCATATCCCACAAGTGGGAGGAATTTTCCCTAGTACCTGTACACAGACACCCGTCTCCAAGAAAAAGCTGAAACTAAAATCACTATGTAAACATGGATGAAAACCAATAAGAGAACCCACTCAGAGTAAGGAATAAAATTTAAAGAAAAAAGGGACCAAAATACAATTCCAACTGAAATGGAAAAGTACAATCTCCTAAATATCATCTGTAAAAAACCCTACCTGAAGGTTAGGTACAGTAATCTACCTGAATTTTGTTGAAGTGTACCATGTCTATCGGGTCACCCTAAAATACCACCTATATTTGGACCACCAAGGTCTCCATCAAAGCTATCTATATTCTACACAAGACACGACATGTGTAGGCGAAGCCAGTGTAGGGGTGAGTAAAACAATACTCAGTAGGGACCCTAAACCACAAAGGAATTGCACAAAGTAAACCATAAGGAATCACATGAAGTAAACCACAAGAAATCACATAAATTATACCACAAATAAGATCACTAATAAATACAAAAGGTAGACTACCAAAAAGACACATGAAGTGTATCCTCTAAGATGTACAATCAAGAGAGTCACTAGAGTCAGCTCACACCAAGTATAGGTATATGCTATGTAAACAGTATTTTCATTAGGATCAACAGTACCCTCCAGTAGAAACACATGGAGTATTGGTTACACATGGAGTGTAGGTAACACACAGAGTGTTGGTAACACATGAAGTGTAGGTAAGACATGAAGTATAGATAACAAATGGAGTGTTGGTAACACATGGAGTGTCATGAAAGACTAGAGGATCCACACCTTGGTGGGATATGGGAATACCGACTTAGTCTTGGTAAGACACAAAATCTAGATAAGACACATAGTCTTGGTAAGATGCACAGTATAGGTAATCACATGGCTTCTATGGAACAACCAGCCACAAGATTGCGTCCTTAGCACGTTCATTCTGGGAGTACCTACTCCTCAATCCAAAACGTTTTATTCCAACTTCTAAAGAAACTCTCTTAGAGTATCTCAAAAGTAACACCTCATCATGAGGGTACCAATGTTACAAACAAATTTTCAAATGGGCACACGATTTGAGAGTTATTGGATTTTTAGTAAAAAGGGGCAGGTGGGGTCCGGGTCTGATCTGACCCAGTTGAACCGACCCGACTCGGGTCCTACACGACCTGACCTACCAGATCTAACCCGACCCGCCCTGAATGGTCCTGACCCACTATTGTTCTGGTCTTCAAGCTCCAGCCCGATCAACTAAAGTGGATCAGTTCGTCCGACCAGGATGTGGTAGCTTTCATGTCTGCTCCTTGTCAACATAGTGTGGCCACAACATCTGATATGGTGATCCACCATGTTTGATGTAGTGGTCCTCCTCATGACCACCCCATGGTGGTTTTCATGGTCTATCTTGACAGCGACCCCCTGTTGTGTCTACCAAGGTCCGTCAGCAGCTCCTATCTGCCACCCTACGATGGTTGTCGCGAGGATCTCCACCGCTGATCATCAATCCAGTGGACACTACTGGCGGGTGTCCGTGCGCCACCACCAACGACCCTCCTTGTAGGTTACTGTTCTCACCCTAGTGCTCCATTTTCTAAACGATACCATCTATGTGATCCCTGGATCACATTCTTTACTACCTTGGCATTCATTTCTTCTCTTCATCCCTCCGGGGGTCTGACTATTCTTGGAACCTCTTGGAAAATTGTGTCACGGCTATGAGGGTCCGTCGGAAAAGAACACCAAGAACGAGGGTAGGATAATCAAAAAGAACGCCCAAAGAAAGAACATTGACCTTATTAATTTTGACATTCATTCATCCATTTATAAAAGGAGAGAGAAACAATAATCACACAAATTAATGTCCCCTAAATCCTAAAGTAAAGATTACTCATCCTACATGCATGATTGAACTATGGATTAACCTGTTTGTTGGTTGGTCTGCATTCGTTATTTGAAACTAAGAATGGGGAAAGAAATCATGAAGAAAAAATAAACCCCCAACTATGAGGATTGGATCTATTGCTAATGAAGCTTGAGTCCTGTGTTCATCATTAATTTGTCAATCTGTTGATTTCAATTCTGAATCTGATCATCAATCCTCCATTGTTCATCATTCGTCAATGAGAGGATTTTACAACACATTTCCTTTTTCTTTTTTCAGAGCCTCTAGGGATCATGAATCTGATTTTGTATCCCTACTAAGCAATTAATTGAATAAATGCATTTCAGCATCGCTGTTTCGCTGAGTTGCAGCATCTCCATGATATTTCTTTTATGAAAGGAAATAGCTACCTTGTTGCTACGTTGCAGTGTCGTTCATCACTGTTAAATGTTAAAATACACTTTTTCTAAGTTTATTTTATTTTCCTTTGAAATGTTCAAAAAATATTTTCTGCATTCAACCTATTCCAGTTGAAGTTTGGTCCTACCTAAGAAAAACCAACTGCTCTAAACATAATGGTGACCTCTAATTTAAAATCTGAGCACTTTTTTAAAAGTTACTAAAACTGCACACACACGCTATTTTTAATCAACTTAAAAATAGTTCAAAAATTTATTTTGGGCACCCCAGGCCTCGAAATCACATGCCATCTCAGTTCCTGGTCTCGAAATAATCCCATATAATTTTCAAAAAAATTACGAGAAAATCTGGGACATTATAATGGTTGTGATGGAAAAATATCACCCTTGTTGCCTTGGAGGTTGATGGTTATCTTCAAAAACCCTTGGATCAATGAATTGGTTTGTAAAGTGCCTTGGTTCTTTGCAGTTTAAGCAATGAACAATGAATTTAGGGTTGAATAGAGCATTCCTTTCCTCTATTTCATTGGTGGGTTTCTCCTATTGGTAATCAATAGATAGGTGTCCTTCATTCCCACACCCAAATAATTTCCTTAACCCTCTTAGGTAATTTATGGGGTTCTTATTTCCACACCTTTGACTAGTGGGATGTTGAAATTTCTTGGAAATATTAGATTTATCCATTGAACCACTAGAATTGAACTCCAATTTCTATTTATTATCCCCATGATACCCTTGAGATTCACTGATCTCCATCTCAACTATGAGGTAACATCAAAAAATTTCCTCGTAGTATCAAAGAATCAGATCACCAAGGATTTTCATTGACTAGGTTTTAGCCCACCAAAGAAATGGTCAACCTTGAATTCATGGGAAATTATAAAGATAGAGGCATATCGTGCAAGTCTTATGAAGTTTTCCTCATATTACCTGATAGATTTGTCATGTTTTTTATTGAAGTAAAGGAAATCCATTTCCATTTTAAGTTGGAAAGTGTGAGGAAAATATTTATCAAAAAACATTTTCTATAATTCCTTCCACCCCATCACTTTGATATCTTCCTCAAGATTCATATTCTTGATCAATTTCCACCAATGATTAGTTTCTCCCCCCACAAGATAAAAAACCAGTATAACCTTCTTTTGTTCGTAACATTAAAGGATGTAGAAGGTCTTCTCAATGGATTGGACCCATTGTTCCACAATTAAGGGATCAAATGATCCATTGAAATTTAGGATCCTTTGTCACATAAAGCTGTCAATTGTAGCTTGTTCTTTATTAGGAGGATTTGTGCACTCCTCCTGGTCTAATTTTCTATTCAGAACCTAATTCATCCAAGAGAGCATCATCACAAATTTTTTTATTCCTACTCCCATCAGGTTGGGAATCTCATTGGGGTAGTTATTACATTGCCCGTCACATTGGTTTTTTACCTAATTCCTCTAATTTTCAGACATTAGATAGAATAAAGGAAAATTAGGGATTGGTATTTTTAAACTATTAAGCACATAAATTGGAAACTGATGAAATTAAATAGATAACATATAAATGACGTGTATTTCCTTAACTTATGAATTTCAAGGTTTCAATCTAGGTTATCCATGATATATTTCCTAAAATATATTATTATGGTCATTTTTTGTTCCCTTAATAATGGTTTGTGATGAGATTATGAATTTACTAAAGCATATCCCTCGGGAGTGTGTGTAGCAAGACCCATTGTCGTGCACCTGTTCCCAGTCAAGTATAGCTCAATGTGATGTTTTTAGGTTTTAACCCCATATACATTTGTTCCATATCCACATCCACTTGTAGTATCTAGATAGAGATGTATTTTCTTGATAAACCACTTACTATATACTTTACCAAAATCTAGGTATGTTTTATTATACTTAATTTTATCCCTAAGGCTTTTTCTATAGTTTTCTAATCATAATTCAAAAAATAAATAACTTTTCATCTGATACCAATTATGAAAAACCTTCTCTTTATTACACATTAATGCATGATTTATTAATTAAGAATACACATAATACAACCCATAATATTGATAAGTTTATTGTATTTGGGAATTAGTTACATTACATCACAAATTTAAATAGTAAAAACATTTTCTTTATTGAAAAATTCCTTAACATGATCGTACTTAAAACTACATGGGATAACCTGAGGACATACATAAGAAAGAGTTGATCTATAAAACCAATTAAGGGAATAAACATCGCATAAAATGAAGAGAGTAATACATGTTATACAATGTACATATAAATGGGTCATAAAAGGGGTGAGAATCAAAAACATTAATAATAAGACATGATATAGCATGATAACATAAAGGAAACACATGAAATGTGGCAACAACTTAAAACACTCCATCATAAACATATGTCAAGGATAATTTCCAAGAAATCATGATGGAAAAATTCCCATAAATGAATTAGGTTTTCTCCATTTCCCACCATGATGTATCATTAGATTAAACATTACCCAATGCATTGGAGTTCTATATAATTTTGGGCACACCTATCACATTCATTTCATTCTCTTTCTTAAGTGTGCCACATAGATCATACAACATGGATTCATTCTTCATCATATTTTATTCCATGATAATAGAGTATATAATACATACATTTAAGTCCCTAATAAATAAGTATAATTGTATAAATGTGAAAACCCTTGATAGGAAATGGGTATTCTATACACTACACATTTGTTTTGGCATGGAAAATTGTGGTGAAATTTAGGTAGCATAACGACGTCACTTAAAGATTCATAAAATGGGTTGATGAGAGAGAAAGGGGTCTCTCATAATTTTTACTTTAAATGGATATAAATAGGGACATGAAAAAACATTTCCCAATAATAGGAATTAAAAATATAAGGAATAATATAATGAAGAAACTTGAATAAAGATGAGAATGAAAAGAACCCTTACTTGAGTGTGTGACTCCAAATGCTTGGGAGGAGATTCTTGAGAGATTGGGGGCACCTTGGGAGGACTATTGAGAGGGGTGGTCAGATTAAGGACATTCTCTAAGGATTTTTAGTGCAGGGAAATGGTATCTTGGGTGGAGTGATAGTAATTGATCTCTTTCTTTCTCTATTATGGTAATTTCATGCTTGGTTGGATCCCACTTCCCCTTATCTTCCCTTGTTTGTTTTCTCTTTTTTTTAATAAATTTTCATGTCATGAATCTGGATCTCCATATTCATGACTGAACCGTCTTGGTAACTCAAAAATACTCTCATGCCCAGTTTTGAACCGCGGTCTCTTCGATGCTTGATCACAGGGGTATACCATTCATCTACATCTTCAAATGCATTAATAAATTAAAATTTAAAATGATAATATTAAAAAAAATATTTTTGTATGTTTGTCTCTATAAAATTGAATTAATTTTGTATATGTACATGTGAAATTATTTTATGGAATTTTGAGTGTAACATATTTAGCCAATTTTTTAATTAATAATTAAATATTTATTATTTTATATATATGTAAAATTGAAAAAATGGCTTTGATAAAACAAAATACCATTAAATGTATTTTAATTTTAATTAGTCATTATTTTTAATTAAATTATAACCCATTTTTCAATAAATATATGACATATAAATATGATGTATAATACATATTTAGTATTTTATAAATAATATTTAAGAAAATTATATATATATATATATATCAATATATATTTATATATGAAATAAGATTTTTAATAAAATATATTTTTTATTTTATATGAAATATTTAATTAAATATCATTTATATCAAGTGTAGATGTATATTTAGTTATATATAAATCATATTTGATAAAATATTTTATATTTTTATCAATATAAATATATTATATATTAATATATGATTTTTAATGATATAATTTCTTTTTTATGAAATTTACTTTTTGATAGTGTTTTTAGCACTGATAAGGGGGTTCCTTTATCAACACTTTTTTTACCATCGATAAAGGGAATCTATATTAGATCAATAAATAGACTTGTGCACACACGTACATGTACACATGAAAAATATACATATATACACATACACATCTACATACATATATATATACACACATAAACACACATACACATAAATACATACAGTTATACATGTGAATATATTTTAAATTATTTAATATCAATATAAATATATATTTAAATAAATATATTCATTTATATATTATATAATTGTTTAAATAAAATGTTAATATATTATATTTATTTTAATTATATACACATTTGGTAATTAATGTGTATAAATAAACTATTAAATATTTTCACTAATATAAATTTGATAATTTTTTATATATAAAATTATGAAAATAAGATACATTTTTTATTAAAATTTATATAAATCATATTTATATAGTTTATTTCACTACTACACATATTCCCTTTAACAACGAGCAAAATGGATTTTAACAGTTCTAAAAAAGTTTTGTTAATCGCAGCACTGATAAAGGGGGTCCTTTATCCATGCTAAAAAAATAACTAATAAAGGCCCCACTTTATCAGTGCTCAAAATAGCACTGATAAAGGCCTAGATGGTTGTAATGTGTTGTTAATATAACAAAACACCTAGTAAAAACCTTTAACTTCAAATAATTTTATATACATTTAATTAACATCATGAATAAAAAAAATTCCATCCAGGGTATATACAAAAAAACACTATTATATACATTTTAAACAATGTTTTATATAATTACATTTACAAATATCCAAAAAAATATTTAAAAACATTAAGGTTTCATATTTTGATGCCTATGACCCCCTCTCAAAAATGTCCACCCATGGTATCAGTTTCCAAGAAAATCATCTCAACCCAAGAAAAAGATTATGCCTATATAAGAAAACAAATATTATGTTGGTAATACTATAAAGAAATAAATTAAACATTAATATGAAAAAATACATTAATAAAATGTCAATTTTTAATAAAAAAATAAACATTTGGAGTTATACCAGTCACACCATGTATTGTATTGATTCGGGGTGATTCCCACACATTACAAATGATTTATGGATCATTGTCTTAAAATATAAAAAACAATCTGAATATGTTTGATTGGTTTTAAGTATGTCACTTTTTCTTTTACTAAAATTAATGTCAATTTTAAACAATGAAACATTTGGTGTTATACCAGTCACACTATGTGTCATATTGAAGTGTGAATGATTTCTATATGTCATAAATTACTGATGGATCATTTTCCTAAAGTATCAAAATAACCCAAATGTTTTTGCTCTATTTTTAGTATATTTGTTTTTTTTTTACTAAAATGTCATTTCAAACTAGAAACACAAATTTTGAGTCATACCGGTCACATCGTGAGTCAGTTTGATGTGATACTATTTCTTACACATCAAAAATGACTTATGAATCATTGTCTAAAATTATCAAGACAATCAGAGCACATTTTCTTGATTTTCAGTGAGTGATGTATTTTAAACTAAAATGTCAATTTTAAACTGATAATGAACACTTTTAGTCATACCAGTCACACCGTGAGTTAGATTTATATGTGGTTGATTTATACACATAAAAATGACTCATGTATTGTTTTCTTAAAGTATCAAAACAATTTGAATATGTTTGATTAGTTTTCAAAATGTCACTAGTTATTTTTACTTAAATTAATGTCAATTCTAAATAAAAAGACTCATTTTGAGCCATATCGGTCACAATGTGTGTCGTATTGAGGTGAGGTTGACTCTTACATGTCAAAAATAACTCATGGATCGTTCTCCTAAATTATTCAACTAGTCCTAATTCGTGTTCCAAATTTTCAGTATGTCACTTGTTCTTTTTACTAAAATTAATGTCAATTTTAAATAAAAACACGACACTTTGAGTTATATCGGTCACATTGTGCACCATATTGAGGTTTTGTTGATTCCTACACATCAAAAATGACTTATATATCTTTTTCCTAAAGTATAAAAACAATCTGAATTAATTTTATTAGTTTTCATTATGCTGGTTGTGTTTTTTACTAAAATGTCATTTCAAACTAGAAACACACATTTTGAGTCATACCGATCACATTGTGTTTCAGTTTGATGTGAGACTATTTCATAAATGTTATAAATGACTTATTAAATACTTTCCTAAATTATTAAGATAATTTGAGTGTGTTTACTTGGTTTTCAGTGAGTGACATGTTTTGATCTAAGATGTCAATTTTAAACTAATAACGGACACTTTTAGTTATACTAGTAACACCATGTGTCAGATTAAGTTGTGGTTGATTTTTAAACATCACAAATGAATAATGTATCATTTTATTAAAGTATAAAAAAAATATGAATGTGTTTGTTTGGTTTTCAGTATGTCACTTGTTCTTCTTTGCTTAAATTAATGTTAATTTTAAATAAAAAGACACACTTAGAGTCATATCGGTCATACCATGAATTGTATTGAGGTTACATTTACTTCTACATGTCACAAATGACTCATGGATAATTTTCCTAAATTATCAAAACAATCTGAATGTTTTTTCTCAGTTTTTAGTTTTTCACTTGTTCTTTTTACTAAAATTACTATCAATTTTAAATAAAAAAGAGACACTTTGAGTTATACCATCCACACCATGCATCATATTGAGATACGATTTATTCTTAAACATCACAAATTACTTTTATATTGTTTTTATAAAGTATAAAAACAATACAAATCTATTTTATTAATTTTTAGTATGTCAGTTGTTTTTTTTACTAAAATGTCATTTCAAACTGGAAACACGCATTTTGAGTCATACCGGTCATATTGTGCATCAGTTTAATGTGATACTAGTTCATACATGTCAAAAATTACTTGTGAATAGTTTTAATAAATTATCAACACAATCAGAGCGTGTTTTCTTGGTTTTCAATGAGTGGCACATTTTGAACTAAAATGTCAATTTTAAACTGATAACGGACACTTTTTATCATAATGGTTACACCATGTTTCATTTTGAGGTTTGGTTGATTACTACATGTCTCAAATGACTCTTGAATCATTTTACTAAAGTATCAAAACAATCCTAATGTGTTTTCTCAATTTTTAGTATGTCACTTGTTCTTTCTTACTTAAATTAATGTCAATTTTAAATAAAAAAGACACACTTTGAGTCATAAAAATCACATCATGAATCATATTGTGGTGATATTGATTCCTACACATCAAAAATGACTCATGGATCATTTTCCTAAATTATTAAAATAATTTGAATTTGTTTTCTCAGTTTTTAGTATTTCACTTATTCTTTTTACAAAAATTAATGTCAATTTTAAATAAAAAAGAGACACTTTGTGGTCAAACAGTTAATTTAGATTACGTTAATATAGTATAGAACATATAATATTATGAAGAAAACATAGTTTATTAAAAAAACTTTACATTCTCATTGAATTATGAGTTGCAGGCTTGAAGTTCTATATCTCATGAGCATGAGAATCTTCAAACAAACCACCCCAACTTGAACAAAAAAATACACCTGTATAAGATGTGAGTAATTATAAAAATATATAAATTAAACATAAATATGAAATAATCCACTACTTATATGGAAGTCACATCTTCATGCTATTTTTGTTCATTCTTACATCAGATTTATTGCCCATTTGTTTCTAAGAAAATCTATATCATCTTGTGAACATGAGTTTTTTTCGACAGTCATAGTAGTACTGGAAAAATATAAATACACAAAGGATTAAAAAATATTTTAAATGAAATAGTAATTATGTTTCAAAATACCTCTTCAATGATGCTAGTTTGTTCATAGAATATGATCTCTCTCATAAATTTACAAACTTAATAACCACAATATTTTTCATTTTTTTATTTTATACACTGCATAAACATTAAAAAAATGATTAATTTGTTTTGATATGTGTTTGGATAGTGAAATATTATTATATATACCATGATAATTTTCCATTCGTAGAACTTGGCAGGGTCCTCATGCTTAGCCCCTAGCCACATTCCTTTTTTTATGATATTGATGCACCACCCTATCATAACATAATCCTCATTAAAAGGTAATATAAATTATATAACTTGATGTTTAGTTATAAAATTAAAGATGTAGTGTATTAAAAATTAAAAAATTCCATCATGTGTGGTTAGTTTGTTGGGTATCCATGAATTGAATCCAAGAAATAAATCTTTGGAGTATCCAAAATTGACGGCAATGAGCATCCAATGCTTCCTAAAATCATAAAAAGGAATAAGTAATGAAATAAATTAAAATAAATTTTATATGATTAAATTGTAGAGTTTTACCTCTTCATTGTTGGTATTAAGAAGAGTCTGTCGTCCGTAAGTTTTCTTTCAAATGATTTGACCAGGCCCGCCACTATTTCAGCCTTTTTTTATTCTATTTTTGGTTGCTCTATAGAGGTGGTGTGAGGACTAACCAGTCTAAAAAATCATGATAAAATCCATTAAATTGTTTTTGATATATATGTTTTCTAAAAATATGAAATTTATTTAGTCATAATTAACATAGTATATCAGCTTTTGGAAAATCAAATCATGAAAACATACCTCATCTATAAATTTACAACTGAGACACCTAGCCAATCATAGTCTAGGATTTCACTTACATTCTCAACACCAATTAAGTCTTGAACTTCCTCTCAGTACATATTTTCTTCAAAATCAACTATGTTACTACAACCATTTTTTAACTTTACATCCATGTGAACCTTCAATGATAGTAAATGCAGATATATAACTTCAATCTATTCTATGATCGATCAAGTGATCTTACAAATCCACTAGAATAATTAGTCTTTAATAAAAATATAATAAACATAGAAAAAGGATTTCAGAAGGTTCATATACATGATCGTTTGTAAACTTGATTAACTCTTTCACTCCATCTTCATACTATTTTTTCAGAAGATTGGCATCTATCCATTATTTATTCATATCCATCCTATTTGATTCAGTAATATTAATATTTAACAAAATAAATACACAAAACATTGATATAAAAATTAAGAAAGGCTAAAAAATGTGGGTTTAAATATAGATCACAAGGGTTAACTCAGCACTTTAAAAATAAAACAATATTTTACAACATTTTTAACATGTTCAAATCACCCAAACTCTTGGTTTGAAATCCAATTAACATAAGAATAATTTTTAAAATATCAAGTGATTACCACTGATTCCTTTTGGCTATTAGTTCTCTACAGTGAGTCTTTATATTATCCAAAGTTCAAATCTAAAAACCCCTTTAATGGATCATCCATTTTGAAATAGAATTCTAGATCCACTAAACCATTGAGATATCAAAAAAACTAATTAACAAACTTCCAGTGATCCTTCCATAGATTCACCATTAATATTTTAACTAAAAAATCTCATAAATGATATAAGGTCTTATACGCACCATAATTTACATCAAACATAATATAACTAACACATATAGAACCTTTTATCTTTTCACAGGACTCACCCTTCGCATGAATATTCCTACATGATTTTTTCTTGAATATCACATATAAATTCATAACATAAACCAAATTACATAAGAAAATCCTTTATATTAGATCTAATTCCACACATAACTATTTTTTGAACCATAGTCTATGAATTATATAGATTATAGAACTTTCACCATCTTACTGAAATTCGAACATGGCTTCCAAACCCATTCTCAATGTCACCACAAATAGAAGGAAAATACAAGAGAAAAATTGAGTGGGAACCAGTGAAATAATTGAGGCATAATATCAAATTATTGAGGAAGATCTCAAAATAGACTTTAGACAGTGGAAACTTTCATAAAGGTTGCCTCTGTATAGGTTTGGGATAATGGATTTTATGCCAATCCTTGAAGACAAAATTGACACCCTAAAGCACTAGTTTAAAATATCATTGAAATATGTAGAAATGAATATATCCACCATAGATCACATCATTAGAAACCATAGGTTAGTGATCCTAAGGACTGACTAAGTTTACTATCATTCCATTCACACTATAATCCATGAATTTTTGGTCGAGTGGGAATGGGTGGGGCATGATCAGCTGGTTTTTTGAAGGCTGAGTTCAAAGCCCATGGCATAGAGTCCATGTGGGTGATTCAATAAAAGATTTCCTAGAAAGAGGAGGAGGAGTGTCAACTGATGGATCTTATCTTGGTGAGGGATGGGAATGTCACATGTCTAAGGACCTAATTGGTGGATTCCAAAGTTTATCTTTCCTAAGTAGTGGATCAGGTGGTGGTGTGCAGGGCTTGAAAAGATGAACACCAAGTATTGGAAGCCCAAGTGTACCCATGAGAGGAGTCTAAGATACCAGAGCTCTTGAGTGTGTTGAAGTATTCCAAATCCTCCCATAAAAGGATTGATGGGCTAGATAATTCAATGTATTAGGCACTTCTATAGCCAATTTTATACCAAATGAGAAATCCCAAGTTTGGATAGTCCTCATTTTTTCAAGTAACAATATTATACCCATTTGAATCTTAAGTTTAAAATTTTGATGCAACTCAGTCTTTCTAAAAAAAATAATAAAATAGAACCTATAGATAATGTTACTCGTTTTTAGTGTGAGAAAAAAGTGTAAATATAAGATCATTCATATTACTTGAGATCACAAAATAGGGTTAGATGGGTTAGGTTTGGAAAATTACATTAGTTATCGCCTGAGATATTTATATAATTAGGGAATGGGGCTAGATGTGATACCAAATGACTAATTCACCAAATAAAAATACATAAATTCATGGGGTAACAACATTGACGGTGATGAAACTCTATATAAACATAAGGGAAGTGGTAGGGTTTGGTAAATTGTGACTTATAGAGTTTGAACTGAGGGGTGAAGTGACATATAGGCTGAGGATGATCATTGACCATATATTTGATATGTGGGTTACACTATAATATTTTTAGAAATGGGAGTAAATAATGTTGAGGATGACCATTGATTTTATTCTAAACATGGGCTCCCCCACATAGTTATAGAGGAAGTTTTCTCTAGGAAGTGTTCCTTAAAGGAGTATTTGCGGGCCAAGACTGGGGAAAATTCCTATCAATGCAAACCAATGGGAGTCTATTTGGAAATGAATGATTGAGTTGAAATTTTTAAATCAAAGGATAGAAAGTGCATTTTTATATAAAAAGAAGATCCCCATTGTGATTTTGAGCACTCTAGGGGACACTCCATCATGCATTAAACATATTGATGGTGTGATCTAGTACCATTGGAGGCTTTGTGGGAAATTATAAATTCTAATTGGATACAACTTCATATATGTGGTGCGAGTGAGAGATAAAGAAAGGGAAGGGGGATACCTTATCTTGGAGGGGGTTTAGCGACAATGGTAGGGTTCATTGCCAGTGAAGCGGTCGGCAGCGACAACGACTAATAAATATTTATTTATTTATAGTTATAATTATAAATATATATAATTATAATTATAAAATTGTAAAAAATATATTTACTAAAAAAGTTTAGTCATAAGTAGAAGAATCTGACCATTTATCAAAGATGAAAAAAAGTAACAAATAGGTAAGAGGGAGGACGAGGTCAAACAATGAGATAGGCCCTTGTCCAAATATAAAAACTATAGAGAAAAAGGATCATCCTCGTGATCATAATCAGATCTGTCACCCTCATAAGCCGATTACCATTTATACTATGAATATTTTTTATTGGTAAGTGCAGAATACATCTTCTTAAGTCTTTCTTGCTCCGGTGAGATTTGAGTCCTGGAAGACGTGGTGGACACATCATGCCCACCGTGCTACAGTCCAGTCATCATGCCCATGTCCCTATCCACAACCCTTTGGATGCCTTCACCTTCTCTAGGTTTTCTGATGCCAACCTCCTTCAAGATCTTGCAAGAGGACGCCCCACTTGACGATCCTTTGTCAGGTCACAACCAGAATGATCATTTTTCTCAATTGACTTGGTTTTCCAAGGAGGGACCATTTGAAATACCCCATCATCCACAAGATTTTGTTTGCCTTTTCAAGGCTTCACATGAGAAGTAACATCTTTTTTATTACCCTTTTAATTACTTGAAGCAGTATCTTATTCAATCAAGAATTGTTGATCAACCACACTTTGAGTATCATCTTCATTCACTTGTTCAATTGTAGTGGGAACAACTTATTACTTCTAAGAGTCAACATACAAGCATTTGACATTGTCAATATCATCAAAGGAATTTACCTCTTCAGTAAAGATTGCATCCCATGACTTCCTCTTAGCCTCATTAGTCTTCTTAACACAAGAAGCTTGCATATCAATCCCATCATCACAAGCAAGGGATTCCAACACTATCAAGGCTTTGATAGGATATTCCTCCCTTGCTTGTCTGCCATTTTGGATTTTTATGAAACCAGCATCATCATCCTGGATAGAAGCCCCTACCTCTACTTGCATAATCCTACTATCAGGTTGTCCACTTGAAAGAGTATTCGAATGACCTGCATTAACATCAATTGGAGCAAAATTTTACCCAGAATTGTTGCCTTTATCATCCTTCCTTTCATTTATATGTTGCCCATTGGCCTCATTCCTAGGAGCAATCGGATGTCCCGTCATGGGTGCATTTTTGTACTCAATTTTAAGATTCAAATCCCAATCCTCTATTGAGATTCATCACATATATATATATATAGAAAACATGAATAATAATAAGGGTATGATGTATAAATGAACATTCATGATGAATACATAACATATGCATGTCAATTATACTCACGCAATAATATATTTATTGACCAAATTCATTGGAAACATATATTTATTTAAATATATTTATTTATTTATAATTATAAATATATATATATATATATATATTTAAAATGTATTTATATACAATTATAAATATATAATTTTAAATATATAATTATAAATATATTAATTATTTCATAAAAATTATTATAATCTTATAATTATTTAAATATATATATATTTAATTACAATCTTATAAATCCTTTTATAAAAAATTATATATATATTTTAATTATTAAAAAAATATATTAATTGTAAACATACATTTTTTATTTAATATATATAAATGAACTTTATTTTTTAATATAAATATAATAATTTTATATAAATTAATAATATTATTTTTTAAAAACTTTTATCAGTGCTAATAATAGCTCTGATAAAGGGATGATTTATTAGCACTTTTAGCTAGTGCTGATAAATGTCCCCCTTTGATCAGCGCATTTTTCTTAGTGCTGATAAAAGTCGACACTACCCTTACGCCGATCTGTGGTAGTGATATATTTCTATATGAAATAAGATTATTAATAATATATAATTTTTTAATTAAATATCATATATATCAAGTGTAAATGTATATTTTGTCATATATAAATCATATTTAATAAAATATATTATATTTTTATCAATATAAATATATTTATATATTAATATATTATTTTTAATGATATAATTTCTTTTTTATGAAATATTATTTCTGCTAGTGTTTTTAGCATTGATAAAAGGGTTTCTTTATCAACACTTTTTTAGCACCCATAAAGGGTACCTATATCAAATCAATAAATAGACTTGCGCACAGACATACATGTACACATTATAGATATACATATGTACACATACACATCTACACACACATATACACGGGTGTGTGTGCGCACATGCACACACATGTATATATTATTTGTTTGAGGGTACTATTGACGCCAAAATCAAGGAAAATCCATAACAAAGGAACAGACTTAGGGGATGCCTCATGAAGACCGCTCACAGATCCCTCGTAGCCCTATGGCCGATGTAGAGCTCTCCCTTCACGAACCCTCCACAGAGTAAGGAGGTGGGGTGCTCCGTGAGTCGATTTGACGTTCGTAAACCCGCCGTGGAGCAACAAGGATGGGTGCTCCGTGAACCCCTTTGACATTCACAAACCTACCGCGGAGCAACAAGGTTGGGTGCTCCACAAACCCCTTTGACGTTTGAAAATCCACCGCGGAGCAATGATGCGGGGTGCTCCGTGAACCCCTTTGACATTCACGAGCCCGTCGTAGAGCAATGAGGCGGGGTGCTCCGCGAGCCAATTTGACATTCACGAACCCACTGCGGAGCAAGCTCCAGCTTTGTGCCGAGCGGGCTCTGCTTCACGGCACCTCTTGCCTATAAATACTGGGCTCCCCTCGAGCCCAAAGGATGGATCCTTTGACCTTTCACCTTCTGAGCTCCCACATCACAAAGAAATTTCTGCTCTGCGAACCATGAGCTCTTCAAGGCACTTTTGCATCCTGAAGGGCCTTCCCCTTTGTGTGAATTCCACCCCTCTTTAAAGAGGGATGCCCTTTGTAGAGACCACGGGCCTCTGAGAAGGAAGGAGATCCCCAAGGGGACTCAGGTCATCACTGAGTGTTTATGCTTCGTGAAACACCCTTCATACACATGTGATCTGCATGCTAAGGCATGGTCATTGTGCTTCACGAATCACATTGCTTCACAATGTTATGCTTCGCAAGGAACCCTTTCTTCGTGAGGCTTTTCTCCACAAATACTTTTCCACTTCGTAAAGCACCTTCCATATGCACTTATTCCCTATACCTAGGCTAGGCGACTTCACTTCGAGACCTTCACAAAGCCCCTTTTCTTCATGGAGCACTAGATCTTCACAAGGATTCTACCTATGAACCCCTTTACTCTGCAACTCCTTTTCTCATGTGGCCCTTCAGGTTTTCATGGAGCAATTTCAAAGTCCCTTGGGTGATGCTTCCCATTACATTGCTTTGCCTCATGCTTCTTCGCATAGGCATGCTAACGGCTATTGCTTCTTCGCATAGCCACACTAATGTGGACCCCCTAATGGATCGCTCCATAACACCACCTCACCACAACATTGTTGATGCCTTCCTTTCCACAAGGGAAGGCGGGTATTAGTTATGTAAGTCCTAGGGGTGTGGAGCGAACCCACCTCGTTCAAACTTCAGGATGTTAAACTGCCAAACGCCATTGTCCTCAGCACATGACGTTAAACTGTGACCACTCCCCATGTGTCGGACGCAGGGTTCCCCCCCTGGACATTCTGCATGCCCACTGTTCTCCATGGGAGTGAGATTATTCCTCACATGGAATGAGATTCACTTTATCGGAGAAACATCTATCTGTGGGGGAAAGAGAAACCACCCTGGTGTAAGACCCTAGCTTTTCTTGCAGGAGGTAGCATCTCTGCTCCTCCTCTCTTCCTGGGTGCCAAATCCCTCTCCTGCTAGTCTTTGTCACCATTCGGGCCTCCATCCTGGAGTAAGTCCCAATCTCCATCACCTCAGGCTGTTAACTAGGCGTAATACCCTATTTCCTTTTTGGGCCGCTAACTACGTGTAAGCCACATTCCACTTTTCACGGACGCACCTTCCGCGACGTGATCGTCGGGACTTTGCTGCCCCTTGTTTCTCACACCAAGCATGGATCACATGGGATTAGAGTAAGCATTTACTATGACATACTCTCTAGGAAATCTATAGTGTAAGTCCCACACACTCCACCTGAACTACGAGGTCTTTGATCCTTGCCAAGGTAAGGTACATAGGAAGCCTCACTGAGGTTCAAGCCCAACACCCATTGGTCCCAACCATCTTCATGTCAGTTTACTAAACACCAACCTGAACTATGTGGACTTTGATCATTGCCAAGGTAAGGTATGTAGGAAGCCTCTTTGAGGTTCAATCCCAACACCCATTGGTCCCGATCATCTTCACATCAGTTTACCAAACACCAATCTGAACTACATGGACTTTGATCCTTATCAAGGAAAGGTATGTATAAAGGATCCCTAAGGTTCAATACCAACAACCATTGGTCCTGAAAATATTCACATCGGTTTACCAAACACCAACTTGAACTACATGGAATTTGATCCTTGCCAAGTCAAGATACATAAGAAGCCTCCCTGAAGTTCAAGTCTATCACCCATTGGTCCCGACCATCTTCACGTCAGTTTATCAAACCCATCCCGAAATACATGGACTTTGATCTTTACCAAGGCAAGGTACATAGGAAGCCTCCCTGAGGTTCAACCCCATCCAGTTGTAAGCCTTTGTGACCCCATTCAGTGGTAATCCATTGTGACCCCATTCAGTGGTAATCCATTGTGACCTCATCCAGCGGTAAGCCGTTGTGACCCCATCCAGCGGTAAGCCGTTGTGACCCCATCCAGCGGTAAGTCGTTGTGACCCCATCCAACAATAATCCATTGTGACCCCATCTAGCATTAAGCCATTGTGACCCCATCCAATGGTAAACCGTTGTGACCCCATCCAGTGGTAAGCCATTGTGACCCCATCCAGTGGTAAGCCATTGTGACCCCATCCAACTATAATCTGTTGTAAACCCCATTCAGCGGTAAGCCATCGAAGTCCCTAATCGATGGTAAGATGTTTTCAGGTAAACTATGAGGACTTTGATTCCCAGCCATAGGGATACATAGGAGGTATCTTTGAGACTCAATCCCAACATCACCTTCATCCTTGAGTCAACCCCATCTCATTCTCCACCCACATGACTTAACCATCAATCATCCATCTTGATTCTTGCCTGATCTGCCACATCCTGGTGGGATCATGACACCTCATTCCCCATTCCCTTTAACAACAATCAGGTAGCTAACCATGTGTTAGCCCCAACATCAGTGTTCCAATCAGTCCGATCTGTCTCCACTTGATGTTAAACTTGTGAAATAACCTATGTTAAACATAGGAAGATTATGAAAACCTCATATACATGCTTGTGGTATATAATTCCCCACATTCGATGTGTGATTCCTTGGTCTTTCATGCCCTCGAGAATCCCTATAATAAGGGAAAGATACCCAAATGCGCCAGTGTTCCAATGTCCAGACACGCCAGTGATGTCCAACGTGACTACTCCCTCGATTAAAGGTTGCTACCCTAACCAGAGCCCTTGGAATGTCCCGAAAGAAGTAGTGTAATTAACTGGTGTTCATGAAGATATGGCACTGGGAAGAGTTTCACGAACAATATCTTAATCTATAAGGGAGACCCAGATTATGTGACAAGTTCCGAGGAGGAATCCACAAAAGGAAGAACAAACATCCCATCATCCTATTTCGATCAAGGAGAAAATGTCTCTGAACAAGGAATGGATGTCGTCTGCCTTTGGAAAGCGGGAATGCGGGGCAACAAACAACATCGTCTTCCTCGAACAGATGGATGCATGTGCCCTGGAGAAAGTGTCAGAAATAGAAATGGTGAACTCGACGTGAATTTATTCTCCTCAATATAGATATTAGTAGAGTTTGAGACATTAATGGATTAGCGTGTCACCGAATCTAGCTATCTGGCGCCGGGTTCCACAAATCAAATAGAGGGCCTAACATGAAACTCACTAGAAGTTAGGGTAGTCAAAACATTGGACATCTCGGTCTATGACATTGTCAGCATGGATCCATCTTACCAGACATGGAAGAAGGAATGGCATTAGGGCACTGGTCGCCGATTCCTTTCCTTTCGACACTAATGGTGTGATCTCCCTGACTTTCTAGGAACCAAGATACTGAAGGAATCCAATCACCGCCCGCCCACCGATGTAGGTGCAGGGGCAATGCCAATGCGACAGTCTCGTGCGACTCCACCACTTCCACAACAATCTCCATGCCTACAAACATCGGGTTCCCATGCCCCATTTCCCTATCTGAATTCATTAAGTAGAGAGTGATCATCAAACTTGTACATCGGTATGAGGAGGAGGGAATTATCCCGACTAGGGATATGGCCCTCCAGGATCTATAGGCATCTGCACCTCACCACCAACTCCACCCCCAAGGGCCACGCAAGGATACACTACTCCCCACTCTAACATACAATCGTTTCGGGAGCCTTTCCCTGGAATGCCTTGATGACTCTCTCCCCTACACCGACGAGGTAGGGGATGTTTGGGCCAACCCGGTCAGGATCCTGATTCAGGGGCCCCCAAGGAGGTATCCCACTAGGCCGCTCTAGCACTGTCATCCAATCCCACGAGTCGAGGAGCGGGTAAGCCATGCGCCTACACTGTTGGCCCTGGTCTGGTTGACCCAACGCCAGTGTCGGGAATAGGACGAGGAGGATGCCCGCCAAGAGGCATCAACCTCAGCAACTGATGTGGCTCAGGCCATTGCCAACATATATCATCAACCCCTTGTGTGTACTGAGTAGGGGAACTTGTATACCCAGTCCGAATTAAGGCCCCAACTGCCCCATGGGAAGGCTGGGTCGACTCTCTCGGCCGCCAGTACAGGTAATGGCCTCTGCCAGTATAGAGGCCCTCCTCGTACCACCACCATGGAGAACACGGGTCTTCCCCGCTTCCAGGCTCGGCATGGAGGTCCACCTCCTGCTACCCTCAGTCTGAATGAGGGAACTCCCCACGATGGTGAAACCTAGTATGGAAGCCTCTCTCGTGCTCATTACATCGGGTGTGGAGTTATCCCACCTGCCACAGACCGCCGATGTGGGGACGTTGTGCATCTGGTCAATCACCAGAGTGGGGGCCCTCCCCATGTTTTTACAGCAGCTGGAGAAGGTCCTCCTCGCCTCAGCAACCAGAGGGGTGAAGGCTAGCCTCACTTCACCAACACCCCACACAGAGGCCCTACCCGTGTTCAGCTTGACTAGTATGAGGACCTTCCTCGCGCTGATGTCTCTAGGGGAAACAGGCATGGGGGTCTCAGTCGTGCTCCTATGGGCTCAAGCAGAGGTCCTACCCATTCCAGAACTTCCCACAGGGGTCCTCCCCATATCTCTTTTGATATCTGTCCCGATGATCCTCGTACCCCGGCTTACTCAGGAAGAAGTCCTCCCCGCCTCAGCACTAGTACGACCAAAGGTCCTCCTCGTACTGAAAATTTGCCCTACCTTGAAGAACCATCCCGGGGTAGGAGGGAGAGTCGTTTTCTCCATAAAAGAAACACTGAGAAGATTCATACTAAGATCAAACCAGTTTTTTTCTCATATTCTGAAGCCGAATATGACTCAATGATGGAACCCTCACCCAGGTCCTCAGTGTCAAGGGTCGGGGCAGGAACAAGGTGCATCAGCCTAGTACTCCCAAAATGCGAGGTCCATCAGATTCCCATCTCCCTCCAAAGGTATATCTAGGAGGATGAAAATTTGGCAACCCCATAGGTTACGGTCATGAAATTTCCACCATCATCTCCAGAATCACTCTCTACCTCAACTAGATATCACAGAGAGCTATTATGGGGACCAATGGTGGAAGAAAAACACCATGGTCCACCGCCAGTAGCCGTATCCCCCGCACCGAAAACTGTGGTTGTCATCCCATCTTACCGCAATGTCATGGATAATTCAACTCACTCTTCATAGGATAGCCCAAAATGTGGCAGTTTGTATGCTCACTCACTATACTCTCCACTGTCTATCCTACCATCCCAGCAGTCTACTTCAGTACCGTTGCCTATTCCCCAACCACCTCTGGTTGATGACTGGGGCAATGAAGGGATAGACCTTGAATCCGAGCCAAGGAGCTTATGAAATATCCTCATAGTGGACCACTTCCCTGAGATGTTTTGTCCCATGGAAGTGCCAAATTTCTGCGTGCTTGAATCCCTCACCCCAGAGGAAGTTGAGTGTTTCCTTCAAACCCTCTAGGAGACGCACTTCCTCCTTTATCACTAGCGAGTGGATTATCCGAAGATCCAAGCGCATTTAGAGGACATTGGTGAACAATGTCGTCTAGTTGATTTAGCCGCACTTCCTATGGCCTAGTGCCCTGAGTCACCAGGTCACCGTAGGTCCCTCCAGCAACGATGCGTTCAGAACTTTAGGGTACTCCACAAGATTATCAAAGAGGCTTCCCCCATGTGCAGATCTGTGGCTGGGGGCAATATGCTACCCTCCTCTTCAGTCTGATCCGATGGCAGCCTAACTTTCTAGGTGATATCGAGGACATGCCCCTGGGTAGAGACATGATTAACATGGCCAGCCTATCAAAAGAGGAGAATGAGCTAGAGCTCCTTAATGGGGACCTCCCCCTGAAGGCATGCCACAACTATTGGATCCGTTGGGGAGGGTTACTCGCCAAAAGCGAAGCCTTCTAGGTCTCCCCATGCCCACTGAGGCATTAGTCCTCATCCAGAATCCTAGTAAGGGAAAGGAACTCCTTGGATCTATCAAGCCCTTTAACCTGTCTAGATCAGTGCAAAAGGAGGAGGACAACCCTGAGAAAGCTGTGTTGCATCAGCAACTCGCCGAACAAAAGAAGGTGGTCGATGATCTCATTAATGAAAGTGTTGTAGAGTGACGACCAGACTACGGTGATCCTAGGTTGGGGCAGCATGGGCAGGCATAGCTTCCCCTTGGAAAATTACCTCCAGTTGACCCTGACCATCCTTCCCACATAGACAGGGTTGAGGCCAGAGCTTACAGAAAGAGGGTGTGGTACATATCATTGAATCCTACTGAAAGGCGTAACAATCCTTGGGATCTAGTTCGGATTCCCCCAAATGCCCTACAGGTCACTCTACTAGTCACTACACGAGCCGTTGGGCTGCCTTATCATGTTGAAGAACTCGCCAAGAACTCGCCAATGCACTAGTGGTCAGGGATCCCCATCAAGACAGGAACCCCAACCCAGATAATCCAATGGAAGCACTCATTTCCCATCTCGAAGCCTTAGAGATGCGACAGGTGGTGCTCCCACCTGATGGAAATCCATATCCAACATGGGTGGATGATATGCCAACACCTTTGGGTTTCAGAAATCCCACCTTTTCCCCCTTTAATGGGATAGGGGACCCTCCAAAGCACCTGACCCACTTTACCTCAAGGTGTGGACCCATGTTGGGAACTCCGGCACAGCTGGACACTGCCAAGCTCTAATGTTTTGTGCAGACATTGGAGGGGCCTGCATTTGTCTGGTACAGCCAGATCCCCATCAGATCAGTAACCAGCTGGGAGGACCTCCGCAGGTAGTTCCTCTACCAGTTCAGTTCCACCATGCAGAAGATGAGTATCGAATACCTCTTCAAGTGCAATCAGAGGCCTGATGAGCGTGTCGCCAACTTTGTCGCTCGGTGGAAAGGACTCACATATTCCCTTGACATACCACTGACTCAAGAGAAATTGTTGACAATGTGCATAGAGAACATCAAGATATAGTTGGTCCCCTATCTGATCACCCATAACTATCCCTGAAGATTTTGAGACTACTTTGATAAGGCCCAGTGCCTAGAAGAAGCCTTACAGCAGGTCAATCAAGCACGTCCGCTACCCCCTGTGATCCCCGCGAGAAGGTCCGCTAGGGATGAGCCTACTGCAGTGGCCCAAATAGAGGCCCCTAGGTTACTAGAGTTGTTTCCAATGGAGCTTCCTCCATAGCCTCATAGAGGCCCTCTACCTCAGGCGCAGCCACCAGCCCAGCAGTGCCCACCTTAGAATCATCAGGTGCCCCTGTGCAATGTGTCGTCACCGCCCAGGCGAGATAACGGAGTTCCACCTCCTTAGCAGGCTCCTCTAGCCCCTCATTAGGGTTAAGCTCTAAGGGCCCCCTTTTCATACAGGAGAAACTAGACCTACTCATTCAATGAGACACATGTCCCTGATTACTTCTGTAGTGCCTTGGAGCAGGGGATTCTATGTTTGCCTGAGTGTAGAAGTCCGAAAGAGGTAAACCTCACTGATCACCCTAATTATTATCCCTAACACTGGATCCTGGGGCACACTCTCAAGAAGTGCTATGTGTTCAAAGACTGGCTTCAAGACCAGGTAGATAACAACATAGTCCGTTTAGGCCCAGCTCCAGCATAGGTGGCATGCGTCTTCATAAGGGCATACAGCAGCAGCGACAACGAGGGTGAGTGGCATCAGGTTTCTAGTCACTAATACCATAAGTATGATAGCTGGATGGCTCTCAAGATAGTTTCATATGCCCATGGTGTCATTCGGGTGTGCCTAAATTGGCCAGAGACTTTAGAAGCTACAACCACCACTTCTGCATCGTTGTCTTGGCCGACCTCTTCCTAGAAGAGTAAACATCAGCGGTATAAGGGAAATAAAAGTCCCCCACCGATGTTATTTTCATCCCGTACTCTCGGCTACTTCATGCCCCTAGAGATGTAAATACCTCCTAGAATTCGTCCAGTAGTGGATGACTCTTTGAGTGATGGTAAAGGGTACACCTCGATTAACACCGTAGAGCTAGTAAAACTCTACATGATTCCTGACAAAGAGGGGTTCCAGGCGGATCCTCCCAATGTCCCCATTCATCTCCAGTGTTGACGAAGCCGTGGAAATATGGCCCGTCGGAGTTCCTTAGTCAGCACTTCAATCTAGGTTGTGCATGCTACTGAAACTAGGCAACATGCTCAGCATAGAGCTCAGCATACACAACCTTCTCATCTGGTGGCATCAGGCCCTCCTTTACCACTGTTCGTGTTGCTAGATCAGGCAGAGCCACCCCGACCTCACTATGACCAGCCACGCCCTGCTATAGGCCGGTATCAGTTATCTATCCCTCATCTGGTAGGCACTCTACAGGCCTTTACCAATAGCCAGTGGGATGTTCCCAGTACCAGTCAGCCGCCGGTCCAGTCGGCAGGGCCCTCCATACCTTCTGTCATAGAGTGACCTCCTGCAAGAAAAAGTTCACGCCTAGTGTGGAAGTAAAATGTTCTTAAGAATATTTCCAGTATTCCAGCAAGTATCTCCATCCTCAAGGAACTTCTCCTATCCTTAGATATGCATGAGGCCCTCACTGAGGCTTTAAGAAGCCCCCTCTAGTTTGAGATGGAAGTAGCAGCTGCATAAGCCTTTCATGCTGAAGCAGTCAAGAATGATGAATTCCATGACATTACCTCATTCTCTGGAGAAGATGAAGGCTCTCTCATACAAAGTAACATTCTCCCACTGTACATCACTGGTCAGTTCAATGGCATGAAGGTTCATTTCTGTCTCATCGACACGGGCTCTGGGATCAACCAAATCCCAACTCGGACATTGCGAAAATTGGGATTGTCTAAAGATGATCTAAGTCCATCTGACCTAAGAATCCAAGTTTATTATAGGAAGGAATAGAAACCGGTCAGTAAGATCCGCTTGAAGACCCAATTTGGTGGCCTAGTTTCCAACACCGAATTTTTGGTAGTCTCTCAGGACACTGCCTGCAATGCATTGATGGGAAGGCCATGGCCCCACCTGCATATGACGATTCCCTCATCATATCACCAGTGCCTCAAGTACTCCCTTAATGGTTGAGTTGGTGTGATTTAGGGTGATGTGTATCCCTTTTCCTCTTGTGAATCCCACTACCTAGATGACAACTACTAAAAGAGAAAGGATAAGAAGATTCAGACTAATGAGGTCAAGCATGCCACGGCTGCGACTGACCCGTGGATAGATCTAGATGACGCCTTTGTCTTTCTAATTCACCTATTGAAGGTTACAACCCTAGACATGGGAAAATGCTTCATTGTTTCTGGGACAGGGGGGGATACATTCCCAGGCCTAAGTGATGTCATAAGATCACCTCATACTCCTATAAAAATCAGGCTCAGGTGATCCCAGAGCCTCCTACCCCCATAAGGTATCAGGATGTCCGCCCCATGGCAACGACAATACGTCATACTTTCTTGTTCCGCCAGGATGGAATTAACTATCTCAAGCCGGCATGCCACTATTGCTTAGACATCATCAAGCATGGCGCCTTGGGCCAAAGGCTAGATGGGATCGGATCGACAGCCATCATCGCTATGGTTGTGGCAGCACAGAAGGCCTCAGACGCAATGTCCATTGCCACTCAGGCCAGTACTAGCCTCTCATCAGGATCTTCCGACTCAGAAGTGATTCCTCCTACTGAGGATTCCCCCTCCAGAATTGAAGAAGAGGATTTAGAGGATGATTCACCCACCTTTGAAGAGGGTGTCTCTACCACAGTCGATGAGTTGGTATAGGTGAACCTCAGTAGAGAGGCAGACCCAAGACCCACATTGATCAGTGCCGCCATGCCCCTTGAGGAGC
The DNA here is from genome assembly GCA_963277665.1 of Viscum album. Classification (NCBI taxonomy): domain Eukaryota; kingdom Viridiplantae; phylum Streptophyta; class Magnoliopsida; order Santalales; family Viscaceae; genus Viscum; species Viscum album. Next base: position 2,108,068,627 of record OY728156.1, on the reverse strand, counting down.
AGTAGAAATACATAGATTTCCTAAAACAACATCGATATGTATTCTCCTGGAGTTATGAAGAGATGCCCGGACTAGATCCTCAGGTAGATGTCCACTGCCTTGGTCTCCCGACAAATCATCACGGGTTCAAACAGCCTCCCAGAAAGATTCACCCTTCTCACTATGCCCTGGTTAAGGAAGAAGTTGATAAGCTCATCAGAGCCAAGTTTGTTAAGGAGGTCCAGTACCCCAAATGGCTGGCCAATATTGTGCCATTAAGGAAGAAGAATGGACAGATCAGGGTCTTCATCGACTTCTGGGATCTCAACCATCATTGTTCGAAGGATGATTTTCCCCTTCCTGTGACAGAGTTGTTGATTGACGCTATAGCTAGATTCCAAGCCCTATCCTTCATGGATGGGTACTCCAGGTACAACCAGATCCAAATGGTCCCCTAGTATGAGGATTTCACAGCCTTCAAGGCACCATAAAGTACTCTATGTTACCAAGTCATGCCCTTTAGTTTAAAGAATGTAGGTGCCACCTACCAGCGGGCTATTCATCGCATATTTAAGCCGATCCTCAAAACATTGGTGGAATTTTATGTGGTTGATCTAGTGGTCAAATCTCACCAGCATCAGAACCATATCAAAGACATTGAGCAAGTGTTTAGCTTCCTCCATTCCCATCACCTAAAGATGAACCCATTAAAGTGTGCCTTCAGGGTCACCTCTAGAAAGTTTATCAGCTTCATTGTCAGATATATGGGTATTGAGATCGACCTAGAGAAGATCAAGTCCATTATCCAAATGTCTCATCCGAGCAACATTCGGGAGCTTCGAGGTTTCCAAGGCCACTTAGCCTACATCCGCCGATTAATTGAGAATTTGGCTAGTAAGTGTAAGCCCTTTTCTTGGCTCATAAAGAAAGGCACCGTATATGAGTGGGATGAAGAATGTCAAATTGATTTTGAGGAGATCAAGCAGTATCTTCTCCAACCTCCGGTCTTAATGCCACCCATCTCTGGAAAGCCACTGGTCCTTTATGTGACTGCCTTGGAATGATCTCTCGGTGCCCTTATCACCCATAAGAACAATGAGGGGATGAAGAATAGCCTTTACTACCTCAGCCGCATGCTCCTCGATACGGAGACTAGATACTCCCCCATCAAAAAGAGCTGCCTTGCACTGGTATTCACGGTACAAAAATTGCAACATTACTTACAGCACTACAAGGTACAACTGGTGTCTCAAGTAGACCCACTGAAGTACATCTTGAACTGACTCATATTGATAGGATTTCTAGCTCAGTGAGTGGTGATTCTCCAGCAGTTCGATATCAGGTTTGTCCCTCAAAAATATATTAAGGGGAAAGCATTGGAAGACTTCCTTGCTACCCATTCGACTCCTGTTAACCAATCCTTGAATCTCGATTTCCCTGGTGAGGAGATCCTCTCGATAGACCAAGCCATTCCATGTTGGCAGATGCACTTCGATGGTGCTTCCTGAAGCCCCACCGGTAGGAGGCTCAATGATCCCAGACTCAACAGAGTAGGTCTGGGTATCGTCTTTATTACCCCGGCATAAGCCATTTTGTCATACTCATTCCTGTTGTCAGAAGGCTGCACCAACAATGAAGTAGAGTATTAGGCTCTCATCACTGGCCTCAAGCTAGATCTCAAGATTGATGTGCCCTATTTGCATGTGAAAGGGGACTCTAAACTAGTCATCAAACAGATCAACGGTGACTATGTTGTTAGAAATCCAGAGCTTGTACCATTGTTAGAACACACTCTCTAGCTAATGGCCTAGTTCCTATCTCGACCATAAGTCACTCATATTCCTCGATCTTAGAATGGTCGAGATTATGCCCTGGCCATCTTGGCTGCATCACTCGCAAATCCCAAGCAGGATGATCTGATTATCCACATGGCACATTGGAGAGTCATTTCTCCCGTCACCTTCGACGACGATGATGGCCCATGGGTAATCTACCTTACTGCCAGAGCCTCCATGTCAAAACCCTCAGGTCCCCTAGATGCGTTGATCGAAGTGACTCTCAACTAGAGATCCCCCTTTGTTGAGTATCTCTAGAATGGTAATCTTCCAGATGATCGGGCCGAGCGCAGGTGAATCTGACGTTGCGCATTGCATTTCACCCTCCAGGACGGCCCTGGCCATGATTAGATCCTACAAGGGCACAGGTTTGATGGGGTTATCCTCCATTATACACAAGGAGTCGAGATTTACTAGTTCATGCAGGAGGTTCATGCCGGTTCCTGTGGGGCTCATCAGGCCGGGCTGAAACTATCCCACCAGATCCAGAGACTGGGGTATTTTTGGCCCTCCATGATTTCATCGAGTTCACCAAGAGATTCCATGCATTCCAAATTCATGCTAACTTTATGCATCAGCCACCAGAACCTCTCCACTCCACCAAGTACTCTTGGCCATTTATGGTGTGAGGACTCGATGTCGTGGGACCATATCCACCGGTGACAGCTCGCCGGTGCAGATTCATCCTGACGACTACAGATTTCTTCTCCAAGTGGGTAGAGGCAGTTCCACTCAAGGAGTTCAAGGCCCGTTCCATCATTGAATTTGTGAGTTCCAACATCATATACTGATTTGGAGTCCCTCACACCATCCTCACCGATAACGGCATGAACTTCCAAGTGTTTGAGTTGAAGAAATTGTACGCTAAGTACAACATCTGTTCTAACTATACCTCTCGTTATCATGTGTAAGAAAATGGACAGATCGAGGTGTTCAACAAAACCCTCTCTAACATTCTGTAGAAAATGGTTGGTCAGAATAACAAGAGTTTTCTAGAAAATCTCCCTAATTCCCTCTAGGCTTATCGGATGACGAAACGTAATTCCACCCAGGTGACCGCATATTCCAAGGTGTACGGAGCAGAGGCTATCCTGCCCATCAAGATTCAATTTCCCTCATTGTACATAGCTGTCTATGATCAGCAAGTACCATATAAAGTAGCTAAAATCTATCTGGCTGGGTTGGAAGTGCTTGATGAAAATAGGCTTTGTGCCCTGCACAATCTGAAAATTCATCAGAACAAGATAGCTAGAGCTTTAAATAAGAAAGTTCACCTCTGCTCCTTCTTGTAAGGTGACTTGTTATTGGCCCTAAGGGCACCAATGATACTTGACAGGAAACCACCCAAGTTGAAACCCAAATGGGAAGGACCTTACATCATTCACAAGGATTAATCCAATGGCGTGTACTCGCTGGGTACAATGGATGCTGAGCATGTAACTCCTCCCACCAATGCCAATTTCTTCAACCAATACTTTTATTAAACCCCAGGGTCCCACATGACCATAAACTATATGGTCCTGCAAGACCCTAAACTGCATGGCGGTCCTACATAACCTTAAACTATATGGTCCTACATGACCTTAAACAGTGCATCGTCCTGCATGATGTTAAACTGCATATTTAGAACTATATGTGGCTTGATTCCCATCCTCATGGGATACATAGGACCGCCTGGACATTTCATCCATAGGCCCAGACCCAAACTCCGAGACCTCCCATTGGGATGAAACACATGGTGTGGTGCGGGCTTTCTCCCTCATCCATATCAAGTTCATCATGATCGTACCATGTATCCCTCTCCCCTAAAGATCTCTATCTCTTCTGATGTCTAACTTGATTTGAGATTTCATGGGTGCATTTATGCTTTATTACCCCATCATTTGGGTTCCCATTATCTTTCACGCTTGAAGTAACCCTCAAATGACACAGATTCTAGGCCTAAGGGCTCTCCTCCCATTATGGGACAATGTCCTTGAGGGTTTCAGACAAAAAATAGATACGAGCCCCACGTTGCGAATATGGTCAGTGGTCGATGCTCATTTTTTGTTCCCATTTTTTTTAAAGGTTGGAGATGAAGCCTCATTTTTATTATTAAAGCAAAGTAAAGACCTCTTTAACTGGGTAGAGGGAGACCCATTATATAGCCCATAGGCCCAGTGGGAATTTATCCCATTACATAGCCCATAGGCCCAAATTTTAGGCCCAAGACCCATTCTATGAATAGTACTGCTACAGTACCCACACTGCTATAGTACCGCACAGTACCCACCGCCGCTACAGTTCCCCTGTCACTGCTATAGTTCCCCTGCCGCTGCTACAGTGCCGCCATTGCAACAGTGTCTCGGCTGCTACAGTATCACTACAATGTTTCCATTGCAATAGTTATCCTATATCGTTTTCACCACCCCCATATGTCCCAAACATGGAGTGTAGTGGTTCATTCTGCCTCATAGTCTCTCTAAATCTTGGTCTTCTTCGAGCGGGAGTGTAATTCTAGTTTTCAAACCTTTATTTGATGGGGAGAGACTAATCCTACTCCTTGTTTCCCACATCGAGCATTTCTCACATGGGCTTATGAGCTATAATGAGGCAATGCCTGCATGAGAGGCCATATGGCTACAGTTGGTCAGGGTGCCCAGCCTCAGGTCCTTTGAACCCTTCAGCCCCTGGACCGAGTTCTCATTTAGGATTATGTGGTAGGGTATGGATTCACGTCTTTATTCACATCGAACTATTTCTCTATGCCAAACATATCCCCTTGAGGCATCCATCCCTTCATTTATGGTCCATACTGTGGGTACAAGCCCTACCATGCTTCGCGAGTCCCATCATTTGGGCTTCCTTCACCTTCTATCTCCAAAAGGGTCCCCGAATGGCATGGATACTCAGCCCAAGGGCTCTCCTACCATTGCGAGCTAACGCCCTCGAGGATTGCGAGCGACAAGTTGATACAAGTCCCGTGTTGCGAATATGGTCAATGGTCGATGTTCAATTATTCTCCCCCCTTCTGGTCACACAAGGGTGGATAATGTGTTGCGAACCTGGTCAATAGTTGTCCTCTATCATCATTGTCTCTTTTTGGTCTTCCATAAGCATGATGATTTTCCCTCTTTGTCCCACACATATGACATTAAACTAGGCATCTACAGTTTGAGTTCTATGACCCTAAACTAAGATCACCTTCGTCATCACTGCAAGACGTTAAACTATGATCTGGCCATGACATTCTGTCCATGGACCAGCCTCACACCCTTTGGCCTTTTTGTGCCCATGTCCCAAGTTCTCACTTAGGGTTTTATGGTGTGGTGCGGGATTATGTTCTCATTCACGTCGGGTTACTAATTGTGTCGTACACATCCCCGAATGAGATACCTTACCCCTACCTTCGTCCTCATTGAAAAGCATTATACCACAAGTTGGCCATGACATTCTGTCCATGGCCTAGCCTTAGGCCCTTTGTCCTTTTCAGTCCCCTGGCCTAATTTCTCACTTAGGGTTGTATGGTGTGGTGCGGGATTATGTCCTCATTCACGTCGGGTTACTCGGCGTGCCATACACACCCCTATTTGGGGTATCTTTCCCTTATTTGCATCATCCTTTCCTCTAGAACTATGTGTGGCTTGATTCCCATCCTCATAGGATACATAAGACCACTTGAACATCTAGTCTTTGGGTCCAGCCCCATCTCTTAGAAAAATCCCTATCATTTTGGACCCTTGGCCTGCGTTCTTCCAAAAGAGGTGTATACAGTGTGGTATGGGCTTATTCCCCCATTCACGTCAGGTTTATAACAACCACATTGCATACCTCCCTCTCCTGAGCGGCCTTCTCTCTATTTCCCTACTTTCATCTCTTTGAGTCAGTTTCCCTTAAGTCAGGTCCCTCTGCCCTCTTCGGTTATTCACCAATTGTCCCCTGAGTACTTTGGTCTAGAACTCAGAGTGTCAGATTCTACTTGGACAAGTTTTCACCCATTTTTTAGGCTTCGTGTTCCCCTTCATTTGGGCTTCCATTATCTTTCAGATCTAAAGGGACCCCCAAATGGCATGGATTCTTGGCCTACACATACTTGGAAGGATTCTGTCTCTCCCGGGTCTGAGCTCTAAGACCTTAAACTAAGATCTCTTTTAGAACTCCTAGACATCTCATCTTTGGGTCCATCTCGTGTTCCACTAATTTATCCATTCTGTTCTGCCTTCTGGGCTCTGACTCTTATAGGACCACATGGTGTGGCGCACGTTGTCTTATGCCCTCATTCACGTCGGGTTTACAATAGTCACACTATGTATGCCCCTTTTTAGGAGTTATCCCCCTCTAATTCCTCTCTCACATGACATTAAACTATATGTTGTCCCGCACGACGTTAAAAGTAACCTTCAAGAACTACGTGTGGCTTGATTCCCATCCTCATGGGATATGTTGGAACACCCAGACATATCGTCTTTGGGTCCATCTCGATGGGGGGGATAGCCTCTTCTATCCCATATCCTTTAAAAAAGTTTGTCCCCTTGTCCTGAGGTTTCCTCCTCAGAACCACGCACGGTATGATGTGAACCTCATCCTCATTCATGTCAGGTATGCTTTATCATGCTGTGCACATTCCCTCTACAATATCATATCTCCAGTATATGTATGAGCCATATGACTTTAAAATATGATGCCTAGTCTCACATGACTTTAAACAATTATGTCTATACCTGACAATGTTAAAATTCATGGTTGGTCCCCTCACATGACCCTAAACAGTGACATTATCATCCTGGCCGCATGAAGAAAAACGACACTGCACCATGATATCCTTACTCGAGGGGGACTCATGTCTGGTATCGGTCATACGTTGTACCATTTTTCAATTCCTTCATATGGCTTGATTCTTGTGTCGATTCCAGAACTTTCTATCCTAAGTCCACCGCTTTACAAAAAAAACACCCATTCATCCTAAAGAACAAACTAGATCTATCAAATACCGCTTCTTTTAGTGCAAGGTCTAGACCTGCATGTCCTCATCATCCCTGGTATTGGTACTTTACCATGACACCCCAAGAACTACGTATAACTTGATTCTCATCCTCATGGGATACGTAGGAATTCTCGTTCACTTTTCATCGAGCCCAGCCAAACTTTCATTTTCGGTCCCTTGACCTAAAACCTCCCCAAGGAACACATGGTGATCTGGAATCCAAATCCTCATTCATATTGGGTTACAAAATTACCTCACCATGTGTCTCATGTGTTCCTTACCACCTATGGTCTGAGCTCTATGACCATAAACTAAGACCACTCCTCGTCTTTTTTGCAAGACGTTAAACTACACAATATCTTCTAGAACTACATACATATTGATTCCCATCCTCATGGGATATGTAGAAACACCTAGACATCTTGTCACTGGGTCCATCCCTAGGAATCTAAAATCTTGTTTCCCTTTATTTTGGCCCCTTGGGCTGAACTCTTCTGGTAACATGTGGTGTGGTGAGTACCTCCTGGGTTCTCATTAACGTCGCGTTTTTCAACAACTTCACCATGTGACTCCCTTGTCTTTTCCCAATATGGTCCGAGTTATATGACCCTAAACTAAGATCTCCCTATGGGAACTACGCTTTGGGTTTGGTTACTTCACCGCCCTGCACATAGTCCATTAAATCACATCCCACTTAATGGCCCATATTAGGACCTTAAGCTGGAAGTGTGCATCCCTAGGACCTTTATCCTCGGGAAGGGACTTGACTCCCTCTATCTAATACATCTTATAGTTTTATTTAGATGCATCTTGACAAAGATCCCGAAGTGTGGAATTTTAATGGGGACATTCCCCTCGTTCCATGTCTAAGCTTCATAAGCATGTTATTTAGATCCTCATCCTCTTACATGTCTGAAGTGAGCCCCCTTTATGACCCGGTATCATGCCACATTGTCTTATCTACTGACTTGGGCCAACGTCCCTGAGGACCCAAGATGACATTTGTGACAGGTCCCCTATTTCGAAAATGGTCAGCAGTAGACCCTCATTTTTTGTCCCCATTCAAGGATAACACAATACGGATACTATGTTTTGAACATGGTCAACAGTTATCCCCTATCATCACGCCACCATCATTGTGGTCCAAATATCGAGCATCATGATTCACATATTTTCACCTCTTTATGTTCAAGTGGAATTCCGACATACTCAGCTTTACTCCTTCGTGCATCTAGGTGCATTATATAGGTAGATCAGCATCAGTGGGATGTCATTCACCTAGTGTCCCATCGCCCCTGACATGTGCCTTCATGTCCTAGGAAATTCCCATCACTACTCCCTATTTCCCACATCGAGCACGACTCACATGGGCTTAGTAGTTCTGGTAGGACGTGTACTGGCACAGCCATGTCACGCATGCCTTTCATCATCCCGCGTGACGTTAAACTGCACCCTCAAAACTATGTACGGATTGATTACCATCCTCATGGGGTATGAAAGAATTCCCTAGCACATTGCCTTGATTCCATCCTAACTTTCACTTTTAGTCCCTTGACCTAAAGAACTTCTTCCGGGGATACGTGGTGTGGCGCGGACTCCTTATGTCTTCATTCACATCGAGTTTATAGCTACCGCACCACATACTCTCTTCCTGGGATCTCCCCTATCACCCTATGTCCTATCGTATGATTTTAAACTACAAAAGTCCTTATGTCCTCAGCGCATGACACTAAACTATGATTCTACCCTGAACAAGTTTAGAATTCCCTATGTTGATCATAGGATGCACCAGATCCCTTGCTAAAGAGGTCCTGCACGGAAGTATGTTTGATCCACGATCAAACGGATATGCCCACCTAATGTTCCTTCATCACAGTGGCATGATTTCAAGAGTGTTTGACTCCATTCGAACAACCCATCACTCTAACTCCATGCTTTGCATGCCCTTCATTCAAACCCTTGTCCTCTTTCACGCCAGAAAGAACCCCCTAACAGTATGGACACTCATCCCATGGCTCGCCTACTGTCATGGGCCAATGTTATGGAAGACAAATGGATGGAATTTTGAGTCATGCCCTGTGTTTCGAACATGGTCAGCAGTCGGACCTCACTTGTTATCCCCATTTCAAGCTAACACAATAGGGATACTGGGTTTCGAATATAGTCAACAGCTATTCTTCATTGTCATGCCATCCTATAGTGTTCTGAATTTTGGGTATCGTAATTCACACATTCCACTCCCCTATGTTCGAATTAATTCGAATACACCTGGAATTACCCTGCTCGTGCACTTGTACACATTGGGAAAGCGTTGATTCAACTATTTTTAGGTCCTCATCCTCCAGCCGAGCCTCTCCCTTCCTTCCCGTAAATATGGATTGGTTGTTCAAAACCCCTGGATTCCCGAAGCTTGGTTTGAACTCTTACATTTGGGTGGAATAATAAGGTGGCCATCCCTTGTTTCTCACATTGGGCCCAACCCATGTGAGCTTAGGGATTGATCGCTGGACGCTCCATGAATATGACAGGAATGCAATAAACCAATACAAATAACAGAAGTCCTGCATGCATCTGGCATAAAACAATCAAAGCAAGAAAGTACATTTGGGGGTTTGTAATCATTACAGTACCCGAGGGATGATTCCCCCCATGGACGGGTTAACCCCATCAAAAGAGTGTTACAGATATTCCACCCTCCGGCTTGTGGTGTCCAAGATTTGTTATCACCTATTAAGATACTGCTCCTCCTCAACAGGGATAGGGTGCAATTCGTCAGCCAAAATTTAGGCCCGCTCCACGTCGGTCTGGATAACGGTCATTTTTGTTGAAGCTTGAATCATGCACTCTTCGGCCTCTGATATATGGGCCTTTAATCATAATATTATCTCTGATTGTTCATTGAGGGAGGCCGAGTGCTCATCTTTCCGGACTTGAAACCACTAAACCTCATTTTTATCCTCCCAGAGCCTCTTGATGTTCACTGCTTTCCTTCACTTCCATCCCACATCGTGGCCATGGTCATATTCCCAAATCTTCTCTCCCATAATATCTCAGAAGAGCATGTGGGGACTCTGGGCATCCACTCCCCCTGCACATGGTTCATGTAGCCACGAATGAAGTCTATCCATCTCATCCAGCCATTTCACATGGGGATGTTATTAATGAAGTACTTGATCAGCTTCCACGATCGGTGACAGACTATTTTGTTGTCCTCTTCATCAGAGGTTGTCTCATCCCGGTTTGCATGGTTGGCGGGATCATATATAGGGAACGCCCCTAGGAATTCATCAGTAGGGTCCACATCTAAAGTTTGATCAGGTATGGTAGGGCTTGGGCTGTCTGATCGATCATCATCGTCGGATCCCACCTCAATGATCTCGAGTTCAGCCCCGCTAACAGTCCTACCAGTGATTGAGAGCATCGCCGCTTGGTCGATTCGGATCTCCACCTCCACGATCATTGACATTCCCCTAGGAAAGCCACCTCTAGAAGTCCCAACCAACCTCACCAAGGTGACCCATTCTATTTGAAGAATTGTGCACACCAAAAAGGGGCACGGACGTTAGTTGACATAGTCAATGGGTGACAATCATGATATCATTCAAGGAGACTTACAGAGATCGAATTCCTGGTCTCTTTCTTGGGTTGATGATGTTGGGACCCTGAGGTGTGGCCCCCCATATATTTTTGGAAAGTCTGAAAGATCTGGAGGAGCCACCTCGGTTGTCTTGGCCCCACCGGATGTGACAATCAATGCAGCCGTAGGAGTAGATCTTGAATGTCCTACATCTGCATCTGTTGAGGGGAAAGAACAGGTTCTGTGTATGAGACCCTCTTGCACATTTCAAGTATTAGTAAGGAGTTCATAATGAACTGGGAGAAGACCCTGAGGAAGGGTCTTGGGATTTTACCTCAAGGACCTCTACAAACTCTTCAAGGTCCGAGTCTTGATCACCAACTTCACCCTCCTCCAATGGGATCCCTCTACTATCCTCCTCCCCCATGAGGACTCGTCTGATTCCTCCGGCAAAGGAAAGTGCTCCCTAAGTTTGGAAGCTAACAACTGCGGGGGGGGATGTCTGATTCAACAACACCTTTACCCAGTATGTAATTAGACGTGGGGCACCTCAGGAGTGCACAAATTCCTCCAACTCTGCTAGGTATTGCTCCGCCTCCTTCTGGGGTACTGCAAAGTTGGCCCTGACAGGGCTAATTCCCAGCAAGTCCATCCCAAGATGTTTCAAGTGTTGTCACATCTCAAACGGGCCGAGGAACTACCTGTTGACATCCCAGATCTCCCAGGCCTCCAGGAAGGAAGTATTCTCTAGAATGTCTATATGGCGCAACCGATTCCCCGGATCCTAGGTGGATATTCAACGGAATTCTCTCAGTGGCCTCCCAACTGGATAACTCTGTTCTTCTGGGACCATCGGATCTGCCACCGTTGCTGGATCCACTATCGCTGCCTCCCGCTCAGCCGATACGGGCCTCGCTGTCACAGCAGCCCCACCACTGCGGGATGTCCTTGTCATCCTCCAGCCCTATCCTTAGGGTTGTGGAGGCACACCATCACTGGCTCAAACGATTGTCTTTTTCAACATCTCTTACGGGTAGGCCGCCTCCCATCTTTTGGCATACTCTCTCACCAACCCGAAGACGGTCGTGGACAGAGGTAATTCATTCTACATCTTTCCATCTTCCTATGTGAACATAAGCCACATATGCCTCATCACACACAAATGTTCCTCATGGATCACCCCTAAATAGACCTGTGGGGTCAGCCGCTGTATACACCAAAACTGCCTGGCAAACCAGTGTGGGGTGTACGGCTCGCAGAGAGGCTCACGGTCTATTCTTGCCACCAGAAATCCACCTCGAAAGTCCAGGAGATAGGACCGGTGGTCCTCCGTTCCTCGACCATCATCAGTTAAAGCACCTGTTGGCAGTAGGAATGGATGAAGGTTAAATTCCTCCATTTTCTAGACACGGTTTAGTACCGCTTGCATAGTCAGTTTGGTCATAAAGCTCCCCGTGGCATTCATAATGGGCGGATGGAAGTTTGATTCTATAGGGGAGATGGGGTTCGGATATTCATAGACTCCTTTGGCATGCGTCGCTACCCACCCATACAGGAGGTGGAACGGCCTGCATATCCTCTGTGGCATCTTCCCCTTGCTGATATGCCATAGCATTTTGTACAACTTGGAGAGTATCGGAATTTTGAGGTTCACCCGCCTTCCTGTCGCCAATACGGACTCCATGATAAATGTGCTTGGTCGCATGCCCATGTTTTTATCCCTCACTAGAAGGATCCAACTGTAGATGAGAGCAGCAATAAATGCTGCTAGCCTGACTACTGGTTGTTTCTCGGTGCTGACACTAAACCCCCAGATTTTCCACTGGCTGTCCTCCAGAAGCCACCAGTATGAATGCTCCTTGACCCGTTGAGCCCCCTTCGGGCAAGTATGAGGCCACACCAAAAATTTTCTATTTTCCAGGAAGTTTAGAAACTGTTTGAACCACCGTTTGAAGTGGACATCTCTCACTACCTCTTTGTCCTCTCTCAACACTAGCTCCATCAGTGCCATCTCCAGTGGTGGCATTTGCTCCGGATCCTCCCACACACCCATAGAAGAGAGTAATTCATCATACATCACTCCTAATATCGAGACTCCCAAGTTCTGATGCACATCCCACAAACTGATGCCAACCTCCCCGTGGTGCAAATGGAATGTATTGGTCCTCGATGACCACCTTCTCAAAAACTCATGCATCAGCTACTTTGGTTGGAAGATATGAAATTGGGAGGCCCAAGCCACCTCATACAGAACTATTCTTCTTAGCTCTTCCCCGAACTCTTCACATGAGGCACCTACCCAGTAGGACCAGGCCCAGTCATCTGTAAAGTTGTCACCCTGGCGTAGATCCCACTCATCAGACCATCCCTTCAATGGGTTCCTTAGGGCCACCTTCAGCCGCCCTGAACCACTGGTGCTGACACGGTGTGCTTCAGAACCAGTAAGCTGGCTCTTACCTACTCGCTTCAGGGATAAAGACATCATCCCTCAGCCCAAAGTCGTATAAAGACAGCCCCTTGCACAGCGGATAGTTCCTTTGGATTGCCGACAATAGCTCCACCAATGACCCATGGTCGGAGTGGCTCCGTACCAAATCCCCTAAACCTAATCTATTCTCCATCTCCTCTCTTCGGGCAGCATCCGCGAGGACCCCCTGGAAACCTCCGGGTGAGCCATTCAGTTTTTGAGTTTGGGTGTTCTTTAGGTTCGGTTCACAAAGCTCTTTCATGGAGCAAGTTCATGGAGTTTGGTCACGAATATTGTCCGTGAAGTTCTACCCCAGCCTTCAAACACAAGTCGCAAAGCTCTCCGACATGAAGTCAAAGACTCACTATGCGCCATGAATCAGAAGGCCCGATTCACGGAGAACAATCCCAAAGTACGTGGAGCTTCACTAATCGAGATCTTTAGAATCCAAAATTGAAAAGAAGGGAAAGGACAAAAGAGAGGTCAACTCCCCTATTTATAATCAATGACCCCGGGAGCTTCGTGGCGCGTCCGGCCATAGCGACCTTCGCGGCACGCTCATCCCCATGATGCCACTCCACTTTGCGAGTCTTCTTCATGAGGCAGCTTCGTGATGGTTGAGATATTTTGGCGATTGACCCTCAGACTTCGACCCTTATTTTATTCTCGGATCAAAGTCCACAGGGGCATTTGTTGATTCCAAAATCAAGGAAAATCCATAACAAAGGAACAACCTTAGGGGCTGCCTCATGAAGACCACTCGCAGAGCCCCCGTAGCCACACGGTCGGCGCAGAGCTCTCCCTTCATGAACCCACCACGGAATAGGGAGGCAGGGTGCTCTGTGAGCCAATTTGACATTCGTAAACCCACCGTGGATCAACAAGGAAGGTTGTTCCACGAACCCCTTTGATGTTCTTGAACCCACCACGAAGCAATGAGGCAGGGTGCTCCACGAACCCCTTTGATGTTTGTGAACCCGCCACAGAGAAATGAGGTGGGGTGATCTATGAACCCCTTTGACGTTCGCAAACCCGTCATAGAGCAATGAGGCGAGGTGCTCCACAAACCAATTTGATGTTCGTGAACCCACCACGGAGCAAGCTCCAGCTTTGAGTCGAGCGGACTCTGCTTCGTGGTACCTCTTGACTATAAATACCAGGCTCCCCTCGAGCCCAAAGGATGGATCCTCTGACATTTTGCCTTCTGAGCTCCCACATCGTGAAGAAATTATTGCTCTGTGAACCATGAGCTCTTCAAGGTACTTTTGCATCGTGAAGGGTCTTCCCCTTTGCGTGAATTCTGCCCCTCTTCAAAGAGGGGTGCCCTTCGCGGAGCCCATGGGCCTTCGTGAAAGAAGTAGATCCCCAAGGGGACTCGGGTTATCGCAGAGCATTTATGCTTCATGAAATACCCTTCATACACATGTGATCCACATGCTAAGGCATGGTTAGTGTGATTTGAGAAGCACATTGCTTCACAATGTTATGCTTCGCAAGGAACCCTTGCTTCGCGAGGATTTGCTCTGTGAATTATTTTCCACTTCATGAAGCACCTTCCATATGCACCTATTCCCTATACCTAGGCTAGGTGACTTCACTTCACGAAGCACATCCCTTCACCAAGCTCGTCCTCTTCATGGAGAACCAGAGCTTCACAAGGCTTCTACATATGAACCCCTTTGCTCTACAACTCCTTTTCTCGTGCAGCATGTAAAGACCGGTAAAATTCAAGGGAAATTTTTTTCTTAATATTCTTTAGAATTTTACAAGAGCGCGGTTTCAGACGGCACCTGATTCCGAAGCCCGGAGTGCCCGGAATTAATTTCCAAAGTTTGGCTCGGGTACGTTCAGTGAACGAACGAGCGGGAATTCCTAACTTTTGATCCGGTGCTCGGAATTGAAATCTGAGGGCACCGATGAACTCGCAGCGCCGATATTCGCTTAAAGAGACCTTTTCGGGAGTTGCGTTTGTTGCGGGTTGAAAGTTAGTTTTGGGGTTTTTAGTTTGAGTTAAATAAAATTGTGTAGAACAATTTTATTATAACTTGTTAAAACCTATCAAAGGAGGTTGGAAGTGGGACCCACACCCACTTAACCTCCCTTGGGAGGATTAAGTGTGGTGGGGCCCACACGAACCCCTAATCCTTTCAAATTCTCTCAACTTGCTTAACCCCTAATTAAATGACTTGAGTTACTTTTAATTATGGGAGTTAAACCTTTTGAATTTCAAACTTTTGAAATTCTTATGTGTTATGTGATAATAAAATAAGATGTTGTCTTATTTTATTTTGGGGTTATTTGTTTGTCTTCTTGAGAGGTGGAGAGCTTTTCCTTCTTCTCCTTCAACTCTGACGAGGAACTCGAAGAACGTTCATCTTGACGAAGAACGTTCAAGCTCCGACGAAGAACGTCGCACCTCCATTCTTCGTTTACCGTGTCAACGAAGGGGACGCCACTTCTTCCTCGGACAACCTTCATCGGCGTACAAGTTTCGCCAACGACGTGTCTCTTCGAACGCATCCCTTCGTCATCGAATTTGACGAACGGCTACCGCGACGCCCGACCTCCGCGACGTCGTCTTCCGCGGAACGTTCACAATCTTCGAACCTTATACCCGAGGTAGGGGTTGTCGATTTCTTTTTGGTTTCCTTATTTTATTCTTGATCGTGAATAGCAAGTCTAACGTGTGGCTTGAATTATTTAAGTTGCGTTATTATTTTAACGTGAGGGGGGCCGGACCGCACGAACACGGCCGAACCCCCCTCCATCGTTCTTGTTTATTCTTGCGGGTGGAAGCAAGTGGCGTGGTGCCGTCGCACCATGCGGATGATCGTGCAAATATTTTACGCGGCGCCGTCGCGCTACGCCGAGGAAGAATCTTCAAGAACGCGATGTCGTCGCGCCGCGTTGAAAGGAATCAAGGCACGGCGAAAGGGGCGCGGTGTCGTCGCACCGCGCCGGACGACGAACACCGCGGCCGGTTCCGGGCCGCGGCGGGACGAGGAGACCGCGGCCGGTTCCGGGCCGCGGCGGAAGAGAAGACCGGCGGCCGGGCCGCCGGCGTCGGAAGCCGAAGGGGGGACCGGAATTTCCAGTCCCGTTGGAGAAAACCGGTCGGCCAGCTGGCCGGCCGGAAGGCATTAAACTGGGGGAATTAATCCCCCGGCCATCCCCAAAACCCCCCTCTTTATGAGGGGGGCGTTTTTTTTTAAAGGGAAGGGGGCAGCCGGCCTCCCCTCCCCGGTTCCGCTCAAATCAGGCCCCCCACGTGTGGGGGGGCGTTTTAAAAAAAAATTGGGCGCGGCACAAAGGCCGCGCCGCCTCTTCCAGGAATCGGGGGCTTAGCCCCCGCGTGCGGCCCCTCGCGGCGCCAGGCCGCCACGGCCCGCCGCGCCGCCGCGCCGCCCCAGGGGGGGGTCGGGCCGGGTCGGCCCGGACCCAGACCCCCCCGTTTCGAACCAGAATCGGTTTTTGGGCCATAACTTGAGCCTCGGACATCCGATTGATGAACCGTCAGCGGAAACGCGATCCTTGGATCGAGACGGTCGTTTCGGTATATCGCACTCAAGGTTTCGGGTTACTTTGAGTTCGGCCGGGTTGGTTCGTTCACGAAACCAACCGGGCCTTCGGAGCAGAAACGCTCATATCTTGAGCTACGAACGTCCGATTGACGCGCCGTCAGTCGCGTTGTGTTCCTCTTAGTGAGACGGATCTTTTGGCATACTCCGCCCGAGGTTTGGACGCAGGTGGAGTACGGTCGGGTTGGTTTTTCCTTAAAAACCAACCGGGCCCCGGAGACGAAAATGCCAATAACTCTCAGACCGGGCGTCCGATCGACGCGCCGTCTGTTGCGTTGAGTTCCTATTGACGATACGGAACTTTTGGATACATCAACTCTGGTCTTTGTGACAGTTGATGTATCAGCCTCTCGGCTCGTGGAGCGGACCCTCCGAACGATCTTGCTGTGTGCGGGAACCCTAGTGCTGGTTGCGACTGTTACTGTGACTACTACAGCTACGACTGCTACTGTGACTGCGACGACGACAGTACAGAAATCCTGTGTGGAATCGACGACGACAGTACAGAGATCCTATGTGGATTCGACGACGACGACTACAGCACTCAGTGATCCTACGTGGATCAGTGCTACAGGTCCTGTGTGGGCCCGATCCTGTGTGGGTCCGCGCTCAGCGGTTCTGTGTGAGCCAGCGCCTACAGGTCCTGTGTGGGCCCGATCCTGTGTGGGTCTTTGCGGGGGTTAGTTACCTATCGATCCTTCGTGGGTCCGACGACTTAGATGGATCAGTGATCATCTTTATCGTCCTTGAAGAAGTATACCTGTGTGAGCTGAATCCTATTGCTTTCCTGTGTGGATTGTGTTGTGCAATCCTGTGTGGATTACATTTTGCTTTCCTGTGTGGAATACGTTTACTTTCCTGTGTGGACTGAGTTTTACTTGGGCTCGGAGGTTAGAGCGTATTTGAATTGATGACTTAGGTATATGTATGGGCATATACCTAAGCAGTGTCGGTTATTACTTCGTGATTGTTACTTTTCTTCGTGGTTTATCCTTTGTGGATTTGAGAGACCTTCAGGGGTCTCGGGGTCCTTACTGAGTAGCTTATACTCACCCCTGCACGGGCTTTGCCCGCACTACGTTGTGTTGGTTGCAGACGACGGACAGCGTTGACCTTAGCTGAGGCTTGCAGAGCGGGACGGTACCCGGAGGTGGACCACTAGGCGGGACGTGCACGGAGCGGACGGCGGGACCCGTGGAGCAGAGGAGCTATCTGTACCCACCCTTCAGGTGGGATTTCCAGTGGACAGCTCGGTGTAACGGCTTTTACTTTTCAGTTGTTGTTTTTCCCTTTCGAGTTGTACTTTACTTTCAGTTTGGGTTTGTATTCTGGCCCATTTACCTTTCCGCACTTTCAGTCGTACTCTGCTTTGTTTAGTGTTTACTTTCCGCTTGTTTACTCTGTGGTGTTTGTTTACTTTACAAAGGCAATGCCTTCCCTTTTTACCGGGATTTACGCCTTGGTGCTAGTCGCCAGCCCCTGGCCTATGGAAGGCGGGCTTGGGGTAGTCACGGCACGGACCCCGAGGGCGGGTCGTGACAAATTGGTATCAGAGGAGTTCGGTTCTACCGCGAACTCTGATCTTTTCTATGTGAAGCAATAATGTTTAGCGTATTGAGTGTGGATATCAGTCCAGGGAGTCCAGTGTTGGTGCGGCGGCCGACGTATCCGTACACCAGGACCCTGACTTCTGATTTCCGACTTAATGCACGAAAACATTGATTGCGTGTGTGTTTTAAAGTTTTCTTTGTGATTACTTATATCAGCTCACCAGGTATACTGTTCTGACCGTGGCGCACCTGTTTCCTTTTCAGGATGGCCCCACGACGGCAGCCAGCTAGGGTTCTGAGAGTCGAGCGAGACGACAGCCCACCGAGCGACGAGGCCTCGGTGCAGGGCCCTTTTCCAGTAGTGGCACCGGCGGTAGCTTTACTCGCCGATCCCCCGATGCTTCCAGCAGCAGTCGCTGACGATGCACGTCGCCTCAGCGCACTGCATGAGTTTCAGCGCCAGCGACCGCCCAGGTTTCGCGGGGAGACGGATCCCCAGGCAGCAGAGGACTGGCTGGAGGCAGTGGTTCGAGTGTTTAGGCTAGTGAGGACACCAGCAGACCTCATGGTGATCCTCGCTGCGAGCCTACTACACGCAGCAGCAGGACGATGGTGGAGCTTGATGCTCCAGGTGCACGATGAGGCATCTCTTCTTTGGACGGACTTTGAGAGCCTCTTCCGCTCGGAGTTCGTCCCAGCCACCCTTCGTGCGGTGCGTATCCAGGAGCTTCTACAGCTGCGGCAGGGCAGCATGACGGTCGCTCAGTACTCGGAGAGATTTACCGATCTCTCGCGCTACTCGACCGACATGGTACGGGACCCATTCTTCCGGGCCCGGACCTTCGAGCAGGGTTTGAGACACGAGATCAGGGCATCGCTGATCTCCCTCAGCATACCGACTCAGACAGGAGTACTGGAGCGGGCCCTTCTGATCGAGAGCTTCCTTGCTGAGTCTACACCAGCACAGCGATCCACCGCAGGGCGGCACGTGGCAGAGTCATCTGCAGCAGGCAGTCGACGGATGACTCAGGGGTCCAGACAGACCAGACCTTCAGGCAGACGATCTCAGGGCACTGGCTCAGCAGTGCGGGGCACACAGCGCGGAGCCAGTCTTACGAGAGGCAGACAGTGCTACTCGTGCGGCGGGCAGGGCCACATGGCTCGCGACTGCCCGACCCGCCGTGCCGAGGAGCAGCAGTCAGTTGATGGACCACCGAGGCAGAGGCAGAGGGTCGACCGTGGCGGTCCGCAGGGAGGAGGCGGACGAGGCAGAGGAGCTGGACGAGCAGCTGGTGGTGGCCGACGCTTTGAGGCTCTACCACCACCACCACCAGGAGGTCCACCCCGACCACAGGGAGCTGGTGGGCAGCGACAGGCACAGCTCCAGGCAGCAGAGGCCTACGACCACGGCGCACCCGAGATGATTCGAGGTACTATCTGTGTCTATTCCACCCTTGCTGCAGTTCTTATAGACACAGGAGCGAGTCATTCTTTCATATCCGCTGCCCTTGTTCGGAGCTCGGAGATTCCGGCAGAGCCGTTGGCTCGATCCTTACGGCTAGAGACTCCTACTGGAGCAGACTCGACGATTACGCACTGGTTCCGGCAGTGTGAGCTTACTCTAGGAGGCGAGAGCTTCGGCTGGGATCTTCTTGTAGCAGCGTCGAGGCCTTACGACGTCATCTTGGGCATGGATTGGCTATCTACGGTCCATGCACAGATTGACTGTTTTAGGCGCAAGGTGCGATGTGTACGCACCGACGGGAGCAGGTTCACCTTCACCGGCGAGAAGGGAGCCTTAGCAGCACATGATGGACTTCCGCGGAGGAGAGGACAGCCCATCACTTATCAGTTGGCTAGCCTCATCCTTGGAGCAGTTGACGTGCGGAGTCCTGGTTTTCCTGCAGTGGTGGATCAGTTTGCGGACGTTTTTCCCAACGACGTCCCAGGGCTACCTCCTCGCAGAGAGGTAGACTTTTATATTGACTTGTACCCCGGGACAGCCCCGATATCCACTCCAGCATATCGGATGGCCCCCGCCGAGCTTCGAGAGCTACGGGTATAGTTGGAGGACTTGCAGGGAAAGGGGTTCATCCGACCCAGTGTTTCACCCTGGGCTTCTCCGATATTGTTCGCCAAGAAGGCGGACGGGAGCTTGCGACTTTGTGTTGACTATCGTCGCCTGAACCAGGTGACAGTGAGGAACAAGTATCCGCTACCGAGGATTGATGACCTCTTTGATCAGCTCAAGGGAGCACGGTGGTTCTCGAAGATAGACCTCAGGTCAGGCTATCATCAGCTCAGAGTCAGAGACGAGGATGTGCAGAAGACAGCCTTCAGATGTCGGTATGGCCACTATGAGTTCTTGGTTATGCCTTTCGGTGTAACCAATGCTCCAGCAGTGTTCATGGCTCTCATGAACAGGATCTTTCAGCCATACCTCAATCGGTTTGTCGTGGTCTTCATCGACGACATTCTGATTTACTCTACGACAGAGGAGGAGCACGCCTATCACTTGCGAGTTGTTCTTGACACACTCCGAGAGCACCAGCTTTATGGTAAGCTCTCGAAGTGCTAGTTCTGGATACGTGAGGTCCACTTTTTGGGACACGTTATCTCTGAGGCGGGAGTTGCAGTGGATCCCGCGAAGATTGAGGCTGTGTTAGCTTGGGAGCCACCCAGGAGCGTGACTGAGGTTCGGAGTTTCTTGGGACTAGCTGGATACTATCGGAGATTTGTGCCGAACTTCTCCAGAGTTGCGGCATCACTCACAGCTTTGACGAAGAAGGGGAAACCCTTCGTGTGGTCAGACAGTTGTCAGCAGAGCTTCCAGGAGCTGAGACAGAGATTGACTAGCGCACCTATCTTGAGGTTTCCAGAGGAGGGAGTAGGGTACGTAGTCTACTGCGATGCATCAGGGACCGGACTCAGATGTGTTCTGATGCAGAAGCGGGCAGTGATCGCCTATGGATCACGACAGTTGAGGCCGCATGAGCAGAACTACGCTACCCATGACCTGGAGTTAGCAGCAGTGGTCTTCGCTCTGAAGACATGGTGACACTATCTGATGGGCGAGCGCTTTACAGTCTTTTCCGATCATCAGAGTCTCAGGTATATCTTCTCGCAGAAGGACCTGAACCTGAGACAGCGACGATGGCTCGAGTTCCTCCAGGACTATGACTTTGAGATAGTCTATACTCCTGGGAAGGGAAACGTAGTAGCCGATGCCCTCAGCAGGAGGACGGGCATTCAGCTACTTGAGGAGGCGACGGAGCAGCTAGCCTCTTTGCAGATATCCTTCGTGGATAGAGATGGAGCAGCCTTTCTTCAGTCTCTCACAGTCACCCCTCCACTACTGCAGCGAGTCAGGGAGGCACAGCGTGGGGACGCTGACTGTGAGACGCGGCGTGCACAGATATCCTCGGGACAGGCACCTGATGGTTTCTCCCTTGGAGCAGAACACGGCATCCTTTTCAGAGGACGTACCATGGTACCAGTCGCATTGCGAGAGGAAGTGCTGAGGGAGTTTCACACTTCTCCTTTAGCGGTACATCCTGGAGTGGCGAAGATGTACCAGGACCTCAGACGACAGCATTGGTGGCCGGGTATGAAGAAGGTTGTAGCAGAGTTCGTTTCTCGATGCCTCACCTGTCAGCAGGTGAAGGCAGAGCATCAGGTACCAGCAGGCTTGGTACAGCTCTTGGAGGTTCCGGAGTGGAAGTGGGACGGCATATCTATGGACTTCGTGACTGGACTTCCACGCACTTCCAGAGGTCACGACTCCATCTGGGTGATTGTTGACCGACTCACCAAGTCGGCACACTTCTTACCCATCAGAGAGCAGGGCTCAGTGGAGAGCTTGGGACGTCTCTATGTTCAGGAGATTGTGCGGCTCCACGGCGTGCCATCATCTATCGTTTCCAATCGAGATGCCCGCTTTACTTCCCGGCTTTGGAAGGGGTTACAGGAGGCGTTCGGTACGCAGCTACGTCTTAGCACAGCTTTTCACCCTCAGACGGATGGTCAGACGGAGAGGACCATTCAGACTCTCGAGGACATGCTCCGCGCATGTGTCCTCGACTTTGGTCGTAGCTGGGAGGACCACCTACCCTTGGTGGAGTTCTCATACAACAACAGCTACCACTCCACCATCGGGATGGCACCGTACGAGGCGTTGTACGGCCGACCATGTAGATCTCCTTTGTGCTGGACAGACCCTGGGGAGTCAGCACTGGTGGGACCGGAGATGGTCCAGGCCACGACAGAGAAGGTCCAGGTCATCCAGGAGCGGATGAGGACAGCTCAGATCTGGCAGAAGTCATACGCTGACAGGAGGCAGAGGCCACTGGAGTTCGAGGATGGCGACCACGTCTTCTTGCGGGTCTCACCTCGACGTGGTATTCGGAGATTTGGCCGAGGCGGCAAGTTATCTCCGCGCTTCATCGGACCTTTCCAAATTCTCAGCAGGATTGGTGAGGTGGCTTATCGCCTGGCTCTACCACCTCAGTTGCACCGGGTGCACGACGTCTTCCACGTATCTCAGCTGAGGAGATACGTGCACGACCCGATGCACATCATTGACCATGGGGAGCTTGACGTTGACGATGGGGCGACTTTTACGGAGGTCCCGGTGGAGATAGAGGATCGACAGGAGCGGGTCCTGCGTGGGCGATCGATTCCTCTTGTGTGCATCAGATGGCAGCACGGGAATCTCCAGGAGAGCACATGGGAGCGGGAGGCTCAGATGCGTGCTCAGTACCCTCATTTGTTTCCCTAGTTTTTGAAGTATCTTTACGGGGACGTAAAGCCCTGCGGTGGGAGTAATGTAAAGACCCGTAAAATTCAAGGGAAATTTTTTTCTTAATATTCTTTAGAATTTTACAAGAGCGCGGTTTCAGACGGCACCTGATTCCGAGGCCCGGAGTGCCCGGAATTAATTTCCGAAGTTTGGCTCGGGTACGTTCAGTGAACGAACGAGCGGGAATTCCTAACTTTTGATCCGGTGCTCGGAATTGAAATCCGAGGGCACCGATGAACTCGCAGCGCCGATATTCGCTTAAAGAGACCTTTTCGGGAGTTGCGTTTGTTGCGGGTTGAAAGTTAGTTTTGGGGTTTTTAGTTTGAGTTAAATAAAATTGTGTAGAACAATTTTATTATAACTTGTTAAAACCTATCAAAGGAGGTTGGAAGTGGGACCCACACCCACTTAACCTCCCTTGGGAGGATTAAGTGTGGTGGGGCCCACACGAACCCCTAATCCTTTCAAATTCTCTCAACTTGCTTAACCCCTAATTAAATGACTTGAGTTACTTTTAATTATGCGAGTTAAACCTTTTGAATTTCAAACTTTTGAAATTCTTATGTGTTATGTGATAATAAAATAAGATGTTGTCTTATTTTATTTTGGGGTTATTTGTTTGTCTTCTTGAGAGGTGGAGAGCTTTTCCTTCTTCTCCTTCAACTCTGACGAGGAACTCGAAGAACGTTCATCTTGACGAAGAACGTTCAAGCTCCGACGAAGAACGCCGCACCTCCATTCTTCGTTTACCGTGTCAACGAAGGGGACGCCACTTCTTCCTCGGACAACCTTCGTCGGCGTACAAGTTTCGCCAACGACGTGTCTCTTCGAACGCATCCCTTCGTCATCGAATTTGACGAACGGCTACCGCGACGCCCGACCTCCGCGACGTCGTCTTCCGCGGAACGTTCACAATCTTCGAACCTTATACCCGAGGTAGGGGTTGTCGATTTCTTTTTGGTTTCCTTATTTTATTCTTGATCGTGAATAGCAAGTCTAACGTGTGGCTTGAATTATTTAAGTTGCGTTATTATTTTAACGTGAGGGGGGCCGGACCGCACAAACACGGCCGAACCCCCCTCCATCGTTCTTGTTTATTCTTGCGGGTGGAAGCAAGTGGCGTGGTGCCGTCGCACCACGCGGATGATCGTGCAAATATTTTACGCGGCGCCGTCGCGCTACGCCGAGGAAGAATCTTCAAAAACGCGATGTCGTCGCGCCGCGTTGAAAGGAATCAAGGCACGGCGAAAGGGGTGCGGTGTCGTCGCACCGCGCCGGACGACGAACACCGCGGCCGGTTCCGGGCCGCGGCGGGACGAGGAGACCGCGGCCGGTTCCGGGCCGCGGCGGAAGAGAAGACCGGCGGCCGGGCCGCCGGCGTCGGAAGCCGAAGGGGGGACCGGAATTTCCGGTCCCGTTGGAGAAAACCGGCCGGCCAGCTGGCCGGCCGGAAGGCATTAAACCGGGGGAATTAATCCCCCGGCCATCCCCAAAACCCCCCTCTTTATGAGGGGGGCGTTTTTTTTTAAAGGGAAGGGGGCAGCCGGCCTCCCCTCCCCGGTTCCACTC
Organism: Viscum album; assembly: GCA_963277665.1. Classification (NCBI taxonomy): domain Eukaryota; kingdom Viridiplantae; phylum Streptophyta; class Magnoliopsida; order Santalales; family Viscaceae; genus Viscum; species Viscum album. The sequence goes on along the minus strand of OY728156.1, from coordinate 2,108,044,311 downwards.
AAATCAGGCCCCCCACGTGTGGGGGGGCGTTTTAAAAAAAAAATTGGGCGCGGCACAAAGGCCGCGCCGCCTCTTCCAGGAACCGGGGGCTTAGCCCCCGCGTGCGGCCCCTCGCGGCGCCAGGCCGCCGCGGCCCGCCGCGCCGCCGCCCCAGGGGGGGTCGGGCCGGGTCGGCCCGTACCCGGACCCCCCCGTTTCGAACCAGAATCGGTTTTTGGGCCATAACTTGAGCCTCGGACCTCCGATCGACGAACCGTCAGCGGAAACGCGATCCTTGGATCGAGACGGTCGTTTCGGTATATCGCACTCAAGGTTTCGGGTTACTTTGAGTTCGGCCGGGTTGGTTCGTTCACGAAACCAACCGGGCCTTCGGAGCGGAAACGCTCATATCTTGAGCTACGAACGTCCGATTGACGCGCCGTCAGTCGCGTTGTGTTCCTCTTAGTGAGACGGATCTTTTGGCATACTCCGCCCGAGGTTTGGACGCAGGTGGAGTACGGTCGGGTTGGTTTTTCCTTAAAAACCAACCGGGCCCCGGAGACGAAAATGCCAATAACTCTCAGACCGGGCGTCCGATCGACGCGCCGTCTGTTGCGTTGAGTTCCTATTGACGATACGGAACTTTTGGATACATCAACTCTGGTCTTTGTGACAGTTGATGTATCAGCCTCTCGGCTCGTGGAGCGGACCCTCCGAACGAGCTTGCTGTGTGCGGGAACCCTAGTGCTGGCTGCGACTGTTACTGTGACTACTACAGCTACGACTGCTACTGTGACTGCGACGACGACAGTACAGAAATCCTGTGTGGAATCGACGACGACAGTACAGAGATCCTGTGTGGATTCGACGACGACGACTACAGCACTCAGCGATCCTACGTGGATCAGTGCTACAGGTCCTGTGTGGGCCCGATCCTGTGTGGGTCCGCGCTCAGCGGTTCTGTGTGAGCCAGCGCCTACAGGTCCTGTGTGGGCCCGATCCTGTGTGGGTCTTTGCGGGGGTTAGTTACCTATCGATCCTTCGTGGGTCCGACGACTTAGATGGATCAGTGATCATCTTTATCGTCCTTGAAGAAGTATACCTGTGTGAGCTGAATCCTATTGCTTTCCTGTGTGGATTGTGTTGTGCAATCCTGTGTGGATTACGTTTTGCTTTCCTGTGTGGAATACGTTTACTTTCCTGTGTGGACTGAGTTGTACTTGGGCTCGGAGGTTAGAGCGTATTTGAATTGATGACTTAGGTATATGTATGGGCATATACCTAAGCAGTGTCGGTTATTACTTCGTGATTGTTACTTTTCTTCGTGGTTTATCCTTTGTGGATTTGAGAGACCTTCAGGGGTCTCGGGGTCCCTACTGAGTAGCTTATACTCACCCCTGCACGGGCTTTGCCCGCACTACGTTGTGTTGGTTGCAGACGACGGACAGCGTTGACCTTAGCTGAGGCTTGCAGAGCGGGACGGTACCCGGAGGTGGACCACTAGGCGGGACGTGCACGGAGCGGACGGCGGGACCCGTGGAGCAGAGGAGCTATCTGTACCCACCCTTCAGGTGGGATTTCCAGTGGACAGCTCGGTGTAGCGGCTTTTACTTTTCAGTTGCTGTTTTTCCCTTTCGAGTTGTACTTTACTTTCAGTTTGGGTTTGTATTCTGGCCCATTTACCTTTCCTCACTTTCAGTCGTACTCTGCTTTGTTTAGTGTTTACTTTCCGCTTGTTTACTCTGTGGTGTTTGTTTACTTTACAAAGGCAATGCCTTCCCTTTTTACCGGGATTTACGCCTTGGTGCTAGTCGCCAGCCCCTGGCCTATGGAAGGCGGGCTTGGGGTAGTCACGGCACGGACCCCGAGGGCGGGTCGTGACAAATTGGTATCAGAGGAGTTCGGTTCTACCGCGAACTCTGATCTTTTCTATGTGAAGCAATAATGTTTAGCGTATTGAGTGTGGATATCAGTCCAGGGAGTCCAGTGTTGGTGCGGCGGCCGACGTATCCGTACACCAGGACCCTGACTTCTGATTTCCGACTTAATGCACGAAAACATTGATTGCGTGTGTGTTTTAAAGTTTTCTTTGTGATTACTTATATCAGCTCACCAGGTATACTGTTCTGACCGTGGCGCACCTGTTTCCTTTTCAGGATGGCCCCACGACGGCAGCCAGCTAGGGTTCTGAGAGTCGAGCGAGACGACAGCCCACCGAGCGACGAGGCCTCGGTGCAGGGCCCTTTTCCAGTAGTGGCACCGGCGGTAGCTTTACCCGCCGATCCCCCGATGCTTCCAGCAGCAGTCGCTGACGATGCACGTCGCCTCAGCGCACTGCATGAGTTTCAGCGCCAGCGACCGCCCAGGTTTCGCGGGGAGACGGATCCCCAGGCAGCAGAGGACTGGCTGGAGGCAGTGGTTCGAGTGTTTAGGCTAGTGAGGACACCAGCAGACCTCATGGTGATCCTCGCTGCGAGCCTACTACACGCAGCAGCAGGACGATGGTGGAGCTTGATGCTCCAGGTGCACGATGAGGCATCTCTTCTTTGGACGGACTTTGAGAGCCTCTTCCGCTCGGAGTTCGTCCCAGCCACCCTTCGTGCGGTGCGTATCCAGGAGCTTCTATAGCTGCGGCAGGGCAGCATGACGGTCGCTCAGTACTCGGAGAGATTTACCGATCTCTCGCGCTACTCGACCGACATGGTACGGGACCCATTCTTCCGGGCCCGGACCTTCGAGCAGGGTTTGAGACACGAGATCAGGGCATCGCTGATCTCCCTCAGCATACCGACTCAGACAGGAGTACTGGAGCGGGCCCTTCTGATCGAGAGCTTCCTTGCTGAGTCTACACCAGCACAGCGATCCACCGCAGGGCGGCACGTGGCAGAGTCATCTGCAGCAGGCAGTCGACGGATGACTCAGGGGTCCAGACAGACCAGACCTTCAGGCAGACGATCTCAGGGCACTGGCTCAGCAGTGCGGGGCACACAGCGCGGAGCCAGTCTTACGAGAGGCAGACAGTGCTACTCGTGCGGCGGGCAGGGCCACATGGCTCGCGACTGCCCGACCCGCCGTGCCGAGGAGCAGCAGTCAGTTGATGGACCACCGAGGCAGAGGCAGAGGGTCGACCGTGGCGGTCCGCAGGGAGGAGGCGGACGAGGCAGAGGAGCTGGACGAGCAGCTGGTGGTGGCCGACGCTTTGAGGCTCTACCACCACCACCACCAGGAGGTCCACCCCGACCACAGGGAGCTGGTGGGCAGCGACAGGCACAGCTCCAGGCAGCAGAGGCCTACGACCACGGCGCACCCGAGATGATTCGAGGTACTATCTGTGTCTATTCCACCCTTGCTGCAGTTCTTATAGACACAGGAGCGAGTCATTCTTTCATATCCGCTGCCCTTGTTCGGAGCTCGGAGATTCCGGCAGAGCCGTTGGCTCGATCCTTACGGCTAGAGACTCCTACTGGAGCAGACTCGACGATTACGCACTGGTTCCGGCAGTGTGAGCTTACTCTAGGAGGCGAGAGCTTCGGCTGGGATCTTCTTGTAGCAGCGTCGAGGCCTTACGACGTCATCTTGGGCATGGATTGGCTATCTACGGTCCATGCACAGATTGACTGTTTTAGGCGCAAGGTGCGATGTGTACGCACCGACGGGAGCAGGTTCACCTTCACCGGCGAGAAGGGAGCCTTAGCAGCACATGATGGACTTCCGCGGAGGAGAGGACAGCCCATCACTTATCAGTTGGCTAGCCTCATCCTTGGAGCAGTTGACGTGCGGAGTCCTGGTTTTCCTGCAGTGGTGGATCAGTTTGCGGACGTTTTTCCCAACGACGTCCCAGGGCTACCTCCTCGCAGAGAGGTAGACTTTTATATTGACTTGTACCCCGGGACAGCCCCGATATCCACTCCAGCATATCGGATGGCCCCCGCCGAGCTTCGAGAGCTACGGGTATAGTTGGAGGACTTGCAGGGAAAGGGGTTCATCCGACCCAGTGTTTCACCCTGGGCTTCTCCGATATTGTTCGCCAAGAAGGCGGACGGGAGCTTGCGACTTTGTGTTGACTATCGTCGCCTGAACCAGGTGACAGTGAGGAACAAGTATCCGCTACCGAGGATTGATGACCTCTTTGATCAGCTCAAGGGAGCACGGTGGTTCTCGAAGATAGACCTCAGGTCAGGCTATCATCAGCTCAGAGTCAGAGACGAGGATGTGCAGAAGACAGCCTTCAGATGTCGGTATGGCCACTATGAGTTCTTGGTTATGCCTTTCGGTGTAACCAATGCTCCAGCAGTGTTCATGGCTCTCATGAACAGGATCTTTCAGCCATACCTCAATCGGTTTGTCGTGGTCTTCATCGACGACATTCTGATTTACTCTACGACAGAGGAGGAGCACGCCTATCACTTGCGAGTTGTTCTTGACACACTCCGAGAGCACCAGCTTTATGGTAAGCTCTCGAAGTGCTAGTTCTGGATACGTGAGGTCCACTTTTTGGGACACGTTATCTCTGAGGCGGGAGTTGCAGTGGATCCCGCGAAGATTGAGGCTGTGTTAGCTTGGGAGCCACCCAGGAGCGTGACTGAGGTTCGGAGTTTCTTGGGACTAGCTGGATACTATCGGAGATTTGTGCCGAACTTCTCCAGAGTTGCGGCATCACTCACAGCTTTGACGAAGAAGGGGAAACCCTTCGTGTGGTCAGACAGTTGTCAGCAGAGCTTCCAGGAGCTGAGACAGAGATTGACTAGCGCACCTATCTTGAGGTTTCCAGAGGAGGGAGTAGGGTACGTAGTCTACTGCGATGCATCAGGGACCGGACTCAGATGTGTTCTGATGCAGAAGCGGGCAGTGATCGCCTATGGATCACGACAGTTGAGGCCGCATGAGCAGAACTACGCTACCCATGACCTGGAGTTAGCAGCAGTGGTCTTCGCTCTGAAGACATGGTGACACTATCTGATGGGCGAGCGCTTTACAGTCTTTTCCGATCATCAGAGTCTCAGGTATATCTTCTCGCAGAAGGACCTGAACCTGAGACAGCGACGATGGCTCGAGTTCCTCCAGGACTATGACTTTGAGATAGTCTATACTCCTGGGAAGGGAAACGTAGTAGCCGATGCCCTCAGCAGGAGGACGGGCATTCAGCTACTTGAGGAGGCGACGGAGCAGCTAGCCTCTTTGCAGATATCCTTCGTGGATAGAGATGGAGCAGCCTTTCTTCAGTCTCTCACAGTCACCCCTCCACTACTGCAGCGAGTCAGGGAGGCACAGCGTGGGGACGCTGACTGTGAGACGCGGCGTGCACAGATATCCTCGGGACAGGCACCTGATGGTTTCTCCCTTGGAGCAGAACACGGCATCCTTTTCAGAGGACGTACCATGGTACCAGTCGCATTGCGAGAGGAAGTGCTGAGGGAGTTTCACACTTCTCCTTTAGCGGTACATCCTGGAGTGGCGAAGATGTACCAGGACCTCAGACGACAGCATTGGTGGCCGGGTATGAAGAAGGTTGTAGCAGAGTTCGTTTCTCGATGCCTCACCTGTCAGCAGGTGAAGGCAGAGCATCAGGTACCAGCAGGCTTGGTACAGCTCTTGGAGGTTCCGGAGTGGAAGTGGGACGGCATATCTATGGACTTCGTGACTGGACTTCCACGCACTTCCAGAGGTCACGACTCCATCTGGGTGATTGTTGACCGACTCACCAAGTCGGCACACTTCTTACCCATCAGAGAGCAGGGCTCAGTGGAGAGCTTGGGACGTCTCTATGTTCAGGAGATTGTGCGGCTCCACGGCGTGCCATCATCTATCGTTTCCAATCGAGATGCCCGCTTTACTTCCCGGCTTTGGAAGGGGTTACAGGAGGCGTTCGGTACGCAGCTACGTCTTAGCACAGCTTTTCACCCTCAGACGGATGGTCAGACGGAGAGGACCATTCAGACTCTCGAGGACATGCTCCGCGCATGTGTCCTCGACTTTGGTCGTAGCTGGGAGGACCACCTACCCTTGGTGGAGTTCTCATACAACAACAGCTACCACTCCACCATCGGGATGGCACCGTACGAGGCGTTGTACGGCCGACCATGTAGATCTCCTTTGTGCTGGACAGACCCTGGGGAGTCAGCACTGGTGGGACCGGAGATGGTCCAGGCCACGACAGAGAAGGTCCAGGTCATCCAGGAGCGGATGAGGACAGCTCAGATCTGGCAGAAGTCATACGCTGACAGGAGGCAGAGGCCACTGGAGTTCGAGGATGGCGACCACGTCTTCTTGCGGGTCTCACCTCGACGTGGTATTCGGAGATTTGGCCGAGGCGGCAAGTTATCTCCGCGCTTCATCGGACCTTTCCAAATTCTCAGCAGGATTGGTGAGGTGGCTTATCGCCTGGCTCTACCACCTCAGTTGCACCGGGTGCACGACGTCTTCCACGTATCTCAGCTGAGGAGATACGTGCACGACCCGATGCACATCATTGACCATGGGGAGCTTGACGTTGACGATGGGGCGACTTTTACGGAGGTCCCGGTGGAGATAGAGGATCGACAGGAGCGGGTCCTGCGTGGGCGATCGATTCCTCTTGTGCGCATCAGATGGCAGCACGGGAATCTCCAGGAGAGCACATGGGAGCGGGAGGCTCAGATGCGTGCTCAGTACCCTCATTTGTTTCCCTAGTTTTTGAAGTATCTTTACGGGGACGTAAAGCCCTGCGGTGGGAGTAATGTAAAGACCCGTAAAATTCAAGGGAAATTTTTTTCTTAATATTCTTTAGAATTTTACAAGAGCGCGGTTTCAGACGGCACCTGATTCCGAGGCCCGGAGTGCCCGGAATTAATTTCCGAAGTTTGGCTCGGGTACGTTCAGTGAACGAACGAGCGGGAATTCCTAACTTTTGATCCGGTGCTCGGAATTGAAATCCGAGGGCACCGATGAACTCGCAGCGCCGATATTCGCTTAAAGAGACCTTTTCGGGAGTTGCGTTTGTTGCGGGTTGAAAGTTAGTTTTGGGGTTTTTAGTTTGAGTTAAATAAAATTGTGTAGAACAATTTTATTATAACTTGTTAAAACCTATCAAAGGAGGTTGGAAGTGGGACCCACACCCACTTAACCTCCCTTGGGAGGATTAAGTGTGGTGGGGCCCACACGAACCCCTAATCCTTTCAAATTCTCTCAACTTGCTTAACCCCTAATTAAATGACTTGAGTTACTTTTAATTATGCGAGTTAAACCTTTTGAATTTCAAACTTTTGAAATTCTTATGTGTTATGTGATAATAAAATAAGATGTTGTCTTATTTTATTTTGGGGTTATTTGTTTGTCTTCTTGAGAGGTGGAGAGCTTTTCCTTCTTCTCCTTCAACTCTGACGAGGAACTCGAAGAACGTTCATCTTGACGAAGAACGTTCAAGCTCCGACGAAGAACGCCGCACCTCCATTCTTCGTTTACCGTGTCAACGAAGGGGACGCCACTTCTTCCTCGGACAACCTTCGTCGGCGTACAAGTTTCGCCAACGACGTGTCTCTTCGAACGCATCCCTTCGTCATCGAATTTGACGAACGGCTACCGCGACGCCCGACCTCCGCGACGTCGTCTTCCGCGGAACGTTCACAATCTTCGAACCTTATACCCGAGGTAGGGGTTGTCGATTTCTTTTTGGTTTCCTTATTTTATTCTTGATCGTGAATAGCAAGTCTAACGTGTGGCTTGAATTATTTAAGTTGCGTTATTATTTTAACGTGAGGGGGGCCGGACCGCACAAACACGGCCGAACCCCCCTCCATCGTTCTTGTTTATTCTTGCGGGTGGAAGCAAGTGGCGTGGTGCCGTCGCACCACGCGGATGATCGTGCAAATATTTTACGCGGCGCCGTCGCGCTACGCCGAGGAAGAATCTTCAAAAACGCGATGTCGTCGCGCCGCGTTGAAAGGAATCAAGGCACGGCGAAAGGGGTGCGGTGTCGTCGCACCGCGCCGGACGACGAACACCGCGGCCGGTTCCGGGCCGCGGCGGGACGAGGAGACCGCGGCCGGTTCCGGGCCGCGGCGGAAGAGAAGACCGGCGGCCGGGCCGCCGGCGTCGGAAGCCGAAGGGGGGACCGGAATTTCCGGTCCCGTTGGAGAAAACCGGCCGGCCAGCTGGCCGGCCGGAAGGCATTAAACCGGGGGAATTAATCCCCCGGCCATCCCCAAAACCCCCCTCTTTATGAGGGGGGCGTTTTTTTTTAAAGGGAAGGGGGCAGCCGGCCTCCCCTCCCCGGTTCCACTCAAATCAGGCCCCCCACGTGTGGGGGGGCGTTTTAAAAAAAAAATTGGGCGCGGCACAAAGGCCGCGCCGCCTCTTCCAGGAACCGGGGGCTTAGCCCCCGCGTGCGGCCCCTCGCGGCGCCAGGCCGCCGCGGCCCGCCGCGCCGCCGCCCCAGGGGGGGTCGGGCCGGGTCGGCCCGTACCCGGACCCCCCCGTTTCGAACCAGAATCGGTTTTTGGGCCATAACTTGAGCCTCGGACCTCCGATCGACGAACCGTCAGCGGAAACGCGATCCTTGGATCGAGACGGTCGTTTCGGTATATCGCACTCAAGGTTTCGGGTTACTTTGAGTTCGGCCGGGTTGGTTCGTTCACGAAACCAACCGGGCCTTCGGAGCGGAAACGCTCATATCTTGAGCTACGAACGTCCGATTGACGCGCCGTCAGTCGCGTTGTGTTCCTCTTAGTGAGACGGATCTTTTGGCATACTCCGCCCGAGGTTTGGACGCAGGTGGAGTACGGTCGGGTTGGTTTTTCCTTAAAAACCAACCGGGCCCCGGAGACGAAAATGCCAATAACTCTCAGACCGGGCGTCCGATCGACGCGCCGTCTGTTGCGTTGAGTTCCTATTGACGATACGGAACTTTTGGATACATCAACTCTGGTCTTTGTGACAGTTGATGTATCAGCCTCTCGGCTCGTGGAGCGGACCCTCCGAACGAGCTTGCTGTGTGCGGGAACCCTAGTGCTGGCTGCGACTGTTACTGTGACTACTACAGCTACGACTGCTACTGTGACTGCGACGACGACAGTACAGAAATCCTGTGTGGAATCGACGACGACAGTACAGAGATCCTGTGTGGATTCGACGACGACGACTACAGCACTCAGCGATCCTACGTGGATCAGTGCTACAGGTCCTGTGTGGGCCCGATCCTGTGTGGGTCCGCGCTCAGCGGTTCTGTGTGAGCCAGCGCCTACAGGTCCTGTGTGGGCCCGATCCTGTGTGGGTCTTTGCGGGGGTTAGTTACCTATCGATCCTTCGTGGGTCCGACGACTTAGATGGATCAGTGATCATCTTTATCGTCCTTGAAGAAGTATACCTGTGTGAGCTGAATCCTATTGCTTTCCTGTGTGGATTGTGTTGTGCAATCCTGTGTGGATTACGTTTTGCTTTCCTGTGTGGAATACGTTTACTTTCCTGTGTGGACTGAGTTGTACTTGGGCTCGGAGGTTAGAGCGTATTTGAATTGATGACTTAGGTATATGTATGGGCATATACCTAAGCAGTGTCGGTTATTACTTCGTGATTGTTACTTTTCTTCGTGGTTTATCCTTTGTGGATTTGAGAGACCTTCAGGGGTCTCGGGGTCCCTACTGAGTAGCTTATACTCACCCCTGCATGGGCTTTGCCCGCACTACGTTGTGTTGGTTGCAGACGACGGACAGCGTTGACCTTAGCTGAGGCTTGCAGAGCGGGACGGTACCCGGAGGTGGACCACTAGGCGGGACGTGCACGGAGCGGACGGCGGGACCCGTGGAGCAGAGGAGCTATCTGTACCCACCCTTCAGGTGGGATTTCCAGTGGACAGCTCGGTGTAGCGGCTTTTACTTTTCAGTTGCTGTTTTTCCCTTTCGAGTTGTACTTTACTTTCAGTTTGGGTTTGTATTCTGGCCCATTTACCTTTCCTCACTTTCAGTCGTACTCTGCTTTGTTTAGTGTTTACTTTCCGCTTGTTTACTCTGTGGTGTTTGTTTACTTTACAAAGGCAATGCCTTCCCTTTTTACCGGGATTTACGCCTTGGTGCTAGTCGCCAGCCCCTGGCCTATGGAAGGCGGGCTTGGGGTAGTCACGGCACGGACCCCGAGGGCGGGTCGTGACACGGCCCTTCAGGTTTGCACTGAGCAATTTCAAAGTCCCTTGGGCGGTGCTTCCTGTTGCGTTGCTTCTCCTCATGCTTCTTCACATAGGCATGCTAACGGCTATTACTTCTTCGCATAGTCACGCTAACATGGACCCCTAATGGATCACTCCATAACACCCCTCACCACGGCATTGCTGATGGCTTCCTTCCCCCAAGGGTAGGTGGGTATCATTTATGTAATTCCTAGGGGTGCGTAGCGAACCCACATCGTCTGAGCTGTAGGACGTTAAACTACCAAGCGTTATCGTCCTCAGCACATGACATTAAACTGTGACCATGCCTCATGCGTCAGACGCAGGGTTCCCCCACCTTGGATATTCTGCACACCCACTGGTCTCCATGGGAGTGAGATCATTCCACACATGGAATGAGAACCTCTTTATCAGAGCAATGTCTATCCATGGGGGAAAGGAAAACCACCCTAGTGTAAGCCCCTAGATTTTCTTGCAGGAGGTAGCATCCCTGCTCCTCCTATCTTCCTAGGTGCCAAATCCCTCTCCCACTGGGCATTGTCACCCTTCAGGCCTCCATCCTGGAGTAAGTCCCAATCTCCATCACCTTGGGTTACTAACTATATGTAAGCCCCTATTTCCTTTTTGGGCCGCTAACCACACGTAAGCCCCATCCCACTTTCCACGGATGCACCTTCCGCGACGTGATCGTTAGGCCTTTGTTGCCTCTTGTTTCTCACATCGAGCATGGCTCACGTGGGCTTAGAGTAAGCATTTACTATGAAATCCTCTCTGGGAATCCTAGAGTGTAATTCCCACACACCCCATCTGAAATACAAGGTCTTTGATCCTTGATAAGGTAAGGTATGTAGGAAGCATCCCTAAGGTTCAATCCCAACACTCATTGGTCCTGACCATCTTTACATCGGTTTACCAAACACCAACCTTAACTATGTGGACTTTGATCCTTGCCAAGGTAAGGTATGTAGGAAGCCTCCCAAAGGTTCAAGCCCAATACCCATTGGTCCCGACCATATTCACATCGGTTTACCAAACAAAAACCTGAACTACATGGACTTTGATCCTTTCCAAGACAGGTTACGTAGGAAGCCTCCTTGAGGTTCAAGCCCAACACCCATTGGTCTCGACCATCTTCACGTTGGTTTACCAAACACCAACCTAAACTACATGGACTTTGATCCTTTCCAAGAAAAGGTATGTAGGAAGCCTCCCTAAGGTTCAAGCCCACCACCCATTGCTCCTGACCATCTTCACATCGGTTTACCAAACCCATCCCGAACTACGTGGACTTCGATCTTTGCCAAGACAAGGTATGTAGGATGCCTCCCTGAGGTTCAACCCCATCCAGTGGTAAGTTGTTGTGACCCCATCCAGCGGTAAGACATTGTGACCCCATCCAGCGGTAAGCCGTTGTGACCTCATCTAGTGGTAAGCCGTTGTGACCCCATCCAGTGGTAAGCCGTTGTGACCCCATCCAGCGGTAAGTCGTTGTGACCTCATCCAGTGGTAAGTCATTGTGACCCCATCCAGCGATAAGCTTTTGTCAAACTCATTCAGTGGTAAGCCATTGAAGTCCCCAATCGACGGTAATTCATTGTTAAGTGAACTACGAGGACTTCGATTCCCTACCACAGGGATACGTATGAGGTATCTTCGAGACTCAATCCCAATATCACCTTCTTCCTCGAGTCGACCCCATCTCATTCTCCACCCGCTTCACTTAACCATCCATCATCCATCTTGATTCTTACCCGGGCCACCACATCCCGGTGGGATCATGCCACCTCATTCCTCATTCCCTTTGACAACAATAGGGTATCTAACCATGTGTTAGCCCCAACATCAGTGTTCTAATCAGTCTGATCCATCTCCGCTAGATGTTAAACCTGCGACATACCCTGTGTTAAACATAAGAATCTGAGGAAAACCTCAGATATATTCCTATGACATATAATTCTCCGCATTCGATGTGGGATGCCTCGGGCTTCTGCACCCTTGAGAAGCCCTATAATAAGGGGAATAAACTCAGACGCGTCAGTGTTCCAGCGTCCATACATGCCAGTGATGTCCAACATGACTACTACCCCGATCGAAGGTTGCTGTCTTGACTAGACCCCTTGGAATGTCCCGATAGAAGTAGTGTAATTAACTGGTGTTCATGAAGATATAGAACTGAGAAGAGTTTTACAAACAACGTCTTAATATATAAGGGAGACCCAGATTAGGTGATGAGTTACGAGGAGGAATCCACAGAAGGAAGAACCGACATCTCACCATCCTGTTTCGATCATGGAGAAAATGTCCCTGAACAAGGAATGGATGTCTCTCGCCTTTGGAAAGAGGGAATGCAGGGAAACAAACAGCGTCGCCGTCCTCGAACAGACGGACGCGCGCACCCTAGTGAAAGCGTCAGAAACAGGTACAATTACATTCAAAGACACACACACACACTACACACACAAACCAGAAAGGTAGATCATATACCCCAAGAGGATAACCCACTCATCAAGCCTTATTTATTTTAGTACATAGCTCATAGACCCGGTGGGCATGAAGTCCATTACATGGACTGAAAGCTTAGTGTAGTGTCATGCCTGCATCATCCTACATATATCATCAGAAGGCTTCTGCTAAACGTCGAAAAAAATATATTTAGTGCCTCATTCACCCTGATGGTGGAACTGTGTCCAATATTGAAGGCATCCACGACATTATTTCATGTTAGTTTCAAAAACTATATACTGTAGGAGATTCCACCATTTCTTCTGCGGTTGAGTCATGCATCAAACATGTGATCACCGATGAGATGAATTGTCAAGTCACAAAATATTTTTCGGATGATGAGATTCTTCAGGCTCTTAAACATATCCATTCCACAAAAGCCCTGGGTCCTGATGGCTTCCAGGCTCTTTTCTTCAAGCAATACTGGCACATTATCGGCCCCAACATTTGCGCTCTGATGAAAGGTATTTGGGCTGGGGAAATCAATATCTTCTATATTAATGAGACAATTCTTACCCTCATCCCAAAGATTAAAAAACTCATCTTGGCTTAGAACTTCAGGCCAATCAGTATTTGTAATGTCTCTTACAAGATCTTCTCAAAGATTTTGGTCAATCGTTTACGCACATGGTTACCTACCATTATCTCGGAAAACCAAAGTGCTTTTGTAGCAAAGAGGCTTATCACAGATAATGCCATTATGGCCCATGAAGTGTTTCATTCTATGAAAATAAAATCTGCTGTGAAAAGAAGTACTATGGACTAGAAACTGAATATAACAAAGGCTTACGATAGAGTGTAATGGCTTTTTCTCTGGTTCATTGTGACAGAAATGGGTTTCTGCTCAAAATGGACAGATATGATCATGCACTATGTTTCGTCTGTCTCTTTTCGGATTAATGTCAATAGTGGACTCACCCAAAGCTTCTCACCCACCTGAGGCCTTCAATAGAGAGACCCCCTCTCCTCCTTTCTCTCCATCTTGGTGGCTGATATTTTTTCTAATATAATTTCCTTGGCAGCTTCCTCTAATTTGATTCATGGGGAAAAGGTTTACCAGACCAGCCCACCCATTTTGCATCTTTTCTTTGTGAATGATTGCCTATTGTTCTCTAGAGATACTCATAATGAATGCCTCATTATCTACTATGTGATCCTCCTTTATGATAGGGCCTCTGGACAAGTAATCAATCAGGGAAAGTCGGAAATCTCTTTCAGTACTGGTGTCACACCGACCAAGAGAGAGTGCTTTGTCTCATTGAAAGTATTCAAATGGTCGATAAGCACAAAAAATACCTTAGGCTTCCCACATTAGTCGACCGATCAAAAAAAGAAATTTTATCATCTACAGTGGATAGAATCAAGAAAAAAATCCAATGGTGGACTCTGAAAATAATTTTTAAAGCGGGTAAGGAAACTCTCATCAAGGTCGCTCTTCAGTCTATCCCTAGTTATATCATGTCCTTGTTCAAGCTTCCCAGTGTAATTGTTGACCAAATTCACTCCTGCATTGCTAATTTCTGGTGGGGTCATAATAATGGAAGAAACAAAATACACTGGATTGCTTGGAAGTTGCTCTGCACTCCTAAAACAAGCAACGAAATGGGATTTTGGGACCTCCATCTCTTTGATGATGCCCTTTTGGCCAAACAGGGTTGACGTCTCATGATTCATCCATCTTCTCTTTGTGTGCGGATTCTTCCTGAAAAATATTTCCCCACTCGGATTTCCAGAACTCCTCTCTTGGCCCTCTCCCAAGATTTCTATGGAGAAGTATTTGGGGATCACAAAATTTACTTAATAAAGGGTTGGGTTGGAGGATTGAGGATGGTACAAAAGTTAGCATTTGTACTGATCATTGGTTGATTGATAAATATGGTATGCAGGTTACTTCCCCAGGCTTTCCTGGCTATGAGAATTCCATTGTTTGTTGTTTGTTTGACGGTCATGGGACTAGGTGGTGTATGGATAAAATCAATTCATGGTTTAATGAAAAGGGACAGAAGGATTAATTTTAGCATCCCATGTGTGATCGATGCGGGGCAAGACTTCTTATTTTGGAGCAACGATATTTTTGGATCCTATACGGTGAATTCGGGATATAGGCTTGCTCTTGATGCTCAGTGTGAGGAAAGGGAGGGGCTTTGGAAATATCTATGGCATCTAAATGTCCCCCCGAAAATCCACTATTTCTGGTGGCAGGTTTGCACTGGTATCCTTCCAACCATGTACTTCCTCACTTTCTACCATGTTATGAATGAAAAACAATGTCCCCTTTTCTCGAGTGTTCTGGAATCTTTTCTTCATGCGATCATCCAGGGCCTGGGGGTGGAGGAGATATGAATTTCTTGGGAATCTATTATGAATCTTATGCTGAATACGGTGTCGAACCTTCCAGCACTGCTGATGTTGTGTTCTTCTTCTTTCACCACTAATAAAGTTGTCTCTTTGTGCATCATGGCTTGGATCATCTGGGTTCGACAAAATGACTTCATTTTTAATCGCACAGCAAAGCCTTCTAGGTTCTAGATTGAACGGGCTACCTCCTAGATTGAGGGGTGGATTCGGGACTCTAATCAGCATGGGATATTTGGCACTCACACAAGTGTTTCACAATGGCACCCTCCCCCAGAAGGGATCCTTAAGATTAATGTCGATGTCTCTCTCTTCAAGGATGGCTTTTTTGGAATTTGAATTTTGGATCGGGACCATAATGGCCAAATCATTGCTGCCAAACATGATTTAAACCACACTCTCTTGCATCCCGCTATTGTCGAAGCCTTTGTTGTCCTTGTCGGGATGATTTTTGCAAAAGATTTTGGATGGGAAGCTATTCACATTGAATTAGATTGTCTCTATAACGACCCGGACCCGGCCATCCACCCAAACAGTGCCAAATGGGTCGGGTGTCACTACATTAGGTGCACCTCCCTGAACGCCAAAGGCTGCCGACTAGAAATGAGGGTCTATTAGGTATAGTGGGGAGGTTATACCCTATCGGAGGATCCTAATAAGGGTACTGGTCCAAGAATAGTAATAAAGATGCAGCGAAAATAAAGACTCAACAGACTCAAACCAGACTCGTAGAGCGGAAGCATAATCAATATAGATAAATAGAGGAAGTAGTAAATATAACAACAGCAGCGGAAATAAACACAACATCATGCTAATAACATGTAACTACTACTAAACAGTAAAACATGCATCCAAAGCAGGTCATACTCAACTGAATGTAAAAAGGGCGCCAATGGCTAACCAACAGTAGCTACAATAAGTAAGCAGGATGATACCAAAAAGGAAACAAAACAGAGTAAACCCCAGTTAGGCATGACTTCAAGGTCCATACCATCTCCATGCAACAACTAACACAGCCCAGCTCCTGAAGCTGACCTCTTTCCTACACATAAATCCATAAAGTCTACACGCGTCCCGAAGGGCCCGTGTAGGGTGTGAGACAAATCTCAGTAGGATACCACCCAATGGTGCGTACCAAATATATGTGTTTAAGTAGTAATACATTTCTCAGAAAAGCAGTAAATAGTACAATGCACAAATAAACATGAACTCCACTGGTGATCAACAGCCACCATGGAGTGTCACCTGCTTCGGCCAATGCCGGAATCTCTGTTGTCTAACCCGGCACCACGTGCCACCTGACACCTCGTGTCTCAAGTACCGACATCCCAAAGGCACACCCAAGAGTAGTAACTCATCACCATGTGCCTCCTGACACCTCGTGTCTCAAGTACCGACATCCCGAAGGCACGCCCAAAAATAGTAACCCGGCACCATGTGCCTCCTGACACCTTGTGTCTCATGTACCGACGTCCTGAAGGCATGCCCAAATATAGTAACCCGGCACCATGTGCCTCCTGACACCTTGTGTCTCAAGTACCAACGTTCTGAAGGCACACCCATCCCCTGAAGGCTCCTCACCTCCCACGTGGCTTTCTACGGCAAGCACCCCCAACCAACATACCTAACCGCAACAATGGGGGCCTTTACCCACATGAGTGGTCAAAACCACCTCATCACGGAGTATCTCTGTGTGCACACTACTCAAAGTTTCGGGTGAGCGGTAATCACCAAAATAGTACCTAAGCCACCAACCCATCTGACACCTCGTGTCCCTGCGACCATGTCGCTCAGGTCCGATGGCATCACCATCCAAGTAACCCGGGCCATGCCCAACCTGACAGTCGTACTGCCTCAAGACGACATCCATGACCCCCAATATCATGGTCAAAACCACCCAAAATAACCTGGGAAAAGCCCCAACCTGTGATCAGCATCACTCAAATGTAACTGGGCCAAGCCCAACACAACCCAAAGGGTCCAGCATATGCAATTCAGCAATTGCATATATAACATATTTAAACATAAAACATAACCAGGAAAAACAAACTAAACAGTTGAATTGCACTATTCAAAGTGTTGTCCCATACCATCACTGAGGTCTTAAATGCCTCTAACAATTTATCAGGTTTCAATAAATTAAACTAAACAGCTTATAACAATATAACTCAATTTAAACCATTTTGGCATCCCCCGGCCAAAATGCCCCAATGAGCAACAGCCCCTCACCCGGACCCACTCATGCAAACTGGTACCAGGGCCTACCCAAAGGCATCCCATAGGTCCAACAAGCAATTCAATATGAAATAGCTGATAAAAAAGGTCCCGCTCAAAATACCTAGAAACGCGCTAAAGGCCGAATCACCCAAACAACCACGAAAACACAAAATGAGGTATGCACCACCTACCTGAGACTCGTACGATGCTACTCCTCCGGTATCAGCCGCCAATTTGGTCTAAAACACGGTAAATCTACAAAAGATTAAATACCATTCAAATGCCTATAACTCGTTCTAGAATAAAAATCAAACAAAACAGCCAAAGAGGAATTGAGGCCTTACTAAGGGGGTTCCAACGCATCAATCTGTGATCGAAACGGAGTTCGTACGGCAATCCGGGGAAGGATTGAAGTCCTGACCAGCTTGGTTCACGTAACTGAGCAAAGGAGGTGTGTTCTGCCTCAAAAACGAGGCTACTGCCCGTTTTAACGCAAAAAAAAAAAGAAACTACACGACGTATACTTTAGGACTACACGCCGTGTATATCATTTAATTGTTCATATGACGGCTGAATTCTGCCGACTTACTTTTCGAACTTGCCGACATGAGTACATGGTGTGTACCTATGGGTACACAGCGTGTACTTGGTTTCTCTTCTCTACCTCATAGACTTACCCACACGCCATGTATGTCCCGCATACACATCTTGACTACACGGCGTGTCCAAGGGGAACACGGCATGTACCAGGTTCTACTCGGCCAAGAGGCTTACATGCCATATATGGCCACCACACGGCTGGGGATACACGGCGTATTGAAAACTACACGCCGTGTAGTAAGAAATTTATACACGGTCATCACAAGGCATGTACTTGGCGAGCAAACGGCCGACACTTGCTTAACATATACATAGTGTGTACTTAAAAGTACACACCGTGTAGTCTAGAAATTTCCAGAAACTTCCCGTTTTCTCCAGTTTCCTCAGAAACCAGTCAAAATTCAAACAGGGTTGGGATTTTGACCCGTTCTAAAAACCCGAGTTCTTACAAACTCCCCACCTTAACGTAGTTCGTCCCCGAGCTACCAAACAAAACCCGAAGATGGAACCATATATACCATTCTGATCAAAGCAACCCGGACTTCCCCGGTCTCAAAGGTTCTGGATAAATTCTTCAAGGGGGGGGGGCTCCCCACCTTTGGAATCGCCTAACCCGGTCTCAACCCAGCAAAAATTAAAGAAAACAAGGTTTACTAACCTGTTTTCCAGACGCATAGTCCTCCCGTGATGAATCGTCACCCCTGCGCCCCATTGGTGCTCCTGTGTCGCTTTCGACACCCAACGTAACTTGCACCGCATCGGTGTCCACCTCTATGAGGTACTGGTGCCTAGAACCTCAAGTAACCTGCATCCTCGATGCCCCAATGCCCAAGGCACCTCAAGAAACCCGCATTTGTGATGCCCTGATTCCCACAGCACCTCAAGTAACCCGCATGCTCGATGCCCTGATGTTACGCATCTCATACATATATATAGAATATATCACGCACCGGTTATGGTGCCAATCCCACTGACTAGCAGCTAGTCAGTCCACATAGATCATGTGCACCATGTGCACTCAAAACATACATGCCTCTACAGTTCATGCCAAAAAGGAAACATGGAGATCACGGCCACACCGCGATGTACCTCTAACTGTCATCGGCTCACCGGCCTGCTCAGCCTCTGGCAGCTCCATAGCGTGCACCTAGCTTGAAACACGTCTGCCTAATGCCTGAACTCCCTACGATGCTGCTCCAGTCACCGGTCACTGACCCCTCAGCTAGGTCCCACCGTCTCTGTCATGACCTCTGCGTAGATCTGAACCTCGAATACCCTCTCCGGGTACCGAACCTGAACCAACTCCAGACGCTACAGTCTGTCCTGGTCCTTGCCTGCCGGCTATCTGAGAAGGCTGCCTGCAAAACCTCTCCAGATTCCCGTCCTGTCCACTTGCCCGGCACTCCTTTGGAGGTCTATCGCACTGAGCCCGAACATGTCCCGGCTATCCACACTGAAAGAAAATCACCGAAGAACTACCATGAGGTGGTCTAGCTGAATCTCTGACCTGACTGCCCTGATGGAACTCATCCCGTCCTCACTTCCTACTGTCCAAACCATCACCTGAAGTTGTCGTCCTTCCCAAGTGAGACTTCTCTCTCTCGTTTCCCTCGGCTATGAGCGCCTGATTTACCGCCTCAAAGAAGGAACCCAGTCTGAAGATGTTCACCTGGACCCGAATGGCGTGTCGTAAGCCATCCTCGAAGCGCCTCACCCTAGTTGCGTCGTCGCTTACCATACCAGGTGCAAAGTGAGATAGCTCAGTAAAAGTAGCTGCGTAGTCCATGACGGACATGTCTCCCTACGGAAGGCTCAAGAACTCCTGATCTCTCTCTGCCCTCAGTGTCTCTGGATAGAAGTGCTCAAAGAACCTGTCCTCGAAGTCCTTCCAAGACAGTCCCTCGTGCCTACGAGCCTGTACCTGTACATCCCACCAACGCTTCGCTGGTCCTCTCAGCATGTATGTCACCAGCTTGACCCTCCGCCCTGGAGGCTTCTCAAGCTGCTCGAAGATCATCTGCATACTCTCTATCCAATTCTCAGCCGCCTGCGGACCACCCTCACCCTGAAAAAGCGGCGGGTGCTGGGACCGAAACTCTCGTGACAGATACACCATAGAAGTCTCTATACCCTGCGTGCCTCTATCAATCCCCTACAAGACATGTACCAGGCTAGCTCGGAGCTACTCGTCAAGCCATGACCCGAACAATACCAAACCCGGCTACTGTCCTGCCTGCACTGGATCCTAAACCGGATCATGTCCCTGAACCTGTACCTGTGGCTCACGATTTACCTGTACCGAATTCTGACCCTGATCCTGCGGCACTGTATCATCTCCTGGCTGACGCTCCATCGAGTCGTGAAGGAGTAACCTGCTGAATACCATAAATGGTTAGACAGCCCATACTTATATAACAATATATTCTGCGCAGATAAGGAAAGCAGTAAAAGGCAGTGCATAACAACTACCCTTACTCCCCCTCACTGCAACCCATTCCCCACGGCATCCCAGCCTCATGGCCTCTTTACTTGCCCTCAACAGATCCAAGTATCAAAAGTACCTCGGGCCATGCCCGTCCTGACAACTCACGTTGCCTCAAACCGATGACCGAGTCGCCCAATCCTGACAGTTACACTGCCTCACCCATAGTACATGCTTGTTCTCATAAGAGTCACACCCAAATATCCTTCCACGTGAAATTCCACAGAAATAGATCATGGCATCTATATTGAAATAAACAAGAAATTTTATCAGGAGTTTCACCTATTCACATTTCAAAGCATATGAGCATGGAAATTGAGTTTTTTTTTCATTCACATGGCATTATCACCTCACAAAGCATACGTGAAATTATGAAATTGAAATACCCTAAAATGTGCCTATCAAAATCCAAGCAAGCAAGCCTCTCCATACCAGGCCAAGGTCCAATTCTCCCTTATTGTATCGGGTCAAGGGTCACATATCACAATCACGAACATCACACACCAAATGAGCCACCGAGGTGGAAATCATATAAACGGTAATCTGGGCAAAAAAGCAGACAACAATTCTCACCCATAGCAACTAGGCCCATCCCTCGTACCTGGGGCTACAGGCACCCAATAACAAGCTAGACACCCAGTCCCTGTAACAAACTATCTCTAGTCTACCATATCCCAAATAGTAAAACCAGCAGAAAGAAACGAGAAGCCTCAAAATCATTAGTATCCAGTAAAACACTGCTACTAAATCCCTGTCAAGAAATCCTTTGATACCACTTTGTAACGACTCGGACCCGGCCAGCCACCCGAACAGTGTCTGTCACGACCCGTCCTAGGGGCCCGTGCCGTGACTACCCCAAGCCCGCCTTCCATAGGCCAGGGGCTGGCGACTAGCACCAAGGCGTAAAATCCCAGTAAACAGGGAAGGCATTGCCTTTATAAGTAACAACCACACAGAGTCAGCAAGCGGAAAGTAAAGTGCAGAAAAGTAAAGGGGCCGGAAATACAAGCCCAACTGTAAAGTACAACTGAAAAGTAAAGTACAGCAACTGAAGAAAAGACGGCGGCCTCGTGTCGTCCACTGGCAATCCCACCTGAAGGGTGGGTACAGATAGCCTCCAGGCTCCTCGGGTCCCACGTCCGCTCCGAGCACGTCCCGCCCAGTGGTCCACCTCCAGGTACCGTCCTGCTCCACGCCCCAACCGTGATCAGCGCTGTCCGTCGTCTGCAACCAACACAACAAGGTGCGGGCATAGCCCGTGCAGGGGTGAGTACAACTACTCAGTAAGGACCCCGAGACCCCCGAAGGTCTCCCGAAATCCACAAAGGATATAGCACAAAAGAAAGATGCAATCACGAAGTAACATCTGACTCGACTTAGGTATATGCCCATACATATACCTAAGTCCCCAATTCTAGCTCTGCTCACGAGCTCAAGAACAACTCAATCCACAAAGGAAAGCAAGACTCAAATCCACAAGGAGAGTAAACAGTAAATCCACAAAGGATAATTCAACACAATCCACAAAGGAGAGTAACATAAGATTTCAGCTCAACCAGGTATACTTTTTTCAGATGACGTCAAAGACGATCACTGATCCGTCTAAGTCGTCGGACCCACGAAGGATCGATAGGTACTAACCCCCGCAAAAAGGACCCACGTAGGATCGGGCTCACACAGAACCTGTAGGCAGTGGCTCACACAGAACCGGTAGTAAGGACCCACGGAGGATCGGGCTCACAAAGAACCTGTAGGCACTGATCCACACGGGATCGCTGAGTGCAGTAGTCGACGCAGTCCACTGAGGATCTCTGCACAGTCGTCGCCGCAGTCCACGAAGGATCTCTGCTCTGCCGTCGTCGCAGTCCACGGAGGATCTCTGCTCTGTCGTCGTCGCAGTCCACGGAGGATCTCTGCTCTGTCGTCGAAGTCACAGCCAGCGCTAGGGTTCCCGCACGTAGCGAGCTCGTTTAGGAGGGTCCGCTCCACGAGCCGAGGGGCTGATACATCAACTGACACGTAGTCCGAAGTTGATGTATCCAAAAGTTCCGTATCGACAACAGGATCTCAACGCAACAGACGGCGCGTCAATCGGACGCCCGGTCTGAGAGTTATTGGCATTTTCGTCCCAGGGGCCCGGTTGGTTTTTAGGGCAAAACCAACCCGACCGTACTCCGCCTGTATCCGATCCTCGGGCGGAGTATGCCAAAAGTTCCGTCTCACTTAGAGGAAACTACCACAGCTGACGGTACGTCGTTCGGACGTCCGTAGCTCAAGTTATGAGCGTTTCCGCTCCGAGGGCCCGGTTGGCTTCGTGTACGAGCCAACCCGGCCGAACCCAAAGTCTTCCGAAACCTTGAGTATAATATACCGAAACGACCGTCTCGATCCAAGGATCGCGTAGCCGCTGACGGTTCGTCAATCGGAGGTCCCAGGCCCAAGATATGGGCGAAAGACCGAAGGGGGCCCGAAACGAGGGTACTGGGCCCGGGGCGACCCGGCCCGAACCCCCCCCTGGGGTCGGCCGAACCGGGTCGGCCCGAACCGGGCCGGCCCGAACCGGCCCGAACCGGCTCGGCCGGGTCCGGTCCGGCCTGGGCGCGGCCCGGCCGACCGGACCGGCCGGCTCGGCCTCGGCCGAGCGGCCGAGGGAGCCGCTGCCCGCCGCGGGTTGAACCCGCGGCTTGAGGGAAACCGCGGCCCCGCGGGGGGGCCGCCTGTCACGCGGACGCGGCCGGGCCGCCGCGTCCGTCCCGGTTCCGCGCGGCCGCGGAACCGGCCGCCGTTGCCGCCGCGGCTTCAGCCGCGGCGGGCTTCCTCCACGGCGGCGCGCCGGGCGCCGCCGCCTCCGGTCGCCGGCGCCGCCGCGCCGGCGACCCGCGCCGCCGCCTCCTTCCGCGGGCCGCCGGAGATGCTCCGGTGGCCCGATTTGCCTCCCGTCTGCGCCGTTGCCCCTCCCGGATGCCGACCTTCACTGCGGGATCAACGGATCGCCCCTGCCGCGCGGTTCGTCGTCGTCCGCCATATCCGCACAACAAAAATAGATCGGCGGAGGGTTGCCGGGTCTTGTTCGTTAGACCCGCACCCTCCGCGTTAGCCATAAACGTCACCGGGAGGGAAAAGGGTTAACCAAATCAACAATTTTAAACAGATTAAAATTGTTCCGATCGGGTTCTTTATTCGAAAAGAATAAACACGGGAAAAGAAATAAAATAATTCAACATCCCTTACCTCGCAGCTGTCGTTGCCGAACGAGGGATCGTCGCGGGATTGCTCGTCGCGGATGGAAGGAGATCGTCGCGTCTTCGCGGTATCCGGCGTCGCGTCGCCAATCTCCGGATCAAGAACAAACGGATTTAATTAATTAAATCCGTTGTTATTGAAATATAAAAAGGAGAGAATTAGAAGATTCGATTCTCACCTTTGTTGTCGAACGAGGATCGGCCGCGGAAGAAAGACGTCGCCGAAGAACGTCGCGGGGTTGCTCGTTGACGTCGCGGATCGTGCGTCGTCGGATTCCGGTTCCGGCGTTCTTCGCGTTCCTCGCGTTCTTCGCGTTCTTCGCGTTCTTCGCGTTCTTCGCGGAGAGGGTGGAGGAACGAAGATTCTCTCAAATCCTTTCCAAGGATTTTTAGGTTGGTCTTATTTTATAAACATGCCAACACGTAACCGGTTAAGAAACGATCCATCAATTCGTTGAATTAATTCAACGAAAGAAACGACCCATTTAATTCACGAAAGAAACAGCCCATTTAATTCACGAAATAAACCGCCCAATTAAATGGTCTGTTAAGAATTAAAGAAAACGCGTCGGTTGACTTTTCAGTTACTTTGACGGGTTTTCGCGGGTGCGTTACTTAGCGAAAGAAACGGCGGGGCTCGTGCGGGCCCTGCCTCACAAATATCCTACCAAGGGGTAGGATATTTCTGGATAGCATCCTATCCAGTTCAACTCAGTTCAAGCCATCTTTAAGTGGCTTCCAAGCAGCTTAAGTGAAATAAAATAAAGCTGTCGCACAAACTTTATTTTATTTCTAACTTAAAGCCGCAAAATTTAAAAACCACACCTGAGCAAACGCAACTCCGGAAGAGGCGTTTCTAAGCAAATACCGGCGCTGCGATTTCATCGGTGCCCTCAGAATTCGATTCCGGGCACCGGTTCAAAAGATAGAAAAACCCGCTCACCCGTTCACTGAACGTACCCGAGCCAAACTTCGGAAATTGATTCCGGGCACACCGGGCCTCGGAATCAGGTGCCGTCTGAAGCTGCGCTCTTGTAAAATTCCAAAGAAAATTAAGAAAAAAATTTCCTTGAAATTTGCGGGTCTTTACATTACTCCCACCTCAGGGCTTTACGTCCCCGTAAAGATACATCAAAAACTAGGGGAACAAATGGGGGTACTGAGCACGCATCTGAGCCTCCCGCTCCCAAGTGCTCTCCTGGAGGTTCCCGTGCTG
Organism: Viscum album; assembly: GCA_963277665.1. Lineage (NCBI taxonomy): Eukaryota > Viridiplantae > Streptophyta > Magnoliopsida > Santalales > Viscaceae > Viscum > Viscum album. The sequence continues at coordinate 2,108,019,583 of OY728156.1, read as the reverse complement.
CCATCTGATGCGCACAAGAGGAATCGACCGCCCACGTAGGACCCGCTCCTGTCGATCCTCGATCTCCACTGGGACCTCCGCAAAAGTCGCCCCATCGTCCACGTCCAGCTCCCCAAAGTCGATGATGTGCGTCGGGTCGTGCACGTATCTCCTCAGCTGAGACACGTGGAAGACGTCGTGCACCCGGTGCAACTGAGGTGGTAGAGCCAGGCGATAAGCCACCTCTCCTATCCTGCTGAGGACCTGGAAAGGCCCGATGAAGCGTGGAGACAACTTGCCGCCTCGGCCAAATCTCCGTAAACCACGTCGAGGTGAGACACGCAAGAAGACGTGGTCGCCGTCCTCGAACTCTAGTGGCCTCCGCCTCCTGTCAGCATATGACTTCTGCCGGCTCTGAGCTGTCCTCATCCTCTCCTGGATGATCTGGACCTTCTCTGTCGTGGCTCGGACCATCTCTGGTCCCACGAGTGCTGACTCGCCAGGGTCTGTCCAGCACAACGGTGATCTGCAGGGTCTGCCGTACAACGCCTCGTATGGTGCCATCCCGACGGTGGAGTGGTAGCTATTGTTGTACGCGAACTCCACCAAGGGTAGGTGGTCCTCCCAGCTGCGACCAAAGTCGAGAACACATGCACGGAGCATGTCCTCGAGTGTCTGTATGGTCCTCTCCGTCTGGCCATCCGTCTGAGGGTGGAAGGCTGTGCTCAGATGGAGCCGCGTCCCGAACGCCTCCTGCAACCCCTTCCAAAGCCGGGAAGTGAAACGAGCATCTCGATCGGAGACGATAGATGATGGCACCCCGTGAAGCCGTACGATCTCCTGGACGTAAAGACGTCCCAAGCTCTCCACTGAGCCCTGCTCTCTGATGGGTAAGAAGTGTGCCGACTTGGTAAGTCGGTCGACAATCACCCAAATGGAGTCGTGACCTCTGGAAGTACGTGGAAGTCCAGTCACGAAGTCCATAGATATGCTATCCCACTTCCACTCCGGGACCTCCAAGGGCTGTACCAAACCTGCTGGTACCTGATGCTCTGCCTTCACCTGCTGGCAGGTGAGGCATCGTGAAACGAACTCTGCCACAGCTTTCTTCATGCCCGGCCACCAGTGCTGTCGTCTGAGATCCTGGTACATCTTCGCCACTCCGGGATGTACCGCCAAGGGAGAAGTGTGAAACTCTCTCAGCACCTCCTCTCGTAAAGCGACTGGTACGAAGGTACGTCCTCTGAAAAGGATGTCGTGCTCTGCTCCAAGGGAGAAACCATCAGGCGCCTGACCTGAGGATATCAGTGCACGCCGGGTCTCACAGTCAGCGTCCCCACGCTGAGCCTCTCTGACCCGCTGTAGAAGTGGAGGAGAGACTGTGAGAGACTGAAGAAAGGCTGCTCCGTCTCTATCCACGAAGGATATCTGTAAGGAGGCTAGCTGCTCCGTCGCCTCCTCAAGTAGCTGAATGCCCGTCCTCCTGCTGAGGGCATCGGCTACCACGTTCCCCTTCCCAGGAGTATAGACTATCTCAAAGTCATAGTCCTGGAGGAACTCAAGCCATCTCCGCTGTCTCAGGTTCAGGTCCTTCTGAGAGAAGATATACCTGAGACTCAGGTGGTCAGAAAAGACTGTGAAGCGCTCGCCCATCAGATAGTGCCGCCAAGTCTTCAGAGCGAAGACCACTGCTGCTAACTCCAGGTCATGAGTGGCGTAGTTCTGCTCATGCGGCCTCAACTGACGTGATCCGTAGGCGATCACGGCCCGCTCCTGCATCAGGACACACCCGAGTCCAGTCCCTGATGCATCGCAGTAAACTACGTATCCCACTCCCTCCTCAGGCAACCTCAAGATAGGTGCGCTGGTCAATCTCTGTCTCAGCTCCTGGAAGCTCTGCTGACATCTGTCTGACCACACGAAGGGTTTCCCCTTCTTCGTCAACGCTGAGAGTGGTGCCGCAACTCTGGAGAAGTCTGGCACGAATCTCCGATAGTATCCCGCTAGGCCCAAGAAGCTCCGCACCTCTGTCACGCTCCTGGGTGGCTCCCAAGCTAGCACTGCCTCGATCTTCGCGGGATCCACTGCAACTCCCGCCTCAGAAATGACGTGCCCCAAGAAATGGACCTCACGTAACCAGAACTGGCACTTTGAGAGCTTTCCATAAAGCTGGTGCTCTCGGAGTGTGTCTAGCACAACTCGCAGGTGGTAGGCATGCTCCTCCTCAGTCGTCGAGTATACCAAAATGTCGTCAATGAAGACAACGACAAATCGGTCGAGGTATGGCTGGAAGATCCTGTTCATGAGGCTCATGAACACTGCTGGAGCATTGGTTACGCCGAACGGCATAACCAAGAACTCATAATGGCCATACCGGCACCTGAAGGCCGTCTTCTGTACGTCCTCGTCTCGAACTCTGAGCTGATGATAGCCTGACCGGAGGTCTATCTTCGAGAACCACCGCGCTCCCTTGAGCTGATCGAAGAGGTCATCAATCCGTGGCAGCGGATACTTGTTCCTCACTGTCACCTGGTTCAGGCGACGATAGTCGACACATAGTCGCAAGCTCCCGTCCGCCTTCTTGGCGAACAAAATCGGGGAAGCCCAGGGTGAAACACTGGGTCGGATAAACCCCTTGCTCTGCAAGTCCTCCAACTGTACCCGCAGCTCCCGAAGCTCGGCGGGGGCCATCCGATATGCTGGAGTAGATATCGGGGCTGTCCCGGGGTACAAGTCGATGTAAAAGTCTACCTCTCGACGAGGAGGTAGCCCTGGAACGTCGTCGGGAAAGACGTCCACGTACTGGTCCACCACTGCAGGAAAAGCTGGACTCCGCACGTCCACTGCTCCTAGGATGAGGCTAGCCAACTGATGAGAGATAGGCTGCACTCTCCTCCGCGGAAGTCCATCCTGTGCTGCAAAGGTTCCCTTCTCGCCGGTGAAGGTAAACCTGCTCCCGTCGGTACGAACACATCGCACCTTGCGCCTAAAACAGTCGATCTGGGCATGAACCGTGGATAGCCAATCCATGCCCAAGATGACGTCGTAAGGCCTCGACGCCGCTACAAGGAGATCCCAGCCGAAGCTCTCGCCTCCTAGAGTAAGCTCACACTGCCGGCACCAGTGCGTAATCGTCGAGTCTGCTCCCGTAGGAGTCTCTAGCCGTAAGGATCGAGCCAACGGCTCAGTCGGAATCTCCGAGCTCCGAACAAGGGCAGAGGCTATGAAAGAGTGACTCGCTCCTGTGTCTATAAGTACTGCAGCAAGGGTGGAATAGACACAGATCGTACCTCGAATCATCTCTGGCATGTCGGGGTCGTAGGCCTCCACTGCATGGAGCTGGGCCTGTCCCTGCCCGCCAGCTCCCTGTGGTCGAGGTGGCCCTCCTGGTGGTGGTGGGGGTAGAGCCTGGAAGCGTCGCCCACCACCCGCTGCTCGGCCAGCTCCTCTGCCTCGTCCGCCTCCTCCCTGCGGACCGCCACGGTCGACCCTCTGCCTCTGCCTGGGTGGCCCCTCCACCGTCTGCTGCTCCTCTGATCGGCGAGTCGGGCAGTCACGAGCCATGTGACCCTGCCCGCCGCAAGAGTAGCACAGCCTGCCTCTCGAAAGGCTGGCACTCCGCTGTGTGCCTCGTACTGCTGAGCCGGTGTCCTGAGGCCGTCTGCGTGGGGGTCTGGTCTGCCTGGACCCGTGAGTCATCCGTCGGCTACCAGCTGCCGAAGACTCAGCTACCTGCCGCCCTGCGCTAGGTCTCGCCGCTGAAGAAGGCTCTGCCAGGAAGCTCTCGATCAGGAGGGCTCGCTCCAGCACTCCCGCCTGGGTCGGAATGCTGAGGGAGATCAGCGACGCCCGAATCTCCTGTCGCAAGCCCTGCTCGAAGGTCCGGGCCCGGAAGAAGGGGTCCCGAACCATGTCAGTCGAGTAGCGAGATAGGTCCGTGAACCTTGCCGCGTACTGAGCGACCGTCATGCTGCCCTGGCGCAGCTGGAGAAGCTCCTGGATGCGCACCGCTCGGAGGGTGGCCGGGACGAACTCAGAGCGGAAGAGGCTCTCGAAGTCCGCCCAGAGCAAGGATGTCTCGTCATGAACCTGGAGCATCAGGCTCCACCATCGTCCTGCCGCCGCCTGCAGGAGACTCGCTGCGAGAATCACCATGAGATCCGCTGGTGTCCTCACTAGCCGAAAGATCCGTACCACCGCCTCTAGCCAGTCCCCGGCGGCCTGGGGGTCCGCCTCACCGCGAAACCTGGGCGGTCGCTGGCTCTGAAACTCATGCAGTGCCCTGAGGCGACGTGCATCGTCGGCGTCTGGTACTGGAAGCATCGGTGGCTCGGCGGGTAAAGCTACCGCCGGTGCCACAGCTGGCAAAGGGCCCTGCACCGAGGCCTCGTCGCTCGGTGGGCTGCCATCGCGCCCTACACTCGGAACCCTAGCTGGCTGTCGTCGCGGGGCCATCCTGAAAAGGAGAACAAGAGCACCACAGTCAGAACAGTATACCTGGTGAGCTGGCACAAGTAATCACAAGGAAAACTTGAGACTTTCATAAAGCAGATCAGTATACCCGGTGAGCTGACACAAGAAATCACAGAGAAGACTTGAAACACACATGCAATCAATGTTTTCATGCATTAAGTCGGAAATCAGGAGTCAGGGTCCTGGTGTACGGATACGTCGGCCGCCGCACCAACACTGGGCTCCCTGAACTGATAACCACACTCAATACACTAAACACTATTGCTTCACATAGAAAGAAAAGACAATCAGAGTCTGTGGTAGAACCGACCACCTCTGATACCAATTTGTCACGACCCGTCCTAGGGGCCCGTGCCGTGACTACCCCAAGCCCGCCTTCCATAGGCCAGGGGCTGGCGACTAGCACCAAGGCGTAAAATCCCAGTAAACAGGGAAGGCATTGCCTTTATAAGTAACAACCACACAGAGTCAGCAAGCGGAAAGTAAAGTGCAGAAAAGTAAAGGGGCCGGAAATACAAGCCCAACTGTAAAGTACAACTGAAAAGTAAAGTACAGCAACTGAAGAAAAGACGGCGGCCTCGTGTCGTCCACTGGCAATCCCACCTGAAGGGTGGGTACAGATAGCCTCCAGGCTCCTCGGGTCCCACGTCCGCTCCGAGCACGTCCCGCCCAGTGGTCCACCTCCAGGTACCGTCCTGCTCCACGCCCCAACCGTGATCAGCGCTGTCCGTCGTCTGCAACCAACACAACAAGGTGCGGGCATAGCCCGTGCAGGGGTGAGTACAACTACTCAGTAAGGACCCCGAGACCCCCGAAGGTCTCCCGAAATCCACAAAGGATATAGCACAAAAGAAAGATGCAATCACGAAGTAACATCTGACTCGACTTAGGTATATGCCCATACATATACCTAAGTCCCCAATTCTAGCTCTGCTCACGAGCTCAAGAACAACTCAATCCACAAAGGAAAGCAAGACTCAAATCCACAAGGAGAGTAAACAGTAAATCCACAAAGGATAATTCAACACAATCCACAAAGGAGAGTAACATAAGATTTCAGCTCAACCAGGTATACTTTTTTCAGATGACGTCAAAGACGATCACTGATCCGTCTAAGTCGTCGGACCCACGAAGGATCGATAGGTACTAACCCCCGCAAAAAGGACCCACGTAGGATCGGGCTCACACAGAACCTGTAGGCAGTGGCTCACACAGAACCGGTAGTAAGGACCCACGGAGGATCGGGCTCACAAAGAACCTGTAGGCACTGATCCACACGGGATCGCTGAGTGCAGTAGTCGACGCAGTCCACTGAGGATCTCTGCACAGTCGTCGCCGCAGTCCACGAAGGATCTCTGCTCTGCCGTCGTCGCAGTCCACGGAGGATCTCTGCTCTGTCGTCGTCGCAGTCCACGGAGGATCTCTGCTCTGTCGTCGAAGTCACAGCCAGCGCTAGGGTTCCCGCACGTAGCGAGCTCGTTTAGGAGGGTCCGCTCCACGAGCCGAGGGGCTGATACATCAACTGACACGTAGTCCGAAGTTGATGTATCCAAAAGTTCCGTATCGACAACAGGATCTCAACGCAACAGACGGCGCGTCAATCGGACGCCCGGTCTGAGAGTTATTGGCATTTTCGTCCCAGGGGCCCGGTTGGTTTTTAGGGCAAAACCAACCCGACCGTACTCCGCCTGTATCCGATCCTCGGGCGGAGTATGCCAAAAGTTCCGTCTCACTTAGAGGAAACTACCACAGCTGACGGTACGTCGTTCGGACGTCCGTAGCTCAAGTTATGAGCGTTTCCGCTCCGAGGGCCCGGTTGGCTTCGTGTACGAGCCAACCCGGCCGAACCCAAAGTCTTCCGAAACCTTGAGTATAATATACCGAAACGACCGTCTCGATCCAAGGATCGCGTAGCCGCTGACGGTTCGTCAATCGGAGGTCCCAGGCCCAAGATATGGGCGAAAGACCGAAGGGGGCCCGAAACGAGGGTACTGGGCCCGGGGCGACCCGGCCCGAACCCCCCCCTGGGGTCGGCCGAACCGGGTCGGCCCGAACCGGGCCGGCCCGAACCGGCCCGAACCGGCTCGGCCGGGTCCGGTCCGGCCTGGGCGCGGCCCGGCCGACCGGACCGGCCGGCTCGGCCTCGGCCGAGCGGCCGAGGGAGCCGCTGCCGCCGCGGGTTGAACCCGCGGCTTGAGGGAAACCGCGGCCCCGCGGGGGGGCCGCCTGTCACGCGGACGCGGCCGGGCCGCCGCGTCCGTCCCGGTTCCGCGCGGCCGCGGAACCGGCCGCCGTTGCCGCCGCGGCTTCAGCCGCGGCGGGCTTCCTCCACGGCGGCGCGCCGGGCGCCGCCGCCTCCGGTCGCCGGCGCCGCCGCGCCGGCGACCCGCGCCGCCGCCTCCTTCCGCGGGCCGCCGGAGATGCTCCGGTGGCCCGATTTGCCTCCCGTCTGCGCCGTTGCCCCCTCCCGGATGCCGACCTTCACTGCGGGATCAACGGATCGCCCCTGCCGCGCGGTTCGTCGTCGTCCGCCATATCCGCACAACAAAAATAGATCGGCGGAGGGTTGCCGGGTCTTGTTCGTTAGACCCGCACCCTCCGCGTTAGCCATAAACGTCACCGGGAGGGAAAAGGGTTAACCAAATCAACAATTTTAAACAGATTAAAATTGTTCCGATCGGGTTCTTTATTCGAAAAGAATAAACACGGGAAAAGAAATAAAATAATTCAACATCCCTTACCTCGCAGCTGTCGTTGCCGAACGAGGGATCGTCGCGGGATTGCTCGTCGCGGATGGAAGGAGATCGTCGCGTCTTCGCGGTATCCGGCGTCGCGTCGCCAATCTCCGGATCAAGAACAAACGGATTTAATTAATTAAATCCGTTGTTATTGAAATATAAAAAGGAGAGAATTAGAAGATTCGATTCTCACCTTTGTTGTCGAACGAGGATCGGCCGCGGAAGAAAGACGTCGCCGAAGAACGTCGCGGGGTTGCTCGTTGACGTCGCGGATCGTGCGTCGTCGGATTCCGGTTCCGGCGTTCTTCGCGTTCCTCGCGTTCTTCGCGTTCTTCGCGTTCTTCGCGTTCTTCGCGGAGAGGGTGGAGGAACGAAGATTCTCTCAAATCCTTTCCAAGGATTTTTAGGTTGGTCTTATTTTATAAACATGCCAACACGTAACCGGTTAAGAAACGATCCATCAATTCGTTGAATTAATTCAACGAAAGAAACGACCCATTTAATTCACGAAAGAAACAGCCCATTTAATTCACGAAATAAACCGCCCAATTAAATGGTCTGTTAAGAATTAAAGAAAACGCGTCGGTTGACTTTTCAGTTACTTTGACGGGTTTTCGCGGGTGCGTTACTTAGCGAAAGAAACGGCGGGGCTCGTGCGGGCCCTGCCTCACAAATATCCTACCAAGGGGTAGGATATTTCTGGATAGCATCCTATCCAGTTCAACTCAGTTCAAGCCATCTTTAAGTGGCTTCCAAGCAGCTTAAGTGAAATAAAATAAAGCTGTCGCACAAACTTTATTTTATTTCTAACTTAAAGCCGCAAAATTTAAAAACCACACCTGAGCAAACGCAACTCCGGAAGAGGCGTTTCTAAGCAAATACCGGCGCTGCGATTTCATCGGTGCCCTCAGAATTCGATTCCGGGCACCGGTTCAAAAGATAGAAAAACCCGCTCGCCCGTTCACTGAACGTACCCGAGCCAAACTTCGGAAATTGATTCCGGGCACACCGGGCCTCGGAATCAGGTGCCGTCTGAAGCTGCGCTCTTGTAAAATTACAAAGAAAATTAAGAAAAAAATTTCCTTGAAATTTGCGGGTCTTTACAGTGTCAAACGAGTCGGGTGTCACTACCTTAGGCGCACCTCCCCGAATGCCAAAGGCTGCCAAATAGTAGCGAGGGTCTGTTAGGTATAGTGGGGAGGCTATACCCTCTCAGAGGATCATAATAAGGGTATTGGTCTGAGAATAGTAATAAAGATGCAGCGGAAAGAAAGACTCAACAAACTCAAACCAGACCCGCAGAGTGGAAGAAGAATCAATATAGATAAACAGCGGAAGCAGTAAATATAACAACAACATCGGAAATAAACACAACAGCATGTTGATAACATGTAACTACTACTGTACAGTAAAACATGCATCCAAAGCAGGTCATACTCAACTGAATGTAAAAAGGGCGCCAATGGTTAACCAACAGTAGCTACAACAAGTAAGAAGACCAATACTAAAAAGGAAACAAAACAGAGTAAACCCCAGTTAGGCATGACCTCAAGGTCCATACCATCTCCATGCAACAACTAATGTAACCCAGCTCCTGAAGCTGGCCTCTTTCCTGCACGTAAATCCATAAAGTCTGTACGCATCCCGAAGGGCCCGTGCAGGGTGTGAGACAAATCTCAGTAGGATACCATCCAACGGTGCGTACCAAATATATGTGTTTAAGCAGTTATGCATTTCTCAGAAAAGCAGTAAACGGTACAATGCACAAATAAACATGAACTCTACTGGTGCTCAACAGCCACCATGAAGTGTCACCTGCTTCGGCCAACGCCAGAATCTCTGTTGTGTAACCCGGCACCACGTGCCACCTGACACCTCATGTCTCAAGTACCGACGTCCCGAAGGCACACCCAAAAGTAGTAACCCGGCACCATGTGCCTCCTGACACCTCGTGTCTCAAGTACCGACGTCCCGAAGTCAGGCCCAAAAATAGTAACCCGGCACCATGTGCCTCCTGACACCTTGTGTCTCAAGTACCGACATCCCGAAGGCACGCCCAAAAATAGTAACCCCGCACCATGTGCCTCCTAACACCTTGTGTCTCAAGTACCGACGTCCCGAAGGCACGCCCATCCCCTGAAGGATCCTCACCTTCCACGTGGCTTTCTACAGCAAGCACCCCCAACCAACATACCTAACTGCAACTACAGGGGCCTCTACCCACACGAGTGGTCAAAACCACCTCATCACAGAGTATCTCTATGTGCACACTACTCAAAGTTCTAGGTGAGCAGTAATTACCAAAATAGTACCTAAGCCACCAACCCATCTGACACCTCGTGTCCCTGCGACCATGTCGCTCAAGTCCGATGGCATCACCATCCAAGTAACATGGGCCATGCCCAACCTGACAGTCATACTGCCTCAAGCCGACGTCCATGACGCCCAATCTCGTGGTCAAAACCACCCAAAGTAACCCGGGAAAAGCCCCAACCTGTGATCAGCATCACTCAAGCGTAATCGGGCCAAGCCTAACACAACCCAAAGGGTCCAGCAGATGAAATTTAGGAATTGCATATATAACATATGTAAACAGAAAACATAACCAGGCAAAACAAACTAAACAGTTGAATTGCACTATGCAAGGTGTTGTCCCATACCAGCACTGAGGTCTTAAATGCCTTTAACAATTTATCAGGTTTCAATAAATTAAACTAAACAATTTATAACAATATAACTCAATTTAAACCATTTTGGCATCCCCCGACCAAAATGCCCGGATGAGCAACGGCCCCTCACCCGGCCCCGCTCATGCAAACTGGTAGCAGGGCCTACCCAAAGGCATCCCATAGGTCCAATAAGCAATTCAATATGAAATAGCAGATAAAACGAGTCCCGCTCAAAATACCCAGAAATGTGCCGAAGGCCGCATCACCCAAACAACCACGAAAACACAAAATGAGGTATGCACCACCTACCTGAGACTCGTACGATGCTACTCCTCCGGTAGCAGCTGCCAATTCGGTCTCAAACGCGGTAAATCTACAAAATATTCAATACCGTTCAAATGCCTATAAATCATTCTAGAATGAAAATCAATCAAAATGGACAAAGAGGAATCGAGGCCTTACCGAGGGGGTTCCAACGCATCAATCCGTGATCAAAACGGAGTTCAGATGTCGATCCGAGGAAGGATTGAAGTCTCGGACAGCTTGGTTCACGTAACCGGGCAAAGGAGGTGTGTCCTGCCTCAAAAAAAGGCTATTGTTCATTTTAAAGCAAAAAAAAAAGAAAGAAAGAAACTACACGGCGTGTACTTTAGGACTACACGCTATGTATATCATTTAACTGTTCATATGACGGCTGAATTCCGCCGACTTACTTTTCGAACCTGCCGACATGAGTACACAACGTGCACTTGGTTTCTCTTCTCTACCTCACCGACTTACCCACACGCCATGTATATCCCACATACACGGCTAGAATATAGGGCGTGTCCAAGGGGAACACGGCGTGTACCTGGTTCTACCCGGCCAACAGGCCTACACGCCATATATGGCCACCACACGATCGGGGATACACGGAGTTTTGAAAACTACATGTCGTGTAGTAAGAAATTTCTACACGGTCATCACTCGGCATGTACTCGGCGAGCACACGACCGACACTTGCTTAACATACACATGGCGTGTACTTAAAAGTACACGGCGTGTAGTCTGGAAATTTCCAGAAACTTCCCATTTTCTCCAGTTTCCTCAGAAACCAGTCAAAATTCAAACAGGGTCGGGATTTTGACCTGTTCTAAAAACCTCGGTTCTTACAAACTCCCCACCTTAACGTATATTGTCCCCGAGCTATCGAACAAAACCCGAAGATGGCACCGTACATACCATTCTGATCAAAGTAACCCAAACTTCCCCGGTCTCAAAGGTTCCGGCTAAATTCCTCAAGGGGGGGGGGCTCCCCATCTTAGGAATCGCCTAACTCGGTCTCAACCCAACAAAACTTAAAGAAAACAAGGTTTACTAACCTGTTTTCCATACGCATAGTCCTCCCGTGACGCATCGTCACCCCTGCGCCCCATTGGTGCTCCTGTGTCGCTTCCGACACCCAACGTAACCCGCACCGCATCGGTGTCCGCCTCCATGAGGTCATGGTGCCTAGCACCTCAAGTAACTCGCATCCTCGATGACCCGATGCCCAAGGCACCTCATGTAACCCGCATTCGCGATGCCTCGATGCCCACGACACCTCAAGTAACCCGTATCCTTGATGCCCTGATGCTACGCATCTCATACATATATATAGAATATATCACGCACCCGCTATGGTGCCAATCCCACTGACTAGTATCTAGTCAGTCCACATAGATCATGTGCACCATGTGCACTCAAAACAGACATGCCTCCATAGGTCATTCCAAAAAGGAAACATGGAGATCACGGCCACACCGCGGTGTACCTCTAACTGTGTCGGCTCACCAGCATGCTCAGCCCTCTGGCAGCACCACGGCATGCACCTGGCCTGAAACACGGCTGCCTGACGCCTGACCTCCCTGCGATGCTACTCCAGTCACCGGCCACTGACCCCTCAGCTGGGTCCCATCGTCTCTGTCATGACCTCCGCGCACAGCTGAACCTCGACTACCCTCTCCGGGTACCGAACCTGAACCAACTCCAGACGCTACAGTCTGTCCTGGTCCTTGCATGTCGGCTATCTGAGAAGGCTGCCTGCAAAACCTCTCCAGATGCCCGTCCTGTCCACATGCCCAACACTCCTTCAAAGGCATATCACACTAATCCCGAACATGTCCTGGTTGTCCACACTGAAAGCAAATCATCGAAGAACTACCACAAGGTGGTCTAGCTGAATCCCTGGCCTGATTGCCCTGCTGGAACTCATCCCGTCCTCGCTTCCTGTTGTCCAAACCATCACCTAAAGTTGTCATCCTGCCCAAGTGAGACTTCTCTCTCTCGTTGCCCTCGGCTATGAGCGCCTGATTTACCACCTCGGAGAAAGAACTCAGCCTGAAGATGTTCACCTGGACCCGAATGTTGTGTCGTAAGCCATCCTCGAAGCGCCTCACCCAAGCTGCGTCGTCGCTTACCATACCAGGTGCAAAGCGAGATAGCTCAGTAAAAGTAGTTGTGTAGTCCATGACGGACATGTCTCTCTTTTGAAGGCTCAAGAACTCTCGAGCTCTCTCTGCCCTCAGTGTCTCTGGATAGAAGTGCTCAAAGAACCTGTCCTCAAAGTCCTTCCAAGCCAGTCTCTCGTGCCTACGAGCTTGTACCTGTACATCCCACCAACGCTCAGTCGGTCATCTCAGCATGTATGTCACCAGCTTGACCCTCCGCCCTGGAGGCGTCTCGAGCTGCTCGAAGATCATCTGCATACTCTCTATCCAGTTCTCAGCCACCTGCGGACCACCCTCACCCTGAAAAAGCGGTGGGTGTTGGGACTGGAATTCCCGCGTCAGATACGCCATAAAAGGCTCTGTACCCTGCGTGCCTCTGTCAATCCCCTGCAAGACACGTACCAGGTTAGCTCGGAGCTGCTCGTCAAGCCACGGCCCGAACGATGCCAAACCCGGCTGCTGTCCTGCCTGCACTGGATCCTGAACCTGATCCTGTCCCTGAGCCTGTACCTGCGGCTTGTGCTCTGCCTGTACCGAATTCTGACCCTGATCCTGCGGCACTGTATCATCTCCTGTTTGACGCTCCATCGAGTCGTGAAGGAGTAACCCGCTGAATACTATAAATGTTCAGACAGCTCATACTTATATAACAATATATTCTCCGCAGATAAGGAAAGCAGTAAAAGGCAGTGCATAACAACTACCCTTACTCCCCCTCACCGCAACCCATCCCCCACGGCATCCCAACCTCATGGCCTCCTTACCCGCCCTCAACAGAGCCAAGTATCAAAAGTACCTCAGGCCATGCCCGTCCTGACAACTCATGTTGCCTCAAACCGATGACCGAGTCGTCCAATCCTGACAGTTACACTGCCTCAGCCATAGTACATGTCTGCTCTCATAAGAGTCACACCCAAATATCATGCCACATGAAATTCCACAGAAATAGAGCATGGAATCCATATTGAAATAAACAAGCAATTCTATCAGGAGTTTCACCTATTCACATTTCAAAGCATATGAGCATGGCAATTGAGTTTTTTTTATTCACATGGCATTATCACTTCACAAAGCATACGTGCGATTATGAAATTGAAATACCCTAAAATGTGCTTATCAAAAGCCAAGCAAGCAAGCCTCACCATACCGGGTCAAGGTCCAATTCTCCCTTACTGCACCGGGTCAAGGGTCACATATCACAATCACGAACATCACACATCAAATGAGCCACTGAGGTGGAAATCATATAAACGGTAATCTGAGCAAAAAAGCATACAACAATTCTCACCCACGGTAACTAGGTCTATCCCTCGTACTTGGGGCTGTAGGCACCCAAGCACAAGCTAGACACCCAGTCCCTGTAACAAACTATCTCCAGTCTACCATATCCCAAATAGTAAAACCAGGAGAAAGAAATGAGAAGCCTCAAACTCATTAGTAGCGAGTAAAACACTGCTACTAAATCTCTGTCAAGAACTCCTTTGATACCACTTTGTAATGACCCGGACCCGACCAGCCACCCGAACAGTGCCAAACGGGTCGGGTGTCACTACCTTAGGCGCACCTCCCCGAACGCCAAAGACTGCCGACTAGGAGCGAGGGTCTGTTAGGTATATTGGGGAGGCTATACCCTCTCGGAGGATCATAATAAGGGTACTGGTCCGAGAATAGTAATAATGATGCAGCGGAAAGAAAGACTCAACAAACTCGAACCAGACCCGCAGAGCGGAAGCATAATCAATATAGATAAACAACAGAAGCAGTAAATATAACAACAACAGCGGAAATAAACACAACAGCATGCTGATAACATGTAACTACTACTGAACAGTAAAACATGCATCCAAAGCAGGTCATACTGAACTGAATGTAAAAATATCGCCAATGGCTAACCAACAGTAACTACAACAAGTAAGCAGGCCGATACCAAAAAGGAAACAAAACAGAGTAAACCCCAGTTAGGCATGACCTCAAGGTCCATACCATCTCCATGCAACAACTAACGCAGCCCAGCTCCTGAAACTTGCCTCTTTCCTGCACATAAATCCATAAAGTCTGCACGCGTCCCGAAGGGCCCGTGCAGGGTGTGAGACAAATCTCAGTATGATACCACCCAACGGTGCGTACCAAATATATGTGTTTAAGCAGTTATGCATTTCTCAGAAAAGCAGTAAACAGTACAATGCACAAATAAACACGAACTCCACTGGGGCTCAACAGCCACTATGGAGTGTCACGTGCTTCGGCCAACGCCGGAATCTCTGTTGTGTAACCCGACACCACGTGCCACCTGACACCTCGTGTCTCAAGTACCGACGTCCCGAAGGCACGCCCAAGAGTAGTAACCCGGCACCATGTGCCTCCTGACACCTCGTGTCTCAAGTACCGACGTCCCGAAGGCACGCCCAAAAATAGTAACCCGACCCCATGTGCCTCCTGACACCTTATATCTCAAGTACCGACGTCCCGAAGGCACGCCCAAAAATAGTAACCTGACACCATGTGCCTCCTGACACCTTGTGTCTCAAGTACCGACGTCCCGAAGGCACGCCCATCCCCTGAAGGCTCCTCACCTCCCGCGTGGCTTTCTACGGCAAGCACCCCCAACCAACATACCTAACTGCAACTACGGGGGCCTCTACCCACACGAGTGGTCAAAACCACCTCATCACGAAGTATCTCTGTGTGCACACTACTCAAAGTTCCGGGTGAGCGGTAATCACCAAAATAGTACATAAGCCATCAACCCATCTGACACCTCGTGTCCCTGCGACCATGTCGCTCAAGTCTGATGACATCATCATCCAAGTAACCCGGGCCATACCCAATCTGACAGTCGTACTGCCTCAAGCCGACGTCCATGATGCCCAATCTCGTGGTCAAAACCACCCAAAATAACTCAGGCAAAGCCTCAACCTGTGATCAGCATCACTCAAGCGTAACCGGGCCAAGCCCAACACAACCCAAAGGATCCAGCAGATGCAATTCAGCAATTGCATATATAACATATGTAAACAGAAAACATAACCAGGCAAAACAAACTAAACAGTTGAATTGCACTATGCAAGGTGTTGTCTCATACCAGCACTGAGGTCTTAAATGCCTTTAACAATTTATCAGGTTTCAATAAATTAAACTAAACAGTTTATAACAATATAACTCAATTTAAACCATTTTGGCATCCCCGGCCAAAATACCCCGATGAGCAACGGCCACTCACCCGGCCCCGCTCATGCAAACTGGTAACAGGGCCTACCCAACGGCATCCCATAGGTCCAACAAGCAATTCAATATGAAATAGCAGATAAAACGGGTCCCGCTCAAAATACCCGGAAACGCGCTGAATGCCATGTCACCCAAATAACCACGAAAACACAAAATGAGGTATTCACTGCCTACCTGGGACTCGTACGATGCTACTCCTCCGATAGCAGCTGCCAATTCGGTCTAAAACACGGTAAATCTACAAAAGATTCAATATCGTTCCAACGCCTATAACTCGTTCTAGAACGAAAATCAAACAAAACGGTCAAAGTGGAATCAAGGCCTTACTAAGGGGGTTCCAACGCATCAATCCGTGGTCGAAACGGAGTTCGGACGGCGATCTGGGGAAGGATTGAAGTCCCGGCCGGCTTGGTTCACGTAATCGGGCGAAGGAGGTGTGTTCTGCCTCAAAAACGAGGCTACTGTCCGTTTTAACGCAAAAAAACTACACGGCGTGTGCTTTAGGACTACACGCCGTGTATATCATTTAACTGTTCATATGACGGCTGAATTCCGCCGATTTACTTTTCGAACCTGCCGACATGAGTACATGGCGTGTACTTGGTTTCTCTTCTCTACCTCGTCGACTTACCCACACGTCATATATATCCCGCATACACGGCTAGACTACACGGCGTGTCCAAGGGGAACACGGCGTGTACCTGGTTCTACCCGGCCAACAGGCCTACACGCCATATATGGCCACCACACGGTCGGGGATACACGGCGTGTTAAAAACTACACGCTGTGTAGTAAGAAATTTCTACACAGACATCACACGGCATGTACTCGGCGAGCATACGGCCGACACTTGCTTAACATATACACGGCGTGTACTTAAAAGTACATGGCGTGTAGTCTGGAAATTTTCAGAAATTTCCCGTTTTCTCCAGTTTCCTCAGAAAACCAGTCAAAATTCAAACAGGATGGGGATTTTGACCCGTTCTAAAAACCGGGGTTTTTACAGTCTCCCCACCATCAATGCTATCAGGTTTAATGATGGTGGCCTCCAATCTTTTGGCTTCCTTATCAGAAAAAATTAAGTCGCTCAGTCAAAGTTTCACAGTCTGCTCATTTTTCATCAAAAGGGAAGGAAATGAAGCAGCCTATTGGTTGGCTTCTTTTGGCCTTTCTGGCGCGAATCACCTCTGGCTTGATCATTTTCCATCATGGTTGTATGACGTTGTTATTGCTGATCTTCGTGATTAATATATCATCTTCCTTTGTCAAAAAAATATAGTTATACATGTGCATATATTTTAAATTATTTAATATCAATATAAATATATATTTAAATAAATATATTGATTTATGTATTATATAATTGTTTAAATAAAATATTTAAATATTATATTTATTTTAATTATATACATTTGGTAATTAATGTATGTAAATAAACTATTAAATATTTTGACTGATATAAATTTGATAATATATATATATATATATATAGTTGTGAAACTAAGGTACGTTTTTTATTAAAATTTATATAAATCGTATTTATATATTATATTTACACATATATTTATTGTAATATAAATGTTATTTAAAAATATATAAATATTTATTACTCACTACGACCTTTATTAGCGCTAGAAAAAAGTGATGATAAAGGTGTCACTTTTATCACCGCTGATAAATGGGGAACTTTTATCAGTGTTGAAAAAAAACACAGACAAAATGTATCCTTTTATCATCGCTGAAAATAGGTAACTTTATCGACGCTTTTTGCGAGCGTTAATAAAATTCTACCATTGTTTTTTATCTAGTGCTCTTAAAAGTCAGCACTCCATAAACCACCATGTAGTGAAGGATAACCAACATCCACCTGACCTATATTATTATAATTTATGGCTCGAAGTCCCAACATAATGGAGACCCAAATGCCCTTGAATAAAATGGTCGGAAGATCGGGTGGCCTAAGGCCATTACAAGGTCCAAAGACCCCTCCTTTTTCTAATAACGAGTTATTAGTAATAAAATATTGTTATTTCAAGTGTGCTGAAGGGAAACAAAATACCCCATATAAAATCCCAAAAGGATTTCGAGGACAGTACTATATTCAACCCTCGTCGAAGCATCCAAGACATACGTATAGATGGGTTTGAAATGTGTAGGGTTTGTTTAGGGTTTTAGAGAGTAAACCCATCATTAAACCCTCGTCGAAGCACCATGTGGAGAAGGGCGATAAAGTTGATGGCAGGACCCCCTGCCTTTGCCTTTCATCCTTCTTCGCAAATCCATACCAAAGCAAAAGGGCAGGGAAAATTGAGAACCAATGAATCATTTCAATGAAACATCTCCTATTCGTCTAGCTGTAATGCAACTTTTGCGCTGACCCAAGCTAGGTCATGAAATATCTCTTAGGGAATAATTCTTTTGCTGTGCATGGGTCTTCATGCACATGCCAAATTACCCTTTCATCATTAATATTGCATTTCAACGTTTTTTTAAGAAAGCATGATTTTTTTTATTTGAATATTTTTTTAAGTAATTGTTTTAATGGATTAGGGTAAAT
The DNA here is from genome assembly GCA_963277665.1 of Viscum album. Lineage (NCBI taxonomy): Eukaryota > Viridiplantae > Streptophyta > Magnoliopsida > Santalales > Viscaceae > Viscum > Viscum album. Next base: position 2,108,001,474 of record OY728156.1, on the reverse strand, counting down.
GGTATTTACCGAAATTTTTATTATTAATATAGGAATTAATAATAACTAATTAAAACTAATATAGGCATTAATAATAAGTAATATTGGACTTAATAATTATTTATTTGATATTTATTTAATTAATAGTAATTAATATCAAAATTAATAATAATTAATAATAGAATTAAAATCAATTTATTATTGGAATTAGTTATTATTAATTACATTCAAATCGCAATGGAGGTGAATTTATAAAGTACTATAGCAGGTACTATAGTACTATAACAGGCGATCCTAGTGGTGGTGGTTTTTGTAGCACGGTACTGTAGCAACAGTGTTATTCACAAAAAAAAAAGTCTTTGGGCCATTAAAAATTGTAATGGTTCAATTGTGAAATGAGTCAACCCTTCGAGGGGGGTGTGATTTATGCTTACTGACCAATGGGTGTGTGTTGTCATGTTTGGTTATAACCCTCAAGGCTTTAAATTAATTAATTAATTATTAATAATTACATTAATAATTTTTATTAATAAATAATTACTACACTGTTAATTAATTACGTTATTTATTATTAATAATTCATATATTAGTTAATATTAATTCCTGTATTAATTACTATTAATCAAATCGTTAATTATCATGAATTAAATTATTAATTATATCATTGTTATTCATTATCGTTATTTATTATTAATAATTCATGTGTTTCACAATTTAGAAATAACTTTACTTTATTTCCCTGCTCGTTGATTACCCGTTGACCTCAAGAGGTCGAAGTAACAATCACATTACGGACACAAACTCTTTATTGTGGTTTCGGTTTCTCAAATCATTGAAAGGCTTAAGAATATCACACCCATAAACCCTATAAGTCCATACCCAGAAATTTAAACCACCTAAAACTCAATGTGGGTCCTTCAAATAACCTAGAACGATAATTGCAGGAATGATATAAAATTTATCAGCCTTTTTTATAAGTGATTATAGTTTTTTTCTCAGTGCTAAAATAAAGTATTGATAAATGTTAACTTTTATAATCATTTATTTTAACAATGGTAAAAGTTATACATTTGTCACTGTTTTATTTAACACTAATAAATTTAACTTTTATCACCACTATCAATAGAGTTGATAAAATATTTATCTATTTATTTAAGATGAAATATTTATATATTTTGATTGAAAAGAAAGATTTGTAACTTAAATGATTAAACGAACTAATTAAATGATATATATTTTTTTTTAAATCATATTAGAATTTTTATATATTATTAATATTATATATATGTGCTATATTTATATTTACAAATAGCAGTTTATTTTTTGTTTATTTTATATAAAAATTATAATAAAATTAATATTCTATGCATTGCATATAGTTGGATATACACATGCATCCGTTAGGTTCACCTACAAATACACACGTCTTTGAGTTCTTTACAACTCGTTTGGCATTGCTCTTTTGGGAGGAAAAGAGAAGATTTTGGACGATTGAAACAGATTTCTCCCGTTTGGCGAGGTCAAAATGATCGAGAAAAACGCAAGGGGCTGAAAGGGGGAGAAATCCCAAAATCAGGACGATTCCAACGGAAACGCTCCGCCTTTTGAATTATTTTTCAAATTCCCAAAATTATCTCCAGTTGTGTATATATAAATAATCATAAATAACTAATTATGTTTATATAAATAATCATAAATATTTTTGATTATAGATAATTTTGATTATAAATAATTATAATTATCTTGAATTAATAGTTTATGTAAATAATTTATAAATAAATTTGAATTAATAAATAGTTTGAATTAATAACTGTTTTGAATTAGTAATTATTTTGAATTAATAATTTTGAATTAACAATTATTTTGAATTGATAATTTTGAATTTATAATTTTGATTACCTTGAATTGATAATTTTGAATTAATAAATTATATAAATAATTTTGATTATCTTTAATTAAATTTTTAAAATTTTTAAATTTGTATTAACATCTGTTCGTAGTTTAATGTTTACCTAATTTTGGTGATATGAAATATAATGATTGATTAAAATAAAAATTATTATTTTTGATTTGTTATAAAAAAGGTAATAAAAATATATTTTTTAAAAGATTATTTGTATCATTTAACATAAACTGTTCGTGTTGGGTAGACATGGTGGTTGTGTTGTCCGTGGGGATCTAATCTATGGTTGTTTTTTATCTTGGAAAAGTATGCTCTTTAATCTTGTGTGTATGTGTTATTTTTTTAACAAAGGTTATTTGTGTCATTTGTATCAAAATAGTTTCTTTTATTTTGTTTTAAAAATTGCCACCAAACATGATGGAGAAAAATCCAAATCTTTTCATTTCTTTTACTAATTTATCCATCCAAACACAATGAGAGAAATCACAATCATTTTATTTCATTTCTTTTCTTTTAAAAACTTTCAAATTATTTATTTTCTTTTACTAAAATCTCACCAAATACAGGTTAGACACACACATATTTATATGTGAATAAAGATGATCATATACGAAAAACTTCAAATCTTTAAATGGATTTCTAAAATGAACTTATATTTAGAATTTTAGTAATTTTATAATTAAAATTTTGTATATATTATTATTATACTAAAATTATTACTTAATATTTATATTTAAGTAATTAATAATGTATATTTATTTTAAATCTTTTTGTATGTATGCCTTGAAATTTCATTTTTATTTGATTTTCAGATAAATCCACTTTTTAACTGGGTTGAGAGAGAAGTCTTATAATAGACTAAAGGCTCAGTGGCCCGAAAACCAAATACATGGGTCCCCCCCTCCCCCCGTTGTTGCACCATTACTCACATGACTGCATCATAGGACCCTTAGATATGGTGCAACACCCTAAACATCGCACCTGCAAGACCTTCCTGTGTCGTGGCTGGACTTCCTACGTCGTGGGCTTCTACTCCATGTTGCATCACTCGAGCACCATGACACAATATTATTAAAATTCTTGCTTTTAAATATAATTATTCAAATTCATTTAATTTTATAAATTTATAAATTTATAATTAATAATATATTTTGAAAAACTTTTATACATTTATAATTTTCATGTAGTTGATAAAATAATATTATATTATTACATATGTAATATATATATATATATATATATATATATATATATATATATATATATATTCTTAAAATAATAATAATTTTGTATTATTCTAAATATAGTCAATATTAAATTTAATATTAATTACTAATATATTGAAAATATTCCTCTCTAAATTGAAACATAGTTATTAATATTTGTAAATATAAGTATATAGTTTTATAATATTAAATATTTATTCATTTTAATAATTTATAAAAGTTTATAAAAATTATTAAAAAAATGAAAAAAAATTAGTAATTATTAATACTATATATAAGATTAATATTATATACATTTATGCAGTTTGGGGCTTTCCCAAGTGGTAAAGATTCCAAGTAATATTGCATGAAACTGGTTCAAAACCGGGTGAGATTGAATTTCTGAGGTATTGTTGAGGGCTTATAGCACTGTAACAGTGCAGACACTGTAGTGGGGTATTGCAACAGTGATACTATTCACCTTAGTTGGACTTTCGAGCTATGTATCGGGCTTCTGGGTCACTGGGATTCTGAGCCATCAATATAGGGCGGTTTGACAATACTAGAGCAACCTCATGATGATGAATTAGAGCAATAGCAGTCACCAGACAGAGCTAACAAAACAGAAGATAGTAGAGGGACATGACAGATACACCACTAGGTTTATGCCCCATGAAGTTTTGCACGAGTCAAGGACAAAGTGATTTCATCGTTAGGTAGTGAGTTTGGCGCTGACATTGAAGATGTGATAGGGAGGGGTTGTTTCAGCATAGTTGTAACACCCTAACCCAAATAACTCGGTCCTGTCTGTGGTGCCACATGACCTTATGCACACTAGGGCCTAAGAGGCGACATGGGGAGACTATGCCCTCGGTAACAGGTTTCCATCAATCATAAGTACAACAAAAGTAATAATGAATAATTAAATCAATAACACCCATATCAATATATCAGAAGCAATAAGGAAAATAATACCCATGTAATAACAAGATGGCATATAAGAGTAACACCTTGTAAAAATGATCCCCACATGTGGTGGATCAATGTACCAAAATGATCAAAAGATAGAAAAACAAAACGAGGCATGACAACAAAAGATCTCAGAGTTTGTCTTGACATCACCTCAATCCACCTTGCTTCTCTTGCTCAATTGCCTGATATAGGGCCCTTGCCCTTCATTGGATATCTGGCCATAAAGTCTGCATGCACATTGAAATTCCAGTGTAGGATATGAGTACAAAAAATCAGTATGACACCACCAATGTGTCCTTAACATAAGTGCAACAAGTGTATATAAAGATGTATGCGATGGAAGAAAAAGAATCACAAATAACCATACAACTGGCCAAGTCATGATGCACTAACCGAGCTATCATTAACCCCACTCTAACCTACTTCAAAACCATGACAGAAAATATATTCCATACCAATTTAGTCACATAATCCGAACACGGTAGCATAAATCATCCGGTGGCTCAACAATCTCATTAATGGATAAACACAATGGTATCGAAACTAGGTTACACAAATCATCCATGACTCAACCATCTCACGTTGGATAACAACCATATAATCAAAATAATTAGCACACATTATTTCATGACAGAACCATATCATGATAGATAAAAACCACATAATCAACCCAGAGGCACATATTATCACACCGAAAAAAATAGAGTTTTCACATGGCTACACATGCACCCACATGCTAACCAAGTCACACAACATAGTTATCATGGGCTACACATGCACCCAAATTCCAATAAAGTCATACATCTTTATATAAAAGTCATAACATGGTAAAGGCTTCACACCTCAAACATATTAGAGTCTAATTGCTAAGAACCGCAACCTGAGTCAAGACCAGCTCACAAAATCCCTAGAATTGGGCCTAAATTCATCACATGAGGATTCTAGAAAAAATATCCAAGAATAAAGAAACATCTAGGATTAAGATAAGCTTATGCTTACCAAAGAGAAACTGCCACAATGAATGGATCTCCTATCGGCCATGGAAATTGAGGCAATTATGGTGAATATGGGTTCCTCTCCTTCACTAGTAGAATGAAGACCTTTAGTGGCCGCCAAAAGTCGTCGCTAAAGGTCTATAGCGGCCGCCTAGCGTCCGCCAAATGGCAGAAGCTTTAGGCCCGTCAGTGTTGCTAATAGCGTCCGCCATTTGACGGACGTTGCAGACGAGCCGACATGGCTTATAGCGACCGCCAAATGGCAGTCGTTATAGGATTTTTTTATTTTTTTTAAAAAAATGACAGCAATACAATAAAAAACCCTATATTTCAAAATCACAAAAAAAACTTTTCCAAAATATCTAAACTCATACGCACGTAAATCTCTTCATCTCGTCATCCTCCAAACTTCCACACCCATCATCGAATATAATTGCATGAAAAAATTTAATAAAAAAATTAATACTGAAAAAAATATCCAAACAAATAATTGAAATGCAATAACATATTTCAATTTAATCTTACTGTAAGAGATCGAAAGTATTTGATTTTGAAAATATATTAATAATTTTGAATACCTTTTTAGAAATTTAAAATCGTTAATTCTATGGTTCTAATAAGACCACATTTCCGATTGATGTGTCCTATGTTGGCACACGTCGCAAATAATAATTAGATTGTTGTCTTGTGATTTCAAGTCATTCCAATGTCGTTTAGTATGCATTTGACCGTTAAATGCGTGTTTTGGTTGTTTATGACACGAGAAGTGTGTTTTCGGTCACCATAGTCACACGAAACCTCTGACTAACGTGTCGTCTACCCAACCATTTCACAATTCACTTGCCGGTTGTTGTCGTCTGATTTCATGCCATTCCGAGGTTGTTCGGCCAGTTTTGACCACCTCACACACTTTTTTCAATCGCACCGAACACTCAAAAAACATATATTCAACTGTATCACGCAAACTGCACATCCGATTGATGTGTTGTCTCATCGTACACATCACGGATAATAATTAGTCTGTTGTCTTGTGATTTCAAGTCATTTTGAAGTCATTCGGTATGCATTTGACCGTTAAACACATGTTTTGGTCTTTTATGCCACGAGAAGTTCGTTTTTGGTCACCGTGGTCACCTGACACCTTCGATTAACGTGTCGTCTACCCGAACATTTTACAATTCACTCGCCGATTGTTTTCGTCTGATTTCATGGAATTTTGAGGTCGTTTGACCGATTTTGACCACCTCACACACCTTTCTAGAGCGCACCAACACCTAAAAAACACATATCTACCCGTACCGCGCAAACCGCACGTCCGATTGAAGTGATGTCTCCTCGTACATGTCACGATTAATAATTAGATTGTTTCCCTGCATTTTCAAGCCATTGCAATTTTGTTCGGTATGTATTTTCCCGTTAAACATCTGTTTTGGTCGTTTATGGCACCAGAAGTGCGTTTTCAGTTACCGCGGTCACACGACACCCCCGATTGGCATGTCGTCTACCCGTCTATTTCAAAATTCACTCACCAGTTGTTTTCTTCTGATTTCATGGCCTTCCGAGGTCGTTTGGCCAGTTTTGACCACCCCACACACATTTTTTCAAACGCGCTAAACAATTAAAAAACATGTATCCAGCCGTACCACACAAACTGTATGTCCGATTGACGTACCGTATCCTCATACACGTCACGAATAATAATTAGACTGTTTTTCTATTATTTCAAGTCATTCTGATGTCGTTCGGTATTCATTTGACTGTTAAACGCGTGTTTTGGCCGTTTGTGGCATGAGAAGTGCGTTTTTGGTCACCGCGATCACGCGACACCTCTGATTGACGTGTTGTCTGCCCGACCATTTGAAAATTAACTATCTAGTTGTTTTCTTCTGATTTCATGGCATTCTAAGATCATTTGACCAGTTTTGACCACCCCACACACCTTTCTCAAGTGCGTCAAACACCTAAAAAACACATATTCAGTCGTACCGCGCAAAAACCTCACGTCCAATTGACACGTCGTCTCCTCGTACACGTCACGAATAATAATTATACCATTTTTCTATGATTTCAAGTCATTCTGATGTCGTTCGGTGTGCATTTGACTGTTAAACGCGTGTTTTGGTCATTTATGGCACGAGAAGTGCGTTTTCGGTCACCGCAGTCACACGACACCTTCAATTGACGTGTCACCTATCCAACCATTTTAAAATTCACTCACCGGTTGTTTTAATCTGATTTGATGGAATTTCGAGGTCGTTCGATCAGTTTTGACCACCCCACGCACCTTTCTCACGCGCGCCAAATACCAAAAAAACACATATTCAGCCGTACTACGCAAACCGCATGTCATATTGATGCACCGTCTGCTCATACACATAACGAATAATAATTAGACTATTGTCCTATGATTTCAAGTCATTATGATGTCGTTCAATATGAATTTGACCGTTAAATGCATGTTTTGATCATTTATGACATCAGAAGTGCGTTTTCGGTCACAAGACACCTCCGATTGACGTGTTGTCTGCCCGAACATTTCAAAATTTACTCGCCGATTGTTTTCATCTGATTTCATGGCATTCTGAGGTTGTTCGACCAGTTTTGACCACCCCATGCACCTTTCTCAAACACGCCGAACACCTAAAAAATACATATTCAGTCGTACCGTGCAAACCGCACGTCCGATTGACATGATGTCTCTCCGTACACATCACGAATAATAATTAGACTGTTTTCCTGTAATTTCAAGTCATTACGATATCGTTCGATATGCATTTGACCATTAAACGCGTGTTTTGGTCGTTTATGGCACTAGAAGTGCATTTTCGGTGACCGTAGTTACACGACACCTCTGATTGGCGTATCGTCTATTTGACCATTTCACAATTCGCTCTCCGGTTGTTTTTGTCTGATTTTATGGCACTTTGAGGTTGTTCAACCGGTTTTGACCACCCCACACACCTTTCTCAAGCGCACCAAACACTTAAAAAACACATATTCAACTATACTACGCAAACCGCACGTCCGATTGACATGTCGTCTCCTATTACACGTCACGAATAATAATTAGACCGTTGTCCGGTGATTTCAAGTCATTCCAATGTCGTTCGATATGTATTTGACTGTTAAATGTGTGTTTTGGTCATTTATGGCACCAGAAGTGTGTTTTTGGTCAGTCACTCACCGGTTGCTTTCGTCTGATTTCATGGCATTACGAAGTCGTTTAGATGGTTTTGACCACCCCACACACCTTTCTGAAGCGCACCAAACACCTAAAAAACACATATTCGACCGTACTGCGCAAACCGCACGTCCGATTGACGTGCAGTATCCTCCTACATGTCAATAATAATAATTAGACTATTTTATTGTGAATTCAAGTCATTCCAATCTTGTTCGATATGCATTTGACCGTTAAATGCATGTTTTGGTCGTTTATGACACCAGAAGTACGTTTTCAGTCACCGCGCTCACACGACACCTCTGATTGACATGTTGTTTGCCTAACCATTTCAAAATTCACTCACCAGTTGTTGTCATCTGATTTCATGGAATTCTGAGGTTGTTCGATCGGTGTTGACCACCCCACACACATTTATCAAGCACGCCAAACACTTAAAAAACACATATTCAGGCGTACCGCGCAAACCACACGTCTGATTGACGTTCCGTCTACCCGTACACATCATGAATAATAATTAGACTATTGTGCTATGATTTCAAGTCATTCCGATTTCATTCGCTATACATTTGACCGTTAAACGCATGTTTTGATCGTTTATGGCACCCAAAGTGCGTTTTCGGTCACCGCGGTCACACGACACCTCCGATTAACGTGTCTTCTGCTCGACCATTTCACAATTCACTCTCTGGTTGTTGTAATCTGATTTCATGGAATTTTGAGGTCGTTCAGCTGGTTTTGACCACCCGACGCACCTTTTTAAAGGACGTCAAACACTTAAAAACCACATATTCAGCCGTATTGGCACAAACCGCACGTCCGATTGACGTTCCATATCCTTATACACATCAAGAATAATAATTATATTGTTTCCCTATGATTTCAAGTCATTCTAATCACGTTTTCTATTCAACTAACCGTTAAACGTTTGTTTTGGTGTTTTATGGCACCAGATTGACGTTTTCCGTCACCGCGGTCACACGACACCTCCGATTGATGTACCGTCTATCCAACCATTCCCAAATTAACTCACCGGTCATTTTCATCTGATTTAATGGCATTGTGAGGTTGTTCGGCTGGTTTTGACCACCTGGCGCACCTTTTTGAAGCGCACCAAACACTTAAAAACCACATATTCAGTCGTGCCGTGCAAACCGCACACCCGATTGAGATTCCATCTCCTTGTAAATTTCATAAATAATAATTATATTTTTTACCTATGATTTAAATTAATTCCGAGCATGTTTTCTATGTATATGACCGTTAAACGTTCGTTTTGGTGTTTTATGGCACCAGATTGGCGTTTTCCATCACTGCGGTCACACGTCACCTTCGATTGATGTACTGTCTACCCGAACATTTCACAATTCACTCACCAGTTGTTGTCATATAATTTCATGCCATTTCTAAGTTGTTCGGCTGGTTTTGACTGATCACGTTGTCGAGCGCATCAAATTAGATGTTTATTTTTAGCTAGAATTTCTGCAGTATAGCAGCAACCCTAGGCCGTCTCTCGAAGGAGCCTTAAATCATTAATTACAAAATGAGGTTTTGATTAAAAAAATAAAAGGGGAATGAGGTTTTATAAAAATTGGGTTTTGTTTCTTAAATAACAGAAATTGAAAGTATATTACTACTGAAAGAAACCGGTTGGAGAAATCGTGATCAACCTGGGTAAGTGTCCCTTGATGCTCAATCCGTCATCGCTCTCAAGGGAAAGGGGAGGATAATTGATTCCTTGATTTTATACATACTGAAACCAGTAATGGTATGTGAGTTCTTACTAGGTTACCACCTAGGATTTGATCGATCAACGGTATTGATTATCGACAACCACTCAAAATCAACAAACATGAATCGATGTAAAAATAGAACTCAATCAAGGCATCACATCAACAACGTGATGAGATGACCAGATTTGTGTCAATGATAAAAATATTCCAAAAGAAAAGAAAATTCATATTTATAGGTTCAAGCTCTTGGATTTTATCAACCGACGCAATCCATTTGCACACTCATGAAAGGGAGGGGTGATAAAAGAGGCAACCACACACAAATCATCACAAGATCCGGGTTATGCATGGAAGCATGTGGATTCTTGTTCCTTTGATTTGTATTTGATCATACCAGAATAAACAAAAATTTAGAAGGTATAAATGAAGAAAAATTGACAAAAAACCTGGGAATCAATTACCTTATGAAGATTACAAGTGTGGAGCTCGGGATTACAAGAAAGGACACTCCCCAAATTGATCACTAAGAGGTTTAAAAGTACATGATGGAGAAGAGAAATAAAATATGTGAAGAGAGCTCTCCAATTCAACTAACCTTCACCCCTGGTCTTGAAACATGATATAATGAGGAGGAGGAGTGATTTTATGGACAAAAACATCACACTTTCCACAAAATAGGTCAAGTGCCTAAGGGACTAGGTCACTATTCAGGATAATTTTTTTTAATATTTCTTTATCTTGCTGGTTGAATGACCAAAAAGAATTAAATTGTCATGAAATTTGGTGGAGAGGTGCATATTCTAGATAAATATCCAATGGAGGTAGAATCAGACCAATTGGATCTCTGAGGCCTGAATTATGTCCCAAATACATAAGAGTGGTCCAATCTGGCCCACCCATAATTTCTTCATATTGTGGGCCTCCAAATGGATGAATTGGGCTTCATGATCTTCTAGAGAAATGTAGCCCACATTTTTTTTGCACTCATACCCACATTTTTATCCCAATTGGATACACATATTATCTACAATATAAATAATTGTTCACATGCATGCTTGAGCTCTCATGCAGTTTGTCCCATTTTGCTTGAATTCCATCACGAGCTCTCCAAATCGCCTCCTCCTACAATGTAAATACCAAAACAAGTAAAATTGACCTATTAAACAGTGATAACATTAATTCATTGATTCAAACATAAAGTGAAATTTATTATTATATTTGTAATAATCATTATAAAACCAGTTTAAAACAATGGTGTAAGGGTGGATTTGATTAGTGAATCGCTATGCGATCACACCCCCACACCTAGAATATATAGTGTCCTCACTGAAATAATTAAGAATGTGAGAAGGAAGGATAAAACATGGTTTATTTTACTGGTATTTTGCATCTAGAAGGTGTATTTCCTCCATCAGATTCTTTAGAAAATCCTCATAGAAGTGTTTAAGTCACTGCCCATTGATGGTAAGATTTCGTCCACTCTGCTCATGAAAAATCTGTATTGCACCAAAAGGGTAAACATTAGTAACAATATAAGGACCGAGCCACCGGGAATGAATCTTACCTGGGTGGATCTTTAGCCTGGAATTGTACATGAGTACCTTCTCACCAATATGAAACCTCTGCTGATGAATCATGCTATCATGGATAGCCTTTGTCTTCTCTTTATAGATATGGGAGTTCTCATATGCATCATGTCGAATTTCTTCCAACTCTTGAATCTGAAGCTTCCTATGCTCACCTGCATCTGAAAGATTCATATTACATGGTTTAACAACCTAATATGCATGATGTTATACCTCCACTGGGAGGTGAAGAGTCTTTCCAAACACAATTTTATATGGTGACATTCCGATTGGGTGTTTAAAATCTGTACGGTATGCCCAAAGTGCATCATCCAAGTGCAAAGTCCAATCCTTCCAATTAGGTTTTACCATTTTTTCCAAGATTCATTTAACTTCCCGATTTGAGATTTTTGCTTGTCTGTTAGTTTGGGGGCGATATGCAGTGGAGACTTTATGATCAACCCCATACTCATGAAGCAAATTTTTCATGTTGTGATTGCAAAAATGTGAACCCTGATCACTAATGATGAATCTCGGTAAACCAAACCTACTAAAAATATGAGACCTCACAAAATCAACAACCACACGAGAGTCATCGGTCCTGGTGGACTTTGCTTCCACCCATTTAGATACATAGTCAATAACCAATAATATGTATAAAAATCCAAACGAATTTGGAAAAGGCCCCATGAAGTCAATGCCTCATACATTAACAATTTCACAGAATAACATGGGTTGTTGAGGCATTTCATTCCTCTTGGATATATTCCCTGTGAATTGACAACAACTACATGACTTGAAAAATCTATGGGCATCCCTATACAATGTTGGCTAATAAAGTCATGAGTCAAGGACCTTTCAAGCTATACATTGAGAGCCAAAGTGGCCCCCATAGGCCAAAGTGTAGCAGAAGGTCAAAAGATAGGTGAACTCATGGTTAGGGACACACCGATGAACTACTTATCACCACAAATTCTCCACAAATATGGGTCATCCCAAATGTATCACCGAGAATCATGCAAAAGTATCTGGGATTGTGAAGTGTTGAAATCAGTGGAGACCCTAGATGTTTCTATAAAATTCACAATGTATGCATACCAGGGGGTAAGGTCCACAACATCACAAAGGTTCTCATGAGGAAATAATTCTCCAATGGGGAGGTATGAGTCAACATGGTGGTCCAGTGGTGGAGAAATCCTACTAATGTGGTTAGCTATAATATTTTATACTCCCCTCTTATTTCTAATCTCAAGTTAAAACTCTTATAGGAGGAGCATCCACCGTATGAGGCGGGGCTTAACTTCAGGTTTCTTTAAGAGGAATCAAAGGGCATCATGGTCAGAAAACACAATCACTTTTGAACCAAGAAGATATGAAAGAAATTCTTCCAAGGAAAACACAATAGAAATGAGTTCTTTTTCAGTGGTTGTGTAGTTTACTTGGGTAGGGTCAAGGGTATGTGAGACATATGCAATGACATGAGGAGCCTTCTCAACCCTTTGTGATAAAACTTCCCCAACTGAAAAGTTAGAGGCATCACACATAATCTCAAATGGGAGATCCCACCTTAGTGGTTGGATGATGGGAGGAGATGTGAGACTTCTTTTTAGTGAATTGAATGCATCCTCACAGTTTTTATCAAACAAAAACTCAGAATCTTTTTGCAATAATCGGGACAATGGAAGTGCAATATTACTAAAGTCTTTAATGAATCATCGATCAAAACCAGCATGACTCAAGAAAGATCGCACCTCACGAACACATTTTGGATATGGAAGGGTTAAAATTAATTCAATTTTATATTTATCAACTTGAATTACCTTATTTTAAATGAAATGCCCAAGAACTATCCCCCGCTCAACCATAAAATGACCTTTCTTATAATTTAAAATAAGATCTTTTTCAATGCAGCAGCGGAGGACAGAACCTAGGTGTTCTAAACAATCATTAAAATAAGAACCATATACCGTGAAACCATCCATAAATACTTCCATACAATTCTCAAGGTACTCAGAAAATATACTCAACATACAATGTTGAAAAGTACTAGGAGCATTACATAGACCAAAAGGCATCCTTCTGTATGCAAATGTGCCAAATGGACAGGTAAATGTTGTCTTTTCTTATTCCTCAGGGGCTATATGGATTTGTAAATAACTCAAATATCCATCAAGAAAACAATAATAAGACTTACCATCCAATCATTCTAACATTTTTTTAATAAAAGGTAGAGGAAAGTGGTCCTTCCGCGTGGCTTGATTCAGTCGACGATAGTCAATACAGACTCACCAACTGTTTTACACACGTGTTGGAATCAATTTATTCATTTCATTTGACACAACTGTTATTCCTGTTTTTTAGCCACAAATTTCACTGGGCTAACCCATTTACTATCAGATATAGGATAAATGATCCCTGCAATAAGTAATTTACTGACTTCCAATTTTACCACTTCAAGGAGAGTGAGATTCAACCGGTGTTGAGATTTTCTTATAGGCTTAGCCTCATCATACAAAAGTATATGGTGCATTCAAATAGATGGGATAATCCCAAGAATATTAGCCAATGCCCATCCTATTTCCTTTTTACACTCTCTCAAAAATTTGAGCAGTTTCGATTCCTGTTGTGGAGAGAGGTTATTAGCAATAATGACGGGCAATTGGTCAATACTTTCAAGATATGCATATTTTAAATTAGAAGGAATTTGTTTAAGTTCCAACACTGGTGGTATCTGGATTGAGTGAGGGGATTTAGGGGGAGTGATGTCCATTAAATTGTATATCTGCTCATGTTTATTCTCTAAAGATAGAGAATCTATTGAAATGAGATTTTCAGAATCATCGACGGTCATGGGTACCTCAGAATGAACACACTCATCAATTAAAGCAAAAAATTTACACTTTTCAGAACCCACACAACACTCAAAACATGAATCAAAGCTCAAATCATCCAAGGGCGAGGAAGAGGAAAATGAATTAGAGTATGGGTTGAGGAGAGAATTGTGTGTGTGTGCATCGTTTGAGAGCACTTCCATCGAATAGACAGGAAGAGTGGAGTGCTCTTCAATGGGGTGTTCCATAGCCTCAAGGATATTAAAACTTACCTTTTCTCCTCCTAAATCCATGGAAAACGTACCATTGTGAACGTTGATGATCGTCTTTGCTATTTTGAGGAATGGCCTCCCAAGTATGAGAGGATCATGTCCTTAGGTTCAGGTATCTTCCATCTCAAGAATGTAGAAATCATCAGGGAATATGAGATTCTTCACTTGTACAAGGACATCCTCAATCACTCTTGTTGGATGCGTAGTACTTCGGTTAGAAAGTTGTACGATAATGCCCATTGGTTGAAGCTCTTCAAACTACAGAGAAGTGTACACAGAGTGAGGCATTACATTAATGGAAGCATCTAAATCTAGTATAGCATCAGAAAAGAAGGTCTCTTCTATGGTACAAGGTATCGTGAATGTGCCCAGATCCTTGCAATTAGTTGGAATTGCTGGTTGAATCAAGGTTGAAACATTTCTTCTTAGGTTGAATCTTTCATTCCCCTTCATCCTTCATCTATGGGTGCATAGTTCTTTAAGAAATTTGGCATAATGAGGAATTTTCTTAACTGCATCCAATAATGGAATATTAACTTGAATTTTTTTAAATGTATCCATGATTTCATTTTCAATATCATTATCAAAGTTTTTATTAGATTTAGTGATCCTTTGAGGGAAAGGAAAAGGAATTTATTGTTTATAAGAATCCTTAATGATAATTTGATTACTCTTTTTTTTTTCTTGTTTTTCTTTGCTTGAAACATTTGAGGGTTAGAGAAGAGAGTTTTCAAGAGGGGGACATAACTATGGCGTAGAATCGGTAGAATGAGTATCTTCTTTACCACTACAAAGTGTAACTGCACATACATTACCTTTTTCCTTCAGATTGGCAATGGGTTGGGATGGTAGTTTTCCAGAACCTTGCATCTTAAGCTCACCGATGGTCTTCTCCAATTTCCCCACTTGAGTTCGTAGGTCTTGAATTACCGATTGTGTGGTCTGTTGGAACTGGAGGTTCTGGGTTGACATTTGTTTCACCATATCCTCGAGGCTTGGTTCAGATTTTGGAGGAGGAGGATGATTGTTTTGAGAAGTTTAAGGATAAGAAGGTTGTATACCTTGTCATTGTTGATACCAATTCTACTTGAGGTAGCTTGAGTTTCCTCCTTGTCAGTACTGGGGTTGTACTTGCCACCCGTGATTTAGATTTGGCCTAAATTGTTCTTTCTTAAAGGGCGGTTCTTGTTGGAATGGATTCCCTGGGAACACGACTGCACAAGACTCAGGTGAATCTTGAAGTTGTGGGCACTGGTCAGAAAAATGAGTGTTATCAGAACAAATACCACAATGTAATGGAATAGAAGTAGAGTGTGAGTTACCTTGTGATTGAGATAATTTCCTTAGAATGGTATGCATCTCATAACGTTTAGTATCTACCTTTTGTTCTAGGTTTGAATTAATTACCTCATGAATTCCTCAGGTTGGTGCAATTGCTCGTGTACCAAATTGTTGTGCATTTTGAGCCATGTTGGCTATTAAGTCACGAGCAGCGGAAGGAGTTTTATCAACTAGGGCACCACCAGATGCATCATCAATCATTACATGATCGATGGGGATAAGTCCCTTATAGATGTATTAGATTAATAGCTGTTCACTAATCTGGTGTTGGGGGCAGCTTGAGCAAAGTCTTTTGAATCTCTCATAGTATTCATGAAGAGTCTCTCCTTGTGATTGCCTAATTCCATAGATTCCTTTCCTAATTGATGTAGTTCATGAGGTAGGGAAGAAATTCTCTAAAAAGAGCCTTTTAAGGTCATTCCATCCCCCAATTGTGGTAGGAAAATAGTATAGCTAATCTTTTGCTACACCATCAAGGGAGAAAGGTAAAGCCCTAAACTTAATTAAGTCCTCAAACACATTTTGGGGTTTCATGGTTGAGAACACTATGTGAAACTCCTTAAGGTGTTTATAAGGGTCCTCAATAGGAAGACCATGGAATTTAGGAATAAGGTGGATGAGGCCTGATCTCAGCTCAAATTTGGCTGATTCCTCGGGATATTGGATGTACACAGGTTGGTACTCCATATCCGGGGTGGTCAGTTCTTTTAAGGTTCGATTATTTTCAACCATGTTTTCTTGGATTTAATTGAGTTCATTTTTTGATTGATTTATAAAAAATTGAGGTTCCACAAGGGGTTAATTAGTGTTACTTTATTGAACTTCTCTAGATGCCTTGATTTTTGTGTGAAGTGTCTTTTCAATTTCAGGGTCAAATTCAAGCAGTTTTTCTTTTTCTGGTCGGGTCATGCAAATAAGTTGTGAAGTTTGTTTTTTTATTGAAAATGGATAAAATAACTTAATAATGGTGAAAGGATAATAGAATTTTATAATACATAATTATAGAGAGAGAGATAGAGAAAAATAATAAGAAGAGAGAGATAGAGGAAGAACACACAAAAACAACCAAAAATAAAGAAAAAGAACCCAAAACAAAAACAATAAAATGGGGGTGGGGTATTGAAATAAGTAATAATTAAGAAGTAAAATAAATAAATAAAAGAAAATAAAGAGAAAAAAATGATCTTGGCTCCCCGGAAACGATGCCAAAATTTTATCGCGTTGTCGAGCGTGTCAAATTAGATGTTTATTTTTAACTAGAATTTTTGCAGTATAGCAGCAATCCTAGGTCATCTCTCAAAGGAGAATTAGATCATTAATTACAAAATGAGGTTCTGATTAAGAAAATAAAAGGAGAATGGGGTTTTATAAAACTTGGGTTTTTTTTCTTAAAGAACAGAAATTGAAAGTATATTACTACTGAAAGAAACCGGTTGGAGAAATCGTGATCAACTCGGGTAAGTGTCCCTTGATGCTCAATCCGTCATCGCTCTCAAGGGAAAGGGGAGGATCATTGATTCCTTGATTTTATACATAATAAAACCAGTAATGGTATGTGAGTTCTTACTAGGTTACCAAATACGATTTGATTGATCAACGATATTGATTATCGGCAACCACTCAAAATCAACAAACATGAATCGATGTAAAAACGAAACTCAATCCAGGCATCACATAAACAACGTGATGAGATGACTAGATTTGTGTCAATGATAAAAATATTACACAAGACAAGAACATGCATATTCATAGGTTCAATCTTCTAGATTTTATCAATCGATGCAATCCATTTGCACACTCATGAAAGAGAGGGGTGAGAAAAGAGGCAACCACACTCAAATCATCACAAGATCTGGGTTATACACGGAAGCATGTGGATTCTTTTTCATTTGATTTGTATTTGATCATACCAGAATAAAAAAAATTTAAAAGGTAGAAATGAAGAAAAATTGACAAAAAACCTGGAAATCAATTACTTTATGAAGATTATAAGTGTGGAGCTCAAGATTACAACAAAGGACACTCCCCAAATTGATCACTAAGAGGTTTAGAAGTACATGAGGGAGAAGAGAAATAAAATAGGTGAATAGAGCTCTAAAATTCGACTTACCTTCAACCCTGGTCGTGAAACATTATATAATGAGGGGGAGGAGTGATTTTATGGACAAAAACATCACACTTTCCATAAAAGAGGTCAAGCGCCTAAGGGACTAGGTCACTATTTAGGACAGAATGTTTAATCCTTCTTTATCTGGATGGTTTATTGAAAAAAAACGCATTAAATTGTAATGAAATTCAGTGGAGAGGTGAGTCTTAGAGTTATCTGTCCAATGGAGGTAGAATCAACTCAATTTGATCTCTGAGGCCCAAGTTATGACCCAAATACAGAAGGATGGTCCAATCTGGCCCACCCAGAATTTCTTCACATTGTGAGCCTATTTTGGGCCTCCAAATGGATGAATTGGGATTCATAATCTTCTAGAGAAATATAGAACACATTGTTTTTCACTCATACACCCATTTTTATCCCAATTGGATACACATATTATCTATAGTATAAATAATTGTTCACATGCATGCTTGAGCTCTCACGCAGTTTGACCCATTTTGCTTGATTTCCATCACAAGATCTCCAAATCACCTCCTCCTACAATGTAAATACCAAAACAAATAAAATTTACCTATTAAACAGTGATAAAATTAATTCATTAATTCAAACATAAAGTTTAATTTATTATTATATTTTTAATAATCATTACAAAACCAGTTTAAAACAATAGTGCAAGGGTGGATTTGATTAGTGAATTGCTATGCAATCATTGACCACCCGACACACCTTTTTAAAGTGTGCCAAATACTTTAAAACCACATATTCAGTCTTATCATGTAAACCACACATCTGATTAACACGCCATCTCATCGTACACATCACCAATAATAATTATATTGTTTTCCTGTGATTTTAAGTCATTCCGAGCATGTTTTCTATACATCTGACCGTTAACTGTTCGTTTTGGTATTTTATGGCACCAGATTGACGTTTTTTGTCACCGCGGTCATAGAACACCTCTGTTTGATGTAATTTCTTCTGAACCATTTCAAAATTCACTCACCTATTGTTTTCGTCTGATTTCATGGCATTGTGAGGTTGTTCGACTGGTTTTGACCACCCAAAACATGTTTTTAAAGGGCGTTAAATCTTTAAAATCCACATATTCAATCGTACCGCGCATGTGTAGTCTCCTCATACACATAATTAATAATAATTAGATTGTTTTCATGTGATTTCAAGCCATTCCGAGCACGTTTTCTTTGCATCTGACTTTTAAACGTTTGTTTTTGTGTTTTATGAGACTAAACGTGTTTTTTTATCATGAAGGTCAAACGACACCTCTGATTGACGTACCATCAATTTGATCATTTCACAATTCTTTCTATGGTTGTTGTGGTCTGAGTTTGTTCGGTTTGTTTTGACCACCTGATGCACATTTTTAAAGAGCGTTGAACATTTAAATACCACATATTCAGTCATTCCGTGCACACTACATATCTGATTGACATTATGTCTCCTCGAACACCTCAAAAATAATAATAATAATACAATTTTACTATGATTTCATGTCATTCCAAGGTCATTTTCTTTAGATGTGACCGTTAAACGCCCGTTTTGGTGTTTTATGACATTAAAAGTGAATTTTACAACATCGCAGAAAAATAAAACCTCTGATTGACACACCTTCTACTCGACCATTTCAAAATTCACCTAGTCATTTTTTTCGTTTGATTTCATGGCATTCCGAGTTCGTTCGGTTGGTTTTGACCACCCAATGCACCTTTTTAAAGAGCGTCAAATCTTTAAAATCCACATGTTCAGTCGTACCATGCACACCGCACGTCCAATTCACATGTCATCTCCTCAAACACATCAAGAATAATAATAAGATAGTTTTCCTATGATTTCAAGTCATTACAAGGTCATTTTCTATGAATATGACCGTTAAACGCCAGTTTTGGTGTTTTATGACACTAAACGTGAAATTTTCATCATTGCAGTCAAAAGACACCTCTGATTGATGTAAATTTTGTTCTAAAATTTCACAATTCACTCCACAGTTGTTGTGTTATGATTTCATGTCATTCTGAGTTTGTTCGGTTGGTTTTGACCACCCGAAGCACCTTTTTTAAGAGCGTTGAACCTTTAAATACCGCATATTCGGTCATTCTAGGAAGACCACACATCCGATTGATGTTCTATCTGCTTGTACACAAAATAAATAATAATAATATGATCTGAAAAAATTTTCAGGCCATTAATAGGTCATTTGATATTTAATAGACCGTTAAATGCATGTTTTGGTGTTTTATGACACTAAAAGTGTGTTTTCGGCCATCCCGGGAAAATGACATCTTCGATTGACATTCAGTCTGCTTGAACATATCACAATACACTATAAGATTGTTTTTTTTTCTAATTTAAATGCATTAGGAGGTCATTTGGTTGGTTTGACACCCGAACACACCTTTTTAAAGGACGTTAAACCATTAAAAATCACATATTTGGTAACTCTGGGCAGATCGCACATCCGGTTGATGTATCTTATACTCATACACATCAAGAATAATAATGAGATTTTTTACTATTATTTCAAGTAATTACAATGTTGTTTGTTATATATCTGAATGTTAAACGCATTTTTTTGGTGTTCTATGACACTAAAAGTGCGTTTTTCGTCATCCCAACCAAACAACAACTCCAATTGACATACCATCTACTCTACTCTTTCACAATCCACTCTATAGTTGTTTTAATTTTATTTCACCGCATTCGGTGGTTGTTCAGCTAGTTTTGACCCCCCCCCCCCCGCGTGCTTTTGAAGGACGTTGAACCTTTAAATACCACATATTCGGTCGTTCTGGGCAGACCGCATGTCCGATTAACATTCTGTATGCTTGTACACAACATGAATAATCATAAGGCAATTTTACTAAATTTTCAGGTCATTCAAAGGTCTTTTGATATTGAATTGACCTTTAAACACACATTTTGGTGTTTTATGACACTAAAAGTGTATTTTCGGTCATCCCGGGCAAATGAAATCTCCGATTGACATTTTTTCTACTTAGCCATCTCAAAATTCACTTTATGGTTGTTGTTGTCTGGTTTCAGATCATTTAGAGGTCGTTTGGTTGGTTTTGACCCCCAAACACACCTTTTTTAAGGACGTCAAACCTTCAACGTTAGTTTGTTTGAGTTGTTTTAGTATAAAGCATCAAATGAAGACAACTCCAACATGCATAAAAGAAGTAACATAAAATCCACAAGAAGTTATTAGTGTGGATAAATCCCTTGATGATCCCATAGTTTTTCTCTGTATGCATGCAAGAAGAAATGAAAAAAATGATAATAAATACATATATAACTAGAAAAATAAATTAAATAATCATATCAAGTTTTTTTTCAACATTAAATATCATGTGTGTGGACTAGATATGGAAGAAATGCAGCCTACCAGTTGTAAAAAATCATCCCATGAATATATAGTCAAGCCCAAATCTTCAACCATGTCCCTTTCCTCTGGAATAACCCTTCCAAAGCTGATAATTGCTACACAAAGAGTAGCATACAGGCTACCAATAACCACTTGTATTGGAACCACAACTTAAAAGTTACATGAAACTTACTTCACAAAAAATTTGTTGTCTTAGGTAATGTCTTCAAAATCTGAAAAGGAAGGGAATGAGATGAAAAAGAACTGTACAACATTAAAAAAAATCTATAAAGGGTAAAGTAAACACATCACTTGATACTCATTAATGTACCTCAGGAATATTTTTCTCCTCTACAAATGCAATAAAGACCTCCACATGGCATATGATGAATTATACTACATCAACACCTAAAATAAAATATTAAAGCAACCAAATGAATTCTATGTTTGGTTTATAGAATGCTTGAGAATGGAATGGACTGAAATGGAGTGGAATGAAATGAAGTGAAGTTAGAATGAGGTGGAATGGAATTGAATGGAATGAATAAATAATAACAATCTATTTGGTTACTTTACAAATGATATTGTTTAAAGAAAAATATATCCCTGGGTTAAAATAAAAAAGGTAAGGGGAATATTTGTCTTTTTAGTTCCCTTATTATACTGAGGAAACCATACTAACACCCCTTGAGGTTTCATTAAATATTACTTTTTTTTGGAACCATATCTCTATAAAATTTCATATTCATCCAACCAAGTGGTGGACTGATGTATCATTTCCTCCTTTAACCTAACCAAACATAGTACCATTTCCCATGAATAGTTCTATTTGAAATGTAACTAGACGAGCTATTAGTAAATTATAAAAATTTATATTGTGAAGGACATAAGTTGAAAAAAATGAAAATCATAATAACAATAATAATAATTCGTACTTAATGAGTCATATAGAGGAACATAATACAGTCCATGAGCATTGCAAGTCTGCAAAACACAGCAAAACATTTCATGTAATGGAACACGGTATGGTCTACGAGACTAATACTGAAGCATACCTCTATGATTATAACCCACTCTAGGTAGTTGACACCATACATTCCAAAATATCCTCCCTACAAATCACCAATCGGTAACAACATATTCAAATTGAATCATTACCAAAAGCAATATACTAATGAGAACATTTTAGTTTTTTACATACTTTCTTGAGCTCACAGCTTTGGATGGATTTCAAAACTTTCATTGCTAAATCATAAACTTCTTTGTAAGTTATCCATACATATTTAATAGGCAACAAAAAAAATCAAAAGCATTAGTTTAAGGTCAATTAAAGTTGAAATAAGGCATTGGCCCACGTACACAAACTCCAAAATGTGATTATACCTTCCCATGTGCAATGCAATGATGACCAAGCATTAGATTTTGTGGGTATTTCTCTACAAACAAGCTGTAGGAAGCAATGAAAAATTTTATCAAGATTTTTATACATAAAGAAACACAATTATACATCCCTAGGAATCATAGAATGAATTAGGCAATGGAAGTGGGTAACATGGTGTCAGCTGAATATTTGAATAGGATCAACACCAAGCACGTGACATAGATAAGGCACTATACTAATAGTTCTCAGAAGAAGGGTTTCTTAGAAAGTTGTTTCGATTCCATATGTAAAAGGCTTTCATGTTCCATATTTTAGAAAATTAATTGTCTATTTTCTTCTCCTATATATTTAGATGTTGCATCCCACACAACCATTCAAATTACCATTTGGTTTATATATCCTAGTAACTAATAAGGAAGAACGAAAACTATAACATATGAGAAAAGGAAAAAACACCTGACAATATCAAAATCAATCGACAACATTGAACATTTGAACTGCTGAGAAGCAAATTTTGATGGAACAAAATTATGAAATTCATAGAATTGGAAATATAGGAGTCCAAGAGATCATATCTGAACATGGGGAAAGAGTATTTTACATTGGGGCTGGACAACATGGGTGGTAGGGCTTGAAGTTAGAGCTTGAGAGGGGCGGGAGGGCTCGGTAGAGCTTGACAGGGGTGGGAGGGCTCAACAGAGGCAGAAGAGATCAACAGTGGAGCTTGATAGGGGCAGGAGGCTTGACAGAGGTGGGAGAAATCAACGGCGGGGGGCGACAAGGTTGGAAGGGTATGACGATGGTGGGACAGAGGACAGAGAATCAGGGTCAGGGGGGGTCGCGTGCGGGAGGGTGAACAAAAGATATGGCAGGGTGCGACAGGCCGAAAGCGTTCGGCGACAGCGAGATGGAGGACGAGGGAGCGGGGTTGGGGTCATGGGGTTGTGGGGTCATGGGGTCGTGTGGGGGAGGGTGAATGAAAGAGAGGGTGCGGGAGAGGGATTTTAGAGTGGGAGCAAAAAAAATGCAACGGTCTCCATTTGGTGGTCACTAATGGTGTCAATAGTGACCGCTAAATGGCGGTCGCCCGAATCCTTCCTCCATGACTGCTCAATTTTCTACTAGTGCTTCAATAATACAAGAAAACTAATTAGATAATATTCTATAGCTTAGATCCATGTATGAAGGATCCAATCTAGGGTTCCTTTTGAGATATATGAGAAAAAACAAGCAGAAGAAGGATGAAATAGATACAAACCGTCAATTCCTAGATCTAACGAGTCAAGATCTGATTGAAACACATTCCAGATAGAGGGGGGGGGGTCCCTAAAATCACCCAAAAGAGTCTCTTGGTTCAAGATCCCTAGTCATAGGAGGAATAAATAGGGTTTTTAGGAAGGTTTCGAGTTAAAATTATAATTTTAGGATTAATTAATCCAACATTCATGGTTTGACCACACAATTTACTAAATAGCGTGGAAGACACTATCCAAAACCAGGCCATGTTTCATTGTTAAGCCACACGAGTTGGTAAATCATGTGCTAAACATGAGAATGTCACTGTTTCCAAGGTCTCTAGTTACACAGTTACCTGGGGAATCTGTACAGTTTCCCCTAATTGTGCACAAATAATGCACCTTTTAAACTGCTTCCAAAACTACCTAGAATCTTCCCAAGTCCAAACCCCAACAAACCATATCTCAAAACCCACAAAGACAAGCTGAGAAATAAGAAAAGATAAATGTAACCCACCTTAGAGATCCGAGGGGTGTTACAAAAGTTGGATAAAATGTGTAAGGTTTTTTGTGCCTCTGGGCCTTCAGGTCATGCATTATGGGTCTCTGGGTCATGTAAGAGTTTCCTCTAAACCCATTTAAAAAGAGAGATTATCAATATATATATATACATTTATATAATTATTAATCTATTATAAATATTTTTTATTTAAATGCAATTTTTAAGTTTTTTATATTTATTTATACATTTATATAAAGTAAAAAATATTTACACATTTAAATAATTAATAATAATTCTTAAGTTAAATTAGTCACATTGAAATATGATCATGAACTATTAATGTTTTTTATTTAATTATTAATATATACATATTTTAATTATTCTTTTATAATTTTTTTACTCCAAACCATTTTTATTTTAGTTTATCATAAGCCCTATTTTAGATTTATCTTTTTGAAAGTGTAAATAAAATTATTTAAGAATAAAAGTTCACATTATATAGTTAATGATATATTTTAAAAAAATGTTCATTTATATAAATAATAATAAATTTAACTATATTTAAAAATTAACTATATTTTTATAAAATCAATACAATTTATACATCTAAATTAGTAATAATAATATATCTACATATTAGTGCAGTGAAGGTTTAACTTAGTAGTCAACACCCCGTAATCCTGCATGAAATACCAAGGTTCAAATCCAAGCGGGGAATGAATTTTCACATATACAATATAAGTATTGTAGTAAGTACTATAACCATGATACTATTCAACATATTTGAGCTTTCGAGCCATGAATTTATGCCTTCAGACCGTAGGGCCTCCAAGACATTATTGGCCTTAGGGACAATGGGCTTATGGGGTACCGATATAGGGTAGAAAACAACATAACATGACCTTCTAGATGGTGTGGTCCATCATGGAAACATGAAAGCATCACCGGATGGGAAGCTTAAAAGAGAAATGAATGTGTTGGAGCCTATTAATCAACCCCTCTACCCACCTAGACTTCTAATTTGGGATGGAGGGGTGACCTGCCACGTGATGATTGACACACTAGAACCAGTTGAACAATGCAATGTGACTAGATAGGCAGTATAGTGAGGTGCCACATAGGCGTCGTTGGGGGGGGGATAACTTGAATGAGTGATGAGTGCATTGCAACTTATCAATCGCCCCTCCCACATAATTCTCGATATGGGAAAGAGGGGTTCTCTGCCTTCTTGGTAGGGGGTGGCGCAACCTTCATACATGTGATACATTGTGATTATTACAGATAAGGGGGAAACACGAAGGAATATTGGTGATTTGGCATTATTTATGCACCTCTTTCAGGACTTTGGGAAATCTACTCTAAAGGGTCTTTGAACCACAATCTATTGGGTGTTTTTCATTCCTTGTGGGAGGGACAAGGCTTGACCCACTAACATGTATGGGGATGTGTGTTTTTTGCAGTTTGTAATCTCATATACCTAACACACACACACACATCTTAGCAATTGTAAATGTATTAATTAAAATTATTACTTTTAATTTTTATAGTTTTATAATTAATAAAATATTGTGAAAAAAATTTATACATTTATATTTTTCATATAGTTGATAAAAAATATATCATGTTATTATATATGTGATTTATATATATATTCTTAAAATAATAATAATTTATTATTATTTCAACGGTTTTCAAACCGCTAGGATATGTATTTCCCAACGGTTTTCCCCAAACCGTTGGGAAAGGTTTATCCCCACACCAAATCACCCAACAGTTTCCAAAACCGTTGGTATAGGTAAATTTTTAAAAAATGTTACAACATAGGTTTGAACCCAGAACCTGTGGGTTATTTATCAAAGAATTTACCACTATCCTACAATTACATTTTTGAATATATTTGGATATATATATATATATATATATTGATTTATTTGATGATATTCAATAAAATAATTCATTAAAAATAAGGTTAAGCATCCCAACGGTGTTGAGAACCGTTGGGATAGGTACCCACCCTTTCCCAACGGTTTTGCCAAACCGTTGGGAAAAGTGATATCAAAGTGGGGTTTTCCCAACAGTTTGACAAAACTGTTAGGAAATCCATACCCTTTCCCAACGGTTTGGCAAAACCATTGTGAAAGGTGGTCTCAAATAGGGCTTTTCCCAATTTTTTGGCAAAACCGTTGGGAAAGCCATACCCTTTCCCAATGGTTTGGAAAAACCATTGGGAAAGGTGGTCTCAAAGCGGGCTTTTCCCAACGTTTGGGAAAAACCATTGGAAAATCCATACTATTTCCCAACAGTTTTTCCAAACCGTTGGGAAAAGCCCACTTTGAGACCACCTTTCCCAACGGTTTTGCCAAACTGTTGGGAAAAGTGGTCTCAAAGTGGGCTTTTCCCAATAGTTTAGAAAAATCATTGGGAAAACCATACCCTTTCCCAATGGTTTTTCCAAACCGTTGGGAAAAGTGGACTCAAAGTGGGATTTTCCCAACAATTTGGAAAAACTATTGGGAAATCCATACCATTTCCCAATGGTTTTGCCAAATCGTTGGGAAAAGTGGTCTCAAAGTGAGTTTTTTCCAACAGTTTGGAAAAACTATCGGGAAAGGGGACCTATACCAATAATTTTTACAAACCATTGGTATAGATGAATTGGTATAGGTAGGATTTCTAGTAGTGACAATTTTCCCCTTCAAATTAAATTTTAATTTGATTTTTCATATAATCGTCTTTTTAACTGAGTTGAGAATGAACCCTTACAATAACCAAAAGGTCGAATACATGATATTTTCTCCAATTACTATGTTACAAATCTCAACACCACACCATATGACCCTATTATACACCACATCGCCCTAAACATCGCACCTATAGTGCCCTCATGCATTATGTCTGGCCTTCCTACATTGTGGGATCTTACTCCACGCCACATCACTTGAGCACTACACCATGGTGTTCCTCT
Source organism: Viscum album (assembly GCA_963277665.1). Lineage (NCBI taxonomy): Eukaryota > Viridiplantae > Streptophyta > Magnoliopsida > Santalales > Viscaceae > Viscum > Viscum album. The sequence continues at coordinate 2,107,973,925 of OY728156.1, read as the reverse complement.
TGGCATCTCCATGATCAGCGCTATGCTATGGTACTCCTCATCACCTACCACTAGATTTTCCCTATACCATGGTCCTTTGTTGTGCACCATGGTTGCTACCCTGCAGTGCGACTATCTCCCTCGCACTATATTGTTGTTCGAAAATTCCCCCAAATTGGGGGTATCTAGGGTTTGAACCATAGTTGATACAGTATTATGGGGGATCCTTTTCCACATTTCTAGGACCCCAACTACTCTTAAATAAATAAAATTAGTTCTATTGAGATATAATTATTAATTGTTGATGTTTTTATATAATTAATAATATATACATATTTTAATTATTCATGTGTGTGAATAGTTGTTGTACTGTACCCCCAATGAATAGTATAAATTATAATTAAGGATTTTTACATATCAGGTGGTAACTCTTATGTATCAAGTGGTAACCCTTATATATCAATAATAATAATAATTTTTAATTATAATTAAATTTTTTTATCAACACTGACCTTAGTGCTAATAAATCTAACTACATCAGTGCTAATGTTAGTGTTGATAAAGATCCCACATGTGGATTGCATTTGTTATCAATATTTATCAATAAAGATGGGTGCCCTAATTTGTGAGATGGTTGTCAATATGGGTTGGAGATATATGGAAGTGAAGCTGAGTAATTGCCATCATAACTGGATAAATAAACACTTGTTTCTTCTTAAAGAACTTGGGTGGATAGGTTCGAGTAGAATCCCCTATATGTGATGATTGATTGTGTTAATATTCACGGTTAAGAAAGATGTCAAAGTTGAAACAATGTCTAATGCACTTAGAATAAAACTTGGAAGATACCAGCTAGTGTGAAGCATTTGAAGAATTATTATTATCAAAAAAAGGGAACTGATTAGAGAAGGAATTGTTTCAATGATGATTTTAGATGAGTTGGAGTGGCTGAGAGGGCCTTGAGATGAGTTAAAAGGGGTTTGAGATTATTTGAGTGAAGTGTTCAATTGTTATACCTAAGTGGAAAATGGAAAATTAAAGATCCCCACCACTACAGGAATTTTGACCCGTCGCAAATAGTTGATAAAAAGGAGGTATTTGCAATGACCTGTCACAAATTCCTTTGGCGCAACATGCGCGCCAAAGCACGAGAAGAGTATTTATGACATGGCTAAACCCTCGTCACAAATACTCTTCCCGGGTTTCTCTTATTTGTGATGGAGAATCACCCCCGTTGCAAATAATGTGTCGGCGAGTTAGTATTTTCGACGGGAGTCCCATCGCAAAAGATCTAACCTATATATACCCCCTCTGAATTTTTCCCATTCACAATTTCTCTCAACTTCTCTGACTCTATCTGGTCTAATATTTTTTTTGTTTAATTTTTTTAGAGTTTTAAACATTACAAGGGATCAACTTTCAAGTATTATATATGCTGAAAGAATCAATTTCAAGGTATTTTTTTATTTTTTATTTAATTTATTTTACTTAATATTAGTAATAATTATTACTGATTAGTAGTAATTAGTTTTAATTAAAATTAATTTGTTTTTTTGCATTAATATTTTTTAGAAATATTTAGTTTTAATTTGCATTAATGTTTTTATTTAAAAATAAATAGTTTTAATTTGCAATAATTTAATTTAATTTTTTGTAATTAGTAATAATTAGTTGTAATTATCAATAATTTGCTGTAATTAATAATTTTTTAAATAATTAGTGATAATTAGTAATAATTGGTGGTAATTAGTCATAATTGGTGGCAATTAAAAATAATTGATAATATATTATATAAATTAGTAATAAATTGTTATACATTAATAAAAATTAATGTTAATTAGTGATTATTAGTAAAAATTAGTGGTAATTAGAACAAATTAAAGGTAATTAGTAATAATTAGTGGTAATTAGTAATAATTAGTGTTAATAATTAATAAAAATTGTAATTGTGGCTTGACTTTGTGGTAATCACCCCATAATACTACGTCAAAAATGGAGGTTCAAAACCCATTGAGCGCATACTACTGTAGTAGTGGTGGAACTATTCACCAATGATATTGTAGCAGCGGCCGACGACACTGTAGCAGCGGTGGGGGGGGGGGGGGTACTGTAGTGAGTACTGTAGTAGTGACAATACTGTAGTGGGTACTGTAGCAGCCAGATTACTATTCTCAAAATGGTCCATGGGCCAAAAATGTTATGGGCTTCATGCCCACTGGGATTTCGTGCCAAAAATATTATGTAATAAAGCAGCTTGTTGGGCGAGTTATCCTTTGGGGGGGGTTATGACCTGACTTTTAGGGCTGTGTGTGTGCGGTGTGTGTGTGTTTAATGTAATTGTACCCCCAAACACCTAATATAATATAATATAATAATAATTAATAAAAATTAGTAATAATTAATAAAATTTAGTAATAATTAATAAAGAATTAGAAATAATCAATAAAAATTAGTAATAATTAGTGATAATTAGTAATAATTAGTCGCAATTAGTAATAATTTGTGGTAATTAGTAATAAATAGTGGTAATTAGTGATAATTAATGGTAATTAGTAATAATTAAAAAAATTAGTAATAATTAATAAAAATTAGTAATAATTAATAAAAATTAGTAACAATTAATAAAAATTAGTAATAATTAATAAAAATAAGTAATAATTAATAAAAAATTAACAATAATTAATAAAAATTAGTAATAATTAATAAAAATTAGTAATAATTAATAAAAATTAGTAATAATTAATAAAGATTAGTAATAATTAATAAAAATTAGTAATAATTAATAAAAATTAATAAAAATCAATAAAAATTAGTAAAAATTAGTTTTAATTAATAATAATTAGTAACAATTAGTAATAATTAGTAATAATTAGTAGTAATTAGTAATAATTAGGAATAATTAGGAATAATTAGGAATAATTAGAAATAATTAGGAAATATATTTTTTGATTAGGAATAATTAGGAATGATTAGTAATGATTAGGAATAATTAGTAATGATTAGGAATAATTAGCAATGTTTAGGAATAATTAGAAATAATAAGGAATAATTAGGAATGATTAGTAATAATTAGGAATAATTAAGAATGATTAGTAATAAATAGGAATAATTAGTAATAAATATTAATAAATAGTAATAAATAGTAATAATTAGTAATAATTATTAATAAATAGTAATATATAGTAATAAGTAGTAATAAATAGTAATAAGTAGTAATAATTAGTAATAAATAGTAATAAACAGTAATAAATAGTAATAAATAGTAATAAATATCAATAAACAATAATAATTAATAATAATTCGTAATAATTAGTAATAATTAGGAATAAATAGAAATCAATAGTGGTATTTAGTGATAATTAGGAATAATTAGCGGTAAATAGTAAAAATTAAGAATAATTAGCTGTAAATAGCGGTAAATAGCGGTAAATAGTGGCAAATAACAGTAAATATCAATAAATAGCAATAGTTAGTAATAAACAGTGATAAATAGTAATAATTAATAATAATTAGCAATAATTAGTAATACCTAGTAATAATTTGTAATAATTATTAATAATCAGTAATAAATAGTAATAATTAGTAATAATTAGTAATAATTAGTAATAACCAGTAATAAGTAGTATTAATTAGTAATAATTAGTAATAATTATTAATAAATAGTAATAAATAGTAATAAAAAGTAATAAATAGTAATAAATAGTAATAAATAGTAATAAATAGTAATAAATAGTAATAAATAGTAATAAATAGTAATAAATAGAAATAATTAGTAATAATTAGTAATATTTAGGAATAAATATCGATAATTAACGGTAATTAGTAAAAATTAGAAATAATTAGCGGCAAGTAGCGATAATTACCGGTAATTAGCAGTAATTGGCGATAATTAGTAATAATTAAGTATAATTAGTGGTAATTAGCAATAATTAGTGGCAATTAGTGGTAAATAGTAATAACTAGTAATAAGTAGTAATAAATAGTAATAAATAGTAATAATTGGTAATAAATATTAATAATTGGCAATAATTTGTAATAATTGGCAATAATTGGCAATAATTCATAATAATTAGTAATAATTAGGAATAATTAGAAATAAATAGTAATAAATAATAATAAATAGTAATAAATAGTAATAAATAGTAATAAATAGTAATAAATATTAATAAATAGTAATAAATAGTAATAAATAGTAATAATTAGGAATAAATAGTAATAAATATTAATAAAGGGTAATAATTAGTAATAATTAATAATAAATAGTAATAATTAGTAATAATTAAAATTAAATAGTAATAAATACTAAAAGAATTAATAATAAATAGTAATAATTAGTAATAACTGGTAACAAGTAGTAACAATTAATAATAATTAGTAACAAATAGTAACATATAGTGACAAATAGTAAGTAATAGTAACAATTAGTGGTAATTAGTAATAATTAGCGGTAATTAGTAAAAATTAGTGGTAATTAGTAAAAATTAGCGATAATTAGTAAAAAACAGTGGTAATTAGCAATAATTGGCGATAATTAGCGGTAATTAGTAATAATTAGCGGCAATTAGTAAAAATTAGGTGTAATTATTTAAAAATTGTTATAAACTAATAAAAATTAGTAATAATAAGTGATAATTAACTATAATTAGTGGTAATTGGAAGTAATTAGTAGTAATTAGTAAAAATTAGCTGTAATTAGTAAAAATTAGTTATAATTAGTAAAAATTCACGGTAATTAGTAAAAAAATATTATAAACTAATAAAAATTAGTAACAATAAGTGTTAATTAGAAGTAATTAATGATAATTAGTAAAAATTAGTTGTAATTAGTAAAAATTAGCAGTAATTAGTAAAAATTAGAGATAATTAGTAATTTTTTTTATAAACTAATAAAAATTAGTAATAATAATCGGTAATTAGCAGTAATTAGTGGTAATTAGTAGTAATTAGTGGTAATTAGCCGTAATTAGTAAAAAAATCATCCTTTTTTATGTCAAATTAATCATAAACAATTTATTTATTTTATATTTTTTAGAGTAATATGGAGTAAGGAAGTCGATAATAGTCTTTATTACATGATCGTTATTGGATAAATCATTTCAATAATTGAAATGGTTCTGGTATAAATCTTGTATATATTGAGGGTGTTGAAGCTTTTTTATTATTTTCATCATCAAAACCAGAAGTTGTTTCAGAAGGGAAAATTAAGTGTCCATGCAAGAAATGTGATCTGAGGATGTTTAACACATTTGACAACGTTGGGGGTCATCTATTGCGATTTGGTTTTCAAAATGATTATTTTTTTAATATCAAATGGCGAACGCAGTTCCAGAGATGATACTAATAATTTGGTTCCAAATCTATCATGGTTTCAAAATTTAGTACATGATGTGGCTGGTCCGTCTTTTCAACAAATTGAAACTCAGGATGATATTGATTCAACTCCAGAGTTGGAACCATACCAATTTTATGAGTTGTTGAATTATTATGAGGAAACCTTATATCCTAGTCGTAGGATAATAAATTTTGAAGCGGTCAAAAAACTTATGGCTATTAAATCAGATAACAAAATTTCAAATAGTTATTTTGATTTGACATTCTCTTTGGTTAAAACTCTATTACCTAAAGAAAATGTGTTGTCTACAAATTTCTATGAGAGAAAGAGGCTTTCTCGTAATTTGGGTCTTGGTTATGAGAAGATTTATGTATATTCAAATGATTGCATATTATATTATGCTGAAAATGAGTCATTTGTTAGTTTTCCTACATGTGGATAATTAAGGTATAAAGAGGCTGAACTAGGGAAGTCTGGAGTGATTCCAGTAAAAAAATTTAGGTATTTCCTGATTATACCCATATTACAACATTTATTTATGTCTCAGAACACAACGTCATTGATTTCATGGCATAAAAACTACATTTCAATCAGCAAAGGCTTAAACCATCCTGATGATGGTGATTCATGGAAACATTTTGACCAAGTACATCTATCTTTTTCTTTAGAAGCTTGAAATGTGCAATTGGGTATTTCTACTGATGATTTTTGTCCATTTGGTTCTTATAGTAGTCAATATTATTATTAGACCATCTTTATAATGTTGATGAATGATTAATATATATTTTTGACTTTATTAATTCCAAGACATCCAAAAAATTATCTCGATGTTTATTTTAATCCATTTATTGGTGAGTTAAATTTATTGTGGAGTAATGGTGTTAGTACGTATGATGTTGTTGAAAAATAGAATTTCCCACTAAAAGCTACATTAATGTGGAAAATTAGTGACTTCACAACATATGAAATGTTATCTAGTTAGAGTACACATGGTTCAAAATCACGTCCTTACTGTATGAGAGACAAAACAATGTTTATGCTTGTTAATGGAAGAAAACATTATTTCTTTAAAATGATCATCATTTTTAAAGGAAGAGATATCATTTCAGAAAAGGCATAATTAAAAGAGATAGAACTATAATAATGATCTTAGGTATTGAGTTTAAATACATTTTGTCTTCATTACCTCTCATTACATTTGGACCGACTATAAACCAACATAAAATTGATGGCTTTAGGAAAGAACACAATTGGATAAAACAGATCATTTTTTAGGATCTTCCATATTAGTCTGATTTGTTGGTCTGTCACATATTGGATATCATGCATATTGAGAAGAACTATTTTGATAATATATTTTATACAATTTTGGATACACCGGGTAAGATCAAAGATAATATAAAGGCATGATTAGATCTTGCCCAAATTTGTAGGTGACTAGAACTTAAACTATTTGAAAATAATAAATCATAGAAGTTAATGAATCCATAATAATATTTTAATGTTTCCAAATAAAATCATTTATTATTATGTTAGTGGATTTCAGATTTGAGGCTTTTAGATGGTTATGATTTCAATTTGTCTAGATGTGTCAAAAATGGTCAAATTACTAGAATAAAAAGTCATGATTATCATGTTATAATGGAAAGAATTATAACTATTGAATTTAGTGGTTTGTTGAATTCTATGATTTGGTATGTGATTACAGAAATATCACATTTTTTCTAAGACATTTTTGTAGTGAAAACAAACTACGATTCACTAAGCAGACTACAATAAGATGTTGTTTTAATTTTATATAAACTGGAAAAAATATTCCTGACTTTCTTTGATTCAATAAAATATTTGATATTATATTTTATACGTGAATAAAAATATAGAGGTTCAGTATAGTTCAGATGAATGCACCTATTCAAGAGATGCATGCAAAAATTGAAGAAAAAGGTATGTAACAAATCACGAGTTGAAGGATCAATTGAAGAATCTTATTTGTAGGAGGAAATTTCTTTTTTTGCTCTCATTATTTTCAATCTGAATTTTCCTTAAAACATAAACACATGGGCCATAATGATGGAAATATTGATGATGAAATGAGTAATTAATTATCATTTTTTAATCAGCCTGAACTTGGATTTGGTGGATTTTATGAATGATGAATTTCCGATGATGAACATCACAAGGCTCATAAACATGTTCTGATCAACTATGAAGAAATGAAACCATTTGTACTCTAAGTGATCCTATCACTTATTCTATTATATTTGTTTCAAAAAATTAATATTATTTTATTTTTAGATTGTATGATAATCATATCAAGAAACAGTTTCCAAAAATTACAACAGCTGCTCTTGAAGAACGTCGGTAAAATAATTCTTCCTACTAGTTTCAAAAACTAGTAAAATAAATTGTTTATGGTTTAACATATAAAATCAACATATTAATTGTCATATTGATTGTTGTTTTACAAATTTTCAGGTATCTCAACATGATGATAAAATTGATAATTGATTGTGCGCATTGAGTAACCCACCATCCAAAATGGTTAAATCTTATAATGTATATGTGGTGAATAGTTTTAGATTTCATACATGTGCATATGAGGAATCAAAAAATAATTAATAGTGGTGTCTTCTTGAGAGAATCTCACCATATAGAAAGTGAAGTTGAATTTTATGACATGATGGAATAAATAATTGAACTGTGTTATCTGGGACATAATTATATAATGATGTTTAAATGTTAGTGGTTAGATAACAAGAGAGGATTAGGTGTTCATCCATGATATAAAATCATTGATATTAAATATAAAATCTGTCTTACAGTAAATTAACCATTTTTAATGGCTCATCAGATACATCAAATTTATTATAAAAATTATTGTGATACTTCAAGAGAGTTAAGTGATTAGTGGAGCATAATAAAAATGAAATCTTGGGAAAAACAGTTTATTTAAAGTGAATGTGGTTTCACTGAAGTGTAAGGAATTGATTTTTTTCAAGAGACTACTTCAAATCCATTTTTTCCACAAAGATACATGAATATCGATGATGACACCCCACAATTAAGGGTAAATGGTGAAAATGATGTTATTGATGTAAAAAATGAATTTGAAATGGAAAGAGATTATGGAAATGAAACTCCTAGGGAAATTGATGATACTGAGGAGGAATATAAAGATATTGACATAGTCATATACGAAGATGAGGATTAAGATGAAGATTGAAATAGTTAAATTCTAGTTATAATCATATATAATATATATTTATATATAATAGTTATTTTCAACTATTTGCTAACAACAATCATTTCATGTTTTAGATGGACTCAATTCTGTTTCGTGATTTGGAGTAGGCTGATCTACCTAGTGATGAGCATGATATTGGATCATCTAACCCTCATACTACTGGCAGTTCAGTGATGACTCAGAGGGGTAGTGGTCTTGCGAGATTGATGATTTCTGAACCTATCCTCGAGCGATGTCCATGTCTTGAATTCAATACATGCATGCAGAGGTATGTTTACTTGTGTATTTTAGTTAGTTTTCATTAATTATCATTAATTTATTTATATACTAATTGTTTGATTATTTGTTCTATTTTTTCACATCTTTTTGCATATAACTATTGGACAGGGGGTTCTATATTGTGGAATTATTTTTCTAGAGCATGGGTGACATGAGAATAGATTACCATTGATGTTCAACAATGTATGTTTGAGAATTGGATGACACATAAATAAATAATTGTTATTTTAAAATTTATTTACTTAATTACTTGATATTATTAATTATTTGTAGAATTTATGGTTTCCTGTCAATGCTATCATGTGAGACTCTATCTGGGAGGTATGAGAGATCTGTATGCATGAGCATTGTCGTCAATTTTTTCACAATCTGAGGAGTAAAAAAATTCAGAAATCGAGAGTCAAATAATTTGACCAGTCTTTCTATGCTCACAGACTAGATTACATCTCATCTCAGGTTTGATATGGATTATGTTCATATTAGAAGGAGGCTAATTTTTAGAGGAGAGCATCATTAGGTTGATAAAACTAGGGGAGGCAGTAGGTGACATATTGAGTTGGTAGTCTTATATTCAGTACACATCAATGACATTTGGTAAGTACTTTTTTTAATAATTTATATAATTTTAAATGTAAACTATTTATTTTATACTCATATTGTCATTCAAACAACCCAATATTACAGAGTTAAACATTTATAGGAGGATGTAAAATGATCCTTTCACTGGAGAGATTATAGGTGATTGCCAGCATCATATTGTGGTCCATATAATTTATTTTTTAGTTTTAAAATTAACTACAAATAACATTTCAACTATTTTTATTTTAAATTGTAATTGAAGGAGTTATATGAGGCCGTGAGATCTCAAACATAGGCTGAGAGCCAGGCTGAGACCAAGGATCACACCTCTAGTGCAATAGGGTTTAATGATGCAATATGGATGTATGCGACACAATATTCCTTTTAGAAAGGCTGAGTTGTTGGTATCAACTCTCAATTGATGCACGTGAGTTATTATGGTACTGTTGTGATGTCATCATGCATCTCGAGAGAAGCTCGTGGATAGTCATCATCATCTACTGCATAGTATGAGGAGAAACTATGAGCTCAGGGTGAGCTTATAGAGAAATTGCGTAGGGAGCAGGAAGAGCTCCGTCGACAGCAACAACAACAACAGAAGGTGATGTGTCGATGGAAACAACAACAACACAAGAAGATGATGAATTACATGCGACATCTAACTCATGGTTTAGAGATGAAGTTCCCTCCACCATCTCCTCTAGCTCCTCCAGATAACCCCCTAAATGATTTATATACTTTTTATGATAAACATTTGAATGTAATTTTTTGTAATATTTTTATTAATCCATATATTTACATTTCTATATACCATGTTTTTTTATATTGTTGTGAATATTGTGTTTTTTATTATTTATTACTTTATTATTTTCTTATTTTTTCTTATTTTATTATATATTATTATATATTATTTTATTATTATTATTATTATTATATATTATTTTATTATTATTATTATTATTATTATTTTATGATTATTATTTTATATTTTTGAGAATATTTGGTTTTTTATTAATTTTATTAGTTTTTATTATTTTATTTATTATTTTAATTATACTTTTATTAATTTTATTAGTTCGTATTTATTTTATTTTAGTTTATTTTATTATTATTATTTTATTAAATTTTATTAATAATAATATTTTTTTATGTTTTTTGCAACGGGGTGTGAATCCCATCCCAAATACTTATTTGCGATGGGTCCATCGCAAAAATTATTTGTGACGAGCTCATCGCAAAAGAGTTTTTTAAAAACTCAGATAAAGTATTTGTGATGGACCATCTCAAAAAAAGTATTTGTGACACAATTTTCTACAATAGGTCATTTTAGATGGGACCTCATCATAAATTACCTTTTACGACGAGATCCCATCACAAATGACCTGTCGAAAATGATTTTATTTCTAGTAGTGTACGCATCTCATAGGGTACAATGGAGGACTTCACAGTGTACTTCCTATGGGCTTCTTAAGGTACATGTCGAGGAGAAACCCAACATTTGGAAAAACATAAAGCCTATGGTGGATTTTTTAGGTTACAATTCATCTTCATAAGGCACCTTTATAGGGGAAAAAAGTTTCATAGGGTATAAACCAACCTCATAGGGTACAACCCTTTTTGAAAATATGAGATCTTCATAAATATATATGAAAGAATTTTAGGGTACATAAACTCTACATAGAAGACTTTATAAGGTACAAGGATCTTTATAGGGTATACAATTAATAAGGTATAATTGAACTCTACAAAGAAACTGAGAATTCATTATACCCTATGAAAATAGTGAAATACACTGAGAAGGCTTTGTAAGGTTCATGAAACATCTTTATAGGGTACATTTTTGAATAAACTTTCAAAATGAAAATATCAAAAGATGAAAATGAGAATTATCAGAATAAAATTAGAATAAATTTATCTGATATTTTTGAATAAATATGATGATGTTGGTGTTTTATTCATGGATTTAAATATCATAATTAAAATAAAATTATTATGATTCAAGCTGATACCGAAGAAGGGACATCCAAGGAAGATGTCAAAGTCTGAGATGCATTCCACACCACAAGCTTCAAGTTCCACACCATAGTACCATGCACAGATTGAGATTTTCAAAAGATTTAAAATCTTTAGATTTTATGGGAATAAAATGATGTGATATTTAATATCATATGAGTACAATAAAGTCTTGAGTCTTAAGTTATTTAAATGAGTATGTTGACCAAGAATTAAAATAATTTTTGAATGGAAGAATAAAATTATAATTTCTACTGTCAGATTTAAAAAGATTATATTTCTATTGAAAAAAATCTTGGATTTTCCAAAATTTGGTTTTGGAAAATAATATTCATGATTACATAGTGAATATATATGTGCATAAAAAGAATAAGAATATTTTAGTGAGTATTTATAAGATAATAAAAACCTGATAAACTATTTTATCAAGGAGAGAAGAATAAGATTGAAATCAGGAGTCTTTCAAGTAGGAAGAAACCTATTGTACCTGAGTATTTGAGGAACTGAAGAGGGTATAGATCATTGAAGTTCTGAATAAAGTGATAAATACCAGAATACTTGATCATGCTCATTAGTTGTTAAAGTTCTTGATGAAATTTTATGCACTGAACTGCTAATCCAGGAGGCTTTAAGAGAAATACCATTCTCACGTGGTACTGAAAAAACCAGGATCAAAGTGAATATCTTTATCATTATACTAGAAACACTCTTTATAGTGGGAAGTGGGAAGCTATATTTTATAGAGAGGTGATGGAGTTTTTGTAAAGTGTGACTCTGTGTTGATCGGACTGGGAGGGTCCTTGGTGTAACCACTTGCATTTATAGTGGAGAATTCATGATTGAGGTGACTAACCAATCAAAATAAGGAGTAGAATTTTATGACCAAACCTTGTAAATCTATGCATGCTATGATTGATTTATTTCAATTTAAAATGAGGCCAATATTAGTTAATAATGTTAAGAGTATTAAGACTTTAACAATTCATAGAGATTAATTCTAAAATAAATAATCATAAAAAGTGTACCACTGATCCCCCATGCCTCAGTGGTACCTATCTACCTAGGCACTACAAGTGGTATCAGAGTAAATATAGGTTCCATCTAAAAGATCCAAGAAGTCACTGATTATAGATAATTTAAATTATATAAATAGTCAGAGTTCCCCTATATTTCTAAGGGAATATGATATAAAGCAGATATTTCATTTAATTAACTATTAGCACAATGTATGATAGGCATATGATCTGCATGAGATGTATGACCATGAAACCCAATCATCTCCACATAGACTATCATTTAATTGTGTGTTTTATATGATAAAATTATCAAGGTATTACATTCATATGATGCATGAACCAGTCAATCCATCAAAAATTTATTCATGTATTAAATTCATGAATTGACCAAGGAATTGACATTAGAGATGTATTCATGCATTGGATACACAAATTAACCTTGACATTAATTTATGTGTTACAAATATGTGATTTAATTAAGGAAACATCCTCAGTCCTATATAAACACTATATTAATGTGATGGAATGCTTATTTGTGTGAGTTCATTATGCTTGGTTGATGCTCCATAATACCAAAATCTCTCTTCTTCATTCTTTTTTTCATCTGAGGCACTGGTATCCTGTGAAGAATAGAGACTCCCACACATTTTATTTTTGATTAAGTTTATCCCATGGATAAGTATATATGTGGTATTTATTTAGGCTTCCACTTTGTTATCTTTATCAACCAAATTGAACAAAGATCAAGGCATAACCGAAGCATCTTTGGCAAACAATATAGAAGTTTCATAAGTTTTTCATTTCAATTTTATGCTAATTTCAAATTTATTTTATGGTGATCTTTTGAAAGGGGTTAAATCACTTATTATTATTCTAATAAGTGTTATTAGACCCTATAAAATATATTATAGTGTTATCAGAGTGATCCACACATTTATACTTGTGAAACCATGTTAAGAAATGAAAAACACCCAAAAAAAGAGAACTGTTTTTAGTGCCACTATGCCGAAGTCCACATAGCTCCACACCGTAGTAACCTCTTGAAGAGAAAAAATTATATTTATAAATGTCATGGTATATATGGGTTAACTATATTGGCACAACTATGTGGAGTCCCATGTCATGGATTCATCCATTTTAAACTCTATATGAATTAAATTTTAACACATATGAAAATGAGCATATCATCTCTACCATGATGGGGAGAGGATGTCACTTTTTGTGTAATTGAGTCTCATGGTTTTACTATGTACCAAGATACTCTATATATCATAGTGCCTCCCATGGTTTTACTTAAAACACCCAAAGCCTTTGAACTTTTACATTTTGGAATTTGGTTTAATAATATTAAACCATAGTTGAAACTACGATGAAGGAGTTCCTGTGGTCTTATCATAATGACCATAGAATGAGTTCCCATAGTCCTTAAAATACCCAAATAATTATTTCTTCATATTTTATGCTAACATATTGGGAACTAAAATAGGTGGATAATTTCAGGAGGAAGCTTGAAAAACTGATACAATTGTCGCATACTTGAACCCCAATTTATCAAAAATTTGTATTCACCATTAATTTATCATTGTGGAATTTCAACTACTGGTATATAACTAATTTTCGTAGAGAATAAAAATTAAGAATATTCTTTCACCCTTATCACCAATTATAATATTAACACCATTTAAACACTTCAAAAATTAAATTAAATAAGATCAACATGAAAAGTAAACTAGACGCACAAGATTGTGTGGTTTGGAATTTCATCCTATGTCCATGGGAGAACATTGAAAAATATTATATTTTTGAAGTATAAGGATATAAATCAATATAGATAATTATATTGTTATTAATTTTTTTAAAATGGTAATATTATACAACCACATGCACATAAATCTACATTTAGCCCCACCTTTCTTTTATAGAGATAATCAGCTGATAAAATCAGTACACCGACTATTGAGAAACATGGTAAACCATATGTTGACTTCACCTCTCTATAATAGCCAACATCGAATCAACCATATTATCCTATTTACTAGATGACCATCAAAAGTTTGTAAACTTTCGGGGAAACCTCTACATGCTGAAGGATCCTGCTACTGCTTCTCTAACATTATCAAATCAAACTATCAGATTCTATGCTTCTGGTGAGTAAAAATTCGGTGAAATAAAAAAAATACACATTACTGACAATATCCCATGTGAATATTACTTTAATGAAACTCTTCATCATCCTCAAATACTCTAAAAAAATATATCCTCCTCCTATTTACATGTAGTGTTCTCCAACCTCCTCTCATTCATCTGATTCCCACTAAGGTACAATGTTTCCTCAGCCTCTCTTGGACCAAAAATTTTGTGAACATATCAACCAAATTTTGATTCCCTATGATTTTTTATATATTTAGAACCTTGTCTTCAAGTATATTACATCTTTAATGAAATTTTTGGTTGATGTGTTTCATTCTTCCATGAAAATATAGATTCTTGGTAAGGTGGATAACACTCAAATTGTCAATAATAACATTCATCCACAATTGTAAAATGGACCTATCCCCATGGTTTTCCCCAAAACCATGGGGATAGACCCCCCCTATACCCACGGTTTTCCAAAACCGTGGGTATAGGTAAATTTTCATGACCTATACCCACTCTATCCCCACGGTTTTGGAAAACCATGGGGATAGGTCCTGAAAAGTCACATATACCTAGGGTTTCCCAAAACCATGGGCATAGGGGTCCCTATCCCCACAGTTTTGGGGAAAACCGCGGGGATAGGTCTGGGATAAAATACCTATACCCACGGTTATGAAAAACCGTGGGTATAGGTCAATTTTGTGTGTGCGGGATTTTTTTTTTCCGCGGGAAGGAAATTGTTTTTGGTGGGAACCCTATACCCACGGTTCTTCCCTCTATACCCACGGTTTTTATAACTATATTTAACTAAATATATATATATATAAATATAGGTGAAGTTAGGGTAGTGGTTAGATGCGGTGTTGGGATCAAAACTCAGCGCCTACATTATTTTAGGACCTATACCCACAGTTTTGAAACCGTGGGTAAAAGCCGTTGACACCGTGACAATTGGCTATGTTTCGGTGACACGGTGGAAGGACACATATACCCACGGTTTTGGAAAACCATGGGTATAGGCTGGGGACCTATACCGACATTGTTCCAACCCACGGTTCCCAAAACCGTGGGTATAGCCTATACCCACGATTTTGGGGGCTATACCCACGGTTTTGAACCGTGGGTATAGGCCGTTTTTCCAGTAGTGATCCTTTTGATTCTTTTATAATATTCTTAAACAATAAATTTAACTAGAAAAACTTCTTTCTAGATTCTATTTATTCTAAAAACTCTACTTATTTCATATCTAAAGTCACCCCCGACTGTAGTCGAGACATCTATATAATCGTCATTCTTCCAAACATAAACACAAAACTCATTATGCTTTTTCTAGTGTTATATTTACCAAAAAAATACACATAAAAAAAATCCTTATAGAGAATCATATTCTATAAAGAATAATGTTATATCTACTGATCCCTTTAAGTATAAAATGATACACTTAATAATTTCTTAATACTCCTTTCTAGGATTGGATATAAACTGACTTACTACTCCCATTATAATGGTAATATTTGGTCACATACACATCATCACATACATCAAGCTTATGAAGGCTTAAGAATATGGTAATTTTCCCAAATACCAAACCTCTTATCCCATTATAGGTTCTTGTTCATTAAATAACTTGATGTTTTCAGAAAAAAGGGTTTTGATAGATTTACATATGGTTATCCTAAATTTCTCGACAATCTTATGAATGTACTATTTTTTATATAACATCGAAGTGAAATATTTTCAATCCATTTATATTCTCATCCCTAAAGTTTTCTTAAAATGTCTAAGATCTTTAATTTACAATATTTCAAACTACCCACTCTTCAAATCCTAAATCTATTAAATTTATAAACCCACCAACAATGAGTCATCCACATAAAGTAATAGTAAAAAATAAGTCCTATCATTAAAAAACATATGATAACAATAATGATCAGTGTTTATCCTCATGAAATCTTCTTCAGTCATGAAATTGTCTAACTTTTTTTACCACTATCAAGGTTTATGTTTCAAGTTATAGAGGCTTTTTATTTAACATATAAATAAGGACCTTCTTCTCATGATATTTAAACCCCTTATGCTACTTTATGTACATCTTCTCCTCTAAATCACCATGATGAAAGGAAGTATTAAAATCCATTTTCTCCAAGTGTAAACCATCAAAATTGACTATTATAAACACTATCTAGTTAGTAGTATGCTTAACTATGAGTGAAAATATTTATGATAAATCAATTCCTTTATTCTATTGGATCCTTTCACCACCAACCATAACTTGTAACTTTTACTTATGCCATATTTTTCTTTCAAATGGTAGACCCATTTTTTCTATAGTGATCATTTTTCCTTATAGAATTTCAGTATTATCCCAAGTCTCATTGAACTTTAAGGAATTCATCTCTTCCTAAATACACGACTCCCACAACATTGAGTCACTGAGAGTTTCTACCTTTTCTAGAAATTATGATTCACCAAAATATGTTAGAATTAAAATAGATAAAATATACCCCATACCACTAGAATTTTCATATATCTCTAGAAGATATCATTAGTAAAGTTTCTTCTCTCTATGTTAGTTCAATTTATGGTGCTCAAACATCAAGTGATCCTTCTTTTAATTGCTCTTCTACTAGAACTTTTCCTCAAGCTTCTGTAGTTCTTATGATTTCTAGTGCATATTACATTGGTAAAGTTTATAATAAATTCATACTGATATATGGTATCATCAATATTTGTGAATTTATGGTGTTCTAATACAGATAGAATTATACTTTGGTAGTTGAACTTTTTCCCTCAACTTTTTATTCATCCAAGTTCCTATATTTTTATAGAATATTTTTATTAAAGAATACATCTCAACTTATGATGATATTACATTGATAATAATTACATAGTTGGTATATAAATGATTCATTTACACATCCTATAGGAAAACATAATGTAACACCCTGAGATTTTAGAAAATAAAACTATGTTGGATAGCGTATTCGACACACAACACTAAGCTTAAACAACCCACAAAATATATGACCGTTATAAACTAGACATTAAATTAGAGGGTATGAATTGTATTAACTAATTTATGATATATATATATGTATAAATTTCCCAATAAATATAAATTATTGATAAATTTTTAGTAAATAATCAATCTATTTTTAGTAAATTAATTTTATTCTTCAAAAATATGCTTTCTTCAAAAATTATTTTATTGATTTTCATGAAAAAAAATATAATAAATATTTTTTGAAACTTTTATAAAGTGTATTTGATAAAATTAAATTCATTTTTTAAATCAAAATATACATATTTACTTTGGGTGAAATTTTGGGATTTTTCTGAAAATATTGATTTTTTAGCAAATAGTGAAAAATGCATTTTTTTTTGTAAAAATGTCATTTATTTTCATTAAATTATGTAAATTTAAAAGTTAAATTATTCTTTGAATATAATTTAAATTAAATAAGTATTATTTAGTAATATTTAATTCACTTAATTACATTTTAATCATCTTTATATTAGATTTTAATATTGAATGGACCCTTGCTTTTTGGTGAAAATTTTCGGCCGGAGCGCGATGAAGAGTGAAACCCTATTTCCTCTTCGCGTCAATGGTGATTTAAAGCTTTCTGTTCTTCATTTTGAGTCTTTCTATGGATTCTTTCAATCCAGAGTGGGAAGTGATACATACGGACAATCAACATGTCTCGAAAGAAGATGGTAAGTCCTTGGGATATCAAGATTCCTCAAATCTTCGAGGAAGAAACTTGTCCTTCATGAAGGTTCTTTCGGGTTCTACAAATCGGGTAAAGGAGGTTTCATCTAAACCCTCAAATATCATCAGATTAGAGAATGGTGGTTTTTCGGTGGTGGCGGACCCGGATGCTTTGCAACAAAGGTTAGATCTATGCAAATTTTCTTTACTCAGTCATTTGATTTATTCAAAAGGAGACAAAACTTGGTCTCATGCTGATCTTAAGAGCAGAATTTCACACTGCTGGGGCTTAAGGGATTGGAGATTAATCTCAATCGGTAAGGATTATTTTCACATTATTCTCAATTCATCTAAATCTTTTAATTTTTCCTAGAATCTGGGTAATTTGCAACTTAAGCCTGGGATTTTAAGACTATCTGATTGGGATGTTAATTTCAATCCTTTTACTTTTAAATAATTGAATGCACAAATCTGGGTGAGACTGCATGGTTTAAATTGGGTATATTGGCATCCGAGAATTCTTAATGACATTGCATCATGTCTAGGCACCCCAATTAGGTTGGATCAGCGTACAATAGATGGTGAAATTGGATTCTTTTCAAGAATTCTGGTAGACATAAACCTGGAAGTTAAAAGACCTAGTAGCATTATTTTTAATGCTAATGGTTTCAAAATAGATATTAGATTGGAATATGAAAATGTTCCCTATTTTTGTGATGTATTCAAAATTATAGGGCACACAGTCTCTAATTTTAGGATGATTCAGAGGTATCCTAGTACTCCAGTCAAAACCTCAGATTGGACTGAGGTTAATAGGAACAAAAAGAACAAGTCAGTCTTTATAGAGAAAAAAGGGATTCTAAAAATCCCACTGGTACCTCATGTTCAAAACCTACCTTCTACAAATACTTCCAATGTTTCTGTTGCAAATCAATCTGTTTCTTCCTCTTCACACAAGGTCTCTTGGTCTGACATGGTTGAGGAGGAAGAGCAGAATTTAGAATGGGTCTGCGAGGATGATATGGAACTTTTTACTGAACTGTTCAATGAGGTTCATAAACTTTTTGTGGCCTCACATAAGGAAGAGGAGGAGAACCAAATATCTCTAGACTATTATAAAGACATTTTTGATCTTGTGGTGTCCTTACAGAATAGTAAGGAGACTGGAAACCTTAACTCTGGTAAGCAGAATTGCACTGCTGATCCAGATTCTTTTCTAAGTGCGTTAGGAACCACTCAATTTAATCTTGATGCTTGCATACCTAAGTCAGACATGACAGTCATGTCTCCCATGGTATACAATGCTTTGGATTTTTTTACAGTTCCTACTTTAGCTGAGAATCTTTTTGGAAACCGCTGCATGTTTGAAGGCACACTCTGCTGATCAGCATGTTGCTGTTCAGTCATGCTCATATCCTTCTTTTAATACTTTGATTACTTCTAATACAATGGATGTCAAAGTTACTTCTAGTCATTTATTACATGAATCTGTTATCTCCTTATCTACTTCGGGTAATGAAAAAGATTTTGTAACTAATTTGACTTCTGCTGGTTATCAAAGTGGGCAGAATAAAAGTTTTAATGATAGATTATCCCCTTAATCTCAAGAGAAAGATAATCTCAAGGTTTCAAAAATTTATGATCTTCTTCAAGTTGTTAAAGGTTCAGAAATTCCCAAAAGAAAAGTAGGAAGAACCTCTAAGGAAATCAAAATCAAAGAGAATGTCCCAAAAAAGAGGGTTCCAAACCTGGCATTAAGTTTAAATGAAGATCTTGTACTGGAACTGTCAGGGATTGGCCAATTCAAACACTATGAGATCCCTGAAATCCTTTGTTATACAACACATACCTCTTCTTATTGGGATTTCTGAACCCAAGAGGATTTTCTCCCCAAACATTGATAGTTTGAACTCTCTTGGTTTTTACTTAGTGGACTATAATATTTGTTTCTCTGAAGTCAAAAGTCTCTGGTTCTTGGCTCACTCATCTTTGTATGACATGTCTTTAATTGATAATGGTGGACAACATGTGACTTTTTCCTTCAAAGTATCTAGTCTTCAGTACTATTTCTCTTTTGTTTATGCCAATACCAGTTATCCGGATCGTAGGAGACTATGGATGGATATTGGTGTACTTACTTCTATCATTTCTGATCCTTGGATTATTCTTGGGGACTTTTAATTCAATTATTCATCCAAATGAAAAACTGGGTGCAGTGTTTAATGCCATCTCCTCTAGGGATTTTAATAATTTCATATATTCCAATGATTTGCATGAAATTAATTTGGTTGGGGAAAAATTCACCTGATACAGGAGTTTTTTTAAATAGATTTGTTGCTAGAAGAATTGACAGAGCATTTATTAATGAAGCTTCCCTTGATTACTGGGGATCCATCTCCTGTATAACTCTTCCTAAGATTAATTATGATCATCATCCAATACTTATTAATCTGTGTGGCAAGGAATCTAGACCTCCTTTGCCCTTCAGATTCAACAAATCCTGAGTTAATCATCCTGATTGTGCTTCTATAGTTCAAAACACCTGGAATTCTATCATCTCAAGTCATAATGTGTTTGTTTGCATTAAAAAATTAAAATCCCTGAGAAGATCTCTGAGAACATGGAGCAAAGAGGAATTTAGACTTATTGATTAGGATATCTCATCTCTTGAATATTCTCTTCGGTATTTGCAAGTTCAAAATATTTTGAACAACTTTTCTAATGGGATCTAGGAGGATTTTGAGATTGTTTCAAAGCTTAATAACCTCTTGAATATGAAAGATGCTCTACAAAGGGAAATTTTTAAGGCTAAATGGTTAAAGGATGGTGACAGGAACACAAAATTCTTCAATTCCCTACAACGAATTAGGAAGATTTCTAAACCTCTTTCGATGATCAAGAATGGGGACCAAGTTATTGACAATGATAGGGATCTCTCAGAACATGTCATTTCTTATTTCAAGGATCTCTTTAATGGCCCTACTTCAATGAATGAGCCGGTGGAGGGTATTATCCCCAAATTGGTCACTTATCAGGATAATGATAATCTCACTTCTATTCCTTTGAGCATTGAAATTAAAGAGGCTATTTTTAGTCTCAAACCTGAAAGCTCCCCAGGTCTAGATGGTTTTAGTAACTTCTTTTTACAAACTTACTGGTACATCATTCAATATGATGTCTGTAAGCTTGTAATTCAGTTCTTCAAAGGTGGGGACCTCCCTTACGGAATAAATGATCAGTTCCTTCCTCTTATCCCAAAAACTGATAATGCTAATGAAATGCATTTATTCAGACCTGTGGCTTTAGTCAACACTATTTTTTAAAATCATCTGTAAAATCCTTTCCAAAAGACTCACAACAATTTCTAGTAGGATTGTTTCCCATAATCAATTTGGTTTTATCAAGGGAAGATCTATTCAAGATTGTCTCATTATTGCCTCATAATGTGTTAATTTTCTTAAGAAAACTACACAAGGTGGTAATATTTCCCTCAAGCTTGATGTCAGAAAGGCCTTTGATACTATGAATTGGGGTTTTATTTGCAAAGTTCTTTTTATGTTTGGGTTTAATGAAGTTTTCATTGCTTGGATCAAGACCATATTTTGCTCTGTACAGATTTCAATTCTTATTAATGGATCCCCTCGTGGTTTCTTTGATTTCTCTAGAGGGTTTAGACAAGGTGATCCACTTTCTGCAATTATTTTCTCTATAGTAGAGGATTATTTGAGTAGAATACTTTCTATCATGGTTGGGAATGGGAAGATGAAGTCTATTAATGCTGGCAGAGGTATCATTGCTCCCACTCACCTTTTACATGCAGATGATATCATCATATTCACTTTGGGTGATAAGAGAAATATAAAGAATATCAAAAGAGATCTTTTACACTATGCTTCTGTCTCTGGTTAAGATATTATCTGGGAGAAATCTTCTATTTACTTTGGTAAGAACATAAGTGAGCTAAGGAAAAATTTTATTGTCAATGAGCTTAATGTTAAGTAAGGAGCTCTTCCCTTCAATTATCTGGGAGTTCCCTTGTTTTTGGGGAAGCCTAAAACTTGTTATTTCACAGAGATTGTTAGTAATATTAGAAGGAGTCTCTCTACCTGGAAAGGAAAGTCCCTCTCCATGGATGGCAGAGTTTTTTTAGTGAAATCAGTCGTTATCTCCAAGATGGTATACTCTTTTATGGTTTACAAATGGCCTATTTCACTTATAAAAAGTTTCAATACCTCTCTTAAGAACTTTATTTAGAGTGAAAGTATCTTAAAAAAAAAGCTGGCCACAGTTCCTTGGTCAGATTGTTGCAAGCCATATGATTCTGGGGGTTTTGGTATTAAGAATCTAGTGCTATTTAATGATTCTTTGTAGGCTTCATTCCTGTGGAGGATTTTTAACAGCAGTTCTGATAGTTCACACTTCCTTCGGGGAAAATTCGTTAACAGGCTAAAGATAAGGTCTTTTAATCATATTGATTCCTCTTTCTGGCCTGCTTTCAAATACATATTTTCCTCAATTGATGCTCATTCTAGATGGTTAGTCTCGAAGGACTCATCTCTTAATTTCTGGAAAACCAAATGGAATGATGATCCCCTTATAGAGTTGGTGATGGATGATACAAATATTGATCTAGATATTACCATCAAGGACCAGCTTCAAGACTTGGAAGGACTTCCAAGTAACGTTATAAACATTTTCAACAATTATTGTTTCTCAAACAAGAAGGATTTTTGGGCTTGGGAGCCTGCGGCTAATGGAATTCTCACTTCAAAGGTTTTTTATGAGTTCTCCTTGAACCCCAACTTTAACAATAAATGGATGAGGAACTTGCATAAAATTTTATTAGAACATCTCGCTCCAATTTGGTTTGGAGAATTGATCATTGCAAGATTCCAACTGATTATTATCTTCAACATTGTGGTATATCTTTATATTCTTCTTGTGTTTTCTATCATCAACACAGAGAGGATGCTGATCATTTATTCCTCTGTTGCGCAACTGTGACATCAATATGGAAGGATTTAGCGGATATCTTTGAGATTTATCTTCCTAGGACGTCCTCTATTGTGGACTTTATTCAAAGATAGAACTATCTTGGTCTCTCCTCACAACTGCTGTATTTATTTCAAGTTGCTTCTTCTGAATTGTTGTATTTTTTCTGGTTCTCTAGGAATCAAATTCTCTATGAGAATAAATCCTTCTCGGTAACCTCTACTCTCTCACGCGTACTTGCTGAGATATGTGCGGATGGCCTGCCTAAGAAGTATTATTGTGCTAATTCCATTCATGATTTCACTGTTCTTGACTGAATTAATATCAAAGGAAATTTCAAACCTCTAGTTGGAACTTTTGAAGTTCTTTGGAAATAACCTATTGTTGGTTGGTTGAAAGTTAATTCGGATGGTGCATCGAAAGGGAATCCTAGTCCTTCTGGATATGGTGCCGTGTTCAGAGATCATAAGGGAATGGTGGTTGGTTGCTTTCATGGTTCTTGTGGTATTGTCTCTTCAATTGAAGCTGAGATGATGGGAATCATCATTGCAGTGGAGCAGGCCAAAAAATATGGCTGAAATAATATCTGGCTAGAGAGTGATTCGACTAGGATTGTCTCTGCTATTAGGGATGGTTCATGTCATCTCTCCTGGAAGCTTCAAAATCTATGGATTAATTTTTTATATTCCCTTTACTATATGAATCATATTATTACTCATGTCTACAGGGAAGCTAATTCTATTCTAGATGGATTGGCTAACAAAGGAGCCGAAGGTGCTGTCTTCATTTGGTATGACAAGCTTCCTGATGTTTTTTTACCCCTCTTGAAATGGGATTTGGATAGATCTCCTATTTTTAGGATCATTTCTTGAATTGGTGCTTTTCTGAATGCGATTTATCAGCATTCTCAAGCTATGCACTGTACGGTTTAGTCTTATGTTTGAGTTTCTTGTTACTGAATTTCATATTTGGGAATTTATATTCTTCCTGGCTTGTATTTTAGAACTCATCGTGATTCTTCATTATCTGACCAGTGATGTTCTGTTATCTATATTTCTCTCCTGCTTTCTTTCTAATTCATTTGTATCTTTATCTGGTTTCCTTTTGAGGACCCCGGTGAGGCATGCATGGATTGATAGACTCTTTGATGTTGATTGCACGATCTGATCCGCAAGAGCAGCAAATTGATGGACAACAATGCCTGGACTCAGCCGGCCAGCCTGTTTCTGGCGCTGGAGAAGGATGAATAGTTCAACACAAGAGAAGAAACAACATCATTTTGAACTCCATCCCTGCTTGAGAAGGAGAACAACATCCGGGGATTCCAGCCAATTGATGGACAACAATGCCTGGACTCAGGCGGGACTCCTTCAATCAGAATGCGGCGCTATAATGGGTTAAGAACCCTGGTTCTGGTTATTTATATTCTTTTTGGTTCTTTTTAGTACCTATCCTGCTTTCTTTTAATAAGTTAAACTTAAATTTTTACCATAATTAATAGTGAAAATAGTAAAAATTAATTATCACAGTTAAGGTGAAAACAGTTTTACTGGGGGTTAAAGTAAAGCGATAAGGGTAAAAATGACATAAAAACTTGTATAAAAATAATTTTATAGTAATATTTGGACCTTATAATATCTAAATATCTATAATGGTCTATTTTGGATCCTTGTGGCTTGTTAAAAATGTGGTTAAACCTTTTTCTTTCAAAAAATTACAAGTGTGCCACTTACCTCACTTATAAAAGAGAACCCCCTATCCTTTAATCTTAACACCTTAAAACCCTTTTTATTTGGAAAATAAATTCCCAAATAACTTTCAAAATTTCCTCACCTCATCCTATAATCCTTGGTTTGGTTATAAATTCATTCTAGGAATACTTTTGGTATAATTCTAAGGAGGTGGTCCAAGAAGAGGTAAGATTCCAAACTTTTATTTTTTATTTTATTTCTTCTTAAACACATTAAAATATTATTAAAATATGATAATATAATAAAAAATATCTTCGATATAATTAAATGTTTTTATTTTAATGTAATAACATAAATCCATTTCCTCTTTTATCAAATGGGATATGAAATCATCATTCATGTGTACGGTGGACTACCGCCCTGTGAACCAATATCATTCATTCTTCATAATAACCTCTAATTATTTTTTCAAATGATGTATTTAAATTATATATATGAAATATATAACATATTTATACTTCTGTAGTTATGATATCACATATACCTTCTTAATTTTTATTCTATGGGGGATACGCTAACGCCGCTTCTTTGTACGACAGATTACCATCTCACGAAGCGATGCGATTCATTTTTCGATAATGATTTATATAGAAGGAAATAAGGATAAATATAATGAATATATGTGATATAAATTAAATATTTATCAATATTAAAATATAATATATCATTTTATTTCTTACACTGAAAAATGATAACATCGTTCATGTACGTGTGGACTACCGCCTCCACGAAGCGATGTGATTATTTTTTCATAACTACATCACAAGAATGATATGTATAATTATATTTAAAGAATTAATATTTTATTTATTATATTATTATAAATATTTAAAGATAAAATAATACATACCTTCTTTTCATAATGATCATTGAAAAATGGAAATGTTTCTCATGCGTACGTACGACCTACTGTCTCCATAATCGTAACATAGTTCATTTTTCCTAAAAAAAATTCATGATTGGTTTTAAAATTATAATTTATGAATAAATATTATAATTATGTCATTATTATTATTCTTTGTATATTCAAACAATTACCACTTTGACCGTGGTCAACATAACCATTTTGAAATAATGAACTGAGTGTCCTCAAAACACTTGGTGTGGACTTAACTGATTAATCATTTGAATAAGTAAATAAAATAAAATAAAATAAAAGATTTAATTATATGTTATTAAACTTGTAAAATGTTTTTAGGAAATTAAATAGTTTTTTTAATCTTATTTTATAGGATTTAAAGGACATACAATGAAAGTTTGCACTCGAGGCAAGGGGTCTCTCATCACACTTTTTATTTATGTGAGACAAAATCCATATTCACCACTTGTTTTTATTGTGTGGGGTATATATAATTAAAATTTTATATGTAATAACATTAATCCTTCATAAATATTGATATTTTAAGTTTCCATTTGAATTATTTCATTCAATGGGAATTTAATTGAAATTTACCAAGTGGTAAATAAGTTTTTAACTCAATTTCTTTTAATTGGGTTATAATACTTCTTTGTTGACATTATTATATCATTATTATGTGTTTAATTAATTTTTATTATATTATGTTTTATTTAAACTTATTTTACGTGGTTTAAAATTTTTACTTGTAGTTGATTTATTGATTAATTATCAAATTCAATGGTATGATTTTTGTAAGGGTTATTCATCTCAAATTCTCTTTCTTTGAGACATACATTTATGATATGCACCTATATTAATTAATAATGTATATATACTACCCTTGGACATGTTATATCATAAAAATACTAATGTTTATGATATTTAAAGTATCATTTGATGTTATTCTTTCATGGAGCTTATGATTGAAGAGTTACCAAAGTGGTAAAGACTTTATGTTACAATCTCATTTCTTCCGAGATTGTTTATGTTCAAGGTTATTTTAGAGGAAATAATGTGATATTATTTTCTTAAACCACATATATTTTATTATCCTCTAGTTATGAATGTAATTCACCTATTTAATTTCTATCTCCTCCCTTATTGATTAGAGAAACATCAAGGAATTTGTTTTTAAGTGATACTGATGTCGTGTTTTCTTTTAGATTGGATATCATTCTCTTCCATATCAATATTTTCTAAAATGTTTTCAAAAATTTTATTTTCTAAAAATAAATTATTTCCTAAAGTAATTTTACATGATCTTTTACCTTCTTTTAAAAGGTTTAAAAAGAAAATTTCTTAATATTTTCCAAATGGGTCACTTTTGACTCCCTTTTTCAAAATGTTTTGAAAATAATGTTTATTTTTAACATTTATAACATGAATAGTTTTTCTCATAATCGTGTATATTATTTTACTTGAAGTTTCATTTATTATTTTATAATTTTTTTTTTCAAATAAAATTATTTTCACAGTATTTTATGAATTTTTAGTTTTTTAAAAGTGATTTTTAAAATGAAAAGGTTATTTTCCTTAAAAAATTTAAATGATATTTTATTAGTATTTTAATTCATCAATTTTAACAAACCTTATTTTGACTTATGATTTAATGGGAATATTTTGTAATGATACTATCCTCATTCTTTCTCTGAATGGATTATGACTGTTTTAAAGAGATTGTTATGGAACCCATTTCTTTTCCATTGGTTAATAATGTTTCAAATAGATTGTTATGAAACCTATTTTTATTCCATGGGTTAATCATTCTTCAAAGAAATTTTTATGTAACCCCTTTATTTTATATAGGTTATTCATATTTCAAAGATATTATTATGGAACACGTTTATTTTTCATGGGTTAATCATGTTTCAAAGAGATATTTATGGAACCCATTTATTTTCCATGGGTTAATCAAGTTATTAAAGGAATAATGATTGTTTTTATGAGTTTTATGATTCAATTAAATATCTATTTAATTGATTCATATTGTATTTATTGAAAATTTCTTATATGATGGTTATGCCTAGATAGCATTGTGTGAGCCTGTTATAGCTTATATGATGGGTGCGCCCAGATAACACTCCAATGTATTGGGTATATAAGTAATCTATATGGTTATTATATTTGTAAGGGTTCTGTAAGGGTTTTATAAAGATAATTTCCCAAGATACCAACATGTTTTTGTTATGATACTATGGGTAATAAATGTTTCCTTTGATCAAGATTGATATCACATGGCTCATGATTATTGATTCTGATTACTCTTATCTTTGTGAATGTATTATTCTATGTTTTATTGTTTCATGATCTAGGTATTGATGGGTATGAATATTATTATTCTATGATCATGAACTTTGATTATATCATCACAACCTTATGATATTCTTATTCTCACAGACATTCAATTTTTAATGAATATGTTTACCCTTACTGAGCATTTGAGATCACCCTTCTTATGCTTAATTTTCCAAGGTTATCAAGAATGATGTTCAATTATTTATGTATATAAGTGTTTTATATTGATGGGGATGATGACTTAATGTTAAATAAGAAAAGATGGGTTAATCGGGAGAAATGTTCATTTAAAGACATGGGTATTGTTTATGTAAGAGTTTTTCCTAATTCTCTAAAACTCTAAACCAAAAAGGTCCTTGAGAATGTTAGTGATCCAATTTTTCCTTCTGATGTTGAAAGTATTGGATGGAGAAAATTGGATCACATTTAGTGGTATCAAATAACTAAATGTAATTTTTATGATTTTAGAACCATATTTGAGAGTGTGGGTTCAGTGCTATTATAGTTAGTATTAAAGGAGGGTTTAGATAAATTTAGAGATTATGAGGTTTTCAACTTAAGGGTTATGGATACCATTATAGGTTTATGAGTTTAAGGTCAGTCATATGGTTAAATGAATTAAGAACCTTTAGGGTTTATTTTATCTTTGATGATTAATGATATTTTTAAAGATGTTAAAGAAATTTATATGTATATAATTTTAATAAAAAGGAAAAACCAAAAGTCAGGTGACAACCCATCACATCTGGTAAGGGTGTGGGGCTTGAACCCATAAATGAAGGGTGAAAAGGGTGAAGTGCCTACCACTGGACTATGTGATTTTATGGTTAGTATGACATCATCCTTTTTACTTAAACAATTTTAAAGATAATGATAATGTTTTTTAGAACATATGTTTTATTAAATAGATAACCATGGGATTGAAAAGTGATTTGGTTATTAGGCGATTAATATCATTTCGGAAGAGGACCACTCTAATTTTTGGAAACATCTTACCATGTTTTAAGCATTTTGGTTTTGGTTAATTACTAAAGACATGTGGAATATCTTTATTATAACTTTTATGGTTATGTGGTCCTTTAAAAGATGATTTTATTCCTTGAGGAATAAAATAAATTTTCATCATGAATACTCATCATTTGGATAAAAATACGAGATTGTGGTAAAAATTGATAAAAGGATGAAATTATACTCATCAAGTAAGTATATTTCCTTATGATCCAAGTATATATGAAAACATAATCCCTAAAATCTAGGAATAATATCTTGAAATAATTTTTTTACTATTACCATCATTTTTAATAATATCAATGACCTTTTTCCCACTGCTTTGGTTTATGGTTTTGTGGGTTTTAACTTTCTCTCTATTATTCAATTTCTTATGATCAATGATATCTGTCACTATATATCAATATTTGGAATTTTCAATTTATTATATGTACAAATATTCACTTCCCACCTATGTTATCCTATTTTTAAACCTAGTATGTGTTATTCTAGATGATCCTTGTACTCATTTTTTCTCTTATAAATAGGATGTTTTATTAACCCTTTTTATGACTCGGGTTTCCAACATATGTATTGTTTTAAAATTAAAAAACTTTGATTATCAAGTTAAATTTAAAATTTTTTAGATTAAATTTATTAAATGAGGATAGGATGTAACACCCCAATATTTTAGAAAATAAAACTATGTTCAATAGCGTATTCGACATGCAACATTAAGCTTAAACGACTCGCGAAATATATTACTATTAAAAACTTGCCATTAAATTAGAGGGTATAAATAATATTAAATAATTCATGATATATATATATAATATCATATTTAATATAAATTATTTATAAATATTTAGTAAATAATAAATCAATTTTTAGTAAATTAATTTTATTCTTCAAAACTACGTTTTCTTCAAAAATGATTTTATTACTTTTTAGGAAAAATATATTATAATTAATTTTTAGAAATTTTATAAAATGAAATTGATAATATGAAACTAATTTTTTAAATTGGTAGATAAAAATTTACTTTGAGCAAAATATTGATATTTTTCATAAAATGTTGATTTTTTAGTGAATAGTGAAAAATAACGTTTTTGTAAAAATGTTATTTCTTTTTAATAAATTAAGTAAATTTAAAATCCCAATTATGTTTTGAATATGATTTAAAATTAAATAATTATTATTTAGTTATATTTAATACACTTAATTACATTTTAATCATCTTTATATTATATTTTAGTATAAGTAAATTTTTAGGTTTAAAAACGGTTTTTTTTCTGAAAAGTGTTTTAAAGAGCATAATGTTTCTCTTTTTTAATTAATTAAAAAAAACCCCTACCAAGGAATGTTTTAAATAAAATTTATTTATTATATATATAAAAATATTAACTAAAATTAATACAATGATCATTATTAGTCATAAATTTAATATAAAATCATCTTTTACTTGAAAAATTCACTTTTTTAAAAACCCACTTTTTCATCGCGTCCGTGGGTTTTGTTTTTGTATTAAAATTTTCCACCTAAGTAAATTGAATTTGGTAAAATAAATTAAATATTTTTAATAATAATAATTTATATCATCTAATAAATTGAACTTAAATTTTTACCATAATTAATAGTGAAATTATTAAAAATTAATTACCGTGGTTAAGGTAAAAACAGTTTTACCGGGGGTTAAAACTAAAACTATAAGGAAAAAAAATGGACTAAATACTTATAAAAATACTGTTTTATATAAATATTTAGACCATATAATTTCTATGTATCTATAATTTCCCATTTTATATCCTTTTTTATAATAAAAATGTGGATAAACCTTTTTCTTTTCAAAAATTACAAGTGTGCTACTCACCTCACTTATAAAAGACAACCCCTCTCCTATAATATTCACACCTTCAAAGTATTTTGGTTCATAAAATACCTACACAAATAACTTTAATAATCACCTCCCCTAATACTATAATCCTTTTTTTGTTCATAAATCCATTCTAGGAATACTTTTTGGTATAATCCTAAAGAGGTGGTCTAAGAAGAGGTAAAATTCATTACTATGAATTTTTGTTTTATTTATTCTTCCACCACCATAAAATATTATTAAAGTATTATTATATAATAAAAAATATATAATATATAATTATATGTTATTATGGAAATTTAATAAACTAAATCCATCTCCTCTTCTATCAAATGAGATACAAAATCATCATTCGTGTGTATAATAGACTACCTCCTCGAGAACAGATGTCATTTATTTTCCATCATCACCTATAATGCCTTGATATAATGATGAATTTAAATTATATATATTATATTTATAAAATATTTATACTTATGGAGTTATTATATCATATATACCTTCTTAATTTTTATTCTGTGGGGAATATGCTAGCATCGCTTGTGTGTACGACAAACTATCGCCTCGCAAAGCGATGTGATTCATTTCTTACTAATGATTTACATGGAAGGTAATAAGGGTAAATTTAATAAATATATGTGATATTAATTAAATTAAAATTATATTAATTAAATATTTATCATTATAAAAGGATAATATATCATCTTATTTCTTACACTGAAAAATGATAACGTCGTTCGTGTACGTGTGGACTACCGCCACCACAAATTGACATGATCCTTTTTTCATCACCACATAAAGAGAATTATATATAATTATATTTAAAGTAAAAATATGTTATTTATGATATTATTATAGTTATTTAAATATAAAATAATATATACCTTTTTTCCATAATGATCACTGAAAAATGGAAACATTACTCATACGTATGTACGACCTACGGTCTCCATGATCATAACACAATTCATTTTTCATAACCATTTTTCATGTTTTGTTTTAAAAGTAAAATTTATGAATATACATTATAATTATTTAATAAATTATTATTCTAGATATTTTGAAACAATTACCTCTTTGATCATGGTCAACACACCAAATATCTTTTGAAACAAAGAAACCGAACGTGCTCAAAACACCCGATGTGGACTTAACTGATTAAGTATTTGGAAATTTCATTAAGAAGAAATAAAATAAAATATTTAATTATAAGGAATTAAACATGTAAAAGGTTATTAATAAATAAAATAATTTATTTAATATTATTATACATGAGTTAAAGGACATACAATGAAAATTTAGAATCGAGGTAAGGGTTTTCTCGCATCACATTTTATTTATATGATACATATTCTATATTCACTATTTATTTTTATTGTGTGGTGTATATACTCTCTATTTTACATATAATAACTTGAATACTTCATAAATCATGGTATTTTAAGTTTTTATTTGAATTATTTCATTCAAGGGTAATTGACTTGAAATTTACCAAGTGGTAGAGAAGTTGTTAACTCAATTTCTTTTCATTGGGTTATAATAATTATTAATTAAAATTATTATGTCATTATTATGTGTGTAATTAATTATTATTATATTATATTTTATTTAAACTTATTTTACGTGATTTAAATTTTATACACATAATAGATTCATTAATTAATTCTCAAATTCAATGGTATGATTTTTGTAAGGGCTATTCATCTCAAATTATCTTTATTTGAGACATACATTTATTATATGCACCTATATTAATTTATTTGATGTATATAATTCCATTTTATATGTTATATCATGAAACAAATTACTTTCATGATATTTAAAGCATCATTTTAAGTTATTATTTCATGGGTATTATGATTGAAGAGTTACCAAATTGGAAAAGGCTTTATGTTACAATCTTCTTTATTAAAAGATTGTTTATGTTCAAGATTATTTTAGAGGAAATAATGTGAAATTATTTTCTTAATCTAAATTTATTTTATTATACTATTTTTATGAATGCGGTTCACATGTTTAATTTCAATTTCCTCCCTTATTTATTAAATAAACATCAAGGAAGTTGTTTTTAAGTGATACTGATGTTGCATTTTATTTTAAATCAGGAATTATTATCTTCTATATCTATTTTTTCTAAAATAGTTTCAAAAATTTTATTTTAAATAAATAAATTATTTACTAAATCCATTTTACATGATCTTTTACCTTATTTTAAAAGGTTTAAAAAATTAAATTTCATAATATTTTCCAAATGGGAAACCTATGACTCCCTTTTTAAAAATGTTTTGAAAAGAATATTTATTTTTAACATTTATAACATGAAAATTTTTTCCCACCATCATGTCCATTATTTTCAATGAAGTTTCCTTTATATTTTTCCATGTTTTTTTCAATGAAAAGTATCTCTACAATATTTTGTGAAATTTTAGTTTTTTAAAATTTATTTTCAAAATGAAAATGTTATTTTCCTTAAAATGTTTTTAATAATATTTTAATGGTATTTACATTCATAAAAATCAATAACCATTATCATTACTTATGATAAAATGGGGATATTTTGTAATGATACCATCCTCATTCTTTATCTGGATAGATTATGACTGTTTCAAAGAGATTATTATGGAACCCATTTCTTTTCCATGATTTAATCACATTTCAAAGAGATTATTATAGAACCTACTACTTTTCCATGAGTTAATATTGTTTCAAAGAGATTGTTATGGAACCTGTTTCTTTCCCATTATTTATTTATTTTTTAATTAGATTATTATGGACCCCATTTCTTTTCCATGGATTAATCATGTTTCAAATAGATCTTAATAGATCCCATTTATTTTCTAGGGTTTAATCAAGTTATGAAATGAATAATGATTATTTTTATGAGTTTTATAATGAAATTAAAGATCTATGTAATTTATTCATGTCGTGGTTCTTGAAAATTACTTATATGATGGGTGAACCCAGATAGCGCATGGTGAACCCGTTATAGCTTATATGATGGGTGTGCCTAGATAACGCTTTAATGAGTTGGGTATGGAATTCGATCGTATGGTTATTCTATTTGTAAAGTTTATATAAGAGTTCTATAAGGGTTCTATTAAGATAATTTCCCAAGATACCAAAATGTTTTTGTTATGATACTATGGGTTATAAATGTTTCCTTCAATCAAGATTGATATCACATGGATCATGATTATTTATTTTTGATGACTCTTTCCTTTTTGAAAGCATTATTCTATGTTTTAATGTTCAAGATCCATGTATTAATGGGTATAAATATTATTATGCTATTCTTATTCACTTTTATCGTGTAATCATACCCTTATGACCTTTTTATGCTCAATGATGACATTCAATTATTAAGGCATATGTTTACCCTTATTGAAAATTTGAGCTCAACCTTCTTATGTTTATTTTTCCATAGGTCATCAAGAATGATGTTGAATGATTTATGTCTAGAAGGGTTTCTTATAGATGATAATGATAACTTAATGTGAAATAATTAAATCTAGGTTAAGTGGGATAAATTCTTATTTAAAGACATGGGTATTGTTTATGTAAGAGTTTTTCCTAATTATATAAAAATACAAACTTTAAAGGTACTTGAGAATTTATGTGATCTGATTTTTCATTCTGATGTTATAATTTTTTAATGGTGAAAATTAGGTCACCTTCTTCGGTATCAAATCCAGAAATGTAATTTTTATGATTTTATCACTAGATCTGAGAGTGCAGGTTTAGGGCTGTTATATATAATTTGGAATTTTCTACCATTTTATCTTTATACTTTGTATCAATAAAAGAATAATCAATGAAACTAAATATTTTAGGAAGATATATTTTGGTAACTTATGAAACCAGAACTCTTCTAGTAAACTTTCTACCACTATTGAGGTATGACTTGTGTTGACTAGATATACTGTCGTGTTAATTGCTTCCACCCATATGGACTTGGGTATACTATAGTGAATAAATATGAATCTTTAATTATCTATCAAATTATAGTTAATTAACTCTTCTACTCCCTTCTGTTGTGGAGTTTTTGGAATTTTCCTCTCGAGCCTCATTCTATTCTTTCGATAGAAGTTCAAAAAATTACTATAATTATACTCACCGCCATTATCATACCTAAGGAATTTCAATTTCTGACCATTTTACAACTCTACCATTCATTTCCAATGTATAAAAGTAATGAAAATATCTTATTAATTTTTAAGAAAATAAACCCATACCTTCATCATTGTGTAATCAATAAAAGTGAAAAAATAATGTGATCTACCATAAGATCGAACTAAGGTAGGTCCCCAACATCCATATGAACTAGATTTAACTTTTGGATCTAGGATTAAATCTATTAAAGTTAAATAAAACCCTATTTTTCTTTCTAAGCACATATCTCTCATAACTTATGATAGTTGTTTGATCAAGCATCAGAATTACCTTCCCATATATAACCTTTGTGTACTTATCACTTAGGTGACCAAGTCTATAATAATAAACCTATAGATTTTTATAGGATGAAATTATGACCATTTTACTTCCACATGAATTTCCAGTATTTTAAAGTGTACCATATTTTTCTCCTCTCACCACAACTATAGACCCCCAGTCACTTTCTATACTCTATTATTGGACGTAATGCCAAATCCTTCATCATCTAACTACCTCACTGAAACGAGATTCCTCTTGAGACCTAGTATGTGACTCACTTCCTTCAAATGAATAATACTCCCATTTTATATCCAAATATTAATTCCCCCTTTCTAATAATTTCTAAATCTTCTATATCTTCTAGATAAAATATCCTGAATATTTTTGATGCATAGTTCACTATATAACTACAATATACTGTTGAGTGGATGGATTCACTAAATCTAACCAACCATGACTCCATGAGATTTTGAAAAGTGATTAGAATATTTTTCCCTCTATCCGTTGAACTAACAGAATTTAAACTTTTTTAATTTGACCTTATGGTGTATTATTTTAATTTTATGCAATTCCTTTGTAGATGTACTTGCTTACTACAATTCCAGTGGGTAGTTCTTATACTAGTAGACCTTTCATGACTCTTATCTATAGAATTTTATTTTGGTTGTTTATAATTCTTCTGATGATATGAGTGTCCCCTTCCATTATCATTCAATGCACCATCGAAAGGTACTTGAAGCTATCTTCTAGAAATATCCTCATTAAGAAGAAAATTTTAGACTTCTTTAAACACCAGATAAATATCTCCACAATAATTACTTACTACGGTAAGAATTCTATCCCAATATTATAGTAAAGATAAAAGAAATATTATATCAAAACATCATCACTAAAAGAAAATTATATCACTTAGAGCTGAATCTGGATAATGTTGATGTTATTAAAATGATCTACCACCAACTATTATTTTGATAACCTCAAGTTAAAAAAATTCCTTATCAGGAACACTTTTTTTAAGGCTATTAGTTTTTCCTACATTTCTTTTAGGTCTTCCAACAACTTAGTTATAGTTCTTTTTTCTCATATATTGAAAGCTATGTTTCATTACAACATCATCCTTACTAAGACTAGATATTTCTTATACATTTTTCCCATTTAATATTATCCATTTTTTATATTTTTTCCCACATAATAGAAATTTGATATAATTATAGATGAGATAATATTCTATCTACATCCTCCAGAAACCATAGTAAGTTCTATCCAACTGATTGATCTGAATCTTACCTTCATCCATTGATACATCTTCTAATAATAGTAAATACCAATTGAAAAATCAATATTATTCTGAGTCAATTGATAAATTTACCTATGTTTTTTATTGTTTCCAATTAATATTTTATACCACTTATTTGGAAGAATAAAAAAAAACAATATAATCAAAAAAATACTTGAACCTTAGTTCGCCAAAAATTCATATCCACCAATAGTTCATCTCTATATAATTTCAACTATTAGTACTTCCCTCCTTATCCTAGAGAACCAAAATTAGGAATACCTTTACACCATAATCCCCACTTTTAATATGTATACCATTCAAAAACATCAACTCAAAGTAAATAATATTAATAGGAAAAGTAAACTGGACACACAAGATTACATAGTTTAGAATTTTTTCCTACATCAATGGGAGAATAATGTAAACTCTTATATTTGAGGAAGTAAATGGATAATAATAACCTTATCTAATTATTTAGTGATTAATTTTTTTAAAATTATAATATCATACAATCACACACACACACACCATCATCATCATATATACCCACCTCTCTTTTATAGAGATAATCTGCAGGTAAAACTGGGTGCACTAACCTCTAAGAAATAAGGTCAACCATATGTTTACTTTACCTATTGATAGTAAATAGCACCGAATAAACCATCTCATTCGGTTAACTATTCACTAAAACTAGTGACTAGTCTTCATGACCATCAGAAGTTTGAAATCTTCCAATGATACATCCGCATGATGAAGTTTCTTACAACTGTTTCTCTGAAAAGACCAAAGTGAACCACCAATGTCTGAATTTTTGGGGATTCAAATTTAGGTGACTTGAATAAACTTCACATTCCCAATAGATAAGGATATCAATTTTGAATAGTAAATAAGAATATCTTCATAGAGTACTCTAACATCCAAGAGGAAGTGTATGTGAGTGTATCCCTTAAGGGGGATAAAATAATTGGTGGATCTATAAAAACATAAAAAGTTATGTAAATATGTAATTTCAATACAAATTTGTTAAACTATATAATAATGCATTATAATCACACTTAAATACACAAATTATATAAAACATGTCTATAAAGGGGGAGTGTTGATTGATAAGAATATGAGAAAAAAGGGGGATTAAAAATATCATTCAATTGAAAATTTTAAGGTTTTTTTTGTAGTTGAGTGCAGGATAATTTTTTTTATTAAAAATTTGTTGAGTAACCCCTAAATTGAGCGGTTTTGGGTTTGTATAACATGTATTACTATTTATGTATAGACTTGATCTACTTGGTTATTCACTATTTTTTTATATACCAGGTTTTCCAAAGTAGAATTAGAGTTGACTAACTAAAGGATAATTTCTAAGGAATTATGTGAATATATCCTTTTCTCTTCAAGTGAATCAAGATTAAATTATGAATAAATAAAGGAGATTAAAAAGTTTCTTGAGAAATATTGAATAAACTAGATTGATGAGATGAGTGGAGATTCATCCCCTATATCACAATAAGATAGAGAAGAACAAAGCTCAAACACACATATTTACATATGAGTTTGATGGTATTTATAATAAATAAAAAGGGGGAGATTGAAGATCCCACACATGGATTGTATTTATTTTTAATAGTAATCAATAAAGAAATATTCCATTATTTTTGAGAAGAATGTTAATATGTGTTGGAGAAATATGGAAGTGAATCTGAGGTGCTACCACCATAAATAGAAAAGGAAATACTTAAAACTTCTTATAGAACTTGGAATGAAATATTCTAATAGCATCCCCTATATGTGACAATTGGTTGCGATAATATTAATGGTTAAGAAATATGATGAAGTTGAAAAATGGTCTACTATATTTAGAATAGAACTTGGAGAAAACCAATTAATGTGGATTATTTGAATAATTATTATCATCAAAATGAGAACTAGTTTGAGAATGATTTGTTTGGATAAATATATGAGATGAGTTGAAGTGGTTGAGAAGGCCTCAAGATGAGTTAAAAAGGGTTTGAAATTATTTTGGTTGAGTCTTAAATTTTTATACCTAAGTGGAAAGTAGGAAATGAAGGAACCTTATACAACTCATAGGGTATAATTTATAAATTTAATAGGTGTAAAATAATAATTCT
Organism: Viscum album; assembly: GCA_963277665.1. Lineage (NCBI taxonomy): Eukaryota > Viridiplantae > Streptophyta > Magnoliopsida > Santalales > Viscaceae > Viscum > Viscum album. Next base: position 2,107,935,003 of record OY728156.1, on the reverse strand, counting down.
TAAGGTTCCTATTGAGGAGAAACTGATTATTTTTCAAAGTTAAGAACCCTTAAATGGATTTTGTTGGTTATTGTTAATATTTATAAGGTTAATTTGTAGGGAAATCATAATCACTATAGGGTATACAAATTTATAAAATATACACTAAATACTTTACATTATATACAAGGATCTTTATTGGGTACCATAATAGGGTAAAAACTTTGTACGATACAAATGAACTCTATAAAGAATATGAGAATGAATTCTACCCTACAAAAATAGTGAAATATTGATGATAATACTTTATAAGGATCCAATAAAGACTTCGCATGGTAAATTTCTGAATAACCTTATGAAATAGAAATATCAGAAGGGAGAAAATGAAAATTATTAGAATAAATTAATAATTAATTTATTCTAATATTTTTTGAATAAATATGATGATGGTGTTGTTGTGATTTTCATGGATTTAAATATCATAATTAAAATAAAATAATTATGATTCAAGTTGAAACTGGAGAAGTACTATCTAATGAATATGTTAAAGTTTAAGATGAGTTCCACATCACAAGTTGTAAGTGTCACATCACAATTCCATTCACACATGGAGATTTTCAAAATATTTAAAATTCATGGATTTTATGGGAATAAGATTCTTTGATATTAAATATCACATGAGGAAAATAATGTCCAAGTATTATGGTATTTAAATGAGGATTCTGGGTGAGAATTTGAATCAGTTTTTAATAAAATAATAAAGTTACAACTTCGATTAACCAATTTAGAAAGATAATATTGATACTTCCAAAAATCTTAGAGCATCCAAAATTCCATTTTAGAAACTAATATTTAGGATTAAATAGTGAATGTATATGTGAATAAAAAAAGTAAGAATATGCGATCAAGTATTTATAAGATGAGAAAAACCTGATATATAGTTGTATCAATGAGATAAGAAGTTGATAGAATATGGGAGACTTTCAAGGAGGAAGAGACATGTTGTACCAAATTATTCATGGAACTGAGGAGGATACAAGTCATTGAATATTTGGAAAAGGTGATAAATACCATCAGAACAAATAATACACATTTACTACAAAATATATTGATGAAGGATCATGGGATGAGATACTAATACATGAGAATTTAGGAGGAAGATCATTCTCATGTTGTGTTGAAGCAACCTGGGGAAAAGTGAATATCTTTCTTGTTCTAGTATGAACACCTTTTATAGTGAGAAGTGGTAAGCTGTATTCTTTAGTGGGACTCTAAAGTAGGAGAACAATGTAACTCCATGATGAAATGATGAGGATGGTCCTTGGTGTAACCACTTTCATCTATAGTGTGTAATCCATGATTGAGGCAACAAACCAATCTTTACATAGAGTAGGATTTTATGGTCAAACCTTGTAAATAAATTTATACTTTTCTTACTTCATTTTAGTTGAAAATGTGGTGAGGTTGATTTAATTAATGTTAATAATATTTATACTTTAATAGGTCACAAAGGTTAATTCTAAAAGAGATAATTATAAAAAAGTGTACCACCGATTCATCCCCAGTGGTACCAATCGACCTGGGCACTATAGTTGATATAAGTGGTAACCATTACATATCAGGTGATAAAACTTATTTATAAGGTGATAACCCTTATGTATTAAGCTAGAAACTATTACGAATTATGAATTATCAGTAGTAAATTTAGCACTGATATAGGTGGAAACCCTTATATATTATATAGTAACCCATACAAATTAGGTTGTAACCCATACATATCAAGATGATTAATCTTTTGTATCAGTAATTATGGGTTCTAAATTTAGGGTTGGTAAAGATCATCTTTATCAATAATAATAGTATCACTAATAAAATATTGAATTATCAACACTTACAATTTTAGCACTGATAAAAACTTATGTTTTAAATGATTTTTTAGTAAGTTTTGTTGAAACTCTTACCATCTTTATAAAATATCCCTAACCATGCCACATACCTGATATTTCTTAAAATTTATTACAAAAGTCATAATTTTCGCACCCCCTTGTATCATTTTTTTGAATTATTCCATTTCCAAAGTTGAAGGAATATAATCTCATACAATCATGATTTTTTTAGTTTTTTTAATTATTAGACATGTAAAACAATTCAACTCATCCACACCCCTATCATGATAATCAATTATATATTTTATGTTTTGGTGGTTTTTGTTTCAAATTTTTCATGAAATGAGTCACATAGTGATTTAGAAATAAATTTATAATTGAAATTACATGTTGGATGGTGTTTGAGTAGAGTTGTTTCAAACGAAAATATTTAAAATGTTTTTATTGAACAAAAAATCATGGTTTCTTTAGGAGGGTTTGAAAATGGAAGTTGTTTTTGATTTTTTTATATGTGAGTATTTAAATGGGAATTATTTTTAAATAATAAGGCCATTTTTGGTTTTGGTGTATTTTCAAAAGGCATATTTTTTTTATAATACATGGTTTTCTACTAGAATGTTTATTGAAATTTAATTTGTTTTGATGAGAGGAAGTTTATTTTGGGTGTTTAAAGATTTTTTTAGTTTTCACTTTAATTAAAATGTTAGTTATTTTCACTAAGAATTTTTTGAGTTATGTAATAATAGATTTTGGACGATTTTTTTTTGATTTAATTGATTTATAAGTCTTTTAGTTATTAAATATGTATTTGATTCATATGTTTTTCATGGAAGTTTTTATTTTAAAATAATTTTATAATGTGTAAAGCCTCAAAATTTTGTTCCAAATATTTTAAGACTTTTTTCCATATTTTTATTTAATTTTTGGGTTAATACATGTTTTGGGTAAAGTATTACGAGTCTTTTGTAGCTTATAAGTGATTTGGAAGCTTAAAAATAGGTTTTATAAGTCATTGGGACAAAGCAAGCAACACCATGATCATGATACAAGCTGTAGTGGTCCCTAGTATTTTTCTGTATAAAATGTGATATCCAAAATAACATGCCAAGGGCATGGATTTATAGGGATAGACATATGGTCCATGTCTTTGGAGACCTCACCACACCTGTTTTGGAGTCCTTGGTGAGGGAAAATATCTCAGGGTAGGGCACACACCCAGGGTAGGTGAACATTTTTCCGAGTGAATCAAACACCACAACTATAGTGTTGGCCATGGTGGAGAGATTCATGATGTCGGGCATAAGTTTGAAATGGAAAATTCTTCCTCAAATATTGAATTTTTATAAGGTATAGTAGGTAAAATCATAATGAGGGGTATTTAATGTGATATTAATCAGTTTCCTTCCCCTTTTAACTGATTTCTTCCTCCTCCTAAAATATTATTTTGATCCAGATAAATTCTAGAGGCATATGGATGAACATGGGAAACCATACTTTTATTGAGTTTAAGCCTTATAAAACCTTTATCTTTATATCAATCCTCACTAAAATTTTATAGAAGAATCAAACCATAAAATATGGAGGATTTTATTTTTGAATCAGAATTGTAGAATCCTCATATCTTCTTTTATCAATGTCCAAGAGATTCATAAATTTATCCTTTATTTATCTGGATTTGAAGATGTTGATTGTTGGTGTCTTTTGTGGGGTATGTTATTGTTCTACCCTTATATTATTCTTTCTTGAATGATATTGGAATGAGGTTATTATGGATTAGAATATGGTGCATTGTGTATTCTAGTGAGGTGATACCCAACATTTTCATGACAAAAACCTTTCTTGAGGATCATTGAAATTCTTTAATGTATTAGTGGTGATTCTCTTAGTGACTATTCTTTGGTGAGTCACATGACTTGATGCCTTGATGTTAATCTCTTGGAATATTCATTCTTAAACTCTTATGTGTCGTTGTAGATAGTTCTTAGGATCCTTGGGTGTAATCTTATTTCAGGTGATTACCTTCTTGTAAAACCTTGATGTTGACATATATGATCTTGAGGTAGGAAGTTCCGTAACTTATAGAGGCCGTTTATATGATTGATAATGTGATATGACATTGTATGATTATATTATTTAGTCCATGATTGAGGTTGATATCATTTTTGTGCACATGTGTGTATCACCTGAGATCAAGTTTTATGTTTGATAACTTGAGTGTGCATACATATCTAGTGAGACCCATGTTTTAGTTTTATCACAAGTGTATGTGTGTTTTGATACTACCGATATTCATGATTGATATTCTATTTTATGCCTCTGTATGACATGCCCAGTTTCTATGTGATGTATTTGGTATATACTATAATGTGTTGTTATATTTTTGGTACCAAAGTTACAAGTTCACATGCTGAAACATTTTTATCACGGGTCATGGAAAAACAAAATTTTATTACCTAAGTATAGTCTAGTATTTAACCCCAGGGAGAGTCCCAAAGAGGAGTGTGAACAAAATAGTTTTTCACTTTCTAAGTTGATTATTTTAGAAAAATAATGACTTATGATTTGGGTTGTGAAATTGAGAATTTAGGAAAGTATATTAAATGACCAGTTGAAAAAAATTGACTAAAAATGATGATAAGAGTGGGATAAGATAGAACTAGTGAAATTCTATCATGGTTTTTCCAATTATTACCAATTCTTCTTCTTTTATTTGGTGAGAGATAAATTTAGCCATCACTTCCTCTCTCTCCCTTATCCAGGTGTTGAATATTAGAATAACCCTAACTAAAATCTCATATTGGTATACTCTTCTTTCTATGTATGTGTCGATGTAGATGGTACTTTTGATTAATTAAGGAAATAAATGATTGAGTATTTTTATTCCTTAACAACTAATATTTCATGCTGCGATTCCATGCACATGTTAGAAATCACTAAGAAATAACCACCCAACCTAATTTGTTTCATCGTATACATTTCAAAATTGGGTGGAGGGATATTTGGATCATTTACCAGGGAAATTAACATTAAAAAAATCTAACCTAATATAATTCCATTTCTTATTGGAAACTATAAACAGAAAATTAACATAAGATAAAATAAGAAAGAAAGTATTTTATTTAATTTAAGAATAAAATTCATGTAAAGAAAAAAAGGTTCATCCTCCCCCTTTCCCAATCACTCATAGAAACTACCCCTCCATGGATATGGTAGATGAGTGGATTCGGGAGAGGGCATACATTGTGGGAATGAAATAAAATAAAACAAAGTAAAATAATGCATTAAAGTAGCACAACGATAGTCCTTTATCCAGAGACACCCCCTACGATTAGATCCTATTTCAATCCCCCATGCCCTCAATTTATAGAGGAAAAAAGTATCCCCAAGGTGTCATAATTTAAAAAATAAATAATTTTGGGTCAATACCAGGGGTGCTCGGTGGTCCTGAGTAAAAATTAGGGTATCTACCATTATTTATGTCAAACAAGGTCGAATCTGGATCCTCTAGAGTATTTCACATTATGAATAGTGTATTCATGACATATAATGTGTAGGGATGAACTTATCATGACTTCTTTATGGTTCTAAAAATTTTCTAGGCCACTCATGGACGTGTCACGATGTGACCATATGTTTTACACCATAACTTGTGATTTCATCACCCCAGTTGCCCCATTTTATTCACACTTTGTTTCATGTCTTATATTACTTAAAAATTCACATCTTTAGTGACAATATTGATATGAATTAGTTATTTTCAGATGATTTTGATCTATTTCAACCTAGTTCTTTAGTTTTGAGCTATAGGATCGAGCCCCAACTTATCCTTTGTCATGGTATATATTTTTCATGATGAATTCAATACTTTTAGATTGTTTTTGAACAAACCTAGTATCCTTCCATAAAAAAAATTAAATACTATAAAGTTTAATCTTTTAATATGCATAAAAAATATGTTTTATATTAAAATAAGCATGAAAAATAATGATCTATCAATTACTCCAGACTTAGAAATTTCCTATCCTCAAACATGTAATCTCAATATAAATAAAATTGGAATAAAATGTTATGAATGTTCAAATTAAAAATAAATTAAATCAAATGATTATCAATGGGGGATCAACCTTTCAAGTTTCATATAAAAACATCAATTCAACTTCACAATCCTCAAAGAAATTAACCAACCCAACTATTTTACTTTTTCCCATTGTGAATAGTGGATATTTTCCTTTTATTTATTCATATATCATAATTCATCATTATCATGCATGCCATGTCATGATTTACCTTTAAATGTATTATTTTCTATTATCACCCATGATACAAATTCAAGTAGAGTTATGCTCTTATCATGAGTATATGATCCTTTTGTACATGCTCGAAAAAGATATAAATTATCCACTTTGTAAAGAAAAAATTCACATAAAATCATGAGGAATTTGAAAATAATGTTATGATGAATCTGAGGATTAAGGTTGGTAGGGATTTATGTTCAAAATATTAAGGCTAAAAAAGAGGGTTATATCTAAAGCATACTATATGATATCTATAGTAAGGTGTAATGAAAATCACCTTTGCGAAATAAAAAATCCATCTCCCCAGAACTTAGAGCAAGGTCACGATCAATTAAAGTATAATGAAATAATTAACCTTATTTAAAATTTCTCATTTTTTTATATTTTTTTCAAAATTTATGCTTGGGAAAAATCTCACATTCACTACCTAACCACATACGATCAAAATATCATCAGTCTGAAAATGGTGTTTTTGATTTCCCTAAAACACAACCCATTTTATTCACTTTTTTATAAATATTTTTTTTGTTTCAAGAAAGGAAAATGATAAGTATAATGGATGAAACATGGTCCTATCCCGATACCCAAAATAACACCCCACACTCTTTCTATACAACGTAGTACATCCCTTATTCCAAGACTTCTCACATCCCCCACACTTAAATTTTAAAATACCATGCAATATAAATAGAGAAGGGTATGAATGGATATAAATGTTTTGTAATATGAATTATTACTAGTTAGTTCATTCATGTATTATATGTGATAAATAAGGATTTATGTCATGGTGGGTACAAGGATAAGTTCTTAATAATAAAATTTTTTGTAATCATTTTAAATGTGGTTTCTAACTATTATAGCTTCGACAAGATCCAATAAAAGTTCTAGTAGGTTTCATACCCCAAGATCAATTAGGAAATATGCTCAAGATATAAATATAAATTATTTGGTCTATAAATACTCTCATGAATGAAACATATGAATCTGGGACAATAATCATGACATATAATAATAACAAATATATCCACATAAATTTGAGAAATTAAAAGTATGAAAATGGTAGGGAAATTTTACTCGCCTAAATCATCTAATTACATTAAATCATGATTCATCAAAATTAAAATCCTAAGAATCACTATAATTAGAAAATTATATATTTTACTCATTAAATCTCATTAATATATAAATATGAAACATGGAATCATAATATTTATATGAAATCCATGTATACTAGACCCATCAAGAAAATAAATAAGGATAACTGTGGGCATGCAATTTAATTTTTAAATATAAAAATCAAGGTTTATAAAAATATAGAGAGTCCAAAATATAGTGAATTTAAAATAAACCCCCTTATAAATGATTCTTCAGTAGAGTTGCATAGGTCCTATTACTTCAATTCTATTTTGTAGTATTTTCATGACGTGAATACTTTTCATGATGTGAATTTTCATCTCACAAATTCATTCTATACGATTTCACATTGTAAATTATTCTTTACATAACATGAGTTCTATTTTCATGACATGAATTTTTGTTTCAAGATGTGAACTCTATATAGCTTCTATAGACTTTCATAAACATCATTATAGACCTTAAATAATTATAGTTTCATTCTATTCAATCATGCTTAAATAGGAATTAGGGGAAGACTGGACGAAAGAAAAAATATGGTTTGACTTATAGAATTACTTTTGCTTAATGTCATTGTATTGACTCAAAAAAATGAAAAATTTAAAGAAATTATAGAATATAATTTTACCTCCCCCACAATTAATTGATATAATGTATTCAATGCATTCAAATTGATTTTCAAAATAAGAATATATAAAATGGAATAACCATATTTGATCAAGTGTAAAGTAAATGTATAACCTATTGGGTCTTCATTGATAATTAGGTCTAAAGGAGTTAAATATCATCCACTGGTTCTTGAATACTTCCTTTGGTTTTAGATATTTATTCAACTTCTTCTATTTTTTAACCAATTAAAATTTATGTGGACAAACTACTAGTCACTTCTTGTGGTAATTCTTACCATGTGATTTCTTTTCAAAAAATTTCCCAATCACAACACATGGAACCTAACTTTCCATCCTTACCATGAACACCTCACAAAAAATAACCCTTCGTTCTTAACTCTTTCCTGGTAAACATTTTAAATATAGTGACCTGGGATTTACAAACATGGATATTAAATCATTTTAGATAAATATTTAGTACATTATAAAAATACATGCCTGAGGACCATAATAGTTTAGTGTCTTTGGAAACTTGGAAATGAAAAATTATATCCTGGTGAAAGATCTTCAACATCTCCCAAAAATATCTCAACCTTTATTAATTATACCTAAAATTTTCTTCATACCCTAGGGAAAAGAAACATAATAAAGGGGTGAACTTAGATGCTCAGTAAGGGTAAATAAAGGAAATGTATAATTATAACATAAACAAAATGGTATGGAACTTGGGAATAACATTTGAAGATCATGACTTTCATATTAGAGAACAAAATAAAGAATGGTATTTCATAAGACACAAATAATAAGGAAATAAAGAACATAGACCAATGAAGCATAACATAGGAAAAGAAATGGAATTTGTGGCATGCATGTTATATTATAACATTGTGAACATGTATAAGTAGAGACAGGTTCACTCATTAAATTAAGGACATGAAATCATGCCCCAAAATTAACTTGTAGAAATGAAACTAAGTTTACACATAAAATTATGAACATGTAATCAAGTTCACACATAACCTTATAGACATCAATCCAAGTCCATTCATAACATTATGAACGTGTAATCAGGTTCATGCATTACCTAATGGACATGAAACTAGGTCCATGCATAACATTATGAACATGTAATCAGGTTCACACATAACATTGTGAACATATAATCATGCTCACACATAAAATTATGGGCTTGCAACTAGTTCCATGCACAACAATGTGAACACATAATAAGGTTCACTCATAACAATGTGAACATGTAATTCGGTTCACGGATAAACTTATGGATATGAAACTAAGTCCATTCATAACATTGTGAACATGTAATCAGGTTCACACATAACATTTATACTCATGATTTATCCATTATTACCCAATGCATTGGAGGTAGATATAGGTCCCACCCATCTCATAATAAAATCATTCAGAAATTTTCTATAAGATAATAAAACATTCATCATGTCATAAACCATAAAAAGACATAGGTTTTATAAATATCAAATCATAACCCATGAAATGAAATGGGAATCATTAACATTTCATCATATCAAAACCTATGGAAAATATATTGGTTTCATAATCATTTCATCAAATCATAACCCATTAAAAGAAGTAGGTTTCATAAACATGTAACACATGAAAGGGAAACAAGCTTCATAAAAACCATGGAATTAAGCATAACCAATTCATAGAAAGGATATTAATTAAACCTTTAGACCATTTACTAGAAGGTAATTAGTAACATCAATAGATTTCATCTTATATGGAAAATAATTTTGAAATATCTTTCAAGAACATTTCTTGAGAAAAATATCGTTTCTTCTTTGAAAACTGCATTTTTATAATGTAAAACCTTTTGAAAACATTTTTATTTGAAAATATCTTTAAAAAAATATAAATTAATCTTTGGAAACAATAAAACATTTAAAATAAACTTTCCTTGAAAATTATCTTCAAGGATCTTTTGAAAACATTTTTGAAAACATGGTTTTTGAATACAATAGATTTTTGACCGAAGAGAAAGACGGTCATATTTTTCATAAAACATTATCTTAATTTGAAAACGGTGGAAAATGGGTACTAAAACATGAGGATATCTTGAAAAAACATAGGATAAGGAAACTCATGAGTGTTCTTGAGATATGTATCATAATATTTCATTAAAGGAATCATGAACATAAACAATCTTGGAAAGCGATGAGATTGCCTCAATAGACTCTTATAACTCGGTAACTTGGGATCATAATCTCCATGTAATAAAATTAAATTAAATAAAGATTAATATATAATAAAAAGAATTATATTCATGATATTACATGTATATTGTAAGCATATACACCTCAAAAAAGAGTTTAGGTGCATAACAAAATATGAGTATCAAAGAAGGAAAATTATGAAAAAACATTTTTACTGATTGGGTTACTTTTGAAACTTAAACCCCATGAGAGAAGGATTATAAAATATAAATGTGAATAACCATAATTTTAATTATAAGATACATATAATTCAATCATGGTCAGTACATACCCCACACAAAAGGAAAGGGTGGTGAACATAACATGAATCTCATGGAAATTAAAAGTGAGATGAAATCCCCTTACCTTGTGTCTTGGCTTTCTCCGTACTTGTTCAAACCACATGTATAATAAATATAAATTTATTATAAATATTTTATATTACCATATTATCTTATCTAATACCATATATGGTTTGATTATGACCTTTTATTTTCTTCTTATTAACGATCCTATGTTAAGGTTTCATATCAGGTTATATTTTCTTTGTTCTTCGCATGTGTCTTAATTTGTTATATTGTTGGTTCTTATACTTATATCATGATTATAGAATTTCAATCATGATATAAATATAATTTATCACCAGTATATTTATATAATAATAATATATATCACAATGAAGTATGAAATTGAATGCACTATTCATGGATATGGTAAGCCATACGTACGCATGAACGCCATTTCTGTTTTTATTGTCGTATTGAAAGAAAGAATATAACTGAAATATGTATATATATTTATGTGTATATATATATAATTATTAAATTATCATTATTATATCACATATATATTATATAACTTCATTAAATCCATCCTTAATACATTCCATGTGGTGTGTGAACGAATCACATCGCTTTGAGGGGGCGGTAGTTCACACTTCCTCAAACAAGATTATTGTATTAACACCAAATGGAAGGTAAAAATATGCATTTTTAAAAATTAATAAATAAGATTAAATACATAATAAATATAATATATAACATATTTAAATATATTGTTCATTATAATGGCCACCATGATTGGTGGTAAAGTATAAATGAACAATCATCGTTTTGTGAGGCAGTAGTTCACTGTACATAGAAACAATATGATTGATATCCATTAGATGAAGGTGTGTGTACGTTTAGGTAAATAAATTAGCATTAAAACATACTATAATATTTATTATACTGGTTATGTCATTCAATAATGGAATATTGATATTGTAGTGGGTGAAGAAGGAAAATAAAGGAAATGAGCTTGAAGGAAGACATTACCTCTAAATCGAGTAACTCCTTTTGGTTTGGGACAAAAGGTTTCCTAGAGAGGATTTATGCCCCAAGTGTGGCTTCAAAGTAGAAGGTATGATTTTTTTTGATTTTTATTTTTGAAGTTATTTTCCAAACATAAGATTTTTGAGAGGTGTAAGGAATGGGTAGAGGTGGTAACCTTTTATAGAGAAGGAAAATGACTCACTTGGAATTTTTGGAAACAAGTTAGGTGTGCACATGTTATTACATAAAAAAAGGCATACCAAACCAAAAACAATAAATAATATAAGGTTTATGGAAGTATTATGGACATAAAATGAGTTTTGGACATGTTTTTAGGTCATTTTGGGTCTTATATTTATGGTTTAGTACTTTATTAACTTAATTTTTCTCTTAACCGATGTAATTAATTTTAATCACATTCAATAATATTTTTTATAAATAATAAATTTGAACTTATTATAAATTATAAATTATTATTATTTCAAATATTTAATTCATTTCTGCAAATTCTAATCATATAATTGATAGAAATTAATTTAAATTTAATCCCGTTGACGGGACGACACTACAGGTTTTTAAAGTAAAAACATCCAAATGTTTGATAAGTTTTTATATCCAATTTTAATGTAAAATTGGTTTCAATGAACTAAATTTGATTAATTGGAAAAAATATTATCTAACTCAACTATTAAATTAATTAAAAATATAATTTAACCTTATAAATAAATTATATGAAAAAGTAGTTTTGAATTAAAATCCAGTATTTTTAACTATTCATTAAAAGATAAAACCTTACATAAAAATACCAAAACTTTATCCTAACATATTTTTTATGTATAAATTAAAAATATAAAATTTATTTTTACATATTAAATCTATAAAAGCTTCAAAAATTTAATTTAAAAAGGGTTCTCCATTAAAAGGCTGTAAAAATCTCCTTAAAAAAAATATAGGTTTTTAAGCATAAAATTGAGTTTGTTCTTCTCTTATGTCTATCGAATCAATTGGATGAATATTAAAAATATTTTATTGAATATATAACATATATATCACCTAAATATCACTTAAAATTTTTAATTTACTAGGTTAAAATAGCTTTGTTATTATAATAATATTTTTCTTTATATTCAATCAGGTTTCATATTCATTTATAATTATTTGGTAACCTATGATGTCATATTATATTTGCGTAAAATTAATATTTTCATAATTCAGTTAATATTATTCATATTAATCAACTTAAGGTCTAGTTTTTATTCCATTATAATAATATTTGTAATAATATATTATAGTTAGGTAACACTTGGTCTTACATGTTACGCAAGCCATCGAGGAAGGTCTATCTTGCATATAATGTACGATAAGTCGATGTTGCGTGTAACGTACGCCAAGTTTGTGTTTCATGTAGTGAAATACATTTTGTTTTCATGAGAAATTATTTTTTAATTAGTTATTTAATATATATTAACAAAAAACTATTTCTAGTTTTATGTGAAATGAAAAATATAAAAAATATAAATTAATTTGAAAAAAAAATATTTCAGAAAATCTAGAGGTGTTAAATTATACCCCCTAGAAATGAATTTATCCCTTGAAATTATTCTTGGTTATCAATGGTTTAATGCTTGTAAGTTTTATTCATAGAAACCCACATCATAAAAATGGATACTAAAAATTCCCTTAAAAAGGGAAGTTTGGAACCATAATGGTTACCCAAAGTAACATATTAATGGGTTTCCACATAGGATAACATAGGTTGGGAGTGAATATTGGACATGGAGGTAAAGTGTAAATATTTATAGGGAGTGATTGAGGTCATCAATCATAAACAAGTGAATGATCAAAGGAAAGCTGAGGACCTCAAAGTCACAAATCTATAATGATTCCAGAAGCCATTGGTTCAACAAAATTTAAGGTATTTGGACAACACATTTTTTATTATAATTATCCTATAACTGATTAATTATATTTAATGACCAAGAATATAAGGAAATATAATTACTTTGTGTTATCCTCTTCCTTATACACAATCTCAACCTTTGGTTAGGCCTCAATATATTTCCACTTCATCTCTTACCCTTAAAAATGAAGGAGAATTATTTTTTTATTCCTAAAGTACCAACACACCAGGAGATCTATGATATTCCATTCCATATATCATCAGTTATCATCAACACCATGTTTTTATAATAGGATATCCAATATGCCTAAATCCTCATGGTGTAAGATAATACTTCATTCTCACAAACTTCCTCCAAAGTTTAATTTAATCTTTCCATAAATGGTTAACCATATAACCCTTTCAGAAGATAAAAATCCAAAACTTTAGAGATAAGTAAAAAAATAAACTTAATATTGATCCCCTATATATTACAAAGTATATATTGGTTGTCACATTGCAAACATGTGAATACCCTTATTGTATATTCCCTTGAAACATGGTAATAACTTGAATTACTATAAATTCTTTTGGAAAACATGAATTCTTCTTTATTCAAAAGTATATTGGATATATTACTTAAATAAAAGAATTTTTAAACTTCATCCATGATTGCATAAATTTTTTTTTTCAACAAATCAATAATTAGATCCATGGTAATCAGTGCTATCAAATTTACTTTGTCCAAATCAATCATCTCTTTATCCAAGCAAAAAATAATTTTATCAACATCTTTATCACATTAAGGGTTACCTTCCATTAATAAAAATATCACTTTTATAAGTATTAATAACCACTAAATATATCCTTTTCAATCCTTAATGAAAACTTTTACTGAAAATACTTATATATTTCATGATTCATATAACATAATCTCTGAATTCCAAAACATAATTACTTCATTCATCCAACATTGTTCTTAAACCATTACCCAAGCTTCATAAACTTTTTCCTTAATACATATTTACTAGAATATGAAATATGAATCATATATTAAGGTTTCTGTACCTCAATATAATCATGATTCTTATATAAAAAATACTATAAGAACATCACATACATTTCACATGTCATTTGTGGTCTCTTTATCTTCAAAAGTATAACCAATAATCGTACCACCTTCTTGATTATTTTTATGAGATTTTCACTTGGTAAATAAATTCTCATAACACCCATAATTTCCAAATCTAAAACATTAAGTTTTAACCATGTTTCTTTTAGTTATCCTAATTACTAAAACCAGAAATCACAAGGTGAGAAACAAATATCATATAAGAAAGCCACATAATCCTGAAAAATTTCTTAGAGGATGTCTAAATTATGACACATTACTTAATCTATTATACTTTAGGTTTATCCTAGGTTATTCATAGATAACTTTTTAGTAAATCATTCATGATTTTTTTGTGAAGATTTTGTGAATTTAAAAATCATATCCCCTGAGAGTGTCAAACCAGATGTGCAGCAAGGCCCATTGTCATGTACCAGATTACCCAGAGTCAAGACTAGAATATCTTATCGAAGTTGTTACCTATAGGTACATCTGTTCCAGATCCACATCCACTGGTAGTATCCATATAGGTATGCATTTCTAATAAACTAATCACTCTATCCTTTACCAAATTTCTAGGAAATTTTCCTAAATGTTAGCTCATCTTTATACTTATCTTTAGAGACATTCCTAGAAATATACTTAGAAATATACCTAGGGATATCACTAAGGTATTATCATCATAGTTTCCAAAGTTTTAATAAACCTTTCCTTTCATACCAACTATAGTGACCCAAGATTGACATATATAGATATTATATCATTTTAGATGAATATTTAGTATGTTACAAAAATACATGCCTGAGGACCATAATTGTTTAGTATCTTTGGAAACATGAAAAAAAATATTCTAGCCTAGTGAAATATCTTAAAAATATCCCATAAAGATCTCCACCTTTATTACTTCTACCTAAAACCCTTCTTTATACCCTAAGGAAAAGAAAAATAAGAAATGGGTGAGCTCAGATTCTCAGTAAGGACCAATAAAGGAATGAATAATCATTACATAAACAAAAGGGTATGGAACTTGAGCATAACATTTAAAGATCATGAACTACATATTAGAGTAGATAACAAATAATTGCAGTTCATAAGACATGAATCATAATGAAATAAATAAAATAGGCCAAGGAAGCATAACATAGGAAAAGACATGGAATTTGTGTCATGCACATTGGTTTATAATGTTGTGAACATGTATAAGTAGAGATAGGTTCACTCATTAAGTTATGGACATGAAATCAGAACCCAAAATCAACTTGTGGACTTGCAACCAGGTCCATGCATAAAATTGTGAAAATGTAATCAGGTTCACACATAACCTTATGGATGTCAAACCAAGTCCATGCATAACATTGTGAACATGTAATCAGGTTCACGCATTACCTAATGGACATGAAACCAGGTCCATGAATAACATTGTGAACATGTAATCAGGTTCACACATAACATTGTGATCATGTAATAGGGTTGACTCATTAACTCATGGATATGCAACCAGGTCCATGCATAACATTTTGAACATGTAATATGGTTCATTCATAACATTGTGAATGTGTAATCAGGTTCACGTATAAACTTATGGATATGAAACTAGGTCCATGCATAACATTGTGAACATGTAATCCGGTTCACACATAACATTTATACTCACGATTCATCCATAATTACCCAATTCATTTGAGGGAGATATAGGTCCCACTCATCTCATAATAAAATCATTCATACATGTTCCACAAGATAATAAAACATTCATCATATCATGACCCATAAAAAGACATAGGTTTTATAAACATAAAATAATAACCCATGAAATGAAATGGGAATCATTAACATTTCATCACATCAAAAACTATGGAAAATAGATATATTTAAAAACCATTTCATCAAATCATAATCCGTGAAAAGAAGCGGGTTTTATAAACATGTAACTTGTGAAAGGGAAATGAGATTCATAAAGACCGCAATATTAGGAATAAAAAATTTATAGAAGGGATATACTGAAACCTTTAGATCATTTCCTATAAGGGAATGAGTACCATAAATGGATGTTATCTTAGATGAAAAATAGTTTTGAAATATCTTTAAAAAACATTTCTCAAGGAAAATATCCTTTCTTCTTTGAAAACTTCTTTTTTATAATGTAAACCCTTTTGAAAACCTTTTTATTTAAAAATATATTTGAAAAAATATAAAAGAAGCATTAAAAAAAATAAAAAATTTAAAAATCTTTTTCATTGAAAATGATATTCAAGTATCTTTTGAAAACAATTTTGAAAACAATTTTGAAATCATGGTTTTTGAATATAATACTTTTCTGACCGAAGAGAGAGACGATCAAATTTTACTTAAAAACATTATATTAATTACCAAAGGGTGTAAAAAGGGTACTAAAACATGTAGATATCTTGAAAAAACAAATTATAAGTAAAATAATGAGTATTCTTTGGATATGGATCATAATATTTCAACAAAGGAATCATAAACATAAACAATATCGAAAAGCGATGAGATTTTCTCAATAAACTCTTATAACTCGGTAACTTGGAATCATACTCTCCATGTAAGAAAAGGAAATTACATGAAGCTTAAAATATCATGAAAATAAGGATATTCATGACATAACATGTATAATTTAAGTATATACACCTCAAAAAAGAGTTTTGGTGCATAAAAAAACACGAGTCTCAATAAAGGAAAATTGAGACAAAACATTTTTACTGATTGGGTAACTTTTGAAACGTAAACCCCATGAAATAAGGATTATAAAATTGAAATGTGAATAACAATAATTTTAAGTATAATATAAATATAATTCAATCATGGTCAGTATATACACCACACAAAAGGAAAGGGTGATGAACATAACATGAATCTCATAGAAATTAAAAGTGAGATGAAATCCCCTTACCTTGTGTCTTGAATTTGTCCATACTTGTTCAAACCACCTATATAATAAATATAAATTTATTATACATATTTTGAAGAACCATATTATTATATATAATACCATATATATTTTTATTACAACCTTTTATTACCCTCCTGATAACGATTCTATGTTAAGGTTTCACATAGGGTAATATTTTCTTTGTTCTTAGTATGCCCCTTAATTTGTTATATCGTTGGTTATTATACTTATATCATGATTAAATAATGTGAATAATGATATAAATATCATTTATAACCAGTATATGTATATAATAATAATATATATCATAATAAAGTATGAAATGGAATACACTGTTCATGGAGACGGTCAGTCATACGTACGCATGAATGCTGTTTCTATTTTTATTTTCGTATTGAAAGAAAGTATGTAAATGAAATATGTAAATATATTTATATATATATATATAATTATTACAGTATCATTATTACATAACACACACATATATAATATAACTTCATTAAACTCATCCTTAATACATTCCATGTGGTGTGTGAACGAATCACATCGCTTTGAGGGGGCGGTAGTCTACACTTACTCAAACAATATTATCGTATTAAAAACCAAATGGAATGTAAAAATATGTTTGATTAAAATGTAATAAATAAGATTAAATTCATAATAAATATAATATATAACATATATAAAAATAGTGACTATCATAATGGCTACCATGATTGATGGTAAAGTAGAAATGAACAATCACCGTTTCATGAGACAGTAGTTCACTGTATATAGAAAAAATTGGTTTGATATCCATTAGATAGAGGTGTGTGTAAGTGTAGCTAGAAAAATCATCATAAAAAATCCTAGTATATTTAGGGTTCTGGTTTTGTCACACAATAATGGAATAATGAGAGTAGAGGGTGTAAAGAAGGAAAATAAAGGAAAGGATCTTGAACAAAGACATTACCTCTAAATCGGGTAACTCCTTTTGGTTTGAGACAAAAGGTTTCCTTGAGAGGATTTATGCCTAAATATAGGATTCTATGTCGAAGGTAGGATTTTTGGAAAGTGTATTTGGCATTTATTGTCCTAACTTAAGAGGTTTCAGAGGTGTGAGGATTGGGTAGAGGTGGTGGCCTTTTATAGGGAATGAAAATGACTCACTTGATATTTTTGGAAACAAGTTATGTGTGAACATGTTATTACCTAAAAAAAGTCATACAAACTAACAAAACTCAATAATTGAAGTTTTATGGACGAATTATGGAAATAAAATGGATGTTGTACATGTTTATAGGTCATTTTTAATCTTATATTTAAAGTTTAGTACTTTATTAACTTAAGTTTTCTCTTAACCGATGTAATTAATTTTAATCACATTCACTAATATTTTTGGTAAAAAATAAATCCGAACTTAATATAAATTATAAATTATAGTTATTTCAAATATGGAATCTATTTTTCCAAATTCTAATCATAGAGTTGGCAGAAATTAATTTAAATTTAATCCCATTGACGGGGCGACGCTGTGAGTTTTTAAAGTAAAAACCTCCAAAAGTTTGATAATTTTTTATATCCAATTAGAATATGAAATTGGTTCCAATGACCTAAATTATATTAATTTTTAAAAATATTATCTAAATAAACTATTAAATAAATTAAAAATATAATTTAACCTTATAAATAAATTATATGAAAAAGAAGTTTTGAATTAAAATCTAGTATTTTTAACTATTCATCAAAAGATGAAACCTTTCATAAATATACCAAAACTTTATCCTAACCTAATTTTGATGTATCACTTAAAAATTTGAAGTTTATTTTGACATATTAAATCCATAAGAGTTCCAAAAATATGATTTGAAAAGGGTTCGTACTTAAAAGGTGGTAAAAATTGCAATAATAAATATATTGGGTTTTAAGCATAAAAGTGGGTTTGTTCTTATCTTATGTCTACCGAATATATTAGATGAATATAAAAAATATTTTATTGAATATATAACATGTATTACCTTAATATTATTTAAAAATTTCAATTAACGAGGTTAAAATAGCTTTGTGACTATAATAATATTTTCTTTTATATTTAATTGGTTTTCATATTCATTTCTAATTATTTGGTAACCAATGAAGTCATATTATATTTGTGTAAACCAAATATTTTCATAATTAATTTAATAGTATTCATATTCATTAACTTAATGGATAGGTTATATTCCATTATAACAACATTTGTAATAATATATTATAGTTAGGTAACACTTGGTTTTGTATATTATAAAAGCCATTGAGGAAGGTCTATCTTGAATGTAATGTATGGTAATTCGATGTTGCATGTAACATAACTCAAGTTGGTGTTGTGTGTAGAACAAAAAAAGTTGGTTCCATGTGAAAGGAATGTTTTAATTAGTGTTTCAATATATATATGTATATATATATATATTTATGTTAAAAAAACTATTTCTAGTCTCACGTGAAATAAAAAATATCAAAAATATAAATTAATTTGATTTTTTCCAGAAATTATCAGGGTGTTACATTAAACCAACAAGAATATAATTTATGACCATGTTTACCAAAACACCAAAAAAACCCTTGATGTTTTGTTCCTCCAGGTTGGTTCTTGATATGTCTAGTTGTTTGTTATTATCTTGTTAAAATTTGAACCACATATTTCTTAAGGGGTTGTGGAATCCTTGGATTCTTCTTCTCTTCCATTGTTTTGGAAGATTTCTCCTCATTTTTATTGATCCAAAAGACCTTATTTTTTGTTTTAATATCTGCTCAATTAGATAAATCAAGTCTATTTTGAAGTTGATTGGGTATATCTTTACCATGTTTTTATGATCCTTTCTTCTCTTTGGTCTGAGAAGATCCTCCTCTTACCTCTATAGTTTTAATGAAATTTTCTACGACCATGTTCAATTTGAGTTGCATAGTGAGACATATGGATTTCATATCAACTAGTTCTTCTTTCTTTATAGATAGTTCCTTATTAAGATCTATGATAGTCTTTTCATTTTCACCTTATTTAAGTTTTTAATCCTTGATCGCATCGTCTAATCCTGATTTTGATTCTTCAACCTATTTAAATAGACTATCAAAAAATTAAAATGTCATCTCTTTATCAATCATGAAATTATAATTTTTATATCTTTTTTAACCTACCCGTTTCATGGTATTTTTTCTGAGAAAATGATATTCTAAGTATAATAACTTTTAAAGCATACCGGATTTTCCAATTGGTTATATACCTTTTTTGTGGGAGATTTAATTTAGTGAATAAATTCTTGACAGAATATTTATGGATTCAAGTATGTTGAAATGCACTCGAATATCTCCAAGCTCCATTGAAAGTGTTCTTTCATGCATGTTTATGATGTAATTTTCTATCTTTAAAAATGGTATCCCCAAAATGATGGGTTATTATGATAAAATCATATATTATTCCATGTTTTGTACATAGAAGTCATCTGGGAAAAGTATATCTTTTACTTTAACCTGTATATATTCCAAAACTCCTACTGAAATATTGGTTGATCTATTTACGAGATGAACCACCACTCATATGGTATTTAATTTTTTAGTCTATAAATATATAAATACAGAGTGAGGATAAACATTAATCAAAGAAAAAAAATCCTAGAAGGTGTTAGTAAAATTTAAACATATAATGGTTCAGGGAAAAGTTAATGTCCATGGATCTTGAAATTTTTGTGGTATCGGTGATGTGATCAGCATTAAGATGATTTTTCCTAGGCTGATTCACTCATTTCCATATTTTCATCTTCTCTTGGTACATAATCCATTTAGAAAATTTTCATATTTGGGGATTTTTTGATCGCTTCTAGTAGAAGGATATTTATTTCAGCCATGTAGAAGGTTTCCTGAATTTCCAGTTGAAGTTGCTCATCTTCACCCTTCTTTGACTCAGTTAACCTATACGCGAAAAATGCCTAAATATCCCTCTTTTATATTTTTTTGGGTTTGTTTTTGGATTTTCTTTTATTAACCTAGTTATATTTTATTATTCTTTATCATCCACTTCTCTTGGAAGTTTGGGTTCTTCTTCATATTTATGCTTAGAATAATCAACCGTGATTCATTTTTGTGGTTATATCTCTTTCCCAATTTATGTCGTAATTATACTTACACTTTCCTTAGGATTTAAAATTTTCTAGGTTGGTAGTCTTCCATGATTTTTAGTCAAAAAGTCTATAAGTGTTCCAACTTTATTTGTTAACTTATCTATATCATCTTCCAGTCCTAAAACCTTATATCTCAACTGATGCTCTTTAATTGATGGTTCATAGTTTAAAGGATTCCAATAAGTATTTAACTAAAAAGGTGGTGGTTAAAATAATTTCTTGCAATATGAAGACTTATAGGGTTGTTTTAATGGAGGAAAGTTCTATTATTTTTGTTTCTTGAACATAGGATGTGGTCGGTATTGGTTTTTAAAAGGGGATCTAGCCTGGTTCTATTAGAATTTCCTTTATTTAAATGAAGCTTCACAATTTTTTGTCCCATGTACCTCATGATATTGGTCAGTGTAATGATTGGAAGAAGATCATAAACCATATACTTGGGGAGAGCCTTATTATTCTCTTATTTAGTTTACAGTAAGTTGTCTTACTAACCTAGTGATTTCATGAATTTGGGTTCCAAATAATGCTAGTGAATCAGATGTTCTTACCTTATGGACTCCCCTCACCCCTGTACCTCTAATGTCAAATTTCTGTGAGTTCCGAGAAATATTCTCAATCAGACCTCTAGATTTTTCTAGTTATTTTTCGATCAAGGATCCTAAAGATATGGTTTTAAGTAGTTTGTGATCATTATCAATTAATTCTTGGTAGAAGAACACAAGTTAGTGGCATTCCTCCATGGTTTGATGCGGGTATCTAGCACAAATCTTCTTAAACCACTCCCAATAATCATAGAGAGTTTCTTCGGTTTATTGAGGAATGGTATAGTTCTATTTTATGATTAAAATACTTCTATATGTGGGTAAAAATATTTATATAAATCATATTTTAAGATTTTACTAGTTGGTGACTTCTCCTGGCTGTAGGCTAGACAACCATTCCTTTGTGGCTCTATCTAGTGAAAAGGGGAATACCCTCCACTTAACTTACTGTTCTGTGACTCCTTGGGGTTTGAAGTTAGAGGGTACATATATGAATTATTGTATGTGTCTTTTTAGGTCTTTCTAGTAAGGACATGAAATTTTTGAAGAACTTGAATCATATTAATGTTCAATTCAAAATAATTTTCTAAGGAAGGGACATAAATTTGGTTATTTTGATTAGAAAACTAAGTTGTGCATATGTCTCATAGGGTTTGGTTGGGAATTCTAGCTATTTATTCAAATTAAACATGAACACTAAAAGTGTCATTTGAATCTATGAGTTTTATTTATTTAACCATGATTTCAAATTTCTTTTCCTCAGTTGGGTTAGCATTTATTTAATTTCATGATCAAATTTAATTAATAGGTCATTTGAACTATGGGTCATTTAGTTTAATAGTTTTTAGTTTTTAGTGTTTTGAGGAACTTCCTTCTCAAAAATGGTTCCATGTTTGATGCATGCCTATCATGGGATGTGGAAAAAAAAATTTATTACCTAAGTATAGTCTGGTGGTTAATACTAGGTAGTCTCCAAAAGAAGAGTGTGCAAAAAATGGGTTTTCACCTTTTAAGTACATTTTTTTTGGAAAAATAATGGCTACTAATTTGGGTTTTGAAATTGAGAATTTAGAAAAGAAGATTAAATGATCAGATGAAAACAATTGATAAAAAATGGTGATCATAGAAGGATTATTTAAACCTAGTGAAATGCTATAATGTTTTTTAGAATTATTAAAAATTATTACTCTACTATTCAATAAGAGATAAATTAATTTATCACTTCCTCTCTCTCTCCCTTGACTAGGAGGTGAATGTGAGAATAACCCAAGAAAAAATATTAGATTGTTATACTCTTATTTATATGTGAACATTAATGAAAAGTGTCCTTTTGATTAATTAGGTAAATTCTCGATCAAGTATTGTTATTCCCTAACAACCAATAGTTCATACCATAATTCCGTACAAGTAACGGAGATCGCTGATAACTCACCACTCAAACCTAATATGTTCTATCATATACTCGTCAGAAATGGGTGGAGGGGGATTTAAATCATTGAATTGGGAAATTAACATCAATAAAATATGACCTAACACAACCACATTTGGTATTGGAAAATAAAAATAGGAAATTGATACTAGATATAAAAAGAAAGAAATGATTTTATTTAATTTAAGCATAAAACTCAAGTAAATCATAAAAGGTCCAGCCTCCCCTTTTCCTGGTCACCCAAAAAAACTAACCCTCTATGGATATGGTAGATGAGTTGATTCGGGATAGGGGTTACATTGTGATAATAATAGAAAATAAAATAAAATAAAATAAAGTAAAAGAAATAAGTAAAGTATCACAACAAAACTCCATTGCCCAGAGATTCCCCTTACTGATCAAACATCTTTCAATTCCCCCATGAACTCTATTTAAAGAGGTATAAAGTAGCCTTGAGGCACCATAATTTCCACAATAAATGATTTTGGGTCAATATTGGGGGTTCTTGGTGGCCTTAAGTAAAAAAGTAGGGCATATTCCATTATTTATGTGAATACAAGTCAATTCTTGCTCCATCGGGGCATTTCACCTCATGAAGACAATATTCATGTTGTGACTTGTGATGTCATCACCCTAGTTGCCTATTTTTATTCATGCCTTGGTTCATGTATTTTATTCCTTCAATATTCACATCTTGAATGACATTCACAATTTGAATTGGTGTTTTCTAGCTGTTTTTTATTAATTTCAGCCCAATTGTTTAGTATTAATTTTTGACCTCAGGCCTCAACTTTTCCTTTATCATGGGGAATATTTTTCATGACGAATTTAGAAATTTTATTTCATTTTTTAAAAAACCTAGTATCCCACCATAGAACAATAAAACAATTAAATACCAACATGTTTAATCATTTAATGCATGTAAAAAATATGTTATATATTAAAATTAGCATGAAAAATATTACTTTGTCACCTGTTGCAGATTAGTGGCCCTATAGGGGGAGTGTGTTTAGATGATGCATGTGACATGATGATAGGATCGAGTTAGATGATGAGGAACGATGTCCTTGTGTGGACTGACCTAGGGTACTAATGGTCTTAGGTGATTTGAATTGGGAGGAAACTATGGGGAATGATAGTCTTCAATGACCTTACCTAGGACACAATGTTGGAATATGGTGGCCTTGTGGACTGACCTAAGGTAGTGTTGAAACATGACATACTTGCGTCATGACCTGAGACTTGTTAGACTTTTGGTGGCCATGGAGTACATATGGTAAGCTTGTAGTCAAATCTTGTTCATGAATTCTATTATGACTATATTTTTGACATGGATACTAAGTGGATATGGATGGGGATTTGTATTAGCTTTCTTAGCACAAAAACACTTTGTATATGATTGTGTGTTGTTTTATTTCCCATTTATTTATTATCATGACATACACTCTTATGCATGAGAATTTTTGTTAAGGACTCATTGGTGGTGTCCTGCTGGGTTTATACTCACACCCTTCACATTAATCTTAACGCATGTGAAAAATTCATGATTAGGGATATAGGAAAGGAAAATTCCCCTATAATAGGGTTCTAGGATAAATATCATGGTGTTTAGAGGCGGTACCGGGATATACTCTGAAGTGATGCTAGAATGATTTTTTTAATTACCCGTCTTGCTCACACTCTTGTTTCACCTGCCACTTTAGGGGTTCTTAGTTTATTGTTCTATATGAATTGAGATAATTTCCATTTCATTCATTATATTTTTTTATTTATTCCTATGTGTTATCCTACGTTATTATTTATAGTTTTCTTTACTAATACTAAGGGTATAGTCTCCACACCGACGACATTTAGACCGTTTTTTCTAGTCGGAAACCTCTTGCGTATGGGGAGGAATGCATGAGGCCATGTGCAGTCTAAATTGGATTTGGTGATGCAGGTTGAGAATTTATAAAGTGGAATGAAAGGAGAATTTACCCATTTATTTCTTCTTGAATATATTTTGGGGCAATTTAAAAGAGATATAAGGTATATGGGACTCAGGCAGGGGAGTTACATGTGTGCCTGACCAACACATGTGTAATGGAATTTTTAGTTACTATTGTTGGGACTGATGTTAGTGTTATGGTTTTATAGTTTCATGTTGATCATGGGTATGTTGTTCTGTTACTATTTTATGTGATTTGGGTGTCTTCACGCATCATTACTAGGAACTTATTATCACATGTCATATATTTATATGATTGTCTAGTGTTTCATGGTAGTTCATAATTAAATGACTTAATGTGTTCTATCTATTGGGTGTTATATCTATTTTCCCTATTTTTGTGATATATCTTTGCTGGAATTGATTATTTGAACTTGATGATCCTTATTTTTATATATATAATTGTGACTAATGTGAAGGTTTTAAGATACTTGAGTAATACCTGGAGGGTTGTGATTTCTTCTTATTGGTATCCTCCTAGGATAGTTTTTTATAGAAACCCCTCATGTAAGACTTATATCTCTTTAAGAAAGTTGTTACAAGTGTTTTGAACATTCATTTGACATTTTATTAAATGATTCCTCAAATATTCTTGCATGAACCATTGAGTGGAGAAGTATAGAAATCTTCCATAAGGGGTAACATTTCGATCCTACCACTTGTCATATAGGATAATGTAACTAAGAATACTCTCACACCTACTCCAGTGGTTCCGGAAGAAGGGACACCTCATTTAGGAGTCTTCCACATAGTGCCTATTCAAGGCATATAGTTTCCAAGTCTATGGTTTATTATATTGGGAACTTTTATCTTCAATATTATCCATCCTTCCAGAGTACCACAGGCACTTAGGATGTTTAGGACTTGATTGATATCATTGAGTTGATATTTGACCTAACAGAGACTCTAGAGGATTTATGGGTAAGGTTTTCTACCTTCATGCTTCAAGGACCCACTATAAGGTGTTGAAGTGTCATGAACTAGGGATAAAGACATGATATTCTTACTTGAAAGACATTCAAGGACCTTTTATTTTAGGAGTTATTTCTAGGCATGCTAAAGCTGGACCATGATCCAGATTTCATGGAGTTTCATTGGGGCTTGATGGTAGTGTCTTCTTAGTAATCATAGAATTTCTACGCTTCACTTATATCTTTGTTGGGAATGAGGAATAGAAGTCTAGGAAGTTTAAGTTTGTCCTTTGACCAGAGTTGAGGAATCAATTCAAGTGTTTTGGCCGAAAGACATATGTAGGGGTGATTCGTAAGGCCCTAATAATCAAGAAGGTACTAGCGTAGGAAAAAGATTCATGTCTTCTTCCATCCTTCATTGTACTTCATAGTGACACTTCTGGTGGTAAGAGGGGGAAGACATTGGATTCATGCTAGAGTGGTGACATACTTCTAATGTAGAGTAAGGGTTATTCAACATATTATATGGGGGAAGTAGGTTCCCAATGTTTCAATTATAGACAGGGTGGGTATTATTAAAAATTTTACACAAATCCTCAGATCAAATTTCATCAGTGTGGAAAGATAGTACTTTTACAATAGTTATGATCAAAGGTATCACAGATGAGGTATCAAAAGGATTCAATATAGATGTAGGCATTGAACCATGGTACTATCTAGGGTCTTAAACAGTAGGTTTTGACCACCCATATGATGATGAATCAAAAGATTCATGCATATCAGGGACATGGTTATGATGTTGATGTAGGTCGAGTGTATGCGATGGACTAGGATCTGGCTAACCATGGGGAGGGACCATAGACAATTCAAGGTTTTTCTCCTAATCACCTAAACTATTTATAATACTATATATGATAGTTTCATTTAAAATTTGTTTATATCTATGAAAATAATTTTTCAACTTGACTTAACATTCAAGTTTTATTTTGAGTTATTGTATCTTGATACACCCCTAGGGAAAAAAGTGAATCTTCCTAAGAGATGTCTAGGACATCCTGTAGTAGTTTCTAGCTATGAAAATCTTTGGGATTTCATGATCCTTGAGATTATTAGCTTCAATGTGATCTTCAAAATAGAATGGTTTACTAGCTATCGGGCACACATTGACTATTATAGGAGATGTGTATCTTTTATT
The DNA here is from genome assembly GCA_963277665.1 of Viscum album. Classification (NCBI taxonomy): domain Eukaryota; kingdom Viridiplantae; phylum Streptophyta; class Magnoliopsida; order Santalales; family Viscaceae; genus Viscum; species Viscum album. The sequence continues at coordinate 2,107,907,459 of OY728156.1, read as the reverse complement.
TCTTATAAGGGGGATAATTTTGTGATGACCAATGAGTGGAATATTGGAGTAGGAAGAATGAGACCAGACCTAAGCCAGATCAGAGATATTATAGAATAGATAGATGAAATGGTTCTTATGGCATATCCAACAGTAGCCTCTTATTTTCAACCAGTGGTAGACCTATATTACAATGTCTTCCCAAATGAATTTTCAGGTCTCCAACCTAATAGGGGAAATTAATTTGGGATTTAAATTATTCTAGGAGTGAAACAAATATCAATTCAAAAATATCTTATGGAATTAGATGAGTTGAAAAAACTCAAATTATATATTGAGGATTTGGATTTGAAAGGTTTTCTTAGACCAAGAACATCCCCTTGGGTGATTTGGTGTTGTTCATAAAAAATTAGGACAATATTATTTGCTTGTGTGTACACTATATGAAGCCAAACCAAGTGATAGTGAAGAATATACACTCTATTTTAAGGATTGATGACTTGTTTGACTAGTTTTGGAGAGCCTGATGGTTCTCCAAGACTGAATTATGACCATGCTACCACTATCTTCAGGTTATAGATGATAATATTCCGAAGTTCATGTTCAATAGTAGATAAAAAATATATGAGTATCTTGTCATTCCATTTTAGTTGAAAAATTCACTATTGGTGTTTATGGATCTCATGAACATGATTTTCCATATGTATATTTACTTCATTATTGTGGTGTTTGTTAAAGATATCCTCATATACTCACAAACATTATAAACCCATTCTATGCACCTTGATATTGTATTGAGTACACTTTGAGCACATAGAATTCATGTAAAATTGTCAAAGTGTTACTTTTTAGATTGAAGAGGCGCAATTACTTAGGTATATAATTTTTGAGGTGGGAATTCTTATGGACCTAGAGAAGGTTGATGTTTTGATGTATTAGTAATTACCTAAGAACGTGTTTGATATTAGGATATTCCTTGGTTTATCTAGTTACTACATACCGTTCATATAGAACTTCTCATGTTTTTGAAGATCCTATGATGGGGATTTCCAACAAAGGGGTGAAGTTGTAATGGACTGATCAGTGTAAAGAAGTTTACTTGGATCTTAAGAGAAGAATAAATATAATAATAATTTTGACATTACCAAATCCTGGGATTGGATTTGTAGCCTATAGTGACGCCTCACGTGTTGGTTTGATATATTTTATGTTGTAGAGGGACCGGGAAGTTGCTTATGGGTCACTTCAGATGTGACCCAATGAGTAGAATTTCCTAACACATTACTTGGAGTTGGAATCTATGGTCCATGATTTGAAGTCTTGGGGACATTATCTCTTCAATGAGAGGGTTTTTGTTTACATAGACCATAATATCCTCCAATATATCTTATCTCAGTATGATCTTAGGTAGAGGCATTGGGTGGAGTATCTACAGACATTTGATTTTGAGATATCCTAAAATACAGGGAAGGGTAATGTTATTATTGATACTCTTAGTAGGAAAAAACTAAATATTTAGGATCTTGTTGAGTAGTCTTCACAAGAGGAGTGTATTTTGATGATTTCGATGCATAGCGTCTTGTGGATGAATTAAAGAAGCATGGAATTATTACTTTTTAACTTTAGGTTATCATTCCATATTTGATGTACCATGTGAAAGTGATATAGGATTCAAAACCTGAGCATATAGTGATTTGGTAATACTTATAGAGGGATGATTATATTCTATGGTGGCACTTATATGGTGAAAATATGATCCTTGTTTCTGATAGGTTAGTATTTTTGTCTTCTTTGAGGGAGGAGATGATAAGAGACTCTCATGATTTGAAGTGGGAAGTGAATTCAGGGTTGATGAAGATGTTCCATGACATCTGACAATAGTTTTGGTGTCCAAATATTTAGAGACACATTACTAGTTTTGTTTCATGAGGTCTCACTTACCCAAGAGTAAAGGTTGAGTATCATCATAATTTTAGTTTTATTCAACAAATTATGGTTTCATTGTGGAAGTGGGACAAAATTATTATGGAATTTTTGATAGGATTACCCCAAACCCTGATGAGTTATGATTACATTTGTGTGATAGTCAATTAGCTAATGAAATTAGCTTATTTATTTCTGATTTTTCAGACTCAATATATTGATTATTTGTTCATGTTATATATTTTATATATTGTATAACTATATAGATATCCTTACAATATAATATCAGGAAGGTATGCAAGTTTCACATCATGATTTTGGTAAGGTTTGATTGAGGCATTGGGGACTCATATAATGATGAGTGTAATTTATTATCCACAAATTGATGTAAATCATGAGATAAAGTTCAAATCTATGAGGATATTCTTCGAGTATGTATCCTAAACATCATTGGGGAATGGGATAAGAAAATATAATTGGTAAAGTTCACTTAAAATAACAGTTTACAATATTATATTCATATTGAACCTTCTGAGGCTCTCTATGGATAACCATGTCACTCACTACCATGTCGGCATGAGGCGGGTGTGGCTGCAGTTGTTGAGATGAGTATAGTATAGGTGACCTCTAAAAAAGAATAGTTTATTAGGTTACTATTGGTTATAGGTTATAGTAGGCAAAAATCACATGAAGTTTAGATGAAATGGCCTTTGGAGTTCGCAATTGGTTGCTAGGTTTTCATGTGGGTGTCACCTTGGTTGGGGAATCATTATTTGTAGAATCAAAGGAAGTTATCACTATAGTTTATGGGGCTATTGGAGATCACCAAATGTATCATAGAATTGTATTATTGACTATAAATTTCTCCATGTTATCAAGGAATGAATTTTTTGTTCCAATTTTATTAGATTTTGAGGTACATGATCGGTCTTGTGCATGTGATCAACTATGATGATGTTGAGTTTCAAACAGATGCATTTTTTGTATATCACCCTATACAGATCATAGAACAAAGTGATAATGTGTTTCATGTGAATCCAATACCACTTTTTTATGTATTGTGATAACATAGATGGATCTAGGAGGAAATATGGGAGTGAGATTCTGGTGCTCAAGCTCAGTGGCCTGATTTGTTCGAGAAAGACCTCTAGATATGATTCTCAGTGATGGGAATCCCTATAAGGGGAGATTTTAAAGCCTAAAAATGTTTTTAAAAATACGTTCATAATTGTTTCCATCCTATACTTTAATTTTTTATATTAATCCATGTTTGGGGTAAATTATTATGAGAATTAGGAAGATTCTAAGGGATTTGGAAGCTTAAAAATGAATTTATAAATTTTTGGGCCAAAACGGGAAACACCACACCTTTGGTACAAGTCATAATGGTTATTGGTGGTTTTCTATGTAAAACAGGGTATCCAAAATGGCATGTTGAGGTAATGGAATCCTAGTGATGGACATATGGACCACAACTTGTGTGACCCCACCACATGTATTTTATAGGTCATGGTGAGGGAAAATGGATTAGGTTAGGACACATTCCCATCATGGCTAGCCATTTTTATCAGTGACAAGAACACCATGGTCATAGTATTGGATATTGTGGAGTGAGTGGTGATGTTAAGCTAGAGTTTGAAACATATGAAATGGATGCTTCTATATGGAATCTTGATTTTTTAAAGGGAAGTGTGTGAAGTCATAATGAGGGATATTTAAGGAGAAATTAATCAATTTAATTCCCCTTTTAATTGATTTTGACCTCTTCCTTGATGATTCCTTCAATGAAAATGAATTCTAGATGTCCATTGGATGAACCTGGGAAACCCTCCTTGCATTTATTTTTGTCCTTGGAGAACCTTGATCTTTGTAGTCATCCTTGCTTGAATTTACTAGAAGGAAAAACCATGAAATATGGATCATGTTCTTGATGAATCGAAACCATGAAATCCTCATCTCTTCTCTTATAATTGACCCATAATTATGGAAAATTTTACTTTCTTTAACCATATTTTAAGATAGATATTTTTGGTGTTTGTCGATGGGTGTGTGATTGTTCTACCCTTGGATTGTTTCTTCTTGAAAAATATTGTAATGAGGTTGTTTTGGCTGAATCTATGGTGTATTGTGTAGTCTAGCATGGTGATTCCCATCATTGGTGTAACAATATCATTTCTTGAGGATAATTAGCATTCTACGACATCTCAATAGTGTTTCTCTTGGTGACACTTATTTAGTGAGTCTATTTCCCTCCATCATTTATGTTCCTCTCTTGGAATATTTGTTCTTAAAATCTTATGATACATTGGATATGGTTCTCAGGTTCATTGGGTGTGAGATTTTTTCGGGTGACTACCTTATTAGAAAACCTTGATGTTGACATCTATGATCTTAAGGTAGGAAGTTACTTACCACATAGAGGTCATGTATATGATTATTAACATGACATAAAATTTTGTTCTTATATTATTTAAAACATACTTGAGTTTTTTCATGTGTGTGTGTAGTCGGTGAGAATATGTTTGATGTTTGATCACATGTGTGTGTACTTAGCCTGTGAGACACATATTTGAGTTTTATCACATGTGTTTGTGTTTTCCTACTACTGATATTCATACTTAATATGCTATATTGTGACTTTGTATGAAATTCCTAGTTTTCATATGATGTATTTAGTATATGATATATTATGTTGTTCTATTCATGGTACCGAAGTGATATGAGGAACCACTGTGGCTCGATGAACCTAGATGGGGAGTGTGGTAAGATACTGGATGTGATAAAATGACATGATCAAGTTATAAGATGAGGCATACTGGCCTTGTGTGGCTTGAATCGAGGTCATGATGGTCTTATTTGATCTGAACCAAGATGTGACAGTGGAGAATGATGATCTTCGATGACCTGACTTGAGACATGAGGTTAGGATATAATGTCATTGTGGCCTAACTTGAGGTAGTTTTAGAACACGATGACCCTATGGAATGACCTGAGACTCATTAGTCTTGTGGTGGTTGTGGAGTATATGTGATGATCTTATGGTTCAATCTAATTAATGACTTATGTTATGAATATATTTTTTGGAATGAAGATGAAGCAGGTATGGTCAGGGTTTGTGGTAGCTCGGTTAGCACATGACCACTTAGTATATTATTATGTGTTGTTTTCATTCACATTTATTTATTATCATGAAATACACTCTTATACATGTTCACTCATGTTAAGGATGCATTGGTGGTGTCCTATCAGGTTTATACTCATACCCTGAATGAGAATCTTTATGAGTATGTAGATTTCATGATCAAGGATATAGGAAAGGGAAAGGCCCCAACAATATGGGATAGGAGATAAAGTATGGTGTTTGAAAGTGGTACCAGGATAGAATCTAGAGTGATGCGACATTGCTTTATTTATTTACCTATCTTTCTCAAACTCTTTTTTAACCTTCCACTTTGGTGGTTCTTGGTTTATTATTTTGCATAACTTGATATAATTTCCATGAAATTCATTATTTGTTTGTTTATTTATTCCATTGTGTTATCATGTGTTATTATTTATACTTTTCTTTATTAATACCTTGGGTATAGTCTCCCAAAAAATAGTATTCATAACCTCGCAACTAGTTAACAACTTTTGGTATATGGGGAGATGCACATGAGTCCATATGGAACTCCATATAGGATTTCGTGATTTGGGTTGGGGAATTAGATAATTTTTTATGGTAATATGTTGGTTTAACTTTCAAAAAAATTCAAAACTTGTAATTCATGTTTGAATCATGTGTAATTTTTTCAAATAGTCATATTAGTATTTGTTTTGATGATGTTTACATACTAATAGTGATCCACATAAGGTAATCATAACCAATGTACATTTTTTATAATTAAAATAAATTATAAGATATGGAATATGCACCATTTATGACATATAAGTATCTAAGAGTTTATTATATAAATATTTTTTCTACATTTGAAACTTAATTTAGAAAAGAAAAAATGTTTACTAAAGAAATACTGTCATATCAAGTTAAGGTCTACCTGTGTTTCTCATATTAAAAATATAAAATATTTAAACTTTATATATTTAAAATATAAATGGAATCCATTTAGTTCTGAGTAGAAAATAAGTTTTAAATAAAACATTTTAAATAAATAAATTACCAATTATATGAATTCACTAAGAACAACAATAAAATTTTAAGTCTTTATTTAAAATCAATTACCTACTCAAATCTTTAAGAAGATAAACACCCTTAGTATTTATAATGTTTTATGTTTATTTTTGAAAAACAACCTAGCTAATGAAGCCTAATATATTTAACAACCAAATCATTCCTTTTTACTTGGTCAAACCCAACCATTATCTCATCACTGATGCAATTCCTAACCAAGTTTTAGAATTTTTTTTTGACTTATAATTCATTATGGTATTAGTGGAAAATAATGATTTACTTTTTAATGTATAAAAAAGTAAAAAAATCATGATTAACTAAGTTATATTCATACCATTCATATTATATATTCACAAACTAAATTCAGGTTTACTAAAAGGACTCCTGATAATATAAAATAAATATGAATCGAATATTAATTTACTTTCTTAGACCAAGGTATAATATATATAAACATTCATTTTACTTAATCGAAATAAATTCACAGGATATAACCTGAACACGTGAAAAAACATTTACCATTTGGATATTTATTACATTTTTATGAATGGATATCTATAACTAAAAGCATGTGGGTAATTAAAGAACACCAAAATAGAAGTTGTGTTACTGGAACATAGAATTATGAAATAAGAAAACATGATTAATATCCCTTATAAAAGAAACCAATAATAAAAACATAACATAAAAAAGTTATTCATTGAAAAAAAAAATAATTTAAAAAGTGCTAAAATCCACATAAATACATACAAGGATATGATAAAAAACAAAAAAAAACCTTTATAGCATGATAGAATTCACTTATTCAAATTAAACATTAACATGAACAATAAAAAGTTTACTATTTTTTTCACAAGTTGTTAAATCAATATTTTAAATAAAGAAAGTATAAATAAAAAACCACCACATGGGTTCGTGTAAAATTCCATTTAAAACCTTTAACTTGAATTATCAAAAAATTATTAAAAAATTACCCATTAAAATCCCAATATTTTTTTAATTGATTGGGATATATTAAATATAACCCATATTCATGTATTATGATTTATAATTATATTTTTAAGAGTTACACTTTATATAATTTATGCTTGTAAAATCATACAATATATACATTTGTTCTATATGTGTATTTATTAATTATTTAATATGAATATTGTTCAACCAAATAGGTCAAATATGAATAAAAAATGGATTAATGAAAGTTTTATGAGAAAAGAGTTTTAGGACGAGGTTAAAGATTTCATCAAGTTTTCAATAGAGCACATAAAAGAACCTTCCAAATAATTTTTCTGTCTGTACATTGTTTTTAATCAAGAATATTTTTCTAGATAAGTTGTAAGAACACTTGATCTATCATAAAATAGATCAAAGTTATAGATATTAGTATAAACACATTTAAGAGCTTAATATATCTAGTGATTGAGATGGCACTATGGTTTATGGGTTATTTGATATGAGTAAAAAGTAAATTATGATGAAGATCATATTCAAGAAATGAAAATGGTTGTTGAAGATGGAATTATTGACTATCCAAATTTATTTGAGAAGTTAAAGAGCTATATAAAGATGTTATTGTATACTGGTTTTACTAAATATACATCATTTTTAGGTTCACTGAAGTTTGAAAGCTAGAAATGAATATAGAAACACCGGATTCAAAAAACTACTTTATATCTTGAATGATATATCAACATAATATAATGTGATTCCTTTTCGAACATATGATTAAAAATGAATGTTATGTATAATGAGTATGTATATGATACATTTCATGTTTGAGGAGACTACAAGAATGGGATTTAGATACTTGATAGAGGGGAGAATCCCTTTAACCTTTAAAGAAGAAAAAGAGTTCAATGAACAAGTCAAATGTCTCGAATTAGTTTTTTTATATATAATGTGTTTCCTCATTATATTATGTGTTCACTACTAGATTTACTTAATTTTAATTAAATGTTTAACTAATTTTTATAGATAATGGATTCTGAAATTACTAATGCTACCAATACCAAGGAATTACATTGTAACGTCCTGAACTAGGGACCACACATCGGTGCCCTGGGCTGGTCAGTCACATGACCTCAGTCATGCCTCCCCATATGTCAAAGGCTGCCGATTGGCAATGAGGGTCTAATATAGATCATGGGGAGACTATAACCTCTTTATAAGAATAATATCATAGTAGACATAAATATGTAATAACCAAATTACATATAACCATAACCCGAACAATACCAGTATAAAAGGATGACTAAAATAGGAAAATAAAATTTAAAAAATGAATAATAGATATTCCATGCCAATGTATGTTTTAAGTATCAGTATAAAAAACACAAAATAAATATACACTGAAAACTCCCAAGTGGACCTCGAACTACATTTGGTTCCCTCATTCATGATCCATACCAAATTGGCCATCTAACACATGAACTTTTACCTTATCCTATCCTAAAAAAATGAAGTCTATTCAGGTACCAATTAGCCATCCTGAGTAGGGTGTGATTATAACTAAGTAGGCCACGACTAACAACATCTAAAAAATCCATTCAATAATAGTGTATTCAATTGTATAAATAATAATATATAATCAATAAAGTAAACAATATACATTTATTCAATTATCCTTTATTTAACCATACAAACTAGTAGGTTCTCAAGGAAACCCAAACCACAATACCTTGCTTTGGCCTATGAAGGAGTATGAGACATATCTTATATTCAAATCACAAACCATTATATCACATGGGAATTCAATATCCATTTCAATTCAATTCATATAATGTCCAATTGGAAACATAGTACAATGCCAAATCATGAGCGTAAAATGTAATGTCTAGCACCCCATGGGTATTTGGATCATCAACCCATATCTCAAACCCCACGGGTATTTGGAGAATTAGTCCCTATCTCATAAAATTTTCAAGCATGCCTTAGGTTCTAGAACATCATGTATAGGACCCCATAGTTATTTGGATCATCATTCCATGTCCCAAACTCTTTTCTTTGTCAATCACATATGGGTATTTGAAGCATCAGTCCGTGTCCCACACTTGTATATCAAACAATCACATATATCACATGTACCATAATATCACATCAATTAATTCAACAACTAATTAATTCAACTCAAAAATTCCATATCTATACCATTCCACTAATTAATTCAAAAAGTAATTAATCAACCTAAATTCTATTAATTAATCCAAAAATTAATTAATCACATCAATGGTTGTATAATCATGACAACCTCCATTAATTAATTCAACAATTAATTAATCTAAATCGATAAATTTCCATATCAAAATAGTTGAATAATTAATTAATTCAATAATTAATTAACCCACTTCAATCAATTAATTTATCCCAAAAATTCCAATGAATTAATTAAAAAATTAATTAATACAGTTCAGCAATGTCAATATCCCATAATTAATTGAATAATTAATTATTCCAAATCACAATTTCATAATCCAAAAAAATCTCATTAATTAATTTAATAATTAATTAATACAATTCTAAAATCATAATATTATAATAATTAACTCAACGATTAATTATTCCCCAAATCCCACAATTTCAATATCTTGATAATTAACTCAATAATCAATTACCCCCAATTAAAAAATTCCTTTAATTAATTTTTTACTAAATTAATTAATCAAATTAGGAATTTTAATTGCTAAAAAACTATATAAATTATACAATTAAATACAAATAATTCAAATCATGACTATGGGATTTGAATAATAGACCACCTACCTCATGATTGATTAAGAATGATCTCCAATAGAAAACCCCAATTTGAGTGGAGCAATGACGAAGAATGAGATCTCGAATGAAAACCCAAATCTAGAATCAAACGAATCAAGATCCATCAAAATGAGATCTAGATCTAAAAAGACTATATCTAGATCCTAAAAAATAGAGGATAAATTCCCCTGAAGAGTGATACAATTATGGAAAAAGAAAATGAAACCAACCGTGATGAGATTTACTTACCAAAGAGGTGAAGATCAACAATCTGAGCTTCAAATTACAAATAATAGAGGTCAAAAGACTAAATAAATCATTTGGAAGCCTCCAAAATTGATAGAATTTGATTAGTACTGATTTGGAATTGGTTTGGGGTTAAAATGGGGTTTTTGTTTTTTTAAAACTAAATTTGAGATTAATTAAAGCTGCACACACAATTTTTTGGGCAGGGGCACATGGTTTGCAAAACAATGTGCTTTAACTGTGTGCCTCTTCTAGGGTGGGGTGGGGGGGTGGGGGGAGGGTCATGGTTACTCCTAATAGGGTTCACGATTTTAAATTTTTTTTTCCAGCCGCGTAAATCCACTCTATTTAGGTTTTTACAATTTTCTAGGGTAGGGTTCACAGTTTGGGAAAACCATACACCTACTATTCACTTTCCCTCTTACTTCCAATTTTTTCAAATTTTAACCCAAATTCACCCAAGATACAACCTCCAGAAAAGTAATCAAAACAAAGTAAAATAATACCTATAAATAAGCCTATGTAATATCTAGAAAAGTTTGAGATCTTATAATCTCCCCACCTTATAACAGCTCATCCTTGAGCTGTACTCCCATGCATCACTAAATTTCCGAGTCAAAAAGATCAGGCCACTGAGCCTGCATATCTGATTCTCTCCCTTTTTTCCTCTTGCACAGACCCATGTTTACACAATACATGAACTATCTCATAGTATTTCCCTACAAAACTTTCTCACTTAAATCTAACACACGTATCAGATGTTCCTCAAAGGATGCATCAATCTCAAGATCAACTTCCACAAGATACCCGACATGTTTCTCAACTCACCATACCCAACAAACATAAGAACACCATCCAACATTTGAACTCAACCTTTCCATCAAAAACACCTGGTAGGGACATAAATCCACCAACTATAAGGCCCACCCAGCCTTTCCCTAATGAATTTAAACATGAACCATATAGGTACTCATTGGAATTATGATGCCATCACTTCCAACCCATGGTCTTTCTCCACACACCTAATACTAACACATTGATACCCACCTTTGGAGATTCATTAATATCACTTATTTGAGCCACTTAATCACCACGACCTACAATCCAATCATAAGTTAAACCCTAAAACTTGGACATGGAATTCTAATGTTTCATAGGACAACAAAACAACATCAACCGCTACCTATTACCTGTTTCTAACTTCATAACCCATGGTATTCATTGACCTCCAGTCCATCCTGAGAACCTATTTTGTAAAATGTCGATGGAGTACCTCCCACCATATTGTCACACATATACTGATTCATAATCACAACCTCTAAGAGGCCCCATTTACAACCAAAACACATCTTGGTATCTAGACATAATGCCATATCTTTTTCAGTGCACTAGGGATGATTTCAAGGTAGTATACATGATCTTCACTAATTAAAATTATGCTAATAAGTTATCTGTGAAAACCACCAAAAATCATCTATCACTGATGTTACCACTCATTATGGTAACACTTTAACCCATTGAATTTATCAGCCTTCCCTGACTGACAACATCTCACCACAATGATCTGAAACCAAACGGTCTTTCACACAACCTACAAATGAGTTCTCAAACTAGGGATCTATCGCTGCCTGAAACACCCACATCAATGGAAAAATAAAGAACACAAATGATACTCATTTCCCACACCTCATGGTTCCATCCTCTTAATGAAACAAGTAAGGTTTCCACATAACTTACCTTCCCCTCTATTACTTGGAACCAATGGTGGATGTTATTACAAAATTAGAGGCTCATTTTCAGCCATGTTCTCATATAATCCTACAAAAAATGATAATTTGTAGAGCTATCACTACCCTCAACCATCCTACAAATAAGTCCTGGTTAACAAGGGTAAACACATTATCATATTCAATTTTCTCATTAGACACCCATTATTCTCATTTTTCATCATTCTTAAGATTTCAGATTCATATTAGGCACCATTTTCAATTCAATTACACAAGTAAGAGAAAATAGTCCAATCTCAACAACATACCCAAAACTCATTTTACCATGTGTGCCTAAAATTATGCATGTCACAAAATAATCCCGAGTGCCTAAAATAATGTATGCATACTCCAATCTCATACCATTATAATCCATGAGTCAAAACACAATTAATACCAACAATAATTATCACATTACACATCAAGTGAAGCATCCAAGGTGAAATAATATTCAATTATAATAGAAGAAAACAATAAAAACAATCCCACCCTGGGTACTTGGGTTATCCCCCATACATGGGTTAGCTACTCCCATGCATGAGCTCATAACCAAGGCTCGAATATTCCTAGTCTTCAGTCTACCTTTCCCAAATATAATACAAAAGAAAAGAAAATAAAACTCCTCTGATACCACTTTTTAACATCCTGACCTGAGTTCCACACACTGGTGCCTCAATTCGGTTGGTCACATAACCTCAGGCGAACCTCCCTGTATTCTATGGGCTGCCGACTAGTAGCGAGGGTCTAATATCGATCATGGGGAGACTATACCTTCTTTATTTGAGTAATTTTATATCAGAAATAAATAATAAATAACTAAATGACATATAAAAATAACTAGAGCAATAATAGTTTCACAAGATAACCAAAATAGGAAAATAAAATATCAAAACTGAATAGTAGATATGCCATGCCAATGTATGTGTCATGTGTCCATTTGAAAAAACCAAAATAAATAAAAACACTAAAAAATCCCAAGAAGGTCCTAAAAAACATCTTGTTCCTGCATCCATGATCCATCCCAAATTGTCCATCTAACACAGGGCTTTGACCTTATCCTGTCATGCAAACATGTTGTCTATTTGGGTATTGATCAGGAAGCCCGAGTAGGGTGTGAGTACAACTCAGTAGCCCACCACCAATGATGCCTAAAAATAAACCTAGTCAATCAAAATGTATGAAGTTTTATTAATGATAAAGTATAAACAATAAAGTAAATAGTTTATATTTATTCAATTATCCTTTATTTAACCGCATAAAGAACCAGGTTCCCAAGGACACCTGAAACACAATACCTACTTCAGTCTGTGTAAGATTATGAACCATATCTCAAATTCAAATCACAAACCACTATATCACATGGGGTTTAATTTTACATTTCAATTTAATTCATATAGAGAACAATTGTAACCATAGTTCAATTACAACTCATGGGTGTAGAACTTCATGTCTAGCACCCCTTGGGTGTTTGGAGCATCAGTCCCTCCCCCACACCCCATGGGTATTTTGAGCATCAGCCCCTATTCTATACAATTTTCATGAATTCCTTGGGTCCTAGAACGTCAAGTATGTGACCTTGTGGATATTTTGATCATCATTTTGTGTCCCACAGTCTTTTCTTAGTCAATCTCATATGGGTATTTGGAGCATCAGTCTATGTCCCACACTTTTATTTCAAACAATCACATATTTCACATGTACCAAAATATCACATTTATTAATTCAAAAATTAATTATTTCAACTCAAAAATTCCATATCCATATAATTACCCTAATTAATTAAATAATTAATCAATCACCCTCAATTCCATTAATTAACACAATAATTAATTAATCACATCAATGGTTGTATAATCATAACAACCTACATTAATTAATTCAACAATCAATTAATCTAATTCAATCAATTTATTTATCACAATAATTTACCTATTAATTAATTCAATGATTAATTAACCCACTTCAACCAATTTCTTAATCTCAACAATTCCCATTAATTAATTCAAAAATTAGTTAATACAATTCAACAACTAATTAATAAAATTCAACAATGTCAATATCTCATAATCAATTCAATAATTAGTTATTCCAATTCACAATTTCATAATCACAAAAAATACTATTAATTAATTATATAATTAATTAATAATATTCCATAATATCAATATTCTATTAATTAAATCAATAATTAATTATTCCCCAAATCCAATAATTTCAATATTGGGATAATTAATTCAACAATTAATTATCCCCAATTCCAAAATTCCTTTAATTAATTAATTTACCAAATTAATTAATTCATTTATGAATTTAAATTGATATAAAAATCTAGAAATTTTAAAATTACATACCTAGAATTGAAATCATGACTATGGGATTTGAATGATAGACCACATACCTCAAGATTGATGAAGAACCCTCGACAACATTAAACTGCAATTTGAGGGGAATAATGCTAAATAACGATATCTTGAACCGAATCATAAATCCAGAATCAAATGAATCAAGATCTATCAAACTAAGATCTAGATTTAATAAGACTATATCTAGATCCTACAAAATATAGGATAACATCCCTTAAAGAAATAGAGAATAATGTAAGAATAATAGGAAACCAACCGGGATGAGATTCACTTACTAGAAGTGGTGAAAATCTATAATCTGAGCTTAGAATCACCAAGAACAGAGGTAAGGAGTCTTAGGCTATAAGGCCCCAGCCTTAAAACTTAATTAATCTTGAGTTAATATAGGATTAAACATTGAGGATCTTTTCAGGTTTAGAGTTTTAGAGAATTAGATCATAAACTTGCATTACATTCCACATTTAAACAAAGTGGTTACATAAAGATAGTATTCATTTATCCCATCAACGAAAACATATTTAAAATAAAACATGGATTCTTTCTTGACACTTCCTTGACACTATCATCATATCATGTACCTTTCCCTTGACCTGTGAAAAACATTTCAAAAAAAACTTGGGATGAGCATAAAAAGCTCAGTAAGGGTTATAAAAATATGGAAAGGAAACATGAGTTCATATATACATAAGAATGAAATCATACTCTACCCATAAAACACAGTCACTTTAACATAACTCATCAAATCATGAATAAATCATAGAAATCATAAGACATAAAAGGTAACTTGAGGCATTCATAACATTCTTACGTAGGGAGTAACCCTCTTGGTTACGTTTGGAATACCCACCACAATATATTCCCTAAATCTCTTCGGAGAAACCTTAACGTTTCACTCCTTCGCATTACCCAATGCATTGGAGAGCTATATCGGGCTCACCCGCCCTTAGTTTATCACAGAACCACCCGTTTTCATAACAATACCCAAGAACCATAACATAATCGTATCACATAAAACATGCATAAAGGAAACATAACATTTCCACCTTTCAATCACAAGATATCAATACAAAAAATTGATATAAAAAAATTATGAAAACCATTTTCAATACCAAAATGAATGAAATGTAAAACATGGTATTTATTTTTCTTTTAAAAAGAAGGTATGGCTTGTAGAGGAAGCCGAAACTCAAATAATGGTCACGGCGGCAGAGAAGTCGTTGTCACCGCATATGTATGACAAAAACATTCCCTTTTGTCGTTTAGTAAACGCTTCGTATAAAAAAGATTCCTTTTGAATAAACGTAAAAGTCAATGGGGTTTATACACCGTATAAAAGAAAGTTGTGTATAAAACAAAATATGCCTCAATGAATGGATATTGAGATAAAGTCCCATACAAAGACGGTATCCTTGGATTAAGGATAAATCAATTACATAATTATGTGTGACAAATGAATACACGAAATATAAGTGGATATTAAGTGTAAAACAATCAGATGTTATTCACACATATTCATAGAATGACATATTCAAGGAGTACAAGTTTATCCCAAAGAATCAAATTTGGGTTAAGAAGTTCCCTTGCAAAAATTTGACAGCCTAACGACGTCACTACAAAATTCAGAAAATGAGTTGATGAGAGATAAAAAGGGTATCTCATCACATGGACATAAAATTTAAATCAATAAGGATATATAAGAACATATCCCAACATAATAGTATGTGAATGAAAAGACATAACAAAAGAAGTCTTTTAAAAAGAGGAGGGTGAAAGGTTCCCTTACCGACATGGGTATCTTTCGAGACATGCACCTCGTGAAAGAAGGACAATACAACATTGATGTAAATACTCATAAAAGAAAGTATATTACACAATGAGTAAAATAATGGTAAGTACATACACCACTCAAAGGAAATTGTGGCAAATGTAGCATAAATCTCACGGGAATAAAAGTGAGATGAAAAATCCCTTATGAAAACTCGGCAGCCTAACGACGCCACTTAAAACTTCCAAAAATGGATTGATGAGATCAAATAGGGTCTCTCATCATATTAACATAAAGTTTACAGAAAGAGGAATATAAAATAACATCCCCCAACATAACAAAGAGGAGCTTAAAAGAAGTGACATAAAGGAGAGTACTTAAAAATAAAGAGAGAGGTTAGATCTCTTTCGAAAATTCGGCAGCCTAACGGCGCCACTCAAAACTTCCAAAATGGATTGATGAGAGAGAATATGGTCTCTCATCATATGAACATAAAAATTACAGTAAGAGTAATATAAAAGAACATCCCAATCACAAGAAAGATGAGCTTAAAAGAAATGACATAAAAGAGTGTACTTAAAAATAAAGAGAGGAGTAGGATCCCTTACCTCAAGTCCAACTTGTCTTGTTCGTTTTTTTATATTCCTGATTAATAAACTTTGGTCAATTTATAATTGCCTAAGGACCTCATTTAAAGATTATTTTTCAGTTCATATCACATATTATAATGTTATAATATTTTTTTAATAATGTTAGTTCATATAAGACGTTTTTGCCGATGTTTGGTACATGAGTCAAAAATGAACTTGTTGGAAAATAATTTTCCATGTAGTTATAGGTACATCATATCCAGAATAGTATTTATGTTTTAAATATAATATATATCCAGTATATACTCATTTTATACTATTCCATAGCATTTGGAGATAAAAATTAAAAGCACCGTTCATGGAGACGGTAGGCCGTACGTACGCATGAACGCTACTTTCATTTTTTGTCATATTAATGGAATTAAAACAAAATGAGATATATATATATATATGTTATAATTCCAAAATGATATCCATAATTTAGATGTAATATATTACATATATATCCATTATATATATGTACTTATAATAGTACATAACATTTTGAGATAAGAAATTAAATGTACCGTTCATGGAGACGGTAAGCCGTACGTACGCATGAAGGCTACTTCCATTTCTATTTAATATTTAATGAAATTAAAACATAATGATACATAATAGTATTTTAATTCCATTATGGTATCAAATATAATATCATTAAATATATCCTTTAGACATACCACATATGGTATTAACGAATCAAATCACTTTGAGGGGGCGGTAGTCCGCACTTCCTTAAATGAAGATATCGCGTTTACCCATAATGAAAACCATAAAGGTATGCCATAAATGAAAAATACAGAAGCTTAAGTAAAACATAAACATATTATATATCATATATAAATATAGTTTCATCTTAATGGCCACCTTTTAAGGTGTTAGAAGAATGTTGAACAATCATCGTTTCGTGAGGCAGAAATTCTCCATCCACAGAAACCGTATGTTCTTTAACCATTAGATGTAGGTGTGTGTAAGTGTAGCTCGAATCCTTCTTATAACAACATCCTAGTATATTTAAGATACTGTATTTGTTACAAAATAAATGAATAAAAAGATTTTAGGGGGTTGGAGAAGCAAAATAAAACAAAATGACACAAGTGAAGACATTACCTTAAAATCGGGTAACTCCCTTTGGTTTGAGATTAAAGGATTCCTTGGGAAGACTTCTGCCCAAAGTGAGGCTTCAAGGAGATATAGAGGGATGTGGAGATACAAAATGGGTAGGGTTTGGCCGATCCAAAGGCTTTGGAAGTGTGGGTAAAGAGGTAGAGGTGGGGGCCTTTTATAAGAGGAGAGGAGGGGCACTCTTGGAAAGTTAGGAAATGTTACTTTCTTTTAGAATGAGTTTCGGATTTTAATGGTCCCAAATTGATTTTTTTCTAGGATATGGTGATAAGTGTTTGAAATCCACCCATCCAATAGGTTTTGTACATGTTTAGGTCTTATATTTTACATTATCTTTCCATTTTATTTAAATCGTTAAATAATGAGGTCATCGCTGCATCATCATGATGTCATAAATAATTTAATTTATTTAATGTATAAAAATTATAAAAAAATACTATGATGTATTAAATCTTTTTATCTTTCCAATGACTATTTATAGTAAAAAATATTACTTATATAACCCCATGTAAAAATTGTTTTAGTAAAACATCTCATGTTTTTGTCATTTTTACTTTAACATTAAATAAAAAGGTATTTATGTAATTTTCCAACCAAAGTGGCTCCATGGGGTCCCCAAGTTGACCCATGGATTTTCATGGTCGGCCATGACACATCCAATGAGGGTATGACATGTGTCTAGGTCATTTAATTCTATTAAAACATAATTCTTACCTTAAACTGCACTAATGACCTCTAACCGCGATTAAAAACTTAATAAGTTACTATTCACCAAAAAATTATTCTAATCCCATTGAACCAAATTTTACTTATTAATGAAAACCATGTATGTTGGATTTTTGAAATTAAAAACACAAATATGGAAAAATTTTATTTAAACGGAAAATCAGTTTTTATAAGTACCACTTAGTGGTTTCACTATTCATCAAAAATTGAAATTTTTCAGAAAATTACCAAAAATTCACCCTAAGCTATATTTGATATTACGAATTCAAAAATGATGTATATTTTAAAAAATTAAAAACATATAAGTTGCATTAATTAATTTAATAATTATTTCCCGCTGTCAAAACAAATAGCGTGTTTTTATGAAACAAAATGTATCAAAAGATTAACACTAGTTTAAGTCCGATTTCAAAGTGAAATTAATTCCAACAACCACTATTAGATTAAATGGTAAAAATATATTCTAATTTCACTTTAAAACAAATTCAAAAGATAATCTAATCATATAAATAAATTATATTAAAAAGTGGTTTTGAATTAAAATACAACATTTTCACTATTCATTAAAAATTGAACTTTTTCGGAAAAATACCAAAAATTTACACAAAGTAAATTTTAATGTCACGATTCTAAATAAGAATTTTATTTTGTCAAATATAACACATAAAATTGTCAAAAAGTGGATTTAAAAGAGGTTTGCCATCAAAAGGCGCTTAATCGTCCTTTTAAAGAATATTGGAATGTTTACGCTTAAAATTGGATTCATTCGCATTTTTAATCCTATTACATTTATTGTAAAGAGTAAAAATATTTGAAAAACATATATAATCATTTTTTAGTTAGTTCTGTTCATTCCCGCCATTACCACGACTAGGCGTTAACTACCATTTAAAATAATATTATTTTATTTTTAGAGTGCAACGTAAGATTCCCAAGAAACTCATTGTTGCGTATTGGGTACGCCATCGTGCATAGCGTCCCCTTTAAAGTAATATTAATATTTTATTAAAAAATATGGATAAATATGAAAATGTCATATTCTTTATTTACCTGGGGTGTTACATCCTTCCCCCTTTTGGGAATTGCGTCCTCGCAATTTTAAAATTGAGCTTGGAAAAATTCTTGAAAGTCCCACATCGGAACAAGAGTCAATAAAACAATCACTTTAAAATAAAGATGGATAAGTACAGAGGTCACCTGAGTTAACCCATACTAGGATTCCATGTAAGAAAACATGGACATGGATGAGAAAACATAGGGTCATGTTCTGATGGAGAGTGATAGAAAACATGTTTAGGAGAAAGTTAACCACAAGAAAATCACAAACTTGTGATGGGTTAAACCATATTCGATTCC
The DNA here is from genome assembly GCA_963277665.1 of Viscum album. NCBI lineage: Eukaryota > Viridiplantae > Streptophyta > Magnoliopsida > Santalales > Viscaceae > Viscum > Viscum album. The sequence continues at coordinate 2,107,887,660 of OY728156.1, read as the reverse complement.
CCAGTAGGAAAATTTAATAGACAACATTTTTGTTGTAAGTTACTTTTTATTGAGGAATTTATTCATAAGGAAACATAATCACTTATCATGTTGACTTTCAACTTTTATTATATTCCTTACACAAACTCATATTTTCTCCAAAAGACGAGTATTTAGGAAGACTATTTCACATTAAGAGTACTATAATCAACTTCTAGAGAATCACATAATCCACAAAAGAGAACGATATACTTCCCATGTCTTTAGACTTTAACCAAAACCAAAACCAAAAAGGATAGTACAAGATCAGATAATCCAGAAAAGAATAACCCTTTATAAAAAGAAAATCTATTCTTAATCTCCAAAATTTGTCCAATAAAACCCAAAGTTCAACGAGGACCATTTGATAAAAAATTTGTCCATAAAATTCTTCAAATTAAACCAAACTAATATTGAAACCCAAATATTTTAAGGATTTAGTCACATAGTCTTCCAAGTTAAATCGTAACATTTATCTCCAAACAACATCAATTGCTCTTAAAGTCTCGTATTGAAAAGTAATTAACCTAATCACATATCCTCCATGATAGGTTAATAAATTTCTATAGATAACCCAAAATAAACTTACTCTTAATTCATAAAATCATCTAACTAAAAATAATTAGTCAAACTAACCAGGGACTTCACATAGTCCAGTGGTAGGCGATAAATACCAGTCGCACTTTGGTTGTGGGTTCGATTCCCACAGCTTTGTCCGATGCGACGGGTTGTCATACGGTATGCGTGTTGTCCTTTTCCCAAAACTATATAATTCATAAAACATTCCCCAAAACGAGATAAAATCTTCAAAAATAATCATAACATATTTTAACCTCAAGTTTATCTCAAGCCTTTCATTTTCCATCATAACATATAATAACCCATAATTACCTCAAAAGTAAGGATCATATAAACCCTAATGGTTACCTTTATAATTATTACCTGAACTTCCACATCGATTGGTCATCTCGTACATGATGCATTACAGAACATACCAAGGTTCAAGTGGATGATCATGACTCCTTGATAGTTGGTTTAGAACAACCATGAGTTTCCTCATTGAATACCCCATTTCATCCAGTCTCTTAATCAGAGAACCACCACAGTTTCCTTCAAACCTATTGTCACTTTGGTGCCTTCTAGATCCATCCATTCACTAAAAACAGAAATGTCAGTGTGAGTATATCAACAAAACCATCATGTACTAATGAGGAAGATAACCACTAATATATACTTACTTATTCACTTTATCTAAAACTAGGACTCTTTCGGAAATCCTAACCATTATGGTAATGTCACTTATGCTTAGAAGATACCCTAACCTCTAAAGTTATCTAAACCGAACTTTGATACCAACTATAAGGCCCCAGCCTTAAACCTTAATTAATCTTGAGTTAATACAAGATTACACATTGAGGATATTTTCAGGTTTAGAGTTTTAGAGAATTAGATCATAAACTTGCATTACATTCCACATTTAAACAAAGTGGTTACATAAAGATAGTATTCATTTATCCCATCAACGGAAACATATTTAAAATAAAACATGGATTCTTTCTTGACACTTTCTTGACACTATCATCATATCATGTACCTTTCCCTTGACCTGTGAAAAACATTTCAAAAAAAACTTGGGATGAGCATAAAAAGCTCAGTAAGGGTTATAAAAATATGGAAAGGAAACATGAGTTCATATATACATAAGAATGAAATCATACTCTACCCATAAAAAACAGTCACTTTAACATACCTCATCAAATCATGAATAAATCATATAAATCATAAAACATAAAAGGTAACTTGAGGCATTCATAACATTCTTACATAGGGAGTAACCCTCTTGGTTACGTTTGGAATACCCACCACAATATATTCCCTAAATCTCTTCGGAGAAACCTTAACGTTTCACTCCTTCGCATTACCCAATGCATTGGAGAGCTATATCGGGATCACCTGCCCTTAGTTTATCACGGAACCACCCGTCTTCATAACAATTCCCAAGAACCATAACATAATCATATCATATAAAACATGCATAAAGGAAACATAACATTTCCACCTTTCAATCACAAGATATCAATACAACACATTGATATAAAAACATTATGAAAACCATTTTCAATACCAAAATAAATGAAATGTAAAACATGGTATTTATTTTTCTTTTAAAAAGAAGGTATGGCTTGTAGAGGAAGCCAAAACTCAAATAATGGTCACAGCGGCAGAGAAGTCGTTGTCGCCACATACGTATGACAAAAACATTCCATTTTGTCATTTTGTAAACGCTTCGTATAAAAAATATTCCTTTTGAATAAACGTAAAAGTCAAAGGGGTTTATACACCATATAAAAGAAAGTTGTGTATAAAACAAAATATTCCTCAATTAATGGAGATTGAGACGAAGTCTCATACAAAGACGGTATCCTTGGATTAAGGATAAATCAATTACATAATTATGTGTGACAAATGAATACACGAAATATAAGTGGATATTAAGTGTAAAAAAATCAGAGGTTATTCACACATGTTCATATAACGACATATTCAAGGAGTACAAGTTTATCCCAAAGAATCAAATTTGGGTTAAGAAGTTCCCTTGCAAAAATTTGACAGCCTAACGGCGTCACTACAAAATTCAGAAAATGAGTTGATGGGAGATAAAAAGGGTATCTCATCACATGGACATAAAATTTAAATCAATAATGATATATAAGAACATATCCCAACATAATAGTATGTGAATGAAAAGACATAACAAAATAAGTCTTTTAAAAAGAGGAGGGTGAAAGGTTCCCTTACCGACATGGGTATCTTTCGAGACATGCACCTCATGAAAGAAGGACAATACAACATTGATGTAAATAATCATAAAATAATGTATATTAAACAATGAGTAAAATAATGGGAAGTACATACACCACTCAATGGAAATTGTGGCAAATGTAGCATAAATCTCACGAGAATAAAAGTGAGATGAAAAATCCCTTACGAAAACTCGGCAGCCTAACGACGCCACTTAAAACTTCCAAAAATGGATTGATGAGATCAAATAGGGTCTCTCATCATATTAACATAAAGTTTACATCAAGAGGAATATAAAATAACATCCCCCAACATAACAAAGAGGAGAGTAAAAGAAGTGACATAAAGGAGAGTACTTAAAAAGAAAGAGAGAGGTTAGATATCTTTCGAAAATTCGGCAGCCTAACGGCGCCACTCAAAACTTCCAAAATGGATTGATGAGAGAGAATAGGGTCTCTCATCATACGAAAATAAAAATTACAGTAAGAGTAATATAAAATAACATCCCAATCACAAGAAATATGAGCTTAAAAGGAATGACATAAAAGAGTGTACTTAAAAATAAAGAGTGGAGTAGGATCCCTTACCTCAAGTCCAACTTGTCTTGTTTGTTTCTTTATATTCCTGAATAATAAACTTTGGTCAATTTATAATTGACTAAGGACCTCCTTTAAATATTATTTTTCAGTTCATATCACATATTATAATGTTATAATAATTTTTTAATAATGTTAGTTCATATCAGACGTTTTTGCCGATGTTTTGTACATGAGTCAAAAATGAACTTGTTGGAAAATAATTTTCCATGTAGTTATAGGTACATCATATCCAGAATAGAATTGATGTTTTAAATATCATATATATCCATTATATATTCATTTTATACTATTCCATATCATTTGGAGATAAAATTTAGAAGCACTGTTCATGGAGACGGTAGACCGTACGTACGCATGAATGATACTTTCATTTTTTGTCATATTAATGGAATTAAAACAAAATGAGATATATATATATATATATTTTTTATAATTAAAGAATGATATCCATAATTTAGATATAATATATTACATATATATCCATTATATATATGTACTTATAATAGTACATAACATTTTGAGATAAGAAATTAAATATACTGTTCATGGAGATGGTAAGCCGTACGTACGCATGAACGCTACTTCCATTTCTATTTCATATTTAATGAAATTAAAACATAATGATACATAATAGTATTTTAATTCCAGTATGGTATCATATATAATATCATTAAATATATCCTTTATATGTACCACATATGGTATTAACGAATCAAATCACTTTGAGGGGGCGGTAGTCCGCACTTCCTTAAATGAAGATATCGCGTTTACCCATAATGGAAACCATAAAGGTATGCCATAAATGAAAAATACAGAAGCTTAAGTAAAACATAAACATATTATATATCATATATAAATATAGTGTCATCTTAATGGCCACCTTTGAAGGTGTTAGAAGAATGTTGAACAGTCATCGTTTCGTGAGGCAGAAATTCGCCATCCACAGAAACAATATGTTCTTTAACCATTAGATGTAGGTGTGTGTAAGTGTAGCTCGAATCCTTATTATAAAAACATACTAGTATATTTAATATACTGTATTTGTTACAAAATAAATTAATAAAAAGAGTTTAGGGGGTTGGAGAAGCAAAATAAAACAAAATAACACAAGTGAAGACATTACCTTAAAATCGGGTAACTCTCTTTGGTTTGAGCTCAAAGGCTTCCTTGGGAAGACTTCTGCCCAAAGTTAGGCTTCAAGGAGTTATAGAGGGATGTGGAGAGACAAAATGGGTAGGGGTTGGCCAAGCCAGAGGCTTTGGAAGTGTGGGTAAGGAGGTAGAGTTGGGGGCCTTTTATAAGAGGAGAGGAGGGGCACTCTTGGAACGTTAGGAAATGTTACTTTATTTTAGAATGAGTTTCAGATTTTAATGGTCCCAAATTGATTTGTGTCTAGGATAAGGTGATAAGGGTTTTAAATTCACCCATTCAATAGGTTTTGGACATGTTTAGGTCTTATATTTTACATTATCTTTCCATTTTATTTAAATCGTTAAATAATGAGGTCATCCCTGCATCATCATGATGTCATAAATAATTTAATTTATTTAATGTCTAAAAATTATAAACAAAATACTATGATGTAGGAAATATTTTTATATTTCCAATGAATATTTATAGTAAAAACTCTTACTTTTATAACCCTATGTAAAAATTGGTTTAGTAAAACATCTCATGTTTGTGTCATTTTTACTTTAACATTAAATAAAAAGGTATTTATGTCATTTTCCAACCAAAGTGGCTCCATGGGGTCCCCAAGTTGACTCATGGATTGTATTGGTTGGTCATGACACATCCAATGAGGGTAGGACATGTGTCTAGGTCATTTAATTCTATTAAAACATTATTCTTACCTTAAACTACACTAATTACCTCTAATCGCGATTAAAAACTTAATAAGTTACTATTCACCAAAAAATTATTCTAATCTCATTGAACCACATTTTACTTATTAATGACAACCATTTATGTCGGATTTTTGAAATTAAAAACACAAAGATGGAAAAATTTCATTTAAATGGAAAATCAGTTTTTATAAGTACCACTTAGTGGTTTCACTATTCATCAAAAATTGAAGTTTTTCAGAAAATTACAAAAAATTCACCCTAAGCTATATTTGATATTCCGAATTCAAAAATGATTTATATTTTAAAAAATTCAAAACATATAAGTTGCATTAATTAATTTAATAATTAATTCCTGCTGTCAAAACAAATAGCGTGTTTTTATGAAACAAAATGTATCAAAAGATTGACACTAGTTTAAGTCCGATTTCAAAGTGAAATTAATTCCAAAGACCACTATTGGATTAAATGGTAAAAATATATTCTAATTTCACTTTAAAACCAATTACAAAGATAATATAATCATATAAATAAATTATATTAAAAAGTGGTTTTGAATTAAAATACAATATTTTTCACTATTCATTAAAAATTGAACTTTTTCAGAAAAATACCAAAAATTTACACAAAGTAAATTTTGATGTCCCGATTCTAAAGAAGAATTTTATTTTGTCAAATATAACACATAAAATTGTCAAAAAGTGGATTTAAAAGAGGTTCGCCATCAAAAGGCGGTTAATCGTCCTTTTAAAGAATATTGGAATGTTTACGCTTAAAATTGGATTCATTCGCATTTTTAATCCTATAACATTTATTGTAAAGATTAAAAATATTTGAAAAAAATATATAATCATTTTTTAGTTAGTTCTGTTCATTCCCGCCATTACCGCGGCTAGGCGTTAACTACCATTTAAAATAATATTATTTTGTTATTAGAGTGCAACGCAAGATTTCCAAGAAACTCATTGTTGCATATTGGGTACGCCATCGTGCATAGAGTCCCCTTTAAAGTAATATTAATATTTTATTCACAAATATGGATAAATATGAAAATTTCATATTCTTTATTTACCTGGGGTGTTATATAGGCAATCTTCTGGGAGCCTCCAAAATCAATAGAAATTTATTAGGGTCGAGTTGGGGTTGATTTGAGGTTAAAATGGGGGTTTGTGTATTTGTAAAACTTAATTTCGGATTTGTTAAAACTGCGCACATAGTTTTCCGGGAAGGGGCATATGGTTTGGCAAACCGTGTGCCTTTACCATGTATACAATTACTCCTAAGAGGGCACATGGTTACTCCTAGGAGAGAACACAATTTTTAAAAATATGTGCCAGCCATGCGAATCCCCCCTATTTGGGTTCACATGGTTTTCCAAGACATGGCACATGGTTTGGGAAAACCGTGCTCTTACTGTTCACTTTCCTCCTTTCTTCCAAAATTTTCAAATTTTCACCCAAATTAACCCAAGCTACAACCCAAAAAAATTACTCAAAACATTGAAAAAGAATACCTATAAATAAGCCAGTGACACCTCTAGAAAAGGTTGGGATCTTATAAACATATTAGTGATGTTGAAATTGAGAAGCTTTTATAAGGTGAACAACATTATTGAGGTGAGGAACAACCTAAAGGTGATAAAGTTGGAAAAAGTGATATAGTTGAAAAAATATAGAAGTGTTTTAGAGTGACAGTTTTTGTAAAAAATTTTAAGGTGTGAAGTAGAGGTAAAAAATTAAAGGTTGGTTAAAATTCTCATAGATAACCTCCTAGCCCCAAGAGAACATTTTAATTAGTTACATTGAGACCAGTACTCAAATGCATTCATTAGTTAATATATATTCATGGAACAATGATATGTATGTATTATAGGTTAAAATTTAGGAATACATTAGGTTAACATTATGAAATATTGATTTTCTATTCATTATCCCTAATGGAGTACATTTATATTGGAATATTGTCATATGAAAATTATACTAATGGTCACTGGAAAGGACCATAGAGATTTTCATACACTTAAAATGAAACAAAATATTAGGGATGCTGAGGGGAAAGTAAAACCCCAACCATTAGATATATATACACACATCATAAACTAGGTAACTTAGGATGATTTCTTTGGTTGATTGGAGGAGGAAGAATTTAAGGTACACTATAAATGGAATTATTTATGAAATTTCAATGAATTTCCAAAAATAAAAAATATGTATCGAAACAAACATACCCCTATAGTAAATCAAGGGCATGATTCACTTTACTAGAAAAAATTATATTTATTTTAAATCTATATTAAAACTTTTATATGATATCAAACAACAACATAACTATGTTCATTTTTTATATATAGATTGTTGAATAGGAATCATAATCCACTTCCATCTCACATCATGTGAAATAGAAGTTAATTTTTGTAAATAAATAGGGAAAATAGTATATGAAAACACACAAATAATATGAGAATCATGTAAAAGTATGATATAAAAATATTATTTTCTACTTTAAAACAGTATTACATAATAATGACTAGTTATTTTACTATATTTTTTATCCATATTATTCATAAGAATCATCATCTATTGTAGCTGATGAGCAACTACTTTCAGTGGATTTGAAGTGTACACATTAGCATGGTCATATTAGTGGTGTAGGTTTTCAAGTGTCACCTTGAGAATATTTTCTCAAAGAAAATATATAAGGGGATATAAGTAAGAAAATGAATAATATATAGGCAAAGATAGATGATCTAACTGGAAAAGTTATTTGGAAGGTTGATGTGATAAGACAATTTCTTCAAAGGGATCAATAAAAAAAATATGAGTAGAATAAACAATGACACAAAGGGCCACACTCCCAAGTTTTTAGGCTTTCCATTCCCCTCAAAGGGTTAGCTTACACAAGGCAATCTATTGTTTCATAACAGTTTCTACTAAATTTGAGTCAAATAATTATTTATACCTTTATCATACTAAAAATATATAGGGTGAAATTGATTTTTATTTATATCTATCAGCACCAACTCAATAAAAATTAAAATTTTCATTAAGTTGAAAACACCACTAACTAGAGTTTGAATGTGGCATGAAATGATGGATCCCCAATACATCATGACTAACAATGTTAGTATATTTAGGGGATAAAGACCCAATACATAATTAAATTATAAGAGGGTCATCACGTCTCCCTCCAGAGGTTATACTATAATATACCCTATTCTCCTTCCTCCATGTGTGAGAAATTTCTATTGGATGTATAAGGATCATGCATGATTTGATATGATAAGAAATGGACCTTTTAATCAAAGCACAACCTTGAAGAAAATCATACACCATTGCCAAATTATTTTCCACCTCATTCAAACTGATGTTACAGAGCCTTCGCCAGGAGATTCTTTTGAGCATAGCTCTAGCTTCATATTTTAGGGAGTTTTCTAGCCTGTAGTATGCACTAAAATACATCACTGCAAACCTCCTCTTATCAAAAATAATTAATCCTCCTCCCATGGAACCATGTATACAAGATTTATTGATATTAAGTTTCAAACCATTCTTAGGGGCCCACTAACATACTCAGTTCCACTTCTAACTTTGATCATTTACTTTTTTCTAGAGATATAGCGTACAATATATAATGTGATATTATACATAATAAATAACTTCCAAAATATCATGTGAGTAGAGGAATTCATGTATCTCACAAGACAAGCACTAAGTGACATGTTCCCCTTGATGATATTTATGTTCACACATTCAAACTTGCTATTAGAAATTTTGTAACATGACCATTCAATCATATAGAGACACATGATGATAATGAGACATGTCTTTTATAATTTATTTTATATGAAAAAACTGTTATAATTAGTGAATTTTTTTCTAAATCTAGGTATGTTATTATAAAATTATAAATATAATTTGAAACATAAATCTAAGTTAAGACAATATAAAGGACCAACTAATAGATCAAAATAACCTTCCAAGAGTACCTTTACCCCACCAATTTTATGTCCCCATTTATTAACATTACAAATTCATGAAAATATAATGTTCTAAGATAGAAATATGAACCACATTGAATATAAATAATAAATTTGTGGAGGGTCCATTACTGACATGATTGTTATTGATAATATAAATGAAATTATCAAGCATAAATGGTTGGGAGCCTCTTTTATGAATTTATATATGAGGCATGTTTTCATAATATTTTTATCCATTTATTGATGCACTATGTTTATTAAATTTTAATAGTATTCATATTTTCTACGAGAATATATATAACACTAATGTAAAGGGAATAACTTGTGTAGAAATATTTGGATTCATTAGTCCTCATATCACTTCTAAAAAAAATTATAAAAGGATGAAGATGAAATTTTAGTAAGATCACACCAAGTAGCCACAATGTTTGAAAATATAAAATCAAATGATAGAATTTTATTAATTCCTACAATTCAGTGGTAAAACTTTAAAATTTTATTGTATAAAATATATTTCAATTTTTTCCCATTACTTATTCCTTTTTTATTTTTTTAGAAAATACAATATGCTCATTGAGATCAATTTGGATACTTCAAGAATATATTTTTTCGATCCACTACATGGATATTAAAAAAATCAACCACACTTGATGTCCCTTATGAATCTATAATACACTACATAAATATTTTACAATTAAACTTCAAATTATATGTTTTATATTATGTTTTAAAAATCATTTTTTAGGATCGGGATGTATTTATTTATCATAAAAATCATGGTACGAGGATCGAAAATGTACAAAAGAAGCTTATGGATTTATACAGATGGATATGTATTATGGTATATATAATATTATTTCACTATAGAAACATATATCAAAACAAATTACTTATTTTTTCAAAGTTTTTGTTGTTTCTGAAAAAATGTAATCACATTGATTGTGGTTATTATATTTGTAAATTTATGAAATATATCACATTTCATCCAAAAAATAGCATAACCGAAGATGTATTTCCAAAAATAATTACAATTTCATTTAAAATATTTATTAATTGTTTTTTAATCTTTATTTTTGAAGAAATACTTAAACTTCCAACAATCCATATATTCAAAATAGGAAATGGATTTGTTTTAGAATGAGTGGGAAACTCACATGGTGTCAAAATATTTTCATAAATCATGGATATGTGGTTAGTAATCACATTTATAATTTTTTATTTCACTGAGATCATGAAGAGTTGGTTTATATGATTCTTATTTAGTAAATTTTATTATCATTAGAGTTATGGAGAGAAACTTTATAATATAAATGTTTCCATCTCATTAGGGTTAAGAAAAAATATACAGTGTTATTTTATTATAGGAATGTATAGTAATGTTGTGGATATGAGACTGAATGTAAAAATTATTTAAAAAGTTGATCATTTTAGATATTTAGGTTCATTTATGAAAAGTGATGGAAATATTAATATATATTTCTCTCACAGGATTCAAAATTGATGAATAAAATGGATAAAGGGTTCTAGAGTTCTTTATGATTGTAAAATTATTTTGAAATTGAAGGGTAGATTTTATAGGAATATTATTAGACCTTCTATTCTATATAGTGGTGAGTGTTGGAATTTGACCGGACACCTTGAACAAAAAATAAGGGTAGATGAAATGAAAATGTTTATATGGACATGTTGGTATACTAAGAAGGATACAATTAAAAATGAATGTATTCAAGAGAAAATTAAAGTGAATTATATTGATGGAATATGAATTAGAATATATTAATATTATCTGAACATGTTATAATAAAACATAGGGATTCACTTGTTAATAGGGTAAAATTAAATAAAAATTCACTTATTAAAAAGAGTATAGGTTGTCCAAAAATTATATTTTAGTTCAAAACATGCATCACATAATCAAAATATAGAAAACACACTCAAATTATTATAATACTTGAAAAAATATCATTGATTAATTAGTGATGTTTTGGAATCAATTTCATGTCAATTTGACACATGGTGTGACTGATATGACCCAAAGTGCATATTTTCAATAAAAAAAATAACATTTATTTCAAAACATACATCACATGTTGAAAATTGAGAAAAAAATGATCATATTATATTAATATATTAAGGTAAAATTTGATAATTTATTTGGGATGTGTGGGAACCAATCTCACATTAATCCAACACATGTTATATTGGGTAGGATGAAAAGTGCATGTTTTCGGTTTAAATTTAACATTTTAGTTCAAAATACGCATCACATATACAAAAATGATTAAACACATTTGAATTATCTTAATATGTTAATAAAAAGATAAATAATTTATTTTTTACTTATAGGAGTTAACCGCACATAAATTTGACATATGTTATATCCGATATGAGTAAAAGTGTGTATTTTCATTTAAAAGTTTCATTTTAGTTCAAAATGTACATCATATGCTTAAATTTGATAAAATTCACTAGAATTTCCTTGATAATTTCAAAAAAATATCAATGATTTATTTTTGAGGGGTAGTAATTATCCTCATATCAATTAAACACACGATGTGACTGGTATGTCTGAAAGTGAATGTTTTCATTTAAAAGAGACATTTTAGTTCAATACCCACATCACAAACTCAAAAAAAGAAAACAAACTCAAATTATCATGATATTCGAAGGTAATGAATTATTATTAATTTGTGACATATAGGAATAAAACTCATGTTAATATAACACATAGTGTTACTGGTATAACTAAAAGTGCATGATTTCAATTTAAAACTAACATTTTAGTTTAAAAGACACTTCACAAATTAAAAATAGAGTAAATATTTTTGTATTGTCATGATAATTTAATAAAATTATTTATTATCCATTTATAACATATAATAATTAATCACATGTCGATACTACACATGATGTTACCAATATGATCGAGAATGTGTAACATAATCAAAATAAGGAAAACAAACAAAGAGCATCACATTACTTTGTAATATGTTTTATTCATGTATTATGTTATCATTTTTATTTATATATTATGTTTTCTCATTCATGTTTTCTTATTTATTTATTTTTTATTTATTCATTATTTTATCATATTTATGTTTTATTAATATTTTTTATAGTATTATTAAAGTACATGGTTCTTTTATTCAAGAACAAGCCAGTTTGTTCGATAGCTAATACCATGATTGAGCCTTATTAAAAGGGGGTCATAGGAAAAAATAATACATTTTCACCAAATCTAGTTTGTTTTTGAGTTGGTTAGAAATTATAAATGTTTAAAATAAATGTTACATATCACTGCAATTGTAATATATTGAATTTTTTGTAATATAAATTCATTTATAATTTATTTAGGTTTTATTTATTTGATTCCTACAATGTTGTGTTCATATAAAATTACAATGGTGAATTTTATGATTTTTTTTATTAATTCTAAATATGTTTTTTATAAAATTGTATTTTATTAGTACTACGATTAACATCCATAATAATTAATTTTATATTAGGATGAATAAATCCAAATATGTGGTAGTGTATTGAACTTTGGCCTACATAAAGGGTCTTAAATGCAAGTTGGATGAATCCTATGACCATTATAAATAAAAAATACAATCATATAAAACTAATACATACATAAACAATGAGTGGTGGATGATGACATTGAAAATATCAAACGAGAGTGAGGGACGACTGATGATGGTGAGTAATAGTGATGCATGGGCGAGAGACATACTGGGAAAGAGGGAATGTGATGATGAGCTGGATCGGGGGTATCCAATGGTAAGGTGGAGAGGGAAACAATGATTGACGATCAAGCAGGAGCGGGGGAGAGAGAAGGCAACACCAGGGTAATCTTGTGTATTATTATTTTTTATTATTAATTACAATACTATTATTTATTATATTTTATTTATTATTATTATTTAAAATTTTAATTATTAATTTATTAATATTAATTAATAATCATAATAAAATAAAATAGTTTTTTAAAAATATTTTCTTTAATCTGATAAGAAATGAGTGAAACAATTTTACACATTATTTGAAACCTTCATTCCTTACTTGTAAAGGTTCTAAAGAACACATGAAACCATTTCATGCATTTTGGGATTCATATCTATCAATATTTTAAGCATAAAATCCTTTAAATAAATATTTTTTTTAATTTTTTTTTAGAAAAAAACCTAATTTAATCCATCCAAATAATATTGTTTATATAGGTATGAACAAACAAATGGAAGAAAATAACAATAAAAAATCTATTGACACAAACATAATTTATGAATTATGAGGGACTTGATCATCCCTATAAAATTTTCCATTAAAACCACTTCTATGATATATTGAACACAACATATTCGAGTATAATATATAATCACATATTCCTATTTGATATTAGAAATCATATCAAGTGTGAATAGAGGAATATCTTATATGGTCTTAATATTGGGAAAATTTCATGTTCATCCTTGATTCCCTTGATGGAACTTAATGTTTAGACCCAATTTTCCCAGTGATACTTCTCACAAAGATCAGGTTCAACAATAATCTCACCTAGATAAATCGATTCAATCAAATATATAACTTTGAGCCATATCTTTTGTATCAAAAGGTTTGGCCTTACTGTGAATACTTTTATTATCTAAACACCTCTCAAGGAACAAAAACTTGAATTTTCTTGTCAAATCCCAAATATGATTTACCCTAGAATCAAAAAAGTTTATACTAAAACTACAGAAACATCATCATATGTCCAATCACAAGTTCAAATAATCTCATAATAATTCAATAATTATCCTTGTTAAAAAACCATAATATTTACAACTAAACACTTATATTTAAAATAATTACTTATTTATATGAATCCATTTACATCATAAAAGTAATAATATAGAAAACATCAATGATTTAACAAATCTTCAAAATCAATATAAAAATAAGTTGCACTCATTTGATTCATAAATCATTCAAGTCTTGAAATTCCATTAATTAATTTATCCTTAAAATTAATTTTAATATGTATGACTAAGAGACCACAACACACCATAATTTATTCAGTGATGATCATATGTATATTAGAGAAATGTATTAAGGTCTTTTCTCTCTAATGTGGGGTTATAATTACAAAAAAACCTCATTGACTTTCTTAACACTTAAATAAATATTCAATTACTAAAATGTGTTAAATGAATAAATGCCTCTCATTTCATGTAATAATTATACTTTACATGACTAGATCAACCTTATCATTATGTAAATTTAGATTCATTAGAAATATTACAAATTTTAATACGAAGTATTCTATAAACATTTCTAACTACTAATTAAAATGATGGTCTTTTATGTAACGGGTTATGAAAATTATGTTAATTATAGAATAAGATTTTCATTTTTACAAATAACCCATTACATCATAACCATTAATAAATATACACTGTTCAAACTCTTTTCAGTTGAATGATTATACTAATTAAACTCAGTGTACTCTTATTATTCCTTCTTAATGAATTTACCTACATGGTTCCATCTCATAACTAAGACATGAATTTTAAAATTAATTATAATAATAAAATAAAAGATATTATGGTCCAAGGCATTAATATTGGTAGTTATTTTCGATTCTAACATGAGTATGTAACAATTAAAAAGGAATGTGTATAGAGGTTAAACGTCGATAAAAAAATCTCAATACTTACACTATGAATTTGTTTTATAACATTTTTATCCATTAATCAAGGATTAAAGTAAACCCAAAGGTTAATAATTTCAAATTTAGTTTATATATTGACCATAAGAAAATAATTTCATGCCTTGTTATCCTACATCAACATTCTTACATATCCTGATATAGCTCACATTCCATGAAATTTTTTAATCTTACTTTCATAATACTTTCAAAAGAACCTAAATATCAGATTTTTATAGTTATGGATTTAGATTAATGATGATACAAAGTACATATGTTAATTATATTATGATATAAGGTAGTGCACAAAAATTATAGAGATATTAAACATGCTATCTAATAAATTTAGTGAAGAATATAAGATGATCTCATATAGAATTTGATATATGGTTTAAATTGTAATATTATGACTGAGATCAATCTATAGTAACCAAATAAATTCAATGCATGACCAAAATCATGCCTCCCTATTTGCTAGTGGCTTACGATTAAAACTGAGGGTCTAGAGTGTTACTATGGAGAGACTATATGCTCATATCAAAGTAAAGAGAAAATAGTAGAATTAACATACAACCTATCATCACAATATCCACAAGAATACATAAACAACATAGTATAAGACTACCTAATAAATAATAAACCACAAGCTATAAAAAACAAGAATTATAACATGTCACATGAGTCAGAAAGACACCAACAAGATCTTTAGTGGGAAGATCATATATATCCTAGATCAAAATAAAAATAAATAAAAAATGATCACCACCTATCCCTGAGTCCCAACCCGGTCCCATATACTGACTCCATCTAAGATCAACCATATAGTAATGGGAATTTACCCTACAAGTATCTGTGATCTTGAGGTTTGGTTGGGTACAAAATTTCTAGTGTCACCCGAGTATAGTTTTAGTAAAACTTAGTAGGCCACTACCAATGGTGTCCTAACATAACTAGAATAAGTAGTTTATTCACAATGTTACATGATCAAAAAAATAAATAGATGATTGAAAATGATAAAATAATCACTATTTAACCTCAGTTATAAAGAGACACATGAATTCAACCATACCTTCTTTGTATAGTGTGAGATTTATCAAAGCAAGTCACATAACCATCAGGTGGGAATGATTCCCCTTTATAGAATCATATCATCAGCATAAACATCTGGGGGGAATAGTACCCCCCTCTAGAAACATATATTTATATCATCCGAGGGAAATAACACCCCTCCCTAAAAACATATATCATATCATTAGTGGGGGGGGGGGGACAACACCCCTCCCTAGAAACATGTATTGATACTATTAGGGGGAATAACTCCCTCCCTAGAAACATGTATCATATCACCTAGGGGAATAACACCCTACCTTGGAAACATATATCAATATCATTAGGGGAATAAATCCCATACCTGGAAACATGTATCATATCATTAGGTGTGAATAACATCACACCCTAGAAACATATATCAATGAAATCCAAGGGTAATAATTACCATCCCTAGAAACTTGTATCATATATTATTAGGGGGGATAATTCCTGCCTCAAAATCACATATCATATATCATTAGGTGGAATAGTTCCCTCCCTAGAAGAACATATTATATACCATTAGGGGGATAAGACACCCACCAGAAACCACATATCATATATCATTGTGGGATACTCTCTCCCCAGAACCTCATATAACATACACCCTGGGGATCACACACCCACTGAAACTATCATACTATACTCCCAGGGGGTTTCATCCCATACCTTTAACTATCATATCATAAACTCAAGGGGACACATTAATTTCCTTGAACCATCATATCATACACTTAGGTGGTCATACCCCCCACCTATAACTATTATATCATATATAAATGGGTTAGTTACTTGAACAAACCTTAAATACATTACCGAGGGTTTCTTCCTAAGAATAAAACCCATTTCCATCGCAATAACACCCATTAATATGGGGTAGCCTTCAAGGCTTCATAGGTCATATCTTGGTTTAGTCACCCCACATGGGTTCCTTTCTCTCCTTCCCAACTATAGGGTCATAACCCATCACTTAGAGAGAATGAAATATCTTAATATAACCATGCTCACATCATGGATTACCCAGACACACCTACGCTACTGTAAAATCATCATAAAAGAGATATTATATAAATCCCATCTCACAAATATTAGAAATCTAGGATATATCGACAGCCCTGTACCCAAAGTTCATTGAAAGTTTTTGTATAGAGAACCCTATACCAACAATTTACCATTGGTATAGATTCAAATCTGAAACCCTATACCAAAGCATTTAAAATAATTTTTGTATGTTTTTCCACAAATTCAATGTGTGACCTGCCCTATCCCATGATCCCTAATTCATCTTTACCCATGCATGACCTTCCCTCAGTTCTCCCAGGTAATATCCCACCATTAATCAATTTCTTGATTTGATTATTCTTTAACATAAATAGGTGAATTCCAGGTCCATAATATATTCCACTAAGAATAATTTTCCTTTTTATCCAGGTATAAAACAACAACCAATATCCCATTAGGCCAAAATTCTTCTTTATTCATTGAATCATGGATCATTTAGATTATATTTTTTACAGTATTTCATAATAAATGAGATCATTTTTTTTTAAATTTATTTACTCCCTACCTCTACCTAAATAAAATATAAAATTATATTTTTATGTAATATATACTTGGGGATTTTGTAATTAATCATTTTTGTAATTTATTGTATTGTTAATGTATTATTGTGTTATGAAATTATTCATTTAATAGTTTTATTTTAATTAATGAATGTTTAGAATTTTTTTATAACTGATTTCAATCTAAATAGGTGTGAAATGTTTGAATAAGTATATTTTTAATTAATTAAAGTTCATTTAATAGTCATTCATTTCTAATAAATAATTTAATACTATGTATTAGTTTTCACCTACTCCGTGTATTATACTTTTTTGGGTCACAAAAATAATATATCAATTATATCATATTCCATGTCTCATGCTTTTTTTGGCTAGATATTGATATGGTTTTATGAATTTCACATTAAAATTGATATTGGGATTATCTTATTGGATATATTATATAGACATGTGGTATTGAATTATGTCTTTTTGGTATTACGAATGTTTTCCCTAATAAAAACATATGTTTCAAAGATAGGAATTTTAATTTTGTGTTGTATAATGTTCATCTTTAATATATATTTTCAATGATAAAGACATATGTATTTAGTTAAGGAATTATTTTGTTGTCATAATATGTATTCAATGAATTCATGACTATTATGAATTTTTTAATTTTAGCCTACTATGTTGATTATAATAAAAACTTATTTTTTAATATAATGTACAAAAATATGGATTTATGGTTTTGATCGAATCTCAACTGAGTTTTAGAATAAGTTATATTATTTAGTTTTTTCATTTAATAAGGGTTTCAATGGAAGAATTATAAACTAACCTTATACCGTGGTTATATTGGAAATAAGTGAGCTATAATATAAAAAAAGTTGGTTTCTAAAGTAACTATTGACACCCCAATGAGTTAATGTTTTATATTTTTTGAAAAAACTTATAGAAGATGACTATAACATCCCCTGATCTGGAAACCTCTCATGTGGACAAATCAGGTTGGTTACTAAACCAAAATCACACCTCCCAATATGCCAGACGCTGCTTAATATCAAAAAGGGTGTAGAGAACATAGTTACTATAACCATGGTATGGAGTTTTAATACATCAAAAATAAAAAAATATCATAGCAATGAAAATAGTGGAAATAATACATCATAGAACTGAAAGATAGAATATGAACCAAGAAAACCAAATAATAATGAACCATGCGATACTAGGCTGAGATGTAACTAAATTTCATGCTAGAAGTCATATGGATATGCTGTAATTCTTATAGGTATAAACTCAATTTTTTTGAAATGATTATATAGGGTGTGAATAAAACTTAGTAGGTCTACACCACCATGTCAAAACTGTAGCACCCCAAACATTTTATGGTATGTTTCTCTTAAAAACACTGTATTCATTAGATAACTTATATTCCATGAATCACTAAGACTCTGTGGAAAAAAACTTGGTTACTTATAGGGGATCGCCAAAACCTATCCATTAAACTTAAATTTTCCTGCTCCATGATTCAAATTTTAAAAATCTGACATACAAGGTTGTGTTCAGGTTGATATTTAGAGTTTTATAGAATTTACTTAATTTTTTGGGAATTGTAACCTACCCTTATGAATAGTAACCTACCATTATGAATAGTAACTTACCCTTATTAATATTAATATGACTCTTATGTATGGTATCCATACCCATTAATGTATAAATAAATTTAGGCACCTTAAAAATGAAGATGAATATTTTAAGTGTTTATATATTTATTTTAAATAATGATTTAATTAAATATTTAATTAATCATATTTATAAAATTATTTTTGAAAAATGGACTTCATTTTTTGATTCTACACGTTTAAAAATGGTTAGGGTGAATTTTTGGGATTTTTCTGAAATACATGAATTGTTGGTGAATAGAAAAATACATTAATTTACCCTAAAAATATATTATAATTTAAATTAACTATTCCTAGCATCATGAGTGATGTAAGCACATAAATCTAGAACTCACATTCATATATTACAATTCTTGGTCATGTAATACTCACTATTTCTTTTCTTGAGAGGAAATAATAAATTAATGATTATAATATTAAGAAAACTCCTCTCCCCTCCACTATATAACCACCCCTCAACCCCTCTTCCTCCCACACCACTAAAGATTCATGACTTGCCTAAATTATTCCAAATACTCTTCCCAAGACCTATCCCCACGTCCAAGACCTACTGCTCTCACCAAAAGAAAAAAAATGAACTTCTTAAAGAAATTCTCAAGGAGGAGTACTCAAGAGGTGAACCTTTCTTCTCGTTTCTTTGAATTTCTTTTACAAAGTTCCATTATTTTGTGCTCCCTTCTCACCTACCCTCATCCAAATGACATGATAATTCCATTACCTTACATGTAATATATTTTCATTGTGCTAATGTAATATTTCATCATAATCTCTCTTTCCCCTCCCTTTATACAATAAATGCAAACACCGTCTGAGATGTGTTAATTTATCACACTCAAGGAAGACGGGTTTTCAATTTGCATTACTATCTTCAATACTGGTCATGAAACATTTTAAATGTTTTAAAAAGGTAATAATATATTTATTTTATCTTGATTAATGTTATTCAATCCTTACAAATTCATAATATGGAATAATAATACAAAACAAGTTTATTGTGCACAAAACCGCCAAGCCAAATCCAAGCGTTTATTTTTAACTCATCGAATGAGTCATCCTCATGGTATATAAACAGAATCATTATAAGATAAATTATATATATTTAATGTCAATAATAATTTATATTAAAATTTTTGGATGTTTAACCATATTTCAAACAAACATCCATTTAGGAATACAAGTAAACGGATCATGAAAACCAAAGAAGAAAATGCTACCAAAACAATAAAATTGAATCTCTTAAACCATCAAAAAGGAAATTAATGAACATAATAAGGTCATAAAATATCAATTAAATTTTTATGAGGTTATGGAATTATTAATTAATTAAGCTAAATTTGATTATTCTGGTCGTTAAGAAGAATCAAGAACACCTTCATGCATAAGGTAAGAGATCCTTTCTCTCCCTTTTATTCAAGCTTCTTCTCTATGTTGCGCCCTTTTATTTTTAATACATAATGATGAGGTATGTTTTCTCACCTCCCCCATACTTCCATTATGAAAAATAATTAATGGGATACCCCTTTACATCTCATTAATCCCTCTCAAGAACACTCGTTACCATGTCGAAATGTTTGTAAGGGGTTTTCTCATCTCACATTCAATTCTGTGGGATTTACATTGTTTGCCTCTTATTTCTTATATGTGGTATAATTGTTCTTACATTTGATATATGTTATCATGATATAATTTATATTCATGGTATTCTATAATTCTTTTGGTTGTTATTAACTTTCGGTCATACAACTTAATTGAATACAACGTGATAAGGAGATTTGTTTCAATTTTCACTTCGTTGTGACTTGCTTAGTATTGTGAACCTAATATTTTTATGTAGTGTACTTACTAATCATTTTAGATAACTATTAAATTGAAATTATATTCCATTTAAATGTTCATATTCTCATATCATGTATATTATTATTGTTTAAGCTGTATACCATCTTACATACTGTATTTATTTTGAATGTTGTTTTGATTGTGGAATTATTTATGAATCCATATCCTCTATTCTATATAGATAATGTAAATTCATATTTATCTTGTGTTGAATCTATGTTTAAATAATTATTTGGATTTAAAGGTAGGTGGGGCCTGCAAAAACCCCTCGATGCATCAGTAGGTCTCATGAGACAATCAATTTGGCGACAAACCCTTCGAGTTTGTTTCAAAAAATTAGACGGGTTTCTACCCATAGAACTAAACCATTTTTACGGTAGTATGGTATCATGTTATAGATAAATGAAATATAATTAATAATAATTATCTTTATTTATTATCAGTTATTACTATCCATGAGGTTTTCACTATGAAAGAATCTATGGATGCAGTTTCGTTCTCAGTTTATTAATGGCGGGAGTTTTTCATTTATTCACCATGCCATATTGATTATGCCAAATTGTTTACAATTAAGTTATTATTGATTCATGATTCCAAAATTTGTAACCATTACTGAGAATTTGATATCACCCCTTTCATTGTTTACTTTCAAAAGCTGATGAAGAGGAGATCATTTATTGAGTTCTTATGGATGCAGTCTTTAGCTTTTGTTATGTATCGTATTTTGTAACCTTTTTCAATGTAATTTGAGTTTTATATATGTATCTAATTTCTTCAAGACTACTAAAATGATAATTAATTTGGGATTTTCATTATTATAACCATGAAAATGTACTTAGTAATGCACCAGCTCCGGTCTAGAGGGGTCGGGGCGTTACAAAAACAAAACCCATATAATAATAATAACATGTAATAAAGTGAAAAAATGTATTAATTAATCAAATAATACAATAAAACAATAAACCTACTTTAACACCATGTTATAATATCTTTGAGCATGCATCATAACCATTATAACCACAACCACAAGTCTATGACATAATCAAATAACCAGGAAAAGCCCTCTATATAATCATTACAACATAACTAGGCCAAGACCTATAAGAATTATAACATAACTAGGCCAATACCTCTATATAATAATTTAAACATAATTAGGCTAAGACCTATAATAATTACGACATATTCATCTATACAATAATTTTAGAAAAATAGATCCAATCCCTATAAGCATTACAACATATCCAGACCAATACCTCTATATAATCATTTCAGCATAACTTGGCCAAGACATCTATATAATCATTTCAGCATAACCCGACCAAGCCCTATAATAATTATAGAATGAATCACAACATAAGTCATAATGGTGGGAATAGAAAAACATAACATTATAATCCACAATGGTTAATTCCTCCAATTACCATTTTCCTTTCAAATACCACTTTCATTCATAAAATTACATCTTAAGCTGTTATCATGCTAGTGTACGCACCCATCTCATATTAAATTATCACTAGTAATTTCAATAAACAAATAATCCATTTTCCAAAGTGATTATATCCCAAGTAATCACCTAAGGTATCATGGCATTTTAATTTATATTTTAAGCCAAAATCCAATTCATAATTTTTCAAGGGTAGGCTCACCCTATAGGTAGGCACAAGCTAGGTCACAACACCATCGAGCCCAAAGGGATCCATGGAGTAGTACAAACACATTATTATCATCACCCATTATTTTTTTAGTTAATTCAAACATTGATTTAGTGAAATCGCATAATATTTCACATACTTAAACAATTAGAAATAAACCATAGGGATTTTTAAAGACCACCTACCTTTATCTGGTAATCAATTCAACAATCTAAATAGGTAAATACAATGAATAATGAAGGACATAGTGATCATAAGAAAATTATATATCACCCCAACATCAAGATAAAAACCTAATTCAAGGGAGGTTTAGAGATCACATTGAGATAATGAAGAAAAAAAATAAAAATGGAAAATCAAAGTGAATGAAATCAGCTAAGATTAAATACTATATTAAGTCATTAATAAGGGAAGAAATTACTCCAAAATCACATGGAGTCTACCTAGGGTTCGAGAGAGAAAGCTACATGGTGGATGAAAAATAAATCATATGCATAACGTCATTTAAAACTATTGGTACTGAGATATTCATGATGAAAACCCATTTCACGACATGAACCCCTTTCACGATGTGAATATATCAATTTATAAGATGAATCAAAAAATGCAATGCCTTAGGTTAAAATAACCCCGATCAGTGATTTCAAGAGATGAACTAGTTTCATAGTGTATAACCATTTTATTCTTAGAGAAAGTTCATGTAATTTTCCTAGTGACACATTCATGTTGTGTAAACCATTCATGATGTGAAAGTGTTCAATAGATATCTTTAATCCCATATTTTTTAAAAAGAACCTGAACCACCTTTGAAGCTTTAGAAACCCACAAAGAACTCTCATAATCTATTTGACACATTTATACTAAGAATACATTAGTTCTAAGAAACATACATTCCAAAAAATTAGGTCATTTTACTCAGTAAATTCTCTCCATCAAGGTTTTAAGAAGAAAAGAAAACCCAACTAAAATATGGTAAAAAAAACTCAAGAGGAAAGTACCTAGAAAATATAGGATCCTACAGCCTCCCCACTATATAATAACTCATCCCTGAGCTACTCCAAGCATCAATGTGGGGTATCAGTGAACAAGTATGGAAAATTTTCTTGAATATCAAATTCCCTCACCCAAGTCTCTTATTAAACACACCCATGATACCGCTGCACTTGAACTAGAGGTATGGTCTTTCCCCAAAGATACTTCTCACTACTATCTATAATTTGTACCATATTCTCCTCAAAGGAAACTTCTACACCAAGCTCAATTTAATCAATGTATACCATATTATAAGGTTCAAGATGATATCTATGAAGTTATGACATGTGAAACACATCATGCATGGAACTATATCACTATGGAACGACCAATCGATATACCACTGGATCAACCCTTTCCTCTATCTAAAATAGAATGACAAACTTTGGCACTATCTTTTCATATTTTCTGATAATTCATTACCCTAAACTAGAATAAACTCAAAGGAAAACACTATAACCCACCTCAAACTCTAGAGGTTATGTCTGCTAGTCCATGTAAGATTTCTACCTCTTCTCTGTGGTCACCAACTACCTCTTGATCAACTGAAGCTGCTCAGACAAGTCCAATAAAAGACTAAGTCCAATAAGAATTGATAAACCTACCTATAACAAACAAAGAGGTTAATGGAATGGCCTTCTATACAAAGCCTCAAAAGGTTCCATTTTTATCAATGTAGGTAAGATATTATTATAAAACAATTCCATGATTCTTAAATGATGCTCCCATGAACTACTGAAATCCAACATATAGGGTTATAACATATCCTCCAGAATCTGAGTCATATTTTTAGATTGGCCATCAGTTTTAGGATGATAGTCTATACATATAAGAACCTACGATCCCAAATCATTCTAAATACCCTTCCAGAATTGATACATGAAATGAGGACCTCAATAAGAAATGATACTCCTCAAAATACCATGCATTCAAACTATCTCCCACACATAGAGACTACCCGGATCATAAAAAGTGAAGGTCTCCCTAATAGTAAATAAGTTGGATACTTTCATCATTCGATCCATGATCACCCATACTAAATTATTCTTATAAGAGGTATTAGGAAATACTATTACGTATTCCATAAATAAATCATCCCTTTTCCAATCAGGAATGGGAAGAGGTTGCAAAAACCCATCCGGCATTGGGTTCTCAGCTTTCAATTGATAACAAGAGAATAATGTCTCTAAGAATCCCACTACCTTATTCTTCATTAATTTACATGAATAATATATATAGAGATTAGGAAAAATCATTTTAGGCCTGAGTGTACCGCCCTTCTAGAAGCTTGAAACTCACTCAGCAGCTCCTCGCACAAGCCTATAAGAACCCATAATTGGCTAAAAAAATAATAGAATTTACATTAACAATATTCTACCCTAATGGTGGATCCCAACTATAAATATAGTACCGTAGAGATAATCCATCAAGATATGATAACTACTCAATCCTGATTTGGTCTAAAATCGTGGGTATAATAGATGTTGAAGTCATAACTACTCATCCACAAGACTCCTAAAAATCTAGATGCATGTCTAAAAAGTGTGACATTATCCACCACTCATCATAAGAATCCAGGCCTACCTTTGTCTTCATCTTATATATTAAGGAATTGGAAACAAATTTTCCATTTCCTGATGTATAATCCATCTTGAAGTTCAAAGGCAATAGATACTCAAACCACCTCCTTTGATGAAGGTTAGAGTCTCATTGAGAAAATATGTAACTGAGGCTCTTGAGATACATGTAAAACAAAAACCACTCACCCAAAAGATAGTGTCTAAAACATCTCAATGTGTTTAAAACCGTTTATAACACCAAATTATGAGTAAGAAAATTCCTATTATGCAGTCTTAGCTGTTTGGAGCCATAAGAAACAACTTGGTCCTCCTACATCAGAATTGCTCTGAGTCCAACTCTGGATGCTTCGCAATACATGGAATATGTCTTACCCAACTTAGGTAAGGCGAGGATCTCTGATGAGGTCAGCATACTCTTTAGCTCTTCAAAATATCTCTTATAATAATTTGACCAAACTAAATTCACCCCTTTCATAGTCATCACAGAAATCAGTGCAGTCAAATGGGATAATCCCTATATAAAATGATGATGATAACTTGATAAACTTGAAAGCACCAAAATTTGAAGACATTATTAGGTTGATCCCAAGATACCATGATTATAATTCTATCTTGGTTCACTAACACTATATCCTCTAAGATTTCATGGCCCAAGAAGTGAAATTTATTGATCTAGAAACTGCATTTAGTTAACTTGTCATAAATCTGATACTATATCAATGTACTTAGGATGATTTAAAGATATTGGGAATGACTGTATGCACACTGGGAGTACACTAATATTTCATTGATGAAATCCCCCACCAACTAATCTAGAAAAGTATTAATGATCCAATTCATTAAGTATATGAATACCACCTATGCATTTATCAAACTAAATGAAATCTGAAAAAACTCATACAAGAATCCCCTACTCCTAAAAGAAGTCCGTGGTATGAATAATGATCTTAATATTAGATGCTGATACTTTGATATCAATTAAATATTGTAAAATATCATGGAACCTCTCATTTTTTGAAATAGATCATCAATGAATAGAAGGATTTACTAATTCTTGATCATCATCTAGTTTAATCTCTGATAGTCTACACACAAATATAAAGTCCCATAAAAATTCTTGGAAAAAAGCCTGGGAGAACCCCATGGTGACGTACTAGTCCATCTGAAACCCTTATCTTTGATATTTTACAACTGATATTTCAACACATGAAGCTCTTACGGTGCAATCTGATAAGGTGGGATGGAAACTGGATTTGCTCCTGGAACCAAATCGACTTTGAAATCAATCTCCTACTCTTGTGGTAATCCATAAAACTCTTCAAAAAAACATTCTTAAAATAGTATACCACTAAAGAAAAAGTATCCCACTTCATTTCAATAACATATAGATAAAGGCCTACTATATAATCCATGATATAATCAAATATTCCCTAAATTGGTCCTCCATAAATAGTCCAAAGATACCACTCACCTGAGTAAAAATAATGGTCTCCTTATGGTGATAGAAAGGTAAATCTCCTTAAGTAATGATAGATATAATCCTAATGTAGAACTAATAAATCCATACCCATAATCAAATTGGTACTTGTAATTTTTAGTATGAACAATTCCTCAAAAGAAAGGGTAACCAACAATTTCTAGAGAATATTTCTTGAAAAATTTAACATTCTATGAACGCATTACAAATGGTGTATTGATGGTTAAAACACCATGAAATATCTCCACAACCAAGATTAAATTATTTTCAAAAAGAAAATATATAAAGGAATGTGATTCTTTCCTATAAAAAAACACAAACAATGGTTGATGATACAAGATTTGTACCTCTGACGGTAGAAGGTTATGTATCCAAACTATCCAAATTATAATAAATATCATGAAAATGAATTTCCCCTCTACCCTGGGCTATATAATGACTCCCTTGTGCTATTCCCTCTAGATGGTACGACTGTTTCTACACTAGGACACCACGTCCCCTGCCTGAACCTGAATGTGCAGTGGTACTCCAACCACCATTCTACTCAAGGGTAGCTGAGTCCTTCCAAGACTCTGGTACCTGTATTTATACCATCACAATGTTTTTCTACTACATGGATCTACAATACCTCTATAGGTGGTCCATCCTGCCGCAAGTATGACACTTCAAAGTAGGGTATGGACTCTAAGGTTTCTTATGGGAAAATAAGAAACATCGATTGTACTGCAATGTAACAAGGTCCTGAAATGGATTCCCACATCCCTAACTACTCTATCTACTATTTCCTTGGTGATAACTTTTAAAATGGTTCTTATTACCAATAAAATAATAGTTCTTAGTTCACCTTTCTAAATCATCCTATCCACTGATCAGAGCATTTCTCAGATTCCCCTCCATGATGAGAGCCCGATTCATCATGTCCAAAATGATACTCAAGTGAAAAAAATTCACTTATGACTCAGTTTCCTAAATAATCCCATACTATAAATTCCTTGACTTGAATATCTCATCATCTACTAAAGATGGAAAAAAGCACTTCAATTTAGTGAAACATCCAACACAATCCATCACTAACACTCCATTTAGATTTAGATACATGAACTCAAGATCCTTCTCAACTTTGAATGATTTTGTGTAGAAGTGGATCATTATGTTCATTAAAAATTCTTTCTAGTATAACTCATCTTATTGCCTATATTACTCCAGAATATCCCACTAATGCTTGGCTAGTCCACAAAGCATGCATGTAGAAAGATTCACCCTCTTTTATGTGGGTGTTTGTAGGTGATTAATGATCTTTTGGAATAACTTGATCCATAACTTGACTGCCTAGGGGCCTCCCTCTCTAGTTAACATAGGTAGATTCTATAGTTTAAACTCTCTCATCAAATCAGATATCAAAGTTATGGTGAAAACTATACCCCTTTACATGGATCACATGACCCTCCAGAAGCTATCATGAAGATAAAAATCCTTAATCCTCAGGATATACAAGAATCTTGGGTTCAACCATGTTATGAGCATATTGATTTCCTCTCTCATGTTTCTTAATTTGAAGATAATTAGTAGAAATTGTCTCTATAAGAAAAATTCACTCCTTAAAACATTGGAAAACATCAAGGTCAACCTCAATAGGTGAAAAAATAGATAACCACATACTCATGGTCTCTATAAACATGTATTAAAAAGTGAATTGACATGACATAACTATTTATTCATTTCATATATCAGATATAATAGGTATCTCATTTCACATTTCATATAGGAAAATATATCATGTGTAATAAATACATACCTATCATAGACAATCTATGTCAATATATATATACTTATATTCCTATCATGATGCATTCATACCCATCTCATGTCATATTGGGCCATGAGTAGAAATCTCAAGAAATAATAATATCACACAACACGTGAATCTCCTAAGGTGAAATAATATCAATCGTATCAAACAAACATTATGAATAAAAATCCCATCCATGGGCATTTGAATTCTCCCTCATATATGGGCCAAATACTCCCATGAACATGCTCATCACCGATTCCTAAGACATCCTATTCTCTTTTATTCATTTCCCATATAACAATGCAATAGAAAATAAAAAAACCTAAGCTCCCTTGATACCACTTTGTAATGTCCCCCGATCTAAAATTCTCTCACGTGGCTAAATTAGGTTGGTTACTGGACCTTAGAATCACCTCCCCATATTCCATAGGCTGTTGGCTGGTAGCAGGGGTGTGGAGAATATTATGGGGAGACTATAACCACTAGCACCATGTTGAAATACAAAGAATATAAAAAAATATCAGAGAAATAGAGATAATATAAATATTATATCATACATCTGTAAAATAAAGGATGAACCAAGTAAACCAAATAATAATGAACCGTGTAATGTTTGGTGGAAATGTAACTAAATGTCATACTAGAAGTCACAAAAATAAAATAATAAGATAACACAATAAAGTCAAAAGACCATGAATCCAAATCCCTAGTCTGTACCATCTCTAAGCTCTAACCCATCCAACAAGCAACAATAAACAACAAGGTCCCTTTACATTCTCTAAACTTGTATCTATGTAATATGGATAGGTATCAAATGGTGTCCCAAATAGGGTGTGATTAAAACTCAGTATGTCGACACTACCAAGTCCAAACAAAACTATTCTGATATTAATTTTATACAATAAAGTGATAAACATGTGTATTAATCAATCAATAAATACACTACAAGATTTAACCTACTTTGGAACCTTGCTAGAACATTTCTGATCATGTAGCATAGCCATGACAACCATAACCACAAGTCCATAAAATAATTACATAACTGAGAAAATCCTTATGTATAAGAATTACATCATAACTTGGCCAAGCCCTATAATATTTACAACATAATCGATCCAATCCATCTATATAAACATTTTATCATAAATAGGCTAAACCCTATAAGAATTATTGTATATTCGGTCCAATACCTCTATATAAACATTTCATCATAACCAGGTTAAGCCCTATAAGAATTAAAACATATTCAGGACAAGCCCTCAATATAATAATTTCATCATAAGTGGGAAAATCTCTCTATATAATCATTTCAACATAACTAATCCAATCCCTATAATAATTATAACATGAATAAAAAAATAAGTTATAATAGTATGAATAAAATAACATATAATCATAATCCAAAGTGGTCAATTCATCCAATTACCATTTTTCTGTCAAATAACTATTTCATTCATCAAATTACATCATAATATATTGTCATGATAGTGTACACACCCATATCATTTCAAATTATTACTAGTCATTTAAATAAACAAGTAATCCATTTTTCAAAGTGATTCTTTCCCAATAAACCACCAAAGGTCTCATTTCATCACTAGTATAAAAATACCCTATACCAACGGTTTGAAACCGTTGGTATAGGCCTCCAAACTATTGGTATATCCTATACCAACGGTTTAGAGAACCATTGGCTAGTAAGCTGTGGGGATAGGTCTATACCAACGGTTTTCAAAACTGTTGGTATAAGTAATATGAAAAATCTATACCAATGGTTCCATAAAACCATTGGTATTTGTATTTCAAAAAAGAAGCATTCTGTTCGTTTTGATCCCAGTACCTCTGGTTTATGATTCAACGACCTAACCACTAACCTAACTTGACTTTTGTGGACATAATTTCATAAATATTTATATGTATTGTCATAAATATTTTAAAATTTTATTTATTTAATGTTCTCTGTAAGAATATTCCATGAAAAATACATGTAACTATACCAACAGTTCTCAAAACCGTTGGTATAGACCTATACCAACGGTTTTGAGAACCTTTGGTATATATTCTTTGATTTTTGGACCTATAACAATGGTTTTGGACAAACCATTGGTATGGGGGGTCTCTATTATGGACATATACCAACGGTTTGTCCAAAACCGTTGGTATAGGTCCAAATTAGTGACCTATACCAACAGTTTTGGCCAAACTGTTGGTATAAGTCCATATAAGTGAACTATACCAACAGTTTTCCCAAAACCGTTGGTATAGATCTTATTTCCAGTAGTTCATGCTAATTTATGTTTTAATCAGAAATATAATTCATAATTGTTCAAGGGTAGGGTCACCCTATAGGTAGCCACAATCCATGTATCAACACTATCAGGTCGAAAGAGATCCAAGGAGTAGTCCAAACACACGATTATCATAACCTGTTGTTCCATTAGTTAATAGACACGTTGAGTTAGTGAAATCACATAATATTTAACATACTTAATCAATTATAAATAGTCCATAGAGATTCTTTCTAGACCACCTACCTTTATCAAGAAATAAAAGAAATTCTATCAATTGGTAATGCCAAAAAAGAAGGGAGGTGATGGTGATAACAAGGAAAACCTATATCACACAAACACTAATATCAAAACCCAATTAAATGGTGTTCAAGATATCACACCATGATAATAATGGAAAATGGAAGAAAAATGGAAAAATGAAGTTAGGGAATTCATTAGATATTAAATTCTAGACTGAGATATTCTGAAGGGAAATAATTTCTCCAAAATAACCTAGAGTCCACCTCAGGATCAAGAGAGAAAGAAACATGATGAATGAAAAATAAATAATATGCATAAAATCATTTAAAACCATTGGTCTTGAGATATTCATGATGTAAACCCATTTCACAATGTGAATTTCTTGATTTATAAGATACTCTAAAAAACACATCACCTCATATTAAAATAACCTTAATAGACCATTTCACGATTTGAACCAGTTTCATGGAGTGTAAGTAATTCTTGATCTGAACCCATTCATGGAATCTTCCAGGTGATAC
Source organism: Viscum album (assembly GCA_963277665.1). Classification (NCBI taxonomy): domain Eukaryota; kingdom Viridiplantae; phylum Streptophyta; class Magnoliopsida; order Santalales; family Viscaceae; genus Viscum; species Viscum album. The sequence goes on along the minus strand of OY728156.1, from coordinate 2,107,855,993 downwards.
ATTCATATAATGTAATCTGTTCATGATGTGGAAGTATCTAGAAAATAGATTTTTGTTCATATTTTGTAGAAAGAACCTGAGCCAACTTCAAAGAATTCCAAACCTATAGAGAAATATCATAATCCCTTTGAAATATTTATAACTAGACTCTATTAATTCAAACAAACATACAACCTTGAACATTAGGTCACCCCACAGAAATATCTCTCCATCAAATTTTTTCAGAAGAAAAGAAAACCCAACTAAAATTGTTTCAGCCAAAACTCAAGATGAACATACATGGAAAAGATGCGATATTACAAATAAAATAGGCATGTTTATTGCAAATACTTGTAGAGGTGGTTGAATGGATGTTGAATTGGATATTTGAGTGTGGAATTGGATGTCATTATTTCCAAAGTGATGCTTCGAATATTAATATAGACCCTTCCTTATAGGTCTCACAAGGATCCCATATTTCAAGTATGATTTAGAGTTTTGGAAAATGAAACTTGAATACTTATTATTGGTTTTGTTGAAAAAGGAAAAGGATAAAGGGATAGAGGTGCATGTAGCCCATGATAATCATATGAAAACACTTAGATAAGTACAAGAAGGTCAGAAGTCATTTGGATTTATTCTAGAGATAATTATTGAAATTTTGGTTGGCCAGAAGATTCTGTAAAATGGTTAAGTATCACCAACGTACATGTAATTTTATACAAGTGTATGTGTCATTCCAACCCAGTGTAGTTTTTATACTAGTTGGATGTGAACTTTTTTAAATGGAATAGGATCTGTGTTTGCATCATTAGACATGTGTGTAAGTGTCATTATAGTAGGGTAATGTGAATTTTGAAATAGAAGGGAAGGATACATGTGTTTCTACCCTAGTGTACCTACGATCATGCTGAGTGTAGGTTTTATTGATCCAAGAATACATGTTCTGGGATTCCAGTGTACATGTGATAACCAGTAGAGAATGCGAAATCAGAAAAGGCATGAGCATACATGTTATTAGGTCAGAGTGTATGTGTGTTTTTCTAGGTGTATAAATGTGATCAATATGTGTAGGTTTCATTCAGATATTAACATAAAGTGTGAATTCCAGACTATGTAGGAGTAGGATAACTGTAAATGTTTAATTTAAGTCTTACGGTTTTTTTGGAAAATAGTCTAACAAAAGTTTTCTTTAGTGAATATATTTTTTGGATAAATTTACAATATTATTTATGATTTATAGGATCTGTGTTACTTGATTTCAAAAAATGAACGGCTTATTCATAAGTAATTTAAATATCATGTAACTTAAAAAAAGTTCATGATTTAAGATAATGATCAAGGAAGAAGTTACAATATATTTTTAGAGGAATAAAATGAAAATATATTCACACTGAAAAGTTAGGATAATGAAATTTGAAGTAATTGAGTGCATGAAAACATCTTGATCCATGGATAATATTGTTTATCCATTCAACTTTAAAATTTTAAGGTTGTATGATATATAGGGATTGTGGGTTCAATGGAAATATGGTGCATGATACATGCTAAGGAAAAATTGAGGTGGTGATGTGGATTTTGTTACAGTACATGAGATGTGTATATTTTAAGTACATGATTTGGAAGAAAATTTTGAAAAGTGGTGTTTTCCCTAATTAGTAAAAATACATAGTGCTTAGAGGTTCAAGGATCTATCCAAAATCCTTAATGGAGATACTATAATATGCGATGGAAACAAAAAGATATTCTTCATATCTTACACCTATCAAACAGATGTCTCAAACCCATATTTGTTTAGAGAAAAAGAGGAAGAATAAAATTTATTTCCACATTATTATAAATATAGAAAACTCATATTTAATGGGTATCTATATTCAATAAAATAACTTAAATAATAATATTATGTTCAAGATAGTTCTATATAATAAATTTGAATAGAATATATAAGAAAGATAGAGACTACCGCACTATATTAGCATTTTTAAGGAAGGAGTAGCAAGTGTTCACTACCATGAATAGTGGGTGAAAGAAGAAGAAGTAAAAAAGTATTGATATAGGAGATAAAAGTGTAGAATGTGACTACTTACATCTATAAAAGTTAAGAGAATTTTATAGATTAATTCTTTAAATAATAAAGTTTCATTTGATGAGGAGTTCATAGTAGGCCTGTGAAGGAGTAACCGGTGGTGATCAAAATCTCATATATAGAAACCGTAGATGCACTCATCAAAGAAAGTTATTCTGATTGAATATAGACCTATAATTACATAAATTGTGGGTGATCTTACCCCAGATAATTTCATAAAGGAGGAAGAAGGCAATGAGCCTTGGGTGGTAGTGAGTTAACTCAAAACATTTCAAGGTAGAAATCCTAGGCATGGAGTGACCACAACCTTTTTTACCCACAAAAAAACAATGATCCTGGTGGATTTTTGTGTATTAACACATCATAGATACCATACTACTTGAATTATCCCAATTAGGATGAAATAGGTAAAATCCTTGTGTGTGTGTTCATGAGTGTTTACATTTATGTAAGACCAAGTAGGCTAAAGTAACTAATTGTTTTTGGTAAAGGTTGATCAAGAAAAGGGATAATAAGATCAACATTGAAAATAAGAGAAAAAGAGTGAAACTAATAACTATGAGGTCAATATCATAATAGGGTAGTGAGGGGTTTTCAAAAAAAGTGTTTAATTTGGGAAAATATTCCATACATTGGGTTCACGCTCCCTCTCCAGATATTATCATTTAAGTCCCTTGAGGTTCCTAATAATTGGTATCAAATCTTAAGTTATATTTTATTAAATGTTTAGTTATATAAATTTATCTAATTAGTTTTGAATTTAATGTTTCATACAACTATTATATTTTTAATTTCCATGTATAAGGGAAGGACTTCAAATAATTATAAGATCTTAGTAGGAATTCCATAGTATGGAACTATGTTAGGTCCACAAGGCTGAATACCCTGAGAGGGGGGGGGGGTGAATCAGGGTATGAATAATTTAAAATTAAAGCCCGTTCTGATCTTGTTTCGCTGTTAAGAAAAACACTTTTCTCTCTCTTTTCTGTTGCATAGTATAAACAAAAAGTAAAGCAAGCACATGACACGACAATTTTTACTTGGTTCACCACTAAGGGCTACGTCTAAGGAGAATGCACTGACAGGTTGTCAGTCATACCAAATTACACTAAACTTCACTAGCTGTGGATTACAAGGTTCGAGCACAGTCACTCTATCCCAGGCTCACGGCCTTTACAAGGTTTAGGGTCAGCTCACTACTTTCCCAAGGGTCACTCCCTGTTTCTCTCTCTCTGGCTCACTGCTGGTGGAGAGGATCACCTTCTTCCTCTTCCTTTTCTCACTACTCCAAGAAGGATCCACTCACAGTTTATAGACTTGTAGGTCTCCTCATTTTCATGAAAGAATGAATCTTCTTCTGTATGTAGATGCTCTGTTGAAGTCCAACTTTCACCCGTAGATGAATCTCTCTTTGCACTGAAGGTATCGGGAAAACTTCCAGCTTCCACGCAGCCCGAAAACACTGCTGAAAAAACAACCTTACTTGGAACACAAGTCTAATCCGACACGCAAGTATTGGCACACAAGTCACAACTGGAGCGCAAGTCTACCTTAGACACTTGCGCGACACAAGCTTCTGCAACTCCAAACTTGCGCGACTCACTTCCCTTTACGCCCAAACCAATATTGGGGCACAAATAACAACAACCGCCCTTCTTTAAATCTGGCACGCAAGTCCCACTTGCGCAACACACCTCCACTTGTGCAACCACTACACCTGCGCGATGGGATCTCTGATTCTTCAAAGTGTTTAACTCCGTTAAGAAATGAGGAGGGGTGGTCCAGTATTTATAGGCAATTTGACCACCCTCCGCGATGACACGCAAGTCTACCCTCGACATGAAAGTCTCGGCGTGCAGGTCTCTTCCCCTGCAATTCAATTGCGCGGCCCACTTCCAAACTTGCATGAACCTCTTTTCTTTGCCATATTTTGAAGTTCTGATCTTGAAAAACAACAGGTGCGCAAGTTTCCAATCCTTCTAGGCACTGGCGCGCAAGTCCTTTCTCTTGGTGTGCAAGTAACCTGCGCAACCAACTCAATACTTGCACGACCCTTATCTATTTGCCATATTTTGATGATATGATATTTAAAAACATATGGCGCACAAGTTTTCAATCCATCAGGTACACGGCGCGCAAGTCCCTTTTCCAAAAACCACTTTTCTTCATTTTTCGATTTTCAGGCCCAAAAATTTGGCAAACATTGGAAAACGGCGCCACCTTGTATTTTTTATTTTTGTAACGCCTACAGATCATCCATTCCTTTGTCAAAGTTCTTGAATCAAACATTGATCGTTAACCACAGCTCTTGAACTTGGCATGCCACTATGAAATCCCCTTTGTAAACAAATTTGTATGTCATGGTTTGCTTTGTCAAAAATCACAGCACAATTTTCCACTTTGTCAACAAACACAATCACCTCAAAAATGCTTCAAAGATACCTTGAGGGATTTTTTCCCAACAATCTCACCCTTTGGGTTTTTTGAAAACTCTTCTATAAAAAGATACATCATTAACTCTTCAGCCACTATTTTCCCAAATGCGATTCTGATAGCGATCAATGATTTACTCAACATGTACTCTAAGCCCACATGAGCAATGCTCGGCGTGAGAAACAAGAGTAAATGAAAAGTTCATAATTGAATCACTTCATCTCTTACACCCATTGTTGACACCAAACTGATACCAATTTTCACCAAACTGATACCAATTTTTGGAAATATTCTTCCAACGCCACTCATTTTCTTTTAGCACGATCCTCAGCTGTCGTGATATCTATTCTTTGATCGATCACTTCTAGCATCGTCAGATTTTGTACACTCCCCCTTTCTTATTTCTCCCCCTATCTCGCTACTCCACCTATCAGCTTCTCCCCATATAATTCATGATTTTTCAAATAGCCACACTGTCTCCCCCTTGAACAATCACTGTTTTCTTCCCCTTTGTCAAAGAACCCAAAGATCGTTCCTTTGTAGTCTGTAATAGAGTAGAGAACACATTTCAGCACATTAGGGAAAAACACATCAGATCTCGGGGAGAGGGGGTTGTTCCACATCCACACTCTTTTATGTGTGGGGAGTCGAATGAACTCCCAGAGCCAGTTGATGACTTTCAAAAGCTTCCTTGGGTAAGGCCTTTGTTAGAATGTCTGCAACCTGTAGTTTTGTAGGCACATACTCCAACTTCATGATTCCTTGCTCAACCTTCTCCTTGATAAAATGATACTTTATCTCAATGTGCTTTGTCCTTGAGTGATGGATGGGATTTTTGCTAATATTTATGGCACTTGAGTTATCACATTGGATTCCAATCGGAGACTTCACTTCAACTCCCATATCTTCAAGCTGATGCCTCATCAACAATAACTGTGTGCAAGCTTGAGTGGCCACAATATACTCAGCTTCTGTGGTGCTCAATGAAATGCAATCTTGCTTCTTTCTTAGCCAAGAAATACACAATCCACCAAGATAGAATGCACCACCAGACGTTGATTTTCTGTCATCCGCTGAATGGGCCCAGTCTACATCAGTATATCCTAATAACTCTGTTTGAGATTTGTCAGTATATGTCAGGCCAAAATCCATTGTACCCTGGATATACCGAATTATTATTTTTTACTGCAAGCATGTGGATTTCCTTGGGATTACTCTGATATCTCACTGCTTGGAATGTGGCGAAAACAATATCAGGCCTTGTTGCGGTCAAGTACAACAAGCTACCAATAATTTGCCTGTATTCAGTAATATTAACTGTCTTGTCATCCTCATCTCTTGATAATTTCATCTAGGTAGCAACCAGAGTCTTCATCTCCTTGGATCTATCCATTACAAACCTTCTCAGAAACTCCTAGGAGTATTTGGATTGATAAATGAAAGTTCCATTACTTCCTTGTGTCACCTGTAAGCCAAGGAAAAATGTTAGCTCTACAATCATTGACATTTCAAACTCATTTTTCATGAATTCGGAGAATTGTCTGCACTAAGCTTCATCTGATCTGCCAAATATTATGTCATCGACATAAACCAACACAATCATCCTTTGATTACTGTCGTTTATAAAATAGAGATTGTAACCAACTCCCCCACGCTGGAAACCAAGCTTCTTCAAGTACTGATCAATCCTTGAGTACCATGCCCTTGGTGCTTGTTTCAGCCCATACAACGCCTTCTTCAGCCTGAAAACTTTGTTCTCATCCTCATGAATGAGAAAACCATCTGCCTGCTCAATACACACCTCCTCCTCCAGAACACCACTCAAGAATGCGGATTTGACATCCATCTGGAACACTTTTAACTTTCTTTGCACTACTATGGCCAAAAATAGTCTGATTGCCTCCATCCTTGCAACCGGTGCAAATGTATCATCGACATATATTCCCTCTATTTGGGAGTATCCCTTGCACACTAGCCATGCTTTGTTCTGAATCACTGTTCCATCTTCATTCATCTTGTTGCGATAGACCCATTTAGTCCAGATGACATTCTTGTCTGCTAGCCTCGAAACAATCTCCCATGTCTGGTTATTCTCAATCTAATCAAGCTCTTCATTCATAGCCTGGACCCAGTTTTCATCTTCAGCTACATTGGAAAAACCTTTCGGCTCCACCTTAGATAAAAATGATGTTTGCTGTAATGATTTCATTCTTTGAGTATGAGCTGGAGCTATCTAATCACCAATGATATTCTGCCTATCAATTTCAGCTCGACTCTTTGGATTCCTTGTAGACACAGACTTGACACTTTCTTGTTCATCATCAGTATCTTCTTCTGAGTCAGCCTATGCCAATTCTGCTCCCCCTGTGTTTCTTACCTTGTCATCACTTTCATCCAAAAACTGTTCACTGGGTCGTTGAGTATTCTGTTCATTTTTAACTATAGTGACATCATTTCTCTCAACAATTCTTCATATCCTTTTGTTGAAACATTTATATGCTTTTCTTTTCTCGGAGTAGATAAGGAATATCCCCTCATCTCCCGTGAATCAAACTTCCTGTGATTTTCTTTGTTGAGAATGAAACACTTACTTCCAAAGATTCGAAAGTATTTCAATATTGGATTCTTTCTGTACCACATTTTATATGGAGTCTTCCCTTGCTTCGGACACAATAGAGACCTGTTTGAAAGATAGACCGATGTCAAAACTACTTCCTTCCAAAAATTCTCTGGTAGGTCCTCTTCAATAAGAATTGTTCTGGCCATATTGTTGATGATCCAATTTCTTCTTTCAACAACTCCATTCTGTTGGGGAGTTTTCACTGATGAAACTTGATTCCTTATCCCGTGTTTCCCGAGATAGTCTTCCACTTGACTATTTTTGAATTATGTACCGTTATCTGTACGAAACTTAAAAATTTTCTACCCAAGCATCCTTTCTGATTCCCTCCTATAATTCTTGATACAACTGAACACTTCTGTCTTATGGGTAATGAAAAATACCCAATCCATTCTTCTATAATCATCAAGGAAAAGGACATAGTACCTTTTCCCATTTATGGATCGTGGTGAGATAGGTCCACTTACATCAGCATGCACCAATTCAAGCACTCTGGTTGATTTCTGTTCCTTTGGACTATATGCCTTTCTGATGATCTTCCCTTGTTGACAAGAATCACACGTATGAGTATGATCACATGATAGTTTGGGAAGGTCTCTAGCAACATCACATTTTACCAGATCTTCCATGGATGGTTAACATAGGTGACCAAGTCGCTTATTCCACAACTATTTTTCTTCCTCTCTGGATAAAAGGCACATATCTTCTTCCCCACTTATAAGGTAAAGATTTCCCTTTGTCCTTTTTCCTTTTTCCTTGTAGAACAACTGCTCCATATTTTTCTTCCAGAACACACATCTTTTTGGTAAATCAGATAGAGTGCTCAGAGTCACATAGTTGACTAACACTTAGTAAGTTATGACTAAGACCCTCTACTACCAAGACATCAGCACGTCTCATTTCTTTTCCCCCAAATTTAGCATTTTCGGAACCAACAATCTTCATCCCTTCATCATTCCCAAACTTGACAACTCCTTCTTTGTCATATTTTATGCCTGTAATGAGATCCTTGTTCCCTATCATATGGGATGTGCAACCACTGTCAAGGATCCATATTCCTGAACGATCTTAAGCTTTAAGGAAAATTTCCGCAACTACTATCTTTTGTTCCTTTTTCTTTTTGATCCATGTCTTCGACTTCACACTCAGTGTGGTTTGGAGAACTTGATCTTCCCTAGAGTGTGATGGACCAGCTTCATCTTGCAATGCTACAAATCTATTTTTTACTTTTAAATCACCTGTTGGTTTATTGATCTGCTGCTTGTGAAAATTTTGATTTTTCTTTGGCACATTCCTCTGTATGTGTCACGACCCGACCCTACCTGGGATCGAGCTGCAACTAACCCAAGCCCACCTCCATAGTCTAGGGGATGGCAACAAGCGTCGAAGGCTAAACAACTCGGGGAGGCCTTTACCTGAGTATCTGTACACACACACACACAACACACTCAATGAAAAAGTGCAGAGTAAAAAGAAAAGAAAATTAAAGAAAAGGGAAACTACTATAAATAAAATGCAAAAGTGCATCAACCCCTAAAAAATAAAAATTAAAAGTTTAAGGTAAACTAAAAAGAAAAGGGGAAAACACGCACCCAACCAGAAAAGTGCCACAACCCGAAAACAGGTAAACAAAAGAAAACACCTGGGAGAGTCCCACACCTGGAACCCGACTACAACCACCGCACACGGTCTAAGCTCCCGAACTCCTAAGCTCCGCTGAAGTCATGACCAACCTGTCTATCGTCTTCAAGGTCACACCAAGTGCGGGCAAAGCCCAAGTACGGGTGAGTATAAAAATACTCAGTAGGATACCCCGAAGGCTCGAGGGAGCAAAAAAGGAGGTACCAACGGGTGAGCAGTAGATCAAACAGGGAATAGAAAAGGAGTACAACCGGGAGTGCAGTGGAGTAACAGTAGAGAGAGTCCAACTCAACCCAATGAGAGGAAAGAAGGTATACTTGTCCAGATACAAGGAGCTGGAAATGGTGAGAAGTTGAAATTCTCGTCGAGTCTTCGCTACCTATAGCAGGAGAGTAGACTCTTCCAACAACAAGAAGTTAGACACGGAAAGCACGTGCCATACCCCGCGCGTCTTCTACTCCCCTGGAAAGAGAGTAACCAAACCCAAGAAGTGGGTACCAGAACAAGGTATATATATATCCATATGCTCAAACAAGAAGCCCAAAAAAGATCGTATGGGGATCTCCATCCCGTAGTTCATCACAAGAAAGTGAGTAGCCAACAGTCCCAGAAGTAAACACCATCCATGACCAGCATCCCGCTTGTCTGCCTTGAACTGCAAGTCAAGGGGATCAAATCACCGTACCTTGAAACTATCCACTTTGGGAAGCACTGACTTGACCGCACAGTTTTAGGTCACGTCGTAAGGGTGCGTCTCGGTGGGGAAAGCAACCCTAATATTTGATAATTCTTGGGGAACGTCAAGACACACCTCTTCAATGCCCCGCAGTCGAGAGGTCTCCTCAAAGTCGACAGGTGACCCCCTACCCAGCCCCACTAGAAGGTGATCCCTAAAAGTCAACGAGTTCCCACTCGAGGGAGACCCGGCAAGAGTCGATGGGTGCCACACTGCCCAGTCCCGTAAAATGGTAATATAATAGAGGGCGACCCGGCTAAAGTCATCGACGAGTCCTAATGCCCAGTCCCGTAAAAGGGTACTCCACTGGAGGAGGATCAGAACCGTCATCAGGGACCACTTCCCAGCCCAGCTGGAGGTAAACCCGACATTGAGGACTACTTCCCAGCCTAGCTGGAGGTAAACCTAGTATCAGGGACCACTTCCCAGCCCCACTGGAAGTAAACCTAGAACCACTTTGGCCATCCCAGCTGGATGGTACTGCTCGGTGAACACCGCTATACTCCCCATCCCTGCTGGATGGCAACCCATTGGCCATCCCTGCTAGATGGTACTGCTCTGGCCATCCCTGCTGGATGGTACCCCACTGGCCAGCCCTGCTGGAAACAACCTCCTGGCCAGCCTTACTGGAAACAACCTCCTGGCCATCCCTACTGGAAATAACCTCCTGTGTAGAGGATCAGTTCCCACGTAATGTGTTGGTTACACTGAATCCACAAGAACTCTACTAGGGAACACGAAGGGATGGGAGGAACTCTCCGGGCCTCTCAGGGTGATCATGCTCTAATCCGCTGAGTCACTGTCAAAGCAGACTGAGACAAATCATCCCAGAAAGTGGGAAAAACACCCACGCTGTATGAGAACACGTAGTCGCGAATGGTTCCATAGTCCGATGAAAGGGGCACGGTACTGAAACCCCTCATAGCTGAAGAAACAGAGGAACCAAACCATCTCTGTTGGCCAAACGAGAACAGAACCAGGGGAAAAATCAACCCTGCTGGTCAACAGGTGAGAACAGGACCAGGGGAAAACTAAACCCAACTAGTCAACAGGCGAGAACATGACCAGGGAAAAACTCAACCCTGCGGGTCAATAATGAGAATAGGACCAGGGGAAAACTCAACCCTACTGGTCAACAACGAGAACAAAGGGACCCTCTACGTCGCGAGAGGTCAAAAGTATGTAAAGAAGAACACGACACGCACATGGGGCCCACACGACGTGTGGCCCCAAGTCAACCCCAACCAAGAGTACAAACGTTCTCAGGTACAAACATCCACATGTACCTCCCAGCGTTCTCGCATACTCCCAGAGTATGCCACGTCTCCAGCCCAAAGGCTAACATGCACACGACACCGATAATCAATGCGAAGGTGTAAACGTAACAACTCCAACTTTCCACCTCAACAACTAAGGCAAGACCAACTACACCTCTTCAAGCATATACTTCATTCACACAGGAGTGCACGCGATCATATTCCAAGGGTTCTCTGTAAACACCGCAGAAGGAACCACCACCGGTACACCTTCATATTTCCACATTTAATAAGATCACGCAAGAGGCTCCGCATGCCTGAACAGATTACAACGTTGTAATCCTTATGAAAAAACATGCGAGATAGACTACCTACTCACCTCAAATGGATATCCGACGGAAAATTCGCCAACACCGCTTTACACCCGAACGACGTCCCATGGTCCAGAGGCTCGGCCCCGAAAATAGTCGGGCGTATCACACCACTACGATCCCCTCAGGAAAACATGTCAAAAGGACTGCTCACTTGAGTGCAATAGATATCTGGAGAAAAAGATACATTCCGGCTCACCGCACACGAGCTGTGCTAGGTGGGACCCGCATCCCGGTCCCAAAGCACATTGAACGGATCACACAGTTACGATCCTCTCAAAAAAGAACACAAGATGGACTATTCACTTGTCCAAAACAGACACACGGCGATAAAGCTGGAAATCACCACCAACTCCAAAAAATGGCCCTCGTGGGGCTCACACCATCGTGCGGAATTAAAGCGGGCATATTGTGCCAATGCAATGCCCTCGGAAAAACACCCAAAATCGACTACTCGCACGCCCCGAACGGACGTCTGATGAAAAAGTTGTAAAGCGCCGCATGCAGCTCGAAAGACGGGCTGTGGGGCCCACACCTCAACTCTAGTTCCAATGCCCAAAACCACACTGGAAAACTCTGTCTCAACGCCAGGGTCACAAAGCCACTGACGACGCTCAAATCGGACATCGGATGTGTCCGTGCCGTCCAAAATAAGGACCCCCGAGAAAAATGCTCGTTCACTTAAAGTCGCGTCGTGGCACTGAGCCCCTCGTCTCAGAAATTAAAATTTTTTGTGACCATCTCAAAATCTCCTCCTCGAGCCGAGGTTCGTACTGCCATATACGACATGCAAAACGGACACCCGTAGCGAAAAATACGGGTGTTCGAAGTCGAGGGGACGATTTCCCCTTGGGCTGGACCGGCCTGGGCCGGCCCGCGGCTCAGCCGCACGGCCCGGACCTGATCCGAATTTCACCCGCATAGCCGACCGGCCCGCGTGGCCGGTCTCTTGGTCCGCGGGGAGATCCACCGAGCGCGGGTCTCGGTCCCCCGTGTCAAGCCGACCGACACAGCCGACCGGTCTTTCCCCGTCGCGCGCTGTCGCCCGACGCCCCGACTCGCCTTGCCGTCGCGCCCACACCCACCTCCGCACGTAGATCGCGCCGACGCCCGCTGCCGAGGAGCCACGCTGCCTGCCGCTGAAGCCACCCGTGCACCGCCACCTTTGAAGCCCGGACCACCCGCTGAAAAACATCAAACGACCTCCAAAACCCGCAAACTTCGGTGAACCGCTGCGGGCAGCTCGAGACTCAGAATTCAAATCCGTAACCAACGTCGGAAAGATCATAAAATATGCTATTCATTCATGTGTTTTTTTTCAAAAATCCAACAACAATTAGATGTGATTAATCATTCTCAAAATAGGTGTGGGGAGAATAAAATGAAACGCACGATCCTACCTCTTGGGCGTTTCCCGGAGCTTCGCCGTCGATCCGCCGGAGCTGCCGCACCTCACTAGAGTTGACGCACCTCTCCGAAGAGGTGGAGGAGAGGAGGAGTTCCTCCTTGAGAGCTTCTACCAGGGGGTGAACAAAGGGGGAGAGAGGGGGTGGGTGGGTGGGTATGTGTTTAAATAGAAACACACTTAACCACCCGTCCGTCGGTCCGAACCCAAACTTCCGGCAGGTTTTGAGATTAAGCCTACCTTAGGACAAACACCACCTTCCGATCACAACGATGGTCTCAGGAGTTTAATCCGAGGCCCTGTTCAAAAGTTATTAAACTCAACGCCCTATGCCTCCAAATTACAAAAACGCCCCCGGGGCCATTTTTCACTGACGGCCCGCGCCCGCATAACTTATACTTCTCATAGGGTAAACGACACGCTCCGAACTCAATAGTGACCTAGGTTTCCCCATCTGAGCCACCGTTTAAGAGATACTAAGTTTAACCATTAAACGGATAAATTAATTATTTAATTTATCCGTTTCACGTTCCGAAAGCGAGCGAGGGGTCCAAACGTCCCGTGCCGACATATTTTATGTCATTCCTAGGGTAGACACCCCATTCCGGACCCATCCGTGCACTTAGATCTCTGATCCGAAGCACCGTTTAAGAGTTATCCCATTTATTTTTCATGCCCAGTGTGAACGCACTGAAAATTTAATTCCGGACACAACAGGGCTTGGAATTGCACACCATCTGAAGGCGCTGCCCTGGAATAACATCAAGAATATTCCAAAGTCATTTATAGACAAAAACATGGTTCTTACATTATCGTTGAAGTGAAATACCTATCCATGTGACCAAATCCTTCACACCAAAAACAGTGTCCTTCGAAATATGTTCTGGAGAACCGTTATCTATTTGACTACCACCTTTGTTCTTTTTCTCTTTGATATCTCTTGACTATGGAACACACATACTGTGAATGTCCCATCTTCCCGTAGCAATAACACCTGAAATATGGTGCATTCCTTCATGGTACTTCAACACTATGAGTTTTCCCTTAGGATCTTTGAATATTCCGATTCTGCTTTGTGCCTAAATCAACTTTCAATCTTGGGACTGGTGCTTGCGGTCTGATTTCAATTGTCACAAATTTTTGTTTCTGATTAAGCCCTGAAACAACCTTAATGTCTAAGCTCAATTGCTGCTTCTTCCCTGCTGAACTACTAGGCTCCTCTTTTATCTTTTCAGTCTTCGTAATAACCTACTTTCCCAAGAATGTGTTAGGAATCAGAGGTTTTTCCTGGTCTTTGACTTTTTTCCACAGACTGAAAACTTTCTCTTCAAGCTCTTTGATATGCTTGATGCGATCTTTCAATTTTCCACTCAAGCCATCGATCTCCCTTTTCTGTTCTTCAATCTTGAGCTTATGCTCATCAACCTTTTCTGTGCCCTCTGGCCTCGAAGACTTAAGATTTTATATTTCTTTTACTAGCTCAGACTTCTCTTCTTCCTGCTGTTGCATGTAGAGTTTGGCATCATGTACCACCTTGTTGGCTTTCTTTGTTTTTGCTCTCCAAATATCTATCTCTTTAATAGTTTCTTCTAATTTAGCTTCCATGTCAACTCTCCCTTCAATTTCTTATTCTTCTTCATCAGTGTCAGTTTCTTCCTTTTCTTGAGCACTATCAAAAACAGCCACCATTGCATTTTGTCCATGATCTTTAAAATTTTCAAACTCCTCAACCTCTTTATCCTTAGACTCATATGAACTGTCTATTTCTTGTGAAAGAAGATTCTTCTTCTTGAGGAAATTTCTCTTGAACTGCTTCTTCCCTTTCACATAGGATGAAGATTTCTTCGTGGGATTTTCAACTTCATCTTCATCATTTTATTCTTGAAACTTTTTGGGGCATCTTGCAGCAAGATGACCAACTTTTCCACATCTAAAGAAAGCAAGTGGAAGTTTCCCTTTGAACTTTCCTTTTCCTCTTTGAATATTTGATGAAAGGAATGACATAACCTCATCTGTCTCTTCTTCTTCCTGAGAATCTTCAATGGTGAGCTTCTTCATGGCCTTAAATGCCATCTCTTTGTATTTCTCCTTTTCCATAGCCTCATTTTCATAATTCCTCATCTCATATGAAACCAAGGTACTGTGCAAATTGTCCAGTGTCAGCTCTTTGGGATCTTTATCTTCTAGTAATGAAACTTTAGGATTGAACCAAGGTGGAAGCTTCCTCAAGATGCACTTTACGATCTTTATATATTCAATGACTTCACCAAGTCCTTAAATATCTTCCACAAAAATATTTACCATGTCAAAGAATGCATCAACAGACTCATTCGAGTTCATTTTCAGATCTTCATACTTATTCCATAGCACTTGCAGCTTTGCCTCTCTGACCTTTGTATCTCCTTCATATATATTCTATAGTTTTTCCCAAATAGCATGTGACGTTTTTCAAGACATCACCTTTGTATAAATGGGATTGGAAAGGGCTTCCCCTAATGCATTAATTGCTTCGACATCAACATCCAACTCTCTATGATCAACTTCTGATAATGCACCACTATTAATATCAGCTGTGATACCATGCATAGCTACTGAAAACACATCCATTCCCAAAGATCGGAAATAGTGTTGCATTCGATTATTCCATATCTGAAAATTAAATCTGTCGAAGATCGGAATCCCTTTATGATTGGTGACCTCCATTGAGAGAAAAACTAGTATCAACCTCCCTCTGATACCAATTGTTAGGTCCACAAGCCTGAATACCCTGAGAGGTGGGGTGAATCAGGGTATGACTAATTTAAAATTAAATCCCGTTCTGATATTGTTTTAGTGTTAAGAAAACCACTCTTCTCTCTCTTTCCTGTTGCACTGTATAAACAGAAAGTAAAGCAAGCACATGACACAATAATATTTACTTGGTTCACCGCTAAGGGCTACGTCCAAGGAGCATACGCCGACATGTTGTCGGTCGTACCAAATTCCACTAAACTTCACTAGCTGTGGATTACAAGGTTCGGGCACAATCACTCTATCCCAAGCTCACTACCTTTACAAGGTTTAGGGTCAGCTCACTGCTTTCCCAAGGGTCACTCCCTATTTCTCTCTCTCTGGATCACTACTGGTGGAGAGGATCACCTTCTTCCTCTTCCTTTGCTCACTACTCTATAAAGGATCCACTCACAGTTTATAGACCTGTAGGTCTCTTCACTTGCATGAAAGAATGCATATTATTCTGTATGTAGATGCTTTGTTGAAGGATAACTTTCACCCTTAGATTAATATCTATTTGCACCGAAGGTATTGGGTAAACTTCCAGCTTCCACGCAGCCCGAAAACACTGCTGGAAAAACAACCTTACTTGGCGCGCAAGTCTAATCTGGTGCGCAAGTCACAACTGGCATGCAATTCTACCTTAGACACTTGCGCGACACAAGCTTCTGCAACTCCAAACTTTCATGACTCACTTCCCTTTACGCCCAAACCAATATTGGCGCGCAACTAACAACAATCGCCCTTCTTCAAATCTGGAACGCAAGTCCCACTTGCGTGTCGCACCACCACTTGCGCGACCACCATACCCACACGACGGGAGGTCTGATTCTTCAAAGTGTTGAACTTCGTTAAGAAATGAGGAGGGGTGGTCTAGTATTTATAGGCAATTTGACCACCCTGCGCGACGACACGTAAGTCTACCCTCAACGCGCAAGTCTCGGCATGCAGGTCTCTTCCTCTGTAAGTCACTTGCGTGACCCAGTTAAAAACTTTCTAGAACCTCTTTCCTTTTCCATATTTTGAAGTTCTAATCTTGAAAAACAACAGGCGCGCAAGTTTCCAATCCTTCTAGGCACTGGCGCGAAAGTCCTTTCTCTTAGCGCGCAAGTCACCTACGTGACCAACTCAATAGTTTCATAACCCTTATCTCTTTTCCATATTTTGATTATATGATCTTTAAAATCATATGGCGTGCAAGTTTTCAAGACATCAAGTACACGGCGCGCAAGTCCCTTTTCCAAAAACCACTTTTCTTCATTTTTTGATTTTCAGGCCCAAAAATTTTGCAAAAACTGGAAAATGACGCCACCTTGTATTTGTTCTTTTTGTACTGCCACCAGATCATCCATTCCTTTGTCGAAGTTCTTGAATCAAACATTGATCGTTAACCACATCTCTTGAACTTGACATTCCACCATGAAATCCCCTTTGTCAACAAATTTTAATGTCATGGTTTGGTTTGTCAACAATCACAACACAATTGTCCACTTTGTCAACAAACACAATCACCTAAAAAATGCTTCAAAGATACCTTGAGGGATTTTTTCCCAACAAACTATTTACAGAAAAAGTGAGATTCAGCTAAAAGAATCCAGTATGCATGAGTAGATAGATATAGAAATATCAGATTGCGAATTTTTTCATTCATTAAATGATGCTATAGGAATAGATAAAGAGGCTAGAATGGAATGTGTGGTTGATACTACTAATGAGGAGGAAGTCCCAGGGAGGCTAATAGTATAATTTATCCACATATTAAAAGATTTAGAATAAAACCTAAATGAGGATAAAAAATCACAAAAGGTATAGATCTAAGTACTTTAAATTGAAATTTTCAAGTTGAAGAGCCTAATCCAAACAATTATTGAATTATCTAAATATATTAGGGAGAAAAATAACTCCCAAGTTGAGGAGTTTTAAGGGATGTATTCCAAGGTGCAAAAAATTAACGTTGATTCTAAAAAGAAGGACCCAAATTTAAAATATATTTATAAATTAAATCACAAGATGAAAGAACTAATTGCACAGATGATAGATATTTTTGATAAGATTCAAATTATACAATAGGAGATAGTATGTCCCATGGACTCTACTGCTCAAATGAAAAAGGATATGAAGTAAAAAAGTGAAATAATAAACAAAATCACTCATGAATTACAGGAAGCTATGTTTTTTCCTAAATCACTCAAGGTGAAATTGAATGCTCAACTTGAGTCAAGGACTAAGAAGGTTTAAAAATTTAATGAATAATGAAAATCATCTGAGAATTAGTTATATGACAAGGGTAAGACCAAATTAAAAGACGATTTACATTTTTTGTTTTAATACCCTTTGTAAAGATATAAGAAAATGAATAAAACATATACAATATAAGAGGAGAATAATAAATATATTATCATTCCATGAAGGACTTACTCTAGGGGAGAACTTGGTATTGACAATTATGGAAACTCTCAAAGGTATAAGAGAACAAAATACCTAAAAATTACCAAGAAGATTGAAATTATTATAGGTGTTGGAAAAAAACATAATAAAGCCTATATAAATGGTAATGGTAATCCAGTTGTCACGAACCAGCCCGGGTACCCTGGTAGCATGATAACCGAGCTGGCCCTGACATAGCCCGAAGGGTGTTCCCGATCCCCACGGGTCAACGACTAGCACCTGGAATCACACAACATGCAAGTGGGAATGATTTCTGCCACAAGAATGCGGAAGCAATAGAAAATTAAAACAGTATGTATTACAAAAGACACTCCACCAGGAGTAATGTACCAGAATACCAAGAGTCAGAAAAAGCCCAAAGTACTATAACCCAAGTACTAAAAAGGAAAAAAAATATCCCCAAGGTCTCTAAGGACAGAATACACCAAGAGAAGGTCAATAGTTGGATCCTCCTCCAAGAGATTCCTTCCCTTTGCTCGAGCCTGGAAGAAGGAAATCTACAAACACCCAAAGGAAAAAGTAGGGTGTGAGCCTAAGCCTAGTAGGATACCACAAAAGATTCCATAACATATTACAAATATATATTATCCAAAGGAAAAGCTTTGAATTTTCAAATAAATAGGTTCGACAATTCAAAAGAAGATTCTAACAAAATGTGCTGAACATTTTCAAATGATGGGAATAAATATTTCAAGCAAATGCTTTAAAAAATAAGGAATTTTTCTAAAACAATGGATCATGTAAAACATTTATATAAAATAGTTTATATAAATTCAGCAGGCATGTAAGGCAGTTCACAAGAATTGGCATACATTTATATCTCAAATATAAATAAAAAAGTGAGAAACATTGTCATCTTCCAAAAGGTATGATAATATTAACCAGTTATAGGATTCCACACTCTCTATGTGAACTCAGCAAAATGTGTATACACACGTCCCTATGACACTGGCCAAAGGAGACTCGTCTCCAACCCGTACGGTTTGGTCGCATTGTTTGACAAACTGTGCGCTAACCGTGTGTGAGATACTGCCTTGGCCACCATTCTCGCACGATTTGTCCACACGGTTAGAAAAATCATGTGCCGCTCGTGCAGAAGCTATTGTCCAGGTTTCAAGGTTGGAACAGTTTGGTCATATGGTTTGTCAAACCGTGCACAAACCGTGCACAACACACTGTCCTTTATATTTCTTTAAAAGTTCACCCAAACACACCCCAAGTTGCTACTCCACAACATTGGTACTTAGAAACATCAAAATTACCTTAAAACGTAACGTGATTTTACAACCTCCCCACCATAAGACCTTTCTGTCCCTAGAAATCCTATGAAGAAACCTCCACATGAAAAAGATGAGGCCACTGATCTCTCATTAGAGCCTCCCTTTCCCACATCTTATGAGAATCAGAACCATGCTGACATAGTACATAGACCAGAGGTATCATTCTCCCACGAAGTACCTTTGTTTCAGAATCAACAACCTTGACTGTTCGTTCAGTCATAGATAAATCTGGTTCATTCTCAAGATCACTCCACCTCACAACATGAGATGCATCAGAGAGATACTTTCGCAGCTGCGATACATGGAACACGTTATGTATCGACATCAGCTTTGGTGGTAGAGATATATGGTAAGAAAATTTCCCTACAAGACCAACAACCTCGAAAGGTCCCACAAAATAAGGAGCAAGCTTCCCTTGCTTCCCAAGATGTTGATGACCTAATCAGGGTGAAACTTTCAGGAACACCTTGTCACCAACTGAGAACTCTAAAGGTTTATGGCGATGATCAACATAAAACTTGTATCGTCTCTGTGCTATCAACATTCTCTAACGATGCAACTAGATCTTAGTTGTCGTCTCTTGGACCAAACTCGGTCCTACCAAAGGGCTTTCACCAATATCCAACCAACATAAAGGAAATTTACAAGGATGACCATACAAAGCCTCAAAAGGATCCATTTGGTCTCGGACTGATAAATGTTGTTATAAGAAAACTCAACTAGCCCTAGATGATCATCCCAAGATCCACCAAAGTCGATAACATATGTGCAGAGAATATCCTCAAGGATCTAAATAGCTCTCTTTGTCTAGCCATCTGACTGTTGATGGTAGGCCATGCTCAAACGGACCAGATATCCCAATGCCTCCTGAAGGCCTCTCCAAAAGTGAGATGTAAACTGAGGATATCTATCAGAGACTATTGTAGACGGAACTCCATGAAAATGAACAACTTCTTTCACATAGATATTTCCCAACTCCTCCACTTTGGTTGTATCTCGAATAGGTATAAAGTGAGCTAACTTGGTCAGTCTGTTGATCACAACCCATATCACATTCTTCTTCCTCTAGGTTTAAGGTATCCCAACCACAAAGTCCATAGATATTTCACCCCACATTAATGTTGGGACTGGAAGTGGTTGAAGCAAACCCGAAGGTTTCTGGTGCTCGGCTTTCACCTGCTGGCATGTATAACAACGACATAAAAACTTAGCAATGTCACGTCTCATACCTAGACACCAGAACTGTTGCCGCATTTCATAGAACATCTTCATGGTTCTTGGGTGTATAGGCCACTGAGAGTTATGGAAACCCCCCATCACATCCTTCCTTGTCGCTAATGACACAACGTAACGGTTTCGATAACACAAAACACCCTCTTTGGAGAACGACCACTGAGTGTCGGTCTCCCCACCATAAAGAGAGTCCCTAATGCTATGGAATTCATCATCCAGTTGTTGTTTCTGAAGAATTAACTCGAGGAGAGAAGAAGTTAACTGAACACTGGATAAAGAAACATCATTCCCCTTCCACTGAACTCTAATATGCAACTGAGCAAAAAGATCCATCAAACTCCACTCTTCTAAATATTCTTTCATATCATGTGATGGAAGTTTCCAGGTTAACGCATCTACAACTACATTCTCTTTCCCCAGTGTATAGGCAATGTCAAATTCGAAAGATTACAGGTACTCCACCCAACACCTTTGGTGGAGATTCAAATATTTTTGAAAGAAGATAAAACTCAAGATCTTGTGGTATGAATAAACAATAAAACTTTCTCCATAAAGGTAATGTCTCCAACACTTAAGTGTGTGCATTACACCTGTATGTTCAAGGTCATGGGTAGGATAGTTCTTCTCTTGAGTCTTAAGATGACGAGACCCATAGGCAACAACATGATTACCTTGCATGAGGACACATCCCAAAACTAAACCCTATGCATAACAGAAGACCACATAACCTATCCCAGCCTCAGGAAGAGTTAACACTGGCGCAATAGTCAAACGACACTTTAGCTCAACAAAAGAACTCTAAAATTTATCATTCCCGGAAAAATTCCCACCCTTTCAAGTCAGAGCAGTCATTGGAGAAGCTAAATTTGAGAAGTCGTTAACAAACCGGCGATAATATCCTACTAAGCCCAAGAAGCTCCAAATCTCGAAAACAATTCGTGGTTGCTCCCAAGTCATAACAACCTTCACATTTTCAGGATCAACTGATATTCCTTGTTCTGACAAGACATGTCCCATTAATTTCACTTCCTGAATCCATAAATCACACTTTTAAAGCTTGGCATAAAGTCGGTGATTTCTAAGAAGACTCATAACTGTTCTCAGAAGATGCACATGTTCTTACTCAGACTTGGAGTAGACAAGAATATCATCTATAAAGACTACCACGAAAGTATCTAGATACTTAAAGAAAACCTTGTTCATCAAATCCATGAAAAATGAAGGAGCATTTTTTAGGCCAAAGGGCATAACATGGTACTCATAATGGCCATACCTACTTCGAAAAGCGGTCTTATGAATGACAGATTCTTTTATCCTCAACTGATGGTAACCTGATCGAAGGTCAATTTTTGAAAACCACTTTGACCATTTCAATTAATCAAATAAATCATCAATTCATGGTAATAGATATTTTTTCTTTATCGTAACTCGAGTGAGCTTTCGATAATCAACACATAAGCGAAGAGAACCATCAGCCTTCTTGGTGAAGAGAACTGGTGCTACCCAAGGTGACACACTCAGGCGTATAAATCCTTTCTCAAGAAGATTTTCTAACTGAGGCTTCAGTTCTTTTAGTTCAGCTGGATCCATTCGGTAAGAGGGAATATAAACTGGTTGAGTACCAGGCATTAAGTCAATAGAAAAGTCAACCTCTCTTACTGGTGCCAAACTAGAGAAGTCAGAAGGAAACACGTCGGGAAACTCAGCGACTATTGGAGGAAGATCACCACACATTGAATATCTCTCCAGATCAAAATCAAACACTGATATAAATTTCCCCAACTCTGGATAAGAGGGTCCAAATCTTCTTGACCTTGGGTCCTATTCTCCTTGAAAAACAAGGGGCACACCACTAGGTGTAGTAATATAGACCCATCAAAGATAACAATCAATCTGGGATTTATTGTAAATGAGCCAATCCATCCCAAATATGACATCAAAAAGTTTCCTTTCGAGAACCAAGAAACTCCAAGCATGATCAACATCTAATAGAGAGAAGACACAAGAAGGACTACGGAGACCCTTCTCTCTCATTGTACCAAGGGGTGTAGTAATATCCATCGCACAAGATAAAAGTTCCATAGAAAGATTAAGCATATTAACAAGTTGGGTTGAAATAAAAGAGTGAGATGCGCCAATATCAAAAAGAGTTGTCACTAAAGATGAAGCTATAGTAATGGTACCTCTCAGAGTTGTAGGACCCACATCAGCTACCTCTAGAAACTCTTCCACTACATGAAGAAGCATCGTTCTGGATGCCAGTGGCTGGAACCCTTTTTCACGTGAATCATTTTATTTCCCCACAGTTTCTAGAGGCGTTGATGATCCTTTTATACTATGTGGAGTAGAGAAGTGATGGAAGAATCTCTTTAAGTTCCCTAAATGTCCGTATGATCTACAGTTCTTGGGTGCCTTAGTGCAAACCCTCTTAGAATATCTTGGCTTTCCACACTGATATCAAGTCAAAGAAGACCCTCTCATTTCTACCGGAGGTCTGGAATGACTCTGTTGTCGAGAACTACCATGAGAAAATTCATGCTTCTGTTTTCCTTTAAAGAAACCAACAATGCCACTAGGAGGGAAAAGAACCTCCTTCAACCTTGACTTCCCTTCCAGGTCCATCTCAACCATCATGACCCTATCCATCACATCAGCATAAGTGGGTAACTTCATTAAGAAAAACTGAGAACAGATATCTGATCGAAGTCCCAACTCGAATCGTCCATCCTTCATCTTCTCATTAGATACAATATCAGGAGAAAACTGTACCAACTCAGAAAAACGATTTGAGTACTCAGTCACGGTTTTTTTGGCCTGCTCAAGCTTGAAAAACTCAACAGCCTTGGCCAACACCAATGATTTTGGATATAAATGGTTAGTGACAATAACCCTAAAGTCTTTCCACTCCAAAATCTCATGTTTCCCAGCCGTCACCATCATGTCCCACTATCTCCTACTTGGTCCCTCCTGTACGAAGGTGGCACACTTCACCTTGATCACATCAGGTGTCTCCAAGAACCCAAAAATGCATTCAATCTTACTCAACTATTCTTCAACATGTTGAGGGTCAGTGGAGCCTTTGAAAACTGGTGGATTCTAGCATAGGAACTCTTGAGAATGACTTCAAAGAATATCACTACGAGGATCTATAGGTGGAGTTTGAATAAGAACTAGAGGTGGTGCCTGCCCTAGAGCTTGGACAGTGCGAACAATCACCTCAACCAGACTCGGGTCCACAATAGGACTTGCTTGCTGAGATTCAGTAGCAGCCTATTTTTGGATCCTATTATCACGTCTTCTCGGAGGCATGTTGCTACACAACATAAAAATACATTTGATTAACACTAAAACAAAGTAACAAGGAAAACTATTCTTAATAGAAGTGATTAACAATATTTGGATTCCACTCTATCCAAATCAAAACAGAAAAAATACTAGAACTAATCCACAAGTCATATTTCCCTAACCAACCCTAGTGACTTAAGGTTCATTGTGGAGAGAGCTGGCTAGGCACTCAATCACAACTACCTCCTAAGTCCCAACAAGAATACTCAAATTCATACTATCATCAAGGTAAGATGATTAACCTGCCCTCTGATACCACTTTGTCTCAAACCAGCCCGGGTACCCTGGTAACCCGATAACCGAGACAGCCCTGACATAGCCCGAAGGTTGTTCCCGATCCCCACAGGTCGGTGACTAGCACCTGGCATCACACATCATGCAAGTGGGAATGATTTCTGCCACAAGAATGCGAAAGTAATAGAAAATGAAAACAATATGAATTACAAAAGACACTCCACCAGGAGTAATGTACCAGAATACCAAGAGGCACAAAAAGCCCAAAGTACTACAACCCAAGTACTAAAAAGGAAAAAAACAGCCCCAAAGTCCCTAAGGACACAATATACCAAGAGAAGATCAATAGTTGGATCCTCCTCCAAGAGATTCCTTCCCTTTGCTCGAGCCTGGAAGAAGGAAATCTAAAAACACCCAAAGGAAAAAGTAGGGTGTGAGCCTAAGCCCAGTAGGATACCACCAAAGATTCCATAAGAGATGAAAAATATAAATTATCCAAAGGAAAAGATTTCAATTTTCAAAGAAACATGTTTGGCAATTCAAAAGCATATTCTAACAAAATATGATGAACATTTTCAAATGATGGGAATAAATATTTCAAGCAAAGGCTTTACAAATGATGTAATGTTTCTAAAACAATGGCTCATGTAAAACATTTATATAAAACATTTTATATAAATTCAGTAGGCATGTAAGGCAGTTCACAAGCATTGGCATACATTTATATCTCAAATATAAATAAACAAGTGAGCAACATGGCCATATGCCAAAAGGTACGATAGTATTAACCAGTTATAGGATTCCACACTCTCTTTGTGAACTCCGAAAAATGTGTATACACACATCCCTATGACACTATCCAAAGTAGATTCATCACCAACCCGTCGGGGATGTGACCCACCGCAAGTATGTTTTAGAATGTTGACGTAGCGTCGAGTGTATCCAAATAACTCACTAACTACCTAAGGATTTCATGCACTCTTACATGATGGGGGAAATATTTTAAGAATGATTAAAATATGATCAATCCCATTATTCCATTTCAAAAGTTCCAATTTCATTCCATTTAAAACCAAAATAGGGTTTATTCAAAACATACAATTTTCACAAGATAAATCCAATGGGTTTCTATCAAATCATTTTAAGCCATTTTCACCAGTTTGAAATCCATTCAAAACCAATTTGATAATTACAAAATTATTCCCACAATTAAATTCGACAATTTAATTGAAATCATTTCCATCAAATCCACAATTTAAATCCAAAAATTTAAATCGGTCAATTCCCATAAATACACCCAATTCAATGGATTGGGGTTTTCCAAATTTCCATGCCAAATCCATTTCAAATATCTTGATTTATTGGAATCGTGTTTTTTTATCAATTTAATTGAAAGAAAACTTGAGAAATTGAATTTAAATTAGTAATTTAAATAAATCAATCAAATACAATGATAATAAAATTTTCAAGTCGGGACAGAACCACCTACCTTGAAGGTTTTGACCAAAACCACAACGGTCGAGGACGCTTAAGAAAACCGGGTTTCTTCTTCTAGAACTAACCTTAGATATCTTCTCCTAGAAAGATCAAGACCAAATCTCATCAAATTTGGTACCAAACACTTAGATCTACCCATAACGGATGTAGATCTAAGAAACTAAGAGAATAAGAGAAGTAGATCTAAGTAGATCTAAGAGACCGATCAAGAACAATGAAGAACGATCACATACCTAAAGAATCCGGCTTCGATTCACCAAGAGGAGCCTATAGATTGCCTCCGGAATGATGGGAGAACCCATCTGACCTTAGGAGAAGAAAAATCCCGAGTTAGGGCCGCTTAGGTGAAAAAACAAGGCACTTAGAGGAAAAACCGAGCGAGATCCACAATTTAAGGATCTCATTTATGTGGCCACACGATTTGACAAACCGTGCGCTAACCGTGCATGAGCTACTGCCTTGTCCACCCTTCTCATATGGTTTGGCCACACGGTTAGACAAAACGTGTGCCGATCGTATAGAAGCTACTGTCCAGGTTTCAAGGTTGGCATGGTTTGGTCACACGGTTTTTCAAACCGTGCATAAACCATGAACAACACACTTTTCTTTATATTTCTTAAAAATTTCTCCCAAACACACCCCAAGTTTCTAATCCACAACAGAGGTACTTAGAAACTTCAAAATTACCTTAAAACATAACGTGATATTACACCAGTGATCCCGATAAGATGGTATGGAAACATGTGATACTTTTTTGGGATGCTTAGACACATTTACAACTTCTTCAATAAAGCATTGGAATACATTAATTATTGTGAATATGTAGGGAAACTTGAAATACTAAGCCAAAAAGCACAGTAAAGAAAGTATATTTAATATTGAAATAAATATTTCCTCGATTAACATGCCTTGAGTGGATGTTTTAAGAAACTTTAACTAGAAATAATGAAGAGAACTTTCCTACAACCAATGACAGTGATGTTCCCTTGATAAAAATATTAAAAGGGTAAATAAATAAGGCCATAATTACGAAAATATCCTAAAAATTAGTTCTAAATATTTTTTGGTAACAAAAATTTCGTGGAAATACAAGAAAAAATCTTAGAATAAAGAATGGTTCTCACATATTGTTGAAACCAAAAGGTCTCATGTAAAATAATTTTCCCAAAGAAAGGAAAATATTGAGAAAGCTAATGAATCTTATAGGTTTGAACAAGGAATTCAGAAGGTTTGGAATATAAAAGATGTGTTTGGGATGAAGTAAGAAATACATGATGAAAGGATAACCTGAGGGAGAGAATATTTTGTTTTGGGTTGTATATAAAAGTTTAAGCCCAATGATACTAAGAAGAAGTTTTAGCATATCAAAATAAATTCAAATCAGAAGATGAATTCCAAATTACATAGGAACATTATTGGGGATTTATAGAACTTGGGTGAACTGGGCTAGAGTTTTCTGGTGTGTTATATTTATTTTAAATATATTTTGGGGTTTTTCAAGGAGTTTTAAATATAAGGGTGGTTGTTCATATGAAAATAGAAGCCCAAAATATGTATGTAAATGGATTTTTTTTATAGTATTTTCAAATTTTTTCAGTTAAGAATACTAGTTACTATGGTGATGTTTTGTGAATTTTTTAATGTGAAAGAAGGCTTTCTGCAATTTTTCATGTTCATTATGAAGTAAAGTATTTTAATAATGAATTTTAGTACATGGTTCAAATAGGGAGTTCACAAAAAGAGTATAAGGTGGATTTCACAGCTGAGTACACAACTTTCATAGTCAAGAATGTGGCCAATGTAGGAATGTTAATGGTTTATTTATGATCCACATGGAAATAAGGTGGTGGTTTTCTGGTCCACTTAAAATTTTTAGTATACAGTGATCATTTGGTGATCCTTAAATAACCATGAAGTTAAGTATGTGGTAGCATAATAATTATGTGATTTCTTATCACACCATGGGCTCAGAATGTAGCAATACAGATGCTATTAGCCTAAAGCTGATGCCTAATTCAATAAATTGGCATAAGATACATGTATTAAAATCCAAAAAGGACCAAATAGTTTAGTAGTTTTAGTATACTAGATACATACTTGAGTCTTAAATTACATTTTAAAAAACAAATTACAACATTGTTTTTTAAGAATAACATATTCCCTATAGCATACACTTGAATATCAAACATATTACACTTTGAAGATTTATGATATATAAAAAAATAAGGGTGATCTCAAATGAGCAGTAAGGGTTAATTACAATGGAAGAAATCATGAATCAATAATAATAATGAATATTGTAAAGTAAATAACTAGATACACATGCCATGTAATCAAAAAACCGATAAGAGAGTGTATCCATAGATAATATCAATGTGAAAATATCATGTATAATAATCAATATGGAAAGGGAAATAACTGAACACACATACCATTTAAGTAATATGAATATTATTAAAATATAATACATAATAAATATGGAAATGCAAACAACTCAACACACATGCCATTTAAATAATAAATTGAGAATGAAATGAATCCATAGATAATATCAATTTGAAAATATCAAGGATAATAATAAATGAATTCTTAATAAAGTTAATTCATAATTATTGGATGTCATGTCTTAGGCACATGATACCTCTACCATCAAGACAATTCATAAGAATGTTTGAAACTATAAGTAGAAACCCTTTTAATGATATCTTACTGATCTGTCTCATGATACCCACCAATGCATCGGGGGGATATATAATTATAGTTCCCACCCATCACTGCATGTACAAATCATTACTCACATAACAAATAATCCATTTAATTCATTAAAAATGTGCCTTATCATGAAATATCCATATTGAGTAAATGATATGAATTTATCAATATTTCCTTAGATAAAAAAAATAACTTTTAATGTAAAAACTGTATTTAAAAAATGGTACATAGTTTAGGAAATAATAATATAAATAATGAAATAATATGTATATTTAATATAAATATAATTACCAATGAAAATTTATTAAAATAAAGTGATTGTATCAACAGAAATTTAACAATCAGAAAGGAAAGTGAGATTGTACAATAACTTTTACCACTTAGTAATTTTAAATTCAAATCCAATTGGAATAAATGGTTCAATGGAAACTTAAAATAACATTAATTTTGAATGAATTAAGATATTAAATGTCAAAGGGTAAGTATAATCATCACATGAAAGTGAATTAGTTCATAATAACAAATATGTCTCAATGGAATGTAAATTGAGATGAAATCCTTTACCTCACCCTTCCTTTTTGTTGAACATTATTTAACCTCTTGTACAGTGGTTTTAAAAATGTTATTAAATTATTAAAAAACCATATTAATATTTATAATATCATATATTATCCTTTTATAACATCTTATCACATTTTTGTTAATAATATTTTTCTTATTTTCATTGATTCATGTGTTAATTTCCTTGTTTTCTCATGAATGTTTCATCATGAAAGATCCAATTTTTGTGCATATTATATAGTTATATCATCTATAGGATAATAATAATGACATAATTATAATATTTATACATCAATTTTACTTTTAAAACCAATCATTAAAGACAATTATAAACAATTAAGTACGTTATGGTCATGGATATGACATGCCATACGTACGCATGAGTAACATTTCCATTTTTCAATGATATTTAATGAAAGGAGGTAAGTAATATTTTATCTTTCCAGAATTATCATAATATAATAAATACCATATAATTTATTTTAATATACTTATATACATTATTCATGTGGTGTGGTGATGAAAAGAGCGTCACATCGCTTCGTGAATGGGGTAGTCCACACGCACATGAACGATGTTATCATATTTAAGTGAGTGAAAAGGTAGGAAAAATATTATATTTTTGGAATTATAAATGTTTCCTAAATATTATAATTATTTAATTTATATCTCATATAATGATTAAATTTATCCTTATTACATTCCATATAAATCTTTAGTGAAATACGAATCATATCCCTTCGTGAGGCGGTAGTTCGTTGTACACACGAGCGACGTTATAGTATCCCCTACGGAATGAAAATTAAAAAAATGATATGACGAATAAAAAGTAATAATTATGTTATAAATATAATATATATACTTTATATCTATCATCATTCCCAATCATTAAAGTTGGTAATGGAATAACGAATGGCATCAGTTTGCAATGCGGTAGTCCACCATACACATGAATGATGATTTTGTAACCCATTTGATGGAAGTGATGATTGTTGTAGGTCATGAAATTATTATAAAAAATCCTATTATATTTAATATAATAATTTTATTATATCACAAGGTTTTAATAATAATTAAAGGAGGTGGAGAAAGTAATAAATTTAAAATGCTCTTTGAATAACGCTACCTATTATTCAGGTGTCCTCCTTAGGTTTACACCAAAAGCCTAAATAGGTTGTATTTATTCAAAAAAATAAGGCTTATAAGAGCATATTAAATAAGTTGGTAAGTGATTTGGGTAGGTCTAATTAAAACAAATTAGGTTTTAAGGTGTGAATAAGGGATGAGAGTGAGTTTCCTTTTATAAGTGAGGTGAGTGGCACACCTGTAATTTTTTGAAAATATTAAATCCTACCCACATTTTTATCATGACACATGTCATG
Source organism: Viscum album (assembly GCA_963277665.1). Taxonomy (NCBI): domain Eukaryota; kingdom Viridiplantae; phylum Streptophyta; class Magnoliopsida; order Santalales; family Viscaceae; genus Viscum; species Viscum album. The sequence continues at coordinate 2,107,826,002 of OY728156.1, read as the reverse complement.
AAAATTTCAATCCAAAGATATTTTAATGAGGGGAGATAGATAATTACCCCAAAGTCTTGCCTCTAGTTTTCCCTAGGTTGGTGACTAACACTGAGGGTAAAAAACTCTCATTAAATGGGAGGCATTACCCTCTATAATAATATAGGATCTTGAGATAAGATGAATCATTCAAAAAAAAATACTTGGAATAATATAAATAGAAACCAAAACTAACCCACATGCATGTATAAATAAAACTTATATAGATAAAATTCTCTAAAGTAAATACCCAATAGAAAAGATAAGGCAACAACACAACAACTATCCAAATGTACGAGCTAGTAATGTCCAATATGGTCCACGTAGTCCTCCTAGAAACCTGAAAACTAGTTTATATATATTGGGTTATCATATAATTATACTTAGTAGGAAAACAAAATTCTCTCATGAGAATGTGGAATAATCAAACTAATTCACCTGTGAGAAAACCGTAGAACCAACAACACCTAAACATGTCAACTATCCATCCTAAACCTCACCAAGGCTTTCTCAACAAATAATGCAAGCCAAGTAATATAGTATAAAAACAATAATATTTATAAAGGGTACTCCACACTAATTTCCCACTGGTACGATACTCTCACATCCCTATGTCGTATGTCATGAGGCTCCCACCTCTTATGTAGACCACAATGCCCCAAAAGCATGATAACATCACATCTCACCCCTAGACACCTGGTATCACCCCCCCCCCCCACAAGCACGACCACATCACATCTCACCAGATAACACCTTGTCCATCACATCATAAACATAAATAGAGTAGTAGGGTATCATGAAGATGAATGAAATCAACATCTTACCCTCCTCCTACCATGCACTATCCCCACCACAAGACACCTCATCCCATCTCATCTCACCCAAAAACACCTAGGCTACGTCACATCTCACCCAAAGAAACCTAGGATCTCTAAACCATAAGAATGATGACAACGTATCTCACCCGAAGACACCTGGGCTATCACAACCACCATCTAGTTCACTATCATACCTCCAGCGATCACATCCTGTGTAATACCTACCTCTCCTAGAAGAGAGAGAGAGGGAAAGAGCAAGTACCAATCCATATTTCCTCCTCACCAAATTTCAGAAAAAACACCTACCGCATGGCTATGTAGGTATTGGAACATAGTTCTAGATGTGAGTGGGGTGTGTATATAAATAAAAAGGAATATAAATGTATATAAATATAGCCACACACAATCCCAACCTAATGGTTTTAAACCAAACCATAACCAACTCACAACATCATCAATTTTGCTGCCACCTCTAAATGCATAACACCATACAGGACACAAGCCACATTTCACATTTCCAAACAATTATCATCATCTATTAAATTTATTTCAGTATTAAGAATAAATCACATTAAAACACACAACCTATAATTTTTTTATTAATTATCCATTATCATCCCATTAACAAAACCAGAACCCCATCGATTTGAAACATTATTAAACAATTATTAAATCACTGCCCAAGAATCTAGCATAAAAAAATTATACGTCAAAATCATCTCATCATTTCTATCACAAAATCTCCTCACCAACCCAAGTGCACAAACAAACAAATGATACCTCACAGTCCCAAAATCATGGAAAAAACAACAACCTCGCCGCCCCAAATCTCAACCACATATCACCCATTAACCCCACATCCCTTCTAAAACACACATCACCATCCAATAATATCTTCCTAAGTATAAAATTCACACCCAAGACATATCCTCCAGCATATGGATAGTTCACTCCATATTCCAATCTTTATGAGGGTGGAAAGTAGTGCTGATGCGTAACTGAGTGCCAAAAGCATTCTATAATCCCCTCAAGACCCATGAGGTAAATTGTTCATTATGATCTGAGATAATGGAATTTGGAACTCCATGTAACCACACCACCTCATCTATATACCTCTTATTCAAAGCATCCATTGTGCTCAAATCCTTGATCATTAGGAAGTGGGAACACTTCATCAACTGATACACAATCACCCAGATAAAATCACAAACTGTCTGAGCTATAGGTAAACTTGTAATGAGATCCATCAATATTTTATCCTATTTCCACTAAATAATATCCAAATGCTATAAAAAATGATAGGAACACAATACTCAGCCTTTACCAGCTAGAAAATCAATATCATTTCTACAAACTCTACCACTTAACATTTCATCCTGGGCCACCAAAACTACACCCTCAAGACACAATACATCTTGGAAACCCCTAGGTGTACCACTAAAGGTGAGATATGAGACTCATGAAGGACCCACCCATGTATAACTACCGGAACAAAAAACCTCTGAAAAGAAAACATTTGGTTCCAACCATCCTCCGACCATCCCTTCAGAGCATCACCATGGACAACATGATATCACATCACCTATGCGTCTAAGTCTCCCCCACTGAGACTCCTCTGCTTGCCACAACAGAGAAGACTACACCACCATTTGAAAAAAGTACCCTCTATTATCATCCACCCTTGAATCTAAGTTCAAGGATTTCGAATCCTCCATTCACTACTACAAAACCCGCGTTTAATAGCACTTGTATTTATCAGCGCTGGAAAAAAGCATTGATAAATGGAATCTTTATCATTGCTAAAGAAAGCTCCAATAAATTTAACTATTTATCAGTGCTTTATTTTTAGTACTGATAAAGGGCACCATTTATCATTGATTTATTTTTAGCACTGATAAAGGATACCCTTTATCAGTGCTTTATTTTTAGTGCTCATAAAGGGTTCCTTTTATCTGTGCTATATTTTAACGCTTATAAAGGAGTCCTTTATTAGAATTTTTAGCGCTGAAAAAGGAAAAAATAAATAAAATAAAATAATGAAATAAATAAAAAATAAAAAACGATTTTATTAAAAAAAGAATGATTTTTTTGTTAATTAAACAATTATTAATAAAAATGAATAAATTGATTATACTATATATAAATTATAAATACTAATAAATAGTATGTATTAAATATATATAGATATGAAAAATGAAAATTATACAAATTAAAATTAAAAGTAATTTAATTGACAAAAACATTAAACATTTTTATTAATTTGATGATTATTGATAATGTTAATAAATAATATATATTAAATATATAGATATACATTAATATATATAAATATGATTTATATGTTATAAAATATTTATGCACTATATTTAATGAATAATGGGTAATAATTAAAAATTAATATGAGAGTAATCGACTTATAATTGAATATCATTTGATTTTTCAATTTAACATAGATCAAATGTGTGTTATATTGATTTCACATATTTGTAATTAATGATTTTTTGTATAAACACACAAACACAAAACAAATCATTTTTTGTCAATATTATTGAAGTGTAATTATTTTTAATTTATTCAATTTCAATCATTTTTAACCTGCATGCACTTAAAATTAGTTATTTACTGATAATGTTAAAAAAATATCTATAAAAAAAATTTATAATTTTTTTATAAATAAATATATTTAAAAATGTACATTCTATATTTATAAAATTATATATTTATTATTATAAATAAATAAATATTTTTTAAAATTATTTATATAATTATAAATAAATAATTATATATATTTAAATAATTATAAATAAATAATTATATATATTTAAATAATTATTAAATTTATAATAAATTTACTTAAATAATGAATATATTTACTATATTTATATTTATAAATATTTATTATATATATATATTTATATAAATATATATAATGATATATATATATTTTAAAATATTTATATAACTATAAATAAATAATTTTATATTTAAATAATTATAAAATTATGATAAATATATTTAAATAACGAATATATTTAATATATTTATATTTATATATATTGATTAAATATATACATATTTAGAATTTTTTTCTTATAATTATAATTATAAATCCTTTATTAGTGCTTTTTTGGCACTCATAAAGACGAGGCTTTATCAGTACTAAAAAAGCACTAATAAAAACAATATTTATCAGCACTAAAAATTTGGTAATGATAAATATAGATTTTATGAGCAATTTTTTATCACTGATAATGACTTATATTTATCAGCGCTAAAAAACGCTGATAAATATGCTTTTTATCAGCACTTAAATAATAAGCGATGATAAAAGGACTCTTTATCAACGCTTTTTTTAAAAGCATTGATAAAAGTGTCCCGATATAATTAAAAAAACCTAAACTGTTGAAAAATCTTTGAGGGCGCTTTTTATTCATTCTCCCCTTTCTCTAACCCCGGTTTTCTACCACCTTTCCTTCAATCTCTTCACCTTATAGTCTGAGATCTTTTTAATGGTGTTTCGAATCTTTATATATCAACCTCAGAGTACAACACGGCATAATATCTTCTTAATATCACCTTTATTGTGCGTTTTAAGTAGCATCACCCTTCAATGGACACCTTTGATTGGTTAATATTCGAGTCTTGGGGGTTGCAAGATCGAGCAATGGTAGGTCAGCTTGTCAAAAGGAACATCATGATTCAGTTTGATTCTGAGGAAGATCTGGCAAGGGATTGGTCTAGTGCCCCCTGTAGCAGCAGTGACTTCCAGTTATATCTATTCAGGTGGTCATATGACTTCTATATGAAGCGAAACCTTCCAACAACAGTAACTTAGGTCAGGTTCCCCAATCGCTGTTTTCCTTTTCAAAATCAAGTGATTATATGCATGCCAGGGAATCTTATTGGTAGATATTTATGTTATGATAGTAGAACCTAGTCAGTTCTTCTCCATATTTCTCCTCATATTTGTGTGGAATTTGATGTCTGGAGAGTGCCAAAATAATATATTTAAATTATAGTGGGAGAAGAATTTTGATGCAAGCAGGTTGTGTGGTTTGAATCGTGGGTCGATTTCTACGGTTCTTGTAAGAAATTGGGTCATTATATATCTTCCTATAGGTGAGGGACCGAGAACCATGAAAAAAAAGAAGGTTTTGGTTTATGGAGATAACAACAAGGGATTCAAGCTTGGTTTTAGTGAAGGGCCTATGGGGCAGTACCAGTGGGATGCTTCTACCAACCCATGCAATGCAAAGGCTCTTCAATGCAAGTCTTTGTTGGGCACATATCCTCGGTGAATAGAAGTTATCGAATTCAATATATTAAAAATTATTTTTAGGTATTCGTCATTTTAGGTCTATATATAATTTTTAGTTCTATATATACATTTAATTAATAGTAATATAATTTATACTTAAATAGCCAATAAAATATTGTAAAATCATGTTACTTTTAAAATAATAAAATTAGGTGACTATATATACATTTTTTTGAAATAATTAAACTTTAAAAAATTTAAATAATTATATTTTATACATAATTAAACAAAAAAATAATTGTTTATAGTTAACATAATTTAAAAATTATTATTCATAGTTTTTTTAGTTTCACTATAAAAATAGTATTATATATATATCAAATAATATATTTCATATATAAATAAATTTAAATATGATAAATAATATATATATATATATATATAATTATATTAAAATAGAGTTACTAGTATAACACACACACACACATAACATATATATAAAATATTTAGGTAGATTCAATTTATTTATCTATGTATCGAATGAGGAGTGACCTCCATTTTATAGTTTTTGATTATGGAAGGCGGGAACCCTATTCAGGTTTATTGCCTATTGAGGTAAGTGTGAATGAAGTGCACACCTTCATCGACCTATTTTTCCAATCATATAAAAACCTATAATTTTTTTAATAAAATAAAACATATTAAAAATGATAAGTTTTGTCGAAAAAAACATTAAAATAATCCTTAAACAATTATTTTATTAAAGTTTTATTCGGATCCTTGTGGATAATTTTGAGGATAAAAATGAAAGCAAATCATCATTAAATCTATTTCCACGTAATAAAATAAATTAATTTCAGTAACATACACTCATCACCTAAAATTACACTGTAGCAATCCAAGACCCCCAGGCTGTGTGACCCAACTGTTACATATTCCAATTCTTCGGTCTCCACCCTCGCGATATCTTTCCCACCCTTCACTCTATCATTTTTCTGGTTGCGTGGAGCTTTTCCCTATAAGGAGTTGGTGGAAATGGCGGCATCGAGTTAATAACTATTGTGAATGGTGTAATTATCACAAATGGGAGGCATTTCCCCTTTTAGATAACACAATTAAGTATAATTTTCATCCTCATCAGTTTCATCTCCCGAATAGATATCATTGCATTTTGTTTCCTTGAGACTCGTCCCCCACCTCTTATGGACATGAACCAATGTTTCTTGTACTACTATGAGAATTATCCATCCCATGGATGACTACTGCTTAGATTATTTCAAGCAACATAGGTTTATTTCCACAAGAGATAGATAATGTGAGTCAAACAACAAAATGAAATGATAACTGTTTAGAAGATGAGATGATGAGGATGAAAATTGAACTTAATTGTGTTCTCTAAAAGGGAAAATGCCACCCATTTATCATAATTATTCCATTGACACTAGTTATTAACTTAACACCTCTATTTCCATCAACTCCTTCTAGAGAAAAGCTTCACACAACCAAAGAAACAATAGAGTGAAGGGCCGGAAAGAAATAGAGAGGGTAGAGACTGAAGAATTAGAATATGCAACTATTTTGTTGCGTAACCCAAGGGTCTTGGGTTTATACAGTTTAGTTTCATCTGAAGAGTGTATGTTAGTGAAATTAATTTATTTTATTTGATGTGGAGGAAGAGTTAATGATGAATTACTTTCATTTTTATCGTCAAAATTATCCACAAGGATCTGAATAAAACTTTAATAAAATAATTGGTTGATGATTTTTTTAATTTTTTTTCGATAAAACTTGGCCTTTTTAAATAGGTTTTATTTTTTAAAAAAAATTATAGGGTTTTATATGATTGGAAAAAGAGGTCGATGGAGGTGTGTACCTCGCTCACACTTACCTAGATAGGCCATAAACCTGAATGGGGTTCATGTCTTCCACCATAAAAAATGATAAAATAGAGGTAAATCCTCATTCGATACATATAGAAATAAATTTAATCTATATAAATATTATATATATATGTTATATACATATATGTATTATATTAGTAACTTTATTTGAATATAATTATATATATATATATGTATATTATGTATAATATTTAAATTTATTTAAATATAAAATATATTGTTCAATATATATAATACTATTTTTTCTGATGAATCTAAATAAATACGAATAATAATAATAATAATTTTTAATTTATATTAATTATAAATAATTATTATTCTGGGTAATTGTGTCTGCTATTAGTTTAAAATTGATAGTTTAGTTCATAAAATTTCACTCACTAAAAATAAAGAAAATGCACTTGGATTTACTTGATAATTTAGGAAATCAATTCATAAGTCCTTTTTGACATTTAAGAATCAGCCTCACATCAAACCGATACATGATGTGATCAATATAGGTCAAAGGGCATGTTTCTAATTTAAAAGAAAATTTTAGTTAAAAAACATGCAAATTACTCAAAACTGAGCAAAGAAATTTGGATTCTTTTTATACTTTATGAAAATGATCCATAAGTTATTTTAGAAATGTAGGAATCAACCGTACCTCAATCTGATGCACGGTGTGACTAATATGAATCCATGTATGTCTTTTCATTTAAAAGTGAAATCAATTTTAATAAAAAGGAAAACTGAACTACTCATAACCAAGAAAAAACATTTATATTATTTTGATACTTTTGGGAAATTATCCATAAGTAATTTTTGACATGTAGGAATCAAATAAACCTCCATTTTATGAACGATGTTCCCAGTATTACTCAATGTTTCCATTATCAATTTAAAACTGACATTTTAGTTCAAAAAATGTCACTCAGTGAAAACCAAGAAAACATTCTTTGATTTTTTTTGATAACATATGGAATTGATTCATAAGTAATTTGTGACTTTTTTGAATTATTAGCATATCAAACTAGTACAAACTGTGATCGATATATGTCATAGTGTGTGTTTCTAGTTTAAAATGACATTTTAGTAAAAAATTCTTGTGACATACTCAAAACTGACTAAATGTATTCATATTGTTTTGATAGATTATAAAAATAATCCAAAATACATTTAGGATTTGTAAGAATTATCTGCACCAAAATTCAATGCATGGTGTGACCGATATGACTCAAAGTGCACCTTTTTATTTAAAATTGACATCAATTTTAGTAAAAAGTACAACTAACCTAATCAAAACTGATCAAATGGATTTGTATTGTTTTGATACTTTAGTAAAAAGTTCCATAAGTCGTTTGAGACATTTTGGAATCATACTTACCTCAATTCGATGCACAGTGTGACCGATATGACTGCATGTGCATCTTTTTATTTAAAAATGGGATCAATTCAAATAAAAAGGGAAATTGAACCACTCAAAACCGAGAAAAAACATTCAAATTATTTTTATACTTTATAGAAACGATCCATAAGTCATTTTTGACATGTAATAATCATCTAGACCTCAATTCGACATACGGTGTGTCCGATATGTTCAATGTGTCCATTATCAGATTAAAATCGACAACTTCGTTCACAACATGTCACTCACTAAAAACTAAGAAAATGGATTCCTATTTCCTTGATAATTTAGGAAATTTATTAATAAGTCAATTTTGATGTGTAAGAATCGGTTTCACATCAAAGTGATACACAATGTGATCTATATGAGTCAAAGTGTGTGTTTCCTATTTAAAATGACGTTTTAGTAAAAAAGATATGTGATGTACTCAAAACCGAGTAAATGAATTTATATTCTTTTGATACTTTATGAAAAAAATACATAAGCCATTTGATATTTTTAAGAATTATCCGTACCTTAATCCGACACATGGTGTGACCAATATGACTCTAAGTGCGTCTTTTTATTTAAAATTGACATCAATTTTAGTAAAAAGGACAACTCACCTACTCATGAATGAGAAAAAACATTTGGATTGTTTTGATAATTTTGTAAAAAAATCCATAAGTCATTTGAGTCATTTTGGAATTTTTTGTACCTCAATCCGATGCACGGTGTGACTGATATGACTCTAAGTGTGTCTTTTTATTTAAAAATGACATCAAGTTTAATAAAAAGGGAAAGTGACCTAATAAAAACCAATAAAACGAATTAATATTATTTCTATACTTTAGGGAAACTATCCATGAGCCATTTTTTTATGTTTAGGAATTATCCTCACCTCAATTTGATACACGGTGTTCCCGGTATGACTCAACGTGTTCGTAATCAGTTTATAGCCGACAATTTAGTTCAAAAAATTTCACTCATTAAGAACTAAGAAAACATGCTTTAATTTCTTGATAATTTAGTACATTGACTCATAAGTCATTTTTTGAAATATAGAAATCATTCTCATGTAAAACTGATACATGATGTGATCAGTATGAGTTAAAGTGCATGTTTTTAGTTTAAAATGTCATTTTAGTAAAAAAGACATATGACATACTCAAAACTGGGTAAACACATTCATATTGTTTTTATAATTTATTAAAATGATCCATAATACATTTAGGACATGTAATAATTTGGCACGCCTCAATCTAACACATAATATGACCGATATGACTCAAAGTACATCTTTTTATTTAAAATTGACATCAATTTTAGTAAAAAGGAAAACTCCTCTACTGAAAATCGAGAAAACACATTTGGATTGTTTTGATACTTTTGGAGAATAATTCATAAGTTATTTGTGATGTGTAAGAATCATCCACACCTGAATCTAATACACTATGTTTCTGGTATGACAGAATGTTTCAATTATCAATTTAAAATCAACATTTTAGTTTAAAAAGTGTCACTCATTAAAAACTGAGAAAACACACTCACATTGCCTTTATAATTTAGGAAATTGATTCACTAGTAATTTGTGACATATAGGAATTAGTATCACATCAAACCAACACACGATATGACCGATATGAGTCAAAGTGCATGTTTCTAGTTTAAAATGACATTTTAGTAAAAAAGACAAGTGACGTACTCAAAACTGGAAAAACACATAAGAATTGTTTTTATACTTTAGGAAAATGATCCATAATCCATTTAAATTTTTTAATAATCAACCACACCTAAATCAGTTATATCTTTTTTTTTGTTTCCTTGTTTTTGAAACAACCTTCCCCTCCTATTAAAGAGTTTCTTCCCTACTTAACACACACAACCACATGACCACAAGATTTACAAGGTTCACTACTCAACAATAGTATCTAAGTCCATGGTATGGTATGGAAACAATCCATTACCACACAATACACTAGAAAACAATCCTTTTATGTGGAATACAAAGAGTAGTATATGCAGTTACACTCGTGTAACACTTTGAAAACAATACAACCGAGCGTGTGCTCACTCTTAGCATAAATAGGGTAATGTATTGATTTTTTTCTTCTTAATGAACTTTGAAAAATCAAATATTTCAGAACAATTATTCACTTTCCTACCCAGAAGTTGGTAAGAACCTCCTGATGCAAACAACTTGTGTGCCAGACCCTGCTTGGTTACCTCCCTGCTTGCGCGCTACCTGCTTGGGCGCCACTCAGCTTGCACGCCTACCTGCTTGTGCACCACTAACTACTTGCACACCACTTATCTTGTGCGCCTACTTTCTTACGTGCCACTAACTACTTACATGCCATTATTGTGAAAATGTCACAACTTGTGTGCCACCTTTGGCTAATACACATCATACTTCTTGAACACACCTCCCTTCTTGCATTCCTCTTACAACTTGTGCACCACTTCTGGTTGTGCGCCACTCTACTTGCGCACCTCCCTACTTGCGTGCCTTATAAATAAACCTCAAATTGCATGCCACTTCAGTATGTAATCCGCTTTCTACTACTTGTGCGATCAGATCTCAAATTTTCTCTTAAGTGTTGAGCATGGAAAAATGAGGAGGGTAACCATCTATTTATAAGTATTTTGGTGACTTGCATGCCAAGTACCCTTATGTGCCATTCCTACTTGTGTGCCACTCCATCACTTGCACGCCACTCCATCACTTGCGTGCCGCTCCATCACTTGCGCACTACTCCGTCACTTGCATGCTGCTCCATCACTAGCGCACCACTTTATTTCCTTTGTCATATTTTGATAAGATGATGTTGAAGTATGAATTGCACACACTATACACTTGCGCGCCACGTATACTTGCGCGCCACGTAGACTTGCGCGCCACTTATACTTGCGCGCCACTTTTTGACTTGTGTGCCAATATTTAACTTGTACGCCACTTTATTTCCTTTTTCATATTTTGATATGATGATCTTTAAATATGACTTACACACAACATACACTTGCGCGCCACAGATACTTGCGCACCACACTTGTGCGCCGCTTTTGACTTGCACGCCACTTTATTTCCTTTTCCAAAAATACTTCTTTACTCACCCTATCCATCGTAAGTCCTGCATCAAAAGTTTTCTAAACGTCAGATATTTGAGAAATACAAATCAAAAAAGCATTATCATATTTTTTAGGGCTTTTACAAGGTGAATTGATTTATACTCTTTTGACAACAAAAGACAACACTCTGCAAAAAGCATACTCTTCAAACTTCCTTCTCCATCCAACTTGGTCCAAAAAATACCCCCTTTGGATTTTTTTGTCAACCAAGATTCATAAATCACTGAACTTTGTAACCTCAAGCAATGTATTACTTATCAAAAATTCTAGGCCTATGTGATCTAACTCATTGTAGGAAATAAGAATTATTGACATCCAAAACCATGCTGTCTAATAATAGTGACTATGAAATTTCATGATCATATCTCCTCATCCCTCTTCAGAACATATTCCAAGATTCTACCTCAGCATTCTTAAATTCTTCAATTTTCCTAGAAAACAAAAACATTGTTTTCTACAACCACTCCAACAAACAGTTAGAATAGTTCACACACATACATGCTGGACTCACAGCTTACCCACAACTCCCCCTTTATGCATGCTTCCATAAGGATAGATTTATAAAACATTTTTACCCCTTAAAAACACTATCCAAAGGTAAGATGAGAGAGGTGATAAACACATGTACCTCAACCTTGACGAGAAGGAGGTTGGACACCCATGTTCAACCTCAATTTAACAAATGGTTCCTTTGGTAATGGTTTTGTAAATATGTCAGCAACTTGTTCTGATGTAGGAATGTACTCTAGATTCAATTCATTCTTCTCCACCCGCTATTTAATAAAGTGGTACTTTATGTCAATGTGTTTTGAATGATAATTTTGTATCGGGTTTCTTGTAAGATTGATTTCACTCTGATTATCACATCCCAAGAGTAAGGGTAGCTTCACTTCTACAAGTAGATCTTCCAACTGAGTCTTCATCCACATAAGTTGGGTAGAATCTTGAGTGGAAACAACATACTCAACTTCAACCGTCCTAAGAGTCACTGAATTCTATTTCTTTGTATGCCAACTAACATAAATTTTCCCCAGAAATAAAACTCCACCAGATGTAGATCTTCTATCATCAACATTTCCTGCCCAATCAGCATCTGAATACCCGAAAAAATCAATATTTTCAGCACCATCATACCAGATTCCATAATTTTTTATGGCTTTGATATATCTAAGAATCCTCTTTCCAGCAATTTAATGTGATTCTTTAGGAGCACTCTGAAACCTTTCACTTAAGGTAAAAACATAGAAAATGTCGGGTCTTAAGGAAGTCAAGTATAATAAACGTCCAATCAACTTTCAAAACTCTTTGTGATCAACTTCCTTGCCTTCTCTATCTTTAGAAAACTTGGTTCCCACTGAAATTGGTGTGGAAACTGGTTTGGAATTTTCCATGCCAAACTTCTTCAGAAGTTCCTTAGCATACTTCTCTTGAGAAAGAAAAATGTGGTTCCTCTTTTGTAAGATTTGTAACACAAGAAAGTATTTCATTTCTCTCAGCACGAACATCTTAAACACTTCTTCATCTCTTCAGCAAATCTTTCACAAGATCTTTCATCATTTCTAGAAAAGATAATTTCATAAACATAGACAATCACAATGAGATAAGACTCCTGAGTTTCCTTTATGTAAAGATTATTGTCAACTCTTCCTTTCTTAAAACACATCTTCCTTACGCAAGTATCCAGTTTGGAATACCATGCCCTTGGAGCTTGTTTTAGCCCATACAATTTTTTCTTCATCTCACACACAAAACTTTCATCTTTCCCAACAATAATTCTAGAAGTTTGTTTTATTTAAACTTCTTCATCAATATTTCCATTTAGAAATGGAGAATTCACATCCATTTGAAAAATTTTGTAACCTCATTGTGCAGTAATAGTAAGAAATATTTGGATTGTTTCCAATCTAGCCACTGGAGAAAAGGTTTCATCAAAATCAATGCCTTCAATTTGTGAATACCCTTTGCAAACCAATCTTACTTTGTTTCTTATTACTTTACCTTATTCATTCTGCTTGTTTTGAAAAACCCACTTTGTACCAATAATGTTCTTGTTGTATGGCTTGGGTAAACGTTCCCAAGTATCATTCTTCTATATCTGATCAAGCTCTTCATTCATAGCATGGAAACATTCTGGATGCTCAAATGCTTAATTTACAACATTATGTTCAACTTTCTAATAAAGATAAGTATGTGTTTTAGAATTCGTTATTCTTCTTGTTTGAACCCTCTAATGTTGATCTCCAACAATGTTATGAGCCTCCAATTGTTTCCTTAGCCTAGGATGAGTTGTTCAAACTTCATCCTCATCACTCTAGATTTCTGAGTCAGATTTCTCTTCTTGAGTAGGATTAACACAGTCTGCAACATTATCAGAATTGTTAACAAAATCTTCTCTATCCTGTTAAACTTTCACATCAACATATTACTGCTTTTCATTCTCAACATTTTCAACAACTTTTACATATGAAGAATCAATAATTCCTCTTGTTTCTTTGTTGATACATCTATATCCTCTTCCTTCTAGAGCATATCCAAGAAAAATTCCATCATCTCGTCTTTGCTCAAACTTTCCAAGGTTTCCACCTTTCTTATTTATAATTAATGGACTCTAAAAAACTCTTAAGTGTTTTTTAATTGGAGCTTTTCCATATAAAATTTCGTATAGAGTCATATTTGAGTTTGGCCTATAGAAACATCGGTTCTGAATATACACAACAGTGCTAATTTCTTGCCTCCAATAATAATGAGAAATACTATGTTCAAGTAACATAGTTCTCCCCATTTCCACCAGACTTTTATTATTTCTTTCAGTAACCCCATTTCGTGGAGGTGTGTATGATGAACTAAACTCATGACGAATTCCATGATTCTCAGAATAACTTTCAAACTCTTCATTATTATACTCACCACCATTATCAGTTCTCAACTTCTTCACTGAATACTCACATTACTTCTATGATTTCCTCTTGAAACTCTTAAACATTTTTAGAGCATCTGACTTATGTCTCATGTACATAACGCAAGTAATGTGAGTAAATTCATCAGTGAAAGTAATGAAGTACTTATCTCCATTTTTTGATTTCTTTCTCATTGGTCCTAAAATATCAGAATGTATAAGTTCCAAGGGTTGTTTTGAATGAATGTCAAATCTCTTATGCATATAATTTGTAATCTTCCCTTTTTCACAAATAGTGAAACACCAATCACATATTCTTGATAAATCAAGTATATCTCGGACACTGTCTTGCATTGATAACTTGCACATGTTTCTCTGAGACATATGTCCTAGCCTTTTATGCCATAACTAATTTTCACCCACCAATCCCATGTAACAAGAGTTCTGTACTTCACCAACTTGAAACAATTTCCCTTTTGTACATTGGCCTCATGTAACCACCTTTCCATCATTTTCAATTTTCACAAAAAACCCATATTTTCTGAAGATAACTTTACTTCCCTCATCACAGAGTTGTGAAACACTCAAAAGATTATGTTTCAACCCATAAATATATAACGTTTTCCTAGATTTCATTTTTTCATTCCTGATGATGTCGGATCCAACAATTTTGATCCTCAGAGACTCATCATTTCCAAATGTAACTATTCCCTGTTTGAAGTCTTTCACATTCTTCAGAAAATTTAAGTCTCCTTCCGTATGAGAAGAACACCCACTATCAAGAATCCATGTACAGTCTCCTTTTTTATCTTTTAAGGTAGTTTCAACAACAAGTGCTTTTTGTTCTTCCTTTTCATTCTTCACCTTCATCTTTTGAGTTTTGTTAAGAACCTTTTTTTGTGATAGACACAAAACATGACATCCCTTAACAAGATGTCCGGGCTGTTCACACCTTTCAGAAATCTTTTCCAATGGTTGGAACTTATTTTCAACTTTCACAGCAGCCTTTTGAGATTTCTTCTGAAATTCCCTCTTGTACTTCCCTTCTTGAGAGGATTGAATCACCCTCAAACCTTATCTTTCATAACTTTTGGAATAGTAGTAATGTTTTTGATTGAACCAACACTTGTTTGCAGTGTGTCCAAATCCACCACAATACCTGTAGTAACCATAGAATGAATATTTCCCTCTGAAACTTATATACTGATAGGATTTGTGAACATGCTTCTTATAAACCTTCTTAATAGAACACTTCTGACCGTTAACCTTACTATTTTCAGTCGTAACATTATTCATTAGCTCAGATTTCTTTTCATACTAATTATTACTAGAAGTATTAGAAATCTTTCTGGACTTAGGATTTTTATGTACTTTTGACTTTTCCGCATTGCTCACTTCGGCTACATACATAGTCTATCCATCTTTGTTCTTATCAAAACCAGTTATGTATTTCCTCTCAACCTTTTAAGGTAACTTTTGTGGATCCTTATTTGATTCATTTTTACTAGAACATTCCCAAACTTCTTAGATAGATTTTTTGAAACTCATATTTATTTATTTAGCTTTAGAAAGTTTCTGTTGGATAAGTTCCAACTCTTCTTCTTTTTCCTTCATCTTTACTACAAGATGATCATTATGATTCTTTGCATTCTCAAGAGAATTCTTCAGATCATCAATCTCATTTTTCATATTGATTTTATCATCAAGAAAACCATATTGATTGTTTAATGTGTAATTTTCATTTATCAACTTCTTGTTTTCCTTCTCAAGCCTTCTGATCATCCTAAAACATTATTTCAACTCTTCTTTAATATGATATTCAAGTTGCATTTCTTATTCTTTAGATCTTTGGATCCCATAATCTTCATTATTCACTACTGCAATAAAGTTATTCTCTCTAGTTTTCTCAGTAAATGATTTCTCGGATTTATATTCTCTATCTTATTCATCTTCATCTTTAGATAAAAAATTTCTTCTTTTTGATTTGAAGAACGTTTTATCCTTCCTCTTTGAAAAATATTTATCTTTGTCATCTTGTTTCTTCCATGAACTTTTTGGCCTTCTGTCATCATCATCACTGTCTTCTTCTTTATTATTTTGAGGATAGTTAGCCACAAAGTGACCAACGACTCTACACTCAAAACATTTCAAGGAAAGTTTACCCTTGAATTTACCTCTACGACTTTTAAAATTCCTAGAAAACAAGGATAAAATTTCATCAAAATTTTTAAATACCTCATCCTCAAAATCAGATACACCAATATCATATTCAATAAGAGTCTTCTTTGACTCCTCTCTCTTTAAAGACTTGAATGAAATTTCTATATCAGCTTTTTTTTATCTCTTCATAGTCTTCTCCCTTCTCATTTTATAAGTAATGAGAGTGCTATGCAAATAATCCATAGATAATGTTTCAGGGTCTCTATCTTCTAATGAAGACACTTTCCCATCAAACTTGTCAGGAAGAATTCTCAAGATCTTTTCAACAACTATAGAATCCTCTAGCATTTCACCAAGACATCTGATTGTAATGAAAATGTCATTTATCCTCATAAAGAAGTCTCTAATAGATTCAGATTCTCCCATTTTCAAGTCTTCATACTTCAGCCTACATATTTGTAGTTTTTCCTTCTTCACTTTTGTATTTCCTTCATAGATATTTTTTCAACTTATCCCAGATGCCTTTAGTTGTAACAACACCTTTAACTCTTAAAAAATCACTCTCAGAAAGAGATGAGAGTAAATCATTTTTAGCTCTTCCATCATTCCCAAGATTCTTCTTATCAGCAGGTGTAAGATGAATCTTGTCATCAATAGAAGGAAATCCCTCAGTTGCAGTTTCAATAAATTCATACCCAAGAGACATAAGATAATACATCATTCTAACTTTCCAATTATGAAAATTCTTTCCATAAAATATCATAATCCCTTTATTGTTCATGCAATTCATATTTTCCACCACAACTTCTCTTAAAAATTTCAGCAAAGAACAAATGAAGGGAATCTACCCTTTGATACCAATTGAAATTCCAATTCAGGATCCAAGTATCACTGATAGGGGGAGGGGGTGAATCAGTGATATATTTTTATTTTTATGTTTTTTTCTTTTTGAAACAACCTTCACCTCCTGTTAAAGAGTTTCTTCCCTGATAAACACACACAACCACATGACCACAAGATTTACAAGGTTCACTACTCAACAAGAGTAGCTAAGTCCATGGTATGGTACAGAAACAATACAGTACCACACAATCCACTAGAAAACAATCCTTTTATGTGTAATAAAAAGAGTAGGATATTCCCTTACACTCATGTAACACTTTGAAAACAATCCAACATAGAGTGTGCCCCCTCTTAGCACAAATAGGGTAATGTAATGATTTTTTGCTTCTTAATGAACTTTCAAAAATCAAATATTTCAGAACAATTATTCACTTTCCTACCCAGAAGCTGGTAAGAACCTCCTGGTGGAAACACCTTGTGCGCCACACCCTGCTTTTACACCACCTTCTTGTGCGCCACTCAGATCGCGTGCCACTAACTACTTGCGTGCCACTAAGCTTGCACACCACTAACTACTTTCACGCCACTATTGTGAAAAGATCACAACTTTCACTTCACCTTTGGCTAATACACATCGCACTTCTTGAACACACCTCCCAACTTGTGTCCCTCTTATAACTTGTGTGCCACTTCTGCTTGTGCGCCACTCTGCTTGCGTGCCTCCCTACTTGTGCACCTTATAAATAAACCTCAAATTGTACGCAAATTCATCTTGTGCTCCACTTTCTACTACTTGCATGATCAGAGCTCAAATTCTCTATTAAGTGTTGAGCATGTAAACATAAGGAGGGTAACATTCAATTTATAGGCATTTTGGTGACTTGCGTGCCACATACACTTGTGCGCCATTTCTACTTGCGCGCCACTCCATCAATTATGTGCCGCTCCATCATTTGCGTGCCGCTCCATCACTTGCGTGCCGCTCCATCACTTGCATGACGCTCCCTCATTAGTGGGTCACTTTCTTTCCTTTATCATATTTTGATAAGATGATGTTGAAATATGAATTGGGCACACTATACACTTGCACACCATGTGTACTTTCCTGCCACACTTGCGTGCCACTTATACTTGCATGCCACTTTTTGACTTATGTGCCAATATTTAACTTGCGCGCCACTTTATTTCATTTTTCATATTTTGATGTGATGATCTTGAAATATGACTTGCAAGCAACATACACTTGCGCGCCACATATACTTGCACACCACACTTGTGCAACACTTTTTACTTTCACACCACTTTCTTTCCTTTTACAAAAAAAACTTCTTTACACACCCTATCCATCATAAGGCTTGCATCAAAAGTTTTCCAAAATTCTGATATTTGAGAAATACAAATCATCAAAGAATCATTATAGTTTTTAACACTTTTACAAAGTGAATTGATTTATACTCTTTAGAAAAAAAACAACACTCTGCAAAAAGCATACTCTTCAAACTTCCTTCTCCATCCAACTTAGTCCCAACAATCTCCCCCTTTGGATTTTGTTGTCAACCAAGATTCATAAATCACTAAACTTTGTAACCTCAAGCAATGGATTAATTATCAAAAATTCTAAGCCTACATGAGCTAACTTATTGTAGGAAACAAGAATTATTAACATCCAAAACCATGCTGTCTAAAAACAGTAACTATGCAATTTCATGATGATATATCCTCATCCTTATTTATAACATCTTCCAAGCTTCTACCTCAGCATTCTTCACTTCTTGAATTTTCCTGGAAAACAAAAACATTGTTTCC
The DNA here is from genome assembly GCA_963277665.1 of Viscum album. Taxonomy (NCBI): domain Eukaryota; kingdom Viridiplantae; phylum Streptophyta; class Magnoliopsida; order Santalales; family Viscaceae; genus Viscum; species Viscum album. Next base: position 2,107,806,807 of record OY728156.1, on the reverse strand, counting down.
TACTACCACTCCAACAAAAAGTTAGAATAGGTTACACACATACATGCTAAACTCACAGCTTACCCACAACTCCCCCTTTATGCATGCATCCATAAGGTTAGATTTATGAAACAATTAACCCCCTTGACAACACTATCCAAAGGTAAGATGAGAGAGGGTATAGACACACATACCTCAACCTTGATGAGAAGGAGCCTGGACACCCATGTTCAACCACAATTTAACAAATGGTTCATTTGGTAATGGTTTTGTAAATATGACATCAACTTGTTTCAATGTAGGAACGTACTCTAGCTTCAATTAATTATTCTCCACCTTATCTTTAATGAAGTGGTACTTTATGTCAAGGTGTTTTAAATGTGAATTTTGTACTGGGTTTCTTGTAATATTGATTGTACTCTGATTATCACATCCCAAGAGTAAGGGTAGCTTCACTTTAACAAGTAGATCTTCCAACCGAGTGTTCATCCACATAATTTGGGTAGCATCTTGAGTGGCCACAACATACTCAACTTTAGCCGTGCTAAGAGTCATTGAATTCTGTTTCTTTGTATACTAACTAACACAACTTTTCCCAAAAAAGAAAACTCCACCATATGTGGATCTTCTATCATCAACATTTCCTACCCAATCAGTATCTGAATACACGAACAAATCAATATTTTCTACGCCATCATACCCAATTTCATAATTTGTTGTGCCTTTGATATATATGAGAATCCTCTTTCCAGCTATTAAATGTGATTATTTAGGATAACTCTGAAAGATTTCACATAAGGTAACAACATAGACAATGTTGGGTCTTGAGGTAATCAAATATGATAAACTTATAATCATCTTTCAAAACTCTTTCTGATCAACTTTCTTTCCTTCTCCATCTTTAGATAACTTGGTTCCCACTAAAATTGGTTTGGAAACTGGTTTGAAATTTTCCATGACAAACTTCTTCAGAAGTTCTTTAGCATACTTCTCTTGAGAAAGAAAAATGTGGTTCCTCTTCTGTATGATTTGTAACCCAAGAAAGTATTTCATTTCTCCCAGCATGGATATCTCAAACACTTATTCATCTATTCATCAAATCTTTCACAAGATCTTTCATCATTTCCAGAAAAGATAATGTCATAAACATAGACAATCACAATGAGATAAGACTCCTGATATTCCTTAATGTAAAGATTGCTATCAACTTTTCCTTTATTAAAACACATCTTCCTTAAGTAAGTATCCAGTTTGGAATATCATGCCCTTGGAGCTTGTTTTAGCCCATACAAGGCTTTCTTCATATTACACAAAAAACATTCATATTTCCCAATAATAAATCCACAAGGTTGTTCAATGTAAACTTCTTCATCATGATTTTCATTTAGAAATGCAGAATTCACATCCATTTGAAAATTTTCGTAACCTCGTTGTGCAGTAATAGCAAGAAATATTTTGATTGTTTTTAATCTAGACACTGAAGCAAAGGTTTCATCAAAATCAATGCCTTCAATTTTTGAATACCCTTTGCGAACCAATCTTGATTTGTTTCTTATTTCTTTACCTTATTCATTCCATTTGTTCTGGAAAACCCACTTTGTACCAAAAATGTTCTTGTTGTTTGGCTTGGGTACAAGTTCCCAAGTATCATTCTTCTATCTCTAATCATGCTCTTCATTCATAGCATGAACCCATTCTGGATACTCAAATGATTCATTTACATCATTCTTTTCAACTTTCGAATAAATAGAAGTATGTGTTATATCATTCTTTGTTCTTCTTGTTTGAACCTTCTAATGTTGATCTCCAATAATGTTATGAGACTCCACTTGTTTCCTCATCCTAGGATGATTTATTTGAACTTCATCCACATCACTCAAGATTTCTAAGTTAGATTACTCTTCTTTAGTAGTATTAAGATAGTCTGCAACATTATCAGAATCATTAACAAAGCCTTCTCTATCCTGCTCAACTTTCACATCAATATACGACTGCTTTTCTTTCTCAATATTTTCAGCAACTTTGACATATGAAGAATCAATAATTCTTCTTGTTTCTTTGTTGAGACATCTATATCCTCTTCCTTCTAGAGTATAACCAAGAAAAATTCCATCATCTCCTCTTTGCTCAAACTTTCCAAGGTTTCCACCTTTCTTCTTTATAATTAATGGACTCCAAAAAACTCTTAAGTTTTTTGGACTTGGAGCTTTTCCATATAACATTTCGTATGGAGTCATATTTGAGTTTGGCCTATAGAAACATTAGTTCTGAATATACACAACAATTCTCATTTCTTACCTCTAATAATAATGAGAAACACTATGTTCAAGTAACATAGCTCTCTCCATTTCCACCAGACTTCGATTCTTTCTTTCAATAACCCCATTTTGTTGAGGTGTGTATGGTGAACTAAACTCTTTCCGAATTCCATGCTTCTCAAGATAACTTTCAAACTCTTCATTCTTATACTCACCACCATTATCAGTTCTCAACTTCTTCACTGAATACTCACATTCCTTCTCTTATTTCCTCCTGAAACTCTTAAACATTTTTAGAGTATCTGACTTATGTATCATGTACATAACATAAGTAATGTGAGTAAAGTCATCAATGAAAGTAATGAAGTAATTATCTCTATTTGTTGGTTTCTTTCTCATTAGTCCAAAAATATCAGAATATATAAGTTCCAAGGGTTGTTTTGAAAGAATGTCAACTCTCTTATGCATAGAATTTGTAATCTTCCCTTTTTCACAAATAGTGAAACACCAATAACTTATTATTGATAAATTAGGCATATCTCGGACAATGTATTTCATTGATAACCTGAACATGTTTCTCTGACACATATGTCCCAGGCTTTTATTCCTTAACTGATTTTCATCCACCATGCCCATGTAACAAGAGTTATGTACTTCACTAACTTGGAAGAATTTACCTTTTGTACGTTGGCCTCTTGTAACCACGTTTCCATAATTTTTAATTTTCACAAAAATCCCATCTTTTTTGAAGATAACTTTGTTTTCCTAATCAAAGAGTTACGAAACAATTAGTAGATTATGTTTAAATCCATCAACATATAACATTTTACCAGATATCATTTTTTCATTCCTGATGATAGATGATCCAACACCTTTGATCCTCAGAGACTCATCATTTCCAAATGTAACTGTTTATTCTTTGAAGTCATTCACATTCTTCCACAACTTGAAGTCTCATGTCATATGAGAAGAACACCCACTGTCAAGAATCCATGGACATTCTCTTTTTTAGCTTTCAAGGTAGTTTTAATAACAAGTGCTTTTTGATCTTCCTTTTCATTCTTCACCTCCAGCTTCTGAGTTTTGTTAAGAACCTTTTGTTGTGCTGAAAACAAAACAATACATCCCTTAGTAAGATGTCTAGGCTGTTCACACATTTGAGAAATATTTTCCAATGGTTGGAACTTATTTTCAACTTTCACACCAGCCTTATGAGATTTCTTCTGAACTTCTCTCTTGTACATCCCTTCTTGATAGGATTGACTCCCCCTCAAACCTTGTCTTTAATAACTTGTGGAATAATAGTAATGTTTTTGATTGAACCCACACATGTTTTCAGTGTGTCTGAATCCACCACAATACCAGCACTAACCATAGAATGAAAATTTAGCTCTGAAACTTCTATATTGATAGGAGTTGTGAACATGCTTCTCAGAAACCTTCTTAATAGAAATCTACTGACCATTAACCTTCCTATTTTTAGTTGTAACATTCTTCTTCAACTCAGATTTCTGTTCAGACTTATTAGTACCAGAAGTATTAGAAATATTTCTGGACTCAGGATTTTAATGTACTTATGACTTTTCCAAATTGCTGAATTTGTCCATATACATAGTCTTTCCATATTTGTTCTTATGAGAACCAGTTATGTCTTTCCTCTCAACCTTTGAAGGTAACTTTTTTGGATCCTTCTTTGATTTATTTTTACTAGAACATTCCCCAACTTCTAAGATAGATTTTTTGAAACTGATATTTATTTCTTTAGCTTTAGAAATTTTCTGTTGGAAAAGTTCTAACTCTTCTTCTTTTTCCTTCAGCTTTACCTCAAGATGATTATTACGATTCTTTTCATTCTTAAGAGAATTATTCGGATCATCAATCTCCTTTTCCATATTGATTTTATCATGAGGAAAAACTTCTTGATTGTTTAATGTGTAATTTTCATTTATCAACTTCTTTTTTTTGCTTCTCAAGCCTTATGATCTTCCTCAAACATTCTTTCAACTCTTCTTTCAGATGAAATTCAAGTTGCATTTCTTCTTCTTCAAAACTGTGGCTCCCATAATCTCCATTATTCACTACTGCCATAAAGGTATTCTCTCTAGTTTTTTTAGAAAATGATTTCTCAGATTCACCTTTGCTTTCTTATTCATCTTAATCTTTAGATAAAAAGCTTCTTCTTTTTGATTTTAAGAACTTTTTATCCTTCCTCTTTGAAAAATATTTATCTTTGTTAGCTTGTTTCTTCCATGAAATTTTTGTACTTCTTTCATCATCATCATTGTATTCTTATTTATTCTTTTGAGTAATGTTATCCGAAAAGTGACCAACGACTCCACACTGAAAACATTTCAAGGGAAGTTTGCCCTTGTATTTCCCTATACCACTTTTCACATTCTTAGAAAAGAAGGATAAAATTTCATCAAAATTTTTAAATACATCATCTTCAGAATCAGATTCACCAGCATCATCTTCAATAAGAGTCTTATTTGACTTCTATCTATTTGTAGCCTTGAATGAAATTTCTCTATCAGCTTTTGTTTTGATCTTCATAGTCTTCTCCCTTCTCATTTCATAAGTAATGAGAGTGCTTTCCAAATCATCCAGAGATAATATTTCAGGGTCTCTATCTTCTAGTAAATACACTTTCGCATCAAACTTGTTGGGTAGAATTCTCAAGATCTTTTCAACAACTGTAAAATCCTTTAACGTTTCACAAATACATCTGATTGTACTAAAAACATCATTTATCCTCGTAAAGAAGTCCCCAATAGATTTAGATTCTCCCATTTTCAAGTCTTCAAACTTTAGGCTACATATTTGTAGTTTTTCCTTATTCACTTTTTTATTTCCTTCATAGATATTATTCAACTTATCCCAGATGACTTCAACCGTAACAACACCTTTCACTATTAAAAACTCACTCTCAAAAAGATATGAGAGTAAATAAATTTTAGATCTTCCATTATTCTCAAGATTCTTCTTATCAGCAGGTGTAAGAGGAATATTGTCATCAATAGGGGGAAATCCATCTATTTTAGTTTCAAGAACTTCATACCCAAGAGACATAAGATAAAGCATCATTCTATATTTATAGATATGATAATTCTTTCCATAAAATATCGGAATCCACTTACTGTTCAAGCAATTCAGATTTTCCATCACAACTTCTCTTCAAAACTTCAGCAAAGAACAAATGAAGGGAAACTACCCTTTGATACAATTGAAGTTTCTAGTCGGGATCCAAGTATCACTGAGAGGGGGAGGGGTTGAATCAGTGATATCTTTTTCTTTTTAGGTTTCCTTCTTCTTGAAACAACCTTCACCTCCTATTAAAGTGTTTCTTTCCTGCTGAACACACACAACCACAGGACCATAAGATTTACAAGGTTCACTACTCAACAAGAGTATCTAAGTCCATGGCATGGTAAAGAAACAATCTAGTACCACAAAATCCACTAGAAAACAATCCTTTGATGTGGAATGCAAAGAGTAGGATATGCCCTTACACTCGTGTAACACTTTGAAAACAATCCAATAGTGCGTGTGATCCCTCTTAGCACAAATAGGGTAATATAATGATTTTGTTCTTCTTAATGAACTTTAAAAAATCAGCTCTTTCAGAAAGATTCTTCACTTTCCTACCCATAAGCTGGTAAGAACCTCCTGGTGCAAAACCTTATGTGCCACACCCTACTTGCGTGCCTCCTTGCTTGCACGCCACCTACTTGCACGCCACTCAGCTTGCGTTCCTACCTGATTGCACACCACTAACTACTTGCGCACCACTATTGTGCACAACTCACAATTTGCAGGCCACCTTTGGCTAATACACAACACACTTATTGAACACACCTCCCTACTTGCACACCTCTTACAATTTGTGTGTCACTTCTGATTGCAATCCACTCTGCTTGCGCATCTCCCTACTTGCTGGCCTTATAAATAAACCTCAACTTGTGTGCCACTTCATCTTGCATGCCACTTTGTACTACTTGCGTGTTCATAGCTCAAATTTTCTCTTAAGTGTTGAGTGTGTAAAAATGAGGAGGGTATCCATCTATTTATAGGCATTTTGGTGACTTGCACACCACATACACTTGCACGCCATTCCTACTTGCGTGCCACTCCATCACTTACGTGCGACTCCATCACTTGTGCACCGCTCCATCACTAGTGCGCCACTTTCTTTCCTTTGTCATATTTTGATAAGTTGATGTTGAAATATGAATTGCGCGCACCATACACTTGCATGCCACTTATACTTGTGCACCACACTTGCTCGCCACTTATACTTGTGCACCACTTTTTGACTTGCATGCCAATATTTAACTTACACACGATTTTATTTACTTTGTCATATTTTTATGTGATGATCTTTAAATATGACTTGCACCCAACATAAACTTACACGCCCCATATACTTGTGCGCCACACTTGCGCACCACTTTGGACTTGCACACCACTTTCTTTCCTTTTCCAAAACACTTCTTTAATCACCCTATATATCATAAGGCTTGCATAAAAAGTTTTAAAAACTTATTATATTTGTGAAATAGAAATCATAAAATCATCTTCATAGTTTTTAAGGCTTTTACAAAGTGAATTGACTTATACTCTTTTGACAACAAAAGAAAACACTCTGCAAAAATCATAATCTTTAAACTTCCTTCTCCATCCAAGTTGGTCCCAAAAAATATTGGTCATGAAATGTTTTCAATGGTTGAACCAGGTCATAACATATTTATTTTATCTTGATTAATGTTATGGAATCCTTACACATTCATAATATGGAATAATAATACAAAACAAGTTTATTGTGCACCAAACCGTCAATCCAAATTCAAGCATTTATTTTTAACTCATCGAATGAGTCATCTTCATGGTATATAACCAGAATCATTATAAGATAAATAATATATCTTTAATGTCACTAAAAATTTATATTAACAATTTTGGATGTTTAACCATATTTCAAACAAACATCCATTCATGAATATAAGTAAACAAATCGTGAAAACCAAAGTAGAAAATGCTACCAAAACAATAAAATTGAATCTATTAAACCCTCAAAAGGGCCATTAATGAACAAAATAAGGTCATAAAATATCAATTAAATGTTGATGAGGTTCTTTAATTATTAATTAATGATTATAAATTTGATTATTCATGTCATTAATAACAATCAAGAACACCTTTAATCATAAGGTAAGGGATCCTCTCTCTCCCTTTTGTTCAAGCATTTTCCCTATGTTGCACCCTTTTATTTTTAATACCTAATGATGAGGTATGTTTTCGCACCTACACCATACTGACCTTATGAAATATAATTAATGGGATACCACTTTACCTCTCATTAATCCCTCGTAAAAACACTCGTTACCATGCCGAAATGTTTGTAAGGGGTTTTCTCATATCACTCTCAATTTTGTGGGATTTCCATTGTTCGCCTATTATTTCTTATATGTGGAATAGGTGTACTACCATTTGATATATGTTATCATGATAATCTTTATATTCATGGTATTCTGTGATTATTTTGGTGGTTATTAACTTTTGGTCATATGACTCAATTGAATACAACGTGGTAACAAGCTTTGTTTCAATTTTAACTTCATTGTGACTTGCTTAATTTTGTGCACCTACTCTTTCTTATGTAGTGTACTTAATTCCCATTTGAGATAAATTTTCAATTCAAATTATATTCCATTTAAATTTACATATTCTCATATCATGGATATTATTATTTTCTAAGCCGTATACCATCTTACATACGGTATTTTTTTTGGAATGTTGTTTTGAATGTGGAATTATTTATGAATATGTATCTTCTATTCTATATGGATAATGTAATTTCATATTGCTATTGTGTTGAATTTATGTATAAAGAAGGATTTGGATGTAAAGGTGTGTGGGGCCCGCTACAACCCCTCGATGCAACGGTAGGTCTCATGAGACAATCAGTTTGGAGACAAACCCTTCGAGTTTGTTTCCAAAAATCAGACGGGTTTCTACCCATTTAAATAAACTATTTTTACGGTGTTATGGTATCATGTTCTAGATACATGACATCCTATTAATAATAATTCTCTTTATTCATTATTTTAGGATCAAAATAATGTTGTAGATGCTCAATATACAAGAGGGGGGGAGGGGGGTGAATAGTATACTTTAAAAATTCATTTGGAACCTTTAAATGTGGTTATAAAACATTCATTTTCAACCTTAGGGAAAACTATGTTTAACAAAGTTAAACAAGGTAAATTCACAAAACCTCTTAGTTCTACAAACTTTCTAGATTCTAAAAATATGGTTCCAAAAATGAAACTAAAGAAAAGTTTACAAGGAAAAATATTCTACCTTAAAGTGTATAAAATCTTATTAATAAGAGTATACAAGTACAAGAAAGTATAAGATAATTATACTTTCCTTATTAATCAAAAATCAGGGGAAAAAAACTTGAAACAATACAAGTAACAAGTATGATATCTTTTAACCCAAAGAGTAGGGTATCCAACATCCTTGGATAAAGGTCCTTTGATTTATACTTTCACGGAAGTATGTCTTACCCACACTAGGGTAATCCCTCAATAGGAATATCAGAGTCTGTCTTACTATCCCCAAAAACCCTCAAACTTCAAGGTAGTCAGCACCTCTGTCTTCCTTATCAAGGAAGTCCTAAAACTTTAAGTTAGTTGGAACATCTTCCTTCCTATCCTGAAAAGCCTTCAATTGTACACAACAACAATCAGAGTCGCACAAAGCAAGCTGAACAAGATTTTCAGTACGGACAAAGCATGAGAGTCTATCTCTTTAGGAATCACTTCAGAAGCATGTAATCTCTAGAGTTGTAGAACAGTATTGAGCTCATTCAAATGAGCTCCAATTTATAGGAATTTCTCCAACGGACGACTCCCTCCTCCAATGGTCATATTTTTTCTTGAATTTCGGAGGGACCTGTACACATGTCACTCAAACAATAGTTAGTTAGAAACAGAATGCATGACATCGTTTCATAACTATAACACAGGTAAGTAAAATATGGTTTCTCAACCAATTATATTTTTCAGATTCTAAGGAAAAATAAACTTCAGAGTCTAAGAAAAAAATTTGTAGTCTATATTACATAAATATTTGGATTCTGTTTTTCAAGGAATTCAAAATCATAATTCTATAGACTTCAGAGTCTAAATTATAAGGAATTCGGAACCTGAATTCTAAGGAATTCAAAGTCTGAATTCTAAGGAATTCAGAACCTGAATTATGAGTAATTAGGATTCTGAATTCTAAGGAATTCGGAACCTAAATTCTGAGAAATTCAGAGTCTGAATTATAAGGAATTTGGAACTGGAATTCTGATGAATTTGAAACATTAATTCTGATGAATTAGGAGTCTGAATTTCAAAGAATTTGGAATCTGTATTTCATAGAATTAAGAATCTTAATTTTAGAGAATTTGGAATATGAATTTCAGAGAATTTAGAATATGAATTTAGAAGAATTCAGAATCTAAATTTTAGAGAATTCAGAATCTAAATTCAGAAGAATTCAGAATCTGAATTTCAGAGAATTTAGAATCTGAATTTCAGAGAAATCAGAATCTGAATTCAGAAGAATTTGAAATATGAATTCACAAGAATTTGGAATCTGAATTTTAGAGAATTTAGAATCTGAATTTCACAGCATTAAGAGTATGAAAATTTAGAGAATTCAGAATCTGAATTGATAAGAATTCAGAATCTGAATTCAGAAGAATTGATAATCTGAATTCATAAGAATTCGGAATCTGAATTCAAAAGAATTCGAAATCTGAATTTTATATAATTCAGAATCTGAATTCAGAACTTTAAATTAGAATACTTTATATCTAAGAATTTATAGGATTCCGAGGTTTTATAAATGAAAATGAATTTTACACTTAGAAATAAAAAGAGTTAGTTTTAGCGAAACTAAATCACGAACAATGAAAACAAAGATAGGGAGAAAATTTCCTTGGGAAGGAAAATTTTCCTTAATAAGATAAATCTTATGGGAAATGAAATTTTCCTTGAGATAGATTGTTTGTGATTTTTAAAACATAAAGGAATGGAAAAGTCACAAGGAAACCTTATTGACTCAACAATATCCCCTTTTTGGAAAGCATAAATATCCTTAATAAAAAGAATATAAGGACTTAGAAATTTTATGGACTTGAATATAAAAAACATATCTCTCTTTAATTATGGAACGTAGTGAATATGACTAACTCCCCCTTAGGCTTTGGAAACACTAAGGATCATATTCTTGATTTCCTGAATGAGATTTTTTATTTCCTTGTATTAGAAAAATATCATTGATAAGAACATTCCTCTAGATGAACTCACCCTTATTTAAGGAAATCTCTTCTTTACTTTTTATTCTTTTTATCATTCCTTACTCCCCCATTGTGATTTTCAAAAAGGAATAATATAGAATGAAAAAAAATTGGTACCTAAAACATTAGTACTTAACAACGAAATGTATGAAGAACAAGCAAAATTTCATTCATGTTGAAAGAATTTGTACAATGAGGAAAACACAATAAAAGTTAGGAATGGAATGAAATTATCCCTCTTTCTTCTTCGGCATCAGCTTCTTCACAATGGTTTTTAGCTTGATGAGATCCTTGTGATCCTCTTCTGCTCGCTTAAGCAACTGATATTGTTCTTCACTTTTCTTCTGTAAGGATTGAATTTTCTATTTCTGAGACTTAAGAGTGTCTTCATGATCTTTAAATAGTTCTTACTTCTTAACAATCTTCTCTTAAATATCCATTCTAAGATCTCTTTCCCTATTCCAATTCATGGCCACAGATTTAAGCTTTCCATTCAGATCCTTAACTTCTTGCTTCTAAGTATTTTGTTATAGGGTTAACTTTTCCTCAAAACTATTTGTAAGATCTTTAATCTTCCCATATTTGGTATCAAATTCATCCTTGACATTATCAAGGAATTCATCAAATATTATTATTTCTTCAATTTTCTTCTTTTACCATCTTGTCATCTTCTTGCACGATCTTTTATGAGCGTCATAAGCAATGAAGAAGGTTTTGGAATCTGACTCTAGTGCAACACATTTTTCCATAACCATGGAAACTGAATCTGACTTCTGATTTATCGTATGCCCACTACTACAAAATGGGAAAGGGAAGTGCCCCCTTAAATTAGCGCTAAGCAAAAACCGCTAATAATGCAACCCTTTATCAGCACTAAAATTGTAGCGGTGATAAAGGGAATCTTTATCAGCGCTTTTGTAGCGCTGATAAAGACTCCCTATATCAGCGCTAGAAAAGCGCTGATAAAGAATACCTTTATCAGCACTAAAATTTTATTGCTGATATAGGGTAACCTTTATCAGCGCTAAACAAGCGCTGATAAAAAGACTCTTTATCAACGCTAGAAAAGCGCTGATAAAGAATCCCTGTATCAACGCTAAAATGTTAGTGCAGATACAAGATGGATTTATCAGCGCTTTTTTAGTGCTGATAAAACCTTAGTCCATTTTTTTATAAATTCGGTCACACAGTGCCCTCGTTTTATTGCGACCTAAAGCTCTCGCAGTACTGGAACCCTACGACTCCCCTCCACCGCCTGCTGAGTTCGTGTTGCTGGACCTCCGCGGCCCTCAAGTTTCTCATTGTCGGACCTCTTCCGCCCACTAAGCTTCGCGTTGCAGGACATCCGCCGCCCTCAAGCTTCGCTTTTCCGGACCTCCACCGCCCGCAATGCCCTTGAGCTTCGCGTTGTCGGACCTCCACCGCCCACTGAGCTTCGCCTTGACGGACCTCCCTTTAAGGCATGTTTTCCAAATAATTTTTTAATATTGTTCTCCTCTCCCATCACACATAATCATATGTTGATTTGGAATGATATATTTAATGGATATTTTGGATTTTGATGGTTTTAGGCTACATGATTCATCCTTTTATTCTTCATGTTTGTGTCTAGGGTAATGCCCCTTGTCGAAGCTCGAGTTTGGTCCAACTTCTTCTAATGGTTATAGAACTATTATTATATAAATCATATCACAATATTAAAACATTGTTAATTGGAGTTTTGGGATGTGAGGGTTTCCCATAAATGGTGTTCTAGTGGATTTTGTGTTGAATTACTTCATCCCTAGGTTTCATTTCCTCCAATGGTGATGATTCTGCTTCATCGTAGATTCATGAGTGTTCTTCCTACATATTTTGATGGGGTTCTTTGGGGTGATCATCCAATATATTTCTATTATTTCTAAGGTATCACCTTTTTTCTAATTACTATGGTGGGTTTTTAGGTGATTTGGTATTTTTTTATTCTAGATCCTAGAAACCATTCAATTTGATGGTGGTATGGCTGGATATGTTATATAAATTCTTCCAACAATCACCTTTATGAGAAGGTGTGGTTTGAATTATAGAATATATATGCTTTTTTAATTATATTATTTGGTTATGTTGGGTTGGAAATGGGTGATGAGGTTCCCAAGGTGATGAATTCTAGTTTGTTATCTTGTTAGTGAAGTTTTTGATGATGATGTTGATCAGGTGCATCATGGTGCAGGTATCAAGGCACGAGTATCATCATGATTTGAGGAATAATTTAATAGCATATTTTTGTTTGAAATTTGAATTTAATGGTGTTTTATGTGGTATTTTATTATAATTTCACATACTATTTGAACATATGTGGCTATGAAATATTTATTTTTTCTTTTATCATTACTCAATTATTCTATGATTTTCTATTAGTTCAGTTTTTTTACTATAAATAAAAATGTGGAATCTTTGGGGAATGTTTGACATGGGTTGATTTTATTTAAAAGGGATGGTTTATTCAAGTTAAATATCTCTTAAGAAACCTAGTATTGGTGGAAATATTGATATGATCATCGTCAATGGCGATCAATGAGTTTATACTATCAGAGTAAAGTTTATGAAAAATTTAAGGTCCTTCACACTTAGATTCCAGTTTCACTATATTCCTCCTAGGTATCATCGATTCCCTTAGATCCAAAAACATGTCACCATAAAGTAAGGAATGAAGGATAACCTTTTTTTAAGGACAACACCACCTGGTTCTAATGCATTTCTAGGTCATCAAATTCTTGAACCCTATTTTCTTTGAGGGGTTCCCCCATTCTTTCCTTCATGCTATCTAAGTGACTTTGTCTGGCAGTTCACTTGTATGGCCTGATGCCCAGACCACCAAGCTTTATAGCCTTTCCACCCCTACCTCCATCTCTATCCTTCTCCCTCACTGAGGTTACTGACAGCTTCTCTGTAGTGGCCATGCCCCTTCCTAGGAGTGTTTGTTCTGTCTCTATTGGCTCTGAGCCTATTATCCAGCTCCAAATACTTATTGATCTAGAGAGAACTCCCTCACTAGCCCCAAGTTTCATTACCCATCCTTCCCATGCCCCTTTGGATCCTCATCTCCCACTCATATGAAGCTTACCAACCAGAAGGGATTATGAACATGTTCAAAATCAGGGGACCTCAATGAGAGATCATCCTCCCACTTAAATCAGACTTCCTCACTATAGAAATCAAAAAGCATAATGTCATTGTTTTTGTTGTCAAATAACACAAAAAACCCTATAATAATCATAGAATTCTCATGGAAGATTAAGTTGAATGAATTTATACACTCTGACCCCTCCAACAAACACAAATGGGTATTTTGGCACAATAAATATGTTGTTGAGACCGTTCAAGATTGCAATCAATTCATCACTACCAAGGTGTCCAACAGTGGCAACTCCTTCCTTATGAATTTTGTTTTTGGAAGGTATGACCCTCTTCAAAGGGAATCTCTATGGAGTGAACAAAATACCTTCAATCCCGGCCACCATCCATTGTTTGTTGGGGGTGACTTTAATGTCATTTCCAACCCAAAGGAAGGGAAAGGTAGAAGACCATTCTAGAGGAAGGCCATCATGGAGTTTGTTCAGTTCATTGCTAGGAAGGGACTCATTGATCTTAGCTTCTCAGGTGACAGTTTCACCTGGTGTTACAACTGTAGGGGCCATCACCGCTTGTGGAGTCTATTGGATAGGTGTCTAGACAACATGAAATCCACTAACCTATTCTCAAATACCATGTTTTTTCATCTTGCTTGTGGTATTTTGATTCAATCTCCCCTCTCGGTTTCCATTTCTTCTTAGCATGATCATTAGGAATGGTTTCACTTCCACCAACAGTGGGTTAACATCCTAGGGTACCAGGACATGGTTTTTGAAATATGGAATGAACCCTTATAGGAGTATCGGGCCACCTTCAACCTCAGTGACCTGAACTCGAACCCTGATAAGTGCGTGTTCGCCCCTTCCTCCTCAAGAACATTCACCACCCGGGACTACTGTCGTATATGGGCTCTTTCAGAGTATTCTAATAGATGGAATGATACCTTTGGTTTATTGGATTATTAACACTAGTTTGAGATTTATGTGTGACTATATACTTATTATATTTTCTTATTATTTCTTACACACCACCACTTCAGTCGAGTAACTTGATTGAAATCCATATTGGTACTTTGGTTCTGATGTGGATATGGTTTTTTATGTTTTTGTGACATGTGTATGTGTGGATATATGGTTATTTAAGAATGATGATATTGAATGCAGGGAAGAGACCTAGGAGTGGTAGATGTATCATTCTTGATTATTCTTGTGTTCGGTCTGGGGTGATTTGAGGAAACTATAATGAATCTAAAGTAATTATATTTAATGAAGATGAATAAATACTAGTGGTTAGGCTCTATTAATATCTATTTTTATAAGGAACTGGTTATCTTCTACTGTATTTTTAAGTCTTGTTTTGTGTACTTGAACCATAAATACTAATATTTGAGATTCAAATATGATGAATATGAATAAAGATTGTATGGATGCTAATCGTTTGACAATAGTGTACGAGAATGGAGTGAAAGATTTCATCAAGTTTGCAAAGGATCATGCAAAGGATCCTTCCCAAATCCTTTATCCGTGTTTATGTTGTTTTTATTCTATAATACTTACTCCAGAGGAGTTTGAAGAATATTTGATATGTCACGGAATAGATCGGAGTTATAAATGTTGGAATAAACATGGAGAAAAAAGTGAATGTAGCTACTGGCTGGGATAAAATTGCGTTTTATGGATCATCAGATATGAATACAAATATGGATAATGAAGAAGACCGTATGGAGGATGTGATTACAGATGTCAATGATGATGAAGATAGTATTGTGGAAATGACAAAGACAATTGAAGATGAACTCCGTGATTGCCCAAAATTGTTTGAGAAGTTAAAGAGTTGTGCAAAGACGCCATTGTATGCTGGTTGAACTAAGTATACAACATTGTCAGCTGTACTGAAGTTGTATAAATTGAAAGTCGGCAACAGATGGAGTGATGTCAGTTTTACAAAACTACTTTTTCTCTTGAATGACATGCTCCCGGAAGATAATGAGCTCCCAATCCAGACATATGAAGCTAGATGAATGCTACGCTCGATGGGTATGATTTCAGAAATAATACATGCCTACCTGAAAGACTGTATATTGTTTTGCAAGGAGAACAAATCACTTACAGAATGCCCAAAGTGTGGTGATTCTCGATACAAGAAATATAAATCCAACCCTAAGAAAGTTTTATGGTACTTTCCAATCATTCCAAGGTTTAGGCGTCCATATGGAAGTGAAGAAACTGCAAGACAATTATCGTGGCATGTAGATAAAAGAAATAAATATGGGAAATTATGTCATCCGGATGACTCTCCTCAATGGAAGAAAATTGATCACGAGTATCCTGAATTTGGAAAAGAGCTGAGAAACCTTCGTCTTGCATTATCTATAGATGGAGTGAATCCTTTTGGTTTTCAAACTAGCACTCATAGTACATGGCCTATTATGTTGGTAAATTATAACTTGCCACCCTGGTTATGCATGAAGTAGAAATTCATCATGTTATCTATGCTTATATCAGGACCAAAACAACCAGGTAATGATATTGATGTTTATCTGGCTCCTTTGATCAAGGATTTGAAGTTATTGTGGGATTCAGGTGTTATGTTATATAATGCTTATAAAAGTGAATACTTCACATTGAGATCGATGTTGTATGGGACAATAAATGATTTCCCTGCTTATGGAAATTTTTCTGGCTATAGCATTAAAGGAACTCAAGGGTGTCCCATGTGCGATGAATATACAGAATCAATTAGGTTGAAACATTCATCGAAATCTGTGTTTCTAGTACATCGTAGATTTTTACCTCATCGGCATAAGTACCAATCTTGGACGACATCACTCAATGGAATTTCATAACAACGCGCAGCACCGTCTCCACTAACAGGTGATCAGCTACTTGAGAAAGTAAAAGATCTGAACACTGTTTTTGGTAAACCATTTTCGAAAAACCTTATGAAAATCAGCTGGAAAAAGAGATCAGTTTTTTTGAAATTACCATACTAGAATTGTTTGTACGTCAAAAATTTTCTTGATGTGATGCATGTGAAAAAATATGTATGTGATAGTGTTATCAGAACATTGCTAAATTCCCATAGAAAAACAAAAGATGTAATTAAGGCAAGGTTAGACATGGTTGACAAGGGAATACGAGAAGAGTTGGCTCCTGTGAAGGGTGAAAATTGAATGTTTCTTCCTCCATCTACTTATACTCTTTCTAGGGAGGAGATATATCAGTTTTGCAACTTCTTCAATGATGTAAAGGTTCCAGAGGGGTATTCATCAAATATCAAGAACATTATGTCAATGAATGATTTGAAGTTAAAAGGTTTGAAATCACATGATTTCCATGTTTTGATGCAAGATATAATTCCTATAGCTTTACGTTGTATTTTTCCCAAGAATGTTCGTCATACGTTAACCAAAATTTGTTTCTTTTTCAAAGATATATGTAGAAAAGTTTTAGACCTGGAGAAATTGCCAGCTATGGAAAAAGAAATTGTCATCATATTATGTGAATTAGAAATGTTCTTCCCGCCAAAATTCTTTGATATGATGGTTCATTTGATGATTTACTTGGTGAGAGAGATTCGAATTTGTGGTCCTGTGCACTATAGATGGATGTATACTGTTAAACGATATATGAATATTTTGAAAGGGTATGTCAAAAATCGAAGTTGGCCAGAGGTTTGTATAGTGGAACTATATATTGTTAAGGAATCCATTGAATTTTGTACTAAATACCTATCTGATGTGGAAAGCATTGGTCTCCCAAAATCTCATCACACTGGAAGCATTGAGGGTGAGGGAATTTCTAGAAGAGAAGTTGTGACAATCAGTATTACAGACTGAGAGAAGGACTATATTTATGTTTTTCATAATAGTTGGGAGGTTTCTCCATATATTGAAACTCACAAATAAATTCTTAGGCAGTTGAATCCATCAAAGGATGAAAAATGGTTATCAAATACACATAATCACCAGTTTATAGGATGGTTTCAAGACCATTTTTTTAAGCAGTTGGATGAAAATCCGAATTCAATTTCATAATGACTTTGATGGCTAGCCGCTGGACCAAGTGTGTATGTATTATCTTATAGTGGTTATGTAATTAATGGTTATACATTCTATACAGATGAACATGATGAAGATAGTACCATGAAAAATAGCGGAGTTACACTAGTGGCTAAAGCGATGCATGTTTCTGGTAGTAAGGACATAAATCCAATTTATACAAATATGTCATACTTTGGAATTATCAAACTAATATGGGAGTTGGATTATACGACATTCCAATTGCCAATTTTTCAATGCAAATGGGTTGATAACAACAGTGGTGTTAAAATAGATTAATGGGTATTTTTGAAAGTTGATTTTAGTAAAAAAGGGCACAAAGACGAATAATTTATAATGGCACCACAAGCGGTACAAGTTTTTTATGTTCGGGATCCCACAAACCGAAAGTGGACGATTATTCTGTTATCGTCCAAAAATACTGTATGTTCCGATGAAAATTCAGTTTAGGATGATCCTTTCAATGGTACGTCGCAATCATTTTGGATCGGTCCCAATATAGATGATGTTTTGTATGTTAGAGGAGACCACAATGAAGGGATTTGGATAATCTATAGAGGTGTCAAATCCTTTCAACCTTTGAAAAAAATAAAGAGAGTTCAATAAACAGGTTATATTTTGTTTGTAATATAGATTTTGTTATCTCATGTTATTATCTTATCATTACTGAATTTATATAATCTAAATTAACTGTTCAACCACTTTTGCAGATAATGACTTCTGCATATTCTAGTGCTCCTAACCTTGAGGCTGAACAAGGCTCTCAAGCCGCTGCTCTTGCTGCTCCTGCAGCTACTGCTGCTCCTGCTGCTGCTCCTGAAGCTGTGGCTCCTGTTGCTTCTAGTGTTGAGGTCCAACAACCATCAGCACATGCCATTAATACCATTTTATATGAACATATAGATGATGTTGATATCGATGAAATGGTCGTGAATGAAGGGCCGACGTCGCAGAAAACATAGGTACGTCATATTTTGACGGTGTTAGCCAAAGTTCTTAAGGCGAGAAGGAAAGACATAAAATTTGAAGTCAGATGGAATGAACAGGGCCAACATGTCAATCCCAACAAGGCTATGTTTATCAGCTATATTGGAGTTGTCACTTGGCAGCGTGTGCCGATTGACATAGATTCATGGCACCTTGTTGTGTTCGGGCTGAAGGCTGTGATCTGGGAAGAAATTACGGTAATATTATGAATTTATTTCTTTAATTTACTAGAAAATAAAATAATGAAACAATGTCTTACTCTTATCAATCTCTTTTAGAGTACATTTATATTATACGATTCACACAAGGATTATGTACTAAGGCTTGAAGGAAGGATTCATCGAGGTTTTCGCACTATTTTAACAAGATGTCACCTGAAAGATTCCAAAGGTAAAATAAAATTGCACCCACCCATTATCTACGCTCACCTGATATCCCAAGAAGTATGGGATGCATTTATTAGACGTCGTGGGGATGAGAAGTTTCAGGTAAATTGTGGGTGATAATATGTTGTTTGAGGATACCTGTATTCATCACTTTGATTGTCAATATTTCATTTATGAAACAGAAACTCTGTACTGAAAATATGGAACGTGCATCAAAACTAGCATACCCCTATCATAAAGCAAGGATGGGGTATGCTTCATTAGAAAAGAAAATGGTACGTATTTTAAATTTACAGTAATATTGTTAGGTTCCAATAAACAACATCATAATTATCTTTCTATGTTTATATGTAGATTGATGAGTCTAAAACCAAATACACTTCCATCCCACGTCATGTTCTATGGAAGGAGGAACATGTGAATAAGTAAGGGAAGTTAGTAGATGAGAACACACAAAAAGTGTGGGAAATATGTGTAAGTATGACACGAAGATAAAAATATTTGTTTTAAATTTCCATTACATAAAAATAATTAGTTAGTTTCCTATATTAGACAGTCACAGGAATCAGCTACTCCTGTAGCGGATACAGACCTATTATCGACAGATTTGAAGCATCCAGAAAAATACGGTCATGTTAGAGGTGCAGGGTTTGGTGTGACACACCGAGTATATTTTGAGAAGAAGAAAAAAATAGATGATACAGATGAAATATTGGAACAAATGAGTGAAAAAATAGCAACCCTTAAAGAACGATTGCAATGGCAGGGAGAGTTGCTTGAAACTTTTATGGGTGGGAAGCAAGGGGAAGACACAAGTCAGGAATAACCAGCGCATGAATATCCCACCCCACCCCCACCAGCTTTGAGGTGATAAATTCCCCTCAAAGAACTGTCTTAGCCGTGGTAATCAATATTCTAATAGTTGTTCCCATGAAATGTGAATCAGACAAACACTGATAATTTTTCTGTACTGATCTTCTACAAGGTGATAATGATTGTGATTTATATCTGTCAACACCCACCTATCACCTTGTATCAAGGGATACAGTGTTCAATATCCCAGATTCCACTCTACATAATAGACCACTTCCGAAAGATTATTTGATAGTGACTATTTTTGTAGATCATGAGCCAAATGCAGAGCTACCTATTCCACTTGTTGATGATGATATTCATACGGTCGAAAAGGCTATTGGGACATTCATTACATGACCGTCACAACTTGTAAGAGTACATGCAGAAAAAGAGGTATTTATTTACTTTTTTTCAAGCTAAACCTTTAACAATTAATGAAAAAAGGGTATGAACTAATGATTGTTGTTATAGATGGAGAAAGGGAAGGGGGTGACAAACATCGGCTCAAAACCATCTAAAGGACCGACCAACCGATCCCAAGGAGCTATTGAAAGCACAATAACACCACCTGTTCTCTATCCACATTTTATAGCATTGAAGACTCATGTGGATACGAAGATAAAAGATGGTAATAGTCATAAAGTGGTTTTCGAAGAGAATATATACGGAGAGGAAATTCAAGATTTCGTTGCTGTTGAAAATGTAAATGAGATCCTTGAAAACGGTTGGCTAGGCATCACAGTTTTAAATGTATATATGAGGTATGTTTCCATGAATTGATTTTCTAAAAGCCGATCTAATGTGAAAATTATGACTAAATGCATTTTATATTGTTGATAGATGCATTTATGAAAAACAGTTGAAGGAATTTTCCCATGATCCAAGATTTGGACTCGTTAGTCCTCATACCACATCAACACACCTAACAAAATTAGATCCATAAAAAAGGGATGAAATAGTGAATGGATTTCTAAAAACATTTGAAAGCAATATTACATATGATATACTCTTCCTAATTCCAACCATGCAGGGGTAAAACTCTACGATTAAAGCATATCAGTTTTATTTTCAATTCTTTTATTAATTATTCCTTTTTGTGTGTTTAGGCAACATTGGTTGCTAATTGCAGTGAACTTGGATACACTAAAGATTTATTTTCTGGATTCAAAGCAAGGATATCCATTAAACCAACCACACATGGTGGAGTTTGTGAATCTCTAAGACACTACATTTTATGTTTTAGGTCTAAACATCAAGTAATATAATTTATATTATCTTTTAATGAGGATTCTGTTATGATAGGGTGGTGTATCATTATCGTCTAAAAAAAGGAATGAGGACAGGGGATAAGCACAAAGAGGTGAGCAAGTACTGTGTCTGGACAAATATCAGGGTATATATAATAAAATTTCACTATCCAAACACATCTCAACACAAGTTACTTATTCTCTTAATGATCAATTTTTTTGAAGTGTCCAAAACAAACAAATGATAATGATTGTGGTTATTATTTTTGTAAATTTATGAAAGAGATCATTTTTTATCAACAAACTAGCATCCCTAAAGTGGTATTTTTAAAAACAACTACTAGTCCATTTAACTTATTTATTAATTATTTATTTTTATATTTTTCAGTACTACTCTGACTGCCGAAAAGAATCATACTCACAAGATGATATAGATGTGTTCAGAAATGTGTGGGCCGCATACTTGATGGCTGATTGTACATAAATACAATGAATATCTGAATTGGGGACATGTACAATTGGTGGTCATTTTTGACAGGGGTTAAGGGGTTCAAAAGATGAAACATTGTTGCATGTAAATGTTCATAGGAAAATTTTAATTTTTATTAAATAAAACATCCTATATCCAATGAGTTATTTTACCATTTTAATAGATGATATGCACCAGCAACATGCAAGAATGCTGAACCACTCAAAGGGTCTCAATTTTGTTTAAAATGGACACAATTTTAAGTGAAAACAACAATTGACCTATAAAAATCTGACCAAACACATTCGGATTGTCTTGATCTTTTATAAGAACGATCCATGGGTCCTTTTTGACATGTACAAGTCATCCCCACCTCAATATTAAGCACGGTGTGAACGGTAGCACTAAAAGGGTCTCTATTTTGTTTAAAATGGACACAATTTTAAGTGAAAACAAAAATTGACCTTCGAAAATCCTACCAAAAACATTAGGATTGTCTTGATATTTTTTAAGAACGATACAAGGGTCCTTTGTGACATGTACGAGTCAACCCCGCCTCAATCCGAGGCACGGTGTGGCCGATAGCACTCAAAGAGTCTCACTTTGGTTTAAAATGGACACAATTTTAAGTGAAAACAACAACTAACCTACGGAAATCTGACCAAACACATTCGGATTGTCTTGATATTTCATAAGAATGATCCAAGGGTCCTTTTTGTCATTTTAAAGTCAACCCTTCCTCAATCCGAGGCATGGTGTGGCCGGTATCACTCAAAGAGTCTCACTTTGGTTTAAAATGGACACAATTTTAAGTGAAAACAACAATTGACCTATGGAAATATGACAAAAAACATTCAGATTGTCTTGAACTTTTATAAAAAAGATAAACAGGTCCTTTGTGATGTGTATGAGTCAAACCCACTTCAATCCAAGGCGCAGTGTGGTTGGTATCACTCCAAGGGTCTCTATTTTGTTTAAAATGGAAATTTTTTTTAGTGAAAACAACAACTGACCTACAGAAATCTGAACAAAACAATTAGGATTATGTTGATCCTTTAGGATAAAGATACAAGGGTCCTTTTTGATATTTAAAAGTCATCTCTGCCTCAATCTGAGGCACGGTGTGTCCGATATCACTCAAAAGGTCTCTATTTTGTTTAAAATGGACACAATTTTAAGTGAAAACAACAACTGGCCTACAGAAATCCAACCAAACGCATTCGTATTTTGTTAATAATTTAGTATAAAAATACATGGGTCATTTTTGATGTGTAAGAGTCATCCATGCTTTAATACGAGGCACGGTGAGACCGCTATCACTCAAAGGGTCTCTCTTTTGTCTAAAATGGACACAATTTTAAGTGAAAACAACAACTGACCTACAGAAATATGACCAAACAAATTTGGATTGCCTTTATCTTTTATAAGAACAATAAAAGGGTCCTTGGTTATGTTTAAGAGTAAAAAACGTCTCAATCCGAGGTACGGTGTGTCCAGTACCACTCAAAGGGTCTCTATTTTGTTTAAAATGTACACAATTTTAAGTGAAAACAACAACTGACCTACAAAAATCCAACCAAAAACATTTGTATTGTATTTATCCTTTAGTATAATGATCCATGGGTTATTTTTGACATGTAAGAGTCATCCCTGTCTGAATTCGAGGCACGATGTGTCCGGTATCACTCAAAGGGTCTCTATTATGTTTAAAATGGACACAATTTTAAGTGAAAACAACAACTGACCTATGTAAATCCAACCAAACCCATTATGATTGTGTTGATCCTTTAAGAGAATGATCAAAGGTAATTTGTTACATGTACTAGTCATCATTGCTTCAATCCTAGGCATGGTGTGGCCGGTATCACTCAAAGAGTCTAACTTTGGTTTAAAATGGACACAATTTTAAGTGAAAACAACAACTGACCTACGGAAATCCTACCAAACACATTTGGATTGTATTGATATTTTATAATAATGATCCATGGGTCCTTTGTGATGTGTATGAGTCAACCCCACCTTAATCCGTGGAACGGTGTGGCCGATATCACTCAAAGGGTCTCTATTTTGATTAAAATGGACACAATTTTAAGTGAAAACAACAACTGACCTACGAAAATCTGACCAAACCCATTATGATTGTGTCGATACTTTAGGAGAACGATCCAAGGATCCTTTTCAATGTGTATGAGTCATCCCCGTTTCAATCTGAGGCACAGTTTGACCACTATCACTCAAAATGCCTCTCTTTTGTTTAAAATGGACACAATTTTAATTGAAAACAACAACTAACCTATGAAAATCTGACCAAACAAATTTGTATTGCCTTGATATTTTATTAGAACAATAAAAGGGTACTTGTTGACATGTATGAGTCAACCCTGCTTCAATCCAAGGCACAGTGTGACCGTTATAACTCAAAGAGTCTCTCTTTTGTTTAAAATGTAAACAATTTTAAGGGAAAACAACAACTGACCTACATAAATCCAAACAAACACATTCGGATTGTATTGATATTTTATAATAACAATAAATGGGTCCTTTTTGATGTGTAAGAGTCAACCCTGCCTCAATATGAGGCACGATGTGGCCGGTATCACTCAAAGGATCTCTATTTTGTTTAAAATGGACTATTTATTTAGTGAAAAAAACAACTGACCTACAGAAATCTGACCAAAACCATTCGGATTGTGTTGATACTTTAGTAGAACCATCCACGTGTCCTTTGTGACATTTTAGAGTCATCCCCACCTCAATTTGAGACACTGTGTGGCCGGTATCACTAAAAGGGTCTCTATTTTGTTTAAAATGGACAGAATTTTAAGTGAAAACAATAACTGACCTACGAAAATCTGACCAAATGCATTCGGATTGTGTTGATACTTTAGGAGAATGATCCACGAGTCCTTTTTGATGCATACAAGTAATCCTCGCTTCAATACGAGGCATGGTGTGGCCGGTACCACTCAAAGGGTCTCTCTTTTGTTTAAAATGGACACAATTTTAAGTGAAAACAACAACTGACCTATAGAAATCTGACCAAACACATTCGGATTGTGTTTATACTTTAGGATAACTATCCACGGGTCCTTTGTGACGTGTATGAGTCATCCACACCTCAATCTGTGGCACGGTGTGGTTAGTGGCACTCAAAGGGTCTCTCTTTGGTTTAAAATGGACACAATTTTAAGTGAAAACAACAACTGACCTACGGAAATCTGACCAAACGCATTTGGATTGTGTTGATATTTTATAAGAACGATCCACGGGTCCTTTTTATGTGTAAGAGTCAACCCCACCAACCCCCTGGACCACCCCACCCCCCTGGACACCAACCCATGCCTTGGACACTTCTACCCCTCTGGACACCCCCACCCCCTGTAAAGCCCCCCATGACACCCTGGACACCATCCCACCCATCTGGAAAGCCCCCCCGGACACCCCCATCCCCCCGAACACCCCCTACCCCCCTTGGACAGCCACCCCAAACCCTTGAACAACCCCCAACCCCCTGAATTCTGAATTGAATTCTTTATGTACTTAATTAAATTATGAATTATGTGTTAATGGTGTACGTGTATACTTGTTGTATGGGTATACTTGGTCTAATTAGATTATGATTTATGTGTTAATTTTGCATGGGTATACTTTCTCTAATTAGCTTATTGAGATGCAGATTTTTTTGCAGGTGTTCGGGTGTGCTATTGCAGATTTTTTTGTAGCAGCAGACATAGAATTTATCAGCGCTTTTTCAGTGCTGATAAATGGAGCTTTTATCAGCGCTAATAAACTACAAAATTTTCAGCACTAAAGAAGCACTGATAAAGGATCAGTTTATCAGCACTAAAGGAGCGCAGATAAAACACACATTTATCAGCACCTTTTTAGCGCTGATAATGGGTACCCCCCTTTATCAGCACCGAGGTTTACAACACTTTTTTAGCGCTGATAAAGCCCGTTTTGAGCACTGATAAAAACTATTTTTGTATTAGTGGAAGAAGTATCTGTCATCTTGAATCTATGCTTGGGAATAAAGGAATAGTACCAACCAGTTTTTTCAAAGACTAAACAACAATATCATGTCTGATGGAAAATGATTCTGAATCCGAATGTGTGGATGGTGAGGATTTTTTTCTATGGCTTCATCTTTCTTCTTTGATGAAGTAGCAGCATATTTCTTCTTCTCAATAGATTTACCAGGTGTATCTACTACCCCATGATTTCCATTGTCAGCTTTCGGAATGATGTCTTGTTCTTTGGGAGATTCATGCTCACTATCAGATAGTTGAACAATCTTATCTTCCTCAATTTCTTCTTTATCTGCATCAGGCACTAGATCATCCAGATGAATAAAATCATGATTACTACTTTCGTCATCTCTTGGATTATTCACTTCTTCTTAACCCTTCTCATCTTTTCTTGATATAGTAATTTTTGAGGATTCGTCTTGGGAAGTTCGGATCAATAATTTTACAGACGAAGTTTCCTTCTCATGTAACTCTTCAACTTGCTTTATGATATCATCAGTTTCATTCCCTTCTTCTTCAACCTCTTATTCTTCTTCTATTTCCTATTCCACTTATTCTTATTCAACAATTTATTTTTTATAATGTGATTATGGAATCACAACTTTCTTTCCCAGAGTCTCTGGTAATGGTTCTAATAAAAAAGTTTCTTATACCAAAATTTGCTCAGAGGCACTTTGAGTAGACTTGAGAAGAGACTGAATGACTTCAGCTTCCAACAATTTCTTCCTTTTCTTCTTTTCTTTTCACTACTAGAAAAATACCCTATACCAATGGTTCAGAACCATTGGTATAGGCCTCTAAACTGTTGGTATAGGCTATACCAACGGTTTGGAGGACCGTTTCCAAGTAAGCCGCGAGGATAGGTCTATACCAACGGTTTTGGGAAAACTGTTGGTATAGACCTATACCAATAGTTTTGAAAACTGTTCGTATAATTAATATGAAAATATATACCAATGGTTCCATAAACCGTTCGTATATGTAATTCAAAAAATAATCATTCTGTTGGTTTTGATCCTAGCACCTCCCGTTTTTGATCGAATGACCTAACCACTAACCTAACATACTTTGGGGAACATAATTTCATAAATATATATATGTATTATCAAATGTATTTTAAATTTTGATTTATTTAATGTCCACTATAAGAAGGATTCCATTAAAAATACATGTACCTATACCAACGGTTATGAGAACCGTTGCTATAGGTTCTTTGATTTTGGGAAAAATACCACCGGTTTTGGACAAACCATTTGTATAGGGGTGACCTATACCAACGGTTTGTCCAAAACGTTGGTATAGGGTCTCTATAATGGACCTTTACCAACAGTTTTGGCCAAACCATTCGTATAGGTCCAAATTAGTGAACCTATACCAACAGTTTGACTAAACCGTTGGTATAGGCCCCCCCTATACCAACGGTTTGTCCAAAACCATTGGTATAGGTCCATATAATTGACCTATACCAACGGTTTTGGCCATACCATTGGTATAGGTCCAAATTAGTGAACTATACCAACAGTTTTCCCAAAACCATTAGTATAGATCATATTTATAGTAGTTTTTTCTTCCTTTTCAAGATTCTCAGCAGCCCTTTCTTCCAGTTTTTCTTATCCTCTCTCCACTTGTCCTCTACTTAATCAGGATACACTTTTTTACTTCTTTGGATTTGGAGGTGCTGATTGAGTTTTCTTGGCCACATGAGTTTTTGTTTTCTCTTCCGGATCCTTAGCCTTTCTCTTCCATCCACCTTTCTTATAGGTTTCATCCACTTCCAGCTTCTTTGACAAAGCTTATATTTCTTCTTCAGAAAGATCATAGAATTGCCCAGATTCACTGGAAAACCAATTTTCATTCTCTTTATGGTGTCATCACTCAGCAACATTACTTTTTAATTTCTCGGCTTGAAACAACATGAGATTTTTAATGATTAAAGGCAAAGAACATTAATATTTGAAATAATAGCTAAATACATAATAATATGAGACTTCATATTTCTATTCTTGATATTCTCAATCATTACCAAGATATACTTAACCAATGTTATCTTTCTATGGTTCATCAAGAAATACAATATATAGATATCACTCTTCTTTAGAGTATCCTTATCCCCTTTTCTTGGAATTATAAATCCTTGAACCCACAAATCAAGAATCCACAAATTTGTAGAGAGATGAATGATCTTCAGAGTTTACACTCCATTCAATCCAAGACACTCTATTTCCTTTTCCTTATCAAAAGATCTGGATTCATCCGGTAGTTTTTGAGTACAAAAATCTTCTTCAACTTCGTAAGGAATTCCAATAATACTGGCTGCCTTTCTGTACGAAAGAGAGTAGGTCTTTCCATAACTCTTGGAAGAAATTTTATCTCTTCCTCCTTCATTGAAAAAACTAACTATTTTATAGAACTCCACTATCAATTTTGGATACACCGGATCCTGTGCCTTTAGTTTTGAAATGAAAAGGCTCTCCCATACATTCAACTTAATATTCTTAGAGATGATAGAATAATATTTTTTGAATAATCTTGAACCAACTAACCTCTCTTGGTATATCTTCCACTTAGAAATTTCCTCAACAGTCGATATTTATTTTTGAGGAGAGGCTTCAACAGACATCTAGAACTCAGGAAACTTTTTAAGTTTTGGAATGACCTTAAAATACAGAGTCAAAGCTTCAACATTAAAGATCTTGAAAAACCAATTTTGGAGAACCATTTGGGGGATTTATATAGGCGATTGAAGTGATAGTTCAACTTCTATTTTTTATCCAATCGTTGAAAAACTTCTGATCAAATCTGACGATTGAGATGATAACCGAAGAAGGATTTTGATAGGTTCCAATCTTTTGAGGGTTTTTAAGATAAAAATTCATATTTAAGAAAAAGTGAGTCTGAAAAAGTTTCTTAAACAAGATAAAAATACCAAAAAGTAAAGAGATGATTACGAAATCTTAGAAAAGAAATCATACCTTTAGGATTGCTAGGAAAATTATTCGTAGTGAGGAAAATGTATCTTAGAGAACTTTAGATTCCAGAAAAATTTTAAAAACATATTTAAAGAAAAAATAAGATTCCAAAAATTTGATTACAAAAAATTAAAAAAAACTTGATCACGGGGAAAAAAGTTGATTCTGAAAAAAAAATTGATTACGAAAAAAAATTGAAAATAAGAAAATGTGCTCCCCTATGAAAGGTAGTTTCTTACTGTAAGGAAATTGGTTTCAACAAGAAGTTAATATGGAATATTACCTTATGATTATATTTCCTAACTTCTCTTTAATATATTCAAATTCTGTTGGAGGGTAAAAATTTTGTGAAAATATGAGAAATTTGATCTTGTGTTCTGATAAATTGAAGAATGATATCTCTTTTTTGTGTGTGATCCCTAAGAAAGTGATGCCTAATATCTATGTGTTTTTTACAAGAGTGATGTGCATGGTTTTTACTTAAGACAATGAAACTAGTATTATCACACAATATTTGTGTTTTGGTGACACTCATACCATAGTCTGTGAGTGTGTGTTGCATCCACAATACTTGAGCACAACAACTTGAAACTGCTACATATTCAGCTTCAGCAGTGGAAATTGATACTGAGTGTTTCTTTTTTCATGACCAAGAAACTAATGAATCACCTAAGAAATGAAAAGTTCCAGATGTAATTTTCCTATCCATTCTACATCCACCAAAGTCAGCATTCGAAAGACTTAAAAAAAAAATCATTTCCAGAAGTATAAAAGAGTCCTATATCCATAGTTCCCTTTAAGTAGCGAAAAATAATTTTTACTACCTTTAAATGAGATTCCTTTGGATTGCGTTAATATCTTGCACATAAGCATACTGAAAACATTAAGTCTGGACGACTAGATTTCAAGTTAGTATACTTCTTATCATACCTCTAAAAGATGTTTGATCTACTGGTTTCCTAGCTTCATCAAGATTAAGTGAATTTGAGGTACCAATGGGAGTAATTATACTCTTAGTGTTGTCAGATCCATACTTTTTAAGAAGATATTTAATATACTTATGTTGTGATATATATATTTATTCCTTCTGGTTTTTGAGAAATTTTAAAACCAAGGAAAAATGTTAACTCACCCATCATACTCATTTCAAACTCATATTTCAATAGATCCGCAAATAAATCAGTTAAAGATTGCTGAGTTAAACCAAATATAATGTCATCAACATAAATCTGAACAATCAATTTTTTTTCTTATCTTTTTTTATAAAAAGGGTTGGATCTGCATTTCCCTTAACAAAATTGTTTTGAAGCAAAAACCCTGTAAGTCTATCATATCAAGCTCGAGGAGCTTGTTTAAGTCCATATAAAGCTTTGGTATGTTTGAAAACTTGTTCAGGATGTTTTTTATCTTCAAAACTAGGATGTTGTTCAACAAAAACTTCCTCCTGAACATAACCATTAAGGAATGCACATTTTATATCCATTTAAAAAGTTTGAAGTTAAAGAATGCTGCAAAGGCAAGTAGAATATGAATAGATTCAATTCTGGCTACTGGAGCATAGGTTTCTTTATAGTTTATTTCTTCTTGTTGATTATAGCCTTTAGCAACCACTACTAGAATTTAGTCCTTTCCCAACGGTAGTATACCAACGGTTTACTTAAACCGTTGGTATAGTGAGCCTTTGCCAACGGTTTAACAAAACCGTTGGCAAAAGGAATTTCGGTGGACCCTTTCCCAACGGTTCACTGGAACCGTTGGTAAAGAGGTGCTAAACTCACACATTTCCCAACGGTTTTTATAAACCGTTGGCAATGGTTTCCCCCAAATTCCAGATCGCGATCTCCTCTCCCCATTCGGACAGAGCCCTAATCTATTCGCTCCGCTGCTCTCGCGAACCCCATCCGACTCCACTACTCTCGTGAATCCGAACACCAGAACCCCCCATCCCAACAGGTACACCCCCTACGAATAGGTAAAATTTGATCTCAACCATATTGTTGTAGTTGTTTTAATGAATAGATTTTTTCCAGGTGTTGGTGGTTTAATTGATTATTGAAATTAATATCTAAATAGGATATTGTTTGTGTTTGTGAAGACTTATTTAATGTTTTTGTATTCTATGTTTGGAAGGAGAGTGTTCAAAACATGTAAATCAGAGTTGGGGTAGGCTATCGTGAACATTTACATGTTTTGGATAATGGATTGTGGGAATTATGGATTGTGTTCAAACCAATTTGATATGTTTTGGATAATGGATTGTGGGGGTAGGGGGTGTCCACGGGGGTGGGTGGGTTGTCCACGGGGGTGGGCGAGGGTGTCCACGGGGGTGGGAAAGGCTGTCCATGGGGGTGGGCGGGGCTGTCTAGGGGGTGTGGGCTGTCCTGGGGGTCTGGGTGGGGTGTCCTGGTGGGGGAGGGGTGTGTGGGGTGTCCAGGGGGGGTGGTATGTCTAGGTGGTGGTGGTGGGGTTGCAGGGGAGGGGGGTGTGGGCTGTTTTGGATGGTGGGCGGGGCTATCCAGGGGGGGTACGGGGTGTCCAGGGGGGTACGGGGGTGGGCGGGTTGTCCACAAGGGTGGACGGGCTGTCCACGGGGGTGGTCGGGCTGTCAAGGAGGGGTGGGCGGGCTGTCCAGGGGGGGTGGGTGGGCTGGCCACGGGGGGTAGGGGTGTCCAGGGGGGTGGGCGGGCTATCCAAGGGGGTGGGGAGCTGTCCATAGGGAGAAGGGGTGTCGAGGGGGGTGGGTGGGCTGTCCACGGGGGTGGTTGGGCTGTCTAGGGGGTAGGGGGTGTCCACGGGGGTGGGCGGGGCTGTCCAGGGGGTGTGGGCTGTCCTGGGGGTCTGGGTGGGGTGTCCTGGTGGGGGAGGGGTGTGTGGGGTGTCCAGGTGGGGTGGTATGTCTAGGTGGTGGTGGTGGGGTTGCAGGGAAGGAGGGTGTGGGCTGTTTGGGAGGGTGGGCGGGGCTATCCAAGGGGGGTACGGGGTGTCCAGGGGGGTTCGGGGGTGGGCGGGCTGTCCACAAGGGTGGACGGACTATCCACGGGGGTGGCCGGACTGTCAAGGAGGGGTGGGCGGGCTGTCCAGGGGGGGTGGGTGGGCTGGCCACAGGGGGTAGGGGTGTCCAGGGGGGTGGGCAGGCTATCCAAGGGGGTGGGGGGATGTCCATAGGGAGAATGGGTGTCGAGGGGGGTGGGTGGGCTGTCCACGAGGGTGGTTGGGCTGTCTAGGGGGTAGGGGGCGTCCACGGGGGTGGGTGGGTTGTCCACGGGGGTGGGCGGGGCTGTCCACGGGGGTGGGAATGGCTGTCCACGGGGGTGGGCGGGGCTGTCCAGGGGGTGTGGGCTGTCCTGGGGGTCTGGGTGGGGTGTCTTGGTGGGGGAGGGGTGTGTGGGGTGTCCAGGGGGGTTGGTATGTCTAGGTGGTGGTGGTGGGGTTGCAGGGGAGGGGGGTGTGGGCTGTTTGGGAGGGTGGGCGGGGCTATCCCAGGGGGGTACGAGGTGTCCAGGGGGGTACGGGGGTGGGCGGGCTGTCCACAAGGGTGGACGGGCAGTCCACGGGGGTGGCCGGGCTGTCAAGGAGGGGTGGGCGGGCTGTCCAGGGGGGTGGGTGGGCTGGCCATAGGGGGTAGGGGTGTCCAGGGGGTGGGCGGGCTATCCAAGGGGGTGGGGGGCTGTCCATAGGGAGAAGGGGTATCGAGGGGGGTGGGTGGGCTATCCACGGGGGTGGTTGGGCTGTCTAGGGGGTAGGGGGTGTCCACGGGGGTGGGTGGGTTGTCCACGGGGGTGGGCGGGGCTGTCCACGAGGGTGGGAAAGGCTGTCCACGGGGGTGGGCGGGGCTATCCAGGGGGTGTGGGCTATCCTGGGGGTCTGGGTGGGGTGTCCTGGTGGGGGAGGGGTGTGTGGGGTGTCCAGGGGCGTTGGTATGTCTAGGTGGTGGTGGTGGGGTTGCAGGGGAGGGGGTGTGGGATGTTTGGGAGGGTGGGTGGGGCTATCCCCGGGGGGTACGGGGTGTCCAGGGGGGGTACGGGGGTGGGAGGGCTGTCCACAAGGGTGGACGGGCTGTCCACGGGGGTGGCCGGGCTGTCAAGGAGGGGTGGGCGGGCTGTCCAGGGGGGGTGGGTGGGCTGGCCACAGGGGGTGGCCGTGCTCTCGCAAACCCCCCGTCCGAACATCATCGACCCTCGTGGACAACCCACCTTTTATCCCAAATTCCATAGATTTATACATTATTTTATTATATTATGTCTCAAATTATCTAAAATATGTGTTTGATGTTCTTCACGTGACCTATCATAATTCCTTCTCATAATCTATAGTGATCATGGGAAGATCCCATGCCTGATTCATGATCACTCAAATTATTCTACAGATCATACATAATGGAAGCCTTACAGGATGTGAGATTATTATATCTATGAAATCTACTCAGGTACCTGGTGAGGAAGTGCATATTAATTCAAAAAGGTAAATAGCATATGAGGATACCCTACTAATATGGTTATGGGATGAGGCATGCTCTGATGTGATAACACATTAAGTTCTTGTTGGTTTTACATTTTTTCAATAACACATTAGTATGTTTTTTTCACATGTGTAGTTGATACCATGATTATTTTCTTCCTTTATCATTTACTTAAATGTATTTTCTATTAAAGTTCAATCCTATTGAATTGTTTATGACAAAATGACTTATATGAATTCTTTTTACAGAATGGACAAAAGTTGGATGTATGAAACCAATCGTATCTCAAGCGATTTTGAAAACAATTTGGAGAGCTTTATAGATTTTGCATTTCACAATGCTTCAGATAGTGGTCGCATACACTGCCCATGTTCCAATTGTGTTGGTAGACCTTGGTTGAGTCGTGAAGAAGCCAGCTACCACATAACCAAAAATGGTTTTCAAGCAAACTACTTTGTGTGGTATCACAATGGGGAGAAAATGAAATCTCAAATTGGTGATGATCGAAATGAAAGGACTAGAATGGAGAATTTGTTAGATGATCGGTTTCCATTTATTCGTCATCATGAAAAAGAAAGGATTTCGACTCAAGAAGACATCGATATGAGGACAACTGATGCATCTAGTGAAAATGATGATATTGATAGGGTGAAAAAATTGAATGATGCTGCCACGACTCCAGTATATTGACAATGCGATAAAATGAAAAAGCTGGAATTTTTAATCCGATTGTTTCATGAAAAAACTATGTATGGGATTTCTAATACAGCAATCGATTACATTCTTACCATCTTGAAGGATTTACTTCCAGATGATA
The DNA here is from genome assembly GCA_963277665.1 of Viscum album. NCBI lineage: Eukaryota > Viridiplantae > Streptophyta > Magnoliopsida > Santalales > Viscaceae > Viscum > Viscum album. Next base: position 2,107,772,829 of record OY728156.1, on the reverse strand, counting down.
CAGATATTCCCTCAAACCACTATATGGCATGGAAGTTAGTTGAAGAAGTTGGATTTTCCAGAAACAAAATTCATGCTTGCCCGAAAGATTGCAGTTTATTCTGGGAAGAAACTGCTGAACGAAATGAATGTATAAAATGTGGCACATCCCGATGGAAGTCAAAATATGATGGAACACCATCCCGCGTTCCACATAAAGTAATGTGGCACTTTCCATTGATCCCCAGACTCTAGAATCTTTTTATGTCTGATGACATATCAATAAAAATGAGATGGCATGATACTGAGAGAAAGAAGACTAATGATGAGTTGGTTCATCCTGCAGATGGATTTGCATGGCAGAGATTTGATGCTCGAAATCCTGATTTTGCAGTTGACGTGCGTAATGTGAGGCTGGGTCTTTCATGCGATGGTTTTAATCCGTTTGGGCAGATGCTTACTTCGCACAACACATGGCCAGTTTTTATACACATTTATAATCTTCCCCCATGGTTGTGTATGAAAAAATCTTTCACTTTCATGAGTATACTCATATCTGGTCCTTCTGATCCCGGCATTGATATTGATGTATACATTCAACCTTTAATAAAAGAGTTGAAACTTCTTTGGGATGTGGGTGTGCGCACATACGATGCATGTTCGAAAGACATATTTCAGATGCGTGTTGCGCTTATGTGGACGATCAATGATTTTCCGGCTTATGCAATGATGTCTGGATGGAGCACGAAGGGAAAACTATAATGTCCAGTTTGTATGAAGAATACATGATCTAGAAGATTGAAACATCGTTGTAGTTTCAGTTTTATGGGACATCAAAGATTTTTTCCAAAGGATCATCCATAGAGAATGAATCGTCGAAGATTTAATAATACTATAGAGACCGATGATCCACCTCAGCGTATGTCTGGAACTGATGTGATTAATGAATTGAAAGATTTCAGTTTTTCGTTCGGGAAGGGTCAAATGAAATCTGGAAAGAGAAAGAATGTTTCCACAGAAACCTGTTACAATTGGAGGAAGAGGAGTATCTTTTTTGATTTGCCTTATTGGTCAACCAATTTGCTACATCATTGATTAGACGTAATGCATATTGAAAAGAATATATGTGAAATGTTGCTTTCAGTTCTTCTAAATGTCAAGGGGAAGACAAAAGATGATTTACGATCTCGACGTGACTTGGTGGATTGGGGCATCAGACCAGAATTGCATCCTGTGCGTATCAGTGAAAATAAATGGAAACTTCCATGTGCTTCTTATGTGATGAAACCTACTGAAAAAAAAAACAATTTCTGGAAGTATTAGAGACTATTAGAGTTCCTGATGGCTATTCAAGCAACATATCTAAACGGGTCAACAGAAGAGAGTTGAAGCTAAAATCTTTGAAGACTCATGATTGTCACGTTCTACTGCATGAGTTGCTTCCAATAGAAATCCGTCATCTTTTGTCCAATAATGTAAGGGTGGGTGTTATTCGGTTGTGCCATTTGTTTAGATATCTTTGTGCTAAGAAGTTGTCCAAGTCTTTCTTGCAAAAAATGTTGACAGATGCCCCATTAATTTTGTGTGAGTTGGAGAAAATATTTCCCCCATCATTTTTCACATGCATGCTGCATCAGACTGTCCATATTCCAACTAAAATACTTCTCGGAGGACCTGTTTCTTTTCGTTGGATGTATCCAACTGAAATAAATATGTTCACATTAAAGTCTTATGTTCGAAACAAGAATCATCTCGAAGGTTCTATCGTGAACGGTTACTTAGCTCAAGAATGTATGGATTTTTGTTCGATGTATTTGTCTGATCTTACTACAAGAATGAACAGACCAATGAGAAATGAAGAAGAACAATATGAGAAAATTGAACCCAGTTTTCCATCACTTCCTCAAACAGGAGGAATTCCTGGATCATATACATTGAAGACATTAAGCCATGAAGAGCGGGAGATGGCACATCGCACAGTTTTGTTCAAATGTGATTTGTTCGATGACTATATCAGGTAAAAAAATTGAATATGTATATCTTACATATATATCTGTTAAACTATTCATACTTTTTTTATCTACAGGGAACATAAAACAATGATAAATAGGAAGCATCGTTCTTTATCTTTGAGAAGGAGAGAGACTTTGCATAGCAAAGAGTTTTCTGCTTGGTTAAAATTGAAGGTAAAAATATTACTATTTAAATTAATTATTTCAATATTTACTTAAGTTTAACTGTCATTTATATTGCAGGTATTGAGTTTGTCTGCTGACTCTGTCTCTGAGGAAATAAGAGCTTTGGCTTTTGGTCCTAATACCGTGGTTCGTGACTGTAAATCAATTGTTATCAATGGGTACAGATTTATTGTCACTGAACGAGCCAAAAACATGAGAACACAACATGATGGTATTATGGTTACTGCCACAACAGATTGTTATGCCAGTGCATCAGATAGTAGACCACGACTTGAAAATGTGGGTTATTATGGAGTCGTTGAGAAAATAATAATATTGGATTGTTACTCTCATGGATGAGTCAAAATGATGAAATGCCATTGGTTTGATTCGATGACGAGACATGGCACATTTATTGATGATTGTGGATTTCGAGTAATTAATATGACCCGCACTCTTGCTACCGAAGAACCATATGTGTTGGCATCAATGGCTAAAAAAGTTTTTTATGTCAAAGATCAACTTCAACCTGAATTTGGTGTCATAGTTGAAGTAATTCCAAGACATATTTTTGATGATGCTGATGATGGAATTGACACTGTCCCTATTTCCATTGGAACCAATCCATTTATTTCTTTTGATGACTCCAATAGCTCAATTGTCAGAGTTGATTGTGAACCTGAAGTTGTTGTTGGAAATATATAGAATCATTCATCCATGTTCTCAATTCTTTTGGTTTACCTCGAGTTTGGTTGTTAAGGTTGGTAGTATTCATATTTATTTAGTATTGATCACAAATATGTTTTAGCTGACTTGACCGTTATGTGAATTTTCAATGTTTATTGGTTGCTGTTTTATTTGAATTGCATTTTCTAATTTGGAATTGAACTGTATTCAAACCAAATCAAACAATATTTCTAACTTGGTGAACATTACAACTTTTATGTTTTATTAAATTCATTCAAGCTCTTCTAAAACAATTGATAGCTAAATTACTAATGAATCCCCTCATTCCCTCATATATTTAGTTTCTTGGTTTACAAATTAATTTCCTTTTTCTAATTAATTATATATTTGTTTTCAAATGCAGGAAATGCAGCCAATTGAAGAGAGACGAAGAAAAAAAATGGAAAATGGCGGAGAACAATCGTCGGATGGAGGAGCTGGGCGTTCCACCATTAGTGCCTACAGTGAGTAATTTATTTCAAATATATATATATATATATATATATATATATATATATTTACAGAATATATAATATCATGTGATTAATTTTTTTGTAAACTTTTTTGTAGGATCCACCGTTACGTCGACAGTTATTCGACGAGGAGCCTAGTACTGGTCCTAGTACTCATGCCGGTGGTACTAGGAGGGTTCGTACCAGAGGTGGACATAGAGCTGCGCGTGCCCGACTAGACCCTGCCCCTCCCACTGACGTTTCAGCCTTCCCACATTCTGATCCCGGTGTGTCGTTAGGGACACACGGGGTATTTAGACCTCCCATGTTTTCGCTACCTTCTGCATCTTCTGCCACATCATTTTCACATCCCATGATGATTCCCACTCCCCAGTCAGCATCAGGTCATACAACTGTTCCATCTTCTTTTCCTTCTACTTCTGTCTCTCCGAGCTTTTATATTCCATCGTCTTCGACTCCTGTTCCACCAGAGGGTGTTCCATCAGGTTCTGTGGATCCGGCGCCACTCATTGATCAGACTAGCGCATGTATATTTATAAAACCCTAAAAAAATTTTATAGCAATATTTATTTTCATTATAACATGTTTTGATAAAATATTTGTTTTTATTTCATGACAGATACATCTACTGATAGGAGGCGGGGGCGGGGCCGTACACGCATCCGTTCGGTGTGGAACCGTCTCACACAGGTTATGGTGGAATATAATGAAGACAATCAGATGGTTGAGAAAACAGGGCAGTAATGTCGGAGTTTTCTGGCGACGCTTGCCAAATACTCTGACATCATTCCCGTCAGCCCACTGTTGTGGAGACATTTTCCACATGAGGTCAAAGATAGAGCTTGGACAGAGATATGAGTAAAAAAATCTGTTGTATTTAATGCCATGAATTATTTTTGTATTTATATGAATTAATATTTTGATTTCAACTTCGATTTAATTTTCATGATGGTGAGGGTGCACGACTGGAACATCTAAAGGATTTAGGTGAGCTTTGGAGAGCCTACAAGCATGAGCTGTATATTGGCTGGCGTTCTAGAGTTGGCACTAAGTTAGAGGCAGTACCAGTCGTGGATGATTGTCCTATAGAGCAGTATCGTCAGATGATTACTCATTGGACGAGTACCCAGTTTAAGGTATGAATTACATTTTAGGTATTTAAATAATAACTTTCAAGTTTTGAATTAATATTATCCTTTTCATTATCGAATTTTATTTAGGAATCATCTGAAAAAAAAACATTGATGCAAAAAAATACCTCCATACACTAGGACGCACGACGATACCGGATCATGAGAGGCAGCAGGTATGACAATTGTTTATAAGTTTTCTTTACGACTTACATTTTCTTTTGTTTCCTCAATTATTTAATAATTTGCTAAAATTTTTATATAAATTTTGTTTTAAATGTCATTGTAGAGGCAAGTACAAAATATTGAAGGACGTGTGCCTCGAGCAAAACTGTTTTGCTCGAGTAGACAAAAAAAGGATTGAAGTGCTGTCAACGAAGTGACTCAGCAGCAGATTGTAAGTTTTAATCTGTTGATTTTATATTTTAATATCTATTTTTTAACTTAATAATATATTTATATTTGTAACAGGATGCTTTAGAGGCCCTCGATGCCCAAGAAGCAGACAATTTTGGGCCATCTGATCACTTACATCAGGTGTTGGGAGAGGATAATTCTGGCAGAGTACGCTGCTGACCTAGGATAGCCCCGACGAGGTATTGGCCTGCCTCAGGTACGAGTTGTAGTGCCACCGAGCTGCAGCAAGTTAGGGCACAGGCAGAACAAGCTGAGAAAAGGGCCACAGAGACAGCAGAACAGTCTGCTAGGGCAAACAGTGCATTTATGAAATTTATTGAAGTTCTACGTCCAACACTTCCAGCAGAGGCTAACCCAGCGATTGATGAATACATGTAGTCGATACATTCTATATATGGTGCACCAGGTGGTAGTTCTAGTGGTGTTCAGGCCGATGTAAAGCTTGAAGATGATGATGGCGAGGAGTCTGATGCGGAAGAGGAGGGAGATGAGGAGGGCGAGGGCGAGGAGGGCGCTGTGGAGGGTGAGGACGATGAGGAGGACGATGACAAGGGTGACGATGATGATGATGATGGTGATGGTGATGCTGATGTGGGACATATTGATCTGTTACATTTTTGACTTATATTACTGAGATTTGATGTTTAATCTATTCTAGTTGTTGGTTTTATCTAGACTCGTAGTATAGTATTGGAGTTGAGTTATTTTTATATATTGTCTGTTTTTATGGATGTTGTTGTCTTTTAGTGGTTGTGCGTTTGAGAACTCCCTGGACAACCCCCCTCATTCTTGGACCCTGGACAACCCCCCCCCCCCCCCTTGGACCCCGAACACCCCCCAAACACCCCCCAGACAGCCCCGCGGACAGCCCCCTGGACAGCCCCCCGTACAGCCCCACACCCTCCACCCTGGACCCCAGATAGCCCCCCGGACAGCCCCCCCACCCTCCCCCTTGGACCCCGGACAACCCCCCAAACACCCCCCGGACAGCCCCCCAGACAGCCCCCTGAACAACCCCCTGAACAACCCCCAGACAGCCCCCTGAACAACCCTGGACAGCCCCCTGAACAACCCCCAAACACCCCCCGGACAGACCCCGCAAAGCCCCCCCACCCTCCTCCTTGGTCCCCGGACAGCCCCCCGGACACCCACTGGACAGCCCCCCCGGACAGCCCCCCAGACAGCCCCTTCACCTTCCTTAATTTCATTAGCTCTGAAATGTTTCATAGCACGATCAACTAAAATCTAATCCATACTAAATATGATATAAAAATATTCTATATGAATTTCCATAAGATTTTAAGTGAAAACAAAAAGTGACATACGAAAAACTGAACAAATGCATTCGAAATGTGTTGATGGTTTAGGACAACGATCCATGGGTCATATGTGATGTGTACGAATCAACCCCGCCTCAATCCGATGCGCGGTGTGGCCGGAACAACTCAAAGTGTATGTCTTTTGTCTCAAAAGGACATCATTTTAAGTGAAAAACATCAACTGGCATACGGAAAACCGGCCAAACGCATTCGGATTGTGTTGATACTTTAAGACAACGATCCATGGGTCATTTGAGACGTATACGAGTCAAACCCGCCTAAATCCAAGATACGGTGTGATCGGGACCACTCTAAGTGACTTTCTTTTGTTTAAAATGGACAGTATTTTAAGTACATACGGAAAACCAACGAACCGCATTCGGTTTCTGTTGAAACTTTAGGAGAACGATCTATGGGTCATATGTGACGTGTACGAGTCAACGCCACCTCAATCCGAGGCGCGGTGTGACCGACACCACTCAAAGTGTCTCTATTTTGTTTAAAATGGACTTCATTTTTAGTGAAAACAACAAATGACATACGGAAAACTGACCAAACGGATTCTGATTGTGTTGATACTTTAGAACAATGATCCATGGGTCATATGTGAGGTGTACTAGTCAACCCCGCCTCAATCCGAGGTGTGGTGTGGCCAGAACAACTCAAAGTGTATGTCTTTTGTTTCAAAAGGACATCATTTTAAGTGAAAAATATCAACTGGCACACGGCATATCCGATTAACGTGGCGTCTACTCGACCACTTGATAAATCACTCACCTGTATTTGTCGTCTGATTTCAGGACATTCCGAAATCGTTTGGCCCGTTTGGACCACCCTCACGCGCGTTTACGAAGCACGCGCATCACTTAAAACACGAATATTGAGCCGTACCGCGCAAACCGCACGTCCGATTGACGTTCTGTCTTCGCGTACACGTCACGAATAATAATTAGAATGTTTCACGATGGTTTCAGATCAATCCGAGGTCGTCCTCTATGAATTTGACCGTTTGACGCCCGTTTTGGCCGTTTATGACACTAGAACTGCGTTGTCGGTCACTGCGGGCACATGGAACCTCCGATTGACGTGCCGTCTGCTCGACCAATTCAAAAATCACTCACCGATATTTGTCGTCTGATTTTAGGCCATTCCGACTTCGTTCGGCCCGTTTGGACCCCCCTCACGCGCGTTTACGAAGCGCGTGCATCACTTAAAATACGAATATTGAGCCGTACCGCGAAAACCGTATGTCCGATTGACATTCCGTCTGCGGGTACACGTCAAGATAATAATTAGAATATTGCACGGTGGTTTCAGCTCAATCTGAGGTCGTCCGCTATGAATTTGACCGTTGGACGCCCGCTTTGGCCGTTTATGACACCATAACTGCGTTGTCAGTCACCGCAGGCACACGACACGTCCGATTGATGTTCCGTCTGCTCGACCACTTCATAAATCACTCTCCCATATTTGTCGTCTGATTTCAAGCCATTCCGACTTCGTTTGGCCGTTTGGACCCCCCTCACGCGCGTTTACGAAGCGCACGCATCACTTAAAACACGAATATTGAGCCGTACCGCGCAAACCGCACGTCCGATTGATGTACCGTCTGCGCGTACACGTCACGAATAATAATTAGAATGTTTCACGGTGGTTTCAGCTCAATCCGAGGTCGTCTGCTATGAATTTGACCGTTGGACGCCCGTTTTGGCCGTTTATGACACCAGAACTACGTTGTCGGTCACCGCGGGCACATGGCACATCCGATTGATGTTCCATCTACTCGACCACTTCATAAATCACTCACCCGTATTTGTCGTCTGATTTCAGGCCATTCCGAAATTGTTCGGCCCATTTGGACCCCCCTCACGCGCGTTTACGAAGCGCGCGCATCACTTAAAACACGAATATTGAGCCGTACCGCGCAAACCGCATGTCCGATTGACGTGCCGTCTGCGCGTACACATCACGAATAATAATTAGAATGTTTCATGGTGGTTTTAGCTCAATATGAGGTTGTCCGCTATGAATTTGACCGTTGGACGCCCGTTTTGGCCGTTTATGACACCAGAACTGTGTTGTCGGTCACCGCGGGCACACGGCACGTCCGATTGACGTGCCGTCTGCTCGACTACTTCAGAAATCACTCTCTCGTATTTGTCGTCTGATTTCAGGCCATTCCGACTTCGTTCGGCCCCTTTGGACCCCCTCACGCGCGTTTACGAAGCGCGCGCATCACTTAAAACACGAATATTGAGCCGTACCGCGCAAACCGCACGTCTGATTGACGTGACGTCTGCGTGTACACGTCACGAATAATAATTAGAATGTTTCATGGTGGTTGCAACTCAATATGAGGTCGTCCGCTATGAATTTGACCGTTTGACGCCCGTTTTGGCCGTTTATGACACCAGAACTGCATTGTCGGTCACCGCGGGCACACGGCACGTCCGATTGACGTGCCGTCTGCTCGAACACTTCATAAATCACTCACCCGTATTTTTCTTCTGATTTCAGGCCATTTCGAAATCATTCGGCCCGTTTGGACCACCCTCACGCGCGTTTACGAAGCGCGCACATCACTTAAAACACGAATATTGAGCCGTACCGCGCAAACCGCACGTCCGATTGACGTGCCGTCTACGCGTACACATCACGAATAATAATTAGAATGTTGCACAGTGGTTTCAGCTCAATCTGAGGTCGTCCTCTATGAATTTGACCATTGGACGCCCGTTTTGGCCGTTTATGACACCAGAACTGCGTTGTCGGTCACCGCGGGCACACGGAACGTCCGATTGACGTGCCGTCTGCTCGACCACTTCAGAAATCACTCTCCCGTATTTTTTGTCTGATTTAAGGCTATTCTGACTTCGTTCGGCCCGTTTGGACCCCCCTCACGCGCGTTTACGAAGCGCGCACATCACTTAAAACACGAATATTGAGCCGTACCACGCAAACCGCACGTCCGATTGACGTGCCGTCTGCGCGTACACATCACGAATAATAATTAGAATGTTTCATGGTGATTGCAGCTCAATAAAATGTCGTCCGCTATGAATTTGACCGTTTGACGCCCGTTTTGGCCGTTTATGACACCCGAACTGCGTTGTCGGTCACCGCGGGCACACGACATGTCCGATTGACGTGTTGTCTACTCGAACACTTCATAAATCACTCACCCGTATTTTTCATCTGATTTCCAGCCATTCCTAAATCATTCGGCCCGTTTGGACCACCCTCACGCGCGTTTACGAAGCGCGCGCATCACTTAAAACACGAATATTGAGCCGTACCGCGCAAACTGCACGTCTGATTGACGTTCCGTCTGCGCGTACACGTCACAAATAATAATTAGAATGTTTCACGGTGGTTTCAGCTCAATCTGAGGTCGTCCGCTATGAATTTGACCGTTGGACGCCCGTTTTGGCCGTTTATGGCACCAGAACTGCGTTGTCGGTCACCGCGGGCAGACGGCACGTCCAATTGACGTGCCGTCTGCTCGAACACTTCATAAATCACTCACCCATATTTGTCGTCTGATTTCAGGCCATTCCGACTTCGTTCGGCCCGTTTGGACCCCCTCACGCGCGTTTACGAAGCGCGCACATCACTTAAAACACGAATATTGAGCCGTACCGCGCAAACCGCACGTCCGATTGACGTGCTGTCTGCGCGTCCACATCACGAATAACAATTAGAATATTTCACGGTGGTTTCAGCTCAATCCGAGGTCGTCCGCTATGAATTTGACCGTTTGACGCCCGTTTTGGCCGTTTATGACACCAGAACTACGTTGTCGGTCACCGTGGGCACACGGCACGTCCGATTGACGTGCCGTCTACTCGAACACTTCATAAATCACTCACCCGTATTTTTCGTCTGATTTCAGGCCATTCCAAAATCGTTCGGCCCATTTGGACCACCCTCACGGGCGTTTACGAAGCACGCACATCACTTAAAACACGAATATTGAGCCGTACCGCGCAAACCGCGCGTCCGATTGACGTTCCGTCTGTGCGTACACATCACGAATAATAATTAGAATGTTGTACGGTGGTTTCCGCTCAATCCAAGGTCGTCCGCTATGAATTTGACCCTTTGACGCCCGTTTTGGCCGTTTATGACACCAGAACTACGTTGTCAGTCACCGTGGGCACACGGAACGTCCGATTGATGTGCCGTCTGCTCGACCACTTCATAAATCACTCACCCGTATTTTTTGTCTGATTTCAAGCCATTCCGAAATCGTTCGGCCCATTTAGACCACCCTCACGCGCGTTTACGAAGCGCGCGCATCACTTAAAACACGAATGTTGAGTCGTACCACGCAAAACGCACGTCCGATTGATGTGCCGTCTGCGCGTACACGTCACAAATAATAATTAGAATGTTTCACGGTGATTTCAGCTCAATCCGAGGTCGTCCGCTATGAATTTGACCGTTGGACGCCCGTTTTGGCCGTTTATGACACCAGAACTGCGTTGTCGGTCACCGCGGGCACACGACACCTCCGATTGACGTGCCGTCTGCTCGAACAGTTCATAAATCACTCACCCATATTTTTCGTCTGATTTCAGGCCATTCCGAAATTGTTCGGCCCATTTGGACCACCCTCACGCGCGTTTATGAAGCGCACACATCACTTAAAATACGAATATTGAGCCGTACTGTGCAAACTGCACGTCCGATTGACATGCCGCCTGCGTGTACATGTCACAAATAATAATTAGAATATTGCACGGTGGTTTCAGCTCAATCTGAGGTCGTCCTCTATGAATTTGACCGTTGGACGCCCGTTTTGGCCGTTTTTGACACCAGAACTGCGTTGTCGGTCACCGCGGGCACACGGCACGTCCGATTGACGTGCCGTCTACTCGACCACTTCATAAATCACTCTCCCGTATTTTTCGTCTGATTTCAGGCCATTCCGACTTTGTTCGGCCCGTTTGGACCCCCCTCACGCGCGTTTACGAAGCGCGCGCATCACTTAAAACACGAATATTGAGCCGTACCGCGCAAACCGCACGTCCGATTGATATTCCGTCTACGCGTACACGTCACGAATAATAATTAGAATGTTGCACGGTGGTTTCAGCTCAATCCGGAGATGTGGTGTGGCCGACACCACTCAAAGTGTCCGTCTTTTGTTTCAAAAGGACGTCATTTTAAGTGAAAAGCATCAACTGACATACGGAAAACCGACCAAACGCATTCCGAATCTGTTTATAATTTATCCCAACAATACATGGGTCATATGTGATGTGTACGAGCCAACCAGGGATGAATCCGAGTTGCGGTGTGGCCAGGATAAGTCTAAATGTCTCTCTTTTGTTTAAAATGGACACCATTTTAAGTACATACAGAAAAACGACCAAACGGATTCGGTTTCCGTTGAAACTTTAGGAGAACGATCCATGGGTCATATGTGACGTGTACGAATCAACCCCGCCTCAATCGGAGATGCGGTGTGGCCGGCACCACTCAAAGTGTCTGTCTTTTGTTTCAAAAAGACATCATTTTAACTGAAAAGCATCAATTGACATACGAAAAACTGACCAAAGGCATTCGGACTGTGTCGATACTTTAGCACAAGGATCCATGGATCGTATGTGACGTGTACGAGTCAATCCCGCCTCAATCCGAGGAGCGGTGTGGCCAAAACCGTTCTAACTGTGTCTCTTTTGTTTAAAATGGACAGGATTATAAGTGAAAAGAACAACTGGCATACGCAAAACCGACCAAACGCATTCCGAATCTATTGATAATTTATCACAACGATCCATAGGTCATATGTGACCTGTACGAGCCAACCCGGGCTCAATCCGAGTCGTGGTGTGGCCGAGATCAGTCTAAGTGGCTCTCTTTTGTTTAAAATGGACATCATTTTAAGTACATACGGAAAACCGACCAAACGCATTCGGTTTCCATTGAAACTTTAGGAGAACGATCCATGAGTCATATGTGATGTGTACGAATAATCCCCGCCTCAATCCGAGGCACGGTGTGGCCAAAACCGCTCTAACTGTGTCTGTTTTGTTTAAAATGGATAGGATTATAAGTGAAAAGAACTGGCATACGCAAAACCAACCAAACACATTCGGTTTCCATTGAAACTTTAGGAGAACGATCCATGGGTCATATGTGATGTGTAAGAATCATCCCCGTCTCAATCCGAGATGCGGTGTGGCCGACACCGCTCTAACTATGTCTCTTCTGTTTAAAATGGACATGATTATAAGTGAAAAAGAACAACTGGCATATGCAAAACTGACCAAATGCATTACGAATATTTTGATCATTTATCACAACGATCCATGGGTCATATGTGACCTGTACGAGGCAACCCGGGTTCAATCCGAGTCGCGGTGTGGCCGAGATTAGTCTAAGTGGCTCTCTTTTGTTTAAAATGGACACCATTTTAAGTACATACGGAAAACTGACCAAACGCATTCGGTTTACATTGAAACTTTAGGAGAACGATCCATGGGTCATATGTGATGTGTACGAATCATCCCCGCCTCAATCCGAGGCGTGGTGTGGCCGACACCGCTCTAACTGTGTCTGTTTTGTTTAAAATGGAAAGGATTATAAGTGAAAAGAACAACTGGCATACGCAAAACTGACCAAACGCATTCAGAATATTTTGATAATTTATCACAACGATCCATGGGTCATATGTGACGTGTACGAGCCAACCCGGGTCAATCCGAGTCGCGGTGTGGCCGGGATCAGTCTAAATGGCTCTCTTTTGTTTAAAATGGATACCATTTTAAGTACATATGGAAAACCGACCAAACACATTCGGTTTCCATTGTAACTTTAGGATAACGATCCATGGGTCCTATGTGACGTGTACGAATCATCCCCGCCTCAATCCGACATGCGGTGTGGCTGACACCACTCAAAGTGTCCGTCTTTTGTTTCAAAAGGACGTCATTTTAAGTGAAAGGCATCAAATGACATACGGAAGAACGACCAAACGCATTCGGATTCTATCAATACTTTAGCACAATGATCCATGTGTCATATGTGACATGTAAAAGTCAACCCCGTCTTAATCCGAGACGTGGTGTGGCTGACACCGCTCTAACTCTGTCTCTTTTGTTTAAAATGGACATGATTATAAATGAAATGAACAACTGGCATACCCAAAACCGACCAAACGCATTCGGAATCTTTTGATAATTTATCACAACGATCCATGGGTCATATGTGACATGTACGAGCCAACCCGGGATGAATCTGAGTCGCGGTGTGGTCAGGATTAGTCTAAGTGTCACTCTTTTGTTTAAAATGGACAACATTTTAAGTACATACGAAAAACCGACCAAACGCATTCGGTTTCCATTTAAACTTTAGGAGAACGATCCATGGGTCATATGTGACGTGTACGAATCAACCCCGCCTCAATTGGAGACGCGGTGTGGTCGGAACTACTCATAGTGTCCGTCTTTTGTTTCAAAAGGACGTCATTTTAAGTGAAAAACATCAACTGGCATACGAAAAACTGACCAAACGCATTCAGATTGTGTCGATACTTTAGCACAACGATCCATGGGTCAAATGTGACGTGTACAAGTCAACCCCACCTCAATATGAGGTGCGGTGTGGCCGGTATCACTTCAGGTGTATGTATTTTGTTTAAAATGGACATCATTTGAGGTAAAAATATATGGTATAGAAAAAACTGATCAAATTATGAATTGAATTTCGGATTCCACATATAATTGTCATCTAAATTTTAAATTGAATTCTATATGAATTATGTAAGTTTATAATTACGTTATGAATTCTAATTTAATTTTGGATGTGTATAGTTTCAGGATCCATTATATGTTAAATGTGTATGAATTTGTTCGTAATTGTATATGTATGTTTCATTTTATTGCAGGTACAATAATTGGATTGAAAATGAGGTCAAAATGAGGCATAATGGAGAGGGGCCGGATGGACAGGGGCTGTGCAAATTGCAGGGTGCTGCAATTTGCAGCATAGGGTATGCCAACGGTTTAAAACCGTTGGCATATAATCCTAAAGAAGTTTTTACCAACGGTTCATTGAACGGTTGGTAAATATCTCTTTTCCCAACGGTTCTAAACCGTTGGGAAAGAGTTTGGGATATTGGTATTTTCCAACGGTTCTCCCAAACCGTTGGGAAAAACTATCCCAACGGTTTGGCAGAACCGTTGGGATAGGGTGGATTTTGTGAGCCTATACCAACGGTTTCCAGTAAACCGTTGGGAAAACCATTTCCCAATGGCTTACTTCCCTACGGTTATCACAAACATTGGTATATCATATACCAACGGTTAGAGGGGCTTTCCCAACGGTTGTGAACCGTTGGGAAATATTATATTTCTAGTAGTGAACCAATATAGCTTTTTTTATTACTATGATCTAATTTTCATCACATTTATTTCTGAAGACCCATTTTAATCTAATAACAGAAATTTCCTTAGGTATTTCAACCAAGGTCAAAACTTTATTCATTTGGAATTCATTTATCTCATCTTGTAGAGATTTTATCCAATCATTATCACCTAAAGCTTTATAAGTGCTTTTTGGTTTGAATTGGGAAAGTAATGCTAGATGTTATACTTCATTTCTTAAGGAACTTCTAGTCCTTACAAGTTGATTTACATCGCCGATGATACTATCACTGGGATTATTCTTAAGAAACAACTGATTTGGGTTTTGTAAAAACTGCTCATCAATATATGGTAGGAAATCTTCTGGGGTAAATGCTTCAAAAACATTTTCTTGAAAATTTTCCTTATCAGAAGGATATTATATCAGGGGTTGATAATCTGTTTTTGAAAACACATCAGAAGATGTAGGTTGAGGTTGTTTAAAAACAAAGGGATTAGTTTCATCCAATTTAACATGTATTGTTTCTTCAACATCACAAGTATTTTTATTGAAAACTGTATAGGCCTTAGAACTTGTGGAGCAGCCTAATAAAATTCCTTCATCATATTTTGGTGCCAATTTGTGGAGATTATCTTTAGTATTCAGAATGAATACCTTTTAACCAAAAACCTTGAAGTAGGAAAGTCTTGATTTTATACCATTCCATAACTCATAAGGAGTTTTATTAAGAAAAGGTCTAATAAAAACATGATTTATAGTATAACAAGCAGTACTTACAGCTTCAGTCAAAAAATATTTGGCTACCGAATATTCACTCAACATGGTTCTTATTATCTCTTGAATAATTCTATTTTTTATTTCAACAACACCATTTTTTGAGGAGTTCTTGGTGCTGAGAAGTTTTGAGTAATACCTTTTCTACTACAAAAGTTTCAAAATTAGAATTTTGAAAATTTCCTCCATGATCACTATAAATAGTCATAAATGGAATGTTTTTATCATTTTTAACTTGGGATCTAAATATTTTGTAATAAGAAAAATATTCAGATTTATTTTCTAGAAAATAGGCCCATGTAAATATAGTGAAATCACCAACGAAAACAAATACATTATATTTGCCTTCAAAGCTTCTAGTTTGTATTGGACCAAAAAGATCCATATGCACCAACTATAATTCATCAGTGGTGGAGACTTCACCGAATTATTTAAAACTTGATTTATGTTTCTTTCCATATTGACAAGGATCACAAACTTTTGAATAATCAAATCTAAGCTCTGGTATATCCTTAACTAGTCTTTTCTTAGAGAGTTTTCATAGGTTCCTAAGGTTACAGTGTCCTAACCTTCTATGCTATAACCAGGAATGATCTTCCATTGCACTAAGACAAGGTAGATCTTGAATCCTAAGGTCTTCTATGTTTAGTGTGTAAACATTCTCTTGACTATGGGCAGAAAGAGTAAACTCTTCTTTGGAATTGTGTACTAAACACTTATCATTCTGAAAATTCACAAAGTAACCTTCATCAAATAACTGAATTATTCTATTAAGGTTTTTCCTAAGACCCTAAACAAATAAAACATTTCAAATCTAAGTTTTTCTAAGAAAAACAATATTTTCTATAACAATAATTTTTCCCTGATCATTATCTCTGAAAGTTACTTTTCCTCCCTTCGTCTTGATAATATTTTTTAAGAAGTTTTTGATACCAGTCATGTGCTGGGAACATCAACTATCCATATGCCATGTATTACTATTGGTACTATCTTTACTTTCCTAAAAATAAGAGTGTTAGACTTTCAAAACCCAAAATTTCTTGGATCCGAAAACTCCAGAAAGAAATTTTTTTGGAATCCACATTTTTTTTGGAAAAATAAGCTTTATGAAAACCTATAGAATGATTTTTTTGAGGAAATTTTTTTCCCAATTCCCACCACACTGACACTTAGTGAAGAATGGAGCAATTTGATGAACAAAATAATTATTACTAAAAAAAGATTTTGAATGAGTATAACCAAATCTAGAATTATTCCTTACAGGTCGTATTTGGTAATACATATTGTCAAAGTTTTCCTTACCCAAGGTAAAGTTTGACAAAAACTTCCTCAGGGAAACTATTTTTGACTTCAGTCTAATAACTAAGTTTTTATCTTCAAAAACATTTGTTTTAGCACTAGAGTTAGTATTTAAAACATTTTTCTTAGAAATTACTTTTTTAGATCCTTAGAAAGTTTATCCTGATTAGAATTAACTTTCCCCAAGGTTTTTTGAAACACATTATAAATCATAAATTTTCTTATCAATATCTTTAGAAAGATCTGATACTTCTTTAGTAAGAATAGAAATTCTATAATTTTCTTTATAAAGATTTTTCTTGACTTTAGAATTTTCATTCTCAAGGAGCTTAACAAACCAAGAAACTTCTTCATAAGTAGGTAAATTATTATCTTCATCAGAAGAAGATTTTTCATCCGAAGATTCATAATATTTACTATCACTATAATTATCATTCAAGGATACATTGGTTAAGGATTCAACATTGTGTACCTTGGAAATTAAACAATGATTTTCAATTTTTATCTTGGGAAGTAAACCAAGATTATTCTAACCAGAAGATTCATACTCTGAGGACTCATCAGAAGAGTCTCCACCACTGGAACTCTAGGTGTCATTATCTTTCAAAACTTTCTTATCTTTAGCTTTGTAGTAATTCTTTCTATTCCTCTTAGAATTATTTTCCTTTCTATCCTTCCTCTTAAGCATAGGACAATCTGGCCTTATATGCCCTTCTCTTTTGCATTCATAACAAGTAACATCAGAGTCTTTCTTGTCCTTTATCTCTTTATTCTTATATCTATACTGAAATTCTTTCTTCCCAACTATCTTGTTCATACTTCGATCAAGATTAGATAGTTAATTCTTAGAATGTTCAATTTCACTTGATTCAGATTAAACAATAACCTTCTTCGACTTGGATATAGTAACACTTTTAGGAGTCTTTGATTTTGTAGATGTAAATTATACACTTCCATTGATATTATTATTCTTATTCAAATTAAAATATATTTTCATTCTTGTCTCATGTTGAAGAAGATTTCCAAAAATATCATCAAAAGTAATCTGAGATACTTTTCTATTCTCATCAATAACTGTTCTCTTAGATTCCCACTCATTAGGCATGATATCTATAATCTTGTCCATAAGTGCTTCATCATCTAAACCTTTCTCACCCATGGATTTTAAACTATTAATAATATTTATAAACCTGTTTTTACCTTACACAATAGTTCTCCATAAGGAAATAGAAATACACGATATTATTCTCTAAGCATAGCTCTTCTAGTTTCTATAACTTTGGATGTACCAAAATGAGTAACCTACAATTTCTTCTAAATAAAATTTGTAGATTTACAAGAAGAAATATGGATATATATATTCCTTGTCATTGAACACAACAAATTATTGCGTACCTTGTAGTTTAGTAGATATTTTGACTTTTCTTGATTAGTAAAATTTCTGACTTCCTTATCAAGAATCTTGTAATCTACAGTAAGCATAAAAAATTTGTCCACTCAAGTATTAATAACAAAAGTATTCATAAAATCTCTCCAATATTCATAATTATTCCCATCAAATATAGGTGGTCTAGTAGGATTAAGATTTTTAATCAAACCAATATTCATTCCTGCAATCTAGGGGAAAATATCTTTCGACAGAAACTTGTTAATAATAAAAGTTTGTTAACAAGTATAAAAATCCTAAACAAGAAAAAATACAGAACAATGAAAAATTGAGCAAGAAAAACTTATATGTGAATATAAGTATTTCAGAGACCTCCTCTGATGCTAATTGTAGGATTTAAATAATGATGTAGATGATTAATATATTGGGGGTGAATTGCATCCTTTAAAAATTCATTTGAAACCTTTAAAGTTGGTTATAAAACTTTCATTTTTAACCTTAGGGAAAACTATGTTTAACAAAGTTAAACAGGGTGAATTCATAAAATCTTTTAGTTATACAAACTTTCTAGATTTCAGAAATATGGTTCCGGAAATGAAACTTAAGAAAATTTTACAAGGAAAAAAGATTCTACCTTAAACCGTACATAATATTATTAATCAAAGTATAAAAGTACAAGAAAGTATAAGATAATTATAATTTCCTTGTTAATCAAAAATCAGTGGAAAAAAACTTGAAACAATAGAAGTAACAAGTATGAGATCTTTTAATCTAAAGAGTAGGGTATCCAACAACCTTGGATAAAGGTCCCTTGATTTATACTTTCAAGAAAGTATGTCTTACCCACACTAGGGTAAACCCTCAATAGGAATATCAGAGTCTGTCTTGCTATCCCCGCAAGACCTCGAACTTCCAGGTAGTCGGCACCTCTATCTTCCTTATCAAGGAAGTCCTCAAACTTTAAGTTAGTCGGCACCTCTGTCGTCCTATCCCCAGATGCCCTCAATTGTACACAACAGCAATCAGAGTCACACGAAGCAAGATGAACAAGATGTTCAATATTCACAAAGAATGAGAGTCTCTCTCTCTAGAAATCACTTCAGCAGCATGTATTCCATAGAGTTGTAGAATAGTATTGAGATCATTTAAATGAGCTCATATTTATAGGAATTTCTCCAATGGTCAGCTACCTCCTCTAATGGTCATATTTTTCCTTGAATTTCGGAGGGACATGTACATGTGTCATTCAAACAACAGTTAGTTAGCAGTAGAATGCACGAAATCATTTCATAACTATAACACGGGTAAGTAAAATATGGTTGCTCAACCAATTATATTTTTTAGAGTCTAAGGAAAAATAAAATTCAGAGTCTAAGAAAAACATTTGGAGTCTATATTACATGAATATTCCGATTCTTTTTTTAAGGAATTCGGAATTAGAATTATATAGACTTTGGTGTCTGAATTATAAGGAATTCAGAACCTAAATTTTGAGGAATTTAGAGTCCGAATTCTAAGGAATTCGGAACCTGAATTATAAGTAATTCAGAACCTTAATTATGAGGAATTGAGAGTCTGAATTATAAGAAATTCAGAACCTGAATTTTGAGGAATTCAGAACATGAATTATGAGGAATTCAGAGTCTAAATTTTAGAGAATTCAGAGTCTAAATTTCAAAGAATTCGGAATATGAATTTCAGAGAATTCAGAATCTGAATTTCATAGAATTATGAATCTAAATTCAGAATAATTCAGAATCTAAATTTCAAAGAATTCAGAATCTAAATTCAGTAGAATTCAGAATCTGAATTTTAGAGAATTCAGAATCTTAATTTCAGAGAATTCGGAATCTAAATTCAGAAGAATTTGGAATATAATTTTAAAATAATTCGGAATCTAAAATTTAGAGAATTCAGAATATGAATTTCAAAGAATTTGGAATCTGAATTTTAGAGAATTTGGAATCAGAATTCAAAAGAATTTGTAATCTGAAATCAAAAAAATTCAAAATCTGAATTCAAAGGAATTCAAAATTTAAATTTCAGAGAATTTAGAATCTGAATTCAGAACATGAAAATAGAATAATTTATATCTAAGTATTTATAGGATTCCGAGGTTTTAGAAATGAAACCAAATTTTATACTTAGAAATAAAAAGAGTTAGATTTAGTGAAACTAAATCATGAATAATGAAAAAAATGATTGGGAGAAAATTTCCTTGGGAAGTAAAATTTTCCTAAATAAGATAAATCTTATGGGAAATGAAATTTTCCTTGAGATAGAGTGTTTGTGATTTTCGAAACATAAAGGAATGGAAAAGTCATAAGAAAACCTTATTGACTCAATAATTATCAGTTATTACTATCTTTTATGTTTTCACTATGACAAAATCTATGGATGTATTTTTGTTCTCAGTTT
Organism: Viscum album; assembly: GCA_963277665.1. Taxonomy (NCBI): domain Eukaryota; kingdom Viridiplantae; phylum Streptophyta; class Magnoliopsida; order Santalales; family Viscaceae; genus Viscum; species Viscum album. The sequence goes on along the minus strand of OY728156.1, from coordinate 2,107,752,358 downwards.
ATTAATGATGTGAGTTTTTCCTTTATTCACTATGCCATATTGATTATGTCAAATTGTTTACAATTCAATTATTATTGATTTATGATTCTTCCATTTGTAACCCTTACTAAGCATTTGAACTCACCCCTTTCATTGTTAACTTTCAACAGGTGAAGAAGAGGAGATCATTTATTGAGTTCTTGTTGATGCAGTCTTTAGTTTTTGTTATGTATCCCATTTTGTAACCTTTTCCAATGTAATTTGAGTTACATCTATTTATCTAGTTTCTTCAAGACTACTAAACTGATCATTTCTTCTGGATTTTATTTCCTTATAACCATTCCAATATACTTAGTAATGCACTGGCTCCGGTCTAGAGGGGTCGAGGTGTTATAGTTGGTATGAATGGAAGTTTAGTAGAAAAATTAGAAACTAAAGTAGGAAATGTACAATAGAGAACAAAGCCCCAAGGTAGTATTTGGGGATAAACATACAAGAACGTCTTGTTATTTTGGTAAGGAAAAGATTATGTGAATCTTTCTAGGAAATACATCCCTATCTGGATACGAGCATGTAGAGGTAGCTCTGACATAGATGTACCTTGGAGTGAAAGCTCCGACAAGGAGTTTCAGGCTTGACCTAGGGTATCCTGGTACACGAAAACAGGCCTTGATGCACTCTTGGTTATGACACTCCTGGGGTATATGCTTAGGATAATTCATATTTTCTTTACAATCCATTATGAAGGATTGAAATGTAAATTATTCCTCAAAGAAACCAATTTTCTGATTATGGGATTAACCATGCATAGGATCTCAATTTATTCTAAGTATTTTGTTAATTTAAGATTATACATTATGATTCATACCCTAATCTAGTGTGTGCCATTATTTAGAAATGGAATCTAATGAAAGAAGGGGAATCAATACTCATGGGAAATGTACGGATCTCCCCACTGAGAAAGTCAACACAGTCAATTTTGGAGCAGATCATATCATGACCATATTGGGACAACTTACTCATGTTGTAACGAATAACCATTACACACCTATGTTATATCGTTTCATGCAGTAAAAGCCCCCATATTTCCACGAGACTACTAATCTAGTGGTTTCTGAGCAGTGGATCAAGTCCCTTGAAAAGATATACCTGGCATTAAGATGCAATGAAAATGGAAAGGTAGTACTGGCAGTATATTGTCTCAAGGAAATTTCTGATCAATGGTGGTCCTTGATTCAGAATACCATAGAGGAATAAGAAATAGAAGATATAGAATGGAGTAATTTTAAGGAAATATTCTTCGAAAAATATTTTCCTCATGGGCAACGAACTGAAATGAAGAAGAAATTCCTTAGCTTAAAGAAAAGGGAATAAGATAGTGTTGCAGAGTATGAGGCTACCTTAACAAGGCTATCCAGGTATGCTGTAGACTTCATACGTGACTCGACAAACAAGATTGATCATTTCTTTGAAGGTCTTAAGCCAAGTCTTCTAAGGGCACTGACTTCTCAATCATTTTCATCATATGATGAAATTGTATCAAGTGCCATCGAAACAGAGAAGGAATTTTCTAGTTCAAATTTGTTTAAGTGAGACCAAGATATAAAGATGTAGTCTGATAACCAAGGGAAAGGTGAAGCACCAAAGAAGAATAAGGGAACAATGAAATTCCCATTATATGAGAAATTTTGAAAGAATCATCTCAGGAAATTCTTGAAAGTCATGGGAGTCTACTATAAGTGTGGGGAAAAGGCTCATCAATCTCATGAATGCAATGGGAATAAACAATTTGATGATGTTAAATGCTACAATTGTAGAGATATGTGACACTATGAAAATGAGTGTCCTAAGCACCAAAGAAACATGCCTCAGAAAAATACAAGAGAGAAAGGGGGAGCTTATGCAATTATAACCGCCGAAATTGAAGTTCCTAATGATGTGGTGGCAGGTACTTTAATCGTTTACTCAAACTTAGAAAACACTTTATTTATTCTGGATCATCATATTCATTTATATCTTCCTAGTTTTCCAAGAAAATTTGACATGTCCAATTTGATTTAATAAAGGAGTTATCAGTCAAAACTCCTAGGGGATGAATCACTGCAACAAAGGCATATCGATTGGTTCCCCTCGTGACATATAAACACACTTTAGTTTCTATCCTTATCATTATACCAATTAAGGAATTTGATATAATTCTCGGTATGATTTTTTTGTCAAATTATGATGTGAAGATATATTTCAAGAAAAAGGAAGTTATTTTTTTTGTAAATGGTGTAGAATCTATTATCTTTAGAGTAGAGACCTCACCATATGATTCTTATATAGACCCACCCCCAGTAGATCTATTAAATGAAATTATTAGAGAGGAATTGAACCCAATATCTATTTGTGGGAAAAGAAATATTCAAAATGAATATGTAAACATAGTGTAATAATACATTGATGTATTTCCATAGGATTTACCTGGACATCCTCCAGAGCGAGAAGTTGAGTTCTCTATTGATTTAGTTCATGGTGAAAGACCTAAATCAAAGACTCCCTATAGAATGGCCACTGTGTAATTAGTGGATCTAAAGAAAAAACTAGAGTAATTGAGTGAAAATGGATTTATTTTACCTAGTATTTCTACATGGGGAACCCCTGTCCTCTTTGTCAAGAAGAAAGATGGATCCCTGAGGCTATGAATTGATTAAATGGAAATCAATGATATTAAGATAAAAAATAAGTATCCACTACCCCGAATTGATGATTTATTTGATCAAATTCATGGAGATCAATAATGTTCTAAGATCGACCTTAGATTCAGATATCATCAGCTACGTGTGAGGAAGGAAGATATTCCTAAGATATCATTTCAAACTAGGTATGGGCATTCCAAGTTTACAGTGATGCCTTTTGGACTCACAAATGCACCCTCTATTTTCATGGATTTAATGAATAGAGTTTTCATAGAATATCTTGATAAATTTTTTGTGGTATTCATCGATGATATCCTGGTATACTCAAAAATCTATGAAGACCATGAGAATTACTTGCAGATTATTCTAAAAACTCTTAGAAGAAACGAATTATATGGGATGTTTAGAAAGTGTGAATTATGGCTTCAATAAGTTTCTTTTTTAGGACAAATTATCTCTAAGGATGGATTCCTAGTTGATCATACAAAGACAAAGGCAATCCAAGAATGGCCCATGCCAGCAAACATATCCGAGGTACGCAACTTTATTAGCTTAGCAGGTTACTATCGGCGTTTCGTTCCGAATTTTTCCCAACTAGCTAATCCACTATTCAAGCCCACACGTAAAGGCGTTAAGTTTGTGTGGACAAAATAATGTACAGAATGATTCAATTAATTGAAAAGAAGACTGGTCAGTGCTTAAATTTTGACTCTTCCTTCTGGAAATGAGGTATTTGTAATATAGATCGATGCATCAAAGAATGGATTGGGTTGCGTCCTTATGAAAACCGATAAAGTTATTACTTATGCATCAAGACAAGTGAAGACTCATGAGAAAAATTATCCAACTCATGATATTGAGTTATCAGCCGTAATATTTGATCTAAAAATATGGAGACCTTATCTCTACGGAGAAAGATGTGATATTTATATGTACCGAAAGAGTTTGAAATACATTTTCACTCAAAAATAACTCAACATGAGGCAAAGGAGATGGATCGAGTTACTCAAATATTATGATTGTTCAATAAACTACCGCCCAGGTAAGTAGAATAAGGTGTAAGATGCATTAAGCAGAAAAGATCATGGACTTCTAACTCAAATGAGGGTTAAGAGAGATCCTATATTTTTGGATCGACTAAATATGGATATGGGAATTGTTAAGGAATGGGAAACATATTTGCTCTTTCAAATGATTTATAGCAACCCAAGCCTTTTATATATAACATTACATGATTTTAATCATAATTATACATCAGAGTAAAAGACAAGGATTCTAAGGTCTAGTGTCTTGGAAGACTAGGTACATAAAACATAAAACATGGGGCTAAAAAACATTTCTTTATTTAATCTCTATAAAGATATCCTAACTTCCTTTGGTCCCTTACATCTGTATAGGGTATGCTGGGGAGCACATGAACAAAGGGATGAGCTAAAAAATCCCAGTAAGGGAATGAACATAAGGAAACATCTTAAGCACATGAGTTTGGAGGCATGATATAATGGTAACAAAGCATGGAACATATGAAATCTTATCATATAAGCATGGGGTCATATAAACATGGAATCATATAAATGTGGATGAATCATAACACATTTCTTTAGTACGGGTCAAGGCTAACTACCAATCCTATTTCCCATTTTAGTACGAGTCAAGGCTAACTGCCAATCCTGTTTCACATTGCATATCATGAGACTTAACTTTACCCAATGCATTGGAGCGCTATCTAGGTGCACCCATCTCAAATTTTTTCACAAATATTCTTGCCACATAAATAATCATACATAATCAACCAGTCATAAACATAAGGATACCCATGGAAAGAATTGGGTACCATAATCATGACATAAAGCACAACCAATGAGCGTATCATGAAAGTGTCCATGAAATAAAGGGATTAGAACATACATGGAAATTAAATAGGCATATATCATGTTACGTGATGTCAAAAAGGAGTGATAACTTATAAGAAATGTATTTGGGAAATTTTAGCATTAAAACATTTTGTGCGGTTTTAAGGAAAATACTATAGAGATTTTAAAATAGAAAAGGGAACAATATTTTATATAAAACCATAAGTGAACCAATAAGGTTTTCATAATAAAAATACTGATTTTATAAAGACAATGGTGTCTAAAAACTGAATATAGAGTGCATTTGAAATCGGGTAAGAATTCAGGAAGTACTCTTAAAATTGGTTTTCTTATCAAAAAGTTCTAAGGAGGGAATCTTTTAAAAACATGTATATCCCCAAAAGAGAGTGATGAAAGGGTCATCACAAAAGAATTTTGTACCACTAAACAACATTTTGAAAATTCACAAAAACAGATAAGATAACTCTATTTTGATATAAATAAAATAAGGCAACCCAAAAGAACAAATGAGGTTTGGGTTGATTTTGTTACGGATTATCGGCATGGTGTTGGGTGCACATAAGAGGGATTGATGAGAGAGAGAATGGGTTTTCATAAATTATAAAACATGATGGAATTGTGGTGGAGGTGTGAAAACATTCAACATAATTAGGTATTCTTCATAAAATGGCATAGCATAGGGGACAATCTTGATTTAAGAGAGAAATGGAGAGGATCCCTTACCTTAAATCCGTTGGTGTTCTCAACTTGTTATTAAATACCTGAATAAACAAATTAGGTTTATTAATTAGTAATTAAATAACCTATTATATATTTAATTAGTTTAGTATAATCATTTTAAGTTCATTCATAACCGTTTTTATTGGTTATGAGGTTCAATTTCATCGTTCGGGTTTGTTTGTTTACTTGGTTTTGAATGACCAGTTCGCTTATCTTCATGTTTGGATAAACATGTAAGATGAAAGTGGTTGTCCATAATTAAAGTTATATTATATTAGTTCACATACAGGATATTACATCATTTTAAATTTAATTTGGTTACATAGAGTGAAGTCGAATTATTATATAAGACCATAGTGACAACTGTTTTTGTTAATCGGTGGGTTTGGTTACAATGAACATGTTTTGCTTTATAACTTAATACCATTTGTAAAAAAGTATTACAGAACCAAAAAATAGGATATAGTTCATAATAATCGGGTTCAACTATAACAAAAATGGTTTTATGACCATAATTATTGATAATAATATAAATTGATAAACTGTTGTCCTTGATTGTGCTAAATTGGCACATCTTAGACGATGCTTTCATTTATTTAAAACAAAAGGTGAGGAAAGGAGAGAAGATAATGAAGTATCCCATTAGCATAATATAATTCTAGTACATGTATGCTACTTTATTTATCATACCATTTGGGTGAAGGGAGGTTAGGAAAGAAACTAAATAAAATAAAATAAAAGAACTTAAAAAGAAATGAAGGAATTGGAAAGCAGAATTTTCCTCTTGAGACTTCCTCCTTTGAGAACCTCTTAAGGGGAGAGGTTTTGGTATTTTTAAGAGGCTAGGAGATTTTGTATGTGGGGTAGGATATTGGAGAGAGATTTGAGAAGAATATTGGCAAGGCACAAGGATTGAGAGGAGTGAAGAGAAGATGGGGTGAAGGAGGGTTTTTATAGTGGAGGAGGGAAGATATTTCTCAATATAAAATTCATTAATTTATTAATTCCCCATAAGACAAGGAATAGTGAGTCATCCATGACCAAGAAAAGTAAATGAGTCATTTTAATTAAAACCAAGGGTGGTGAAATCAACCATGATTCTAGGAATAATCTATTTATCTTATTATGTATATATACAGTAAATTACCGTATTTTACTATTCATAAAAAATTCAAGTATTTTATAAAAATCTCAAAAAATTACCCTAACTATTTCTTGACGTGTAGAATCCAAAAACGGAGTCCATTTTTCAAAAATAATTTTATAAATATTATTAATGTTATATTTAATTAAAATCATAATTTATTATTAAAAACTATTTTTAAAACATTTATTTAATTGTTCTAAAATATAGGTATATAGTTCTTTCAACCTGAATATTATTTATATTTTATCATAGGTATGGTTACTATTCATTAAGGTATATCACTCTTCATAAGGGTATGTTACTATTCATAAGGGTAGGTTACTATTCTCCAAAAATTAAGTTTTTCTTATCAGAATCCAATTAACTTACTGATTGCAATGGTGTATGTCAGATTTTTGAAATTTCAAACACAGAAGTGAAAAACTTATGTTTAAAAGTCACTTAGCACTTAGAAGTTCATTATGTTGTGTTTTCATGTGATTTTATGACATATTTATAATAGAGGAATTTCCATTTATAAAACATTGGGTCGTTACATGCTTCCCCCCTTAAGAAATTTCACCCTCAAAATTTCATTTTACATTCTAAGCCAAAAACAGGTGGGGGTACTTTTCCTTCATTGCTTCCTCTAGTTCCCTTGTTACCTCTTCGTACTTATGGTTTCACCATAGTACCTTGACCAGATGAGTAGTCTTGTTGCGTAGAACTTTTTATCTATGATCTAAGATCTTTACTGGCTGCTCCTCATAAGAGAGATCGTCCTACAACTGTACCACCTCTGAAGAGACTACATGTGAAGGGTCTGGTATGTACTTTCTTAATATGGATACATGAAAGACATCATATACTTTCGACATGGTAGGTGGAATTTCCAATCGATAGGCCACACCTCTGACTCGATCAAGGATCTCGAAGGGGCCTATGTACCTGAGACTTAGCTTCCCTTTCTTTCCAAACCTCATGAACCTCTTCCACAGATATATGCATAGAAATACCATGTCTCTGACTTTGAACTCAAGGTATCATCGACAGTTATCTGTATAACTCTTCTGTCAACTCTGGGCTGCCTTGATATGCTGCTGAATGGTTTTCACCTTCTCCACAATTTCTTCGATCATTTTAGGTCCTAGTAGCTTACGCTCACCGACTTCATCCCAACACACTGGTGTTCTGCACCTTTTCCCATAAAGGGCTTCATATGGTGCCATTCAGATGCTCGAGTGGAAGTTGTTGTTTTAGGAGAATTAAACCAGTGGAAGATGTTGGTCCCATACTCATTCGAATTCCATAGTACATTCTCTCAACATGTATTCTAGTGTCTGAATAGTTCGATCAGACTAGCCATCTGTTTGAGGATGATAGGCCATACTGAAGTTCAGTTCAGTGCTCATAGCATGCTGGAGACTTTTCCAGAAGTCCTAGGTGAACCTCGAATCACGATCAGATACAATAGATAGTGGTAATCCATGCATCCTTACCAATTATTTGATGTAAATATGTGTAAGTTGATCCAATAATATGTCCTCTCGAATTGTGATACAGTGAGCTTTCTTCGTAAGACGATCCACAACAACCCATATAGAATTTTTTCCTCTGGATGTCCTTAGAAGTCTAGTGACAAAGTCCATGGTAATGTTCTTCCACTTCCATGCTGGTATGGGTGGTGGTTTCATCAACCCCTTGGACTTTTTTCTCTCATCCTTCACTTGCTAACATACCAAACACTTTGATGTATATTCAACAATCTCCCTTTTTATATTGTCCCTCCAAAAGTTTTCCCAGAGATCTCGATATATCATTGTGCTCCCTGGGTGGATATAGAAGGTCGAGCTATGTGCATCATTCAACAGATCCTTATTTATCTCTGGATCATATGGTACACATAATAATGCCCCAAATCTTACAACTTCTTCCTCATCAATTTTGAAATCGGAGGATTTCCTATTTCTGATAGCTTCCACCCTTTTCTGAATTTCCACATCTTTTCTTTGAGAATCCTTTATTTTCTCCAAGAGGGATGGTTGAACAATCATTTGAGAAAGGATTGATATTATTCCTATTTTAATGATTCCCATGTCCATCCTTTTCAAATCTAAGAAGATCAGATTCTTTTCAATTCTCATCAATGATAAAGATACATGATCCTTTCTACTTAGAGCATACGCTACCTTGTTTGCCTTACTGGGATGGTAGTGGATTGAGTAGTGATAATCCTTGATGAGCTCTATCCATATTTGTTGGAACATATTAAGATATTTCTATGTGAATATATATTTGAGACTCCTGTGGTCAGTATATATCTCACATTTCTCCCCATAGAGATAATGCCACCAAATTTTCAATGCAAAGATCATTGCTGCCAACTCCAGATCATGAGTGGGATAGTTTTGCTCATGGATTTTCAGATACCTTGAGGCGTAGGCTATCACTTTCTCATCTTGCATTAGCACATAGCCTAATCCCTTTTTATAAGCATCACTATACACCATGAAGAGTTCTCCACTTATAGGGAGTGTGAGTACTGTCACAGTGATAAGCCTCATTTTCAACTCCTTGAAAGAATCTTCACATTACTGTGTCCAAACAAACCTTACCCCCTTCTATATCATCTTGGTTATTGGGTTTGACAATCATGAAAAGTTCTTCATGAATCGTCGATAATACCCAGATAAACCCAAAAAGCTGTGGATATTCGTTATAGAAGTTGTCCTAGGCCTCTCTTCAATTGCCTTTGTCTTGGAAGGGTCCACATATATCCCTTTTCTGGTGATAACATGCCCCCAAAATGATACTTCCTCCATCAAGAACTCACATTTATTATACTTTTCATACATATTCTCCCCTTGAAAAGTCTTTAACACAGTTTTCAAATGATCTTCATGTTACTCCTTGCACTTGGATTATATCAGAATATCATCAGTAAAGACTACCACAAATTTATCGAGGTAATCTTTATAGACTCTATTCATTAAATCTATAAAAATTTCTAGATAATTAGTGAGTCCGAAGGGCATCACTATGAACTCATAGTGTTCATACCTTGTTCGAAAGACAGTCTTGGGAATATTTTCTTTCCTCACATTTAATTGATGTTATCCCGACCGAAGGTCCACCTTAGAGAAATAACTGGCCCCACGAAGCTGATTTAACAAGTCATCTATCCGTGGAATGAGATACTTGTTCTTTATCATGATTTTATTGAGTTCATGATAATTAATGCAGAGGTGCATTGATCCATCCTTCTTCTTGATGAAGAGGATTGGTGCACCCCACGGTGAAGCACACAGGCATATAAAACCATTCTCCATATTCTCCTGTAACTACTTCTTCAGCTCTTCCAACTCTACGGTGGCCATTATATAAGGTGTCTTTGAGATAGGCAGAGATCCATGGATAAGTTCAATTGATAAATCAACATCTCGGTTAGGTGGAAGACCATGAAACTCTTTAGGGAATACCTTAGTGTAATCCCTCACGATGGGAATGTCTTCAAGAATGATTCTATCCTTTTTCCCAATCATTTGAGTTTGATATGCTTGCTCACAAGGAAGCAGTATCCAAACTTGAGACAAAGAATCTAAAGGAGACTCATCTTCCTTATTACACATGTAAAGAATAAGAGGATGCTTCAGGCTGTGAAAATTGATCTCCCTTTCCCAAAAATTGATGTTGAATTTGTATAAAGATAGCCAATCCATGCCCAAGATAGCGTCGAACTCTACTAAAGGAAGTATGATGAGATTTGCTGGGAGGTTCAGTCCAAAAACATTTACTAGGGAGGATTTATAAACCATGGATGTAATAATTGCTCCATTTTCTATTTTCACAGACAACTTTTCCTCAATATTTTGAGGTGGTGTTTTAATAGTTCTACTAAACATTCAAGATATGAAAGAACACATAGAACCATAATCAAATAGTATGTTCGCTATTATTGAATGAATAACTAGCGTACCTGTCACCACATCATTGTCTAGCTCCACCTCAGCAATAGTGATAACATAAGCTGTTCCTTATTACCTTGGAAGTTGTTGTTGATTGCCTCCGACAACCCTTGGCTTAGGATAATTGTTTGCATAATTCCCAAGATCCTTATAGTTGTAACACTGCACTGCTGGCTGAGTGTTGATCTGAACCTTCCTTTCTTCTTCATCATTAGTGAGATTTTTCATATCCCTTCAGTAGTTCATATAGAGATGACCAAACTTTCCACATTTGAAGAAATTCTTGGTTCCCTTCAGACTATTACCAAGATGATTCTTCCCACATTTTTTTACAAAGGGAAAAGTCATGCTTCTTTCCATCATGGGATTTTTTTGATTAACCATCCATGTTTTTCTCCATTTTCCACTTCTTTTCACTAGGCCCATGAGACCACTGAGAGTCTCCAATCTCTATTTAAACCTTAAGGGTACAATGGAAAATATCCTCATAACTGTCGATGTCTCGAATCACCAACTCTTTTTGTAGACTCAACTTTAGTCCTCTAAAGAATTAATCCACCTTTCTTTCAGTGTTCATGACAAAACCAGAGGTGTACCTTGAAAGCCTTGTAAAGTTTTTTTCATACTCTCTGGTGGACTCATCTTCCTTCTACTTGAGTCTGAGAAACTCTCTTTCCATCTTGAGATGGAGGGTTCAAGGATAATATTTTTTAAAAAACATCCTCTTGAATTCCTCCCAATCCATGGAATCAATTTCCTCTAGGGACGTTTTATTCTTGATCAGTGTCCACCACTGATCATCTTCCCCATCAAAATGATAGACTTCCAGTATAACCTTCTCTTCTTCGGAGCATTGGAGGATGGAGAATATATGTTCAATGGAGTTAATACATTGTTCCATAGGGAGGTAATTAGAGGATCTGTTAAACATGGGAGGCCTTTTCCATACGAAGGATTCTACGACAACTTTCTATTTATTTAGAGGAGGAGGGAATTCCACATGATTCAAGTTATTATTCATAACTCGAGCTAGCTGAGAAAGTACTATCATGAAGTTTTGAGCAACTACTCCTGTCATATCAGACATATCATTATGGAAATCTTCACATTGCCTATCACATTGGTTGTTGGAGCGTGTTCTTTTATTTCCTTCCATTAACTAAGAAAAAGAACGCATAATTAGAGGTCTTTAATACTTAGCTATTGATCATAAAAAGGAAACTTTGAACATAAAAGGATGAAATTATAAATAAGAAGTACATCCTAACTTGTGATTCCTTAGGTTTAAATCTAGGTTATCATCAATCTATTTCTTGACTTATATTCCTATGCATTTTTTTGTCCCTTAATAATGGTTTGTACTAAGATCATGAATCTACCAAAGAATATCCCCCGAGAGTGTCATAACCAAGAGTGCAGCAAGGCCCGTTGTAATGTAACAGGATACCTCAGGTCAAGCCCGAAACTCCTTGTCAGATTTTTCAATCCTAGGTACATCTGTGCCAGAGCCACCACAATCTGCTCGTATACAGATAAGGATGTATTTTCTTGATAAACCACTTACTCAATACTCACCAAAATTTAGTACTATTTTATTATACTTAGTATCATCCTTAAGGTTCTCATTAAGGTTCTCTATTCCTAATCTCAAAAAAATAACTAGACCATCCTATGATGCCAACTATAGTGACCCAATCCTTTTATATATAACATTACTTGATTTTAAGCAAAATTATACATCAAAGTACAAGCTAAGGATCGTTAAGTCTAGTGTCTTGGAAGACTAGGTACATAAAACATAAAACATGGGGCTAAACAAACATTTCTTTATTTAATCTCCATTAAGAGCTTCTAACTTCCATTGATCCCTTAAATCTACATAGGGTACCCTGGGGAACACATGAATAAAGGGATGATCTAAAAAATCCTAGTAAAGGAATGAACATAAGGATACATCTTAAGCAAATGAGTTAGGAGGCATGACATAATGATAACAAAGAATGGAACACACGAAATCGTATCATATAAGAATGGGATCATATAAACATGGAATCATATAAATGTGGAGGAATCATAAGACATTTCTTTAGTAGGGGTCAAGGCTAACCACCAATCTCGTTTCCCATTTTAGTACGGGTCAAGGCTAACCGCCAATCACGTTTCACATAGCATCCCATGAGACTTAACTTACCCAATGCATTGGAGTGCTATCTGAGCACACCCATCTCAAAACTTTCATGATTATTCTTGCTACAAAAATAAACTTTCCACATAAATAATCATACATAATCTACCATTCATAAACATAAGGATACCCATGGAAAGAATTGGGTTCCACAATCATGACATAAAGCATAACCAATGAGCATATCATGAAAGTGTCCATGAAATAAAGGAATTAGAACATACATGGATATTAAATAGGAATATATCAGGGTACGTGATGTAAAAAAGGAGTGAAAACTTATAAGAAATGTATTTGGGAAATTTTAGCATTAAAACATTTTGTGCGGTTTTAAGGAAAATACTATTGAGATTTTAAAATAGAAAAGAGAACAATATTTTATATAAAACCAAAAGTTAACCAAGAAGGTTTTCATAATAAAAATACTGATTTTATAAAGACAATGGTGTCTTAAAATTGAGGATAGAGTGTAATTGAAATCGGGTAAGAATTCGGGAAGTACCCTTAAAATTGGTTTTCTTATCTAAAAGTTCTAAGGAGGGAATATTTTAAAAACATGTATATCCCTAAAAGAGAGTGATGAAAGGGTCCTCATAAAAGAATTTTGTACCGCTAAAAAAAATTTATAAGATGCACAAAAACAGATAAGATAACTCTATTTTTATATAAATAAAGATAAGGCAACCCGAAAGAACAAAGGAGGTTTGGGTAGATTTTGTTACGGATTATCGACATGGTGTCGGGTGCACTTAAGAGGGATTTATGAGAGAGAGAAGGGGTTTCTAATCAATTATAAAACATGAGGGAATTATGGGGGAGGTGCGAAAACATACCACATTGTAAAGACTAGGAATTTATATGTAATTTTTTTTAAATATATGGGAATTTTACGAGTCTGTGAAAATTGACAGTGTGTGATTCCGAGACCCGGTGTACCCGGAATGAATTTCTAAACTTTTTTCGAGTACATTCAATAAACGTACGAGTAGGTTTTCGTAACTTTTGAACTGGTGCTCAGAATTGAAATATAAGGACACTGTTGAACTCGCAGTGTTGGTATTCACTTAAGTGGACCTTCATCTCGACTGCACTAGATCGAGGGTGAAAGATAGAATTTGGGTTTTTTCATGGAAATAGAAATAAAATAAACCAAACTTTTATTTTATCTTTATTTTTGTTGGAACCTCCCATGTGGATGGTTTAAAGGTGGGGACCACCAGAACTAATCCTCCATGTGAGGTTATGGTGGTGGAAACCACCGGAGCCTAACCCCCCAATTTTGAATTCCTAAAGGTGGGTCCACCCGAACCCTCATAATGGGAGAAACTCTTAAACTACCTCTTTAATGTAGATAAGTCTCTTTAACTTCCTCCACATTAATTATTCCAACACATATTTATTAATGGTTCCAATTCAAATTAAATTAATAAAACTTAATTTAATTTATATTGGCTATTCTTTTGTCAGGAGAAGTGTTGGCAAAGAACTTGGATAAACTTTTACCCTCTCCAATGAAGAGCACCTTCCAATGAAGAATGACCACCGAAGATCGAAGAACAAGGAAACCGACCCCGAGCCGTATCAGAAGCACCATGCAGAGGCAACCAATATAGGACATCTTCGATGACAACGAATCGATGATTGGGGAAACACCGACGTCACCAAATTCATCCCTTCCAACGTCAATGAGAAATCATGGTAGGGGTTTAGTTATGTAAGATTATATATTCCCATGTTCTTCCATTCTAAAACAAAGATCATAGATCAACTCTCTAACTAGTTGATCCACATATGATTTCTTTTGCAGGTTTGGGAATAATAATTATGAAAGGTTTTAGGGTTTGAAGTTCTTCATTCAATATTTTGTTGAGCCGCTTGCTACCTCTCTAACATGGAGGGTGCCTGCCAAACAAACATGGCCCATCCCCTCCGCCGTTCTTCTTGAATGTTTTGTTCATCACGATGGAGGAGGACAACAACCAACCTCAGTGGGGCACGAGAATGGCGACCGACACTACTGTCGGCCATGACGAAGGCGACGACACAACGGCGCCGCCCTGCGGCCTCCATCGCCCAAGGCCACCGACACCCCACACCCACCGCTTCCCCACAACCTCTGCCACCCATGACCACCGACACCCCATGGCCTCTACCACCCGCGACCACCGCCACCCCGCAGCCTTCGCCGCCCGCGGCCCCCGCCGCCCGCGGGCCCCGCCACCCACTTCCACCCCTACCCCGCGGACTCCTCCGCCCCGCGGCCTCCCCAGCCCATGGCCTCCGCCGCCCCAAGGCCCAGCCGTCCCATGGCCTCCGCCGTCCCACATCCTCGCAGCCTCGCCACCCCACGACCCTCCGCACTGCCCCATTGCCGTCGCGACCTTAGGCAACCCTCACGGTCCCCACAACCTTTACCATTTCACGGCCCTCTGTAGGCCTTGCGACCTCGCCATCCCACTGCCTCACGGCCCCTGCGGCCACACCGCCCTCGCGGTGTCCGCGCCACCCTCGTGGCCTCCGCGCTGCCCTTGCGGCCGTGTGCTGCTCCACGGCCCCCGTGCCGCCCAGCGAGGCCGGGCTGGACCTAGCATGTCAGGCCATATCCAGCGGTCCAGAACTAGTGTGTTGGGTTGGATCCAGTGGTCCAGAGTAGACCAAGAGGGTCGGGTCGGGCTGGGTCGGTCCGACCGGGTCGGACCAGACCCGTGCCAACGTCGAACTTTTCACTCTATCAGCCATAACTTTGGCACAGGGCGTCTGTTGGAAAAATCATAAGCGGCACTGGAAACCTTGGAGTGAGATGGTCCATTTGAGTATACCCCATTAGAGATTTGGATAAAGATAGAGTATGGTTGGGTTGGATCTAGCACGAATCCAACCGGGCCCTTAGGACTAAAAGGATAATAACTCACAGACCGGGCGTTCGATTGACACACCATCTATTGTGTTGAGACCCCTATGGCATGGCGGTCCTTTGGGATACATCTTAATGGGAATTAATGGCAGTTGGTGTATTGACTAGTGGATTAAAGAGTGGACCCTCTCAGAGATGAGTGCGCTTAGTGCGGGAACCCAGTAGCTGGCTGTGATGTGAAGAATGAATAGAGATATTGTGTGGTTCAGCACCTAGAAATACTATGTGGGTCAGTACCGAGAGATCCTGTGTGGGTCAGCACGAAACAATCTTGTGTGGGTCAGCACCGAGCGATCCTCTGTGGGTCAGCACCTAGCGATCCTATGTGGGTCAGCACCGAGCGATCCTGTGCGGGTCAGCAGCAGTGCCTCATAATAGAGTAAGATGATTCAGTAGTTACATATAATCATCTCTACTACTATACATAAGAAATAATTGGTGTGAGCTGAGTTCATACCTGTGTGGAACTTTCCTTCATGGTAATACCTTGGTGGTATTCTTCTGTGTGGCTTACCTGAGCGGTACTTACCATCATGGTACTCCTTCCTTTTTGGAACAGTTGATCTTTGGGATTTTGAGTTGGACTCTGTGTTTCCTCATGATTGAGATGAGTATACTTGATAACTTAGGTATATGTATGTGCATATAACTAATTAGGGCTTTCCATTTATTTCATGCCTTGTGGTTTATCCTTTTTGGATTTTGTGAGACCTTGAGGGTCTCAGGATCCCTACTGAGTCTCGTTATACTCACGCCTGCAAGGCCTATGCCCGAACCTTGTTGTGTTTGGTGTAGAAGATGAACAACGCTGATCGAGTTTGAGGGTACCAGGACTAGACGGTTCCCGAAGGTGGACCATTAGGTGTGTTGGAATTCAGAGGAGACAGGCGGATGTAGAGTGCTAAGGATGCAATCTGTACCTACCCTTTAGGTAGGAATTCTGGAGGACAATCCAGTAGTTGTATTTCTTTTTCTTCAATTGTATTGTATTTCAGTTGTACATGTACCTTTTTCAGTTGGGCTTGTATCCCGACCCCTTTTACTTTCAACACTCTTTTTTCTATACAGTTGACTTTTGTTCATTTCTTGCCGTGTGCTTGGTTGCATGTGCTTACAGGTTATAATGGCAATGTATTCCCAGTTTTAGGGAATATGCCTTCAGTGCTAGTCGCCAGCCCCTAGCCTATAGAAGGTAGGCTTGGGGTAGTCACGACATAGGCCCCAAGGGACGGGTCGTGAAAAATTGGTATTATAGGAGTCGGTTCTATAGTAGAACATATGACTCTGATCTTTCTTTTTAACGAAAATAATGTTAAGTGTAGTGAGTGCGGTTATCAGTTTAAGGAATCCAGTGTTGGTGTGGAGGCTGACATATCCATACACCAGGACCTTGAGTTCTGATTTCTGGCTTAGTTCACAAAAACACTGATTGCGTGTGTGTTTCCAAGAGTTTTCTTTGAGATATCTTCGAGTCAGCTCACCAGGTATAACTTTTTGACCATGGCGCACTTATTTCATTACAGGATGCCTCCACGCAGACTGCCAGCTAGGGTTCTGGATATAGTACGCACTAACAGCCCACCAAGTGACGAGGCCTCGATGCAGGACCCTCTTCCAGTAGAGGCACCAGCAGAGGCACCGACGGTACAATTACCCATTAGGCCACTGATGCCACCATCCCCAACAGTAGAGGGTGCATGCCACTTGAGTGCGTTGCACGAGTTCCAGCGCCAGAGTCCACCCAGGTTCAGGGGAGAGATGGACCCACAGGCGATGGAGGGTTGGATGGATTCCATGGTGAGAGTCTTCCGACTAGTAGGGACACCAGCTGATCTCATGGTGATCCTTACCACCATCCTTCTACAGACAGCAGTAGGCAGATGGTGGAGCTTGATGCTCCAAGTTCACAACAAGGTGATGCTTCTCTGGGTAGAATTTGAGAGCCTGCTTCAGGAAGAGTTTTTCCCAGTGACTCTTCGCGCCGTGCACATATAGAAGCTACTTCATCTGCAGTAGGGAAGCATGACTGTGGCTCAGTACTCAGTGAGGTTAACTGACCTCTCATGCTACTCCACTGATATGGTGTGGGACCCATTCTTCAGGGCCCGAACCTTTGAGCAGGGCCTTAGGCTGGAGATCAGGGCTTTGATGATTTCTCTTAGCATCCCGACGTAGGTGGGGGTGTTAGAGTGAGCCCTCTTAGTGGAGAGTTTTCTTGCTGAGCAGTCACTAGCAGTGAGACCCACCACCGGATGTCACATAGTGGAGTCTTCTGTAGCTAGAAGAAGACTGATGTCACAGAGGTCCAAGAGGACTAGTCCTATAGATGGACAACCATAGGATTCAGGGTCAGTTGTTCTGGGCACTCGAGGAAGATCCAGTCATGCCAGGAGCGGGCAATGTTACGCAAGCGCCGGGTAGGGTCACATGGCTCGTGACTATCTGACCCACCATAAAGATGATCAACAGAAGGTCGAAGGACCACCCAGGCAGAGACAAAGGTTCGACTGATGAAGTCTGTAGGGAGTAGGTGGACGTGGCAGAGGAGCTGGCCGTGCAGCTGGCGGTGGGCGAAGATTCGAGCAGTTACCGCCACCACCACCAGGTTGTCCACCCCAACCATAGGGAGCAGGAGGACAAGGGCGAGCTCAGCTCCAGGCAGCTGAGGCCTATGATCACGAAACTCCAGAGATGATACGAGGTACGATCTGTGTCTACTCCACCTTAACTATAGTACTTATAGACACAGGTTTCAGTCATTCTATTATTTCCACTGCCCTCATTTGGATCTCAGAGATTCCGACGGATCCTTTGGATCAATCCTTACAGCTAGAGACTTCTACAGGAGCTAATTCGACGATTACACACTGGTGCCAGCAGTTCGAACTTACTCTAGGGGGAGAGAGCTTCGGCTGGGATCTCTTAGTAGCAGTGTCGAGGCCTTATGACGTCAACTTGGGTATGGACTGGTTATCTACAATCCATGATCAGATTGACTGTATTATGCGCAAATTAATGTGTGTCTGCATGGATGGGACCAGTTTTACCTTCACCGGAGAGAAGGGATCCTTTGAATAAAAGGATGGACTTACCTGGAGGAGAGTGCAACTGATCACTCATCAGTTGTCTAGCCTTACCCTCAGTGGAGTTGATGTGGAGAGTTTGAGTTATCTTATAGTGGTGGACTAGTACATGGATGTCTTCCTCGATGATGTTACGGGTCTACCTCCTCACAGAGAGGTGGACTTTTACATTTACTTGTACCCCGGGATGACATCGATATCTACACCAGGGTATCAGATGGCTCCCGTGGAGCTTCGTGATCTACGAGTATAGTTGGAGGAATTACAGGGGAAGGGGTTCATTCAGCACATGTTTCTCCCTGGTCAGCCCCGATTTTGTTCACAAAGAAGGCAGATGGGAGTGTAAGATTTTGTGTCGACCTCTTTGATCAGATGAAGGGATCATGGTGGTTCTCGATGATAGACCTCAGATCAGCCTATCACCAGCTCAGAGTACGAGACAAGGATGTGCAGAATACAACTTTCAGATTTTGGTAGGCCATTACGAGTTCTTGGTTATGCCATTTGGTGTAACCAAATCCCCAGTAGTGTTCATGGGACTCATGAACAAGATCTTTCAGCCATACCTTGATCACTTTGTAGTATTCTTGATTGACAACATTCTGATCTACTCCACTACTGAGGAGGAGTATGCCTATCATTTGCAGGTAGTACTGGACACACTCCTAGAGCATCAGATTTATGGTAAGCTCTCGAAGTGCCAGTTCAGGATCCGAGAGGTTCACTTTCTAGGACACGTCATCTCAGAGGCTGGGGTTGTAGTGGATCCAGTGATGATTGAGGTGGTACTTGCTTGGGATCCACCCCAGAGTGTGAAAGAGGTACAAAGTTTCCTGGTATTGGCCGGATACTACTGGATATTTGAGCCAAATTTCTCCAGAGTTGCATAACCTCTATAAGAATTGACGAAGATGGGGAAACCCTTCGTGTGGTCGGAGAGATTCCATTAGAGTTTTAAAGAGCTGAGGCAGAGGCTGACTAGTGCCCCCATCTTGAGGCTTCCAGAGGAGGGTGTAGGGTACGTAGTCTACTGCGACACATCAGATACCGAGATCAGATGTGTCCTGATGCAGGAGAGAGTAGTGATAGCATATGGATATCGATAGCTAAGACAACATGAGAAAAACTACACTACCCATGACCTGGAGTTAGCAGTAGTGGTCTTCAACATAAAGATGTGGTTACACTATCTGATGGGAGAATGTTTTATAGTCTACTTGGATCACAAGAGTCTCAGGTATATCTTCTCTCATAAGGACCTGAACCTGAGACAATGATGTTGGCTTGAGTTTCTCCAGGACTATGACTTTGAGATATTATATACTCCTTGGAAGGGTAACATTGTTGCAGATGCACTCACTAGAAGGTTTGGTATACAAATACTAGGCGAGGCGATGAGGTAGCTGTCTACTTTTCATATATCCTTTATGGATCAGGATTATGCTGTTTTTATTCGGTCTCTTATAGTCACTCCCCCACTTCTTCAGAAATTCAGGGAGGCACTACGTGGGGACGCTGACTGCGAGGCTCGATGTGCTCAAATATCCACAGGGTTGGCACCTGATGGATTTTCTGAAGGTGGGGATTACGTCATCCTCTTCAGAGGACGTACTATGGTACCAGTGTCGCTTCAGGAGGATGTGATAAGGGAGTTCCAAACATCCCCTCTAGAAGTACATCCAAGAGTGGAGAAGATGTACCAAGATCTCCAACAACATCACTGGTGGCTGGTAATGAAGAAAGAAGTTACTGAGTTTGTCTCTCGGTGCCTCACTTGTCAACAAGTAAAGGCAGAGCATCAGGTACCAGCATGTTTGGTTCAGCCTTTGGAGGTCCCAGAGTGGAAGTGGGATGGGATATACATGGATTTTTTGACAGGAATTCCGTGTACATCCTAGGGTCATAACTCAATTTGGGTGATCGTCTACCAACTCACCAAGTCATCCCACTTTTTACCGATCAGAGAGAAAGGTTCAGTAGAGAGACTGGGATTCCTCTATGTGCAGAAGATTATGTGGATACATGGATTAACATCAACTATTGTCTCTGATTGTGATACCATTTTTACTTCCAAGCTCTGGAAGGGGTTCCAGAGGCTTTCAGTAAGCGGATTCGTTTGAGCACCGCCTTCCATTCGTTGACGGATGGCCAGATTGAGCGAACCATTCAAACCCTTGAGGAAATACTGTGTGCTTGTGTCCTCGATTTCGGTCACAGCTGAGAGGATCACTTTCCTTTGGTGGAGTTTTCATACAAAAATAGATATCATTCCACCATTGGGATGAAACCTTTTGAGGTGTTGTATAGGTGACATTGTAGATCACCTTTGTGCTGGACTGACCCAGGGGAGTCAGCACTAGTGGGATTAGAGATGGTACGGGCTACCACAAAGAAAGTGCAGATCATCCAGGAGTGGATGAAGACTGCACATAGTAGGAATAAGTCTTATGCCGATAGGAGATGGAGACCTATAGAGTTTGAGGATGGAAGCCACGTCTTTCTACGGGTCCCACCCCGACGAGGTTTACAGAGATTTGGATGAGGCTGCAAGTTATCTCCGTGGTTCATTGGACCATTCCAGGTCCTCAACAGAGTTGGTGAGGTGGTTTATCGCTTAGCTCTTCCACCTCAGTTGCACCGGGTGCATGACGTCTTCCACATATCCTAGTCGAGTAGATATGTGCATGACCCTTCTCACATCATCGACCACGACAGGCAAGACATCGACGACAGGTCAATGTTTTCGGAGCTTCTAGTGGAGATTGAGGATCGATAGGAGCGGGTCCTTTGTGGGTGGTTGATACCTCTGATGTGCATTCCTTGGAAGCATGGGAACCTTCAGAAGAGCACATGGGAGTGGGAGGCATAGATGCGAGCTCAGTGCCTCCACTTCATCCCTTAGTTTGAGTTGTGGCTTATGGGGATGCAAAACCCTGAGGTGGGGAGAATGTAAAGACTCAGAATTTCTATGTAATTTTTTATAAATATATGGAAATTTTAAGAGTCCGTGAAAATTTATAGCGCGTGATTCCGAGCCCCGGTGTGCCCAGAATGAATTTCTGAACTTTTTTCGTGTACGTTCAGTAAACGTGCGTGCGGGTTTTTGTAAATTTTGAACCGGTGATCAGAATTGAAATCCGAGGACACCGTTGAACTCACAACGTCAGTATTTACTTAAGGGAACCTTCCCCTCTACCGTAGAAGGTCGAGGGTGAAAGATAAAATTTGGGTTTTTTGTGGAAATAGAAATAAAATAAAATAAAATATTATTTTATTTTTCTTTTTGTTGGAACCTCGTATGTGTATGGTTTAACGAGTGGGACCACCCGAACTAAACCTCTATGTGAGGTTATGGTGGTGGGGATCACCCAAGCCTAAAACCCCCCAATTTTTAATACCTAAAGGTGGGGCACCTGAACCTTCATACTGAGAGAAACTCTTCAACTCCATCTTTAATGTGGAGAAGTATATTGAACTTACTCCACATTAATTATGCCAAAACCTCTTGATTAATGCTGAAAATTCAAATTAAATTAATAAAACATAATTTAATTTATATTGGAAATTCTTTTATTGGGAGAAGTGTAGGCAAGCCACTTGGAGAAACTTTTACCCTTTCCAATGAAGAACACCTCCCAACGAAGAATGACCACTGGAGATTGAAGAATGAGGAAACCGACCCCGAGTCGGATTGGAAGCACCTTGCAGAGGCAGCCAACTTTGGACGTCTTCGACGAAAACGAACCACCGCCGCCCCGTGGCCGCCCCCGCCCCGCTGCCCCCACGGCCCCGCCACCCCGCGACCCCTCACGAACCTCCTCACAGCCCTGTGGCCTCGCCGCCCCATAGAATCCGCAGCCCCGAGGCCTCCCTCACGGCCTCCGTGGCTCCCACAGCCTTTGCCTCCCCCCATCCCTCCGTCATCCTCACGGCCTCACCGTCCCGCAGCCTCGCTGCCCCCGACCTCGACGCCCCTGCGGCCTCCGTGCCGCCCTCACAGCCTCCACGCTGCCCTCGCAGCCTAGGAACCACCCTCGTTGCCTCGTGAAACTCTGCAGCCCCCATTCCACCCACTACGGCGGGGCCGGGCCGAGTCAGGCCGGGTCAGTCCGACAGGGTCGGACCAGACCCGAGCCAACTTCGAGCTT
The DNA here is from genome assembly GCA_963277665.1 of Viscum album. Lineage (NCBI taxonomy): Eukaryota > Viridiplantae > Streptophyta > Magnoliopsida > Santalales > Viscaceae > Viscum > Viscum album. Next base: position 2,107,729,683 of record OY728156.1, on the reverse strand, counting down.
TTCGCTCTATCGGCCATAACTTGGGCACTGGGCGTCCGTTTGATGAACCGTCAGTGGTGATGGAAACCTTAGAGTGAGATGGTCCATTGGAGTATACCCACTAGAGATTTGTATATATTTGGAGTATGGTCGGGTCGGATTGAGCATGAATCAAACTGGGCCCTCGGGACTGGAAGGCTAATAACTCACATACCGGGCGTCCGATTGACGCACCGTCTGTTGCATTGAGACCCCTATGGAATGATGATCCTTTTTGATACTTATTTGTGGGAATTCATGATATTTAGAGTATCAACCAGTGTCTTGAGGAGTGGACCCTCCTGGAGACGAGCAATCTTAGTGCGGGAACCCTGTAGCTGGCTGTGACGTGAAGAATTAATAGCGATCCTGTGTGGGTCAGCACCTAGCGATCCTGTGTGGGTCAACACCAAGAGATCCTGTGTGGGTCAGCACCGAGCGATCCTGTGTGGGTCAGCACTGTGCGATCCTGTGTGGGTCAACACTTAGCGATCCTCTGTGGGTCACCACCGAGCAATCCTATGTGGGTCAGCAGCAGTGCCTCATAACAGAGTAAGATGATTCAGTAGTTACATCTAATCATCTCTACTACTGTACCTAATAAATAATTGGTGTGAGCTGAGTTTGCACCTGTGTGGTAATTTACGTCATGGTAATACCTTGGTGGTATTCTTCTGTGTGGCGTACCTGAGTGGTACTTACCATCGTGGTACTCCTTCCTTTGTGGAACATTTGTGCTTTGGGCTTTTGAGTTGGACTATGTGTTTCCTCATGATTGAGATGGGTATACTTGATAATTTAGGTATATGTATGGGAATATACCTAATTAGGGTTTTCAGTTGATTTCATGCCTTGTGGTTTATCCTTTGTGGATTTTTTGAGACCTTGAGGGTCTCGGGGTCCCTACTGAGTGTCGTTATACTCACCCCTGAACGGGTTATGCCCGCACCTTGTTGTGTTTGGTGCAGATGACAGACAATGATAATCGAGGCTGAGGGTACTAGGTCTAGACCGTGCTCGGAGGTTGACCATTCAGCATGTCAGAACGCAGAGGAGACAGGCGGACATGGAATGCTGAGGAGGCGATCTGTACCTACCCTTCAGTTAGGAATTGTAAAGGACGACCCAGTAACTGTCTTTATTTTTCTTCAGTTGTATTGTATTTCAGTTGTACTTGTACCTTTATAGTTGGGCTTGTATCCCAACCCCTTTTAATCCCAACACTCTTTTGCTATAAAGTTGACTCGTGTTTGTATCTTGCCATGTGCTTTGTTGTGTGTGCTTACAGGTTATAAAGGCAATGCCTTCCCAGTTTTAGAGAATACGCCTTCGATGCTAGTCACCAGCCCCTAGCCTATGGAATGAGGGCTTGGGGTAGTCACTGCATTAGCCCTTTTGGATGGTTAATGAAACACATCATTAGGTATTACACATAAAATGGCATAACATAGAGGATAATATTGATTTAAGAGAGAAATGGAGAGGATCCCTTATCTTAAATCCATTGGTGTTCTCCAATTGTTATTAAATACCTAAATAAAAAAATTTGGTGTATTAATTAATAATTCCATAACTTCTTCTATATTTAATTGTTTTAGTATAATCATTTTAAGTTTATTTATAACTTTTTTGATTGTCTATGAGGTTCAATTTCATCGTTCAGGTTCATTTATTTACTTGGTTTTAAATGAACAGTTCACTTATATTCATGTTTGGATAAACATGTAAGATGAAATTGGTTGTCCAGAATTGAAGTTATATTATATTAGTGGAAATACAGGAGATTACATGGTTTTAAATTTAATTTGGTTACTTAGAGTGAATTCAAATTATTATATAAAAACACAGTGATAACCATTTTTGTTAATTGGTGGATTTGATTACAATGAACATGTTTTGGTTTATAACTTAATATCTTTTTTACAAAAGTATTACAGAACAAAAAAAGGATATATTTCATAATAATATGGTTCAAACCTAACACAAATGGTTTCATGACGAGAATTACTGATAATAATAGAAATTGATAAATCGTTATTCTTGATTGTGCTAAATTGGTACATCTCAAATGGTGCTTTCATTTATTTAAAATGAAAGGTGAGGAAAGAAGAGAAGACAATGAAGTATCCCATTAGCATAATAGAATTTCAGTACATGTATGCTACTGGAGTTATCATACCATTTGGGTGAATGGAAGTGAGAAAATAAACAAAATAAAAATAAAAATAAAAGAACTTAAAAGAAATGAAGGAATTGGAAAGGGAAATTTACCTCTTGAGACTTCCTCCTTTGAGAACCTCTTAAGAGGAGAGGTATGGTATTTTGAAGAGGCTAGGAGATTTTGGACGTGGGGGAGGATTTTGGGGAGAGATTTGGGTAGAATATTAAAAAGGCACTAGGAATGAGAGGAGTGAAGATAAGAGGGGGTGAAGGGAGGTTTTTACAGGAGGGAAGGGATTTCTCAATATAAAATTCATCAATTTATTAATTCACCACAAGACAAGAAATATTGATTCTTCCATGACCAATAATAGTAAATGGGTCATGTGAATTATAACCAAGGGTGGTGACATCATCCATTATTCTAGGAATAGTCTATTTAGCTTATAATGCATATATACGGTAAATTACAGTATTTTACTATTCATAAAAAATTAAAGTATTTTAGAAAAATCTCAAAAATTCACCCTAACCATTTTTCGATGTGTAGAATCCAAAAATGATGTCCATTTTTCAAAAATAAATTTCAAATTATTATTAATTTAATATTTAATTAAAATCATAATTTATTATTAAAAAATAGTTTTAAAACATTTATTTACTTATTCTAAAATATAGGTATATCATACTTTCAACTTGAATATTATTTATATTTTATCATAGGTAAGGTTACTATTCATTAGGGTATATCATTATTCATAAGGGTATGTTACTATTCATAAGGGCAGGTTACTATTCATAATAAATTTTGTTTTTATTATCAGGCTCCAAATAATTTACTGGTTGCAACTGTGTATGTCAAATTTTCAAAATTCCAAACACATAAGTGACAAACTTATTTTTAAAAGTCACTTAGCACTTAGTAGTTCATTATGTTGTGTTTTCATGTGATTTTATGACATATTTTTAAGAGGGGAATTTTCATTTATAAAACATTGAGTCGTTACATGATTGTTAAACCATATTTATTAGAGAAGATAAAAAGCTCCTAATTTGATGATGAGAATATGGAGAAGAAAATTAATGCTGTCAAGGATGGGAGATTGGAAAAAATTTTGTATGAAGAATGGGATCTGAAATTTGGGAAGAACTTATGTGTTCCATCAGTACCTGAGCTAAAAAAGAGAACTATTAGATGATTCTGATAGCTCAAATTTTTCTATACACTCGGGTAGCACAAAGGTGTATAGAGATCTGAAAAAACATTTTTGGTGGGATAATATGAAACAGGAAATTGCTGACTACGTGTCAAGGTGCCTAGTTTGTCAACAAGTGAAGGTAGAGAGACAACATCCTAGAGGGGTGATACAACCTCTACCTATTTCTATGTGGAAGTGAGATGACATTATGATGGATTCTGTCATTGGACTACCGATGACTCCTAGAAGGAATGATGCAATATGGGTAATTGTTGATCGTCTTACAAAATCTGTACATTTCCTTGCAATAAGGGAGGATTTACCACTTGAGCTCCAAGCACTACTTTATATTAATTAAGTTTCAAGACTTCATGGTGCACCTATATCTATTTTTTCTGATCGAGATCCTTAGTTTACATGAAAATTACGGAAAAGTCTCTAGAAGACTTTGAATACTGAGCTTCGTATGAGTACTACATATCACCCTCAAACTGACAGACAATCTGAAAGGACTGTTAAAACTCTGGAAGACATGCTGTGATCATGCTGTCTTGACTTCAAAGGTATGTGGAACAATACTTGCCTTTGGTGAAATTTTCCTACCACAATAGTTTCCATTCTAGTATTCAAATGGCTCCATATGAAGCGTTATATGGAAAGATATGTCGAACTCCAACTTGTTGGGACAAAGTTGGTGAGATGAAACTTATAGGCCCTTAACTTATTGAAGAGACTAGGACAAAGGTGAAGACAATCCAAGCCCATATTAAAGCATCCCAAAGTAGGAAGAAGAGTTATGCTGACATCCGAAGAAAGGATTTGGAATTCCAAGTGGGAGATCATGTATTTCTGAAAGTATCTCATTGGAAGGGTGTCTTAAGGTTCGGTAAGAAAGGGAAATTGACCCCAGGTACATCAGACCATTTGAAATTTAGGAAATAATCGAAGCTGTAGCTTACCGTTTAGAAATTCCTCTAAGTCTCTCCAAAGTCCATGATGTGTTCCCTGTGTAATTGTTGAAGAAATACATGCCAGGCCCAACGCATGTACTCACCTATGAAGAAATAGAACTGGAACATGATTTGTCATAATGTGAAAATCCTATCGGGATTCTTTACACAATGGAGCATGTATTGAGAAATCAGAGAAATCATCTAGTAAAGGTTCTTTGGAGGAACCATAATACGGAGGAGGCAACATGGGAACCTGAGGATGTTATGAAGAAGAACCACCCACATATTTTTTGGTAGACTCTATAAATAAAATTTTGAGGATGAAATTTCCAAAGGAGGGAATAATGTAACAGCCCAAAAATTTAATGGTATGTTTCTCTTAAAAACACTTTATTCATTAGATAGCTTATATTCCATGAACCACTGAGCCTCTGTGGAACAAAACTTGGTTACTTAGAGGGGATAGCCAAAACCTATCCATTAAACTTAAATTTTCCATCTCCGTGATTCAAATTTTAAAAATATGACATACACGGTTGTGTTCAGGATGATATTTAGAGTTTGATAGAATTAACTTAATTTTTGGTGAATAGTAACCTAACCTTATGAATAGTTACCTACCCTTATGAATAGTAACTTATCCTTATGAATATAAATATGACTCTTATGAATGGTATCCATACCCATGAATGTATAAATAAATTTAGGCACCTTACAAATGAAGATGAATATTTTAAGTGTTTATATATTTCTTTTAAATAATGATTTAATTAAATATTTAATTAATCATATTTAGAATTTTTTTTTTGAAAAATGGAGTTCATTTTTGGATTTTACACATCAAAAAATGGTTAGGGTGAATTTTTGTGATTTTTCTGAAATACTTGAATTTTTGGTGAATAGAAAAATACATTAATTTACTGTATAAATACATTATAATTTAAATTAACTATTCATAGCATCACGATTGATGTAAGAACCCAAATCTCAAACTCACATTCATATATTACTATTATTGGTCATTGAATACTCACTATTTCTTTTCTTGAGAGGAAATAATAAATTAATGATTATAATATTAAGAAAACTCCTCTCCCCTCCACTATATAAACCACCCTCACCCCCTCTTCCTCCCATACCACTCAAGCTTCAATCCTTAACTAAATTCTACCAAATACTCTTCCCAAGCCCTCTCCCCACATCCAAGACCCTCTAGTCTTACCAAAGGGAAAAACCCAAAGGCCTTAATGAGATTCTCAAGGAGGAGTACTCAAGAGGTGATCCTTTTTCTCGTACCTTTGAATTTCTTTTTCAAAGTTCCATTATTTTGTTTTCCCTTCTAACCTCCCCTCATCCAAATGAAATGACAATTATAATAGCTTGAATGTACTGGATTTTAATTGTGATAATTTAATATTTCATCATAATATCTCTTTTTCCCCTCCTTTTATAAAATAAATGCAAACACCGTCCAAGATGTGTTAATTTATCACACTCAAGGAAGACGGGTTTTAAATTTGCATTACTATCTTCAATACTGGTCATAAAACTTTTTCAATGGTTGAACTAGGTCATAATATATGTATTTTATCTTGATTAATGTTATGGAATCTTTACACATTCATAATATGGAATAATAATACAAAACAAGTTTATTGTCCACCAAACCGCCAAGCCAAATCCAAGCATTTATTTTTAACTCATCAAATGAGTCATCCTCATGGTATATAAATCGTATCATTATAAGATCAATTATATCTCTTTAATGTCACTAATAATTTATAATAACAATTCTGGATGTTCAACCATATTTCAAACAAACATCCATTCATGAATACAAGTAAACGGATCCTGAAAACCAATAAGAAAATGCTACCAAAAAAATAAAATTGAAATTTTATTCCATTTAAATGTTCATATTCTCATATCATGGATATTGTTATTGTCTAAGCCGTATACCATCTTACATACGGTATTTATTTTGAATGCTGTTTTTACTGTGGAATTATTTATGAATCTGTATCCTCTATTCTATATGGATAATGTAAATTCATATTGCTATTATGTTGAATCTTGGTTTAAATAATGATTTGGATGCAGAGGCAGGTGGGTCCCGCTATAGTCCTTCGATGCATCGGTAGGTCTCATGAGACAATAAATTTGGCAACAAACCCTTCGAGTTTGTTTCCAAAAATCAGACGGGTTTCTACCCATAAAACTAAACCATTTCTACTGTATTATGGTATCATGTTCGAGATACATGGTGTAAAATTAATAAGAATTTTCTTTATTCATTATCAGTTATTACTATCCATGAGGTTTTCACTATGAAAAAATCTTTGGATGCAGTTTCATTCTCAGTTTATTAATGATGCGAGTTTTTCATTTATTCACCATGCCATATTGATTGTGTAAAATTGTTTACAATTAAGTTATTATTGATTCATGCTTTCGCCATTTGTAACCCTTAATGAGCATTTGAGCTCACCCCTTTCATTTTTTACTTTCAACAGGTGATGAAGAGGAGATCATTTATTGAGTTCTTGTGGATGCAGTCTTTAGTTTTTGTTATGTATCATATTTTGTAACCTTTTTCAATGTAATTTGAGTTTCATATATATATATATATATAGTTTCTTCAAGACTACTAAACTGATCGTTTTTTTTGGGATTTTCATTTCTTATAACCATGCCAATGTACTTAGTAATGCACTGGCTCCGGTCTAGAGAGGTTGGGGCGTTACAAAAACAAAACCCATATAATAATAATAACATGTAATAAAGTGATAGAAAATGTAATAATTAATCAATTAATAAAATACAACAATAAAACTACTTTAACACCATGTTATAATATATTTGAGCATGTATCATAACCATTCTAAAGACAACCACAAGTCTATGAAATAATCAAATAACCAGGAAAGGCCCTCTGTATAATCATTAAAACATAACTGGGCCAAGACCTATAAGAATTATAACATAACTAGGCCAATAAATCTATATAATAATTTCATCATAATTAGGCTAAGCCCTATAATAATTACAATATATTCATCTATATAATAATTTTAGAAAAATAAATCCAATCACTATAAGAATTACAACATATCCAGACCAAGACCTCTATATAATTATTTCAGCATAACTAGGCCAAGCACTCTATATAATCATTTCAGAATAACCGGGCCAAGACCTATAAGAATTATAGAATGACTCAAAACATAAGTCATAATGTTGGGAATAGAACAACATAACATTATAATCTACAATGGTTAATTCATCTAGTTACCATTTTCCTTTCAAATACCACCTTCATTCCTAAAATTATATCTTAAGCTGTTATCATGCTAGTGTGTGCACCCATCTCATATCAAATTATCACTAGTAATTTCAATAAAAAAGTAATCCATTTTCCATAGCGATTCTATCCCTAGTAATCACCTAAGGTATCATGGCATTTTAATTCATATTTTAATCCAAAATCCAATTCATAATTTTTCAAGGGTAGGCTCACCCTATAGGTAGGAACATGGTAGGTCACAACAGCATCGAGCCCAAAGGGATCCATGGAGTAGTCCAAACACATGATTATCATTACCCATTATTCTGTTAGTTAATGCACACATTAATTCAGTACAATCGTATAATATTTCACATATGTAACAATTAGAAATAAACCATAGGGTTTTTTATAGACCACCTACCTTTATTTGGTAATCAAGTAAACACTCTCAATAGGTAAATCCAATGAAGAATGAAGGAGATAGTTATCATAAGGAAATTATAGATCACCCCAACATCAAGATAAAAAACTAATTCAAGGCAGGTTAATAGATCCCATTGAGATAATTAATGAACAAAATAAAAAATGGAAAATTAAAGTGAAGGAACTCATCTAAGAGTTAATTCTAGACTTAGATATTAATAAGGGAATAAATTACTCCAAAATTACATGGAGTCTACCTAGGGTTCGAGAGAGAAAGCTACATGGTGGATGAAAAATAAATCATATGCATAACGTCATTTAAAATTGTTGGTACTGATATATTCATGATGAAAACCCATTTCACGACATGAACCAATTTCACGATGTGAATCTATCAATTTATAAGATGCATAAAAAAATGCACTACCTCAGGTTATAATAACCCTAATAAGTGATTTCAAGAGATGAACTAGTTTCATAGTGTATAACCATTTCATGCTTCGAACGAGTTCATGTAATTTTCCTAGCGACACATTCATGTCATGTAAACCGTTCATGATGTGAAAGTGTTTAATAGGTATCCTTAATCCCATATTTTTAAAAAGAACCTGAACTGCCTTTGAAGCTTTAGAAACCCACAAAAAACTCTCATAATCCCTTTGAAACGTTTATACTCAGAATCCATTAGTTCAAAAAAACCTAAATTCTGAAAAATTAGGTCATTTTACTCGGTAAATTATCTCCATCAAGGTTTTAAGAAGAAAAGAAAACCCAACTAAAATAGGGTACAAAAACTAAAGAGGAATGTACCTAGAAAATATAGGATCCTACAGCCTCCCCACCATATAACAACTCTTCCCTAAGCTACTCCAAGCATAAATGTGGGGTCTCAGTGAAAAATTATGTAAATGTTTCTTTCATATCAAATTCCATCTACCAAGTATCCTATTAAACACACCCATTCTACCACTGCACTTAAACTAGAGGTATGGTATTTCCCCAAAGATACTTCTCACTATGGTCTATAATTTGTACCAGATGCTCCTTAAAGAAAACTTCTACACCAAGCTCAATTCAATCAATGTCTACCACATTAGAAGGGTCAAGATGATATCTATGAAGTTATGAAATGTGAAACACATCATGCATAGAACTGTATCACTATGGAAGGTCCAATCGGTATACCACTGGATCAACCCTTTCCTCTATCTAAAATAGAATGACAAACTTTGGAACTAGCTTTTCCTATTTTATGATACATCATTACCCTAAAATAAAATACAATCAAAGTAAAACACTATAACCCACCTCAAACTCTAGAGGTTTCGTCTTCTAGTTCACGTAATATTTCTTCCTGCTCTCTGTGGTCACCAACTACCTATTGATCAAATGAAACTGCCCAGACACCTCTAATACAAGACTACGTCCAATAAGAACTCACTAACCTACCTCTAACAAACAAAGAGGTGAATGGAATGGCCTTCCATACAAAGCCTCAAAAGGTTCCATTTGTATCAATGTAGCTTAGCTATTATTATAAAATAATTCCATGATTCCTAAATGATTCTCCCATGAACTACTGAAATCCAACACATAGGGTTATAACATATCCTCCAAAATCTGAATCATCTGTTTAGACCAGCAATCGGTTTTAGGATGGTAGACTATACTTAGAAGAACCTACGATCCCAAATCCTTCTGAATACCCTGCCAAAATTGATACATGAAATGAGGACGTCAATCAGAAATGATACTCCTCAAAATACCATGCATTTAAACTATCTCCCACACATAGAGACTACCTAGATCATCAAAATTGAAGGTCTCGCTAATAGGAAATAAGTTGGATACTTTCATCTTTCGATCCATGATCACCCATACTACATCATTCTTATAAGAGGTATTGAGAAATACTATTACATAGTCCATAAATACATCACCCCTTTTCCAATCAGGAATGGGAAGAGGTTGCAACAACTCATCCAGCCTTAGGTTCTCAACTTTCAATTGATGACAAGTGAATAATGTCTCTAATAATCCCACTACCTTATTCTTCATTCATGGACATGAATACTATCTATGGAGATCATGAAACATCATTTTAGGCCCGAGTGTACTTCCCTTATAGAAGCATGAAACTCACTCATCAGCTCCTCACGCAAGCCCGTAAGAACCCATAATTGACCAAAAAAATAGAATTTACATTACAAATATACCACCCTAATGGTGGATCCCAATAATAAATGTAGTACTGTAGATATACTCACTCACGATATGATAACTACTCAATCTTTATTTGGTCTAAAATCATTGGTATAATAGATGCTGAAGTCATATTTACTCATCCCCAAGACTCCTAAAAATCTAGATGCATTTCTAAAAAGAGTGACATTATCCACCACTCATCACAATAATCCCTCCCTAACTTCGTCTGCATATACTATATTAAGGCATTGGAAACAATTTTTCTATTTCCATATGTGTAATCCATCTCAAAGTTCAAAGATAATAGATACTCAAACCACCTCCTTTGATGAAGGTTTGAGTCTCATTGAGAAAATATGTAACTGAGGCTCTTGCGATACATGTACACCACAAACCTATCACCATAAATATAATGTCTCCGACATCTCAAGGTGTTTAACAATGTTTATAAAACCAAATTATGAGTTAGAAAATTACTATCATGCAGCCTCAGCTGTTTGGAGCCATAAGAAACCACTTGGTCCTCCTATATCTGAATTGCTGTGAGTCCAACTCTGGATGCTTCAAAATACATGGAATATGTCTTACCCAACATAGGTAAGGTGAGGATCTGTAATGAGGTCAGCCTACTCTTTAGCTCTTGAAAATATCTCTTATAAGAATTTGACCAAACGAAATTCACCCCTTTCACAGTCATCATAGAAATCAGTGCAGTTAAATGGGATAAGCCCTGGATAAAATGATGATAATAACTTGATAAACTTGAAAACACCAAAATATGAAGACATTATTAGGTTGATTCAAAGACACCACGACTATAATTCTCTCTAGGTTCACTAACACTATATCCTCTGAGATTTCATGGCCCAAGAAGTGAACTTTATTGATCTAGAAACTGCATTTAGTTAGCATGTCATAAATCTGATACTATCTCAATGTACTTAGGATGATGTAAAGATGTTGGGGATGATTTTATGCACACTAGGAGTACACTAATACTTCATTTATGAAAACCCCCACCAACTAATATAGAAAAGTATTTATGATCCAATTCATTAAGTGTATGAATACCACAGATGCATTTATCAGACTAAATGAAATATGAACAAACTCATACAAGAATCCCCTACTCTTAAAAGAAGTCTTTGATATGACTAAGTATTTTAATATTAGACGATGATACCTTAATCTCAATTAAGTCTTGTAAAAGATCATGGAACCTCTCATTTGTTGAAATAGATCATCAATTCATAGAAGGAGTTACAAATTTTTGATCATCATCTAGTTTAATCTCTGATAGTCCACACAAAAACATAATGTCCCATAAACCTTCTTTGAAAAAGAATGGGATAAAGACATGGTGACGTACTAGGCCATGTGAAACCCTTACCTTCGATATTTTCCAACTAATCTTTCAACAGATGAATCTCTTACGGTGCCATCCGATAAGGTGGGATGGAAACTAGATTTTCTCCTAGAACCAACTCGACTATGAAATCTTTCTTCTGCTCTAGTGGTAAGGCATAAAACTCTTCAAAAAGACCTACTTAAAATAGTATAACAATAAAGAAAAATTATCCCACTGCATTTTAATAACATCTAGATAAAGACATACTATATAAGCCATGATACAATCAAATATTCCCTAAATTGGTCCTCCATGAATAGCCCAAAGATACTACTCACTTGAGTGAAAATAATGGTCTCCATATGGTGATAGAAAGGAAAGTCTCCTTTAATAACAATAGATACAATCCTAATCTAAAACTAATCAATCCATACCCATAACCAAATTGGCACTTGTAATTTCTAGTATGAACAATTCCTCAAAACTAAGGGTAACCAACAATTTCTAGAGAACATCTATTGAAAAATTTAACATTATTTGAACGCATTAAAAATGGTGTATTGATGGTTAAAACACCTTGAAATATTTCCACAACCAAGATTAAATTTTTTTAAAAAAGAAAATATACAAAGGAATGTGATGCTTCTCTATAAAAAGACTTAAACAATGGTTGATGATACAAGATTTGTACCTCTTACGGTAGAAGGTTATGTATAAAAAATATCCAAATTAGAGTGAATATCATGAAAATGACTTTCCCCTTTACCCTAGGATCTAGATTGACTCCCTTGTGCTATTCCCTCTAGATGGTACCGCTGTTTCTACACTAAGACACCACATCCCCTGCTTGAACCTGAATGTCCAGTGGGACTCCAACCACCATTCTACTCTGGAGTAGCTGAGTCCTTCCAAGACTCTAGTACTTGTATCTATACCATCATAGTGTTTTGTTACTGAATTCATCTACAATACCTCTATAGGTGGTCTAGCCTACCACAAACACGACACTTCAAAGTAGGGTATGGACGCTAAGGTTTCTTATGGGAAAACAAGCAACATCGATAGTACTGCAATGTAACAAGGTTCTGAAATGGCTACCCACTTCCCTAACTACTCTATCTACTATTTCCTTAGTGATAACTTTTAAAATAGTTCTTCTTACCAATAAAATTATAGTTCATAGTTCACCTTGCTAAATCATCCTATCCACTGATCAGGGTATTTATCAGATTCCCTTCCATGATGAGAGCCTGATTTATCATGTCCAAAATGATACTCAAGTGAAAAACATTCACTTATAACCCAATTTCCTAGAAAAGCCCATCCTAGAAATTCCTTGCCTTGACTATCTCATCATCTACTAAAGATGGAAAAACACTCCAATTCAGTGAAACATTCAAAAAAATCCATCACTAACATTCCCACTAGATTTAGATACATGAACTCACGATCCTTCTCAACTTTCGATGATTTCGGGTAGAAGTGGATCAGTAACTTCATTAGAAATTCCTTCTAGGATAACTCTTATTATTGCCTATATTACTCTAGAATATCCCACTAATGCTTGGCTAGTCTGCAAAGAATTCATGTAGAAAGCTTCACCCTCTTTGATGTGGGTGTCTGTAGGTGCTTAAAGAGCTTCTCAAACAACTTGATCCAGAACTTGACTGCCTAGGGGCCTCCCTCACTAGTTAACATAGGAAGATTCTATAGTTTAAACCCTCTCAACAAATTAGATATCAAAGGTATGGTGCAAATTATATCCCTTTACATGGATCACATGACCTTCAGGAAGCTATCATGAAGATAAAAATATATATGATCCTTAGGATATATAAGAATCTTGGGTTCAACTATGTTAGAAGCATGTTTATTTCCTCTCTCCGGATTCTTAATTTGAAGATAATTAGGAGAAATTTTCTCTATAAGAAAACTTCACTCCTTATAACATTGTATAACATCAAGTTCAACCTCAATAGGTGAAAAAATAGACAACCACTTACTCATGGTCTCTATAAACATGTATTAAAAAGTGAATTGACATGACATAACTATTTACTCATTTCATATATCGGATATAATAGGTATCTCATTTCATAGTTCATATAGTAAAATATATCATGTTTAATAAATACATCCCTATCATAGACAATCTATGTCAATATATATTTTTATGTGCCTATCATGATGCATTTATACCCATCTCATGTCATATCGGGCCATGAGTAGAAATCTCAAGAAATAATAATATCACACAACATATGAATCTCCTAAGGTGAAATAATATCAATACTATCAAACAAACATTATGAATAACAATCCCATCCATGGGAATTTGAATTCTTGCTAATACATGATCCAACTACTCCCATGAACATGGTCATCCCCGATTCCTAAGATATCCTATTCTTCTTCATTAATTTCCCATATAATAATGCAATAGAAAATAAAAAAAACCGGAGATCCCCTGATACCACTTTGTAATGTCCCCCGATCTAAAATTCTCTCATGTGGCTAAATCAGGTTGGTTTCTAGACCTTAGATGCACCTCCCCATATTCCAAAGGCTATTGAATGGTAGTAGGGGTGTGGAGAACATAGTGGGGAGACTATTACCACTAACACCATGTTGAAATACAAAGAAGATAGAAAAATATCAGAGTAATAGAGATAAGATAAATATTATATCATACAACTGTAAAATAAAGGATGAACCAAGTAAATAAAATAATAATGAACCGTGTAATGTTAAGTGGAAATGTATCTAAATTTCATACTATAAGTCACACAAATAAAATAATAAGATGACATAATAAACTCAAAAGACCATAAACCCAAATCCCTAGTCTGTCTCATCTTTAAGATCCAACCCATCCAACAAGAAATAATAAACAACAAGGTGCATTTCCATTATCTAAATTTGTATCCATGTAATCTGGAAAGGTATAAAATGGTGGCCCAAATAGCGTGTGATTAAAAATCAGTAGGTCCACACTACCAAGTCTAAACAAAACTATTCTGATATTAATGTCATACAATAAAGAAATAAACATGTGTATTAAGCAATCAATCAATTCACTAAAACATTTAACCTACTTTAGAACCTTGTTGGAATATCTCTGAGCATGTAGCATAGCCATCACAACCATAACCACAAGTCCATAAAATAATTACATAATTGAGAAAATCCTTATGTATAAGAATTACATCATAACTAGGCCAAGACCTATAATATCTACAACATAATCGAGCCAGTCCATCTATATAAATATTTTAGCATAACTAGGATAAAACCTATAAGAATTATTGTATATTCAGTCCAATAACTCTATATAACCATTTCATCATAACCAGGTCAAGCCCTATAAGCATTAAAACATATTCAGGACAATCCCTCAATATAATAATTTCATCATAAGTGGGACAATCCCTCTATATAATCACTTCAACATAACTAATCCAATAACAATAATAATTATAACATGAATCAAAACATAAGTTATAATAGTATGAATAACACAACATAGAATCATAATCCACAATGGTCAATTCATCCAATTACCATTTTTCTTTCAAATAACCCTTTCATTCATCAAATTACATCATAATACATTTTCATGCTAGTGTACAAACCCATATCATATCAAATTATCACTAATTATTTAAATAAACAAGTAATCCATTTTCCAAAGTGATTATTTCCCAATAAACCACCAAAGGTCTCATTTCATGATAATTCATGTTTTAATCAAAAATATAATTCATAATTGTTCAAGGTTAGGGTCACCCAATAGGTATCCACAAGCCGTGTATCAATACTATCAGGTCCAAATGGATCCAAGGAGTAGTCCAAACACATGATTATCATAACCCGTTTTCTCATTAGTTAATAGACATGTTGAGTTAGTGAAATCGCATAATATTGAACATACTTAATCAATTATAAATAGTCCATAGAGATTTTCTCTAGAGAACCTTCCTTTATCAAGAAATAAAAGAAATTATATCAATTGATAATGCCAAAAAATAAGGGAGGTGATGGTGATAATAAGGAAAACCTATATCACACAAACACTAATATCAAAACCCAATTAAATGGTGTTCAAGATATCACACCGTGATAACGATGGAAAATGGAAGAAAAATGGAAAACCAAAGAGAGGGAATTAATTAGATATTAAATGCTATATTTTGATATTCCTAAAGGAAGTAATTTCTCCAAAATGACCTTGAGTCCCCCTTGGGATCAAGAGACAAAGAAACATGATGAATGAAAAATAAAAAATATGCATAACATAATTTAAAACCGTTGGTATCAAGATATTCATGATGTTGACCCATTTCACAATGTGAATTTCTTGATTTATAAGATAATCTAAAAAAAATATAACCTTAGATTAAAATAACCTCAATAAAACATTTCACGATGTGACCCAGTTTCATGGAGTGTAACCAATTCATGATATGAACCCATTCATGGCATCTTCCAGGTGATACATTCATATCATGTAATCCATTCATGATGTGGAAGTATCTAGAAAACAGTTTTTAGTTTATATTTTGTAGAAAGAACCTGAACCACCTTCAAATAATTCCAAACACATGGATAGATCTCATAATACCTTTGAAACATTTATAACTAGACTCCATTAATTATAACAAATATACAACCTTGAACAATAGGTCACCCCACAGAAATATCTCTCCATAAAATTTTTCAGAAGAAAAGAAAACCCATCAAAAATAGGTTCAACGAAAACTCAAGATGAACATACATGGAAAATATGCGATATTAGAAATAAAATATGCATGTTTACTGACATTACTTGTAGAGGTTGTTGAATGGATGTTGAATTGTATATTTGAGTGTGGAATTGGATGTCATTATTCCCAAAGTGATGCTTGGAATATTAATATAGACCCTTTCTTATAGGTCTCACAAGGATTCCATATTTCAAGTACGATTTAGAGTTTTGGAAAATGAAATTTGACTACTAATTATTGGTTTTGTTGAAAAAGGAAAAGGATAAAGGGATGGAGGTGCATGTAACCCATAATAATCATATGAAAACACTTAGAGAAGTCCATGAAGGTTAGAAGTTATTTGGGTTTATTCTATAAATAATTCTTGAAATTTTGGTTGGCCAAAAGATTATGTAAAATGGTTAAGTATCACCAATGTATGTGTCATTTTACACAAGTGTATGTGTCATTACAACCCAGTTTAGTTTTTATACTAGCAGGATGTGAACTTTTTAAAATGGAATGGGATCTGTGTTTGTGTTATTAGACATGTGTGTAAGTGTCATTATGGTAGGGTGATGTGAATTTTGAAATAGAATGGAAGGATACATGTGTTTCTACCCTAGTGTATATGTGATCATGCTAAGTGTGGGTTTCATTGAGCCAAGAATACATGTTCTTGGATTCCAGTGTATATGTGATAACCAGTAGGGAATGCGAAATCGGAAAAGGCATGAGCATACATGTTATTCGGTCAGAGTGTATGTGTGTTTTCCTATATGCATAAATGTGGTCAATATGTGTAGGTTTCATTTTGATATCAACATAAAGTGTGAATTCTAGACTGTGTAGGAGTAGGATGATTGTACATGTTTCATTTAATTCTTATTTTTTTTGGAAAATAGTCCAACAAAAGTTTCTTTAGTTAATATTTTTTTGGAAAAATTCACAATATTATTTATGATTTATTGGAGGTGTGTTATTTGATTTCAGAAAATGCATGACTTATTCATAAATAATTTAGATATCATGGAACTTAAAAAAAATCCATGATTCAAGATAATGATCAAGGAAGAAGTTACAATATATTTTTAGAGGAATAAAATTAAAATATATTCAGGCTAAAAAGTTAGGATAATGGAATTTGAAGTAATTGAGTGCATGAAAACATCTTGATCTATGGATAATATTGTTTATCCAGTCAACTTTAGATTTTTAAGGTTGTATGATATATAGGGATTGTGGGTTCAGTGGAAATATGGTGCATGATACATTCCAAGGAAAAATAGAGGCGGTGATGTAGAGTTTGTTACAAAACACGAGATGTGTATATTTGAAGTACATGATTTGGAAGAAAATTGTGAAAAGTGGAGTTTTCCATAATTAGGAAAAAGACAAAGTGCTTATAGGTTCAAGGATCTTACCCAAATCCTTAATGGAGCTAATATAACATGCGATGGAAACAAAAGAATATTCTTTATATCTAACACCTATCAAGCAGATGTCTCAAACCCAGATTTAGTGAGAGAAAAAGAGGAAGAATAAATTTTATTTCCATATTATTATAAATATGGAAATATAATATTTAATTGATATCTACATTCAATAAAATAACTTAAAGAATAATATTATGTGAAAGAGAGTTCTGTAAAATATATCTTAATAGAAGGTATGAGAAAGATAAAGACTGCCACACTATATTGGAATTTCTAAAGAAGGAGGAGCAAGTGTTCACTACCATGACTAGTGGGTGAAAGAAGAAGAATAAACCAAGTATTGATATGGGAGATCAAATTGTAGAAGGTGACTACTTACATCTAGAAAAGTTAAGAGAATGTTATAGATTTATTCATGAAATAATAAAGTTTCATTTGATGAGGAGTTCATAGTATGCCTGTGAAGGAGTAATTAGTGGTGATCAAAACATCATATATAAAAACCGAAGATGCACTCATCAAAGAAAGTTATGATGATTGAATATAGACCTATAATTATATAAATTGTGGGTGATCTTACCCTAGAGAATTACATAAAGTAGGAAGAAGTAAATGATCCTTGGGTGGCAGTGAGTCAACTCAAAACATTTCAAGGTAGAAATCCTATGCATGGAGTGAAAAAAACCTTTTTTACCCACCAAAAAACAATGATCCTCGTGGATTTTGGTGTATTAACACATCATCTATACCATACTCATTTCATTATCCCAATTAGGATGAAATAGGTAAAATTCTTATGTGTGTGTTCATGAGTGTTTACATTTATGCAAGACAAAGAAGGCTAAAGAATCTAAAAATATTTGGTAAAGGTCGATCAAGAAAAGGTATAATAATATCAACACTGAATACAAGAGAAAAAGAGTGAACCTAATAACTATGAGGTTAATATCATAATAGGGTAGTGAGGGGTTTTCAAAAAAAGTGTTTAATTTGGGAAAATATTCCATACCTTGGGTTCACGCTCCCTCTCCAGATATTCTCACATAAATCCCTTGAGGTTCCTAGTAATTGGTATAAAATCTTTATTTATATTTTATTAATTTTTTTTCTTTAAATTGATTTAATTAGTTTTGAAGTTAATGTTTCATAAACTATTATATTATTAATTTCCATTTATAAGGGAAGGACTTAAAATAATTATTAGAGTTTAGTAGAAATTCCATACTATGGAACTATTTACTAGAAAAGTGAGATTCAACAGAAAGAATCCAGTATCCATGAGTACATAGATATAGAAATATCAGATTGTGAATTTTTTTCATTCATTAAATGATTCTATAGGAATAGATAAAGAGGCTAGAATGGAATGTGTGGTTGATACTGCTAATGATGAGGAAGTCCCAGGGAGGCCAATAGTAAAATTTATCCACATATTAAAAGATTTAGAACAACACCTATATGAGGATAAAAATAACAAAAGGTATAGATATAGGTACTTTAAATTTAAGTTTTCAAGTTGAAGAGCCTAATACAAACAATTATTGAATTATCCAAATATATTAGGGAGAAAAATAATTCCCAAGCTGAGGAGTTTTAAGGGATGTATTCCAAGGTGAAAAAAATTAAAGTTGATTCAAAAAAGAAGGACCCAAATTTAAAATATATTCATAAATTAAATATCAATATGAAAGAACTAATTGAACATATGATAGAGATTTTTGATAAGATCCAAATTATACAATAAGAGATAGTTTGTCCCATGGACTCTACTGGTCAAATGGAAAAAAGATGAAGCAAAAAAGTGAAATAATAAACAAAATCACTCATGAATTAGAGGATGATATGTTTATTCTTAAATCACTCAAGTTGAAATTGAATGCTCAACTTGAGTCAAGGACCAAGAAGGTTTAAAAATTTAAAGAATAATGAAAATAATCTGAGAAGCAGTTATATGACAATGGTAAGACCAAATTAAAAGATTATTTACATTTGTTGTTTTAATACCCTTTGTAAAGATATGAGTAAATGAATAAAACATATACAATTTAGGAGGATAATAATAAATATATTATCATTCCATGAAGGACTTACTCTAGGGGAAAACATGGTATTGACTGTTATGGAGCCTATCAAAGGTATAAGAGAATGAAAGACTTAAAAATTACCAAGAAGAATGAAATTGTTATAGGTGTTGGAAAAAAACTTAATAAAGACTATATAAATGGTAATTGTAATCAAGTGATCCCTATAAGATGGTATGGAAACATGTGATACTTTTTTGGGATGCTTGGACACATTTAAAACTTCTTTAATAGAGTAATGGAATACATTAATTATTGTGAATATGTAGGGAAAATTGAAATACTAAGCCACAAAACACAGTAAAGAAAGAATATTTAATATTAAAATAAATGTTTCCACGATTAACATGCCTTCAATAGATATTTTAGGAAATTTTAACTAGAAATAATGAAGATAACTTTCCTATAACCAATGACGGTTATGTTCCTTTGATAAAAATAATAAAAGGATAAATAAATATGGCCATAATTATGAAAATATCCTAAAAATGAGTTCCAAATATTTTTTGGTAACAAAAATGGCTTGGAAATACAAGAAGAAATCTTAAAATAAATAATGGTCCTCACATATTGTTGAAACCAAAAGGTCTCATGTAAAATAAGTGTCCCAAGGAAAGGAAAATATTGAGAAAGCTAATGAATCTTGTAGGTTTGAACAAGGAATTAAGAAGGTTTGGAATATACAAGATAAATATGAGATGAAGTAAGAAATACCTGATGAAAGGATAACCTAGGGGAGAGAATATTTTTTTTGGGTTGTATATAAAATTTTAAGCCCAATGATACTAAGAAGAAGTTTGAGGTTATCAAAATAAATTCAAATAAGAATATGAATTCCAAATTAAATAGGAACATTATTGGGGATTTATAGAACTTGGGGGAACTGGGCTAGAGTTTTCTAGTGTGTTATATTTATTTTAAATTTATTTTGGGTTTATCAAGGATTTTGAAATAGAAGGGAGTTTTTTATATTAAAATATAATCCCAAAATATGTATGTAAATGGATTTTTTTCTAGTGTTTTCCAATTTTTTGGGTTAAAAAAACTAGTTACTATGGTGATGTTTTGTGAAGTTTTTAATGTGAAAGAAGGATTTCTGCAATTTTTCATGTTGATCATGAAGTAAAGTATTTTAATCATGAATTTTAGTACATGGTTCAAATAAGGAGTTCACGAAAGGAGTATAAGGTGGCTCGCACATCCAAGTACACAACTTTCATAGCCAGGAATGTGGCCAATGTAGGAAAGTTCATTGTTTATTGATGATACACATGGAAATAAGGTGGTAGTTTTCTGGTCAACTTAAAGTTTTTAGTATACATTGATCATTTGGTGATCCTTAAATAACCACAAAGTTAATTATGTGGTTGGATAATAATTATGTGATTTCTTATCACACCATGGGCTCAGAATGTTGCAACCCAGATGCTATTAGCCTTTAAATGATGCCTAATTCAATAAATTGGATGAAATGATTCAATGGAATCTTAAAATAACATGAATTTTGAATGAATTAAGATATTAGATGTCAAAGGGTAACTATAATCATCACATTAAAGTGATTTGTTTCATAATAACAAATATGTCTCAATGGAATGTAAATTGAGATGAAATCCTTTACCTCACCCTTCCTTTTTGTTGAACATTATTTAAACTCTTATAAAATGGTTTTAAAAATGGTATTAACTTATTAAAGAACCATATTAATATTTATAATATCACATATTATCCTTTTATAACATCTTATCACATTTTTTAATAATCTTTTGTTATTTTCATTGTTTCAGGTGTTAATTTCCTTGTTTTATCATGAATGTTTAATCATGAAAGATCCAATTTTTGTGCATATTATATAGTTATATCATCTATAGGATAATAATAATGAAATAATTATAATATTTATACATCAATTATACTTTTAAAACCAATCATGAAAGATGATTATAAACAATGAAGTGTGTTATGGTTATGGAGATGACATGTCCTACGTACGCATGAGTAAAGTTTCCATTTTTCAATGATATTTATGGAAAGGAGGTAAGTAATATTTTATCTTTCAATAATGATAATAATATAATATATACCATTTTATTTATTTTAATATACTTATATACATTATCCATGTGGTGTGGTGATGAAAACAGAGTCACATCGCTTCGTGAATGGGGTAGTCCCCACACACATGAACAATGTTATCATATTTAAGTGAGTGAAAAGGTATGAAAAATATTATATTTTTAGAATTATAAATGTTTCCTCAATATTATAATTATTTATTTTATATCACATATATTGATTAAATTTAACCTTATTACATTCCATATATATCGTTAGTGAAATACGAATCATATCGCTTCGTGAGTCGGTAGTTCGTCGTACAGACGAGTGACGTTATAGTATCCCCTACAGAATGGAAAGTAAGAAAATTATATGATGAATAAAAAGGTATAATTATTTTATAAATATAATATATATAATCTATATCTATCATCATTCCCAATCATTAACTTTGGTAATGGAAGAACAAATGACATCAGTTTGCAATGCGGTAGTCCACCATATACACGAATGATGATTTCGTAACCCATTTTATAGAAGTGGTGATAGTTATAGGTCATGAAATTATTATAAAACATCATATTATATTGAATATACTAATTTTATTATATCGTAAGGGTTTAATAATAATTAATGGATCTGGAGAAAAAAATAAAATAAAAACGCTCTTTGAATAACGTTACCTATTATTCAGGTATCCTCCTTAGGTTTACACCAAAAGCATAAATAGGTTGTATTTATTAAAAAAAATAAGGCCTCTAAGTGGAGAGTAAATAATTTATTAAGTGATTCGGGTAGGTCTTGTTAAAACAAATTAGGTTTTAAGGTGTGAATAAGGGATGAGAGTGGGTTGCCTTTTATAAGTGAGGTGAGTGTCACACTTGTAATTTTTTTAAAATATTAAATCCTACCCACATTTTTACCATGAAACATGTCATGAAAATTTCAATACAATGATATTTTAATGAGGGGAGATAGATAATTTCCCCAAAGTCCTGCCTTCAGTAGGCCCTAGGTTGGTGACTAACACTAAGGGTAAAAAACTCTCATTAAATGGGAGGCATTGCCCTCTTTAATAATATAGCATCTAGAGATAAGATGAATCATCCACAAAAAATACTTGGAATAATATAAATATAAACCAAAACCAACCCACATGCATGTATGAATAAAATTGATATAGATAAAGTTTTCCAAAGTAAATACCCAAAAGCAAAGCTAAGGAAACAACACAACAACTATCCAAATGTATGAGCTAGTAATGTCCAACATGGTCCACATAGTCCTCCTAGAAACCTGAAATCTAGTTTGTATATATTGGGTGATCATACATGTACACTTAGTAGGAAAACAAAAGTCTCTCCTGAGAATGTGAAATAATCAAACTAATTCACCTGTAAGCAAACCGTAGAACCAAAAACACCTAAACAGGTCAACTATCCATCCCAAACCTCACCAAGGCTTGCTCACCAAATAATGCAATCCAAGTAATATAGTATAACATGAATAATATTTATAAAGGGTACTCCACACTAATTTCCCACTGGTATTATAATCTCACATCCCTATATCATATGTCATGATGCTCCCACCTCTTATGTAGACCACAATGACCTAAAAGCACGGTCACATCACATCTCGCCCGTAGACACCTGGGATCACCCCCAACCAGCACGACCACATCACATCTCGCCAGATAACACCTAGTCCATCACATCATAACTATAACTAGAGTATTTGGGTATCATGAACATGAAAGAAATCAACCTCGTACCCTCCTCCTACCATGCACGACCCCCACCACAAGACACCTCATCCCATGCCATCTCACCCACAAAAACATAGGCTACGTCACATCTCACCCAAAGACACCTAGGATCTCTGAACCATAATAATGATGAAAACACATCTCACCAAAAGACACCTTGGCTGTCACAACCACCATCTAGTTCACTATCATACCTCCAGCGATCACATCCTTTGTAATACTTACCTCACTTGGAAGAGAGAGAGGGAAAAAGCAAGTACCAATCCATCTTTCTGCCTCGCCAAATTTTAGAAAAGACACCCGTCGCATGGATATGTAGGTATTGGAACATAGTTATAGATATGAGTGGGGTTTGTATATAAATCAAAAGGAATATACAAATATGTAAATATAGCCAAACACAATCCCAACCTAAGGTTTAAAAAAAACCATAACCAACTCACAACATCATCAATTTTGATGCCACCTCTAAATGCATAACACCACACAAGCCACAAGACACATTTCACATTTCCAAAAAATTATCATTATCTATTCAATTTATTCTTATATTAAGAATAAATCACATTAAAACACAGAACCTATATTTTTTATTCATTATCCATTATCATACCATTAACAAAACCAGAAGCCCATCCATTTGAAAAATTATTAAACAATTATTCAATCGCTGCTCAAGAATAGAGCATAAAAAAATTACACATCAAAATAATATCATCATTTCTATCACAAAATCTCCTCACCAACCCAAGTGCACAACCAAACAACCACTACCGCACAGGCCCAAAATCATGTCAAAAAAAAAACAACCACCTCGCCACCCCAAAGTACAACCACATATCACCCATCAACCCCACATTCCTTATAAAACACACATCACCATCCCATAATATCTTCCTAAGTATAAGATTCACACCCAAGACATATCCTCCAGCATCTGGATAGTTCACTCCATCTTCCCATCTTTATGAGGGTGGAAAGTAGTGCTGATGTGTAATTGAGTGCCAAAAGCATTCTAAAATCCCCTCAAGACCCTTGAGGTAAAATGTTAATTATGATCTGAGATAATGGAATTTATAAATCCATGTAACCACACCACCTCATATATATACCTCTTATCTAAAGCATCCACTGTGCTCAACTCCTTGATCATTAGGAAGTGGAAACACTTCATCAACTGATACACAATCACCCAAATAAAATCACAAACAGTCTGAGCTATAAGTAAACTTATAAGGACATCCGTCAATATGTTATCAAATTTCAACTCAAGAATATCCAAATGCTATAAAAAATTATAGGAACACAA
The DNA here is from genome assembly GCA_963277665.1 of Viscum album. Classification (NCBI taxonomy): domain Eukaryota; kingdom Viridiplantae; phylum Streptophyta; class Magnoliopsida; order Santalales; family Viscaceae; genus Viscum; species Viscum album. The sequence continues at coordinate 2,107,704,697 of OY728156.1, read as the reverse complement.
TACTCAGCCTTTATTAGCTGGAAAATCAAAATCTTTTCCTCAAACTCTACCACTTACCATTTCATCCTAGGTCACCAAAACTACAACCTCAAGACATGATACCTCTTGGAAACCCCTAGGTGTACCTCTAAAGGTGATATATGAGACTCATGAAGGACTCCCCCATGTATCACTACCGAAACAAAAAACCTCTGACAAGAAAACATTTGGTTCCAACCATCCTCGGACCGTCCCTTCAGAGCATCACCATGTACAACACGATCTCACATCACCTGTGCTTCTGAGTCTCCCCACTGATACTCCTCTACTTTCCACAATAGAGAAGACTACACCGCCATTTGAAAAAAGTATCCTATATTAGGATCCACCCTTGCATCTAATTTTAAGGATTCTGAATCCTCTATTCACACTAAAAAACCTGCGTTTAATAGCACTTGTATTTTTCAGCGCTAGAAAAAAGTGTTGTTAAATGGAATCATTATCATCGATAAAGAAAGTAGTGATAAATTTAACAATTTATCAGTGATTTATTTTTAGCACTGATAAAGGGTACCATTTATCATAGATTAATTTTTAGCACTGATAAAGGTTACCCTTAATAGTGCTTTGTTTTTAGTGCTCATAAAGGGTGCCCTTTATCTGTGCTATATTTTTAGCACTTATAAAGGAGTCCTTTATTAGCATTTTTAACACTGATAAAGAACCAAATAAATAAAATGAAATAATTAAATAAATAAAAAATAAAAAATGAGTTTATTAAAAAAAGCATGAAATTTTTTATTAATTACACAATTATTGATAAAAATTATTAAATTGATTATACTATATATAAATTATAAATACTAATAAATAGTATGTATTAAATATATAGATATGAAAAATGAAAATTAAACAAAATAAAAATAAAAATAAGTTAATTGAGAAAAATATTAGACATTTTTTTTAATTGGATGATTATTGATAATGTTAATAAATAATATATATTAAATATAAATATATATTAATGTATATAAATATGATTTATATATTACAAAATATTTATATGCTATATTAAATGAATAATGGGTTATAATTAAAAATTAATATGAGTGTAATCAACTTATAATTGAATATCATTTGATTTTTCAATTTAACATAGATCAAATGTGTGTTATATTGATTTCACATATTCATAATTAATGCATTTTTATATAAAATGCACACACCCAAAAACAAATCTTTTTTTTCAATATTATTAAAGTGTATTTTTTTTAATTTATTCAATTTCACTCAATTTTAACACGCATGCACTTAAAATTAGTTGTTTATTGATAATGTTAAAAAAATATCTATAATTTTTTTTATAAAAAAATATTTATAACTAAAAATATTTAAAAATGTACAAACTATATTTATAAAATTATATATTTATAATTATAACAAAATAAAGATTTTTTAAAATTGTTTATATAATTATAAACAAATAATTATAAATAAATAATTATATACATTTACATAATTATTAAATTTATAATAAATTTACTTAAATAATGAATATATTTACTATATATATATATAATAATATAAATATATATAATGATATAAATATTTTTTTAAAATATTTATATAACTATAAATAAATAATTATATATTTAAATAATTATAAAATTATGATAAATATATTTAAATAAGGAATATATTTACTATATTTATATTTGTATATATTGATTAAGTATATACATATTTAGATTTTTTTTATAATTATAATTATAAATCATTTATTAGTGCTTTCTTAGCACTGATAAAGACGAGGCTTTATCAGTACTAAAAAAGCACTAATAAAAGCAATATTTATCAGAACTAAAAATTTAGTAATGATAAATATTGATTTTATGAGCAATTTTTTAACACTCATAAAGACCTATATTTATTAGTGCTAAAAAAGCGCTGATAAATATGCCTTTTATCAGCACATAAATAATAAGCGCTGATAAAAGGAATCTTTATCAATGCTTTTTTGAAAGTATTGATAAAAGTGTCCCGATATAGTTAAAAAAACCTAAACTGTTGAAAAATATTTGAGGGATCTTTTCATTCATTCTCCCATTTCTCTAACCCTGATTTTCTCCAACCTTTCCATCAATCGCTTCACCCTAAAGTCCCAGATCTTTTCAACGGTGTTTCGAATCTTTGGATATCGACCTCGGAGTACAACATGGCATAATATTTCTTAATATCACCTTGATTGTGAGTTTTAAGCAGAATCACCCTTCAGTGGACACCTTTTATGGGTTACTATTCGATTCTTGGTGGTTGCAAGATCGAGCAATGGTAGGTCAGCTTGTCAAAAGGAACATCATGATTCAGTTTGATTCTGAGGAAGATCTGGCTAGGGATTCTTCTAGTGCCCCTATAGTGGAAATGACTTCTAGTTCTATCTATTCAGGTGTCCATATGACTTCCATATGAAGCGTGACCTTCCAACAACAGTGACTTAGGTCAGGTTCCCCAATCGTTGTTTACCTTTTTAAAATCAAGTGATTATATGCATACTAGGGAACATGTTGGTAGATATTTATGTTATGACAGTAGAACCCAGTCAGTTTCTCTTCATGTTTCTCCTCATATTTTTGTGGAATTTAATGTATGGAGAGTGCCAACAGATTATATTTAAATTATAGTGGGGGAAGAATTTTGATGCAAGCAGGTTGTGTGGTTTGAATCGTGGGTCGATTTCTACGGTTCATGTAAGAAATTGGGTCATTATACATCTTCTTGTAGGAGAGGGACTGAGAACCATGAACAAAAGAAGGTTTTAGTTTCTGGAGATAACAACAAGGGTTTCAAGATTGGTTTTGGTGAAGGGCCTATGGGGCAGTGTCAGTTGGATGCTTCTACCAACCCATGCAATGCAAAGGCTGTTCAATACAAGTCTTAGTTGGGCGCATCTCCTCGGTGAATGGAAGTTATTGAATTCTATATATTAAAAATTATTTTTAGGTATTCATCATTTTTGGTCTATATATAATTTTTAGGTCTATATAGGCATTTAATTAATAGTAATATAATTTATACTTAAATAGACAATAAAATATTTTAAAATCATGTTACTTTTAAAATAATAAAATTAGGTGATTATATATACATTTTTTTGAAATTATTAAACTTTAAAAAATTTAAATAATTATATTTTATACACAATTAAATAGAAAAATAATTATTTATAATTAATATAATTTAACAATTATTATTAATAATATTTTTTTAGTTTCATTATAAAAAATAGAATTATATATATATATCAAATAATATATTGTATATATAAAAAAATTTAAATATGATAAATACTATACATATATATATTTAAAATTATAATAAAATAAAGTTACTAATATAACACACACACAGACATATATAACATATATATATATATAGTATTTAGGTAGATTCAATTTATTTATCTACGTATCGAATGAGGAGTGACCTCCATTTTATAGTTTTTGATGGTGGAAGGCAGGAACCCTATTCAAATTTTATTGCCTATTGAGGTAAGTGTGAATGAAGTGCACACCTCCATCGACCTCTTTTTCCAATCATATAAAAACCTATGATTTGTTTAATAAAATAAACCCTATTAAAAAAGGATAAGTTTTTTTGAAAAAAACATTAAAAGAATCCTCAACCAATTATTTTATTAAAGTTTTATTCAGATACTTACGGATAATTTTGAGGACAAAAATAAAATTAATTCATCATTAACTCTAACTTATTGTAAAAAAAATAAATTAATTTCAGTAACATACAATCGTCATCTGAAATTACACTGTAGTAACCCATGACCCCCGGGCTGTGCGACCTAACTGTCGAGTATTCCGATTATTTAGTCTCCTCCCTCACTATTTCTTTCCCTCCACTCACTCTATCATTTTTCTAGTTGTGTGGAGCTTTTCCCTATAAGGAGTCTGTGGAAATGAAGGCATCGAGTTAATAACTAATGTGAAAGGTGTAATTCTCACAAATGGGAGGCATTTCCCCTTTTATATAACACAATTAAGTATAATTTTCATCCTCATCAATTTCATCTCTTGAATAGTTATCATTGCATTTTGTTTTCTTGAGAGTCATCCCCCTTCTCTTGTGGACATGAACCAATGTTTCTTGTACTACTATGAGAATTATCCATCCCATGGATGAATACTTCTTAGATTATTTCAAGAAATATAGGTATATTTCCACAAGAGATAGATAATGTGTGTCAAACAACAAAATGAAATGATAACTGTTTAAAAGATGAGATGATGAGGATGAAAATTGTACATAATTGTGTTCTCTAAAATGAAAAATTCCACCCATTTATGATAATTACACCATTGACACTAGTTATTAACTTACCACCTCCATTTCCACCAACTCCTTATAGAGAAAATCTCCACACAACCAAAGAAACAATAGAGTGAAGGGTGGGAAAGAAATGGAGAGGTTGGAGACCGAAGAATTAGAATACACAACTATAGTGCTACGTAGCCCAAGGGTATCGGGTTTCTACAGTGTAATTTCATCTGATGAGTTTATGTTACTGAAATTAATTTATTTGATTTGATGTGAAGGTAGAGTGAATGATGAATTACTTTCATTTTTATCCACAAAATTAACCACAAGGATCTAAATAAAACATTAATACAATAATTGGTTGATTATTTTTGTAATGTTTTTTTCAATAAAACTTGGCCTGTTTAATAGGTTTTATTTTATTAAAAAAATTATAGGTTTTTATACGATTGGAAAAAGAGGTCGATGGAGTCGTGTACTTTTCTCACACTTACCTCGATAGGCCATAAACCTGAATGGGGTTCATGCCTTCCACCATAAAAAATGATAAAATAGAGGTCACTCCTCATTCCATACATATATAAAAAAGTGAATCTACATAAATATTATATATATATATATGCTATATACATATATGTATTATATTAGTAAATTTAGTTGAATATAATTATATATATATGTATATTATTTATAATATTTAAATTTATTTAAATACAAAATATATTATTCAATATATATAGAATACTATTATTTCTAAAAAAACTAAAAAAATAATAAATTTTAAATTATATTAATTATAAATAATTATTATTCTGGGTAATTGTGTCCGTTATCAGTTTAAATTTGATAGTTTAGTTCAAAAAAATTCACTCATTAAAAATAAAGAAAATGCACTTGGATTTACTTGATAATTTAAGAGATCGATTCATAAGTCCTTTTCAACATTTAATAATCATCCTCACATCAAAACAATACATGATGTGATTGGTATAGGTGAAAGTACATGTTTCCAGTTTAAAAGAAAATTTTTGTTAAAAAAACATGAAACTTACTCAAAACTGATCAAACAAATTTGGATTATTTTTATACTTTATAAAAATGATCAATAAGTTATTCTAGACATGTAGGAATCAACCGTACCTCAATCTGATGCACGGTGTGACTAATATGACTCCAAGTATGTCTTTTTATCTAAAAGTGAAATCAATTTTAATAAAAAGGAAAACTGACCTACTCAAAACCAAGAAAAAACATTCATATTGTTTTGATACTTTTGTAAAATTATCCATAATTATTTTTTGATGTATAGGAATCAGATACACCTCCATTTGATGCACGGTGTGCTTGATATTACTCAATGTTTCCGTTGTCAATTTAAAATTGACATTTTAGTTCAAAAAATATCACTCACTGAAAACCAATAAAACATGCTTTGATTTTTTTTGATAATTTAGGGCTTTGATTCAAAAGTAATTTTGAATTTTTGGAATTAGTCGCATATCAGACCAGTACAAATTCTGATTGGTATGTGTCAATGTGTGTTTTTTTAGTTTAAGATGACATTTTAGTAAAAACGTCACATGACATACTCAAAACTGAGTAAATGTATTAATATTGTTTTGATAATTTATGAAAATGATCCATAAGACATTTATGATTTGTAAAAATTATCTTCACCTCAATTCGATGCATGGTGTGACCAATATGACTCAAAGTGCATCTTTTTATTTAAAATTGACATCAATTTTAGTAAAAAGGACAACTATCCTAATAAAAACTGATCAAATGCATTTGGATTGTTTTGATACTTAAGTAAAAAGATCCATAAGTCATTTGAGACATTTTGAAATCATACATACCTCAATTCGATGCACAGTGTGACCAGTATGACTCCAAGTGTGTCTTTTTTATTTAAAAATGAGATCAATTTAAATAAAAAGGGAAACTAAACCAATCAAAACTGAGAAAAAACATTCAAATTATTTTGATAGTTTATGAAAATGATCCATAAGTCATTTTTGACATGTAATAATCAGCTACACCTCAATTTGACATACAGTGAGCTCGATATGTTCAATGTGTCTATTATCAGATTAAAATCGACAATTTCGTTCAAAAAATGTCACTCACTAAAAACTGAGAAAATGGATTCATATTTTCTTGATTATTTAGGAAATTTATTAATAAGTCATTTTTGATGTGTAAGAATCGGTTTCACATCAAAGTGATACACAATGTGATCTGTATGAGTCAAACTATGCGTTTCCTATTTAAAATGACATTTTAGTAAAAAAGGCACGTGATGTACTCAAAACTGAGTAAACAAATTTTGATTATTTTTATACTTTAAAAAAAATCCATAATCCATTTGGTATGTTTAAGAATTAGCTGTAGCTCAATTCGACACATGGTGTGACCAATATGACTCAAAGTGCGTATTTTTATTTAAAATTGACATCAATTTTAGTAAAAAGGACAACTCACCTACTCAAAACTGAGAAACAACAATTATATTGTTTTGATAATTTATTAAAAAAATCCATAAGTCATTTGAGAGATTTTGGAATTCATTGTACCTCAATCTGATGCACGGTGTGACTAGTATGACTCTAAGTGCATATTTTTATTTAAAAATGACATCAATTTTAATAAAAAGGAAAACTTACCTAATAAAAACCAAGAAAGAACATTAATATTGTTTTTATACTTTATGTAAACGATCCATTAGTCATTTTTTATGTTTAGGAATTATCTTCACCTCAATTCGATGCACGGTGTTCCTGGTATGACTCAACGTGTCCGTTATCAGTTTATAGTCGACAATTTAGTTAAAAAAATGTCACTCATTGAAAAATAAGAAAACGTGATCATATTTTCTTGATAATTTAGTACATTGAATCATAAGTAATTTTCTGAAATATAGAAATCAGTCTCATGTCAAACTAATACATTATGTGATTGGTATGAGTCAAAGTGCGTGTTTTCAGTTTAAAAAGACATTTTAGTAAAAAAGACATATGACATACTCAAAACCAAGTAAAAACATTCAAATTGTTTTTATAATTTTTGAAAAAGATCCATAAGACATTTAGGACATGTAATAATTAGACACACCTCAATCCGACACACAATGTGACCGATATGACTCAAAGTATGTCTTTTTATTTAAAATTGACATCAGTTTTATTAAAAATGACAACTCCTCTACTGAAAACCTAGAAATTTTTTTTGATTGTTTTGATAATTTAGTAAAATAATTCATAAGTTATTTTTGATGTGTAAGAATCATCCACACCTCAATCTAATACACGATGTTTCTGGTACGACAGAATCTGTCTGTTATCAATTTAAAATCAACATTTTAGTTCAAAAAGTGTCACTCACAAAAAACTGAGAAAACACACTCACATTGTATTTATAATTTAGGAAAATGATTCATAAGTAATTTTATACATATAGGAATTAATATCCCATTAAAATGACACAAGATATGAACGATATGAGTCAAAGTGCATGTTTATAGTTTAAAATGACATTTTAGTAAAAAATTCAAGTGACGTACTCAAAACTAGTAAAACACATAAGAATTGTTTTTATACTTTTGGAAAATGATCCATAATCCATTTGAAATGTTTCAAAATCAAACACACCTCAATTTGGTGCACAATGTGACCTATATGACTCCATGTTCATTTTTTGAATATATAAGTATCATTTTAGTTCAAAACATGCATCATATCACCAGAACTAAGAAAATGAGATTAGATTGTTTTCATTTCATTTAAATTATGTATTCATATTTTTTTTGGTATTTTTGTTACTGCGGTGTGCGGTTTGAGCGCACTACACTAGTGGGGAAGTGTGCTGTAACAACACACTATAGTATACTGTAACAGCACATTGCAATATGCCCCTTTATCAGTGCTTGAGAAAGTGCTGATAAAAGACTAGGGATTTTAACCTTGCTCTAGTAGTCATCTCTTCTCTAGAATTGATAAAATCCATTTTTTCTCTGTTAAAGGCCTGTTTTGTAGTAGTGATTTCTCTCCAATCTTCTACAAATTCCTAAACATCATCCTTCCCTAACTTCCTACTTAAAGCATCTGCAACAACATTCCCTTTTCTGGAGGTATAGAAGATCTCAAAATCATAATACATATGAAAATCCATCCACCTCTACTACCCCAAATTTAGATCACACTGAGAAAAGATATAACTCAAACTCTTGTGATCCTTAAAGACCAGAAAGTGCTCCCTAATGTGGTAATTCCTACATGAATTCAATGTAAACACAACCATTCCAAGCTCTAAATCAGAGATGGAATAGTTATTCCCATGGGGATGCAACTACCTAGACTCATAAGACACCACTACCCTTTGATTCATAAATATAAATCCCAATCATACATAGGAATCATGAAAAAACACATCAAACGTCACACCCGCATCATGAAACTAATGCAATGGAGTACTAACCATCTTCCCCTTCAGGTAACCAAATGCTTATTGGAACTAAAGAATCCATAGAAAAGTCTAGTCCTCCCTTTTTAAAGCTATCAATCAGGCTATAAATTGATAGAAATAGGGACCAAACCTCTGAAAATAGCCTATAAGACTAAGAAATTTGCAAACTAATTCCATGTTCTTGGGTGATTCCCAAAAAATAATTTCCTCAAACTTTGATGGGTCCATTTCCACACCCTACTGATACACCACATACCCAAGTTAATGCACCCCTCATTTTCAAAACTTAAACTTGGAAGACTTTATGTAGTGCTGGTGGCGTCAAAGAACTTGAAAGAAAGTTTTGAGATGATCATCACGATCCTCCTTTGAATTCAAGTAGATTAAGATATCATCATTTAATATGAAAATGAACATGTCCATGAAATCAAAAAACATGGAGTTCATAATCTCCATGAACATGGATGGTGTGTTCATAACACCGAATGATATGACTATAAACTTGAAGTTCCCATACTTTCATCTGAAAGAAGTATTTGGGATATCACACTCTTTTACCCTCAATAGGTTATGTCTAGACCATATATTGATATTTGAAAAAAAAATCATCCCTTAAGATAGTAAAAAAGATCATATTTATTCACAATAGGCTAACAGTTCTTTAATGTCACTTGATTCAACCTCCGGTAGTCTATACAAAACCTCATACTACCATCCTCCTTCTTGGTGAACAACAATCTAGCACCCCATGGTGACATAATGTGCTAGATAAAGCCCTTCTACATTAGATCATCTATCTAAATACTTGACTATAAAAAATTAGATGGTTTCATCTGATAAGGAGTCATTCAAATTGGATAATCGCCTGGACACAAGTCTATCCGAAACTCAACATCACATCCAGGGTATAACATCCTAAACTCCTTGGTAACAAAATCTAGAAACTCCCCTATTACCCTTAGAACCTCTACCATTATAGCCTCTTCTAACTAAAATTACAGATCAAATAAAAAAGAATGAAGGGGCTTAATATGCTGACTGCCCACCAAAAAATCTCGCTCACCAATGAAAACCACATGATGGCTATCCACATATGAGAAAATTACTCTTTTTTGGAAGTAGATGATAATATAATGCATGAAATTCGACCACAAAATGCCAAGGATGAAATCTTATGGATGAATCTATAGTAAGTAAAGTTCCCCCTCAGACTGATATAGCCCCATTGTCAGTCTACATCCCCGAAAAACATTAAGCAAGTTAGTATAGCCTCCGACTGGTGTAGTCAACACCAAGGGAATGAGAATCCTCTCTACATATAGTCCCAAATTATTTAATAGAGTTGGTGAAATTATGGAGTTAAATGGTCCCAAATTAAACAAGACACAAATAAGGGTACTAAAACACCCAATCATACCTCTGATGATCTCTGAACCCAATGGAACTGCCAAATTTTGTTGCATGAAATTGACCACACCCCGCTCCTCTACCTCTATATTGATGACCAACTATATGATCAAACTCGAGTTTTGGTCCTTGAACATGAGTAACATCATGAGGCCAGACTCTACCAACTCCATCTTCCCTCAACAAAGCATAAGCCTATTTACATAACTGTTGAAATAGTCTCACTTGAAACTACTGTTGAGGTAAGATATGAACCTAACCACATGCACCAAACTAATTTTAGGGAACCACTAGGCACTGGTTCTAATGATGGACATAAACCCCACAACCAAAAATAAAATAGAACAAATCCCCTAGGAAGATAATGAAAACCACTAGCCTCATAAGGCCAAAAAAGAATTTGTCAAGGTCAAATCCCATCTGGTCAAAACCTCAAAGTTCCTAGTACCCGAGACCTGAAATTGAAGACTATACTCCTCAAGTAACCCTAATATATCCCCTTATGAAGTAAACCTCCTCAAGAGTGCATCCGATCAATTACCCCCACCTTCTTCGGAACCTTTAGATATGTTGGAAATGTTAAAGGTGTAGCTGCATACTGGATAGAAGAGTGAAGTCCCTCTATAATACATCTCATATGAGACTCCTTATATTGAAAAAGATTAGGCAAAAAACTTATAAGGTCCATAAATTTTATTTCCAACTCCGACACTAACTTGCTCCCCTACTAAAGAGAAAGAAGATCCTACCTATTTACTTCCTTCATAGTCGTTGAAAGGAACTCTATACGAAACTCCTTCTGGAAGTCAAACCCTAAAACATATGACTCCTTCCGATCACCCAGATATAGTTTTCACCAATAATTCACAACTCCAAACATTTTACTAACTACTATAGGGACCCAGTATCCCACTAGAGACCGAATTAAAATGAAGGGGATCTTGAGATCCTCTAGTCATCTCTCTAACTCTATATCTAAAAAATTTCCATCGAACTTCCCCAAATACTTGCATTGAAAATTGAAAAATTACCCCAGTCCAGCCTCTACCTAATATGAAAAAACAACCCTATAGTGATCAACTGAAGTAGCCTACTGAACCTCAAATTCCCGAGCCACATTTAGATTATGAATAGGAACCATAGCTTAAAATAAAATATGAACTTCCTAAGCCTGATAGTATTGATTTTTATTAAGATTCATTTTAAACATCCCAAGAAAACCAAACTCAAAAAATTACACACTTTGTCATAATACATGTACATATCCTAGTTATCTACCCTACAAACAGGTGCACCTTACTTGGTCATTAAATAAGGTCAGAGTCTATGTACTGGATCACGGGGGGCCCTAAAATCCTATTTCATAGTTGGTATACCCAGCCTATGTCATGCACCATGGTCAAATGACACTGTTTCCATACCAACCCATGAAATCGTCATGTTTTCTAACTCCAATATTCACCCTATCTCTCAATAATGACCTCTTGTATCGCTCTATAATGACCCCTCCCACCAAATATACTGCAATGAGGTGAGAGAGATAATGACCCTTGTGTCCCTCGTCTACTAGGCCCCAGGTTGGTGACTAGAACCAAGGGTATAAAAGTCTCTTGAAATGGGAGGCATTACCCTATACAATAATATATATTTTAGAGATATGATAAATCATCAACAAACAACTCCATGTCATAATATAAAATGAAACCAAATCTACCCCACATGCATATATTGATAGAAATGATACAGATAAAAGTCCCCAAAGTAAATACCCATAAGAAAATATAAGGCAACATCATAGTGAATATCCAAATGTGTGAGGTAGTAAAGTCCAACATGGTCCATTAAGTCTTCGGGGAAACCTGAAAATCAGTTTTTATATATAGGGTGAGCATACAAGTATACTTAGTAGGAAGACCAAAGTCTATCATGTACATGTGAAAGAAGAATACAAATGCACTCGTGAGAAAATAGTAGAACTAACATCACTTAAACAGGTCAACTATCCATCCCAAACATCATAAAGGCATGCTCACAAAATAACATAATCCAATTAATATAATATAACATGAATCACATCGATAAAGGGTACCCCACACTACTTTTCTATTGGTACGACACTCTCACACCCCAAAGGCATACGTTATGGTTCTCCCATATCTTCTATAAACTACATCATCCCACAAGTACGATCACATAACATATCTCTCATAGACACTTTGGCTCATCATACCACACGCAAAATAACATCACATATCTCTCATAGACACTTGGGATCATCATCCCACAAGCACAACCACATCACATCTCACTTGAAAACACTTGGGTCATCACATCACAACCATAACCAGAGTAGAAGGGTATCATGAAAATGAAATAAAATGACCCCATTCCATCCTCTTACCATGAAAAACCCCCACCATAAGCCACATAATCCCATATCATCCCTCCTCTAGACAACCAAGATACATCACATCTCACCCAAAGACACCTAGGCTTACTGTCCCACAAGAAAGGTGACAAAACATCTTTCCAAAAGACACCTGGGCTATCAAAACCACCATATAGTGCAATATAAAACCTCTAACCATAAAAATCTATGAAATACTTACATATTTTAAAATGGAGAGTGGGAAAGAGTGGGAACCCAACGATATGTCATCCTCACTAGATGATGGAAAACACACACCCGTGTGACTATGTGGGGGTCAACACATAGTGCTCGATGTGGGTGGGGTACGTATATAAATAAAAAGGACTATACAAGTATATACATATATCCACACACAATACCAACCTAATGGTTCACAACCAAACACTGGACAACTCACAACATTATCACTTTTGTTTCCACCTCTAAATGCATAACACCACACAAGTCAAAAACCACATTTGACATTTCAAAATGATTCCCATTATCCAAGAAATTACTATCATTATTAAACATCAACCACATTAAACCACACAACCAACCATTTATTTATTCAGTATCCATTCTCATACCATTAACCAAACCAAAACCAAAACCAAAATCATTTGAAACATTATTAAATAATTATTCCATCACTACTCGAGAATCTAGAAAAAAACAACTACACATCACAAGTACCCATAATATACATCACACCATCACCTCACCGCCCTAAGATATAGACATAAAAACCCCCACCTCACCGCTGAAAAAGCACGACCGAACACCCACCACCTAACCACCCCAAAAGCATAGCCACATCTCACCCATTATCCTCTTATATAATTAAAAAGACACATAATCACCCCATGAGAACATCCAAACATCACAACACATCAAGCCCATTATACATATTTATCAAAGTGCATTTTATCACATTTAACTTTATTTTATGGGTGTCATCACACAAGATAAAATCATGGGACAACCATTTAATTAGAAAAATATAAGTGGTTATCTAATTTCCATTTTAGGGTGATATCACAACAATAAAAACAAACATAGTAGTCACAATACATATAATCCAATGCAAACATAGCTCCCAATGGCCATAATCTCTAGTGGGGCATCAGGCCCGTACAATCCATCATATCCCAATAATATCAAATATATTAAAACATGCGAATCATTCCACATTTCCCCCATTTAATATCAATTAAACGTGTTAATTATCTTTAATTAATCCTGAACAACCTTAACCTATAGATGAATAAAATCAAACCCCTTCCACGTGAAACAAAATAAAGAGAAGTTGGGGATTTACTAAAATGAAGAAGCTTTACTGAATCACTTCACACCTTAGGGTAAAAAATAAATGACCTAAAAACACAACCTCACATAGGAAACTCTGGATCAACTTACAGTTCACCCAAAGATCATCAAAACATATCCCAACTCACATCCAAAACCAAAAAAAACATCACCCTAGTGAATCCCAAAGAGAAGAACAAGGGGAAACTAACATAGAAGAAGGAAGGGATTACCAGAGTTTTCCTTTAGGGATCAACTGGATTCAATGGTTTGACGAAGGATGAAGATGGATAAAAGGTCTCATTAGGGAACTAAGGGATCATTGGGAAAGAGAGGGATTGGGGGTATGACTAAATGAATGAGATTCATCTATGAAAATAACTAAATCCTAGAATCCCACTGGTTTCACATCATGTAACCGTTAAATAATGTGTATTCCTTAGGTTTAATAAAATTATATATTTTTAAAAAAAAAAATCACCTCAACATTTATTTAATACACATTGTGAATTCCACTTACAAGATGTGCAACCTATCTCACAAGTTCCACCTCTTCCCGATTTACAAGCTATGAACTAATTGGCTATACAAGCTATGAGACACCTTTACCTGTATTATAAAATTACATGATGTGAATTCCCTACTAAATCAAGATTGTAGCTCCATCATCCATGGAAAAAATCTTTTAACGTCCTCAAGCCTCCTACGAAACACCTCCAACAACCAAAACTGGTAAAGTAACGGGCTGAAAAGGCATGGTCCGTTACACAAAAAGCCTAAAAAAATGGTCCATTCTCAAAAATAGAAGAGGTAAGGTTGAAATATGTCTAGAAAATGGGAATTGGATAAGTTTTTAGATCATTTTTAATCATTATATTCTTATTTTAACCCTTGATAAATCAATTTTTACCTTAACCATGATAATTAATTTTTACTCTTCACTATTAATTTTCGTAAAAATTTAATTTGAACTTATTATAAATTATAAATTATTATGAATACAAATTTAGAATCCACTTTTACAAATTAAATCCAAATATGTGGAAAATTTTAATTTAAAATTAATCCCATGAACATGATGATGAAGCATGCTCTTAAAGAGAAAATGTTCACATGTTTACAATGTTTTTATATAAAAATTCAATATGAAAATGATTACAATGACCTAAATTGAATTAATTTAAATATAATTGAAATAAAATTACTTTAAAACCAATTTAAATGTATTTAAAAATTATTAATTATTCCAAAAAAATGATAGCTTTCAATTAAAATTCATCATTTTTAACAATTCATCAAAAAATTAAACATTTAATGAAAATCCCAAAAAATTAACCATTAGATAATTTTGATATGATGATTTAAAAAATCACGTTTATTTTTGAAAATTAAGTTTCTAAAAGTGGTAAAAATATAATTTTAAATTATGTGCATAAAGCATGACTAATATGTCTTTTAGAAAAAATACAGTTTTTTCCAAAAACATTTCTTTTTTTTGAATGATTATCTTTTTATTTATAATCAATTGATAACAATAATTTTCATAATTTAGTTAGTAATATTCATAACCTAATATTTAATATCCATGTTATAACTATTCTATTAAATACTAATATTCTAATAACATGTCACATTTTATTTAAACTTGGTGTTGTGTGCAATGCAAGCTAAACTCAGTGTTACGTATAAAGAAAGCTAAACTAAGTGTTGCATGTAATGAAAGATATTGAAAAGATTCAATTAATTTAAAAATTAATATATAATAAAGTCTCAAGGTGCTATATTTTCCTCTAATGTTGGTGTTGTGTGTCAAATACTCTATCCAATACAATGATCTTATTTTAGAATTTCAGGGTGTTACATTCTCACCACTTAAATAAATTTAATCCTCACAATTTATACATGATATTGTTAATCAAGGTTTTGACATTTTGAAACACCATTATTTTAAAACCCACATTTTAAAAAAGCTTAATAAAATATCCTCTTAATAAGTGATATAGGGAAGTACACAGTTCATATGGAATAACATATCATTTGGTTTCTATATAAGAGAACATTGGTGGAATGTGAAGATATGAAGATAGAAGAAAAGAGTAAATAATTATAGATACTGATTGAGGTAATTGATCACAAGAAAGTGAATGGTTAATATAAAGTTAAGGTCCTCAAAACCATAAATCTATAATGATTAAAAATAATATATAATTTATTATATATTAATGTAATAAGATAGCAATTTCGTTTCAAGATCCTTTTGCTAAAGTTATGTAATTATTTTACTTTCTAAGAATAAAAGGAAATATACTCACATGATAAATTTCTATTTCATAATCAATATTTTATCCTTTTTTTTTCTTTGATAAATTTACAATTCATCACTTACTTCAAGAAATAAATATCAAAAATTTAAATTTTTATGCCCGACACACTAAAATTCACTTTTAAAAGATCATAAGATCCATAATAGAGTGAGAATTAATCCAATCCATCTTTAACTATTATCAAAAACCAATATGAATTTCCCAAGTTATCTAATAAATTAATATCTAAACCTCAAAAGTTACACAACTTATTTATCATTTTTTTCAAATCATTTAAATAAAAACAATGACTTATTAACTAGGACATCACCTAGGTCTGTGGTAGGTACTAAATCCTAATCATCTTTCAGTCATGGGTTCAAACTCTGTGTCCTTTTTGTATGCGATAAGTTTTCACCCAGCATGTGGGTTATCCTATTAATAACATTCCACAAAATAATATCATGGATATACTTGAATTAAAATTAATCATTAAATAAACTTTTTACTATAATTTTAGATATAAATTATTTTTTAAAGAAGTCTAATATTATTTGACTATTATTAAAATATATTTAATGATCATATTACCCTTAAATGTTATCAATAACTTTAAACTTATGTATATAAAATTTTAAGAAATTATTCTCTAAATAAATTTTCCACTCAAACATATACTAAACCAATGGGTTGTGTTGCCATAAATTTCTTCCAAAATATCCTTAATCATGGTAGACTCCCATCACATTAAACCAAAAAATGGGGGCTTTAAGACTTCGAACTTATGATAAAACTTAAACTCATAATCCCATGATGGTATCAATAATATTTAAGTTAATTAATACCCAAATGATTCAAAAATAAAACATAATACTTGGATTATTTATGATTATTAAAACCAAAATACCATTGGTAAAATACTTCTAGAATTTAATTATTGAATAAATATATATAAATATTTCATCTGTTTTATTTTAACATAGGTCTTTCCTTGGTCAAGGGGTTAACCTTGGTTATTCAATTTCACAATCTATTCAAATAATTCATAATGGTTTGAAAATTAAATGTGAATTATCTCAATTATATCCTTTAAGAGTGTCAAAATAGGTGAGAAGTAAGGCCCATTGTCATGCACTAGGTGATGATCAGGACAAGACCAATAAACTCTTTTTGGATTTATTACCACTAGGTACCTTCGTACCAGAACTAGGTCCACTTATAGTGTCTATATAGGTAAGTATTTATAGGAAAAACCTCATAATCAGTACCTTTTAAAAGTTTAGGATGTTCCTTTAATTATCCTCAAATTTTATCATAGGTTTATGTTCCGTAATCTATGTTTTCCTAAATATAGTTCCCAAGGTTTCTTCTAAAATTTTTCTAATACAAACTATAGTAACCCAAACCCCAGTAATTCAAAGAAACTTCTTAATTTAATAAATTAGAATAATATAAAAGGAATTGAACCCTGAATGACTGAATAATTTAGTAGTCTTGATAAACTGGATACATACTCGAGTCTCACATTACATTTGAATACAAAAATTACAACATAATTATTTTTCAAGAATAACATTATTCCCTCCAGAATATCCTTGCATATAAAACATTGAACACTTCATGGATTTCTGAGATAGTAAAACAATAATAGTGAGATAAAATGATCATTAAGGTTTTAGTATAGTGGAAGAAATAATTAATTTACCAGCATACTCAATATGGAAAGGTAAATAACTGAACACACATTCCATGCAATCAAAAAACCGATAAGGGAGTGCATCCAAATATAATATAAATGTGAAAATATCATGGATAATAATAATTATGGGAAGTTAAATAACTGAACACACATAAAATTTAAAGAAATTGACTATTATGAAAAGATAAGTCATAATAAACATGGAAAGGTAAATGAATGAACACACAAGACATTTAAGTAATAAATCGAGAATGAAATTCAGTTAGAGATAAAATAATTGTCAAAATATCATGGATAATAATAACTATATTCTTTATGAAGTAAATTATTAATAATTATATGTCATGTATTAGGCACATGATACCTCTACTTTCAATACCTTTCATAGGAAAATGTAAAACTATCAATAAAAACCTATTTAATGCTAGCTTACTGATTTGTCTCGCGAGACCTATCAATGCATAGATGAAATATATAATTATTTTAACCCACCCATAATTGGTATTTCAAATAATTACTCTTATAGAAAATAATAAATTAAATTTATGATTAATGTACATTACCATCAAGTTTCTATATTTAATAAAATATATAAATTTATCAATATTTCCCCAGAAAAAATAACTTTCAATGTAAAAAATGTATGAAAAAATGTTTTATGGTTTTGGTAATAATCATATATATCATGAAATAATTTGGACATTTAATATAAATTTAATTTATAATGAAAAATGATTAAAATAAAGTGATTTTTTCAAGATAAAGTTAACAATCACAAAACTAAGTGAGATTGTACAATAACTTTTACCACTTGATAATTTTTAAGTCAAATTCACTTGGATGAAATGATTCAAAGTGAAATATAAAATACCATGAATTATTAGTGAATAAAGATATTACATGTCCAAGGGGCTGTTTATACCCCATATAAAAGTGAATTTGTTCGCAATAATAAATAAGTATCAATGGAATGTAAATTGAGACAAAATGCCTTATTACACACTTCATTTTGGTTGAATGTGATCTAAAATCTTATATAGTGGTTATAAAAATGTTATTAACTTATTAAATAACCATATTTACATTTTTAATATCATATATGATCCTATTGTAACATCTTATCACTCATTCATTAACAATATTTTAATATTTTCATTGTTTTAGGTGTTAATTGTCTTGTTTTCTCATGCATGTTTCATTATGAAAGGTTTGGTTCTTGCGCATATTATATAGTTATATCATCTAAAGAATAATAATCATAAAATTGTTATCATATTTATACATCAATTATACTTTTAAAACCAATCATGAAATACGGTTATGAAAAATGAATTATGTTACGACCATGGAGACAACAGGCTGTATGTACACATGAGTAACATTTCCATTTTTCAATGATCATTATGGAAATAAGGTAAGTAATATTTTATATTTATATAATGATAATTATATAATATATACCATATTATTTCTTTAAATATACTTATATACAGCATCCATGTGGTGTGGTGATGAAAAAGTGTCACATCGCTTCGTGAATGGGGTAGTCCACAAGTACACGAATGATGCTATCATCTTTAAGTGAGTGAAAAATTAAGAAAGAATATTATATTTTCATAATGATAAATATTTCCTGAAATATAAATATCATTTCATTTATAACACATATATTGATTAAATTTAACCTTATTACATTCCATGTAAAGCATTAGTGAAAGATGAATGACATCGCTTCGCGAGGCGGTAACCCACCGTACACACGAGAAACATTATCATATCCCTTGTAGAATGGAATATGAAAATATAAATATGATATAATGAATCAAAAGTTATAATTTTGTTATAAAAATTATATATATATTTTTAGATCCAACATTATACCCAACCTCGAAAGGTTTTAATGTAAGAATGAATGACATCGATTCACGAGGCGGTAGCCCGCCAAACAAACGAATAATGATTTCACAATCCATTTGCTATAAGTGGAGATGGTTTTAGGTCATTATGTTGTTATAAAAACACAAATTATTATGTAATATACTGAATTTATTATATAATTGTGCTTTAAAAATAATTAATGGGGGTGGATAAATAAATAAAATAAAAATGCTCATTGAAGAACATTACCTCTAATTTAGGTATCCTCCTTAGGTTAACACTAAAGGCCTTTATAGTTTGGATTTATGGACAAAATAAAGCTTATAGTATTTGATGAGGTTTGTTTAGAAGTGATTTAGGTAGGTATTTTGTAAACCAGTTATATTTTAAGTCATGAAGAAGGGAGGAGAGGGAGTGACCTTTTATAAGTGAGGTGAGTGACACACTTGTAATTTTTTTTAAATTTCAATCATATACACATTTTTATCATGAACAAAGCATCTAAAATGGACCATCATAGAAAATATAAGATTTAAGGTTGAAATATTTCCACAAAATGCATGTTTTATAAGGTTTTAGGTTATTTTTATCCTTTATCTTCTTAGTTTAACACATAGTAAATCTATTTTCACCTTAGCCACGACAATTAATTTTTACTATTTTCACTATTTATTTTGGTTAAAAATTATGTTTAACTTATTAGAAATTATAAATTATTATAATTAAAAATATGGAATCAATTTTTCCAAATTCAATTCACATAAGTGGAAAAATTTAATTTAAAATTAACCCCGATGAAGTGATGAGAAAGCATATTTTTAGAAAGAAAATGTTTAAAAGTTTATAATACTTTTATATAAAAATTAAATATTAAAATAATTCCAATGACCTAAATTGGATTAATTGATACACAATTGAACTAATTTTACTCTAAAACCAATTTAAAATATAGTTTAAAATTATAAATCATTTAAACAAAATGGAAATTTTTTGTTAAATTTTAGTATTTTTAACTATTCATCAAAAATGAAACATTACAGAAAAATCCAAAAAATACACTATAAGATAATTTTAATATCATTATTTATAAAATGAGATCTATTTTTTAAAATTAATTTTCTATAAGTGAAAAAATTAATTTTAAATTACGTTATCAAAGTGCAAATAATCCATCTTTTAGAAAAAATACAGTTCTTCAAAACACATTTATTTTTATTTTAAATGATTATTATTTTATTAAAAATCAACATATGAACATAATTTTCATAATTTAGTTAGTAATATTCAAACCCACCAATTTTAGTATTAGGTTATAACTATTATATTGATTGATAATATTTTAATAATATGTCATGTTTTGTTTAAACTCAGTGTTTCATGCAACGCAAACTAAACTCAGTGTTGCGTATAAAGTAAGATAATATTAGTTTTTGTGTAATGAAAGATATTTAATAGACTGAATTTATTTAAAAATAAATATATCTTAATGTATCAAGGTGTTATATTTTATTCTAATATTTTTTTTCATGTCACATACTTTGTCGAATACAATGTTCTTATTTGAGAATTTCAGGGTGTTACATAGAAGGTGAAGATTTTTAATTGAACAAGAACATAGTATGAAAAGGGAAATTTGTAGGGGTTGAATAATAATTTTGATTATTAAGGTTTTTATGATGTATTTTCCTATAAATATCCCATTAATCCATTCATTAGAGTTTAACCAAAACCTATGGTAAATCCGAATAGTTTTAGAAGATCAAAGAAGAAAAGATTTATCCAAAAAGTTGGTACCACATTGTGAATATATTTTTCCTGTGTTTCTGTACATAATTCTCAAAGAGAGTTATTAGAGAAGGAATGTGGCTTGCAATAGGGGTATTTTTAGAGGAGTACTTGATCTGCAGGGTTGAGTATGTGGTCTGTAGGGGGAGTATGTGGTCAGCTAGATTTTGTACATGAGGGAGGAATGAAGATTACCAAAGTTGTCTTCAAATTGGAGTATGTGGTTTACAAATGGGAGTACACGGTCTTTACGGGGAGTGTGTGGTGCAATATATTTTATGTGGTTGTTTTTTTAAATGATTATTTAATGATATATTTTCACAAAAAAAACTCATGAAGATTTATTGGAGACTTAGAATTATATTAGAGCATCAAATTTAGGTTGTCCTGATGTAAATAAAATTACACATTCTTGAAAATGAGGAAGTGACATTCATGTTGATAAATAGTGTCATAGTTCATCCTACACGGTTAGTGATGAGGATTTTATGGAGGTGATCTAATAGTGGCACTGCACTATCCCTAAAATATATTATAAAGGTTCTACACTTGGCGTAGAGTGACCATGGATAAACATTTTCAATAAACAAAAAACTATTAAAGCTTAGTGGATTCTGGAACAAGTGACACATCATCAATGTCTTATCTATGTAATATTTCTTTATGGAGAACCAAGTAAAAATTACTATGATCTACGTTTTAATTCATACATATGTGCTTGTTATGGATGTGTTATTTAATGCAACAAGTTTAACATGTTACAAAAAATGTGGGGTACAAGATGCTAAAAAATAAAAAGAAACATTTGACACCCTGATTCACCCATCCCTTCTTAGGGGGTCTTGGGTTTCAACTAGTGGTTTTAGAGGGTTTAGGTTGCAGGTGGTAAATATTTTTTCCTATATTATTTGAGATGGATATTTCAGAAAATGTTAAGGGATTAGCTCTTCTTGATAAAAGACACTACCAAATTTGGAATAGATGAATGAGATCTTATCTATGATCTTTTGGGATGGATGTTATATTTTACACTTTTGAAGGGTTCCAAGTTAGCGATAGGACATGATTTTATATGATTAAATATGGAAAGAAGATACTAGATAAAGATGCCAAATATCAAAATGCTCTTATTCGAGCTATTCCAGAACAAATTTATTTAAAGGTAATGAGTTTCCCTATAACAAAGTTTTTGAGGAAAAATTGAAATATATATATGTAGTTGATAGAGAAGTGAAGGACTAAAAACTCCAAGTCCTATGCAATACATTTGATGAGTTGAAAATACTTCTGGATTATAATGTTGATAGCTTCTTCAACCAAATCAATAAAGTTTCTAGATCAATTTTAGGACTCAAGAAACATATAATATAAAAATATATTGTTAATAAGATCTTATAGTGACAACCTTACTATTAAAATACAAAAGTTTTATCCCTTAAATAAATTTATTTCAAAAAACTATCTCTAAATTACCTTTTAATAAGTCTTGTGGCTTATCAAATGTGAATTGAAGCAATTGAAACATCAACCCACAATATTAATAAAATTCCATTCAAGGCTATGGAAAATTTGAACATAAATAAAGATTAAAATGAAGAATATATAGAAGGTATTCTTTAGTCAATGGTGGAAAGAAAATTCTGATCTAGAAAGGGTATATTTAAAGTCAAGCTACCCCTAATTTATTTCTAATGTGGTAAAGTTATTCAT
This sequence comes from Viscum album, assembly GCA_963277665.1. Taxonomy (NCBI): domain Eukaryota; kingdom Viridiplantae; phylum Streptophyta; class Magnoliopsida; order Santalales; family Viscaceae; genus Viscum; species Viscum album. The sequence goes on along the minus strand of OY728156.1, from coordinate 2,107,681,425 downwards.
ATTATAGTAAGGTTACAAAAAACATTTAATGATAAATTATATTAAGAAAAATTTATATAATAACCATAAATAATATTCCCTCTTAGAAGTGACTCTAAAACTAGGAGTTTATATGGAAACAAATTTTATAGAAAGTTCTTTGTGAGAAAATAATAAAATTATAATTTAGATTATTTTGTGGATGTTTATATTGAATTAATATTGGACACATGAGATAAATTGATGAATACTATTGAAAAAGTGTATTCTAAAAAGTAAAAGGAATTGAACTAGAAGTTGTTGTTAGTATAAAAGTGGAAAATGAATGATACCTCGAAGAACTTAGTATTCAAAGAAAGAAGAATAAAATGATAAATGGATTACTAAAATAGTCCTAAGAATATGTTGATTAGAATGAAGAATAGATTCGATGAATAGAAAAAGAATCGAAAGACAAATCTATTAATCTGGCATGATTAGAAGAAATAGTTAATCTCAAAATTAAATTTTAATAACAGTTCAATTTAATCATTTTCATAATAAAATCTTGGAGGGTAGAGATAATAAGGTTTAATCCTTTGAAGAAGATATTTTTTCATGAAGAATAAAACTTGAATTAGTAGTGAAATCATGTGATTCATAGAAGAATATTAACTTTGGGAGGTTCACCAATAGAGAATTGTTATAAAGGGTTAATCAAGGATATAAAGTTATAAGTAACATTTTGAATGAATAAAGACCCATATTTTAGGGTAAAAGTGGTATAAACTATGTTTCCAAGACATTAAATGAAATAAAAGTGATATATATGAACAATGTAAAGCAAAAGGTTAGATATTTTATCATCAAACATAAGTCCCTACAACTTAAAATAGTGATAACATCAAATAAAATAAATTATAGTGATGAAAATAATACTCAATCCTTAGACACTTTTTATCAACCAAGGTTATATACGAAGATTATTGATAGGTGGATGAATGGATGAGAGATTATTTTTCCATATATGAAGTGTAAAATCCTTGGATACCTTAACCACACTATGATATTATGTGAAGAGTTAAGAATAAGTGTGAATAGGTAATATCTCTATAGCCCTGAAACAAGAATTAGGCCATATCCTTCATTAAATATAATAAGTAATTTATATAGATATTATTTTCATTATTCTAACTTTGGGAATAAATCCATTGATTTTAGGAAAAAGGAAGTGGAAATAGTAAGTATAGCACCTTGAGACAAATGAATACAGGATAACCCGGATAAATTTATTGGAAAATAGGTACTATGTGTTGAAATAAGAGGATGAGTATGATTTCACCATGCATGTTGAGGAGAAATTATAGAGGATATCTTATGCCACTACTTTACTAGGTATCATGTGGAAGGAAAAGATTAAGATTGAGAAGAATAATATAGAACAAATTTCCCTCAAACCAAAAAATAAAATTATTACCTAGATTTTTTATAATAGGTTTACATTTCACATGATAGGAAGTGTAAATATCCTAAAAAATATGGAAGGTAGAGTTTTTGGAACCATTCTTTTCATAATTAAGGAACTCTAAATATCAAGAGGAATGGAAATACCCATTTATAAGGTGATGAAATAAATAATACTAAAGTGTTCCTTATGGATGGGTTGCAACAAAAAATTCCAAGTGAGTTAACTTTATAAATCTTTTCTTGAGGTTGTATTCAACAAGAAATGGTGTCTAATCAAAGGCAGAGCTATATAATCTCTTATGGGAGGAATGAAAACTAATGATAATCTATAAGATGTGGAAAATATTTAAAATTAATGCCTTCTTATAGTGGATGAAGAAAATAACTTGTGGAATTAGAGGATCATATACACTAATAGGGAATAGAAAACATATCCAAGATAAAATCTACAATTAACATACCATGTATGAAGAGTGACTTTGAAAAAACTTTTGATGCTTTCATTTAGAAAAAAAGGTTAAAAAATTCACATCAATTGAAGAAAAAAAGAGAATCAAATCTTCTTACTGTAGTTCAAACTAATATATGTCTTCTAATTAATATATATGGAATATATAGAGAAATTAATTTCATTATTTTTATTGATGACTATAGTAGAATGTACAATTCCATGTTTATAAAAAGTAAGAAAAAAAATCATGGGATGCATTACGAGGTATTTAAGAATAGTTAAAATTGAGACTCGAAACATAATTAAAACATTTTTATCTAAAAATGTAATGAATTATATCTCCATTGAGATTGAAAAATATCTTTACAAACATGTCATAAAACATGAAGTTTCTTTTGTGAGAAATCCACAATAAAATTAAGTTGTTAAACAAATAAATTAGATAGAAAACAATATACCCAAAACATTACAAATTGAAGGTGTAATTTATCTCCAATATTAAAAAGAGGAAATAAAAGTTACAGTTTAGACTAAGAATCAGGCCTTTCTAAGACCAGGGGAAGAGTGGATCCCATATTAAATACAACACAGAAAGAATCCTTCATTTAAACATTTTTTTCCTTTGGTAGTATGTTCTATATTCAAAATAAGGAAGTAAATAAAGGAAAGTATGGTGATGATGTAGATGAAGAAGTATTTCTAGGATACTAAAAAAATATTAAGGCTTAAAAATTCTACAACAATAGGTTGATATTTTTTTGGAAATAAATTATAAAAAATTCATTGAATGAAAATATGTGAAGAACTATAAAGGTGTAAACACAAAAATATTTTTTGTAATGATTATGAGGAAGAAAATGAATTAGGTATAATTTTAGAAGCTATATCGAGGGGTTTAATTATTGAATAATTTGAGGATGATTAATAATTGGAAGTTATTGCAAAATAATAGTAATTTTCTCCTCATATGATAAATATAAGAACAAAGTTAGATCCATCAAATACCATATGAGATAGATCAACACCAAAAAAACATAGAGAATGATAAATATGGATCATGTAGACCTTCTATAAATAGTGTAACTTACCTATTTTAAATATTTAGTGAAATTTTAATCATGGGTTAAATCCAAGAATGTAAAATTAGATCATATTGATAAAAACCAGACCCATGAGATTATTAAAAGGCTATAAAGTCAAAATACTAACTAAAAAAAGTTGATATTCAAGAAAAATTTGGAGATCATGGAAATATGAACATAAATTTTTTATTATTGGTTTGTAAATTACATGAATATATTGATGGAATTTATATTAAATAAAATGTTTCTCTAGTAGACCATTTGGAGTCAATCAGGCTCTTTTTGTCCATGATAATTCAAAGTTGATACAATGTTTATCTAATGGATATCAAAAAAATGCATAAATGGAACTCTTGAAGAAAAAGTTAATATTGAAATACCATTGATATTTCTGATTAGGAATAATTAAGAAAATTTATTAAGATTTAATACGTATCTATATTATCTAAATCAGGCACCATGAGTATGGTATTCATGGATATATTTGTATTTTTAGAAGTTTTAATTCAAAAGGGGTGGTGTAAACCATAATGTTTATGTGAAGATATACACGGAAGACCAGTTTAGGGTGCCTGTGTATGTGGATGATTTCATCTTTGGTGGTAGAAAGTGGAGGTCTGTAAATATTTTTCTAACCAAATGAAACCACAATTTTAAATATTGATGATTATTGAACTCACGTGATTTCTGGGGATACAGGTGATATAAATGAAATATAACATCTCTATCTATCAAAAAATTATGCCAAAGAGACTTTAATTAAGTTCAAAATTAATGATTCTAAACTAATGTAGAATCCAATTGTATTTTTAAATAATATTAGAAAGAGTAATAACGAGAAATATATAAATCCCACCTTATACAAGAGGATTATTGAAAGATTATTTTACTTGACTTCAACATGAACAAATATTATCTTTGAAACATTTTTAATGGACCATTTAAAAATTAATCCAAAGTAAATAATATTTCAGTGGTAAAAATAAATCATAAGGTACAACCAAGAAACCAAAAATATTTTATTGTTTTTTGATATAGGAAATGATCGTGATTTTTCTGATTTTTTGACAAGGAATAGGCTCGAGATATGTTAGAATGAAAATCCCAAAGTGGAGGTGCTTTATTTATTGGAAAAAAGTGTGTCAGTTAGTTGAGTAATATACAATAAAGCATTTCACCAATCATAATAGTGGAATAATATATTTCAGGGACCAATGATTTCACATAGCTTATATCGATGAATAAATAGTTGTAAGATATTGGGGAATAAGTAAAACAACAAATTGTGATATTCTATGTTAAAAAAGTTAAATAAATCTCACAAAAATTATAATAAAACACTGTTTTACCAAGAATATTAAGATTAGATATCACTTTAGTAAAGAAAAATTAGGGTATAGAGTGATCAGAATGGATCATGATGAAATAATTAAGAAAATGTTAGATATCATGACTAAACCACTGGCCAAACCTATATATGAGAAGCATGTGGAAAATCTTAGTACTCAACCACATCCCTAAACTTGAGGAGTTTTATTTGTACCCCTATTCCATTGAATTTAACAGTTTCTATCTATTTTTAAAATTCTACATGATTATGAGTGACATATGATTCATGGGGTGTGCTGTATTAGAATTAGATCATACAACCCATTATATTTGAATTTATTATCAAAGTGTGATAAAAATGGGTGAAATCTTGTGGAATCATTTTAGTAATGGAGATGAATATTTTTTTCAAACAAGTAGTGTTAGTTATAAAACTATATAATTGAGGGGGGGGGGGGTCATGGTATAAATATAGGGGAATTTGTGGTCTGACATGGGGCATGATATACTCTCTTAAACTCTTGTTTTATATATCATTATTTTCTCACATAGAATCATAGTGATAGATGATCTATTTTTGGTTATTTTTATAGGTAGTGTAGAATTAAATTTCACTTTAGATTTCCAAAAAACCCAGTGGGGTAGAATATTAGAACCAAGGTGATCTAAGATAGAGATTTATAGAGTGTTGGGTTTGTTTTCAGTTCATTTTGGATTGATAAAGAAGTTTTAAATTTAAGGGAATATTGTAATCATAAAATGGAATCCTAAAAAATGTTTTGTAAATGTATTTCTTTCTAGTGTAATTCAAATTTATGAGATTGAATAATTGGAGGTTGTGGTGAATTTACCTGAAATTTTTATGTGAATGAAGGCTCTCTCTGATGTGGGAAAATATATTGAAAATTCAAATATGTGACATGTGAAGTATTTTATAGGTTTTAGAGAGGGAGTTCATGAAATAAGTGAATAGTGGCCCATATGGTCAAGCATACGACTCATTCAGTCAAGTTTGTGTCCAACATAGACAAGTTCACGGTTCATCAATAAATCATACAAATTTAAGGCAATAATTTTTTTCTATTGATAATTTGGTGTATGTAGTTTTATAGCAATGATTCTTAAATGACCATGATTTCAAGTATGTGTTAGGATAAGAATTATGTGATCACTTATCACACCATGTGGTTTGAAGGATAATATTTTTCATTCACCACAAAAGAATTACATTAAGGGTAATTTTTAGGGGATTAATAGTAATTCTAAGAAATAATATGTTTCACAATGTATTTTCCTATAAATACCTTTATAATGAATTAATAATGGACTAATTATAAATTAATGTAAATCCAAATAGTTTTTAGAAGATTGATAAAGATGATATTTTTTTTGTGAGTTGGTATCACACAATGAGTATGAGGTCTGTAAGGTTATGTATGCAGTCTGTAAGGTGAGTGCATATTAGAGGAAGGATGATTGTAGTAGGGGTCCTCTTAGTAAAGTGAATGACCCATGGGGTTGAATACCCAATTCATAGGGGTGTTACACATCCAGATATGTTTTATATATGTATAAGTATGGTAGCTTCTAGAAGAGGTCCATGAAGTGGAGTACACGGTCAACACATTGGACTAGATAGTCCACATGGTGAGTATGAGTTTAAATGTGTTTCATGTGTTTACTTCACATAAGGTAGATATAGGGAGATATTTTGTCATGAATAACATAAATTTTTTTTCTAGGATGAGGATTATATTAGAGAATCAAATTCAGGTTTTCTTGATGAAAATAAAATCATACATTCTTGAAAACAAGTAAGTGACTTCAAGTTGATAAACTAAGTTAGACATCATCCTACATGAAAATCAAGGAGGAATTGATAGAGGTTCTCCTAGAGAGGTAGTGAAATATTCTTGAAAGATATTTTAAAGGTAATGTTCCTCACACAGAGTGACCACAGATTAATAATTTTAGTCCACACAAAACTATTGAAACCTAGTGGATTATTTTACAACTGAAGAATCATTGGAACATGCTCCTTGGACTATCACTTTGTGGTAAACCAAATAAAAACTTATATACACTGTATTTTAATTATTTCATACAAGTTTTTTTATGTTTGATAGAATGAAATAGGTTTAATGTGTTATTACCAACACATGGATATGATATTACAGAATGAAAATAAAAACTTATCACCCCAATTCACCCCTCTCCTCTAAGGATGTCTTGGGTTACTGCAAGGTTGATTAAAAATAAAAATTAGTTAATGAGTTATTGGGATTATTTTCCCTAAATATAAAGAAGGGAAAAGTAAAGGTGGAAGAAGAAAGGTTGGTCCAACTTATCTCTCCCCATTCCTTAAACTAAGGAAGATGGAAGGTACCCCTCTCCCTACGTAATTAAGGTTTTATAACTATTTTTAATAGGTTAAAAATTTAGAGGGGGAAAATATCCGTGGGGTATTTTTGTTGGAAAATCAAATAATAATGACTTTAAATAAAAATATATTTGTAGAGATAAAGTTCATATAATAACTAGAGTCAGACGTAATTCAATGAACTATTTAGAATCAACCCAAAAAAATAAACAATTCTAAAATTAACTCATTTATAAGTGTCAAGCAACATGTTTTTTCATCAAAATTGGATCTAAAAATGTGTATACTGAAAATTAAATTCATTTCTGAATATGGAGTTATTAAATGAGACTTGAATAAGATAAAATATTTTCTAAAGCTATATTTTAAGTCTATAGTTGTATCATTACTAATTCATGTAATACTTGGGAAATTTTTCCATGAAATTGGTGAAAACATCCCTCTAAAAAATGACATATATATTGGGGGAAATAATAATAGGATTAAAATTGCATGGTTAACTATTTTTTGTGATTAAAAATTTGTATTATATCTATACAAATATAGGATACACAAAATTACTATGTTAGATGTTTTATTCCCAAAAAATGGTGACCCAGAATTGAGAAACATTTATTGGTATCAAGAGATGAAATTCAAGGGGATTTGATGTTGAATTTTAAAGGATGTTCATCCTTATCTAGAATAAAAATAATACCTATGAAGGAATAAAGTTTAAAGTGGTATCACTAGTTCAGATTTAAAAAGTGTAATCAATTCAAGTGGTATGTTCTCACTCTCATGTGGTTTAAATATAGTCTATTAATGTTTTTTTAAAAGTATGATGATATGAAATGTTGTTTGTTGTTGGAGAAATATGAATATTTTTTTGGCTATAATTGATTAAATGGAAACAAGTGAGTAACATGTTAATATTTGAGAATGTTTTCAAAAACTCATTTTCCAACACTAAGCCTAGACTCAGTAGGATTACATGATTTTTGATTACTAAAATGCTTAGTTGTAAATTCACTTTCCTGGTATCTTTAAGTTTATGTAGCTAAAGTAGATGAAGTAAGTTTGAAAATAATTTGCAAGAGATTTTCTGGAATTGGTAAACCCAACCAGAAACTAGTAACAGTGGTGGGTACCTAATAGGTGGAGCAGTTATCCTGTGAAAAGGGGGAGAATATTAGTTTATGATCAGTTATTACTTATCCATAAATAGGGAGAATTGTTGGTCCTGTTCACAAAATCGGAAAATGAATTTATCTTAGAGGAAGAGTATATAACTTTGATGAAACTCTTCTTGTGTTCTATAGACAAAGGTGGTGTAAATATTAAATAAAATTTCTTCCCAAAAAGTTTATGGGAGAAAATTTTAACTCAAATTGGGGATGGAGTCTGCCCCATTCACAAGGGGAGTGTGAGCTAAAAAGGGAGATCCCAATTATGAAGGGGGATTATATTTGAAGACACCCAAATAGGGGAAGAGTAAACAAACATATTTGACTTTATTTTTAAGTCTTTGTATTTAATTGTCAAAGGGGGATATTTTAGAGAGGATAATATTTCATATTACCAATAATAATTATTTTCACCCCTATATATTTAATTGTTGGAGTTATTAACAATACTTGTGGAAGATGAAAACATGCATGTTTGTTGAAAATACTTTTGGAGGTGAAAAAATGGATGTTGAAGTGGATATTAGAGTGTGGAATTGGATATTGTACATTCAAAAGTAAATCTTGTTTAACTTTTCTGGTCTCATCCTTGTAAGACTCACAAGTATGAAAAATGTCAAGGTCTATTTGGAGTTGTTGAAAATTAGAGCTTGATTGATTATTATTGATTTTATAGACAATGGAAATGGCTGAAGGGATGGAGGTGCATAGATCCCATGATAATCATATCACAACACTTGTAAAACTCCATGAAGTTGAGAAGTCATTTGGGATATTTTTAGAAGTAATTATGGAAATTATGTTGGAGTAGAAGATTCTAAAAGATGGATAAGTACCACCACAATATGCGTTTCAACTAGTGTATGTGTCATTCTGGCCTATCATAGGTGTTATTTTGGTTGGATATATGAATTTAATAATGGTATGGAATTTTCAAATATGTCATTGGTTATGTGTGTAATTGCTATTCTATATGGGAGATGAAAATTTGGAAAAGGCACGATAGTTCATGTGTGTTATTCCATAACATATGTTTTATTATTCCAAGAGTAGGTGTCATTTATCTGAGCATACACATGTTTGAATTCCATCTAACATGTGATGAAGAAAAATATTTTGAAATTGACAAAGACAAGAGTGTATGCATTCTAAGACTGAGAATATGTGTTTTTTCTAAGATTTGTATGTTTTATCAGGCTACATAGGTGTCATTATACCCTCAACATAAGTTTTAATTATATATTTCATAGTTATGATCTGATTGTATTTGTGTCATATGATACTTAGTGATTTTCTTGAAAATTAGAAAGCAACAGTTTTCTTTAGGGAAATTATTTTTTATAAATTTATGATATTATATTTGATTTTATCATGGCATATTACCTAATTTTAGTTGATGGATGACATATAATTATGTGTTTAAAATATCATGGAACATCACAAAAATCCATGATTCAAGAAAAATATCACGGTGTAAGTTCTAGTTGATTTTTAGTGGAATATAATGAAAATATATTCACAATATAAAGTGAGGATCTTGAGCCAAAAAGCAATTGGTTAAATTAAAATAACTTAATCCATGTATAATATTATTTATTCAATAAATATTTCATTTTTTGTGCCACATGATTTATGGGGATTATGAGTTCAGTAGATTTATTTCCACGATACATGTTAAGAGAAAATGGAGGTGGTGATTTTGAGTATGTTGTAGCATATGAGATGCATGTATTTTAAATATATAGTTTGGAATAAGGTTGTGAAAGATGATTTTTTCCAAGATTTAAAAAAAAAGTGGAGAGTGTTTTAAGTATTTGGACCAACACCTTAATGGAGATTTTAGAAAATGTGATAGAACCAAGAAGATATTCTTCATATCTCACACACTTCAATCAGATGTCTCAAATCCATAAACAATTAGAGAATAACATTATAAGAAAGTTGGTTTCTATATTTATTCCAATATGGAAAAATAATATCAAATGAAGTTTCATATTAAATAAACAATAAATAAAAATAGTAGGAAAAGTAGTGTGTTAAATGATATAGATGAAAGAAGGGAAGAGAATGAGAGAGTATTATGCACAATATCAACATATATAAAATAGGAGGAGTAAGTGTTCGGTACCATGGATTCTAGGTGAAATAAGAAAACATAACCAAATACCAAGAGGGGTGATCATTGTGAAGAAGGTGATTGTAACCATAAAGGAAAGTGAAAAGAGAATTCCATATTTATTATGGAAAGAATAAAGTTATATTTGAGGAGGTGTTTAGAGTAGTGTTATTAAGGAACAACCAATTTTGATCAATAGTGTATTTACACTAACTGAGGATTCACTCATCTAACCAAGTGATACTTATTGAAGATAAATGAATATGTCTATTTCCTTTGGGTGATCTTACCCTAGAGCGGTGCATGAAGGAGGAATAATACAGTGAGCCATGGGTGGTAGTGAGCCGACCCAAAACATTGTAAGTTTGTGAGCCTAGGCATGGAGTTACCCAAAACTTTTGTATCCATCAAATAGTAGTTAGCCTAATGGATCCTCGTGCATTGAAACATCCCCGATAACATGATCCTTGGATTAGCCTTATGCAGATGAACTAAGTAAAATCCTTATGTCTTTGTGCATGTCTTTTTGCATTTCTACAAGACATAAAGTGGGATAAAAAAACTAAATATATTCTGTAAGGTAGGGAAAGAAAAGAGATATTCATATCAACTTTGAAAACAAGACCAAAAGAGTGACCTTAATAACAATGATGTCAAGATCTGAATAGGGTATTGATGCATTTTAATAAAATGTGTTTAAATTGGGAGAAGATTCTAAACCCAAATTCGCCCCTTAAGGTATTGTTATTTTAGTCCTTTGAGGGTTTTAACACCCCAAGGTTTTGAAAATAAATATAGAATGCAATTTTATATTCTATCCATTAAACACAACTTTTCCTCTTCTATGTTTTGAATTTTGAAAAATCGTCATCTAGAGTTGTGTTCCGTAAGTCATTTGGAGTCTGATAGAACAAACTTGATTTTTGGTGAATAGTAACAAACCCATATGAATATTAATATGAACCTTATGAATTAGTAAATAATAATATTATTTTATTTTCTTAATGAAACAAGATAATGAGATCTTAATTAGTTTTTCATTAAGAAATAAAACTAATTTCACTTTAAGATTGTTATTTTTCGAATTAACTATGACTTTATTTAAAAATTAAATTAATAATATTTAGAAAATTATTTTTTAAAAATGGATTTCACTTTTGAATTCTACACGTCAAAAAATGGTTAGGGTGAATTTTGGGAATTTTTCTGAAATAATTGATTTTTCAGTGAATAGTAAAAAATACAGTTTTTAGTTTCGACGTGTTTATGACATCATTAATGATGTAATAATGATGTCATAAATCTGGTAGACTTGTGTATAGTTAAATAAGATGTGAGGTGTCCCACGTGGCTTTAATGATGGGTAAATACCATGGGCAAGCCCATGGTTTTGCAAATACCACCCATGAGGTGTCCCTTGGAAATTATTAAAATAATCCCTCACTTTTCCTATAAATACCAACTCTTCCCTTCATTGAATTCATTCCCAATTCTCCATCAATGAATCTCTGGCCTCCTTACCTTCATATTAGTACTTCAAAGGTTTCCAAAATCCCCCCAAGGTCCCGACCTTCATGTTCTAAGGGTTACTCTACAAGGTAAGAAAATCCTCAATTTCTTTCTTTTTTCCTTTCAAGTTCTCTTTTATGTGGTATATCTTTCAAGATTCCATACCATGTTATTATTTTTCTTCTTATTATCTATATAATATATATTATGATTCTTTTATAGATAGGTGAACATTTTCTCCTCTCTTTTTAATATTTTCTAAAAACATGTGGTGTAGCTATTAAGCTGCCGAATTTTTGTAAGCGATTTCGAAATTATTCCTTTATTTTGAGTTCTTTATTCTTTATTCATCTCTTATTTCCCAAGAGGAATGAAATCTCCATAATATTTTATATTCTATATTATCTCATGTTCATGAGAAATTAATCATCAATATTCTTCTTTTCCCTCACTTGTTCAAGGAATTAAAAACATTATCCGTGAGGTGTTGAATTACCGACATCGTAGACAATGCAATTTCAATTTGCATTAATTATTTCAAGTATGGTCATAAAACCATTTATATGGTTGAACCAGGTTATAATATATGTTTTATGACTCACCCATGGTTCTGTAATTATTTTTTACTCATGGTTCTATTTATAAAACAAAATGAGGTTGTTATTATCAAAGAACCACTAAAATGATCTAAACGAACATCATTAATGTTTTAACTAATGAATCATAATCATGGTATATAAACCAAAAATAATTATAATATCATTTATATCTCCATAATTTAGTTAATAATATTTATTAACAATTCTGGAAGTTTAACCATATTCCAAATGAACTTCCATTCATGGAAACAAGTAAATGAACCATGAAAACCAAGGAAGAAAATGCTTCCAAAACATGAAAATTGAACCAATTGAACCCATATAAATGGAAATTAATGAACCTAATAAGGTTATAATAAATAAATTAAATTTATATGAGGTTGTTGAAATATTAATTAATGAAGCTAAATTTTATTATTTAGGTCATTAAACAAACAAAGAACACACTCGAGCATAAGGTAAGGGGTTTCTCATCTCACTTTCATTTCTATGAGATTTCCATTGTTTAACAATTATTCATTATATTTGGTATATGTGTACTTTGATTTTATATATAATAACATTATTATACTTAAATTAATGTTATTCAATGATTCAGTTTATGGTTATTAAGTTATGGTCATACGATTCGACTGATTACATTGTGGTAAGGGACTTTGTCTCAAATACCTTTTCGTTGTGACTAACTTTTTATTGTGCACCTAATAATACTTATGTGGTGTACCTAATTATGATGAAATTGTATCAAGTTCCATAAAAATAGAGAAGGAATTTTCTAGATCAAATTTTTTCAAAGGAAACCAAGATAAGAAGAGGCACTCTTATAACAAAGGAAAAGGAGAAACACCAAATAAGAGCAAGGGAACAAATAGTTTCCCATTATGTGAGAACTGTGGAAAGAATCATCCTGGGAAATTCATAAAAGGAATGGGAGTCTCCTATAACTGTGGAGAAAAGGGTCATCGATCTGATGAATGCAATGGGAAGAAACAATTCAATGATATTCAATGATACAATTACATAGAGATGGGATACTATGAAAATGAGTGTCCTAAGCGCCAAGGAAAAATGCCTCAAAAAAATTCAAGAGATAAAGGGAGAGCCTATGCGATTACAACCGCAGAGGATGAAGTTCCTAGTGATGTGGTGGCAGGTACTTTAATTGTTTCCTCAAACTTAAGCAACACTTTTTTGATTCTGGATCATCGCATTCATTTATATCCTCTTAGTTTTCCAATAAAATTAGATATTTCCAATTTGGATTAAGAAAGGAGTTGTCAGTCAAAACTCCCATGGGATTTATCATTACAACAAAGGCATATCGACTAGTCCCCCTCAAAACACCAAAAAATGTTTTAGTTTCTAACGTTATCATCATACCCATGCCTAAATTTGATATAATTCTCAGTATGGATTGGCTGTCAAATTATGATGTGAGGATTTATTGCAAGAAAAAGGAAGTTACAATTTTTGAAAATGGTGTAGAATCCCTTGTCTTTAGGGAAGAAACTTTTCCACCTAATTCTTATCTAGAACCACCCCCAGTAGCTCTATTGAATGCAATAATCAGAGAGGAAGAATTGGTGAGAATGACTTAAGGAGAAGGAGAGGCTTACCTGTACGGTTCCAATGAGATAGACAGAGGCAGAAACAGATTCCTAGTGTGCGATTTGGAGCTCCTCAAAGGTTCGGCCCTCTCTCCCGACTCTTCCTCCGGTTATAAGACTTCCCTGTGAATCGGGGAGGCTACTGTCCATTTTAAGCCAAAAAAAAACAGACTACACAATGTGTACTACTAGGTACACGACATGTAGTTTTCATTTTTTAACTGTTCCTTAGGCGGCTTCTCACCAGCGTGGCACTATTCATCTGTCAACATGAGTACACAGCGTGTGAAACTTGAGTACACGGCATGTAATGCTGCTCATCTGTCCACCACCTTACTGTTTTCCTGCTGACTGACTACACGGTGTGTAAATACCCACTAGATGGCGTATAGTTGGTTTTTACACCCCTTCTCGTCGACATGGCTACACACCTTGTGTACTCATCCCACACGGCCAAAGTACACGGTGTGTGGAAAAGTACACGGTGTGTAGTCACAAAATTTGGGATTTTCTACCATTTTCCTTATTTTCTCCAAAACACTTAAGGAAAAGAGAAAAAAAGAAGCCCATACCTCAAGAATAAGAAACAGGTTCTTACAAACTTCCCCCCTTAAAGCAATTCGTCCCCGAATTTACCTTCCAAGGGTGGTGAAGATAAAGATCAGAACAACTCTGGACACTGAGCACGTACGTCGGTCTCCCACTCCCAGGTTTCATCCTGAAATCGACCATGCTGCTATAGCACCCGTACGAGAGTAACTTACCGGCCTCAGAGAACCATCGCGCTCCTATCAACGATACAAATTAGATGCTCCTCAAAGGACGCATCTCTATGAAGCTCAACCTCCTTGAGCTGAAAGATATGAGACAGGTCTGAATGATAACAACGTAGCTGAGACACATGGAAGACGTCGTGCATGGCCCAGTACCTCTATGGTAACTGCAACCGATAGGCAACCAAACCAACTCTCTCTAGAATCTAAAATGGACCCACATACCTCCGTGAAAGTTTACACTGTCTCCTGATCCGCATGTGTCCCAACCTCGGCGAAACACGCAAGAAAACATGATCCCCAACCACGAACTCCAAGGGTCGTCTACGGTGATCAACATAAGATTTCTATCGAGACTCTGCGGTAGCAATCCGATTCTAAATCAACTGGACCTTCTCAGAAGTCTCCTACACGAGTAGTGGTCCCAGTAAAGCCGCCTCACCTACCTCTAACCAGCACAAGGATGATCGGCATGGCCTACCATATAAAGCCTCGTATGGTTCCATCTCTATAGTTGCCTGAAAACTGTTATTATAGGAAAACTCGACTAGGGGTATGTCTTTCTCCCAAGATCCCCCAAAGTCTAGGATGGATGCACGTAGCATGTCCTCAAGAACCAATATCGTACGCTCTGACTGGACATCGGTCTGAGGGTGGTAAGCTATGCCCAGAAGTACTTGTATACCCAGTGCCCTCTAAAAACTTTTCTAGAAATGAGACGTAAAATAGGCATCCCTATCAGAAATGATAGAACGAGGAACCCCATAGAGACGTATGACCTCTAGGATATACAACCTTGAGAGATCGTCAACACCGAAGGTCTCCTTGATCGGAAAAAAGTGATCTACCTTCGTGAGTCTGTCCACAACAACCCACATAGCATCATTGCCTCATGGTGACCTCTGAAACCCAGTCACGAAGTCCATCACGACATCATCCAATTTCCACTCTGAGATGGGTAACTGAGGTAACAGTCCGACTGGTCTCTAATGCTCCGCCTTCACCTGCTGACTGGTGGAACATCTCATAACCAAACCAGATACTTCTCTCTTCATACCTGACCACCAATAATGATGTCTAAAGTCACGGTACATCTTGGTAACTCTAGGATGAACTACCCAAACTGAAGCATGAAACTCCTGCATCAACTCCTCGCATATATCCCCTAATCGTCCATGGAAACACATAATTTCATCATCACCTATCATCCAACCAGGAGAAGGGTCCTCACGTGTCACTGAATCCCATAGAACTAGGACTTCTGAATCAGATAGCTCTCTCATCCACACTATATCCAGGAGGGTAGAAGTCACAGCTAAAGATAAAAGATAGGTCTGCCCCTGACTGTCATGCACCTCCAAATTCATCTCAGAGAACAAAGCCATGAGCTGCCACTCACCACTGGCCTCTTGCACTGCCTGTATCTGAGTCTTCTTGCTCAGTGCATCAGCTACTACATTACCTTTATCAGGTGTATAAGCAAGCCCAAAATCAAAGGATTGAAGGTATTTGACCCACCTTCTCTATCTCAGGTTCAACTCACACTGAGTAAAGATGTACTTGAGACTTTTGTGGTCGATGTAAACCACAAAATGATCTCCCAAGAGATAATGTCTCCAACAACACAACATATGAACAACTACATCTAATTTGAGGTCATGCGTCAGGTAATTCCTCTCATGTGGTCTCAACTGCCGAGACCCATACACAACAACTCGATCGCCCTGCATCAACACATCTCCCAACCCAATACCTGATGCATCATAGTAAACTGTAGATCTCTTTACCTGCTCTGGGAGTATCAGGATTGGTGCTAATGTCAACTTTCCCTTCAGCTCCCGGAAGGCTGTCTCGCAAGATTATGACCAAAATAAATTCAAAAACTTCTTAGTCAAACCCATCAACAATGCTACTATGCAAGATAAGTCCTATATAAAACACCTGTAGTAACTAGCCAGCCTTAATTAACTCCGTATATCAAACATATTATTAGGATGCTCCCACGAAACTACTTCTCTCACCTTATATGGATCTACTGTAACTCCTACCTCTGAAATGATATGACCAAGGAAGTGAATATGGTTCATCCAAAAGTTGAAGTTTGAGAGCTTAACATATAACTAATGCTCTCTCAGTGTACTATCTATGATCTCAAGATGGGTGGCATTGTCGTGTCGAGTGTGAGAGTACACCAAGATGTCGTCCAGAAATACTACCACAAAAGAATCCAGGTAAGGATGGAACACATGATTCATCAGAGTTATGAAAACAGCTGGCACGTTTGTGTGCCCAAATGGCATAACCAAGTACTCATATAGACCATATCTTCTCTGAAAAGCTACAAGAGGTATATCCGATGGTCACACACACAGCTGATGATATCTGGATCTGAATTCAATCTTTGAGAACACTCTTGCTCCATGAATTTGATAAAAAAGATCATCAATCCTTGTCAAGGGATATATGTTATTAACCATAAGCTGGTTTAACTTCTGATAATCCACACAGAGTCTGAGGGTACCATCCACCTTCTTTGCAAAAAGGATCGGAGAACCCCAAGGAGAAGTACTGGGTTTGATAAAACCCTTTGACTGTAACTCCTCTAAATGTCTCTTGAGCTCTTGTAACTCAGGTGTAGCCATCCTATAAGGAGGAATGGACATCGGTGCTACCCCTGGAACAAGCTCAATAGAGAAATCCACCTCACGATCTGGAGGTAGACCCGAAAAGTCCTTTGGGAAGACATCCCTAAAACAATCAACCACTCGAGGGAAATACTTCTGACAAGTCCCCTGATAATCCAGATATAAAATCGCAATCTGGGATGTGACTCCACCTCTCCCACGATGCTCTGGTCTAGATCGACTTGCTTGAACATCCCACTCGCCTTTGTATATAAAATCTCCACCCTCTGGTGATGTGAAACACACCCTGCGATGATAGCATTCTACAAAGGCTCGAAATGGAACCAACCAATCCATCTTGAGACTGACATCATAGCTCGTCATCTCTAAGACATAGAGGTCACAAAGGAAGTGACACCCACCAACCTCAAGGGGGAACTCCTTAAACTGACACACACCAGCCGTTCTAGTTCCAAACAGAGTGCCTAGTAGCATGAAATCAGAAGAAGAATAAACAAAAATCCTAAGACTCTCTACAACGGGTATAGATATGAAACTATGTGTAGCACCCATATTGAAAAGTACTGAAGATAAAACAGAAGCTACTAGAATAGTACCTCTAACATTAGAGGGTCTGGGATCTTGCTCTTGTTGGGTCTGTTGCACCGCATATGCCTTCCCAGTGTTGTGGCCCTGAGACAAAGCGTGGCTACCCTGAGCTATCCCACCCTGCTACCTCTGAGATTTTGGTGTTTGGCTACCACGAACACGACCACCATATCTACCTACATGCCCTGACGTATTCCAGTTTCCTAACTGGTAAGAAGCTATTGGCCCTACTCCCGCACACAGATTCTATACAAAACCCATCTCACTAGCCACTTATAGAAATGCCCTGCAAAAGCGCTGCATATGACCCATGTTGCCACAAGCTCAGCATTCCACAGGGTCACGTAGACACTGCGGTCATTATTACCCCTCTTTACCACAATGGTAGCACACGACCGAGCCACCTGAAGTAATTTCCTGGCTAGTACTACCACTGTGAGAGAAACTCATCTGTTGCTTCTTCTTCCCCGTATAAATAGTACCAGAAACTGGTGCCGAACTACCCTGGCCTACATCACTAGGTTCCCGAAGGTTCCTCTATGTAATCAGTTCCTGGTTCAAAATAGCATGTACTGAAGGCAACATGAATACATTCACCAGTGCTCGGATTTCATAACGAAGAACATCCTCAAAGCATCGAGCCCTCAACATCTAATCACCCACCAGAACGGGTGAAAAATTCTGAAGCTCGGTGGAATGAGCAAAATAGTTCATCACCGACATAACGCCCAAGTGCAGATTCATGAACTCTCGAGCTCTATCTTCCCTCAGCGTCTATGGGAAGAAGAAGTTATAGAAATCTATCTGAAAATCTTCCCACGCCATGTCTCTGTGATTCTATGACTGGGTGGTAACATCTCACCACCTCTTGGCAGAATCATGCAACATATAAGTTACGAGCTTGACCCTCCACCCTGGAGGCATCTCAAGATGCTAAAAAATAGTCTACAATGAATACATCCATGACTCCATAGCCTGTGGTCCGCCATCCTTTGAAAATGTAGGCGGATGCTGCTGCTGGAAGATACGAGTCAGCTCATCCATAGATGTGGCAGCCGACGGTGCTCCCTGAAAGGTCTGCATGAACCGTATGAAGCCTTCATGGAACTGCACATCCGCTCCTGTGTTCGGTATAACAGCTGGCGCCGCATCTGGCTCTGCTGGAGGATCCACTGGTAGCCCATGGCCTACCATCTCTATAGTATAATGATTTCCGCTCTCTTGGCGAACAATGCATGGTCGTCTTGGTGGCATGACTCTACAAGGTCAAACACACACCTTAGATCAAGATTATCAAAGACTAAAAACGAAGGGACCAAAAGGGGAACATGAGGAAGAATGCATTCATGATTTCACAATAAGACTACACAACATGTATACTGACTACACGGAGTGTACCTGACTTATTTTCCCCTTCCCGGGTCCTTCTACATAGCTAAGCCACACGAATCCCGTTGAAAAAAATACATGGTGTGTATATTAACTACACGGTGTCTATGATGTAATTTTCCAACTGGCTGTGTCATTCTTGACACGACCGACTACTCGGCTTGATACCACACGGTGTGTTACACCCACACACGGTGTGTAAACCACCCCGTTTCCCCAGCCACACGGCTAAGTCCACACGGTCTCTCACCGGTCAAGCCTACACGGTGTGTCCCTTAGGTACACAACGTGTTCAAGAAGAGGTAACACCAACCTGTGTTTGTTCGTTATAAGGCTGGGTCCCCAGGTCATACTACACGGCATGTTAATCATTGACATAGAGTGTAAAAAAATATTCCACCGACCCGTGTTGTTAGTTACACGGCCGGACTCCGGGTCAACACTACACGACTTGTACATCAAGTACACAGCGTGTTCGCCCCAAAAATTTCCCTTCCCCGTGTCCCCGCCCACACGGTCCATGACACGAGAAGAGACTACACAACGTTTACTGAGGGTACATGACGTGTACTTAAATTTTTTTATTTTCTTCCTGAACATAAGAACACACAACGTGTGTCCGAGGAACTACACATCGTGTATCTTGGGTTTTTCGGATAGTAAGCCTCTGAAACTACTCTGAAACCCATTAAATACTGAAAAGCAACACCTAAGTGCCAAATTCCGACCCGTGAGGGCCCATACTCCCCACGAATCAAAGTTTGGTATCTTATATATATTATAAAAAGATAAACAGTCAATGATCCACCAAATTTCGGTCAATGAGGTACCATACTCCCTAAAAACCAAAGTTTGGCGTCCATTCTATCAACAGGATCACAAAAAAATACCCTGTCACACAACATGTATTTATCAAAGTAGCTATAACAACAACATGCTTTTTCTAGCACAACAACTATCACAACAACATGCAATTTTCTAATGCACCTACATGGCAAGGAACTATGCATGGCATGTGATTTCTAGCATGTGACTAAATGATTTATGAGATGACTTACCCTCATCTCATCTTGTTGCAACTCAATAGAACCCATGAATAACATATAAACAACACAATTACAAGTGCATCACCCAACAATGAAAATAAAATCAACTGTAAATTGCAAAATCAATAAAATTGTAACACGAGGTAAAGTGGTTTTTCCCTGTACACGGGTTATCTACTCCCAGGCATAACTTATTACCAACTACCATTTCCATCCTATCCATTAATTAGGCTCCAAATAGTAAGTCAAAGAAAATAACCTATGCTTTGATACCACTTTGTAACGTCACGGATTCGGGTGCCACTCAACCAGTGCCCCGAACTCGGTTCACCACGTGACCTCAAGCACATTTCCCCAAAAGACAGAGGCTGTCGACAAGAAGTGAGGGCCCAGGTCTGATAGTGGGGAAACTATGCCCTCATTTATCAAAGTGTAGCTCAGCGGAATAAAATATACAAACATACAACAATAGCGGAAGCAATAAACCATAAACATTTAAAGTGAAAAACTACAGTAAAAGACAACCAACAATCATATAGATAACGATGCAACATGTCTGTAGTTCTAAGAAAATAGCCAGAACATGTTACACAATAGTACAATACGATACAATAGAAAGTACAAGTACAACAGAACAAAACAAAACAGCCGGCAACATCGCGAGCCTAAGATCGGTCCCATGCTCCCCTACTGCTCAGCCACAATCATGTACCTGTATAGGGACCCTTGACCTTATCCACACCTACAACAAAACAGTATGTTTGGGCAGAATACATGACCCAAATAGGGTGTGATAAATAAATCCCACTAGGCACCCACCAAAGGCCCGTGCTCAACTGTGTGTAAACATGCAATAGTAGTGTGAAAAAGTAAATGAAATAAAATAATCAGTACTCAAAAGTAACTAACTTTAAAAGTTATATTTCCATTTTAATATTAATTTAATCATTCAATTTAATGACATTATGAGTTCATCATAACCAATCCCTCAGGCTAATCGGAATCTTTCCCTCAGGAAAATTTAGTAAAACCACGCCCTCAGGCTTTCCCTCAGGCTATCGAATATTGCCCTCAGGCTATTCAGAACCTTGCCCTCAGGCCTTTCCATCAGACTCAATAGAATCATTCCCTCATGCCAAACTGAAATGAAACCCTTAGGTAATTAGAATCTTTCCCTCAGTATAAACAAGCAATTCCCTCAGGTTAAGCAGTACCTTTCCCTCATGTTAAACAAACACTGCCCTCAGGCTAAACAAACCATTCCCTCAGGCTAAAGAGAACACTACCCCCAGGAACAAGTAACCGGGCCGAGCCCAAAGCAATAAAATTTAATTTATATACAATTCCTATCAAGTAAAAAGTAATGCACAATATATATGTGGCATAACCTCGGGTATCCTGGTCAAACGGCTAAATAGAGGAACGCACCCCAGGGTGGTCCTGGATCCAAGCAGCGATCCAAAACAACAGTTTATTATCACATTTAATTACCTATACAATTATAGGTATTGAAAACAGCCAAGGACTCTGTCACATGACACCCCAACTTGGTTTCGTAGCACAATGGTACACACAAACACACAACAGTTGGATTTTAAACACCAAGCCACCTACCTCAAACGCCCCTGATCGGTATACTTGAACTACGATCCTCAAATCGTCTAAGAAAGAAAAATATCTGAGGTGAAGTAAAACCCATTCAAACGTAAATAACTTTCCCTCGGGAAAGAATTGATAAAAACAGCTTAAGGAGAAGGAGAGTCTTACCCGTACGGTTCCAACGAGTTCGATAGAGGTGGAAACAGATTCACGGCGTGCGATTTGGAGCTCCTCAAAGGTTTGACCCTCTCTCCCGACTCCTCCTCTAGTTCTAAGCCTTCCCTGTGAATAGGGGAGGCTACTGCCCATTTTAAGCGAAAAAACAGACTACATGACATGTAGTTTTCATTTTTTAACTGTTCCTTCAGCGGCTTCTCGCCAGCGTGGAACTATTCATCTGTCGACATAAGTACACGACGTGTGAAACCTGAGTGCACGACATGTACTTCCGTTCAACTAGCCACCACCTTACTATTTTCCTGCCGACTGAATACATGGCGTGTAAATACCCACTACACGGCGTGTAGTTGGTTTTTACACCCATTTTCATCGACAAGGTTACACACCCTATGTACTCATTCCACATGGCCAAAGTACATGGCGTGTGGAAAAGTACATGGCGTGTAGTCACTAAATTTGGGATTTTCTCCCATTTTCCCTATTTTCTCAAAAACACTTAAGGAAAAGAGAAAAGAAGAAACCCATACCTCAAGAATAAGAACTGGGTTCTTACAATGGGAGAGAAAAGAAATCTTCAAATTGAATATGTGCACATAGTGACAGTACATTGACGTATTTCCAGAGGATTTACCTGGACATCCTCAAGAGCAGGAAGTTGAGTTCTCTATTGATTTAATTCCTGATGCAATACCTATATCAAAGACTCCCTATAGAATGGCCACTTTGGAATTAGTAGAGCTAAATAAACAAATAGAGGATTTGAGTGAAAAATGATTTATTTGACCTAGTGTTTCTCCATGAGGATCCCCTATCCTCTTTATCAAGAAAAAAGATGGATCCATGAGGCTTTTCATTGATTACATGGAAATCACGGCTATTACAACAAAGAATAAGTATCCTCTGCCCCAAATTGATGATTTATTTGACCAACTTCATGGAGATCAATACTTTTTGAAGATTGACCTTTGATTCGGATATCATCAACTGCGTGTGAGGAATGAACATATTCTAAAGACAACATTTCGAACCAGGTATGAGCATTATGAGTTTAGAGTGATGCCTTTTGGACAGACAAATAAACCCTCTATTTTCATAGATTTAATGAATAGAGTTTTCAAGGAATATCTTGATAACTTTGTTGTGGTATTCATCTATGATATCTTGGTATACTCAAAAAGCTATGAAGACCAAAAGGATCATTTGCGAACTATTCTGAAAACTCTTAGGAAGAAATCAATTATATGGGAAGTTTAGAAAATGTGAATTCTGGATTCAGTCGGTTTCTTTTCTAGTCCATATTTTCTCTAAGGATGGAATCCTAGTTGATCCTGCAAAGACAAAGGCAATCCAAGAATGGCCCATTCCAACAAACATAACTGAGGTACATAGTTTTATTGGCCTAGCAGGTTATTATTGGCGTTTCGTGCAGAATTTTTCCCCACTAGCTAACCCACTAACGAAACTCACACGTAAAAGGGTTAAATTTGTTTGGACAAAAGATTGCGAAGAATGTTTCAAAGAACTGAAGAGAAGATTAGTCAATGCTCCTATATTGACTTTACCATTGGGGAATGATGAGTTTCTTATTTATAGTGGTGCTTCAAAGAAAGGAATTGGTTGCATCCTTATGAAAAATGACATGGTTATTTCTTATGAATCACGAGAACTAAAAGTTCATGAGAAAAACTATCCTACTCATGATCTTGTTTTAGCTGCTGTAATCTTTGCTTTGAAGATATGGATATAATATCTCTATGGTGAAAAATATGAGATTTATACTGATCACAAGAGTTTGAAGTATATTTTCTCACAGAAAGAACTCAACATGAGGAGAAGGAGATGGCTTGAACTACTCAAGGATTACGATTGCATGATACACTACCACCCAGGGAAGGTAAATAAGACGGAGGATTCTTTGATTAGAAAGGATCATGGAATTTTGAATAAGATGAGAGTTGAAAGGGATCCTGTTTTCATGGATCAAGTAAATATGGATATAGGAATAACCATGGAAGGTGAAACATCAATTAATTTTCAAATGGTTGTCAAACCATCTTTACTAGAGAGGATAAAAAGTTCTCAAGCTGATGATGAGGAGTTTCAAAAGAAGATTAAAACTATGAGTGATGGGAGATTGAGTGACTTTGTATATGAAGATGGAATTTTTAAATTTGGGAAGAGTCTTTGTGTTCCCGATATACCTGATCTAAAAAGGGAATTTTTGGATGATGCTCATAGTTTTAATTTCTCTATACACCCTGGTGGCACTAATATGTATAGAGATTTGAAGGAACATTTTTTGTAGGACAACATGAAGTGGGAGATTGATGATTTTGTGTCAAGATAAATGGTTTGTCAATAAGTGAAAGCTGGAAGGAAACAACCTGGAGGAGCACTGCAACCTCTTCCCATAACTGAGTGGAAAAGGGATAATATCATGATGGACTACGTCATGGGACTACCAAATAATCCTAGAAGGAACAACACAATATGGGTCATTATTGATCGTCTTACCAAGTCATCACATTTTCTTTCTATAAGAGAAGATCTTCCACTTGAACGTCTAGCAAGACTATATATTAAGGAAGTTGTGAGACTTCATGGAGTACCCCTATCGATTTTTTCTGATCATGATCCACATTTTACATCAAGATTCTAGAAAAGTATTTAGAAGTCCCTAGATAATGATCTTCGTTTGAGCACTGCCTACCACCCACAAACTGATGGAAAATCAGAACAGACTCTTCAAACATTGGATGACATGTTGAGGTTTTGTTCACTTGATTTTCAAGGCATGTGGGATCAGTATATACCTCTCATAGAATTTTCCTACAACAATATCTTCCATTGAAGTATTCAGATGGCACCCTATGAAGCATTGTATGGGAGAAGATGTTGTACAACAACTTACTGGGATGATGTTGGTGAAAGAAAGCTCGTGGTCCCAGAACTTGTTGAAGAAACAACGGAGAAGGTGAAGATTATCCAGAACCATATCAAAATATCTCAAAGTAAGAAAAATAGCTATATAGATAACCGAAGGAAGGATATGGAGTTTTAAGAAGGAGATCACGTTTTCTTAAAGGTATCTCCATGGAAGGGTATTATACGATTCGGTAAGAAGGGAAAGTTATGTCCCAGGTACATTGGACCTTTTGAAATTCTGGACTGAATTGGAGCCGTATCCTACTGTTTGGAAATGCCACAAAGTCTCTCCATGGTTCACAATGTGTTCCACGTGTCAATGTTAAGAAAGTACATGCCAGACCCAACACATGTACTCACTTATAAAGAAGTAGAACTTGAGCCAGATCTATCTTATTGTGAAGAGACTATCAAGATTCTTGATACTAGAAAACAAGTATTAAGAAATCGGACATCTCGTCTCGTAAAGGTTCTATGGAGGAACCATAAGATGGAGGAAGCAACGTGGGAGCCGGAGGAGCTCATGTAAAAGACATGCCCGAATCTTTTTAGGTAATATTTTGTGAATTTCTAGGATGGATTTTTTTTGTAAGGAGGGGAGGATGTAACAACCCAAGGTTTTGAAAATAAATATAGAATGCAATTTTATAATCTATCCATTAAACACAAATTTTCCTCTTCTATGTTTTGAATTTCAAAAAAATGGTCATCTAGAGTTGTGTTCAGTAAGTCATTTGGAGTCTGATAGAACAAACTTGATTTTTGGTGAATAGTAACATACCCATATGAATAGTAATATGACCCTTATGAATAGTAAATAATAATATTATTTTATTTTCTTAAGGCAATAAGATAATGAGATCTTAATTAGTTTTTCAATTGGAAGTAAAACTAATTGCACATTAAGATTGTTATTTTCTAAATTAACTATGACTTTATTTAAAAATTAAATTAATAATATTTATAAAATTATTTTTGAAAAATGGATTTCACTTTTAAATTCTACACGTCAAAAAATGGTTAGGGTGAATTTTGGGAATTTTTCTGAAACAATTGATTTTTTGTTGAATAATAAAAATTACAGTTTTTAGTTTCGGTGTGTTTATGACGTCATTAATGATGTAATAATGATGTCATAAATCTAGTCAACTTAGTTATAGTTAAATAAGATGTGAGGTTTCCCAAGTGGCTTTAACCATGAGCAAATACCATGGGCAAGCTCATGGTTTTTCAAATACCACCCATGAGGTATCCCGTGGAAATTTTTAAAATAATCCCTCACTTTTCCTATAAATACCAAATCTTCCCTGAATTCATTTCCAATTCTTCCTCAAAGAAGATCTGGCCTCATTACCTTGATATTAGTCCTTCCAAGGTTTCCCCAAGCCCTCAAGGTCCTAACATTCAAGCTCTAAGGGTTACTCTACAAGGTAAGAATATCCTCAATTTCTTTCTTTTTCCTTTCAAGTTCTCTTTTATGTGGTATATCTTTCAAGTTTTCATAACATGTTATTATTTTTATTCTTATTCTTGATCAACTCTATATTATGATTCATTTCTGGATAGTTGAACCTTTTCCCCCCTCTTTTTAATATTTTCTAAAAACATGTTGCGTAGCCGTTTGGGTGCCGAATTTTTGTAAGTGATTTCAAAGTTATTCTTTTATTTTGTGTTCTTTATTATTTCTTCATCTATTATTACCCAAGAGGAATGAAATATCTAGAATCTTGTATATT
Organism: Viscum album; assembly: GCA_963277665.1. Lineage (NCBI taxonomy): Eukaryota > Viridiplantae > Streptophyta > Magnoliopsida > Santalales > Viscaceae > Viscum > Viscum album. The sequence goes on along the minus strand of OY728156.1, from coordinate 2,107,654,880 downwards.
CTAGATGTTCTCATGTTTATGGGAAATTCATCATCAATCTTCTTATTTTCCCCCACTTGTTCAAGGAATTAAAAACATTGTCCGTGAGGTGTCGAATTACCGACATCGTAGATGATGCGATTTTAATTTTCATTAATTCTTTCAAGTCTGGTCATGAAACCATTTATATGGTTAAAACAAGTTATAATATATGTGTTATGATTCACCCATGGTTCTGTAATTCTTTGGTACTCAGGTTCTATATATAAAACAAAATGAGGTTGTTATTATCAAAGAACCACTAAAACGATCTAAACAAACATCATTAATGTTTTAACTAATGAATCACCATCATGGTATATAACCCAAAATCATTATAAGATAATTTATATCTCCATAATTTAGTTAATAATATGTATTAACAATTCTGTATGTTTAACCATGTTACAAATGAAATTCCATTCATGGAAACAAGTAAACGAACCATGAAAACCAAGGAATAAAATGCTTTCAAAACATGAAAATTGAACCAATTGAACCCATAGAAAGGGAAATGAATGAACCTAATAAGGTTATAATAAATCAATTAAATGTATATGAGGTTATGTAAATATTAATTAATGAATCTAAATTTGTTAATTCAGGTCATTAAACAAACGAAGAACACACTCGAGCATAAGGTAAGGGGTTTCTCATCTCAATTTCATTTCTTTGAGATATCCATTATTCGCCCATTATTCCTTATATTTACTATATGTATACTTCCATTTGATATATAATAACATTATTCTATTTACATTCATTTTATTCAATGATTCACTTGATGGCTATTAATTTCTGGTGATACGGTTCGACTGATTACATTGTGGTATGGGACTTTGTCTCAACTACCTTTTCGTTGTGACTAACTTTTTATTATGCACCTAATAATCCTTATGTGGTGTACCTACTACCAATTTGAGATAAATTTTCATTTGAAATTATATTTATATTAAATATCCATAATATCATGTCATGGATATGTTTGTTTTTAAAACCGTATACCATCTTAGATACGGTGTTTATTTGGAAAGTTAATTTAATTATGGAAATATTGATGAATCCATATAATCTACTCTATACGGATATTGAAAAGGCTTATTTATATTGTATTGAATAAATTTTTAAAGAATTATTTAGACATGCAGTGGAATGTGGGGATCTCTATAGCCTTTCGATGCATCGGTAGTTCTCATGAGACAAAACAGTTTGGCGACAAACCCTTCGAGTTTGTTTCCAAAAATCAGAAGGGTTTCTACCCATAGAACTAAACCGTTTTTACGATATTATGGTTTCATGTTCCAGATACATGATGTACAATTAATAAAAATTCTCTTTATTCATTATCAGTTATTATTCTTATCCATGAGGTTTTCACAATGACAAAATCTATGGATGCCGTTTTATTCTCAGTTTTTAATGGCATCAGTTGTTCATTTATTCACTATGCCACATTGATTATGTCATATTGATTGTGATTCACTTATTATTATACCCATGATTCTACTATTTGTAACCCTTACTGAGAATTTGAGCTCAACCTTTCTATTGTCTACCTTCAACAGGTGATGAAGAGAAGATTGAGTTCCTGGGGATGTCGTTTTTAGTTTTTGTTATGGGTTGTATTTTGTAAACTTTTTCAATATAATTTGAGTAACATCTATGTATCTAGTTTCTTCAAGACTACTAAAATAATAATTACTTTGGGATTTTTATTCCTTCTAACCATTCCAATATCACAAGTAATGCATCAGCTCCAGCCTAGAGGGGTCAGGGTGTTATAAGGGTCATAATAAAAACTATTATGTTTTCTGTCATAAGGGAGAGAAAAATTAATCCTATACTATTCATGACCAAAATGAAAATATTATAATAGAGAATTTGATATTTGATTTATTTTTATTAATTAATAATCACGAGGAAGAAAATATTAAAATTAAATAAGCTAATGGTATGAGTTTATATGATGTAACTAATGAAAATGATAACGTTAAGAGAGTGAAAAAATTGATGGATGATGCAAGGAATACTATATATTGGCCATATATTAAAATAAAAAATAATAATTTTAATACAACTATATCATGGAAAAAATTTATATTGAATTTATATTACTGATATAAATTATCATTTAAAGGACTTACTTATTAATGATGCATATATTCCCTAAATTAATTATATGAAATAGAAATTAATTAATCAAATTTTATTTTCAATAATAAAATTCATTATTTCACAAAATATTGCTACTTATTTTGTAGAGAAACTATTTTTTTCTAAATAATTATGAAGAATGTTGTAGATATAAATGGAAACCAAATGTAGATAGAACACCATTTTGTGTGCTAAAAAAATTAATGCGACACTTTTCATTAATTTCTAGTCTTGAAAATAGTTTCATGTTTGATAAAATGTCATCAAATATGTGAATTCATGATTATGAGAGAATTAAATATTATGATGAGTTGGTTTATCCTACAGATAGATTATAATGGAGGACATTTGATGCAAGATATCATGAATTTTAATCCAATGTGCATAATGTGAGGTTGGTTATATCATTTGATGATTTTAATCAGTTTTGTCAGATTTTTACTTTACACAACACATGTCTAGATTTCATTTATATTTATAACCTACCTCCTTGTATTTTTATGAAAATAAAATTTAATTTCTTGATTATACTCATATTTGGACCTTATTATCTTTCAAATGATATAGATGTTTACTTGAAATATGTAATAAAAGAGTTAAAGCATCTTTATAATGTGGGTTTAAACACATATATTGCTTATTCTAAATATATATTTCATATTCTTGCTACAATTAGGTGTACAATAAATTATTTTCACACTTATGAAATAATGTTTAGCTAGATCATGTAGGTTAAACTATCCTGCCTTGTTTTTATGAAGGATAAACGATTCAAAAGGATTACATTCATCATAGTTTTAGATTGACGTGGCATGGATGATTCTTTCTAATGTATAATGCATATAGGAAAAATATTTTAGGGTTTAATAATACCACTGAGAACAAAAATCCACATCAATGTATGTCTATAGATTATGTTCTTAATTAATTTAAAGATGTTGGTTTTTTATTTAAGAAAGGCCATATGAAATCTTGAAATATGAAGAATATTTCCACTAAATCCAATTAAAATTGTAAGAAGAAAATAATTTTCTTGGTTTATCCTTATTACTCAACCAATTTATTACATCATTGTTTAGACTTAATGAATATTGAGAAAAATATATATGAAATTCTACTTTCAATCCTTCCAAATGTTAAGAGGATGACTAAAGTTGGTTTACAATCTCAACATGACTTGGTGGATTGGTGTATCAAACAAGAACTGCATCGTATGTGTATCAATTAAAATAAATGGAAAGTTATATGTGATTTTTATATAATGAAACATTTATATAAAATGAAATTTTTGGAAGTACTAGTGAATGTCATGGTTTTTGATATTCATTCCTGAAATATATCAAAATAGGTTATCAAAAGAGTGGCGAAACTAGAATCTATGAAAACTCATAACTATCGTATACTTGTTCATTAATTGATTCAAATAAAAATCCATAATTTACTATATAAAAATGTAATAATGATATTGATTTTATTATTCTATTTTTATAGATAAATTTTTGACTGAAGGTTTTCTATGTATTTCATGGAAAAAAATTGGAAAAAGGAACCATTAATTTTGTGTGAGTAATTGAAAAATATTCCACCATATTTTTTCACTTTCATGCTTCATCAAATTTCCCACCTTCAAACTAAAATAATTCCACTACAAAAAAAGCGACTTGTACCAAAATTGTTTTTTATTAGATAATATATATGTTGGTAAAAATAAGTAATCACAATAGATATTATGTTTGATATTATTTATAATCATCAAAAAATAAATCTACCATTAGATATATCTATTAATATTAATTAATTAATTTCAAAAATTAAATGTTTCACTTTATATTTTCAACACCAACAATTATTTAAATGAAAAATGAAAATATTATTATTAGTTATTTTAAAAAAAAGATTTCACCAATGAATATATTTGTTGTGATATATCATCCAATAACAAAATATATATTTCCAATTATTTAATAATATCTAATAAATATTTAGTTGCACCACATGAATTTCAAAAAAAATATGTGTTTATATATTGAATTAAAATATTAATAAATTATCAATGTTTCATAAAAAATATATATAATTATTGATAAATGATTTGAATTTCTAGTGACTTGAACTATAACAAAGTAATAACTACAACCTAGATTAAAAATAATGGATGTAAGTGATACTAATATGATTGGACAACAAATAGATTTTTTTAGAAATATTATATTTTTATTACATTTAAATAATTATGCCTGAATGGCCTGAAGACCTTCATTTTTATTAATTTTTGATAACCCCCCTTTCAAGGGTTGAGGGGGATCCCTTACTAGGCCCGTAAGCTCAGAAATTACATGGACCGTAGGCTTAGGAGATTACATGACCCAAAGGTCATAGGAAATTCAACCAGACTATCTACAAGGAACTTCCCCTCCCCAGCATCTGCATCTTGATAGTAACTCTCCACCTTTGCATGACTGTCTGGCTAGGCTTCCCCTGCAAGCACATGCTGGAACATTTAAATAATTATATTATTTTATTATACTTATTAAATTTTTGAAATTTAATAATATTTCATGTTATAATGTTAATATTATTTTTTATTACATGTCATATTAATTATTTATATGTCATATTTTTATAAACTTTTATAATATTATATGTTATATGAAATTTCCTCACCAGGTGTTTGAAGGTTTATTGGCTGACGATCTTGATCATGTTGTTTGTTCATTATCCATTATTGTGATTTGGGGTCATAGGCTTAAGGGAATATCTAATCTCATGGAACTTTAAAAGGTTTTTTTCTATTCAACTAGCATAAAAAATCATCTATTTATTCATTCTATATTTTATTTAAATTATTTATGATCTACTCAAAATGAATTTAGTCATTTTCATTGCTTCCTCTATGGAAAGACACTGGATATTGTGTTTTTTGGATTTTTTGTATATCATTTATAGAGGATATTTTTTATCACTATTGGGAAATGTGCAGTGAAGTGTTATTCGCTTATCAAATTTTTCCTCAGTCTTGAATTAAAAAGTTTCAATGAGGTTATCTTGTGCAGTGACTATTTCATGCACCATTAGTGAGTGAGATGGGGGTACTCCTGGATTTGTTAATTGTTTCATCTATGGGTTTTATATCGTCATCATTGTTTTGTTCCGTTTGACTAAGGATCATAGATTGCGTGATATTTTCACCAACTCTAACCAATCATATTAATTTTAGCTGATTTAGTTCTTATTTCATGAAGCTTAGGGGCTATGTAGTTTAATTGATCATAAATCTATAGGGTCATTATTTTGGTGTTTTTTCCTTACTAGGATTTTTATGGATATGCGGTATGGTAGACTATAATTTAGTGTGAAATCTATTATTAACATAATTGATTGCATATTTATAAAATATAAATGCATGCTTAAATTTATAAAACTATTGGGATTTATTTATAAATTTCATCTAGATTATAGTGGTTCTCAATAAATCCTCAAAATAGATTACATGTAGTTGAAAAATAGATATGACAATATGGAGACAAAAATTTATTAATAAATCCTAGTCAACCCATTTACGACACATTGATTAACCATTTATACTAAATTATAAAATATGTGGATAGTTTTTATTACATTAATATGTATAATTCAGAAACCAAAATTATGAAATCTCTTTTCTATGATCGAGTAAAATTTGAGCAAGCATACCCTATTTCCCTTAGGGAATATCTTAATTTTAGATGCATTATGATTTCTATACAAATTTGGAAGTATTATGCTTTTAGGGGGTTTAAATCCTTTCTATGCACGAGGAAGAATTATATTTTATCTATTTTATGGTTCCACATTTTTTCGAGTAATTTCAATGAATGGGATTTTCAAGGTTCTCATGGTTCTATTGATCAATTCTATTCATTTCTTTTTTTTCATCTCTATCCACAAAATTAGTTCTTTCTTCTTTAAAATTTGTATAGCATCCTGTTTTGGATTATCTGATTGTAGAATTAATCTAATCATGTGAAATGTGTATAATTATAAACTTGAAAAATATATTTCATATGGTGGGTCTCATTCTATGAGTTATAATTACTTGTATTTAATTTTAAATTATGATAGGCAATGGTGGTATACATGTTTTTTGAGGTAGTTAAGTACTAATTTCTAACATCAATCCATGTTTCATGTTAACTAGTTAATTTACTTGATAGAATTGAATTTTTATTAATCATTATCAGTTTAAAATATAGATATATAAAATTTTATTTTCTTAAAAGATATTACTAAATTAATAATTACATATTTTCCTTGTAGAATTGTTTTTTATGCTATGTATAACCTTGATGATTTATTTAATTCTACTGTCTCATTTCCTCTTGGGTTTTTGAAGATTTGTGTTTATGTATATTATTCGGGGGTATAAATATACTACTCAACTAATAGATCAATATTTCATTAGTTTATCCCATATCGGTTGGATTTTTTTCTCTTTTTGTTCAATCAAAGAAATCCATTGATGTGATTGTTATCTTTTCTCAATGAAGTCATGACTACTACCATTATATCATACACACTTTTATATGATTTATGTCTTCTTATATTACACAAAAAACAACTTGACGTATCCATGGGGATGCTATTATCTAGTGGTCGAACATAATTAGGTGTTTGAGTTTATGTTACACATAGAATGATAAGTTATTTCTACTATTACATTACACACACAGACATCTATGTTATATAAGTAGTTAATATAGTTACACATAGAATGACACACAAATGTCTTCTGATATTACACACATAGACTATAATATGGTTAGTCTTCTAGTATGTGTGTAACCCTACAACAATTTCTAACACTATATTATATTTTTATATGTATAAGTTTTACAGTTACATTTTTTAGTATTCATACTTCGATGTTCATAGTGTTAGTGTTATAAAATAATATACCTATATCCATTTTTTCATCGATGAGATATATCTATCTATTTACTTATTTTTATTATAGGATCCAGTTGATTGAGTTGATAGTTTTGGACTATGTTCCTTCTTTATCAAAGAATACAACTTTTGATGAATGTATGGTGGTACCCAACCACTATATCTCTATCTCTATTTTTGTGTGTATATATGTATATATATTTTGTATTTGTTTTAGAGAGAAAAATTTGTTTATTATTGTAACGCCCTGACCCCAGTTATCCAGAGTCTGTGTATTATTTTAATACATTGGCATGATTACAAGGAATCAACTCCCAAAGGACCGATTAGTTTAGCAGACTTGGAAAATAGATTACATACATGAATGTTACATTTCACTTTAAGACATACAAAACAACATAAATAATCTTTATGAATGCCATTATTCCCTTGGATTAACCATGTATATCAATCAAAATACACTTATTGGAATCCTAGGTAAAATAAAACCTCGAAAGTGGTGAGCTCATACGCTCAGTAAGGGTAAGAAATATAACAGAAACTTTCATAAATAATCATAAACATTTAAGGCAGTGTATAAAAAACAAAAGCCTTTTAAACTTGAACTTCAACATAATATGACAGAAATAAAATGAAATAATGCCATTTTATTATTTACATGGATATTATACTAGTCAAATAATCACATGAAATATCACTAACCACTTTCATAATGATGGAATGCATAATGCCGAACTTCAATTTTTTTTTTCAAGGCCTCGTGCCAAGACCTAAGGGATAACTGTAACCGGAACCCAAACCGGAGAGCCTCTATAGCCAGAATCCAAACCGAAGTGCCTCTAATAACCAGACACCAACCAAGAGTGCCTCTAATAACCGGACACTAACTCGGAGGGATTACTTTTACCGGTCCCCAACTCGGAACATACTAGTCCAACACATTCATCTTAAGAAGAGGATGAAATATAACATAAGCATTCGTATTAAAAATAGCATACAAAATTCCAAAACATTAATCATAATCCATTAATGGAATAAAAATATCTCATCTATTGTCAATCGTATCATAAAAGCATAAATACAATATAAAAGATTTTTATCATAATAAATCAACTTCAAACAAGTGTAAAATTTTTCAAAGGATGTTGACATAGATGAAATAAAAACTATTTGAGAGAAATATCTCTTTTTTCATGAAAACATTTTAAAGTCACACAATTTGGAAAAGAAGTCCTTTAAATAAATTTTTGAATCAAAGTGTCCCATACCACTTTGAAACTTTTGAAAGTAATTAACATTTTAAAAACATTCATGTCCATATAAATAAATCCTTAAAAACCATTTTGAAGATATGGACATTAATGAGAATGATTTAGAAGAATAAATATTTAAAACATTTGAAATTATGTTTTAGTAAAAAGTCCCTTAAAATAATCCCCTTGAAAAATATTTCATAAAACATGGACATGGATAATAAATATGTCCCAGTATATACTTACGTAAAAACAAGCTCGGATAATAAAAACATTGTGAAATTAACCCTTACCTTGCACTTTCCTTTAGTCGAGGGTACGTTTAACCTCCTGTACGAAGATCATAGTATGTTATTAAATCATACCAGAACAATATTAATATTTATGATATCATACGTGATTAATTTATGACTTTATACTACCCATTTAATAATAATTTCCATGTTAAATTAACATTTTGGGTAATAACCGCTTTCTTTATCGTATGTGTTTTAACTTGTTACTCTTGTTTGTATCACTTAGATCAGGATTTAAATAATTCCAGAATATAAAACATGATAAATATATCATATATATATATAATACAAATATTTATAATAGACATATATACGAAATGGAGAACACTATTTATGGAGACGGTAGTCCGTACGTACGCATAAACGCTGTTTCTGTTTTCATATAGTATTGAACGAAAGTAAGTGAATAAGTTATATGTAAGTACATAAATACTTATATATATAAATATATATATATATATATATCTATAGTAGCATTATTATTTCATATATTACATACTTATTAGTAATATATATTTTTATAATCGTCGATGAATGGTGAACTTGGAAATGAATCTCATCGCGTCGTGGAGACGGTATTCCGTACGTACGCACGAGCGAAAATATCATTCTTTTGATATTAAAATAATATATAATTGAATGATATATAATATATACATAATCCTTATAATTTTATATTTATTATTTACATCAAATAAACATCATTATTATACTCATCCAAATAATAATGTATTGAATAACAATTACACCACGACGTGGAGACGGTAAGCCGTACGTACGCACGTATGGTGACATGTCATTTAAAGGATGGATAGATTACTGAATTTGGTTGTACCATATTTATAATAAAATCAAAATATATAGGATATACTGGAGTTATTATTTTATAATATAAATAACAAAGAAAGAAGAAGTTGAAGAAGAAAGGAACTTGAAAGAGGGTGGCAAAAATATTACCTCTTCTTCGGGTTCTTCCTTTTGATTTGATCAAAAGGGATCCTTAGGTTGGATTTATGATCAAAATAAGGCCTCTAGGTTGAAGTGAGTGAAGTTGAGAGAGTATTTGGGTAGGGTTTGGCCGATCCAAAAGGCTTTGACGGTGTGTATAATTGGTTAGAAGTTGGGTCCTTTTTTAAGGGGGAGGAGGGGCTCTTTATGAAAAACTTAAAGTATTAATTTATAATAAATTCATATTCAGTTTCTAATGGATCCAAAGTATATTATTAAAAGTCTAAGGTGGGTGTGGGTCTAAAAATTTTCAACTAATATATTTTAGACAGGTTTGAGTCATTATATTAACCTTATCTTTTAGTTTTAACTCTTAGTTAATTAGATTGACATTTACAATGTCACTTTGTATTTTAATATTATATAGTTAATAAACTTGATATATACATCCAAGTGACCCCAAAGTGGTACATTAATAATACAACAACAATGATATAAGTCTTTTGGCCGAACCTTATATTATTAGGAATAGAATATAAATTAATAATATAATATTTTTTTTAAAAATTCATTTATTTCAATTTTGACACTACTCAATAATTGATTTTTGTTAAAGTCTTAAAAACTTTATTAATTCGAAAAAAAATTATTTAAGCAATAATAACATGGAATATTAACCAATAAAATTCGTTTATGTGATCAAAATTTCCAAATTATATTTATTTTAACATTTATAATACCAATTATTTGATTCTTTCATTAATAAGGAAAATATTGCATCATTATTGTGTCATATATATTTTTAATTTTTGAATGTCTAAAAATTATAAATAAAATACTATTATTTAGGAAATCTTTTTTATATTTCTAATTAATATTTATAATTGAAAATATAACATATATAACCCTATGTAAAAATTGTTTTGCTAAAAGATATAAGCTTATGTCATTTTTGTATTTACTTTAACTTAATTAATATAAAGTGTCCCTATCACCTACAAGTGGCTCCATGGGGTCCCAAAAATCGACCCAAAGATGCCCATGGTCGGACATATATCCAAAAATAAGGATAGGACACGTTTTAGGGTAATTTATTATTATTATAATATTATTTTTAACCCTTATTTACCGGATTTACCCTTTAACCATGGTAAATAAAATATTTACCGAAGTAATTATTCAAAATGTCTAAAAATAAAAGTTACCTATTTACAAAATTTGGAAATCCTGATTCCAAATATGGAATCCATTTTTTCAAATTCAAAACACAGAAGTGGAAGAAATTAATTTAAAATTAATTCCCATTGCCAAGACAAAAAGTGTGTTTTTAAGATATAATAACTATCAAAAGATTGACACTTGTTTATGTCCGGTTTAATTTTGAAATTATGTCCAATGACCAACAATGTATTAAATGGTAAAAATTTATTCTAAATATACCTTAAAACCACTCAAATTTATAATTTATCACTATTAATTATTTTGACTAAAAAAGTTTTTTTTAATTAAAATTTATTAATTTTCACTATTCATCAAAATATAAAAGTTATCCAAAAAGTACCAAAATTTCACCCTATGCTAAATTCGATATTAAAAATACAAAAATGACATCCATTTTTAGAGAAAAAATTTATAAAAATTTAAAAAATCATTATTACTATTCATAATGGCTTTTGAACGGCTTGTTTGGTAAGTCATGGTGCGTTTGAACTCGGTGTTGCGTGTAGTGCAAGTTATTGAATTATTTTTAAGAAGTAACACACTATGAAATCTTGGGGTGTTACATTCTTCCCTCCTTCAATAAATTCCGTCCTCGCAATTTGATATTGTTTTTCGAAAAAAAATGTTGAAAATTGAAAATACCATTGTGGGAAAACCCACATCGGAAATTTGGTTAATAAAATTTAGTCTTAATAAGAGGAAAAGAGAAATGAAAGGGTCACCACCAAATTATGATCTCGATTAGGAGAACATTGGTGGTAATTAGAGACATATAATTGGAGGAAAAACATGAATATTTATAGGTAGTGATTGAGGTCATCAATCACAAACAAGTTTAAAATTGAGGTCCTTAAATTCATCAATCTATGATGATTTGAAATACCATCAGTTCAAAAAAACATAAGGTATTAGGATAACACATTTTTGGTTTTAAGATCCCTTCAATTAATTTCTTCATAGAATAAAAGGTGAAGAAAAATATATACTTGATAAGTAGAGTTTCATCCTTTAACTAATTTCTACCACAAACTCATCTTTCACTCTCAAAGATAATAGAACTTAAAAAAATATTCTATTTATCCTATTCTTTTGGGGTTAAAAAAATTAAATTTAAAATTCATATACTAGACCTTCTTAAAATAAACTTATTTATCTAATCCAGGACATCTCGTGGGCCAGTGGCAGGTGATACACCCTTGTCGCCCTTCAGTTGTGGGTTCAAGTCTCACGACCTTGCCGGATGCGACGGGTTGTCGCCCGACCTCCGGATTGTCCTTTTTATAACAATCCAAAAATAATCTTCAGAAATTATTTAACCTTTACAATTGTATAAAATGTAAAATATAATCCATTCCACCCTTTAGACTTATCCAAAATACTTCTGTAAACTCTCAATCCAAAATTTATATGAAAGATAAACATAATGTAGATCCTTTTTACCCCGTAATAGAATGTGAATACCTTCATCATGTATTCTTTTAAAACATTGAAACATCCTGAAATACCATAAAACCTTATTCATTACATTCATTCTCCCTTATTCCTTATAGAATACTGGATATACTTCATCCATCCAAAAATGTTGTAAACCCCAACAATAATTGAATATACAAATCATTAATCAGTTTCAAGGCAGTCAAGAATATCCAATATAATTTACCCAAATCAAACATAACTTATTCCAAAATTAGTACCTCAATATTAAGAACATATTAATGTTTATCTTTCCTTTGACCATGTAATTTCCAAAAAAATTTAACTCACTGTAGAGTCACTTTTCTTAGTACCATAAAATCTCAAATCCTCAATGAAATAGTACTACAGTACAATCCTTATTTATTTCCAGTACATCATTGATACGACACTTCAATGAAATAATTCCAAAATAACAACATAAGAACACTAGTAATTCCTATTCATCTGTGGTAGTATGATAACTTGATTATTATCCAATATCTTCATTTTCAGAATAGTCTGATGACTGGGACATTGGTTTGCGTAGTGTCCAAACTTCTTGCAGATGAAGCATTGTACATTTGAAATATTTTTCTTAACCTTGCTGTCACGTACCTAGTGTCGTTTTTCTCCACACTTATAACATACTCCCATTCCCTTCAAGCATTTTCCAAGGTGATTCTTTCTATAGTTATCACATATAGGAAAATCCTTCTTTACCTTATTCCCTTTATCTGTCATTCTCTCTACCATCCTTTCTTTCTCTGGCTTCCCTTTAAAGCCATAGGACTCTAAGAATTCTTTACTTATCTTATCAACACATGATACTATTTATTTATATGATGATAACATGTGGGAGAATATTTCCCTTATAAATTATAGCTTAAGACCATGAAAGATATGATCCTTCTTTCTCTTTGGATCATGTGCATTGATGGAGTTCTCATTCCTTCTACTGGGTTCCATTTCTAAACAATGGCATACACTAGATTAGTTTATGAATAGAAATACCTATTCCCAAACTTGTAAAATACTTAACATAAATTAAATATTTTATGGATATAATCCATAATCATAAAAATGTATTCTTTGAGGAAGTATATACTCATAAAACCTTCATAATTGTTTGTAAAGAAAATGAGAATTATCCTAAGCATATCCCCCGGGAGTGTCATAACCAAGAGTGCAGCAAGGCCCGTTGTCGTGCACTAGTTCCTATTTTAGTCTAGCTCAAAGTGGTGTTTTCCGGTTTTACCCCTAGGTACATCAGTTCCAGAGCCACCTCTACCTGCTCGTATCCAGACATGGATTTATTTCTTGGAAAACTCACAAAATCTCTACAATACCAAAATTCTAGGAAGTTCTTCTATACTAATCCTCAAATTATATCCTAGGGCTATGTGTTCTAATCAGAGTTTATCTAAATCTAGCTTCTAAGGTTATTTCTAAACTTTCTCTGATATCAACTGTAATGCCCCGACCCCAGTTACCCAAAGTCGGTGCATTATTTTAATACATTGGCATGATTACAAGGAATAAAGTCCTGAAGGACCGATTAGTTTAGTAGTCTGGGAAAATATATTACGTACATGAATGTTACATTTCACTTTAAGACATACAAAACAACATAAATAATCTTTATGAATGCCATTATTCTCTTGGCTTAACCCTGCATATCAATCACAATACACTTCTTGGAATCCTGGGAAAAATAAAACATATAAAGGGGTGAAATCAAACGCTCAGTAAGGGTAAGCAATACAGCGAAAACTTTTATAAATAAGAATAAACATTTAAGGCAATGTATAACTAAAACAAAATCCTTCTAAACTTGAACTTCATCATAATATGGCAAAAATAAAATGAAATAATGCCATTTACTTATTCACATGGATATTCTACTAGTCTAATAATCACATGCAATATCACTAACCACTCTCATAATGATCGAATGCATAATGCCGAACTTTAATTTGTTTGTCATGGACTCGTTCCAAGACCTAAGGGATAACTGTAACCGGAACCCAACCCAGAGAGCCTCTATAACCGGAATCCAACCCGGAGTACCTCTAATAACCAGACACCAACCCAAAGTGCCTCTAATAACCATACACCAACCCAGAGGGCTTACTTTTACCGGTCCCCAACCCAGAACATACTAGTCCAACACATTCATCTTAAGAAGAGGATGAAATATAACATAAACATTCGTATTAAAACTAGCATACGAAATTCCAAAACATTAATCATAATTCATTAATGGAATAAAAATGACTCATCCATAGTCAAACATATCACAAAACCTTAAATACAATATGGAATATTTGTATCATAATAAATCAACTTCAAACAAGTGTAAAATTTATCAAAGGATGTTGACAGAGATGAAATCAAAACCATTGGAGAGAAATATCTCTTTTTTTCATGAAAACATTTCAAAGTCACACAATTTGGAAAAGAAGTCATTTAAAGACATTTTTGAATCAAAGTGTCCCATACCACTTTGAAACTTTTGAAAGGAATTAACATTTTAAAAACATTCATGTCCATATAAATAAATCCTTAAAAACCATTTTGAAGACATGAACATTAATGAGAATGATTTAGAAGAATAAATATTTAAAAAATTTGAAATGATGTTTTAGTAAAAAGTCCCTTAAATAAATACCTTTGAAAAATCTTTCATAAAACATGGACATGGATAATAAATATGTCCCACTAGATACTTACGTAAAAACAAACTCAGATAATAAAGAGATTATGAAATTAACCCTTACCAATTTGGTAACTTATGAAACATACACCCTATGTAAGTGGTATCATACAATGAATATGTAAATGCACATAAATTAAAGTGTATTAATTAAATAATACAATTATGGGAAGTACATACACCACAAAAAAGTTAATAGTGGCAATACGGAATGAATCTCATGAGAATAAGGAGTGAGATGAAAACCCCTTACCTTGCACTTTCCTTTACTCAAGGGTACGTTTAACCACCTGTACGAAGATCATAGTATGTTATTAAATTATACCAGAACCATATTAATATTTATGATGTCATACATGATTCATTTATGACTTTATACAACCCATTTAATAATAATTTCTATGTTAAATTAACATTTTGGGTAATAATCGCTTTCTTTATCGTACGTATTTTAACTTGTTACTCTTGATTGTATCACTTAGATAATGATTTAAATAATTCCAGAATATAAAACATGATAAATATATGATATATATTTAGAATATAAATATGTATAATAGATATATATATGAAATAGAGTACACTGTTTATGGAGACGGTAGTCCGTACGTACGCATAAACGCTGTTTCTGTTTTCATATAGTATTGAACGCAAGTAAGTGAATAAGATATATGTAAGTAAATAAATAATTATATATATAAATATATATATATCTCCAGTAGAATTATTATGTAATATATTACATACTTATTAGTAATATATATTTTTATAATCATCGATGAATGGTGAACTTGGAAATGAATCTCATCGCGTCGTGGAGACGATATTCCGAACGTACGCACAAACAAAAATATCATTCTTTTGATATTAAAATAATATATAATTGGATGATATATCATATATACAGAATATTTATAATGTTATATTTATTATTTACATAAAATACACATCATTATTATACCCATACAAATAATAATGTATTGAATAACAATTACACCACGACGTGAAGACGGTAAGCCGTACGTACACACGTTTGGTGACATGTCATTTAAAGGATGGATAGATTACTGAATATGATTGTACCATATTTATAATAACATAAAATTATATAGGAGATACTAGATTTATTATTTTAGAATAGAAATAACAAATAAAGAAGAAGTTGAAGAAGAAAGGAACTTGAAAGAGGGTGGTGAAAATATTACCTCTTCTTTGGGTTCTTCCTTTTGATTTGATAAAAAAGGATCCTTAGGTTGGCTTTATGATCAAAATAAGGCCTCTAGATTAAATTTAGGGAATTTGAGAGAGTATTTGGGTAGGGTTTGGCTGAACCAAATGGCTTTGAAGGTCTGTATAATTGGTTAGAAGTTGGGTCCTTTTATAAGGGGGAGGAGGGGCTCTTTAGGAAAAACTTTAATTATTAATTTATAATAAATTAATATTCGGTTTATAATGGCTCCAAAGTAGATTATTCAAAGTCTAACATGGGGATGGGTAGAAATATTTTCAACCAATATATTTTAGATAGGTTTGGGTCATTATATTATCCTTATCTTTTAGTTTTAACTCTTAGTTAATTAGATTGACATTTACCATGTCACTTTGTATTTTTATATTATATAGTTAATAAAATTACTATATACATACGAGTGACTCCAAAGTGGTCCATTAATAATAACCTAATAATTATATAAGTCCTTTGGCCGGACCCTATATTTTTAGGAATAGAATATAAATTAATAATATAATATTTGTTTTAAAAACTCATTTATGTCAATTTTGACACTACTAAATAATTGATTTTTGTTAAAGTATTAAAAAGTTTATTAATTCGAAAAAAATTCATTTACGCAATAATAACATGTCATATTAACCAATAAAATTCTTTTATGTCATAAAACCTTTCATATTATATTTATTTTAACATTTATAATACCAATTATTTGATTCTTTCATTAATAAGGAAAATACTGCATCATTATTGTGTCATATATATTTTTAATTTTTAAATGTCTAAAAATTATAAATCAAAAACCATTATATAGGAAATATTTTTATCCTTCTAATGAATATTTATAATAGAAAATATAACATATATAACCTTATGTAAAAATTGTTTTTCTAAAAGATATATGCTTATGTCATTTTTATATTTACTTTAACTTAATTAATATAAAGTGTCCCTATCACCTACAAGTGGCTCCATGGGGTCCCAGAAATCGACCCAAAGGTGACCATGGTCATAACTGTATCCACCAATAAGGTTAGGACATGTTTTAGTGTAATTTATTATTATTATAATATTATTTTAACCCTTATTTACCGAATTTACCCTTTAACCATGGTAAATAAAATATTTACCGAAGTAATTATTCAAAATGTCTAAAAATAAAAGTTACATATTTAAACTATTTGGAAATACTGATTCCAAATATGGAATCCATTTTTCCAAATTCAAAACACATAAGTGGCATAAATTAATTTAAAATTAATTCCCACTGTCAAAACAAAAAGCGTGTTTTTAAGATATAATAACTATCAAAAGATTGACACTTGTTTATGTCTGTTTTAATTTTGAAATTCTGTAAAATAACCAAAATTGTATTAAATGGTAAAAATATATTTTAAATATACCTTAAAAACACTCAAATTCATAATTTATCACTATTAATTATTTTTATTAAAAAAGTTGTTTTTAATTAAAATTTAGTAATTTTCACTATTCATCAAAATATAAAAGTTATCCGAAAAGTACCAAAATTTCACCCTAGGATAAATTCAATATTACGAATCCAAAAATGAAGTCCATTTTGAGAGGTAAAATTTATAAAATTTCAAAAAGTAGGTATTACTATTCATAACGGCTTTTGAACGGCTTGTTTGGTAAGTCATGATGCGTTTGAACTTGGTGTTGCGTGTAGTGAAAGTTATTGAATTATTTTGAATAAGTAACACACTATGAAATCTTGGGGTGTTACAATTATATATATTTATCACACTTAAATATTTTGTGATATCTTATTTATCTTAAATATTGTTTACATAAATTTTTTCATTCTTTTGAATGACTGGTTCCCTGGAAGTTGGTTACTTTTTTTAATCAAACTGTTTTACAAACATAGAGCTAAATTATGTGATAAGATAATTAAAGTTGTTTACATAGAATATGATATTTTAATTCATTAATTTTATTTTTATTGTATGAAAAGGTGTATTAATTATTTTTTATTGAATATTATTCATGAAATTATTGAGGTTTAGGATTCAATATAATTATATTTTTATCAAGATTGGTTACATTTTTTCTCTATATATCAGGGTGCATGTTAGATTTAATAGTTATTAGTTATTCATATAATGTATAATTTTCATGATCATTAATTTTTTTGATAGGTATTTTTGAATGGTGAAAACTATTAGTTACTAATATTAAAAAAAATATATAGATGGATTTATTATTCTTCTTTATTCTATAATTTATGACATTGTGATTTATTGGAATGAATTAATTAAAAAATTTAGTTAATAATACTTTTATTTCATTGATTTGAATATTAAATTTCTTTATTTTAGTTTTCATGGATAAGTATTGGAAAAAATGAACTACGATGGACTAATGTTATGTTTCATGCTCTGCATAACCAGTGCAATATACGTGAGAGACTATGCTAAGTCATCCACTATTTCTAGTTTTATATGTTTTCAAGAAGGTTAAACTTTGATCAGTGAGATTATTTTCTTATTAAGATACAGTGTGAACCATGATAGTGAAAAAATATGTGTGAGAGAATTATATTATAGACAAATTTTTATGGAGTTAAATCTGGTGAAGTTTCATGTAAATATTCAAAGCGTTTGAACATTTTTAAAACTATAATAATTTTTCAACATGTTTTTTTAAAATAAAGGCTTAGTTTTTTTTGAGATTAATATAGACTGATTTTATAATTATTATATCATAAATATAATATATATATTATTAAAAAAATAATATAATACTCACAAATAATATTTTATTTAAATTATAATTTATAAATAGATATTAATTATCTGCATTATTTACAAATATTGATAATAATAATACTTAAATATAAATATATCTTATGCATGTGTTTCTAAATATTTTTTCTAATATATAAAATATATGTTGATATTATTATAGTTATAATATAAAAATTTTATTAGTTTAAAATAACATTTAGAGATAATATTTTTATCAAAAATTTAGAGAGAATGATATATCTATTGGTAAAACAATTTACCAATAATAAATATAAATTCACTAACATATATTCCATGTTGGAAAAAGTAAAATTTTCTATAGTGTTCTTAGGGGACCCATTAATTTTCATTGTATGTATCCAACAAAAATAAATATAGACACAATTAATCCTTATATATGGAATAAGAATCATATTGAAGGTTCTATTCAAAAAGGTTATTTTTATCAGGAATGTATATATTTTGATTTAATGTATTTGGATGATGTGAGCATAAGATATAACAAAGCAATGAGAAATGAATATGAGTAGTATGATAATATTGAGCACACTTTTATATCACTTGTTCAAATAGTGGTAATTCTTAGATCTTATACATTGGATATGTTGAGCCTTTAAGAGTGAGAGATAACATATCACATGGTCTTTTTTAACTATGATTTTTTTGATGACTACATAAAGTAAGTAATTTAAAAATGTATATGTTATTTTATACTATTCATTTATATATATATATTAATATTTTACTATATTTTTATGCGTGGAATATAAAATAATTATTTGTATAATTCACCATTCATTACCTTTGAGGAGGAGAGAGAATTTTCATAACAATGATTTTTTTGCTTTGTTGAAATCAAATGTACGACCATTAATTTTATAAAATAAAAACTAAATGTTCATTTAATTTTAATATTTATATATATTTCAAGTATTGACATTATTTTTTGACTCTGTCTCTCAATAGATAAGAGTGTTGGATTTTGGTCCCAATAATTTGGTTTGTGAATGCAAATAACTGGTGATCAATTGATATAAACTTTTGTAACTAATAAATCATTGAACATGATGAAATGACATGATGGTGTTATGTTAGCTACAAAAATATACTATTATACCCTTGCATCAGATTTCTTGACTCAATATGAATTTTTTTTTATTGTGGAGTTATTGAAAAATACTAATATAGGATTATTACTACAATGGTTGAGTTAATATGATTAAATGAAAGTGGTTTGATACAATGATGAAAAACATGACATTTATTAATGAATATGTATTTAGAATTATTGACACGAATTACTTCTTGGATATTGATAGCACATATATTTTGGAATGTATGGTGAAACAAGTGTTTTATATCAAAGATCATATAAGACTTGAATTTAGTGTCACTAATAAAGTGATCTCAAAGAAAATTTTTATGATGGATGGGTTGAAATTGAAACCATCACAACCCTTATTTGTCTTGATTAGTATTTTTCATACGATGACATAAAAATACTAAATGTAAGAGTTAATTGTGAACATGATGTATTGGTTGGTAAAATATAGAAGAAACCATATGTGGTCTCATTTCATTCGATTTATCTTGACTTGGGTCATTAATGTTAGTATTATTCAAATTTATTTAATTTTTTTAGGAATTATCTTGGAATGGTTCATGTTTTTTCTTGTTGGTTTCATTATGTAAAGATAATTTTGGTTTAGTTTTTTTGGTTTCAGTTAATTATACTTATTTCAAGTTCAAAATGGGGAAATTATTTTAAAAACATTCTCTATAGTACAACCCTTAAAAAATACTTTATATTATTTAGAAATAATTTTAAATATATATGAGATGCATATATAAAAGGTAGATGAGCAGTGCCTCAGTTATTTATTCTGATAGGAATTTCAGAATACACTGAAAAATCTTTCACTTATTTATATTCCTTAATTCTTTTACATTTTCATAATTATTATTTCATATATCACATTATATTTTTTAAAATATCTTAACATGATGGTATGAAAATTAATTAATTTTTTTAGAGTTTCATTTTGATAGTAAGATAATTTTAAATTTATATCCTTATCTTATAAAAATTATTTTAATTTTGTTTTTTGTTATAACCTTATAATAAATTCTGCTTAGTCAGTTTTATTTGAATAAAAATATTTCATAAATATTTTTTCTTTAATTTTATTTCAATATTGTAGATTTATTCTTATAGTATCCATCCTCTATAATTTTTACAATTTCTTTGCTACTATTACACTATTTTTTTGAATCATTTCTATAGTTTCATTCATAAATTTTGTATATTTTAATTCTTAAGAACTAATACTTTACCATGTCTATACTAAACTCTAATTTAATGACTATTCTATATCCCATTCTCTAATGAAATATTTAAAATATTTAAATTTGGTTTAATTTGGATGTTATATGTATAATTAAAAATGTATCCACTGAATTGGAATAGTTGTATTTGTTTCGCAATAAAAAGTTAGTGTTAAAACTTGAATTGGATACTTATTTTATTTAATCTAAATTTGGTTGATGAATTTGAAATACACTAATAACTAAAATAGTGTGTTGAATTTGAAGCTTTAAACTTATTCATCAGTAAACTATTTTTTTTAAATTTTGACTATATATATATTTTAGAGTTTATAATTCCTCAACCAAATTTTTAATGAATTATACATAGTGTTATATATTATTTTTCATTTGGAATAATTTTGTTTTATTCATGCTTTATTGTATAAGTATTTTTATTAAAATTCTAAAATTAGGTCTAAAAATCTGAATTTTGGGTCATATTATATAAAATACTAAATTATTGGATTGTGTATTTGAACTGCATGAAAGTTAATTTAATTTGAATTGTATATTTATAGTTATGTGTAAATATTTAGAAATCTATTTAATATAGTTTAACTTTATCTTGGAGTGTATTTTCTAGAAGAAGTGGTTACACTAAATTAAATTTAATCGTATTTGAGTACCATATTGAAAGGATAAAATATGTTTTAACTTTAGTTTATTTGTAAACAATTTAATAAATGATTTTTTTTTCACGTTTTCTATAATATAATATTCATAATTGAAACTAATTTTAATGTTATTTTAAGTCTGATTTATGAAAACCTACAATAGCTGTCAATTTTGGCTATATTTTTAGCCAAGATTTCTATATTTAGAGATAAAAAAGAACTTTATTTTATTACTTCATTGTATTTAATTATTTAATTCACACTAAAAATATATTAACTATTTTTATGATCTTATAAAAATATTGATCGTGTTATTTGGGTTATAAATTGTTTATTGCTAAATTACATCTAAACTGTAAACAGATTATATATAAACTATATAAAAAGATTACAAGTAAAATGTGAACACTTTTTACATGTAAATTGTAAAATTAATTCTTTGATAAAAATCTAAAATATATTTAAACCTCACTAAATTTTCCCTAAATCGATTTAAATAGAGTAGAATTTCTGTAAAACAGATTTTAAATTTTTTAAAATACATTTAATCACATTTAAACAGATTTTAAAAGATTCTTCAAACATTAGTTGTGGTTATAACTATAAAAAATGAAAAAAATTATTTTGAATGATAGAAAAATATAGAGTTGACATTCAATTTTGTTTTATTTATTTCATTTAAATTAAATTCATTAAATTTAGTTTCATTAATTTATCCTTAATTTGGTTTTTTTGAGTTCATGTTGGTTTGGCCTGGATTAGACCAAAATGAACCAAATTATCAAAATGTACCAAATGGCCTAACCTAAAAATGTAACAAATGACCTAACCTAAAATGAGCTAAATGACCATACCTAATGAACAAATGAACAAATGTCAAAATGACCAAATGACCAAATGACAAAATGACCAAATGATCAAATGACCAAATGTATAAATTACTTAACCATAAAATAAACCAAATTACCTAACCCAAATGACAAAAACTGACCAAATAACCTAACCGAATGACCAAAATAAACCAAATTACCAAAAATGACCAAATAACTTAAACCCTAATGAACTAAAATAAAAAATTGAATAAAAAATAGTAAATAAGAAGAAGAAAAATTACAAAATAAATAAAATTAAAAGATCTAAAAAATACATAAATAAAAAAATACATAAATAAAAAATACATAAAAAACAATGACAAAGATATATTCAACCTACATAACGAAACACAATAATGGAAAAAAAAAAATATAAATAAAAAAAATACAAAAATAGAAACTACAATATCTAGTCAATGAACAAATAAATAAATAAAAAAAGAACAAAGAACAAAGAATAAATATAATAAATAAACAAAACAATACATAAAGTAAACAACGTTCACAAACAAATGAAATAACATCAACCACTATGAACTATGATAACATGACCCAAAAAAATCTAAACCAAATGAAATTGAATCAAATAAATTTGAACCAAATTTACTTTCATATAAATAGAACCAAATCATCTGAAAAATAAAAAATCTAAACTAAAAATAAATATCAAGGATAAATCAAAGAGAAATTAACTCAAATAAAATAATCCAAAGTGAATCAACCTTACCCAAACTAAATTGGTCTAAATTGAACATAAAATAATAAAATATATCTTACCCTTGATTATCATGATAATTATCATGTGTTGGTTATGTTATTCCTTATATTTTATTATTTTTCTTTCCACTAAATATGGAATGATATTGTTATTTCACTACTTATCCAATGTTTTTCTTGAAAATTAATATGACTTAATTATGTCATGTTAACACTTATATAATTTTTTAATTACCCATTAGTAATGTATTTCTAATTAAATTCATTTTTTCCAATGTAGAAAATGAAAAATATTAGAGGGACATGTAATAACAAAATGTCTGAAAACGATCGATAAATGAGAGAGTAGTGTATTCGTCCTCCAGTGGCCACTGTGATTATAGTATTTCATATTAATATATATATTAAATAGTATATTATGTCACATTTTTAATCATTTTTAAATTTTAATTAGAAACTACCTTTAAGGTGATAACTATTCTCCGACCAGACTAGTAACAATGGTGACCGAACTAATAGTTCGGGGGGGGGGGGGTAGTACTATAAATTCTTTCAGTACTCATTATAATCTATCACACCAAGATACTTTACCACATATACCATCTAGAATAGTTTCTCATCCTATAATTACTTGAGAGGAACAAAAGATATTCAAACCACCTATACCATCACCACTATTTTTTTCTTGTCGTGTTTCTCATCTACCATTTGCTCATTCGATGATGAATCACACTCCACATACCTATTATCGTTTTCAACTGACATATATTCTACTTCCATTTACCCATTCTCCATTATGTACATGCTTTTATATTTGTTCTCCTTTGACTTCTTATCCAACACATTCTGATTATCCCATGCATATTGATCCTCACATGTATACACTGGACTCGATAGGGACTAAAAAGGTTACTGATCCTTCAAAATCTAAGGATTAATTAGAGACCTTTAATTATTCTTCCTCTCATATTTGTATAAAACCATAATAAAATTTTTAACCATAATTTATTTTCATTGTAATATGTATTTTTTTTAATATTTTCAAAATTGGATATACTACTATTAAGTGGCATGGGTATACTCACATGTGTTAAGTATAGAACTATTATACATAATTAATAGTCAAGGAAAATGAAGATAATCAAATGATTTTAAAATCTATGAGTGAATTTAGGAGTGTTATGGAGAAACATTCCATATATTCTGATATAATTACCAGGCAACCATTCTCCTATAGACACATTAGAGATAAAGCCCAGCATAATGCATGTGATCAGATATGGAAAAGAAAATTTATTATATTTAATTGTATATTATTATTATATTTATATGAATTTATATTTTAGTAGAAGGTTCCCTATAATTTTCCATATAGTGAAGTTGTAAGGGATAAATGATCGATGGAATTAGGTACGCGATGGAGAGAATATAATCATGTGTTATAGAATATATGTTTTGGATAGTTATCATAGATTTAGAGGGTATAACAACCCTCAATAATTATCCTATAAAATAGTACCTGGAAATGATTATTTACTAGAAGCGTAACGAGTTGGAGTTTTTATTCAAATTTAGTAGTTTTTGGTTGAAAATGATGACTATTTTTATTAACAATTTGGTTTATATTATTAATTTTTTATTTTTAGGATTCATCATAAATAAATAATAAAACATTGGTGCTATGCAACAAATCCACATTTTAGGGAAAGATACTATGTAAGAGCATGTGAGAAACCTAATATTTTTCCTATTCAATTGAGCTTAATAAGGTGACAACACAACTATAATAAATAAAATAATACCCATAACACCTAACATGACTTGACATGAATAAAAAAATTGAATTTAATTGAATTAAACTATAAATTAAAAAACCCAAAAAACTATCATAAACGAACTATACCTAGGTAGAACTGACCCATGCCAAATAAAATAGATATAACCTATCCAAATTCAAGATAAACTAACATGAGGTGATACAAATGAACTTAAGATGAACAAAATATACTTGAATTAAATAAAAAAACGAAAATTATTTGAAATTTACTAACCATACCAAGATTAAATAAAATAAAAATAAAATAAACTCAACCATAACAAATGAAATAAAATATAACTGAACTGAAATGAATTAAATAAATATAGATAGACATGAACATACTATAATTGAACTAAACCAAATAAACTAAAAATAAACTATATAATATTTAAAGTTGACATGTGAACTATTTATAGTTTTCAAACAATTTTCAAACATTTTATCAATTTTAAATGGTTTATATTTTATATACAAACAATAAAGAAACTAGAAACTATAAGAGAAAAAAATTAATAAAATTGATAGAATAGAATTTTTATGTTAAATGGTGTCTAGATCAATTAATGATTCTTCAAAAGGTGAATAATATATTAAGAATATTAGTTATGAGTTAGGATGAATTAATATAAACAAGTCATGATAGCTTGTGAAGAGACAACATGAAAAAAATATAACGGAAATAAAAATTATATTCATGATAAATTTTATGAATAACTAAATTTGGTTAACAAAGGATTGATTTATATGATGAGGATACTTCAAAAATAGGGTAACATTATGGAATAAACATTCACACCACTAGAAATACATAAAGAAATTCATTTATTATTGTTAATAGAAATCCAATGGAGATTCAAAATATAAATTCTAAACCACATTAACAGGCTAATTATTTACATATTAATATATTTTATATATTAATATATAAAATATATTAACATGTAAATAGTTAAAAAATATAAATAGTTTCTTAAAATAATTAAATGTTTCAATTTACATGGTATAAATAGTACGACTTAAAATTAACATATAAACATAAAAACAGCTTTACATAATATTTCCATTTAAACATTTTAAAATATAAAATATATTAACATGATATCATATAAACTATTTACATTTAAATATGTAAACTATACACTATATTAATATGTACGTAGTTTAAATTGATATTAACTTATAAATATATAAATAGATTCATTTAATATGAACATATAAACCTATAAAATATGAACTTTATCTAAATTGGAAGGAATATAATGATACTAAATATAAATAAGTATAACTATACATACATTACACCATAAAAATCATACATAACAAAACTAAATTGAACCAAAAGGGAATCGTCTTACCATAGCCTACATAAACCAATTATAATTGAATAAAATTAAATTTGACAAAACAAAATATACTCAAACCTTAACTAAACTGAACTATAACAACATATATAAAAACAATATAAATTATATTATATTGAACTACACCAAATGACACTAATTTGAAAAAAAAGAGATTAAACCATACAAATATAATTTAATTGATATTTCTAAATAAGTGTTGAATTAAATAACACAAAACAACTATATACTGAACTAAACCAAAATAAAAAAATCAAAATGGACCTGACATAAACTGGACCAGACTAAACTAAACCATATTGAACCAAAATAAACAAAACCAAAATATATTATTCATAAATAAACCTAATTTTTCTGAATTGATCTAAATGTTCAAAATTTACATAAATAGTCTTTAATCAAAATGAACTCACCTAAACCTAGTCTAACTAATACAAAATTAATAAAGATGAATAGATCTAAATTGAATTAAACCCATCTAAACTGGCTTATTAAAATAATAACTAAATTCATATGAATATACCTCGAACAAAATTATCAAAGTCTATTTATTTCACTTTTATTAATTATAGTTTCTCTTAAGTAGTGATGATACGATTCATTTTAGTGAAATTGAGTTCAATATATTTTTTAATTTTGATTAGTTAAATATTGGTTATAATGGGTATTTTTTTTCAAAAATATAGTATTATTGAATAATTTTTTTTTATATTTAGTTCCAATTGAAATGGGAAATTTTAACCATCAAAGGGAATTTCCCTTAAGACATTTTTTTTTCTTTATTAAAAAAAATTAATATGGGTGTAATTTAAACGAAGAGATGTAAGAAAATATTGTATGTTTTATTCTACTACTTTGAAATTTTAATATCAATTTCATAATTAAATATCTCATTTATAATGTCAAAAAAATTATTTGGAGTACCTTGATTAGAATTAAGATGACAACTTTTACCAAATGATTATATTATAAGGATATTCGGTATTGATTAGTATGGGGAGTCCACTTTCAACCTGGGAAGAGTGTCATCCCCTCTAGGACTTTTCCCACTTCAAGTAACTTAAATACCTCTGTTATCACCAAGTTGAAATAGGATCATGTCGAAAAAACCAAGGATAATAAATAATCATATAGAAGCATTAAATAAGTAATAAGGTCATCAAGTAGTTCATGAAATATATTACAAATTTATGTACATCACTTTCATTATATACTGCTATTGTTTTTTGTACATTCACTTCAATGATGTGCACTTTATATGATGTATTATTCAATAATGATGATGGTCCTTGTGGTGCTTGAAGTGAAATATTTTTGGGTGGTGGTGGTGATTATGATGTTTAAGATGGCGATTCTTATGAGGATGTTTGTGATGGGGGTGATGATAGTTATTACCATGGAATTATTAGTGGTCATGATGACGATTTTTTGAAGGGAGATATTGATATAATATATTTATGACATGACATTCATGACCATTCAAATCATCCGGAGGATGTATTATGGATGAAATTGATTCCATATATGTGTTTTCATTTTTTAAGTTATGAATTTATTTAATGAAATATATAATAGATTTTATGTTATGAATGAATATTAGGATTATTTTTTCTATAGATATTTATATTTTCTCTAGGGTGGTGCAAGATGGGTGGGGTGTGATGGTTGGTGAAATTACCCTATACCAATGGTTTACTAGAACCATTGGTATAAGTAAATCCTAGTAGGGATATATCAATGGTTCAAAAGAACTTTTTTTATAAACCTATTATGATAGAAAACATCCCACAATTCAAATAACTATTGGTATAGCCTATACTAATGGTTCTGGGGGCTATTCCAATGATTCCTAAACATTAGTATAGAGTGATTTTCTAGTAATTCACTTCCAAAGTCAATTTAGTTCATTCCTATCATACCAAAACTATACATATATTCTTTCTATGGTATACACACTCAAATACACTCAGATATTAATGAAGGAAAAACACTCACCCCAGAAACTCATTATATATCCCAAGGATATAAGGTAACTCAAGGTTCTATATAGCCTATCCCTAGTCCAATAATTCTCAATACATCACAATCCCCTACTTATAGGGTACTGAAAGAATTGTCTCAAATAAATCTATGTTTTATTCCCATGTTTATACCCCTATATAGTTTATATATTTCATAGAACAGATTTTATGTCCAATTTTTCAACTATCAGCGACCAAGGAATCAAACTAGTGTTCAAGGGTCCATTATTTCCTAAGACCCTTTCGATCCACTCATAAGATTTTAAAAAAAATAATTCATTTTAATTTCAATATAGATCCCACACAAGTGGAGAGACCACATATCACATTATATATAAAAAATTCTTAAAACACGAGGAGATGTTTTAGAACCACCTACCTCACTCATGGAGTTATTCCCATTTTAAAACACCTGACCACTATATCTTAATCTTTTACAAAAAAACCATCTCCCAAGTCTCTATATCAATGTATAAAAACTAAATAATTAATTATAGAAATTAATAAATAATTATTTATTTTAATTCAAAAATACACAAGGCCAAAAACTCACAGAGTGACATCCACTCATCAAAACCTTTAGCGGGGTTAATTTGATGTCTCATGCAATTCTCCCAATACTCTTGTGAACAAATTCCCTATCACGAGAAATCTATAGGGGAACCGATTCAATGCTAAAATGATATAAAACCTTGAAAAACTCACCAGGTGATGCACCTATAGTGAAATAGAGGAAAAAATATGAAATCATCCTCTCGGTACATCCTCCTTCCATTACATGGAAAATCCCCATCATTTGGTATGATTTCCACTAAGATAATATGAAATAATTAGTGAAACCCTAAGATAGAGATAAGAATATTAGTTAAAAATGAGGTATAAGAAGAAAAAATTGGATAATAAGTCACTATACCTACAAAGAAACCAGGAAATTCCACCAAGAACAACCCAAATCAAGGGGAGATTAATAGAGGAAGGAGGATGAAGGATCTATCAGAAATGAACCTCTATCGACACCCATTATTCCCTATATCACAAAAGGTTAAACCCTAAAAAAGTGGGTTCTACCATATTTTTAATAATTAGAATAGTATTTTTCCATAAAATGATGCATAGGGTTTAGGGAATGATACCCTCAGCCTGGGTCTAGCCCCAGTGTGACCCCAAGGGTCACAATGTAACACCACACCCATGAATAAAACCCAAGACCCCACTGTCAAATCATTCAAGGAGTGTTCCATTTGTTCATGGTGTGGCATAAAACATCAAAAAAAACCAAAATTTAAAGTTCATGACCTCATATAATATACTCTTTCCATCGTGGTATATCCCTTACCCCATATATCATGACACTTTTCTGTGACCATCCATATGACATGGACCTCCACCCCACAATACACTATAACCCTCGTCACTGCGTGACCTCTTAAGAATTGATATTATGAGCCGTATCATTATTAAATTTTACCAAGGAGATGTGTATTTATTTAATTCATAGTGTTTTCAAGCTTCATGAAATGATTCCCTCACCATGGAGTGACTCTTATGTGTGTTGTTTTTAACTTAAGAAAAATCCCCACACGAAATCCACCATGCTGTGACACGCCCTAGTAAAATTGTTACTTACTACCTCTACATCATGGATTCCATGTATCCATTGAGTGATCCCTTAACCAGTCACTCATCTTAGCATGGAACTCAACCATCATGGTGTGACAAGCTATCTATAGCATAAAAATTATGTCAAAGAATCCTCGACCCTACTATAATTCTAACCCAAGAACCTAAGGAACTTATTGGGCCTCATATCACATTTCAAGACCCCTACAAGAGACATTATATCTCCTAGAATAATTATTCCAGCCACAATTATAAAAAAGTTCCCCTCTCCATGGTTAAAAATTGAAATTCCCCATGAATTTGACAACCTATTATGGCATGGGTCATTACAACCTCCCTACTATAACACTTATCATTCTCAAGAATCCTCCACATGAATCCTCTATGAACCATCACCAAACCCCGATTCATGTCTCAATTCTTATGTATTAATTTAGTTATAGTGATACCAATTATTCACCTAAATTGGATCTATTACACAAATCTTACTAGCCCTCACTTTTAAACAATAAATTTCTTTTCAAATCTATGACAATGCCCCATTTTCAGTATCCTTTTTTAATTATTGATTTACCAATATCAAATTACATTAGTTTCTGTTATAGGTCTACACCGATCCATCACCATCTTAGATTCATAACCGACTGTCACCTACCTATTATCCTCAAAATCTACAACCTCACTCCTAATATAATATCTATATCATGAGAATTTACCACATTAAACATATCAACATGCTATCTATGAGAACAAACATTACAAAAATCTAGTTAGACTAACACCTAATTTACCAAAATTTACCCCCATTCATACAATCCAACCATTATATCTCTTATAGTGGCTAACAATTTTTGAACATATTGATCTAAACTATTTTATATCAATTGACTCCCACTTCTGGGTATTTTACATTAATTGTGCATAACCTGATCACTTGTATCCAATTTCTATCACAGAACAACAACTGTATCCAATTTAGGTCCATCAACATGTCACTCCTGATACTTACTAAAAAATACTCATAATGATCACTATTTTCTTATATCCACCATGACATACTCTCCTCTATAAGACTTTCCATACATCACCCCTTGAGAAAAACTCCTTAAAAGTTCCAACATTACATGCGTGTCACACCTCCCGATCTATGCTCATCCCATACATTGAGACTCTTTTAGTGGAATATGTTACACCCTAATATTTTATGAAATATATTTTTTTCAAATAAATTTAATATCTTCTATACCATGCATTACACAAAATACCATGTTTTAACAAACCAAAATATTCTATTAATATTATTATTTAAACATGAACTTTATAACCTAACCACTAAAATTGGTGATATTAATAGAAATAACCAAATTTTTAAAATTAAGTGTAAATGTTTTATATGAAGACAAAATATTGATAAATAAGTTCTTAATTTTTAGTAATTTTTTATATTATTTAAAAATACATTTTTCATCAAAAATGATTTTTATTGTTTTTTTGTGAAAGAATCATAAAATTATTTTTCCAATTCTATAAAATTAATTTCAAAAAATTAACTTAATATTTAAATCCTCATGTAAAAATTATCTTAGAGTGATATTTTTATAATTTTTTTAAAAATATTTATCTTTTAATGAATAATGCTAAATAATATTTTTTTATTAAAAATTGTATTTTCATTTAATGAATTTACAAGTTACATTTAGTTTTAAGAAGGTTTTAAAAGTATAATTATTTAAATAATAATATTTTTAATTCGATTTTGCTCATTTTAATAAATTTTATGTTAAATTTTGATATAAAAACTTGAAAAGTTTTCTTTGGAAAACCACTTTTTCATCTTGTTTGTGGGGTTTAATTTTATATTAAGTTCTACCACTTATATTAATTTAATTTGTGTAAATTGATTCCATATTATGAATCATAAAATTTAATAATGTATTAAAATTTCAACTAAATTTTTGGTCATAATTAATGGTAAAAACAACAAAATTTTGTTACCATAGTTAATGTTAAAATGGGTTTATCAGGAGTCAAACTAAAAAGATAAGGGTTAAAATGAACTAAAAACTTATAGAATTTATATTTTATGTCCATATTTCTACCTTATATCATATAAGGTTTAATAATTGTCTATTTTTGATCCATTGGTTGTGTGTAAAACATGGATATGTTTTATTATTTTCAAACATTCCAAGTGTGTCCTCTTCCCCACTTATAAAAGGGAACCCCATCTCCATACCTATTTACATTTTATTATCCTTTTGGTTCTGAAAATACCTACCCAAATCCCTTTATTAATTTACTTCCCTAGTTTTAAATTATTTGTTAGGATTGTGAATGTAACTCCCCAAGAATTTACAAATAGATTTAATACAGAATGCATGAAACACTGAGTCTCTATAAAACACCACTTTCTTACAACCTAGCCAAGTAAACATAATTTTTACACATCTATGATTTGAATTTCGAAAAACTGACATACACGGTTGCGTTCAGTAAGATATTTAGAGTCTGATAAGACTAAATTAATTTTTAGTGAATAGTAACATACCGTTATGAAAAGTAATATACCCATATGAATTTTAATGAATAGTAATGAACATTAAATTAGACAAAAAAATATAAACTTTACCCACGAATGTATAAAAGAAATTCAGACATCTTAAAAGTGAAAAAATGATCATAGTATAAGTGTTGGTATTTTTGTATGTCATAAATATCTTAATTATAGTTTTATGATTAATTTAATAACTTAAAATGAAAATGTATTTTCATAAAATGTGATCATAAATTTTAACTTTATTTCCTTATGGTTATAAGATAATTTTATGGGACCTTGATGAATTTCTCAATGTGTTTTAAAACGAGTTATAGTTTTAAAGTTGTTTTTTTAGAATAAATTATGATTTAATTAAAAAATTAAATTAAAAATATTTAGAAAATTAATTTTGAATAAAGGATTTAATTTTTTAATTCTACACGTCAAAAAATGGTTAGGTTGAATTTTTGGGATTTTTCTGAAATACTCAAATTTTTGATGAATAATGAAATAAGGTAAAATACCGTATATACAAATTATCAGTTAAATACACTATTTATTACATCATGAGTGATATATATCCACTTGGTTATAACTCACATGCACTTATCACTGTTAGGGGTCACATGAAACAACACTATTGGTTGTCTTGATGGAAATAATAAAATAATGAATAAAATATTCGAAATTAACTTCTCTCCTCCACTATAAAACCCCCCTCACTCCCTCGTCTCCTCACTCCTATAATCCTTGAAGACCCTCAAATTTCTTCCCAAATAACCTCCTCTAGTAACTCCTCACATACAATAATCTCTTGGTCTTTCCAAAATAATAAAACCCCTACCCTTAAAGAGTTTCTCAAGGAGATGGACTCAAGAGGTAAATTCCTCTTTTCATTTCTTTTATTTCAAGTTATCTTTTATGTGGTATGTATTTCAGGTTTCCATACCATGTTCTTATTTCTATTTTATTCTATTCCAATACAGTTTTATGATTCTTATATGTATGGGTGACTCCTTTACCCTCTCTTTTTAACGTTTTCTAAAACCATGCTGCATACCTGTTATGCTATAAAATTTTCATCTCAAAATCTCTCTCTTTTTCAAACATTGTTATTATTTTATTATGTTTTAATTTCGATTATATTATGTTGGAATATGTAATTAAATATCCCTATTACTTTCTATATTATTTAATAATGATGAGATACCCTTTTTCTCTCATCAATATATTTTATATATTTTTAAGTGACGCCGTTAGGCTGCAGAATTTTTGTAAGGGATTTCTCAACTTTTATTTTATTTTGAGTTCCTTTCATTTTCTTTATACTCAAATTTTATTCCAAATGTTGTGATGAATCCATTATCTTACATGTACTAGAATTTTTTCTTAATAAAGGAATAATTTTACATCATTTCTACTTTCCCATTCTTTTATACTAAAAATGAAAACACCACCTAAGATGTTCTAATATTCCACGTTCAAGGATGATGGGTTTACAATTTTTATTACCATATTAAATTCTGGTCATGAAACTATTATTATTCTTAAAAAAAAAATATAATATATTTATTATGTCTCATATATGGCTTTGTAATCTTTTTGTACACTTGGTTTTGATTTATAAAGCAAAATGAGTTCGTTGTGTTCAAAAATCACAAATTAACCCAAACAGTTTTAATTAAATGATTTAAATAATGATTCATCTTTACTACAAGTAACCAAATGAAATTTACAACCATTTAATATCATATATTTTCAATAATAACATATAAATTCAATTATGGGCAACAATTCTCATTTTACATGATTCTCTATTCATGTATATAAGTATACCGATCCTGAAACAAATAGACCCAAACAATGAAATTGAACCACTTAACGCATCAAAAAGGCCATGAATGAAATTAATATGGTTATAAAAAATAAATTAAGTGTATAACAGGTTCTATAAATATTAATTAATGAATTAAAATTGGTTATCCAGGACACTAAGACCAAGTTTTGAACACAATCAGACTTAAGATAAGGGTTTCTTCGTCTCACTTCCATTTTTGTGAGATATTCCATATTCACCACTATTACTTATTTATGGTGAATTTATACTTAACATTTATGTTTCATATCATTATACCATTTATTTTCATGATATTAAATTTATAATTTGATTATTATTAATCTTTGGGCATATGATTCAATTGATTACAAAGTTAAAATTATTTTTTACCCGAACCTCCATTTTCATTCAGGTTGATCTTATTCTCTACTAACCTTAATGATACTCTTTTTATTATTATGTACTACTCATAAATTCTATTTTAATGTTATATATATGTGTACCAATCAGAATCCTACTTTCATTTATGGGGATTTATATGTTTTAAAATTATCTTTAAGAAATTCTTCCTGAAATACAAGTTCGATTCAAGGAACTTCTCGGATTATTACCTATTTTGAAGTTCAATATATAATCTATTTTAAGCCATATTTATCTTTGTAAATTCAAAAATTTTAGAATGAAAAATACATTTTTGTTCATTTCTGGTTTTATGAAAGAAAACATTCCTTTTCTCTTTAAAATATCTTTAGTGAATTTCTTAATCCACGTTAAAATGTTTTAATTCCAAAGCTTCTTTAAAAACAATTTTTACACGATTTCACTTCAGTGGGACATAACTTGTGCCTCAAATGTAATATCAATATCTTTTAATTTTATTTTATGGGATATAAATGTTTAAAACATGGTTTATGAAAAATAAAAATGATTTTCCAAATGAACTCTTCTTTCCCAAGTAAAATGGATTTTTCTCATCTCACTTTAACTTTTTTGAGATATATGACTTTCTTACTAATTATTACTTAAATTTTGTGTATTTAATTTCCTTTGGTATAACATATAAATATTCTCTTTATTCTCATGATATTCTAAGGGATTGTGATTTGAATATTTCAAGGTGGTATAGGACACTTTGGAATTTTTAAGGATTATTTCTTCATGAAATTTTCAATGGTATCATTTAAATGTATCTTATGTATGTCAACATCCTTATTGAATACTGTAATTCATTGAGGTTTATCTCTTCTGATATCATCTACCATATTTAATTTAATGGTTTATGATTAATTTAACTGTGGATGTGCTATCTTAAAACCCTTCAACAACTTACTCTGAATGGCAAGTGTTTATGATTATTGTTCGGGGAATATTTTTTACATTTCATATGTTTGTTTCAATACGAATGTATATTTTATTTATGTTTATTCCCATTCATATGAGGAATTAATTGAACATATTAAGTGTTTTGTGGGGCTTGTTATATCCCCTCGTTACATCGGTACGTCTCATGAGACAAACTATGGTCTTGGAACAAGGCCTTGATAAAATGAATATTTATGGTTTTGGGAGAGGAAATAATAATTTTTAGACTTCTTGGATGAGGCCTTGATGGTATATTTTAGAAATATGGCATATGAAATTCCCTTATTATGAAGTTAGTAATTGAATGTTCAAGTGGTTATTCTACTAGTATACTACCCATGGTTATGTTTTATAATGGAATTATTTAATCACCTAATATTCCTTCCTTAATATGTTCAAGTTTATTATTTTTAGAGGAACATGTTTTCAATTATTCACCATGCCTATTGTTGATGTTTTTGATATCTTCCACTGTATTTCTTACCCTTACTGATCATTTGAGGTCACCCTTTTCTTATGTTTTATTTTCTGAGGACATGAATAATTTTGTTATGATTGACGTACAAGGATAATCTTAGAGTGGTGGATGTTCCCAATAAAATTATATGTTTTATTTCTTTTCAGGTTGTAATGTTGAACTTACGTATGTATCTGGATTTCAAAAACTACTAAACTACTTATTACTTTGGGATTTGATTCCTTGTAATCATGCCAATGTATTAAAATAATGCACCAGATCAGGTCTTCTGGGGTTGGAGCGTTACAGTTGGCTTAAAATGAAGTTTAGTAGAAAACTTTGAAACAAGATTTAGAGAACATTGATTAGGGAACAAACCCCTAAGATAGTCTATGAGAATAAACATACAAGAACACCCTATAATCTTAGTAAGGAATAGATTATGGGGATCTTTCTATAAAATACATCCCTATTTGGATACTACAAGTGGATGTGGTTCTGGAACAGATGTACCTAGGAGTGAAAACTCCGACTGGGAGTTTCAGGATTGACCTAGGGTATCATCTTACACGAAAATGGGCCTTAATACTCACCTATTTTGACACTCCTGGCGATATGTTTAGGATAATTCACATTTTACTTATCCACCATTATGAAGGATTTATTACCCCAAAGTAACCAATGTATATGGTTCTAGGATTTATGATGCATAAATTTATGCTATGTGTTATACCATGATTAGAGTCAAAGAGAGTTCATAATGTTACTAGCTAATATATAATATGTAATTTATTATAAATGGTGCCTAGAAGAAGAAACGATAACTTCACCAATGCACGTTATGTGAAGAGTAAAAATGGTCATACCTCTAATGTTATCAAGCCATCATTTCAAAGGAATATTTTCTCTTAAGTATCATCATCATATGAGGAAATAGTATCATGTGTTGACAAGTTATTTAAAGACTTCTATGAGTCTTATGTCTTTGAAGGAAAGAAATAGAACAAGAGGATGGTAGTAAAAATCCTAGATAAATGGAAGAAGGGAAAGATTTATTTTTCCACATGTGATAATTGTGGAATGAAACACCTTAGTATATTCTTGAGAGGGAGAGAATTTTTCTTCAGGTGTGGAGAAAAATTCCACCATTCTCATAATTACAAGACAAGGAAAGAATTTTCCTATATTCAACGCTTTAACTTCAAGGAGATGGGACACAATGCGAATCAATGTCCCGAGATTCAAAGGAATATACCACAAATGATGATTTTGGATAATGATAAAGTTATGATGCTACCACATATGAAGTTGAATTATTAATATTCATAGTCAAGAATCATGCCATTTGAAAATTTTGTCAGTAATGTACTGGTTTTATGAATTATGAGATATATAAGGATTGTACTAGAGTACTCTTTCATTAAGGATTTGTGGTCGTATGATGAATGGTACAAAGGAAAAGTGATTCCAAATAAAGTTAAACTTTTTGTAAAAAAATATATGTTTGAGGGAAAGAAAACCCTTAATATATATATCTGATGGTTAGATAATGATGATGAAATGATTGTTTCAGATAAATACTGACTACCTTGGAACTAATTATTGGCTTTTCAAGAAGTGGTCTATGCTATCATCGATGGAGTTTATAACACTTTATTGATTTAATGAATATATCCAATAACATGTATCTTACTTATGGAATACAAAACAATGCATGTTTCCAATATGGTTTTTATGGTAATTCAATTTATTACCATATTTCAAGAAGATACATGGTGAAGTTATTCACATATTTGGAATGTGAATTTTAGAGCTACTTCTTGTTGATTAATGGTTAATGACATGTTCATCATGGAAATTTTAATACATTCACCACAATGTTTTGAATCATTATATTATAGAACTTTAAGAATTTACCAAATGGTTTACGTTGATCTTTATATGGGGGTTTAGAGTTTAATTTCACTACATAATGGTTTTTTTATTCTTCCATGACCATGTTTTCCAATTAGAATGCATTGTTTTTAGTAACAGATGCATTTCCATTTCTTCTTATTAATAGTATATTTTAACCATTTTCTTGATGTGGGTTTCCCATAAGGGAATTTTCAAGTATCAACCATTCACTTTCAATGTTCAATTTTAAATTTCAAGGACAAAATTTTTGTAAGGAGGGGATAATTTAACACCCCAATAATTTAAAAATAGATTTAATATAGAATGAATGAAACATTAATTCTCTAAAAAACACCACTTTGTTATAACCTATCCAAGTAAATATAATTTTTCTACCTCTGTGATTTGAATCTCAAAAAACTGACATAGACGGTTGCATTCTGTAAGATATTTAGAGTCAGATAAGAGAAACTTAATTTTTGCTGAATAGTAACATACCCTTTTGAATAACAATGAATAGTAAGTCATAAAAAAAATATATACTTTACCCATGAATGTATAAAAACAATTAAGACATCTTAAAAGTGAAAAAAGGATCATATTATAAGTATTGGTATTTTTGTATGTTATAAATATTTTAATTAAAATTTTATTATTAATTTAATAACTTAAAATGGAAATTTATTTTCATAAAATGTAATCATAAATTGTTACTTTATTTGATTATGGTTGTAAGATAATTTTATGGGACCTTCATTAATTTCTCAATGTGTTATAAAATGAGTTATAGTTTCAAAGTTGTTTTTTTGGAATAAATTATGATTTTATTTACAAATTAAATTAAAAATATTTATAAAATTAATTTTAATAAATGGATTTAATTTTTGAATTCCACAAGTTTAAAAATGGTTAGGGAGAAATTTTGGTATTTTTCTCAAATACTCTAATTTTTGATGAATAGTGAAATATGATAAAATACTGTATATACAAATTATCAGTTAAATACATTATTTATGACATAATGAGTGATTTAAGGCCACTTGGTTCGAACTCACATGAAATTATAACTATTAGAGGTCACATGAAACCACACTATTGGTTTTATTGATTGAAATAATAAAATAGAAAATAAAATATTCAAAATTCACTCATCCCCTCTACTATAACAAACCCCCTCAATCCCTCTTCTCCCCATTCCTATAATCCTTTAATCTCATCAAAGATATGAAAAAATACCCTCCCTTAGTCACTAACCACTTCCAATAATCTCTTTTTCTTTCTAAAGGACTAAAACCCCTTTCCTTAAAGAGATTCTCAAGGAGGTGGATTGAAGAGGCAAATTTCTCCTTTCATTTATTTTATTTCTAGTTCTCTTTTCTGTGGTATGTATTTCAGGTTTTCATAAAATTTTATTATTTACATTTTATTATTTTACACTACTGTTTTATGAGTCTTATATGAATTTTTTACCAATTTACCTTCTCTTTTTAATGTTTTCTACAACCATGTTGCATAGCCATTATGCTACAGAATTTGTGTCTCAAAATCTCTCTCTTTTTCAAGCACTCTTATTATGTTATTATCTTTTTATTTAAATTTTATTATGATGGGATATGTAATTAAATATCTCAATTACTTTATATATTATTTAATAATTATGATATACCCTTTTCTATCATCAATATATTTTATGGACTTTTAAGTGATGGCGTTAGACTGCCAGATTTTCATAAGGGATTTCTTAACTTTTATTTTATCATGAGTTCCTTTATTTTTCTTTCCTCTCCTATTTTCTTAAAAATGTTGTGATTAATCTAGTATATTACATGTATTGTAATTTTTTCATTATAAAGTAATAAATTTTCATCATCTCTCATTTACCATTCTTTTATACTAAAAATGAACACACCACCCAAGATGTGCTAATCTACCACATTCAAGGGAAATGGGTTTTCAATTTATATTACCATATTAAATTATGGTCATGAAACCATTATTATGGTTTAACCATAATATAATATATTTATTATATCTCATCCATGGTTCTATAATTTTATTACACATGATTTTGATTTATAAATTAAAATGAGTTCGTTGTGTTGAAAAACAAAAATTAACCCAAACAGTTTTCATTAAGTGATTTAAATAATGATTCATATTCACTCCAAGTAACCAAATGAAATGAAAAAAATTTAACCTTATTGATTTTAACTAATAACATAAAACTTATATTCTGGACAAAAATCCTCATTTTACATGATTCTTCATTCATGTATATAAGTATACTGATCATGAAACAAACGAACCCGAACAATGAAATTGAACCTCTTAACCCATCAAAAAGGCCATGATTGAACATAATAAGGTTATAATAAATCAATTAAATGTATAATAGGTCATATAAATCATAATTAATGAATTTATTTTTGTTACCCAGGACACTGATACCAAGTGAAGAACACCATCGAACTTAAGGTAAGGGTTTCTTCATCTCACTTCCATTTTTGTGAGATATTCCGTATTCACCACTATTACTTATGTATGGTGTATGTATACAGCCCATTGATGTTTCATATAATGATTCAATTTATTTTCATGATATTAAATTTATAATTTAATGATTATTAATTTTGGGTCATATGATTCAATTGATAATAAAGTTACAAGTATTTTCTACCTAAACCTCCATCTTTATTCGGGTTGCTCTTATTCTATAATCACCTAAATGAAATTCTTTTTATTATTATGTAATCCTCATAAATTCAATGCGAATGTTATATATATGTGTACCAATCAGAATCCTACTTTAATTTATGGTGATTTATATGTTTTAAAAGTATCTTTAAATTTTTTTCCCGAAATACAAGCTTGATTCCAGGAACTTTTCATATTCTTACCTATTTTAAAGTTCACCCTATAATCTGTATTAAGCCATATTTATCTTTATAAAGTCACAAATTTTACAATGAAATATATATTTTAGTTCATTTATGGTTTTATTAAATAAAACATGCCTTTTCGCTTTAAAATATCTTTAATAAATTTCTTAAACCAAACTAAAATGTTTTAATTCTAAAGCTTCTTTAAAAACACTTTTTACCCGATTTCACTTCAGTGGGACATCACTTATGCCTCAAATGCAATATAGATGTCCTTAAATTTTCTTTTCTAGGGTATAAATTTTTAAAACCAGGTTTATGAAAAATAAAAATGATTTTCCAAATGAACTCTTCTTTCCATAGTAAAATGGTTTTTTGACATCTCACTTTAACTTTTTTGAGATATATGGAATGTTTACTAATTATTGCTTACATGTTGTGTATATACTTACCTTTGGTATATCATATAAATAGTATTCTTATTCTCATGACATTATAAGGGATTTTGATTTGAATATTTCAAGGTGGTATGGGACACTTTGGAATGTTTAAGGATTACTTCCTCAAGAAATTTTCAATGGTATCATTTAAATGTATCTTATTTATATCAATATACCTGTTTAATCTTGTACTTAATTGATGTTTATCTCTTATGATATCATCTAACATAATTAATTTAATGGTTTATAATTAATTTGACTATGGATGTGCTATATTAAAACCATTCACCAATTTAATCCGAATGGTATGTGTTTTTTATTATTGTTTGGGGAACGTTATTTACATTTCATACGTTTGTTTCAATATGATTGTATATGTTATTTATGTGTATCCCCATTCATAAGATGAATTCATTAGAATTAGTAAGTGTTAGTTGGGGCCTATTATAGACACTCGTTTCATCTAATGGTCTCATGAGAAAAACTATGGTCTTGGCATGAGGCCTTGAAAAAATGAATATTTATGGTTTTGGCTGAGGACTTAATAATTTTTAGACGTCTAGGCCGAGGCCTTGATGGTATATTTTAGAATTTCTGACATATACATTTTCCTCATTATGAAGATAGTAATTAAAAGTTCATGTGGTTATTAGACAAGTATAATACCCATGATTATGTTTTATTATGGAATTATTTACTCACCTAATATTCATTCCTTAATGTGTCCAAGTTTATTTTTTGTAAAGGCATGTGTTTTCTATTATTCACCTTGCCTATTGTTGATGTTTATGATATCTTCCACTGTATTTCTTACCATTACTAAGAATTTTAGCTCATAAATTTTTAATGTTTTATTTTATCAGGACATGAAGAAGTTTTTTTTATGATTGACCAACAAGGATAATCTTAGAGTGGTGGATGTTCCCAATAAAACTTATTTGTTGTATTTCTTTTCAAGTAGTAATGTTGAACATATGTATGTATATGGATTTCCAAAACTACAAAACTACTTAGTCTTTTGGGATTTAATTCCTTTTAATTATTCCAATATATTAAAATAATTCAATGGATCCTAGCTTTTGGGGTTGAGGTGTTACAATGAAACCCTCAAATGAAGGATTTTAGAGCTAATTTAAAGAGGTTGTTTGAAGAAGAGATATCATTCGTAACTGAGATTTTTTGTTTTATTTCTTCTTAGATATCCATAATTTTTTTTTCAAATATAATTAAATAAAAAAACTAGTATCTTAAATTTAATTAGATGTTATTATGTTAATATCATAACTTATATACATGTCCAATTATATAAAAGGGGAAACAAAACCATCGATTATGTGTACGGTAGACAACTGCCACGCGAACTGATGTAATTCATTTTCCATAAACCCCACTCACAGATGGATATAATGATGAATCTAATATATATATATATATATATTATACTTATGAAATAATTATAATTATTTAGTTATAATATCACATCTACCTTCTTACCTTCCAACCTCTTGGAAAATGGAAACTTTTCTCTTGCGTACGTGTGGACTGTCACCTCCACAAAGCAACGTGACACCTTTATTGTTTTATTCTGAGATATATGGTTACAAGGATATATTTAATTAATATATATGATATTAAAATTATTATTGAAGTATTAATTAATATTTAACACCCTTTTTTTCATCCTTTGATGAAATGGAAGTAGTATTCATGTGGACGTATGACCTACCGTCTTCATAAATGGTCTAATTCATTTTTCTATAAATAAATTTTATGTATGTATATAAAGATTTATATAATGAATATATATGATA
This sequence comes from Viscum album, assembly GCA_963277665.1. NCBI lineage: Eukaryota > Viridiplantae > Streptophyta > Magnoliopsida > Santalales > Viscaceae > Viscum > Viscum album. The sequence goes on along the minus strand of OY728156.1, from coordinate 2,107,611,285 downwards.
TTTATATAATTATTGACATTATTAAGATGATTAAACCATGATAAAAGTACAAGGACCAAAACTACAGAACCAAAACACACATGAAAAACAACATACATATTACCTGAAATAGAGATTTTAACAAATAATTATTAATAAACGGGTGATAAAAGGTTATAAGTAAAAAATAAATGGTATTATATATATGAGTATAGTTCTATAATATATTTATAATAATCCTATATTTGTTATACATGAGGTTTTAACATGTACAATGGAATTCGAGACACTAGCATTAGATTTTTTTCTCACTTTTATATCCAAGGGACACATGCCATATTCAACACTTGTTTCTTTTTTATGGTGTATATAATGAAAAATAATTCCTTTTATTAATATTATTATAAAAATTATGTGATATAAATATATATCTAATTTTATTTCTTTCATGGGGATTACAATTAAATTGTAACCAAAGTGGTAAATGTTTGATGTTATAATCTCATTGTTTATCGAGATAGTTTTTAATTATACTTATAGTGATAAAATATTACCGTAAATCTCTATACAAACTCATAAATATTATTATAATGTGGTTATTTATTTAAATTACATGTTTTAATTTCATTTTTCTCTCTTTATGTACTCAATAGAAAAAAAATAATATTTTAAGGGAAACTGAATTTATATCTCTCTTCGGTTAAAAAATATTTCTCTCTAATATCCATGTTTTTCTTAAAATGTTTTAAATATTTTTTATGATTATATAATTATTATTAAATTAATATTTACACTTGTTTAAATTTTTATAAAATTTAATACAAGGAATATTCTCGTTTCTTTTCAAACAAGGTGCTTTTTACTTTTTACCAAAAAATGTGAAAGGAATATTTATTTTAACATGTACGACCTAAATGCCTTTTCCAACTATCCTAAATGCACAATTATTTGATGAATCCTTTAAATGTCTCTAAGTTCATTTTAAAAGAAAATTATTTCTTTAATATATGGTAAATTTTTTAGATTTTAAAAGTGAAAAGAGAATTTTCATTAAGAATGATTTTAATGATATTTTAATAGTATTTCTATTCATAAGATCCAACAAAACCTAATTTCACTTATGATATAATGGTAAAATATGATCCAATGTTACCTTCTCTACTATTTCTATATATATTTTATGATTTTAAGGACAAGATTTTTATGAAACACATTCATTTTCCACCAGTTATGATATGATGAATGACGAAATGATTTTGAAACTCTTTTATTTTCCAAGGGTTATGCCATGATGAAATGTTTATGAAACATGTTTGTTTTTAACAAGTGATGATATGATGAATGTTTTTTGATCTCTTGGAACACATATTTATGATTTTTATTATGTGATGGGTGGGCTTGCAATTATATATTCCTCTAATGCATTAGGTAATGATGGATATATCATGAGACAAATAGGACTAGAATGGGGAGTGGAACTTGTTCAGTAAAAGAATATATCCACTATGATAGTCTTAGGAGTGAACCTTGAATAATATGATACTTTGGGAGGTGAACCCATTCCGCTACGATAGCCTTAATAATGAGCCTTGACTACTAAGTAAATAATTTTATATGCTTATGTGTATGCCATAAATATATGTTTTATGCCAATTTTATTCTATTATTCATTATTATATTTGATTCTGTTATGATCCATGTCTTATAAACTTCCAAGATTTATTCGATGATTCAAGTTTATGATCTATGATACAAAGGGTATGGTTTAAAAATGTTATTCTGATATTCTCATACCCTTATGTTCATGTTATGTTGATATCTCTTTCAATTACTCTTACTGAGCATTTGAGCCCACAATTTCTTATTTTTCCTTTCCCTATGTTATGAAGAATGGTATAATGCATGATATGTTTAAGAAGGGTGTAGTTATGAGGAACAAATTGTTTATATATCCATGTTTCCAAAGGCACTAGACCTATACGATTCTATAATTAATCGTTATATTATGTAATGAATATTCATCTATTAAGATGCAATATCTATGTATGAAAAGTATGAGTCACTATAGAAAAAACTCATATTGACCATACCATGGTAATATGATTCATTTTAGATGGATCCACTCATCATAGAGGGATAACTACTATCTTTATCAAATTCTTTGATCATTATACCTATAGGAGTATCATTTAGTCTTTTGATTCTTGATTGGCACATAGATACCCACTGATCCATGTCTATAAACCATCTTGATGAAAACCATCATTTAAATTCTAACTCTCTTGATACGTACTCATATTCGTTGAATAGTTCTACATCCCAATCCTTTCTTGAGTGTATAATGATATTGTGGTTATTTATACAATTTATTTACAATTTAACCCTTATTATGAAACCATACAAACAGTCTTGACAATAACCTTTCTTACCATCATATGACATTCATGTTCCATCCCACAATGAGCTCCAACTAGTTCTATTATAAACTAACTATAACACTAGTTCCCAACTCAGCGTAGTGGTTTCACTCTTTTTATTCCTTATTCATCACACTGAGCCACTTAGATTATTGGTGTTTCCCAAAACCAACTATCATTATTTCACATTTCACTCCTCATAAAATGTCCATTACAAATATACCACACGATTTGATCATATCAATATATATTTAACATATTCCCCCCAGTTATTCTATTATCTCACTATGGAGACCTATCTCATACACTAGTCCTATCTCGATATCCCAGTTTCCACATTCTATTAAAATTTTACCATACCCTATAAAAACCCTAATCTAACCAATATACATCACAACATCAAGGGTTAACACACCTATTCTATTTATTTCATGAAGCATGTTATTTTGCACCTTTCCACTATTTTATCATATTGAATCATCTTCCATGCATGATCATTCGGTGATATGATAAGTCATAGGATCACATTCCTAATACACTATCATACCACACATTACATGCATGTCCATCACATCAATTCTTACCTAAATAGCCTAATGAACTAGATAACTCTACCACCCGTGTATGACAGACCCATCAAAACACAATCAATACTCATTATCCATCATTCATAATACCTGATGAATCTTCATACCCATACCACATACCTAATATCACCTCCCATACATCAATATAATCCCTGAGAATCTTCACACGCTCTCAATATCTAAAAGAACACATACACCTAGTCTAACACCTATCTCAGGTAACTCTCATAACACACAACTCATCTTTAGTAGTAACAATAAAACATAAAGCAATTTAATTTCAACAACCAACTCACTAATTTATCAATTAACATGTCAGTATCACTAGGCCCTACCACATAGTTAATTACCATACCCCAGATAATATAAAATTCACAGAGCATCATCCGCTTTAATATCTCATATATCATATGATAAATCACATGAAAACACACCCACCTTAGGGTTCACACACACACACACATATTTAAAATCTAATATGCTAGTCAACTAGCCACACTATGGTACTAATACTAACTAGGAATATGCATATATGATTTCCCACTCAAGGATCAAAGTTTCATCCACATGAATATAACAACATCATACTATAGAAACCTATGTTAAGTAAATCATAGTCATATAGTTTGGTTATGTTGAATTTCAATAATACTTTATTTAGGAAAGCACCATATAAGTTATTATTTAATCTTTAAATAAAAAACCTATCATATAAATAAAAACAAAATCATATAGTTTATTTAATTACAATTGGACCAAGAATATATATAGGAAAACACCATATAGTTTGTTCTTGACACTTTAAGTAACTAATACTATTTTATTTTGTTTTTTATAGAAATAATATCTCATTCACATTAAAGGATTCATATATCACGTGAACCTATATTCTGGATATGATTGATGAAAAAATTCCTCTTTCCACCATAGGGCAAGAGGAAAACCAAAATTAAATAAATCCAAAATATCACTTTGAATAAGAATCATCTCCATTGTAACATAAAAAAATAGTAAAATCAATCCCAACTCCCTAATAACATGGTATTCAGCTCATGAAAAATCTTTCTAGGAACACTATATAATGTCCACCCACATCCCATCCTAGGCTATCATTGTTTTACCCTATCCCAAATAGTTTGATAAATAAAACAATTATCTAATACTGCTTTGTAACATATCGAATTGGTTTACTCTACAGTAACCAGATTAGTTTGTTACATGTCCTCAAACATGCATCCCAATATTCTATAGGTTGTGAGCTAATAGATGGTATCAATGGTGTTATTAAGGAGAGACTATAACTTCATATTATAGTATATAAAAAGCAATAAAAATAACATAAAACATGTCATCATAATATCCACATGAATAAATAACTGACACCATACAAGTTAACCAAATTAAAAATACACCACATACCGTAAAAAATGAGCTTTTTAACATGTCACATGAGTAAAAAAGACACTAAGAATATCTTTTATTGGAAGATATTATACATCCCATAATAAAATAAATATAAATAAAAAATAATCACCACATGGTCCCATGTGCAAACCAATTCCTATTTCATAACTCCATCCAACCTATCTATCTCAATTATTTTATACTATACCTCTTCCCTACCTATACCTATGATCATGAGGGATACTTGAGTAAAAAAGTGCCTTATATACCCCAAGTAGGCTTTGAGTAAAACTAAGTTGGAAACCACTAATGGTATGACTTACATAACTAGCATATTAAATGTATGAAAAATGTGATATACTTAGAAAAATAAATAAATTGATGAACATGATAAAATAATCACTGCTACCCCTTATTTATAAGGTGAAACTCGAGGTTGACCATACCTTATTTACCTATAAATGGATGCCTAATAGGAAGTCTCATAACCAATAGGGTAATTCCACCCCTCCTTATAATCATATCGTCAAAATAAACATCAATGTGGAATGGAAACCCACCCTAGAAACATACATTAATATCATCCAGGGAAATGGATCTCCACCATGAAAACATACATCATATCAGTAGGGAAAATAAAACCCACTCTAGATATATATATATAATATCATCAAGAGGGAATAATTCCCCACCCAGGAAACATATATTGTTCTCCAAAATGGGGATTAAAGCACCACCTTGGAAACATGTATCATATCATCAGGGGGAATTACACCACACCATGGAAACATATATCAATAACATTAAGGAGAATAACACCACACCCTATAAATATGTATCATATCATCAGTGGCATAATTCCCCACCCCAGAAACATATAAAAATATCATAAGAGGGGAATAATGAACCTCCATATAAACATGTATTATATATCATTAAGGGAAATATTTCCCACCCTAAAATTTTTCATATCATATATTAATGAACTGAACACTTTCCCAAATCAAAAAAAAACCTTGGTTGGCCTCCTAAGTAAACAACTATTTCCATCATTATAACACACACTAAGCTAGGGAACCCTCCTTGGTCCCTTAGGTGACGTCATGGGTTTGATAGCCCACATGGGTTCCTTTATCTCCTTCCTAGATCAAGGTTAAAATCCCATAAATTAGATAGAATAATTTATTCTAACAATACCTTTCTCATATCATGGTATACCCAGCCATTCCAGTGATACAATATAATTATTACAAAATATAGATGACATAAATCCCATCTCACTTCAAATGTAAACCTAGGTTGAACTTATCATACCCAATCCATACATATATCTTTTCTATGGAATCCCCACTCAGATATTCTCATGTATTAGTGACTTAGGTACATTCATCTTATATACACATCATCTATCCCAAGTCTATAAGGTAACATGAGATTTTATATAACCTATCCCTAGGTAAATTATTTATAATCCATTACACTCCCCTTCTTGAAGGAACTAAAGATACCTTTCTCAAGGTACACTCTATATCATTCTTATATTTACTTCCCTCTAGGGTTCACATATGTCGTCTAACAAATTTTACAGTCAATCTATCATCCATCAGTGACCTAGTAATCAATATATTGTTTAAGGGTCCATCATGGACTAAGACACTTTAAATCTACTCATGTGAGTTTAAAATTAATAGTTCCTTCTAATTTCTAGGTTGATCATACATAAGCAGGGATACCATTTATCACATTCTACATAAAAAATGTATAAACCTTAAGGAGTTGTTTAGGGACAACCTACCTCATACATAGAGTTATAACCTTTTTTGAAATCTATACCACCATTTCCTATAATCATCTAAGGCCAACATACAACTATTTAGCCTCTATCTCATTCCATAAAACCCAAATAATTTATTATCAAAATATATATTTAATTATTCAATTTAGTTAAAAAAGTAAAAATGACAAAAAAATCACCAAGAAACTTCCACTCATAAAAAATTCAAGAAAATCCATAATAAAGTCTTTTATAATTCTCCCAAAACTCTTGTGAACAAAATACCCATCACGTGACAACTACTCATGTACAAATCCCATAAAAAAATAAAAAAAAACCTAGAAAAACTCATCAAGTGGCATTAATTTAATGAAATGGTAAGAAACAAAATGTGATCATCATATAAATATGTACTCCTTAGAACTCATGCAATATCCTCATCATTTGGTATGATTTACAACAAAATCTGATGAAATCATCAATGAAAATCTAAGTCGAAGATAAAAATATCTATATAAAACAATGGAGAATATGGACAGAAGAGACAATGGGTGAAATTTCCTCTAATACAATGAGAAAACTTCTCCAAGAACAGACAACATCATGGGGGATCAAGATAGTAAGTAAAAGGTGATACCTGGACAAAAATGGTCCTCTCCTGATGCGCTAGCTTCCCTAAACTGTGAAGGGATTAACCCTAAAAATATGGGACTTCCCTTGATTTTAAAACTAGAATAGGGGTTTGTCCAGGAATGAACCATATGGAACATGATTTTATTTTTATATTATGGGTCTAGTCACAACGTGACCCTAAGGGTCACGGTGTGAGACCACACCCACAACCAGAAACCAAGACCCCACGGTTTATCAGGATCTAGGCCAATGGGGACCCGACAATGAAAACTCCAATCCCACCTCGAATAGGCTAGGGACTAAAGACCAATGTTAAGTAGGCATTCCACAAAGATGGGAGGCCTTATCCTAATGTATATATACACATAAACACATCTCCAAGACCATACAATGCTAAAATGTAAATCAACTCACTACCATGAATTCATACATCTAAAATCCCTCCATAAGAGTATGAAAAAAGTACTGGAAAGAAAGGGCCAAATTAAATCCAACCAAAAGTAACTGAAACTAGTCCAACCTGTGAAGTATGAGAGGACTACTATAAATAAATCCACCATAATGCACCTTGTTTTGTCTGGATCACTAAGATCCACCTGGTATTGGTTCCTCTAGGACTCTATTAAAAGGGTCAGTTATCTACCTAATACACAACATGCATGGGAAAATCCCATACAAGGGAGAGTATAACAATACATATTAGGGATCCCTGAAATAACCAAGTATATAGAATCAATAATAATAGTCAAAACATCACTGGTATATGTCAAAAAAATATATATAACAATAAAATACCTATATAATCATATTATACACACAATATAAAGGTAATATCACAACCGTAAATCTTAACTAGGACACTTTCTTGAAGGTTCCACATAACACTCATCCAGGAGAACACACACCATGAGTCCTATATCACTAATAGAATCCATCCGAGATGTCATGATCATAGTTTCTCACCATAATAGGTACAAACTATAAGTATTAAGAGATCGATACATAGATAAGGACCACACCCAAGGCCATGGGGTATACCAACAACCCAATTACGATTATCCCACTAAGTAGTATATCGACACCTACATTGTGTTGTTCATAAAGATACCGAGAAACCCACCTAGGTAAAATGATAATGATGATAGAGGATATCACTCTGGGACTCATGGAAGTATTCCAATCACTCTATCCAAGATTGATGTTCCTTAGATGGGGTCACCATCCTATGAATAGGATGTGTGTTCATACTAAACCCTCAGAGAATGGATCTAGAGAATGTACCCTAGTGAAAATTGTACAAGATAAATAGGGAAATGGATCCAATCCATATTTTAATAAGTACATGGTGTGTCCATTTAGCATCGAGTTATACCCATGTGACATTGCTCGTACCTATTTCCAGGTCCGAGTATAGAACATTTTTGACCCTATGTACTCCTGGCTGTGTCCATATCTTATAATCCACATCTATGTCTGAATATATGTCATGTACAAGATTTTTTAATCCTGGTCATGCCTATGTACTACCCTGGGCACACATCTTGCCACTATTTATGGGTCACATTTTGTGTGATAGTTGTCACACACTGTGTAATATTTTTATTCTCATAGGAACCTTAGCACCATACGGTGAGTCACACATAGTGTGTAATTCCATATTACACTTTGTGTAAAATATTTTTTTCTAGAATATTATATTATTCTTCCATGTATTCCTACCCCACCATTGACTCTGGTTCCACCACTATACTTTCCTAAAGATCATGCATCTGGTCTGACAGAGCCTTGTCATCGCATGCTCATCAGAGATCATTCCTGTATTCTCTTAGAAATGTCCCATCTAGCCTCATTAACATTTCATGTTAAAGATATGAAGAATTATTATCTCTAAATCCATCACTGATTGATCATTCGTTTTCATAGCTTGATTCTATCATCAATCCGGTCCCAGATCACAGTATCAATCTATTGTTCTAAGAAACGGGTGCACAACAATTTATTTCATGGGTATTCATCAAATAACTGGACAAACGAAACACCAGTGAAGAACACATGGAGAATGGTCAGAGAAAAAAAAATACACCAGAGTGGAAGGAACCTTAACCGTGTTTAAGTTGGCCTTGATCTACTTCCATTAGGACTATGAACGAAGATAAAAAAACAAATTTTCCTAAATTAGTTGCAAATAAAAATTTACCCATAATATGATCAATCCATGATTCAATCCATTGTTAAATTTATTCATGTTAATAATAGGAATATAAAATAGCGATATATCCATATAAAAATCATTCTTAACTTGAGATGTATTTATCACTGATGAAGATTGAATCAGTGTCATTTTTGTTGGTGTGATCCTTGAATTCCATTGGCGTAAATGATCCTCGATCTATCATCATTTCCACCAAGGATTTATACAATGTTTTTTCACAATTCCCAAGTTATGAGGCCAAAACTATGAATTGTTCATAAGCTCATTTAAATGGATAAAAATAATAGGTCACTGTATCACTTAAATAAATAAATAAATAAATAAATAAATTTATTTTATTATTTACACATGTGATGAATTTTAACCAAATGCCTGATGTTGAAAACATTTATGACCCATCTGGGTTAAATCCCATTATCTGAGCTCAATGGTAGTATCAAATTTTTGATCCAAAATTCCGTTTAATAGTTATTACATTTTTTAGTAAAAATACACACACATGATATATAAAATACTTAATATATTTAAAAAAAATTAATTCCTGACTCATTGGGCCTCATAATCCCACGCTGTCTCAGTGCATAGATAAAAAAATAATCCATAAATTATTAGAATTAGTATATAAAAAAAATTAGAGTCATTAAATTATCCCTAATTTAGATATTTACATATCTGAAAGCCAAGAAAATGGATCTATAAAGAGATGTGGGTACTGAGCATGTATTTGTGTGTTCTGCCCCTAGGTGTTCTCCTAAATATTTACAAGATTCCAATGAATACACATTAAATGAGTTTTTATTATATAGAAGATACTCTCCCATTTATCCTCAATATCTACTAGGTACTATGAAAAAGTATCTCCATCCTTAATATCCATCTCTCCCTAGTGGATAACATGCGATGAGTCATGTATGTACCTCCTCAACTATGACACATGGAAGACATTGTTTACCCGATCTAACCACGAGGATATATCTAAGAGGTAAGAAATCACACTAACTATACATAGTATTTGTAAGGGGATAATGAATCTCAGAGATACATTTATTCCTTGTTTAAATCTCCACAAACCACATTGAAGTGAGACCCATAGGAACACTTGGTCCCCTCCTCGAACTATAAAGGCCTCAATAATCGGTCCTTATAGGGATTATGATGAATATATGTAGTATTCATATACTCTCAGATGATCTGAACCTTCTCTATAGTACCTCGATCCCACTCCGGGCCCATAAGTTATGACTCTCCTGAATCGGTCTAGTATAGTTATGACCTATAGTGTCTCCCATACAAGGTCTAAAATGGTGGAATAAAAATGATGGAATGTTAGTTATTGTTGTATAAAAACTCTAAAAGTGGTAGGTAATCTTCTCACCTATTAACAATGTCCAACATGAAATCCCACAACATATCATCCAAAACATGAATGGTATTCTTAGTCTTGTCATTATTCTAGAGGTGAAATTTTATGATCAAATGCAACTGAGCCCCTAAGGCCTCCTAAAATCCCTTATATAACCAAGACATGAAGCAAGAATCATGGAAGAAACAATCATCAAGGGAACTCTGTGGAACTAGACTATCTCCAACACATAGAGGTTTCCTAGGATCTTTACTAAAATCTTATCTCAAATATATAGTAAGTGGGTTGACTTGGTGAGTCATTATATGATCAACTAGATGGAATCACATCATCTAGACATTTTGGGTAACCCGATCATTTTTTTTATAGATATACCATCCTACTTACACTCTGGAACTTCAAGGTGTTGATCTAAACCCACTTAAACCTAGTGATCAACCTTTACTTTCTAAAAAATAAGGCATTGAGAGACAAACTATGAAACTCCCTTCTTCATACCTAGCTACCATAATTGAAATTGGATGTTCGGGTACATCTTCACCACAACTTTATGTTCGAACAAGGGGGATTTATGAAACTACCTTAGAACGTCCTCCTAAAACAACACTGTTACCATCATGTATGCTTTTAAAAGGACGACATGCTCCAAAAATTTAGAAAATACATTAAGAGCATGTCTAGTGAATATCTGAGTACATCGGGTCTCACAGTCAGTATCCCCAAGATGTTCCTCCTTGAATTTTTATAAAAGTGGAGGGGTAAAAACCATAGAATAGAGGTAAGATACTCCATACCCATCCGAAAAGGATAAATATAACTAGGAAAACTTCTCTAGATCCTCACTCAGCAACGAAAAACAATATCTTCTGCTGAGATTATCGAATACCACATTCCCCTTCCCCTGAGTATAGAAAATATGGAAGTCATAGTTCTGGAGGAACTGTAGAAATCACCTCTATCTCATGTTAATATAATTATATGGATAGATATACTTTAGAATATTGTGGTTAGAATAGATGATAAATTTCTCACCCATATGGTAGTGTTTCCTAATATCCAGTGCAAAAAATATCGTCACTAGCTCAAGATCATGGGTCATGTAGTTCTGATCTTGTATTCTCAACTGACATGAACAGTAGGAAATCACTATCTGCCTATTCATAAAAAAAACCAAGACTATTCTCTGAATCATCGAATAGAAATATATACTCAACACCCTCCTCTAGTAATATAAATATGGGAGCACTCATCAATCTTTTCCTCAGCCCCGAAAAAGCCTACTGACACCTCTCTTTCCACTTGAAAGGATGCCCCTTTTGGGTCAAAACTGTCAAGGGGGATGATATACCAGAGAAATTGAGTAAATATTTATGATAGTAACCTAACAACCTAAATAATTTCTGTACATATATAACATCCTGGATCTAGATTCCACTCAACTGGTGCTCTGTACCCAGTTGGCCATATGTACTCAATCGTATTTCCCCAAATACTAGAGGCTGCTGTCTAGCAGCAAGCCCCTAGGGTGTGATAGTGTGGAAACTATGCCCTCATTGGAAGAGCGTGACATAGTAGAATCAATAATAACACTATATAAGAAACAATAAATAACATACAAATGAAATAAAAAAGCAGAAGACTGATTAGATAAATAACCAACCATTATTCCATACAAAATATGATGCAACATATTATGTTATATGAAAACAACCAAACAAGTACATTGAAATTATCTAGAATATATGTTCAAAAAACTCAAAAGAAAAAAAAGAAAAAAATAAGATTTGCAAGCCTCAACTCGGTCCCATGCTCTCCAGTTCCTAAGAAGCACATCTAGTACCTGTGGCATGGTGCTTTCCCTAATCAACACCTGCAATCATATGATCTATTTAGGCCCAAAATGATGACCCAAATAGGATGTGATACTAATACTAGTAGAAAAAAACCCAATTTTTGTGCCAATATATCAGTGGATATATATAATAGGCAGTATATGATATTGAAAGAAGTAAACTAGAAGGTACTCAAAAGTAAGCACAATAGAGATCTCATAAGGCAATGTAACCAAGTAAAAATGAAGAGGGAATCCAAGCTTGTTCTTTGGATTTTCAGAGGTTTCATTAGTCATTACATTTAATTATTCAATTCTATTGGATTATATAAAACATATCGAGGTCTGACCTAGGCCCAACGACCCCCATATAAAAGTAACCATCAACTCGTGACATAATAATCATTTAATCATTTTCCAATAGAGACTGACCTGGGTATCTCTCAATGGATCCAAGGTTCAATCTACATTTTAAATAAGCCTCTATAATCCCAACAACCCTATCATGGCTCACTCACGAACCTTACATAATTACCTTTTGAGCTCGTCTGTGGTCTTTTAATTGAGACCCTTATTCACCCAAGGTATACATAAGGTGAAATTAGTCACATGACCCCAACCTTGTCTTTTAACTGAGACGATGGCTTTCCCTTTGCTAATTAACCATATTTTTCATTGAATTTAAATCCATATCAAAATCAACACATGTGAATTAAACTATTACATGGATTATAATTTAAAAAACTCTCACGGGAAAAGTTCATATAACAAGTATCACATATAAATTAAACTATTACATGGATTAAGAATATAATTATCTCAAGTGGGGAATTAAGATCACATAAGTAGTCCTTTTTAACAACCCACGAATGGGAATTCAAGTTAAACCTCTTAGGAATTCTTGGGAAAATGACCATTTGAGAGAAAATTCACCCATGGGTTGGACCAAAATCACGGTTCAAAACCCTAAACATGATTTTAAATCATATAATTAATTAATTAATGATCAATAGGAAATAACAGGGTTCATTATTCAATCATGCGATTCCCTAAAACTGGGTGTATGGTACTCCGACATATATAATCAACTCTACAATAAACTAAATTAACAAGACCACCTACCTTATGTTTGTATGACTCTCCTCGTTTAGTGTCATCTTTCAAATATACAAAAAATGAATTATATTTAGAAAAAATAGAAAAGCACTCAACCCTAGATAACTAGGTTGGGGTAAGAAATCAGGAAAAAAGGCTCAAAATAAATTTAACACTCACTGAGAGGTTTTCAGTGGTGTTCAAATTGGGTTCCAGATGACAAAACGGGAGAGGAATTCCCATTCGGATTTTTCCTAGGTGCGCTACTCATCAAAAGAGATTATTTTTGTCCGTATGAAAAAAAGATGCTACTGACTAATTTAATCAAAAAAACGTACATGGTGTGTACTTTAAACTACATACAGTGTTCATACAATTTATGGACATACCATTACAAGGCCATGTACTGGGATTACATGGTGTGTAGCCCTCAATACACAGTGTGTACCTATAAGTACACATCGTGTAGGCCCCCGTCATATCGTGTAATAGGCCACCGAACATCCATTGACCTATTAAACCCCATTTTAATAAGTATAAACTGAAAAGGAAAGATTCACACCTCAAAGGAAGAACCGAGTTCTTAGAAACTTCCCCCTTAAAGAAATTTGTCCCGGAATTGTTCTTCCATGGGTTGTGACAAAACATCAGAGAATGACTTTGGCAATTGAGATTCAATGTCGGCATCCCTCTCTCAGGTCTCTTCTTGTATTGGACCCTATTTCTATAGTAACAATACTAGAGAAACAAATCAACCATAGAGAACCATCATTTTATGATCCACAATATGAATGAGATGCTCCTCAAAGGACACATCTTCCTGCAACTCCACTTCCTCAGGTTGAAAGGTGTGATATGGGTCCGAAAAGCAAAGTCACAACTAAGAAACATGGAATACATCATGAATATACCTCTACCTCTGAGGTAACTGTAACTAATATGAAATAGGCTAGACCCTCTTTGGAATATCAAATAGACTGACATATCTCGGTGAAAGATTACGCTGTCTTGTGATCTCCTTGTGTCCCAACCTCGCTGTGACATATTGGAAAACTCGATCCCCAACCACAAACTCCAAAGGTCATATACGGAGATCGATTAATGACTTCTGGAAAGATTTTTCATTATACATCTACTTCTAAATCAACTTAACATACTCAATAGTCTCTTGGACAAGATGAGGTCCCAACATAGCTGCCTCTCCTGCCTCCATCCAATACAGGGGTGATCAGACTGATCTACCATAAAAATCCTCACATAGTGACATATGAATACTATCCTGGAATATATTATTGTAGGAAAACTCAAAAAAGGGTATGCGTGTCTATCAAGAACCCCCAAAATCCAGGACACATTTTCGAAGCATGTCCTATAGCACCTGAATCATGCGTTCTGATTGGCCATCTGTTTGAGGGTGGTATGCTGTCCTCAAAATCACCTGTGAAACTATCACTCTCTAAAACATTATCCAGAAACGATTTTTAAAGTGTTATTCTGTATCTAAAATTATAGAACAAGGGACCCCATGATGTCATACCACCTCTCGAATATACAACTTCCTAATATCATCAACACCGATGGTCTTGTTGATCAGCATGAAGTGAGAGACTTTCGTAAGTCTGTCAACCACCACCCACAAAAAATTGTTACCTCTGGGTGAACTTGGTGAAATAATCATGAAATCTATCATGACATCATACCATTTAAAATCTAAAATAGGCAACTTCTGTAAAATCCCAACTAGCCGCTGATGTTCCGCCTTCACCTGCTGACAGGTTGAACACCTCGTAACAAAACCAGTCACCTCTCTCTTCATACCCGGCCACCAGTACTAACGACACAAGTCACAATACATCTTGGTAACTCTATGATTCACTACCCAAGATGAATCATGAAACTCTTGCATCAAATCTTCAATTATGTCCAATGGAACCTAGAAACATCCATGAATATGAATGATCACACCATAAACTACTATTCCACCAGGAGGAGGAACCTCACCTTCTATACACTCCCGCAAGACTAGGCCCTAATAATATGATAGTTGTCTCATCCTAACTCTATCGAAGAGGGTATAAGTCGCAAATAAAGAATAAATTAAAGTCTATCCTTGACTATTGTACACCTCCAAATACATCTCAAATAACTTGGACATAAGCTTACACTCACCATTGGCCTCCCAAACTACATTTATCTGAGTCCTCCTACTCAATGAATCAACCATTGCATTGCCTTTACTAGGTGTGTAGGAGATCACAAAATAAATATAATGAATGAATTACACCCACCTTCGATATTTCAAATTTATTTTATTGTGAGTAAATATGTATTTGAGGACTTTGTGGTCTATGTACACCACAAAACACTCTCTAAGTAAATAGTGTCTCCAATAGTGAAACACATGTACAAAAATAGCTAACTCAAAAATCTTGTGTAGGGTAATTCCTCTCATGAATCCTCAATTACCGAGACTCGTATGCCAGGACTCGATCTACCTACATCTGCACTTCACCCAACCTAATACCTGAAGCATCACAATATATTTATTATAACTATTTCCCTACTCTAGAAGTTTTGGGACTGGAGCTGATGTCATTCCCCAATTTTGCTCCTCAAAGGCTATCTCAAAAGAATCTGACCACATAAAATTCACACCCTTATTAGTCAATCCCATTGACAACATTTCTAATAATGAGAAGTCCCATAAAAAATTCCTATAGTACCCAACTATCCTCAATAAACTATGTATTTTGAAAATTTTCTTGGGATGCTTCCAAGAAACTAATGCCCTCACCTTTTCTAGGTCCATTGAAAATCCTATATCCAAGATAATGTGACCCAAGAAGTGCATATTGTCTATCTAAAAGTGGCACTTTGTGGGCTTACCATATAACTGATTCTCTCTCTGTGTATTCAAAATGATCTCAATATGGTTGGCATGGTCATGTTGATTGTTAGAATACACCAAGATCTCATCCATGAAAACCAGCACAAAAGAATCCATGTAAGGATGGAACACTCTGTTCCTCAGTTCCATGAAAACTACTAGAGCATTTGTGAGACAAAATGACATTACCATATACTCATATATACCATACCTTCTATGAAACACAGTATGAGGTATTTCTATAGGTCTAACACATACCTGGTGATACCTTAACCTCTAGTCGATTTTCAAGAACACTCGGGCTCCTAGAATATGATCAAAAGGTTATCTATCCATGGAAAGGGATATAAGTTTTTAACTACCAATTGGTTCAGTTTATGATAGTCTATGCATAACTTGAGGGTACCATCTACCTTTTTCAAAAAAAGGACCGGTGAGCCCTATGGAAAAGTACTAGGTTGGATAAACCCCTTTGCCTCTAAATCATCAAGATGCCTCTTGAGATCCTAAAGCTTTATCATAGCCATCCTATAAGGAGGAATGGATATCATTGTAGGTCATGGAACTAGCTCAGTTGTGAACTCCACCTCTCTCATTGGAGGTAACCCTGAAAATTTTTCCAGGAAAACATCACTGAAATGATCAACCACTAGAGGGAAATATTTTTGACATGTCCCCTATTCATCCAGATGTAGACTCTCAATCTGGTTATCACTCCACCCAACCAATGATTCTTGGGTCCAGATCTTCCCTCCTGGACATCCCATTCGCCTTTTTGAAATAAAAATATACCCTCTGGTGATGTGAAACTCACCCTATGACGATAGTAATCAACAAAGTCTCAAAAAAAACCTACTAGTATATTTCAATAATTATATCAAGGCCTATTATCTCTAGAAAATATAGATCCCATAGGAAGTGACACCCACCATCCTCAAGGGGGAACTCTTTACACTAAGGCACACCTTATGTTCTTATCCCTATCAGAGTTTCTAGCGTCATAACATCATCATAAGAGAAAAAAAATTTCCCAAGGTTTTGTACAACTGGAATAGATATAAAACTATGTGAAAACCTTGTATCAAAGAGTCCATAAGATAAAACAGAGGTGACTAGAATAGTACATCTGATAGTAGAAGGTATGGGATCCTACTCCTGGTGGGTCTGTTGTACCACATAAGTCTGACCTGTACAATAGTCTTGAGACACTACCTGGTTACCCTAAGCTGGTCTACTCTCCTATATCTAAAAACCAAAATCCCGGATACCGCAACCACAACCACCACCTCGGCCTGAGCGGCCTGACATATTCTAGTTTTCTATTTGGTGAGAAGCTGTTAGCCATGTTTCTAAAGCTGGATTCTATGTAGACCCTCTCTCACTAGCCACTGGAGGAAACATCCTATAGAAACACTAAAGACAACCCATCATTCCACAAGCTCAATACTCAAATGGGTCCATCAAAAAATTTGGTCTTGTATACCCAATTTTTCTTCACTGGAAGAACCTCACCTGGCTACCGAAAGATACGTTATGAGTACTAGATTCGCTATGAGTAAGCTCCATATGACACTTCCAGATACCTGTTTAAAAAGTACCAGATCTTGGTGCTGAATCGCCTTAGCTCATACCTCTATATTCCCTCTGATTCTACTCAGTAATCATTTCCTGGTTCACTATAGTAGATATCACAGTCTTATGAAATATATTCACCTGTGAACAAATGTCGTACCTGAGGCCATCATTGAATCTCCTGGCCTTTGATAGATCATCACCCATCAGAATAAGTGAGAAGTGCTGGAGATTAGTAAAGAGGGAAGAGTAATCAATAAATGATAGATTTCCTTGCTCAAGATGCATAATCTCAGGAGATTTGTTAGTCCTCAGCATCTCAGGATATAATTAGTCATAGAATATTGTTTGAAAATCTTCTCATGCCATGTCCCACTAACAATCTGTCATTGTGGTAACATCCCACCACCTATTGGAGGAATCATGTATCATATAAGTTACGAGCCTGACCTTACTCTCAAGAGGCATCTAAATATGAAAAAAAATCAATAAAATGTCATCTATCCATGAATTTATAGCTCGTGGCCCACCATCCCCAGAAAATGTGGGTAGAAGATGCTGCTGGAACACTTGTTTCGGTTATTCCACAGACATGGAAGGCTGTGGTGCTCCCTGAAAGGTTTTCATGAACCTCATAAAGCCTTTACGGAACTATGAATCATAACCTGTGTCTGGTATAACACCTGGTGCCACAACTGGCATGCCTAGAGGGTCCACTGGGAGCCCCAGACCTACCACCTCTGGGGTATGATCATCTTCACTCTCCTGGCGCACAAATAGAGGTATTCATGGAGGCATGACTCTGTAAGGTCAAGCACAAACATTAGTTCAAGATCATCGAGGTTCATAGTTCAAGAGAGTAAGAACTAAACAGGTGAAGAAAACCCTCAAAGGTTCCCAAAAGAGGAGTACATGACGTGTGGAAACAATACACGATATGTACCCTCAAGCTCTTACCCGGGCATGTACTTCCACCTGGCTAGGCATGTAACCATCCTAGGTACAAAACATGTTAGTCGGGTACACGGTGTGTACACAAATTCCCCCTCAGTTCCATGTACTTTTACATGGATGAATTCACAGGGGGTCTGTCCAAATGATCCCACACAACGTGTACCGAAAGTACACAACCATGTACTTGAGAAACCCACCATCTCGTGTTCCTTCTCACATGGCCGAACATACAGTCACTTACCACATGACATATACATAGGGTACACAGTGTGTACATAGGGTACATGGTGTGTACATAGGATACAAAATGTGTATATAGGGTACATGTTGTGTACATTGGGTACATGGAATGTACATTGGGTACATGACATGTACATGAAAACAAGTTCTTTCTTCCCGAACAGAAGAAAACATGTCATGTTTTCATAGGACCACACACCATGTTGTCTAGGTTTCCAGACAATAAGCCTTAAATACTTCCTCGAAACCCTTTTTTTGAAAAATAAAGTAATGATGTGAAAAATTTCAATATGTGGGGGCCCATACTCACCAAGAATAAAATCTTGGCATCCACATATAGCACATAACAAAACAATCTATATACCTTGGCCAAAACATGATCCACGAAATTCTAATCCAAGAGGGACCGTACTCCTTAGGGACCAATGTTTTTCATCTATAAAATTCAACCATAACATGTAACAATACCACTATCACAATAGCGGACATATCTATCATGGTACCTATCACAACAACATGAAAATCTATCACGAAATCTATCACAACAACATGAAATTAGTAATTCTCTCTAAATGTCATGACATGTGATTTCTAACAAGTTTCTATACGATGAATGAGATAAAATACCCTCATCTAATTAGGTTTTAAAAATATAGAACCTCAATGAAATCAATAATAACATCACAATTCAAGTGCGTCACAGAATGGTGAAATCAAATCGACTTTAACAACTCATAATCCAAAAGTAACAATTCAATTGGAGAAAAATCGGATTTTTCCTATACATTGGGTATCTACTCTCAAGAATAACTTAACACTAAATCCCATTTCATCTCTATCTATTCCTATTGTCACAAAAAAGTAATGTAAAGTAGAAAAGAAACCCTCTGATACCACTTTATAACATCTCGAATGTAGATGCCACTCAATTGGTGCCCCGTACCCGGTTGGCCACATGAACTCAAGTAAATTTCCCCAAATGAAAGAGGCTTCCAACTAGCAGTGATGGCATAGGTTGTGATAGTGGAGAAACTATTACCTCATTGGAAAATCTTAACACAACAGAATCAATAATAATACAATAGTAAAAATAATAAACAATAAACAACTAAAATAAACAATGAAAGACTAATAAGATAAATAACCAACCATCATTCCATAAAAAATATTATGCAACATGTTATGTTATAAGAAAAAATAAAAATAGGTACACTTTAATGATCCACAATATATGTTCCAAAAACTCAAAATAAACAAAGAAAACTAAGAAGTATCACAAGCCTCAGCTCAGTCCCATGCTCTCCTGCTCCAAAGCAGCACATCAAGTACCTGTAACAGGGAGATTGCCCTGATCAACATTTTAAATCATATAATCTGTTTGGGAACAAAAGAATAACCCAACCAAGGTGTGAGAATAATCCTATAAAGAAACCACCCATGGTCTATTGCAATCTTTCAGTAGATATATATAACATGCAGCGTACGATATTGATAACAGTAAACTGAAAGGTACTCAAAAGTAAGCACAATAGATGTCTTAGAATACAATGTAACCAAGTACAAGTGAAGAGCGAATCCAAGATTGTGATTTGTCTTATAAGATTAATCATTAGTCATTCTATTTCATTATTCAATTCCATTGGATTATATAAAAAGTATCGAGGTCCGTCCTAGGCCTGACGACCCCTATATAAAAGTAACCCTCAACTCGTGACATAATAATCATTTAATCATTTTTTAATAGAGCCTGACCAATGTATCCCTCAATGGATCCTAGGTTCACTAGACATTTTAAATAATCCTCAATAAGCCTGACCACCCTATAATGGCTCGCTCAAGACCCTTACATAATTACCTCTTGATCTTATCTATGGTCTTTTAACTGAGACCCTCATTCACCCAAGGTATACATAAGGTGAAGTTTGTCACATGATCCTGACTTTATATTTTAACTGATACTATGGATTTTACATTAATAATTACCCATTTTTGTCATATAATTCAAATCCATATCAAAATTAATACATGTGAATTAAACTATAACATGGCTTATCATTTAAATAACTCATGTGGGCACAATTCACATAACAAGTTTGACATAAATATTAAACTGTTACATGGATTAAGAATCTAATTATCTCATGAGGGTAATTTATATAACATAAGTAGTTAATTTTGACATCCCAAGAATGGGAATTCAAGTCAAGCCGCTTAGTCATTCTTGGCCAAATCACCATCTGAGGGAAAACACACCCAAAAGGTGGCCCTAAATCAAGGTTAACAACCCTAAAAATTATTTCAAATCATTTAATTAATTTACTAATCATAAATAGGAAATAAAAGGGTTCATTATTCAATCAATAGATTCCCTAAAAGTGGGTGCACAGATCTATGGCATATATAATCAACTCAACAATCAAAGAAAGGAACAAGACCACCTACCTCATGTTTGTATGACTCTCTTTGTGTAGTGTTGGCTTTCAAATAGACCTAAAATGGAGTAGATATACAAAAATTATCAAAACACTCAACCCTTGATAACTATATCGAGAGAAGAAATCCACAAGAAAGATCAAAATAAATCGAGAACTCACCGAGAGGGTTTCAATGGATTTGATGGTGTTCGAATCATGTTCCAGATGATGAAATGGGAGAAGAAATCTTGTTGAGATTTTTCCTGGGTACATTTCTCATTGAAAGAGATTGTTTTTGTTTGTCTTAAAAAATTGAAGATACTACCTGATTTAATAAAAAAAGATAATTACACGACGTGTACTTGAAACTACATGTCGTTTCCGTACAATTTGTGGACAGACCATTACATGGATGTGTACTAGGATTTCATGGTGTATATCCCTCCATGTCCCAGAAAGTTGACCTTAAGAATCTATAACTAAAACATCAAGATCTTACCATAAAGATATTTCCATTTGAGTACATCCAGAACCATCATCAAGTGTCTCGCATGCTCCTCCTTAGATTCTGAGTACACTAGGATATCATCAATGGATATTACCACAAACCAGTGTAATAGAGGCTAAATGATATGATTAATGAGTCCAATGAACACTACTGGGTATTTCATCATGATAAATGGAATCCAAAAGTACTCAAATTTACCATAGAGTCATCTGTTTGATGTCTTCAATATATTCTTATCTTATACTCACAACTGGTGATAACCTAATATGAGGCCAGTCATCATGAACTATCATGACCCTCTCAACTGATCAATGATTTAATCAATACTCATTAGTGGATTCTTGTTTTTTACAGTCACCTAGTTCAGGCAATGATAATCCACACACAACCTCAATCTCCTTCATTCCTTCTTGGTGAATAAATTTGGGGATTCCTATGGTGATACACCTGGTCTGAGAAATCCATTCCTCTATAATTCTTCCAACTACACCCCATCTTGTGTAGCTCTATAGGACCCATTTAATATGTTGGCATAGATTTCGAGTCTGTACCTGGGTGTAGGTAAAGCATAATTATATCTACCAATGAGGAGGTAAGGTTATAATTTCCTTAAGAAATATGTCCTCATACTCCACCACCACAAAAAAAAACTGGAAACTACTTTCATCCACTACACTACGGGTCATTCTAGAAAACTGATGATTGATCATTTTCACCCTCCTATACATGAGTCTATCATACCCTACCTAGGTTTCCTTTTCACCCAAAAAGGAAAACCTCATCCCATCATTACAGACACACCACATCCCCTATTTGAAAAATTCTATATGGGCATGAATGGTAGATAACCAATCCATATATAAGATGATCTCATAAGGACTCATCATTTCTATAAAGATATACCAAAAGAAACAATCACCTCCTAGAGTTAGGTCACACCATCAGTAGAGGTTTGTGATCACTGATTCACCTATAATAGGAGTCTCCATGTGCACAGGTTGAGACAAGAGCTCAACCAGAATATCTAAGTATCGAACCAAATAAGTGAAAAATGAGGAATGTATCTCACCTAAGTATAGTAATACTATATCTAAAGTATAGATGAAACATATTTCAAATTGTATCATCCCTATATCCTCTAGGTTATAAGACTTGATCTCATGTATATTCCCTCGCCCCTATCCACTAGCTTCCTAGGCCTGGTGCAGACCACTTGGGGGGTGATGGTGGAAAAAATCATAATTTATATCAACTCCACCTACTTTCCTAGGTCCTCTTCCATATCCACCACCCTACGAACCTACCTTCTCTTGCCACTACCTACATGGTCCAACAATTTTCTATCCATCATCCGCACAATGGGAAATCCCTAGTAATATTTCCCCTACATTCACAAGAGTATCACCACATCTCAATAGGATGAATAGATCCATACTTTGAGCCTTGAACAATAGAACCACTATTCTGGGCCTGCCACTTGAAATGTCTCACATGTCTATGTCCCTGTGTCACTCTACCACCAGGGTCTCAACTCCTATGTGCCCACTTATGGATCCAGATATCTGCATATACTCATTTAGGAAATTATTGACCGCCAAAGCACACCACTGCACCCCAAAATAGTTATAAATACATAGAGGTCTTATGATGTTTCATATTTCTCTAAAAAATCCTTGTTTTAAGGTCCGAGAATAAAAAAAATAATCATGAACCATATATATCAAGTATCGAGAGAGGTTGGTGAACCATAATGAATACTCAGCCACAATCTTACTATCCTGCTGTACTTATAAAATATTCTAGATGTGCAAAACCTTCAACATTATTAGAGAAAAATTATCTATAAAAATTAACTCAAAATCTAACTATGAAAGAGTCTCTTCGTTGTACGACTTAGTCACTAAACCTCACCATCATCCTATAGATCCATATATATGGTTTTATTATATGACCACCATCTAGTTTTTAGGTGTCCTGAAAAGATAGAAGACTCAAATCACTACCTCAATACAGACCTCAGACTTCTATGGGTCGTGCTCTCCTCGTAACCTGAGGGGTTGTTGTCACTGAAACTCATGAAGTGTGCTCATCCTGTGCACCTCATCCTCTAGTACTACTGGTACCATTTTATACTTGAAATGTGGTGGAAATACTAGTGCACAACTTAAAGGTAACACCCCTAAAAAAGTCCCTATATAAATGCCTCACCACAATGGGGATCATCCTCATGATCTTGCTGCTAAAACCTATCCAGAAAACATCATGGAGGCATCTTGAAATCAATAAGATGTGCCATAGTCAATGATTATATCTAGAGATGATACTTAGGAAAGATATGAAAACCAAAATCCATTCCTATATGATTTATGTGGAAGTTTTGTTCCCCATAAATAGTTCCAAACTGTGACAAGATGAAAGTTAGGTGATCAAAGTCTTCGTTTATGGATACATTGTCTGCCACACAAAAACTAGAGTCCCTGGCCTGAAAGATGGACTTGAAACACTTAAATTTATTTCAAAAGAACCCAAAACAATCTCAAAGACTCCAATCCTAGGTTAGAACCTGCTCTAATACCACTCTTTCATGACCTGTCCCAATGAGGCTCAAGCCACGACTACCCGAAGCATGTTTCCAATAGGTTAGGGACTGGAGACCATTGATGAGTTGGCATGTCACACACATGGGAGGAATTATCCTAATGTACATGTACACAAACACAAAATCTACAAGAACATACAATAATTAAATGTATAAAAACTAATAACCATGCATTCATACATCTAAAATCCCACCATAAGATTTTTTTAAAAATGTAATAGAAATGAAGGTCTAAATACAAGCCCACTAAAAGAAAGTAAAACAAGTCCAACCTGTGAAGTAGGAGAGTAAAAATGTAAATTCAACCACTAGAACACACCTCAGTCTATCTAGATCACTATGATTTTCCTAGTCTTGGTCCCTCTAGGACTCCATCAAAAGGTTCAATAGTCAACAAAAGATATGACACGTGTAGGAAAATCCAATGAAGGGGTGAGTATACCAATACCTAATAGGACAACACAAAATCATTAGGAATATAACATTAACAATAATATTCATCTCATCATAGGTATATTTCAATGACATATATCTTACAAAAACATCTAGATACACTCATAGTAGATATACAGTCTCATGGTAATATCACAACCATAAATCTAGCATAGGATTCCTTCTTAAAGGTTCCACATAACTTGTCCGAGAGAACACACCCCCTGAGTTAGATAAAACTTATGGCATCCATATTATATTTCATTCTATTTGGGTCTCACAAAATTAACTACATTCTAGAAGTATAAAGAGATCGATACACATATGGGGATCACACCCAAGGCCATATCTTATAATAATGACCCAATCTGAAATAACCCTCTACGTAGGGGATCGATGTTCATTGCATGTTGGTTTGAACAATAACAAGAACCCCACATAGGGAAAATGATAATGATGATATAAGATCTTACTCAGGACCTCTAGGAAGGATTCAAACAAATATATCCAAGATTTATGTTCCTCAGAGGGAATCACCATCCTATACATACGACATGACTTTATATTAAACCCTTTGGGAATGGATTAAGATAATGTACCCTAATGAAACTTGTCCAACATGAAGAGGAAAAGGGACCCAAGCCATCTTTGAAGTAGTATAAACTGTGTATTAGTAAGTACATGATGTCTCCCTTTGGAACTATGTTCTACCCATGTATTATAAACTATGCCTGTGACCGTGTTTGAGTATATGAAAGGTCTGACCCCATGCACTCCTAGCCGTGTCCGTTTCTGACTAGCCATGTACATTTCCATGTACACTGTGTTTGAGACTTTGTACTACTAGACATGTTCATGTACCTATGTGGGTACACATCAAGCCTCTAGGTAAGGGTCACAAGTTGTGTGATAGGTGTCTCATTCCATGGGATATTTTTCTTCTTATGAAAACCCTAGCACTACCCAGGGTTCCCATACTATGTAATTCCTTATCACATTCCATGCAACTCAGGATTTTTTATAATTTTAGATTATTTCATTGTGTATTCCTATACCACTTTCACCTTCTGTTTTTCCACATTATTCACCCATAGATCATGTATCTAGTTTGATTGAGTCTTCTCATCACCTGATCACCATATTTCATGCATTGATCTACTTGAAAATCTCATGTCGAGCCGTAATGTCAACATAAGCTTAAGATACAAAGAATGGGTATCGCCAAATCCATCCTAGATTGATCATCCATCATCTTTTCCCAATACCATCTTCAGAACAAACCCTAATCTGTGGTATCAATCTATTTCTCTTAGAAACATGTTTGAAATGATTGATTTCTTGGGTATTCTTCAAAACACTGGTAAAAAAACACTAATGATGATTTCATGTAGAACAATTGGAGAAAACCTAAAAAAACAAGAGAGGAACAAACCTTAGTTGTGTTCAGGTTGACCTTGATCCATTTACATTAGAATGGCGAATGAATATTCAAAACAAATAAATAACTTCAACCATATACCTTGAAAATAAACTTGTACCCACAATACGATTTATTCGCAAATAAATTCGTTGGTCAATTGACTCACTCTCATTATAGGATAAGAAAATTAGGATAAATATACATAAAATAAACACCCTAGTTTGATATGGATCGATAAATTACAAAGAATGAATCTGTATCATTATCATTTGTTAGATCCTTGAATTCTTTTTGTGTAAACGGTCCCTAATCCATCATCATCATTACCAAGGATTTCTCAAAACCCCTCTCACAGTTCTTAGGGTTATGTGGCCAATCTATAGAATTGTTATTAAGTATTTTTTAAATAGATAAAATTAACAAGTCATTTCATCACATAATAAAATAAATAAATAAATAAATAAATTTATTTTATTATTTACACCCAAGACAACTATTAACAAAACACATGACACTGAAAAAGTTTGTATCTCACCTAGGGTAAAGACCATGCTCTGAACTCAATGAAGAACTCATATTTCTGATTGAAGAATATGTTCAAGATTTATTCCAATTTTTCAGGAATTAATCACTTGAATGATATTTAATATATTTAATATATTTAAAAAAATTAATTTTGGGATCATCGGGCCTCAGAATATCACACAATCTTAGTACTTAGATCAAAAAATAATCCATATAATATTATAAGTAATATATGAAAAAATTAGAGTCGTTACATAGTCTTAGACTCTTTATTGTGTTTCCTTTGGTCCCAGTGTGGTATAACCGTAGCATATAGAACCACAAATCTGAGGATATGACCTCCATAGAGTGAACTCATTTTTTCATGGTGTGGCCCTCACACCATATACCATGAAAATTCCCCATGAATAGCATCTCATTGAGCTATTCTACCTTTAAAAAACATCATAACCCTCACTAAGATGTGATCCCATTGATCATAGTATGAATATCCTTCCCCTCATGAAATTTCATGAAGCAAATACATAATATTTTCCATATGTAAGGTTTTAAACCTTTACATTGCGATTCCTTTGCTATGGTGAAAGTCTCATATATAATGTTATTTCCTTATATAAACACATCAAATAATATCTACCACACCAGGAAACCTCTAATCACAGAATAATCTACTACCTCCATGTTGTGATGGACCTCAAGCTATGGAATGATCCCTCAACAAATCACTCATCACGACATGACCCACAAAAGTCACGAAGAGACAAGATATATTTAACCAAAAAATTACTTAATGGTCACCTAGACCTTGGTTTAATGCCCAATAAATCTCCCAAGACACCTCCTAGGACTTTTATCACATCCGTGAACACCTCCACGTGGCATTCGAACCATCAAAACCCTAACCACGGTCCCAATTCTGAAAACATTCCCAACTCTAAGACTAAAAATTCATATTCCCACTAAATTTCATGACCCATAATGGTAAGGGTTTTCATATAGATTAAATTTTTAATACATTTATTAGATCATGGAATAATACATGTATAATATAATAAACTGGAACTCTTGATAAATAGAGAAAATATAATGGAATTTGGGAGAAACCGAATCGTTCATAGTTTACACATAATCCACTCATCATCATTTCACCATTTCTCAGAGGATCTAACCAAAAACCCATATATATGCCTCAATATGTTCTATATAATCATTTTATCATCGATCTTATGTTCTTTAGTTCATGAACAAGAGATATAATTTCTTTACAACACTTCTGTAATCATTAAAACACTATCAACATGATTCATAAAGGATTAATTAAATTGTTGGTGTTTCTATTTTTTATTTATCTGTATAAATATTGAAAGAATGAAAGTAGGAGTTTAAATTTCCTTCCCCTTTGTGAGTTTATAAATTTTTGGCTTGAAATAAATTTTTATAATTAGGTTAAATGTTTCTTAGTTTCAGTTTGGTCCCTTATAACCACTAAAACAGACCAAAGAATCCAAATAAGACTTATTTAACTTTAATTTAGACTTATAAAAATTAAAAAACACACTTTTAACACCCAATAATTTCTTTTTATTACATAAAAACCATTAACATAGTTTGTGTCCTCTTATATATGTTTAGAAAAATTCTTGCCTATAAAGTTTGTCTGAAAAAATATTTCTCATATTAAATGATTTAATCTTAAGTTACTTGTGAATAAATTGATAAATAATTTTAATTATAAGTATTATAAACTCAATTAATATATAATAAAATATATCTTTTAATTTTAATTTTGATTTTTCACACTTTAATGAACACCAACACATAGACATGGGAATGAATTTGTGTTAATTTTTTATTATCTTGAATCAATAGAACTTTTAGTTTTACTTTTTGTGAAAACCTATTGACCCCTATCTCAATATCAATGAGTGAAACTTGAATATTAATTGTCATATATCACAAAATATCATAAAAACTAACTAAATATGAATAATTCATATTGATGAAAGCCTTCTTATGAATATATATTATATAATAAAATATTTTTATCAACTGATATCCCATAAATAATGACACATACTTTTGTTATCTTCCTTTGGTATATAATTCTTTTAACATATTAGATATAATTTCATATGACTACCACCGACATGAATTATATGCAGATACTACTATCATATTCTTTATTCCAGAGATATCTTCATGTGATACTCAAAAGGAAAAAATTCAGTCTTGATCATTCAATCTATTCTATACCACTTATGATTCACTTGATATAAGAAACCTCATTAGAAAAATATTTTTAATGGTTTTAATCCTAAATATAATTAAAATAATCCTGGAATAATGATTATAATCTAGAGTTTAGGGATAAATATACTTGTTCATATATTGAACATCCATTGATACCTAAAACATGTAGTGCACCAATTTTTGGGTTAATACTCATGAATTTATAAACATTATATTATGCAGTGTGAACTTCTTGATAATAAGTTCCAATGCATACGAGCCCACAAAAAATTATATTTAGTAATCATCCATGTATCATTATATTGATATGTCTAATCCATATAAAATATAGTGAAGTATTTATAATAAATAGACAACCATCATAGTATTATAAGGTTATCATTATAGTGAAAAAACACTATAATTAATTGACACGATAAGTATCCTATGTAAATTACCATATAGTGTAAAGGAAAAAAAGATACTATCAACAAAAAAACAAAAACAAAAACAAAAACAACAAAAAACAACAAAAAACAAAAAAAAACAAAAAAACAAAAACAAAAACAAAAACAAAAACAAAATAGAAAGAAAAAACAAAAACAAAAACAAAAACAAAAACAAAAACAAAAACAAAAAAACAAAAAAACAACAACAACAACATAAGAAATAATAATAATAAAAACAAAAAAAACAATCATAATGATAATAATAGTAATAAAAAAAACAAAAATATCCCTAATAATAAAAATTAGAAAATAAAAAACTCAAAAATAAAACAACAGTTTTCACAAACCTTTGGGCCATAAGTTCTTTTTTATTATTGGAAACACTCCATTAAAATGATAATATTACATATTAGAAATTCAATAAATGACATAAATGAAGAATAATATTAAAATAGTAAATTAGTAATATATGGATTGTCAAAAAATATCCTTTATTTAGTGGAAAATTTATTTGATAGAATAACTGAAAATTTAATTATGTAAGAGTGTTATGTTCAATGATAGTGAAACAATGAAAGTTTCTTATTTTTTTCATATTAAGCTCCAAAAAACTATTAAAAATATATTTCATTGTTCTCATGATTTCAATATTACCCAAATTTATTATTGTTCTTGGTATTCAATGGTTTGTGGCTAGAGAATGATACTTTCCAAATGGTATCTTATTCTCAACCACTCACTTGAATATATTGGTTAGGATGATACAATGTTCTATCATGTATAAAATTATTCCCTATACAATTAAAATCTACTTAAATAGATTAATACTATTTTTTTATAAAAAATATTCACATATATTCTAATATTTTAATCTTATAAAATTTCTCTAAAACTGAAAATATATTTTCTTACCTTTTCTAAAATATATAAAATATATTAAAAATAACGTAAAATTTACTTAATTATAATTTCTTAGAAATCATTCACAATACTTAAAATATTTTCAATAAAAAAATTTAGATTTTTTAATATATAAAAATATACTCTTCTATAGGTTGATTTTCCTAAATAATGATATCTCATGCATTGAATCATTATATTTGAATAATTCAATGTTAAACTAAAAAACACATGGTCACTAATTTGATAATTAAAGTCGTGTTATCAATAGAAATTTCACTATAAAAAATATTTTAATTTGATGTTTTTTCTGTTGGGATTAAAATATTGAGTTCTTATGACATGGGTTGTTCTATGATGAAATTTTTTTCTTATTAAGAACCCCTTGAGTGGGTCAAGATGATTAGCTTTATTGCATTAGTATGGTGATATGTGTCTCATTATTGGGAGAGGTGGGTTAATACCAAGTAAATACTTGCATTTGAACCTATTCAAAAGGTTGTTCATGGTTAACAAGTTTTCGTTGATTAATCTACAATATCTAGATGGATGAATGAGAGAGTTTTTTTGGGTGCTATATACATGGTTAGATGGAACCGAGGATGATAGAAGCATGGTTAGATGAATATATTTTGGAAAAATTCTTGAGTGAGGTGGGATCAAGTTTTTGGTTTTTTCTAGGTTCTTCCTTGTGTGTATTTGAATAGAATAACCATTGATTCTTTATGAGGGAGGAGTTAGATTTCTTGAGAATATGCAAGTTTTTATTAGCTTATTTTTTTATTAGGCTGAATCTGTGATAATTTTTTTTATAATGTCTTTTAAATTATAGAAGGAGTGATTCTATATGTTTTAGGATTAGAAAAGGAGGAAGGAATTTCAGTGGAACTAGTGAATTATAGAAGTGAAATATGGAGGTGGAAGTAGAATCTATAGTAGGTGATAGAAAAAATAATTATATCTAGATGATGGGAATCTTAGATGAATCCTAGCATGCATAATAATCACTCTATAGATATGTAATAATAAAAAACATTTTCTCAAAGGGGTATGCATGATTCTTCAGAGAGATGAATAGGATAAATTAATTAGCCAACACTATTAATTAGGAATCAAAAGTTACAGTGGTGTTTTATCTGAGATTTTGTTGATGGATTTTATTGGATAGAGTAACATATGAAAATATCATAAAATGGTGTATTCTAGAACATAGATAGAAGTAAAATGAAATCAGGTTCAACCAGATAGACTTGTCTATAAATTGACTCACATAGACCATTTATTTATTAAATATAGACTTTTAATCAATCTCAGTCTCTTATCTTGTTAACAAATAGAAACAATGATTCTTGTATGGAATATTATTATGTTCCAAACCATTTAAATGATATTTCATGTTATGTGAGAGTCATGTAATTGTTTTATTTATGTGTGTTTTTAAAGGTATGTTGGTGATCAAAGAAATTCAACCAAAGATATAGGAGCTTAGTTCCATCAGTCCATACATTGACATCAATTACTATCAGTTTCATAACATCCAAATCTTTTTCTACAAGGGATTCTCTAAAGGGGTTTTAAGAATTTGGGGTTATGGGTATAATAAATGCTTTTAGAGAAAATCATGATTCTATACTTTAGAATATTATATTGACCTATAATTATTCATTTTAGTGGGATTCCATTGATTTAAAAAGAATGGTGTTTGAATAATTCATGTTTTAGATTAAAATATTTGATAAAAAACATTAGATTTTGATTATTTAATATTTAATATTAGTTGTATCATAAGGATCTTGATCTTTAATTGAAGGGGATCAAACCGAATGCAATAAAAAATGTAAAATTATAAAGTTAAAATTACAAAATACTAAAGGTATATTAGATGGAATTGGACCAAAATGTGCCCTCAAATATTCATTAGTTTAAGATAACTACTATAATAATAAAAAACTCATAAAAATTTATGAAAACAATACCTCTATTAATAAATTAATTATATTGTGATGATCATTTGATATAAACATTTTACAAGGAAAGTTACTATAAGATAATTTCAATGATGTAAAAATTATTCAAATTGTTCTCAAATCAGTGGGATTGAATTTTGATTATGTAGTGTGGGAATCATTACTAATTTCATTATTCTTATAATATTATTATGTTATAGATTTCAACAAAATAAATTACACTAGTAATAATGACTTGGTATTAGTGGAAATCTAGGATATAGTTCTAAATGAGGATATATGAAAGAATAAATTACATTTATCTATTAAAACAATATTTAGTGTATAAATTAGAGGATTATCTAGTTGAATGGAACACCAAAATCAAAATAAATGGAAGGTGAAATGAGAGAAGTGCCGAAAGAAATTGGATATGCTTGGACCCATATGTTTTCATTTTGGTAAGAATGGGACCTTAAATAGATATTTTAGATATCATAGGTTTAACTCTAGAAGGTACACTTTTATAATAAATTATATAAATACCATTTTTTAAGAAGAAATAAATTTATTTCTAAGTTTCACAAATTCTTTGGAGTCATGGATCATTGATTCTAGGGATTTATTTCACTCAACATCTAAGAGGAGGAGCATAAAAAATTATGCATCCAAAATATTCAAAAAAGTATATATTTTGGATGATAAAACCCATAATATAGTTGAAAAAAGGGATTTAAATGTTTGAACAAAGAGCATATACTTATTAGAGCTATAAGGATTTAGATAAAAACCGTGGTTAAGGAATAAATTAATCTCTATTGGATTTTTGGATGATGTAGGTTGATGTATATGTTTTTCAAAAGGATAACAGAATATAAACATGGTCTGATGTTGGTTTTCATAAGAGTAAAAAGTAGAACCTTTTATATTACCAATTTTTTATAATATACAAAAATTTCTGGGATAAAAACTTCAAAAATATAGTAGTTGTGGCCTAATCATCTTTGAAACTTAGTTAATAAATGGAATAGATTCATGGATTAAAAGAGAATTATAAAACATGATTATGTAGAGTATAGAACATGAAAATATTTTTTATTTAGGAATTTTGGGAATATGTATTATAATACGTAAGAAAAAGTACCAAAGAACGGAATGTTATTGATAGTACATGTGGATGTATGGAGAATATCTCCTGTTAATCTCAAATTGTGTCATTTAATTTTCCTACCTTCATTAATGATTTGAATTGGAATGCATTTGTATTATTTATGCAGAAAAAGAATGAGATTTTATAAACCTTCATTTTATGTAGATCGATGTTGTAAATAATGGTTGGTTTAATTCTAAAGTGTCTGAGGATGGATAATAGTGGTGAGTATATAAGTAAAGAGTTTTATAGGATTTATAAGAAGAAATCAATTTATTTTTAATTTATGGTTCCTAAAACAATAGAAAAAAATGGATTGGTGGAGTGTATGAACTAGATTCTATACAAGGTATTTGAAATAATAATAATTTTTTCAATGGTTCCCAAGGAGATTTAAGAATAAGTGATGAATTGTGCATTATACATCATAAACAGAAGTCCTTCTGCACCACTATGGTTGGAGGTTTTGGAAGAAAGGTTGATGTGTCCATCATAAATGAATTTTTTCCATTTCCTATATCCATGTTGATTCTACAAACATAGAGAACCTAGAATAAAAGTTCCAAGAATATTTTCTTACAATAATTTAGGGATCCTATAGGCGGATCAAAACCTAATGGATGATGTAATTGAGAACTAATAATTCAAGAATGATAATGTTAATTTGAATGGAAGTATTATTTCATAGAATGTAAGAAAAAATCATGTTTTGAAAGAAGATATTAATGAATATGGAGTCATTCAAGATAGAGGTTATATTCTAGAGATTCATCCAAGGCCTGATGTTGTACAAATTTCAGGGACTTCCAAAGATCAATGAAGAGTTTAGAAAGAAATGGCACTAAACGGAGAGAAACCTTAGGATATAAGGAAGTTAACCAGAGTTTTAAAAGTATTAAAAATATATGGATCTAAATTTCATTATATACTTATTTTGAATGGAGTAGATCTTAAAATAACAAATGGGATGTAGATTCTTAGTGATTAAAAGAAGTAGGAGTTAGTGATGAAGGAGGGAATGGAATCCTTACTTTATTCCAAAACATGATGGCTTTTAGAACATCAATTCGTAATGAAGGTATTGAATAATAGGTGGGTATACTAGATGAAGGAATAAGTTTATTGTAGGAACATATATATGTAAAGGTTTATTGGGAAGGGATTTTAACAAAATGAAAGAGTTTACAATATTTAAATATTATATATAGTTGTTAAGAAAACAAAAATACATATAGTGATTAGAATGTTTGTAGAAGAAGGTCAACATCTTAAACCATTAGGTGTTAAGAAATATTTACTTTATAGATATTTGAATGGGAATATTTACATGTATAGAATTTTATGATTCAATGGATCTTAGAGAAACATAGTGTGAAAGATCAAATTTAATTTTGAATAATCTTAAGAAAGAACCAATTTAGTGGAACAACAAGTTAGATGCCTTTAAGGAAGAATTTTACATCATTGAGTGAAATGAGGATAATTGTTTCTAATATAATGTGTCCGATGAGGGTATATTATTCATACTTATCTTATATGTGAATTATATGATCTTAGATGGTCTAGAAAAGGAACTGATTAAAGAAATGGAGGATGAGTTATCTGAAAGGTTCCAGATGAATGATCTTGAGGAATCCAAATGAATATTGGGAAAGAGGATCTATTGGGACTAAAATCAGAAAACCTAGATGTTTTCATTGTCATATTATATTTATAAGATAGTGTATAGATTCAAAATATCTAAATAAATACTTATCTCCACCCCATTAACCATAAATATTAAACTATATAAAAAGAAGGAACTGTAATTTAAATATGAGGATAAATACATGGTAAAGGTTTAATATTCATCAAAATTGAGAAATTTTATTTATTCCATGAATTTTTCATGGAAACATATATTTCATGAAGTGAGAGTAGTTAGTAAATTCATATAAAATACAATAAATAAGTTATAGGAAGTTGTTATATGGATACTTGAGTATAAAAAAGGATTAAAATTTTAGATTATTTTTCAAAATGGATGATCAATTACATTGGTATATTGATGGAAAATTTGGAAGATATATTGATATATAGATAAGTACCATGTGATTTTTTTCACCAATAAAGGAACTTCCATAAGTTGGATGTTAAGAATATAGCTGGTAGTTTCAATGTTTACCAAGGAAGCAGAGTACATTATGATAGCTTATTCAGTGAAGACGATTATATTGTTAACTAGTTTGTTAGAAGATTTTATAAAGAATAAAGGGAGTATATTTTTATAATATGATAGTTATAGTGAAATTTATATTGAAAATAATTTAGTGTTTTACTCATGTAAAAAACACATTCAACAGAAATATCAATTCATCTAGAAGCTCGTGGAGGATAAATTTATAAAACTACAAAAAAATGTGGGATTAAAAATATGGATAATATACTAGTAAAGGTTATAGTCTAAGAAAATACGATGAATTATTGTTCATTAGTGGGGATTTTTTGATCTAGAGGAAATTGAATGATGACTCGCTGATTTTTTCTATATAATAAATCAAAAAGTAATGATGAAACACCTAAGTGATCCACAAAAATGGGGGTGAATCCGAGGAAACAAATATCAAGTGGGAGATTATTAGGTTGAAGATGTGATAGTTTTTTTTGTATAAAGTCAAAGAAATAAATGAATGATTGATTCTAGAATTTATAATACAAGAATTGGATAAAGACATTACAATAGAATCGGTGATGTATTGAAGTAGAAGATAGAGGTAGAGAAGAATCTAGAGCACGTGACATCCGAAAGAACTAGATATAGATGATAAAAAAGTTTATAAGAATCCTAAATCATATATGAATAACTCTAAAGATATGTGAAAATAATGTAATTTTTTCTTAAATTGGTATATTGTATTATTCAAAGAGTTGGGGAAGAAAAATTAGTTACCTTATACTGTTTACTAAGCATCATAAGTTTAGGAGGTTCTTATGATATGAAAATTCCTATGGATTTGATTATATGGAGGATTGTCTGAAAATATTTGAAAGAGGCATAGTCTACTGTAGATATTGGAATGAGGTGTAACTAGAATCAACTGGATGGAATAGTATGTAAATAGACTTACAGGGAT
Source organism: Viscum album (assembly GCA_963277665.1). NCBI lineage: Eukaryota > Viridiplantae > Streptophyta > Magnoliopsida > Santalales > Viscaceae > Viscum > Viscum album. The sequence continues at coordinate 2,107,574,652 of OY728156.1, read as the reverse complement.
CACTTGTTCACTAATCGTATATCTGTAATATGTCTCATTCAATTTTGTTATTAATAAATATAAGTAGTGTTTCTCATGTGAAATATTATTTTTTTTTAACCATGTAAATCCCTTTTTTAGTGTTGTGTGTGATTTATTTCATTCTTCCATTTATGTGTGTTTGGGAAGGTCTGTGAGTGATCAAGGTGATTCTATATGAGATGTTAGAGCTTATTTCCTTCTATCTAGAAATTGAAATTAGGTAATTCCCATTTCAAAACATATAAAACTTGTTCTATAAGTTAGGTTCTAAAGGGAATTTATAAATATTGGGTAATTTATAATATATACTTCATTTTAGACATCATTTTTGATTTTTCGATCGTATTGGACTCTATATTGATGGATTAGGAAAGAGGAAATCCATGTGAGACATGGTGGATTGAGGGTGAGATGATGTAAATTTATTCAAAAATAATGTTTTGGAATAGAACGTATTTTTTCTAATGGTTGAGGAACTATGATATTTTTTATAGAGGAGTCCTTGAAAATGACTATCTAGTGAGTAGTTTGGTGTTGATGATCTATGCGTGATAATTATTTTCTCTTAGAGAATTTAGCATGGTTAAGTAACACCTCCAATATATAATGTCTCCTTGAAATTTTCCTGAGAGTTTGTATCTCATGAATCTTTAGAATTTTTAGTGGGTCATTCTCAAAGAGAAATATTGAGATGGTAGGATATAAATCGGGTTTTTTAGGAAATACTACATGGTTTTTTAATTAATTTAGGATGTTATTGATAGATCATAGATGAATCTATAGTGGGGTGTATTGATTCATTAGAGATATTTTTGTTGTAAATATGGTTCAAATATTATGCTTGGGGTTTCCATTCAAAAGTGTCATCAATTTGAAATAGGTAAAGGTTGGTATTATCTAGAGTTAGTTGTGATCTTGGCATACCATTCTAGACCCTCCCATGGGATATATGAGGTGTAACAATGATAATTATTGGGAAATGTTTGATACTAGTTGGGTATTTATCTGATAAGTTTGGATTTGTTCTAGGTATAATGGGTGATTTCCCATAGGGGATGGAATGTTTTTCTGATCAGTAGTGACGACTATGTGTTAAATAAATTATGATATGGATGTTCTAGATAGTTTGAAACGTTAGGATTATGAGGAAATGATCATTGGTTGAGATTTCTATATTTAAACAAGTGTGGATCATATTTTTTTGTTTTTTTGGAACAATGGTTTCTAGATGAGATGATGTTATAAAGATTATTGTATGGAGAATTCTATAGTGAGGATCATCCCGCCAATATTTAGTGAGTGACCCTTGAATTAGGTGGATGGGGGGATGTAATTTTGGATGTAGATGGTAAATAAATAAATTTAGATATTCTTGAGAGAGTTGTATATTTATTTGTATATGGTTACAGGATTATACTAAGTTTTTAAATTCAAATATATAGGTTGTTATCATCAGTTAATTTTATGGAGGATATGGTTGGTGCATTAGGTAATAGTTTGGGTAGAGGTTAGGTGTGTCACAATGTCATTTTGGGATGTTATCACATTGCCAGGTATCAACACCATTTTGGTAGGTCTCAGTTATTAGATATTTGGTGTGAGGGATATTTGAACAAATATTTTTTCACATGATTGGGTATAATAAAGTGTTTTTTGACATCAAATACATAAATTAAATAATGATTTATGCATGTGAAGCATTAAACAAGAAGTGTTTTTTTTATAAAAATCTAATTAGGCTGGATTAGATGCCTTTATAGAGGAGTTGTGACCAGTTAGAATTGAGGATGAGAAGTGGAATATGATTATGATGGCTAGATTGAGTATCAGAGGAATTATTCTAAATTATTACCAAGGATGATAAGACCCATGGTGTGAAGTTTTTAATGCTCCACTTCATTATTGGCCAATAAATTAAATGGATTATGATTTAAGAGTTCTTGATCATGGGGACTTTAGAGAATTGATATTTTAATTAAAATTTTGGGTGTTGGAAAATCTATAAAAGATGTTTTTTCATAATTTAAAAGGGTTTTAGAGTGATTAGGGTGGTTATGAAGGTTTATGTGTATGAGATAAGGGTGGTGGAAAACTAAAAAATACTATAGTGTCCAACAGGTACTTGGTTGGAGGTAAAGGGTACCTAATTCAAATTAGTGGGTCTACAAAAAACTATAGAATCTACTAGAAACCTGAAAGAGGGGTAAGGAGTACTTCAGAGAGTGTTGAGAGGTGCGGTTCTTATATAAGGACCACCAAATACCTAGTAAGTGTGGATCGGGTACCCCGTGAATCCGAGTCATTTTTTAGTGAGCGGAACGAGAATGGTTTACGATAACCTATTTATCTTCTTTCTTGAGGATTTCATATTTTAGCCTATCGAACCGGTGGAGAGGGTGACCGCGTTGTCGAACGCGTCAAATTAGTTGTTTAATTTTGACTAGAATTTCTGCAGTATAGCAGCAACCCTAGATCGTCTCTCGACGGAGCCTTAGATCATTAATTATAAAATTTGGTTCTGATTATGAAATTAAAAAAAAAGGAATTGGGGTTTTATAATACTTGGGTTTGATGATTAAAGATGACAATAGAAAATAGAAGCTATAAAACAAAGTAGAGATTAACAAAATTAATTAAGCGTGATCAACCCGGGGGAATCGTATGATGTTTATCCTTCATCGCTTCATGATATAAGGTTATGATCTTTTAATCCATGGTTTGTAACACCTAGAACTAGAATGTTACTGAGTTTATACTAGGATACCTCCTAGGTTTCAGTCAAAAACACACAATGATTCACCGGACACCGCCGATGGTTGAATGAATTGTGTTTGACTTCATAACCAAAACTCACCAAGGCAACACACGAAAAACTCGATGCACTGTCTAGATTTGTATGTTATTTCTTTGTGATACCATGACATAAATGTACACGGCCTTGACAGTACTTGTGTGAGTTCAATTTACCAATATAAACCACACAAACACCTCAATTGAAAGGGGGAAAGAAAGTGGTGAACGGTGTGTGAAACATCACATGAATGGGTACCCCCAAACATGATCATTTGAGTTGAGCATGACATACCAGTACATAACTCAATAAAATAAGAATAGAGGATGATGAAAAACAACACAACAATCTGGAATTTAAAAGATCATTCAAATATTACAAACATGAAGCTCGGGATGTACATCACATTCCTCCCCGGGTGATCACAAGGGGTTTAGAAACCCATGGGAGAGGAGGAAGAGAAATATGTTGGGGTAGAACTTCCCATAGCCTCTAGAACCTCTAGGGATGTTGAGAAGACTCCTTGGGGACTCCAAAATGGCAGCACCTTGCCTCTTGGCCGAACTTCTAAATGAGGAGCCCAAGGTGCCCTTTTATAGGAAATGTGGGAGGTGGTTTTGGGCACACAGATTTCATCAATCCACTTACAAGACGCGTTTAGGCCTTCAGACAGTCTTATCTCGCTTGGGAAAAAATAGAAAAGTTGTATCTCTACCTCTTGACTGTCTCCACCGAAAGTTTGGCACCGTTTGGACAACTACATCTCAAGATATTGATAATATACAGAACACCGCATTTGACTTGGTCCAAATTCGGTGGCTTGGACAGATCAGTTCGGATGGGCCCCATAGAAGCCGAATCAGCATTGGGTTCCTTAATATGAAATGTATCGTATTAAAGTTTAGACAGGACCACAAAATTTCAGCCCATTTGAATGCACGGATGTTGTGTACTATGCAAAACAGTGGACTGATGTCCATGGATCCATGCAATTTTGGCCCATTTTTCTTCCACTTCATCAAAGGCCATCCAAATCACCTCCACCTACATTGAAAAAATAAAAACAAGTAACATTTACCATTATAATATTGATTAACATTAATTGATTTATTAAAACATGAAGTGCGATTTATTATTATATTTGGAATATTCATTACAAAACTAGTTTAAAACTGAGGTGTAAGGGTGGAATAAAACAGTGAATCGTGGTACGATCACACCCCCACACCTAAACATTTGCACTCCTGGGAAAAGTCACATATCCAAATACAATGATTAATATATATATATATATTTCCAACATCATAAAGATTTATCATTTGAGTAAATTTTATTTAAAGTAAAGTGATCAATGCACGAACCACACCAAGGAGTTCTTCCTAGTGAAAATAGAAAAAGATGTCTCATAAATCATATCATAGTGAAATTCAAAAAGATTCATGATACCCAATTTAGAAAGGAATTCAGAAGTAAACCATGACACTAAATCTCCATGTGTGTGTGTGAAAACCATTCCATGCTATTCTTTCCACTTGATATCTAATAAATATATGTTATTTTAACATTTTTCAGCTTAAATGATTTTGTCACCGAACCTGTCCTACATCCTTTGCAATCATATTTCAAGACCCACTCATTTAAGCATTCCCAGAAGTCAAACCATAAGCTCCTGACCTAGATATCCCCATATGTTGCACATTTCATCACTCCCCTCTTCTTTTTTTTTGAAGTTGCAATTGGAACAAATCTCACACTCATCTCTCAACCCTTGTTTGATCTCCTCACAACACTAATTGCAATAGTTATAACAAGATCAAAGGTTGAGGAGGAGTGGTTTTTGACCTGCCTAAGACACAACATTTTTTTTTTGAGGGCGTACAACAGTCGGACATTAGGTACACACGCATAGGTCAATCTGGTACAGTAATGAAACAGATCGGATAAGGAACGAACGTATGGAAATATCATTTAAAGCTGAAAACTATTAACCCAACATATATTTACCTTATATTAAGTAAGAAATAATTACACTTTGTGGTTTGGTACAAAATTGTTTTTGGAGATATTAGTGACACAGTTTTCCTAAATAATACTCATACAATGGGCATCAATCATCTCAAAGGTTTCACATAGATACAACCATTTATATCATTGACAGAAAACCAATTCACTAAAAATCACTCCTTGATGGTAAACTCATACACTTTCTCTTTCTATCCTTCGTTATGGTATTTTTACTTTCCCCACTTTATGGTCGCCACATCATGGAATTTCGAAATTGTTGATGGGGAAAAATAAAAATACCATAAAGAAGGCCAGAAAGAGAAAACAAAAGGAGAAAAAGATGAAAAATCCTAACTAACCCAGGAATGTATCCACCCCCCCCCACACCTAGAATGTGCAGTGTCCTCACTGAAATAATTGAAAATGTGAGAAGGAAGGATAAAACCTGGTATGTTTTATTGGTATGATGCATCGAGAATGTGGATTTCCTCCACCGGATTCTTTGGAAAATCCTCATAGAAGTGTTTAAGTCGCTGCCCATTGACGGTAAGACTTCGTCCACTCTGCTCATGCAAAACCTGTATTGCACCAAAAGGGTAAACATTAGTAACAGTATAAGGACCGAGCCATCGGGAACAAAGCTTACCTGGGTGGAGCTTAATCCTGGAATTGTACATGAGGACCTTCTCACCAATATGGAACTTCCGCTGGTGAATCATGCTATCATGAATAGCCTTTGTCTTCTCTTTATAGATTCGGGAGTTTTCATATGCATCACGTCGAATTTCTTCCAACTCTTGAATCTGCAGCTTTCTTTCCTCACCTGCATCTGAAAGGTTCATATTACATTGTTTAACAGCCCAATATGCACGGTGTTCGACCTCCACCGGGAGGTCACAAGATTTCCCAAACACAATCCTATATGGTGACATTCCGATCGGTGTTTTAAAAGCAGTACGGTACGCCCAAAGTGCATCATCCAAGCGCAAACTCCAATCTTTCCTATTGGGTTGTACCGTTTTCTCCAAGATTCGCTTAACTTCCCGATTTGAAATTTCTGCTTGTCCGTTAGTTTGGGGATGATATGAAGTGGATACTTTATGAACAACCCCATACTTACGAAGCAAGTTTTTCATGTTACGATTGCAAAAATGTGAACCCTGATCACTAATGATGAATCTTGGTAGACCAAACCTACTGAAAATCTGGGACCTCACAAAATCAACAACCACTCGAGAGTCATCGGTCCTGGTGGCCTTTGCTTCCACCCATTTAGATACATAGTCAATCGCCAATAAGATGTACACAAAGCCAAATGAATTTGGAAAAGGCCCCATGAAGTCAATGCCCCATGCATCGAAGATCTCACAAAATAACATGGGCTGTTGGGGCATTTCATTCCTCTTGGAGATATTCCCTGTGAATTGACATCGAGTACATGATTTACAAAACCTATGGGCATCTCTATACAATGTTGGCCAATATAATCCTGAGTCAAGGAACTTTCGAGCTGTACGTTGAGAGCCAAAGTGGCCCCCACATGCCAAGGTGTGGCAGAAGGTCAAAACAGAGGTGAACTCATGGTCAGGGACACACCTACGAACAACCTGGTCACTACAAATTCTCCACAAGTATGGGTCATCCCAAATGTACCATCGAGAGTCATGCTTAAGTCTATGGGATTGTGAAGTGCTAAAATCAGGGGGGAACCTAGATGTTGCTAGAAAATTCACAATGTCCGCATACCAGGGGGTAAGGTCCACAACATCACAAAGGTTCTCATGAGGGAAGAATTCTCCAATGGGTAGGGGTGAGTCAACATGATGGTCCAATGGTGGAGAAATCCTACTAATGTGGTCAGCTACAACATTCTCCACCCCTCTCTTATCTCTAATCTCAAGGTCAAACTCTTGGAGGAGGAGAATCCACCGAATGAGGCGGGGCTTGACTTCAGGTTTCTTTAGGAGGAAACGAAGGGCAGCATGGTCAGAAAACACAATCACTTTTGACCCAAGAAGATATGAACGGAATTTTTCCAAGGTAAACACAATAGAAAGGAGTTCTTTTTCTGTGGTTGTGTAGTTTACCTGGGCAGGGTCAAGGGTACGCGAGGCATACGCAATGACATGAGGAGCCTTTTCAACCCTTTGTGATAAAACTGCCCCAACTGCAAAGTTAGAGGCATCACACATAAGCTCGAAGGGGAGATCCCACCTAGGTGGTTGGATTATGGGAGGTGATGTGAGACTCTTTTTTAGTGAATTGAATGCATCCTCAAAATTTTTATCAAAAACAAATTCAGAATCCTTTTGTAACAACCGAGATAAGGGAAGTGCGATCTTACTAAAGTCTTTAATGAATCGTCGGTAAAAACCAGCATGACCCAAGAAAGACCGCACCTCACGAACACATTTTGGATATGGAAGGGATGAAATCAATTCAATTTTAGATTTATCAACCTGAATTCCCTTATTTGAAATGATATGCCCAAGAACTATCCCCCGCTCAACCATAAAATGGCATTTTTCATAATTTAAAACAAGATCTTTTTCAATGCAGCGGTGGAGGACAGAACCTAGGTTTTCCAAACAATCATAAAAAGAAGAACCATAAACCGTGAAATCATCCATAAAGACTTCCATACAACTCTCAAGGTACTCAGAAAAAATACTCAACATACATCGCTGAAAAGTACCAGGAGCATTACATAGACCGAATGGCATCCTTCTGTATGCAAATGTGCCAAATGGACAAGTAAATGTTGTCTTTTCTTGATCCTTAGGGGCTATATGGATTTGGAAATAACCCGAATAGCCATCAAGGAAACAATAATGAGACTTACCAGCCAATCGTTCTAACATTTGGTCAATGAAAGGTAAAGGAAAGTGGTCCTTTCGCGTGGCTTGATTCAGTCGACGGTAGTCAATACAGACTCACCAACTGTTTTGCACACGTGTTGGAACCAATTCATTCCTTTCATTTGACACAACTGTTACTCCTGTTTTTTTAGGCACAATTTGCACTAGGCTAACCCATTTACTATCAGATATAGGATAAATGATCCCTGCAGCAAGTAATTTACTGACTTCCAATTTTACCACTTCAAGGAGAGTGGGATTCAACCGGTGTTGAGATTGTCTTACGGGTTTAGCCTCATCATCCAAAAGTATATGGTGCATACAAATAGATGGGCTAATCCCGGGAATATCATCCAATGTCCATCCTATTGCCTTTTTACACTCTCTCAAAAGTTTGAGAAGTTTCAATTCCTGTTGTGGAGAGAGGTTATTGGCAATAATGACGGGGAATTGGTCAATACCCTCAAGATATGCATATTTTAAATTAGAAGGAAGTTGTTTAAGTTCAAACACCAGTTGTTTCTGGATTGAGGGAGGGGATTTATGGGGAGTGAGGTCCATGAAATTATCTATCTGCTCATGTATATTCTCAAAGGAAAGAGAATCTATTGAAATGAGATTTTCAGAATCATTGATAGTCATGGGTACCTCAGAATAAACACAATCATCAATTAAAGCACAAAATTTACATTTTTATGAACCCACACAACATTCAAATGAAGAACCAAAACTCAAATCATCCAAGGGTGAGGAAAACAAAAAAGAACTAGAGTTTGGGTTGAGGAGAGAATTGTGTGTGTGTGCATCGTTTGAGAGCACTTCCATCGAATAGACAGGAAGAGTGGAGTGCTCTTCAACGGGGTGTTTCATAGCCTCAAGGATGTTAAAACTTACCTTTTCTCCTCCGAATTCCATGGACAATGTACCATTGTGAACATTGATGATCGTATTTTCTGTTTTTAGGAATGGCCTCCCAAGTATGAGAGGGGCATGTCCTTGGGTTCGGGTATCTTCCATCTCAAGAATGTAGAAATCAGCGGGGAAGATGAGATTCTTTACTCTAACAAGGAAATCCTAAATCACTCCTTTTGGATGTGTTGTACTCCAGTTGGCAAGTTGCACAATAATTCCTGTTGGTTGAAGCTCTCCAACCTGTAGAGAAGTATATACGGAGTGAGGCATTACATTAATGGAATCACCTAAATCTAGCATAGCATCAGAAAAGAAGGTCTCCCCTATGGTACAAGGTATGGTGAATGTGCCGGGATCCTTGCATTTGGTTGGCATTACTGGTTGAATCAAGGCCGATACATTCCTCCCCAGGTTGACTCTCTCATTCCCCTTACACCTCCTTCTATGGGTGCAAAGCTCTTTATGAAATTTGGCATAACGGGGAATTTGCTTGACTGCATCCAACAATGGAATATTAACGTGAACTTTTTTAAATGTATCCATTATTTCATTGTCAATCTCATTATCAAAGTTTTTCTTAGATTTAGAGAGTCTTTGAGGGAAAGGAAGAGGAATTGATTGTTCATTTGAATCATCAATGATAATTTGATTGCCCTTTTTGTTTTGTTTTTCATTAAATGAAATTTTTGAGGGTTGGGACGGAGTGTTTTCAAGAGGGGGACATACCTGTTTCATAGGATCAGTAGAGGGAGAAGTTTCTTTACCACTACGAAGTGTAATTGCACATACATTACCTTTATCCTTCGGATTGGCAATGGGTTGGGATGGTAGTTGTCCAGAACCTTGCATCTTAAGCTCACCGATGGTGTTCGCCAATTGTCCCACTTGAGTTCGTAGGTCTTGAATTGCCGATTGTGTGGTCTGTTGGAACTGAAGGTTCTGGGTTGCCATTTGTTTCACCATGTCCTCGAGGCTTGGTTCAGATTTGGGAGGAGGAGGAGGATGATTGTTTTGCGAAGTTGAAGGATAAGAAGGTTTCATACCTTGGCCTTGTTGATACCAATTCTGCTTCAGGTAGCTTGAGTTTCCTCCTTGTCGGTATTGTGGTTGTGCTTGCCACCCGGGGTTTGGATTTGGCCTGAATGGTTCTTTCTTGAAGGGAGGCACTTGTTGGAATGGACGCCCTGGGAACACAGCTGCACAGGACTCAGATGAATCTTGAAGTTGTGGGCACTGGTCAGAAAAATGAGTGTTATCAGAACAAATACCACAATGCAATGGAATAGAAGTAGAGTGTGAGTTACCTTGTGCTTGAGCTAATTGCCTTAGAAGGGTATGCATCTCATCAAGTTTAGTATCTACCTTTTGTTCTAGGGCTGAATGACTTACCTCATGAACTCCTCGGGTTGGTGCAATAGCTCGTGTACCAAATTGTTGTGCATTTTGAGCCATGTTGGCTATTAAGTCACGAGCGGCAGAAGGAGTTTTGTCAACTAGGGCACCACCAGCTGCAGCATCAATCATTCCACGATCCATGGGGATAAGTCCCTCATAGAAGTATTGGATTAATAGTTGTTCACTAATCTGGTGGTGGGGGCAGCTTGAGCAAAGTCTCTTAAATCTCTCCCAGTATTCATGAAGGGTCTCTCCTTGTGATTACCTAATTCCACAGATTTCTTTCCTAATTGATGCAGTTCGGGAGGCAGGGAAGAACTTCTCTAGAAAAAGTCTTTTTAGGTCATTCCAGCCCCCAATTGTGGAAGGCAAATAGTATATCCAATCTTTGGCTACACCATCAAGGGAGAAAGGGAAGGCCCTAAACTTAATGAGGTCCTCAGACACATTTTGGGGTTTCATGGTGGAGCACACTATGTGAAACTCTTTTAGATGTTTGTGAGGGTCCTCTCCGGGAAGGCCATGGAATTTTGTAAGGAGATGGATGAGGCCTGATCTTAGCTCAAAATTGGCCGCTTCCTCAGGATATTGGATGTACGCAGGTTGGTACTCCACATCCGGGGTGGTCAGTTCTTTTAATGTTCTGTTATTTGCAGCCATGATCTCTGGGGTTTGATTTGGTTCAATTTTGGATTGGTTTAGGAACAATTTAGGTTCCACAAGGGGTTCCACAATGTTACTTGATTGACCTTCTCTAGATGCCTTGATTTGTGTGTGAAGTGACTTTTCAATTTCAGGATCAAATTCAAGTAGTGTTCCTTTACCAGATCTTGTCATGCAACAATGATGTCCAGTTTGATTGATTGATTTTTTTGTGGTATTTTTTTTTGATTTGGATAAAAAAACTTAAGAAGGGTGAAAGAAGAATATAATGTTATACTATAAAATTAGAGAGGGAGATTGAGAAGAAGAGAGAGAGAGAGAGATAGAAAGAACACACCAAAAACAACAAAAAATAAAGACAAAACCCAAAACAAAAACAATCAAATGGGGGTGGGGTATTTAGAGGAGTACTAATCAAGAAGTAAAATGAAACAATAAAAATAAATAAATAAAAAAATGATCTTGGCTCCCCGGCAACGGCGCCAAAATTTGACCGCGTTGTCGAACGCGTCAAATTAGTTGTTTAATTTTGACTAGAATTTCTGCAGTATAGCAGCAACCCTAGATCGTCTCTCGACGGAGCCTTAGATCATTAATTATAAAATTTGGTTCTGATTATGAAATTAAAAAAAAGGAATTGGGGTTTTATAATACTTGGGTTTGATGATTAAAGATGACAATAGAAAATAGAAGCTATAAAACAAAGTAGAGATTAACAAAATTAATTAAGCGTGATCAACCCGGGGGACTCGTATGATGTTTATCCTTCATCACTTCATGATATAAGGTTATGATCTTTTAATACATGGTTTGTAACACCTAGAACTAGAATGTTACTGAGTTTATACTAGGATACCTCCTAGGGTTCAGTCAAAAACACACAATGATTCACCGGACACCGCCAATGGTTGAATGAATTGTGTTTGACTTCATAACCAAAAATCACCAAGGAAACACACGAAAAACTCGATGCACTGTCCAGATTTTTATGTTATTTCTTTGTGATACCATGACATAAATGTACACGGCCTTGACAGTACTTGTGTGAGTTCAATTTACCAATATAAACCACACAAACACCTCAATTGAAAGGGGGAAAGAAAGTGGTGAACGGTGTGTGAAACATCACATGAATGGGTACCCCCAAACATGATCATTTGAGTTGAGCATGACATACCAGTACATAACTCAATAAAATAAGAATAGAGGATGATGAAAAACAACACAACAATCTGGAATTTAAAAGATCATTCAAATATTACAAACATGAAGCTCGGGATGTACATCACATTCCTCCCCGGGTGATCACAAGGGGTTTAGAAACCCATGGGAGAGGAGGAAGAGAAATATGTTGGGGTAGAACTTCCCATAGCCTCCATAACCTCTAGGTATGTTGAGAAGACTCCTTGGGGACTCCAAAATGGCAGCACCTTTCCTCTTGGCCGAACTTCTAAATGAGGAGCCCAAGGTGCCCTTTTATAGGAAATGTGGGGGGTGGTTTTGGGCACACAGATTTCATCAATCCACTTACAAGACGCGTTTCGGCCTTCAGACAGTATTATCTTGCTTTGGAGAAAATAGAAAAGTTGTATCTATACCTCTTGACTGTCTCCACCGAAAGTTTGGCACCGTTTGGACAACTACATCTCAAGATATTGATAATATACAGAACACCGCATTTGACTTGGTCCAAATTCGGTGGCTTGGACAGATCAGTTCGGATGGGCCCCATATAAGCCGAATCAGCATTGGGTTCCTTAATATTAAATGTATCCTATTAAATTTTAGACAGGCCCACAAAATTGCAGCCCATTTGGATGCACGGATGTTGTGTACTATGCAAAACAGTGGACTGATGTCCATGGATCCATGCAATTTTGGCCCATTTTTCTTCCACTTCATCAAAGGCCATCCAAATCACCTCCACCTACATTGAAACAATAAAAACAAGTAACATTGCCCATTATAATATTGATTAACATTAATTGATTTATTAAAACATGAAGTGCAATTTATTATTATATTTGGAATATTCATTACAAAACTAGTTTAAAACTGCGGTGTAAGGGTGGAATAAAACAGTGAATCGTGGTACGATCAGAGGGACAAACCTACCTCTTTCTCTATCTTCCCCTCTATTTAATCGAATTAATTTGTGGTATTATGATATTTTTTCAACATTTTAAATGGAGTTGAGGATTATTCTTCTCCCTTTATTGATCCATTAATTTGGATCCTCTATTTTTTTATTGGACTTATCGTGGGTTTTGTCTATAATTACATCATAACATGGTGGAATCATCTAAAAATGATGAATCTTCATAATACAATGTCTTGAAAATTTTAAAAGAGTAGGAATGTTGACCATTTCTCACTGTTGTAGTATAGGTTTTCCACCTAATGGATTTGTTTAGGGAATCCACAAATTGGAATGAAATTAGTTATTTTTTGGGATTTAATTCATGTGTATTTTAGTAATTTGAGTATTAGAGTCATGATTTGGATTCGTCACATGTCATTGATTGAGGATTTGGAATTTTACTGATGTTTGGTGAGATTTTAGTGATTATTATTTGTTATATTAAAATTAAGAATTAATTATAAATGCTTAAAATTTATTATTGAATTATTTTGTTATGATATTGGGGCTTGGGAGCATGGTGATGTTTGGTAAAAGCTTGGATGGGGGTGGAGAGTGTGGATTATAGTTCATAAATTGATTTTCAAGACCGGTATTCCCTTTTATAGTTAAATATATATGTTTTATACACATGTCCTCTAAATTTACTAGGTTTTTGGGTTTAGGAATGTGATCAAGGACAGGTTGGGCTTTAGTACCTAGAGGGGTATGGATAGAGCCTTCTAAGAGTGAGTTGGGTGTGATTTTCTAGCCCAAGAGATCTTATATATTCTTGGTGGATATACCTCTAAGGGGTACAAAGTCTAGGACCATTAATAGACCCCTACGTGTTCACGGATCCTGAGATTAATTGAGTTTGGAATGGGGTGATCCATAGTGAGCTTATTAAAGGGATTCTTAGTGGTTAACCTTAAGGAGTAGACTAGTTTGTGTTGAAGTTTTAGATTTGTGTGGGAAAGGATATAGAAATATCCTTCATACATTGATACTCCTCAAGTGAGAGGATTATAATGTTGGGAATGGATTTAATAATTTTTGGTGAATTTTTGGGCTTGGAATATCTATGTTAGTGGATTATGGTAGTGTATAACCACCCTTTATTGTGTGCCTAGGGGAACATGGAGGCGATTAAGTGGTTCCATGTGCTATATTGATAATTTATATCACTTTTAAGTAAGATGGAATCACAGTATTATTAGGAATTCTTAGTGAGAAGCCAGATGAGGCTTTTATGGTGTATGAAATGTTATGCGAATGGGTTGACCCAAGTGGGATATTAGGTAGTCCTTATGTGGAATTTGTGAATGGGAAATGTTGGGAAGTGAAATGAGCATCCAATAAGACACCTCATAGCATGGATAGATTCAATAAATGTTCTAGACATGATGTGGAGGTTATAATTTGTTTTACTATGAGGTCCCATAGTATATAGCATGACCTAAGATATGCTTAGTGTTTATATAGACAAGTATAACCTTTGTTTCACACTTGAGAGTAGTGAATGGACTGAGATCTAGGATAATCATGGGTATTGAAAAGGTATGTTTTTTATTAATGGTTAGTTATAATGAATTTGGTTAGGGAAGGATGTGTTGAGTAGTACATATTTTCTTCTAGATGAGAGTTTGGTTGATATTTGTTTCTACCAAAGGTATAAGCTATGTGGTATGTCTTATATTTGTTGTTTTGGTATATCTTAACCTTATTGGGAAATAATGATAATATCTCACCTTGAATGATAGGGTGTTAGTTGAAATATTCTAGGGAAATCTGAGAGAGGATCCCAAGATGATATGTTCTAAGGGACTATTGATAGTGGGCCCCTATATGATATGTTCCTGGGTAACACTAAGTGATGGTCCCCTAATAATATGTTCCCGAGGATCATCGAGTGATGTTCCCCAATTTATATGTGTTTGGGGAGCACCAAGTGTGAGAACACATATGATTTTGTGTAGAGGACCCCCAAGAGAGGACCTCTAGTGGATATGTGCCCAATGAACACCGAGAGAGGGTCCTTAGAAGTTTTCTTCCTAGGTATCACCATGAGAGGATACATAGATTCTCCATGTTCACAGGTTTTTATATGATATTACTTTCCCTAATGAGGTTTTATATGATGTGACAATGATGGAAATATTATTGACATTCACCAAAGAAAATGGGGCCAAGTGGCATGGTGTTCTGGTTAACACATGATTTGATGACATGATTTCATGTATCCTATATGTTGTTGCTTTATTTATTTTCCATAAATTCTAACAATATATGATGAAAAATATATGGGATGAATTTGTAGAACCCTATTGAGTTAAATGATCACACCCTTCATGTAAACCTTGATGCATGTGAAGTGATTATGTTTGTATTTTATGTAGAACATAATATAGTATATCAAGCTATAGTAGTTGGATAGAATTTTGGGTGAACCTATTTTCACAGTATTTGATTATATTGTTGTGTGATATTACTACTCTGATGTTGTATGTTGTTTAAGTTATTCATTTTTATGTAGATGATGGTACCAAGAATATAGTCTCCCCACATTAGTTATAGAATCTTACTACTAATTGGAAGCCTCTGGAATATGAGGAGATTCCCTTGAGTCTATGTGGTGCCACTAGTTAAGGTACCGTTTTTGTGATTTTAGATAATGCATTACAAATTCAAAATCACTAGGTCCAATCTATAGTTTCACATATCCTCATGCACACCTATCAATATGCAAGGGGTGCTGACTAAGGGTGAGGACTAGAACCACACATTGAGTAGACTGTTCCCTTGATAATTGATAACCATCAACTATATAAAAATTTAAATTAGGAATAAAAAAAAATCAAAAAGTGTATATTTTTAATAGTAATTTAACCATATAAATGACATCACATTCTATAACAAAAAGGGTCACACTATTCATACATAAATAAAAACATTACCCCCATGATGGTGAATAAATATGTACAATAATAAAATGAAAAATTAATAAAAAAACATAACCACAAAGGGAACTTAGAGCATTTAATAGTATTTCATCCATTCATACCCCTCTCTATCTTCTATAGTTTCCAACACAGGTCCCTTATCCTTGAATGTATTCCTGAAAAAAAAATTTATTTTGATCAAGATGTTGGTGCATGGTGTGAGTAGTCGGCCTAGTTGGGAACCACTAACACATCCATTGCATAAGTGTGGAAAATATCTACATGTGGATACAATATAAAAAAAGAAAAAATAATAAAAAATATTGCACCCATGTTGGGTTATCACGTTCTAAACATGCCTTTATAAACCCCTACCACACTTGATGCAGTCAATACTAGAAGGAAAAAAATCATCCAGTACCAATCATCAATCAATTTATAGAACGAAATCTAATAAATCCTTGACATATCCAACCTCTCACATAAGATAAAATATCCCATCTATTAAGGTATCACAGTAAAGTATCATATTCACTGCCACATAGAAAGTAATATGAAGAGGGATTAAATTTTATAACCTTACATGAAAGCCTAACCAAAACATCTTAATAGATTAGGAACTATGGATGAGCCAAAAAAAATGAATCACCAAAAATAGTCTGATGAGGGTATAACATCAGAAACCTCCCATGAAAGTTGAATACAAACCCTCATCAAAGTGAGGTATCTTTGAAAAATCCATCATGGAATCAAATAATACCAATAAAAGAATATCTAAATACAAATACTCAAACCACTAGGTTTAATCACATTATCTAAACAACCATCCCATATCACTAACCCTATAGGAGTGTCCCTTTGGCTATCCCCCTAACTCAACCCATGGAAATATTCTTATAGTAGTCATGCACACTCATCAAAACCTTCTTATTTGAAGGAGGCCAACAAAAATTTCCATAAAACATGATAAAATATTATACAAGACACAAATAAGACCAAGAAACCCAGACAATTAATTAAAACCCAATATGGATAACCTTATACCAAATACCATACCCCTATAGTTATTAATCTCGAACAATAACATGAATAACTACCCTCCCATGATTCAATTCTATCAATTCAGACCAACACATTCACATTAATACCATATAAAGATAAATTTCATGCATATGTACACACCCACATTCATGATTTCCCATGAAATCATATATGAATACTAAAACATAGTATGGACTTCCAACCTTAATCCCTATGGTGCACACTCACTTAGCCATGTCACTCGATTCTATCTGAAACAACCAAATCTCTAAAAGTGTATAAAAAATATTTAAATTAAGTATATGAAATCAAGGAATATGAAACATTGAGAACACAGAACATTAATAACTAGATGGAGTTATACTTACAATGGATGGACAACCACCATAAATGATACTTCGATATGAGATGAGATGAGGGTATTAGGAGCTTTAGAGTCCCAAAAGACCTTAAAATCAGGATACTGTTGAGTGAGGGCTGAGGGAGGAATGTAAGAAGGATTAAAGGGGTTAACAAGTGAAATTAATAGTTTTACATTAAAACAAACACAACATACATGCCACTCGGTATAGGTCAACCTATACTGGGTACCTCATTCTCCCCCAACTACCTAGCATACCCCCACTAATCAGTCAATGTGACTCTAGGTCCTACTGTCCTATGTAATTCTCACCAGGTACCTGGTGACCCTTTACTAGGTACCTAATGCTCTCTTATTTAATTTTTTAGGGTCCCAACACCTCTCTCTGAACCGCTCATGAATAGTAATTCGAGAAAAAAACATCCGAAAACTGAAAAAATATAAAGTTTAAAAGAAAAAATGACCCTAGAATTAATACATGAAATTTTAGAGTCATTACAAACTACTCCCTATGGTCTTATCTTCCTCAAGAATCACCCAAAATATCCTTGTCAAAAATAATAGGCCATTGAGATCTAACATCCATGTACCACTCTTAGAGATCCTCTTGGATTCAACTTTGCTTCTATTACACACAGAAAAAATAATTGTATTCTCTCATAGAATTTTCTTTCTCTAGTCCATGATACACACAAATCACCCCTCAAATGACATGTTCACATCCAATTCAAATTGTTTACCAATGATCATGCTAGAAAGGTTCATTTCATACTTCTAGAGATGTGATATTTTAAATACTTCCTTTATACCATGATGTCATGGAGGTAGAGATAGTCAATAATACACAACCCCAAATCTGCAAAAAAAAAAAATTTTGGACATACCAATAAATCTGGGAATGAGATTTTCCTACTTCCCCAAACACTGTATCTACACAAATGTGATACCTATATATTTACCCCACCATCAATGGAAAACTATGGTTTATTACATCTAGTCATCATATGATCATTGAACAATTTGAGCAGAAACATATCACTTCCTAAATACATGCACCTTCTATGTGGTCTCTAGAACCAAGCTCGACCGGATACCTATCCACTCTGCTACATCTATCTATCACATCGGTGAATAGAGTGGTCTATCTTATAAATAATTACAAGGATCCATATAGATTGAAGCCTAAAAACCATTGTTATAATTTTTTTACTAGATATATATTTTAATACCATGATCAAGTAAAATATAACATGAAAGCACTAACCATATAATATAGTATCTAGATCATACTCTCATATTTCCTATCTGTCTATGGGTGATACACTATACCCACCTTTAGTTGAGATCTGAAATTCTTTTTATGCCCAACTAAAATTTGGATATAAAGAAGGAATCCCAATCAGATACTATATAAGAATGATTGAAATTAAATAACATTATCTCACACACATATTTATTATCTAGATCATTTACTAACTTAGTCTCCTATATAGATAATAAATACACGACCATTGTTAGCTGTTACAATACCACCAACAATGTATCATGACCCTTTAGGGTCTTAGGTAGAACCATAAAAAAATACACGGTAAACGTTTTAAACTTATATATAGACACTATAAAGTCTTGAAGTAATCCACATAGTTTCTGGTGATGCACCTTTTTTCTATGATTGGTATGTTAATGATATACAAACCCTGTGATTTCCTTCCTCATTCCAAGACTCCCAAAATAACAACTGATGTCATGATAAATATTTTCCAACCATGGGTGAACCTCCTAACATGAGGCATGGGAGTTCCTCATCAAGTACTCACTCATACAATTATGAACCACCACTTTTCCATTAATACAAATAACCCCCTTCTCATTATGATATTACCTTGGAACTGTGTAATCTCCCATGAGATGTTACCACACCATAAAACAATTGAATCAGGATTTTTAATAGTCTTTACCCAGTACACTAGTGAGTATGTAATGGACAAGGTATAAAAATTCATGGCCGAATTCCCCTTTTCCTTATGTATATACAACTTTTAAGACTAGATCATTGGTTTCCACTCTTTACTAGACTTTTGAACCACCTACTCTTAAGTCTTCCTTTTAAGTGCATCTTCCATAGTGTTCCCTTTTCTCAAGGTATACACCATATCAAAATGAAATTTCTATAGGTACTAAACCAAAAACCTCTATTTTTGGTTTAAGTACCATTAGATGAATATGTATCAAAATATCTTATGGTCTATGTGGAAGAAAAACCTCTCCCTAAATAGGCAGTGGAACTAATACTTAATATTATAGGAGAAAACATCTAGTTCTAGATCATGGGTAAGTTAGTTTTATTCATGGGATCATAGTAAAAGTCCCATAAGAAACCATAAAACCACCTTTAATCGAAATAAATCCTAGAACAACCCAATAGAAATAAAAATACATGACAAAACCCTTAACCAAAATCAGAATCAAATCATATTTCAACCACCCTTTCAACTCTTGAAAGGATGATTGGAACAAATTTCTCTACACAAATTTCATTCCCTTATATCCTAGGCCGTTATAAGGTATTTCTAAGATTTTTTTTTCAGAATGAAGTATAAGTATTATATATCTGGGGAAAAATATATTATTATCATACACATTCTTGGGCTCATTCTAAGACATAATAGCCTCCATTTTATACAAATCAATCAAAATCCTGACCTCTACACAAAATTGCCTAGAATTCAAACCTCCTAAATCTAGAAGTGATAGTTTGAGTACTTATCATAAAGATAATTCTCTTGAAGAGTACTCAGTATGATATCTATGTTCTCAACATGAAACTACATGGTTTGAGAATATACCAAAATATAATCAATGAGAACTATGACAAAAGAGTCCATGAAGGGATGGAAAATATGTTTTATGAGAGCCATAGAAACTTCCATTTCAATATTTATGACAAATTAAATCACCAAATTCTCATATATATAACAAATTAATCAAAATATTATATTAGGTATATCCACTGCGCTAACCTATAATTGATGATTTCCTGATTATAGGTTGATCTTAGGGAACAATCAAGATCATATTAACTAATGAAGAAGAAATTCTATACATGAAAATGAATACTTTTTCTTCACTATAACTTGGTTAAGTTTTATGGTAATATAGACACAACCTCAAGTATCCATTACCCATATTAGAGAAAAAATATAATCACTCAAGGGGGAGGAACTTGAATGAATACAAACCTTTACCTCAACGTCATCTACCTAAAAAATCATCCCTATCAAATATGATGGTTATATACAATAAGGACCTATCAGTATGGAATTACTACCTAAAATAAGCTTTATCATTAACTAGATCTCTCTCTTAGGAGGAAAACCTAAGAAATAATTGAAAATACATCATGTAAATGATCCCAAACTATAATAAAAATAATTATAAGCATTATCTTCTTATTTCCAAGGACCATATCCACCACATACACTATAATAACCCCAGTCTAACTAAGGATAGTTCTAGGTATACCTTCCTCAACATCAAATTTGTTATGGTTGGTGTCATGAGAACCAACTGTTTTGTACTTTGATTACATTAATGTACTCTTATTATATATTTTTCATTATTCTGCATGACTATAATATAATAATGTCCTGGAATATTTGTTGCATTAATAAGGTCATTGAAGATCCCCGCTATGAAGAGAACCTTGAAATTCTATAAAAATATTCTTAAATAAATTTCTACAGTTGGTTGACATATTATGATATGACACATAGTATACAAACCGTCATGTGCGAGTACTCGTAAGAAGATGAGACTCTCTCTCATGGAGTTTTCACTTGGTAATCTCCAATATGAGAGATTATGAGAACAGACCTGCCAGTAGCAATTCCACATGTCTTGGTGTCATCAGACATTTCTATCTACAAGCGTGTTTAATGGTCCTTAGACTGAAAGATTATCATTAACTCATGTCATGACTCGCGCACTTATATTTACTGACAAAAACCATCATGCAGACAGTTGGCGGGAAGTAGGGTACGTTGGGTGCGTCACGAGTGACATGTTGTTAATGGATAAGTCAAGGAAGGATTTGTCTCTTCCATTTATGGAAGGTGATATCTCGGCCCTTTGATTGAAATAGAACCGTCCCATGAAATTCCATGGACATGGTGTAACGATGAATTTATTTCAGGTAGTCAAAGAACTATGGATCAAGTATATAGGTTTATGACACTTCCATGAAACTTGCTTGATGAGATATTGAGAAAAAGGGATTAAATTACATAGGAAGTGTTCGTATGAGGTGACAAGTCAATGAGGCGTCAACTTCTTTCTCTTGGGTGCCTTGACCCGTTGCTAGATAGTAATCTTGGACTTTAGTCAAGACCACCTAATGCCAATGAGAAAGATGCCTTGAGGGTCACACACTAAGTGTACTCAAGTATCTCAAGTAGAATAAAGATTATTACCATACGTGGTTTAATAATTATTCAAGGAAGCCTAAATTGTTTTAATGATGGAGGAAGAAGGAAATCAAAAACAAGATATACACACCGTGTATTAATGATTACATGCCATGTATATTTTCATGGAAAACAAGTACCTGCCGTGTATTAATGATTACACGCCATGTAGTTTTCCTTTTGGAAAAGGAAATACACTCCATGTATTAATGATTACACGCCATGTAGTTTTATGGGAAAAAATTACACTCTATGTATTAATGATTACATGCCATGTAGTTTTCCAGTTGGGATTTTGAGGATATAATATTGGTTTATTAAATGATATTTATTATAATCAGCATGGTCCCATGTCAAGGAATTAATTATTCGACATGGGGGTTTTAAATAAGAGTCAATGAAATAAATAAAACATGTAACACATTTATTTATTTTCATAACTCTACAACCTCAAACGCGATAATAAATATCCTAACAACCCCAACTCTTTCCTTACATAAGAGAATCGTTGTGCACAACAATTATGGAGAATTATTTCAAGGTCGAGAGAACATCTTCCTCTGAGAAGCCGCGTACCACGTACACGGGATTGCTAGTCCGGTTACTGTGTAACAACGAAGTACATGCTATGTTTGATTTATATACACGCTGTGTACTCCAAAATTTCCAAATTAGAGAAAATATGCCAAACCCCTCAGCGTGTACTTTGGATAAAGGGTGAAAAGAAATACACGCCGTGTAAATATAAACTACAAGACGTGTACTTTCCAGAAATGGAATTTCACAAGGTTTCCTCCAAAAGTACAAAGACCTGTACAAGGGATATGGATGAGAAGAATCTCAAGGACATTAAGAAAGGAATTTAAGACAAAGAATTGATTAATTATAAGATCATAATTAATTTATTTCAAACGTGAAATATCTTGAATAGAACGATTAAAATAATTTGAATGCAAAATATGTGTAAATGTCATTGCATGATATGGATGATCATGATCTAGACCAAAGACCCATTGTATGTGTGTATTGTTTCATTTAAATTTATTTAATTTAAATTTGTTGGCCTACGAGCTTTATTCAAATAAAATGTAGGGCCTGCGTGCTTGTGGTTTCTTTAATGTAAACCCCATGTAATGGAGGATCTCCCAAGCCAGAGGAGATAGTTCTAAACCTGAAGCTAAGGCAAAACCAACCCAAGAAGATTCAAAGGTGGACACTTGGGAGATGGAAAACATGAACCATCCTTTCAAGGTGTTTTTACCTAGGTCAGGGTTAGCTTATCAAACCACTAGATAAGATAACCAATATAATCTCATGATCATTCCACATTATTTTATCTATGTCTGATTGCATGGTTTATTTATTATCTATGTGTTTTCACGATCACATAATTAATGAAATGAACAAGTGTGCAAATATGGAATAAAATAAAAACTGGACTATACTTAAACATTATCATAACATGGCTAATAAATTAGGCAAGCATCACTTAATATTAAAAAGCATGCGATAATGTTAAACTACACATAAAGATTTAAATCCATCAATACCATTTTAAGTCAGACCAAGCCTTCCATTACTTGAATAAGGGCATGACTCAATAAAAATACATGTTTGACCAACCCTTGTTGGGACACTTACTTTTATAAAGGAAGCCCTTATGAAAGGTTTCAGTTTGACTTAACCATATTACATCAAGAGGAGTAGCACTTTCTAGACTTGGTGTAATATTAGAGGCAAGAGTTGAGGAAATCCAAGTCAGGATTTCAGGATTTCAGGATTGCAGAGTCCACTCAACAGATCAAGGAACTGTAAGCACACAGTTGGAAAAGACTTGCCTACCTAAATACCTTCTAATAGCTTGACCATCCATTGTTGGGGTTATGCGATGGGGAATATGGATCCTTGCCACTAGAATGTAAAAGAAACTGGACATTCTAAGTTTAATGGTAAGGGCCATTGTGACTTGATAAAATAGTGGGAGACTTATCAAAATTATTATTTCTCATAAAATATAATCAAGAATGTATTGATAAATCTGCTCTTCTAATTTGTAGAATCAAAATGACAAAATTATCAGGAAAATCTTTTCTGCGATCAATTCTGGATAAAGACAATATCCTCACCGGTAGTAACTTTCAAGAATGGTTTAGGTGCTTTTGGGTTATCCTACTCCATGAATAATAGTTTTACATGATGGAGTCCTCACTTCCTGATTCGCCCGACCAAGGGGAAAATGATGAAGATTTGCTGGTCTATGATCAACATTTGAACGACGCACTCGACGTTAAATGTTTGATTCTATCATTAATGTCTAGTGAGCTTATGAAGTCTCATGAAGACATGGATGCCTATAGCATGCTTGAGCACCTCTGTGGTCTATACCAGGAGAGAGAAAGATAGTAAAGGTTTGAGATCTCCAAGCCTCTATTCCAGAGCAAGTTTGTAGAGGGTTCCCCAGCTGGGCCTCATGTAGTTAAGATCATTGGCTACAATAAGTGCTTGGAGGTTTTAGGGTTTAAACTCCCCGAAGAACTTGGTACTGATCTCATTCTTGCATCACTCCCCCCAAGATTCTCAAACTTTGTTGTGAACTTCAACATGGGAAACATTGAGAAATCTTTGTATGATCTTCTTATCCTTATTCTCCAAGTGGACAATGACATGAAGCGTGAAAATCCTTTTGTCCTCAGGGTGAATAAAAGGGAAGGGAAGGTGAAGATCTTTAATCCCGAAGATTCTTCAAGGACTTCTAAGAAAAATAAGATCAAAGGGGATGCAAGGGAACATGAGGTTGTTTGTTTCACATGTGGAAAGAAGGGCCACTGGAAGAAAAACTACACCCAGCCAAGGAAGCAAGGGGAAGCTACAGGTGCATTTGTTATCGAATACAATCTATCTGTTTCTACTAATTGGGTATTATATACTTCCTGTGGTGCTTACATCTATATCCAAATATAGGAACCAAGTATATTCATAAAGATTTACCAAGGTGAGGTGGATCTACGAGCAGCCAACATAGCCAGATTCACTGTTGTAGCTATCGGAGACTACCAACTCACATTGCCTACTGGGATGGTCTTGGTTTTGAAAGGATGTTATTATTTACCCTCTATAATGAAAAACATTATTTCACTATCCAGATTAGAAACCGATGGATTCATCTTCATGTTTGGAAGTGGATGTTACAAATTTTAAAAAGATTGCATTTGTTTTGGTAGGGAACTTTTATATAACGAACTTTATGTGTTAGACTACAAAAACCAAGTAATGGCAATCAATGACAAAGTTAATTCACATGAATCATACCACACCCAACTTTGTAATCATTAGCTAGGTCATGTCAATGATAAACATTTGAAAAATTTTCATCAATATGGGTATTTATACTCTTTCTTACTAAAACCACTTGGTGTATGTCATGCGTGTCTACAAGGCAAAATGAACAAAGCCCCATTTAGTGGGAAAGGTGAAAGGGCTAAAGAGCTTCTAGAATTAGTTCGCACAGATGTGTGTGGACCATTTACAGTTGAAGAAAGTGGTGGGTTCTTTTACTTCATAACATTTACTAATGATTTTAGTAGAAATGGATATATTTACTTAATGAGGTATAAGTCAGATTCTTTTGATCGGTTCAAAGAATACAAGAATGAATTTGAGAACCATCTTGGTAAGAAGATTAAGAAACTCTGCTCAGATATAGGAGGAGAATATCTTAATCAAGACTTCATTGATTTATTACAGTAGTTTGGGATTCTATCTCAACTCACTCCTCCTTACACACCTCAGCGGAATGGTGTGAGTGAAAGGAGGAACTGCACCCTGTTGGACATGGTGAGATCAATGACGAGTCATGCGAGTATTACATTATCCTTTTGGGGATATGAATTACAAATAACAACACACATACTAAACCAAGTACCAAATAAATTGATAAATGGTATTCCATTAGAGTTATGGAGTGGACACAAAGCCATGTTATCGAATTTACATGTGTGGGGTAGCGAAGCATTTGTTAAGGCCTCTTCAGGTAACAAACTTGCACCCCGAGGCACAAATTATATCTTTATAGGATATCCCAAGGAAACAAGGGGATATTACCTATACAAACCCTCAGAAAAAAAAAGGTTATAGTGGCAAGACACGCCATATTCCTTGAGATGGAGGACATCTCCAAAAGAGATAGTGGGAGCGAGATAGAATTCGATGAAGTCAAGGCTCAAGATACACATGAGTTGGTACAAGAACAGATTCCACAAAGCCCCGTCGAAGAATAATTTGTTCGAGAGAAACAAGAACTATGTAGGAGCATGAGAGAAGTGAGAGAACCAGAATGATATGGTTTTCTTGTCACTGAGGATGGTGACTCATTATTGGTTGGCAATGATGATCCTCTTACCTACAAGGAAGAAGTTGATGTCACAGACACTGCCAAGTGGAAAGAATCCATGAATTCTGAAATAGATTCCATGTACCAAAACCAAGTCTGGATTTTGGTAGATCCTCTAGTGGATGTAAATCCTGTTGGTAATAAATGGGCATTCAAGAAGAAAATGGACATGGAGGGGCAAGTCAGCACCTATAAGGCACGACTGGTTGTAAAAGGTTTTACACAACGTCAAGAAATTGACTGTGATGAAACCTTTTCACTGGTTGCGATGGTGAAATCCATCAGAATCCTATTGGCCATTGCCACTTACCATGACTACGAAATTTGGAAAATGGATGTCAAAACATATTTCCTTAATGGGAACCTCCATGAGGATGTCTACATGACACAACCTGAAGGGTTTGTGACTCCAAAGGATTCCAACAAGGTATGAAAGTTTCATAAATCCATTTATGGATTAAATCAAGCCTCAAGGTCATGGAACATTCATTTTGATGTGGCTGTAATGGAATTTGGCTTTGTTAAGAATGAATGTGATCGTTGTGTCTACAAGTGGTTTAGTGGAAGTGCAATAATTTTCTTAATAGTATATGTTGATGACATATTTCTAATTGGAAATGAAGTACCTGTCTTACAGTCAGTTAAGGCATGATTGGATAAATTCTTCTCTATGAAAGAATTGGGTGAGGCAGTATAAATTCTTCAGATCAAGATCCATCGTGATAGATCCAAGAGAATGTTGGGCCTAAGTCAAAGTACATACATTGACAAGATACTGAAAAGATATCAAGCTGATCCAGGAATAGTCCAAGAGGGTATTGTTTCCAATGTCACATGGAATTCATCTTTCCAAGAAAATGTGTCCTCAGACACATGGGGAAAGAAAGAAAATTGCAAGGATCCCTTACACATCCGCGATTGGGTCAGTCATGTATTCCATGCTATGTACAAGGCTAGATGTTGCTTACGCATTAAGTGCGGTAGGCAGATATCAAGCTGATCCATGAGACTGCCATTGGATGGTAGTCAAGACTATCCTTAAGTATCAGAGGCTTACTAAGGACATGTTCTTGGTTTATGGAGGATATGAAGAACTAGTCGTCATAGGACATGTAGATGCTAGTTTCCAGATTGATCAAGATGACATGAAGTCGTAGACTGGATACATCTTCAGTTTGAATGAAGGTGCAGTGAGTTGAAAGATCTCAAAGAAAAGTGTGGTCGTAGATTATACAACAGAGTCTGAGTATATCACAACTTCTAAGGTAGCTAAAGAAGCAGTATAGATGTGAAGCTTCATCCAAGAGCTAGATGTAGTACCTATCAGTAAAGATCCTATCACACTCTATTGTGATAATACTACAACGGTGGCACTTGCAAAAGATCCAAGGACACATCAGCGGACAAAGAACATACTTCGAAAGTATCATCACTTGAGGGATTTTTCTCAAAGAGGTGAATTTTCAGTGAGTAGTATTTCCATGGAAGAAAACATGGCGGACCCCTTGACTAAATCCTTGACTCAGTAGAAAAATGATCATCATGTGAGGTCTAGCTGACTAAAAGTCGTAGGCAGTTGGCTCTAGTATAAGTGGGAGTTTGTTAGGGTTGGTTTCCTGAGAACCAACTATTTTTTACTTTGATTACATGAATGTAATCTTATTATATATTGTTCATTGTTCTTCATGAATATAATATAATAATGTCCTGGAATATTGGTTGAATTAATAAGGTCATGGAAGATCCATGCTATGATGAGAACCTTGAAATGCTATAACAATATTCTTAAATAAAGTTCTATGGTTGGATGACATACTATGATAGGACACATAGTATACATACCGTCATGTGCGAGTACTCATAAGAAGACAAGACTCTCTCTCATGAAGTTTGTACTTGGTAATATCCAAGATGGGAGATTATGTGAACAAACCCACCAGTAGCAATTCTGCATGTCCTGGTATCATCAGACATTGCTATCTATGAGCGTGTGTAATGGTACTTAGAATGGAATATTATCATTAACTCATGTCATTAATCGCGCACTTAGATTTACTGACGAAAACTGTCACACAAACAGTTGGCGAGATGTAGGGTACATTGGGTGCATCACGAGTGACATGTTGTTAATGGATAAGTCGAGGAAGGATTTGTCCCTTCCATTTATAGAAGTTGATATCCCATCCCTTTGATTGAAATAGAACCGTCGCATGAAATTCCATGGCCATGGTGTAACGATGAGTTTGTTTCAGGTAGTCAAAGAACGATGGATCAAGCATATAGGTTTATGAAACTTCCATGAAACCTGCTTGATGAGATATTGAGACAAAGAGATTAAATTACACAGTAAGCGTTCGTATGATGTGACACATCAGTGTGGCATCAACTTCTTTATCTTGGGTGCCTTGAACCATTTCTAGACAGTAATCTTGGACTTTTGGAAATCCCACCTAATGCCAATGAGAAAGAGGCCTAGAGGGTCACACACTAAGTGTATTCAAGTATCTCAAGTAGAATAAAGATTATTCCCATACGTAGTTTAATAATTATTCAAGGAATCCTAAATCATTTTAATGATGGAGGAAGAAGGAAATGAAAAAGAAGATATACATGCCATGTATTAATGATTACATGCCATGTAGCTTTTCATGGAAAACAATTACATTCTATGTATTAATGATTACATGCCATGTAGTTTTAATTTTGGAAAAGTAAATTCTCGTTGTGTATTAATGATTACACACCGTGTAGTTTTATGGAAAACAATTACACGCCATGTATTAATGATTACATGCCATGTAGTTTTCTAGTCGGAATTTTGAGGATATAATATTTTTTTATTAAATGTTATTTATTATAATCAGTGTGGGAGCATGTCAAGGAATTAATTATTCGACATGTGGGTTTTAAATAAGAGTCAATGAAATAAATAAAACACGTAACAATTTTATTTATTGTCATAACTCTACAACCTAAAACACGATAATAAATATCCTCACAACCCCAACTCTTTTCCTACACAAGAGAATCATTGTGCACAACAATTCTGGAGAATTATTTCAAGGTCGAGAGAACATCTTTCTCCAAGAATGCTCTCAAGACCGAGAGAGATCCTCTTCCATTGGATCAAGATGATCTAAGGCGGACAACATAAGCAATTGTTTCTCCATGCTAGCACTTGGAGACTCCTTTGGAGACGTCCAGAGATACAAGGTGGACATGTGGATCACCACTAGAGGAAGTCTACCCTTGGATTCTGCGACGCAACGATGTATCACATTAGAACGTGATCAGAAATATCAACGAAGAAAGAACACCAAAATATACTTCTTTTTAATTGATTAAATTAATTATAATCAACATGTAACGATCCTAATTTGTGGTTCCGATACTTTTCTTTTCTTTTTCCATTTCTCTGATTAAATCCTTGGAGACTGGCGTTTATCGTCGTAGTGATCTTGGATTGATCATTGTTAATGAAAAAACGCCAAGTGGGCATATCCACCCATGTTCTTCTGCTGCGCCCAGAACCTTCAAAATTCACTCATGAAAACACACTCTTCCTATATAAGGTATGTATAAAAACATATATCTTGTAATATATGTGATCACAAATTTGTGATGACTAATCAATCCAAATGACAACATTGATGCTTTCCATATATAAGATGTAGAAATACTATGTGTGGACATAGAATACAACCAATATAGTACACCCTAGTAATATCTAAATTTAATATATTCTATTAAAAATATGTGTATCAAGAGATAACATACGATATAAAAACACCATTGCTATCTAAAAACCAAAAAACAATGAGAAGATATAAAAGAATGGATACTCTTATCTTAAACAAGGAAATGGAAAACATATAAGAAACTAGAACCACACCCTTCATGATCAAAGGACCCTTTACCCCATTAGTTGAAACCTAGTATAGAACATAAACTATAAATATATCATATACATGACCCAGAACCCACTATTCCTGATTAGCCTAAGGAACTAACCCTGGAGTCATATATGGTTTTTATTACCCCTAATCCCCTCAACTATCTCTATGACCCATCCTTCTAAATGCGGAACTAGTATTTTTCTGATTTCCCCCCTACTCTACATGAGAATACTAAATTTTCTGTGATCCTCTTCCTACACCATATTGATACACAATCATATAAAAAATATTGGATATTTCTCATTCTTCCATAATCATTTTTCTCTATAGAATTGTTAGTATAAGAACTCTGGTAATTCCCTGACTGTTCCTAATGATAACCAACCAATAAATACCCTCTAAAAGGATCAAATGATAAAATTATACTCTATGATAACTAACTTTAATATCCCTAGAACATCTCACCATACCTCATTTGTATACCACTGAAAAAGGTGATTTGAGCACCACCTATAGGCTCACAATTATAACTGCCAAAAAAGGGTGAAGACCCAAAACACTATCCTTCACTAGGATCCTCTCCACAGTAAGAGATTTGTGTAAAACCTGCTAATAGAACTACATGTTTAAAATTTGAACATAACACCTCAAATAATGTTCTGTGATGATATCAAATACCATTTCCTTCAATGCCTCATTCCCATCTAGAAGGGTACAAAACTATAATAACTCCAAAAAATTGGTGGCATAGTCCCTCACTGATAATGACCCTATCTAATCACTATATACTACTGCTCTTGAAGAAGAGAGAGTTATGTAAGGGAAAAATCCTTGAAAAATAGTTCTCTAAATCCCCCCCATGTCAGTCCCTCAAGACTTCTGGTTTGAACCATAACAACCCACCATCTCCTAGTAGGTCCTGAAAATATATAAGCCACCAACTTCAATTTTCACTCATTGAACTTCTACAATAGCTCAAAAAAACCCCCATGACATCAATCTAATCTTACATATCATGTATAACATTCATTCCCTAGAATCTTAGAGATGTTGAATCTATAACTCCCAGGTAAATTTTACCATGGTAACTCCACCACTATGCATACTGCTACCTCCCACTGGTATGATACAATATAAACTTGGACAAAGGGTCTTCACTTCCCAAGACTCTATAGAATCCTTAGGATCATTCTCAAATATACTATCTTGATCATCTATAATAATAACAATATCACTCTGAACCTTGGAAGAATGCTTGGATTTTCCCTAGAGGGAACCTTGGGATGTTTTTTAGGTTATATTTTTCTAAAATAATAAACATAAACATAAAAATTCCTTTAATAAGTTAGATCTTTATAAAATTTAATAACTAACATTCCTAAAAAAATACATCCACCTTCAGATATAATAGAGGATCACCACTACAACTAATCTAGATTTTATACCCATATTAGCCACATCTTCATGCCACTCATATTAATTTATAACAGTAATGAAAATCCTTGTGATAAATTAATGACATTACACCAAAAATGTATTTGGGAAAATACAAAATTGATTATTATTTACATTTGGTTAACTTAGACCCTTAATAATTTCGTACTTGTAAATACATTATAGTATAACCTATATGTTTAATAATTTATCATAAATTCGCACACACTCACCGCCTAAGCAAAGAGAAATACCAATAAATCATAAACAAATAGTAAAAATTTAAGAAAAACATGAAACCACAAAAAAACCAATAAAATAAATCTTCCAACCATTTAAACTATAATTTTTATTATGTAGGAACTTTATAGACACAATATTATCTTTCCACTTGAGTCATGAAAATTATTTATTTGTTTTAACAAGATATAGATAACTAAAGATAATAGGGCTCTAATAAAATTTTGTAACACACGCCTCTGAA
Source organism: Viscum album (assembly GCA_963277665.1). Classification (NCBI taxonomy): domain Eukaryota; kingdom Viridiplantae; phylum Streptophyta; class Magnoliopsida; order Santalales; family Viscaceae; genus Viscum; species Viscum album. The sequence goes on along the minus strand of OY728156.1, from coordinate 2,107,542,878 downwards.
TTAATGGATCTTAATTAGAAATATACATGGTATCATTTGTGACTCATAATACATAATTGGCTTATGGATTGGGAAAGGGATAGAACTATTCATTGGGGATATTACGCCCTCGATATCAGATTACCATCAACTATATAAATAGTGGAAAAAAATAAGTAATAAAAAATAGTGTGAAATCTTAGTTTTAATCTAGCCATATAAATTACATCACAAACTATAAAAAATGGTATATTACAGTCATAAATAAATATTAAAAATTGATCCCCATAGGTAGTGGATAAATATATTCAATAATCATAGAAATAAAATAATATAGATACACAACCAAAAAATGATCCCAGAGTATGTCCTTGTATCACCACTATTCATACACTGCTTTACTTACTCAAGAACCCGACTGAGTATGAGGTGTTGTTAATTACTCATGGAAGACAAAGTTTAGAATTTAAATTTTTCCAAAACAAACACTAAACCAAAAATCATAGTATGGTGAAAGTTCATGGTACATCCCATGAGTAACTAGGAATACTAGTTAGGACCTTCAAATCAATTTTCATATTTTCATAATATTACCAAGAAAGTGAAACTAAATTAGTATAAAATGAAATTAAACTTGTTTAGTGAGTTAATGAATTAAATGTCAAAGGGGTTAAAGAAGAAGGGGAATTGATATCTCAAGATTGTTTTCATTTTTTAAACACATCTAAAATGTACTCATGTGATTAATCTAATCAAAACCAATGAGACTTATTGAAGTAATTAGTCTCACACCACTACAAATATGACCTTTATCAACGTTATAAAAGTTGATTAAAAGTGCTAAAAAAATCTTTGTTAATCGAGGCGAGGACAAAGGGGGGTCCCTTTTATCAGTACTTTTAAAAAGTGCTGAAAAAGGTTGAAAAATTATTCAATAAACTAAAAAATATATATATTTTTACAATTCTGGGGGGCTTCAATAGTGCTTGAAGCGCCCCTTTAACAACTCCCACCACCCATGGTAGCCCATGCACGCCCCATAATAGCTCCACCCAGCCCCACCCCCCTTTAACAGTGCTATGTAATTCCCCACACCTGCTCGCGCGACCTTCCTCCTCCAGGATTCGAACTCGAGACCCCTTGCTTGCACGCCTAAACCTTTACCACTCCACCATATTTCCCTGCATTTCATTCATTAATATATCTAGTTATTTATATATATATTTATTTATATTTACTCATATATTAATATATATGTATACTTAGTTATATTAATATATATATCTGTATATTAATATATATATATATATATTAACATATATATATATCAACACACACATATATATATAGTCATATTAATATATACATATATTTAATTATTATAATATATATATATCTGTATATAAATATATATATATAAACATATATATATATATAGTCATATTAACATATAAATATATTTAATTGTATAATTATATATATATATATATATTGACATATATATATATATATATTAACATATATATATATATATTAACATACATATTTATATTAACATATATATATATAATCATATTAACATATACATATATTTAATTATATTAATATATATATACATATCTGTATATTATTATATATATATATATTAATATATACATATATTCAATTATATTAATATACATATACATATATCAGTATATTAATATATATATATATATAGTTATAATTTTTAATCCATATATTTATTTGTATATTAATATATATTAATATATATTTATAAGATTAGTTTTAAATTGATTTATGAAATATGTTTTCTTATGTGTGTTTTTATAAATAAATAAATAAATACATACATACATACATATATACAACACACACACACATATATATATTGTATGTATATCTGTAGGTATAATTATACAAATTTATATATATTTACAAATATTATATGTTAATATGTATATACAAAAGTGTAGAAATGGGGTCTCGAAGAACCTAACAAATCATAGTCACTGAAAAAGACACAACTTCTTCTCCAGGTGTCCATTTCAGCTTTGCAAATAGTCAAGCTGAATTTCATGGAATGAACTATAATAAAACAGGTGCCGGAGGAGGAACAGACTCACAGATCAGAAGTTAAAACTGTTTTAATAAAAATTTAACAGTGTTCCGGACACAAAAACTGAGTTTTGGAGGCATTATAGTGGTTTTTTGGTATTTTAAGGTTTTATACATAACTGGGCCTATTCCTCAGTCAACCTAATGTGTATATATTTTCACTGCCTTTGATTTAATATGTGGTAGAGCCCCAACAGACACCCGAAACAAAATTTATGGCCCTTTGAAGTTGGAGTTTCTTTTAGAGTGCTATAACTAATATATCTTTCGTTCCTCTGATATTTTAATGGTTTCAACTAGATTTGGTTGTCACTTGTTTCATAATATTTTATTTGACTGGTCACAGTGCTCAAATGGACAGTTGGAGGGGAAGTTATGCCTATTTTAGTGAGTTGCTCGTTTCTTAGGTTTTTAGGAGATATGAGAGTTGCAAAATTTCAAGCGATAATAACTTCTGCTCCAAGTGTCCATTTTTTCTCTACCACATATCAAATCAAAGCTTGCAAAAATTACACATCGTTGATCACTGAAACTCCTTGTCACGTTCATTGAGGTTCAAAAAGGACCAAAAACCCTCTAAACAGTCATAAGTTTGGCTCTGGGAGTCCGTTTTGATATAACTTCGGCTCCAGGTGTCTGTTTTCACTCAACCATAGATCACATCAAATATTACAACCAGACCTACACTACATCAACCATTGTAACATCTTATCATATTCTTCAAGGTACGAAAAGGTTTTTAATCCCTACAAACGACCATAATTTCTGCTCTGGGGTATCCATTTTGGGTCTACGACATATCAAATCGATTTAAAACATATTCTAGAAAAATTTTATTATATTTATTTCAAAAAAAATATACTTATATATCAATATATTTTTTATGATTATTTTCAATATACACATTTATCATCGCTAGGAAAATGTGCTCTGATAAAACCTCCCTTTATCAGCGCTACTAAAAAAAGCGCTGATAAAGGGTAGCGCTGCGGAAACCCAGTTTTGTGGTAGTGTCACTTGGTCGACAGTAACTAATTATACATAAGATAACTAGATACTTTGGTTAGGGTAACCTAAAAAAATATAGATGTATTATGTTCCATCTCAAAGGATACAACAAAGTTAAGGTCATCTCTCACACTCTCCCACTCCCCTCTAACACATTGGCATTCATCCCCCAATCTCTTTCAATTTATATAGGCTACTAGGGAATATGATATGATTAAGCACAATATAATACTAATAAATATGAACAAATCATGTAATAATAACAATTTAAAACATTATTTTCAATCCCTCTTCTATCATTTCCACACACTTATGTTAGTGTAGCCGCTCATGGTTGAGTGTTCATCAATCACAAGTGAACCAAATGTCCTCGAAGAGAGAATACAATTAATAACTAAAACGGTATTGATAAATTTTTGAAAAATTACATGAATTAATTTTAAATAAATAATACATGAATCTTTCAATATATCAATGAAAAAAATAGAAAATAAGGTCCTAACTATGCAGCTCCCGATGGTTATCATTGAAAGCTGATGACGATCCTCAATTCCATCCTCTCACCCCCTTGTGATTGATCTCTTTTATAATGATCATTTACCATGTTACATTGTCCCTATAATATTATAAAATAAATCTTCTAGGTCCTCAAATTACTAGTCAACATATCCCCTTAAAAAGATTCTAAAATATTGGAATTGACATTATATAATTTTTCTAACACAGTTATCTTTGTGGTATGAAAAAAACCACCATGATGAAGTCATTTATTCTTTAGAAAATTCCAGCTTCAAGTTATAATTTCTTTAATTCCAAAAATTCTCAGTATCTCATGTTACAAATTGTAAACCCTGGTCAAAAAAATCATAAATATACTCTTAAAATTACATAGCATGATCTATTTTCTCTATATTTTTCATCTACATCTTTTACCATCCTTTCTTCTTTGAGAAATAGGATATGGTGTGGAGTTGGTACCATACCACAAAGCTCCTAACACCTAATTCTAAACCTAATACAAAATTTTCACTCTCCATAGTGCAATAGAGAACATCATTCTATAACCATATTCAATATACATATCATGATGCTCTTTAATTTTCATCTATATGCAATAATAAGACTATACTATAATGATAGTTTCATACAAGCCTCGAAACCTTGCATGAATTAGGTGATGATGTAATTATATTGGTTGTAGTGTTATTAATAACCAAGTCGGTTATCATGAATCACATATTCAAAATAGTATTGAGTACCATGGTGCATCGTTTCATCATATAAAATCCTCTTTAGTTTAACTGTAGTGTAATAAAAACATGTGTGATATGTATATCTTATATAATATATTGGATTGAGTTTATCCTTTAATGATTATGATGGTACATAGTGTGCGAAGACAAGATGAGGACCAAAACCATGCAAACCCAAGGATCTATGAAGGATAAGGTTGAAGCGATGTTGTATCTTTTAGTCACACATATGTTTCATTTAAAGTAAATAATTCCCCACACCGAATGAGTCCCACATAAGATTTGTTCCAAGAATTACCCTCCTTTATGTATAAGGTTATTCCTTATCAACTCATTTCATCCCATGGTACCACCTCGTACCATAACCCCTATTTTATGGTGCTTCCCAACATTGGTTCCTCTTATGCTCTTCTCTTCCTATCACTACCACACACTAGGATTGCTCCTTTTTCATGCCACCTTAGATAGTATATGAATTTATGTTTAGTTGGATGCATTGTAATATATCGATACCTTTACAATGATGGATTAGGTTTGGATCTCATTTCATCACATCTATGAATCATTTCCTTTTCCAAATACAAAATTCCCCAAGGAATAATAAATGAAGTATGAATATTTTTGGTGAATTTTCCAAAATCATGGTTATTAGCCTAATTCTCCTTCTCTTATTAATAGATTATCAATTTTTTAAAATTATAAAATAATAATGTTCTTACCATATGTAAAATATTAAAATAAAAGAAAAATCATTAAAAAAATATTGAAATTAAAGTTATAAATATACACAGAACTTAGAGTCATTAAACCACCACAAACTTAAATATTTTCTAGTCCCATTATAAGACCTCAATATATAATCCCAAAGGATCCATATTTATATATGGGAAACATTCAAATTATCATGTATATAAATATAAAGTTATAATTTAAGATTTAAAATTTTCTAAAATCATCCAATAACAAGTTTCAAATCAAGTTTCATGTATAATTACCAATTCAATTAATTTTTATCTCTTCAACTGATGAGACAAAATACCTAATTAATATTATACAATTTATGATTTACCTTTTTTGATTTTCATTTCACCCACCACTAAAGATCATATAATATAGATCTATTCTCAATGTTAAGAAATATAAAATTTATCAATATGATTATAGGTTATCAAAATCTCTACATGTAAATATATCCACAAAAATAAAGAGGATATTTTATTTAGGTTCTAATGAATTTGTGGATAATGGTTAGTGGGTTTGGATGGGAAAATTTGAAATTAGATGATTGAAAAAAGGGTCAAGTTATTTAATTAAAATGAAAAATTTTCAAATTAAAATCAATGAAAGAAATTTATTCTTATAACTTCCTTTATGTTGAGACCAAGTTGGATGAATAATGAAGTAAGAAGAGTTTGCTGTTACAGAGTGTTGTGTTTTTTGTCAAAGAAGATAAATCAATTAACTTTGTACAGGACTTGAAAACCAGATGATGCTTTTCTGATTTGTATTTCACAAATATCATAATTTAGGAGAAATTTTGATGAAAGCGATATGAAATAAAGGGGGAGAAACGATGATGCCGATCATATATAGTTTTTATTAGTTGGAATGATGCTTCTGGAAGAAAGGGGAAGTTTTAGTACTTGCCATTGGAATTCTGATGATGCTAAATATAGTCTATCAAAGGTCATATATCATGATAGTGGTGTTCATGATGAAAGATGAAGAATGTTTATGGAGTAAAATTAAGAGAATCAAGACAAATAAATGGATGATCTGGAGGTGGTATAAAGAACATTTTAAGGTTGCGCCATTTTCTAGTGTTTGCCAAATTTTAGGGCCTGAAAATCAGGAGATGAAGAAACATGTTTTTAGAAAAGGATGTTGTACGCAAGGTTGAGGATGGCTTGGTATGTTGAGTTCAAGTGGAGGTCCATGGTCCAATAATCAAAATATGGAAAAGGAGAGGCCTACGCGAAAGATTGGGGTTTTTCACGCAAGATTGGTTTTCGTATGCAAGATTGAAGGTAGTGTGAAATCCTGCGCGCAAGGCATGATTCGATGTAAAAACTTCCGAAAATGGAAAAGTAAACAAGTGCATGAAATAGGAGGTTTCACAAAATATTGGAGATTTGGTGTGAAAGAAATGTTTGTGCAAAATATTGAAGAATTGGTGTGGAAGAAGAGGTTGGGGAGAAAGAAACTTGCACGCTAAAGGCATTGTAAAATGGGGTTTTGCGTGCCATGCATAATTCGCGGTCTAAAACTCAGAAAATGGAAAATGAAGAAATCACATGGAAGATTTTAAAAGTACGTGAAATATGAGGTTGGTGTGAAAGAAACTTATGCGCCAAAGGTGACGTCAGTCCGTGTTTTGTGCGACGCGATATGATCTTGCACGACCCGTTGGGGATTTTTCACTTAGGGGTCAATGGGGTCTATAAATAAGAGGTGACCCCCTCACATTTAAAAAGCTTGACACTTAGAGATATACTGAGCTCTGAGGTGCGGAAAAATATTAAGAAAATAACAGTGAACGAAAGTAATAGATTTGAGCGCAAAAAGAAGAACAATTTTCACACAAGAAGAAGAAGTTGCAGGCAATAAGAGAGTAACGCGCAAGATTGAAGTTGCGCGCAAGAGGTTTTTCGCGAAAAAAGTTAAATCTTGCACGCCTGGTATAAATTTTTTCACAAGACACCTAAAAGGCTGCACAAAAGATTTGGAGTCTTTTATCATATTCGGTTGTGCGTAAGACCGTTCTTACTGGCTTCTGTGTAAGAAAGTGAAGATTTGTACTTCATAGAATACACCTGCTCAATTGTAAAGAAGCACTGAAATACTATAATTCCCTATTTGTGCTAAGAGGGTGCACACATACTTGCAGATTATTTTCCAAGTGCTACACGAGTATAAGGGTATATCTTACTCGTTGTATTCCACATAAAAGGATTGTTTTCTAGTGGATTGTGTGGTATTGGATTATTTCTATACCATACCAAGGACTTAGCTACTCTTGTTGAGTATAAAACCCTGTAAATATTGTGTTCTTGTGGTTATGTGTGTTCAGTAGAGAAGAAACTCTTTAACATGAGGTGAAGTTTGTTTAAAAAATAAGGAAACATAAAAAGAAAAAGACATCACTAATTCACCCCTCCCCCTCTCAGTGATACTTAGATCCTGATTGGGAACTTCACTTTAAACGAAAATATAACCACTTATTTACCCTCTTTTTCATTGTTTAAAAAAATCCTGAATATAAAAAAATAATTTTGTTCCTATTTTCAAAATTTTCATAATTTTTCTTCGTCAAAATTATGGTTTTATTTGTTTTTATTTATTTTTCACAACTATTTATTTTTATTATTTCTTGTCAGAAATTGAGTAACCACCAGTATGTATAATGAATGAAAATTTTTGGACCTTTTCCCCTAAATAGTCAAGAGATGATTCCCCCACACTCATTTATGGTACTCTTATTAAATAGTACCACAAAACACCCATATCCCTCTTTAAATATCAAAAGGATAATAATTAAATGACACTTATGAATAAGAGTAGGATGTATAGTTAGGATTGTATTGTGGCTCCCAATCAAGGTATTTCATGGTTTCTTAAGATTTCATAAAATATCATATATAGTATAGGTCTCAAGATCAAATGTGTTAAATATTACATAACAATCAATTCCCTAAATCATTTTAATGTAGTTTAAAATATTAATTCTTTGATAAGGTAAACAAGAAAACATTAGTAGTTATGTAGATCCTAATTTATCTTAAACCATCGGGCATAAAAAATAATATTTCAACCAGGATTAGAAGTCTATTGAGATTGGGAAAAAATATTTCTCAATCAAGACATGTCTTGAACACTAAAAATTAGTCTAGAAAATTCACATTACTAATAATCAAAATTAATTATTTAAATCATATTAGCAGTCACTTTAAAATAATAAAAATTGGAATAAGATTATGAATTTTACAAATTTAAACTTATATCTCTAAAATTTATGATTATGAGTAATTAAAAAATTTCAAAAAAGAGGATTTATATCTCTTAAGTGATTATGTAAAATATTTTAGTGAAAAATTAAAGATTCAAATGTGGGTTTATAAGGATTTCTTCCCCACGCATAAATTGTATTATCTACCCTATGTTAAACCCAAGGTGCGGGGGGGGGGGGCTAAATTCAGTTATGAATGAATGTGAAACATAAGAATGGATAAAAGTAATTAAGAAAAAAAAATTATTCCCTATTTAATGTATCTTTATATCCTTGATCCCTGGAGTGAATTAATTACACTGAAATTATTTTCATTTGTTGAATATTTATTTTTCCCCTCATCATTCTAATTTCCTAAAAATCTCATTCCTTATATTAAAATGTAAAAATCAAAATCAATAAGTAAAGTTCAAGGTCTATTCCATAAATGCTCAAAAATAATAAAGGTGCTAGCATCAACAAATAAGATCAATTTTAAAATAAAACTAAACTTAATATGAGTATCAAATGTAGTTAATTAGGCTGTATCTATAAATGACTTGAATTTATATGAATCCAGTGAAAGTTCTCTACTTCTCTTCAATTACAGAAAAATGAAACTCTATTATGGAGAAATAAAAGTTTTGGTTAGTTTTAAATAATGGAAAATTAACACGAATACTATCCAAAATATATATAATTCCACCCTACACCCCCTTAAAATATATGATATATCTATTAATTTTAAAATCTTTATTTTTTTATTCAAGCGTTTGAGGTTCAACTTTCTCAGTAACTTCAATAATATTTTTTAACTCCATTTCAACCACCACTTCTTCTTTATTATACTCATTGAATTATCTGATTTGTATTTTAATTGTAGTCATGCCCATATATTTATAATGTGTTGGAGGTAATTATTTCCTAAAAATTTAAACAAGTTTAAAAAACTCTAATTCCTTCAACACTTATTCTTATTTAACCAATTAAAAAACCTACACTTCCTCTCCAAAGTCTTTTTTTATTTATAGGAGTTATTACATGCATCAAGAAATGAAAATATGTTTTCAAAATTTAAATCTATATTATTAAATGATGATGTGCTTCTTTAAACCACCACTTCGTGTTCCCTATAATTTTAATATTTTTTATCTAAACTTAATTTTTTTAATTTTTATGTACTCCAAAATAGTTTCCATCAATATCTCATGATAATTTTTATCCTTTTTTATATTAAAATCCTTTATTTACTTTTTTTAAGAAGGTTGTGACTTGGTCAAAAAGACCAAATAACAATTTTTTTTATTAAAATGAGGAATTACATGAGTCTAAAAGATGTGATTATTTTACAATCTCTATCATAAAGAGGGTGTAAATTAATAGGGAGGTCATCCAACCAAGTGGTGACATGGTTGACTCCAATATTTGCAAGACCATCCACCACCGTGTTCTCTTCATGAAAGGCATGCCTAATAATGTAGTTGAAGTGCATGAGAGAATGAAGACAGTCCATCCAACATGTTGTAAGAGGCCACACGAGGAGCATCACCCCATTCCAAACAGCTTGAATGATGGTAGTTGAGTCACTTTTAATCCAGATGTTTTTCCAACCATGTGGCTTGGTGAATTAGATAGCATAGATCACACTCATCATTTCAACCTCCAGAGCCAAGGAGATTCCACAAGTGCCATAGAAACATCCAAGAATCTTCCCGAAGTTGTTTCTAAAAATAGAGCCAATGCCCGAAGGGCTTGGGTTTTCTTTTAGAAGCACCATTGACATTTAATTTAATCCATCCTAGGAGCGAAGCTTGGTAGAACACTTCAAAAGTTCATATTTGTTGAGGATAAACTCCATTAACCCAAATCCGATGTAGAATACCAAATTCATTCACTGTTTTGTTTCAAAATCCCTTTTTAATCAAAGCAGCTTCTTGAATGGAAATGAGGATCCACATCTGACCTGAATGTAAACTAGGTGAGTAGTTTATTTTTGAATAATAGCATTCATATCATACCAGAGAACGTGAAGAAGTTCAAAAAAAAAAGTTAAGACAAGGCTCTTAATTTTCTGAGAGGATTCAAGATCCACACAACATTGAAGTCAAGAGTTTATAGAGTCATTAAGTATTCATATACACTCAAAAAGATCAAGCACATAATTCTATAGAACAATAGCAGTAACATAAGAAAGAAAAATATGGTTAATATATTAATGATGTTGGTTACAAAGATGAAATTTAGAGAAAAGCTGGATCCCAAAAGACTAAATACAAGATTCAATGAGAATCCTCTTATGAGAAATACACAATATTAGAGTGAATATTAATGGTTTTAACCATAATTTATCAAAAAATTTAATCCAACTAGAAGTATTTTCAGAATTAATAAAACTATGATCGTAAAAAGTTTTTGAGTCTAGAATGTCGTTATGAGAAGGTTCCCACATTAAAAAATCCCCAGTGATGGAAAATGGGTAGCTGTCAATGACATGATTGAAGTTGTCGAGAAAATTAAGGCTATGAGAGATAAAAACCTCCTTGATAGTATAGTTAGGGTGATCAGGAAGTTGACTAGATGAAATCATTGATATGAGAGGAGCACCAACCCATTTTTCGAGTGAGAAATTCATGGGATATTCTCTGCTCACCATCCATTTCGAGTTACACATGATGTTGTAAAAGGAATTTTTAACAGAAGTCCAAATAAAAGATCTCATGTAATTTATATTTCACTTCTTCAGTTTGTCAACAAATTTGTTTTTAAGTAAATAAATAGAGTCAGAGTTGTTATAAAAATGGTTCCAAGTGATTCTGGCTTATAATTCATCATTAATTTTTTTTTGATGTTTTATATAGAGACCGCCCTTCTCCAAAGGGTTGCAACAACTAGACCAAGTAACAATCACTAGTTTCCTTTCAATAATGCTTCCGCTCCAAACAATGTTTTTGATGGATACATTAATTATTTTAGGAAGACCAGTAGGCTATTTATCAATCATCAAAGAGTATACCATTTTAGAAATAATCATATATTTCACAAGACAAATCTTTCTAGCCATAGAGAGGGAATTTCCTTTCCATGATGAATGTCAGTGTAGGATTTGGTCAACAGTTTTAGAAAAATAAAAATCTTTTGGTCTGCCCTAGAAAATTGGAACACCAAGATAGGTGAAGGGAAGGGATCCTTCTTTAACACCTAAATCATTAATAATATTTTATTATCTATTAGCAAGAAACTTTTTCCCAAAAAATATAAAGGATTTGTTCAAATTAATTATTTGACCAAAAATCTCTTCATTGTGTGAGAGGTCACATTTTATATTTTAGATATTCCATTTATCCCCTAGTAAAAAAAGAATAATATCATCCTCATATAAAAGGTGTGTGGGAACATTAAAATTCCAAGAATCCTTAATTGACTTAAGATAGTTTTCCTCAACAAGTTGAGTGATTAATCATATTAAGTAGTTTTCCAAAATTGTGAAAATAATGGTAGAGAGAGGGTCACCTTTTCTGAGACCTTTGGTGCATTTAAAAAAACCCTTAGATGACCCATTAACAAGGATATATATGATGACTGAGTTGAAAAGTGTTTTAATTATTATAATAAATGAATTGTTAAACCCAAAGTTCCAAAGGACCTTGAAAATAAAACTCCAATCCATGGTATTGAAGGCCTTATGAATATCAAGATTAATGGAAATATTACAGGTCCTATTAGTTATATTCAATAAGTTAGTACATTAAGTAGAAATACAAAGAAAATCTTGAATAGATCTGCCTTTAACAGATCCAAATTTGTTTCATGAAACTATTTTATTGATAATAGAAAAAATTCTATTGGAAAGAAGTTTGGTGATAATTTTATAAAGGTTATTGACTAAAGAAATGGGTCGGAATTGGTGAATTTCTATGGAATTATCCACTTTGTGGATCAAGGAGATAAACTAGGCGTTCAACCCATGAAGGAGAATACCATTAAAAAAGAAATTCCTAAATATCCTACAAATGTCAGTTTTAATGACATTCCAAAAATGATGATTGAATCCATTATTGAAACCATCAGGGCCCAGAGCACTATCAGGATTTAAACTAAAGATAGTGTCTCTGATCTCATGATCCAGAAGGATGCTAGTCAGAAAAGAGTTATCCTCATCATTGACCACAATTGGGAAGACATCAGGTAGAATGTCCTTATTAGTGTCAGATATATTAAAGATATTTTCAAAATAAGAGACTATATGATTTGAAATTCTATTATCTATATCAAATAGGTTGTCGCACTCTCTCGGGAAGGAAATAGGTCTATTAGATTTCCTGATTTTTCGAAGGGATTTGTCGAATTTTGTGTTTCTGTCACCATCGGTAATCTATTTTGTTTTGATAATTTGTTTTATCATGTAATATTTAAAGGTGACAAAGGAAACAAGTTTTGTAGTAATATTGATTTCATATTGCAGATCATTGAAAAAATTGGTGCCAGTAGTGGTGTTTTGGAGTTAGGTAAGTTCTTCTTCCAAATTAAGAATGTCGTTATCAATTTGTTTGGATTTGGTACTACAAAAACCTTTAAAAATCTGTTTCATATTTTTTAATTTTTTGGTAAATGAAAAAGCATCATTTCAATGTTTTATGGAAGACCAAGAATGTTTAATAATGTTAACACAATCAGGGTCAGAAGACCAAGTGTTGTTAAATATAAAGGGAAGAACATGCTTCTGGTGTTTGATAGAGAGATTGAAAAGGATAGGATGGTGGTCATAATTAAGTCTAGGAAGGATTATGCTAGAAATATTTTTCCACTTATCCAGAGCTATATCATTTGTGAAAGATCTGTCCATTTTTCTACCAAACACCCTGTTATAGTGTCTTTTTTACCATGAATACTTGGCACCAGTAAGATTAATTTCAATAAGGTTGTTATCAAAAATAGAAGATTTAAACTGCCTTGAAGATATAATGGAATGAGTTGGTCCCATTTTCTCACATGGGGAAAGGATAACATTAATGTCACGAACCAAAAAACAAGGGTCATGAAAACTATTTACTAAGTATGAAAGATCATTCAAAAGTTGTCTCATGTCTTGGTTTACATTATTTTAATATATAAAATAAAAATAAATATGAGAGTGGTCAATAGTAAAATCACAAGTGAACTCCTACTCCGAATTATGGAAAATATTAACATTCTGAAGAGTTTAGTGAGTAAAGTTCCAAAGGGTTTCAATGGAAGAACATTTTTACCAGAACCTAAGAAGTTATAACTAGACTGAAAAAGATGATAAAAACCAGAGGAGAAACAAATATTAGGCTCATTAATTGAAAAATATTTAGGATGAGGAGTTATAATAAATCTTTTTAAAACAATAAAGTGTTAGAGTTCACAATGCTATGAAAATTTAAAACAAACTATTCATTAGAAGATATTATTGGGGTTGAAAACCCCTTTCCCATATTCCTTAAACCCTTCATCCTGGAATATATTCTTGGGGATTTTTTCGATCATGGATGAAACTTCTTCCCCTTATTACTCCTAGTAGAAACATGAGAAATGTTAGTCGAATTTGAATTTTCTTTATAATTTTGAGGATCCAGTAATATAGAATCTAAGGGGGAAATCAATTTTCTGTTTTTTAAAACAGTCAGTGTTATCAAAATGAACTTTTTTCAAGTCCTTTCATGGCATAGAAGTGTTTGAGATTGATTTTTTTGGGAATATTCATTAAAATCAGTGGTATGTGTGTCATTACCTGCACCTGAAACTGAAATAGAGGGGATATTCATGACCTCAAGAGATGCACTGATAATATCTTTTTCAGTAAGAACAGTGGGATAAAGCTACAATACAACAACATATCAAGAGCTTTCATCATTTACCTTCAAAGAATAATTATTGATCTAAACCTGAGAAATAATAAGGCCCCATACCCCATTAGTTGTGTGAAGTGGGAGACCATCACACTGGTCTCCCAAAACAATAGCAGGGAGAATAGATAGGGCAGTTTTGTCCTTATGGCCAGAAGGTGTGTTTGTGGAGTCAGGTGAATTCTTGGTGGAGTCCGTAGCCTTAATATGTGACTTAGTCAACACAGTTTCTGGCTCAAGTTGAGATTCTTTAATGATCACTATAATAAAAGATTCTAATTCCTCAATAAAGCAGTGTTCTTCAATTACTTGATCATCTTCTTTAACTAATTCTGCCCAATATTTCCCCACATGATCCCCATTTAGATTCAAAGTATTTGAATTTTTCACCAATTTTTCTGTTTTCTTATTGGAGGGATCTTGTAAGAACTCAGATATTCGTTTCAGGTATGTTTTTTCTTTTCTGGTCATTTTTGAGAAAAATAGGAAAATTTGAAAATTTTCTAAGTACACGCCATGTACTTTATGAGTACACGCCGTGTACTTTGTTGTAGGGCCAGGCGGTGTGCTGGACGTGTCCGGGCCACACACACGGTGTGTAGGGGTGATGTGGAGGCCGCTTAAAGGAGAGTATAGAAAGACCAAGTACACGCCATGTACCCTAGAAGTACACACCGTGTAATTTCTTTTTTTTCATTAAATGGACCGGGGTTGCGCCTGATGGACAAAACTCACTTCTTCTTCAGGTTCTTCATCCGAGAGAACCCGTACGACCGAAAAAATTCTCCGAGACCCCGAACCTCCGTCCGTTCATCGAATCGACCATCGTCGATTGCGTTGGAACAACAGCGGTAATCCCTTCCTTCTCCTAGAGCTTTGTTTTCCAATTCCTCCTATTTCTGAAGATATCATGGGTTTAGCGTTTTTCTGTGTTTTTGTAGATCTACACCATTCTAAGGAGAATCAAGCCTCGTGGTTCAATTATATCGATCTCCTTGGGTCAAGGTAGGTGGTTTGTGCCTTTCTATAGGAATTCATTGAATATTTTGTGCAATTCCACCAATTCTCTTGAACGAGGTATTGTGCATTTCCTATTTTCCCCCTGTTTTTTTCCAGCATTACTTGATTGCTTGAGTAGAGGTCAATTCTTATGAATAGGGTAATTTTTACGGTGCTCTGGATGTTTTTCCATGCATGTTTTGAATGTTAGGCATTTTTCCAGTTTCCATGCCTAGTTATAGGATAGTGGAATTGTTGTACTGTTATGCTGTTGTGCATTAGAATGATAGCCAAGTAGTTCTTAAGGTTTACTTGGGGCGATACGAGCACTATGCATGTTTGTTTTACACAGGGCTGTGAGAACCTAGTGTAGTGGACCACATGGAGAATGGACGTAAGGGCTTCCTGAAAGTGTCGTATTAATTCAATGAGAGACCAAAGGGGGAATTGACAATGAGTGCTTCCTCAAAGAGTATATAGTTCCTCGACGTGGGCCACATGGGGAATGAGACGTTGAGTGCTTCCCTAGAGAGCCTTTAGTACGATATGTGACTATAGGGGGAATTGATGGTGAGTGCTTTCTCAGATAGTCTATTATTTAGCTGAGCCAGATGGATGAGACTGTGTGTGCCTCCCAGAGGGTTGCTAGAACTTGTAGGATGAACTATAAGGGTTAGTTTTTGAGAACTACCTATGGTGTTACCTATTGTTCTACTTGTTGATTGGCTATTACTTGTGTACTTTATATGCTAGACACTGTGGATTCTAGCTGTTGTATGCTTTCCTGTTTACTGCTTCCTGTACTTTTACTTGCCATGTATTCACTGACTGTTAGGCACAGATCTTTGGGTGGTTGCCTACTGGGACCTTGTCTCACACCCTTTTTGGGCCCAAACAGACTATGTTGTTACAGGTATAGATAAGGGTAAGCACCCTTCTACTTCAGGTACTTGACTTGCTGTGGAGCTGGAGAGCATGGGACCAAGCTATGGCTTATGATGTTGAGGAGTTTACCTATTTTATTTTGAACTTTGGTTTAGTATTGTATTCATAATTGTGACTTGTTTGGATGCTTTCCTAGACATATGTATCATGCATCATTTTATATACATGTGTGTGTGCTCTAGTTGTTTACTGTTAGTCTTCGGATGTTTATCATTTACTCTTGTATGGATGGTTACAGTTTCTACTATTGTCTATTTTTTTTCTTCCGTAGTGTACTCTACCAATGAGGGAATAGTTTCCCCACTCTCACGCCCAAGGCCCTCGCTGGTAGTCAGAAGCCTCTGGCATTTGGGGAAATGCGCTTGAGGCCATGTGACCAACCGAGTATGGGGAGCCCCCGGGTGGATTCTGGAATTGGAATGTAAGAAAGTACTATCATAGGGTTTATTTTCTCTTTATTTATTGTTTGGAGCCTTTAACCCGTGAATAGGATGGATTAGGTACTTGTTATTAAGCTGTGCCCGGGAGTAGCTAACCCGTGTAAAGGGAAAATCCAATCTACCTCGCTTATTACAGTTTTCTAGTTTTGCTCTGTTACAGTTGATCTGATTTCACCTAGAGTGATTCAAATGCTTTGTGTTGTTATTTTTGTTGATATTGTGGTTCTATTTCTGTTGCAACCTGATGAGATGAGGTTATTCCATCTCATGCATCATATAGGCATTTGTTAGAAATCACATGTCATGCATTCTTGTCATGCCATCTAGGGTGAATTAGCAATTGCATGTTGTTTTGATATACGTTGTATAGATTATGCATGCCGTTGTGATAGGCTCTTTGATAGAATCCCTATATTTTGATAAGAGGTTGTTTATATTTTAACTTGCTTAAATGAATGCCAAATTTTGGTTCTTGAGGTGTTATGGGCCCTCATGAATTGGAAATTTGTGGATCATTGACTTGTTTCCCTTATATATGTTATGTAGGAGATTCCAAGATTTGATTCATGGGGAGTATAGGCCCTCAGAGATCAGAATTTGGGATCTTCATGATTGTTTTTTAGTGCTTTTTGGTCTTTGGTGCAGTTTTAGAGCTACTGCCAGAAAAAAATCAGAATACACGGCGTGTTCTTTATATATACATGCCGTGTAGTTTTAAACCATGTCACTGACTATGTGGGTAGAAACACAGGTTGTGAAAAATCTTTAGGAACATGCCGTGTATGGTAGATACAGACCATGTCGTGGTGAGCTATGTACCCGGCCGTGTCACTAACAACACGGGTCGGGGAAGCTTGTGTAATACACACCGTGTTTTGTATGAACACACCGTGTAGCCTTATTCTAGGTACTCGACCATGTCACGAACAACAAGGGATGGTGTTATCTCCTCTTATACATGCCGTGTTTGTTGGGAAAACACCGTGTAAGGGTCAGCCGTGTACCCGACCGTGTCTCCAACAACACGGGTCGGAAAAAATCTTCAAGTACACGCCGTGTTTGTTTGGAACATGCCATGTAGTCTCAGCCATGTAACCGACCCTGTAACTAACAACACGTGTCGTTGAAACCATGTCTACTACATGCCGTGTCCATAGGGAACAGTCTGTGTAGTCTCAGTTTAAGAAGACTGTGTGGGTTTTCCGTGCAAGGAGACTCGGTCAGGGGAATAGAGTTAAATACATGCCGTGTAGAGTTTATACACGCTGTGTAGTCATGTTTTGTAAAAATTGATTATTTCCTTCTCCTGTTTCCATTTTGTACTCCTTTTTTCTCTGTTCTTGATATTCCTGACCTATGGTATGATTTTGATCTTTCAGAGCTATGCCTTCGAGACGTCCTCCGATTGTGCATCAGCTGCAGGATAGTGATCAGAAGCTAGATATGGCTGATCAAGGACTTCCTACCGATCCTCCAGTCGTGCCAGCCTTGGCACTGGCTATCGTACTAGTTGCAGGAGCTGATGTGCAGTTTAGGGAAGGTTTTATGAGGATGATGCAGACCTTTCAGGGAGCACTGCCTCCTGCCACTACTATGGAAGACTTGATGCATGTTTTCCAGAAGCCTCATCCTCTTACTTTCTCGGGGGAAGGAGGACCACAAGCTGCAGAGTCATGGCTGGAAGCCATGCTTACTACCTATGAGCATCTGGAAATGCCTCCAATGAGGCGGTTTGAGCTCGCTACCTATATGCTACGAGACTCCTCTAAGAGGTGGTGGGACGTGATCTCACAGGCGGGTCATCAGCAGGTTATGGCTTGAGAGGAGTTCCACCACATGTTTTATGACTACTTCTACCCGGAGACCCTGATGGCTGATCAAACCTAGGAGTTCATGAGTCTAGAGCAAGGTACTCTTTCTATTATGTAGTATTCCTCTCGTTTCACTAAGATGCAGCGTTTCACACCCCTCCAGGGTGGAGATGGGATGTTCTTAGCAAGGAAGTTTGAGGATGGTCTCAAGCGGGAGATCCACTCGTACGTGAATTTCTTCCATTTGGATTCCATCACTTCCATCGTTAACCAGGCACTGATTGCAGATCACAATCAGAGAGACTCCAGAGTGACGAGCCAGGGCGGTTCTGCTTCCAGAGCTAGTACTCCTACAATTGACAGTAGGAAGCACCATAGGGAGTCTACGTGCGGTGATCCGAGGAGGCGAGATACATCTTCAGGTAGCCAAGTAGTATGCTACCAGTGTGAAAGGGTAGGGCACATGAGGCCTCAATGCCAGAGAGACCCAGTGGAGTGCCGATCTTGCGGCAAGATGGGTCACCTTCAACGTTTTTGCCAGGTTTCCTCACCAGTAGACAGTGACGAGGGTTCTTTTATGACTCCTCATTCAGGAGCAGCACCACCAGTTTCTCACTAGTTGGGCAACTGGAGTTCTTCCGGCCGTTCGGTCGGAGGTGAAGGTCGAGGTCGTGGCGATCAGTTACTAGTATTTCAGTGTCAATAGAGTGGATCAGCTCAGAGTGGTCAGGCAGGGTCACATGGCTGTGGGGTAGGCCAGACTTTTGCGGTGGAGCAGACCTATCAGGAGCAGGATCCTGGACCTTCTACAGTTCAAGGTATTATCTTAGTAGCCTCATTTTTATCTTCATATCTTTTCAATACTGGTGCTATGCGTAGCTTTATCTCTATTTCTATTTTGGAGAGCCTTGGGCTCTGTATCTTTTCTTCTGCCGACTTGTTGACACTAGACACACCTTTGGGGACGAGGACATCTAGTGTACGTTAGTGTAGAGAGTGCCCTATCGAGGTTGCAGGATATCATTTTTATGGGATATTTATGTCCTAGAGATGACATGCTATGATGTCATTCTCAGGATGGACTGGTTGGTTCCCTTCCAAGAAGTCTTTGACAGTTATTGCCATAGGGTGAGTTTCATTTCACCAGAGGGTAAATATTTTCTTCATAGAGGTGAATGGGATGTTCGGGCGATTCGAGCAGGACTCGAGCATCATGGGCTAAGAAGGGTTACGACCCAGATTTCTAGTCTTTATCTGGATTATCAGGGGACTTCACAGTTGTACTTTCCTCCAGTGGTGGATCATTTCAGATATGTCTTTCTAGAGGATTTCTCAGGGTTGACTCCGGAGCGCGAGGTAGACTTCTCTATTGAGCTCGTGCCAAGAGCGGCACCGGTGTCCATTTCTCCCTATAGGATGACTACACCTGAGTTGCAGGAGCTCAAGAAGCAGTTAGAGGAGTTGCAGGAAAAGGGTTTCATCTGACCCAGTACTTCTCCTTGGGGTTCACCTGTCCTATTTGGGAAGAAGGAAGATGGTACCCTTAGGCTCTGTGTGGATTATCGGAAGCTGAACCAGTTGACGGTCAAAAACCGATATCCCTTTCCAAGGTTTGATGATATTTTCAATCAGTTTTGTGGAGCCCGTGCGTTCTCAATGATCTATTTGAGGTCTAGTTATCATCAGTTGCGCGTTAGACCATCAGATATACCTCTTATAGCCTTCAAGAGCAGGTATGGTCTCTACGAATATATGGTTATTTTGTTCGGTCTCACGAATGCGCTAACAGTTTTCATGGAACTGATGAACCGAGTGTTCCATCCTTACATGGATTCTTTCATCGCGGTCTTCGTGGATGATATCTTGGTGTACTATCACACTCGAAATGACCATGCGAACCATCTTGAGATCGTTCTAAGTACACTGAGAGAGCATCAGCTTTATGATAAACTCTCAAAGTGCCGCTTTTGGATGGATCAGATTCACTTCTTGGGTCACATTATCTCAGAAGAAGGATTATCTATGGACCCAGAGAATGTGAGAGCTGTAGTTTCCTGGGAGCATCCGAAGATTTTTTTGAGGTACAGAGTTTCCTAGGGTTGGATGGATACTACAGACGCTTCATTCAGGAATTTTCACACCTAGAAGCACCATTGACAGGTCTGACAAAAAATGGGGTGAAGTTCTTATGGTCAGATTCTTGTGATTCAACCTTTCAGGAGCTGAAGGGAAGGTTGACGTCAGCACCGATACTAGTCTTGCCAGATCCAGGAAAGAGATATACTGTTTATTATGATGCTTCAGGTATCGGGATGGGCGGTGTGTTTATGCAGGGAGATGGAGTCATTGCGTATGGGTCTTGGCATTTGAGGCCAAATGAGAGGAACTACCCAACACACGATCTGGAGTTGGCAGCTGTTGTTCATGCCTTGCACTGTTGGAGACACTACCTTCTGGGAGAGCACTTTATGGTTTTCACCGACCACAAGAGTCTCAAGTACATCTTCACTCAGCATGATCTGAATCTGAGACAGCGCAGGTGGGTCGAGTATCTTCAGTCTTTTGATTTCAAGCATTCCTATACACCGGAAAGGGCAATGCAGTGGCGGATGCATTGAGCATGAGAACTTAGATTCAGATAGTTCAGGAGGCTAGCAGTGAGTGAAAGCTCATGGCTCTATTCTATGAGATGCATCTGGAGGTGCACGATAGATAGGGACAAACTTACCTATCTTCGGTAGCTGTTACCTCTACACGTCTTGATTGGGTATGGATGAGGCAGCTATCAGACTCAGAAGGATTAGTCATGTGGCAGAGTGTGTCAGGAGAGGACCCTCTTCCTGGATGGACAGTGGGCGAGGATGAGATCTTGCGTTTCCATGGATGCGTATGGGTGCCAAAAGACATATGCGAGGAGCTAATGCGGGATTTTCATTCCTCAGTTTGGGCAATTCATCATGGCATCACCAAGATGTATTGGGATCTTTATCGCCAGTACTGCTAGCTAGGTATGAAGAGAGATGTTTCTGGTTTCGTCTTGATGTGTTCTACTTGTCAGCAGGTGAAGTCGGAGCATTAGTGACCAACATGCCTTTTACAGCAGTTACCCATTCCGGAGTTGAAGTGGAATGATGTCGCGATGAATGTCGTGACCGGATTGCCAAGGTCACCTCGAGGGAACGATTCTGTTTGGGTTGTCGTTGATAGGCTCACGAAGGTTTCTCACTTCTTACCGATCAAGGAGACCTTCAGTGTTAATGATTTGGGATGACTATACATCTGATAGATTGTGCGTCTTCATGGAGTTCCACACTCCATTGTTTCAGACAGGGATGCGTGCTTTACTTCTCCGTTCTGGCTGGGGCTTCAGAGGGCTTTGGGTATACAGGTACTTTTGAGTACAACATACCATCCCCAGACTGATGGCTGGTCCAAGCGTATGATCCAAGTGCTTGAGGATATGCTCCGAGCTTGCTTTCTATACTTTTGAGGTTCTTGGGAGAAGCATATCCCTCTTTTGGAGTTCACCTACAACAATAGTTTTCAGGTGACTATTCAGATGACACGTTATGAGACTTTGTACGGTAGGCCATACCGATCACATTTAAGCTGGATGGAGGTAGGAGAAGCTGCTTTACTGGGACCTCATCTTATTCAGGATATCTCAGAGCATATAGAGTTGATTCAGAAGAGGATGACTATAGCACAGTCTCTACAGAAGTCTTATGATGATCAGCAGAGACGACCTCTGGAGTTCGAGGTCGGGGATCAGGTTTTCCTGCGTGTCTGTAACGCCCCGACCCCAGCTACCTAGAGTCGGTGCATTACTTCGTAACATTGGCATGATCACAAAATATCAAGTCTCGAAAGACCGATTAGTTTAGTAGCCTTGGAAACACTATATACATTCATAAATGTTACATTACATCATAAGGTGAAAAACTAATAATAATGTCTTCATAGTCTACATTCATATCCTCTTCTGACTATCCTTGTAGGTCATTCATAAAATACTTCTTCACATCCTAGAAAATATTAAAACATTGAAAGGGGTGAGCTCAGATGCTCAGTAAGGATAACAATATTGCGGAAGCTTTCATAAATAAACAGAAAAATTTAAGGAAATGTATAACTAAAACAAAAGCCTTTTAAACTTGAACATCAACATAATAAGGCAAAAGTAAAATGAGATAATGCCATTCACTTCTTCACATGGATATTCTACTGGTCGAATAATCACATGAAATATCAATAACCACTTTCATAATGAGGGAATGTATAATGCCGGACATTCTGAAACATTTTGTCAAGGCCTCGGCCAAGACGTCTAAAATGATTAAGGCCTCGGCCAAAACCATAAATCAAATTGGGAAAGGGCCTCGACCAATTCCACGTCTAGTTGTCTCATGAGACCTACTGATGCATCTAGGAGCTATAGCGGGCTCCACCCGTCACTTATTAAGTCCAATACATTCCTCATATGAATAGGTTTAAACATATCATAAACCATAACATAATCGTATCACATAGAACATGCATAAAGGAAACATAACATTTCCACATTTCAATCAAAAGATATCAATACAACACATTTATATAATAAAAATGCTTTCAAAATCATTTTCAATACCAAAATAAAAGAAAGTTAAAACTTTGTATTTATTTTTCATTAAAAAAAATGATGTCTTGTAGAGGAAGCCAAAACTCAAATAATGGTCACAGCGGCGGAGAAGTCGTTTTCGCCACATAAGTACGGAAAGAAAAACATTCCCTTTTTTCTTCTAGAAAAACGCTTCGTATAAAAAAGATTCCTTTTGAATAAACATAAAAGTCAAAGGGGTTTATACACCATATAAAAGAAAGTTGTGTATAAAACCAAATATGCCTCAATAAAAGGGGATTGAGACGAAGTCCTTAAAAAGACCATTTTTAAAATAAAATAGATCTATTATGTGAATTCACTATAGTTACACATAAAGAAAGTAAAAATACAAAATAGGACATAATAATATCATGACATAATTTGAAAGTAGGAGATTAACCCAAAGAATGGAAGTTGGGTTAAAAAGTTCCCTTACCTTGTGTCCGACTCGACTCAACTGTTCTTTAACCTCCTCAAAATCGGGTAACTCTTTTTGATTTGAGCCAAAGGCTTCCTTGGGAAGCGTTCTGCCCAAAGTAAGGCTTCTAGGAGTAATAGGGTGAAGTTGGGAGAGAATTTTGTCAGAGGTTGGCCGAGCCAAATGGCATTAAAGTGTCAATGAGGTGGGAGAGGTGGGGGCCTTTTATAAGTGGAGAGGAGGGGCACTTTTGGAAAGATTGATATGTTACATTATTTCACAATGCTTTTCGGATTATAAAGGTCCCACACTTATATAATTCGAGGCTAAGGTGATAAGGTTTCGAAATATCCTCATCCAATAGGCTTTGCACAAGTGTAAGCCTTGGATTTTTCATTATCTTCCCATTTTATTTAAATCGTTAAATAATGAGGTCATCGCTGCATCATCATGATGTCATAAATAATTTAATTTATATAATGTCTAAAAATTATAAAAAAAACACTATGATGTAGGAAATCTTTTTAGATTTCTAATGAATATTTATAATCAAAATTTGGACTTGTTTAACCCCACTTAAAAACTGTTTTAGTAAAACAACTCATGTTTGTGTCAATTTAATTTTAACATTAAATAAATATATATTAATGTCATTTTCCAACTAAAGTGGCTCCATGGGGTCCCCAAGTTGACCTATGGGTTTTCTTGGTCGGCCATGACTCATCCAATAGGAGTAGGACAAGTGTCAAGCTCATCTCATATTATTAAAACATTATTTTTACCTTAAACTACACTAATTACCTCTAATCGTGATTAAGAACTTAAAAGTTACTATTCACCAAAAAATTATTTTGATCTCATTGAACCACATTTTACTTCTTAATGAAAACCATGTATGTCGGATTTTTGAAAATCAAATCACAGAAGTGGTAATATTTCATTTAAACGAAAAATCAGTTATTTAACTACCACTTAGTGGTTTCACTATTCATCAAAAATTGATGTTTTTCAGAACAATGCCAGAATTTCACCATAAGCTATAATTGATATTCCAAATTCAAAAATGATGTCTATTTTACAAAATTCCAAACATATAAGTTTCATTAATTAATTTTATAATTAATTCCCGCTGTCACAAAAAATAGCGTGTTTTTAAGAAACAATTTATATCAAAAGATTGGCAATTGTTTATGTCCAATTTCAATGTTAAATTAATTCTAATGACCACCATTGGATAAAATGGTAAAAATATATTCTAATTATACTTTAAAACCACTAAATAGTATAATTTATCACTATAAATTATTTTTATTAAAAAAGTTGTTTTAAGTATTTATCACTATTCATAAAAAATTGGAAGTTCTCAGAAATTTACAAAAAATTAAACTTAGGATAATTTCGATATTACGAATACAAAAATGAAGTCCATTTTGAAATATAAAATTTCTATAATTTTAAAAAGTGGTTATTATTATTCATAACGGTTACTTTGATTAGTCGCGGTGTGTTAGAACTTGAAGTTGCATACAATGCAAGCCATTGCATTATTGAATGAGAAGCGTATAGTGGAAGCTCGGGGTGTTACATTCTCCCCTCCTTCAATAAATTGCGTCCTCGCAATTTGAAATTTTTCTTTGAAAATAAAAGGTTGAAAATATAAAATACCTTTGTGGAAAACCCACATCGGAAATAAGGTTAATAATATTTAGCCTTAATAATAGGGAAATGGAAATAAGAAAGTCACCACCAAATTATGATCTCGATAAGGAGAACATTGGTGGCAATTAGAGACATGTAATTGGAGGAAAAACGTAAATATTTGTAGGGAGTGATTGAGGTCATCAATCACAATCAACTGTCAAATTGAGGGCCTCAAAGCCTTCAATCTATGTTGATTTAAAATATCATTAGTTCAACAAGACATAAGGTATTAGGATAACACATTTTTTTAAATATCCCTTTACTAAAGTTTAAGAATTAATTTATTCATTGAATAACAGATAGGTATATACATTTATGCTTGACAATTACAGTTTCAACCTTCAACTCACCTTTCACTCAAAAAGATAATAGAACCCAAAAATATTATACTTATCCTAATTGTATAAGGTTCAAAATTTTAACACATGCCATTTAGATTAGTAAAATTATTTTGTAATAACCAGGGACTTCCTGTAGGCTAGTGGTAGGAAATAAAGGCCTGTCGCACTACGGTTGTGGGTTCGATTCCTGCAGCTTTGTCCAACGCGACGAGTTATTCCCCACCCTACAGGTTGTCCTTTTCCTAAAACTATAGTATTATAATATTCCAAAAATAATCTTCAGAAATTCTTTAACCTTAAACAATACTATCCATGGTTCAACTTAATCCATTCCAACCTTAATAGTTATCCAAAATACCTCCGTCTAGACTTTCTCTAAAAGGTCTCTAAATTCCAAAATCAATTGTAACATCAGATTCCCCAAACAAAGAAAAGTTTCTCATATTGTCACATACTAAAAATATGATTATCTTAATCATATTAAAACCTTACTGAAATCAAAAAGTACTGCAGTACAATCCTTATATATATATCACATTATTCTAATAACCAGAATATAATCCATGAGTCCAAAAGCACCAATACATTAGTTATTCTGCTTCAACTGTAGTAACAGCATAAGATTGTCCTTGATCCCTTGGCCTTTTCTGAGGTAAGTTTCCCTGACGCTTAGGACATTCATTTGCATAATGACCCATTTCTCTACAATTGTAGCATTCAACTTTGGTAGCCTCTTTCTTTCCCTTGCAATCACGAGCCTGGTGACCCTTTTCTCCACATTTATAACAAACTCCCATTCCTTTTAGGCAAGTACCAGGGTGATTCTTCCCACAATTATCACATAATGGAAAATCCTTCTTTCCCTTCTTCCCTTTATCTGTCTCTTGTTCCACCGTTCTCTTCTTCTATTGCTTTACTTTGTTGTCATAAGACTTAGAGAATTCCTTTTCTGTCTTGATAGCACATGAGACAATATCTTCGTATGATGAGAAGGATTGTGATACTAAAGCTCGAAGGAGAAATGGTTTTAACCCATCAAAGAAATGATCAATCTTACCTCTTGGGTTACGTATATAATCTGCAGCATACCTCGCTAACCTTGTAAAGTTGGCCTCATACTTTGCGACATTCTCATCCTCCTTCTGCCTCAGACTCATAAATTTCCTTTCCATATCCGCTCGATGGTCTCGAGGAAAGTATTTTTCTAAGAACAACTCTTTGAACTCCCTCCATTCCATATTCGATACTTCATCATCTTCCTTTGTGTTTTGAATCAACGACCACCACTGATCGGCATCTCCAGTGAGGCGGTAAACTGCCATGACAACCTTCTCCCTTTCACTACTCCCCAAGGCATGGAATATTTTCTCTAAGGAATTTATCCATTGCTCAGCTACTATAGGATTTGTACTCCCATTGAAGGTTGGTGGTTGTTGCCTCATGAAATGGTCTAGCATTGATCCTCCATGTTGCGGATCAGGGTGCTCCATACGAGTAAGGTTATTATTCATAACCTGAGTGAGTTGTCCCAGTATTGTAATAAGTTGATCAGCACCAGTTGTATCTCCAGATCCACAATAATTATCTTGAGCAGGAGGGAAATCCCTACACGGAGTGCGTGCATTGATACGGTTTCCATTCATTCCACTAGGCGCCATTTCTAAACAATGGCATAAACTAGATTAGTTTATGAATTAAAATACATAATTCCATACTTATAAAATACTTGACATAAATTGAACTATTTATGGATATAATCCATAAAAATGTTTTCTTTGAGGAAGTATATACTCATAAACCCTTCATAATGATTTGTAAAGAAAATGAGAGTTATCCTAAGCATATCCCCCGGGAGTGTCGTAACCAAGAGTGCAGCAAGGCCCGTTGTCGTGCACCAGCTCCCGTTCGAGTCTAGATCAAAGCGGTGTTTTCGGGTTTTACCCCTAGGTACATCTGTGCCAGAGCCGCCTCTACCTGCTCGTATCCAGACAGGGATGTATTGCTCGGAAAACTCATAACATCTCTATAATACAAAAATTCTAGGAAGTTCTTCTATACTAATCCTCAAAGTCTATCTTTGGGCTATGTGCTCTAATCAGAGTTTATCTAAATCTAGCTTCCAAGGTTAGTACTAAACTGCCTCTGATACCAACTGTAACGCCCCGACCCCAGCTACCTAGAGTCGGTGCATTACTTCGTAACATTGGCATGATCACAAAAGATCAAGTCTCGAAAGACCGATTAGTTTAGTAGCCTTGGAAACACTAGATACATTCATAAATGTTACATTACATCATAAGGTGAAAAACTAATAATAATGTCTTCATAGTCTACACTCATATCCTCTTCTGACTATCCCTGTAGGTCATTCATAAAATACTTCTTCACATCCTGGAAAATATTAAAACATTGAAAGGGGTGAGCTCAGATGCTCAGTAAGGATAACAATATTGCGGAAGCTTTCATAAATAAACAGAAAAATTTAAGGAAATGTATAACTAAAACAAAAGCCTTTTAAACTTGAACATCAACATAATAAGGCAAAAGTAAAATGATATAATGCCATTCACTTCTTCACATGGATATTCTACTGGTCGAATAATCACATGAAATATCAATAACCACTTTCATAATGAGGGAATGTATAATGCCGGACATTCTGAAACATTTTGTCAAGGCCTCGGCCAAGACGTCTAAAATGATTAAGGCCTCGGCCAAAACCATAAATCAAATTGGGAAAGGGCCTTGGCCAATTCCACGTCTAGTTGTCTCATGAGACCTATCGATGCATCGAGGAGCTATAGCGGGCTCCACCCGTCACTTATCAAGTCCAATACATTCCTCATATGAATAGGTCTAAACATATCATAAACCATAACATAATCGTATCACATAGAACATGCATAAAGGAAACATAACATTTCCACATTTGAATCACAAGATATCAATACAACACATTTATATAATAAAAATGCTTTCAAAATCATTTTCAATACCAAAATAAAATAAAGTTAAAACTTTGTATTTATTTTTCATTAAAAAAATGATGGCTTGTAGAGGAAGCCAAAACTCAAATAATGGTCACAGCGGCGGAGAAGTCGTTTTCGCCGCATAAGTACGGAAAGAAAAACATTGCCTTTTTTCGTTTAGAAAAACACTTTGTATAAAAAAGATTCCTTTTGAATAAACGTAAATGTCAAAGGGGTTTATACACCATATAAAAGAAAGTTGTGTATAAAACCAAATATGCCTCAATAAAAGGGGATTGAGACGAAGTCCTTAAAAAGACCATTTTTAAAATAAAATAGATCTATTATGTGTATTCACTATAGTTACACATAAAGAAAGTAAAAATACAAAATAGGACATAATAATATCATGACATAATTTGAAAGTAGGAGATTAACCCAAAGAATGGAAGTTGGGTTAAGAAGTTCCCTTACCTTGTGTCCGACTCGACTCAACCGTTCTTTAACCTCCTCAAAATCGGGTAACTGTTTTTGATTTGAGCCAAAGGCTTCCTTGGTAAGCGTTCTGCCCAAAGTAAGGCTTCTAGGAGTAATAGGGGGAAGTTGGGAGAGTATTTGGTCAGAGGTTGGCCGAGCCAAATGGCTTGAAAGTGTCAATGAGGTGGGAGAGGTGGGGGCCTTTTATAAGTGGAGAGTAGGGGCACTTTTGGAAAGATTGATATGTTACATTATTTCACAATGCTTTTCGGATTCTAAAGGTCCCACACTTATATAATTCGAGGCTAAGGTGATAAGGTTTCGAAATCTCCTCATCCAATAGGCTTTGCACAAGTGTAAGCCTTGGATTTTGCATTATTATTCCATTTTATTTAAATCGTTAAATAATGAGGTCATCGCTGCATCATCATGATGTCATAAATAATTTAATTTATATAATGTCTAAAAATTATAAAAAAAATAATATGATGTAGGAAATCTTTTTAGCTTTCTAATGAATATTTATAATCAAAATTTGGACTTGTTTAACCCCACTTAAAAACTGTTTTAGTAAAACAACTCATGTTTGTGTCAATTTAATTTTAACATTAAATAAATATATATTAATGTCATTTTCCAACTAAAGTGGCTCCATGGGGTCCCCAAGTTGACCTATGGGTTTTCTTGGTCGGCCATGACTCGTCCAATTGGAGTAGGACAAGTGTCAATCTCATCTCATATTATTAAAACATTATTTTTACCTTAAACTACACTAATTACCTCTAATCGCGATTAAGAACTTAAAAGTTACTATTCACCTAAAAATTATTTTGATCTCATTGAACCACATTTTACTTCTTAATGAAAACCATGTATTTTCGGATTTTTGAAAATCAAATCACAGAAGTGGTAATATTTCATTTAAACGAAAAATCAGTTATTTAACTACCACTTAGTGGTTTCACTATTCATCAAAAATTGATGTTTTTCAGAACAATGCCAGAATTTCACCATAAGCTATAATTGATATTCCAAATTCAAAAATGATGTCTATTTTACAAAATTCCAAACATATAAGTTGCATTAATTAATTTTATAATTAATTCCCACTGTCACAAAAAATAGCGTGTTTTTAAGAAACAATTTATATCAAAAGATTGGCAATTGTTTATGTCCAATTTCAATGTTAAATTAATTCTAATGACCACCATTGGATAAAATGGTAAAAATATATTCTAATTATACTTTAAAACCACTAAATAGTATAATTTATCACTATAAATTATTTTTATTAAAAAAGTTGTTTTAAGTATTTATCACTATTCATAAAAAATTGGAAGTTCTCAGAAAGTTACAAAAAATTAAACTTAGGATAATTTCGATATTACGAATACAAAAATGAAGTCCATTTTGAAATATAAAATTTCTATAATTTTAAAAAGTGGTTATTATTATTCATAACGGTTACTTTGATTAGTCACGGTGTGTTAGAACTCGAAGTTGCATACAATGCAAGCCATTGCATTATTGAATGAGAAGCGTATAGTGGAAGCTCGGGGTGTTACAGTGTCACACTGAGGTTGGGACACAAGAGGATTCTGAGTCAGGGTAAGTTTTCACTCTGGTAAATCGGGCCATTTGAGGTATTGGAGAGAGAAGGTCCGGTTTCCTATCGGTTGCAGTTACCTCAGAGGTACCGGGCCATGCACAAAGTCTTCCACATATTTCAGCTCTAACGTTACTTTTTAGAACCATCTCATGTCTTTCAACCCGAGGAGGTTGAGCTCGAAGTGGATGCATCGTTTGAGGAGAATCCTATCCGGATTGTCGATCGTAGTACGAAGGTTCTTTGTGGTCGGTCTGTTCCTCTAGTATGGGTGCTATGGCAGCACGGGTGAGAACAGGATGAGACCTGGGAGAGGGAGGTTGATGTACGATCGTAGTGGCCAGAGCTGTTCGGGGTTTCTTCTTCTACACCTCGTTAGGGAAATTTGGGGACGAATTTCATTAATGGGGGAAGTTTGTAAGAACCCAGATCTTCGTTTCTGGTATGTTTTTCCTTTTCTGATTGTTTTTGATAAAAAGAGGAAAATCTGGAAATTTTCGAAGTACACGCCATGTACTTTATGAGTACACACCGTGTACTTTGATGCAGCACCAGGCCGTGTGCTGACCGTGTCTGGGCCACACACACAATGTGTAGGGGCGATGTGGAGGCCACTTAAAGCGGAGTATAGAAAGGACATTTACATGCCGTGTACCCCAGAAGTACACGCCGTGTACTTTATTTTTTTCATTAAACGGACCGGGGTCACGCCTGATGGATAGAACTTGTTTCTTCTTTAGGTTCTTGGTCTGAGAGGACCCGTACGACCGCCAGACTTCTCCAAGCCCCCGATCCTCCTTCCGTTCTCTAAATCGACCGCCGTCGATTATGTTGGAACCAAAGAGGTAAGACCTTCCTTCTCCTAGAGATTTGTTTTCCAATTCCTCCCCTTTCTCAAGATATCGTGGGTTGAGAGTTTTGTGCATTTTCGTAGATCTACACCATTCTAAGGAGAATCAAGACTCTTGGTTGAAGTATATCGATCTCCTAGGGTTGAGGTAGGTGGTTTGTGCCTTTCTGTAGGAAGTCTTCGAATATTTTTTTCAATTCCACCAATTCCCTTGAACGGGGTATTGTGTGTTTCCTATTTTTTCCCCTGTTGTTTTCCTGTTTTTCTTGATTGCTTGAGTAGAGGTCAATGCTTATGAATAGGGTAATTTTTACTATGCTCTGGATGTTTTTCCATGCATGTTTTGCCTATTAGGCGTTTTCCAATTGCCATGCCTAGCTGTAGGATAGTGGAACTGCTGTATTGTTATGATATTATGCCTTAGAATGATAGCCAAGTAGTTCTTGAGGTTTAATTGGGGAGATACTTGCACTATGCATGTTTGTTTTAGACAGGGCTGTGAGAACCTAGTGTAGTGGACCATAGGGAGAATGGACGTGAGGGCTTCTTCAGAGTGTCTTATTAATTTGATGGGAGACCAAAGTGAGAATTAACGATGAGTGCTTCCTCAGATAGTCTGTAGTTCCTCGATGCAGGCCACATGGGGAATGAGACGTTGAGGGCTTCCCCAAAAATCCTTTAGTACGATTCGAGAATATAGGTGGAATTGACGGTGAGTGCTTCCTCAAAGAGTCTATTCTTTAGGAGAGCCAGAGGGGTGAGACTATGTGTGCCTCCTAGAGGGTTGCTAGTACTTGTATGTTGAACCCTAAGGGTTAGGCTGTGAGAACTATCCAGGGGGTTACTTGTTGTTCTACTTGTTGACTGGCTGTTACTTGTGTACATTATATGATGGACACTGTGGATTGTAGCTGCTGTGTGCTTTCCTGTTTACTACTTCTTGTACTTTTACTTTCCATGTATTCACTGACTATTAGGCACAAATCTTTGGGTGGTTTCCTACTGGGACCTTGTCTCACACCCTGTTTGGGACATGATTTTGAGCCCAAATAGACAATGTTGTTGCTGGTATAGATAAGGGAAAGCGCCATTCTACTTTAGGTACTTTACTTTCTATGGAGCTGGAGATCATGGGACCAAGCTATGGCTTGCGATGCTGATGAGTTTACATGTTTTCTTTTTCACTTTGGTTTAGTATTGTATTCAGCATTGTGACTTTTTTGGTTTCTTTCCTAGACATATGTATCATGCATCATTTTATATACATGTGTGTGTGCTCCAGTTGTTTACTATTAGTCTTCCATTGTTTATCGTTTACTCTTGTATGGATGGTTATAGTTTCTTCTATTGTCTATTTGTTTTTCTTCCACTATATACTCTTCCAATGAGGGCATTGTTTCCCCACTATCACACCCAACATCCTCGTTGCTAGTCGGCAACCTCTAGCAACTGGGGAAATGCACTTGAGTCCATGTGAACAACCGGGTACAGGGCGCCTCTGGGTGGCTTTCAGAACCGGGATGTTACAGATCTGGTTTATCAAGGGTAGGACCTTTGTTCTTGTTTTGTTTTCTGATTTCAGTCCATTCAGAGTCAATTGGTTGGGTGACTTGTTTCTTCACCACTCAACAGTTTAAAATTGAATTCCCTATGATATTACAAATATCACAAAATGGGGGATTACACTCATACTAAATTTTAGCTTCTGTTATATAATCATTCACATTGAAGGTGATACTCTATAGTATCTTAGATTCTAAATTCACTTCTATCATAACTCTAGAAAAGATACCAAGCTCACCATTCAATGTTTGCTGATCAATATTCTAGGGCACACCTATGCTAGAGTATATGTCATTTAAAATCTTCGGGTGTGAAAAATATCAATTTAGACCATGCAATCTAACCCATATCTGGGCAGTAGTGTTCCTATGGGTGTGTGTATTGAAATCATAATCCCAATCAGAAATACAAAGTAGACCAGGTTTGAGTTGAGTATTTCCAATATTCCAGAGTCGATCTAATTCATCCTGGGAAGTAACCAGTATATGAAAATATACCTTCCATATAAGTACAATATTCCATCTTGAAAAACCCCTACAATGAGTAATGCTATGTTTAAGATCAGAGTAAGACCAGGGGTATCAACTTTTATGTAAGAAATGCATCCCATAAACAAGAACTTACATGTTTGGGATATTTTCTAAAGGTCTTCATGATCATCCTCAGCTGAAAATCCTCCATCATCCAACTTTTTTCACAAAGGAGGTTTCGAAGATGATATCCTGAGATTATCCAAGACTTTATGTGTCTCGAGGAAATATATCCCTTTAGATTTATTGATCGTAGCATGAGTAAGATTAGTTTCCTTAGGGGGGTTTTCATCCTTTATTTATGGAGGCTTTTGATAAAAAACGCTCCCATTCAGGGTCAAAGGATTCCTTGACTCTTCCGATCTAGAGAGGGGAGGAACAACTATCACTGAAAACGTAAGATTTAGGGTTTTGAAGCCAAGAATTTGTCGAGTCGCTTGAAGAGACTCTGCACATTTTTTTATCTCCTTTATGTACTTGATATCATTTGTTTTTACATTAATTTTTTTAAACATTTTTATAGACGAGAGATACTCTATATGGATTTAAATAGGTTTCAATTAATTTATGCTTTTTGGAATTAATTATATTTATAATAATACGAAACACTATCTCCAACTTATTTTTGTTTGCACCCATCATAATTCAACAGTATCCATGATTCATCCATCTCTCAGTATTTTGTATAATCTAAATGTGTCATGTTTTATCCCTGCATCATGTTATCCATCCCATACACATCCCCATGAACACCAAGCATATAAATTGGAAATAATAATAAAACCATAAGTAGAATGTAAACTAAAATAAAAAAACATAAAATCAAACAAAAAATTATTAATCTAATTAATTGGTTTGATGATCATTACTAGTTTCCATTGTTTCTAAAAAATGGTGCCAAAATCCTGATTTTCTGCAGGGCATTGTTAATTTCTCATGAAAACTAAATGTTATAATTTATATTTTTCCCAAAAAACCACTAATTATAAAATCATAGTATTGTGAATGTGGTGGTTCAATCCCATGTGAAACTAGGAATCATAGTTATAATTTCCAAATCAATTGTTAGATTTTTATGATTTTTCAGGAAAGTGAAACAAAACTAGGATAATCTATATTAAAAATGTTAGTGAGTTAATATATTAATGAACTAAATATAAATGGGCATAAATAAGATAGGGGAATTTATATCCAAATATGTATTTTCTTTATTAAAAATAAATCAAATACACTTTTTAGATTAATCCAATCAAAAAGATATGAGGATTCTGGAAGAAATTATTCCCACTTAGTCAGAAAAAACTAATTCAAACTAATACCATTTTTTTTCTTTGGATAAGGTAACCTAACCAAACATATATACATTAGGTTATATCTCAAAGATGAGTTTTGTGTTAAGTTTGACTCTCACTATCTCACTTCCCTATATCACATTTGAATTCACCACTTATTCACCCTCACTATCACTAAGTGACTAGGGATTATGATATGATTAAGATAAATGAACTACTAATTAATAATAAGAACTCATGGGTGAATAAAAATTTAAAACATTATTCATACAACCTATCCTACCAATTCCAACCTCATTAGTGATTTTTCCACTCATAGTTGAGTGTTCATAGGTTATAAGTAAACCAAACATCGAGGAAGAGGGAATAGAATTAATGAATAATAAATTATTGAGAAATGCTAGAAAGATTAATTGAACTTGTTTTAAACAACCAAAATATGAATCTAAAAATTTCAAAGTTAAAAGAAAAAGAGAAGGCAAGTTATTAATTACATGGCTCTTGGTTCTCATCATCAAGAGCCGATAAAGATCCAAAATTCTCTCCTTTGAACTCTCGGTGGCTGATCCCTTATTTTATACTCATTTTTTCTTTTATATTTTACCTAGAAAATTAGAAAATATACATAGTATTTCCTCAAATTATATATTAATGTCTCCTATAAAAAATTCCTAAAATAAATGAATTCCCATTATATAATTTTTCTAACTCAATTATCTTTACAACATGAGAAAAAAAGGTCAAAAACCTTTTTTCTTTGGTAGGCTCAAGATTGAAATTATTCTCTCTTGAGTGCCACTATGGTGTAGGATCTCATTCTAAGGTGTGTGAACCCTAGTAAAAAAGTACCAAATGATTCTCCAAAAATCATTCAACATGATCTCCTTCCTCTATATTTCTAATATGCATCATTGAATATTCATTATTCTTCATGAAACAAGTAGTCGCTCAGAGAAAATACAATAATATGGAGCTCTTAAAACTGAATTATCAAGATACTTAAATGTTTTCACTCTCCTTGGAATAAAAATAAAATTATTCCCCAATCATCATCTCCACACATATGAAAATCCTATTAATTTTTCATCTACTATGAAATAACATGACCATACTGAACTAATAGTTTGATTTAAGCCTCCAAACCTCCCATGTTGTAGGTTATAGTGTAATAATATTGATTTTATTTTAAACTAATTCCATGTAGGATCTCATGCATCAAATTAGCTATGAATAATTTAGTCCCATGGTGTACTAATTATTCACATATAAACCTTTTTAGGTTAGATGTGATGCAAAAATAATAGGAACATTGTCTATCTCCTTCGTAGTGGCTTGCTTGAGCTCATACTTAAGGTTTCACAGAGTCACTTGATATAAGACAAAATTTTATGTTCAAAAACCCTACAAAACCTATCATAAAATAAGGATATGTATGAAGTAATATTGTATCATCCAACTATATACATGTTTCATTTAAAGTGAAAAGTTCTTACACCACATGAGTCTTACATTTAACTTTCACAATAAATGTATCTCCTTCATATATGTGGATATTTCCTAGTAGCTTGTTATCTCCTATGGTACCACCCTATATGATGACCAATATTCATCGATCCCACCCACTCCTATTATTCCTATGCTCTTCTCTACCTAGTGTCACTCAATGATAGGCTTGTTCCTCTATCATGCTACCCTCTTCGGTGACTGCAGTTGAGTTTAGAAGGCAACCTCACAATTTTTTGTTTCTTTTATTGTGTTGCCTAAGGTAATGATACTATTTTTCACCTCCATGTTTCATTTATATTTCTAAATACCAAATTAATCTATTTAATAATAAATAAAGTATGAAGCTATTAGAGTAATTTTCTAAATTCATGGTTCACGGACGAATTCTCCTTCTTTTCTTAAAAAATTATAAAAACTATTTTAAATTAAAAAATAATCATTTTCCTTTGATAATATAATTAAAAATAAAAAATAAAAAATTAATAAATTTGGATGAAAATATCCATAGAAATTAGAGTCATTAGCGCCCGACATAGGGCCCTTATAAGTAGGATCCTTGGAAGGAAAATCTACAAGTGACCTAAGATGACCATGAATGGTGTGAGTAATAGGCCTAGGAGGACACCACGAAAGTGTCTTTATAATAAGTGAAACATATTTATGTGAGATAATACATAGAAAGGAAATACATAAATAACAATAAATCATGCTCTCTTGTGAGGTCATTATGCATTAACTAGGCCACCACAAACCCAAACCACACCTAATGTGTTTTTTTGAAAGAAATAAGAAATCATCATATAACAACCATCACGAATATTATGGAAAGTGATATGAAGAGAGAATAATACTATGAAACTATAACACATGCCAAAAAATACACTTAGGTAAGGTCATATACCTATGTATCATGTCCACTGGTTATATATGAAGTGTTTTGATGAGGGAATAACATAGTCAGAATCTCATGTAAGCTAAAATGAAATATTCTAATAGGTATGTATGTAGGGACGAGTCACATACAAACCAAGAATAATATAGAATGGTTTGAGTAGGGTATAACATAGCCAACCACTAATAAAAACTGAATCCAAAACCTTTTTGGAGACAGGTCCCATAGTTGAATCCATCACGACATCACTTGTATCTGGAAACAATGTCTCCAAAAATTAATATACAAATCACTAGGGTCAAACATGAACTATAACCAACTATCGCATTTGATGAACCTTATGAAAGTTTCCATTTTCCATCCCTTAACTCAACCTAAGACAACCATATCATACGAGAAAAACCCATTCATAAATGCCTTTCTATTTGAAGGAGGTCAACATCCCTTCCAGCAATACATTCTGAAAGACCACCAAAGACATATCCAAGACCTAAAAACAAAATTAATGACTAAAGTATGTCATAAATACATATATCAAATACTATACTTTCAATGGTTTGTTAAAGCCCACTAGAAAACCCATCACTACCCTTCCAATAGTCAATTATATTAATTCAGACCCACACTGTGTGACACCCTAGACCCTCATTACAAGATCTGGTGCTAGCACTACTGTAAATAAGGCCATTAGTAACCGCCATTGGCGGTCGCTAAAGGGCTTTAGCAGCCGCGCAGCGACCGCCATTGGCGGTCGCTGTTGCCTCGTCGCTAGAGGCCTTTAGCGACCGCCAAGCGGTCGCTGAAGGCCCTCTGCCGGGCACCCTATAGCGACCGCCTATGGCGGTCGCTATTCTAAATTTTTTTTTTTTAATTTTTTTTATTGAATTGAATATAAATAAATAAATAAATATATATATATATATATATTCAAATATATACTATTAAATACAATATTTTAAATATATATATATATATATAATATATTTTAAATGTTTTAATATATATTTAATATATATATAATATCAAATAATTGTGCTATAATAATTTAAAAACTTCGATTCAAGAAATAATCTCATTTCTGGTCTTTCGGAGCATGTTTGCTCCGAATGGGACCGTCGCACGCCGTTTTGGTGTTTTATGATGCCGAAAACGCATTTCCGTCCGCCGCGGTCACACGGCACCTCCGAATGAGGTGCCGTCTGGCCAACCATTTCACAATTCACGCCCCGGATGTTGTCGTACGGTTTCGTGGCATTCGGAGGTCGTTCGGATGGTTTTGACCCCCCAACGCGCCATTTCAGCGCGCGCCGCGCTGCTGAAAACGACACAATCGGACGTGCCGCGCGCACCGCACGTCCGATGGACTTGTGGCCTCCTCCTGCATCTCAGGAATAATATTTCTATCGTTCCCGTGCGGTTTCAGGTCGTTCGGAGCACGTTTGCTCCGAATTGGACCGCCGCACGCCGTTTTGGTGTTTTAGGGCGCCGGAAACGCGTTTCCGGATGCCGCGGTCAAACGGAACCTCCGAATGAGGTTCCGTCTAGCCGACCATTTCACAATTCACGCCCCGGATGTTGTCGTATGGTTTCGTGGCATTCGGAGGTCGTTCGGGTGGTTTTGACCCCCCAAAGCGTCATTTCAGCGCGCGCCGCGCTGCTGAAAACGACACAATCGGACGTGCCGCGCGCACCGCACGTCGGATGGACGTGCGGCCTCCTCCTGCATCTCAGGAATAAAATTTCTATCGTTCCCGTGCGGTTTCAGGTCATTCGGAGCACGTTTTCTCCGAATTGGACCGCCGCACGCCGTTTTGGTGTTTTAGGGCGCCGGAAACGCGTTTCCGGCCACCGCGGTCAAACGGCACCTCCGAATGAGGTGCCGTCTGGCCGACCTTTTTACAATTCACGCCTCGGATATTTTCGTACGGTTTCATGGCATTCGGAGGTCGTTCGGGTGGTTTTGACCCCCCAACGCGCCATTTCAGCGCGCGCCGCGCTGCTGAAAACGACACAATCGAACATGCCGCGCGCACAGCACGTACGATGGACGTGCGGCCTCCTCCTACATCTTAGGAATAATATTTATATCGTTCCCGTGCGGTTTCAGGTCGTTCGGAGCACGTTTTCTCCGAATTGGACCACCGCACGCCGTTTTGGTTTTTTAGGGCGCCGGAAACGCGTTTCTGGCCGCCGCGGTAAAACGGCACCTTCGAATGAGGTGCCGTCTGGCCGACCATTTCACAATTCACGCCCCGGATGTTGTCGTACGGTTTCGTGGCATTCGGAGGTCGTTCGGGTGGTTTTGACCCCCCAACGCGCCATTTCAGTGCGCGCCGCGCTGCTGAAAACGACACAATCGGACGTGCCGTGCACCACACGTCCGATGGATGTGCGGCCTCCTCCTGCATCTCAGGAATAATATTTCTATCGTTCCCGTGCGGTTTCAGGTCTTTCGGAGCACGTTTGCTCCGAATGGGACCGCCGCACGCCGTTTTGGTGTTTTAGGGCGCCGGAAACGCGTTTCCGGCCGCCGCGGTCACACGGCACCTCCGAATGAGGTGCTGTCTGGCCGACCATTTCACAATTCACGCCCCGGATGTTGTCGTACGGTTTTGTGGCATTCAGAGGTCATTCGGGTGGTTTTGACCCCCCAACGCGCCATTTCAGTGCGCGCCGCGCTGCTGAAAACGACACAATCGGACGTGCCGCGCGCACCGCATGTCCGATGGACGTGCGGCCTCCTTCTGCATCTCAGGAATAATATTTCTATCGTTCCTGTGCGGTTTCAGGTCATTCGGAGCACGTTTGCTCCGAATTGGACCGCCGCACGCCGTTTTGGTGTTTTAGGGCACCGGAAACGCGTTTCCGACCGCCGCGGTCAAACGGCCCCTCCGAATGAGGTTCCCTCTGGCCAAACATTTCACAATTCACGCCCCGGATGTTGTCGTACGGTTTCGTGGAATTCGGAGGTCGTTCGGGTGGTTTTGACCCCCCAACGCGCCATTTCAGCGCGCGCCGCGCTGCTGAAAACGACACAATCGGACGTGCCGCGCGCACCGCACGTCCGATGGATGTGCGGCCTCCTCCTGCATCTCAGAAATAATATTTCTATCGTTCCTGCGCGGTTTCAGGTCGTTCGGAGCATGTTTTTCTCCGAATTGGGCCGCCACACGCCGTTTTGGTGTTTTAGGGCGCCGGAAACGCGTTTCCGGCCGCCGCGGTCAAACGGCACCTCCGAATGAGGTACCGTCTGGCCGACCATTTCACAATTCACGCCCCGGATGTTGTCGTACGGTTTCATGGAATTCGGAGGTCGTTCGGGTGGTTTTGACCCCCCAACGCGCCATTTCAGCGCGCGCCGCGCTGCTGAAAACGACACAATCGGACGTGCCGCGCGCACCGCACGTCCGATGGACGTGCGGCCTCCTCCTGCATCTTAGGAATAATATTTCTATCATTCCCGTGCGGGTTTAGGTCGTTCGGAGCACGTTTGCTCCGAATGGAACCGCCGCACGCCGTTTTGGTGTTTTAGGGCGCCGGAAACGCGTTTCCGGCCGCCGCGGTCACACAGCACCTCCAAATGAGGTGTCTTCTGGCCGACCATTTCACAATTCACGCCCCGGATGTTGTCGTACGGTTTCGTGGCATTCGGAGGTCGTTCGGGTGGTTTTGACCCCCAACGCGCCATTTCAGCGCGCGCCGCGCTGCTGAAAACGACACAATCGGACGTGCCGCACGCACCGCACGTCCGATGGACGTGCGGCCTCCTCCTGCATCTCAGGAATAATATTTCTATCGTTCCCGTGCGGTTTCAGGTCGTTCGGAGCACGTTTGCTCCGAATTGGACCGCCGCACGCCGTTTTGGTGTTTTAGGGCGCCGGAAACGCGTTTCCGGCCGCCGCGGTCAAACGGAACCTCCGAATGAGTTGCCGTCTAGCCGACCATTTCACAATTCACGCCCCGGAGTTTGTCGTACGGTTTCGTGGCATTCGGAGGTCGTTCGGGTGGTTTTGACCCCCCCAACGCGCCATTTCAGCGCGCGCCGCGCTGCTGAAAACGACACAATCGGACGTGTCGCGCGCACCGCACGTCCGATGTACGTGCGGCCTCCTCCTGCATCTCAGGAATACTATTTTTATCGTTTCCGTGCGGTTTCAGGTCGTTCGGAGCACGTTTTCTCCGAATTGGACCGTCGCACGCCGTTTTGGTGTTTTAGGGCGCCGAAAACGCGTTTCCAGCCGCCGCGGTCAAACGACACCTCTGAATGAGGTGCCGTCTGGCCGACCATTTCAAAATTTACGCCCCGGATGTTTTCGTACGGTTTCGTGGCATTCAGAGGTCGTTTGGGTGGTTTTGACCCCCCAACGCGCCATTTCAGCGCGCGCCGCGCTGCTGAAAACGACACAATCGGACGTGCCGCGCGCACCGCACGTCCGATGGATGTGCGGCCTCCTCCTGCATCTCAGGAATAATATTTTTATCATTCCCGTGCGGTTTCAGGTCTTTTGGAGCACGTTTCCCGGGGGGCTGTACGGGGGTGCGGGGGGCTGTACGGGGGTGGCGGGGGGCTGTACGGGGGTGGCGGGGGGCAGTACGGGGGTGCGGGGGGCTGTACGGGGGTGCGGGGGGGGGGGGGGTGTACGGGGGTGCGGGGGGCTGTACGGGGATGGCGGGGGCCTGTACGGGGGTGGTGGGGGGCAGTATGGGGGTGCGGGGGGTTGTACGGGGGTGCGGGGGGGCTGTACGGTGGTGCGGGGGGCTGTACGAGGGTGCGGGGGGGGGGGGGGGGGGGCTGTACGGGGGTGCGGGGGGCTGTACGGGGGTGCGGGGGGCTGTACGGGGGTGGCGGGGGGCTGTATGGGGGTGGCGGGGGGGCAGTACGGGGGTGCGGGGGGTTGTACGGGGGTGAGGGGGGGTTGGACGGGGGTGCGGGGGGCTGTACGAGGGTGCGGGGGGGGGGGGGGGGGGGGGGGCTGTAC
Organism: Viscum album; assembly: GCA_963277665.1. Classification (NCBI taxonomy): domain Eukaryota; kingdom Viridiplantae; phylum Streptophyta; class Magnoliopsida; order Santalales; family Viscaceae; genus Viscum; species Viscum album. The sequence goes on along the minus strand of OY728156.1, from coordinate 2,107,500,707 downwards.
GGGGGTTGCGGTGGGCTGTACGGGGGTGGCGGGGGCCTGTACGGGGGTGGCGGGGGGCAGTACGGGGGTGCGGGGGGGTGTACGGGGGTGGGGGGGGGGGGCTGTACGGGGGTGCGGGGGGGCTGTACGGGGGTGCGGGGGGCTGTACGGGGGTGCGGGGGGGGGGGGGGGGGGGTGTACGGGGGTGTGGGGGGCTGTACGGGGGTGCGGGGGGCTCTCCGGGGGTGCAAAGGCCATCCCATTGATTACAAAAGTGAAAAATAAAAGTGATAACATCTAATTAATACATATTTCTTTTATCGATACCATACAGAAATTTATAAAAAATATATTGGATAATACATAATCTATAATATCAGATTTATTGATATGTTGGAATTAGTTCGACTTTTTCAAATGTAGAATCATTCAAGATTATCTGATCAAAAACTCAATATGTGTATAAAATATTTAAAAGACCAGCATGGATGGTAATAATGCATTACTTAAATGAATAAATACAGTACATCAATGTCAACCCTACCAGTAAAAACAAAAAACATATCTCGTGAATATATGGTGCGTCACGCGTTGCCATCACTGCTACCTCCTTCTGGTGGGCCAGGTGCCTACAACAAATAAACATTATAAATATTTTAATAACAAAAATAATTTAAATTAAATAAATAAATACAGTATATACCTACGTCGTATGTTCCCCTGTACCATCAGCTCGACGCACATATTCCCACAGTGCTCTAACCTCAGCTGTCAATTGCGCATATGTCTCCTCGAAAGCGCGCAGCCGTGCCTCAAAATCTGACACCTGCTGTGTCATATGAGCAACAGCAGGACCGACAACCGCAGCACGTGACACTACAGAACGAGGAATCCCTGCTCCATAGGTCAAACTATAGCCATGCCCATCCCGACCAATAATGCAATGAAAGATCTCATCCCGTCGCATGGGAAGCTGTCGCTGGTCCTCTAGCAGATGTTCTAACTCAGCTTCAAATTGATCCTGTGAAATATTTAAATATATATAAATATATATATGTTAATATATAGATTTATGTAATTATTGGTAAGTACAGACACTTACTATCAATGCTGCAACCTCTGGATCATTGCGATCACGAGTCCTTATCCACACCGACATTTTATCAGTTGCTGCACCTTGCCCTCGCAACTGTATATTAAAAGAATATAAACACAAAACCATATTAATTAATAAATTAAAAAATTAATAATATATACCTCATGTCGGATCTGAGACACGTGACGAGTCCCGAGCCTGTGAGCTGGTCCCTGCAACGCTCGATTCTCCGAATGGCGTGTTGACACCTCCTACATTCAATTCATTCAAATTTCAAACAAATCACATATTCTTGAAAATATATATACAGCAAAATAATTAATATACAAACCGCAACACCCTCAGTAGACCAATATGCAACCAAGTCACGCCACTGAGCCGGGAGGACACCTCTCGGGACTTTTTCCAAAATGTCAAGGGCACCCACATTTGGTACCCAGTGGTCCCTCTTCACTTTGCCTTTATAATATTTCCACAGCTTACGACATTTTCTCATACACACGGGCCGAAACTCTTCAGGGCATACTTTCAAATTTTGCTATAATGAAAATAATCAAACATATTAGTATTATTTATAAATAGCAAATAAAGTAAAATTATTTTCTTACCTGAACCTCCCTCCATAGACGATCTAATGTGTCCTGAGGGATAGAAGCCCAATCACGCGTGGTCAATGGAAATCGATGTGGGTCACGTATGATATGACCCAGCTGACGAATAAATGCCAGGGCATTCGGTCCCACGGGATGAAATACCTCATCAAATGAAACATCTATGGTCGTGTCGGAATTCCATGATAATATGCCACGACCAGGGCCTCTCCTGCGAGAGGAAGAAGCAGCCAAGTCTGATCCTATTGAAAACAATTTTATATATAAATTGACAAATGTTATATATATGTCAATTACATAAAAAATATAGACAATGAAATTCAAACATACCTCGACCCTGAGACGTAGATGCCTCAGATGGATGATGTGGATTTTCTGCCTCTTCCCCTGACATGTCTGCAGTCATACAAAATATCAGTAATGAGTCCAAAGTGTTTAAAAGATAAATTGGATTGTTCTTAATAAATCAAACTTGTACAACTGTTAATCAAACAAAAAATGGATTGAATAATTAGTTGTGAATGAATTTTAAAAAATCAGAAAGTTAATCAACCTAAATATTTATGACTGAATTAACTTACAAAAGTGAGGATTAAAACTTATAAGGATTTATAAAATGATTAGATAATTTATGATATCCTAGGACATTCTACTGAATAGTGGGAAAACAATTATAACTTTCATTAAGCATGCAAATCAACCGTTTCTCCTTCAATAGCCGCTCTGAACCAATAAATATCTTCTTCACGTTGAACTACGGTATGTTGATCAAGTTGTTGGTAAACAAATGGAACAGTCTCGGGTTCATCTTCTTCAAATAAAAACACTCCTCGCCGAGACATTTTGACAACAACTTGCCAACTTGGATCCGAAGGCAAAGTAACGAAGAATACTTGTTCCGCTTGTGATGTCAAAATGAAAGGTTCATTCTCAACTCGTTCATTATTTCTGTATAACATATAGTTAAAATTCACCAATGAAAACTGATATTGATCGACATTACATCCACACACTGGATCAACCCAATTACACTTTAACAATATGTACTTCAAACCGTGTGTGTATACAACTTCAATGATGTCTATCAATTGACCATAGTAATAACCAGAATCGACAAAGGGACAACCGATGCCACTGTTTTGTGTTGCTCGTTTGTCGTCAACATCTTTAATGTGAAATCGAAAACCATTAGCATCAATAGCTTTATAACGACGAGCCGTTATAGATGGACCCTCAGCCAGTTGGATAAATACTTCAGGTAGCGTGGGGTCCCCTAACTCCCTCAGCTTACGAACCTACATAATTTATAAAAATCAATACTGATATATGCAGAAATAATTAGTTTAATACTTCACTCATAATGAAAATCAATTTATACATACATAATCCTTGAACCAATCATGAAATGCCGCATAATGAGATTGTTGAATTTGCAACTCAGTCGCACGATGCATCTCTTCTTTTATCTCATTAATGTGTTTCCTGCAAATGATTACGCGATGTTTAAAAGATCAACTTATGCAAAGAAAACATGTAAAAGTTATACAAGCACATTGATAAGATACTTACTGCATTAATGGTGCAACTGATGGAGTATTGAACAAGATATATCGATGTGCTTGTATCCACTCGATGTTTTCTATATCAAATGTGGTTCCTTCTCCAACTGGACCATCATGAATCCGAGAGGGCTTATCTAATTTTGTTTCAACATCCGTAAGATATTCTGCACAAAAGGTAGTACACTCATCCATCAAATAACCATTGGCTATTGATGCCTCTGGACGAGCTCTGTTGCGTACAAATCTTTTCAATGTACTCAAATACCGTTCAATAGGATACATCCACCTAAATTTGCACTGGACCAGCAGCAATTACTTCATCAGTTAGGTGCACTGTCAAGTGGACCATAACATCAAAAAATGAGGGGGGGAAAAGTTTCTCAAAGTGACAAAGCGTAAGTACAATTCGGTCCTGCAAACTTTTTAAATCACTCATTCGTTGATTTCTTAAATAAAGCTGTCTAAAAAAATTACTCATCTCAATCAAGGGCTGAACAACATTGGGGGATAAACAATTACAAATTGCGATTGGAATCAACTGCTGAAGTAATATGTGATTGTCATGACTTTTCAACCCTTGCAATGTCTTGCTCGTCAGATTCACACACTTTGAAATATTAGAAGAGTAACCATCAGGAACCTTGACCATCTTCAAAATGGAAAGAAATGTCTCTTTCTCCTCTGTAGTCATCGAATACTGTGCAGCAGGCATATATGCCTTATTTCCCTCAGCTAACTGTAAATGCAACTATTTCCTTAAACCCATTTCTTCCAAATCACGACGTGCATTAACATGGTCCTTTTACTTTCCACTGACACCTAAAATGGTCCACAATATGTTATCACAAACATTTTTTTCAATGTGCATGACATCCAAATTATGCCTCAACATGTTAGTTTTCCAATACGGAAGACTATAAAAAATACTTTTCTTTTTCCAATTGTGACTGCGCTGCCTACCCGCAGCACGAATATTACGTACTGGAGGAGCCACCAAATCCTGAATTTCATATACCGTGCGGATGTTTTCTTCCTCAATATGCGATAACATTTCGACTCCTGTCATGATCTTTGGTGCTGGGCTGAATTCTCTAGAACCATCAAATGCCACTCTGTCCTTTCTGAACCTGTGCTGGGGAGGGAGAAAATGCCTGTGACCCATGTATGCCCATTTTTTAGAATGTTTAAGCCATACAGATTTTTTACTTTTATTGCAACAAGGGAAAGCAAATTCCCCTTTCGTACTCCAGCCTGATAAATTTGCATAAGCTGGGAAGTCATTGATTGTCCACAATAAAGCAGCATGCAGTTTGAACATTTCATTCGTTTCGCAGTCATAAGTCATCACACCATCGCCCCAAAATTCATTCAACTCATCAATCAATGGCTGAAGGTAAACATCAATCTTATCCCCCGGACTTTTAGGTCCATCAATAAGAGTGGAAAGTAATATAAATTGTTGCTTCATACAAAGCCACAGAGGAAGATTATATGGAACAAACACCACGGGCCATGTGCTATGAGTTGCACCAACCATAGACTTGAATGGGTTGAAACCATCTGCTGCCAATCCCAATCGGACATTACGAACATCTTTAGCAAAGTCGGGATGTCTCTTATCAAAATCCTTCCATGCATGAGAGTCTGTCGGGTGGGTTAACATGTCACTTTCATGAACTCTTTCTGCATGCCATCTCATTAAATTAGAAACTTTAGATGACATAAAAAATCTTTTCAACCTCGGTTTAAGGGGAAAGTAACGCATTTGCTTTATGGCAATCGGTTTCCCCTGTATCGCAATCTGACTTTGATGAGTCTTATTCCCCCTGTTCTCTTTCCACCTAGAAGCGCCACAAACCGTACAAATATCCAAATGAGCAGTTTCATTTCTAAACAATATACAGTTGTTTGCACATGCATCTATAGTCTCATATGTAAAACCTAAGTTCTCTGTCAACTTACGAGCATAGTAATACGACTCAGGAATCTTAGCGTTGACAGGAAGAACTTTTTTCAATAAAACCAAAAGCATGTCGAATGATGTGTCTGACCAATTATTCAAAGTCTTCAAATGCAACAACTCCACGATAAACGACAGTTTATTGTAAGAAGTACATCCAGGATATAATTCTGTTTTCGCATCATCAAGTACTTCATAAAACCTCCTCGAATCACGATCTGCACCAGAGCGAAGATTTATCTCACCGGTCTCAAGATTCTGGATGTCAATTCCTTCAGGATCAAACCCACGTACCATTTCAGTAAGCATTTCATGCATTGGATCAGTCATCCTTGCATCAACATCCATCTGAGCTGCATCTGTATTTTGACAACGAACATATTCTTCTCCATGACGAGTCCAACTCTTATAATTTTTCAGAAATCCATTAAAGAAAAGGTGCTCCCTCACAGTATCTCGTGTGAATTAATATCTGTTAGCACATTTTCTACATGGACAACTAATATAGTCACTTTCAAATCCTCTCGTGAAGTCAATAAACTGCATAATTCCATTGAAATATTCTCTAGACGTTCGATTTGGAAGATCAATCCAACTCTTATCCATAATAATATCTGTATAACAAACATTTACACAATACTTATTACATTTACATTTTTCAAATCAACTATATTCAAAATAAATATTTACCATTTGTTTATGAACCATTGATAAAATAATAATGTAACTGAAAGCTCATGTTACCTGATTGAGCTACAAACCTAAAAGGGAGGGGAGCCGAAGGCGGTGCTGCGAGGGAGAGGAGGCAGCGAAGGGGAGCCGGAGCCAAAGGAGGTGCGGCAAGGGAGGGGACGGGCGGCGGCGGCGGCAGGGAGCTGGAGGAGAGGAGGCGGTGAGGGGACGGGGGACGGGCAGCAAGGGGGGGGGGGGGCTGTCCGAGGTGCGGGGAGGGGTGTCCGGGGTGTCGGGGGCCTGTCAGGGGTGCGAGCAGGGGTGTTCGGGGTGCGGGGGTGTCCGGGGTGCGGGGGAGGGGGGGCTGTCTGGGGTGCATGGGGGGTGTCGGGGGTGCGGGGTGGGGTGTCCGGGGTGCGGGGGGCCTGTCCGGGGTGCGGGGGGCTGTCCGGGTTCGGAGGGGGGGTGTCCGAGTGCGGGGGGGGGGGGGGGGGGGGCTGTCCGGGGTGCGGGGGGGCTGTCCGGGTTCGGAGGGGGGTGTCCGAGTGCAGGGGGGGCTGTCCGTGGTGCGGGGGGCGGTCCGGAGTGCGCGCCGGGGGCTGTCCGGGGTGCGGGTGCCATCCGGGGTGGGGGGGGGGAGGGCCGAGAGGCCGGAGGGCGGCGGATGGAGGCCTGAGGGCGGCGGCTGGAGGCCTGAGGGCGGAGGGCGGCGGCCGGAGGCCGGATGGCATGCGGCGGGGGAGGGCGGGCGGCGGGGGAGGCCGGGCGGCGGGGGAGGGGAGGGCGGCGAGGGAGGGAGGGGGTTAGGGCGGAGGGAGATCGAGGGCGCGGGGGGAGGGGGGGGGGGGCGCAGAAGCCCCCCGTTTCTTTTATGTAGGTTAGCGACCGCCATTGGCGGTCGCTAATGGTTAGCTATAGCGACCGCCAATGGCGGTCGCCCGAGTCTGGGGGGCTCCAATGCCCCCTTTTCTAGTAGTGTAGAAATTCATTATTTATATACCACCTTTGAATAATAAATTAGATTATCCAAGATAAACTTATTTATATTTCTATAATTTAATTATGAACTATAATAATAATGAAATATCATGAAAAGATGGTTTAATGTCTTTGTGGGTAATCTATATAAGAAACTTATTTTATGATACTTGTGAATATTACTCAATAATCACACCCTACTAGACCCCATTCCGTACTATTCATAAGAAATAGTTATCTTTATAAATAAGGGAACTAAAATATAATAACTAAGTGATATTAGATTCTCAGTTAGGGTAAACATAAGATTAATTAATTAATTATCATAAGTGAGTATAAGAAAAACATAGTGGTATGAGAATATGATAAAAATTTCACAAATCATACCAAAAAATTCATAGATCATAAATCATTTGTAATGGTATGAAGATTTATTTTCACTAAAGACATGATTCATAAGCATGAAGAATTAAAAATTATCAATCATATTCTATGAGAGCATAACATAGGCATAATAATATGAGATAAGAGTGTGTAATATACATAAGAATAGAAATAGTATGTCAAAGATACCCACAAGGACATTCATCACATTGTAGTATTGCGATAACCAGGTGTATCTTCATAGTCTTGGGCTTACGAACCATGTTACCTTGGGCTTGGGTGTACCACCGGTGTACCATTGGGATTAAGCTTACCACCCATGTACCCTTGGGCTTGGGATTACTACCCATGTATCCTTGGTATTGGGATTAACACATGTGTACTATTTATATTGATATTACCACTGGTGTTTTCATGGTCTTAGGATTACAATACATATACCCTTGGGATTGATCTTACCACTTGTGTATCTTTATACTTGGGATAACCACCCTCATACCCATTTTAGATCAAGAGATTTAAATATTACCAATAATTTGGATGGATTCAATGGATCTAACCTATCATGTAATAATAAACCATTCATATTTATTCCATAAGAACATAATTTTTTTTATCATTTTATCATATCTTAATTAACCAGTGGGAAAGAAATAAGTTTAATGAAAAATTATTTTAAAACACCATCATGATAAACTACCTAGAGAAATATTGTGGATGGTAACATAAGAACATATCCAAAATGTAACATAAAAAACATCAAAGTAATTTTAAATAAATGAAAATATAACTTTTATGATTATTGTGTAAATAACTTTGAAATAAAAGATGAAATATCCCTTTTTTAAATTCTTTAAAACTGTTTACAAATATTTTGTTTAAAAAAATAATTTGAACTTGATAAAACATTTTAAAAAAATTATCCCTTATAATCACAAATTGTTTCTATAAAAAAATTTCTAAGAGTTTCCTTTTCAAAAACTTTCATTGAGAAGACATAAAAAGACTTGAGACTTATTTCTTAAAAACCCAAATCATTTATATTCTTACTAGAATCAATAATTTATTTTAAAATAAAACTTTTACATTTTGAAAAAAATATAAAAATATTTATTTTTTTCTTTTCAAAATCATTAAGGATAAAAATTATTTGGAAACCATTTTAAAGCATGTAAAGGATTATTCATAGATAATAAATCACATAATGGTGAAGGGAATCATAAAAGAGTTTTTTGAAACATTTTTACCATATTATTAAAATTTGAAGTTATGGGTCCAATTCAAAATAAATTTTAAATATGTTTTAGTGATTTTTTTTGAAAACTTTTAATTTTTAAATTAATATTCAGTAATAAATCCTTGAAGAGACATAGATTTTTTCTAGAAAAAATTTGGCATAGAAGATAAAAAATACGACCATGAAAGGATTTTTTTTAATATTTTTAAAAAACCTTTTTGAAAAACCACATCAGAAAATAGGATAATAAAAAATTACTTTGATAAGATAAAAAGGGGAAATATTAAGTTCACGTGAGATGAAACATAATTATTATTCCAAATATAAAGGTTAATATTGGAATGAATATAAAGTATGGGCATGGAAGAGAAACCATCATTAAAGAAGATGATAATTATTCTTAAAAAAGATATACATTTTGATAAATAGACTCATCAAGGAAAATGATTTGAATTAAAAATTTCATTTACCAAATTGATATAAGTCATTATAGTATCATCATAAAACATAATAAAATCATCTTTTAAAATCATAGTTCAATGGGAATAATTATATCTCAATAAAAGTATTTGAGTTAATAAAACCACATACCTTTACTATCAACTTCTATGAAAGAAATTTAATCTCATATATCATAAAAAAAACCATATTAATAACATATTTTAGAACCTTATTCATATCCATTACAATTTATACTTATTAATTATAGCCATTTATTTTATATTTATTAGTAATTTGTAGTTTTTTCCTCATCAGATGTTAATGATTTTGATTGTTTCAAGAATGCCTAAATGTGTCTATGTTGATTCTCACTAGATGATACCAAGTTAGTAATTTCTAGATTATTCAGGTTATTATAATAAATGGTTTATAATTATTTATATATATTTAATTTTATTCTATGATAATTTTATCCATTATTCAGGAAGATGGAATCAAATTAAAGCTTGTTTTGCTAATTTTTAATGAACAAAAGTTAGTATGTTAATAATGCATTGAATATTAATATAAAACTTCAATAAACTTAAACAAAATATTATTTTATAATTTATGTCAAATAATATATTTATTTAATTTTACATAGTTACCCATGATATAAATTTGTAGCAATATTCATGTAGGCATTTAAACCAACGCAAACAAGGGCATGCTCTAATCGATGGGTGAGTATAGTTAGAGAAGTGATTATTTTATCATAATATAATTATTTGATAACTATAATGATATTATTTAGATTAAATTAAGGGTTTGAATAATATTTTAAGAGAATTATATAGATAATAAAAGTCTATATTAAAAATGAAATACGTTTATTTATAGAGGTGGTAGTCCACACACACACATGAGAGTCATTATCATTTTCCATAAAACATAAATAATGTGACATGAAATCCCAAATAACTGAATAACATTGGTCAAAACAGTTTTCCATGGGGTCCCAAGCACACCACCCCATATGCTAGAGGCTGATAACTAACCATGAGGGTCTATGGTGGTATTGTGTGTAGACTATACCATCATGATTAAAGTGGAACACACTGGTAAACAAGGTATAACTAAATAATATAAGTAATAATAATAAATAAGGAAACAAAACAAGCATAAAAAGTTATGTCATAAATAATCAACTCAAAATTTGAAACATTACCATATACAATAATGATTTTTTATATCTACAAAATATCATGAATACATGGAAGTAGGTAGATACAAATAAATCAAAATGTCTAAAAACTATCCAAGAATCCTAAGTACTAACCTGATAATATACTACCATGGTCCCATCATAATTGAATACGACACACATCTATAACTAGATGCTTCCCCTTATCCACACCTTCAATCATATAATCTACCCAGGTACCATCGATGTCCTGGATATGGTGTGGTATAAACTCAGTAGGCCACCACCAACGGTGTCTATACAAATCCAGACCATGAATATAAACTATAATAATATGAAAGTTTATCAAAGTAAAACATGAAATAAATATAACCCAAGTTGAGCTCAGGATATTTATGGTACAATTGGATGAACATACATAATTTACCCTATGGTAGAAATCTCTGAACATATGTTAATTTAATCATTTATTCATGGGATTATAGAACATAATACATTTGAACATGGGGATAATAATGATAATGCTAAAAAAGTTCCCATAGGAATCAAGAAATCCTTCACCTTATAAGGCCATGATAGATCAATGTACATAACTATGAATAATAATAATAAGTTATAAGTGTAATCCATGGGGTATACCCATTTATTTACATGGGAAATATCTCTAACTAAGTCCATATAACAAGTCCAATTTATATCTATGGATAAGCTTGACTGGATCGCAAGGAGAATAATCCAAGGTGTCACATGTCATATGAAATCATTCTAAATCCAAAGAGTGCTTCAAAAGAATTATAATATATGAAAATAGTGTCTATAAAATCATTGGTACAAAACTATAGAATTCACATAATAAGACAAGTACTAGGTTCTAAGGTTGGTATCTCCCTTGGAAACCATCTCAATGAATCAAAATTTCATCCTCTAAGTGATCAAGGCATTCCCTATGGAATCCAATGAGGTGTCATGTCTAACCATTCCTATAATTATAAAAAATGAATATATGAAATCAGAACCATATAATCATTTTTAAATACAATTAAAAATTATCATAGTCCAAATAATACTCATTCCAATTACCATTTATTTGGTCCAATCCGTTACCTTTCATCCTACGTGTCAAGGTCAATAAAGACATGAAACCAATTACCAATTAAATAATAATGTATCAATTAAAAGTTATATTAATAAATATATATATAATTTACATTTAATGATTTAATAATCCATTTATTACGTTGGAACACTTACCTTTCCATAGGTTAAGTCAAGTGCACCTGAATGACGTCTTAGGAAGTCAAAATATTTGCCACTAAAATAATATCAAGAAACTCACCATAAAATTGATTATAATAATAGAGGTATCAACCTGAAAAATATCAAATGGTATCTCTAGTTCCAAATATGTCAATTTATATGATTTAATTTGTGGTATATGAATTTAAAGAGCAACTCCTAGAGATATTAGTGTACAAAAAATGAAAAAAATTATAAACGTGCAAACTTTGAGGATAAGTCATAGACCACCTACCTTAAGATTATTGAGGAATAATCTTCTAGTACCAGCCTTTGGTTAAGAAAATATCAGAAGAAAAGGGAATAATAGAACAACATCCAAAAAATAGGGAATACGAGCTGCAAAAAAATAGATACAATGTAAGTGAGATAAATGAGAGAAAAAAGGATGCTAATTAAAGCTCCTATGAGGAGTTATAAAAATAGATGAATGGTGGCTCAATAATATGTTGTAAATTGAATATATATTAAATCATAGCCTTTAGAATGAGAAATATCTCCCAAGGATGGGGGTTGCTGTGTGTGGGATGAAAATAAGAGGGGGGTGGTGAGGTCTTAAAGTGAAGGAGGTAAAAGTGATCATTTTTTCCAAAGATTAAAGTATCACATGGTTTGGATACGCAATTTTCCATACCATGCGCCAACCATACACAACCCAATATCGAGGAATTACACTCAACACAACTAGTAGTGAATGTTTAGAAAACAATGTGCATCCAGTGTGAACACACTTTATCATCCCCACATAGCCAAAACCCCCTTGAATTATTTAGAAAAAATGTAACAAATTGCACAATTTGAGGTGTGCGGTTAGAATTAACCATTTTCAAACCATGAGCCTCTAGTGCTTCCTTCAAAAACCAGATCTATAGGAATTGAACAATCATTGTATGCTCCCAAATCCATTTATTAAACCATAGGGAATATTTATAGTTATAAATGTAAGGATTTAAACTATAAAATAAAGGCTCCATACCTCAACGAAAACCTAGGTTCTTACAATATCCCCCCTTAAAAAACTCATCCTCAAGTTTCCCTTTCAAGGGTGGGGAAACCTCATCTAATAATAAACCCATCCACTAAGCATGTAAATCAACATATCTCTCCCAAATATCATTATGTACATGTCCATTCTAGCATAATAGTTGTACTAAAGGAATTGAACAGCCTTAGAGAGCCTTTATGCTTTTATCAATGATATGAATGTGACAATCCTACAAAGAAGAATCACCCTCCAAATAAATATCATTGGGATCAAAAGTATGATATAGGTCGACATGATATTAGTGAAGCTGTGATATATGGAAAACATCATGCTTGGATCAGTACCTCTGAGGAAGATCCATCTGATATGCTACTAGTACAACTCTGTATTATATCTTGAATGGTCCGATGAACCCAAGAGATATCTTCCCTTACCCACATATACATCTATGCCCTAGTACATGGAAAAAGGTAAGAAAACACGATCCCAGACCTCAAACTCTACAATTTCTCATAAGGATCCTTCTGTATGGTCACTTGATAGTAGTTATTTTAAGAAATATCGACAATAGGTATATGTTTCTCCCTTGAACCTCCAAATCATAGAAACATGCTAAAACCATGTCCTCTAAAACGTGTATTCTCCATTATGGCTGACTATTGTTCTGAGGGTGTTATGTTATAATCAAAAGTTCCTATATACCCAGTTATTTCTATAACCCCTTCCAGAACCTCAACATAAAATGATTGTCCCTATTAGAAATGATTGAACGAGGGTGTCATGAATCAACTCAAAGGGCCCCATGCTGCGACTCCCCAAGCCTGCCTCCAATAGGACAAGGGTTGGCGACTAATGATAAGAAGGAATATCACTTACATGGGAGGCATTAACCTAAGTACCTAGATGAAACACACACACACACACACACACACCCAAGCCTATAAAATTCTTAAATTTAAAAACAAATGAATAACCATGCATGTATACATCTAATGCCATAACCAGAGTACAACAGAAAGTAAAAGAATATAAATAGGGCTAAATACAAACCCACCACAAAGATTCTGTAACACAAGTGAAACCTGAATGTAAGTATTAGGAATGATACCCAAATCTACAGAGACACACCTCGGTGTTTCTAGTATCACTAAGCATATTCTGGTCCTTGTCTTCCTAGGACTCTATCAAAATGTCAATCATTTTCACAAGACACAAAATGTGTAGGAAACACCCATGCATGGGTGTGTATAAAAATATTCATTAGGACAGCCCAAAACCAAAAATAATACAAAAAAGTAAATATAGTTATATCTACCTTGGTATATATATACAAAATATATAGCAAGAATGACCATATATACTCAATAAAGACACACAATCTAGAGGCAAGTCCCAACCATAGTATACCATCGAAGTATTCTAACTCAAATATTCCACAAATCACTCATCTTGGAGAACCCACTTCTGAGTTCGATAGCACTAATGATGTCCGTATGAGAGGTACTACTCGTCAGGTCTCATAATGGGAAGAACACACTGATAGTCCAAGGACAATACAATACACAAATGAGGATCACTACCAAGGACATGGGGTGATACCAATAACTCAATATGGATTAAACCTATAATTATAGTATAAAAACCCATTTATTTTTTTTCATGATGATGCCAAGAACTTCCCCTATGTAATGAAGATGAATAGAGGGTCTCACTCCAGGTCTCTTGAAGGGATTCCAATGACTCTATCCAAGAAGTTCTGTTGAAGGGATCGTATCCCTAGGAATATGAGATGATTCCATACCAAACTTCAGGGAAAGGATAAGAGGAATATACCCTAACAAAAAATTTCTAATAAATGGGGGATAAGGATTCCAATTCATGTATAAAAGTATACACGGTGTGTAGTAGTAATCACACAACATATCCCTTGAGCTCGGGTCCTGCTCATTAAAATAGCCCATGTCATCAATCCGTGTATATGTAGTAATACACAATGTGTTGGATACCTGTGTAGTATATCCATGTTCTATTACATGGAATATATTGTGTACTCAGTCCAACCCATGTCCATGTAGGGGAGTACATACCATGTCGTCAGTTCGTGTAACTCACCCCATGTTTGGGTACTTTCTGAAGTACACATTTAGTTCACCCAGAAGGTACTATACTCCATGTGACAGGGGTCACATGCCGTGTTATATTTATCTTCCTCTAGAATTTCTATACGATTCTAAGGGTGCCTCACAAGATGTGTAGATATAGATTACATTCTATGTTGTTCGAGATTTTACAGGATTCCAAATCTCTTCCCACATTTAATCCAAAACCTATAGGCATTGATTTGTTGATTGTTTGGCCATAAGATCAAATATAAAAACTCATCCAAGCCTCTTTGTCATCAAAAAACTCATTATATAACCATATCTACTTGGGAAATTTATTAAGTCATTTTTCTTTGTTGTATGCCAAAGAATACTAAATAACACGAAATCGGGTATCCAACATTTTCAAATTCACCCTGTCTCCATCTTCATACCTCCTTCATTTTACTTTGATCTATGATTTTAGATCGTTCCTATGAGAAATGGGAGTCCATAGATCGATTGATCGGGATTAGTCAAGTCATAGGACAAATGAAGTACTCCAACGATGAATGATGAATCAGGGGTGGGGGTGGGGGAGCACAAGACCAGATAAGAGGAACAAACCTAGATCAATTTTTGTGTTGATATTTATTCATTAATATTAGAATAAAAATTTTATAATAAACAAATCAAATATATTCTCCCATTAAAACCTTGTGAAATAAACCCATCCCGTATAATGATCAAACCGTAGACCAATAGGTTTGTTGATTGATTTTTGTTCATCATAAAAATAAATTTCAATGAATAATAAGATTAAAAATAACCGTAACTTGGTTTGGATTTATCAATGAAGAATAAAAAATCTACATTTCATTTTTTTCAAGATCCTTTGAATCTGATGCATGCCGATTGTTAATCCATGATACCGTCGTTGTTCACCTGATAGAATTATCCATTGGTCTCTCCAAGTGTTTTACAACGTATCCATGGTTTTGCATCTAACCATGTAATTCTTACATAAAAATCTATTGAAATATTGTTAATAACTGAGTCAACACAAATGAGATAAAATAATTTATTTAAATTATTTTATTCATTTCAGCACTGGTGATGAATTTTTCGGAAAAATATCACACCTACTTATTTTAAGTATCTTCTAGTGTAAAAATCATATAATAAACTCAACAAAATCCTCATATTTCTGATCTAGGGATCCATTTAGAATTTATTTAATTTTTCTGGAAAACCCCACATGTATGTTATTTAATATATTTCAAACATTAATTCTCGGAACACTGGGCCTCAGAATCACATACCGTATCAGTGAAAAGTCAAGAAAGGTATCCATATAATATCCAAAAACAATACATAGATAATATAATACATTAAATTCTATCCATCATGGGGTCTTACATCCCTAACAATCCAAAACAAGATCTACTAAAAAAGATGTGGGTACTGAGCACAAATCTTGGCCTCCCGCTACCATGTTCTCTCCAAGATATTCCTGTGCTACCTCCATAAATGCATAAAAGGGATTTATTTCCCACGAAGTATCCTCTCATGCTAATCCTTGATCTCTACTAGGTACTCAACAATGGTATCTCCATCCTCAATTTCCATCTATCCATAGTCGACAACATGTGAAGGGTCTTACATGTACCTCCTCGACTACAACATGTAGAAGATATCATGTACCCGATCTAACTACAAAAGTTGTGATAAGAAGTATGCCACCTTTCCAACTCTATATAGTATCTATAAAATTATAGCGAATCTCGTAGAGGGATTTCTTCCCCAGAGAAACCTCCATAATGCACATCGAGGTGAAACATTATGAATCAAATGGTTTCCTTCCTTGAACTCCAATGGCCTTAGTCACATGTCAGAATAAGACTTCTAATGGCTCTATAAAGTCTTCATATGATCCTGGATGATTTTCACCTTCTATATTATCTCTCTCATCTACTTTAGTCCCATGAGTACTGAACCTCCTGGGTTAGTCCAACAAAGTAGTGCCCTTGAGGGTTGCCTATACAATGACTCAAACGGTTCCATTCTGATGGTGTATTGGTAAATATTGTTGAATGTAAACTCCACCAATGGTAGGAGATCCTAATAACTAGGAACAAATTACAAAATGAAATCTCGCATCATATACTTAAAAAACTAAATGGTCCGTTAATTCTGGTCATCATTTGTGGGTGAAATGCTATTCCCATGTGAAATTAGGTCTGAAGAGCCTCCTATAATCCCTTCCACAGTCAGGATGTAAAGTTAACATCATGATCATAGAAAATCATCAAATTTATTTCATGTAGTCATACTATCTCTTGCATGTAGAGGCATTCCAATCTCTCTATTGAACTCTACTATTATATAGCTAAGAAGTGGGCTGACTTGGTGTGTTGGTATATGATCACCCACATAGAATCATGTACCCTAGATGTACATGGTAATCCCATCCTAACATCAATAGATATCCCATACCACTCCCACTCTAGAAACTCAAGGGGTTGAGCTAAACCCACTGGAACTTTCTTCTCAGACCTCAATTGTTGACAAGTAAGGCATCAAGATGCAAACTCTCCAACTCCTTTATTCATCCCTGACCACCAAAACTAATGTTAGAGGTCTCGATATATCTTTTCCACACTTGGATGTACCACCAATAGATGTGTATGAATCTCTATCAGAACCTCCTCCCACAATTTCACTGGCACCATCATGCATCATTTCAAAAGATTAATGTACTCCCCACCTTTAGAAAGTTTATTAAGAGCATGCCTAGTAGATATCTGAGTATGTACGGTCTCGTAGTTTGTATCCACAAGATGTGTCTCCCTGATTCGTTGCAAGATTTGAGGGGTAACAACATTCCACTGGAGGTAAGACACTGCATCTCAATTCAAAAAGGATAACTACAATAAGGTTAAATTCTCCAATGCCTCATTCAATAACTACGAACAAGATCTAATAATGAGAGAATCTATTACCACGTTCCCCTTCATAAGAGTATAGAAAAACTCAAAGTCATAGTTCTGGAGGAACTCTAGCTATTAATTATATCTAAAGTTAATATCTTTCTAAAAGAAGATATACTTCATAATCTTGTGATCAAAGTAGATGATAAACTCCTCACCCATCAGGTAGTATTGTCGCATAATCAAAGAAAAGACTACCATTGCTAGCTCAAGATCATGGTTCACATAGTTCTACTCATGTGGTCTCAACTGATGTGAACTATAAAAAAATAATTCTTGCCTCTACATCAGAACAAAAAATTACCAGTCCCTAGTACATCCCATAACACTACGTACATGACACCCTCCTTCAGAAATATGAAGATATTAGCGCTCATCAAACTCTACCTAAATTAATGAAAATTTTGTTGGAACCTCTCCATCCATAAAAAATTCCCCCTTTAAATTCAAATCTTTCATTAGTGATAATATACTGGAGAAATCAAGTACGAATCTATAGTAACAGCCTTCCAACCCAAGGAATCTCTGCATCTCCTTCACACTTTAGGGTGGCTCCAAAGATAACATTAAATCAAATTTGGCTGGGTCCACTTCCACTCCATTTACTGAGATAACGTGTCCCAGAAAGTGAAATGTTAGAATCCATAAAAATAACTGTGAAAGATTTCCATAAAGTTGGTGTTCTTAGAGTACATCCAGAACCATCATCAAGGGTATCGTGTGCTCCTCCTAAAACATTTTGTACACAAGGATATCATTAATGAAGACCATAACAAACCGGTCTATGTAAAGATGAAAGATTTAGTTTATAAGTCCCATAAAAACTAATGGGTAATTTTCCATGCCAAAGGAAATCACTAAGTACTCACAGTGAATGTAGAGACATATGAATTCCATATTTAGTATATCTTCATCCCATAATCACAATTGGTGATTTCCTAATCTGATGTTAACCTTCGAGAACCATCACACCCTTATCATCTAATCAAAGAGGACATCGATCCTTAGCAGTGGATAATTGTTCTTCATAGTTTCCTGGTTCAAGCAACAGTAGTCAACACACAACCTGAATCTCCCATCTACCATCTTGGGAAACAAAACTGGGGCTACCTAGGGTGAAACTCTAGGTCAAACAGAGCCCTTCCTATGAAATTCCTCCAAATTCCCCCTCATTTCATGAATCTCTATGAGATCCATATGATATGCTAGAATAAATATCGATGTCATACTAGGGTCTAGATCAATACAAAATTCTATACCTCGACAGGATGATAAATCTAGAATATCCTTAGGGAAGACATCCTTGTACTCCAAGACCACTGTAGGAAACTGGGAACTCACAACATCCACTGAACCAAGGGTTGGGCTATCAAACTAATGAGTAATTAGATACACCCTCCTATGAATGAGTCCATATTGTTCTGCTTGAGTTTCCTTTTCATCGAAAAAAGAGAACCTGGTTCCATCACTATAGATACACCACACCATTTTCTTAAAACAGTCAATTTGTGCATGGAATATAGAAAACCAATCCATATTGAGAATGACATTGTAAGGCCATGAAACTACCACCAAGATATTCCAATAGAAAATCCTGTATTCAAGAATCCAGTCACACTATTGGAAAAAGTGCATGATGAATGTGTATTCTCTTATAGGAGTCACCAAGCTTAAGGGGTGATCCAAATGTTCAAAGAGAATCTATAAATCCCTTACAAGGTATGTGGAAAGAAAGGAATGACTAGAACCTATGTATACTATTAATTCAGCTAAGTTAAAAAATATATAGATAGTACATAGTATCATTCCCAAAACCTTTGGGTCATAAGCTTAGACTACCTCCAACTTTCCCCTGCCCTATCCTCCATATCCCTCAGCCTATCGTAGACCACTCAGGGGTGGTGGTTATTACAAGTGAAAATGTTGAACAACTCCTAATGATCTAATAGATCCTCGACCATGTTTTCCATCCTAAAAACCTACCTGCTCTTGCGACTATCACTGCCTCAGTGGACCATCTATGATATGTCTGTAAACTGTATGGTGGGTCAGACAATCTCGAACAAGAATCCATATTCTGTTACATGAGTATAAACACCTCTCTCTGGGATGAATAAACCCACCATGTGAGCCCTAAACTATAGGTCCTCTATCTTGGGACCGCCTCCTGAAATGTATCACATGTACAGGTCCCTGAGACTGATGTCGGCTCCCTACTGATGAGGTCTCTGCTTCTGGTTTCCCACCACTGACAACCATCGGCTGTATCTACTCAGCCAAGAAACTCTTAACCACCAAGGCTCGCCCTATCAGCCTAGCATATGTAGGAATTATCAGAGTGATAATAATGGCTCGAATGTCTCTACACCAACCTCGCTCAAATGTTAGTGCTCAAAGTAACTGATCTCGAATCATATCTGTTGAGTACCAAGATAGTTTGTTAAACCTCTATGAATAATTTGATGCTATTATGCTACCCTACTAGAGCTGTAGAAGCTCCTAAACATGAACAAGCCTCAATGTAGCTAGTGAGAACACCTCTCCGAAAAGGTCCTAGGACTGTATACATGAAAGAGACAACTCATCGTAAGGCTGGGTAACAAACCCCTACATCTTTCTACTAAGATGTGAAGAAGGCATTCCACTAGAACCAACATATAGTCTGCTGGTGTCTAGAATAGAAGAAAAAACAGGGTCACTACATCAAGAAAATACTTAGCCACATATGGGTTGGGATCGTCTTGGAACATTATGGGTCTCTATTTTTGAAACTTGTGAAGTGTTCTCAGTCTGTGTACCTCATCCGCTGGTACTATAGGTTCCACATTTTTCTTAACATTTGGTGGTATGGATGGTTCACCACCTATAGGTAATATCTTCAGAACCTGTCTCTATATCAACGCCTCTTCATTGAGGGGATTATCATCATGATCCTAATACAAAATCCTAGCTGGAATACCCCATGAATGCATCTTGAAACAAACACAATGTACCACAGTCAAGGAGTATATCTGGAGAGATGAATCAAGAAGGAAATGGAAACCACAACCCATTCCTATATAATGCATGAACCATTGTTTTCCCTCTAATTAGTGTTCTCATATATCGAGTTGAAAAGTAGGAAATCTAAGTTGTGGGGTTTGGATACCTTAGCTGCCCCACCAACACTGGAGTACATAGCCTAAAATCCAAGGAAAAAAACTTAACAGTATTATCCCAAACCAATCTCATAGAATCCCAATCCTAAAGTAGAATTGACCCCCTCTGAAACCACTATATCACGATCCATCCCAAAGGGGCCCATGACACAACTCCCCAATCCCACCTCCAATAAGCTAGGGTCTGGAGACTAGTGCCAAGAAGGCATATCAATAACATGGGAGGTCTTAGACTAAGTACCCACACACACACACACACATCAGCAAGCCTATAAAATGATTAATTGAGAAAACGACTGAACAAAGAATGCCTGTGACAAACGATGAATCAGAGGAGAAAATAATAAGAAAATATAAGAGGAATGAACCTTGATCGATGTTTATGTCATTTTTTATTTTCTTCCATTAGAATGGAAATTGAATAATAATAAAATAAAAGATATTCACCCATTAAAATTCCACAAATTAAACCCATCCCACATAATTATCAATCCAACAATAAATCACATCATTGATTGACTCACATTCATCATAGAAATCAATATTGGGGAAGAATCAAATCAAAGCATATTACCAAACTCTATTTAGATCAATATCTAAATAATAATGAAGTTGTTCCGCATTTGTTGGGGAGATCCTTTTAATCTGATGCTCTTAGATAATCGATCCACGATCCCGTTGTCATTCGTCTGAAATAACTCTCCAAAATTAACTCTAAGGGTTTTCCAACATCCCAGGGTTATGAGGCTAAACCTATAATTCTAAAACAAGAATATATTTAATGATTTTTTATCATTGCATCAACCAAAATGAAATAAAATAATTAATTTAAATTATTTTATTCATCTTATCCCCCATAATGAATTTTATAAAAATGTCCCACATCAACTAATTTTAAGTCGCACCTTGGGTAAAAATCATAGTCTGAACTCAATAGTGTCCTCATATATCTATTCTGGATACCCTTCTTGAATTTATTCTATTTTTTTAGGAAAACCACATTTGATTTATATTTAATATTTTTAATATATTTCAAAAATTTATTCCGAGCACACCAGGCCTTGTAATAGAACTCTGTATAAGCCATTGGTCTCAAAAATAATCCATATAATATACAAAAAATAGTACATAAAAAATTCAAGACATTATAGATGGAACCTATGTAGACATATAATCTTAAGAACATATTGTATCCCCATATCATCTTTTGAGGGGGTCTTCTATATATGAAAAAAGTGGGATAACTTCATTAGTCTATCTTCAACTACCTAAATTGTATCACTACCTTGAGGATAAATTAGTAAACCAATAAAAAAATCCATTGTTACATTATTCCATTTCCATTCTAGGAGCTGTAATGACGGTAAAAATTCAGTTGGTCATTGGTGTTCCACATTCCCCTAATGATAGATAGAACACCTATTATTAAAGCCTTCAATCTGAGGTTTCATCCTAGGATACCAATACTATATGAACATGTCTTGATACACCTTGGAAATCTATAGGTACATTTACCATTATGAATCATGAGATTCTCACATCATCTCTTCTCTCATGTTTGTAGGTATAAAAATATGACGATGTATAAGCCATACATCATCTCCATTGAACATCCAATCTGATGGTGGGTCTACACCTAAAATACTTTCCATCAGGACTAATCCTTCAGAATATCATAGCTACCTCCTCTTCACTCTATCCATAAGTTATGAGGCTATTGCTAAGGCTATAAGAAAAGGCCGCTCGTAACTCTCCTGAAGCTCTAGATGCATCTAACAAAGAAGATCCATTAACATTAATTCTTTAATTGATTCATGAAAATATTGTGTCTAGGTATTTTGGATTATATAATCAAAAAATTAATATCCATTTCTAGGTCCATAGGAAAGATCATAATCAAAGGACTGAAGGTATTCAAACAATATATGCTGGCTAATATTTAAGTCATGATATATGATGATATAACTGTGGATTTTTTGATCTATACACACTAATAAATGCTATCAAAAAAAAATATTGTCTCTATAAATGTAAGGCATAGATGACTACTACTCTCTTGAGACCGTGCATCAAATAGTTACAAACATGGGGCCTCAAATACTGAGACCCGTACGTAACAACTATGTCCTCCTTCATCAGAACATAACATAGCCCGATACCTGAGGCATAAAAAATTTGTATAGCCTCTTCCAAGCTCAAGAAGGACCAGGATTCAGGATGGGGTAAGTCTTCCCTTAAAATCCTAAAATCTATTATTTCATGCTTCAAACTTGATAAATTTGATGCCCTTTTTTGGTTAATCTTGTAAGCAGTGCTTCAAGATAAGATAAATCTTATATAAAATAGCTATAATATCAATCTAACCCCAAGATAATCCATGTATAAAACAATTTATTTCACTAATACCAAGAAACTATAGACCTTACCTTATCTGCTTCAATGGAAACTCCAGATTCTGATTTAATATGACTGTGTAAGTGAACCATACAGATACATAAGTGGATTTTGGTGAGTTTGGTGTAAAACCTATGCTCTATCTGTATAATCAAAATGATAGCAAGGTGTTTCAAATGTTCAAGTCAATTACATGAATAAAAAAAGATATCATCTATGAAAACTACAAAAAGGGAACTTAGGTATGGGTGGAGTATACAATTCGTCAAGGCTATGAAAATAATCAACACATTCGTAAAAGAAAACAACATAAAAAATACTCATAAAGGCTATATCAGCTAAGAAGCACTATATAAGGTATGTATGAAGGTCGAAAAAATACCTGATGATAACCTGACCTCAAATATATCGTTAATAATAATTTAACTAAGATATCAACACATCTCATTTTTTGCCTTTTCCCGAGGTAATAATCTTCAGGCCTTTATCAATCCCAAATTTGCAACACCTTCTCTATGATATTTTGTGCCTATAAATAGATCCTTATTACCTATCATATGGGATTTTAATCCAATATCAAGGACACATAGACAAAATGATATGATGCTTTAAGGCCAATCGATTCAACCTTTTCTTGTTAAACTCTTTACTTTTTGATCCACGTTCTTTGACTTCAAACCTGATATGGATTGATGATCTTAATTTTCATATGAGTATGATGTATAATATTCATCTTAAATCATTGAAAATTGATTTTTCATTTTCATAATATTTGATGATACAATGATCTGCTGCTTATAACCATGTTCAGTATGATTCAACACATTTCTATACATTTTTGTTGAGAAATATCTTTCCATGTGTCTGAATCCTCCACACCTAAAACAATTACCATAAAATGATGTCCTGAAATATTGATCTCTATATGAATACCTCTATTGGTCTTGTTTCCTTTCATATCTCATGGTGATGAAACA
Organism: Viscum album; assembly: GCA_963277665.1. Classification (NCBI taxonomy): domain Eukaryota; kingdom Viridiplantae; phylum Streptophyta; class Magnoliopsida; order Santalales; family Viscaceae; genus Viscum; species Viscum album. The sequence continues at coordinate 2,107,476,723 of OY728156.1, read as the reverse complement.
TAGATTCTATGATTTTCCCAGATTTCCACAACAATGACATCGAATGTGGGGTGCATGCCTACGTTTCACAACTCCACTACTAGTTTTAATTTGAGTTTTATGAATCTTCTCATTCAGATTCATACCCAAATCAATCTTCCATCTCATATAAGGTGATTATGGTATGAATTCAACCATTAATAACTTCTATTTTTGATCATTCTCTATGCCAGCCTTATCATTTGAACTTGATTGTTTATTCTATTCTGCTAGATCTTGATGCTCCAATACTGTATTTTTTTCACCTAAATGATATAATTTCCCAATGTCATATCAGGAGTCAAATGTTTTTCATGAACCTTAAAATTTCATTAGAGGTTGATTACATACTCTTCAATTTCTTCAATATGTTTGATTTGATCTTTCATAATGTTATTCAAACCATAAATCCCTATTTTCTGTTCCTCAACTTTGATCTTGTACTCACCAATCATTTTTGTGATCTATATAATTAAAGACATAATATTTTAAAAATTTTATTTCATATAAAACTTCTCTTCTTATTGATATTTCTTATCTTTTTTTGTGTCACAAAATACTATGATGGATTTCATTGTTTTGCCTCTCCAAACATCTTTATCTTAAAGAGTGGCTTCTAATTCAGCCAGCATATCAACTGTTCATTGAACTTCTTCATCTTCATAATTTCCACTTTCTTTTCTCTTTTGGGATTTACTGATAATATCCACCATATAATTTTCTCTATGATCATTATAATTATCCACCTCTTAAACCTCAGTTTCTTTTGAGCTATCATTTTCTTGTGAAAACATATTCTTTTTTTTGATGAAATTTATTTTAATATTTTTCTAACCTTTAATATATACTGAAAAATTATTCATGGGAATTTTAACTTCTGGCACATTATCTTATTGAAAATTATTGTGGCACCATTCTATAAGATGTCTAAACTTTCAACACCAAAATAATTCATGTGGGAGTTTTCCTTTGAACTTTACTTTTACCTTTTGTATATTTTAATAAATAGATGACATCACTTCATCCATATTTTCTTCATGATGTCCATATAAAATGGTGAGATTATTAAACACCTTGAGTTCCACTTCTTTGGAATTATCTTTTTCTATATACTCATTATAATCATTTATCATTTCATATTCAACTATTGTGATATGCAAGCTATCCAATGTCAAGTCCTTTGTATCTTTATCTCCTCATATAAAAACTTTTAGATTGAACCAAGTCTCAACATACACTTGAAAATATTTACATCTTTAATAATTTCTCTGAGATCACACATATCTTCCACAACAATATTTACTTGGTAAAAGAATGCATCAATAGACTTATTCATGTGCATTATGACATCCTCATACTTATTTCATAGAAATTGTAACATTTCTTCTTTGAATTTTTAGCTACCCTAGTAAATTTTTTAAAAAATTTCCCAAGCATGTGATGACTTACAATACATAACCTATTTATAGATTTCATTATATTGGTATTCTTATAAATAATTCATTCCTTTGGCATCAACATACAATTCTCTTCTTTCATTTTCTAATAAAGCACCACTATCGATACTGGCTGAAATTCCACGAATCACTACTGCAAAGAAAACCATCCCAAAAGTTTGGAAGTATTGATGCATATGATTCTTCCACAATTAAAAATTATTCCCATAGAATATAATAATCTAATTGTGATTGATAACCTCTATTGAAACCCATGAGATATAGAAACTAATATTAAGCATTATATATGATACAAATTGTGAGCCCAACTAAGTTAAATACCCTAAGTGTGTGTGTGTGTGGGGGGGGGGGTTAATTAGGGTATGATATATTAATAAATCATTAACTTTATATCTTTTTTTTCATTGAACAAAACACTCTTTCTTATCCCTTTACCGTAGAAATGTATTAACAGAAATGAAATCATGGACAAGACACAACTATTTTACTTAGTTCACTCCCACTGTGATATGTCCAAGGAATATACAATGTAAATGTGCCGATGTACCAAATCCACTAAGGATAATTACCAAAATATGGTTCAATCTAGATAATATATATTCTAAGGATCATAAAATCTAAAAAGTTTATATCAGACTCACTATCCTTCCTATTTTATTACCGATCACAATTTAAAATCTCAATACACTCTCAACTGAATTGTGTTCACTAATACTTCAAAAGAATCTTATTTTGATCACTTGAATCAATTTTTCTTACACCTCATTTTCTACATAATTATTTTCTTATTTCATTTACTCAATGAATAAACTTTTACTAGAGAATTAATAGTCAACTCCTTATGGGTTCACACAACTTTTTATTTCACACAACCTTTGGTTGTCTTGTGCAAAAATTTTCACCTTGTGGGTGACATTTAAAAATAGTCATGGAACTGCCAAATTTTTCACAACATTTGGCTTGTAATGGAACTTTCAATTTCACACCAATATTATAATTTTCTTGAATCTCTCTTGTTCATGTAGAAATAAATTCTTTTCTATGTGCAACAAAAATTTGAGTTTTTTCTTTACAAAAATCTTCTCATGCGCAACTTCTATGCTATGTAGGAAACTCTTATGTGATTCATATAAATGATATTATCCAAGGGATGAGATAATTAAATGAGGGGGTAGCCACAAATTTATAGACCCATATGAAAATGTTCATAAGATTCCTACGAGCCTTCCTCTATGTGTACAAAGTCTCATTTTGACATCATATTTGGCATGCAACTCTCTTTCATTGGTGTAGGGAACTCTATCTATTGTGTCGCGCAAAACCATATTTCACACACTTTCTGAAATTGAATGTAATACTATATTTTTTTATTTTTTGTTATGATCCAAAATATTAAATTGCATGAAACTTTTCAAATCACCATCACCCTTCCAAAATAAATAATTCCTTTCCCAAAAAAATCTTTCTATACTACCTATAGAGTATCCATTCATATTTATTGGGTCTTTGTGAATATACATAGTCAAAATCCACAATGGAAATCCATAACTATACATTTCCACATACTTTTCAAAGAAACAAAATCAACCTAAAAATAATAAAATGATACCTTGAGAGATTGTTTCCCAACAAGCTTGGATAACTATTTCATGTCCTGAGCATTAAAGAACAAAAAATATTTTCTCAGGGGTGTTGATCCATTTATCAACCACTAGAAGATATGAAGATCCACTAAATGAAGGTGGATGTTTCCTTATAAATTATTCAATAATATGTCGTTCCCTCCTTTGATCATTTGAAAAATTATTATGATTTATATGCTGATAATGTTTCATGAGTATAACAGTAAGATTCTAGAATATAGATCTCATAACATTTGATAAATCAAGAGGACAATCATTTCATTGTCCATATAATTATTCATTAACATGATTGATTCATGTTATAGCCATTTTATAAACCAAAATCATAGTTTGAGAGATAATAATAATTGTGGAAAACCACATAATCATGAAAATTCATTTATAGGATGTATAAATTGTGACACCTTCTTGTATAAAACCTTAGGATTAACCTAGGTCAATCATGATCATTATAAAAACTTTTGGATCAAAGGGGGGGGGTTAATCAGGGTATGATATATTAAAAAATCTATACCTTTATATCTTTTTTTTCATTGAACAAAACACTCTTTCTTATCCCTTTACCGTAGAAATGTATTAACCTAAATGAAATCATGGACAAGACACAACTATTTTACTTAGTTCACCCCCACAGTGATATGTACAAGGAATATACAATGTAAATGTGCCGATGTACCAAATCCACTAAGGATAATTACCAAAATATGGTTCAAGATAGATAATATCTATTCTCAGGATCACAAAATCTAAAAATTTTACATCAGACTCACTATCCTTCCTATTTTATTACCGATCACAATTTAAAATCTCACTACACTCTCAACTGAATTGTGTTCACTAATACTTCAAAAGAATCTTATTTTGACCACTTGAATCAATTTTTCTTACACCTCATTTTCTACATAATTATTTTTTTATTTCATTCACTCAATGAATAAACTTTTACTAGAGAATTACTAGTCAACTCCTTATGGGTTCACACAACTTTTTATTTCACACAACCTTTGGTTGTCCTGTGAAAACATTTTCCACCTTGTGGGCGACATTTAAAAATAGTCATGGAACTGCCAAATTTTTCACAACATTTGGCTTGTAATGGAACTTTCAATTTCACAAAAATATTATAATTTTCCTGAATCTATCTTGTTCATGTAGAAATAAATTCTTTTCTATGTGCAACAAAAATTTGAGTTTTTTCTTTACAAAAATCTTCTCATGCGCAACTTTTATGCTATGTAGGAAACTCTTATGTGATTCATATAAATGATATTATCCAAAAGAGGAGATAATTAAATGAGGGGGTAGCCAAAAATTTATAGACCCATATGACAATGTTCATAAGACTCCTATGGGCCTTCCTCTATGTGTACAAAGTCTCATTTTGACATCATATTTGGCATGCAACTCTCTTTCGTTGGTGTAGGGAACTCTATATATTGTGTCGCGCAAAACCATATTTCACACACTTTCTGAAATTGAATGTAATACTATATTTTTTTATTTTTTGTTATGATCCTAAATATTAAATTGAATGAAACTTTTCAAATCACCATCACACTTCCAAAAAAAATAATTCCTTTCCCAAAAAAATATTTCTATACTACCTATAGAGTGTCCATTCATATATATTGGGTCTTTGTGAACATACATAGTCAAAAGACACAATGGAAATCCATAACTATACATTTCCACATACTTTTCAAAGAAACAAAATCAACCTAAAAACACTAAAATGATACCTTGATAGATTGTTTCCCAACAAGCTTGGATAACTATTTCATGTCCTGAGCATTAAAGAACAAAAAATATTTTCTCAGGGGTGTTGATCCATTTATCAACCACTAGAAGACATGAAGATCCACTAAATGAAGGTGGATGTTTCCTTATAAATTATTCAATAATATGTCGTTCCCTCCTTTGATCATTTGAAAAATCATTATGATTTATATGCTGATAATGTTTCATGAGTATAACAGTAAGATTCTAGAATATAGATCTCATAACATTCGATAAATCAAGAGGACAATCATTTCATTGTCCATCTAATTATGCATTAACATGATTGCTTCATGTTATAGCCATTTTCTAAACCAAAATCTTATTTTGAGAGATAATAATAATTGTGAAAAACCACATAATCATGAAAATTCATTTATAGGATGTATAAATTGTGACACCTTCTTGTATAAAACCTTAGGATTAACCTAGGTCATTCATGATCATTATAAAAACTTTTGGATTTTATGATATATTTTTTCTTATCCCTAAATGTTTTCTCATCCTAGTTTCCAAAGGCTTACAAAACCTATTCTCTTATACCTACTATAATGATCCATAATTTTCATATATAGATATTACATATTTTTAGATGATTATTCATTACATTACACATACACATGGCTTAGGATCATAAATGTGTTATACCTTTAGAAGCATGGAAACATAAACAACTTGTTTATAAAATATCTTCTTTGTCCCCAACTTATTTTTTCATAAATATAACCCTTTTTGACACATTATACTTAACCCTTTCTTCATATCCAAGGGAATGAAAACATAAGAAAAGGGTGAGCTCAAATGCCCAGTAAGGGTAAACAAGAGAGATATCAATGATTAAATAAGAATACCATGAGAATAAAGGAATAATTACATGAACATAACATTTCAAAATTATACCATGCATATCATAAATCATAATTTTTTGTCATTGAATAAATCTGGTTGTTAATAAGACATGAATAATAAAATAACACGAGACACAAGAGAATAACATTGGAATAAGACATTGAATTATGGAATACACTTAACCATTGAAAATAATTTCATTATAAGTCAATTATTATTTCTAAGACTATCATAGTGAAATGTGTTCACTCCCCAAAACATCACAGTAGTCAAGGTTCACTACTAAGACTATTATTTCGGACAAGGTCCCTTACTAAACTATGTTCACTCTCCATTATAGTCCTTTTTATCTCATGAGATATCAATATTTACCCATAAATTAGAGGGAGATATATCTACTAGACATAAAATAGTGAAAACCATTCATACATGTGTTCAATAACATAAATCATTCATCATATTAGAAGCCATGAAATGAAATAGGCTTCATATACATTTTATCATATCATAAATCATGGAAATAAATAGGTTTAATAAATTTATTACTTTATAAGAATAAAACAACCAAAAAAAATAACAAGGATGATATCCTTGGATCATATCCCCATTCAATTGTAATTAATAAAAAATAATGATATTTTATATGGAAAATGATTTTGAAATATCACATGAAATATTTCTTGATGAATCTTTTACATTTTGAAATATATATTTTTAAAATATTGAAATTACAAAGGGAAAAATTTTATTTTAAAATAAAATTTTAATATATTAAATGAATCTTCAAATAATTAAAGGGTCATGGTGGTTGAAAAATCTTCTCATGTATTATACGTTTAAAAAATATTTCTTTGGTATTTTTGTCATAAAAATCACAAAGAACGTTGTTAAGAAAACAAAAAGAGATTTATTTCCATCTTTTTTTTAAAGTAAAAATAGGTAAAAATGATTTTGAATAGTATTAGATACATTTTTTAAAACAGTTTTTGAAAACATAGACATGGGTGATAAAAATTTTCTAATTGATACTCAAACATAAACAATCTGTTATAACAATGAGATTGTTAAATAAACCTTTACCTCAGTCTCCTAATTTTTTTTGACATTCAAACCTCCTATATACTAAATATTTATTTATTATACATTAATTCTATAAATATATATATTTAATACCATTTATTATTTATTTATAACATCTTATGGACTTTTTATTAATAATTTGTTATTAAAATATCTATTTTTAGTGATAACTACGTCATTTTCCAGACATTTTTCAGTTCGGTAGTCCCAGTCTTAATACTTTGATCATGGTTTCATCATTTATAGAATTTTAATAATGGTATGATCATAATATATATTAATTGTAATCATATTTATAATTATTATAAAAAATTATATATAGAAAAATGAATTACACCATTCAGGGAGATCGTAGGCCATACGTACACATGAAATTTATTTTCATTTTTCATCTATTGGAATGAAAGAAATGTAAATAATAGTAAATATTTTTAAAATAATTATTATTTCATAAATATCATATCTATTCATAAAAATAATCCTTGTTACTATCCTTGTGAAATATAAATGAAAAAATCACATTGCATCATAGAGAAGGTAGCCCATACACACGCTTGAGTGAGGTTACCGTTTCCCAAAATATTGTTTGATAAGAAGGTAGATATGATATTATCATTAAAAAAGTATAATTATGTCATAAATATCATATAAAAATTTAAAATACTCATAATTACCATCCATAAAGTATAGTGCTGAAAAATTAATTGTATCACTAAGTAGAGATGGTAAGTTGTACATACACAATACATTCACTTCTTATTTGATGGTAAAGAGGGTGTATAATGGAATTTTAATAATCATAATAAAGTTTAATAATATCTATAATTCTGAATTTATTATATTATAATTAATTTCATAAATTTAGATGAGGTAAAGTAGATTAGAAAATGAAAGTGAAAATTTAGAGTGATTACCTCTTATTCAAAACGGCTCCTTTTGATATAAGTGAAGTTCGAAGATCCGCTTTATAATTGTGGTGAGGGGTAATTTTGAAATTTCTAAAAATATTAAAATATAATAGGACTATTCTAGATCCATATACTACCAATTGGAATATAAATTCACAAGGGATGAAATTTTAAACCATATATTGTACCCTTTGTGCTTATTTAATATATTTATTATTTTTAGAAAATTTAATAAAATATTAATCCCATAAAAAATTATTATTGTCAGGTTTGATAGTATTCATTACTTTGAATTTAAAAACAATAGGATAAGACATGAAATTTGAACCAACTATTTTATTGTATCCTAAAATTTTCATTATCATCTATATAATTCTTGGATAACCTTTAATATATCAAATTATGATTCTTAAAATATTTATAATATCATTGATTTGATATTTATAATAATTGAATAATTAGGAGCTACCTGATCTCGGGAGAGACATAGGGCTTAGTCACATTGGGCAGAGGCGATGATGGAGGGTCTAGTGGCGGGAGTGGTATTGGCAAGTGGCGGGTCCAAGGTGGTAGGATATCGTCTGGGAGTCACTACGTTGGGAAATTCGGCACAGACGAGAGAGGCTTCAGCGACTTTAGAGGTCTTCCAGCGTGAATCCCTTCCAATGTGGAGGCATCACCTTGGAACTTCCAGTGTCAGTGTTTCGGTTGTGACTTTAGCGGCGGAGAGGGGTGACATTATCATGATATCTCTGATAAAACCGTAGCTTCTCCAGTATGTAATCCGAAGGTAACCCTTGATTTTAGTCATATCGATACGTGGAATTGGGATTTGTGAGAGCCAATCTGGATCCAAGATGACTGAAGACATGTAATGGTTTTTTGGTGAGTGCTTTTGTTGCTCTCATTTGAAGCTTGCACATAGATGAAGATTATTTCCAAGTGGGTTTCAAATCCCCTTTCTCTAGCTTCTTCACCCACTGCACTCTGGTTCAGCTGGATCTGTTTTAGTGGTATGTTATATTGTGTTTTGTGTCTGTCGGTCGCTCCCACCTCTGCTCTTATCATCCGAACCTTCATGCTAAACTCCATCTTGGTTTTTCATTAAGACTCTTTAGTGGTTTGGTATTGTGTTTGTGTAAAGTTTGAAAGCTTCCCCTTGACCCTTTTGACCTCCTCTTATCTTGATACCCTTCCCCTTATGCCTGATCACAGCCAGCTTAGTATGAGGGTGTTGACAATGGTTTGGGGATGCTGTTGGTGGGTGAGATTAAGTGTCAGGGGATCAACTCTTTTGGTGACGACTACAACCTTGACATCCAGTTAAATCAGATGGTCAGGGCTTTGATTATTTGCGGTTTCTTCCCAGTGATGATGATATGTGATTATGTACTCTGTTGGAATTTTTGATGGTGTTATGATTTATTTTTTCATCTATGCAGGCTCATCATTGATGTTTTCTGTGGGTTGATGGTGGTGGCTTACTCATGGCTCTATTTGGAGGTTCTTCTGCTCCCACTTTGCTTTGGCTTCTAGATCCACAACCCATACAAGATCGGTCAGGCGTGTTAGTATTAGCGAAGGTTATTGGATTTATTTGTGCCAGCGGCAAAGTTTTCCAGGAACCTTTAACTTATGGGTCAGATGTCCTGTGGTGTTTTATTTTTTTGTTCTACGGTGGTGTTGATGGACTCCGGTGCTGGCCTGACTCCAACAATCAGCTATCTCAAGCGACTGGTATGATGATAGGATATCAATGGAATCAGTGGAGAAATAATGGCAGTGACGATAATGGTGAGTCACGATGGTAGGAGATGTGATGACATGCAGTTGGCGGGTGGATCGAGGCTATCATCAGTGATGGCGCTAGGTCTTATCAGTCTTTGAATTTTGAATTATTTTGGTTATCATGAATCTTCATGGTTTAGTTGAGATTTAATTATGAATTATGAATTTCGAATTGAATTTTGAAATCTAGGTCTGTTTATTTTATTTGAATGTACGGTTACTGCTAACCGTTAATGTAGTTTTTTTAGAAAATAAAAAAATATTTGGTAGTTAATTGAATAATTACAACATAAGCATTGTGTTAGTATTTAAATAAATTATTTAATTAATAAAAAATATAAATAAATTTACATTATAAATTTAATTTCATTAGGAAAAATATTAATGTTAATATTCAATCAAAACTATTTTTTCCTTGTTTCAAAAAAAACCAATATTTAAAAGTAAGAGATTGACATTTTGTCACTTACTTTGGTTTAAATAATATATAAGTCATTTTCATGGAAAATTTCCTATTAAATAAATCAATTTTGAACCTTAGGTGTTAAGGGTTGAATTTCATTCATCAAATAATAAATATTATGAATAATTATGGAATTATCAGTTAGTTTTATCCCAGATTATCCTGATTTACCCTTTATCGAGGTGATAAATTTTACCATGGATACTATTCATTTTCACTAAAAATAAATGCGACCTGATTACCAAATTTAAAACTCATGATTATAAATATTTAATTCATTTTATCTAATTCAATATCTATAAATTTCATAAATCAATTGTTCCAAATTTGAAGAAAAAATATTTTTAAGAAAAATACATTTTAGGCACAAAATTGGATTTACTATTATCCTATACCTAGAAAAATATTTTTTGAGTGCTTAATTTTTTTATATATAATTAATTGTATGATTTATATTATTTTTAAAGAAAAACACCTTTATATTAAAATATATATATTTTTAAATTCTAATCATGAATTTATTTTTTTAATGTATTGACCATATATTTTTTATAATATATTTATTACTATTCACACCTTTCAATCTAATGGCTATGAGATAAGGGTCAAAAAATATTTTAACAATGTTACGTGGTTTATTTAAACTGTTTGTTTTGTGAACACATGCTTTTAATGAAATAAAATTATTTAATGATAAATATTTCCTAAACATATCGGGGTGTTACACCAACACCCCCAAAATATTGACTACTTCACATCAAAATGGAATTATCACTTATTTATAACAAGTAAAATATCCTTAATCTATTAAGATTATAAAATCTAATTTATATTATGAAATGATGATAATAGTAATAATAAGAAAGTTTAGAGAATACCCATTTATTATAATAAAAAAAGTTACAACCATAAGGGGAAAGTTGAAAACAATGATAAAAAACATTTCCCACAAAAAATAAAATCCCATTGTTTAGAATTATAATTCAAAAACAATGATAACACCATAGTTAAAAAAATCAGGCAGTAAAAAATAGTGCTTTTGATTACAAACTATTGAAAACCACCCTTCAATTAATATAATTTTTCATTTAGAAACAAAGCATCTCCAACTGTTAAATTTTAAAAAAATATGTTCATAAGAATAAAACCTCTAGTAGAATTAAAAAAAATATTTAGTTGATATTCATATATCTAGATATAATTTAAATTATTTAGCATTATTAAAAATGTTACATTAAAAGAGATATTATTTATATAAATATCTGGATATTTATTAAAATTATTTCAATAATAGGATGAGGTTTTATCAAGAAACATGACATTAGATGATCAAAACCATAATTCTTTAATAACTTCAATATTAAGAAGTAATAAAAATTCATGAATCGAAATCTTGTATATTTCCATTAGTGTTGATCACGAACACTAAAATTGTATGTTACATGTAATTAATCTATAATCCTAGAATAAGTAATCAATACATTACAAGGTTCATGAAATTTAATTGAATCCTTCATTTTGAATCATCTACATCATCAAATAAAGAGTCCTTAATAAAGAATTTATGGATTGAAAAAATTATAAAGTGTAAGAATGGTATAGAGTAAGAGGTTTCCTCCTCTGATACCAATTGTAGGATCGAAATATAATATGAGATGCTCAATATACAAGAGGGGGGGTGAATTGTATACTTTAAAAATTCCTTTGGAACCTTTAAAGTTAGTTATGAATAACTAGAGTTTCCTTAAGAAAAGGAAAGGGCTAAGTTTAACAAAGTTAAACTAAGTAAATTCACAACACCTCTAACACCGAACTGAACTTGGAAAGAGATTCCAAAAGAAGGTTCCGGAAATATGATTCCGGAGATTGAAACTTAACAAAATTTACAATATAAGATTCTACCTTAAAGCGTATAGAATCTAAACTAATCAGAGTAAGTAAGGAAGTATAAGAAAGTTATACTTTCCTTAAGATACAAATTGCAGCGGAATAAAGACAAGTAGTAAAACTACTAGTAACAAGATGATAGTCTTTTAACCCAAAGAGAAGGGTATCCAACAACCTTGGATAAAGGTCCCTTGATTTATACTTTCAAGCAAGTCTGTCTTACCCACACCAGGGTAAGCCCTCGATACGAAGATCGGTGTCTCTGTCTTGCTATCCCCGCAAGCCCTCAACTTCAAGGTAGTTGGAAACCTCTGTCTTTCTCAGCAAGAAATCCCTCGATCTTTAAGGTAGTCGGCACCTCTGTCTTTCTCTGCAAGAAAGCCCTCGATCTTTAAGGTAGTCGGCACCTCTGTCTTTCTTAGCAAGAAAGCCCTCGATCTTTAAGGTAGTCGGCACCTCTGTCTTCCTATCCCCGGAAGCCCTCGAATGTAATCACCAACATTCGGAGTCGCACGAAGCTTTGAGAGTTAATAAGAGACTCTCTCTCTAGAAATCACTTCAACAGCATGTAGGCACAAAACTCAGTTGTTTTTCCAACAGCACCGAGCTCTTTCAAATGAGCTCCTATTTATAGGTAAGGTCGGCTCCTTCTCCAACGGTCATATTTTCCTTAAAGTTCGGAGGGACCTGTACACGTGTCACTTAGACAACGGTTAGTTTATAACAAAATGGACGACATCGTTTTATAACAAAACAAGTGTAACAGAATGTACAACATCGTTTTAAACTCTAACATAAAGGTTCGGAATAGAAACTTCGGAGTGAAGGTTCAGAGTGAGTAAATTCAGAGTGTATAAAACAATGATAATCAGATTCTGTTTAATAGGTGAATTCAGAATGAGAATTCGGAATAGGAATTCGGAATAGGAATTCGTCATCAGAAATCGTAATGAAAATTCGTCATCAGAATTCGCAATGAGAATTCGGAATGAGATTTCTTCATTAGAATTCGTAATGAGAATTCTTCATTGGAATTCGTAATGAGAATTCTTCATTGGAATTCGTAATGAGAATTCTTCATTGGAATTCGTAATGAGAATTCTTCTTCAGAATTCGTAATGAGAATTCTTTTTCAGAATTCGTAATGAGAATTCGGAATGGGATTTCTTCATTAGAATTCATAATGAGAATTCTTCTTCAGAATTCGTATCCTGAATCTGGAATAGAACTTAGCCAGAATTCATATCCGGAATTCGGAATGAAACTTCCTTATAGTTCTTGTCTAGAACCGAATCCTAAAACAGAATGCTTTATATCAAAGTTTTAATGATTCCAAGAAAATGAATCCGAATCTCATACTTAAGAAAAAATATGAAAAATATGATAAGGATAATTTTCCTTATAAAAGCGATTTTCCTTAATAAAGTAATTTTCCTTATAAAAGCAATTTTCCTTAAGAAAGCATTTTTCCTTACAAAAGCGATTTTCCTTAAGAAAGCATTTTTCCTTATAAAAGCAATTTTCCTTAAAGATAAGGTGTTTGTGATTTTCAAAACAAGAAGGAATGGAAAAGTCATAAGGAAAACCTTATTAACTCAACAATCTCCCCCTTTTTGGAAAGCACAAACATCCTTACGAAAAAGCTATTCTAAGAAGAAAGAAACACATTAAAGCTTATCTCCCTTGGTTTAAGAATATAGATGAATACGACTAACTATCCCTTAGGCTTTGAAACTCTAAGGAGCGTATTCATATTTCCGGAGTGATGTTTCTTTAAGAAAAACTCCCCCTTAAACAAACTCTTATTAGAGTTCTATTTCCTTGGGTATTTTTCTTTCTCCCCCTTTGATAAGCACTTATTAGATTTCCACTTTTTCTTAAGAATCTTTTCCTTCTCCCCCTTTGTGATTTTCAAAAAGAATTGGAGGGAATGGAAAAAAATAACAAAGTACCTGAAAGATTAGTAATGAAAACAATAGAAACAACAAGCACAATTCTCATTATATTTGAAATGTCAGCAACAAAAAAACAGATTACAACAAAAAGATCGGATTGGTCATTTCGGATCTTTCTCCTTCGACATGAGCCCCTTAAGAATTGTCTTGATCTTTTTGAGGTCCTTATGATCTTCCTCTGCTTGCTTCTCTAAGACGACTATTCTTGCTGACTGAGCTTCAATTATTTCTTCCTGAGCCTTCAACTTTTCTTCCTGAGCTTTCATCTTCTCTTCCTGAGCTTTCATTCTTTCTAGAAAATCAATCCGGTGATCCCTTTCAAATTTCCAACTCTGATTAACGGAGTTGAGCTTTCCATTCAGATCTCTTACTTCCTGAATCCGAATGTTCTTTTCCTCTGTCAATTTCTCTTCGAATGATGCAGTCAGCTTATGAAACTTCTTGTCCTCGGTTTCAAATGCATCCTTAACATTATCCTGAAACTCATCCAGCAACCTCATCTCTTCCACATTCTTCTTCGACCAGCTTGTCATCCTCTTGCAAGATCTTTTATGTGCTTCGTAACCAACGAAGAAAGTTTTGAACTGAGCTTAAATCTCAACACACTTATCCATTACCATGGATACGGAGTCGGTTTTCTGATTCAGCGCATGTTGAAGCATCTGGCATCTAGAGTCAATGCTAGAGAAGGTCGGAATGGTTCCCACCAACTTCTTCAAGGACTGAACAACAAAATCGTGCCCCAACGATGATGACTCCGAATCTGAAATCTTTCTAGGAGAATTTTCTTCCTCAATAAGCTTCAACTTCCTCTTCGAAGAACTACCAGCTTCCTTCCTCATACTCTTTTCTGAACTCGGGGTATCAGCAAGAATTCGTTTCCCCTTATCTTTTTCCGGAATAGAAACCTGTTCCGGAGATTTCTTCTCACTGTCAGACACTTGAACAACCAAATCTTCCTCATCAGCAACTTCTACATTTTCCTTCTGAGCAGCATCAAGTGAAAGATGTTCTTCTTCTCTCAGACAAGAAACTTCTTCTTCACCTTTCTCTTCTTCCAATTCAGGAGTAACAAGCTTTGAAGATTGAGCTTCAGATGTTCGGAGCGACAGGTGTTCCGAAGGAGTTCCCTTGTATTCATCTACTTGTTTGAGCACATCTCCTGTTTCACCACTTCCTTCAGCAGCTTCTTCAACTTCTTCCACTTGCTCTACTTCCTCAGTAGCAACAGCCTCTTCCGGAGTAACAAGATTTCTTCTTGGAGTCTCAGGTAGAGATTCCAGAGAAAAAGATCTCGGAACGGGAATGGTTGCTGAAACCATTTCGTTGAACTTTAACAAGGCCTGAGCTACCTCAGTCTCGGACATTTTCTTCTTCAGTTTCTTCTCCTTTGCTTGTTTCTCGAGTTCATCAGCATCCTTCTCTTTCAGAGCTTTGGCCTCTGCAGGATCCAATCCGAACTACGGATCTCCTTCCTTCCTCTTCTCTTTATCAGCTCTCCACTTTGCTGCAACCTCATCAGTATAGGTTTTCTTCTTCTTAGACTTAGGAGGTGCGGAGTGGACTTCCTTAGACTTAGGTTCCTCAGCTTCGACTACCACTTCTTTCAGCTTCCTCTTCCTTACTGGCTTGGATGATTCCGGATCAGCAGTTTTCGGAGTCACTTCTACTTGAGGAGGCAGATCAATGAACTTCCCAGACTTCTTGTGAAAAGCTATATTCATCCTTTTAAGAGTGGCATCACTGAGCAACATGATCTTGCAAACTTTCGGCTTAGAACTGCAAGCTACCTTGAAAGATTCTAGGCACCGAACTATGAGCTTTGACAATATTGCCGGGTACATCACGATCTGAGCTCTCAGATTCCCCTTCTTCAAATTCTCAATATTAAGAAGAATATGCTTCATCAAGTTGAACTTTCTTAGATTTATCAGGAAATCTAAGATATATATCTCACTCTTCTTCAGACTATCCTTATCTCCTTTTCTCGGTACGATAAGCCCTTGCACCCATAACTCCAGAATCCGGAAGTTTGTAGATAGGCTTGCTATTTTCGGAGCCTTGTCATCATCCAATCCGAGAATTTCTAATGCCTTTTCCTTGTTGAAGCTACCCAAAGAGTCTGGAAATACGTGGGAAATAAACTCAGCTTCCCCTTCATAACTTAGCCCTACCAAGCTTGCAACCTTGGTGTAAGAAAGCTTATATGTCTTGCCATACGATTTGAAAGAAAATTTTTCTCTATTATCTTCCTCGAAGAAAGCAACCGACTCATAAAACTCGACAAGCAAGTCAGAATACACTTCATCTTGGTTGCCGGTTTTTGATACCACAACACCTTCCCAGCCATTCAGGTTGATATTCTTTGAAATAATAGAATCGTAGTTGCTGAAGAAATTCGGATGAACTAACCTCTCTCTGTAGACTAACCACTGAGAAATGGGCTTGGTTGAAGACATTTCTTGAGAAGCTAACTCTGCAGACATTCGGATTAGAAGTCCTCTGAGATATTCGGAACAGAGAAGACTGAAGTTCGGAACTGAGAAAACTGTGGTTCGGAACGGCCTTAAATCGTAGAGTCAGAGCTTCAGCACACAAAAGCTTGAAATCGATGTGGGACGAGAAAATAGGGTCCCCTTTATATAGGCAATGGGATGACGGTTCAACTTCCTCGGTTGATCTAACGGTTTAGAATGATCTGAGATCAGATCTAACGGTTGAAAGCTTGAATCCGATCTTTTTGAGGTTTTATTAAAGTAAAGAATTAATAAATCCAAAAACCAAAAACAAACTATAAGAAATTGCCAGCAAGTAAAATATGATTACGAAAACTTCAGTAAGGAAATCATACCTTTCGGATTAGCTTTGGAAAGTTATTCGTAATGGGTAATATAAAGACGACTACGAAAAACTCAATACGAAAAAGTAAATACGAAAAGTCAATACGAAAAACTCAATATGAAAAAGTAAATACGAAAAGTCATTACGAAAGACTCAATACGAAAAAGTAAATACGAAAAGTCAATACGAAAGACTCAATATGAAAAAGTAAATACGAAAAGTCATTACGAAAGACTCAATACGAAAAAGTAAATACGAAAACTTGTTATGGAAGATTCAGTACGAAAGTTCCGTTATGAAAATACCAGTACGAAAGTTTTCCATTCCAGAAATTTTCAATACAAATACTTCCATTCCAGAAGTATTCTGTGCGAAAATATCCTTTCTGGAAAATTGTAGTTCCGGAAATTCCATTCCGGAAATTTTCGTTCCGAAAAGTTTGAAAACAAATTTTGAAAAACTTTGTTAAATAAGCAATCAAATGTACTCCCCCTATGAAAAGGAGTTTATTACTATAAGGAGATTTTTTCAACAGAAAGTTAATTAAGGAAGATTACCTTACGGTTATCATTCCTAACTTCTGTTTAATATATTCAAATCTATCAGAAGGCAAGTATTTTGTGAAAATATCATCAAGTTGATCTTGCGTTCCGATAAACTGAAGAATAATATCTCCTTTGAGTGTGTGATCCCTAAGAAAGTGATTCCTAATATCTATGTGTTTTGCACGAGAGTGATGTGCATGGTTTTTACTTAGGGCAATGGCACTTGTGTTATCACACAAAATTTGAGTTTTAGTAAAACTCAAGCCATAGTCTGTGAGTGTGTGTTGCATTCACAACACTTGTGCACAACAACTTCCAGCTGCTACATATTCAGCTTCAGCAGTGGAAAGTGCAACAGAATGTTGCTTCTTGCATGACCAAGAAACTAATGAATCTCCTAAGAAATGACAAGTTCCGGATGTACTTTTCCTATCCATTCTACATCCACCAAAGTCAGCATCAGAAAAGCTTTTTAGAACAAAATCATTTCCAGAAGTATAAAATAATCCTAGATCCATGGTTCCCTTAAGGTAGCGAAATTTTTTTTTACTGCCTTTAAGTGAGATTCCTTAGGATTGGATTGATATCTTGCACATAAGCATACTGAAAACATTAAGTCTGGTCGACTAGCTGTTAAGTAAAGTAGACTTCCAATCATACCTCTAAAAGATGTTTGATCTACTGGTTTCCCGGCTTCATCAAGATCTAGAGAGTTTGAGGTACCAATAGGAGTACTTATACTCTTAGTGTTGTCATAACCATACTTTTTAAGAAGATCTTTAATATACTTATGTTGAGATATGTAGGTTCCTTCTGGTTTTTGAGAAATTTGAAAACCAAGGAAAAATGTTAACTCACCCATCATACTCATTTCAAACTCAGATTTCATTAGACTAGCAAAAGAGTCAGTCAAAGATTGCTGAGTTGAACCAAATATAATGTCATCAACATAAATTTGAAAAATCAAAACATTTTTCTTATCTTTATTTATAAATAGGGTTGGATCTGCATTTCCCTTAACATAGTTATTTTGAAGCAAAAATCCAGTAAGTCTATCATACCATGCTCGTGGGGCTTGTTTAAGGCCATACAAAGCTTTGGTAAGTCTAAAAACATGATCTGGATGTATTGTATCTTCAAAGCCAGGAGGCTGTTCAACAAAAACTTCCTCTTGAACATAACCGTTAAGAAAAGCACATTTCACATCCATTTGAAATAGTTTGAAATTAAAGAATGCTGCAAAGGCAAGTAGAATGCGGATAGATTCAAGTCTAGCTACTGGAGAATAGGTTTCTTCATAGTCTATTCCTTCTTGCTGATTATAGCCTTTAGCAACAAGTCTAGATTTATTTCTAACAATGACTCCATTTTCATCACATTTATTTCTGAAAACCCATTTTACTCCAATAACAGAAGTTTCCTTAGGTCTTTCAACCAAGGTCCAGACTTTATTCCTTTCGAATTCATTTAGTTCATCTTGCATTGCTTTGATCCAATCATCATCACCTAAAGCTTCATCAGTGCTTTTAGGCTCTAATTGGGAAAGAAATGCTAGATGTTCTACTTCATTTCTTAAGGAACTTCTAGTCCTTACAGGTTGATTTACATCACCAATGATACTATCACTGGGATGATTCTTAAGAAACACCTGATTTGGGTTTTGTAAAACCTGTTCATCAACATAGGGTAGAAAGTCTTCTGGGGTAAATGTTTCAGAAGTATCTTCTAGAACAATTTCCTTATCAGAAGGTTCTTCTATCAACGGTTGATAATCAGTTTTTGAAAACACATCTGAAGATGTAGGTTGGGAGATTTTAAAAACAAAAGGGTCAGACTCATCAAATTTTACATGTACTATTTCCTCAACAGTACAAGTATTTTTATTAAAAACTCTATAAGCCTTAGAGGTTGTGGAATAACCTAAGAAAATTCCTTCATCAGACTTTGGTGCGAATTTATGTAAGTTATCTTTAGTATTCAAAATGAATACTTTGCAACCAAAAACCTTGAAGTAGGAAAGTCTTGGTTTTCTACCATTCCATAACTCATAAGGAGTTTTATTAAGAAAAGGTCTAATCAAAACTCGATTTATAGTATAACAAGCAGTACTTACAGCTTCAGCCCAGAAATGTCTAGCAATAGAATATTCACTTAACATGGTTCTAGTTATTTCTTGAAGAATTCTATTTCTTCTTTCAACTACACCATTCTGTTGAGGAGTTCTAGGTGCTGAAAAGTTGTGAGTAATACCTTTCTTACTACAAAAAGTTTCAAAATCAGAATTTTTAAATTCTCCTCCATGATCACTATGAATAGTTTTCAATGGAAGGGTTTTCTCATTTTTAACTTGGGCTCTAAAACTTTTGAAATAAGAAAAAGCTTCAGATTTCCTTGCTAGAAAATAGACCCAAGTAAATCTAGTGTAATCATCAACTAGAACAAACACATAGTATTTGCCTCCAATGCTTCCAGTTTGTGTTGGACCAAAAAGATCCATGTGCACTAACTGTAATGCATCGGTTGTTGAGACTTCACCGATTGACTTAAAACTAGATTTATGTTGCTTGCCATATTGACAAGGATCACAAACTTTAGAAGAATCAAATCTAAGCTCCGATAGATCCTTAACAAGTTTCTTCTTAGAGAGTTTACATAGGTTTCTAAGATTACAGTGTCCTAATCTTCTATTCCATAACCAAGAATGATCTTCCATTGCACTTAGGCAAGGTAAATCTTTGCTTCTTAGGTCTTCTAAGTTTAAGGTGTAAACATTCTCTTGCCTATTGGCTGAGAGAATAAATTCTTCCTTGGAATTGTGAACTAAGCATCTATCATTCCTAAAATTCACAAGGTAACCTTCATCACATAACTGACTTATGCTAATGAGGTTGTGCTTAAGACCTTTAACAAAAAGAACATTTGAAATAAAAGTTTTACCCAAAAGAACTATATTACCAATACCAACAATCTCTCCCTTAGCATTGTCTCTGAAAGTTACCTTTCCTCCTTTCGTTTTGATAATCTTTTCAAAAAAGCTTTTGTTACCAGTCATGTGCCGGGAACATCCACTATCCATGTACCAAATATTGTTGCTGGAACTTTCTTTATTTTCCTGAAATTAAGAACAAAGTTAGACTTTCGGAATCCAAACTTGTTTGGATCCGAGATTTCCAGACAATAAAATTTTAGGTATCCACATTTTCTTAGAAAAGTAAGCTTTATGAAAACCTAAGGATTGGGTTTTGTTTAAGGAACAATTTTTTGCCCAGTGACCACCACATTGACATTTAGTGCAAAATGGGGCACTTTGAGGAACAAAATAATTGTTACTGAAAACTGGTTTTGCATGGGTATAACCAAATCCGGATTTATTTCTTAAAGGTGGTATTTGAGAATACATCTTATCAAAATTTTCCTTACCATGGGTAAAGTATGATAAACACTTCTTTAAGGAAAAAATTTCGGACTTGAGTTTTACAACCATGTTTTTATCCTCAAAATCATTAGTTTTGGAACTAGAGTTAGGCTCGAAAACATTTTTCTTAGAAATTACTTTTTCTAATTCTTTAGAAAGTTTATTCTTCTCAGAACTTACTTCCTCAAGATTTTTTGAAATACTTTCAAAATCAGCATTTTTCTTATCAAGATCTTTAGAAAGATCTGATATCTCTTTAGTAAGAATAGAATTCCTAGAATTTGCCTTATCAAGTTTCTTGTTGAGTTTGGAATTCTCAATCTCAAGAAGTTCAGCAAATCTAGAGACTTCTTCAAAAGTAGGTAAAGTATTTTCCTCATCAGAAGATGATTCTTCATCAGAAGAGTTATAATACTTACTATCATTAGGATTTAAAGAAACATTGGTCAATGATTCAGCATTTCGTACCTTAGCCATAAGACAATGATTATTAATAGGTAATCTGGCTATAAGACCAAGATTCTTCTGTCCTGAAGATTCATATTCAGAAGATTCATCTGAAGAGTCACCACCACTGGCACTCCAGGTGTCATTAGCTTTCAGAACTTTCTTAGCTTTAGCTTTGTAATACTTCTTTCTGTTCCTGTCTGAATGTCTTTCCTTTCTTTCTTTCTTTTTGAGCATAGGGCAATCTGGTCTAATATGTCCAGCTCTTTTGCATTCATAACAAGTTACTTCTCCATCTTTCTTATCTTTCCTATCCTTCTTCTTATACTTGGATTGAAAGTTTCTCTGTCCAGCTATCATGTTCATCCTTCGAGCAAGATTGGCTAATTCATTTTCTGAAACTTCACTCTCACTAGATTCGGATTGAAAAATAACTTTCTTAGACTTGGATCTGGTTACTCTCTCAGGAGTCTTATCTTTCATCTGATTTGAAGTTGTAGTAAAAGCAACAGTACCATTTCCATTCTTCTTCTTGATGTTGTCAGCATCTCTCTTCATTCTGGTCTCATGTTGTAGAAGGGTTCCAAAAAGCTCATCAAGATTAATTTGAGTAACCTTCCTGTTCGCATCTATAGCTGTTCTCTTGGATTCCCATTCATTGGGCATTATGTCAATTATCTTGTCCACAAGAGATTCATCATCTAAACCTTTTTCTCCCATAGATTGTAGACTGTTGACAATTGTCATAAATCTTTGTTGAACTTTACAGATAGGTTCTCCATATGGAAAATTGAAGCCATGATATTCAGCTCTAAGCATAGCTCTTCTAGTCTCAATCACCTTAGAAGTCCCAAAGTGTGTAACTTCTAACTTCTTCCATATACAGTTAGCTGCTTCACAAGAAGAAATTTGGCTATATATATTTCTAGTTATTGAACATAATAAAGTATTGCGTACCTTATAGTTGAGTTGATATTCTTGCTTCTCCTGGTTAGTAAAGGTTCTGACTTCCTTGTCAGGAATTTTATAATCACCAGTAAGCATCACAAAGTTATCTACTCCAGTATTGATAACAAAAGTCTTCATACGATCTCTCCAGTACTCATAATCATTACCATCGAATATTGGTGGCCTTGTAAGATTCAGATTGTCAATAGAACCAACATTAATTCCTGCCATACTAAAAGAAACTTTGCACACAAACTTGTTAGTAGCTTAGAATCGAAATCACAAAGTTCGGAATGGGAAAAGTTCGGAATGGATAAACCGGAATGACAAAGTTCGGAATAGAAAAGTGAGCAAGAAAAACTTGTATGTGAGTACAAGTATTTCAGTAACCTTGGCTCTGATACCAAATGTAAGAATGGTATAGAGTAAGAGGTTTCCTCCTCTGATACCAATTGTAGGATCGAAATATAATATGAGATGCTCAATATACAAGAGGGGGGGGGTGAATTGTATACTTTAAAAATTCCTTTGGAACCTTTAAAGTTAGTTATTAATAACTAGAGTTTCCTTAAGAAAAGGAAAGGGCTAAGTTTAACAAAGTTAAACTAAGTAAATTCACAACACCTCTAACACCGAACTGAACTTGGAAAGAGATTCCAAAAGAAGGTTCCGGAAATATGATTCCGGAGATTGAAACTTAACAAAAGTTACAATATAAGATTCTACCTTAAAGCGTATAGAATCTAAACTAATCAGAGTATGTAAGGAAGTATAAGAAAGTTATACTTTCCTTAAGATACAAATTGCAGCGGAATAAAGACAAGTAGTAAAACTACTAGTAACAAGATGATAGTCTTTTAACCCAAAGAGAAGGGTATCCAACAACCTTGGATAAAGGTCCCTTGATTTATACTTTCAAGCAAGTCTGTCTTACCCACACCAGGGTAAGCCCTCGATACGAAGATCGGTGTCTCTGTCTTGCTATCCCCGCAAGCCCTCAACTTCAAGGTAGTTGGCAACCTCTGTCTTTCTCAGCAAGAAAGCCCTCGATCTTTAAGGTAGTCGGCACCTCTGTCTTTCTCAGCAAGAAAGCCCTCGATCTTTAAGGTAGTCGGCACCTCTGTCTTTCTCAGCAAGAAAGCCCTCGATCTTTAAGGTAGTCGGCACCTCTGTCTTCCTATCCCCGGAAGCCCTAGAATGTAATCACCAACATTCGGAGTCGCACGAAGCTTTGAGAGTTAATAAGAGACTCTCTCTCTAGAAATCACTTCAACAGCATGTAGGAACAAAACTCAGTTGTTTTTCCAACAGCACCGAGCTCTTTCAAATGAGCTCCTATTTATAGGTAAGGTCGGCTCCTTCTCCAACGGTCATATTTTCCTTAAAGTTCGGAGGGACCTGTACACGTGTCACTTAGACAACGGTTAGTTTATAACAAAATGGACGACATCGTTTTATAACAAAACAAGTGTAACAGAATGTACGACATCGTTTTAAACTCTAACATAAAGGTTCGGAATAGAAACTTCGGAGTGAAGGTTCGGAGTGAGTAAATTCAGAGTGTATAAAACAATGATAATCAGATTCTGTTTAATAGGTGAATTCGGAATGAGAATTCAGAATAGGAATTCGGAATAGGAATTCGTCATCAGAAATCGTAATGAGAATTCGTCATCAGAATTCGCAATGAGAATTCGGAATGAGATTTCTTCATTAGAATTCGTAATGAGAATTCTTCATTGGAATTCGTAATGAGAATTCTTCATTGGAATTCGTAATGAGAATTCTTCATTGGAATTCGTAATGAGAATTCTTCTTCAGAATTCGTAATGAGAATTCTTTTTCAGAATTCGTAATGAGAATTCGGAATGGGATTTCTTCATTAGAATTCGTAATGAGAATTCTTCTTCAGAATTCGTATCCTGAATCTGGAATAGAACTTAGCCAGAATTCATATCCGGAATTCGGAATGAAACTTCCTTATAGTTCTTGTCCAGAACCGAATCCTAAAACAGAATGCTTTATATCAAAGTTTTAATGATTTCGAGAAAATGAATCCGAATCTCATACTTAAGAAAAAATATGAAAAATATGATAAGGATAATTTTCCTTATAAAAGCGATTTTCCTTAAGAAAGAAATTTTCCTTATAAAAGCAATTTTCCTTAAGAAAGCATTTTTCCTTACAAAAGCGATTTTCCTTAAGAAAGCATTTTTCCTTATAAAAGCGATTTTCCTTAAAGATAAGGTGTTTGTGATTTTCAAAACAAGAAGGAATGGAAAAGTCATAAGGAAAACCTTATTGACTCAACATAAAGGAATCCAATAATATAAAACTAATAACATGTATCCTATTATCCATCATAAAAAATAAATATTGAAGTATCAAATTTTGAGCAGAAATCAAATCATGGAAGTATTTTTAGAAGAATTAAAATTTTAAACCACATCCATATTTAATGCGGGAAAATGTAGAATGATCAGACCAAAAATCATGAATAACCTAAAATACCCATAAAAAATTAGAATATAAATCCCAAAAATAGCTATTACAATTGATATTATCTTATTTAAAATTATATAAAATTAAGTAATCCATCCAAAAAATTCATCTACAATATGATTTATTTCTTAAATATCGATAGATCAATAACTATTATTCTTTGATACAAACTATTAAAAATAATTATAAAACCAACCATTAACAATATTAACATTAGAACTAGATATAAACCTTCATATCAGAAATCATGGGTGTACACATCACTCATAGCATTTAAAAAAAGAGAAAAATAACATTCAATAGAAATATTAAACATCCATGTTGAAATGTTATATGTAATAAAATTATTTGTCAAAATATTTTCAACATAATTCCCTTCCCTCTTTATATATATTTCAAACCTCCACTTGAATACTATTTCTAAAATTTAGATAATTTATTAAATCTAAAAAATTCCATGTAACCTTATTCTATATCACTTTAATCATATGTTAAATAGATATAGGATCAATTTTTATCTATACTATATTCATGTTAATCCAATATGTATATCTCATTGCACAAATAATAACAAAATTATCTACTCCATAAGTAATAATTTTTTTAATAAAATGATAGTCAAATCATTTAATAAAAAATATACAGGTATAAAAAAATCCTCCATAATAGAAGGACCCAAAGCACCATTCATCGCTCTATCATCATTATCCTCCACCTTGTATGAAATTAAGGGAATCCATCTGATAAAAATTAATGATACTGGTTTTATAGTAATACTAGAAACACTTTAATCTTTTAATATAATAAAATTAGATATGAAATTATTTATATAACTAGATTATAATTTTACTACCCATCTAAAATTTACATGAAAACACATAATAAACCCTTTCATAGAAGTATTATGACTATCAAAAATGATTTCATTTATCATATTAGAAATAAAATAAATGGAAAATGTTATCAATAAGATTATTAAATTATATATATTTTCACTAATAAATATATTAAATAAATTATTCATCAAATTATTTAGATTTGGGCTTAAAACCTCATAGAAAAACATGTTTGGAATATATTTCTATATTTAAATAGAAAATGAACATGTGAAAAACATTTTATAATCCTTCACAATATCATTATTATATAAAAAACATCTAGAAATAGTAGAAAACTTTGTTTTCAATAATTGATTCTATTTTGGAATATTTTTATTCCAAATCAACTAAAAAAACATATAACAACATGTTATAATAATTTTTTTCTTTTCTTCCCATATGAGTAGGTACATCATCTATAATGGCACACTGGAACCTATAATGGAGATATATGCCCCAATAAAAAAGTTAAATGGGTAAATACATATGAAAATAAAAATTTATAAAACAATATTGTTGAAAATATAATTTAATTTTACTGCTATATAATTATCAATAATATAAAAGTTCAATGAAGACTATAAGACAATGAGAATGGACATGTTTAAGAGAAATCATATTGACCAAAAATCTTATACCAATCTAATCATCATACAAAAACCTAATAATATATTACCTATACAGAATCCAATTGTAATTAAATGTAATTTATTTATATTGATATCTTAATGATGGTTAAACAAAAGAGATAATATAGAAGTAATTTCTAAATTTTCTTTCTTAAAATAATACAGGCATTAATAAAATGACAGTACTAACCATAATAAAACAGATTATGTCTAATCAAATTTAAGGGAATAGATAAAATATATTTCTTTTTCATATTATTGAGGCCCATACCAACTAGATCAATGGGTATAATTTATTTCTTCCAAGAAGTAGTTATGAATTTGTTCTCAAGTATACTTCCAGTCTATATAAAATTTTTAACATGTATTTCATGATTTTTAAGAAAATAATTTTTCCATTTTTAAATTAAAAATACATATACAAATTTTAATGTTATAACATAATTAAAAAGACATATTTTCCCTACATGAGTATAATTTTTCTACTTCCAAATATCACAATAAAGTATAATCTAATACACAATTGAATAAATATTTGTGAATATGTATCTTCTTCAAAATAAAAAACACCATGGTATTGAAAAGGAAGATCATACCTTTTAACGATTATTTTTAAAATAATAGAGTATTTATTAGAAATTATAATCACTTTCCTAAAATGTATAGGATTAATTCCATGAATGAACTTTTCAAGTGAAACATTCATAAAGTTAAAATATATCAAATATTTTCTTTAAATAACCATTGTAATTAAGACAAGAAAATAAACTACATTAAATTAATTTGAACGACTAAGTAGGAACCATATGGCTTTATTATGTTGAATCATGTGATTTTTGGAATGAAATTAAGTGGATATAACTATAGTAATCTTTAGAAACTGAAAAAATAAAATTAGAAAGAGTACCCCTATCTTACACCCTTGTTAAATCTAAATTAACCATTACATAAACCATTTATCACAACCAAAAGGCTTGGACTATTGATGTTTTGATAAAAATGTTTTATAAAAATATTATAAAATACAAACTTCAAAGAATATTAAAAATAAAAACCAAATATAATTGTATTAAAATATTTTTAAATTCTTAGTTTATGTGAAAAATTAACTTGTTAATCTTTTATATGATAAATTTATTCAATTATAACTATCAAAGAGACTACCCTACACCTTTTTTATAGGAATTAATCTATAAGGGTTATTTGTGAAATTATTAAGAAAAAAAGTTCCAAGAAAGTGTTCAAAAATATTAGAATATAGTTTAGATAAGTGTTCCTCATTACAATGGGTTGGTAATCCTTCATATATAGGTCATGATAAAATTTTGAAATAAAAAATATGAACCAAGAATTTACATCGGTTGGTGTGAATCCCATGAAAATAAATTATTTTATAGTTGACTAAAAAATCTATGTTTTTTTCTTCATAATCCCTCTTTTTACTATGTTGATAGGGTATAATTATAGGACCCAATGGCCTAGAGGTACAATATCCTTAGAATTACTTGGCTGATAGGCCGAGAGGCACAAATCCATTACAATATTTTGACCCCAAAATACTGAAACAACCCCTCCCTAATATCTGTACAAGTGTGGGCCTCACTCATCACCTGAAATTTCAATCAAAATCTAGTGCCTTGTGTAGGGATGCATGGGCTAATTTTGTGACATCTATATTCCATATTTCAATATTTTATCTAGTTATATCTTATTGGTTATTTTTACTTCTCTTATTTATTATCCCAGAGTTTCTCTAGTATAGTCGAGCTTAATATTCTCCATTTTCTAGAGGCCCTTATGCCTAAAGGCTTTTGATGAACCAAAGACCCTATGTCCTAAAGGCCCATTATTAAAGCCCAAATTCCCATTTAGGATGAGTTTCTTTATACTATGGTACACATCTATAGTACCTTTACTACTAGAATGATACATTACTTGCTACAATACCTATAAGAAATCACTCTCACCCAATTTTGAACCTGGGTTTCATGTAGGATGTTATGGTGATTTTACCACTTAGTTAAGCCCACCCCCAACTGACTTTGATAACACATAATATATTTCATGAAAATAAGATATTTAGAGTTATATAACCCTTTATCTTCAAATAAATCAATTAAATAAGGGTTAATAACATTAAAAATATCCTCCTCATATTCATATATATATCCATTAACCTTGATAGATGTTAGATCATTTTGAAAATTCATTTCCTTATACCAATAAATAGATGCTCATATTTCTATCACCTTATTTTATTTTTAACTTTTATTATTAAATCATTTAGAAAAAGAAAATCATCTAGTTCAAACTTTTTCAGGACCACAACTTAAGTGACCGCGTTATCATCAGTTATACGAGGATTTATTTCCTGAAAATAATTCTCAACATTTTTAATATTCAAGTAAAAAATTATAAATTGTAATTTAATATAAATTTTGAGTAAATGATTTTACCTCTTAATATTTTGAAATAGTATTTGAAATGTATTTACAAAATCAAAATTCACACATTCTTAAGATAAAATATCACTAAATTCATTTAAATAAATCCATTTATTTAATAATCTAATTGTAAATGATTGTTTTTTCTTAATATATATTTGAGAATTTAACAACAATGTATTGTGATTATAATTACACCAAAATAATGTAGAGCATGTGATAATTGCGAGAAAACCATCATTAGTAATGAAATTAATGGGCATATTAATTATACTTTTTTCCTTTAATTATGTTCATAGATTAAGTGAATTTGGAACCAACAAATTTGATCTCCACCAGAGAACACATGTTAATAAGATTTTCGAACTTATCCAAAATAATTTTAAAAAATTTAATACTATTATTTTCCCCATGATCTTATATAAAATTAAAATAATGAATAAAAACAATTGAGATGGGATATTAAATAAAATATAGTCGTATTTTCCCTCAACTCTCTTATCAATAGATAAATAGTGCAAGCAAAATTTAAGTAATATTTAAAAATAATACCCTTAGCTTTAAATATAGATCATGGTAAAGACAAAATATCCACGTGAAAGAACAAAAAGTTATTAAAAAGGAAAATTATAAACACTATAAACATCAATTTTTTTTTACTTTGGTAGTATGAATTTTAAAAATAAAATTACTAAATCTTACCATAGGTTGTACAATACAAACTAATTATATATTATTAGAGGAAATAAAATTATTCAATTAAATAGAAATGATAATACTTTTTACCACAACAACTAAAAAACAAGTGCTTAATTTCAATGAAGATAAAGATCTTGTTTGAACACATTTCTTTTATAGTTCATAAAAAATTTGTTTCTTAGTTTCTCTTACTATTTTTGAGGAATGTTGAATGTTTATGTCATTATAAGAAACTTACTAGGCTACATTGAACTATTTAACTATATTATGCAAGTTATCTTTAGGAAAATTAAAGAAAAAAATTAAATAATTACATAAATAATAAGTATATATTAGAGTCTATATAATATATCCCTAATTTGTTAAATAAATGGAAAATAAATTTTTTGAAGATGTGGTAGACAGGAAAAATACTCCCTCATATTTTAAAAAATAGATTATATTCCTAAAAATAAGAATAATTGTGAAAATAAATTCATAAATTATTATCCTTGTGGTAATCATACCATTCTGAGTTTTATACATATGTACTTTGAGACCTAGTCACCGTTATTCTTTTCTATTAAGAGTTCTCCTTCTTCCTTAGTGACTTCCTTGGTGGGACTATTTAAAATTTTCGAATATTTTTTGGAAATTTTTTCTTATTGCTAGAGAAACATTATAAGTTGTGCCTATATGGGGTGATAAATGATATTCATCACCCTTAGTGTCAGCCCGTTAGTCCATGTAACTATTGGATTATAGTTTCTGAATGATTTCCTTTTGGATATGAGAGTAATGATTTCCGTCTTCACCATACACTTCAGCATCCTATTAAACCTAGACTTTCATTATTTTTCAATATTAGTTTCATATTCATGCCTAAATCATAAAATATAACTATAATGATTATGCTACTAAACCTTCCCCTCCCACAAATGAATTTGATTTAGATAATTCTTATTGAGTTGAGTATATTCAGGCCTCTAATATATCCTAGACTCATCCACCATGTCCAACCCAACCTCCTAATAATATAGACCAGCCTATTGAACCCACTACATAACAACCTCCTCAATGTTTTCTATCATAATATTTAAGATTCTAGATCCCCAAACCACTTATATTATTTAAATATGAGGTTCCTAATCCTCTAAGGAATTATTCTTATAATTCCAATGAATATAAGATGTCAAATCAGAAGAACCCAAAACATATATTTGTTAATGCCCCAATAATTTTAGACTAGCATGAGGAATTTGACTAATATAAATTCCTTGATTTAGATGTTTAGTAGAACCTCCAACACGTTGATCATATTGATTGCACTTCTTCTCTCTTCAATGCTTCTCATGTTCTACTTCATTGAATAATAAGTGTAAATAACCTCCTTTAAAAAATATTTCTTAATATTTCCCATGGGTTTTAATGAATATTTGAAGGTAGGTAACCACTTATATAGAATATTAAGATAAATTTC
Source organism: Viscum album (assembly GCA_963277665.1). Taxonomy (NCBI): domain Eukaryota; kingdom Viridiplantae; phylum Streptophyta; class Magnoliopsida; order Santalales; family Viscaceae; genus Viscum; species Viscum album. The sequence continues at coordinate 2,107,446,092 of OY728156.1, read as the reverse complement.
ATCATGCTGTGAAGATAATAAAACCTTATCAAATAGAGTTGAACCTAAATCAACTTCTACCAAGACACTTGATGGACAACCAAATTTGGTTTCTTCAATAGTTTTATATATTTATTGGAATTCCAATAGTAGAGGATATATCAAACAAAAAATTAGTTTAGAGAAATTTTGTTAATCCATGTTTGGAACTGGGTATTATTAATTGAAAGGGTTAAACTGATAATTCCATTCTTAAAAGAAAACCAAACATGGATTCAAGATATGGACCTAAATCCATATTCTATGTTCTTTATTTATTTTTTGGGGAAAATGATATGGAAATAACCTCTACCTATGAAAATATATTTTCAATCCCAAAAACCCCCATACAGTTTATACTACTTGATTTATATATTTTTAATTGCATAGATTTTAAATAACTATCAAGAAAATTCTAGCTATGATTGAATTCCCAAAAATCTTAAATATATTATGAAATGATTCAATATTTGCAATAACATGATCGATATAGCCTTTCAAGAAAATTATTTCAAGTGACACATCCTTTAGTGATGAAGAGTTCCATCAATTGATATATGTAAAAGGTTTATAATTCATTTCATGTATAGTTACATCCTTGTAAACCATTATAGTGTCAATTTTTATAGTTAATATATTGATATATCCCATATAAAATATATCATGTCTAAGATCATGAGGTAAATCCATGTAGAATCACGAACCCTAGTCACCTCAGATTCTATAGTTGTCCATAAAAAAGATCTCCCAAAACCATTCTCCAAAAATTAAATAATAGTAAAAATTAAAAAGAACAATAACATTTTATATTATTATACAACAATAATAATAATAATTTTTTATTTACCATATCATACTAATTATATTATCAATATTAATATCTCATATGATTATATATGTTATATATCAAAACACATCAACAATAATGAAATTAATAAATGTAAAAAGCTCTCGAGAACCCTAGGTGAGCCGTTCTCTATTGGTGATGATGACGACGGCTGGGCTGATCCCTTCTCCCCAGTGGGTGAGGGATCTCCGATGTTCTAGCCCTTCTCGAACCCTGACCTTCTGCCTCCTTTCCTGAAGGAAACACTATGAACGAATGTTCTTGACCTCATAAATGGTCTTTTGAACCTCTAGATCTCGACAGTAGAGTTTATAGAAACATTCATGCTTCTGAAACTCACCTTGGTGGCGCAGTTTATACAGTGAAGGCCTTTAGTAAACTCCTTCAATTGATTTGTCTCCGAATCATGGAATTTTTGTTCATATTGCTACACAAAATCGGTTTTCCATCTGGTGAATCCACATTTCCTTATCGAGGTGGATGTATCTAGAGTCCCCTTTGAGTTTTTTGGATCAAAATTGGTAAGGAATATAGGTGAAAGCAACATTTTGTCTATGAGAATTGGATGGAAATTTGTTTTTCTTATGAACAATTGGGGTATTCTTCAGAGGTATGTCGTCGGGGGACTATATTGATGGTGGGAAGAAGAATAGAAAACCGGTCAGAGGTTGTTCATCAGGGAGTTCCAGGTCTACCTGGGATGGTGGAAAATGGTTAGGGAAAGGCTACTAAGGCTAGTGCAGAGGTTGGTCTGGGATAGATTTAAATAGTTAGAAAAGTCATAGGATGGTAACCTCTATCGTTGCAACCGGGCATGGAGAAACATCTTAGCAATGAGGCAGTGAACTGCATTGCTGAGGATGATATGGGTTCTAGTGTGGGAAAGAAAGACATGGCACTTCAGCCAAATCAAATTGTATCTATAGTATTAAATTGAATGAGGTAGGATCTCATGAGTCCCTTCAACCTACAGAAGGATGAGGGAAGGGCTCATCATGGGAATGCCCCAGGTAAAATTGAAAGGAGCATGTCAGCCTTGTTTGCCTCTTTTACTTTAGGGTCTGGACCTGGTAGTGTGGATGTGTGCCAGGGGAAACATGGAGTTGATACAGTAGCAACTGTTACATATAGTGGAAGGGATATTATTTTAGGGGGTTTGGTTTCTTTAAATCAGACCCCTGTCTATCTGAGAAATAGATTTGAAGGACTCTCAGAGGTGGAGTTGGGTTCAGATTCCTCTGTTCCAAGGTAGGAAGCTGGAAATGGGTTCTTGTGGAAAGCATCCATTGGGAGTGAACTCGGGCATTCGGGAGACAAAGACCCATGTTGTAGGAGAACAAGAATCTTTAGGAGGAGGAAGGGGAGAAAATATTACTCCTCGTTACCTCCTCCACCATTGACTTGATCTTCAAAAAAATTTGTATACAATAAATCCAACTTTGAGACTTTGAGACACCTGAGGGTAGAGACCCAAGAAAAATATTCCTTGGTTTTTCTATTGAGCTCAGACGAGGAAGTGACTGAACTAGTTTTGATGCTCAATACAATAGAAAAGGAGGTAGACAAGATTATGGGGATGACCCTCAGAGTGTCTCTCAATGATAATCAATAGGCATGGTTTGATAAAAAAGATATCATTATAGTATGGGGATTCAATAGGTGGAAGATAAGAATGGAAGAGTACATACAATCATGGAAACAACTTGCTTCTGAGGTTGAAAGGATGATGATGGAGGTTCCCAATTCTCAGGTTCCAAAATTATCCTGGAAGTTGTTCAGGGAAGAGGAATATGGTAACATTAAGTTTCTCTTTTATTACCCTTTTTGAATTGGATGTTACGCGGTTGGTTCAACTGGTTTGGTGTGTGGGTTTTTTCTGGGTTGATCTCAATTCTCTGTTGGGTTTCTTTGATTTGTGTGGTGTTTCATCCCCAAAACACTACTTGGATCTTCTCCAGATGGGGATCAAATTATGAAGTCTTCATCAAAGTATGCCTTTCGGATCTAGATGATGAGAGGGTTTGGAATTCTATTGGGTCCGTGACTGTGCATTTCCATCGAGAGGAGCTGATTCTATAATTTTTCCCTGGTTTTTTGTTTTGGATTCTTTTGGGTGTGTTGGACTTTTCAGTTTCTCACTTTTCCTCAAAAATGTTTTTGAAAATAGAAAAAAAAATTACTTTTCAGCAGCGAATAAATGTAAAAAAATTATATATTATAAAACACACATACAAAATATCATGTCAAAATAATAATAATAATAATAATAATAATATAAATATACCTATTATGAAATAATAGTAACATTATCAAAATAAAAATGTGTATCATGTTATATGTCACAACATATTAAGACATTTTGAATAATAAAAATAAATATATATCATATGTTTATATTTAGAACTTATAATTTCAATATTTAAATAGTATTATTAATAAACCATCACTATTTCATTTTCATTTTTATTATTTTAATTATATCTTTAAATAATCTAAAATGTCATATTATCAAAATCATAGTATTTAATACAAGATTTATATTAATTATCCACCATAAAATATACATATTTCTCAATATTTTAAAAATATTTTAATCATTTCTAAATAAAAACTTCATTTTATTTTATATATATAATAATTGAGAACCCTAATATGTTTTTAAAATAAAATTTCTTAACAATAGTGTGATACCCCCCATCATAATTTTTGTGGAGTGTTTATAACTAATACATAATCACTTTACCTTTGTCTATTTCTTCTAGTTTTCTTGTGAACCCATGTTTCCATGTACTTAAGACTCCATTTTTTTAAATTTGAAAATATTTATCATTAATTTCCTAGTTTAACTAATAATTAATACCATAATTATTATTTACAAGAGATTTTCATTTATTAATTCTCTAATGTGTGCTTCCATTTCTTTAAAATTTCACCCTTTTTAACTTTGACATTATAATACTTATTTGTAAATCTTATAACATGTTCTGAGTTTCAAAATTGAGTTACACTTAAATAGTTATCACCAATAACATCAATAACCAAGTCAACTATATTTCTCCTATCATTACCTCAAATTATGGTTTTTTAGAAGCATTTAATATTTGATCCTTTATAATTATCAAACCCAACACTCCTTATTTATTTTATTTGATACCCATGAAATGATTCTCATTTCTTTTCATATGATATGTAAAACCACTCTTAATAATTAAAAATTCTGGCTTAATCCATTAATTATAAAGAAATATACATCACTAATACCTATTATACTCTATTTTTATTGATATAGTAATGTTTATTCACATCCTCTAGAGATTTAGAAACATTATTTTCTCCATATATTATAGACACTACATATATTATAATTTTGAAAACTTTTTGGGAGTTTTTCTTCATGCTTGACGACTCCTTGAGTTATTATGAAACTCCATTTTAAGTATCTCAATATAATATGGGTATTTAAATATTCCCATTTGTATTCATTGATCCTATGTATTAATGTAGATTTTAGGAATGGAAACTATGTATTTTATATGACTCATTTTTCAAGAAAGACATCTGATTTATTTTATATTCATATTTGTCTATAATAGTTCAATCGTGGTATTTTTTGGAATCCCCAAAATCGATATTTTTCATTGGGTATAAATCTTTATTTTGTGCATCAACTATGATGGACCTTTGTTGGTGATCAGGTACCCAACCTCCTTTTTTACATAATCATGGAAACCTTGTTAATATAGGCATTATTAAAGTTTATTTGTGGAGTCTCTATGTTTCTCTTGATCTTTATTAATAGACTATGTGATCAAACATCCTAAATAAATTTTGGGATTCATAGATCATTCTCAATATTTAAACTTTTTTTCTCATATTGATAAATTTACCTTTAATATCATAAATTTATTTAACCATTTAGTTCATCATATTCAACAAACAATTAATTATTCAATCCCACTACTCTAATTTAATAATGATCTCAAAAACCTCATCTACATTTTCTAAATTTTCTATTTTAGGATTTTTAGTATTATCCTTTAACTCATAATTCTTCTAATGTTGTTACAAAATGTAGTTCTTATAGTTACATACAAAAATATTGGAACTCATTTTGTTATCCATCCAAATTACTATTTATTCAAGTATAAAATGTAATTTAACTTTAAGTTCAACAAAACTAAAAATGTTAGATTCTTCATCAATGAATTTCTATAAACTTTGGGATTTTAAGGATATCCTCAATTACTTTTTCATCGAGGCACATACAATCCCATATTTCCTCAACATCAGAGTCCTCTAAGAAATTTCCCTATTATGGAAGAAATTTCATCTTTTTAAATAAATTCAACTTGGTGATTTCATATCTTTTCATATCTCTAGAATATTTCTTCATGGGTGCATCATCTTCCTCATCATCATAGATATTCTTGAGATACTTAATAGTGATGGGCCTAACCATTCCACATATAAAGTAAGAAAGGGGATCATTTCCTTTGAATATTCCTTTTACTTTTTCAGTTTGAGGGAAAAAATTACATCACTTAATTAACTTTTTAGATTTATTTCATAAAAAAAATATTTTTTATTTTAATTAAACACCAATTCTGTAGATCTCTAATTTTTTATAAGATCATTTTAATGAGTTTTCATTTTAAAATTCAATTCTATTCATATCTTATAATTATATATAATTTTAAAAAATTTTCTCAATCCAAAAATCCTTCAAAAATAAGTGAGGTGGAAACCCTATAAATATATAATTTAAAATGATAAATTTTTTTATATTTTATATAAATTTACACATATATTTAACATTAAAATTAAATATATCAAATCACATATCATTGTATTCATTTAGGCACACACTCAAGTCCCCATTCTTATTCCAAAGCATTTGAAAAAATTATTCTCTCACTTTTGAGTATTATTTATATATATAGGAAAACATTTCTATCTTACTATTTGAGTAATTTCATGAAATCACCTTCGTGTAGACTATGGTTGAAAAATATCCTTGATTGAATTTATTTATTTGGTGTAAAAATATAATTGATTAAAATCTATTTATTGGTGCTCCACATTCATTGTTTATAGACATTCAGTATATGATAGTCTTAAAAACATCCATTCTAGGTTCAAAAAAATAGAAGTTCATCTAATTCTTCTATATTTAAAACTTTTTCAAATGAATACCATATTTTTTTAATTGAAAACCACATTCATAACCCTTGATTTGGGATACAACTTTGGTTGTTGAATGAAATATATAAATTCACTATCATTATTAAACCTTCTCCTAACTATTGTTTGTACCACTCAAAAATTATACCATGAAAAGTTGTGGTGGTGGTGGTGGGGGGGGGTGGATCAAGGTATGATGAATTAAAATACTTTCTTGATCATCATATAAAACCTATCTTCCTTAGTAAACATAGAATCAATAAAGAAAAATAATTAACTGAGTTTACTTCGTTTACCCTCTCTTGGGTATGTTGAAGGAGTATACAATGATGATGCACTATTATATTAAAATTTAACTATATATACTAGTTTAATTTTTAGAGTGTTATAGTAGTCCCTATTGGTTTCAAACCACTTATAAAAGAAAAAAATCAATTCTCTACTAATAAATAACGACTCACTACCCCTGAAGAGGATAATTTTGATATCAAAAATCAAAACAAAGAAGAATGCATCTCTATTAGTGTTCCATTTTCTCCATATTAATCAAATTGATAAACTCCATACATTTATTCATGATATTTTTCTTGAAGTTTCAATGGTAACTAATGAAGTGTTGTCGTGTGCACTCTCAAAAATATTTTTTAACTAAGTACAACATAGTGGCTAACCTAGGTCGTTCTCTTGAGGAGCTTTTGGGGTTAATAAATCACTACTTATAATTCAATTTTTTATATTTTTATTATTTATAAGACAAAACTAAATGAAATTGTGATTTAAGAGATGATAATTCAAGATAAAGGAATGAAAACATGCAATGCATAATGCAGATAGAATTAATGCAGACAAAATGATGTTTGACAGAAAGGAGATATTCCCAAGAGAATCACCCAGATTGGACCTTCATCATCTCATTATCAGATTCAAATTTAATTAATAGACACACACCATCATATGTGTGAATAACCTCTTCTGTACGTGGTTGTGAATATACAATGTGCTCAACGATCGCTGAGAGATTGCACATCCACATCCTCGATCGATAGAAAATATTATAGAAGAGAAAGTTAAGCCTCGGGTGGCAAGTGGAGACACAAAGGAACCTTACCCACTAATATTCCCCTTGACCTAACTCTAATAAAATAATAAATAATGAACTTTAATATTCTATGATTTGGTTTCAACACTGGATTGATCCCCCAGGAAGTTCCTCAGTTTAGTTACTCATGATCATGAGTATAAGAGATAACAGTGGAGAAGAATGGGGTGGAAGAACAAAAGATAAAAAAATGAGAATGGGATGAATAATAGAAAAATATATTAAAAATCCATAATAATATTAGAATTTAAAGAAACTACAAAACAATGGAAATTGGCCACACATAAGTGCCAATGCTTTGAGAAGAGATGATGATACATATTTATAGGGAGATGAGGTGAAAGAATTCTCTCCAAAATCATCCTCCAAATGATTCCGCATGGATGTACCATTAAATTGACGAATTTGTAAAATATTTCTTCATAAAATATGTTCCATAATGTATCTTTCTTTAAACCTCCAAATATGAGATTTATTGGCCCTCGTATGTAGGATTTATGACCGATTTAATCATAGATATTTAATCTGTCCATTTGACCCACCGAATTTTCAATTCTTCAACTTCCTGTGACATTATTACCCTCAAAACTGTAGCTCCACACGTTTCCACCTTAATAAAAGTTTTTCCACATGTACTTTTGCGTCTCTACACAAAATATTAGCCATTTGGGATGAATGTTCGCGATCTTATACATTTATTACCCAGTGGAACCGTTTCTGCCTGGTGAGATGTTTCATGTTCTATATGTTTTTAGCATTCTAATAATGCCTTAATGAGAGAATTTTGACTTGAAATTAATCATGGACACGCCTTATTGAATCCTTATTCATATAGAGCTAAAATAGATTCATTTTGAGGTGTTTACGCTGAGTTGGGTTTCAGTTACAGAGGTAGGGTCCACGCTGTCCGCCCAAAAAATTTCTCAAATTAAATTATTTTTTCAGGCCTCCATATGATCGAATCAACATTATCTACTGAATAAAAAGTTTTAAGAAATAAATCAATAATTTTAAAAAAAAGAATCAAAACATTTGGAATAAAATTGTAAATTTTATTCCCAAAATAACCCTACGATAAAAATATGTTAAAATTCTAGATTGAACCACCTTTTGCATTTAAGCTCAAATTACCACTAAAACCTAAAAATGTGATAATTACCCATACAATAACACTATGGTGGGATTATGAAAAATGATTTACAATATAAAATTTATGAAAATGTGAGCTTCATCACTCCCCCAAACTTAAACATTGCACTCATGAGCAATCATCTTACATTCTAAACAAAATGCACACAACAATCAAAAATGAGAAAATATCAATGATCTTATCCAAAATAGAAGTTCATCATGTATCATATGTGAAAAAAAAATTCTCTCTTATTGTTATTTCAATAATTGAAATTTTTTCAACCTAATTAATCAATCCATGGCCTAATCACAACCTACCTCAAATTTACTTCTATGTCACTCTTGACTCAAGAAAAATTGAATCTAGAGTTATGCTCACACTTGAAAATAGCAAGCATCACCATAGGTTTGTGAAAATTGTCATCTCTCCACTGCATGAAACATGAAAATGAATTAAATCACGAGGGATCTACGTAATGTTTCAAATGATTTGTGGCTTAGTGTTGGTGGGAAAATTATTGAAAAAGTTTTCAGTCTAGAAAGAGGAGGTTGGACTTTTGAGTACAATGTATAATTAATCCAAGTGAAAACACAGTAAATTCCTCACTTAATCTTTCTTGAAAATGTGAAAAACAACACCACACCCTTTTATGACATGTTACATGAGCCAATAAGTGATTATAATGAATGATATCATCTAAGTTCTCCCTTTTTTTCAAAGCTCCAGAAAGGCCCAACTTTATTTTTTTTATTTCACTTTTTTTTTCATGGAGGATGAGCTGAAAATTGAATACAATGAATGAATGAAAATCCATGGACTTGATTTTTGATAGGTACATGAGTCATAAAATTATGAACAATGATGAATTCAAGATTATCTCAATTTTTTTTCATTTTTTTGAAGGAGAAATGGATGAAACAAATAATATACAATGAAATGACTACACATGCCCAATTATCTTATTATCCACTGCCCAAACTATTTACACACACTCTCACCACCCTTAAATGATACAAATCCCAATGAACGCACACTAATGTCCCTTTCCGCACACTCAAACTTGAAATAACAATGGAAAAATACTAAAATTACGGGTAGGTAGGGAAAAAGTGTCTTGTAATGTGGCTTAAACCTATAAGTAAATTCATGGAATCTAAGGGATTAAGAAGGATAAATGTAAAGGTGGGTATCAAGATAAAATGTGGATAGTGAAAGAGATGCCTCAATCATTTCAAATACTTTCCATGAAATCCAAAGCATCTAAAGAGAATATTCACAAATTCTGGTTCTCACACAAAATTCAAGTTTCCCTCAAGAAAGTGTGGGTATTGGGAAGAATATGTAAAAGTGGTTTAGAATACCTCACAAGATTGGAAAAATATTTTGAGTCTGTGTTTCATGGGAATGAATTTCAATAATCAGTCAAACTTATTAAAATTCATGAAAATCCATTTCAAGGGAAAAGAATTCATATCAACAATCATTTAAAATCCATTATTTCAAAAATCATTTCAAATATTTCAAAATCAATTGATGTGTAAAAAGTGATAAGAATATTCATTAAAGATCAAAAATCCTAAAAATATGATAAAAAAATGAAAAGAACTCAAGAAGAACTAAGCAGGTTGACACTCCCCTACACATAAATTTTACTACCCCTCTTTTGAACCCAAAAAAAATATAATTTTAAAGGTAGAAAATCCAAGGGAATAAAAGATACAACCTGGCATTATTTTTGAAGTGGATGCCTTAAGTTAAGATCCTAGAAGATACCACTTTAAGAATACAAGAAAGAAATGAAAATACATAAGAAAAATATATAAAAAGAATGATAAAGGGAAAATAAAAGAGATAATTCTTTGTTTAGATCTTCAAGCGGGTGCTAGGTTTTTACTTCCCTTAGTCAGACAGTTTCAGTGGATTATCCCCAATCAGAAGGTGGGTGTGGTTTCTTTCAGATAAACAACTACATGTGACTTTTCCTGGTTTCCATGAGTAAAAAAAAATAATGGAGAACCCCAAAGAATATAATAATATTCCCAAACCCTGAGAAAAAATATTTAGAGAATTTAAGGTCCAAAGTGGGTGGGAAAAGAAAATAGGGGTGCTCCCTGTGAACTTCTGTGGTGTCCTTATCTATATGATAAGAAAGTTGATAGAGAGGAGGTAGTCACACAACCACCATCTTCTGCAGATGTTATTCCTTGATCACCACTAATTTGGTGGTCTTTTTCATATCATCCAAGTTCTGCTCCATTTGTACTGTATCAAAAATTTCAGGAAAGGAGAATTCATAAAACAATTTAGTTTGAATAAGATTAAAACACGGTGAATAAAAAAAGAAAATTTCCCTTTCAAGTAAGTCAGCTTGGAAATTGATCTCTTCAGGCATGAACATTGACAACTCAATCTCAGCAGGTGCATCTTTTTCATTATCTTCCAAATCAAGAGAGAGGTAGAAAGTTTATGATGTTTCATCATCAAGGATAGGAAGATCATGATTCAAGTTATCTTCGACAAAGTTATTTCAAGATTCTTCCAAAAAATGTTAACCTCCCATCAGTGCATCAGTTGAAATTTGTACTTCAGGGACCTCCTCGAGCAATGTTTGAGTGCAGGATGATGTGATAAATTCCTTTATAAGTTCTTTCTCACCTACCTCAGGTTATTTAACATAAAAAATGATCGGTGAAATCTCTTCCACCACTCATTCTAGTTCAGGTTCCAGCTCAGGATTCGACTTATGTTCACGTATTTCCTGGGATGTGCATACATATTCTGTAATCAATTCTATTTAGCTCTCCAGGTTTTTCACTATATCACTAATCAAATGAAACTGAGCATCAAGTTCACTGTAAACATTTTCTTGAACTTGAGATTGGTCAGTCCATGCATTATAATCATAATTCGAATTCATCATGAACGAAGAATATTTTTTTAGTTTTTGAAATTTATTATTTTTCTGTTGTTTGTTTTAAATGAAATTAAAATTATTTACACAATATAAATAAAATAGTGAATTAAAACAACTTGGATCCCCGAAAAGGGATCCAATTTGATGAAGCGTTGTCGTGTGATCTCTCGAAAATATTTTTTAACTAAGTGCAGTATAGGGGCTGACCTAGGTCGTTCTCTTGAGGAGCTTTTGTGGTTAATAAATCACTACTTCTAATTCATTTTTTTAGATTCTTTATTTATAATACAAAACTAAATGAAACTGTGATTTAAGATATGAGAATTCAAGACAAAGGAAAGTAAACATGCAATGCATAATGCATCCAGAATGAATGCAGACAAAATGATGTTAGACAGAAAGGAAATATTCCTGAGAGAATCACCCAGATTGAACCTTCATCGTCTCATTATTAGTTTCAAATTTAATTAATAGACACACTCCATTATATGTGTGAATTTATTCTTCTATATGTTGTTGTAAATATACAATTCCCTCAACGATCACCGAGAGATTGCACATCAACCTCCTCGATCTAGGGAAAATATTATAGAAGAGAAAGTTTAGCCTCAGGTGGTAAGTGTAGACACAAAGGTGACATACCCACTAAGATCCTCCTTGACCTAAATCTAATAAAATAACAAATAATTAAATTTAATATGAAATGAATTGGGTTCAACAATGGATTGATCCCTCGAGAAGTTCCTCACGTTAGGTACTCATGATCATGAGTATAAGAGATAGCGGTGGAGAAGAATGGGGTGCAAGAACAAAAGATAAAAAATGAGAATGAGATGAATAAGATAAAAATATATTAAAAATTCATAATAATATTACAATATAAAAAAACTAAAAAACAATGGAAAATAGCCACACATAAGTTCCAATGATTTGAGAAGAGGTGAGGATAATATTTATAGGAAGATGAGGGGAAATAATTATTTCCAAAATCACCCTCCAAAAGATTCCACGTGGATGTCCCATTAAATGGCCGAATTTGTAACATATTACTTCATAAACGATGTTCAATAATGTCTCCTCCATTCACCCTCCAAATATGATATTTATTGGCCCTCAGATTTAGGGGTTATGACCAATTTATTTAGAGACATTTAATCTATTCATTTGACCCCCTGAATATTCAATTCTTCAACTTCCTGTGACATTATTACCCTCAGAACCATCGATTAACACATTTGAGACTTAATAAAAGTTGTTCCACATTTAATTTAGCGTCTCTACACAAAATATGAGCCATTTTGGATAAATTTTCACGATGTTATGAATTTATTATCCAATGGAATTGTTTCTTCTTGGTGGGACGTTTCATCTTCCATATGTTTTTAGGATTCCAATAATACATTAATTAGAGTATTTTGACTTGAAATTCATCATAGACGTGTCTTACTGAATTTTCGTTTATATCCATCTAGAATAAATTAGTTTAAAGGCGTGTGATTCGAGTTGGGTTTCCGTTACGGAGGTGGGGTCATCGCTGTCTGCCCGAAAAATTTCCCAAATTAAATGAATTTTTCGAGCCTCCATATGTTTGAATCAACTTTCTCTCATGAAGACAAAGTTGTATGAAATAAATCAAAAATTTAAACAAAAAATGAATCAAACCATTTGGAATAAAATTGTAAATTATATTCCCAAAATACCCCTATGAGAAAAATCTGTCAAAATTCCAGATTGAACCACTTTTTGTATTTAAGCTCAAATTACCAGTGAATCCTAAAAATGTGACAACTAACCCGACAATAAAACTATGGTGGGATTAGAAATAATGATTTAAAGTATGAAATAAATGAAAATGTGAGCTTCATCAGTAACCGACCATCCTTTATTCTTCTAATAATAATCTCTATATTTTTTTCTCTGGTATCTACTCACCTATCCATTTCAGATAATATCATCATTTAATTACTTATTTTAGATTTTTTCAACTTCTAAGATATTTTAATATTTTTTAAAGTATCCATAATCATAAAACCCATCCTTAAATCTTATTATAAAAATTAATGTATCCAATAGGGCCACTTATTATCTCATTATCTCCCATTAAAACACAAATGTTTAAAGTATTTTCAGTTATTAACAAATTTCAAACATAACATTATTATATCAAAATGAGTTTAATTGTGGAATAATTTCATCAAAAACCATTTCTCTCTAAAAAACAATGTTTTAATCCATATACATCCTCATAAAATTAGGGTTTCAGAGAATTTATAAAATTTATATTTAAACATCATTATAGCATAACCATACCTGTAATGGTTTAATCAATAATTCACATCCTTAACTTATTACTTGATATAAAAGTAAAAATAGACAACCTTGTGGACCCTTATTAAGAAAATTATTCAATATAAAACCATGGGGATTTTTTGTGATGTGTTCTTGAATATATGTTCCATAGTGTGAAGCACTTTATGACACCTTGATCGAATTGTGAAATAATAATATGTTGTTGTAGAATAACGTTTTATTTATATTTTAATCAAAAAAATGAAAACTAAATATTATGGATTACGAATAATAAACATGAAATAATCTCTAAAACATGATAACCATCCTTGTATTAAATATATAATGAAATTATATTTCATGCCTTGAGACATGAATTTTTATTCATAAATATAAACCACTTCAACATCCTCAAAATTACATGGAATTATAAAAATCAATTTACTAATGAATTTATGAGTCCTTTTATAGTATTTAAATAAGTATTTTTAGAAAACAGAAACTAAAACTCATATAATGTTTTTTTTAATTTTCATGAATCTAGGTAAACCTAGAAAAATGTTCTAGTCTGTTGGAAACTTATCTAATATGTTTTAACTCTATAAGTGGTCCAAAAAACCTTCATAATGTTCATTTCCTATTCCTAACCAACATTTCCCACAATGATGAGATACACTAAAAAATACATGACCCTCCAAAAATACACACCTATGCTAAAATTCTCCAATCCATATATTATTTATTTCTACTCTGAGTGGTTATCATACAATCCCCAATTATCCAAGTACACTATATAATATCCTAAAACAGTTCCAATCTAATGATGTTCGACTCACTAACATCAAACCAATATAATAGAAACCAATAATATCCACTATATAGTGCATTATATGGTACCATACCATTATAGGAATAAAAACTTTTATTTAAAAAAAATATATCAATGGAAACTGATGCACCAAAGAATAACTAAAATATTTAACTTAAGATCTCAAAATATTATCAATTATCTGGATTTTACTCTAATCATGACCATAAATATGTGGATGAAATGTTACGATAAGACAAAACTAGGTGCCAAAAGCATCCTATATCCCCATCAAAATCCAAGAAGTAAATCATGAATGATAAGAAAATATGATCATTTGAGGAACACTTTAAAACATCACTGATTTTTCCATGTAAATCCTTACTTGACATTATAGTGAAATGTACTCATTAATCTGTCAAAAATAAAGCATCTTAGTCAACTAATCCAGAAAAAACCATATCATCTCATAACCTCTATGCACATGACATAAACTAATCACAAGTTTAATACATATATTCATATACTTTAACTCTAAAATACCCTATAGTTAATGTAAACTGACTAGTACTCGATGATTAGAATTAAACCATTGATAGGTAGGTCACCCCACTATAAACTCATCTACTTTTATATTCCTTAAAAGGCACCAAAACTATCTATTTGATGAATAATTTATATTTTAAAAACCATAATTCTATAGTATGGATAAGCTATGTAATTCATGTAAAAAATCCTCAAGAATGATCCGAGGAAACATTTATGCAAGTCAAAAATATACTATAATAATCCACACCTTTAGATAAATCATCAAGATCATAATCAGGGAAAATATAGTCTCTCTAAACCTCAGTCTTAGAATCCCCATGATAAAAATACATCATTTTATGCACTAAGAAAGAGTAAATCTTCATCTAAAAAGATTAAATACACCAAAAACAACATTTATACCAAGAAACATAGATGCTAACTCTTCCACCATTTTAAATTTTTCCATCGACTCTTTATCCAAATCACAGTTTAATCTATTGACTAAATAATCTAACACCACATTCGTTCTTCTTAATTTATAGATAATACAAAAAATTATATGCCTTTTGAAACTCCACCCTCACCCTCTACCTAATGTTTCATTTTTTTTGTAAAATATGTACTTTAGAATTTTATTATTCTATAATACCAAACAGTTTTCTACATTTAAGTAATTCCTACACATATTTGGAGTAAAAATTATAAGACAAGTTTCTAATCATGGGTAATATAATTTCACACATTATAATATAACTTCTTGGACCCATCTTCTACAAATAATCATCTTTATATCAAAACATTTTTAAAAATCTAATGATATGAATCAAAATATACCAGATAAATAATCTCTTTATTTGGTAATAAATCAATACTATCACTCAATAAATTCTTTTTAAAACTCTTAAAATTGGTTTGGAACTCATCTGATAAATAAAAATCATATTATTTCTTATTCAAAGTGAGAAAAGGAGTAACTATTTGAGAAAACATGTGTATGAATATTCTGTAATACCCAACAAAGCATAATAAATATTGAAACTCAGAAACATTATTCGATACCCAACAAGCTGATCCATATTTATAATTTTATTTTTCCATTAAAACATCTTCCTCTGATACATCATTACATAATAAATAGACATCACATGTCCAAAATGGAAACATGGATAATTTTCTGTACAATTGATTCCTTCTCAATAATTCAAGAATAATCCCAAGATATTGCATGTGTTTACCCTTTATCATTGAATAAATAATAATTTAATTTATGAATACAACAAAAAATGGTGCAAGTATTTTTAAAAATCCAAAATTTCAATTATTATAAATTCATTTAGAGAATTTATAACTCTAAATAGTATCATCATAAACTAAAAAAACATACCGATATAAAAAAATATCATCAAAATGTACTCATCTTTGACTCTCATATGACGGTAGATATATTATAAATTGATTCCTAAGAATGAACTAATACCACTTAACTAATCAAATATATCATAAATCTAAGAATATAATGATTTTGTACCATTTCCTGGTTCAACTATTAGAATTATAAGAATAAATTGAAGCATATATCTACTTTCATGGAAAATGATGCTTGAGCTACCCATGGAGATGCATTAGGTTGTATAAATCTTTTATACAACATATCATAAATATAAACCCTCAAATACAAAAACACCATTTTCTTTATGTGATAATTCTCCATAAGAATTACTTGAGACACCTTTATATAACTCTATCTCAAACATAATCTTATAAAATGGAGGTTTCATTATCAGTTCATCTATAAAAAAATTCTCAAAATATTGTAAGAGCACATAATGATCCTACTCCTTTGAATATGATGTAAAAATATTCAAACCCATAAACTAAGATGTATTATCCAAATTCATAATGTGTAGGTAAACCAATTATTTACCTCCCTCTCCAATAAACGTCACACGATCCTCTCCATATTTAATTAAAATAACCCTTTTCTAATAATGATTCACATAGTATTTCATAATAGATACCAATCCAAGATAAACATGACATCAGTTGTCTACAACATTAGTAAATCTATATCCCATAAAAATTAATCTTTTCCATATAATAGATCAAAATGAAGACCTAATTCCAAAAAATATCAATAGAGCCTTGAATAGATTAATTTATTTCATTGGTCCATTGAACCTTTCCATTAAATTATCTAACCCATGTACATGGGTTATTAGAATAAAAAAATGATATTTTATGCTATCAAATAATCATATGCGAGTATTGAAAGTATGCAAATTGTACATCCAGCTAGCTTTGGTCCCTTTATCTCTTCCACCAATACAACATTAACATATCCAATTCCATATCCTCCACTTGAAATCCCTACCATCCCTTAAATCGCTTCTTATAAATGTTATGTGGTCCCTAAGGGAAGGTTATATCACTTGTATGAACTATATCATCTCTACCCTATAGCCTAAGAGGTGACTCATCCTGTTCCTACTGAAAGCTCCATAGAGGTAACTGATTCTAAAGTTGGATTTAGAAATTCTTGGGTAACTTATCCACCATATCAGTATGTCTTGATCTATGAGTAGAGAAACATATAGAATTAATATGAAATATATAGCCACAATGATAGAATATTAGACCTTGAAACTTTTCAATAATTATCCCATGCTCTACTGATATCTTGATTACCTTGGTGGCCAAGATCTCTTATCCTCAGATTCAATAATAAAATGAATTAAGTATTCCCAAGTCATAACTAGATGTACAAGTGTTTTTTGACCACCTTTAATATTTCATGTACTTCAAAATACATCCTCAATATATGAACATCCACATGATACTAAATCCCATGTCACAAAGGTAACAAAAAATGTTGATAATCATATTCATTGTTTGAAATCATGCTAAGATAATATTTGATGATTTTCATAAATTTGGTAATTTTTCTTTCAAACACAACAATATCAAATTAATGGATAATAACTCCTTATTTTTAGAAAATCTAAGAGTTTTAGATAGAAGTAATTTCCTAAAATTATCATAGAAGATAATACTTGATGTCATATTCTTGACACTATCCTAAACAAAAATCCTCAATAAATATATAGAATCATTAAATGGAAAGATAAACAAAACATATAACTCATATAGAGTGTATACAATATGAAAATATAGATAGAACTCATCAAGAAAACACTTGGTATACACTTCAAAAGAAATACCCTCAGACATAGGTAACTTTTTCCTCTAAGAATGCTACAATGCTCAATCATTGGTGTCTTCAATCCTCTTTCTTACTGTGTTGGAGTTGGTTCCCTAGAACAATATTTTTTTCTTTTATTACATGTATATTCGATGTATTTAATATTAATAAAACATATTATTATATATTTTTAATTATTATGCCTTCCTGTAGTGTGAAAATGTCCTAGAGTATATGTCACACAGGTAAGGTCACTACAGTTCCCCTTTACGATGAAAACAATGAGTTGATATGATGATATCCCTAAATATAGTTTTGAATCCGAATAAAGTACTATGATGGGAAACATCATATATAGTCTGTTAAGTGTGAACATTTTTAAGAATATGAGGCTTCTTCTCATGAAGTTCACACTTGATAATCTCCAAGATGAAAGATCAGGAGAATAGACCCTCCAGTAGGAATTCCACATGTTTTAGTGTCATCAGATATTACAATCTTCAAGTGTGTGTAATAGTCGTTAGACATTAATTTTTTTTCATGTTTTACCTCTTCACCACACTAGCACCAAAAGATCGATTAGAATTACCTAGATATTAAAGGAACACATATGGATCACTACTATATGGATTATATCCTTTGAACATCATAGTGAAATGAAGGCAAGCCGAAAGGGTCTTTTTTGGATGACCTATATCTACATCAAAGAAAGAGTCCCTATTTAAGGTATTTGTTTCATTTGATATTAAATAAATGAATTATAAATGTGAAATGACGGATTATACATTGGGTTTTAGGAAAGACAATATTAATTTTTGTAATATATCACCCAACACCGGAAACTTCCACTATTACTAGAACCAAAAAGTGGTATCAGATCATGATTAGGTTTAACTTTATAATTATTTAATTGAGTTTTTCATATACACAATCTTGGTTGAATAATAATTTCATGTTATTTTTTCACTAATTATATTTAAATTAATATTTTATTGAAAAACTAATAATGTTCATTCAATTTTTATTTTTCAAAGGTCTAGGAACAGATGAATAATGACTAGAGATTCCATTGGGAACAACCAAATATTACCTAGTAAGATAGGGTTACATGATGTGTAGTTTGAGTACACATTATATACCTAGTATTCTACACCTGATTATCCTTGAGATAAAAGGAATGACACAGAGTTATTACACATGGTGTACACTATGTGTTGACTGGTCAACCTGGAAAAAGGTTTTCTAATTACATAGTGTGTATAAAATATACATGTTCTGTGGTATCTATGGGCCAGTCATATAAATCATGAAATCTGTGTGGTCATTATACACTATCAAACCACATGAGACTGGAATTATGAATAATTTATGATATAAAAGTCTTGTATATGGTGTACAAGATGTTTAGTTCACAAATTCCCAAATCCGAGATACACACTGAGTTATTTAGACAAATGACCTTAGTGATACATGATGTGTAGTTGGCATGAGACATCATGTTGTCTTTAATATTAGGACATGATTATTATTTCATAGGGTTTTATAGGAACATGATACTTGGAATACATGGAATGTATCTGGCCTATACACACTGTATAATCCACCAAGATACACACTAAAGAGCCAGGTGAGTATATCAGGAATATGACTAGTAGATACATGATGTTTGTATGATACAACACCTTGAATCCCTAGGCTTGTAATCCAGATACATGACAACCATGGTACAAAGTGTGTAGTTGTATAGTACACACCATGTAGTCTCCCAATTACTTGTATAATTAAATTAGATTAAATTTAAAATTTCAAAATTATAACATTATTGATTTAATTTTAACATTAAGTGTTTTACAATTTAATAAGGCTTTTAAGGAATTTTAGATGATCAATTAATTTATTGTAATAATTCTTCAATACTATTTTCCATTAATTCCTTTATGATGGTTATATCCAAGTGGATTTTAATGGTCATTTAGATGAAAGGGATTTAATTAATTAATGCAACACATTTATCTAAATAATAAAGATTAGATAAAAAATGAATATTGACCATTTTATTTTTCAAATAAATTTTATGTATGAATTTTCATGATATTGAAAAATACCTATAAATGTGTTGGATGTATTAATTTAATTTACTTCATGGGTTTTTAAGTAGTTATTATTTAATTAAATATGAAGTCCTATGAGTCATCCCTCCCTCCATTATTATATAGGAACTGAGAGTCCATGAATATTTATGTAATTGACCTTCAACCAATCCTTTGGTTCCCCGCACATGAGTGTGAGTGATATATAATTTTAATTAATGGAGTTTCCCAAGTAATGGGGAGGCATTTCAATATGGTACCCTAATGATGCCAGTCCAGGTGTTACATAGGTGAATAGGTGGAATGTACTAACTCATGTCAAGAATGGAAACAAGAGTTATTTCTCCCTAATCCATAGGTTGATTTAACGTATTATCATTTAATAAAAAATTACATAAATATCATGAAAGATTCATTTAGTTATTTATTTATTTTTGTATATACTGTTTTTATTTTATGGATACAAGACCACAATCACAGAAATAAATGAATTAATGTGGAATGATTGAAATTATAATAAATGGATTATGTGTAAAGGTTTTATCAAGTAAATTTATTTAATTAAGTAACAACCAATTATTATTAACAAGACATGTAATGGATAAAGAGATAATATTTATTAATAATAAATTAAAATCCTTGAATTATATTTTAAGTCATACATGGCCTTACATTACTTGATTAGGAATGGTACTATCAAAACTAAGTATTCGACCAACCCCCATTAGGGCACTTACTTTTAATGTGGATTTATTATGAAGGTTATGTGTTTAATTAACCATATTAATTCAAGATAAGTATCCATTTCAAGGCTTGATGTAACTTAGAGGAAGGTGTTAAAGAAATCCAATTCAAGATTTTAGGATAGGGAAGTCTACTCAATAGTTCAAGGTTCTAAAATCCCATTTTTGGAAAATACCTACCTACCTAAATATGTTTAAGTAACATGACCAACCGTCTTTGGGGTTATTTTAAGGGGTATATCGATCCTTTATACTATAATTTCTTTATATATAAAAATTCCATGTTTAATATTTATGTCTATTAGGACTTGTTAAAATAGTGGTATATTTAATAAAATCAATTAATTTATTATTTTTTACAAATATTTTAATCAATAAAAGTACTAATAAGATACTAGTTTAATTGTATAATAAAATTAAAAGTTCTTAAACCACACTTTACATTATATATATACTGTATAAAGATAATATACTCATTGATAGTAACTTCCAAGAGTGGTTTTGATGACTTTTGTTTGTTTTGTGCCATGAATGAAAATCTTATATGCTTGAATCCTGAATGCTAGATCTACCTACCAAAGAGGTGAGTGATGAAGAGTTAGTTGTATATAATAACATTTAAGTGACATTTTATGCTAATATTTTATTATTTCATTTGTGTATAGTGAACCCATGAAGTCACATGAACACATGGATGTGTATAACATGCTTTAGCACCACCATTTCCTTTACCAAGAGAGAGATAGACAAGAATAGTTTGAGATTTATAAGGGATTATTTCAGAGAAATATTAAAGAGGGCTCCCCACATGGGCCTTATGTAATCAATATCATTGGATACATTGATTTCATAGATGTTATAGGTTTTAAACACCCTAAGGAACTAGGAAACAATGTCATTTTGGCATTTATCCCTCAAAACTTCTCTAGCTTTATTATAAATTTTAATATAAACAACATTGAGAAGTATCTTCCAGATCTTACTACTATTCTTCTTTAAGTAGATAAGGAGATAATGTGTGAAAAGAATAAATTACCTATGGTGAGAAAATTTAAATGTAAAGTGAAGAGCTCTAATACAAAAGATTCTTCACACCCTTCAACTAATAGGAATATTAAGGGATAATAAAGGAAATAAGATACCATCTACTTTTCTTATGGAAAGAAGTGTTATTTTAAGAAAACTCTACCTGAAAAAAATATTATAGGGTGATTTATGTACATTTTTTATTAGGTATAATTTAGCTATTCATACAAATTAGGTATTAGATATAACATGTGGTTCTCATGTATGTATTCAAATACATGATCCACGTTGATTTTGAAAAATTTACTCAAGGGAGGTAGATCTATGTTAATCTAACAGAGATAAACTTGATGCTATAGCTATTAGGGACTACCACCTTACATAACCTACTAGAATGATATTGGATTTAAAGGGTTGTCATTTTGTGCCTTTGGTTTTGAAAAACATTATATCTATACATAGACTTGATCCATATGGATTTATTTTCATATATAGAAATTAATGTTTATTCTTTTATAAAGATATATTTTTTATGGTAAGACACATTTATATAACGGTATTTATGTGTTAGATTACACAAAAAAGGTAATGAAAATTGATAATGAAACTTCTTTAAATAAATCATACCAAACCCAATTATGGTATCACCGACTAGGTGATGTAAACAAAATTCACTTGACTAAATTATACCAAGCTGGATATTTATATTATTTTCAACTACAAAAACTTGGTATATGGCATGATTTTTTATTAGGAAAAACTAAATATCCCCATTTAGTGGAAAAAGTGAATGGGAAAAAAGAAATTCTCGAATTTGTTCCTATAGATGAGTATGGACCATTTCCTATTGAAAAAAGTTGTGGGTATTCATACTTTGTAAAATTTACTGATGATTTTAGATATGGATATGTATACTTAATAAGATATTCATCATAATATTTTGATAAATTAATTGAATTCATGAATGATATTGAGAACCATCTTGGTAATAAGATTAAGAAATTATGCTTAGTCTATGGGGGAGAATATCTTAATAAAGGCTTCATTTATTTCTTATTGGAGTTTTGGATACTATCTCAAATCACTCCTCCATATACACCTTAGTGGAATGGTTTAACTGAAAGGATAAACCACACCTTGTTGGATATGATGATATCAATGATGATTCATGCAAGTATTCTATTATGCTTTTGGGGATATACATTACCAACAACAACACTAATACCAATCCAAGTTCCAAATAATGTAGAATATGGTACACCATACCATTTATTGAATAGAAATAAACACTTGTTATCATACATACATTTGTGAGGTTTTGAATCATTTGTTAAAGACTATTCGGAAAACAAACTTTAACTCTAAGTAATAATGTGTACCCTTATAGGATACCGAAAAGAAACAAGGGGATATTACTAATATGACTCCTAAAAAAAGGTAATAGATAAAACATGCCATTTTTCATAAGAGGGAGCACATAACTAAAAGTGACAGTGGGAGGGAGATAGAATTTGATAATGTTGAGGCTCAAGATACACGATAGTTGGCATATTTGTAAATTCCCCAGAGCCCTATAGATGAATATGATATTCTAGAGACATAGGTACTATATAGGATTACAATAGATGTTAGAGTAATAGAACGTTATGATTTTCTAGTTAATAAGGATGGAATCTCATTATTTTTTTGATACTAATGACTCTATAACCTACAAGGAAGTAGTTAGTGGAAAAAATATTCCAAGTGGAAAGAATCCATGAATTATGAAATGGATTCCTTATACCAAAAACATGTATAGATGTTGGTATATCCCCTTATGGATGTAAATCCCATTGGTTTCAAATGGGTATTCATGATGAAATTGGACATGGAAGGACAATTATATACCTATAAGGTGAGACTGGTTACAAAATGGTTTAAATAGTGTCAATACATTGATTATGAAAAATTATTTTCATAAGATTCAATGATGAAATATATATTAATTATGATGGTCATTATAGCTTACCATTACTATGAGATTTGGAAAATGTATGTCAAAAAAACATTCCTTAAAATGTACCATCAAGAAGATGTCTATACGACAAAACATGATGGTTTTGTGCTCCAAAGGATGCTAGCATGATCAGAAAATTACCAAAATATTTTTATGGATTAAATAAATCATTTTGGTCATGGAAAATTCATTTTTATGAAGACAAAATGGAATTTAGTTTCATAAAGAATGAGTACGAGTCTTGTGTCCATGAACTGTTCAGTGGGAGTGTGGTTGTTTTGTTAAAAAGATATGTTGATGACATATTTATCACTGGAAATGAAATACCTATCTTACAGTATGTTAAGGCATGGTTGAATAAATAATTCTCTATAAAGGACTTGGGAAAGAATACATATATTATTTGGATCAATATCCATCCTGATATATCAAAGTGGTTTCTTGGCCCAATTAAAAGTACATACATTGAAAAAATACTAAAGATGTTTTGTATTGAAAATCCAAGAGGGGACTGTTTCAAGCATCATATGGAATTCATCATTCCAAGAAAATGTGTCCTCAAAATCATGAATTAATAAATATAATGATAAGGATTCCGTACAAATCAGAGAATGGGTTAGCCATGTATGTTTTTCAATGTACTAGGATAGATGTCTCCTACGCACTAAGTGTTGTAGGAAGATATCACGCTGACCCAAGTGACCTCAATTTTATGATAGTCAAGACTATCCTTAACTATATGAGACATAATATGAATATGTTCCTTGTTTATGGAGGATATGATGAACTAGTTTTCAAAGGATATGTATATTTTAGTTTCCAAACTGATTAATATGTAATGAAGTCACAAGCAAGAAAATTATCACATTGAATGAAGGTGTTGTGAGAAGGAAGACATTAAAGAAGTATATGGTCACATATTATACATTAGAGTCCAAGAAAATTGTGGATTCAGTGGTATCTAAAGAGTAAGTATGGATTCAAAAATTCATCTAAGATCTTCACATGTTACCTAGAGGTAAATATCGTATCACACTCTACTGAGATAATACTGTACTAGTGGATCTCACAAAAGAGATATTGTCACATCAATAGATGAAGCACATGCATCAAATGTATCATCTCTTGGGATATTTTTCTCAGAGAATTGATGTTGTAGTATGTTTTATTTACATATAAGACAACATGGGGGGGGGGTGCCTTGACAAAATCCTTGTATAAGATAAAACATGAGTATCATGTGAGTTCAAATGGAATAAAAGTCACATGTAGTTGTCTCTTTTACAAGAGGGATTTTATCGGATTTGGTCTCCCAGAACTAACTATTTTTACATTTATTAAATTTATATTTGATGTATTGAATATTAATAAAACAAATAATTAAATATTGTTTATTTTTCTACATGAAACATACAAAATAATGTCCTTGAGTGTAAGTTGCATTGATAAGATCATAGCTTCTCTAAGCATGTGTACTGGTCCTTTGACTTTAATATTTTCATTAATTCATTTCATAACTCATGAAGATAGATTTTATTATGACAACTATGAGGACATATGTTCATAATGAGGTAGGGAATATTGGATGAATCATGATTGACATGTTATTAATGGATAAGTTGAGGATGGATTTTTCTATTCTATATTTATGAAAGCTGATGTCTTAGACCTTTTATTGGAATATAACAATTACCCAAAATTCCATGGACATAGTGTAACAACAACTTTATTTGAGATAGTCAAATAATAATGTATCGAGAATATAGGTTGGTGACCGAGATATGAAAACTGATTGATGAGGTGTCTTGATAAAGGGGTTATAATAAACTGCAGGAAATCATATATGGTTATCATTATTTTTTCATTAATATATTTCTATTGGGTTCCTTGAATTGTTTCTAGATATTAATCTTAGACTTTAGGCAATCCTGCCTAATTCCAATGAGAAATAATCCTAGAGGGTAATACATTAAGTGTTTCTAATTATATTGATTAAAATCTATTTAAATTTAATTAATTGATAAAATATTATTCTCAATACTGAGGTATAATTTTAGTCATTTTTTTATCAATAAAAAATTAATATTTATGAATGAAATAATTAAATTAAATATTTATTTGGGTGTTCAGTAAATTCTAGGGGAGTTCTAATGGACCAAGACAACATCCGATGAAAAATATTAATTGACAATACAGTTAAAAAATATTTGTCATTCTGAAAGTTGTAATGGAATAAATAATAATAATAATATTATTATATGTCATAAGGTTTATTAAATATTATAATATTATTTAAGGGTTGACATGAAAATAAATAATATTTTAACCTAAATATTAGCTCTATAAATAGAAATTAATGTCTATTGTGTATTTCATCCAAAAAATCAAAATATATAATTATTGCACATAATGAATTATTTCTCGAATTATCCTTATGTATCCATCTAAAGAATGAGTAAAAAAGAGATATTACTTAAAGACTAAAGGAAAAGTGATAAAAAAACACAAGATAATCACTTCACCACACTTTCATTTAGTGATTGTCAGTATTTACTCAGAGATTAAAGGAGCACATGTGGATAATTGCTAGAGGGGTTATACCCTTGGATCCTCACAATTCAATGAAGGAAAACAAAAAGGTTCATTTGGATGATCAATATCTACATCAATGAAATAATCCTCAGATCAGGTATTTGTTTATTCTAATATCGAATAAATTAATTAAAAATTTGGCATGAAAGATCCTCTAATGGGTTTCTGGGCAACTCAATACTAAAAGAAATTTTAATATAACTCCCACCACTTCATTCTTCCAATATGTCCAGAACCAACAAATATTTGGTTCATGTTGCACCTCCTCTGGCTCAATAGGATGATGTTATCATAATTCTCATTAAAATATCTATGATGAGACACAAGTCCATTGAAATCACCTAATATAAATTGATGTTTTAGAAATAAAAACACACCATGGTTCACCCTACATGTTCCATTCTCCTGTTGAAAACAGACAGATTCATCATGACTTGAATCTATATGATGGATATACATTAATAATATAGTACTATTTAAATATAGAAATACCCCTTAAGTGTATCTAGTGGACAATAAATGACACTTCATAGTAATATGTCATCCTCACATATTTTTTGTGTGTTTCTTGGTTTAAAATGTATCCTAAGATTATATTCACAATTTCCTTACCAACCGTGGGTAAAATCCTCCCAACTTCGTACTAAAAACTCTTTCATAATAAATATCACTTTGATACAAGTTTTTTATGACCAAAACATAGTGATAATCCTTTTAAGATAATAAATATTCCAATTATGACACAATACTCACCTTTAATAGAATTGGGGTTGGTTACTCATGCTAATAACATATATCACAAAAATGGGAAGCTTTATAATCTATAAATTTGGTCTCTATCATTGAAATAAATATAAAAAAATAAATAAATGTACATATAAGATGTATAATAATGCTATAAATTAATAGTGTTGTGGAACTCACAATAAACCCTAAATGTATACCATAATAGTATAATGAAACTACCCCTCTAAAACCTCTTTATCCAAATCTATCAATGAAAAATGCTTCAACAAACATGCTCCTGGGAATATGAAATATAATATATATAGAATAATGTTGTGCATAAATAAACTATGTAGGTTTCTTCACCAAATCATGTTTCAATATGTTTAAAGCTTAATGATTCCTCTAAGAGATGATGAAATTAAATAATATAACAAATAAATAAGGTTCCCAAGGTCTATCCATATCCCATCACAATTTTTATCACTATAAAATTATATAAAATATGTCACTCACACTATGATTGAACCACAAAATAAGACCCCCTTTCCAACTCCCACAATCAATCCAAACAATGTTCTCAATGTCAAATATCACATATCTAAAATTATGAATATAGTCTTGGGAGAGAGGAAACTAGAAATAGACTTGTTGGACATCCAATAATATCCACCCCTTATTGGATGTTGGTCATTAAAAACCTTACTTTTTTAGTTATGGTATCATAATAGATTATGAGTGTGCATCACCGCTTAAATAATACAAGTATATAACGATAGACATAATTCATATCATAATAATCTCACAGATCACAAAAATCTACTCTAGGTCATCACGAACCATTGAAAGGAATTAATACCAAAAATTATAAATACTGATTTTACTTAGAATGACCATTGATAATTACATGAAATTTAACAACAAGCATCATAAATATTTTCTCATAAGAACTATTTGTAACTACCTTGAATTTAATTCCATTCTCATTACTTGTAAAGTAACCACATCATTACTCTACATCCATATCCACATCCATATCAATATCCACAAATTTATCCATATCCATTGACATATACATATCCATATAAATTATATATTTTTAGACACCATCATTATCTATAGTTCCAAAGCATTCACTATTATTAAATTATAACTTGTAAATAAGAATGGATTATATAGTTTCAAAATTTATCTGGTACGGTTAATAAGTACACCCTCATAATTCTATAGAATTTAAGCTCACTGTTCTAACGTCTAACCTATAAACTACTCTCTACATTTTATATACTATTTTAAACTAAACATATAAAATATGTGGGATGTCTATAAATATATAATGAGTTACAATACACCTATGTGGTTTATTCGTGAACTTCATGTGGATTTTGTTATGAACTTTCATGAATTTAGATTACCCCAATTTATGTATTTGGATCTTAAAATTCACCAT
Source organism: Viscum album (assembly GCA_963277665.1). Lineage (NCBI taxonomy): Eukaryota > Viridiplantae > Streptophyta > Magnoliopsida > Santalales > Viscaceae > Viscum > Viscum album. The sequence continues at coordinate 2,107,417,451 of OY728156.1, read as the reverse complement.
CTAGTGTGTGACGTGGTCTCGATGGAAATATTTAATGACCCATAATTTTTTTAAAATTAATATATCACCACCTCACACTCTAATTTATAATAAAATCATATATTTAATATTATGAAAGAACACCATTTGGTATCATATCACCACTATGAATATTAAAAAAAAATTCATAAAATTTTAAAAAAATTATCATATCATAAAAACATTTTCAATAATATTATTATTGTTTTTAAATACATTATTGATCCTTTAAAAACAACTTTTCAAATTCATTTATGAAATCAACTAATATAAAAAAAAATTAAATCAAGAAATTTCTTTTATTCTTCAAATACATAAAATGATTTTCTATGTTGTTATGTTTATTTCTTTATTCAAAAGTAATATTATAATTATTTGTTATATTGAACATAAAAATGAGAGAGGTACTAAAAAGTATATTTTAAATTTTATGATAATATTTTGTAAAAAAATTTAGTTAAAAAAATAATACACTATTTTTTATAAATAATCCATTTTTCATCAGTTCTTACATTATATGTCAATATTTTCTCAGAAACCCCAAAAAAAATACATAGGTCTCTACACTCTATCAAAACAGAATATATCAATTAAAATGTGAGGAACATAAAAATAAACTCAATAAAGTGGTCTCAAATCAATAATAAATTCTAATATAATTAACTTCTGAAAATAAAAAATGTTGTGTAGAAATATTGTGATGTATCACATAAGAGTCACTCAAAGAGAAAAATTCATTAATAAAAAGTATTTAAATCCTCAATAATTATAGTAAATTTCATAATAATTATCTAAAAGGCAAGATATAAAAAATTATCCAATACAAATAAGAATAATATTAAAAGTAGTGATAAGAAATTAATGGAAAATAAAAAAGAAATATTCTTAGAATATTCATAATGTATAGAGTAACTAAAATTAAGAAAAAGGTTAATAGATGAAATGTATCAAAAAGTTTATATGAAATATTTAGATAAAAATTAATTTAAAATTTTAATATGGATAAATATATGTAAAAAGTGAGAAATTACAAAAGGGAAGACCGTAAAGAGAAAAAAAGATTAAAGGACATTTCAAGGTGCATAATCAATTAAAAAAGAGAGAATTTTGGAATAATGTTTAATAGTCACTAAAATAAGATAAAACTAGAATTATATTCATTAAAATATTATAATATTAATAACATAAAATAATATAAATAAAAAAGATCACATTTATATAAACCAAGTTTCTTTAAGGAAGATTCACTATACCCGAAATTTCGACCCACTCAAATATTCTTTAACTCTTGATGGAGCCCACAAGATAGTAACATTAATTTTTTTTTGTTAATGAATAATAAATTTATAAATATGTGTTGTGTGATGATGTTAGATGCCAATGAATAAGTATGTTTAATTTTGAGTTATAACTTCTAGAGTGTATAAGATAATTCTCGTGCAGTTTTCCATTTACATTTTTTTGATGATCCATTCATAAATTTCCAAATTAACATACTTTGGTTGTTTCTTAGATTTATTGAATGTTCATATTCAAGGAAGTATCATATACATATAAACATATTATAATTTATATTTTAATATAATTACCACAATTATTGAAAATATGGTTGATGAAAGCACTATAGACTAAATGTTTCAAATGAGTTTGAAAAGGTGGATGCAAGAGGGATTGAGTTAGGATAACTATGAATAGAATGGGGAATAGTGATAATAAAACCAAATATTATTAATCATGAAATTGTTCTTTATTAAATTATTCATATATCTTGAAATACGTATTGAAGAAGGATAAGTTCATAGGTAGAAGTGTGGAGGTCGTTGAGATCCCTTTAAACACTTAAATACGAGTAATCAAATATTATAAGGGTTTGGAAATGAATTTGAATATATTTTGGAATATATAAATAGTTTAAAAATTCATTTATGTTATTTAAATATATTTAGTTGTGATTTGAGATTCCTTAATAAGGCTTGAATACGATATGAGTTGAATTGAATAAGTTCTAAAACTCATAGTTTGTTGTGAAAATTTGGTAAGGGAATACTTAATGTCCCCGAGAAAAAATATTAACAAATTAAAAACCTCATTATAATATATAATATATTTTTTAACATCCATAAGATATTTGAATAGAATAAAAACATAATTTCTAAAAAAATTATTAAATTTATAATTTTAAAAACCTTATATAAGGGTTCCTTGGCCTAATATGTAAGAATCACTTAGATATAGAGATGATAATTGGAAAATGATTTTATGCACTAGGATACATTATATATTTTTATAGGCTTATCAAGAAATATAGTAAATAAAAAAACTTTAGGTCAATGTATATGGGTTAAAATAAGAATACACACGATCTAGGCTATAGTTCATATAGAAATATGGATAAGGTAAAAAACATATGTCCACATGAAAGGATTTTTGATACAATATATAAGGGTATAAAATTTTAAGTAATTATTGGTCAATAGAAATTTTAAAAATTATTCAATCCTTATATTGATAAGTAATATTAAATTCAAATGTTTATTGAATATGAATGTTTATGATCTCTCAAAGTATAATATGTAAGATTTTACTAGTGAGAGAAATGTGAGTTTTTTTAGCATTAAAAGTCAGTCCATGTTAAAGTTTGTAACATTCTATAACTTTTTTTTGGTACTCCCTTAAATTTTTTTGATCTCCTTTTATTATGGTCTTGTTTTGGTGTTTTTCTAGGAGATTTCGGAAATTTTTGGAAGCTTATTGGGAAGTTTATGGTCGGCGAACTGTTTTCCCAAACCACACGCCCCCTATTGAAAACCATACAAACATGAACATTGGGGAATCCATGGTTAGTACACATTTTCCCCAACCCTCTGTCCGTATAGGTAAAAGTACGCAACCCAAATAGTTTTGGTGCATGGATAGCACATGGATGATACATTATTTCAACTAAACATAAACCTCCCTACATATAATCGTGCACATGGGAGTTTTAAGTTCTGAAATTAATTTTAAAATTCCAAACCCACCATTTTAATTTCCTAATCACCCCACTCCATCCGAATATGATTTATTGGGTTTTGAGGGCCCTCAAAAAGTGGTTTTGTCATATCCAAACCCCTACCTTGGGGGATCAAAGTGGTGTTGATCTTGATCGATATCCTCCAGGTAAGTGTACTCTATCTTATTTAGTTTCTTCTTGTATATCTTCCTATAATCCTTATAAAGTGTTATATCATCATGTTTTTGATGAATCTAAGCTTCATTTCAATGGATCTAATCCTTGTATCCGATTAATATATATTATTCACCTTTGATAGTCATTAGAATCCCCATTGTGGGTGTTAATAATTTGGTTACAATGATTAATGTTAGGTGGTTCCATTTGTGATTTTCCATGAAATTTAAACCTAGAATTTATTGATTTTGATTGAATAAATTTTAATTATTTTATAATACTTTGATTTGATATGATCTGAAATTGGAATTTGAAATGGAATATATTATGAGAAAAACATTTAATTCCAATGTTATTTTTCCTATTGGATGAATTTTGAAAGTGATATAATTGATGAAATGATTTAATATTTGTTTTAGTAAAATTAGTTATATTTAAATGATAAAAAACCAATCGTTGGTTTTGGATTTAAAAGTCAGGAAATGATTAAAAACCCATGTTTATGTTTTAAAATTTAATTGGTAAATTGAAATTAAAAAATGGTAAATTGAATTTAAAATTATGATTGATTTGAAATTATATTATTTTCCCATTATTTATTGATTTTTTGAGCACATACGAGCTATGGTAGTTAATGGGTTATTTGGGACAAGCACATTTGGATCTCGATCACCAAAAAATGGATTAATGATGAAAAATACAATAAAAACCTTTTATGGAATGATTATCCCCGATGGGATATTGACGAGTCATATTTGGCTTGTGCCTAAGGGATATGTTCACAAATTTTTAGCATTGATCACTGATTTGAGACATGTGAGGATCCTATATCTATAAAGTAACATACTTCAGGGAAGAAGACCATGGTAATTTTTGGTATGTTTTAGTATATATTCCATTTATAATAGTACTATTTTACTCATGAAAAATGATTTATATAAATACTTTCATATAAAATGTTTATTTAATCTATGTTTGAAATTTTTTCCATCAATTAAAAAGAAATAATGTTTTGTTTTAAATATAAAAACCATATGTTATTCCATGTCTTGTTTTTTTAAATTGAATGAATGATTGGTTTTTTAATATGGAATCTACTAAGGAAAACATGATGAGACCCTACTGAGATTTATAGGTCACACCTTACCATTTCCTTTAGAAATTTGTAGACCTTCGTATTCCAAGTCTAAGAAAAGTTAAATCTCTTCTTGGAGGAAGTGGTTATTCATGATCTTTTGGGCTTAGAGTGATGGAGGTGACCGGTTGAGATGTAATCCACTTATAAAGTGTGATTTTTGAGTTTTATCTTGTTATATATTATGTAAATTTATGATTTACTACTATGTGTTTTGTTATATATTTTTAGTTTCTGGTACATTATCCATTTTGAGTGTTGATCATACTGAATTTTAATATTTTATATTATTATGTTTTTTTGAAAAATTGTTCCCTCACTTATCTTGTATAATGCCTGGTTCTAGTCATCAACACATTGGTATTGGGAAAAAAATTTGGGACATTTCATTTATAGCTACAATATTAGGGTACCAGGGTTTCTGGGATGGTTTTTGACAATGTGGTATCATAGGTTTGGGTTATACATATTTCCTTGATGTCAGTATGTGGTTTGGGAAGTATTTTTGGGACTTAGGAGGTTGTTATGAGTGATTTCTTAGATATATATCATCCTAATGGGCGTTAAGTCACTATGGGTGTTTTAGGAAAGGCATATTTAGGAATAAATTGATTTGATTATATTCTTTTCCCTACATTTTATTTTGGTATGTTTAAATCCAAACCATGATATCTTATCAGATGTGATTGATATTCTGGTTTCTTTTGTTTGAGTTGTTGATCTGAGTAATATTCTAACTTTTTCAGTTTTGTATGATAATATTGTGTAGAAAAATGACACCCAAAAATAATTTGAACCAGCTGCATGAGGAATATTTTTGTGAGAAAAAAATAATAAAATCCTTCGGAAGACTAAAATCATGTTTTGATTATTGTGCGTGCTATCCATTCCTTAGGAAATTCTGCTACACCAGTTCCTGTTCAGGCTCCAATTGTGGAATCTCAATGTGATGTCTCCTTGAATCATGATCAATAGTTCCTTCACTAGAAGCCACCAATGTTACAAAGCTCTAATGATCCTAAATATTCTAAGGATTTGTTGAGAAAGATAGATATTATATTAAATTTCTTGTAAACACCTAATTAGATTATGGTGAAATATGACACCTTTAAGATATAAGGGTGTATTAGGTGATTGTGGGATTCGATGGTTAGGGAGAAGAAGCACGAGGGTTTAGAGTGTAAGTAATTTAGTGTTCTTTTCACTAATCAGTTGTATCTATAATCTTTCGTTTAGGATAAGGCTATATTGTCTTTCAACCTCCATCAGGATAACAAGACTGTGATAGAGTATGAAAACCACTTTGTTGAGCTTGTGGAGTTTCCACTAGAGTTCATATTGAACGTGAAAATGAAGACATGATGGTTTTCGATGGGTTATTGATATAATGTATATTCATAGTTCTTATTATTGAATCTCTCTTCTTATGATAACATGATGGAAATAGAATTTATAGTCAAGCTTGACCAGGATGTGAATTTGGGTTAATATGAGTTACTTTTTGCCTAAGTAGAAGTTCTATGATTTACATGAAAGTAAATAGGAAGTGTGATGAGTCTTTTTTTGGTTTTCGATAAGAGGGATCCACTATACCTCCTATAGCATTGGTGAGGGACCCTTTGACTTTCTTCTAGTGTAGAAAGCTAGGTCATTAAAAAAGGTATTTTATTGAGGCAACAGAGATATGAAGTTCATGGGGATGCTCAGGCCAGTTGAAAATTTTTATATCATTTTCCCCATATAGTGGAATGAGATCATCATCACCTAAATTTCATATGTTTAATTTAATGTTTCTCAAACAAAGGGGTTCCAACCCCAAGCATCCATAAAAAATCTTTTTTTACACGATGTAGGAGTCTCGACAGGTAGTTGATATAGGTCCATCGATTGTGAGAGGTATAATCTCTACAAATTTATCATTAGTGTCTTTTTTATTTAATACTGGTGAATCTCACTCTTTTAGATGAAATCGTATTGTGTACATACTAAATCTACATATCAAAATTTTGTCTTATGTTATGGATATTATTACTACACCCCTTAGAATGTAGAGAGAGTAGGGTATCCATTGTCTTTATTGTGTTTTCTATGTGTTAAAAGTCAAGATTACATGGAATTTTTTGGTTGTCAATATGAAACCTCTTGATTTCATATCCTGGATGGATTAGATCATTTCTAATAAATTACATATTGACTTTTATCTTTGGTGGGTCTCCTTTACTATTCCAAATGGGGTTTGCTATATTTTTCAGGGAAAATGGGACCTGAGGTCGAGATGAGATAGAACATGTTATATAGAGTTTGGAGAAGTAATATCAGTGTTTTATTTTGATCTAGAGTAAGAATCATTTAGTAGTGATCTCCCTCCCATTTTCATTGAGTTTCTAGATTCATTTATTTTTGATTTATCTAGCCTTCAACCAATAAGAGTTTGAGTTTTCTATTGATTTAGTGGTTGATGCTCAACCGATATCTATTCCATCTTACCATATGGCACCAGCTAAACTGAAAGAGTTGAATACTAAGTCAGATAATCTTTTATAGAAAGGGTTTATACACATGAGTGTGTCACCTTAGGTGACTTCTATTCTATTTGAAAATAAATATGATAGAACAGTTTATCTCTATATTGATTAACAAAGCTCTATTGGGTTGTGGTAAAGAACAATCATCATTTTACATGGATTGATGATCTGTTCAACTATTTTAAAGGGGAGTAGTCGTTTTCAAAGATTTATCTTTGATCTGGTTATCACTGGTTTAGAATAAAAGAATTTTACATTTGGAAGAGCAGTTTAAAAAGTGGGTATGGCCATTATGAGTATCTTATCATTCCATTTTTTCTAACAAATTATCATACAATATTTATGGATTAGATTAATATGATATTCATTGAGTACCTTTATACATTCATGGTGGTATTTTTGGATGACATATTTTTTTACTCAAAATCCATGGAGAACCATGTGTTTCATCTTAGAGTAGTTCTGTAAATGTTGAGAATTCACTGAATCTATGAAAAGCTATTGAAATTCAATTTATAGATTTGGAAAGTGAAGTTCTTGTGACACATGGTCTCAAAAAATGTCATCTAAATTTACAAAAAAAGGTGTACGCTATTTTTTCATGGTAATGGGAACATAATATTTTTGAGATTTAGAGTCTCTTGGATCTAGTGGGTTATTATTTCTTATTCATAATGGATTTCTGGATGTTTTATTCATCAGTGACCACTCCCTCTTGGAAGGGTGTAAAGTTAATTTGGGATGAAAAATTTCAAAGTAATTTTTTTGAGTTGAAACATATTTTTACTTCTACATCGATGTTGAATCTTCTAAAGAATAAGCATGACTATGTGATATTTTTTGATGAATCTAGATTGGGTTTGGGATGTGGTTTTGTATGTGATGATCACATGCTAGCCTATGGATCTTGGTATCTTTGGTCACACGAGAAGAACTATCCGAACTATGAAATTGAATTCATATCCATTATGAATGCGCCTAACAGTTCCAAATACTTTGTGTAATGTGAATGGTTTACCATGTGTTATAATTGCAAAGTGCCTGATTTATATATTTTCTTAGAAATATTTGAATCTCCACCAGTGGCATTGGGTAGATTACCTACAATCTTTCAATTTAGAAATTTCTTATACCCTGGGTTCATGGAATGTTGTCTTTGATTCATTTTTTATTAAAATACCAACCCAGAATGTAGAAGAATCCTGAAAAGAGTTAAATTTGGTGGATCTATTTCCATAGTTTCAATTAGCTATCTATAAGAATGATTCTGAGGCAATTTTGGACAGTGTTTAGTTTACCTCTTCCCTTCCCAGGTTGATTATTCAAGATCAACAATGTGATGAAGATTTATGTTTAATTAGGGAATCTCTTTATGGTGGGAAGACTATTGGTGAGTAGAAATTATCTTCTAAATAAATCATATGTTTTTTGAATTGGTGTTTTGTGTCTTTTCCATGATAAACGTTGCAAATAAGGTTTCCATAATTTGTAGTGATAAATTGATATTGGAACCTTAAATATGTCCTATGATATGAAATAATGATTCTAGTGACCAAGTATGAGAAGAGACATCACTAACATTGTTTAACATTGTCATAATTTCCAAAAAGTCAAGTTTAAGCATTAGAAACCATCGAGTACTCTCCAAACCCATCCAGTGATAACTTAGAAGTGGGATGAGACCATTGTGGGAATTGTGGTTAGCTTTGCATTCTCCACTCAATGAAAGAATGTGATATGGGTTGTGATTGATCAACTGACCAAATCATCTCACTTATTACTAATTTGGGATACAACCAATGTTGAGTATTTGAGAAATATATATTTAAAATAGAATTTTAACTTTCACATAGTTCCATGTAATATAGTCTTTTCTAGAGATATCCATTTTATATCTTATTTTTTGTGAGACCATTAGGTGGAAATTGTATCTCAAGGCCATTTTATTATGATATACCATCTATAAATAGATGTCCAGATATAGATAGATATATAGATTATTGAGTATATTCTTCATTACTTTATCATTGATTTTGGTTGAGTTTGGGATTTCCATTTGGGATTGGTGGAGTTTTCTTAAAATAATAGTCATAAGTCCAAAATTTGGATGGCTCCTTTTGAGGCCATGTATGGCCATCCTTTCAAATATCCATTATGTTAGTTAGATATTACAAAAAGTTATTTGGTTGGAATGATCTTGTTGCAATATATAATATAAAATATTTAGTTTATTCATCAGATAATGTTGACATTTTAGAGTTGGTATAAATCCTATATTTATCTTCATCATAGACCATTGGAGTTTTTTATTGGTGACTAGGTGTTCTTGAAATTTTCATCTCAGTTGGCTCATCACTGGGTTAAGAAGAAATAGAATCTTTGTCCTCATTTTGTTGGACTATTTGAGGTCATTGAGAAGTTGGATAATGTGACTTACCATTTAACACTCCCACCATATTTGATGTCGATACATAATGTGTCCCAGATATAGTAACTTCAAAAGTATCATTTAGACCCATATTATGTTCTAAGATAGAAAGATCTTAATGTTGTGTCTCATTTATCCACAACTGAACATCCATTTAGGATTTTTGATTCTAATAAAATGGTACTTCAAGGGAGGGTGATACCTTTGGTTCATGTACTATGGTAGTTTGGTTTAAATATAATGATACTTGGGAGAGGAAGGATCTTATGAGAGAGTAGTTCACTCATCTCTATGATATAGAAACCTCATTAACGGATTACTAGGGACAAAAAAGATTTTATGGTGGGGAGGCTGTAATGATCAATTAATTGTCTTCATGCATTCCTTAACCCTTTTTTTGATCTCCTTTGAGTAGGGTCTTATTTTTGGTTTATTCTAGGATATTTTTGAAAAAAATTAAAAGTTGGTATGGAAGTGCATGGTTTGAGAATGGTTTTCTGAAACCATGTGTCCCTAGTGAAAAATATGCACCTCTGGATGGTGGGGAATGCACGGTTGGGACACAGTTTCCAAAACTATGTATAATATCCTAGACCTAGATGCCACTCAATAGTGCCTTAAGCCTGATTAGCTACATATCCTCAACCACATCTCTCTAGAGGCCAGAGGCTACCAGATAGTAGCAAGGGACTTGGGTGTGTCCTTGGGGAGACTATACTCTGACCACCAAAATGTATCATAATGTAATATAAATGACAGATAGATATAGGAATTAGTAAAGAATTAATAAAATAGATACACATTATGAATAGACAACAATATCAAATGGAATATCATATAAAAAGACGATGATACATGTCAGATGTATCTAAAAATCATCAAAAATAGGCACACAATTGCACAATACAATTCATGTACAATTTTACAAAAATTTCTAAAAGTATCCTAGCTAGAACCACGAGCCATAGCTTGGACCTGTGCTCCCCTTCTCCCAAGAAGTAATCAATAACCTGTAGTAGGGTGCTTTCCCTTATCCATACCTATAATCAAATTGACTATTTAGGTACCCAATGCTGCCCAAATAGGGTGTGATACTAAATCCTAGTAGGCAACCACCCAAGGTCAAGTGTCATCTAGTCAGTGAATATATATAAAAATAGTGTGCATGTTTTAATACAATGTGAACATGAAATACTGAAAGTAAACATCCAATAAAATCTAGGTTCTTATTTATAATAAATTTCATTTATTGATTCAATTACATTTAGTAATTTTTTTTGAGACCTAGCATATTCCTCAGTATCCCCCGTGAATATATGATCAAAGTATGCCAAGACAGGACATCCATAAAGTGCAAGACCAAGAACAAATCCAAGATTGTGATTTGTACTCATATACATGTCTCACAATTAATGTCATTCATTATTCACTTAAAAACCTAGTCTTGTCCATGTAACTCCTAATTTGGAGTCCAAGTATCACTCTTGGTATAATATAAATTGATACCCCACAAGCCTATCTATGGAAACCCTCACAAGAACCCATGTATCTCTCTATGTGTGGTATAACATCACTTACACTCAAATCCATCCTTGGCAGTCCACTAAGGGATACCAAGTATCATCCATGGCATAATTATCAAATTCCTCTTGAGTCCGTCCTTGTAAATCCACATGGAATTCCAAGTGTCACTCGACATATTATAATCATCCCCCATGAGTCCATCCTTGGAAAGCCATATCAAGGGTCAAATTTTCACTTAGGAATAAGAAAGGTACAAGATAATGGATTCCATACATGGAATTCATCATTTAATCCATCTATCACCCAATATATATTAACATTAACTATCATGCAGAACAATTTATTCATTTTAATATAATATTGTAAAAAAAAACCCAAAAAACAAATTCATTTCATTCTCACCTAAATAGGTTACTCAATTCATTGCTAATCATAAAGGGATTTTTCTTTAGTTTACTTACAAGGGAATTTAATTTAAAATGGAAATTCATTATTGAAATCCCATGAAAAGGGGTAAGGGGAACCCCAAAAGTGTCCAATGTGATATTCCATCATAATTACATATTTAAATACACAACACACCCCAAGGGGTGGCTCTACTCAAGGGTATACACTATTTAACATTATTCAAGGGGCCTCATAAATTGAGTATGCTATACATATCAATTAAAATTCAAGATTAGATTTCATTTCAATGTACTTCTTGAGAATTAGGCATCCAACACAATGACATATATAAACACTTAAACTTTGAACTAAAGGCATGGGACCATCTTCCTCATACTCATATGAATCTCATCATATAGTATCTAACATTAATTTGGCATGGATCAAAATAAATATAAATAAAAGACCTATTACTTAATATAGGCCATATGATCCTAAATCTAAATAAATTTATAGATGGGAATATGAACGATGAAATATTTAAAAGTAATCGAGAACTTATTAGTGCAACTTTAACATGACAAACAGATCTAGAATCAGAGTTTTGATGGAGGAATGGTGGAAGAACCAACCATAGGATCCCTGTGTTTATCTTGTGCGATATATAAGGGATGTGAGGGATTCTATAAAAAAATATTTTTAAGACCTATATCTTTTTGAAAAAAGGTCATTCACTTAATGTGTAAATTTCTTACACTTTGCGTACATCTTGGTATTTTTACCCTGGGGAAAGCCTTTACATAGTGTGAAAAAAATTTCCAGACCGTTACACATCGTGTAATTAAATGCGAGTCATTTATTCCAATTACACTTCATGTAATTGGACTGTAGAAAACCCAAAACCTTCTACCCCTTTCTTTCTAGAAACAACCTAACTAGACCACGACATGACTTAGGGTCCAAGACAAAAGAATGTAAACAAGATCATTAATCGAAAAAAGGATCCATACATGAAAGAAAAAACTGGGTTCTTTCAAACTTCCCCCTTAAATAAATTCATCCCCAAATAGGTCTTATAAGGGTGGTAATGCATGTTCTAAGAAGAACTCAGGTAACTATAATCATACATTATCCTCATTGTCCCAGGTCTCATTCTACATGCGGTTGTGCTTCCATATCCCCTGTACTAGAGGAACAAACCAACCTTGGATAACTTTCATGCTATGATCCCCAATACATATAAGATGACCCTTGAAAGATGCATCTACTTATAACTCAACCTCCTTGGGCTAGAGAGAGTGACACAAGTTTTAATAGTAACGTCATAGTTGAGATACATATAAGACATCATGAATGGATTTGTACCTCTAAGGAAACTACAACCCATAGGCTACAACCTGACTCTCTGTAGAGTCTTTAATGGATCGAAGTTTCTTGATGAAATATTACCATGTCTCCTAATAATATTATGTCCCAGCCTCGATAATATATGTAAAAATACTTTATTCCTGACCTCACACTCTAGAGGTCATCTATGGTGATCGCTGTATGATTTCTTTCGTGACTTCATAGTAACCATCCACTTCAAAATAAACTTCACTTCCTATATGGTATCATGAAAATGATGAGGTCGAACCCTAGCTTCCTCACCTTCCTCTAACCAACACAGGGGTTGTTAGCATGTACTATCGTAAAAATTCTCATAAGGTTCCATATGCTTAGTATCCTGAAATATATTATTATAGGAGAATTCAACAAGGGGTATAAACCTCCCCCAAGATCCCAAAAAATCTAAGATGCATGATCACAACATGTCTTCATGATCCAAATTTTTTTGCTCTGACTGGACATCTATTTGGGGGTGGTACGCTATGCTCAAAATCACCTAAGTACCTAATGCTGTCACCAGCCCTTTCTATAATCGTGAAGTAAACTGGACATACCTATCTAAAATTATAGCACACGAAACCCCATGAAGTTGTACTATCTCATGAAGATACCAAATCTCATCCACACAAAAGGTTTCCTTGATCATCAAGAAATGTGAAACCTTCATGAGACAGTCAACAACAACCCATACAACATCATTAGCTCAAGGAGACCTCAGAAAACCAGTCACAAAATCTATTGTGAGATCATTCCATTTCTACTCAGGAATGGATAACTGCTATAAAAGCATGGATAGTCATTGGTGTTCCACCTTCACTTGCTGACATGTGCAACTTCTCATGAAAAAACCATACATATCTACTTTCATACCCGACCACTAGTTTTAGAGATATAATTCAAGATTCATTTTAGTGATTCAAGGATTCACTTCCCCAACAAAGGCATGAAAGTCCAATATCATCTCCACACACATGTCCAAAGAAACCCATATGTGACCATGAAAATGTAGCATTTCATCCTCTACTATTGTCCAACCAGGAAAAGTGTACTCACTATTCACAATCTCTCAAAGTATTAAGTCCTCAAAATCATATAAATTCCTCATACTCACTCTATCCCGATGAGAGATAAGTTTTTCCTGACAATCATGAACCTCCAAGTGAATTTCAAAGAACAATTACATAAGATTACAATATCTAATTGATTACTTAACTACCTATATTTGAGTCCTCTAACCCAGTGCACCGGCTACTGCATTGGATTTACCAAGAATGTTAGTAAGCTGAAAGTCAAAATAATATAGGTGTTCCACCAACCTTTGCTGTATCAGATTCAAATCACATTGAGTAAATAGGTACTTGAGGATTTTTTTTCTCTATGTACACCAAAAAACGCTCTCCATGTAAGTAATGTGTCCAACAGATCAATGTGTGAACAACTGCTGCTAACTTAGGATCATGTGTATGGTAATTTCTCTTATATGGACTCAAATTATGTGAGCCATACACCATGACTATATCTCCCCACAAAAAAATTATTCTCCTAGCCTGATACCTATTGTATCATTGTAAAGGGTATAACTCTTTCCTAGATTTTGTAATATTAGTATCGGCACTGAATTCAATCTCAATTTCAACTCCCAAAAGGCCATATCATAGGAATTTGATCACATAAACTTCACACCCATCTTAGTTGATCACGTAAGAGAAAATTCTAAGAATGAGATGTCCAGTATGAAATTCATGTATTGACAAGATGGACCCAGGAAACTCTATTCCTCAAAGATGTTCTTAGGATTCTCCCAGGAAACTAAAGCTCCAACATTCTATGGGTCACCTGATATTCTTTTATCTGAGATGATGTGACCCAGGAAGTGAATAAAATCCATCCAAAAGTGGCAATTTTTGAGCTTATAATATGACTAATTATCCCTCAGTGTATTCAAAACAATATCAATATGATTTTTATGGTCTTTATTAGTGTGAGAATACACCAAGATATCATCCATTAAAACCACAAAAATGAATCAAGATAAGGATGGAAAACTTGGCTCATCACTGCCATGAAGACTGCTGGCATGTTCATTTGACTGAACTTCATAACCAGATACTCATATAAACTATAACGGCCACAAAAATTTGTACGAGGTATGCCCAATTTCTAACATGAACCTGATGATAATTGGATCTCAAATAAATCTTTCATAAGACCCAACTTCCTCAGAGCTAGTCAAAGAGATCATCTATTCGTGGTAAAGGGTACCAGTTCTTAACCATTAGTTAGTTCAATTTATGGAAGTACACATATAACATGAGATTTCATTCGACCTTTTTATTAAAAAGGATATTAAACCCCATAGATAAGTATTGGGTTAGATAAAATCTTTCATCTCTAAATCCTATAGCTACCTCTTGATCTCTATCATCTTAGTAGTATCCATCTTGTAAGGAGGATTGAATACTGATTCATCTCCTAACACTATCTCGATAAATAACTCTACCTATCTCACAAGAGGTAATCCTAAATAGTCATCCTTAAAAATATCCCTAAAATGATAAACCATTTGACCAAAATCATCCTAGTATTTTCCCTTATCATTAATATATAAACTTGTTATCTAGGCTATATCCTGAAAATCCCATGATGCTCAAGTCTAGATCACCTCATCTAGAGATCGAATTTACCCTTGAGAATGAACTCAACACCCTATGGTGATGTAAAGGTCACCCTTTGATGATATAAATCAATAAATTCTAGAAGAGAACCAACCATTCCATCTTGAGAATGATGTCAAAACCTGTTATCTTGAGAAACAAGATGTCCCAATAAAAATTGAAACTCACCAATTGCAAGGGGGAACCCCCTGAACTAATGTACACCCTATGTTATAATACCCAACAAAGGGTCAAGAGTCATAAAACCATCAAATAACTGAACCATGAGCCCATGTATCTCCAAAACCGGTACAAATATAAATCTATGAGAAGCCCCTATATCAAAATGTGCAGAAGCTAAAATTGAGGCTATTAGAATTGTACCAATGAGAGAAGAAGGTCTGAGATCCTTATCCTCAAGGGTCTATTTAATTTTTTATATCTTTCCTGAACCAAAAACTTGTGATTCTACCTAGATACCTTGAGAATATCAACTCTGTTGTTGCTATAAAAATGGGGTCTGACTACCATGACGACAACCACCACCTCAGCCTGGTTGGAAAATTATACTTTATCTCTCTACCTGATGAGAAGTTTTGGAACCCTCTCCTAAATGTGGATTCAGTTAAAAACTTATCTCATTGGATACCAAAGGAAAAGTTCTCTAGAAGCACTATAAATGTCTTATCTTACCACATGATCAGCACTCAAACAGGTCCATTACATTATGGCCTCATATGTTTCTACCTACCATATTGGTAGAACCTCACCTGGATATTTGTCTATGTTCTATATCTACTAATATCACTTATTGTAAGATAATGATGATGATTCCTACTATTAGTTTATTATACACAAGTTATGGATATAGAACCACCATAGATTATACATATAGCCTCTCTGAGGTTATGTTCTGTGAAAAGCACTAGATTCACTATTCCATAAATGGAAGTCAACCGAAAGATATTCACCTGTGATCAAATATCATAGCTAAGACCATCCTCGAATCAGATGGTGTTATATAACTTTTCACGCATCAGAATAAGTGTGAAGTGTTGAATCCCAGTAAAATGGGTTGAGTAATCCATAACTGACAGAGTTCCCTTCTCTAGGTTAAAGAAATCCCATTCTCTATCGTTCCTCAACATCTCGGTATTAAAGTTGTCATATAAGGACATAAAAAATCCCTCTAGGACATATACTGATGATGATAAATCTTAGTAATTACATCGCACCATATCTTGGTGGAATCACGCTACATAAACATAGTTAGCTTTACCCTCCACCAAGGAGGCGTCTCTAGATGCTCAAATATAGATATCATGACCTCTATCCCTGAAATCACAACCTATGGATCGGTATTCCAGAAAAACATGGATGGATTCTACTTCTTGAACTCACACATCAACTTTTCCATTGTTAGGGTAGGTTACGGTGCTCCCTAAATGGTCTTCATGAATCACATTAAGCTTTAAGGAAACTATTACTCAAAACCTTTTTCTACTTCAACTATTGGTACCACAACTAGAACTACTATACAATGCACTAGAATGCCATGGACCACCACCTCCATATTTGGGTCATCAAAACCCTCTTGGAATACTACTGGAGGGCATCATAGTGGAATACCTCTAAAAATTCCAAGTACACACCTTATATCAATATAATTATCAAATTTCACAACTAAAAGTAGTATACACTAAAATAGGATAGGTACAAGCCTACCTATAAAAGAAAACAACCCTCTTCCTACTCAATAAGTGAGGTCTGGGAATTATATAGATCTTATAAAATCTTGAGATACTACCAACTTCTCACTACTATGATTAGGGCTTAGTCATGTTCTTTGATATAATATCCATTTCATTTTCCCTTGAATTGATATATTCATTCACTTTTGAATTCATACTCATTTTACATTTATATCACATTCATTTTAAATAGGTTAAACCAAATGGTTCTCTAAATTTTGATCTATGAGGGACAATAAACCTTATGGACCAAAGTATGGAGTCCACCGAATTCACACCATAGCACCTTCCAGAATACCTATCACCACAATATGTATATCAATCAAGACACCAATCACAACATCATGCAACAAGTAATGCATCCTAAATGGCATGACATAATGCATGAATGTGATTTCTAACAAGATTATATATAATGAATGATATGTAATACCATTATCTCATAAGGTTTTGAAAAAACTGAACCCAAAATCATATCAATAATAATAATCACAATTCTAGTGTATCTTCCAATGGTGGAATAAAGTCAATTATAATAGTGAAATCCATAAAAAATAATTTAATTTTATGCCATTATAATTCATTCTATACATGGGTTAGCTATGCCCTTGAAAACTCATTACCAAATTCATACTCCTTACTATCCCTTTATATTTTCTCCAAATAATTAATAAAACCAAAAAATTCTCTGATTCCTATTTTTAACATACCAAGCCCAGATTCCACTCAATAGTTCCACAAGCCTTATTGTATACATGGCCTCAAGTGCATATCGTCAAATTCTAGAGGGTGCCGACTAGTAATGAGGGAAAAGGGTGCGTCTGTGAGGAGAATACTCCCTCATCACTAGGGCGTAGCACAATAGAATGTCAATAAAATGTTGATATAGGAAGTAGTAAAACATGTAAAGAATAGATACCCACTAGGAATGGATAACAATATCAAAAAAAATTATATACAATGATGATGATGTATTTCACATGTCTATACAAGATAGCTCAAAAAGGTACACAATAGTATGATAAAATACATGTATCTAATGTAAACAAAATTCCACAAATTTTTCCAACTATCTTCACAAGCCTCAGCTTGGTCCTATGCTCCCTTGCTTCTATGTAGCAATCAAGAACCTATAGTTGGGAACTTTTTGTTTTCTATATGAGAAATAATATAGTCTTTTTGGGTAGCCAAGGTTCCCTGATTTGGGTGTGATACTAAATCCCAGCGAGAAACCACCAAAGTTCAGCTTCCATAGAGTCAGTAAATATATATAACAATAGTGTGTAGGTAGTAATACAATGTGAAATGGAAATTAAGAAAGTAAATATTCTATAAAATTGTGGTTCTTATTTAAAATCAATTTCATTTAATGATTTGATTCAATTTAATTAATGAGTATCAAGACCTAGAACATAACCCTGCATCCCCTGTGAATATATGATCAACGGATTCCAAAATATGCTATCTATAGAGTGTAATACCAATACCAAATCTATGCTTTTACTTTGTCTTGGTAGACACATCTCATAATTCATTTCATTTATTATTCATTTAATAACCACATCTCATCAATGGAATTAATAATTGGGAATCCAGGTATTCTCTAGGTATAATATATTCAAATACCCTACAATCCCATCCATGATGGTCCTCAAAAGAACCCATGTATCACTCTATGAATGTTATAACATCACTACCACTCAAGTCCATCCTTAGGGTTCAACTAAAGAAGCCCAAGTATCAACCATGGCATAATGATCAAATTCCCCCTTAGTCCATCCATAGAAATTCATATATAATGCTATGTAAAACTAGACATATAATAGTTATCCCCAATGAGTCCATCCTTGGAAAACAATATCCAAAGTCCAAGTGTTACTTGGGGATAAGAAAGGTTAAATCCAATTGAGTTTATCCATAGAATTCATCATTGAATCCACGTATCACCTTAGGCATATAAGCTTTCAATATCATCCAATACCATTTATTGAACTTCAAATAATCATGTTAAGGTCAACACCAAAAACAAATCATTTAAATAAATCCTCATGTGGTGTCTTAGTCTTGGATAAGTTTATAGGGCCTTGTTATTAGTTTACTCACATGGGAATTTAGTTAAAAATGGTAATTCATTATTGATATCCCTTGATAAGGGGTAACGGGCACACAAAAAAGGGTCTAAATTTATATTCCATCATAATGACATGTTTAAATACAAAAAAATCCTAAAGGGGTGGTTCTACTCAATGGTAAAATCAATTCAACATTAATAAATGCGCCTCATCAATTGAGTAGTCTATTCCTATCAAATCAATTTCATGATCATATTTCATTTAAAGGTACAACCTGATAATTTGGGGCATTAAACGAAATAGATAAACGATTAAATTTTTTAAGAAAGGAATGATACAACCTACCCTATACTTGAATGAATATCCTCATCATCTATCATTATTAAATTTATACTGGATCTGAAGAAATATGAAGAACGTATCAATGACCTGCAAATAGGGAATATTAGCCTGCATCTAAATAGCTCCGTCGATGGGAAGAAGAATGAATAAATACTAAAAAGGAATCAAGAACTTACCACTATAGTTCTAATTTGAAAAATGGAATTGGAATAGGATTTTGGATAGAGAAATCACAAAATAACCTACAATAGGATCCTTGGGGAGATCCAATGTAAGAGAAAAGGGAGGTGATGATTCTATCCCAAAAATAAGGTGTTGACTCTTTTAAAAACTAACTCAAGCATTTTCATGATCTGTAAATTCCTTACATGTCATATAAATCTAAGGATATTTTCCCCTAGGAAAATTATTTGTACTGCATGAAATATTTTGTTCAGACCATTATACATCATGTGATTAAATGCACATCATGTATTCCAATTACATGTAGTTTAATTTATCTGCAACCAACCTACAACCCTATTCCACTTCCTTTCTAAAGAAACCAAACCGATCTATGATCTGAATTACGGTCTAAGTGAAAAGAATGTAAAGAATTTATTTAAGAAAAAAACTACCAATAAGGAAAAATTGGGTTATTACACCATGTTCCCACCCAAGGGAAACCAAGCGCCCCAAAGAGTAGGGTCACACGACTGGGGCACTGTTTTCCGTAACCATGTTCATGGTATTTTCAAGTTCTGAAAATTAATTTTAAAATCTTGAACCTTCTTTTTTATGTACCTCATCACCCCACTATACCTTAATATGATTTTTGAGGTTGTGAAATCTCACAAGAATCTGATTTGACCCCTCTAAAACCTTTACATGAAGGATATAAGAGGTGTTGTTCTTGATTTATCTCTTTTAGGTAAGTAGATTATATATCATGTAGTTTCTTCTAGTATATCTTCCTCTAACACTTAGAGTGTATTAGATCATCATGTTTTTATGGATCTATACTCTATTTTGATGGATCTAATCCATTTATTGTGAGATATTGATTCTAGATCCTATTAATAGATATTATTTGTTGGAACCAAGGATGTTCTTTGCTAGAAAATGAGAATGGTTTGAGTTTGTTTCCAATACTCACATGGAAGTCCAATAGATTATCAGGGATATTTCAATGAAAGGGATCATACAGCTCATGAAAAAAGTAGTTTTTAAGGTGGTGTTGTTTCCCTGTGTTTGGCAAATTTTTGGGGTACAAAATTTAGAGAATGGAAAGCATTGAGAAAAGTGTTTTTTCTTGAAGGACTTATGAAAATATGGTAATGGCATGAGTTTTAAAAATATGGGATTCATGATTTGTGTTTTGTGAAGGATTAAATAATTGTGACGGTGTGCTATGCGATTACGATAATTATAGCTTTCTGAAAAGTATTCTTATGAAATCAAATCTGCATAAATACTGTAAAGACACGGGTTTCATGAAGATTGGATTGAGGATTTATAAGATATGAATCATTTAAATTTGATACTGTGTAACTTCATGATTATGAGAAATGGATCATTATAAGTGAGCATCGCGGCGGTGCAATGGTTTTTGATTGAATTATCTATCACTACGATTTGATTTGAAACCCGTGAATTTTAGTGGAGGATTGATAAGAGGAGGAGCACTGCAATGATGATTTTTGACTTATACAAAAAATTTACAATATATAGTGGAGATTCACAATAATCTATGCCTATTAGTAAGAGGACAACCTCTTTATTTTTCATGAAAGTTTTTATAGAAAAGCTAGAAGTTCTCTGATTTTGTGATGTGGTGCTCTATGAAACCAGGATTCTATGAAAGCTTGAGCTTTGGAAAAATAATAATTTATCATTTACTAAAGTATTTTCTTCTAAGTATTTAGTTCTTCATGAATATGGGATATTCTACATTGTCTTAGTGAGCTTCAAGAAGTATTGAGCTTTGTGAAGGCAGTGTTCTTCATGACAGATGGTTATTCGGGGAAGGTATAGGTTTTTTGTGAAGGTGTGAGGTATACAAAGGAGTGAACTCTATTAAGGAGGGTGCTTTGAAAATGAGTGAGCTCTACGATAGAGTGAGATCTATGAAGGTGTGAGCTCTGTGAAGGATTTTTATTTGTCAAGGGTTGATATTCACGCAGGGTCATTGTAAAGGGAATTATTGAATATCAGATTTAAATGGACAGAGATTTTATTGTGAATCTAATCTGGTATTTTATGCAAGTAGTGTCTCGTGCTAGAAATATTCAAAGAATTTAATACCAAATCATTTAATATACCTTCATTTCTATAAAATGAGTTATACTTCTTCGATGGCAGTGAGATAGGGGGATTCGATGGAAGTGTTTTGAGAGACACATTAAGCCATCCCTAAAATATTGTAAAGGAAATGACCCTTGCACAATGTAAAAATGACCAAATTTTTGCATTCCATAGATAGTGATGATTATTGGATTTTGGTATGACCAACACACTATCTATATGCTCCTTGGACGTATCCCTTAGTGTTGAACCATGTAAAAGTGTTGTGTTGTCACTTTCTTTTTGATTATTTTAATGTTGTTCTTTTCTATCGTACATGTTTAACGAGTTCTGACCAACATGGGAAAAAGATATTTTTTTTGAGAAAAATTTGAATCCCGGATTCACCTCTCCCCTCTCAGGGTGTTTGGGGTGTTATCAAGTCATATCCGAGCCTGAAGGTTGCTGGTGTTAAATCTATCTTATTTTTTCATGGATAATTTAGTCAATATTAGGGGAGTCCCCCTCTTCGATAGAAGTAATTTTCAGATTTTTAAGAACACGATGAGATCTCATATATTATCTCCTAGAATTAATGTTCTTTTTTCTACAACTCAAGGAATAGAAGTAACTAATACAACAGGGTTGTCTATGAATGATACATACAGGATGATGCATGATATAGATGCTAAAGCATAGAATTATTTCAGTGCATCACTTTCTGATTAGATATATCTAAAGGTGATGAGTTTTACATCAGGAAATTCTATGTAGAAAAAATTGGAGATTATATATGAAGGAGACAAAAAGTGAACAAGGTGAAACTAAAATTCCTACACAATAGTTTTGATGATCTAAAGATGCATCCTTATGATAATATAGATTCTTTCTTTAGTCATATTTCTGAATATGTAGAAGAAATTTGAGGTCTTAGGGAAAAAATAAAAGACATTGATATTGTGAATAAAATTTTGATAAGGATTAAAACTCTTTACAACCCAAAAGTTTCAGCCCTTGAGTAAAGTTATCTGTCTAAACTTTCTCTTGATGATATGCTAAGCAGTCTGGCGGCATAAGAAATGAGAGTTAAGTTAGATGATGCGACGACATGTGTCAAAAATGAAATGACATTAAAATCCAAGGAAAAACTATAAATTTTATAAAATAATTGTTATGATGATAATGAGGATGGATAAATTATTTATCTCATTACTAAGAAATCAAGAATTGAAAAGGGAAATTCTAATGTCATTTATGTATTGCCTGTTTCCATTGTGGTAGAGTTGGGAACATTTCCTCTCAGGGAATGAGAAAGTTTGATGATTAAGAAAGTGAATATGGAGATATGAAGAATCCTCAGAAAAGGTTTTTAAAAAATAGATACTTAAATTATAGTAAAATATTATAGAGAAAGAGTTTTTTCTTTGAAGAAGAAGATGATTATAGTGAGTAATTTGAGGAAAAAGAACCACAATTTAAATCTGGAACCCATTCATCAATGATGGATACTATTTAATAGACAAAACCCTTGGTATACAAAGTTATAGATATTTAGTTGAATACTGATTTGGATCTAAAGTTTAAATTTAAGGATTCTTTTAGTAATAGTTATAATCAATGAAAGAGATGAGGTGGAGAACAATTGTTAATGAATTTTCAGAATATGTTGATCGTCTTGAAGCTAAAATTGATCAACTCTAAGAAGTAGTGAAAGTACAAACAAAAAACCTTGAAAGCATTGAAGATGTAGTGGAACTAAAGATAAAAATTGAAGAATAGGAAAATTCCATCAATGAACACACCTCCCTACTAGAATATAAGTAAAATACTATTTAGGGTCTTGAAGAAGAAGTTGTTACTGTTAGATGTAAACTTGAAAGGGAATCAATTTCAAAAGAAATAAAGAAGAGAATACAGTTTGAAAGATTTTAAGATGTTAATTTGCAGGAAAGAGTTAGGCATGGTTCAGATGGAGTTGAGAATATTTTGAATGATTAAATACCTACATGAATGGAAAACAATGGAATGGGTTGTTATGTCGAAACATCAAATGTTGAAAATAATGTTGACTATAATAAGGTCAAGCTGAAATTTTCTCAAGTTGAAAATTTACCTGAAGTACTGAAAAAGAAACCCTAAATTCAATCATACTGACGAACTAAAATCTACCCTCAGGTATATAGAAATGATAGGCAGCCAAATTGTTTTCCTATAGAATGAGTCAATAGGAGGAATAAAAATGAAAAGAAATTTCCTCTCCTAAAATTACAATTTTGTGGCTAACTGGGCCATACCATGTCATATTGTGAAGTGGGAAGGAGAAATTTGAATGGAGAAGAGACAATAGCTCAATAAAAGGAGAAAAAATTCATAACCAACTTCTTATAGAAGAATTGATTTATATGGATATTTTTTTAATTGTTATAAATTTGGACATAAAACTATATATTGAAGGTAGAGGAATGATAGGATAAATTCATACAATTCTTATAGACAAATCTATAGTCGATAACCAGATAATGTGGCTATTTTAATACAGTTTTTCTCCTTTAGAATAAGAGTATAAATGTGAAGAACCTGTGCACCTAGAAAAGAGATATGAAAGGCCATCCCTATCCTCCACTTTATCTAATATTTCATGGATGGAAAAGAGGAAAAATAAAAAATCCAACCATGAATAATTATCTCTAAAATCTATAAAGAACAGCAACACATGGTATTTCGATAGTGGGTGCTCATCCCATATGACAATAAATGCATACCTATTAAATAATGTTAAGAAAAAGTTTGATGCGATCATAAGGTTGGGTAATGATGGTGCTTTGAAGATCGAAGGCAACAGAAGTACTGAACAAGACAATGTTGAACTAAAGAAAACATAAGTCATTTATTTGGATAGGTTATGTCACAATCTCCTAAGTGTGAGTAAACTCTATAACTAAGAACTTATAGTGAGATTAAATCAAAACGACTACACAATAAAGGGAAATTTAGGGAATTATATCATGAAATGCTACAGAATAGATACAAACTTGTATCAAGTTGACAATAAAGAAAAAAAATTCAACAAGACAATTAAATAAGAAAAAAACTTTTGGCATTGCAGATTAGGGAAAATTAATCACCAGGACCTGGAAAATATATCTAAACTAAATATATTCATGGATATCCCAAATCTAAATTGTGAACGGAAGAGTAATTGTGATGCTTACATGTTAGGATAGTTGGTGTATAGTTTATATAGTCCAAAGAAGAAAAAGACATCAAATCTTCTTAATCTAATATATAATGATGTTTGTGGCCTAATAATTGTTTCTTGGAATAATGTAAAAAGATTCTTTGTCTCCTTCGTAGATGATTTCAATAGAATTTCACATGTGATGGTTATTCACAGAAAGCAACAAGTTCTTGATTTCATGAAAACTTATCGCCGAATTGCTGAGAAAGATATTGGATGTACAATAAAAGTTATGCTGTCTGACAGTGGAGAAGAATATACATCCAATGATTTTGAAAATTATCTAGAGAAACATATAATTAAACATCTGGTGGCTTCTATGATAACCCCATATAAAAATGGAGTTTTGAGCCCTATAATTGATTGGTGAACGTTATTTCCAAAACTATTCTGATTGAGAGTCATATCTCTCACCATTATTAGAAAGAGGCTATTCAAGATGCAGTTTATATTCAAAATTGAATAGGTCTTTATATGGTAAACAAGAAGACACCGTATGAGTTTTGGCATGGAAGGAATCCATCCTTGAAATATTTCCATGTTTTAGGATATAAATGTTTTATCAGAACCAAAGAAGGAAACCATGGAAATTACATGGATGCAAAAGATGAAGAAATATTACTTAGATATTCAATGAATAGAAAATCCAAAAAATGATTCAACAAGTGACTTAGAAAAATTGTGGAATGAAGTTATGTATAAATGTATAGGAATAATTGCAACACATTTATAGCTCACAATGAGATGTTAACTTAAAATAATAATTAGAAGAAGAGACTATGGCGGAAGAATTTTTTTTGAACCTCAAAGGAAAAATTCAAGAGTAGCGACTTATCAATCCAACATTATTGGGGATTGTATTGAACCCACACAAAAATAATAATGATTAATAATGCACAATAAAATTTACTATTAGTTTTGGAATCATCCTCATTAGAAGAAGCTACAAAGGATGAATCATGGGTTGAAGCCATGAATGAAGAGTTAGATCAGATTGATAATAACCAAACATGGGATCTGGTTAAGAGACATGAAAATCACAATGTGATTGATATAAACTGTATTTTCAAGAAAAAATTTGATGAGTATGGAAATGTGATCTGAAATAAGGCACGATTATTATGTAAAGTATATTCAAGGATTGAAGGTGTCAATGTTGAAGAAACATTTGATCTGGTGGTTATATTGGAGTCAATCAGACAATTTCTTCACTGGGAAATACAAAGGGGTTATAAAGTGTATCAAATGGATGTCAAGACATCATTATTTAATGGTTTTTTAAAATAAGAAGTATACATTGAACAACCAGTGAGAATCTTTATTGGGAATGATTAAATGAAGATTTGCATATTAAAGAAAGCACTCTGTGGTCTGAAGGAGGAACCAAGAGTGTGGTACTCATAGATGGACTCTTATCTAAAGAAGATGGAATTTAAAAGAGGAGGAGTAGATCACAATCTTTATAAGAAAAATTATCATAAAGATAAGTTCATGGTACTGGTGTATGTTGATGACATTAACTTCGGTGGAAGAAGGAAAATATCAGTGGATAAATCTTTCAATAATATTATATCATAATTCAAAATGTCTATAATTGGTGAGATCATGTAATTCTTGGGTTTTTAAGTGATTTAGAGGAAATACTACACTTTCATTTCTCAAGAAATATATGCAAGAGATTTGCTAAAGAAGTTCAATATTCATGAATTCAAACCAATGTTGACTTCGATTGCGGTTAGAAAAAAACTTTTAAAGCATGAGAAAGGGATTCTTTTGGATTCCACTATGTATAGGAGAATCATTGGAATTCAGTTATACTTGGATAACAAAGTCAAGATATTATATTTTAAACATGGTTGGTGGTCCACTTTCAGACTAACATGAAGGAAGAACCTATGACAGTAGTAAAAATAATCATGAGGTATATTCATGGAACTCATAACTATGGGTTATACTTTTTTACAGGAATATATATTGAACTATTAGGATTCTATGATGACAATTGGGGTGGATATGTAGTAGATAATAATCGTTAAGTGATGGAGCATTCTATATTGGGAATAAATGTGTAGCATGGTTAAGCACAAAATAGGAAACCACTTCTTTGAGTACTGCTTAAGCTAAGTATATCTCTTCTACCAAAGCTTATACTAAACTATTGTGGATAAATAATCAATTGATTGATATTGGGGATGAAGTGAAATAGTAAATGGTGATTCTCTATGATAACAAGAGTATGATTGATCTTACAAATAATCATGTTCAAAATTCTCATACGAAGTATATTGAAATCAGGTATCACTTCATAAAAGAAAAATTTGAACAAGGCATGATTAAAATGGATTATATGGGAACTGATGACAAAGTGATTGATATTCTGTCCAATCCACTAACAATGTCTATTTTTGAGAAAAATATATTGAACCTTAGTGTTCAACCATCTTCAAATGAATAAGGAGGTCACAAGAATCCCCTCTCTAGTTCAATTAACTATTTTAATCTTTTTTTTGAAAGTGATGTAGGTTTATGGGGGAGATATGATCCAGGGGGAGTATGTTCTAATCTCTACATTATTAAAATACCAGACATTGGGTTTTTTTACCAATGGGGTAGAATGGATAATTTCAATGGATCAGAGGAGGAGAATGCACTATTTTTCTAGTTACATGAATAATGGTGAATAAATAAGTCAAAACTCTATAATGGGGGTGAAAAGAGAAAACTATATGGTGTTATGAGAAAACAGTCAAATAATTATTTTGAACACAGAATAACACAATTTATTAATACTAGCATGAGGATTTCAAAGATACAAAGCATTAGAGTTTGATATGGTGTTAATTCGTGATTACGGGAAATGGATCATTGTGAGTGAGCATCACGAAAACACAAAGGTTTTTAAGGAAAGGCTCTTCGACTATGATGAGATTCATGAAATTTGAATTTTAATGGAGAATTTTGAAGTGTAGGAGAACCATGAAGATGATTTTAACCTATCCAAAAAATTCATTGGAAGTGGTGTAGCTTCGCGGTCAGCAGGACCTCTAAATAAAAGGCTACCCCTTTTCATTTTTCAAGAACATTTTCAAAGAAAATCCAGAGTCCCTTAAATTTCATGAAGGGGTGCTCTAAAAAACTGGGATTCTATGAAAGATTGATATTTGAGAAAAGATTATTTTAGTCTTGACAGAATTCAATTCTTTTAAGTATTGAAAGATTCACAAAGATGGGGCATTCTGTGTTAGCTAAGTGTGCTTCGTGAAAAAGTGAACTTTGCGAAGTCAGTGTGCTTTGTGATGGAATGTTGTTCCAAGAAGGTATAGGTTCTTAGAGACGGAGTGAGGTCTATGAAGGAGTGATCTCTATGATGTAGTGTGCTTTGTGAAGGAGTGTTCACTACGAAGGTGTGAGCTTTGTGAAGGAGTGTTCTTTAAGAAGGGCTGAGCTTCACAAAGGGGCTTTGCGAAGGGCAATATTGAAAACCGGATTTAAGTGGGTAGGGATTTTAGTGTGAATCCACTCCGGTATTTGATGAAAGTAGTGTCTCATGTTATACAAAGAAAAATAATTTAATGCCAAATCAATGAAGATAACTTAATGTTCATAAACTAAATTAGACTTCTCCCAGGGTAATGAGCTAGGGGGAGTTGACAGTAGTGTTCCGAAGGTTGCAGTGAGATATCCCTGAAATCATGTAAAGGTAGTGAACCTTGTATATAATAACAATGAACAAACATTCATTATTCCACATCTAGTAAAGATTAGTGGATTTTGGTATGACTGACACACTTCTGGCCTATTCTCCTTGGACGTAGCCCCATAGTGATGAACCATGTAAAATTTTTGTGTGGTATCATTGCTTGTGATTGTGTGATTTTTGTTCATTTCCATCATACCAGTTTAACGATTTCCTACCAATGTGGGAGAAAGATCTATCTTTTTGTGAGAAAACTTGGACACCCTTATTCACCCCTCCCCTCTCAAGGTGTTTTTGGGTCTTTTATTCTTCATCTTCCATCAACATTGGTGTTCCATTTGTAGGTTTTGATCATTTGATTTATGTGACTAAAGGAAGGTGGTTTCATTTGAGATTTTCTATGTAATTTAAGCCTTGAAATTATTGATTTGTTTATAATATAATTGAATCATTTTATAAAAACCTAATTTTATATGATTTAAAATTTTAATTTTAAATTTAATGAATTTCTAGAAAAACCCTTTATTTCAGTGGAATTGTAATTGTAGGATAAATTTAAAAAATTATGGAGTTAATGAAATAATTTTTGATTTGTTTTGATCAATTTTATTAAATTGAAATGATAAAAACACATGATTGGTCTTGGATTGAAAAGGCATGAAATGAGGGAAAAAATCTTGTTTTGGTTTTGAAATTGAATTTTCATATTGAAATTAAAAATTGGGAAATTTAATTTAAAATGATGATTGATTTTAAATGCGATTATTTTACCATTATTTATTTATTTATAGAGCACATGTGAGCCTGGGTAGTTAGTTTGTTATTTGGGATAAGAACACTATGATCTTGATACCCTAATAATGGATTGAAAATGAAAACTCTTATAAAAACCTTGTTCAACATTATTATCCTTTATGAGATATTGATGAGTCCTATCTGGTATGAGATTGATGGACATGTGAACACATTTTTATCCATAATCAATGATTTTAGAAGTACAAGGATGCTATTTCCAGAAACTTGTGTACTTTAGGGAAGATGACCGTGGTTCTTGTTATGTATGTTTTAATATATATTACATCTATAATAGAATAGTTTTACTAATGATAAATGATTTATATAAATGATTTTATGTTAAAATTTTATTTAATCCATTTTGAATTGTTTTCCATCCAATGAGAAAAAATCATGTTTTATTTTAAATTTAAAAATGATATGTTATTCCATGAATTATTTATGTAAATTGAAAGCATGATTAGTTTGTTATTATAGAATATATTATGGAACACTTGCTGAGACCCTATAAATACTTTTAGCTCACACGATACCATTTAATTTGGGAATTTTTATACTTAATTATTCCAAATTTGAGAAAATAGAAAGTGGCACTTGGAGGTGGTGGATGTTCTTGATTATTTGGTCTTGGAGTGATGGAGGTGACCATTTAATATGTAATCCAATTGTTACATGGAATGTTTGAGTTTTATCTTATTAGATACTGAGTAATTTGATGATGTAATTATTTGAGTTTTGTTATATCTATTTGATTTAGGGTACTTTATCATTTTGGGTTGTTGTACATATGGAATTGTAATATTTTACATTCATCAATTTTGTGGAAAAATTGTTCCTTATTTTATTGTGTATGATGCATGTTATTATTCGCCAACCCATGGGGATCAAGAATGCCCTTCAGGCCATGTCTGTTCCATTTTGAGTGTCATGGTACCATGGTATCCAATCTGGGATATGAAAAATTTATTCTGAAATGGATTAAACATCATAATACTTTTAAGGGATATTATGTTTCAAGAAGAGTGTTGAGAAGAAAGGTTTTCACCAGGAAGACGAATCATTTTTGAAAATAATAGCTCTAAGTGAATATCTGTTCATTATGTATCTTGTGATGGTTGTAGAAATTTTTATATAATAAGATCATAAAAATAATTCCATTATATTGTGAGACATGAAACTAGAATCAGGGATTGAATAAATTAAATGATATGAGAATTTATTCTACAACCATGCGGATCTGGATAAAAGTGATAATACACACATGAAATGAGGTAAAACGTGGTAGTATAGTTTCATATTCTTATTCAACCATACATGTATAATATATGTGGATTTTTTGTATGTTTTGATGAAGATAATTCCCAAGTATATTGAAATGTTAAATAAATATATCTTTGAATAATATTAAATTATGGATAAGGTCAAATTTAGGAGATTAAATAAGTTCCCATATTTAAAATATTGACATAATATTCACGTGACAATGTGAATAAAAGAATAAGAAGAAGAGATTTATAGTTGGTGAATTGAGAAGAAATAAATACTATATAGTAATGAATATTCGAAGTATTAAAGATAGATTGATTTTGATTATAATATAAAACATTGATCTTATGTGTTGAATAAGAAGATGAAGAGATGAAAAAGAAGGAGAATGTCATGAACCATCCTGGTTCGACCCCAAATCGGGTACCCGAACTGATCCATGGCTTGGACCGAAGGTCATTCCAAATCCCCACGGACTAGAAACTAGTGCCAGGAAACATTATAATAGACAAGTGAATGATTTCTACCAAATATGAACAATAAAACAAACCACATAAAGAAATGGACAACCCAATACACCTTTATAAAAACTGAACTGATCATCATGCATAAAACAAAACATGAAGTACAACTGAATGATTCCACTAAAACTACTAGAACTGATGACCAACTAACTCCATGTGAATGTGCTGGTCACTCTCCAAAACAACAATCACATGATTCTCAAAGCTATCAATCTGAAGCTGAAACCTGCACAAGGGCTAAAAAAAGAAAGGAACTCTCGACATGAGTATTAAAACTCAGTAGGCTAGAACGAAAATCTATTACCAATGAAAATAATTTAAAAGAAAATAAACATTAATTTAAATTTTTAACTTTAATATATAAAATTAAGGTTTTCTACATTATTACTCAAAAAAATGTACAACCCATTACCCTTATTTATTTCAAAAACTAGATTCATTCAACTAGTGTGACAATGACATTTTCAAGGGGGAAATTGATGTTTACATTTTCAGATTTATACAAAGTGGATAAAATAATTTCATTTGAAAACCATT
Source organism: Viscum album (assembly GCA_963277665.1). Taxonomy (NCBI): domain Eukaryota; kingdom Viridiplantae; phylum Streptophyta; class Magnoliopsida; order Santalales; family Viscaceae; genus Viscum; species Viscum album. Next base: position 2,107,385,738 of record OY728156.1, on the reverse strand, counting down.
TTCATAAACCTTATCAAAAAGAGGCCCCCAATTCCCAATAAAAACAATACACAAGAAGGCACGATAGTAATCACACAATAAGGGAAATGTAAATGTACATACAAGAATCATATTCCTCACCATAATAAACTAAAATACAAATAGACATCAGTGATCCTAGGAGATAAATAATAATCCAGAATACACCAATACATGAGACTTCATACCCTTTGAAATGTCACACGTGATGAAATAAAAATGTTAAATACAATCGACCATCCATATCGAGGTAGGCTGAGGACAAATTCCATACCAATAAACCCAATATATCCACCTACTATGGGCCACTGGTCTGTACCATAACATACCATTAAAAAAATCATTCGTAGAATATTCTATAAATAATCTAGGTTCCCATGTCTCAATTATATAATGGGGGTAATCCAACCAATGTGATTCAAGATTCCAATCGCAACATATATATAATAAAAATTCACAATAGACATTTCCCTGAGTAACTCTGAGGACCGATCTCGTGCCATTAATCAAAAGGAACATAAAGTGTCCAACCTGAGTCACTCTCATAATGGGTCAAAATGATTCCTTAGTAATTACATCCCATCCATTATATTCACACAATCATGGCATGAGAAACATCCACATGAGGTTTTCATAATAAACAATTTCACCATTTTTACAAGGTTGCCAAATGGTCCTTTAATAGTTTATCAAAACTATCTTTTTCCAAAGGTAAAAATTTCACGTTTAATAAATTGGTGTATAAACACCATTTATAACATCATACCACTTTCATAAATCCCTTAAAACATTCTGATTACACATCCAAAGCACAACCATTTTTATAAGGATGGAAAACAGACCATTTTTCGGTAACTCGGGCCTAGACATGCTATAAACCAAAAACCCAATTTTGTGTACAACTAAAAAAACACTGGACATCCATATAAGGACCCAAAATTCTTCACATGCATTTATAAATCCAAAAAAATAATTTTAAATCACACTTAACATATAAAATCCAACCGGGAATTTTACCGAACACATGGAATGCACTTTATAACAACACAATTCATTTTAATCACATTAAAATGAATAAAAATACCAATTGAATTCCATAAATTTGTTAAATACACTAAAAATGTTCCAAATACCATAAAATAGGTTCTAAACATCACAATCTAGGTGAGAAAGACAATATAACATTTAACAAAACACTTGGTGTGCACCTTTATAACAAAACACCACTACTTTTCACAAAACATGGCATAAAAAAACTTTTCCTACAAAATAAATTTATTAATGGCTTATAAAAAAATTCCCAGAATTTTTATAGGGTTAAAATTCCCTGAAAATTATGAATCATAAATAAAAATGACCTGTGTAATGTGAAACCTACCTCAAATCATTGGCAAAATGGAAACACACAACTGATATCACTATCTGAGGGTTTATAAACCCTAAACCTATGATGAATGCCCCAAACAAAATATACCTCAATAAAAAATCATTTTATATTAGAAACCTAGGTCTATAATTACTAGGGGAGAAGAAAAAACCAAAAAATAATGGAAGGAGGAAGAAGAGAGAGGAGAAAGGAAAAATGAATCTCACCTTGGAAACTATAGAACTCTTCTTCTTAACATATATCTACAACCATAAAGGAAATTTAATGGATTATAAATCCTTGGAGAGTATCCTTAGGTCTGGAAGAACCTTGGGAAGAATATTTTGGGGAAAAAGTGTAAAAAACAATGATTTATGAAAGAAACAAATTACCTCTTCAAATTTGGATGATTTGAGAAACCTTGAGGATGTTCGCCCTAATACCCAATTAATATGAGCTACAAAGAGGTGAAATGGAATATGGGGATGCGACTTGGGTTTGTGGTATTGAGTGAGAGGTGAAATTTCCAAATAATATTAGAAAATTAATCAGATATAAAATAAACAATATATTTTTTTTAAAACTGTTAATGAGCTCATGGGTTGGCCCAATACCTAAATAAATAACACAAATCCACGATGATTATGAGTTCCTAATGGGATAAAAATTGATATGGTGATTTGAATAGGTCATTGGAGGTCAAATAGGAAGTTTAATGAGTGAAAAATGTTAAAAAACAAAGGATTTAAAACAGAAACAAATTTTTTTTTAAATCTGGAAATGGGCGCACAGTTTGGTGAAATTTTTGAAGTAACCACCCTTTTCTCCAAAAACTCCCAAACAAGCTATGTGGAACCCATGGTAAGATGATTAAAAATTTGTGGAAAAAAAATTAAAAATTAATCTCACCCAAAATCCAAGAAAAGGATTGTGATTTCCAATGAACCAGATCAAAACCAAGACATGAAAAACCGGGTGTGACAATTCTCCCCACCATTAAAGCTTTCCGCCCCCAGAAAGACATAACACTTTCCAGATGAAATAAAAACACCTAATTATTCCTAAAAAACATGGTAATTCCTCTCAAGATAAATACATATCATCCCCACCCCCACTAATATAACTTAATACTCTTTCCCAACAAAACACAAACTCATAACCACATCTTGAGAAACAACAGAAAGATTGAGTCACTACCTCAAAAACCATGCCAAGAACCAGATTGTTGGGCCTTATCCCTGTGAACCCAATGATCACCCAAACCAAAGAGCATTCATGAAAACCAAATATTATAGGGGATTCTTGAATGGACTCCCTACCATTAAGAAACAACTAGCACTCGACAAATTCTTAAGAGGAACTCTATGAGACCCGTGGTGGTTCTCCCAACCATTAATAACCAGCGATCAATAACCAAATGAGAATTCAACATGAACTAGGAATGATTATCACCCACACAGGCCCACCAAAACTCCTCCACAACAACCTAACAACCAAATCTAAGAGTAAAAAAACATCAGTATTTAAACCTCCCACTTCTGCACGAAGGGGACACGAGCTTGGCCAGCACTTTCTACAAGGATTAAAACTTCCCACCATAAGGGTTCAAGAACAATCCAATCAAAACTCCTTTAACCTATGAGATTCATTACTACACACCATCTTCACTTCATGACATATGGTTGTAGCACTTAAGGATGAGGTATTTACTACATCGCAATCCGGAACTGCTAATCCCAAACTAGAACATACATCATATGATCAGATAAAAGAGACATATTGGAAAATTATGGCATAGAAACCACACTTCCATTGAAATAAAGAGTTCATGGAAGACCCAAAACATCCCTTACATCAAAAAACCAAAAAATAATTGGAACAAATTTTATGAAAAAATACCCCTTACACTATAAGGAAAATTATAGAAACAAACTTTAAACAACTCCCCTAAAACACATCACTTCAAGGACTTGCCACTATGACACTTTCTAGAAACGCCTCGATAGCATTGATGCAAGTGACCCAAGCATCCACTAAAATTGAAGTGCTTAGGAGTACTTTGATATGATGACCTATTATGACCTGACCTTCCACACTGATAACATAAAAATACATCACACCCAAAGGAGGTTGATGAAGGATCACGATGCCTTTTGATTCCATGACCTGCTCCTTCAACATTAAACTGCTTTCTCATCTCCATACCAGAATCTTCCTGACTACTCCTAGGGATTTAATGAGGGGGGATTAACTATAGAATTCCTTCCATAGTGGCTTCAACATGGAAATCTTTCCTTACCACATCCACAAATAAAGTTAATGTGAACTCTCACACCTTTGAATACAAATCAGTACGAAGCCCAAATTCAAAACCCCAAGTATTCATTGAATCATTTTCATCACACACTGAATCATAAGGTACTATGTCCATAAAAGAATGTAAATACACTGACACTAATCCATCACATTACTGCAGATAGCCTATATCCATCACCTTTCTCACCCGTTCTCTCTCTGAGAAATACTAATGAATGAACAAAGCCTTGAAGAACTCCCAAGTTTCATTTTCCCGAGGCTTAATCCAAGGCACCGACTTCCACCATTTCTATGGGGAACCTTCAAGAATGAAAGTTTCAAACTTAACCTTCATCAATATTTGAAAATCAATGAGGCTAAATTTCCTTTTTATATTTCTCATCGACTATTCTACCTCGAGAGGATCCACTTGTCTATAAAAGATAGGTACATTTTGTCTACAAAACTCAATAATGAAATCCTTAGGTTGATCAGATAGAAAATATTGTAATGGAGAATCACCTGAAACTGCACTAGGATCACCCATAGAAGCTTCATAAATACACCTACTGAACAAAGAAAAACCAAGAACCGAATCAAGACTAATTCAATAATGAAAATCCTCATGAACAAAAACTGTACAGGTGTCAATATTTGAAAATAATAAAACAAGACACTATAACATCAAAAAATTCCTTTTGAAAACAATATTAATGTTAAAGAAATTTGGTGGGTTAAACACTCACCATTGGTATTATTTAGAGTCCCACTCAAATGCTTATTTTTATGCCACCCTCAGCACCCATCTCTCATGCCATATCGGGCATTCATCCACATTCCCAAATAAAATAGTGCATCTGAGAACCCATGAAAACACCAAAGGATAAAACAAAAACCCTCATTTTTTAAACCAAACCAATCAACCCACTTCAAAAAATCATGTACCATCAAAGGAAAACTGACCACCATGTAAAAATTAATTTTCAAAAATTCAGAAAGGTCTTCATTCAAAATATGATAGCCATGAAGACTAAAGCCCTTTTGAGATAAACACCAACCACTCAAAATCACATTACAAAACCAATTCATCATATTCAAACACTTATCAACAGACCAATATATCCCATTTACATCAAAATATTGAATCACCTTAAAATAATCCACGCTTTCCAAACATTTAATTTCAAAAACCCATGCATTTATATTAAAGAAAAGGAATCATGTTAAATAATTTGCACTTTATCCCCAAAATTTGTTTCACAAAAACCCAAATTTCCAAAAACCATTCTTATATTAAATTTTGAAAACCCATTTTCAAATTTTCAAAATCTAACCCTTCCATTAAAACCCATTTCCACAATTCTCACATAAGGATTTTCAAAAATATTTCAGAATTCAAGAAAGTTCTAAAAGACCCACAAAAGGGAACTAGTGTCAATGGGTGAATTGACCATATAGTTTGAGGCCATATGTCAAACACACCACCAACACATAGTGTCTTATTAGGACCATTACCCATCTCTATGTAGCTTTATAGTACCTATGATATCATAGATACCATTGTTAAAAAACCCTTGTCATTTTCCAACACTGAACGATCAACAAGAACCAAAGACACAAATGAAACCAGACATCCCATGGACACCCAATCATCGAAATGAGAAAGAGTTCACAAATCTCTTCCCAAAAATACCCCTCAAATCCTAAAAATACTTATCCATATATCTTTACATCCTCAAATAACAATGGTCACTCTAAAAATAAAGTTTCTCTAGGAGCCAACCTTATCCTGGTTCGACCCCGAACTGGGCACCAGAACCGATCTGTGGTATGGCCTGAAGGGTGTTTCTGATCCCCATGGGAAGAAAAATACTGGCATGTTCCATTAGAGTAAAAAATGGATCAATTTATCACAAATTTATAAAATAAGACAAATATCATAAAGAAATGGGCAACCGAATAAACATTTATAAAAACTAAACTGATCATCATACATACAAAAAAAATTGAAGTACAAATGAACGAAACTATGAAACTGACCAGAACTGATGACCAACTAACTACATGTGACCCCGTAGTTCAATTTTCTACACAATGATCACACGCCTCTCAAGGTGATCGAACTCAAGCTAAAACCTGCACAAGGGTTAAAAAAATAACTATAGGCATGAGTATTGAAACTCATTATGCTATCCTAATAATCTATTCCCAATGCACATCATTTAAAATAAAAGAAACATCAATTTCAAGTTTGTACTAAAATATATAAAAGTAAGGTTTTCTATATGATTACTCAAATCAAAGAACAACCCATTTCCCTTATTCATTTACAAAACTATATTTGTTTAACTAGTGTGCCAATAAAATTTTCAAGGGAAAAGTTATGTTTACATTTTCATATTTTTACAATGAGAATAAAAAAATTTAATTTGAAAACCATTTTTATAAACCTTATCAAAAAAATCCCACCACTTTATATGAAAAAACAATACACAAGAAGGAAAAATAGTAATCACACAACAAGGGCAATGTAAATGTACATACATGCATCATATTCATCACTGCAAGCAATTGAAATCCAAATAGACATGGGTGAACCTAGGAGAACAATAATAATCCAGAAGACACTAATACATGATATCTCATCCCCATTGACAAGTCACACATGATGAAATCAAAATTCTTAATACAATCATTCATCCTTTATCAAGAAGGCCAAGGGAAAATCCCATAACAATAAACCTAATATATCCACCTACTATGGGCCACTAGTCATTACCATAACCTACAAGTGCAATAATAATTCTTAGAATATTCTCTTAAAAAGACAGGTTTCACTATCTCATAAATCTAATGGGTTTAATCCAACTAATTCCCTCTGAGCATTCAATCCAAACATATATATAATAATAATTCACATTATACATCAACTCGAGCAACTCCAAGGACCGATCTCATGCCAATAATCAAAAGGAACATAAAGAGTAAAAACTGAGTCACTCTCATAACATATCACAATAATTATATACTAAGGACATCCTATCCATTATATATATACAATCATGTCATGAGAAACATCCATATGAGATTTTTAAAATAAGCAATTTTACCATTTTTTGCAAGGTTTCCAAACAGGGCTTTAAGCGTTTCTAAAAACTAACATTTTACAAAGGTAAAAATTTCAGTTTTAATAAAGAGGTGTATAGACACCATTTAAAGTAGAAAATAGCTTTAATAAATCCCTTAAAAAATTCAGGTTACTCATCCAAAGAACAACCATTTTTATAAGGATTCCAAACATGCTATTTTCCGGTAACTCGGGCCAAAACATGATATAAACCAAAAACCCATTTGTTTGTACAACCAAAACCACATTGTAAAGTCATATAAAGACAAAAAAATACCTTTTTCATTCTTAAAATTCATTTATAAATCCACACAAGTAATTTTAAAATACACTTAACACATAAAATCCAATCGGGCAATTTACCAAACACAAGGCATGCACTCTGTAACTACACAATTCATTTTAAGAACTTGAAAAGGAATAAAAATACCAATTTATTGCCATAAATTTATTCAATATACTAAAAAATATTCAAAATACCATAATTCAGGTTCCAAATATCACAAACTAGGTGACAAAGATAACATAACATTTAAACAAAGACTTGGTGTGCACTTTTATGACAAAACAACACTACTTTTCACAAAACAAGACATAAACACCACCTTTCACACCAAATAAAGTTATTAAAGGCGTATAAAATAATAAAAAAATGTTTAGATAGTTAAAATACCATTAATATGATTAATCTTAAATAAAAAAGACATTTTTAATGTGAAACCAACCTCAAATCCATGGTGGAATGGAAATACACACCTAATATCACCATCTGAGGGTTTATAAACCCTAAACCTATGACGAACAACCCCAAAAATACAAAACACCAATAAAAAATCATGTTATAACTGAAACATAGGTCTATCATGACTATAAGATAATATAAAGCCAATAAATAATTAAAGGGGGAAGAAGAGGCTAGAGAAAGGAGAATGGATCTCACCTTAGAAACCAGAGAACTCTTCATATTCCCTTAGCTATACACCCTTATTGAAAAGGGAATGGGTTGGAAATACTTTTAGATTCTTATTAGGTCGATAATAATAAGGGAAAGAATATTTGGGGTAAAATAGTAAAAAAATAATGATTTATGAAAGAAACAGATTACCTCTTCAAATCTAGATGTTTGAGAAACCTTGAGGAAGTTTTCACTAATCCCTAAATAATATGAGATCTAAAGAGGGGAAAAGGAACATGGGTATGCTCCCAAGATTTTTTTTCCTTATTTATAAGTTTAATAACCAACAAATATAATAAAATTAAGAAGATATAAAAGAAAAAAATATTTTTAAAAAAACTAGAAATGGGATCACGGGCAGGCCCAATACCAGTATAAATAACATAAATCCACCATGATTATGAGTTCCTAAGGGGGTAAAAAAGGATATGATGGTTTTAATAAGTCATGGGAGGCCAAGTGGAAAGTTTAATGACTAAAAAATGTTTAAAAACTATGAATTTTTAAAATAAACAAATTTTGTTTTTAAATCTAGAAATTTGTTCACAATTTGGCCCAGATCTTGAAATAACCACATTTTTCTCAGAAAAACACCCAAAAATGATATGGGGAACCCAAGATAAGATAATTATAAATAGATGGAAATTAAAAAATCAACATTAATCTCACACAAATCCTAAGAAAGGGATTTAAATTTCCAAACGAACTGGATCAAAACCTATACCTGAAAAACCAGGTGTGAAAGATAAACAAGAGAAAAGTTCTATCCTTCAATATCTATATATCATAGAAGAAATAAATTTGATGAGATGTATTGAAAACAAATATCTTTTTTTTATAGTATAATGATTTTTATGTCATGTATATTGATTATTGAGTGAATAAGGCCTATGATCAAGACCCTAAATAAGCTCCAGAAGCTTGGATACAAGAGACAAAAAGGTCGACATGCATGTCACTCTTGTAGATTATCCCTTGTCAGTAAAAGACATGTTTCTAAGTAAGAATATCACACCAGTTTATGCACTAAAAAACAAGATAATATAAGAGATATTTGTCTTCCCGGATTTTTAATAGAGGACCCATCTTACACTAGTGGGATAAAATATAAAAAAATCAATTCGAAGGATGAATTAAGCACTTTAACTAGGATTAGAGCTAATCCAAGTTTCATTCGACTGGATATTTTTTTTTATTTCTTATTATATATATTGAGTATATATTTTTTGAAGGTTAATAAGTTACTTAGATGAAGAATTTGATTTCCATACTTATCAAATAAAAAACTGAGGTTTTATATAAGACCATAAAAAACACCATAATTAATAAAAAAAGAAGTTAAGGAGGGTTTCAAAGAAGAAAAATGGAACACTGCTAATTCAAAAAAATCAATGTGGTAGTTCATATGTTTAATATATTGATAATTATCCTATATAATAATAAATTACTATATATGAACAGTATAAGGACAATGATTTTATTAAATCAATTGAAGGCCTCTACCATAAAGTTAAGGATTATTTAAATAAAGTTACCATTAATGTTATAAATTATATATTTTGGTTTATGAGGGGACTATATGATGAAAATGAACTATTATTAAAGGAATCAGATGATATAGAGAATGAATTGGTAAAAATATGGAAAATAAAAAACTATCATCCAAACTGTTGAATTTATTGGAGAATATTTATTAATTTTTAATGAAAAGTACTCTTTGGATAAATAGTCTTTATAGAAATCATATGGTGGGAAATATGTGATTAGAAAAATCTTGAAAGAAATATTTCAGTAATTGAATGATAATATTAATGTCAATGATGATTATTTAGAATTCAAGGATAAAATGATAAAGGAGATTAAAAAATACTTATAAGAAACAAGTAAATTACATAAAGATTTGACTAAGAATTGGAAAAGTTAATATGAAGAAAATTAATTATAATATATAAATGAGAAAAATATTATCAAAATAATTCGTCTTTAACTAGTAGTCAAATTGAGAAATATGTAACCAACAAAAGTAAGATATTCATAAACATTTTGAGAAAACAATTTCTACCCGTAATGTTCTATAGAGGATTATTGTCCTAAAAAGAGTCATATTATTGGAAAAAATATATTTATATAATCCAATGATCAATAATGAGAATGTTCATGAAAAAATGTAACTATTTTACAAAAAAATGTTTTATGTACCAATGATATTTCATTTACTAGTACTAATATCATATTATAATACATAAAAATATGGTTAAAAATTACTAAAAAACCACCAATAATTCAAGGGAGTATGTAAGAAAGATGAAGAGTAGTAACTCCCAAAATAATGCTCTAAAGAAGGGTTTTTTAGAAAACTGAATGGTGTAAAAAGATATCTAGATTTTAATAAAAGGGTATCAATTAAGTATCATTATCCATTTTGGTTTTTAGATGTTTTGGCATAATTAAATTGATTATTTGAAAAATATTTCAATTTATATATATCATATAAGGACAAAATTAAGGGGGGTGTTAAGCCAAATAGATGTAAGGAACATGGAATAAGGAAAATATATTCACTGAAGATATATTTGAAGGAATTATAAATTTCTATGGAATTTGCAACTGTAGTGGTCAATATGATGATAAGTGCAATTTTATTCATACTGAGAACAATTTTCCTGATTTTGAGAAGATAATACCATAAAATATGAATAATAAAATGAGAACAGAAGTAGAGTCTTCCATATAATGTAAAAATGTGAAGAAAAGTGTAAAAAAACACACCTAATAAGAATTATGAGAAGGACAATACACCATGAAACATGTTCTTTTACCTTGGGATAAAATACTACCTTATTGACATTTTCAAATATCCCATGAAAATCAATGCTATAGAAATCAAGTTGGAAAAAAAGGAAGAATAATTCCAAGAAATAAAAAAGATGATTGGTTTAGTGGAAGATATCCAAGATGAAGATAATGATAATATTTTTAAAAATGGGTAACTCAAATGTTGTTAAGAATCCATGTGAAAAATATCATAAATGTGAGCATGTTATAAAATAATTATTTACTCTTTGAATAGCTGAATTGCAAATGGAAATGTATATTAATAAAGAACAAGTAAATTAAAAAGGCTTTCTATGTAATTCTAAAATTACTATTTCAAATATTAATACATTTAAAAATAAAATATAGATTATCCTTTTAAAAGAAGTTAAAATATAGAAAATTATAAGACAATAAAGCATGATGATTTCTTGGAAAATTGAATCGAAGAGGAGATGGTTTCTAGATTGAGAAATAAATCTCATCCCTCTTTATATTATAAATATATAAAGGTCTATCCACCATATTCCTATCTTTTTATCTTCAAGTTTCATCATAAGGAAATAAAAGTGCTTCATTAAGTAGTAGAACTTCAATTCTGTGAAAACATTATATTTTATAGTTTTCCATGAGGGAGTTTTTTGAATATTTCCTCCTTAAAACATTTCAAACTTGTATCCAAAATGAAATTCCTGGAGTATTTATAAGAAATACCAATCATTATAAAGATAATATAATAACAAGATAAGTGTACATAAATATATCGTTTCATGTTAAAATATAAAAAATAATAAATTGTTAAAAATTTTGAGTTTATGGTAAGATAATCACACTTTCCCATTATTGTTTTAACTATATAATATCAGATTATTAAGGGGGGGGGGTGTGCATGTTATCATATAAATTAACTTAAAGGGGGGATAATCTATCTAGAACTTGAATGAATTTACTTTTTTATTTATTTTAGTATAGGTAAAAAATTAATTTTAAAAATATGCTTGTAGGTCACCTAAAAAAATATTTTTGAGTTGGTATCACATGTTAGATAGTTTTATGGAAAATGATCATGTTTAAGTTTATAATTCTTGTTTTATACACCAGGAGGTCTCAAGTAGACATAGAGTTTATTTATTTATGTATAATTTCCTAAGAGAAATGTGATTACACAATTCCCTAAAGTGGAATAATATTTACTATGGGTGTAAAGATTCAATTTCATCATATAGAATACGAATGAGATGAGTAGGATTTTATCTCACCATTTGGACTTTGAATTTATTGTTAAAAAGGGTGAATAGAAAAAAACTTATAAAAATACATTTAAATAGGTGTATTTGATAATTTTTATAAAAAATAAAAATGGGGATATTTATGAGCCAAAAGGATAATGATGATTGTTTTTATTATCAAGGAGTAATTTGGATGCCAATATATATTGGTGATAATGAAATAAAGTAATGAATAAATATTTTAATCCATTAAATATAAGTTGGAGAGTCCACATGATAATTTTTTGTGATAATTTCAATTATAAATGCTATTTAATATCTATTGACATATTGGAAAATTAACTTTCTTGGGTTACTTCTTGGAGTTCTTGGATGTTTGGATTTAAGGAAGAAACATATACATCTAATAATTATATTGATGATCTTTTAATTAAATCATGATATGCACTAAAAATATATTTGAGGAAATCAGTATCCACTATAGGTTTCATATGATCTTCAAAAGCTATTTACTAGGGTAGTTGAGTGAATCTGAGTAAGAATGGATGCAAGAATAGTGAGAATCCATATTTAGATTATTAATAATTAATGTTTTTGTATTAACTGAAGTATATTTAATGGATTATGGATTGGAGAAGGGTGGTTTTCACCATGATGGGTTGAGATGTTAGAGATCCATTGAATCACTCAAAGTTGAGTACTCCTTTTATGTAATGCTTTGCAAATGAAGTTTTAGATATTTTAGAAAATTTGGATAATTTCAAGGTTCACTAAAATTTCTTTTAGATGTTTATTAGTGTTGTTGATATTCCCTAATTTTTTTTTGAATAATATTATAGTTGATTTGATGAATTTTAATAATTTTGAGTTAGAGGAGAAAATTTGGAAAAAGGAATACATAATATCCCATAAAACAAAATTTTAGGAAGGTACCAAGCCTCATAGTAATAGAAAATATATGGAATTTGTTGTTTTAGATATTTTAATTCATAAAAAAGATATTTTAAAAATAAAATTAAAGAAAATTTAAAAGGGAGAAATCCTATATAATGGTTCTTCTTCCTAATACATAATAAGAAATAAGACATTAAGTTGAGAATTAGAGAAGGAATGAATACACTATGATATGTAATATATTCTAGAGTATATATAATATATATTCTGAGGATCATACAGAAGTATTTCAAAGGTTAAAACTATATACTAATATAAAAGGGTTTACAGGATCATATATATGATCCTTTTTATGGTTCATAAAAAAATATAGCCATGGAAAAAACCATTCATAAATATGTAATGTTGTTCAAAAGAGTATTTAAGATTAAAAATTCTTATATAAGTGTTTATTGATAATTTTTTTTAAAAATTATTAAATCCTCACTATGATATATAAGATTAAATCCGAAGTTAAAGTTCATATAAATGAGTTAATCGGATCCCTCGGGATAATAAATAATTATTTTCTGGTTATTAAAATTTAAGGTTTCTTGTAATCAAAGATAGTTGATACTGAATACTTTCTTTAATGTATTAGAAATTATAGTGATTTAAATGGATATTTTTGTTCAAGAAAAGTGTTGATAATAAAGGTTTATATCGTAGAGAAGAATCCTTCACTACAATAATTTTTGTAGATCAATATTAGTTCATGATGTGGTTGGTGATGGTTATAAAAATATAAATCCCATGATGCTAAAAGGACAATAAAATTCCATATATATTTATGGATTTAGAATCATGGATTGATTCCACATTATGGTATGTGAATCTATGTTGAAACTATACTGATTTAGAGAAAAGTGATAGTTCACTCTCTCTATGTGGTAATAATTTTAACCAGAATTTCCTTTGATTATTCAGGGATATATGGAAAATATACCATGATTTTTTTTAATTTTTTGAAGAATATAAATATGGTGAATCATTGAAGATTAAATGAAGATATATTTTTCTGGGATTAAATTATGGAGATGATAATGTTTTAGAGATCAATGGAGTTTTATGTATTCCAAATTTGGAAATAATATTCACATGATTATGTGATTAAGGAGAAGAAGAAGGGATTACTAGTTGATAAATTGAGAATAAAAAATACTATATGAAAATGAATATTCTAATTATCTAAGTGACAGAGAGAGATAGAGAGATTTTAATGGTAATCTAGAAAGATGATATGGCACATTGAGAAATAATATGAGAAGAAGAAAGAGAATTATAAGTAAAAATTAAGTCATACCCTATGACATCTTTGTGTCATAAAGGAAGAGCGAAAAAGAGAATAATTGAGAAAGGATGCCGTTAATTAATATTTTTTAGAATTTTTAATCTAAGGATCTTTAAGATCAAGTGAACAAGGCTTGTGATCCAAATATTCAGTAAGGTATATATTTTAGGACACATGAGGCTAAATGGCCAACATTTTTTCTACTACAGTAAATTATTATTTCATAGTTAGTGAATAGTTACTATGGATGATGATCTCACTACTTTATGTGGTGACATAAAATAATATATTGGATATTTTTTTCTAGAATTTGGATATATTAGACATCAAACACTAGTAAAATCCATCATAAACAAACCAATTATAAGATTATAGATATATCAAGAGATACCTATTTTCACAATAGTTAATGATTTATTCTTCCCTTAAATTATAATTCATTACACAATAAAAATTTTCAATGATGTATTCTAATGTTCTCTTGTAATCACATGAGTCATATAGTTTATATATGTGTCTAAAAATCTAACCAAACATAGTGAACATTTTATTCCCACATTGGGGTGAAAACTTCTAAAAACATTACGTGTTGTTGTCTTTTTTTTTTGTCAAATTGAAATTTTCTGTGTGAGTTATGAATGAATAAGTAGATATATACATATTAACTATTATTAAAATTTATATATTAATTGGTAACACTAATAGAGACAAAAATTTAATAAAAAGGGTCACACTAATTCACTCCCCCTCTCAAAGTGACTGCACGATCTACTGAGAACTTATCTCCCAATATAATAAACTTAAGTTTTTAATAATATATTTCAAAACATTTTTTTATTTATTTAATTTAATTTTATCATTTATTTTCTTATGTTAGTATTTATTAGTTATATATTTTCTATATAGGTCGTTGAGTGTTAATCATTCTAAATGTTCAATGATTTCATCAATACGGTGGTCTCAGTTATATTTATTTGTTTAAGAGTTATAAATATCCATAATAGTCAATGTAATGTAATGAGGATGGTATAATTATCTATGAAGTTCAATGTATATTTCATTTAGTGTATAATATTTTTTGTTAATTAAATATTCCATGATAAATTCATTCATATTGGTTTTGGATCCCTTACAAAAAAATGATATCCCTAAACCATTTTATAGTTTTTTATATTCCCATTTTACTGTAATTTATATTGATACGTGGATTACCTTTTTTAGAAACTCTCCTAGGAATATTCATTGTAGTTAATAACAACCCTCCCCAAAATGTTCAGGATGATACTGAGAAAAAATATTAAATATAAATTCCCATAAATCTTCTACCTCAATTTCATAATTTTTATAGTATACAATATTCCTTACATCATCCATAATCCCATGTGATTAAAAAAATGAAGGGAAAAAATATCTACCTCCCATATAATTTCAGTGATATATTATTTTATAAGAAACTTGTTTTCATGAAAATTTATAGTAATGGTAAATTTATAATAAATTCATATTTATAATACAATAAATATATATGAAAAAAATTATAATAATAATCAATAAATGTGGAAAAATATTTATCACTATTTAAAATTGATGTATCACTAAAATGCCATCTCTAAATTTGAATTAAATAAAATAAAATAACATTTATTTTAATATTAGGAAGTTATTATTTTAATATTTTTTAATAAAATCATGTAGAATATTTGTCAATTTTTTTATTCACATTTTACATTAAATTCAATTTTATCATATCATATTTTCTAATAATGAGATTAATCTTGTACCTAAAATGTTTTCTTCATATAATTTATTTTTAAATATAAAGATAATCAACAGTATTCTCTATAGTAACTTCTCATAATGTTAATGAGAAATCAATATATCATTTTGGATAGGAACATTCTTATTTGTGAACTCTAGTTCAACTAAAACTTTCCATTATATAGTGAAACTTTCATAATTCTAAATGAATTCTAAAATTTCATTATTGATTGATTCTATCCACTTAAAGTGAGTGTTTCTATTTCACACTTATATTTTATAATTATAATCATTTTAGAATAAATGTATATTTTTATGTACGTTTTTCTTAAATATTACCAAATAAATATTATCCATTCTAGCATGATTTAATTCTTTTTTCTTCTTATGAATAATATAAATCTTTTTTTACGGTATCATATTTTTATTGATTTTTAAATCCCAAATATTAATACATAATTTTTAAAACCATTTGGAATAATAATCAGAATTCATATGGGGTTTTAGGTACTGTGGATAGAAAAACACATCCATCACATGAAGATTGATTTATTCAACCATGTTTTCTTGTGTTTCCTTGTGTTTCTCATACTTATATATAAAATTAATATTTTTGAGTAAATTATCAAGTTATATTTATTACCACATATGTTTATTTTTATTATTAATATTTTTCTTCGAAGGTTGAATTTTACAATTAATGGATTACACTATGATTATTTCATCTGTATTCATGTCATTTTTTATCAAATGTAGAAGTATACTTTGAACTCTATATTACTATTTTATAATCAATATATTTTCTTCCATTCCAATAGATATATATATATATATATATATTGACTAAAATATTCATACTCATGAAAACCTCAATGATTCATTTTAACTTCAATGAATCCCATATCTGCCACATCATTCCGATAAACTAGTAAGTGATGAAGAGGCAATTAACCATCAATTTTTAGGTATATTTAATAGAATCATACTAAAAATGAGATTATTATTATTGGAGATGATATAACCACCTTTATTGTTTTGACGAAGAGGTACATTCTATTATTAATCATTTGAAATTCCTATATAATTTCATGAATAAAACCATGTTTACAAAAAACTTCTCATCTTTTTTTCGATATATTAGGTTTTATCCTTTATATGTTTTTGAGGAATAAGGTGGAATCAATAGGATTTTATTTAGTTTATAAAATACATGAAAGAGATATTTTTATTCAACATTAACAATTTTCTATGAATCTTGATCTGGTAGACAATATTTTAAAAAATATTACTTTAGTAATTTATCATAATCGAACATCTTAATATTTTCCCTTGATATTTTATTGGACTGAGATAATCTATTGAAATATTGTATTGAATAGTTGTAAAAACTAAATTAAAAATAATTACCTATAAAAATTAATATTTTCAGAAATAAGGTACAAAAAAATAAACATAAAAATATATCACAATTTAAAAATGTAATAATAAAATAATTTATGTAATATTTCCTAGGGAAATATTTTTCATTAATGTTTTAATTTTTGAATTATTGAGTTATATAATTCTAGGATTCCCCATTTATTAAAAATAATTATTAACACCTTCAATGACCTTCTTAGTATGATTCCTAATGAATGGTAGGTGCTGGTTATTTATATTGGTTGGTAACAAATTTTTGAGATAGTAATCCCAATTTTTTTTAATATTTTTTTAAATAGTAATAAGATTATACATTTTTTTATAATTTTTTTATTGTAGTTTTAATTAAAATTTAAGTAAATAAAGAAATTTAAATCAAACATTGAACAATAAAGGAAAATGGATTATGGTAATTAAAGAAAGTACCCCCTTTTGGTCACAAAAAATATTACTATTCCAAGTATACACTATAGATGGTGATGATTCCCATAAAATACTATAAAACTAGATCACGTATGACAAAAACATACTATTGTGATCAAATAACTCCATAGATAAATTTTTAACTAATTTTGGATGCTACCCCATGAAAAATTAAACAAAACTTAAGGAAATGGAATTTTCTGCCACTAGTGTAGAAAATACATCATTTCTATAATGTAGTTATGCTAGTATATTAATATATGGTAGGAGATTATTACATAGAAATACCAGGATTCCATTACAATGGTAGTGTCCATGTGGTTTCAACTCCTTATTCTCATTAGAAGAACATAAACCATGACCATTTGATTTATCCATGTAATGAAATCTCAGTCATTTGCATATCATGGTGACATAGTAGCCTATAGGATCTATAAATATTCCCAAATCGATCTTATACATTGATCACTCTGTTAATGGTTTAAATAACCCTAGTTATCTGGTTATTTAATATGTATAATAATGATTGGAAAATAAGAGGTTCCAACAATTTGTGTGTGAGTGGTCTCCCATTCCTTAAATCACATCATGTAGTGATATCCTAACAAAATTCACACATAAATGTAGTCAAACTATTGTAGATAATTTATATCCCATTGAATAAGTGATTCTTATAAACAAATTTTATACATATAACAAACTTTTCGACAGTCATTCATATCTACTGGCATGATTTGGGTTATGAATCTACATGTACATGTGTCATGAATGACATATTGGGCCTAAACTGTTCCACATAATTTTAGTTTTATAATAACATGGTTGAGGTCCTTTGGTTATAATATTTTTTAAATGTGTATTCCCACATAGATATCACGTGTATTAATTTTTTAGGATTCTATATGACACTATTTTATTTTTGAGAAGTTCTCAAGTCACATACGGAATGTTTGGGGACTGACATGATTTAAAAAATAGTTCTTATTATTTTTATGATTAAAAACTCCTTATATACTGTATTTTATCATTTAATACATTTAATGTGACATTCTTTCTATTAAATTTATGTTTTTAGTTGAGAATTCAATTTTGAATTTTTTGTAGCATTTTTTGTGATGATGTTAAATTAATAAGTGGCACTCCCTTGGGATCCCACATGTTGGGAAATAATTATTATAAAAATTTGGTGTTAGTGAATATAAATTATTTTACTATAAAAATTTCTTATTTATGAGGTATTTTGTTTAATTGGGTGTTTTATTTTTAATTAGTAAGCACTCAAAGGGTTTTCCCCTTGGATCATCTTCATGATCATCATTTGATCCTTTAGTTATGAAGGATTATAAAATGATGAATTTTTATGTTAATCGGACTATTAAACATAGATATATTTTATCTCTATATGGAATAAAAACATTATTAATAATGTTTTTTTAATGTAATGATTCCATTGATATTGAACATCTCTTTATGATTTTTATCAGCATAATAATCACATTGTATATGAAATTATTTAAATCCATGAGTACAGTTGGGTGGTTGATTTCAGTGTCTCTATAATCATTAAATGATGTTGTTGTTGATGATAATAGTGATGATGATAATAGTGATGATGATAAGTGAATATATTGAGATCCTCTAACCAATATGTAGCTTCCTGACCTATTTTTCCACTAGAATAGTGCTCAGGGCTGGTCAACCACTAAGCCTTAGGAATGAATCCCTGTACACCAAAGGCTTCCGACTAGAAACGAAGGTGTAAAGATGTGATAGTGGGGATACTATACCCTCTGTAGGTGACAGTTGGGAGACTCTACCCTCTGGTGATGATAATGATAATGGTTTAAATAAAAATAATGTAGCTAAAAAGAAACACCATAATATGGCAAGACTAGTAACCCATAGTGGTGGAAGTAGAAAAGAGACAAGTTGTAATAAAAAATAAACTTAAACATACTCCTTGTAGAATAAAGCATCAAAACATACCATTTGTAGAGACTCACATAAATATCAGGTCATATTTAAAATAAAAATATAGTGGTCCCCCTTGGATGTCCTTAGTACGTACATATAAGAGCATGCTGATACAAAAGGAAGACTCAAAAGTGTAACACTAATAGATGTTGGAACCCAATGTCCCTTTAAATACATCTCATGAAAGATGTATGAAACTATCACTAAGATTTAGCTCCTAAGAATGAAAATTTACCCAAACTCAAAGCCATAATTTCTACACACATCTTGAAGGTATTGTGTGGTGTGCGATAAAAATCTCAGTATGCCACCACCAACATATTCAAATATTACTTTTGTGATTACATATGTGTATAGTAAAATGAAAAAAACAAAAAAGTCACATCATATATAACCTTCTTTCCTTATTCTCAATAGCTAGATGGATGCAATAACCAACTTTTTCTAACACTGAAGTTACTTAAGTGGAGAGGATGTATAACATAAAGACCAACAAAACCTCGGATGAAAATCAATCTAGGTGAACCCTCAGGTTCAAACTCTAATAAAATTCCCTAGCACATCATTCCAACCAACAACTCATGTACCAAAAATATCTGATTTCCCAAAGAAACTCCTTAATCATGTACCTATTCCCACATACCTTAGCTCTAAATATTCATCATTGGCTCAATCCATACATATGAGAAACATTGATATTTATCCCTTAAAAATAAACACCTTCATCTCAACAGTTTATGTCTCAAGGATAAGTGATTTCAATCTCCCAAATATATCAAGGACCAATTAACATAGTATACGGTGATCCTCAATCCCAAATCAAGAGTCTAAACACCATTAACCAATGGATCCTTTCTATCCCTGTGGCTTTAAATGGAAATAAAATCCAAAACCACCCTAAGTCACATCCAATGGAGGCCTTTACCTAATTGAGTGGTTTCCAACACCACATTATCTGAGTCCTTTGTATTTGAAAATGACTCCACTAGAGCGTCGACCAATCATGGTGAGGAAAAAATCACTAATAAAGTACTTAAGACATATCAACCCACCCACTAGTGACCAAGTGACCTTTTCCATCAATCCAATGTTCCAAACCATCCAACTTCACATAGGCTTTTCCCATAGCTTAACGACATCATCTTCTCATGATGATGACCATGTCTCCCAACCGATGATCAACATCACCCAAATTATCCATACCATGCCCAACCGAATGACTAAAATAACCTATGTTGTTCCCCAATTGAATTGAGACCACTAGGGGGTGAATTAGTGGTTCCTTTTTCTTTTAAAAGAAAGTATGTTAACTTCTTTAGTAAAAATTATTTACCTTGAAAAATTGCCAATGTTATAATCTACACATGTATATCTTATCATCCTCACCTTTTGTATGAAAAAAATATAAAAATACGGAAACAAATGATATTTAAAAGGTTTGTTACAAATACCCACTACTTTCCATATTGGATAATCCCACTAACATGGATTATTTCACTATATTATTTATGGAATAAAAAGGAACATGAGGTGAAAAATTGTTAAAATTGATTAAAAAATTTCCTTATATAGTTAGTCATACCAAAAATATCCTTTTTAGTATCAAAATTTCAATAACTGATTATACCCCCATGAAAATAAACAATCTTTTTCAAAAACTAGTATGTATCCACAGTTTTCCGATTCACATTAATTTTTCCTTTCTGATCTACATACAAATGTATTTACTTCTTTCAAAACTAAGATAAATCTAAATTTACTCTTATTAAATAATTATGAACATCCAAAGTTCTATAAGGAACATGTTGACCTTGAAAATTCATCCATAAACATAGTTTGGAAATATTTCTTTGCAAGGTTAGTTCGATCTGCCTCTGCCCAGTAAACTTTTGTCTGATGATCTCTGTCTGACTAGACTAGATCTAATTCACTTTATGATATTCCTTCTTCACATGGGTAGGAACTCAATCAGAATAATAATTTTCTTCCATCCAATGGAACTCAATCTAATTAATCTTCCTCTAATGGATATCGCTCAAATGGGCTCCCTCAGATTGACTTTCTCTGATGAAGTGTCATATGTTGGAGCTTTCTATAACGATTGGATTGAATCTCACTACAATAATATTCCCCAACATAAACTTAAAAAATAAAGGCTCGTTAGAAAATAAATACTTGAAAAATTAAGATCTCTTGGCACACTTTAACATTTCAAGTTTCACCCACTTTTAAAAATTTATTATGCTCTCCTTTTATAGGTAACCCATAATGACTGAGGTGGGAAAATAATTTCTATTCCCGCTCAATAGAATTCAAAAATCCTTAATTTATCATTAATTTGAGTCTAAATATTTGAATACTTAAAATATTTATAATAATTATATGATATTATAAAATATTATTAAACCTACATACTTATTCAAGTTTACAAAAATTTATTTAGTCAAATTATTCAGTTTAATTCTTCATTTTGATTTTTCATTATGACAATGACATATGAAAATATGAAGCTAACCCTTTATGATGATCTATGTTAAACACTAAAATTATTCTTATGCATATCATTTATATTAACTCTTTAATAGTACATATGAAATATCTTCAATGTATTTCTTCCTTTCATAATTTACTAATATTGATGATTCTTCATTAGATCAAGTTCAGTAATCGATTAATTCAACTATGTCATCATACATTTAATTGACCGGTCTCTACTTAAGAATGATGAATTAATTTTTGTGCATGTTCGATGAGTCTACTACTCCTTTTGAGATATTGAATATTTTTTTTCTTTTTCTATTAACCAAATTGTAAGAGAACAAGGTATGACTTATTATTTTCCTATCCCAATTGAAATACAATTCAAAATTTCTTAAACATTCTGCCTCTAATATAAATCTCTATCTTATATACAAAGGATACAAACAATAAAAATGAATCAGTGTCATAACTTATTAATATGGATTAGTGTTGGAAGTGACTTATTTACTCAAGGAAGATCAATCTTTAAGTCTTCTATTATTGTCACATTGATGATTCTCACACTGATGATCTTTATCCTTCAATGTCTGGTGTTCCTCACACTGATGAGCACCATAAAAAACACTTAATATCATATTATCCTCTCTTACACAATATCCATATTGAATCATTAATTATTCATGATTTATAAGAACTCCATGATCATTATAACATCATCATATTTTGAATATAAATTATTACAAACTCCCGGTCTTCCAACAACATCATTATTACAATCCAATCTTCATTATGATTGGAAGCACCGACTTTCCCCCTTTCCTTTATAAATCTTTCCTCAAAAGTTTATTAGAAAACTTATGAATTTGTGTGTTACAAAATATAAAATCGTTATCATATTTTCAGCAGAACTATATTGTCTCTGGTTAACTTCCTCATTATGATTAGTACTTCCTTTTCAGACTCAAGGTGACTCTGATGAACCATTTCTTCTAGAGAAATTATTTACAATCCGATGCATTTTCTTATGATCTGTTAGTCCAATCCAATGATTATGATGTTGAGTCTATTGATCCATATATTTACTTGTTCTCACCTTTAACCACATATCATCAACTAACCAAAAATACAACCAAAATAAAACTTGGTCCTAATAATCCCCCCTTTGTTTTTGTTGTCAATACCTACTTCAACAAATTAAAAATTGTACCATTTTTTTCTTTTCTCACATATTCCTCTAATTCTCAACCTTTTTAATTTATCTCACCTTTTAATTATCTCCCTCCCTTGTTGACAATAAAATTAAAATGGGAATCATGATAATTTTCCCCATTATCGACAAACGATCCCATTTCAAAAGGTTGAAACCTTTCATCTCAAAATTTTGAAACTATTTTTAGGAGAACATAAGTATCACATAATTTTATTAACAAATATTTTTTAATTGAACAAATTTAATTCTAATTATGTGAACTTACTATGGAAAACAATATTAAATAATAAATGCATTCAATGTGTTCCCTTACACAAATTTCATGTAACATGATTTTCATGTTTCTGTCAACATTCTCATATTAGGGGAAATATCAAAAGTATTTGTCTAAGATAAAATTAACCTATAACCATTTGAAAAAACATAATATAATTTTTAGGTGTATATTCAGAACATTCAAAAACTGATATCTTGTAACCTCATTTTTTTTCAAGAGTAGTAAGAGACCCATCAACATCTTGTTCCTTATATCAACTCCCCCAATTACGTACATGTTAGTAAAAATAAAAATATTTAAAGAATAATAAGCAAACTCAATAGTTTCATCGAATAATCTCTTAGATAAAGTGTCCCCTCTCAGCCATACCTTTCCCTTATTCTTCTTTGATTTTTCATTGCATGTATTTTCTTCCTTCTGTCTATCCTTCTAAGATTTTTTAACAAGTTTCTTTTCATCTGTAGAATATTCTGATAAGGATGTCAATTTATCCTCCCATATTTTAACCATTTTTATTCTTAGTGTGTAACAACTATTTTATTCCTTCCTATTTTTCCAACAAGATAGTTAGACAACATTTAATAACATTACCTTATTTATCGCATATCTCACATATTTTATAAAATTTTAAATCACAATCTATTGACATATTTTTATAACATTTTCTCACATCATTAGAAATTTTTTTATTCCCCTTTACTTAAACTTATTTATGTTCTTATTCTTAATTTTTATCTATATAAACTTTTTCTGGCTAAATAACTGAGCACCCCTTCTTTTTATACTCAATATTTTTGTTTTTATCCACTTTCTTTACATAACCATCTTTATTTATCTTTTGTGCTTCCATTTTTGGTTCCACATATTTTTTAAGAACATTTCATCTTATTTTCTCATCATATATTCCCCTAGATCCATAAATATTTTTTGTTAGAGATATGATATATCAATATGAATAAGCACTGCGTCTGAAAACTCCACAACACCAACATTAACATTTGAATATTGAGTTTTTATATTGATGGTGAACATGTTTAGAAATTTTTTATTGTTGTTTCTTCTGAAATAGTGGAAAAATATTCTCAGGAGGAAACATGTTTTGAGGATTTACTATATTTCTTGGTGAAATATGTTCTTACACAAAACAAATTTTGTAAACCTTTATTTTCACCAACTTTAAAAGTTTCACCTTTAACGTTAATTAAAATGGCATAGTTTTCTCTCATATTCACTACCTAACTTTGTGTTGTAAGAATATTTGATCGTGTTTCAAACAAATGTATTTCATTCTCAGTCAAAATACCTTTTATAACACCTACCATTTTTTCACATTCACTTATCTTCAACAAGTTTTGGTTATTTTCTTCAACATGTTTAGCCTCTTTCATGATGAAATTTTCATTTCCAGCGGATCTCTCTTCATAGATTTTCAATTTTCATTCAATATCAGCAAAATTCATATTATTAGATCTGATAACAATGATATTTGTTTCTTATTTATTTATCCAATTATTATTCTCAAAATTTATTCTTTTGAAATCATTCTTCATCTACTTTCTTTCTTTCTTATGTTGAGTATTATACTCAATTTATTTTTCCAATTTCTATTAGAAAATCTATTCAATTTATTTAATTTCATCATCATCATCATCATAAATTTTTGAAGAATAAATTAATTTTTTAAATTGATAAATAAAGTTAATTTGATGATCATGTTCATCACTGGATGATGAATCATCCATCTTTCTTTTCCTCAGATAATTTTTTTCTTCTTATCAATATGAAATTTTTCTTCATGTTTCTTACAATTTTATTTTAAATAAATATCATCATATTCCTCAAACTCATTATCTTAAACTCTTTTCATAAGAATATTCTCTATGAAATTTCATTTATCTTCACAATTCCAACATTTGAGGTTTTTACTTTTCCATTTTCCCTTATTATAATTTTTATGAAGAATGAAAACAATTTTATTTAAATATTAAGCTTATTAATATGCTTCTAAATGAATTTATTCTTCTTTAATTTCATTATAATTATTTTTCCTTTTTAATAATTATTTGAATTCCATTTCATGATAAAAAATTTCTTTATTTTTCATAACCTTATCTATTCTCATTTTATAAGTAAATAGAGTACTATGATGATCATACAAAGATATATTTTTAGGACATCTATCTTCCAAATATGATACTTTAGCATCCAAATTATCATGAATAATTTTAAAGATATTTTCATCAATACTTGATTATAGTAACTTCTCTCGAAGTAATCTTATGGTGAAAACAATATAATTCACCCTTTTAATTAAGTCACCAATAGATTCATACTCATCCATTTTTAGATATTCATACTTTAGACACTATAGTCGTAACATTAACTTATTAACCTTTGTATTGAATCACTAAATGTTCTTAAACTTATCCAAGATACCTTTGGTGGTTAAAAATCCCTTTACTCTAAGAAATGAAATTTTAGTTAGTGATGAGAGTAAATCATTTTTAGTTATTCCATCATTCTCATGATTTTTCTTATCAACAGTAGTAAGAAGAGTATTGCTAATATGGGGATGGAATCCATGTGTAGTAGCTTCCAAAACATCATACACAAGAGACATCAAATATTACAATATTGTATCTTTCTAGGTACAATAATTATTGCTTTTGAAAACTAAAATTCCCTTATAGTTCACAGAATTGAAATTCTCTATTCACATAGATGGATATTTAAGGGAGAACTACCTCTGATACCAATTCTTGTTCGCAAATTGGATTGAGACTATATGGAAGGGGGTGAGGTGCATTAGTGGTTCCTTTTTATTTTATAATAAATTTTCTTAACTTAATTATTACACTTTATTAGCATTTGATAATTTTTAATGTTATGATGCACTCAAGTATAGATTCTCAACCAAAAATTTTGTATGAAAAAAATTTAAAGAGAAGGAATCACATGATATTTAACAGGTTGAGTAAAAATGACTTATCCTTTCCATGTTGGATAGTCCCACTAATATGGATTCATTCAATATATTATTTCTAGAATATAAATTCACAATTAGTGAAATATTATACAAACTGGGTAGAAACATTTCTTATATAGTTGGTTATACCCCTAATTATCCTTTTTAGTATCTACTTTACCATATCTAGTAATAAACACAAAAAAACAAACACGTCCTTTAAGTAACTTGTAAGTATCCACAGTTAGAGGGTTCAATTTCCTACTTTTTTATTATCAACATAAAAAATCATTCACTTCCTCCACAAGTATCCTAAATAATTTTTACCTATATAAAATATTAAATAAATTCAAAAATTATCTAAGTAACGTTTTGGTTATGAAACTTCTTCTAGGAACATAGTATAAGAAACCTTTTCAGAAAATATAGCACAATCAGCCTCAGTGCGATAACCTTCTATCTGAAGATATCTATCCGACGGGCCTCGATCCAATTATCCATATACTCTTACTTCTGGATATGAGTAGGAACTCAATAAACAACTCAAAATTTATCCAAATAATTTAACTTGTTCTGATGAACCATGATCTGATGGATGTTACTACGATGGGATCACTTCGATGGACTTGCTCCGATGAACCGTTTTCTGTTTGAACTTTCTATGATGATTAGACTGAATCTCACAATTATTATCTTCCTTTGTAGCAATATAAAAAACAAAGTCTAGTTAGAAACTCATTTCCTAAAAAAATTGGAGATCTCGATTCACATTAATAGTTCCAGTTTTCCCAACTTTTAAGAATGCACTGTCCTCTTCTTTTACCGAAAACCCTGAACAACAATGGTGTAAAAACTAATTTCTCTTATCTTTCAACTAAATTCATAAATCCCAAATTTATATTTCATTTATGTCTTTATATTTGAATTCTTAAAATCTTAATAATAATTCTATGATCTTTTTGAATCTTATAAAAACATCAGACTTATTGAAGTTTAAAAACATTTCATCAGTACAATTCTTTAGTTTGATTCTTCATTCCAATTATGCAATACAGTGAAGAATTCTGAAAAACTAATGATGGACCATTAAAATGATCGCTTTTAAATAATGAAATTATTCTCATGAATATGGTCCATATTAAACCTTTAACAAAACATCTAAAACATATTCAATTTATTTATTCCATTTCTCAACTCCTCATACCGATGACCATGCCTCCAATGATGTCCAACAACCGATGACTTCATCACTATCCGTATGCATCAGAAAAATTGGTCTCTACTTCACTATAAAGAACTATTTTTAGTGTGAGTCTGATGAGTTTGTACCTCCTTTTGAGATAGTTGATACATTGGTTATTTTTCTCTCAACCCAATTGTATGAGAACCAATTAAGACTTCTTGTTTTGTTGAACCAATTGAAATAAAATTAAATCTTTATTAAACAGTATACCTCTAATACGACTCTATATTTGATTCAAAAAGGATACAAAAAATTTAAAATGAATTTGTTTCAGAATTTATTATGATGTATCAGTGTGGTAAGTGACTTCTTTACTTAAAAACAAATCAATCTTTCAGTATTATCTTATCGTCACACTAATGGTTCTCATTCTAATGATCTTTATCCTTCTATGTCCAGTGATCCTCACAATGATAAGAAACATATTGAATACTTTATATCATATTCTTCTATATTATACAAACTCTAACTTGTATTAGGACTTATTCTTGAATTATAATAACTCCATGATCATAAAATCATCATCATATTTTCCATAAAATTATTATAACTTCCCAATATTTGAGAAACATATTTCTTTCAAACCAATCCTCAATATGATTGGAATCACCTACTAACCTATTTTACTTTATACAGATTTCATCGAAAATTTATTAAAAAACTACTGAATTTTGTGAATTTAAAAATAGATAATCATCGTCAAATTTCCATTAGATACATATAGACTTCGATCGACTTCCTCATTATAATCAATACATCATTTTCAGACTCAAGGAAAGTCCAATGATCATTTTATCCCAAAAAATATTCATTACAATATGATATAATTAATTTTTTTTGTGTGTTTGATCCCAAAATTACAATGGTGATTATAGTTATACATATCTATATATTTTCTCAACTTTAACCATATATAATATATTGAAAAAAATACCACCACAACACAACTTGGTCCTGAAAGAAAACCTCAATTTTGATGGTTATCACCATATTGATCCTTGAGACATTCCCATCACGTGCCCATGGAACCGTCATAGAAACAATATTTAATTTAATTTAAATAAAAAAACATTTCCTACTCTCCCTATTGTTTGAGGGAACTCTATTGGCACATACCATTTGTTGTCTAAAGTGTGCATTCCCATATACATCTCGTGGGTCCAATTCATTTATTGAAGACTAACAGTTAAATTTATAGGGTCTCTCTCTGATGATTCAATGGCATACTCAAAGACACCCCCCCCAAAACACTCAAAAAATATAGATATATATAATAACAACCTACCAATATTTGTTAGAATTTTTCACAACCAATATCAGCCTCTAATTTGAGATTATTTGGAGTAAATCATCAATTTAGAATTTGTTTTTGGAAAAAGGGTAAAATGGATGACATGTATTTAACATACCATATGGATATAGAAAAGTATAATTGATGAAAGAGAATTAAAAACTTCCCAGTGAGGTTCCAACGAGACTGATGACTTGAAGAATAGAGTCTAGACAAAGAGATTGGCTCAAAACCTAGTGGGAATAGAAGGTGGAACCCCATGATGTCTGGGTGAAATAAAGAAGAAAGGGGGTGGAAAAAAATAATTATATTAAATGGGTAAATGAATAATTTTGTATTTTTAATTGTGATGCAATGTTATTGCTCATGGTTTTGTTAAGCATGAACAACTCGTGCGATAACCCCTACCGACGGCTTTGCCTTGAATGACTATGGCACATGGTTTAGAAAACCATGTGGGGGATGTGTGAATCTCTTGTGATAAAAGTTAAATATGTGTGGGATTAATTTGATCTCCCAATATCATGGTTTGAAAAAAATGTGCCCAGTAAAAATGGAGGTCCTCACGGTTACACTTAGGAGATCATACAATTTTCCCTATATATGTTCCCCTATCTGTGTACCCCAGAAATTTGTGTGTTTAGACTCCGAAAAACCTACAACGTTAATGAAACCCCTTGGAACCATCTAGGTATATAAAAAAAAAATCCCAAAACAGGGTCTTGGGTTAAGGAAACCATCATAATTAAGTGTCAATAATCAAGAAAAGAGTTGGTCTTCCCACCAAAATATGGAAATTTCAAATAGGTTAATGATTTTGACACACTCTAAAAGACCAGGACATTACAATCACCCCTCATTGAGATATATTCTTCCATGAGATATAAATACTTTTCAGGAGATGGTACTAAACATGACCATATCTTTAATGTTAACCTGGTCTAACTTGATAATCAAGTCACATGTAAACTCTTTTAAGGCACTCCCCACCTTAGGAGTTACCTACCCTGGCTGATTCCCAACAAAAAAATCAAATCAAAATGATGATACATTGATCACCCCCAAACTCTAAATCATCCCAGTGATGCATCGTCACTTATACACCTCATTAGGTGCTCACATAAAACCCAAGACACATCAGACACCCATCAAATTCCACATCTCATTAGATGGATGCCTCATTTCTATTCAACACACATCACCTATGAAGTGCCACATCTCATCAGATGCTCAAAATCAGTCTCTATGACTCAAGCCTCATATATATCCCACATCACACTAATGCCCAGATGCCCACGAACATTTATGTAACCACAAATCACATTGATTCCCATAAAATATCCTAGTTCAAGACACCACATATATACATACATACATAAATACATAAATACATACATACATACATACATACATACATACATACATACATACATACATACATACATACATACATACATACATACATACATACATACATACATACATACATACATACATACATACATACATACATACATACATACATACATACATACATACATACATACATACATACATACATACATACATACATACATACATACATACATACATACATACATACATACATACATACATACATACATACATACATACATACATACATACATACATACATACATACATACATACATACATACATACATACATACATACATACATACATACATACATACATACATACATACATACATATATACATACATACATACATACATACATACATACATACATACATACATACATACATACATACATACATACATACATACATACATACATACATACATACATACATACATACATACATACATACATACATACATACATACAAACATACATACATAAATACATACATACATATATATATAATGCATTTGAGCTGATTTCAACCTTCTAACTAGTGTTTTGTTAGTCCAAAAGTACATCATGTACACCCAAAATAGACATTCACAAAAAAAGGCCACAAAAATTTAAATTTTTTTTGGTAAAGACCATAGAGTACCTCTAACCATCGTCAGATCAGAATCCTTATCTGACCCCAGAAGCTTAATAGCAAGTACATTTCTTGAAGCATGACTTATTGAAACCTAACCTCCCTATGATGCTGCACCAACCACTAGCCTTTGAGCCCACTGCTGGGTTACACTGTCTCTTCCACGACCTCTACATGTAGCTAAATCTCAACTACTATCTCAAGGTATAACTCCCAGTCTAACCTCAGATAGCTAGTTATTCCCCGGCCCCCAGATGTCGTCTTTCTGAGAAGAATTCCTACCGAACCTATCAAGGTAATTGACTCATCCCCATGACCAGAACTCCATCAGTTCCCTATCACACTGCATCTTCACATGTCCCAACTTCCCATAATGGAATCACACCACCAAAGAACCACAATTTTGCCGTATACTTGAGTCTCTATCCTAAATTCCCTGATGATAATCTTCTTGGCCTCACTTCTTACTATCTCAAGCATCCCCACTATAATCACCAGATTCCATCATCTGGATTGAATAATACTGGTCCATCAAAATTTACACAGTGATCAGTGCCTAATTCACGACCTATGAGAATGGGTATGACTAGAATATGTTTACTTTCTCCCAAATGGGGTGTTGTAAACCATCCTTGAAACTCCTCACCCATGATGTGTTTTCACTAACTATACTAGGTGAAAAATGAGAAAACTCGATGAAATAAGTTTCATAATCCATGATAGACATGTCTCCGTGTTGTAGGCTTAAGAACTCCTGAGATCTCTCCACCCTCAATGTCTTTAATAAGAGGTGATCAATGGACATAAACTCAAAATATTTTCATACCAGCCCTTCATGTCTTCTCGAATGGGCCTGAATATCCCACCATCTCTTTTATAACCCTTTAACCATATAAATATCAATCTTCACCCACTATCCTGAGGGTCTCTCAAGCATCTTGAAGTTCATATACCCTGACACAATCTAGTTTTTAGAAACCTATGGTCCACCCTCACCCTGAAATAGTAGTGGGTTCTGTTATTGGATATCTCAAGTTGTGTATTCCATTGAAGGCTCATCTCCCTGAGCTCCCCTATCAGTCCCCTGAATGACATTTAATATGATATTTCAAAGCTACTCATTAAGAAGCTTCCCAAAATATGTTAAATTTGGAAGCTAAACTACCTGCACTGAAACCTATACATGATCCTGTATCCCGAATCATGCACCTTCTAGTCCTATGGGGCCTCATACCGACCCTGAGGGGTATCAAACTATGTATGCTCCGGTGACACCAAATCACCACCCTCCTAACACTCCACAAAAGTCTGGCTTCCTGGAATCCCACTGAATACTAGTACATTGGTCATAAAACCATAATAACACACACATATATATAACTAAAAGAGTTAAAATAGTAATAGGAAGCACAATCTCACTACCCTAACTCCCCTATCAAAACCATGTCACACAACATCCAACCGCTTGTCCCCATACCCACCATATCATAACCTTGTATCACATAGATGTTCGGACTCATGGACCCTCACCTAGCCACATTGGAGTAAGCCATCACATATCAATCCATTCCTTCTCCTAACATAGATATATGTATATCATATCACATAGAAATAACACATAGATTTCATTTGGACTACTTTCCTGAGTTGGTTGAGTATAATTCCACCAAATAGAGGATTGTAATGAAAACACTTATTAGGTTCCATTATTAATGTTTTAAACCACCCAATTCCAATTTAAAAATATAGGTCCCTAATGAAAATGAATGTCAATTTATAGAAGCACATTCATTTATATAAAATACATCTTATGTGTCTATCCAGAAAGCATGAAAACATCCCTTTTTCATTCTAGTATAAGGGTCCAAAATCCTCCCTTTTCATACCATGGAAAGGGTAAAACATCTCACTTACCCTACCAGTTTAAGTTTCACATAAAAAAACATATAATAATCACTTTAAATTCCACCACTCGAGGTAGAAATCTTATCATTTGTAAAATGAGCAAAGAAAAACAACAATTTCCACCCTTAGAAACTTTGTCCATCCCCCATGCATAGACCATAAAATACCCAAAAACAAGTATTGAAAATAGTTCCAACAACATCCTAGTCTCTTATATACAATATAACAAATATTAAGACTCAAAATAGGTAAAATAAATCCTTTTATACTATTTGTAGTACCCTAAACTGTTTTCACCCTGAACGGTGCTCATGACCGGTTAACCAATTGGTCTTAGCCATATCCCTCCATTATCCAAAAGATTTAGACTGGCATGGAGGGTTTAAAGAGTTAATATTGGGGAGGCTATACCATCTGGAGGTGATATTGGGGATACTATACCCTCTGGTGATGATAATACTAATGATCTAAATAAATATTCAGCAATGGAAAAGAAAAACCATAAGATGATGGGACTCATAACCTACTATAGAGAAAGCACTTAAGATAGAAATAGTAATAATAAATAAGTTCAAACATTCCCCTTATAGAACAAATCACAACAACATACCATTTTTAGAAACATGGATACATATCAGGCCATACAAACAATAAGCAGAAAAGGGTCACCCATGGAAAACCTAAGTATGTACATATAAGAACATGATGATACAAAATAAAGACTAAAAAGGGTAACTCTAACTGAGGAAGGAACCTAGGGTCCCTTGAAATTCATCCCATGAAAAATGTCAAATACGATCACTAATATCCATCTCGTAAGACAAAACCTTTACCTGGTAAAAAATCTATAAAGTTTACATGCATCTTAAAGGGCTTGGATAGGGTGTGAGAAAGAATCTCAATAGGTCACAACCAACATGTGATCATCCAACATCTGTGATTACAAATGTGTATACTAAATAAAAGAAAATAAGCACATCACATCATATATAACCTACTTCACTTGTGCTAAACATTCATAATGAAGAAATTTTTTGCTTCATCCAACTCTGGTATAAATTTAATGGAGAATATCCTTAGCATAAATACTAAGGAATCCTTGGTTGAAATCAATCATGAAGAACCCTCGAGTTCCACTACTAATCAAATTACCCAGATTCTCATTCCAACTAACTCCTCATGTCTAAATAATATCCGATGTTATGAAGGCATTCCCCAATCAAGTACCTGGCCCCAAAGACCTCATCGGTGAAGATTCCCCATAAACTCATGCCCAACGTCTGAGGAATAGTGATATCTATCCTCTAAATATTAATCACTATCGGCTCAAAAGATGATGTCCTGATGAAGGATTATGTATGTCATCCCAACTAATATCAAGCCCAACAACCTCAATATACGGTGATCCTCATCCCACAACTGATGGTATTAAAATTTTCAACCAATGTTTCCTCACCACCGCTGTGGATTTATTCAACAAGAACATCTAGAAACCAACCCAATACTTATATTATAGATCCCTATACCCACATGAGTAGTCAAAAATAGCTCACCATATAATTATGATCTATGTTCACATGACTCAAACAACTTTTTAACCAATCATGTTGAGAGGAAATCACCATTCAAGTACCTAATCCACATCAACAAGACACGTATTTCCCCTACGAACAGGTTACTAAATCTGATGGTCAACACCATCCAACATCACACAGGAATTGAATATAGACTAATGAAATCATCTCTTAATAATGTTTACCAAGTTTTCCAATTGGTGATCGACATCACCCAGAGTATCTGGTCTAAGACCAAACAGAAAACCAACATCACCTCAAGCTAGATAATCATCACCATTCTGATCCTTGTGCAGCACCTGTCATGTCACCAAAGAAAAATAAAATGCATACTATTTAATTTAAATTAAATAAAAAAAACCATGTACTACTCTTCCCAGGGTTTGAATCCTCTCTTTGGGTTCATACAATTTGTAGTCTCAATTGAGCACGACCATAAGCATCTCATGGGTCCAATATATTAATTAAATACTAGCAGTTAAATCTATAGGGTATCTCTCAAATGACACAAATAAATTCTCAAAGACTCACCACCAAAACACCCATGAAAACAGAGAGAAAGATAAGAACCACCTAACTCACTTTGGTAGATGCTCGGATGATTGATCTAAGCCTCTAACTCAAGATTATTTGGAAGAAATAAGCATTTGAGATGAAAAACATGAAAATAGTCTCAAACAGATCACACATATTTAGTATACCATGTTTTAGGATCAAAAGAGAAGATAATAAAGAGTATTTAAGAAACCACCGATGAAGTTCAAATGAGACTAACTGATTGAAGAACTGAATCCAGAGAAAGAGATCATCTCAACACATAATGAGAGAAAAAGGGAGTGGGAACCCCCTGCTATCCCTGTCAAATGAAGAAGAAAGGGGAGGAAGAAGAGAAATAGAGGGTTGGGTTAAATGGATAATTTCCCATTTCTAAGTGGGCTACAATGCTTTCTTGCACATTTTGGCTAAACATACAGTAGCTAGCCCCTACCAAAGGAACTACCTCGCACAGTCATGTAACATTGTATACAAAACTTATACCATCCAAAATAATCCACTATACTAAAAATTGAAATGGTGTTTCAAGGATATTAACCCCCTCCAGAATAGTTTTGAAATCCATGTCTAGTAGACCTGTAGGTTTACACGGTTACACCAAGGGGGCCACACTGTTTTTCAAACCATGCACCCCATTCTGCGCACCCCATAAAGATGGGTGTTTGGCCTCTGATGCACCCAAAGTATTACTGAAACCCTGAGGCACCTTCTAAAACACTAAACCATCCA
This sequence comes from Viscum album, assembly GCA_963277665.1. Lineage (NCBI taxonomy): Eukaryota > Viridiplantae > Streptophyta > Magnoliopsida > Santalales > Viscaceae > Viscum > Viscum album. The sequence goes on along the minus strand of OY728156.1, from coordinate 2,107,349,871 downwards.
AAAAAGGTTTTGGATTGAATAAATTATCAAAATTAAGATTCAATAATAAAGAATAGATTTATTATACCTACCAAACTCCAAAAATTTCAAATGGTTTGAGGATTTTGACTCATTCTAAAATCCCAGTATGTTTGAAAATATTAGAACATGGTGGTGTATGATCCTTTATGTGATGAAATAATGCGATATCTCATAGTGAACATGAACAGATCTATTTTTGATTCATAGGTTTCAATATTCTATTTACCAGTACCCCATGCCTTCTATCCGCTGTCATCGTAATGAGTTAACAAAACATTTATAAAGATATGTTCTTGTTTTAATTGTTTCTATGTTCATTATAATGTTCTATAATCTAGTTATTTTAATATAATTTGAGTTGGTTTTCTTGAACATGGATATTAATACATAGTTATATTCTCAAATGATCCTATAATATCAAATTTACCACAATTTTTTTGATAATTAAGGCTATGAAAACTTGTTATTTTTTGTCGTTACATTATTATTCTTTATTAATGAGACTTAAAATGGTTGTTGTTCAATACCAATCATATTATATAGGTTATTATTTTACACACCATTTAATGGAAAATTTTATGAAGACATATTCATTTTTTTAAATGATTTATATCTTCTAATAGATTATAGTGGTAGTGGATTTAGTGAAACAAATCCTTACAAATTGGTTATAATTTTATATTTTAGTTATCTAAAATAATATTCCATTATATATTGATTTGGATCTTATATTATTCTTTTACCTTGATATTGATTTTATTTTTCTTTATATTATTTTATATTTAATATATTATTATAGATTTTACATGTCATGATTTCATGCATTAATTTTAAAATTATACACATTTATGTGTGTATTCTCTCTCAATGCATTTCAATAAGACTTATATTGTTACTAGTGAGATTTTGGTTGAAGTATTGATTATTTAAATAGATAATATATTCTGATGTGTCATTTGAATTATGTTAGTGTGGTATCAATATTTTTTTTGTTTTGATATGTTAGGGATATTTGGTTTTTTGTTTATGGTGAAAGTGATTGATAAGAATAAGTATAGTTAGTCAAGAAAATGAACCTAGATAATGAAACAGTACAAAAACAATATGAATAATGAGTATTATCATATATTAATTTAATTGGAATGTATATAATTAACTACACTATACAATTAGGATAGTGATATATAATAAAGTTTCATATTTTTTATGTTTTATTCATTTGATTTTGTGTTTTAGGGGAATTTATTTAACATGGAAATGTGTTGGAATTAAAAATCATTCACCTAGCTTTTTTAATGGTGTAAATAAAACAATGATACTAAATCATATTCAAATGTATTATGTTTATAACTAAATGTCCTTTAAAGAGTTAGAGTATCAAGGATATGTGGTCTATACCTATCAATTTTCCACCTATTTCCATAAAAGGAAAGATGGTATTTATATTTAGTATACTTAACTGCTAAAGAGTCCACAAAAAATTAATGTTAGGGTGGATCTAGGTTTATAGGTGTTTTATCACCTGAATTGGAGGCATCACATGAGTTTGAATACAATATGATATTGAGTATTCAACAAAAACCTAATCTACATGATATAGAGGATTGACTAGATGATATTACTAGGATGTTTCAACTAGATAGGATAAACAAAAGAATAGATAGCTATTTTACTATAATTCTTAATATCAATCATAAATTATTGGTGGTTTACATTGACCCTCTAGACAAAAGTTGATATGATTACAACCTAATATTATTTCATGAATATTTTTTGATAAAAGTGTTGTCCCCCAAAAATTGAGTATTGTTAGGATCAAAGTGATTTATATCATTAATAAAATTTTATAATTAATATAGGTTAATTTTTTGATTAATAAATTATATGATTTTTTCATAATATATGGTAATATAATATATTAATGGGGATACATGTTTTGATCAAGTCATATATAATGACATATAGTTTCCCTAGTTCATTATTTTGAGAGGTAATTTGATTTTTTAATTTGGTGGGGGGGGGCAGTTAATTTATAGAAACCAAGAATGATATTGGTATTTTAAGGGTTTTTACTACCTTAAATGGTGTTTTTTATGTGTAACAAGGATTGATTGGATGGTATGGTTCTTAGTTGAGCCCCAAAGAAGGGTCAGGTGGCCGAGCTGCTTGAATTTTACAGCCGAAATCTATTTACTATGTGAATGAGTCATTCACATCAAGAGTGGGGTTTACAAGGGTGTAAGACCATTAAAAGGTTGTTTTCATATTTAATAGTGTATATAATCAATTAACATTACCATTATATAGGTGGTCAATGAACTTTTCACAAAATTCATGAAACAGATCAGAGCTTCACACTGTGAAATTTTCTGGCTATACTTCATGACCTTATACCTCAAATGGTTCATATTGTGAACAAGGGGATCAAGATATGAATATTTTTTGTGTAATTTTTTTATAGATATGGGGAACTTATGTAAATTTTTTAGGTTGGGTGATTCATGATTTAGGAAAGTGAAGAAACTCGGGAGAGACCATTTCCGGCTCTTCGTACCCTCCAACATCCTTCCTCTTATCCCTAAGAGAGAGGATTATGATAGATGTTTTTGATTGTTATTAGAGGTATATTGATCCATCATTTCTTCGACATGTGTTTTTATTGGGTTTCCACTTAATTTTTTTCGATTTATCTTGGTTTTTGGTGATGGTTTCACTATACCATGGAGAAATCATCCATGAGTGATGATGCATTCATGTGTGGTGGTCTTAGGAGGACCCACGAAACAATATAAATTCCATATTGATGATGGTATATAACTATTTAGTTTAATATTATTTTTAATGATATTGGATGAAATAATTTACTCACTAGGTGCCGATGAATATGGATTCTAGCCGGGATGGTGTTAGAGGCATACTACTGACCTTCCACAGCTGGTTGGTATTTTGGTGTGTAGATGGTTCTTGATGAGTATTTTATCCACGATTATTTTTCATTTTAATTTATATAATTAATTATAAATTGTTATAATTAATTATTTGTGATTTGTATCACAAAACAAGAGATTTTTTGTTAGTATGACCTTGGATGAGGCATGCATGCATGCGCTACTTCACAGTGGCATAATGGTGTGCTTGGGAGCTAACTATATATTAGAGGTTGGTGGTCCCATTAATATAAATTCATATTATTTTTTAACAATAAAGAGACCGCCTGAAATAAATACATGGGACAAGGTAGACTGATAGGGACCAATAGGGCCTTGGGAAATAGAGATAGGTTGGTGTTCAACCTTTTACACCCAGTATGAGTGACCATTATCACATTGAGTGATTGGAATGTCCTGGTGACTATTTCACTAATGTTTGAGGGTGATGGTTGAGCTTATAAAATATCTTAAGACATATTTTGATGTGAGATGCAATGTGGTTATCATAGGTTGGTTTTCATAAGGCTAGTTGGGTAGGTAAGAGAGGCCTAGGCCTAACGATGTTGTGTTAAATAGTTTCATATCTCACACATAGTTAATGAAACCCTAATTTTGGTGTTGTGTATATTAGAAATTCTTGTTAACAGGGTGAGTCCTTTAAGACTAGATGAGGGTGATAGAGAGGTTTTTTTTCCAGGTGACGGGCTGAGATATCTCTATTAGAAGATATGATTAGAGACCCAAGTATGGGTGGTGGTTTTTGTTCAGTACTTGGAACTGGGTTTCTAGGGAACTTAGAGATTGATGTATTAAGAAATTACCAAGATATAAGGATCGAGAGTGTTTCATGGTTTGGAAAATTTAGACTATACCTTGAGGTTTGGCTTGGGATGATCCTACATGCTATGTTTTCTTTGATGGTTGATGAGCATGACCTGGTATTGATGAAAAGAGGTTAGGATGAATCTATTAGGAATATTGGACACCTTTATTGGTGAGGAAATATGTTCTTCAAGATTAGTGGAACCATCTCTGGTGACATGTTCCAAAATTTTAGTTGGTTGGTGGTGTTACTAGTCGTGGGCCCTGTTGTGATAAACATGTTGTGCGATGTGATGGAATCTGGTTAGAGAGGGAATCCTAAGGTCTGACCTTGCCTTGATTGGTAAGTTTGGTTGTAGTATTGGACCATTTCAATATAGTATTGGATCATGTGGTGGACCTTTTAATTATTGGAATGTGTCAAAGACCATCTATGTGGATGGGCCATGAGCATTATGAACATTTCCATGAGAGGATTGGGTAAAGGATCACCTGTGAGTGGGTCGAGTGATGGTATAATTTATAATAAAAATATGGAACTACCCTTGAGTAGTATTTGATCAAATAATAACCTAAGGGATAGTTTATGTGTATGATTTAGGACTTATAATTAGTAGTCTTGGGTCAATTAACTCATGGGGGGGGGGGTAGTGTGCATAAATATGGAACTTTTTATAAGAGTCTTTGGACATGGTAGAGGAAATTCTGTTAGAGGACTGGGTTATGATGTGATGTGAGATAAGACTGATGGACCTTACCTTGAGTGATAAAGAAGCATGTTGGGATGTGTATGTTTGACAATGCCTTTTTCATTTGGGTAGATGTTTGAGGTTTTGATGACAGCCTACCTCGAGTCTCTGGGTATGGTCTAGACATCGGGTATCTTGGAATGAGATGAGGTGGATTTTGGAATAGCACTAAAGAAGGAATGGTCAAGTTCTATGGTGGCCTATTTAACATATGATAACCCAACACACACATAGTTTTGGTGACCTAGTTATCACATGGAATTCAAGGTACCTATGTGATATGTTTATTTTATTCCTCATACACACACATATATGATAATTTATACTAGGGTCACATGGGGAGAACCAACTGCGACATATTTCTCACACTAAATAAGAACCATAATACTCATTCATACATTTTTATGGTTTTAGGTTTAACATTATACACACTGTGGATCAGGTAGGTGAAGCTTGATGGGTATGTCGAGACAAGGTGTGTGAGGTTTGGGGATGATATTATGGTTAGTGTGCCAGTGTTCTATTTTTTATTTTATTTTTAATTTGGGGTCTACCTAGTGGGATGAAAACATAGTTTATCTAGGACTTTTATATGGTATTTATTATAACATCATGTTTATTTACTTATGGATACTCAAATTATGTGTTGTGGATGTTTTGGTTATATTCTACTATTGTTTCATTCAGAATCAAGTTAATCATATCCCAATTGTATGGATTTGGCCCTCGCTATTGGTAAGTAGGATCTAGAATATTTGAAGACATTCTTGAGGCGTGTTCCACTCTATTTTAGATGGTGGTTCTAGGATAGGGTATCACAAATTTGTACTTGAGAATTCATTTTTTGTGTTGTTGGTATCACAGAGAAGAATAATAGTTTTTGTGTTGTTTGTTTAGAGATGTGGTATAAAGGTGGTCAATGAATTTGTGAAAGCATGTTATGGAACTTATAATGGTGATTCTTGAACATCCTTCCAATGGTAATTCATGATAACTAGGTGTGACATTTTTTTTATTCTTGGTTTGTTCTATTACAGATGATATGTTAATGGAATATGATGTGTTTATAGAGTTTTGGTTCATGGTTTTGGTTATTGGAGTATTGGTAAGAGGCATGTATTTATGCATAAAATTTGGCATGTATGACTAACATGACATAAACTTGATTGTCTCTGATAGAATTTTTTAACATTATTTTTTATAAAGTGTATATAGTAACTTATACGATGTTATCCCATAATTTTTTTGAATTATACTCAACTGGACTAGGATATTTTCTAGGATGGATGGTATTATGAATCATGGTGCATGATTTTCTGTAATGAATAAAATGAATTCCCTTCACCAAGGGTTGTGTAGAGACCCTTGGTGGGTCAAAATTGGAATTGTACATCTGAGTAAAGGTCCATGGATTGGAATCAGTTTCCTGAGGATATAAAACCCAGATGGGTTTAAAATGGGTTCAGTTATGTAAAGTGTTAAAAAAAACCTATATAGTGTTTTTCAATATAGATTCTTGGTGGGATTCTACTTAACTAGACCGTATGATTATGTGAATGACCCTTGTGAGGGTTGAAGAAAGTTATATTGGTTCGTTGTTCTATGAAGTAGAGAATGGGAGGTGCTCTTGGTTTTAAGGCTGGTTTTAGAGGGAGGATCAGTTAGATTCTAGGACCTCTTGTTCTCGATATGTGATTTCCTATTATGTGGTGGTATCAAGGGTAGAAACTCATGGATTTGTAAACAAAACATGTGTAGAAGGTGTACATATGGTTAGACTTTGCATGAATGAGTTTCCTCGATCAATTGGGTGAGACTTACATGCATGTGGGGCATGGTAAAAGGTACGGCACATGAGCCTAGGTTTTGAGGAGAATTACTTTTGGGAGTATGATTTCAGTTGTGATATCTGTTGTATAAAATCATACACTATTTGGTTCATGTTCGTATGAGGTAGATATTGGGAAGGAATATATGGGAGGATTTTTAATAGAACACTATACCTTTAAAGGAGGGGAGTGAGAATGGGTGAGGCTTTTTAGGAACTATCTCGATGTGCATGGGAATGTGTTCTCTATTTACATATGGTTTCTAGTTATCTTATAAATTTGTACTAGGGCCTTGTGATGGTCCATTGATATTTTTCCTGAATATGGATAGACTCTAGTGATTTTTCATTAGTATCGTGGTGGTAGGATGTTAGAAAGAGTTATGAACATTGGTTTTAGTACTTGATTGGTATATTATTAAGGATTCATGCTGACAGGACCCATTGTGGTTAGTTATCGGGAAGTGGTGTAAGGTAATCAATATAATAGGGAGTGTGCGATTTACTATTGGTGCTTGTGTATGAGTGGAATGATCATGTTTGGTTATTACATGATGTAATTAATGGAGCGTAGTCCAGGGAGTGTGGGTATTTGGTTTGGTGGTGATCCATCTGTGGAACTACATTATTTTTTTGTTTTATACTTTGGTGTTGGATCTCAGACAATGTTACAATTCCTCAAATTGATAAGGCATCATTATTGGACGTTTTAGTGACACTTTATTGGTGAAATATGAGATTTTTTTTGAAATTTCAAAAAGACATGTTCTCACTATTATTCGAATATGAGTTTAGATATGAAGAGATTAGAATATTTTCAAGATCATTTTTCATTACATGATTGAGGTGGTAGAAGGTCAAACCAATAGTTTTAGAGGAAAAGATTGTAGAATGATGCTTGGTGGTTGGAGTTTTATAATGAATGAATGAATTTTCTATGTTTAGATGTGTAATGTGAATATTCAATAGTGATTTGGTTAGTAGGGTAGGTATGGGTCAATGATGGAAGGATACTAGACCCTTCTCAAGTATGAGAATCCCTATCGTGGGGAGTTTGTAATGACCTATAGTTTTCCAGGTCTTTAATATTACAGTGAATTTGAAATATTGACTAGTGAGGGGTAAATTGTGAAAAATAAAATTGAAATATGATTTATCAGGGTTTGGATGGACTTAAATAAGTGTTTAGGTGTGTAACTCGGACAAGTTGGTAGATCGAATGCTTGAGTGTGTATCCAAGAAAGTTTGGGTGGCCATGATGCTATAATATTCTAACTTTAGGACATTTACAGTGTGTATAAGTTATTAATATCATTAATTACATTTATTTATAGAATGGACCATTACACAGGTGGTTCAGAATGTGAATGATGAATTCATGCTATGAACGCGACCCTTATGTAGGTTGGTACAAAAACTCATGCAACGTTCATTTCATGAATCCGTGATTCATGTTATGAATTTTTTGGGATTTGAGTTAATTCTTTTTTACTATAATGATTCATATAATTAACCATAGGTTCACATATTGAATGGATACTGTGTAAATTTTTTTGATCGTGGGAACATTTGTCTTTTTTCTAGTCAGGAGTTTCCCAATTTAGGTGAGAGGGGGATCTGAAAAGAGGGAATTTTCATCTATTCCTCCCATCGCATGTAACTCATATGATCCACTAAGATAACGTATGATTATGGAAGTTAAATATTGGAATTTTTTGGTAGAAGGTTATACTCAAACCTCCATTTTTAAAAGGAAGGGAATCCCTGAGAGTGGCATTTTCCAACCCTCCACACACGAGAACCCCCCTTCCCAGGAAGAGATCATCTGAAATGACCCAACCAGGAAGGAGCCATTGCCAGCCGAGATGACATTACATCCCACGGGGTAACACCTCGATCAGATATGGTTCATCCTAGAAATCTGTCATCCAGGTGATGTGCGCCCATTCTTCCCACCCGATGAGACACCGGGTGACCCGACAAGACAAGTGGTACATGGGAGGCAGAAATTCCCCCAAGAGTGGGTTCCTAGGAATCGAACCCCAGACCTCAATGAACACCGTGGTTATGGCCCCCGACCTTGCACCACTACGCCATCGCCGAAGCGGCAATGTGTTGTTTGGTTATGAGGTATTGGGCCGACCTGCCCTCCATTAGTATTTACCTTTTAATCATTATGGATTTTTTCTTTGATTCATCTAGTTTTTTGGTGATGATTTCACTAAATCATGGTGAAATAATTGGGAAGCCATGGGATTTCAAGTGCAATGTCTTGAGGATAACCCACTGTGTTTCCTAAACTCCGCCAAATTCCATTTTAGAGATGGTTTGTCACAATGTGGTTATACTAGGGTTTTTGGTGATATTGGATGAAATTAGTGGTTTACCATGAATCAGTGGATATTTATTTTTCCCAAGGTGATTACAAGTGTGAGCCACAAACCTTCAGTAGGTGGTTGGTTGAGGTTTTGGTGCGACTATGATTACTGATGTTTTTTTCTCCCATTATTCATATTTTTTCTAATTTAAATAATTTATTATTATTTATTATAATTAATTACTTTTGATCTTTGAATTGAGTCATGGTATAGGGGGTGATATGAGGTTAGACAAGGCATGGATGAGCTTTGATGTGGTGGTGTGGGGAAGCACATATGTAGTAACTCTATATTAGAGGTAGGTGGTCCATTTAATATAAATTTTTGTCCATGTTTATACATATGTGTTCTTACCTTCATAAATGTCATGAGATTTTATATATATTTAAGGACTTAAAGGGCCATAGAAAGGATAAATAGGGTGTATTTTAGGCTTTTATACTCGATATGAGTTCCTTTTCACTATAAATGCTTGGGATATCTTAGTGAATATGTATCCAAGGATGATGAGTGTTGGTATAGATGATGAGAGATATTGGGTGGTCTCAGGATATGACATGAAATGTGAGTATCTTAGGATGGTTTCCCAAAGACCAATTGGGTTGGTATGAGAGGCTTACACCTAGTAATAATGGGTGGGAAAATCTTATGTCACATTACTAGAGAGTGAAAAACTCCTTAGGGTTGGTCTAAAGATTAGTTAGTCTTATGAGTATGGTGAGTCATCTGGGAATAGATGAAGTTTATGGAGAGGTATTTTATTAGGGTAATAGGCATAGATAGCTCCATTGGTACATATGATATTGGGACCAGATATGGTTCATGTATTTTTTTTATGTTTGGTAATGGGTTTCCAAGGATATTAAAGTGTGATGACTTGGGATGGTCCCTGAGTAGTATGAGTAGGAGTGATGAGGGATTTGGAGAGGATGGATATGACATTAAGGACTTGGTCAGGATGAGACTATGGGATATGATGTCACTAATTGGTGACGTGTATGAGTTGGTATTAATGAGTAAAGTTCATGATCGGTTTGGAGGACCCGTTGTACACCTAGAAGGGAATGAAATGACATGATTTAAGATAAGGGGATATATTTTTAGTAACTCAATCACTTGGATCAGCTACTAAGTGGTGTGATGGATAGAGGGTCCAGTTGTGATGCACATGTGGTGTAATGCATTAGACTCTAGTGGGGGAGAGGGTCCCTAGTTTTGACTATTTTTTGATTAGGAAGTAGGGTTATGATATTAAAACTTTATAGTGTAAGATTAGGTCTTTTGGTGGACCTTTCCAAGTGTTTATTGGGTTGAGGACTACCCAGGGGGGTTGGGCCTTTTACATGATGGACCTTTCTATGAGTGGATTGGTTCAGGTATCTCTTGCAAGAGGGTTGAGTTGTTGTATAACTAAAAACATGAATATATACTTTTCCATGAGGAATATTGGGTTGAGGAACACCCTGGGCCTAGTTCATGTACATGTTTTAGACCTTAGGCATAGATCATGGACCACCTAAATGGTGAGGATGTGTGCATAAATATAGACCTTTCCCTAAGAGTCTTGTATCATTAAAGAGGAGTACTCGTGGGAGGTTTGGGTTATTATGTGATGTGAGATGAGACTAATGAATCATACCTTGAGTTATAAGTTAGTAGTTTGAGATGTGTACATATGATTGTTTCATATTCCTTCAGGTAGTGGGTCAAGGTTTGGATGATTCCCTACCTCGAGTCTTGGGGTATAGGAAAAACATTGGATATGATGGCATGAGATGAGGCATTGAGGTGGATTCCATATTCGAATCAATGTAGGTATGGGAATGTGTCATGGTGTCCTGGTTAAGACATAGTAACCTGATGTTCATGGATTTTTGATGGATTAGTTTGGGAACAATGTCCATGGTGCTTGTGTGTTATGTTTATTTTATTCCCCATTTATACAAAAATATGATTTCATATACTCGGGAAACTTGGTGAGATCCTACCATGTTTTATTTATCACACCATGTATGGGAACCCTGGTTTACATTCATACCTTACATCAACATTCAACTTTAGCTCAAGTTGTGTAATGGATTTGATTGGTAAAATATGATTGGTATTTGTAGACAGGGTGTGTTATGATCATGTATAGAAGTAGGTCCAGTGTACATGTGTTCTATTTTTTGATTTATTTTATATATGGGGTTAGACTATTGAGAGGAAAATATAGGTTCTATATGAATTCCACATGTACTTTATTATAACAATCTTTTTATTTATTTATAAACACTCATATTATGTTTTGTGTATGTTTTGATTATTTTTAAATATTTTTATGCTTTGATTCAAGAACAAAATCTCCATATTGTGTCTAGTTTTCCCTTACCACTGTTCAAAATCCTCTAGAACATGGGGAGGAATTCTTGAGGTGTGTGAAACTCTAGTTCGAATGATGGTTCTTGGTCATGGAATCACGTTACACATTTAATGAATTAGGTAGTGTTATTATCCCATTATATCCCTACACATCCATCTGTATAAGAGATAAGTATCATATTGGAGATCATCATAAAAGTATCAAAAATAAGAACTGATTAAAGGACTCATTTTTTATAGTTGATTTATCTTGAATTACTCATCATGATGGATAAGAACTTTTGGGTTTAGATTATCTTAGTCAAAATTTATAGAAGCAATTGGATAATTAAAATGATATAATTGGATGCGTGGTATCACTTAATTATCCTTTGGATACATTTTTTATAATAAGAGTTAATACCAATTGGAAAAATATCATTGATGATGTTAAATTCTAATAGTGGATCTGACTCATCACAAATGACATCAAATAGATTGAAATATTTGGTGAACTATTTGGGGTAATTAGAGGATTTCATTAGAGAGAACATGATAGAAATTGTTTTTGGTGATGATTTGTTATGCAATATGAAAAAATACTTGTATGCGAACTCCTTAAAACCACCTCCCCTAGGTTTATGGACAATAGAGAGTGTTGAGGTGCCTGTATATAATCAAGTGGAATTAATTTGAAAAAAAATCTATATCCTTCTAAATAAATAATATTTCAATAATATAAAAATAACACTTCATTATATAAAGTATGAAAAGTATATATTCATTCCAGTTAAGACGTACCAAAATCCATCGATAAACAATCTAGTTCTAAAAAAATTGGTTAATAAAATAAATAAATATGACTATAAGGTATCCAAGTTGAATAACTATAATTCCATCACCCTTAAAATACTTATTCTCCCAAGATCCTTCATTAAACTTGTAATGTTCTATATATACACAAGGCTAAAGTTTGAAACTCCACATATAGTAGAACAACCAATGAATAATAATAAATTATTCACCTAAACATCATAATCCATAACTATAATCATGTCCTTCTAATCTTTAGAAATAACATAATGTTTAAATTATTTCACTAAATGTTCAATTTGTATTCTCTCCCCAAATAAAAAATATCTAAGTATGTAATTATTGATATTCCCATTCTTTAAAATAGAATAAAAATAACATCCTCATGAACTATATCTCACAAGGGTGACTCTAGGTTCCCATGACTAAACAAATACCATAAACATTCAATAGTAAATAATGTTTTAAAACTATATCCTTAAATTTTGCAATGGATTATTATAACCCAATAACCCTATAAGTGAATTGAACATATATTAAAAATTAACTTAGAAGATAGTAATAACATATCACCTCTCTTTAAAATATTTTCCCTTCCTATTGATTTATACTAGATATATGATCCTATGTTTCTAGAAGGTTACTACTATACACATCTTAAATGAGACAAGTAGATGAATATCCAATGAACCTTAACATAGTGATCTAGGTGAAAATCTAAAAAATTAATATTTATTCTACCAAAAACGAAGAGTAGTGGGTGATAAATTACAACAATACAATGCATAATCATCCAAATCAATCCCAAAGTTGGGGGGGGGATATTATAAATTATTAGGTAAAACATCATCAATTATAAACCTTGCATAATGAGTGATATTATAACAAAAAACAACAATATTTGTTATGCACCTTGGTATTTAAGCAGTGACTAGAGGGGGGGGGGATTAATAGTCCTTTTTGATTAATTATTACAAATACTAATTTATCATACTTATAAATGTGTAAAAAGTTACAACAGAAGTAATATAGATAACACAAGAATTTTTTTATAGTGGTTCAGATAAAAAAAATCCTATACCTATCTTCAATATCCACTAATCCTCAAGGAGACTAGTATACAATAAATTCTCACTTTTTAAAGGGAGCTATAACACAATTAAAAACAAATACTAATTTACCATTTTCACTACTGGTGGTATAACCGCTAAATTTGGAAGGAGACACAGCCTACATTCATTTTGTTTGGGAGCAACAAATAGACCATCCATTTATATGGGAGGTGTAACCTAATGAATTATTTAGATGAAAAAATCATTAAAAAAATCTAGAGGAAAAAATAGTAAGAACAATTTCAATGGAGAAATAATATAAACTAATAATATAAAAAATGAGAAGATGGTGAAAATTTTTGGTGAATATCATGTTATTTGATCACTCTAGTGGTGGAATATGAAATCTATATAGATCTTTAGTGATCATAGTATAAGAATAGATGTTGAATAAGTTTCTTGATCAATTAATATAAGCATAAATTGTATCATCATATTCTCTTAGAATAAATAATTTTCACTGGTACTTGTTTTCAATCCTTGAAAAAATCTCCCAAGTCATTAAAGTAAGATCCATCTAGAGCATATATATATCTAATGCCTAAATGAATCTTTTTACTATAAAACAATTTAAAAATATTATTGTTACCTTTTATCTATTAAATACATGCTGAAAATAAAATATTTTCAGGTGTATATTTATTAATTAAAGATTTAAATTAAACATTTTATATTTTAAAAATAATAATTATAAATAAATTACATTTGTAAAACAATTGAAATAAAAACATATTCTTTTATATTATACATAAAATAAAAATTGTATATAAAATGACCATCATTAGAACTTTTAAACTGAAAGAATTTATGTACATATAAATAATGTAATATTTATTTTCACACTTTTAAAAATTTAGATCAACAAAAAAAGTAATAAAATTAAAAAAGAGTTATTTTAATAAAATCAACTAAATATAAATTTTTTCTATTTTTTGTATGTAACGGTGGGATGTGAACCTCCACTAGGAATGTATAATGGTAGAAAAAATATATCATTACATACCATTATAAGTTTAAGAAAAAATAAAAATAAATATTCAGAAAAAAATAATTCTATACATCTTATTTATAAATGTATTCCTTAGAAGAGTAAAAACTACCTTCCATTAAATGTCCAATGGGGACGCGTTACTCACTATTTGAAGTGTATAGTGGTGACTCATGACCTAATGTTGAAATTTTTTAATAGTGGATCATTGAAAACATTTAAAAATAATAATAATAATCAAAATATTAACAAATCTATTAAAAATATTAAAAAATTAAAATAAGATGATTAAATTTACAATAGGTGTAATAATAAAACAACTTAATACAGAAAGATAAACCCCACTACACCCAATTAAAGAGCTATTGTGGGATCTTGACGATGTTTCTTAAAATTAAAACTCTAAAAAATTTGATAAAAAATAAACAGATGATCAACTGATATAATATAAAATAAATTTGAACATATATTGATAATTAGAAGATAAAAAATTACTGATAAAAAATAAAAAAGTAAAATAAATAGAAATAAATAAAAACTACACTTCCATTGAAGAAATAAGAGTTATTTAAGGATCTTGATGAAAGATACTCCCAAGGATTTATATAATCTCCTTCTATGAAATTGTACAATATAAAGAAATGGCACCTAGTGAACATAAACAAAATATCCAATGAAGAAAAAGAAACTCCTTTGGATAAACTATAAAACAAAAGATACAAAAACATAAGAAAAAAGAATAAATTCACTGTAGTTGAAGGAAGAGGTAAGATCTCATCCCGGATCTTGTTGAAGATACAGACAAGGTATTGAGAAGTAAAGAAGAAATATACAGCTGAGAGAATATGTCCAACAATTTATTTCCAATGGTGAGTAAAAAGACTCACCATTGAGTTCCTAGCCATAGGTCGTGACCCACCGTTGGGTTCCAATGGTGACTTTTGACTAACTTTTGGTTTAAAAAGGTTGATCATGTATCACTATTGGTTTCTAGATGTGGATCATGACTCACTATCAGTTTCCAATAGTGAATTGTCAAGTAACTATCAAAGGATAAATCATCAGAAAATTCAAACAACTCAAATCGAGGAGAGATGTGGAAACCCTGAAGGTGAAGATATTTTAGTGAAAAATTGAATAAATATAAGAGAAGAAATGATAAACCAATATACCAGCCTTAGAAAATAGAGGTTAAATAAGAGCCAATGTTTAGAAAAGAAAAAATGGGCCAGTTTGATTTTTCAAAGTTTCTTGTGATAGTCTCTAACATAATAGATATTGGACGAATAACTATGGAAGAAGAATAAATTAATGTTAAAACACAAATCAAGATTAAAAAATAGTTGGTTTGATCAAACGTTACATTCGCAAGGTAGAAGTGGATTGGTTATTATCCTTAGAAATACTGTAAAAAAATTTGTTTTAAAAGAGATAAAGAAGGACCCCAAAGAAGATTAAGGAAATTCGAACAGTGAAAGAGTGGGAGATCAAAATGAGAATGTAGGAGAATAGAGGGTTTGACTCACATTACATTGATTTTGTGTGAAAAAATTAAGATGGATTAATAGTAAAACATAAAAAAGAACTCCAAAATGAATTGAAGATGTGACGGGTTTGTGGTAAAATAAGCATTGCAGATAATTAGTCAACATAAAAACACAACACCCATGGGTCTACGTGCCTAGTTAGTAACCTATTCCCAAACATTATGACAACAGGAACTCTCTTTGTCCTTATACCAAGGCCAGAATGTGAGAAGTATGCACTACACACCACCCGATCTCTAGGATGGCATTGATTGATGGCCCTCCCATGGGGGTTGACCTCCTAGCCCCCTAAATGTGGTTTTAGGATCAGCCAAGGTGATTGTACAAAGAGAAACAATTTTTTTTACATAATAAAAAATATTAACCTTAAGTAGATTAAAAATAAAATAACAAGAAGTACTAAATAAACACATTTTTAAAAACAATAAACATTATTAATCATGTAATTAAAAAATTAGTTAATTAATATTCTTGATAAATTAATAAGATTTTAAAGGAGACTAATTTTTCAAAACATATAATAGAGAGAATGTGTTAAATAATTTTCTAATACGGAATATCAAACAATATGCCCCTTTATGTAAATTAAAAAACAAAAAAATTATTATATTTTCAAACAACATTGCAAATAATTTATTAAATACTCCAAACAAATCCTCATTTTTGAATTTTTTCAAAAAGTAAAACGTAAATCATTATTTTAACTAGTTTTTATTTTTTAGTCAAAAATATAAGAGTAAATATAGAAATTAATTACCATATGATTAATATATAGTTATTATGTTCAAGTGGAAAATTTTATATAATTTAAAAAAATTAGAGTATACTAAAAAACATTCAAAAAAATATTATAGGAAAAATAATTGAATATATTTATAAAAATAGTAATTATACTTATGAAAATGTTAAACTTTAGTATAACCGATTCAAACTTTATTTTCACTAATTTTTCAGATTCTAAGGGTTAATAAAAAATCATCTAATCTTTTTTTATAAGAAACAAAATCTAAATATATTCCAACTTTAATTACATGAAAGAAGAAATTAAGAAATTGTCATAGTATAATAATAAATTTAACAGTATGAACTAAATATAGTTTAATTACATTATAAAATCACATTGAATTATAAAATGTTTACATAGAACACAAAAATAAAAGATTCTTTAATGTTAAGTTCAAAAACTACCATATTAAAAAAATTATATTCAAGGATAAAATAAAACTTATTTTGAATAATAAAATTAAACAAAACACAATTCTTCCAAAAGAAATAAATAATTTTTAAAGTGTTTTAGAAACGAACCCCTTTGAGTTTAAGTATAGAAAAATTAGATTTAAAATTAGAACATCAAATCAAATATTATTGTCAAAATTAAATCAGTTTTAAAATAAATTGATTAATTAAATAATTCAAAATTCCAAATAAAATTCAAAAAATAATTAAGAAAAACTAAATTATAAAACATATAATATATTTAGAAGAGTGTAAAAAACTTCCCTAGACCAGTTGTTTAAAAAATAATTTCAAACAAACTAAGGAAATTTAAATTTTTAGAAGATAATTTTCTAAACACTTATTTAAAACCTACATAGCAGTAAATTATTTGAAATAAAAAACAGGGGGTTACTTTCTCTAAATTCAAGTATCTTTAAAGAAAGATAAATTAGTACTATTAAAAATAGTATATAGAAAAGAAAACATATATTAAAAATATTTAGACTGAAATTTTAACTATATAGAATACAAAAAGTTTACTAGAAAAAAGAAAAAAAATATAAATTAATACAAATGAATTTATTTATAAATAAAACGATTTTTAAAAAGTCCATAGATATATAGAATTTTATCATATAATAAAATATTTTCATAGAGATTGTGCAATTTGTTTAAAAATAAACTTATTAGGACGTGACGACCATATTAGGTACAATAGGATTTGAAACATCCTTTTGGAAGCCATGATGTCCATATACAATGTGAGTTTATAACTATTTAGCTAAGTTTACTAGATAACAAATGAAGTAGATGGTTTTGTAGTACACAGACTAGTTTGGGTCTAGCTGTATGAGGAGAAAAACATTTAGGTACCCATAAATATTTGGGAATTTATTGTAGGGTAGTATTGAAGAGAGTTTTTTATATATGAATGGTTTGGTATGGCCTAATGATTGAGTAAAATTTATAGAAAATTCTTTTACCAGATGAAATATGACTGTAAATATTTCTACATAGATATTAGTATAAGTAATTCATAACTCTGTAATTTATAGCACATATTAAAGCATCATTTATATTTATATTTTATAAATATATATCTTCTAGTTTATATGGTTTTGACATTATTGACAAAAAATAAAGACCTATATGTTTATAAAAAATATCTATTCTATAATTTTATAAAACATGGTCACTTCAATTGATGTGAGGCGGTCTGATGTGATTCAATATCTCAAAATCATGATTCTCCATAACAAGTAGTGGATATTTTCATTATACTATTATGTATATAATGATATAGTTCAAAAAAAGATAATAAATTAACTAAAACCTAATCCTTAAAAAGTAACCACCCTTTGATACCAATTGTTAGGTCCCTTAGAATAGAATTACTAACTAGAGGGGGGGGATAGTTATATTAGATTTATTATTATAAATAATAATTTATCAGAGTTATAACAATGTTTAAAGTTATGTAAGAAATAAAATAAATAACATTAGATGTTTTTAAAGAGTTCTAGATAACCAAGATCATGGTCATTTCATCAAATTCCTTTACTCATCAAGGAGACCAGTATAAAAAAATCCTAACTTTTGAATGGGAGTGATTATCACATTACATGCAAATACAAACACAATTTTCCACACCTGGTGGTATAACCCATGAATTTTGATGGAACAACAACCTAACTTACTTTTTTGTTTGAGAGGAACAACCAGAACATCTTTTTATATAAGACAAATAACCAAATGACCACTCATGGATGGGAAAATCTTTAAAGAATACTCTAGAGAAAACATGTTTTAGAAATAATTAAAAATAATAATAGAAAAAAATATTACTGCAATCGAGAAAATGATGTATAAATTCAGTGTAACTTTTGTTCTTTGATCACTATAATGGTGGAATATAAAAGTGATAAAGATCTCAAGTGATCAGAATTGAATAATAGAATTTTAATAAGATTATCGAACAATTTAGAGAAGCCTAAATTATATAATTATATTTTCATATAAGGAATAATATTCATTGGGACTTGTTTTTAATCATTGAATAAATATACCAGATCATTAAAGCAGTATCCTTCTGGATCATATCCATATCCAATGTCTATATGAAACATGCTAGTGTAAAACAATTTAAAAATATGACTGTTACCTTTTATCTATTAAATCTGCGCTGAAAAAAAAGAATCGGGCATATATTTATTCATGAAATATGAAAATAAAAATTTAATATTTTAAAAATAAAAATTCTAAAAAAGTTATAATTGTAAAACTATTGAACTAAAAACATATTCTTCCTGATTGCACATAAACAAAAACTATAGAAACAAAAAGCATCATATGAACTGTTAGACTGTATGTATGTGTTTCGATAAAAACAATGTAACTTTTATTTCGAGAAAATTTTATAATTTTAAATCAAAAAAAATTAAAACCAATAATAAAATAGGTATTATAATACCATCAATTAAAAATAAGAAATAATTTTTTTGATATTTTTTTAACTAGCGCTGTTTCATGAACCATATTTGGAAAAGTTAAATGTTGAAAAAATAGATAATTATACACCATTTAAATTTTAACCAAAAAATAAAAATAATATTAAAAAATTAAATTCCTTGCATTTTAGAAATAATGGATTCCTAAGAAGAATAATAATTACCTTCTGTTAGATGTGCAATGGTGACTCATGAATAATTTTTGGAAGTGTCCAATAACAACTAATGACATACTGTTAGAGGTTTCCAATATTGTCTCACTAAAAACATTGAAAAATAATAATAATTATAAACAGATGAATAAACCAATTAAAAAACAATAAATAAACTTCAAGCATAATTATTAACTTTACTGCAAGTTAAATAATAAAATAACTTTACGAAGAAAGATAAACCTACTACCCCATATTAATGTGCTCCTGTGGTTGTTTAATGATCCTATTGAAAATTAAAACTCTAAGAATCTTGAAAATAAAAATAAATATATTATCAACTGATACAATATAAAATAACTTTTAACAACTATTGATAAATAGAAGATAAAAAATTGGTGATAAAAATATGAAGGAAATATGAACATAATGAAATAATAACTGCACTTAGATATAAGAAATAAGAGATCCTGTTGGAGGTTGATCAAATCTTAGGACATGGATTTATAGAATCCCATTCCAAGACATTAAACAATATGAATAAATGAAACCCAATGAAAATAAACAAAATATCCAAATAATATATAGAAACTCTTGTGGATACTTTATACAACAAGAAAAAAAACTATAAATAGAAAGAATAAACTCACTAAATTTGAAGGAAGTGGTAAGAGATATTATTGGTTATAGATAAATTTATTACTAGGACCTTCAAAAAAATAATAAATAGTCAATTTAGTGAATATGAATCACTATTGATATCCAATAGTGAGTAAAAAGAATCACTGCTGAGAACATGGCGGTCATTCATGACCCACCGTTCGGTTCCAATGATGACTAATGTATTGTAGTTTGTTTTCAATTATGTATCATGTGTCACCATTGGTTTCCAACGGTGTAGCATAACTCACTATTTATTTCTAATGGTGACTCATTGAGTAACCTATAAAGGATAATGCTATAGATGATTCAAAAAACCTGAATAGAAGAGGGTTGTGGGAAGCATGAAGATGAAGATATTTTAGTGAAACTTAAATAAATATAATATAAGAAATGATGAACCAGTATACTAGCAATAAAAAAAGAGAGGTTGAACAAGAACTACCCATTAGGTATGAAAATAAAGGTTTGGTTTGATTTTTTGGAGTTTCTTGTGATAGTCACAAGAAAACTGATGATATTCCGAACAAATGAGGAAGAAGAAATTATTACTATAAAAACTCAAATGAAGATGTAAATATAGAATATGAGATCAAATGATAAATCAAAAAGCTAAAGGCAATTCTGTTTTGATCATTTGATATACAGTGAATTAAACTCAGATGTTGAAGAGATCCGGTAGAAATTCGAAGAGGATGACTGAAATTGAAACAGTGAAAGCACCAAAGTTCAAATTGAGATAATGCCGATGATGTAAGGGGTTGGATCATGGTACATTTCTTCTATCCGAGAAAATTAATATTGATTGTGAGTTCCAATTAAAAAATATTACCTAATTAAATTGAATATGGGGTTAGTGTGTAGTATAAAAAATAATAACTACATAATATCATTAAAAAAAATGAAACACACACAAATTTTAATGTCCAATTGGTGGCCTAATCCCAATCCTTTGGCCTGTGGGCACACAATCTAGTCATATAAACGGGCATGCATATGAAAAGTGTGAACTATGCAGAACAAGCTCTCTATTTTGGAATTAATCGATGGTCCTCCCATGAGGGTTGAACTCCGGGTCCCCGTAAATGTGTTTGTAAGATCAACCAAGGTGCTTATACAAAGATCCAAGTTTTTTTTACATAATAAAAAATATTAACTTTAACTAGATTTAAAATTAAATAATAAGATGTATTACTTTTACACATTCATAAAAATAATTAAAATTATTACCACATGTAATTAAAAAATATTAACACACTTGATATTTTAATAAGATGTTAAAGGAGAGTAATTTTTCAAAACATATAATATTTATAAATTATTAAATCATTTTCAAATACTCAATAATAAAAAATAACCTCACAAAATAATAGTTCTATTTTATTCCCCACACCATGACTAGAGTTTTTTCATCTCTACTAAGTTTCCCATATTCCATAATTTTATTATAATTAATTTCATATTTATTTTATATGTTTATAAATTATCATAAATATTAACATTCTATATGTATACCCCAATGGGAACTCATCAAACAAGTTATTATCTACCATCCTTTTAAAATAACCTCTTCATTAGTGTAAGATATTCAAGAAATACAACAGTTTAATTTTAAATTAAAATAAATGTTAAATAATTCTCTTATTAAATATCAATTATAATATTTTACTACTAATAATTAGAATCAACGTTGAAGTCCACTAAAGTTATGTCAATGTATCCCTATGACTACATCTAAGCATTTCATTGATTTTTAGGATAAAAACACATTTATCTCAAGATGATTACCAATAACTGGATGATGTTTTAATAAATTGAGCATTTGAACATAAAAAATATTATAAATTTTTATAGGATGTTGAAAGGAGTGAAATATAATTTTTAGTTTCCAAAATAGACTTTTAATGGACCCCTATAAACTCTGATGGTATTATAACTAATTAGTGGGATATCGCGGGGGACCCAAATGTGACCAAATATAGGACTTTATATCACCATCCCACCTTATCCCATATACCCACTAATATAATATGCCATATCAATGATTAACCTTATCTGTACCTTCACTACTTTAACCAATTAGCCTCTTTATAGTGTGATGTGGCCATGAAAGACACCTTTTTATCCTTTTGATTGAATGGAACTGATTGATAGATTTTGTTCTCCTTGGGTGGATGATAAAGCCACATATAATTTTTTTGATCATAATTATTAGATAACCCAATTTTTCTTGAATCATTCTATTTGGAACCAAGAAACCTCCCTTGGTTATATTTGACATGGCCCAATCTATTTTTTAAAGCTAATGATTGGAGAGTTCTAGTTACACCACTACACACCATTAAATCCCCACTTAATTTCTTTAAGAAATATGGTCTATGGTGGTTTTTAGAGAGGTGAAAATATAAAAATTTATAAAATTTATTCATCTCATTATGTGTATCATAAAATTATAAATAAGAACTCATGAATCATGAAAATAAGGATATAAATTCTATAAATATTGTAAAACTATGAAAAAATATTTCTCTATTAAGTTTCAATACGTTAATCAAATTAATGAAACTTATCCTTATTGGTTCCGTTTCACCATTATCTATGTAATAGTATATTATTTACAGAATAATTCAATGTGTATTGATTTAATTATAAATATTTCAAAAGTAGGCATAACATATTTTCTATATAACATCTCAAAAAATAAAATTCATTTTTCAATGAAATTTATACCATGAAAACCATAATGAAATAATTTTTAATATAACTAATCTATTATTCATAAATTATTGTAGCCATCCATAAATTATTAGAGACTAGATTTGTTGTGTTAAACTTATATCAATGTTTAATTAAAATATGTTTATTTTATTTTGATCAATTTAATTGGATTATAATTATTTTGGTTTATAGAACAGCATATTCATTACTTTAATAAAAAACCCTCCATCGGCTAGTGTTCCCTCTATAGATTAATAAGGAAGTGTTTGTATGTTAAATTACTTATAAAAGGGTTTTATATTATTTTTTAATCATAAAAGTTTTTAGAATAATAATAATGTTAATATTATTGTAACTAACTAGTATTTTATAAATATTATCAAGATTTTGCAAAAAATATCAAACATAGACCAAAATAACAAAACCATGTTATAAATTCTTACATGGAAATTTTTTGTAATTTTTTGCATCCTGATAAGATTTAAAATTAACATTTTACAAGTTTATATGTTAATTAATAAAAGAAGAAAAGTTAATTAAAGCTTCATTTTTAGATGAATTAATCAATTTCAAATTTTTTTAATACATCAATGAACCATGTTAACCATACAAAAAAATCTAATCTAGTGATGATTAATAACTCATTAAGAGAAACCTTATATATCACATCATCCCCACTTTAACTAATTTCATCCTGAAAATGAAATATAAAAATTATAAATAAAAATCATTCAAATATATATCTCATGTAAAGATATGGGGGTTCTAATCATGTATCAACTCTTCTATTTCCCATGTACCCCCTTATGAACCTCAATGTATCTATAGAACCTAGATAAAGGTAATTATATGACCTAAAACACCTATTAATGATGACATGTAATATCTATAAGATTATAATTAAAATTGGTATCATATTCTAAATTTAAATCTCTCTAAGTTATAATATATGATGTGTCATGAAGTTATCTGTGTTACTTTGTGGGGTGGAAAATAATTTTCACTCAATCAAGACGCGGTTGTATTTCCAAGGGATACAATATCTATATAGTATTATTTAGAATACTAAATGTCCCAAAAATATCAACGATTTATTTCTTCACTTTCTAGAGCTTTAATTCCCCACATGTGATGAACCTTCTTGGAAAAATATATTCCCACTGGAACTATAATGGTCTCCATTTATATGAATCACAATATTTTTATTGAATAAAAGTATCCCTCATATGATTTTGTATCATTCATTCCTATTTCATAATTTTTTCTAAGCTAGCACCCAAAATGATCAAATCTATAAACTTTATCTAGTATATAAGATATCTGTATAGTCTCTTTTAGAGAGCCAAAAATTTCAGCATTCCAAAAAACTATTAATAATTATTATTATATAAAAACTTTACTAAGGGAAATTTTTTAGAATGTGAACCTAAATAAATATATGACACATTTCTGAACATATTATCAAATAATAGAATATTTGTCTTTTTTATATCCACAATTTTAGGGATTATTTGTTTACTAATGAATATGAATATACCAAAATCATATAGTTACTACCATAATAACAATGGAATAAAACATGCATCATCATAGGATACTATCATCAATGGAACCGTATGAATATTTACAATCTCTTATAGATATAACATCATAAAATGATCTTCTTGAGTTTACTCTTTAATAGGAAATAAATTGGTAGAATTTGTTATTCCATCCACAATTACCCAAATAGTGCTAAATTCCATGGTTCTATAAGATAGATCAGTCATGAATTCCATTTATTTTTCATTCCACTTTCCCCATGGCATGGTGAATAGATTCATCAAACTAAACAGAACACGATTTTCTATATTTACTTCATAAAAAATTAATACACAAAATTTTAAACTCTACTATATCATGTGTTTTTATTAATTAGATCTTGGGTAATATTCCATATAAAAGGATTAAATAACAAGGAATAGTAATGACAATCTTATAATTTATTAATTTAAAACCCTGGGGATAAATTACTTTCCCTAAAATAATCATTGATTGTCCCCACCATTAATCCAACATATGATACACTTTTATTAATAATAATAAAACATAACACTTTGAATCGAAGGTTAGAAAATTTTACATAAGTAACTTACAAAATAAGAGTATAGTTCATTGTAAACTATAAAAATCACCCTAAAAAATTGACTTAATCAAAATCTAGATTCAATTTATTTAAATTGTCTATAATTTTAAACTCAATAAATACGTTTTTATACCTAACATGATGAAATTGAATTTATAGCTTTTTGTGTTCCTTTCCATATCCAACAACTCCTTTTTTTTCTCCCAGATGGCATAAAAAATTGTCTCACTTTATCTATTTTCAAAAAATAAAATTTTCTTTATATCAAGTTTAACTGAAGTCCAATATTTAACTAGTTTCACCAACACCCAAATGTGATGGTCTTTACAAACAAAAAAAATATTTTTTTCATCCATGAAATTTATTTTAAATCAGTTTCCCATAAAAATTTACCTATGTTGGTCATTCATTCATCATCTACTCACCACTTACTATCCCAAAATTCAAATCGCACATTCACCACTCATATCCCAACCTTAAGAATACTATCCACCTAAATCCATGAAATACACTCAATAATATTATAATAAATTCTTCCATAGCTTTCCTTAGACAACCAGTATCATTTTTATTCAAATTATCAGTACATTCTCTCATGTTATTATTCTAATCACTCAAGAACCCAACTCAGGAAAAATTTAAACTATGGAGCGGGTTCATGTACACCTCTAACTCACATCACCACTATTTGAATTTCTTTATCCTTATTAAAATTTACACCATATAAAGTCAATATAAAAATCCTATTTTACCTAATAGTTATTAAAATCATATAAATCACCCACTAAGAATGACAGGCATGGTTCTATATATGGGACCACTAATTCTAATAAAAGGCTTATCACACTAGTCAAAACACCCATCCATTGAGGCTGAATTGCATGGGCCTCATCAAATTTTAAACAAAATATATCTTAATAACTAATATTCTAAACACTTGATGCACTTTTTATGAAATCTATAAAAATAAAAAAAATAATTTATAATTCTAAGAGATGCATTTATTTTAAAAATAATAAAATCTCCTTACACAAACTAAAATCCATGCAGGTTGAAAAAAACCACTTAGTGCTCGATGATTTTTTTACCAAACTAAAACCCTAAGACTAAAGGATTATTTAATTGAAAATAATTATTTTTTTTAAAAACCATTTTAAATTTATTTTCTCAAAATAATTTTCTATAAAATTCTTAGAAATAGGATTCCCCTATAAATTCACAATATATTTTAAAACCACTAGCTTCATGAGATATTTGAAGTGATATAGACTTGAATTTGTTCCCATGCCACATACAACTATTTGAGTTATATTTTAATTTTATTTTATTTTTATCTAAAAAAACCTCCAAACAACAATATTCATTTATAAAAAATAGTTATAGTTTACAGTCATATCAATAATCAGTCATATTAAATAATTACTCATTAAATCTAGATTATTCAACTATCCACTAATAATTGGTTTGAAAATACATCCAATAGATTTTTTTTTTATTAATATTAGATTCATTTTAAGAATTATTTCCAACAACCTTACTTATTTATGCATGTGAAAAACCTTAATCCTGCCACTAACATGATAAAATATTAATGTGTAAACTACCTCTTCTATGATCTGAAAAAGTCATCCATTGTCTCATCAATCCCACACTGGGATTCTTGGCCCAAAAAATCACTAATTAGTTGAGTTCCAAGTCTTGAAATTGGATTTCCAAATATATAATGGGTTTTAACTAAATCATTTCCTTGTAACCATGTTTTCGATTTACCTCTCAAGTCATGAAATCCAATATCCACCTCTAACAAGAACATTGATAAAAATAAAAACTCTCTGATACCATTTCAAAATTCAAGGTCGATCATGATGATGTATTATAGGACCTTAGATGGTCCTCCCTATGCGCCATGGGTTATTGACAAGTGGAATGGGGAAAACGTAGTTATAGGTGGAATATTACCAAAAAACAAGAACATATGGGACATGTCCAAAAAAACCAAAATATAACACAACCCACTTGTATATCCAATAAAATAAAGATCCAATTTGGAATCCTATAGTCTTATATATGAAAATGAAATGACTATAAATATGATACACAATTTATATAATATATAGATGTCTAAAAATATATGTATGGGAAATATAATAAATAAATAAATAAATAGACTAACCCCATAACTAATACATACACAACCACCATACTAGAACTCATCTTGATCCATATTTTTGGATCCATATTAAACCCTGAAATTATAATGAAACCTAAAGGTATACCCATATACAATGAAATATATAAAATTTACAAAAATATAGGGTGATTCTAATGACTATTGAGGATTACCTCAATTAATATGACTCACTGAGTTATCTTGATCATTTACTTGTTAATGTTAGTTTTTGTTGAGTTTCACTTAACCTAAAAAGAATCATAACCCATGAAAGTACATGGGAATCTAAAACATTATGACATAATAGAAAAGAATACAAACAGGTTATGTAGACTCATAATATTACTAAAAAACTCAAACTAGGTCCAACATTCATTAACTAATGTCCTATACACACTTATTCCCTGTGAGATATGAAACACAATCACTCTTATCTTATTCTACATGATCATCAAGATGTATTCAATCTTATAAAAAAAATTCATTTGTGTACCACTTGAAAAATTTATAATATAACTTCTCATGAAATAAAAAAAATCAAAATATCAATCGAAATATCGACCACATTAATAATATTAAAAATGAACAATCAAATAGGCTCCAACCATCACTGAAATTGATAATGGATAATGAAGAACAAAAACTATTGTCAGTGATTCCCCAAAACAAGATATAATGATACAAGGACTATCCCATGATAAAAAATGGAAAAAATCACATCTATCATTTTTGGCCACATTTGATAACATAGTGACATTTAAGAGACATCCACATTAAAACCCATAGTGTCTCTTCTACTATCCAATATATCACAAGTCATCATAGAGATTTTCTCCAACTATATAATAATATAGAACCATAACTATAAATTTATCCAATATAATGAGCATTAAAAGAATATTAATCCTAACATATCATATTCCATGTCCTTGGTTTAACTATGATTAAGTATGATAGATAAAAAAATCATATAATGTAAGAACTTTCACTTTAACCAATAAAATCAACTTTCTTACACTGTAAAATGTTCTCTATCACAATATCCCTTTCCATAAATTTTGAAATGTCCCATTAATAGAGTTAATATAATAAAATTATAGTAACATAATTTTTATTTGAAAAATTAAAAGAATAATTATATACCACAAAAAATATTTAAAAATCCCTGAGGCCATCCTTGACATCACATCTCCATCAAGGTTATATCACGATTATTTTAGTTTTCCTTTAGATTAACTATATTCTTGAAGAAAACCACTAATTTAGATACTTCTATTTAGGCTAAATAGGAATTCACTAAATCTCACACTATAAAAAGCTAATTGTAATATGAAGGGAAGCCCACTAGTCACATCCCAAGATCTTTACACCTGCAAGAGGTTCATCAAATCCCAGGAACTAGATTCCTAATTTAGACCACATCTATCAATTGAAACCATATCTGGTCTAACCCATAACCAAACAATCACTACCCTCAAAGTTAATATAGAACTCTATCACAATCACATTGTCAATATAAGGTATTATACACAAATCCTAATGAAATGAAATGAATTAATCATAAACTAAGTGAAATGACTCATGAATTATCACTGGGATCCTTTGAACCAGCTTTAATTAGTTTGGAATACTATGAGTCCTCAAGAATATCATAATATAAGGGTTCCTCATAGGGTTACATATATATATATATAAACCACCATTAAGAATCCAAATATACATTCCTACCTAGTATGATAAACCAATTACACAGGGGAAGGTTTTATATATGGTTGTTATATCTTTACAGATCTCTATATAGTAGAGGTCAATATACAAGTAAAATATTCAACAAGATAGAACACATAATCTCACCCAATCTTAAAAACTAGGCATCACCCACTAAAGTTTACAATAATTTTATTAATCAATAAATCACATTACCTACCATCTTAAAACATCCATGTCTCATGTAAACAATACTATTGAGAACCAATTTGAAAATAAATCATTTTCAGTTTTGAATTCCAATTTTATATTGAAAAATGTATAAATCACTCATTCTCTCTTGACATGAACCACCAAGGCCCCACCTAGACTCACAGTAAGCTGTGCATGACACCCCAAGTACACCTCAAATATTTTAGGAGCTTAATACTAGTGTTGAGTATGAATATCACAAAAATAGGATTAATTGGCCTCATGAACCAAGACACAAACACACACACACATATCCAAGTACATCAAAAAAATATAGATAGTTAAAATGTACTAACCTAAGAGAAAACAAATCTATGTATCTACCATTAAAAAAACATTGAGTGTTGAAAAAAATACATATCCAAATTAGAAAGGGGAGAAATAAATTCCCAACTAGAAATAAAAGGAGTCCAAACCTAACAATAGATGAGGATGAAGAGTATTTATCATAAAAATTGAATATGACCACCGTCTAAGCTCTCTATCACCCTGTCTCAATAAGATCATGTAACACTGGTCCTATTATGGTTATCTTATAACTACCTTTCATATGTATAATACACAAAACATGAAAAAAAATCCCATAAATGGTTAAGTTTATAATTAACTAGTTGGATTCCATAATAACCATAAAGGAAAATAGTAGAAATTAATAGAGAAATTGACCCACATGAGAGTGGGCTGAGTAAGAAAACCAATAAATAAATATGTTTTAGAAGAAAGAGAGAGAGATAAATAGAAAGGGACATATCAATATTCATAGAAATATATGAATGATGAGTCTATTGAAAACTCTAAGCATGAGTTTTTTCCTGATTACAGTATCCCAACGTAACCTCTCTAGGTATATAGTAGAGGATATAAACCTCACTAATGACACTCTATTATTGAGGGGCTATTGACCCTGGTGGTGTGACCACACCCTGTAAAATCTTAGATGAGGGGGAATCAAATGTGAAAATACGAGATCCACACTCTATGTTGGTAGAGGGGGTACTTACCGAATCTCTACCAAGGAAGTGAGGTACCAATATGATAAATAATAAATTTTTTCTATGGGGTGTGAACCTCGACATCACTTCATATATCACACTAGATAGTTGACATCAACCAACTGTATTGGAAGAAGAAAAATACTAATGCCAACTATTTTTATATCTATGAAATAAAAAAAGGGAAACCACCAAATCCTATAAGGAATTATACTCAAGAAATAATACTCATAGTTCTAAATTGAAACCCAAGGAAGAAGATATGTTAGGTTCAACGCATTGGAGAAATTACACAACTTGTGATGCAGGGGTACATTGGGTGCACACCTTAGTCTAAGCCTACTCGTGTCCTACTACCCATCATTGAATGTAAAATACCATGTACATGGATAATGGTCTAATGAAAATTACATGTAGGACCACATGGGGACTTGGGAATGTACTCACTATATTAATATAGCTTTCTAATTAGAGTCACATAGAATGTGGGACTGACCATAAAACTATTTTATATTTATCTCATACTAAAACCCTAACCGCCACAACATGTAGACTATAATTTTTGTGTTACTCTGTAATACGTTAAATGTAGCCATGAAATTCAGTGAAAATAAGGAATTATTCTTGGTGACTTGATAAGTCCACCAGTTATTCTATTAATCTAATCGAGATCTTTATTTATAGTCACATACTCGATGGAAACTCTTCCATTCGGTGATTTATGACCTCTAAAGGCTAGAAATTAGGATTCCCATCAACCCCTAAAAATCTATACACACATTTCATCCCCATATAAGGGTTTAAACCTCTTTTATTCCAAATAAAATCTTCTATAATTCCAATTTTTTTTTCAAATAATCATCTCCACCAATAACTTTACTTACCACTACAAATACAAGGTTATTCCGCATCTCAAACCGGGCTGATAATCAAATCATTGGCCTACTATTGGCCAATGATGAACATGATAAAAATGATGGTATATAAAAAAATCAACAAAATGAGTTCATCAATGGACGTAGAGAACTAAACCATTGATCAAAGTCATATAACACAAAATTAGATAAAAAAACCAATGAAATAATTAGCTCTTTTTACAAGGAAAATTACTTATTAGCCAGGCCATTCAAAAAGAAGAAATAAACCAGAAATAAAATCATATAATTAATCCATACTTAATATTAAAATTATAGGGAAATAAGTCCATAAATAATAAAACCATAAATTTCCATTGTATATATTTTTGGTAAGTAATGGGTTCACATAATTGCCTCTGGTAATCCTCCTTGATTCCCTCAACCACCTCACAACCACTAAGTTCCAATTTAGAAGATCCACCATGATGACCTTCCTTTAATCAACCAAGGTTATAATATTGACCCTATTGATTATCTAAAAAGGGTATTAAATAGAGGAGAGTTAGGTAAAAACATCTAATTTGATAATTAAATTAATTATTTCAATTTACCAATGCAATTCATAGGGTAAACCCATAATTTGGATTCAAATCTGGTATCTATTTCCATACCCGAGACCCCATTCAAGGGGAAACCATTATTTTTGAAATGACACATGCATCTGGTTTAGTATATAGAATATAATTTATATATTGATACAGGGGATTCAAAACTCATAAAACAATATTCTAACACCAAAACAAAATCCTAGAATAATATATGGAAATATACAAAGGGGTAAAAATAAAAAAATTAGAGTTTTTACACTATTTCCACATTTAATGATTTTCATAGGAAAAAACCCAACATTATAAAAAAGGTGAGGGCACTAACACCACATCTAGATGCCAATATTTTGTGAGATCTATTGGTAGTTACGATACTACCAAAGATTGTGCACTAGTGGAATAGTCTAACATTGAATTATCCACTATCACGACCCGTTCCCCGGGACATGTGTCGTGACTACCACAATCCCGCCTTTCATAGGCCAAGGGTTGGAGACTAGCACCGGAAAGGCCTATCCCTAAAAGTGGGAAGGAATTTTTTTTAAACCTAAAAACACACAGACCAAGAACATGACAAGATGAAAACCACATAGTAAAACTGTGGTAGTAAAAGTGTGTACTGAAAGTAAAAGGGGTAGGAATACAAGCGCAATAGAAATGATACAACTACAACAGAAAAACAACTCCTCAGATCGACCACCAGGGATCCTACATGAAGGGTAGGTAAAATTCATCTCCATAGCTCTTGACGTCAACCAGTCACCTCAGTGTACTATCTGATCCTAGTTCCCTAATGTCATAGCCAATATGCTCGTCGTATCAACAAGACACAAAAAGTTACAGGAGAAGACCGTGAAGGGGTGAGTATAACAATACATAGTAGGGACCCCGAGACCCCCGAAGGTCTCCCAAAATTACATAAAGGAAAACCATAAATCATGATCTCAATCACAAAGCACAAAGAAAAAGTCTCAACTCAAACTAGTTATATAACTCAGAGTTCAGGAAAAAATATGATTAGTATTAAGCTATATCATTTTATTCCATTAGGATGTTTCCAAAACTGAACCATGAAGGAGTTTTTCAATTATCGATCCACACAGGGTCGTATGTCATTGATCCATGATGGGCCACTCTAGGGCCTGTCCTCATTGGATCACGCACTACTGATCCACATAGGTTCACTAGAATGCTAAACCACATAGGGTCGTTGTAATGCAGATCCACCTAAGGTCACTCTGATGCTGATCCACATAGGGTCACTATGATGCTGGTCCACACAGGGCCTCTATGATCCTAATCCACACATGGTCGCAATGAAGCTAGTCCACATAGGGTCTCTATGATGCTGATCCACACATGGCCACTCTTCAATTGACATCCAACCACAAGATTCCCCACTCCCATCTCTTCAATTGACATCCATCCACAGGATTCCCCACACCTGGTACACTTGAGTTCCTTAGTATCTACTTCTCAAGGTATTGGTCATGCCTCAACAACCATGACATTACACAAAAGAGTAACCCAAATGACCACCATTTATAAGGGTCCCTACAAGATATATGTCACGTTAATCAGACACCTAGTATGTGAGTTATAAGTGTTTTAGTACCGAGGGCCTAGTCGGATTTGGGTTCGATCCAACCTGACCATGCTCTAACTTTCTCAAAAATTCAGGTGGAGTACCTCAAAGGGACTATATTGTTCCAAGGATTCTAGAACCGTATAAGATTTGTCAAACGAACATCTAGTTTGTGAAATACATTCTTTTAAGGGCATATGGGCCGTAATGAATCCGGGTTCCGGCCGACCCGGTCAGACAGACTCAAACCACCCCAACCTAGGCTGACCCAACCCGTCCCAGGTTTAACTCAGGTCTGACCTGGTCTAGCCTGAACTGGCTAGTCCATGCTGAGTGGGCTGGCTGCGAACTATCCTGGCTTACCTCGGCTAGGCACGGCCCACCTGGTGACCCATCCCGATGACTAGCACGGTCCTCCAGCCGGGTGGCCCCCCCTCCGTTCGGAATGGAAATCTGATTAGGTTCTTCAACCGGTGATGCCATGTGGCGCTACCCCCTATCAGAGGGACCCGTGGGGCACGTGTCCCCTCTTCCATGACACGATGTCGTGACTTCCTTTCACAACGCGCGACGGTGCACCTCCATACTTCCACTACATCCGACCGACACCGCCCGCCCTACAGTCTACCACGACACCTCTAGGTACCGCCTCTTCTCTGTAGGTGGTGATAGCCAACCACCACCATCGCCCACCACCACCACCGTGTCGGTGCCGTGCCCTCGGGGCTTCTGTGGGCACCAAAGTGAGATCTGGTGGTCCATTTCCCCTTCCAAATTCGCCTACAAGCCTCTCGGGGTGCTACTGTCACAACGTGGCTCCCCGATTCAGGATTCTTTATATTTAAAAATCTGCCCCAAAATAACGCATCAAAAACTAAATCAGCGGAGGGTCTTTTCCTTGTTTGTTTGGTCCACACCCTCCATGTTAGCATCATATCAGGTGGGTATTAAATAAAAACATCACATAGATAATGATTAAAACCCTGTTCAAATGTCTTGCAGCAACCACCCACAATTTCATACGAATCGCGGATCAACACGATTTGGTTGATCCACGTTCGTCAAACCTTTCAAGAATGAGGAAATGAATCAATAATTTACATGAATGTAATATCAACGCCAACCTAGGATTCAGTTGATATGTCACAGTTGTGGAAGAAGAATCCAAATTTGATGAAGCCATCGATGTTCGATGATCCTGGATCGATTCCTTCAACATTTCCCTCCAAGACTCTGTTCTTCTTTCGTGAAAGATGCCACAACACTTCTTCAGAGGTTCCTCCATTCTATGTCAAAAACCAAAGCCCTAGCTTCATTTAAATAGAGGTGTAGGGTGATTAACACATCGTAATAATTAATGGGGTTTATTAATGAGTTTTAATTAATGAACCTCTTAACACTCAACGGTGTGGCAACATAATAGAAGAGTCACGCCATTAAATGGCTTGACAACATAGCAGTCCTGTCACTACCACTGAACAGTTGGTAGAAAAATAAAATAACATTTTAATGTTAATTTATTATTCTTCAAGGAGTTTGTAAAAATATCTTTTTCACCCAACCTATCACGGTCAAGGTTAAGACTCTCTTAAGAGAATCCTGGCGATGTGAGTTCAACGGTGCCATCAGATTTCAATTCCCAACACTGGTTCAAAAAATAGAAATTCCTTCTCACACGTTTACTGAACGTACCTTAGAAAAGATCAAAATTCCATTTTAGGCATACTAGGCCTCGAAATCAAGCACTGTCAATTTTCGCAGACTCGTAATAATCCCAAATAAATTTAAAAATATTTATATTCAATTTCTGGGTCATTAATTTTTAAAAACATAGGGATTTTTTTCCTCGAATGATACATCAAAAATTGGGGATGAAATGGGGGTACTGAGCACGTATCTGAGCCTCCCAGTCCCATGTTCTCTCCTAGAGATTCTTGTGCTACCAATGAACTCATACCAACAGAATCTACCGCCGAAGAAGGAATCACTCCTATCAATCCTTAATATTTAAATGGAACTCTGCAAAAGTCACCACATCATTTATGTCCAGCTCACCCTAGTCAATAACGTGTGATGGATCATGCACGTACCTCTTTATCGGTGACACTTGGAAAACATTATTCACCTGGTGCATCTGTGGTAGAATATCTAGATGGTACGCCACCCTGCCTACTCTGCAGAGGATCTAGAAAGGCCTGATGAACCTAAAAGATAACTTTCCACACCATCGAAACCTCCATAATCCTCGTCGGGGTGAGACCCATAGGAAGACATGGTCTCCCTCCTTAAACTCTAGGGGTCTTCGTCTCCTGTCAGCATAAGACTTATGTCGGCTCTATGTAGTCTTCATCCTTTCCAGGATGATCTGAACCATCTTCGTGGTAGCATGTACCATCTCTGAACCCATAAGTGAAAACTCCCCTAGGCCTGTCCAGAAATGTGGGGGCCTGGAAGGTTTCCCGTACATGACCTCAACATAGACATTATGATGGTGGAGTGATAACTATTGCTATAAGAAAACTCCACTAGTGGTAGGTGGTCCTCCTAGATGCAGCCAAAATCAAGGACACAAGCATGAAGCATACCCTCTAGTGTTTGTATAGTCTACTCAATCTGACCATGTTTCTGAAGATTAAAGGCAATGCTCAATAGTAGCTGAGTCCTGAACGCCTCATGTAATCCCTTCCACAAGTGGTATGTATAATAAGCGTCGCAATTAGAGACGATCTTCGATGGAACCCCATGAAGCTGTAAAATCTCCTATATGTAGAGAAATCCCAAGATCTCTTCCAATCCTTGATCTCATATGGGTAGGAAGTGGGATGAATTGGTGAGTCGGTCAATGATCACCCAGATGGAATCTTAGCCCCTGGACGTACGTTGTATCCCTTTCACAAAGTCCATAAAGATAGCATACTACTTCCATTATCGTACCTCAAGTGGCTATGCTAATCCTGCTGGAACCTAATGTTCAACCTTAACTTGCTGAAAAGTGGGGCATCGTGATAAAAACTCTACCACCTCTTTCTTTATCCCTAACCACCAATAATGATGCCAGAGGTCCTGGTATATATTTGCCACACCATGATTTATTGCTAATGGGGATGTGTGGAACTCCTTCAATACCTCCTCTCGTAGAATCACTGGTTCCATGGTGCATCCTTGGAAGAGGATGATGTGCTACCAACCTTCAGAAAATATATTAGGAGCCTATCCTAAGGACATATGAGTACATCGGCTTTCACAGTCAGTGTCCCCAATCTATGCCTCCCTGACTCGCTAAAGGAGTGGGGGAGTAACTGTCATAGAATAGAGTTATGATACACCATCTCTATCTATGAAGGATATCGGCAATGCAGCTATCTGCTATGTTATCTCACTGAGAAACTATAGAGCAGACCTCATGCTGAGTGCATTTTCCACCAAATTCCCCTTCCCAAGATTATAGACTATCTCAAAGTCATAGTCCTGTAGGAACTCTAGACATCATCACTATCTTAGGTTTAGGAACTTCTGTGATAAGATATACATGAGAATCTTGTGATTAGAGTAGGCTTTAAAAGATTTTCCCATCAAGTAGTGTCGCCACATCATCATAGTGAAGACTACTGCTGCTAATTCAAAGTCATAGGTAGCGTAGTTCTGATCATGTTGTCTTAGCTGAGGTGAGTTGTAGGTGATCACTAATTTCTATTGGATCAGGACACATCCTAGTCCAGTACCTGATGCATCGTAGTATAATACATACCCAAATCCCTCCTCTGGTTTCCATTATATGGGGGCACTCGTTAGTCTATGCCTCATCTCCAGAAAACTCTACTAGCATTTCTCCATCCACACGAAGTGTTGTACCTTTATTTTCAAATCTAACATAAGTGTCACAACTCTGGAAAAGTCAAGTACAAATCTCCTATAGCACCCAGCCCATCCCAGGAGACTCCGAACCTCAGTCACACTCTTGGGTGGGTTCCAAGCATGCAATGCCTTTATCTACGTCAAATCCACTACAACTGCAGCCTCTGAGATAATGTGCCCCCAAGAATTGGACTTCCCATATCCAAAACTGGAACTTCAAGAGATTTCCATAAATCTGGTGCTCTCAAAGTGTATCTAGAACTATCTACAGGTTCATGGCGTGCTCCTACTCCGTCACCGATTAAATCATTATGTCTTTAATGAGTAACAACACGAAGCGATTGAGGTAAGACTGGAAGATCCTCTTCATGAGCCCCATGAAAACTGCCAGAGAGTTTGTCATGCTGAAAGGAATTACCAAGAAATCATAATGGACAAACCAACATCTGAAATCCATCTTCATTACATCCTCATCTCATACCCTGAGTAGATGATAGTCTGATCTGAGGTCCATATTTGAAAACCATAGATCTCACTTCAGATTTCCAAATAGATCATCAATCCTTGGGAGTGGATACATCTTCTTCACGGTCACATGGTTCATGCACTGATAGTCCACACAAAGACTCATACTCTCATCTACCTTCTTGGTGAAAAAAATGGGGGATTCCCATGGGGAAACACTACGCCTTATGAAACCATTCCTTTATTGGTCCTCAAACTGTAGCCACAACTCATGATGCTCTGTAGGAGCCATCCGACATGCTAATGTAGATATCAGTGTCATCCCGGGGTACATGTCACTGTAAAATACTACCTACCTATGGGGAGGTAGTCCCAGAACATCTTCTAGAAAGTCATCATCATACTGGCCCACCACAATAGGACAACTCAGAATCCTCACATCAACTGCTCTGAGGGAAAAGGTATCCAACTGATGAGTGTTTAGCTGCACCCTCCTTTGATAAAGTATATCATGAGCTACAAAGGTTTCCTTCTCGTTGGTGAAGGAAAACTGGGTCCCATCCATGCAGACACACCAAACTTTGTACCTAAAGTAGTTGATCAGAGCATGGTCCATGGATAACCAATCCATTCCCAAGATGAAATTATAAGGCCTCGATGCTGTTACTAGAAGATCTCAGCCAGAGCTCTCGCCTCCAAGAGTAAGATCACTCTGCCGACACTAGTGCATAATCATCAGATCATCTCCCATATGATTCCCTATTCGTAAGGATCGAGCCAAAGACTCTATCCAAATCTACGAGATCCAAATTAGAGTCGTGGAAATAAGAGAGTGAGTAGCACCTATGTCTATAAGTACAAAAGCTATGGTGTAATAGACACAGATCATACCTTGAATCATCTCTATATCACCTTGATCGTAGGTCTCAGCTACCTGAAGTTGTACTCATCCATGTCTGCCTACTCCTTGAGGTTGGGGAGGACCACCTAGAGGTGGTGGTGGTAGAACCTCAAATCACCTCCCACCGTCTGATGCATGGCCTAATCCACTACCATGTCTGCCACCCTGCAAACCTCCTCACACGAATATCTGCCTCTGGCTAAGCGTTACCTCGACCATATGCTAATCGTCAGTATTATGGGTCAGGCAGTCACTTTCCATGTGAACCTGTCCACTACACATGAAGAACAATATTCTCTTCTGTTGTCCTACACTACCTCCTGAGTTCTTTAACTCTGATCCTGCGTCCTCGGGTCGTCCTTCGAAAGTTTTGGCCCACTTAGACCTCTGAATCATCTGCCAACTGCCTGTTGCAGATGACTCGACTACTTATCGTTCGGTGGTGGCTCTCACCATCGGGGCCTGGTAAGCTAAGAATCTCTCCTCCAATAATTATTGCTGAAGTACTCCAGCCTGTGTCGAGACATTGAGGAATATCATCGACTTTATGATCTCCTGCCAAATACCCTTATCAAAGGTCCAAAACCTAAAGAAAGGGTCCCATACCATGCCGTTAGATTAAAGTGGGAGGTCAGTGAAGAGGATCTCAAAGTCCATCCAGGTGAGGGTCACCTCATCATGTTACTAGAAAATCATGCTACACCATCACCCTAGTATTCCCTAGAAGAGTATAGAATCTAGGATAATTGTCTGTTCTGCTAGTGTCCCAACACAGCAGAAAACTCTAGCCACAACCTCCAGCCAATCCTCAACTACTTGGGGATCTGTCTGCCTTCAAAACCTCGGAGGCCTCTGCTGCTGGAACTCATGCAATACACTCAATCATTATGCACCTTCCTCTAGTGGGGATGGTGAAAAATTATTACCAATGGGTATTGGTGCTACTGGGGCACCACTCTAAGTTTCTATCACTGTAAGAGGGGCCTACACCGAAGCCTCATCACTCAACGAGTTTTCATTGTGAACTCTCCCTAGAATCCTAGCCGGATGTCTATGTGAAGGTATTAGGAAAAAAGAAATAGGTGCACCACAATAAATAAGTTATACATGGTGGGATTACTCAAAAGATATCAAAAGTAAAACATATCCAAAACACATGCAATAAGTGTTTTTGAAAATCGAGTCAGAAATGAGAATTTACGTTCCTGGGGTATGGATACGTCGGCCGCCACAACAACACTGGACTACCAGAACTAAAAACCAAACTCAAAACACTTAACACTATTGCTACATTAGAAAGATTAGAGTCCAGGTTCTTTGGTACAACAAACTCATTCGATATGACTTTATCATGACCCATCCCCTGGGGCCCATCTTGTGACTTCCCCAAGTCCACCTTCCATAGTCCAGGGGTTGGAAACTCGCACTGGAATGGAACATCCCTGAAAGTGGAAAGGCTTTGCCTTTAAACCTGAAAACACACAGACCAAGAACACGACAAGATGAAAACCACGTAGTAAAACTATAGTAGAAAAGGTGTGTCCTGAATGTAAAGGGGTCCAGAATACAAGACCAACTGAAAAGATACAACTACAATAGAAATATAGATCTTGAAATCATCCACCATGGATCCTACTTGATGGGTAGGTACAACTTGTCTCTACAGCTCTCCACATCATACCTCCTGGTCCTGGATCCCTATATTCTTAGTCAAGCTGCTGATCATCTGCACAAAACAAAATAAGGTATGAGAAAAGCCCATGCAGGGGTGAGTATAACAATACCTAGTAGGGACCCCAAGACCACCAAATGTCTTTTAGAATTTCACAAAGTAAAACCACAAAGCACGATCTCAATCACAAAGAACAAATCAAATGACACAACTCAAACTAGGTATACAACTCAGAGTTCAATTGTAAAGATGATTAGTCTTAAGCTATATCATTTTATTCCATTAATAAGCTTCTACAACATAACCATGAAGGAGTTATCCCATTATCGATCCACACAATGTCTTATGTCGCTGATCCATGGTGGGATTCTCTAGGGTTGGTCCTCATCGTGTCATGCATTGCTCATCCACATAGGGTCACTAGAATGGTGATCTACATAGGGTCGTTATAATGCAGATCCACACAGGGTCGCCATGATGATGATCCAAATAGTGTTTCTATGATGTTGAACTATACAGGGTCTCTATGATGATGATCCATATAGGGTCACTATGATACTGATTCATATAGGGTCGTTGTGATGCTGATCCACATAGGGTCACTCTTCAATTGACAACTAGCCATAAGATTACCCGCACCCAGTACGCTTGAGTTCCAAAGTATATGCTCCTTAAGATATCTGTTGTGCTTAAACTATCATTATATTCCACAATGTAGTAATTCAATGGACCAAAATTTCATAAGGGTCCCAATGCGACAGGTGGTGCATCAATCAGACGCCCAGTCTGTGAGTTATAAGTGTTTTAGTCCAGAGGGCATGGTCGGATTCAGGTTCGATCCAACCCTTCCATACTCCAAATTTTTCCAAAACATAGATGAAGTATCTAAAGAGGATTGTCTCATTCCAAGTATTCCAGAGACATATAAATTACATCAAACAGACATTTGGTTTGTGAGATATGACCTTTTAAGTGTATCTGGTCCATAATGGGTCTGGGTCTGGTCCGACCAAGTCGGGCCGACCTGACCCGCACCGACCTAGGCCGACACAAACTAGTTTAGGTTGAATCGAACTGGCCTAGGTCCAACCCGGTACGATATGAACTGGCTGGGTTAACATGAGGGGGCTGGCTGCGGGCTCAGCCAGCTGGGCCATGGACTGGCCCGACCCGCCTTAGTTGGGCGCGGCCCACAGGGTGACCCGACCCAGTGACTAGCATGGTCCACCAGCTAGGTGGCTTCCATCCTTCCTGAACATCAATCCATTCAGGTTATTAAACCAG
Organism: Viscum album; assembly: GCA_963277665.1. Classification (NCBI taxonomy): domain Eukaryota; kingdom Viridiplantae; phylum Streptophyta; class Magnoliopsida; order Santalales; family Viscaceae; genus Viscum; species Viscum album. The sequence goes on along the minus strand of OY728156.1, from coordinate 2,107,308,615 downwards.
AGGAACCATGTGGCACCACCACTATAAGTGGGACCCACGAGGTGTGGGTCCTCTTCTCCATGGCTCGATGCTACAGATTCATTCCGTGGTGTGCGACGACGTGTCGCCTTGCTGCCACAATGGCTGACTGACCCTGGCCGCCCCGTTGTCCACCACGGTGCCTCCGGGTGCTGCCTCTCCTTCGGGGCCAGTGACAGACAGTCGTCTCCATCTCCCTCCGATGATGGTTGTCGGCACTACCACACTGGCAGGGCTTCCCCAGGCCACTAGGTGATCTCTGGTGGTCCTATTCCCCTTCTGAATGCGCCTACGAGCCTCTAGGGTTGCTGCCGTCACTATGTGGCTTCCAGATTCATGATTCCATCGAGTTGGAAATCCGACCCAAAATAACATGTCAAAAACCGAAGTGGTGGAGGGTCCGATACTTATTCGTTTGGCCCACGGCCCCTGAGTTAGCATCATATCAAGTGGGTATTAAATAAAAAATCCCATAGATAATGATTAAATCCCATTTGAATTTTTTGGCAACTCAGACCCGAAATATCATAAGAATCGCGTATCAACTTGTTTGGGTTGATCCACATTGGTCATGCCTTTCTGGAATGAGGAAATGAATCAAGAATTTATCTAAATGTAATAAAAACCCCTACCACAGATTCAGAGGTGACGTCGTAGTTGTTGATGAAGAATCCATGTTGGATGAAGTCGTCGACATTCATCGAACCCATATCGATTCCTTGAACATTTATGACCAAGCCTCCATTCTTCGTTTATGGAAGATGACGCGACTCTTCGTCAGAGGTTCCTCTATTCCGATTAAAAAACCCATGCCCGAGCTTCATTTAAATAGAGGGGTAGGGAGATTAATGCATCCTAAGAATTAATGAGGTTCATTAAAGAGTTTTAATTAATGAAACTCTTATCTCTCAATGGTGTGGTTACACAACAGAATATTCATGCAATTTAATTGCTTGAAAACCCATTAGCCCCACCACCATTGTTCAACAGTTGGTAGAAAAATAAAATAACATATTTATGTTATTTTATTATTTTTTTTAAAGTATGTAATATTATATTTTTCACCCGACCTACTACGGTCGATGTTTACTCTCCCTTAAGTGAATCCCAGTATTGTGAGTTCAACGTTTCCCTCAGATTTCAATTCTGAGCCCTGGTTCAAAAGATATAAATTTCTGCTCGCCCGTTTACTTGATGTACATTAAAAAAGTTCAAATTCCATTCTAGGCACACCGGGCCATGGAATCCAGCGCCTTCAATTTTTGTAGACCCATAATAATCTGAAATAATTTTTTAAAAAAATTATATGGAATTTCTGGGTCTTTACATCCTCTTCTATCAATCCTTGATCTCCAACATGCACTTTGAAAAGGTGTATCCATAATCAATATCTAACTCACTAAGATTGATAATGTGTGATAGATAGTGAACATACATCCTTATCTATAATATGCGGAATACATCATGAATTCATTTTAAATGAGAGTTCAAATACATGTAGTAAGAAAATTCTCTAATCCAACATAGGATACTGAATAATCCGATAAACCTCTAAAATATCTTGCTGCCCCAACCAAACATCTGAAAACATCACTTTGGGGAGACTCTCACGAAAAGATAATCTCCTTTTTAAAACTAGAAGGTACTATGATATTATTCCATGTAATATTTATGTCAACTATGAGAGATATTTTTTCTCTCCCGGATCTCCCAAACATTCTCTCTCATTTCATACACCCACTCCGGTCATATAAGTGATGAATTTCTTATATCATTCTAGTACAAGGTGACTTAAATTATAGCCCATACAAAGCCTCAAATGAAGTTATGATGATTTGGAGTGGTAGATGTTATTTTAACTAAAATGTAGCAAAAAAAAAAGAGATCCTCCCATATCTAACTGATGTACACCATGTTGGCACCTAGTATATCATCCAAAAACAAAATGGTTCATTCTATATAGATATCTATGTAGGAGAGGAACAATATGATCATTCATAACTAGGTTAAAAAATCTTATATAGACCTTTTGAAAATGATGAAATGAACCAAGAAACTATTTCATAGAAAATATTCAAGGGTTCCCCATGATTCCAGATGATCTCATGTATGTAGAAGTGATCCAAACTCGGCACCGAAGTATTATCCCAAATGGAATGGAAATGAGCCAAATTGGTAACTTGAATAAAAATCAAACATATAATGTTATAGCTTCTCACTTTTTATAGAGTCCATATAAAAAAATTAATTGATATGCCATCACACTTCTACTCTGGTATATCGAGAGGTTTATTAAAACCATTTAGAACCCAATGATTTGCCTTCATTTTCTGATAGGTGATGCATTAAGAAATGAACTAAAAACCCTATTCTGTATGACTTTCCACCAAAACTAACACTAAAGTTTCTTATATATCTTCACCACTCTAGGATGTACCACCAAGGTGGTGGTATTAAACTCCCTCACACCTTACTGATTAAACATGACCAAAAATAATGATTGTCTTCAGAAAAGTATAATGTGATCCACAACTTTAGAAAATACATATAGTGCATCTATGGTTTATATCTAGTAATGCATTACTCCATAATAGATGTCTTCCAACTGAGCCTCTCAAACAGAGTATATAAGTGGTGTATTCATTATGATCGATTGAATATATTATTTCCATCTCTGCTCTACTAGGCACAACTATAAAATGGTCAACTTCTTTATAGACTCCTCTACCAAAAGAGAAAGGGATTTCATACTAAGGTCATATTCCACAACATTACCCATACCTAGTGCATAGAATATCTTGAAGTCACAATATTGTAGGGTATCCAACCAATGCCTCTATCTCAGGTTGATGTGTCTTTCTGAAAGGATGTAACTAAGAATTTGGTGGTCTGAATAAACCACAAATTTCTCACAAAAAAGACAATACCTACACATGATTAATGTTACTAAAACCATTGAAAAATCTAAAATATTGGTCACATAGTTCTGCTTATGGTGTTCAAACTACCTTGAAAAAATTTAACTATATATATAATCTCATAAAAGTGATATCTTTTATCATAGTCCGTTCACAAATATTATGATCACCACCAAAATTATTCAAAAGGATCTATAATAAAATCCCATGAATCAAAAATATTTATCTCTAAACAAGCCACCCCAACTCCACATCTATCCATCCCATCTCTAAAAATTTGTGTTGTATACAAAAACACAATATTAGTAGAATCAGGGATGGTGTAGTGATGAGTATAAACATTCCTAGTAAGATTCACCCAACAAAATAAACATAAGGAAAATTTTAAATCAAGTCTTTGTATATAAGATGTCTAGGTTGAGATTAAGGAGATAAAAAATCCATCCTAGATTTCTGTGTACTTTGGAGTAACTTGAAAAAAGATAAAAGATAAAATATAGATATTATTTACAATAATAATTATCAAGGTCGCAATTAAATACTTGATAATATCATATCAAAACATAAATAGTTATACCATATGATCTAATGAGGAAGCTCAGAATCATGAAGAGACTAACAATACATGAATTCGATTGATAGAAATACGATTCATATAAAAAGTGACCCAGGGGAACCACAATAATCACAAGCTCCATTTAATTATTACTACACATTCCTCAAATAGCTGCACCACCACCGAAAACAATGAAGGGGTCCTGATTATCTTTGAATAATTGTCTCCATATAAGGGTGCACCATACCCTATGGTATAAAAATATCAAACCCTAAATCTAAACTTAAAATAATATAACGTATTTGGAACTATAGTATAGTACCTTCACCTTTATGAATGATAAAAATTCATTTAGGGGATTCTATCCCCATAGATAGAGGATCCCACACCCCAATTTATTTGGGGGAATACTACACCTATCCAAACTAAAGGTATAGGGTCTTGTAAACTAGCCAAGATCTTTAGATAAAAGATACCGACTTCACAGATATAGGGTCCCACACCCCATGAGTGTGAGGGGGATAACAACCCTATATGATCCACATGTAAAGAATCCCACATCATACTAGAATATAAATAAGTTAGGGTGGATAACTTACCAAATACTAGGATAACTGGAAACCCACACATTAGAACCATGGAGCCACCATGGAGTGGTCATTCCAAAGAACACTCAGGTCATAATGTAAGACACCAATCATAGGTTTCCCTGAGATGAATAATATAAATCTATTTTACTATCTCATGTTTCACCTTTTATATTAAAGAGAATTCAACGACCATATTCTACATGGAAAAAGTCAAAATAGGATACTCACATGCCCAAAACTAAAAATCTTAGAAATGATCGATGAATACACCTAAAGATCAGAGTTGGTCTTATATGGGATAAAAAATAAATTCAAATATATCACATCATAAAAAGACTTGTATAGTCAAATAGATCACAGCACTACAGTATGCATGAAAAATTTTTAGGAAATAATATTTAATTCCCTAAAATGGATTCAAGATGAAAATATACATCTGTTCCAAATAATCACTTTTATCATATCGAAAATGAGACACATATTTTGATAGGATAAGAGGATCATTAAATGAGTCAAAATTAGGTATCACATATTGTTATTTAAGATTTATTATTAATTTTAAGGTTATAATTTCATATATAGTTCATCAATCCAATATCTTATGAAGATGATATGATAAAAAATGTTTTTTATTATAATAACCACTTTGTCATGACCCGAACCATAGAGGCCCCACTTGGATCAGTGCTAAGACAAGTGTGACATCGTAAGTTCATCTCAAATAGGCCCAGGGATAGATAGTAATTCCAAGTAAGAATATCATACAAATTAGAGGCCATAGTCTACTGAAACTATACACACACACAGCTCCAAGTATAGTACAACTATATAGGAAAAATTAGCTAAACTATAACAAGAGTAAACAAATGCATCAATAAACTTTAAGAACAAAAAATGTGTGAAGAATTTGTAAAATACATTCAAAAAATAATAATCAATGATAATACCAATATAATAGAATCTATGGAGGGAAATTAAATATCATGAACACCAATTTTTACCACCACTTGAGCTCTCTGTTACTTGGTACTACTAAGCTCCTTTAACACTAGTCTCTCCATGTTCATCATCTTACTAACTATTGTCTGTATAAAGCATGACATGTGTGGGAAAATATTATATTGGGGTGATTATATATATTTTCTATAGGATGTGGTAAAAACTGTAAGGGGAAGTTGTAGAAAAAAATAGTGAAGATGATCCACAAGACATAAGATGTAGTAATAAACCCAAAAAATAGATATGCTCATAGTGTAAATCGAGTTTAAGAGAGAGAGAGAGAGTGTGTGTGATATGAATCTTCACATATATCTAAGAATGATTATTCTATCCACAACCCCCTAATTTAGTACTGCCTAGATGCCAAAAGACCAAAAAATCCTTACTATTTTCATATTTGGGGACCCATGCATCACTAATGGCATGTCATAGCTGAGAGGGTACCGACACTAGTCTAGGACCCATTCATTATCAGATACCAGAATAGGGGGTACTACATATATATATATATATATATGATACCCACACCCAAAGTGTACATGGGGGGGGGGGGGTACCCACACCATAACATATATATTCACTTTGGGGGGTGTTGACCATAGTGGAGGAACCATCCCTAATTAGAGATTATAAATGGGGGTAGTGGCCTAGTCGATAGGATAGCCCCACTCCGAGTGGGCATGGGGGGGTTACTTAACCTATCTTTACAGACAGTGATATAACTCCAGAGATCAAACTCATGTATCAACATCTTCCAACTATTCTAGAAGAATTGAACCACTGGTTCCCCCTCATAGAATAACTTTGATATTAAAACTATAAATAGTATCAGTTATTTAGAAAAATTATAACTAGGGATGGAATACCCATAGGTCTAACCTTGAGCCCAAGGAAGGATATATATGAGGTATAAATCACTAGGGAATGTATATGGTGTGTGAAATTGTGGTATATGGAGTTTAATCCAAAGGAAAAGTCTATCTATGTATCACCACCCCACATAATATATAAAAGACTATGTACATGGTGAGTGGTCTGAGGGACAAAATGTATGGGGAAAACTGAGGTCCCATAAATTTAGTCACTGTATACACTTAGATTCATGACTAGAGTCACATAGTGTGTGAAACTAGCCACATGATTGTGTGATATATAACTCATCATGAAACCCAGTCCACTATAACACTCACCCCACACATAATTTGCTCCATTGCAATAAACATCATATAGTCATGATTTTAATAGAAAATTAATTATGCTTCCTAAATCTTCACCACATTCACTTATTCCACTATCAATATCAAAGATATATTCATCCATATTCACCAAACTAAAGGAAAATCCATTGGTCATTGATAACTAAGCCATGGTGGCTAGAAATATGGCTTCTCATTAACTCACACAAAGTCCATTGTGCCTTTCATCACTTTCTAAGGGTCCATACCTATAATATTCCATTCAAAATCCCCCATCATTCCTCATAACTTATATAAATCAATATCTTCCCCACTAATATCATATCCCACAATTAATTTATGGTTTTATTAGCATCAAACTAATCCAATAGTAAAATCATTGTCCTTCCAAATGCCAACAATGAATACAGAGGAATGAGCGGAAAAAGACACAATAAATAAAGTAATTTCATTTATGGTAATAGTGAATAAAAATATTGATACATTAAACAAAATTCATCCTTAATTTAATAATATAAATTTTAAAATCATAAAAAATTCACTGGGAATGACACATTAACAAAATAAATGGGAAAAAGAATTTCACGAGCCACTGTAAGTGACAGTAAATGAATGATTCATCATTTTAATGTGATTATACCATGATCTGGTAAAATCTCACATCCAACCCTAATTGGGTTACACTAAAATGGAAAATATTGATAAATATTAATAAATGAGGAAGTAAAATTAATGATTATAAATATTTGGCATATAAAAAAAATCCTAGATCACTCAAATCAATGTCAGAGAAGGGTAGGACAATGGATAGAAATAAAGGATGGTCCTATAGTATTTTGGATAGCTATGAATAAGAAACTCTAAAGGAGAATGAACAAGAAACCCCTAAAAAATAAAACTGCAATAACATTAATTTGGGTTTGAGTAGCTTTATGAGACTCTTAATGATTCCGCACTAGAACCTCAGTGGGAAACTAGTGTTTTGGTGGTATTAATAGTGGGAATATCAAACTTTAAGGGACAAAAGACGTTTGGTGGACTTCGACTTCGGTATCCATGGGCGTTCTCTACTTCTAATTGTACCTAGACACCTAATGATTAAATTACATTTATGGGTTTTTCATTGAGCCATGTTATATCCAAAAAACCCTTTAACTCAAAAAACGAATAAAACAAAATGTTTATTGACATATTTTAAAAAATAATAATTTACCCAGCATTTAGTTCCACCAGAGTCCATTCCTTAACCAGACTTACTGACACTCAAAGGTGTTGGAAGCTATAGGTGGATTAATCTCGGATGGTAAACTATTGTAACAATATGATCAATGAGGGTGTGGTACTGGGTACTAGAGAGATTCTTAGTCAAGGGTTACATGAACTTTTGATGTAGATTTATTATTTTTTAAAAATATATATATACATATATATTTAATTTTTTGTAACTAGGATAAAAAAAAACCTAGAATTGAGGAATATTCTAGAAATATTGATTCTAAATTTTAAGGGTGATTTTCTTGAGGTTATTATTTTTTCTAATAAATAGATAGTCTCTATAATATTTTTATGTATCTATGTATTCCTTTGATGTAGTTATTAGTGACATTACCATAAAATTAATAGTTTCTATGTTTTATCTATTCATGTAAATAATATTATTTCGTCATGGGTGTAGTGTATATCCTAAAACAATAAATTTTTTTATGGAAGGTTTTTTAATGAATTAATATTCCATTATAGTAATGTAGTTTATTTTATTACATTCTATAGTCATATTGATTAATATAGAGCATTAAATTGTCTTCTTTATCAAATACTTCATTATTGATTTTGTCTGGATATATTTTCTTTGTTTTGTATTGTATGTTTTAGTGATGGTGTGGATTTAATATTAAAATATGTGGTATTAGGACATGTAGTTTAAGGGATACAAAAATATTCTCAGATGAGGGACATGTTGGAACTAAATACCCCCTGATTGGGGGGGGGGATGAATCAGTTTTTCACAAAAAAAAATCTGTTTATTTCAATATATTATTCTGGAGTTTTTGAAAATTTTAATTCATATTTTTTTTCTTTTGAATGAATCTAAACTACAAGAACTGCACATATTTATAATTTAAAGAACATAGGGGAGACATGATTTTCCTTGGTTCACCAAAATTGGATAATTCATGGAGCACAGACCATTAATGTGTTAGTGTTTCAGGGATGTAATACTAATAGAAGGGATATTATAATGGCTTTTGTAAGGGTGAACTAATAATATAGGGAGAAATTCCTTTACTATACTATAACACAATTTTCATGTAATGGATGAAGTCAATTTATATACCTGAGTAAATCTTCAATTATTTATATACTTTCATTGAATCGTAATGTTTATCTAAGGTAAGTTAAAATCCATGTATATTTTCATAGAGGTAGATGATATTTTATGATCATTTAATACTTCTATTTTCCTAATCATCTAATTTTGGATGAGAGAATACTTTTTCTAGGATGATTTATTTATATCTCCCATAGTTTACAATAATCACTTCTCATAACTTCCAGATGAAGATAATTACAAAACTAGAATTATCATATTAATATTTAACGAGATGTGGTACTGTTGTATCTTATTGTTCACTATGGATAATTATAAAAAACAAAACTAAATGCAATAATTAAATTATTTATGGATTACATTTTTACTCCTCTAAAATAGATATGTCAATGTGCTTCAGGATCTCTCTCTTTTTATCCTTCATTTTATCTCTAAAAATATAATATAGAAATGCGGTACTTGACCTCTCATCTCTTCAACAGATGTCTCAGTATAAATTATGACTTTTTTAAACAACATATATTTGTTTATAAACATATACACACATGACCATTTTTTATACACTATTATTGAATGATGTAGATCACCCCAAGATTTGCCCTTATGCTTCATTATCTCACTAACTGTATGTGAAGCGAACCAATTTGATATTCAAATACAACATCCTGAATATATATTCATAATGCCCATATTAAGAACTTAATTTATTTTTTATATTTTTATCAGTGTTACTTATATCCAAGAATAGAATATTTAGATTTTTTCAAATAATTTATCCCCACAATTTATTGATATCTCCTACCATATCCTCAATTTAAATACCAAAAATTAGAGCATGATTTATCCATTAAAACATTATTTAAATGGATTAATATTGTTTCTTAATCCTCTAAAGTAATAGTGACATTACTCTCTTCAAGATCCAAGTAAAAAAACCCATTTAATTATATAGGAGAAATATTTAGTGAGAATACCTTATTCCTTGACATTGTGTCATATTGTGGTAATATATTATATAAATCACTCTTTGAAATGACAAGAACCATGACCACTTGGATTCTTATACCTTCACCCGTATAATATGATGATTTTCCTTACACAAGTCCACCATGGTTTTTCAAAAACTCATATAAGGATCCCCTAGTTCTCATATTCTCTTCAAAACATCACCATGATAATAACCACGACATAATCACACTATAATTTTTCATTTTTACAAACCATATAATCTATTATTTATTTATGAAGCCTTAATACTTGACCATATTCACCCTTATTCTTATGTTGGTATTCCTCATGTTGGACAAGGATTTTGCAAAACCAACATTCCATTTTACATGATGTGGTATTTTCGAAATTCTCATGTCAAATTATGAATTAATAAATTCTATATTGACCATGTACTATTATTTAGTTTGTAGGTGTATCTATTTTCCATCATATAGACTCCTAAATAATCTTTATAAAAATACCTTTATGAAATTATAATAACTTTAAGATGATATCCATTTTCCTTTTTTTGATGTTTAATAACCATTACACAAAGTTCAAATAATATTTATGTAGAAGGAGGGATGGCCTAAAATCACATTTATAGAGAGTCTAATTACCATTAAATTGGCTTTTTTCACCTCTACATAGAATACAAATTATATTTACAATAAATCTGGACAATAACCATTACACAACCATGAATAGTTATCTTTATGAAACATATTATTTTTGGAAACAACCTTTATTTAGTTCCCTAGATATTCATTTTTTTTTGTGAAACCTTTCTCTGTGTACCCTTATGTGTTTATTGAGTTACCCTTACACACATGAAATCATAACATGACACATAAAATCATTCCTAGGTTAACATTTAATGAATATTATTATCATATAATGAATCTCTAATTACATAACATCTTTATTAAATCTTCCATAAACCTCTAGCTCCATGATGTGCACTACTATCAAAATAATTACTTTAACAAATACCAAAAATTATAAAACATATTTGTGTATTGTCAATAAATAAAACCAATACAACCTATGGTATTAAAATTACCCCCATTAGATTTTGTTGAGAATACTAAATTAAAATACAAAAAACAATAAAGGTAAAGATATTCTGTCCCTTTCACGTTCAATGAAATAACCACTAAAATATTGGATTTTAAGGAATTATTTATATTCCTATTATGATATAAAATCCAATGGGTCTTTTTTTGTCCATTTCATTCTTTTCATATCCTCTTTCATATTAAAACTCTCCTTTTTATAGGTGGGTGATTCTCTCCCCCTTTGAAGAGGTACAAGGGTATTAATTGTATCCTAAATCCCCGTTTCAAGACACTCCTTCCAAAAAATATTTCAATGGAACTCATTAACTTACCACACCTTTAAGAAATCTATATTTAGTTAAAACCCCCATAACACTTGGCTCAATATATCCTCCCACTAACACCATATTAACCCTCAAACTCATCTAATATAGTTTTTATTAATTAATTAAATTCCACTCCTCATTAACATATCAACATGATTGTTGATTTCCAACCCCAATTAATAAAGTTCACCACATAGAAGTAACATATCAAAAAATCCTCTATTCCCAATAAGCTGGAGTTCAATGTAGGAAACATGAGCTTATATAGAAATTATCAATTCCATCCTTATAAATTACTATAAAATCTTTAAACACTTTGAGATAGTTCAAACAAAAGCCTCCCAATAAACATAAATACCTATGATTTTAATCACATGTTAACAAAAAATTCAGTGAAAATTTATTAAAACCTAATGGTGAGAGGCATAAATTTTTTTGAATCCATATAACCCACTTTTTAATTCAAAAAATTGATACAGATTAAGCTTCATTTCTTTTAGTTCTTCACAAATAATGTCTTTTTTTTTCAAATGAAGCTACGTATCCTTTGAGTGTTTAATTATTAACCCACTTATTATCTCTATCTATAATAACTATGTTTTGAGAATATTTTATTCTTGTGAAATAATTTGTGATATACTTCTTTCTTTTATGAAGATCCTATATATCTTGGAAAATAACTCAGATAATACCATCATGTTATTTTATAAAAAATGTATGTAGAGAATTAATTTTGTTTCTTCTTAATAAAGAAGTATATCCACTCCTTATAGGTTTTCCTGTATATGATAATCCCTAAATTCACATCTAGTTATCTCTAAACAATCCCAACATCAATAGGAAGACAAAAATGGGCCTTGACATCTACGTCACTGCAAAATATACACAAAATCTACAATATCTTAATTATTTCATCAAATTCACTTATATTACAGCATGTATGGAGTGATTTTATAAATTATTATTTTTTATTCTACACTTTAAATTTTATCAATATTCTTCAATTGTAATTCATAAATATATTTTATCATATATAAATTTTCAGGTTCACAAATAACATCGTTCCATTTCACTCAAGGTTTACATCCCCTGTGGATTATATATCCTTATTTATCTTGAATTCCTTAATTTATCATATATAAAAATAAAGTACAAGGAGAGAGGAGTTCCTTGATACTCCTTAAGTTATGGAGGGTGATTGGTATTTTTTAAGAAGGGTGGCAAGGATTGGTTTCCCAATCCCTGCCAAAAAAAAAGATTTATAAAATAAAAAAAGATTACAAGAGTTTAGGAGCTGCTATCAAACATCACACTATTCGGATTCTAGAAGTTTGACCAGAAACAGGCTGGCCAGCTCCTTTAGGTCTGATACAATTTCCTCCAAACTGAACCATCAAGCTGCGCCTTTGTTGCTCTTGAGGGTAAGCTCATCATATCGTGCTATCATCATCAAAGAGTCTATCCATCCATTCATGCCTCACCAGGGTCCTCAAAAGGAAACCAGATAAAGATACAAATGAATTAGAAAGATAACAGGAGATAAATATAGATATCAGAACATCACTGGTCAGATAATGAAGAATCAAGATGAGATATATAATACAGGCCAAGAAGAATAGAAATTCTCAAATCTGACATCCAGTATCAAGAAACTCAAACATAAAACCAAAATGTACAGTGCAGAGCTTGAGAATGCCGATAAAAAACATCCAGAAAAGAACCATTTCAATAAATGATCCTAAAAATAGGAGATCTGTCCAAATCCCTTTTCAAAAGGGGTAAAAAACATCAGGAAGCTTGACATGCCAAACGAAGTCAACACCTTCAGATCCTTTGTTATCCAATCCATCTGCAACAGAATTAGCTTCCCTGTAGACATGAGTAATAATACGATTCATAGAGTAAAGATAATATAAACAATTAATCCATCAATTTTGATGCTTCCAGGAGAGGTGACAAGAACCATCCCTAATAGCAGAGACAATCCTAGTTGAATCAGTCTCTAGCCAGATATTATTCCATCCATATTTGTTGGCCTACTCTACTTCAATGATGATTCCCATCATCTCAGCTTCAATTGAGGAAACAATACCACAAGAACCATGAAAGAAACCAACCACCATTGCCTTATGATCTCTGAACATGACACCATATCCAGAAGGACCAAGCTTCCCTTTCAAAGCACCATCTGAATTAACTTTCAACCAACCAACAATAGGTTGTTTCCATAGAACATAAAAAGTGCCAACTGGAGGTTTTTAATTTCCTTTGATACCAATTCAGTCAAGAACAGTTAAATCATGAATGGAATTAGCACAATAATGCTTCTTAGGCAGGCCAGCTGCACGTATCTCAGCAAGTACGCGTGAGAGAGCATAGGTTACCGAGAAGGATTTATTCTCATGGAGAATTTGATTCCTAGAGAACCAGAAAAAATGCAACAATTCAGAAGCAGCAACTTGAAATAAATCCAGCAGTTGTGAGGAGAGACCAAGATAGTTCCATCTTTGAATAAAGTCCACAATAGAGGAAGTCCTATGAAGTGAAATCTCAAAGATATCCGCTAAATCCATCCATATTGAGGTCGCAGTTACAAAATAGAGGAATAAATGATCAGCATCCTCTCTGTGTTGGTGATAGAAAACACAAGAATAACATAAAGATATACCACAATGTTGAAGATAATAATCAGTTGGAATCTTCCAAAGAGCAATTCTCCAAACCAAATTGGAGTGAGATGGTCTGATAAATTTTTTATGCAAGTTCCTCATCCATTTATTATCAAATTTGGGTTCAAGGAGAACTCATAAAAATGCTTTGAAGTGATAATTCCATTTTCCGCAGGCTCCCAAGCCCAAAAATCCTTCTTGTTTGAGAAAAAATAATTGTTGACAATGTTGATAATGTTAATTTGAAGTCCTTCCAAGTCTTGAAGCTGATCATTGATGGTAATATCTTGATCAATGTTTGTATCATCCATCACCAACTCTATAAGGGGATCATCATTCCATTTGGTTTTCCAGAAATTAAGAGACGAGTCCTTTGAGAATAACCATCTAGAATGAGCATCAATTGAGGAAAATGTGTTTTTGAAAGCAGGCCAGACAGAGGAATCAATATGATTAAAAGACCCCATCATTATCCTAGTAACGAATTTCCCCCGAAGGAAGTGTGAACTATCAGAACTGCTGTTAAAAAGCCTCAATAGGAATGAAGCCTGCAAAGAATCATTAAAGAGCACCAGATGTTTTTATACCTAAACCCCCAACATCATATGGATTGCAACAATCTGACCAAGGAACCGGGGACAGGTTTTTTTTGAAGATACTACCCCTCCAAATAAAGTTCCTAAGAGAGGTATTGATACTTTTTATAAGTGAAATAGGCCATTTGTAAACCATAAAAGAGTATACCAACTTGGAGATAATGACTGATTTCACTAAACAGACCCTACCAGCCATGGAGAGGGACTTTCCTTTCCAGGTAGAGAGACTCCTTCTAGTCTTACTAACAATCTCTATGAAATAACAAGTTTTAGGCTTCCCCAAAAACAAGGGAACCCATAGATAATTGAAGGGAAGAGATCCTTCTGTAACATTAAGCTCATTGACAATAAATTTTTTCCTTTGCTCACTTTTGTTCTTACCGAAGTAAACAAAAGATTTCCCCCAGCTGATATCTTGACCAGAGACAGAAGCATAGTGTAAAATATCTCTTTTGATGTTCTTTATATTTCTCTTATCACCCAAAGTGAACATGATGATATCATCTTCATATAAAAGATGAGTGGGAGCAATGATACCTCTACCATCATTAATAGACTTCATCTTCCCATTCCCAGCCATGATAGAAAGTAGTCTACTCAAATAATCCTCTGCTATAGAGAAAATAATTGCAGAAAGGGGATCACCTTGTCTAACCCCTCTAGAGAAATCAAAGAAACCATGAGGGGATCCATTAATAAGAATTGAAATCCAAGTAGAGAAAAATATTGTCTTGATCCCGGAAATGAACACTTCATTAAACCCAAACATAAGAAGAACTTTGCAAATAAAACCCCAATTCATAGTATCAAAGGCCTTTCTGACATCAAGCTTGAGGAAAATATTACCACCTCGTGTAGGTTTCTTAAGCAAATTGACACATTCTGAGGCAGTAATGAGACAATCTTGAATAGATATTCCCTTGATAAAACCAAATTGATTATGGGAAACAATCCTACTAGCAATTGCTGTGAGTATTGTGGCAAGGATTTTACAGATGATTTTATAAATGGTGTTGACTAAATCTACAGGTCTGAACAATAAATTACTTTATTTTGGGAATCAACCAATGAGTAAAACTTTTCCATTTAAAAATGTAACCTATATAGTCATTGCCACATTTTATCTTCTGTATATGAGTTGATTGACAAGCCTCCTACTAATTTTTTATAGTCACATGATTAAAAACACATTAAAAATCATACTTATATATTCCCTATAATTTATTGATATATCTTTTATATTACTTTTGAAAGATGCTTACGTGATCCTATTCTCACCCATTTTCCAATTGGAATTTATTCCTTTATGTCATATGGAGATAATTTATTTTTTTACACACTTCTTATTATTAAAGTGAGAAATCTACACATCTATATTTTATTTCCAAACAAACATCTTATCTTTCTAGGTATTATTTTCTATATAATTTTATTTTGAATCTTGAACAACCTCCATGTTGTTCCTTTTTAGATTTATCATACAATACAAGGGACATTTTATTTATTGAGATAAATTTCTGTGAAGTGAGGGGTTTAATCCTTTATTGGGCCTTATAAATTCCATACCAACAGTTAAAGTGTGTCCACCTTTTGGATAGAAGTGATAGTTTAAATAATCCTTCCACTAAAATCATTTATTTCCTTGTTTTTCATAATTATTATTTTTTGGGTTCTAGAAAGAATCTTATTTCTACTTAAAAATTTCAAATATGTGTTTTCCTTCCATGACTCTGTGAGGAAACTAATGAAGAGATTTTCATCTATTATTCAGTGATTTTTAATGTTTATACCACTTATCTGATTTTCAAATTATTTTCTTATAATTGATCAAACATATTTTATAGTTCTTTAATTAATTCCATTTTACCCAACTTCTCTATTCTGATTGAGCATTGAAAAAAATTATACTTTCTTTCAATTATTTCATGGTTACCATTTACATTCACATGCCTTGTGAAATTTCTTTAAAGATATCACACTAGGATTTAATTTTTTCAATATTTATTATATAGAATATCACTACCACTTTTATAAGCCTTAACTTTTTGTTTTCCATTGATATATATTTTATTAAGGCATCATTGATGTCATTATTAATTAATATCTTATACATATTCTCATAAATATATTTAATCACCTCTTATTTGACACCTAATTAAATTTTTTATTGTAGAATGGATTATATAACCACATATTTTATAGAATCTTGATTCCTTTTTTATATAATAAGAAATTTAATTTCTTGATGTAAAAATATCATAAAAAATAATATTAGAAATAGATTTTACATTGATTTTAATTATGCATATGTCAACTATTATTCCTTTATTTTCATAATAATTATTTATTTTTATATCATTTTATATTTATATATCGTACAGAATTTTTATAGTTTTGATATTGAAGGATATTTCTTTTTTATTTATATATTTTTACCATGTACTATTTTCAAAGTATTCCATATTTCAATAGTGGTAGAATAATGGGTGTGTTTCTTATGAAAATTATTAGATAGTGATATTACCAAGATTTTATCTTTCCTTTAACCGCTGTATATTTTATTATGAGTAAGATATATATCTTATTGAATATACTCTGACAATTCCAAGCTAGAATTATATAGAAAAAATACATCCTTTTACCATCCATAGAAATTGAATCCAATAAAAGATTATAAACTCTACATGGGATCCATAAGATCATAGATATAAATACACAAATATGAAGGTATAATTAAAAGAAATAACCATTATTCTATGATTCCTCTTGTTGAAACCATATATAGCCAAAGAGTAGGGGTGAATTAGGGAGTTACCAAATTTATTTTTTTCTTTCAGGATCTTGTTCCGGAGTTTTGAGGAACAATCATTCCACCCGATCATTATTTCAAATCCATATACTCCATAAATAATTCACATATAATGAATTTAAATCACATCGGGATACCCATATTTTAATTGGTTCCCCCCAAATGAGATTATCTAAGGAGTAGAAACCATAATAATGTTTGACCGATAGGGCTATAATACTCTTAATAAGGATATTACCAAATCTTAGAGAAGGGTTAACAACTAATCCTTGGTGAAATAATTATTATCTAATATTTATCACTTATAATGTGAGGTATGAAGTTAATTTATATACATTAGGGTCTGTTTAATTTTTTATATACTTTATAGTCCCTTCATGTTCAGTATAGATTGCTAAAACACCCTGCATCTTTATCTATAGGTAGTTGCTCTACTATGCTTCTCACATTATTCCATCTTATTAATATTCTAATAAAAGTTGTGGGAATCCAATTTGTATAAAGATTTATCTATATCTTCTATAGATTAGATCAAAAAATTATCCATGATTCTATAATAAGATAATTCCAGAAATGGAATTGTCTTATTAATCTTCAACCAGACGTGATAGTGTTATCCCTCCTTATTCTTTGAGCCTCATACTTAAAGAAATGAGATGAAATAATGGAATTATTATACTTGTCACCATATACTTCCTTTGAACTGGATAATTAATTGTTATTTTGGATATCTCTTATTTGTGATTCCTAATCTAGCTAAAAACCAGATATAGAAATAAAGTACTTGGCCTCTTCTGTATTCGACAAATATATCAGTATGAAACATGTATCCATATTTTTTATAACTCCTTAGAGGTTTTTATATGAAAATACATGAATCCTTGTTTTTTATGCACTATCAATAGAGGGTGTAGATCACTCAATATTTCTCCCTAAGATTTGCGATATGAGAAACTATAAATGAAAATGAACACTTTCATATTCTAATAAAATACCTTAAATATATCTCTATAATACCTACATTTCAACATTAATCTAATTTTCATAATTTTCTCCACACTAATATTCCATAGGAATAAAATATTTAACTATAATAAAATACATGATCTAAATAATCCATGATTATATCTCTTATATCATCTATTTTAATACAAATAAACACAATATGATATCACCAAAATACCCTTCAATAAAATAGCTAAATATTATGGCATAATCTTTTAAAATTAACAAGTATAATAATATTAAAAATACGAGTTATGAGTGAAACATTTGATTCTCTAGGGGAATGAATTAGTTAATGTTCGTTGAACTCGGTCACTATTTCATGGTGCAGTGATTTAAACAACAAATTACCATTTGAAAAACCTTACACCAAATCCACTTATCCATTTAAATTTCCACTATTATAATTTGATGATATCCATAGTAGGTCCCCCACATCTTCCAAAAATTCCATTTAGAGCTTCTTTATTTCTCATAGGTGCTTCTAGAACATCTCCGTGATGACTACCTTGGAATGGGAATCCTCCATGTTCTCATTTTTAGTAAGCATGAAACTTTCCAATTCTCAGTTAAGTTGTCATCCTTGACCATGTTCCCCTCTACTCCCATATTTGGTTTCCCCATATGGAAAAATTATTCCCTTAGACCACCAACCAATGTGATATAATATGATGTTTTCTTAGTTCCCATTTTTAATTCTATATTCACAAATCCCCTATTTACCATTTCCTATATAGTAGTTTAGAGGTAGTTTTATCTTCTTGTATATAGACTCCAAAATAAACTTTACAAATATACCTTTACTCATGGCCAATAAAAATTATTTTTATCTCCATATTATTCTATGAAAAAATAATGGAATCCTCAAATAACATTTATATGGAGTCTAATTATCGTTATCTAGAATAACCATTACGTAGAATCCAAAGAACCATTACACAATATGAGATGATGAACCTTGTGATACCTCAACCAATTTACCTCATTCCAATATCCTATTTAAATAGATGACCATTACAAAGTTCCCTAGTTACAAAAATGTTTTGAATGTGATATCCTTTCCTATATACCAATATGGGTGTCTTGAGTTAGTCTTTTGAACATATGATCACATTATGACCCATATGATCATGAATTAGTTTCCTTTCTATTGATTTTATTCTCTATTAGAGAATCACTACGTAAATAACTCATTCATTAAATATTCCATGAACTTAAAACATTATCATGCACACTACCATCATACAAATTAAAAAAATATTATTTTAGAAAAAAGAACAACCTATTAAACATAGGGTTATAATAGAAAGTATTAAATTAAGTGTTTTATGTTTTACTTTATTCTTGATGTTTTATTCAAGTTTCAATTCAGTGGATATATAATTAAAAGAATAATAGAATGGAATGGATTGTTTATTAAAACATATTTTATTTTTTAGAATATATAGATAGATGATTATTTATATCAATGTGATTTTAATATATTATTGTCCAATGAAATCTAAATAAAATGAATAATAGAAAATGGGAGAATATTTACTATAAAGAACTTGGATTTGTATTAATAACATTAGCATGGAGTGTTTATTTTAATATCCAAGTGATAAAGAATACTAAATTGTTGATTCCTCCACCCAGGAACATGTAAGAGAATCCAAACATAGTTAAAATGGGGTTTATGATGGGGATAATCTTTAGAATAATGATGTTGGATGGAATGTTAGTGTTTGATAATGTGAATAATTTATATGTAATTATAATGTAGTTATTTTATGTGAGTGTGATGTTTTGGAACATTGTATCAGTATTGATCCTATTATCATATTTTCCAAATTCAAGGGATACTATGTTTAACATTATGAGAAACAAAATCTTCAATACTAAGTTTGTTTTTAAATATATCTAGTATCAAATTTCAATAAAGTGATTAAATAGAATGGATTCAATATATTTACAAGGATAACATATATTATGGTGGGTAGGGGATTACTGAATCAATTAAGAAGTAAACAAGTGAGAAGTGAATTTAGAGAAAATACCCAAGAAAAATATACATGTTCTAGTCCTACATAATCATAGTATGGGAAGAAATGAAATTTAAAAAATGGTTACCAAGGATGGCCTATGAGTACAATAAAAAATAATTCCATAAACTATATTAGAGGAAGGAATAAATTTTTAGAAGATAGTGAATGGGATAAGACAATGGAATAGTGTAATGGAAAATATGATCATGTCACTAAATTATAGATCCTAGAGCATATATCCACATTCTAGTTTTATAATGAAGTTTTGGGTATAATAAGTGAATGTTGTGACTTGTATGATTTATAGGATTCCACTTGTATTAACAGAAAATGAGTTGCTTATGAAAAATTAGATGAATAATATAATATATATCCCACACTAGAAATTATTTATAAGCATTTTATATATCCATTTATATACATGAAAATAGAACCCAATTCAATATATATATATCACATGTTTTTTTATTGGGTATGAAAATGAAAAATTTCAATTTAGTATTTGGGAAAAGTAAAAAATAAAATTCTACTAGATATTAAAATTTATTATTTACTGTAATAATATAGTATAATGACAAACCATTTGTTGGAGAAAATATAGAGAATAATGAATCCTTAGATCATGATTTAGTGAAAATGAATTGAAGTACATAAGTACGATTTAGATCAAGGTTTATATATTTTTAGTGGTAATAATATTTATACAAAGACTATAATTTTGACATGTTACAATGATATCTTAATAGATGAAAGTATCAAAATTTTGATGGAAAATAATAGAATAGATGTGACACTTATAAATAGTTTTAAATCCTCATGTTTTATTGAATTATTCTATTTATGTTTGCATTCTAGAATATATAATTAAATAAATACTTCACTATTTTCATTTAGTGGATGTGGGAGAACTTGAAAACCTAAAAGATGTGAAAAGTTTATCTAACTTGATATTTTAATAATTAATACTTTTGGTAGAAATAAACTCATTATATGTCTATTGTATATAGGATTAAACATATCCACTATTAGGGTAGTAAAAAAATTAAAACAAATGGGTTCTTATATAATAAGTTATTTACTTTTGTAGAATATTTTTTCCATTAGTGAATCATATAACTTTCCAAACAATGATAAAAATGAATTTATAAAAAGATCCACATCTTGAGAAATTATATTTAACAATGACTAAAGTGACCCAAAATACCATGACATAAAAAAATAATTTAATCCCATGATTTAAATAGTACAACCCACAAAAAATCACATAACCTAAATATCAAAAGTCTTAGAGTCTAAAATATTTTCATCATAAACATCATATGTTATCACACTTATTAATATAAATTAATACATAATTTTACTCCTATATACCTTTATCTATACATCTCGCATGGTATAATCATATTCATAACCCTAGAGATGGAAAACACAAGAAAGAGGT
Source organism: Viscum album (assembly GCA_963277665.1). Taxonomy (NCBI): domain Eukaryota; kingdom Viridiplantae; phylum Streptophyta; class Magnoliopsida; order Santalales; family Viscaceae; genus Viscum; species Viscum album. The sequence continues at coordinate 2,107,287,088 of OY728156.1, read as the reverse complement.
GAGATCTGAAGACCAGTATGGGAAAATCAAATAATATTGTGAATGAAAATATGTAGAAGAAATAGATATCATAATAATATATCAAAATACCTTAGATGATAATTATAAAACAGGTTATTGTAACATAAGATCATAAAAATACCATTAAGGATGCATAAAATATATTACTTGGATCAAAACACATATAACCCATCATATAATACGTATGGATGACATAATAGTGTGGAATTATTTAAAAAGGCATAGTCAGAAAAATGTGGAATTTCATGGAAATGAAATACATCTTGAAAATTTGTAATAACTTGGTGCACAAATTGTAAATATGGAACAACCATAAACATAGGAAAACCTGTGTGAGAAAACCCACAATTCCCATTTATATGTAAAAGAACTCATTATATCTACGCCTATATTGTGAACAAACCCATCAGGCCCATGCCCTTGTGAACAAACACATTATGTCTACTCATGACTATATATTTAGATATAATATTAAATTAATTCATTTTTGTGTGATATATGAACACACCCATCATCATCCATACATATGCGTGCCACTTAAATTAAATCATCACCATATATTAAAGAATCAATGGAAAAATAATTGGTTTCTTAAATATCCAAACAAAAATAATTCAACATTAATAAATAACCATTTTAAATAAAATGGACCTCATAAAACATATAAATAGTATCAAATAACTTCATGAATAAAACCATTTGATACCAAAAAACTTACCACACAAAATAATCACATGAGAAAAGAAAATATAGGGTTAATCATGAAATACATATTCATTGGAAATAAATCATTTTATTATAATGGCTATCTAATCCTGAAAATAGAATTTTGAAAAAATATTTTATTCATCATTGTAAAATCCATAGTTATATGTATCATTGTAAAAATTATCCTTTTTTATATTATTGTAACGAAAACCATTCATGGATATTTATTTGGATCAAAACACATTCCCCTAGAAAAAAAGGGATAATAACATTTAAAATAATGGAAATAAAATCAAGATTATTGTGCATAATTCAGAGGATAAATTTGATCTACCAAGTCCCTTAACAATATCCTTGATTTCCATAAAAGTTATTTAACCTCTTGTATCAAAAATATAAACTCCATAACTACCTATTTCAGATCCTTATTCATATACATACCCATTTATAATCTTATTTAATAATGATTACCTTTATTTTTTTATAAAGGTGATACCTGGGCAAAAAAGACCAATGAAAATTTATTTAAAATTTAGAAACATTAAATTTTTTAAAAAGAAGGTATTTTGATTAAATATTATTCATAAGAAGAAAGTAAATCCATAGTAAGGTCATTCGAACAAGTGATGTTTTTGATTCTTTTGTTGTCTTACCCATCAGCCACCGAGTTCACCTCTCAAAATTCATGGGTTACAATATGATTAATCCCCAAAAGTGAGTATAGATATCTATCCATCAAGTTGTAAGGGGCCAGTCAAGGTGTGCTATTCCATTCTGGATAGATTTTAAAATGGTGATTGAATCAATTTAAAAACATATATTCTTCAAAAAACATTTTTATGACCCAAAACATTTTAGATTCAATAGAATATGAAATAATATGAATACCATAAAAACTACTAAGAATTTTTCCATTTTGTACCAATATTCCATTCCACAGCCTTGAGTTTCTATGTTTCCCTTTGATGCACCATCTAAAATTACTTTATTCTAACCACTAAGAGGGTATTTACAAAAAATTCCAAATTACCCCAAGGATGGCTATTTTTTCGTTCAACTCCTATGTAAAGAAGGATAATGAAGTACGTAATAGAGTTATGTTAGTGAACCAATTGAGCAGCGTCAGCCTCTTTTATGGTATTGTGTATACTCACTATGGTTGCATGTAGACTGAAATAATTATTATGATATATGAAAACATTTCTCTCATACCAGGTCACATTTATAAATTCAGACACCACATTGATAAAAAGGTTTTTAATCTCTAGAGAGATTTATGGATCAGTGTAGTTCTGAATTTGAAGTCGAATGGAGTTCATAAAGAGACACTTGAATTCAAAAATACCGTACATGTACTTATATAAAGCATAAATAAAAACATAATATAATAATAGTTGATCGATATCATCTCTATGGTGATTTCACTTACAACATTTGGGACATATTTCCACACCAAAAGATTGAAGAAAACTATCAGTGGGTATTCAGTTATGAGAAATCCTCTAAAAAATTGTAAATCTGGAAGTCCTAATCCAAGGTTTATTAATGTTTTTCATCCATAAAAATTCATGATTGGTGCTAAAAAAAATTATTATAGAAACTTTTATAGTCAAACATGCCACAATTAGTAGGTTTCTAGACTAAAAAAGCATCTTCATTAGAATTGGAATAATTGTAGATTATACTATTAATCTGATTAGGCATATCCATGTTTAAAGAGTTTAAGAGATCATTTATTTAAATGTTTGTATCAGCAAGTGATTTTGGGGGATCCACCATAGAGATAAGAAGAGTGATAGTCCAGTTATCCATCAAAAAATTCAGAGAAGAATCTCTCATAATCATCCATATAGAGTGATACATAATATTGAAAAAATAATATTTTATGAGTAACCAAATTGAGGAGTCTATACAAAGAGGGTTTCCATTTTTCAATTTTTAAATAAATCTTCTTCTTAGGAAATTCAAAGCCATATAATTATTATTTAAAATATTCCACATGATACTAGATTATAATGAATCATTAAATAATGTGATATTTTTAATTCTGATACAATCATTATCAAGTGACTTATGAAAATTAATCCAAGAGGCCATATTTATGTGTACTTCATGGTTTTTTCTAAACCATTTTTTTGCCGGTGTTAAGGTTTTTAATATGTACAATGGGACATTTGCAAACTATCCAAGAATAAACAATTCTAGAAATAATGGTTGATTTTACAAGGAAAATTATTCCCGCTATAGATAAATATTTCCATCCCATGAGGAAAGATTATTTTTATTATATCCACTATTTTATAAAAAAAATAATTTTAGGCCTTCCCAAAAAAAATAGGGACAACAAGATAGGTGAAAGGGAAGGACACCTATTTGATATTCAAATGATTTATGATATTAATTTTTCTATCAATAAAAAATATATTTGTGTTATCCAAATAGAACCATATAAATAATATACATAACTGGAATATGTCATATATAAAAAAAAAATATAAACTAAAAATATCCAATATTAGAAGTCAGTTAAAAATATGTATTTATCTATAGAGGTTATACTCTATACAATGCGCAATGTACAATTTAAATTTTCATTTTTCTTAATTTAATAGGCGGTGGTGGTGGTCTTGCCCAAATTTACCCTTGATTTTAGGGCTAAGAGGTCACTTGTCGTTTAACTTGGGTTGTCGAATCATAAGATACCTAAGAAGTAACCTACAGACACATACATTATATGGACTATTTTTGTATATAAATATTCCTTCTTTGGGTTGATTTTATATGGGTTTAAAGGATCACTATCAGATCTAAGTTAATTCAAATAAAGATAATGATTTGAACCTAGGTTATCACTTGAGGTGGATTGGATGAATTCCTTTTTTAATGATTTCAATTTTATTAACTCGAGAAGGATTCATTCAATGAATTAAAACTCACCTCATCACTTACCGATTAATAACATTCAAAAAAATTATAACTATCTATTAACTTAAGATAATTTTCATGAGCACTTCAAGGTAAAGGATCTTATTAGCATATAAAAGTGGGGAGGATAAATTCAATATAAAAGAGGAAGAGAGAAAATCATTGAATAAAAGAAAATCAAATAAAATAAATTAATAAACATTTAGAGAATGAGAAATAACATCCAATCTAGTCCCTTGATACTCCCTTGGAAAACCCATAATAGAGTTATCCCTCCAATGAATACATGTTCTCAACAGCATATGGATGTAGACTTACGAGGGTAGAACTGAAGAAGTGAAAAAAATCACTCCACTATTGTGTGATAAACTTTAAAAGGTATGGTGTTAGAAAATTCACAACATGAGGAAATGATAATGAAATGTCATGCATAAAATAATAATAAGTGGAAATGAGAATCTTTTATTAAGAAAAAGAGGTGAACTGAACAACTTATATGAGGAAGAAATGCGATTACAAACACAAAGAGGTAGCATAACACTACAATGAAACAATGCTCCAAAGATGATAAAACAATCCACCACCACATCCTTATATATTCACTTCAAGAGGATAGGGTCAAACACCCAACATTAAAAGGCTTACTACATGAGTATGGTAGGCCTAGGGTGGTGGAAAGTAAGGGAGAGTGGATTTCTTTATCCTTGACCTGAAGTGGAAGCCATCTTGCACCCCCCGATCAGAGGCACCTAAATGAACCTTTATATGGCTGAATGAGATTATTCCATAGAATACAAAAATGGAGTCTGAGATGGCTTCTAACCATCTATAAATTTCATCCCAAATAGATTTTTTGTTTTTGAGATATGTGTTAAATGGTGGACTATTTTTCTAGTCGATAGAATTTGGCCCAGAATTTTATCTCCAACTTGGGCCACCTGTAAATCCATTAAAAAATATGAATTTTATTTTGTAACTATTTTATGAAAAATTCCCAATGATTTCCTCTATGTTTAGTTAAATTTTTAGAATTCTTGGGCTTTTATCTTGGCTGCTACAGTCTCTTTATTGAGCTGGTGTCCAGTTTACTTTTCCCAAAATGTGTTGCCATGGAAGCCCATTTTGGTGGTCTTCCAATGTATATATTCAATTTCTCCAAAATTATTAATTGTTCCCAATGTAATGGGGAACCTGAAAATTAAATATCCAAATAGAACCAAGAACATTGGTTATTTTATATGGTGTTCAAAAATGTACCAAGTAATAGTGCATTTTAAGGACATACAATCATAATGTGGAATGTTGTTCAGAGTGTAAAATGCACTAAAACAGTGTTTATGAATGACAAAGCTCCTGAATATTATATATATTTACAATAAATATTAGCCTCATTCATTGGATAATCACACCCCAAACTTGAGTTTTTATTGTCCCAAGAAAAAGATATTTCAAAAACATGAAATTCAAATTCAATTTTTTTAAAAAAATTTATACATAATGATCAACTAAAAACTCTTCTACCAAAAAATCAGGAAAACCATAAAAATAATTTAATATAAGATATTTTAATAAGCATATCTCAATCCCAATCTCATTCCTTTGTTCAAATTCATCGCTACATTTCATCAAATATCAATTAAGCATGATGATGTGTTGTGCATCACAATAGACGTTAGGGTTTATCTTTATTCAAGGGGGAAATTATGGAAGGGATGGGTGGAATCACACTTCAATATTAAGATGATTATTCATTTTTTTTGTGTTATGTGTTTTTTTCGAAATTTTGAATGGCAATTGAAATTGCACTCAATAGAGTCAACCCATGTAGCGAGACTTTGTCGATGACCCACAGGATCAAAGACCTTAGGGCAGCAAGTGAAACCCACATACTCAGGTATCATCTCGAGTTAACTCAATAAAAACCAAAGTCAAATTACCATAAATAGAGATAAAATTACAAACTCTAGGTCAAAAAAATATAGATTCATGATTCCCAAGTGTTGAAAGCCACAAATTAGGTCATTTCATTTCTCTACATGCAAATTTATTATTTTTTATTTTTTGTTGGTTTTTTTATTGAATACTCATATTAAAACTAAAATGATCATGAATCCTACACTATTTATTTGGGGGACCCTTAAACTCAAGATAACACCCCACTAACAAAAGGATGTTAATTGTGAATTTTTTTATTTTAATGAAAATATAAATGATTGAATATCACATTAGATAGCCACACTTTCCAAAATCTGTGCTCATGAAATTATACATGGATTAAAACAAGAATTAGGTAATGCTAAATTATTTGATATACAATTTAAAATCATGAAATTTGTATTATCATGTTCAAGGTTCAAGAAACTTTTCCTTCCACACATTTTTTATGCACTCAAAATTAACAATTGTTTTTCATTATTTTCACCCCCAACCTAGAATAACATTGTCCCTAGCGTTTAATGAAACATAAAATTATAAGGGGGTAGAAGAGAGGAGTTAAACGAGGAAATTGAAAATTATAATCATGGAATGAAGTCACCTATTGGTTGAAGTTGACATTTTTGCAGCTCCAATTTACTCCTTTGATTTCTATGTCACTCACAGAGTTCCATGGTAGAACAAGGAAAAACAAAAAACAAACAAACAAACAAAACAAATAAAAAACCATATATATATATATAAGTAAAATATAAGTATATATAATAAAATTATAGATGAAGGAATCATGATAAGATGTAGGTCTGTGGAAAGTGCGTGCCCCTATCTCTCTTTCATCTGGGGTTCGAGTCCCCGCAAATTTTCCGGTTTCGATAGGGTTTTCCACATGACCTACAACATGTTGTTTTATTTTATAATTATTATTAAATTTTTTTGTATTTTTATTTTATCCTAAAAACATATAAAAATAAAATAAATTGATGATACATTGTCCTCTTTTTAAATTTCTTAGTAAGGTATTACTTAGGGATCACACCACATGACACAAATGAATATGGATCTCCCATTTAATACCCATTCATATTCATAATAGAAGAACATGTAAAATGTATAAGGTTCTATCATATTTAGAGTTTATTAATTAAGTATTTTTTAAATATCATATTGATTTTTTAATCATATTTGAAAAATACTTATGATTTAGGGTGATTGGAACCATGAAAACAATGGGTTTCCTCTTGTGCAACACTTTTGTTTATCGTCATTAGCTTAAAATGAACCCCCCAAATAACCCAATGCCCACTTTCAAAATTTTAGGGAGAAAATGTTTCAACACTTCTACTATGTTGAGATTGATTCTATGTTTAGAATTTATTTCATAGACAATCCTATGTTCTAAAATAAGTTGGTAAATCCAAAAAATATCAGAAATGGTTAATCAAGATGATTCTCTAGTCTTTCATAAGACATCAAGGATCATTCCTATTTTAATTTTATCAAGATAAAAAACAATGAAAACATGAAGTTTTTTTATATTCCTAATGAATAAAAAAATTTGGGAGGATCGAAAGGACATATTTTTCTGTTCAAGAAGGCTAACACTTTCATACAAATGTTGGAACATTGAATGGAACTTAGTTTTATTTTAAAATTTTATCAATAGAATCGGTTCCTTTGGAATATAATATTAAACCACAAAATTAGAAATATAGGTGTTAGTAATAGGTACATAATCCAATTTTGTGATTTTACTTAACAGTTTAGTGATTGGTGTTTTTAAATAATCATCAATGGAGTTATATTCATGAGACTCAATCCATGATGTCAAATTCTCACCTTTTGAATCCAAAATATCAATTTCATCAAGATTTAAATAGCCTTCAACAATTTATTTATATTCTTCATCTATCCAAATTCCAAAGTATGTTTCTTTAATAAATTCATTAGAGGTTTGTGGTAGAAAAAAGTCTTCTATCAATGATGAGGATGGGACAACATGAGTGGGAATGGGTTCCATAACCCTTTCAAAGTATTGTAGTTTTAATCTCAATGATGAATCCTCAAAATTAATTTTCTCCATTTCTTGAAATAGTTTTTCAAGTAATGGATTTGGATTAGGATAGATAAGTAGTTGATCCAAATGGTCTATTCCAGGTGGATAATTAAGTTGTTGGAATTGCATAGGAGGATGTTCAGATTGGCTTTGTAGGGATTTAAACTAATTATACATTGGAATTTTTTTAGGATTATAGGAGTTAAAACATTGGGGTTCATTAGGTTGTTGAGGATACCACCAGTAGAAATTAGGATGGTCATTGTAAATCACACATGGATTTGGGTGATCAAAGTAGGGATAGGTTCTCCATGTTTGTATTTGTTCAAAATTGCAATCAATAGGAGTGAGGGAGTGAGAACAGAGAAGTTGGATGAAAAAAATGATTCTTATGTCTAAGTTAAAATACTTATGTTATCAGAAATAGTTCCAAAATATGGTGTCTACCAAATTTACCCAATATTTTAGGGGTATGCGGTCACTTGTAGTTTAGCTTGGGTTGTCGAATCCTCAGAGACCTAAGAAGTAACCTACAGACACGTATATTATATGGATTTTTTTGTCTATGAAGTTACAACTTTGGGTTGATTTTCGATGTTTTTAAATAATCACTAACATATCTAAGTTTATTAAAATTAAGATAATGAATTTATCCTTGGTTATCACTCAGGGTGGATTTGATGAATTCATATTTTAATGATTTCAATTTCATTAACTTGAGAAGGGTTCATTTAATAAATTAAAACTAACATCATAACTTACTAATTAATAGCATTAAAAAATTCATTATAATCACCTATATACTTGTAGTACCATTTTCACGAGCAGTCCAAGGTAAAGAATCATATTATCACATAAAATTGGGGGGAATAATTTGAATATGGAAGAGAAAGAGAGAAAATCAATGAATAAAAGAAAAGAAAATAAAATAAATTAATAAACATTTAGAGAGTGAGAAATAACATCCAATATAGCCCCATGATACTCCATTGTATCAAGCCTTAAAGGATTTATCCTTTTATTTATGACATGTTCTCAACAGAAGTATGAAGTATAATTACAAGGGTAGAATTGAAGAAATTAAAACAAAAAAATAATGATCACTCCACTTTTATGTGATAAATTTCCATAGGTACGGTGTGAATAAATTCAAACCCTGAAGAAAAAGGTTTCAAAATTATGTAGAGAAAAACAAAATAAGTGTAAATAAGTAAATTTTATTAATAAACTAAGGTGAATTGACCAACATATATGAGGAAGAAATGTGATTACAAACACAAAGCAGCAGCATAACAGTACAATGAAACAAAACACAAAAGATAATAAACTCCTCCACAACACTACCTTAAATAAGCATTTCAATAGAATTGGGTTGATATCCCAATAGTAAAAATCATCCCACTTGAGTATGGTATGCCTAGGGTGTGGGAAAGTTAGGGAGAGTGGACTTCTTTATCCTTGACCCAAATGGAAATCCATCTTGTATTCAACGAACAGAGGCGCCTAAATGGCCTTCTATATAGATGAATTAGAGTAGTACATAGTAGAATAAAATGGATAACGTGATGTCTTCTAACCAACAGTACAATTTCATCCCAAATAGAATTTTGGTTTTCAAGATATGTGTAAAATGTTGGACTATTTTTCAAGGCCGCATAATCGTGTCATGGATTTTATCTCCAACTTGGGCCGCCTATATGTCCATTAAAACATATGAATTAGCTCTTTTCATTGGTGTATGAAACGTTCCCAATGATTACATCTATGTTCAGATAATTTTTTAGAATCATTGGGCTTGGATATTTGTTGTTACACTCTTTTTGTTGTGATGTTGTCCAGTTTACTTTTCCTAGAATGTGTTTCCATGAAAGCCCAATTTGGTGGTATTACAATGTGAATCTTCAAGTACTCCAAATTTATTAATTGTTCCCAATGTATTAAGGAACCTGAAAATTAAATATGAAAATAAAATTAAGGATGTTTTTTATATAGTATTCAAAAATTTACCGTGTAATAGTGCATTTTAAGAAGGACTTACAATCATAATGTGAAATGATGTTCAAAGTGGAAAATGCCCTAAAATGGTGTTTATGAATAAAAAGTCACATAAATATTATATATATGTTAATAATGAATATTAGACTCATTTAGTGGCTAATCACACCCCCAACTTGAGTTTTTCTAGTCTTGAGAAAAAATATATCTAAAAAATGTGAAATTCAAATTCCATTTTCCAAAAACATTTTAAGAAATAATGATCATCAAAAAACCCTTTTACCAAAAAATCATGAAAACCATAAAAATATTTTAATATAAGATATTTTCATAAGAATATCCCAATCCCAAGAACATTACTTTGTTCAAATTCATCACCATATTTAATCCAATATCAATTAAGTGTGATGATGTATTGTGCAATAGAATAGGCATGAGGGTTCATATTTATTCAAGGTGGAAATGATGGAAGTTCTAGGTGGAATAGAATTTCATTACTAAGATGAGTTTTCAATTTTTTTTGTTTTTTTTTGTTTTTTTCAATTTTTCAATGGTAATTGAAATTGCACTCAATAGAGTGAACCTATGTAGGAAGACATTGCCGGTGACTCCCAGGATCAAAGAGCTTAGGGAAACAAGTGAATCCCCCATACTCGAGCATCATATTGAGTTAATTCAATAAAAAAGTCAAATTACCACAAATAGGGATATAATTACTAACTCTGTGTTATAAAACTATGGAGTCATGATCCCCAAGTGTCAAAAACCAAGAATTAGGACAATTTATTGCTCTACGTGCAAATTTATTGTTTTTTTTTGATTTTTTTATTGAATACTCATATTAAAACTAAAATGATCACCAAACCTATGATATTTATTTGGGAGACCCATGAACTCAAACTAATATCCCACTGACCAATGGATGTGCATTCTTATTTTTTTATTGGGATGAAAATATAAACGATGAAATATCACATTAGACAGCCACACTATCCAAAATATTTGCTCATGAAAATATACATGGATTAAAATAAGAATCAGGGTTTGTGAAATTATTTGTTATTAAATTTCAATGTGGGAAATGTGTATTTTCATGTTCATGGTTAAAGAATTTTTTACTTCTACACATTATTTTTTCACGCAAAATTATTTAATTTTTTTCATTATTTTAACCCCGAAACATAGAATAACACCGTCCCCAATGTTTAAATAAAGGAAACATTAGAAGGGGGTATAATATAGGAGTTCAAATAGGACATTGAATATGAGAATCATGGAATGAAGTCACCTACGGATTGAATTTGATATCCATGCTGCTTTAATTTAGTCCTTTGATATCCTTGTCACTCGAAGAGTTCCATAGTGGAACAAGGAAAAAAAAGAAAACAATATATATATATATATATATATATTTATTTATTTATTTATAAAAAAAGAAATTTAATGGCCCAGACCTCTCTGGTCCATTCCTTTGTGAAAATGTGGTGCTAGAGGTGTTCCGAGAGGTCAAGGTGACTTGGGGGTGCATTTGAGTGGACTTTTAAGGAAATCTAAAGGGTTATGGCCTTCAAGCGGGAGGTGCACGGTTTTCCTAAACCATGCTGCCAAACAATGCAAGGCTGTTCTTGGAGGTAGTGGCTAACACATGGTTAGCTCATGGTTTGTCTAACCATGTGGACTAACCATGTGAGGATTGATTGTCGAGGCAGAAGCTGACGTACGGTTAGCGCACGGTTTGTTAAACCGTGCAGGCACATAAAGTTGGATCCTAAAATTGTGGATCTAACTCGTTTTTATATTAATCACCTCGTTTAAGCCCCTAATCGGCCATAACACAGGATTACTTTTCCTTGGAGGTAGAAGAACCTCTCTGAAGCATTTTGGAGGCGACCAGGAGGCTTCTCTTTGTGAATCGAGACCAGTTTCTCGAGGTATGTGATCCTTTTGTTTGGTTTCTTAGATCTACGTAGATCTACTCCTCCTATTCTCTCGAGATATTTGATCTATGCCTGTTATGGGTAGATCTAAGTGTGTGGATGTCGTTTATGATGAGTTTTGGTCTTTTTTGTGTTAGGAGAGGAGATCTAAGGAGGATTCGTGGAGAATCGACCCTGGTTTCTTGGGCACTCATCGACCGTTGTGGTTTCCCTCGAAAACATTTGAGGTAGGGGATTCATGGATTCTCTAATTGTTTTTGTGCAATCGTAGAGTTAGCATGATTTAGTTTTTTAGATCATAATGGAATTGACCTAATTAAATACTTGAACCGGATTAAAAGAGTTGGTGATCGCATGTTGTTGCTTTATACCGTGATAACGGTTCGCCTCTTGATTTGATAGATAGTGTGGTATATATTCCTTGCTTGTTAGAATGTTTCTCTTGATGAAATTGATAAAGAATGTAAAGATGGAATTAATTGATAATTAATTGGATAAAGATAAAGAGGCATGTAAATGAATCTGTTTGTTGTTGTTGTGGATGTTGTTCCAAATTGAAGTTACTCAAATTGATGCGGATGTACGTGATTAACTTAGTTGGTTGGTAAGCCTGAAATATGTTGGTGCTTATTTTTGTAAGGCTAGATGCCTTGTTAAAGGTCCAAGAGCCCAATTTGATGTTATTTTTGTTTTCCTACTGCTTGTGCAGTGCTGTGACCCTGGAGGGGTGTTGTGATATCTTGTGATGTGATGTGATCCTGGAGGGGTGTTGTGATATCTTGTGTTGTGATGTGACCCTGGAGGGGTGTTGTGATATGTGGAGGCAGGGAGGCCTTGTGGTTGTGGCAGCGGATGGCGCCTAGAGTGGTGAGATGCGTCGGTATATGCATGTGGGTGTCGGGGAGGACACCAGGGATGATGTAATGGGATAAATATGGTTGTTGGATGCTTGGTGCTTTGTTTGGTTATTTATCTACTTTAATTTTCCCCACTTCTCAAGGCAGCTGGTCTTGATTACCCTTATTCTAAAGGAGACGAAGACATGCGGGGTATGCCACGTGCTTTTCGTGTTTATCCTCTCGAGGGAGAATGGGTCTACGCTCTTGCTATAGGTGGCAAAGACTCGACGGGTAGTACGTCTAATCCCCGTGTTGATCCCCCTTGTGTTTAGTAGCATAGGTTTCTTTTCTAGAATGCCTGGGAATATGGAAAGTAATTCTATAATGAATGTTTGAATAAATGATGTTAACCCATGGGGTTGGAGTTTGATGAAGCTTAATGTTGTGGTTGAGAACTTTTGAAGGGACAATGGTTTCTGGATGTACTGTTAATGGAACTTAATGTGGAATTGTTCTTGGTTAATTAATGTGTAAATAATTAATTAACATAAAGTGGAATTGATGAAAAAAGGAATGAAGTAATCTAATGAAGTTCTTTAACTGGTTGTGTGCTTATAGGATGCCTAGTCTTAGAAATAGCATCCCGGAGTCCGAGAGATGTTAGCTGCAGATGAGGCTAAGACTAAGTTATGCCCATAGTGTGGTTGTGAGTTATATATATTCTGTACTTTTTGTGTTTCTATACGATACTCCACCCTGTCAGTAAGGGAAACTGACACCCCGGGGATTCTAAGCCTTGGGGGGTGTTTTCCCCAACATTCCGGTGGGAGGATGAATGGATGACTACCCCTTTAGCCCCACTCTCTTCTCTTGGTAGATACTAGTTCCATTGGCACAATGGTTAGTTTCCCCATATATGTGTGTAGATGGATGTAATGGCTTGTGGTCATTTCACACGCATATATTATGGATATAGTGTCCTATGGACTACTATAGGTGTAACGTATATGGGTTGTGATGGCTTGAGGATCCTTACTCGGTGTATGGGCTGTAATGGCTTGAGGTATAATACCTGACATATGAAACACGTTATGCGAGCTGCGGTGGCTCCTAGAAACTACCTGGTTACTTTTGGTTGTGAGGATGGTGTGGTACTTAGCCCAGGTGTATGCGGGCAAGCCTTTGTGATGCACGTGGTACATATTGTGGAGATTATCCCAAGTTTATACGGGCAAGCCTTTGGAGAGAGATGCACAAGATGTATACCTGTTAGGTGGAAAGTTAGTTTCACTATTGTTCACTGTGCTTTAGCATGATTTCTTTACTTTTGCACTAGAGTCTTTGGGGGAGGATCCTACTGAGTATACTTTTATACTCACCCTACGTATATATAAACTGTTTACAGGTCACTTGGAGCAGGTTGGAGGTCAGACTGGTTACTACTAGCTTGTGGTTGCAGGAGCTTCTCGGGCTTGTGGTCGTTGCTGTTTTTACTTTCTTTTGGGTACTTGCAGTTTTCCCCTTTTAGTTGTAGTACTTTTGGATGACATTACATATGCACTTGGGTTTTCTTTTAAACTTTAGATCTGAGTTGGAGTTGGTTGGTTTCTATCTTATCACTCTCTTCTGCATGTGTTCTCTTAGAGGGTAATGCCTCCCATTTGTGTGTTTATTATACCCTCGGTGCTAGTCGCCAACCCAGGGTCTACTGGAGGCGGGACTAGGGGGTCATTATCTCCCTTTTCACATTGCCGGCCCAGGAGGGGTACACTTTACGGGGAGGGGGTCGTGACAGTGTGGTAGATGATCTGAATGCTCCTCTTCAAATGTGGAGTACATAAGGATGTCGTCGATGAAAACTACAACGAACTTGTCTAGGAACTCACGGAACACAACATTCATTAATCCCATGAATACTGCTAGGTCATTCGTCACACCAAAAAACATTACAACGAACTCATAATGCCCATCATGACAAAAGAAAGCAGTCTTCAGGATATCTTCATCCTTCACACACATCTGATGTTATCTTGACCGCAAGTCGATCTTTGAGAACCAACTTGCACCTTTCAGTTGATCTAAGTGAGAGTTTTGGACTTGAGAAGTCCGTTTCTTGGGGAATGTTGTGTCCCAAAAAGGAGCGGCAGTGGAACTTTCATGTTTATGAGATAGAATACTTTGTTGCTTTGGTGGCTTGATCTCTTTTGAGAGGTATCTCGTTGGGTGGTTGTTCAAACCCTGTTTTGTTTTCTCTTTAGGTGGGTTTTGGATTCTCGAGGATGAGAATGTTTTGAGAGGCATCTGATGTAATGGACCTGACCTCTCCGGTCCATTCCTTTGTGAAAATGTGGAGCTAGAGGTTTTCCAAGAGGTCAAGGTGACTTGGGGGTGTGTTTGGGTGGACTTTTAAGGAAATCTAAAGGGTTATGGCCTTCGCAAGAGAGGCGCACTGTTTGCCTAAACCGTGCGGCCAAACCATGCAAGGATGGTCTTGGATGCAGTGGCTAACACACGGTTAGTGCACAATTTGTCTAATAGTGCAGACTAACCATGTGAGGAGTGATTGTCGAGGCAAAAGCTAATGCACGGTTAGCGCACGGTTTGTTAAACCATGTGGACTAACCACGCGGGAACATAAAGTTAGATCCTAAAATTGTGGATCTAACTTGTTTTGCCTTTAATCACCTCGTTTAAGACCCTAATCGGCCATAACTCGGGATTACCTTTCCTTGGAGGTAGAAGAACCTCTCCCAAGCATTTTGGAGGCGATCCGGAGGCTTCTCTTCGCGAATCGAAGTCGGTTTCTCGAGGTATGTGATCATTTTGTTTAGTTTCTTAGATCTACACATATCTACTCCTCCTCTTCTCTCGAGATCATAGATCTACGCCCGTTATGGGTAGATCTACATGTGTGGATGTCGTTTATGATGTGATTTGGTCTTGGTTGTGTTAGGAGAGGAGATCTAAAGAGGATTCGTGGATAATAGACCCGGTTTCTTGGGCGCTCATCGACCGTTGTGGTTTCCCTAAAAAACCTTTGAAGTAGGGGATTCATGGATTCTCTAATTGTTTTTGTACAATCGTATAGTTAACATGATTTAGTCCTTTGGATCACAATGGAACTGTCCTAATTAAATGCATGAATCGGATTAAAAGAATTTGTGATAGCATGTTGTTGCTTTGTACTGTGATAATGGTTCGCCTCTTGATTTGCTAGATAGTGTGATATATATGCCTTACTTGTTTGCTTGTCACTCTTGATGAAATTGATAAAGAATGTAAATCCGTAATTAATTGATAATTAATTGTATAAAGGAAAATATTCATGTAAATGAATCCAGTTGTTGTTGTTGTGGATGTTGTTCTAAATTGATGTTAATCAAATTGATGCCGATTTACGTCCTCAGGGCCCGTGCCGTGACTACCCCAAGCCCACCTTCCATAGGCTAGGGACTGGCGACTAGCACCAAAGGTGTAAATCCTGATAAAATGGGAAGGCATTGCCATTATAAAAGTAAAGAACACAACAGAGTACATGACTAAAGAAAACAATAAGTAAAATGAGTACTAAAGTAAGTGATGAAAAGTAAATGGGCCAGTATACAAACCCAACTGAATGTATAATACAACTGAAAATCTAGTGCAACAGCTGTAAAGTAAAGCAGAAACCACCGAGTCATCCTCCGGGAATCCCACCTAAAGGGTGGGCACAAATAGTCTCTCCCAGCACCACAGGTCCGTCCATCTACTCCGTGTACGTCACACCAAGTGCTCCACCTCTGGGTAACATCTAGCTCTACGAGCCTCTACCAAGATCAGTGTTTTCCCTCGTCTACATCCAACACAACATAGTGCGGGAATAACCTACGCATGGGTGAGTATATGATACTCATTAGGGACCCCGAGTCCCCCGAAGGTCTCCCAGAATCCATAAAGGATAAACCACAAGGAAAGGTACAATCATGAAGCATCAACCCACTCTAATTAGGTATATGCCCATTCATATACCTAAGTCATCAATCCCAGATCGGCTCCAACTCTTGAGCTCAGTCACAACCCAGTCCACACAGGAAAGAAGTCAATGACATCGATGATAATGATTGAAATTCAAGACTCATCTCACACAGGTATACACCTTTCGTATAGCGATAGAGATGATCAGAAGTAATGACTGATTCGTCTAAGCTGTAGGACCCACACAGGATACAAGACCATCTACTCTGCCGGACCCACATAGGATACAAGAATAGTAGCCATCATCATCGAACCCACGTATGATCCTTGTACGATAGCCGTCGCTGTCAAACCCATAGAGGACTCCAATTCAGTAGTTGATGCAGTCGCAAGCAGCTCTAGAGTTCCCGAACATAGCACGCTCAATTCCGGGAGGGTCCGCTCCTCGAGCAAGGGGGTCAATACATCAATTTTCACGAAGTCCAGATTTTATGTATTCCAGAGTTCCGTCTCGTTAAAAGAAACCCAACGCAACAGACGATGCATCAATCGGACGCCTGGTTTGAGAGTTATTGGCTTTTCCGTTCCAGGGGGCCAGTTGGTTTTTAAGATAAAACCAAACTTACCATACTCCAGCTGCATACAAACCTCTAGTGGAGTATCCCAAAAGAGCCGTTTCATCAAAAGGAATCCAACGTAGTTGACGGTACGTCAATCGGACGCCCGGTCCTTAAGTAATAAGTGTTTCTGCTCCAAGGGCCCGGTTGGTTTCAGGTTTGAACCAACCAGGCTATAACCAGCATTCGCCAAAACCTTGAGTGTAATATACCGAAACGACCGAATCGATCTAAGGATTCCTACACAATTTAAAATGAGTCGATCGGAAGTCTGTAGCTCATGTTATGGGTGGATGACCGAAAACTGTCCGAAGTGGGGGGTCTGGGCCCGGTCCGACCCGGCCCAACCCACACTGGGTCGGCCCGAACTGGGTCGACCTGACCTAGGACCGAGTCTGGCTTGATAGGGTGCGGCCTAGACCAGCCGGCGTGGCCCGGTCCGCGTAACCCACCTCGGCCCGGCCGGGGTGGGGGGTGTGCTGGCTCGACCAACTGGCCAAGCGGGGGGCGCGGCCCTCGGTTCCGCGAACACGGCGCCAGGCTGCCACCACTTTTCTCCCAGATCCCATGCGGCCGCGGGATCCCCTCCTCGCCACCACAGCCGGTGCCACAACGGGCTTTTGTCGTCAGCGCGCTGGGGCGCCGCTGCCTCCAGGCGGCCGGCCGGTGCCGGCTGCCGCCTCCGGTCGTCTTGGGATCCGAACTCCACTACAAAGGCTCCAAATCGTTGTTGCAGCCTCATTTCATCGTAGTCAACATCCCGCACATCAAGAACGCTACGGAGATGGGTCTGGAATTGTTCATTATTCCATACCCACTGTGTTAGTGGTTCAAAACATCACCCAACAATTAAACGCCATTCTCGAGGGTATAAATCACATAAATGAAATATACAAATACCCCTACCTCGTAGTTGACATCGTTCATTGTCGAGCCACGGAAAATGAGTGTCGCGGTAGTCGGTAATCTCGGAAGAATAGTGTCGTCTCGTCAGTGATGGATGAAGAGTCGTTGTCAAAGGCGACGTAGGCTCCTTGACGTCGAGGTGCGTCTGAGGAAGAAGTCCTTTGCATTCTTCGCCGGGGATGTGCTTCGTTGAAGAACGATGTTCTTCGTCGAAGAAGATCACCTCCCTTTTTAATTCTCTAGACCCTTTTCCCCAAAAGTGATTTTCCAATGCAAAATAAATAAGGAATCTCACCATTTAATTTAATTTCCATACAATTCATATTAATTCAAAAGTGGTGCCAATAAATTAACGCTGATATTAATTATATGAATTCGAACAATTTATGGGAGGAGGGAGGTGGTAAGGTTCCACGATAATAAATATGTGGAGTTGTCAAGGAAATAAATAAGGGGTATTAATGGGGAGTTGAGGGGTGGTGAAGGGTTTGGGTTTGTGTGGGCCCCACCCTTAACTTTCTCTTGCAAATAAAATAAAATAAAATAAAATTGTGTACAACAATTTTTATTTAATTCATTCTAAATCCCCAAAAATAATCACTTATCCGGCATAAAACGCAACTGTGGTAGGGGTCCCCTTAAGTGAATATCGGTGCTGTGAGTTCATCAGTTTCCTCGGATATCAATTCGGAGCACTGGTTCAAAAGATAGAAAAAACATGCTCCTATGTTTACTAAACGTACCGAACAAAACTTCAATGATTGATTCCGGGCACACCGGGCCTCGGAATCAGGTGCCATCAGAAGCCACAGACTCGTAAAATTTCAAATTATTTTAGAAAAAAAATTTCCTTGAGATTTAAAGGTCTTTAAATTACTCCCACCTTAGGGATTTACATCCCCGTAAAGCTACAACATACACTAGGGAAACAAAAAGGGTTACTGAGCACGCATTTGAGCCTCCCACTCCCATGTGCTCTCTTAAAGGTTCCCGTGGTGCCATAGAACGCACACGAGAGGAATCGACCATCCACGAAGGACCCTATCTTTTCGATCCTCGATCTCCACCGTTACCTCTACAAACGTCGCCCCGACATCGATGTCTATCTCCCCGTGATTGATGATGTGGGTCGGGTCTTACACGTATCTCCTCAGCTGTGATACGTGGAAGACGTCATGCACCCAATGCAACTGAGGTGGAAGGGCCAGGTGGTAAGCCATCGTAAATACTCTGTTGAGGACCTGAAAAGGTCTGATGAAACATGGATATAACTTTCAGCCCCAAAAAAATCTCTACAAACCTCGTTGAGGTGAGACCCGTAAGAAAACGTGGTCTCCGTCCACGAACTCCAGTGGTCTCCGTATCCTATCAGCATAGGACTTCTATCTACTATGTGCAGTCCTCATCCACTCCTGGATAATTTTTACCTTCTCTGTCATATCCTGAACCATCTCTGGTCCTACAAGTGCTGACTCCCCTTGGCCAGTCTAGCACAGAGGTGATCTGCAAGGTTGGTCATACAGTGCCTCGTATGGTGCCATCCCAATGGTGGAGTGGTGACTATTGTTGTACGCAAACCCCACAAAGGTAGGTGATCATCCCTGCTACGACTAAAGTCAAGTACACATGCACGGAGCATGTCCTTGAGTGTCTGAATGGTCCTCTCAGTCTGGCCCTCCATCTGAGGATGGAAGGCGGTGCTCAGATGCAGTTGCGTCCCAAATGCCTCATGCAACCCCTTCCAAAACCAGGAAGTAAAACAAGCATATATATCAGAGATGATAGAAGATGGCACACCATGAAGTCGTACGATCTACTGAACGTAGACGCATCACAATATCTCTACTAAGCCCTGCTCTCTAACAGGTTGGAAGTGGGCCGACTTGGTGAGTCGGTCGACAATCACCCAAATAGAGTCGTGACCCCTGGATGTACGTGGAAGCCCCATAATCAAATCCATGGATATCTCATCCCACTTCCTCTCCAGGACCTCTAAGGGCTGTACCAATCATACTGGTACCTGGTGCTCCGCCTTCACTTGCTGACAAGTGAGGCATTGTGAAAAGAACTCTGCTACAACCTTCTTCATACCCGGCCACCAGTGTTGTCGTCTGAGGTCCTGATACATCTTCTCCACCCCTAGATGTACTTTTATAGGGGGAGTGTGGAACTCCCACATCACCTCCTCTTGTAGTGAAACTGGTACGATCGTACATCCTCTGAATATGATGATGTGCTCCCCTCCTTTAGAAAATCCATCGGGTGCCACCCCCTGAGGATATATGAGCACGTCGTGTCTCGCAGTCAGCATCCCCAGGATGCGCCTCCCTAACTCGTTGACAAAGTAGAGGAGTGACCGTGAGATACTGAAGAAAGGCTGCTCCATCTATATCCAAAAAGGATATCTGCAACTTGGCTAGCTGCTCCGTCGCCTCGGCTAGTAGCTGAATGCCCGATCCCCTGTTGAGAGCGTCAGCTACAATGTTCCTCTTCCCAGGAGTTTAGACTATCTCGAAGTCATAGTCCTGGAGAAACTCGAGCCATCTCTGCTGTCTCATGTTCCGGTCCTTCTGCAAGAAGATGTTCCTGAGACTCTGGTGGTCAGAGTAGACTGTAAAGTGCTCACCCATCAGATAGTGACGCAACATCTTCAAGGCAAAGACCACTGCTGCTATCTCGAGGTCTTGTGTAGAGTAGTTCTGCTCATTCTGTCTCAAATGCCTTGAACCATAAGAGATCACTGCTTGATCCTTCATCAGGACACACTTGAGTCTGGTCCCTATTGCTTCTCAGTAAACTACATACCCAATGACCTCTTCTGGTAGCCTCAAGATGGGCGCACTGATCAATCTCTATCTCATCTCTTGAATGCTCTGCTGGCATCTATCATACCACACGAAGGGTTTCCCCTTTTTTGTCAAGGCTGAAAGCGGTGACACAACTCTGGAGAAGTCTGGGACAAATCTACGATAGTACCCAGCCCAACCGAGGAAACTCTTCACCTCCGTCACGCTCTTGGGTGGCTCCCAAGCAAGCACTGCCTCGATCCTCACTAGATCCACTGCAACTCCCACCTCCAAGATGATGTGTCCCAATAAGTGCACCTCTTGAATATAGATTTTTCACTTTGAGAGCTTACCATAAAGCTGGTGCACTCAGAGTGTATTCAGTATTCCCCGCAAGTGGTAGGTGTGTTTCTCCTCAGTAGTCGAGTAAATCAGTATGTCATCAATGAAGACTACGACATACCGATTGAGGTAAGGCAAGAAGATCCTATTCATGAGACTCATGAAAATTTCTGGAGCATTGGTTACACCAAAGGGAATAACCAAGAACTCGTAGTGGCCATACCGACACCTGATGGCCGTCTTTTACACATCCCCATCTCAAACTCTGAGCTGGTGATAGCATGACCTAAGGTCTATCTTTGAGAACCATCATGCTCCCTTGAGATGGTCGAAGAGGTCGTCAATCCTCCGGAGTGGGTACTTGTTCCTCATGGTCACCTGGTTTAGGTGATGGTCATCGACACACAGTCAAAAGCTCCCATCTGCCTTCTTGGAAAACAAAATTAGAGAAGGCCAGGGTGAAACATTGGGTCGGATAAATCCCTTTCCCTGCATGTCCTCCAGCTGTACCCACAGCTCACGAAGCTCGGCAGAAGCCATCCAATATGTTGGGGTAGATATTTGTGATGTCCACGGGTACAGATATATGTAGAATTATACCCTTCTATGAGGAGGTAGTCCTGAAACATCATTTGGAAAAACATCTTCCTACTGATCCACCACTACAGGAAAACTCGGACTCCGCACATCAACTACTCTGAGGATGAGACTAGCCAACTGATGTGTGATCTGCTGCCCTCTCCACTGCGTAAGTCCATCCTTTGCTGCAAAGGTTCCCTTCTCGCCGGTGAAGGTGAACCTGATCCCATCCATGCGGATACATCACACCTTGCACCTAATACAGTCGATCTGAGCATGGACTGTAGATAACCAGTCCATACCCAAGATGACATCGTAAGGCCTCGACGCTGCAACAAGAATATCCTAGCCGGAAATCTCGCCTCCTAGAGTAAGCTCACACTTCCTGCACCAGTGTATAATCATCGAGTCTGCTCCCGTAGGATTCTCTAGCTATAAGTATCGAGCCCACGGCTCCGTCGGAATTTCCGAGCTCCGAACAAGGCCAGCGTCAATGAAATTATGGCTTGCACCTGTGTCTATAAGAACTGCAGAAAGGGTGAAGTAGACACGGATATTACCTCGAATCATCTCAGGTGCACCGTGGTCGTAAGCCTCGACTTCCTAGATCTGAGCCTACCTCTGTCCTTCAGCTCCCTGTGGTCGAGGTGGACCTCCTGGTGGTGGTGGTGGTAGAGCCTCGAAACGTTATCCACCACCCACTGTTCGGCCAGCTTTGCTACCTCATCCGCCTGCTCCCTACGAACTGCCATGGTTGAACCCCTACCTCTACCTGGGAGGTCCCTCCACTGCCTGCTGCTCATCTGCATGGTGAGTCCGGCAGTACCGAGCCATGTGACCCTGCCCTCCACATGCATAGAACTGACTGCTCCTCGTAAGGCTGGCTCTGTTTTGTGGGCCCTGCACAACCGAACCTGAATACTGAGGTCTCCCACTTGATGACATGGTCCACTTGGACCCCTAAGACATTTGTCTAGTGCCGGATGCAGAAGACTCCGCTCCATGTCGCCCTGCAGTGGGTCTCTCTATTGGTGACTGCTCAGTGGGAAAGCTCTCCACTAGAAGGGCTCACTCCAGCACCCCTTCCTACGTTGAGATGCTAAGAGGAATCGTCGAAGCCTTGATCTCGTGCCTCAGTCCCTGCTCGAAGGTCCAGGACCTAAATAACAGATCCCGTACCATATCTGTGGAGTAGCATGAGAGGTCAGTAAACCTTGCTGAGTACTAGCTACTGTCATGCTACCTGGCTGCAGATGTAGTAACTCCGGAATCCGCACCACATGAAGGGTGGCTGGAACAAACTCCTAGAAAAAGAGACTCTCGAATTCTGTCTAAAGTAGAGATGCCTCGTCGTGCACTTGGAGCATCAAGCTCCACCGTCTACCTGCTGCTTCATGTAGGAGACTCGCGACAAGGATCACCGTAAGGTCAGCTGGTGTCCCTACCAATCTGAAAACTCTGACGATAGCCTCCAGGCAATCCTCGGCTGCATGAGGGTCCATATCTCTGCGGAACCTCGGCGGCCTCTGTCACTGAAACTCGGGAAACGTGCTCAGGCGGTGTGCATTATTTTCCGCTGTGTAAAGTCCTGGACCTGGCCAGCCACCCGAACAGTGTCGAGCGGGTTGGGTGTCACTACCTTAGGCGCACCTCCCTTGAATGCCAAAGGCGACCGACTAGCAGCGAGGGTCTGAATAGGTATAATGCGGAGGCTATACCCTCTCAGAGGGTCATAGTAAGGGTACTAGTCTGAGTATAACAGTAAAGATGCAGCGGAACGAAAGAATCAGTAGACTCAAACTAGACCCGCAAAGAGGAAGCATTTCCAATATCAATAAACAGCGGAAGGAACATAGAAAAAAACTGCAGCGGAAAGTAAACACAACAGCATGCTAATAACATGTAACTACTACTGACAGTAAAACATGCATCCAAACCAGGTCATACACAACTGAATATAAAAAGGGCACCAATGGCTAACCAACAGTAGCTACAACAAGCATGCCAATACAGAAAAGTAAATAATGCAAGGTAAACCCTGATAGGCATGAGCTCAAGGTCCATACCATTTCCATGCAACAACTAACGTAACCCAGTTCCTGAAGCTGACCCCTTTCCTGCACGTAAATCCATGAAGTCTGCACGCATCCCGAAGGGCCCGTGCAGGGTGTGAGACAAATCTCAGTAGGATACCACCCAACGGTGCATACCAAATATATGTGTTTAAGCAGTCACACATTTACCAGGAAAGTAGTAATCAGAACAATGTAAAATAAATACAAACTCCACTGGTGCTCAACAGCCACCATGGAGTGTCACCTGCTTCGGCCAACGCCGGAATCTCTGTCGTGTAACCCGGCACTGTGTTCCACCTGACACCTCGTGTCTCAAGTACCGACGTCCCGAAGGCACGCCCTAAATAGTAACCCGACAACAAGTGCCTCCTGACACCTCGTGTCCCAAGTACCGATGTCCCGAAGGCACGCCCACAAATAGTAACCCTGCACGATGTGCCTCCTGACACCTCGTGTCTCAGGTACCGACGTCCCGAAGGCACACCCACAAATAGTAACCCGACACCAAGTGCCTCCTGACACCTCAAGTCTCAAGTACTGACGTCGTGAAGGCACGCCCATAAATAGTAACCCGACACCATGTGCCTCTTGAAACCTCGTGTCTCAAGTACCGACGTCCCGAAGGCACACCCACTTCCTGAAGGCTCCTCACCTCCCACGTGGCTTTCTACGACAATCACCCTCAACCAAAAATACCTAACTGCAACTACGGGGGCCTCTACCCACACGAGTGGTCAAAACCACCTTATCACGGAGTATCTCTGTGTGCACACTACTCCAGTCCCGGTGAGCGGTAATCACCCAAAATAGTCCTAAGCCACCAAAACATCTGACACTTCCTGTCCCTGTGACCATGTCACTCAAGTCCGATTTTCTCGCCATCCAAGTAACCAGGGCCATGCCCAACCAAACACTCACACTGCCTCAATCCGACGTCCATGACGCCCAATCCCGTGGTCAAAACCACCCAATGTAACCCGGGTAAAGCCCCAACCTGTGATCAACATCACTCAAGCGTAACCAGGCCAAGCCCAACACAACCCAAAAAGGGTCCAGCAGATGCAATTCAACAATTTCATATATAACATGTTTAAACAGAAAAACATAAACCCGCAAAACAAACTAAACAGTTGAATTACACTATACCCGGTGTTGTCCCATACTAGCACTGAGGTCTTAAATGCCTCTAATAATTATAACAGGCTTAAATAATTTAAACTAACAGTTTAACATTATAATATTGTGATTAAAACCATTTTGGCGTTCCCCGACCAAAATGCCCCGATGAGCCATGACCCCTCACCCGACCCCGCTCATGAAAACCGGTAACTGAGCATACCCAAAGGCATCCCAGAGGTCCCATAAACAATTCAGTATGGAAAACCAGATAAAACGGGTCCCACTCAAAAATTCCCGAAAACGCGCCAAAGCCACGTCACCCAAACAACCACGAAAACAAAAAAAGGTATGCACCACCTACCCGAGACTCGCACGATGCTAATCCTCTGGTAACACCCTCCAATTCGGTCTAAAACGCGGTAAATCTACAAAAGATTCAAAACCTCTCAAAGGGATATAACTCGTTCAAGAATGAAAATCAGACAAAACAGCCAAAGAGGAATCGATCCCTTACCGAGGGGGTTCCAACGCATCCAACCGGGATCGGATCGGAGTTCGGACGAAGAACTATGAAGAAAATGAAGATCTGGCCAACCTGGTTCGCTAAACCCGACCAAAATATTGAGGTTCTGCCTCAATACGAGGCTACTACCCTTTTTAAGTGAAAAAAGAAAGTACACGGCATGTACTTTAGGACTACACACCATGTATATTTCATTTAACTATTGAAAAGATGGCTGATTCCGCCGACTTACTTTCCGAACCTGCCGACATGAGTACACGGAGTGTACCTCTGGGTACACGGCATGTACTGGGTTCCTCTTCTCTTCCTCACCGACATATCCACACACCACGTATATCCCTCATACATGGCTGGACTACACGGTGTGTCCAAAGGGAACACGGTGTGTCCCTTATTCTTACCCGGCCAACAGCCTACACGCCATGTATGGATTCACACGGTCGGGGGTCTACACGACGTGTTCAAAACTACATGCCATGTAGTAAGAAACTACAACAAAGTCACCCGCACGACATGTACTCGGTGAGTACAAGGTCGGGCACTCACCTAGACATACATGGAATGAACTTAAAGTACACAGCATGTAGTCTGGAAATTTCCAGGAACTTCCCATTTAATCCAGTTTCCTCGGAAACAAGTCAAAAATTTAAACAAGGTCGGGATTTTGACCCGTTCTGAAAACCCGGGTTCTTAAAAACTCCCCACCTTAACATAGCTCGTCCCCGAGCTAACAAACAAAACCAGGAGATGGAACCGAACATTTCCACCCCAGTTAAACAACCCAGACTACCCCAGTCTCAATGGTTCCGGCCAAATTCCTCAAGGGGGCTCCCCACCTTAGGAATTTCCTTACCTGGTCTCAACCCAACAAAACTTAAAGAAAACATGGTTTACTAACCTGTTTTCTGGACGCATAGTCCTCCCATGATGCATCATCACCCCTGCACCTCATTGGTGCTCCTGTGTCGCTTCCGACACACAAAGTATCCTGCACCGCATCGGTGTCCGCCTCCATGAGGTCCTGGTGCCTAGCACCTCAAGTAACCCGCATCCACGATGCCCCGATGCCTACGACACATCAAGTAACCTGAATCCACGATGCCCCGATTCCCATGGCACCACACATATATATATATATATATATATATATATATATATATATATATATCACGCACCCGATACGGTGCCAACCCACTGACTAGCATCTAGTCAGTCCACAAAGATCATGTGCACCTCGTGCACTCAAAACAGACAAACCTCTATAGGTCATGCCAAAAAAGAAAACATGGGGATCACGGTCACACCACGGTGTACCTCTAACTATCATCGGCTCACCGGCCTGCTCAGCCTCTAGTAGCTCCACAGCATGCACCTGGCCTGAAACACGGCTGCCTGACGCCAGACCTCTCTGCGGTGCTGCTCCAGTCACCGGCCGCTGACCCCTGAGCTGGGTCCCACTGTCTCTGTGACGACCTCCGCGTAGAGCTGAACCTCGACTACCCTCTCCGGGTACCGAACATGAACCAACTCCAGATGCTGCAGTCTATCCTGGTCCCTGCCTGCTGGCTATCTGGGAAGGCTGCCTGTAAAACCACTCTAGATGCCCGTCCTGTGCACATGACCAGCACTCCTTCGAAGGTCTGTCGCATTGCGTCCAAACATGTCCCGGCTGTCCACACTGGAAGAAAATCACTGAAGAACTCCCACGATGTGGTTTAGCTGAATCCCTGGCCTGACTGCCCTACTGGAACTCATCTCGTCCTCGCTTCCTGCTGTCCGAACCGTCAGCTGAAGCTGTCATCCTACCGAAGCGAGATTTCTCCCTCTCATTGCCCTCACCTAAAAGTGCCTGATTCACCGCCTTGGAGAAAGAACCCAGCCTGAAAATGTTCACCTGGACCCGAATGGCGTGTCGTAACCCATCCTCGAAGCGTCTCACTCAAGCTGCATCATCGCTCACCATACCCGGTGCAAAGTGAGACAACTATGTGAAATTAGCTGCGCATTCCATGACGGACATGTCCCCCAGCTGAAGACTCAAGAACTTTTGAGCTCTCTCTGCCCTCAGCGTGTCCGGGTAAAAGTGCTCAAAGAACCTGCCCTCAATGTCCTTCCATGCTAGTCCCTCGTTTCTATGAGCCTGAACCTGTACGTCCCACCAACGCTTTGCCGGTCCTCTCAACATGTACGTCGCCAGCTTGAACCTCCACCCTGGAGGCGTCTCGAGCTGCTCGAATATCATCTGCATACACTCTATCCAGTTCTTAGCCTCCTGCGGACCACCCTCACCCTGAAAAAGCAGCGGGTGCTACGACTGGAACTCCCGCATCAGATATGCTATAGAAGGCTCTGCACCCTGAACGCCACTGTCCATCCACTGCAAGACGCGTTCTAGACTCGCCCAGAGCTGCTCATCGAGCCACGGCCCGAACGATGCCAAACCCAGCTGTTGTCCTACCTGCACTGGATCCTGAACATGATCCTGTCCCTGAGCCTGTGCCTGCGGCTCGTGCTCTACCTGTACTGAATTCGGACCCTGATCCTGCGGCACTGTATCCTCCACTACCTGATGCTCCATCGAGTCGTGAAGGAGTAACCCGCTGAATACCATAAATGGTCAGAGAGCCCATACATATATATAAAAATATATTCTATGCAGATAAAGAAAACAGTATAAGGAAGTGCATAACAACTACCCTTACTCCCCCTCACCGCAACCCATGCCCCACGGAATCCCGGCCTCATGGCCTCCTTACCCACTCAATAGAGCCAAGTATCGATAGTACCTAGGGCCATGCCCATCCCGACAACTCACGTTGCCTCAAACCGACGACCGAGTCGCCCAATCCTGATAGTTACACTGCCTCAGTCATAGTACCTGCCTGCTCTCATAAGAGTCAGACCCAAAATCCTGTAACATGCAATTCTACAAAATATAAAGCATGGCATACACATTGCAACAACAAGAAATTCTATCAGTAATTTCACTATTTTACATTTCAAAGTAGATAATTCATGGAAATTGATTTATTTTATTCACATTGTATTATCACTTCACAAAGCATATGTGCAATTATGAAATTGAAATACCCTAAAAATGTGCCTATCAAAAGACAAGCAACAAGCCTTTCCATACCGGGCCATGGTCCAATTCTCCCTTACCACACCGGGTCAAGGGTCACATATCACAATCAAGAACATCACACACCAAGTGAGCCACCATGGTAGAAATCATATAAACTATAATCTGAGCAAAAGCAAACAGCAATTCCCACCCACAGCAACTAGGTCCATCCCTCGTACCTAGGGCTGCAGGCACCCAAGCACAAGCTAAAAAAACCCAGTCCTAGTAACCACAACTTATCTCCAGTCTACCATATCCCAAATAGTAAAACCAACAGAAATAAAAAAGAGAATTATCAATCTCATTAGTAGCCAGAAAAAGACTGCTACTAAATCCTTGTCAAGAACTCCTCTGATACCACTTTGTAATGTCCCAGACCTGGCCAGCCACCCGAACAGTGTTGAGCGGGTCGGGTGTCCCTAACTTAGGCACACCTCCCCTGAATGCCAAAGGCTTCCGACTAGCAGCAAGGGTCTGAATAGTTATAGTGGGGAGGCTATACCCTCTCGGAGGATCATAGTAAGGGTACTATTCTGAGTATAACAGTAAAGATGCTGCGGAAGGAAAGACTCAGCAGACTCGAACCAGACCCACAAAGAGGAATCATTTCCAATATCAATAAACAGTGGAAGCAACATAAAAAAACTGCAGCGGAAAGTAAACACAACAACATGCTAATAACATGTAACTACTACTGACAGTAAAACATGCATCCAAAGCAGGTCATACACAAATGAATATAAAAAGGGCGCCAATGGCTAACCAAGAGTAGCTACAACAAGCATTCCAATACAGAAAAGTAAATAAAGAAAGGTAAACCCAGCTAGGCATGACCTCAAGGTCCATACCATCTCCATGCAACAACTAACGTAACCCAGCTCCTGAAGCTGGACCCTTTCCTACACATAAATCCATGAAGTCTGCAAGCATCCCGAAGGGCCCGTGCAGGGTGTGAGACAAATCCCAGTAGGATACCACCCAACGGTGCATACCAAATATATTTGTTTAAGCAGTCATGCATTTACCCGGAAAGCAGTAATCAGTACAATGAAAAATAAATACAAACTCCACTGGTGCTCAATAGCCACCATGGAGTGTCACCTGCTTCGGCCAACACTGGAATCTCTGTCGTGTAACCCGGCACCGTGTGCCACCTGACACCTCGTGTCTCAAGTACCGACGTCCCGAAGGCATGCCCCAAATAGTAACTCGGCACCAAGTGCCTCCTGACACCTCATGTCCCAACTACCGACATCCCAAAGGCATGCCCACAAATAGTAACATGGCACCAAGTGCCTCTTGACACCTATTGTCTCAAGTACCGACGTCCCGAAGGCAGCCTCACAAATAGTAACCCGACACCAAGTGCCTCCTGACAACTCGTGTCTCAAGTACCGACGTCCCGAAGGCACGCCCACAAATAGTAACCCGGCACCATGTGCCTCCTGACACCTCGTGTCTCAAGTACCGACGTCCCAAAGGCACGCCCATTTCCTGAAGGCTCCTCACCTTCTATGTGGCTTTCTACGGCACGCACCCCAACCAATAATACCTAACCGCAACTACGGGGGCCTCTACCCACACGAGTGGTCAAAAAAACCTCATCACAAAGTATCTCTATGTGCACACTACTCTAGTCCCGGTGAGCGGTAATCACCCAAAATAGTCTTAAGCCACCAAAACATCTGACACCTCGTGTCCCTACAACCATGTCGCTCAAGTCCGATGGTCTCTCCATCCAAGTAACCCGGGCCATGCCCAACCTGACAGTCACACTGCCTCAATCCGACGTCCATGACGCCCAATCCCGTGGTCAAAACCACCCAAAGTAACCTAGGCAGAGCCCCAACCTCTGATTAGAATCACTCAAGCGTAACCGGGCCAAGCGCAACACAACCCAAAAAGGGTCCAGCAGATGCAATTCAACAATTGCATATATAAAATGTTTAAACAGAAAAACATAAACCATCAAAACAAACTAAACAGTTGAATTGCACTATACCAGGTGTGGTCCCATACCAGCACTGAGGTCTTAAATGCCTCCAATAATTATAACATGCTTAAATAATTTAAACTAACAGTTTTACAGTATAATATTGCGATTAAAACCATTTTGGCGTTCCCCGGCCAAAATGCCCCGATGAGCCATGACCCCTCACCCGGCCCCGCTCACGCAAACCGGTAACCGGGCATACCCAAAGTCATCCAAGGGGTCCCATAAACAATTCAGTATGAAAAAAAAGATAAAATGGGTCCCTCTCAAAAATACCAGAAAACACGCCGAAGCCGCGTCACCCAAACAACCACGAAAACACAAAAAGGTATGCACCACCTACCTGAGACTCGCACGATGCTACTCCTCTGGTAACACCCACCAATTCGGTCTAAAATGCGGTAAATCTACAAAATATTCAAAACTTCTCAAAGGGCTATAACTCGTTCTAGAACGAAAATCCGAAAAAATGGCAAAAGCGGAATCGAGACCTTACCGAGGGGGTTCCAACGCATCCAACCGGGATCGGATCGGAGTTCGGACAAAGAACCAGGAAGCAAATGAATATCCAGCTGACTTGGTTCACTAAACCTGGCCAAAATATTGAGGTTCTACCTCAATATGTGGCTACTGCCCATTTTAAGTGAAAAAAAGAAAGCACACAGTGTGTACTTTAGGACTACACGCCATGTATATTTCATTTAACTGTTCAAAAGACGGCTGATTCCGCCGACTTACTTTCCGAACCTTCCAACATGAGTACACGGCGTTTACCTCTGGGTACACGGCGTGTACTGGGTTCCTCTTCTCTTCTTCGCCGACATACCCACATGCCATGTATATCCCTCATACACGGCTGGACTACACGATGTGTCCAAAGGGAACACGGCATGTCCCTGGTTCTTACCCGGCCAACGACCTACATGCCATGTATGGCTTCACACGGTCAGGGGTCTACACGAAGTGTTCAAAACTACACGCCGTGTATTAAGAAACTAATACACGGTCACCCGCACGACATGTACTCAGTGAGTACATGGTTGGCCACTCGCCTAGACATACACGGTGTGCACTTAAAGTACACGGCGTGTAGTCTAGAAATTTCCAGAAACTTCCCATTTAATCCAGTTTCCTCGGAAACAAGTCAAAAATTTAAATAGGGTCGGGATTTTGACCCGTTCTGAAAAGACGGGTTCTTACACACTGGGGCTGGTAGCGTCGGCGGCTCAGTGGGTAGTGGTACCGATGGTGCCTCCACTGTGATGGGGCCCTGCATCGAGGCCTCGTCGCTCAGTGGGCTGCCATATCATATGTAACTCGGAACCCTAGCTGGCTTCCTTCATGGGGCCATCCTGAAAAGAAACAGGTGCACCACGTTCAAACAGTATACTTGGTGAGCTGACGCAAAGTAGTCACAAAGAAAACCTTTGAAAGAAAACACACACACAATCAGAGTTTTCATGCACTGAGTCAGAAGTCAGAGGCCAGGGTCCTGGTGTATGGATACTTCGGTCGCCGCCCCAACACTGGACTCCCTTGACTAGAAACCATACTCAATACTCTTAACACTATTTCTTCACAAAAGGGGAGGATCAGAGTCCTGAGTTTTGCGGTAGAACCGACCCCTCTGATACCAATTTGTCACGACCCGTCCTCGGGGCCCGTGATGTGACTACCCCAAGCCCGCCTTCCATAGGCCAGGGGCTGGTGACAATCACCAAAGGAATAAATCCCGATTAAAAGGGAAGGAATTGCCTTTATAAAAGTAAATAACACAATAGGGTACACAACTAAAGCAAACACTATGTAAAATAATTACAAAAGTAAGTGCTGAAAAGTAAATGGGCCAGTATACAAACCCAACTGAAAGTACCGTACCACTGAAAATCTAGTGCAACAGCAGTAAAGTAATGTGAAAACCACCGAGTCGTCCTCCGGGAATCCCAGCTAAAGGGTGGGTACAGATAGTCTCTCCCAGCACCATGAGTCCGTCCGTCTGCTCCGTGTACGTCACACCAAGGGCTCCACATCTAGGTACCGTCCAGCTCTACGAGCCTCTACCATGATCAGCGCTATCCGTTGTCTGTATCCAACACAACGTAGTGCGGGAATAACCCGTGCAGGGGTGAGTATACGATACTCAGTAGGGACCCCGAGACCCTCGAAGGTCTCCCAGAATCCACGAAGGATAAACCACAATGAAAGGTACAATCACGAAGCATCAACCCACTCTACTTAGGTATAAGCCCATACATATACCTATGTCATCAATCCCAGATCGGCTCCAACTCTCGAGTCGAGGCACAACCCAGTCCACACAGGAAAGAAGTCAATCACATCGATGATAATGATTGAAAGTCAAGACTCATGTTACACAGGTATACACCTTTCGTATAGCGATAGAGATGATCATATGTAGTCACTGATTCATCTAATCTGTCAGACCCACACAGGATACAAGGCCAGCTAAGCTGTCGGACCCACACAGGATACAAGACCAGCTACTCTGCCGTACCCACCCAGTATACAAGTACAGAGGTTAATACTACCGGACCCACATAGGATACAAGAATAGTATCCATCGACGTCAAACCCGTAGAGGATCCCTGTACAGTAGTCTTCACTGTCAAACCCATGGAGGATTCCGGTACAATAGTTGATGTAGTTGCAGCTAGCTCTAGGGTTCCCGCACACAGCACGCTCGAAATCGGGATGGTCCACTACTCGAGAAAGGTGGTTGATACATAAATTGTCACGAAGTCCAAATTTGATGTATCCCAAAGTTCTGTCTCATCAATATAAACCCAACGTGACAGACGGTGCATCAATCGGATGCCCGGTCTGAGAGTTATTGGCTTTTCCGTTCCAGGGGACCTGTTGGTTTTTAAGCTAAAACCAAACCGACTGTACTCCAGCTATGTCCAAACTCAAGTGGAGTATTCCAAAAGAACTGTCTCATCAAAAGTAATCCAACGTAGTTGACGGTACGTCAATCGGACGTCCGGTCCATAAGTTATAAGCGTTTCCGCTCCAAGGGCCCGGTTGGTTTCAGGTTCGAACCAACCTGGCCATACAAAAAATTTGCCGAATACTTGAGTGTAATATACCGAAATGACCGTCTCGATCCAAGGATTCCTATGCAACAAAAAGTGTGTTGATCAAAGGTCCATAAATCATGTTATGGGAGGATGACCAAAAAGGGTCTGAAGTGGGGGGTCTGGGCCCGGTCTGACCCGGCCCAACCCACCCTGGGTCAGCCCGAACCGGGGCGAGCCGACCCGGGTCTGGGTCCGGACCGGGAGGGCATGGCCCGGCGCTGCCTGTGCGGCCTGATCCGCGTCGTCTGCTCCGGCTCGACTGGGAAGGGGGGGTGGTCTGGCTCGGCCAGGTGGCCAAGCGGGGGGTGCGACCCCTAGTTCTGCGAACAAGGCGTCAGGCTAGCGCCGCTTGTCTCCCGGATCCCGCGCGTTCGGTTCTGCGGTGGGCTTCTGCCCGTGGCACGCTGGGGTGCCGCTACCTCCAGGTGGTCGGCTGGTGCCAACCTCCACCTCCGATCATCTCGGGATCCGAACTCCACTGCGAAGGCTTTAAATCGCCATTGCGGTCCCCTTTTGTCACTGCCAAAATCCCGCACATCAAGAACGATACGAAGATGGGCCCGAACTTGTTTTTTATTCTGTACCCACTGCGTTAGTGGTTGAAAACACCACCAAAAAATTAAATGCCATGCTAGAGGGTATAAATCACATAAATGAAATATACAAATCCCATACCTCGTAGTTGACATCATTCCTTGTCGAGCCGCGGAAGACGAGCGTCGCGGTAGTCGGGCGTCCTGGAAGAACAATGTAATCCCATCAAGGATAAAGGAAGATTCATTGTCATAGGCGACGTAGGCTCCTTGATATCGAGGTGCGTCCAATGAAGAATCCATTCGCATTCTTCGCCGGGGATATTCTTCGTTGAAGAACGATGTTATTCGTCAAAGAAGATCGCCTCTCTTTTTAATTCTCCAGAGCCTTTTCCCCAAAAGTGATTTTCCAATGCAAAAGAAATAAAGAGGGCCACCAATTATTAAAATTTACATGCAATTCATATTAATTCAAATTTGGTGCCAATAAATTAATGCGGATATTAATTATACGAATTGGCACAATTTATGGGAGGAGGGAGGCAGGACGGTTCCACCATAATAAATATTTGGAGTTTTCAAGGTAATAAATAAGGGGTATTAATGGGGAGTTGATGGGTGGTGAAGGGTTTGGGTTCATGTGGGTCCCACCCTTAACTTTCTCTTGCAAATAAAATAAAAAAACTAAAATTGTGTACAACAATTTTTATTTAATTCATTTTAAATCCCCAAAAATAAACATTCATCCCGTTTAAAACGCAACTGCGGTAAGGGTCCCCTTAAGAGAATAGAGGCACTACGAGTTCATCAATGTCTTCAGATTTCTAATCTGAGCACCGGTTCTAAAGATAAAAAGAACATGCTCGTACGTTTACTGAACGTACCGAACAAAACTTCAACAATTGATTCCGGGGACACTGGACCTCAGAATCAGGTGCTGTCAGAAGCCACAGACTCATAAAATTTCAAAGTATTTAAGAAAAAAAATTCCTTGAAATTTCCGGGTCTTTACAAATATTTAAAAAAATCAGATTAAGATAATATAGATATGATAAATCTAAAAAATTATAAAATTCAATATTTTATTTTTAATTTAAAATATAAAATATAGATAAAAAATGATTTCAATAGGAAAATTAATGTTTTTATATTATCTATTCTTCTTCCTATTTCCAAAAATATAATAATTAAATTAGTTTTAATACTTTATTCATATAAAAAAAATTTATGTTTTAATATAATTATATTTTATAAAATACATTTCAATTAGATGGTTAGATACAATTGTTGATCCAATATTTAAAGTGTAATTTATTCTATTAATATATATAAATATATATTCATAATTGTGTTACCACTATTTATATGTGCTAATTCTAAAACTATTTTACAATGATCTATATTTGTGTTGTTTCAGTGTTTCTTATGTAGGAAACCATCAAACAAAATATTTTTTAAGGAGGAAAGTATCAAGTCATTACAATGAAATTTTTTATATAGATTTGGTTGAGGAAAAATATAAGTTGAAACATACATGTTTTAAAGTGAAATTCCTAGGAGACTAGCTGATTAACACTCAGAAGACGACATTGAATATGTGCCAATAATTTTTTATAATTTTATTCCAATTAAAAACTGTGAAACTCTAAGGCCAATGATTCACTCAGTATTAAAATCTCATTCTCATGCATATGAAATGGATGTATTCAAACAATTATAGAGTATACCTAATTTTTAAAAGGTTCAAGACCAATGTGTGTATTTCTATACTTTATATGTTTTGGTTGAGTAAAAACATTGATATATCACTAAAATGATAAATTAAAAAAAATTTAAGGGAAGGTTTGATCCTTAACCCATGATTATATATCCTGATAGATTAGTCACATTAATTTTATGTATAGTAGGTACATGTAGTTTAAAAAAAAATTCCAAACCAAAATTAAAAGTTATTCTATATTGTCTAGGATTCTCCATCACTAAGAGAAATGATTTATAATAATAATTCTTAATATTTCTAATAAATTTATTATTCATCTTCATGAATTTTTATGTCCAGATGATCCCTTATACAATAGTTTACCATCATTATTAAACTCAATCAATTCTACTATTCTTATTTTTGACACTTTAAATATTATCAATATAAGTAAAGAGTCTCTCATACATCATTATTCACTTTTCAAACTTATTTATAATAATTCTATAGACACATGGTAATATTTTTCCATATTTTATTGTGAAAACCCCTTGGAACTGAATAATGAAATTCTCGGATTAAAAATTCTCAAATAATATTTCTGGATATATGATGCATGATTTTATCTTCATAAATGAATTAAAATAATTATATTTTAAAACATAAAATTATCTTGAAAATCCATTCAAAATTATTCTTATTAAATTACCATTTAATATAATCCTCTAATTCTTTCATTCCTCATTTGGTTTCCATAAAATCCATATATTCTATCTTCAACATATTCATGATCACTTACATACACCATCATAGTGTGTATAATGTCATAATGAAATGAACTTATTCAAAATATATCAACATGAATCAAGAATAAAATTAATAAAAATATTTCTTTATTCATATACTAATTTCACAACATCATCACATTTAATTACCCTCTTACAAAGCTCCTCAAATTTCATCATTGTTTTTCTCAAAACTGGTTCACCTTAGAAATAGATAAATATTATATGAACTAAAAATTATATTACATATCACATAAAAGTATATTTGGCATAATCCTATAAATTTTACTTTTTCTTAAATTAATTTTAAATAGTATTTAGTTAAACTTCTACATCATACATAATATATTACATACCATAGTGAGATATTATGTATCAATTGTAGGACATTTCATATCCTTTGAAAACATATTAATTTTTGTATGTATCACTGGATAGATATTATGTATCTCATTGAGATCTAAAATAATTTTTCAAATCCTTTGACTGGTATTATTTATAATCAGTTAGATGTTATATACCTCAATTTAGTTCTCATATATAAAATAATTGGCCAAAATATACAACTAAAACAACCCATAATTCCAAACACACAATCTTGAATTCATATATTAATTCTCTAACCAAATATAATACTATTAAAACATATTCAATTATATAACAACAACTGAAAAAATTATCAGTACATTTTCAATTAATCTCAATTATTATTGAAAAAATATACAATCATCATTCAATAATTCCATAGGCTATTCAATATCCCACATTAGATTTTTCATTTAAAGAATAAATTTTAAGTCCTTCCTAATTTCTTCACAAAATACATAAACTAATATTATATATCAAATATAAATTTCATAAAAACATACTATTTTATAAATAAATGTTTTTGATAGAATTACATCGTTCGATGATAGGTAATTTGTGGCTTATGACTTTTATATTCTACCCTTATTTAACTCACTCATTTTTCATCATTTTAGGAAAAAACCAACCTTGGATTCTATAAATATGTATCATGTGTGTTTTTACCATTATCATATTTTTAAAATAGATTTAAAAGGAATGTGGAGAGAACAAAAAATTCCTCATGTTAGAGGTAATGATAGAACCTGAATTTTAAGGATTATGTATTAAAATATATCACCTAGTATAGAATTAGTGAAAATATTAACAATAGGATCATTTTGTAGAAAATATTAAAGCCTCATTATAACTCATTGAAATTTTGATATTTTTGAGAATTATATTTGTATCCTTCTTGTGTGATTATGTTGTATATCATTTATATCTTTAACATAATTTCATATAATAATATATATAAAATCTTGATGTAGTGTGGTAAAATCATCCTTCAATTGATTTCAAAAATTAACATTCATTCACACTTTACCCAATGCCTTTCATTATCTGTTTGACAATATCTATCATAGGTGTTGAAATTTAATTAGAGGCATCACTGAATTTTTTTTTAAACAATTCCATATTATATTATTATTCGGTTATAAAAATAATTTTTTCTTTTTCAAAACATGAAATATGAGGAAGAAACTAAATTCTTGATGAATTTAAATCCTGAAATGACTATAAACATTCCTTGAAATAAAATCACAAGAATAATAATTATCACATGTAAAAATGATGTCATCCATATATATAATGAAAAAACAGTATCTAAGATAATATATTTCATATAAATGTTGATTTCCACTTTCCCTTTGGCGAAATTAAACTAATTAAAATAATAACTATATCGGAATAACATGTTCCAAGGTCTCATTTTAGATAACACATGGCCTTAATCAACGTAAATACCATGGGTACATCAATATAAATGATAAATATTTTAGGTTTCTTAATAAATTCTTCTTATTTTAGTTCTGCATACATAAAATAAAAATTCACGTCCATTTTGATGAGATTTGTATTGTCTATGAGCTAAAATAGTCACAAACATTATATTTTCTTAATGTCCTACAATAGATGAAAAAGTTTATTTAAAATTAACTCCTTAAACTTGAGATTAACATTTATACACTAATATATAATTATTTATTAAGACAACTCCTATATTATCGAGATTATTATTTAAAACACATTTTTTTTCAATAATATGTTTTACTTTTTGTCTTGAAACTATATCTCACATTTCATCATCTTCAATAAGATTAATATCCTCACTCATTACATTTATCCATTTTGTATGCTCAAAAACATCCAAAACCTCAACAACTAATTAATGATCTACTTGAGAAATTAGTATAGTTTAATTTTTCAAGTCTCAAGATTATTCTTGTTTGAAATGGTTCCACCTGGCTTTAAATTAAATTTTATAGTTTCACATGATTTAACAGGTTCTGTTACTTCAATTTGTCATTCCATATTTCATGTTAATCATCAATAGTCTGATCTAATTATATATCAACATTATATAATTAATTTATATATTATTACTTACTAATTTTTATAAAAATTTTCATGTTTTTTAAAATAACAATTTTCAAAATATACATCATTTTCCACACAAATGTTTTTTAAATATTCAATAATTTCCACTTAATAGTTATTCAATATAATCCTGTGTTCCATGTTTTATTAAATATTACATTAGATAAATTACATATGAATACTATTTCCTCATATTTTTCATAAAAAGTTCCCAAATATAAATTATTGACATCCACTAATAATGTATGTAACATTGAATCATCCATTTTAAATAGTAAAATTTTCTTTTTTATGATGATATAGAACAATTAACATAAATTTAGTCAAGAATTTGATTGAAAACTAAATTAATTTTTTTTAGAAATTTAATTTATTGTAATTTGTTTCATTTTTTAATTCCTAATTTCAAAATAATCTTAGGTTTAAATTTTGGGGTTTCCTAGAAATAATTGATTTTGGGTGAACAGCTAAAATACTTATTTCACAAAACTATCACTTTTATGATATTATAATGATATAGGAAAAACTTTATTGATTATGAAATAAGTTTATATAACAAATATATATTTTATATATAATTTAATGAATATAAATATATAAATTTTGACAAATAAATATTTTCTTAACATTTGGGAAATTTAAGTAATTTTTGTGTTAATGTAATAATTATTTTTTGTTCTTGTCTTTTAATGATGTATGTAAAAGGTTACTTTATGTTATTGTTTTGATTTAATTTAAAATTATCCTCATATCATTTTAAATCATCTAATTAACTCCATTTTATTCAATACTATACTTTATTTTACTATAAAATTTTTTTTATTCTAAAAAACCATTCTATTTAAATTAGTTTTCCTTCTATCTTGTGAACTTACATTAAAATTATTTTCGTTTACTTCAAAAAAAATTGAATTTTAAAAAAATGGTTTCAATATTTGTAATCATAATAATTATTGTTAGGTTATGATTTAAGACTAAGGTTTTTTCATAATGAATAGCATAAATATCAATGTTTTTACCATAGTTGGGGTTAAAATGGTTTTATCGAGGGGAGGGTTTAAACTAAGTGATAAGGATAAAAAATCAACATAAAATTAAACAAAATTCTTTATTGAATATATTTATACCTATTATTATATTAAATTTTAATTAATATCCATTTGGTTCCACTTTCACAAGAAAATGTATTTATTTTATTTAAATCTTTTTGGTAATTCCATGTGTGTCGCACCCTCATTTATAAAAGGGATCCCTTTTTCATTCCTTATTCACCCAAATTGATCATAATAGATAACACAAGAACATATGAAAAAACTTATAATATTTATTCAATTTTATTGAGTATTTTTCTTTACCCTGATACCATCGTAATAAGGATTAAATTTTAAGCCAACAAAGGTCTCTTAAAGAAGAGGTTATCATCTTACAAAACATTCTCAATGTTTATTTCTACTAAAACATCCTAAAAATATATTTATAATATACTCTGTAAAATAGTGAATATTGTATAATAAATATAATATTATGTTATTTTATTACAAGACAACCATTTTACCCCTATTTTTTATCAAATGGGAAATTGAAATATCACTAATGCGTACGTGTTCACTACCTTCTCTACATAGTGGTATGATTTATTTTCTATCACCAAATTTCATGGTTGGTTATTATGTTATATTTAATATTTATATATGATATTAATAATATAATTATGATTCTAATGTTATAATATATTATCTATATTCTAATCTTACAATCTGTTGGGAAATGATAATGTCACTCATGAGTGCATGTGGACTACCACCTCCACGAAGTGATATGATTCATTTTTTCATTTATTATTTACATGGATGGTAATAAGGTTATATTTAATTAATTTATAATAAATTTATGTTATATTAATTATTCTATAATATTAAATTTTTATTTCCATGCTTTCATTCCATCCCTCAAATAGTAGAAACATCACTCATATGTACGTACAAATTTCCACCTCCACAATGTTATGTAACTCATTTTCCTCTCCAATTTATATTAATGTTTTTAAAAGTATATATAATGAATAAACATGATAGTTATGAAATTGATAATTTTATAGTGATGATGGATCCATGATCAATATGCAAGGACCAAAACTCGTGAATAGAAACTTACATGAAAAACAAAATAGTTAACACTAAGAAAAAATTATTTCAGTAAAGAATTATTATTAAATCGGTGTGGAAAAATTATATGTTGATAATATGTGATATTATATGTTTTTATATGGATCTTTTATATAATTTTAATAAATATAAGTTTTTTTTATTAGAAGATTGAGTGCTTATGAAATAATATAGACCCTCGGTAAGGGTTTGTCATATCATTTTTGTTCTTATGAGACATATTTTAAATTCCCCACTGATTTCATCCACATAGTGTATATAAAAACCCTTTTTTATATATTGAATCTCTTTATATTATTTTATTTATATTTTCATTTGAATTTATTACATTCATGGTGTTACTATTCAAAAGTTACCAAAAAACTATATTAGTTTTATGTTACAATCTCTCTTTTTACCTGGATTGTTTATGATTAAATTTTTGATGATAAAGTTATATGATTTATACATTAAAAAAAAATATTTTAAATTTTCTCCCATATTTATCTATTTGAATTAAATGTTTTCCTTTTGTTTTTCTCTCTCTAACTACCCAAAATATTGAATAAATTTTTTTAAGGAAAACAGTCCTTTTTTAATTTGGTTAAGATTATTTTTATTCCATATCCTTAATTTATTTAAAATGTTTTTGATATTTTTTTTCTATTATCCAATGATTGATTAAATTATTGTTGACACCTTTCTTAATTTATAATATTTTAAAATGGAATCCACTTTTGATTTTATAAACAAGGTAATTTTTACTAAATGTGTGAATGAAATATTTGTTTTAACCTTTACCATACAAATTACTTTTCTTGTAATCATAAATATTCTTTGATTTTAGTATTTAATTTAATGTTTCAATGGTTGTCTTCAAAGAATTTTTTTTCTTAATATTCTGGATTTTTTATATTTTAAATACGTTATTTCAAAATTAAATGGGTATTTTCCTCAATAAATTTTCCAATGGTCGTTTAAAAGTATTTTCATCTTTGTTATTATACTTTGATGAATATTATGATTTACTTGGTATATAATCAAATGATACCATCCATAATTTTTCTCTAGATGAATTATAATCATGTTTTTCTATTTATTGACATGGTAAAATATTAACATTTTTATGGTAGTTTTTTAAAAACATTGTTTAATTGGAATATTTATTGAATTATTATTAATTTATTTTATATAATGAATTCATTGGATCGGGTAAGTGAAAAAAAGAGCCTATTATAGCCCCTTGATGCATCACTGGGTCTCATAGACAAACTGGCTTGGTTATTTGGAATACGACATTACTATTTATGTATGATATATTGGTATGAGACATTGAGAGTGAGATTATTCTATCTAACATTATGCATTCTATCATTATGAAAGTAGTTATTATTATCAATGTGATGCCAACGAGACCGTACCTGGGTGGTAAGGGCTCCGGCTTGGAATCCAAGAGACCCTAGTTCAAAACCAGGTAGAGGTGAATTTATGGGTTACTATAGCAGTACTGTAGCAGTTACTATTCGATACTGTAGCTGCCGGAACTATTCACCCGATTTGGGCCTTCAGGCCACCGGTTTGGGCCTACGGGTCTCCAGGGCCTTCAGGTCATGAAAGGCCTTGGGCCTTTGGGTCACGTAGAACAAGGAGTAGCCTAGTTCACATAGAACAGGCCACAGAAGAGGATCAAAGCAACATAAGTAGCAACAATCAGATGCAGAGCTAACCAGATTGGAAGAATGAGAGGTTATGGCAGCCACCATCAAGACCAGACACCATGAAACTTTTGACGGGGAAATGCTAGCCGATCAGCAATGCAATGTGGGGAGATATGGTGATCAATGATGCAAGATGCTAGGGAGGGGTAGTTCTAGTGGACTAGGCCTACGGGTTATGTAATAGGTATGGTATGCCTCTGGGCCTTCGGGTCATGTATTACGGGTCATGTCGGGCCTTATGCCTTGGGCCTACGGGTCATGTATGGGTTCCCCTTCAACCCTTAAAAGGGGGATTATCTATAATAAAAATTGGAAAAAAGCCCTTAGGGCCATTCAGAGGAATGTGATTATTTAAATTTTTTATGTTATCCATGGATATATCCCCCTTTTATGTTATTAGTTATATGGAATATTTTATTATTGTTTATCTCTTCTATATTTTGATTGTTCAATTTTTTTTGATTTCTTATATTGTATGATTTCCATTTCTATGAATTTTATATCACCCTTTATTATGTTTTCCATTCTATAGGACACCAATAAGGGATCTACGAATGATTTCTTGAATATAATTTAATAAATAAATAGTTATTATAAGAATGTTGTGTTCTAATTCATGTTTAAAGTGTAATTTGAGAATAATGTAGGTATGTAGTCTCTCAAGGATACTAAAATATTCAATATATTAGGTTGAAATCCAATTTATATTGTACCAATGTAGTAATATAACAACCCTTTATAGGTTTATAGAGTTGGGGGGTTACCATTGGTATTAAACTATGTTTAGTATAAACCTTGGGAACTTGACTTAAAAAAATATATATTAGAAAACACAATCCTATGAAAAAATCTGAGGATAATTCTAAGTATATATTAAAATATCATAAAGTTTTATAATAAGTATATATTGATTAGTTTTTATAGAATATAAATCCCAATCTAGATATTTGAAATTGGACGTGACTATTCCATGGACTAAGCATAGGGTAAAAACTATGAAATAGGATGATTGGGAAGTAACTTGATCATCAGAAGTGCACAATGAGTGGTCCTAAGGATGAAAACATGGAAATAAATTCCCAAGGTATATGCTTTGGTTGATTTAGAAACATTTTATAAACCATTATGAATAATTTGAAAATATTTTTACTATTTTATGATATTTTAAAAGATTCAAGGAGTATGATTATGATATTATCTATACATAATTTTTAAATTTAGGTTAAGTGTTACACTATATTTATAATTAAGTACTTTGATTTAGAATTAAAAAATTTATGATTTAATTCATCATATTCCATTGTTTAGAAATGTTCTCTAATGAAAGAAATCAAAATGGTATAAATGAGAATAAAATATATAAAGGTATTTCCCTCATGGGAAGGAAAATTACGTTGGAGCTGGATAATGAGCTTGAGATGAATATATTATAACTATATTGGGGTAGTTGACTCAGGTTATAACAAATAACCATTCCCTTTTGGTGAAACCTATTGATTATAAAGATAATGAAACAATTCTCGACCAATTTAAGTTATTATAACCTCTATCATTCAATAGGGATACTTATCTAATAGTCGGTGAGAAATGGATCAATCCCCTGGAGAATATATTTCTCTCTTTGGGAAGAAATGAAAGATATAAAGGTATCATGACATTTTATTATCTTAGAGGAGACACTAACAAGTGGTGGTATTTTTTCTAAAACACTAAGTTGTTAGATACATTAAATATTATGGA
The DNA here is from genome assembly GCA_963277665.1 of Viscum album. NCBI lineage: Eukaryota > Viridiplantae > Streptophyta > Magnoliopsida > Santalales > Viscaceae > Viscum > Viscum album. The sequence goes on along the minus strand of OY728156.1, from coordinate 2,107,242,492 downwards.
ATGGAAGACTTTAAAAGATATATTATTCAAAAAATACTTCCCTTATGAGTAATGAGATGATATTAAGAGACAATTACTCAATATATATAAAAATAAAAAAGAAAATATTACATATTATAAAGCTAAATTTATAGATTATAAAGCTATATTTATAGGTGTAGTGACTCATCTTATGGATAATGTAAACAAATTAAGGAGAAATATTGATAATTTCTTTTATGGGTTAAAAAATAAATTTTTAAGGTAATTATCCTCCCATAAATTCTCAATTAATGATTAAATAATATCATGTTCTATCAACACATAGAAATAATTATCTATGTATTATGTTTTCTATGGAAAATAAGAAAATAGCCATATATATGAGCACTATGAAAAATAAGTACGGATACATGGAATATGGTAAGGGTATAATTTATAACTTTTAATAATTGTGGAAAGAAAAATCACAATACATGATTGATGGGAATTAGAGTTTGCTTCAATTGTGGAGAGAAATTCTATCAAGATCACAATTATATGGGATAAAAAGGAAGCTATAAATGTCTGATGCTTCTATTATAGGAAATGGGGAAGTATTCAAATTAATTCCCCAAGTGTTAATGCTTTTTTACTCTTAAAAGGACAAGGGAGCATGCCCAAGCTTATGTGATCACTTTAACTTTGTTTGGAGTTCATAAAGATGTAATTTTAGGTACTCTAACCATATCTTTAAATTTGGACAATTCTTTATTTTTTTTGGGATACTTTTAATATTTTACGCCATCCATGTTTTCTAAGAAAATTAGATATTTTACAAGATTTCTAATAAGGGAGTTTCCAATAAATACACTTGGTGGAAATGTTACTACAATAGGGATATGTTAATTAATTCATATTATGAAATATTAACATTCCCTATTATCAAAACTGATTATTTTTCCTATGTCAGGATTTGATGATATCCTTACTGTGAATTGGGTTTCAAATTATTATTTTAATACTTATTTATAAGAGAAGGATATTACAATTTTTGATGGAGATATATAGTCCATTTTATTTAGATTGTTTACAACATCATCTATATAATTTTTTGATCCACCTGCAGTAGATCTCCTAAATGAAATTATTAGAGAAGAATAGTTTACACAACCTATGAATGGTAAATTTATCCTTATAAAAGAGTAGTCACCAATTTTGTAGGAATACATATATGTGTTTCCTAAAAAACTACTTAGACACCCAAATGAGCATGATGTTGATATTTATATTGGTCTAATGCATGATGGGAAACCTATATCTGATACTCCCAATTGGATAACTATGGTGGATTTTTTGGAACTAAAGAAACAACTAAAAGAGTTCTGTAATAAGGGATTAAACCTCTAAATGTTTCACCATAGTGGGACTATGTTATTTTTTAAGAAGAAGGATGGGTCTATGAGGTTTATCATCGATCATAGGGAAATCATTTCCATTAACAAATAGAACACATATCTTGTTCTCCACATTAATAACTTATTTTATTAAATTACAAGAATTTAATATTTTTAAAATAATGATATATATTATGAATATTTTCAATTGTATGAAATTAAGGAAGATATTCAAAATACAACATTTTCTATGAGTTGTAAACCTTATGAATTTATATAAATTAGCCTTAGATTGATTATTTCACCATATGTTTAGGAATTTGAGGAATAATTTATTCAATGATTATGTTAATAATTTATTTTTGGTATTTATTGATAAATTATTGATATAATATAATATATATTATGAGTATAATATTAATTTAAGAATCATTATTAAGAATATTAGTGAAAAAAAATATATAGAAGATTTAGAAAATTCTAATTCTAGAATCAAGAAGTTTCCTTTTATTTTCCATATTGTCTCTAAGGATGAAATATTAGTTGGTCCTTCAAAAAAAATGTAGTTATCGAATTAAAAATTCTAACAAATATAAATAAGTTATTTAGTTTCCTAGGATTAATCAGTTACTATTAATTATTTGTTCATATTGTTTCTCAATTATTTAACCCGATTACCTAGTTGAAATGTAAATGGGATTAATTTTTATGGTTAAAATAATGTAAGGATAGTTATAAATAATTAAAGAGCATATTTTTCAATTCCCTAATATTTAATTTACAATTTTGAATGGATGTATTTTTGATATATATTTTTGTATTAAGGTAAGGAATTAGATGATTACTTGTGTATAATTTCAGAGTTATCTTTTATCTATCAACATAGTTAAAAGTTTAATAGATAAAATTATCAAAACCATGATATTTTTATAGTATTCATAAAATTTAAATTGAATATGCGGGGGAATTACTTTTATGATGAAAGATGAAAAAAATATACAAATCAAAAAAATATCTAAACATGAGGCAAAGGTGATTGTCAGAACAACTCAAGGATTATTAATTCTAAATACATTACTACCTTGGGAAGGAAAATAAAATGGATATGTTATTAGTAAGAAATAACCTGTGGTTTTTGAATAAAATGAGGATTTTTAAAGGTCCTATATTCATGGATTTAGTAAAGTTGGATATGAGAATCATTATTGAAGGGGAAAATTAACATAAATTTTAAACAATTTCTAAACTAACCATTTTGGATAAATTGAAAAGTTTTTATATTGGTGATAAGAATATTCAAAAGAAAATAAAATCTATAAATTATGTGAAGATATTAGACTTCATATATGAATATAGTATTTTTAAATTTGTAAAGAGGCTATGTGTTCCATATATGAGTTTAAAATAATATTATTATATGAATCTCATAGCTCAAATTTATGTATGCACCATGGTAGCACAAAAATGTGTTAGTATTTAAAGGAACACTTTTGTTTGTATAATCTAAAATGAGAGATCGTAGACTATATATCATATTTCTTGGTTTTTAAATAGGTAAAGGATGAAACAACACCCTAAAGTGGGCATGCAATCTCTACATATTCTTATGTTGAAATGAGATGATTTTACTATAGACTTTATCAATTTATTTTAGAAGAATTATAGAAATAATGATTTTATATGGGTTATTGTTGATTAATATACCTAGTAAAAAGTATTCCATTCTATAAGGGATGATATAACTTTGGAGTTCTTTATTAATATATATATATGTTAATGAAGTTGTGAGACTTCATGGTGAAACTTTTTCGAATATATCTAATGTTGATTTGTAGATTATATAAAAATTCTTGAAGAGTCTATAAAAGGATACTTTAACCTAGCTACATGTGAGCACTACCTATAATCCTTAACATTATGGGATGTTTCAAAGGAATTTTCAAAGAATTAAAATATATTTTTAGGTCTTTATAAAATCACTATTGATGTATATGAAATTAGTATTTATCTTTGGTAAAATGTTCACATAATAATATCATCTAATAAGGCATTGAAATGGATCCATTTGAATCATTCTGTGGTAATAGGATTCTTACAATCAAATTTTTGAGATGAATTTGTGGAATGGAATTTCGTAGGTCCATATCTCATAGAAGAGAAAATAAGGAAATTAAAAAGTATTCAAAATCATATTATAGAAAATCAAAGTAGAAAAAAATATATGCTGATTACCAAATGAAGGATTTATAATTTGAAGTTGGATATCTTGTTTTCTTGAAGTTATCTCCAAGGGAAGGAGTAATAATTTTTTAAAATAAAGGAAAACATATTCCTATGTACAAGAGGCCTTTTGATATTCTTGAAATAATTTGACTTATAAATTACCATTTGTAAATGATACCCATCCTACTTAAAGTTCATGATGTGTTTAATATCTATTTATTGAGGAATTAAATTCCTAACATAATGAACGTGATAACATATTCTGTAATATAATTCAAACCTAATTTATCTTACTGTAAAGTCCCTACGATGATTCATGACATTAGAGAATAATTATTAATAAATTGGATGACTCAACATGTAAACTATCTCCAGAAAAACATTAAAGAGTTTTTTTATGAACTTGATTATTATATGATAAAGAACCACCCACATTTGTTAATGAGGTAAAATTATAGAAATTTTTAGGATGATATTTTTGAAGTGTGGAAGAATGTAACACCCGGTATTCAATTATAATAAGTTAACATTTCTTTCAAAGAAGTTTTACCGCAGTGCACATTGTTTTATACCAAAAAATTATCTAAATAGAAATTATTTTTTTATATATTTAATTTAATGAAATTTATTTAATTTTTGAATTCATAATATCAAAATTAGTTTACGGTTTTTATTATGAATTATTCATCAATAATTATTTTTTGGGGGTATAGTGAAATGTACTAATTTTTTTTAAAAAACTATCACTTTTATGATGTTATAATTATATTAGATGAACTTGAATAATTTTTGTATTTTATACAAAAAATATATATTTATGAATTATTATAATTAATATAAAAATATAATTTTGAACTTATAAATATATGCTTAAAATTTTCAAAACTTAAGGAATGTTTTTTGATCAAATAAAAAAACTTTTTAGTTTTTCTCTCTTAATCAATAATATAAATAGTTAAATTCAGATTTTAATTGGTTTTAAAGAAAAGTAATTTTATTTTATTTTTAAATATTCCATTATTTCCATTTTAATAAACATTAATAATTATCATACTATAAAATTATTTTTCATCTTAAAACATCATTTTTTTACATACACCTTTTGTTATGTTCTGTGCACTTATGTTAAAATTAGTTTCCACCAATTATTAAAATTGAATCTTGAAAAATAGATTCTATAATTTTAGTATGAATAATTAAAATTATTGAACAAGTTAAACTTATTTTTTTTATATTTAATAGTTATAATTGTAATAACTTGATACCACACTTTGGGTTAAAATGGGTTTACCCAAGGTGGGGGTGGGGGTTAAACTAAGAGATAAAGATAAAAATTGAAATTAATGTTTTATAAATATAATTGTTTTATTTAATATATGCATTATTTTATCTTAAATTAAAATTAATTTTTATTTTTCCCACCTTTGAAAGAAAATGACTTTATAATATTTAAATCTTTAATTAATTACATGTGTGTGCCACTCATCACTTATTGAAGGGAACCAATTATTCTTCCTAATTAAAAAAAATTAGAACTGTAGATCTCACCAGACCTAATAGAAAAATATGATATATTACGTACCATAATTAAAATATTATATTCTTAACCTAAGACCTTAGTAAGAAGGCTTAAAATATATTCCAAAAGTGGTCTCTCAAAGAAGAAGTAACCATCTTACTCGACTATTTGAAAGTTCATTTCTTCATCTACTTCGTGTAAATATATTTTTTCAATCCTAATATAATGGATACTATATCATCAATATACAAATATTTTTTTATGATTATGAAACAATCAATTTTTACCTAATTTTCATCAAATTAGAAATAAAAGTATTTCAAGTGCATTCGTGTGCACTACCACTTCCATGTAGTGATATGATTAATTTCCCTTCACCAACTTTAAATGTTTTTTATTAAGATGGATTTAAAGTCTATATATGATATTTATGAAAAAATTATTTCCCTCTAATTTAAATATATTATCTACATTTCTACATTTATATCCATTGGGAAACTGTTACGTCGCTCGTGCGTTTGTGTGGACTACCACATTTAGAAAGTGATGTGATTCGTTTTTCATTTTTTATTTACAAGAATGGTAATAAGTATACATTTAATGAATATATATATATATATTATAATAGTCATTTATTAATAGTTAATTATTATTTCACTTTATTTCATTCCACCCATCAAAACATTGAAACACCACTCATATGTACATTTAGACTACTGTCTCCATAATGTAATGCCATTATTTTTTCATCAACACATTATATGAATGGTTATAAAAGTGTATATTATGATTAAATATGATAATTATGAAAATTTTAAGGTTCTTTAGATGATATAACCATGACCAGTATCCATGTACCAAAACTACTGAACTGAAACTTTCTTAAAAATGAAACTGTTGTCACAACAAATAATAATTTTAATTAATAATTATTAATAAATGAGTGTTTAAATGATATAAATGGATCATATATTATATTATAAGTATGTATATGTATCTTATATAGAATTATAATAAATAAAAATTTATTATATAAGACATTATAGATCCTACAAATCAACATGGACCTATGGTAAGTGTCTGTCGTCTCACTTTTATTTCTTTTGATATATGCCATATTCACTATTTATTTATTTCATGTCATTTGTATAAAAACTATTTGATATTTTTGATCGTTAATATATATATATATATTTATTTATGTATTTAATGTTTTATCATATGTTATTTTTTTCATGGGGGTTGTGATTTGAAATTTACAAAAATGGTTATAGTTTTATGTTACAATCTACCTATTTTCCAGGATTGTTTATGATTAAATATATGAGGAATAAATTATATAATATATATCTAATATGTCTTAATTATTTTATTATCCTCTTCTTATTTATATAAATGAAAATTTTTATATTCATTTTACTCTCTCAATTCACTCAAAATTCGAAATGAATGTTTTTAAGGAAAACCATCCTTAGCTTTTTTTGATTGGGAATATTATTATTCTATGTACATATTTTCTTTAATATTTTTTCAACAATTGTTTTAATATTATTAAATATTTTATTAAATTCATTTTAGCTATGTTTTAATTTAATTTTTTTTTAAATTAATCTTTTTGTCATTTTATAAATTTGGTACTTTTTACCCAATGTGTGGAGAAAATAGTAGTTTTAATATTTTTGCATGAAAGGATTTTCCCACTGTCAAGATATTCGTTTCATTAAAGATTCCTTTATATGTTTCCATGGTTATTTTAAAATAATGCTTTTACCTAATAGTTTAGAAACATCTATATTTTAAATGATTGATTTCATAATTGATAGTGTATTTTCCTCATGAAATGTTCCACAGATTTTTTAAAATTATTTTCATCTATATCTATATATTTTGAGGAATATTTGTTATTACTAGAAATATAATCTAATCATAACATACACCTTATTTCTATGAATGTATTATGATCACGTTGTTCTATTTATTAACATGCGATAATATTTACATTTTATATATTAGTTTTTGAATATGAATTTTTATATTAATTATGTATTGGATAGTTATTTATTTATTTTATATGATGAATACATTAAACATAGAATGTGATGGGAGGAGATATTTTTAGCCCCCTGATGCATCAGTAGGTCTCATGAGAAGAACTAGTTTGGGTAATTTATATAGGACATACCTATTTATGTATGTTTTATTGAAATAAGACATTTATGGTATGTTCTTTATGTCCAACAGTATGCATTATATCATTATAAAACTTGTTTTTGAGAGCTATGTGATTATTTTTATTATTATGTCATCCATGGTTTTTTTCTTTTCTAATGATGTTTGTTATTTAGAAAATTTGATTATTTTTTATCTCTACCATATTATTCATACTGTATTTATTATATGATATATTATAATGCATTATTTCCCTCACTAATAATATGAGCTCACCCTTTATTATATTTTCATTTCCCCAGGACAACAAGAAGGGATCTATAAGTGATTTTACTAATATAATAGAATAAATAATAGTGTTCGGTCAATAATTTTAGGTATTGTTCAATGTTTTCAATTTTAAATTGAGAGTTATGTATGTATCTATTCTCCCAAGACTAAAAAACTCTACAATGATTTGGGTCAAAATTTATTGTGTTATATAATAATCTGGTAAAGTAACCACTAAAAATAGTTTACTAAATTTTGGGTGTTACAATGGACTACAAAAACATTGAAGTACATCATAAGGTATTTCATCTTGAATAACATTTCATAGGAATACATCTTTGATCTAGTTATAAAAAAGAATGTATTTTAATGATAAATTTTTTACCTATTTCCACTTTTCCAAATAATTTTGAGAGCCTCAAATAAACAATCATGTTTCTTATCATTTTATCCAACCTTCTATTTTTCCTCTATGAAACTCAATTCTAATGGGGTGTTTAAAGTTCACAATATTGAAACGTGATTATATGGATGAAAATATAAAATTTAATTTAATTTCTTTTGAACTCCCCTCCATTATGTATTCTTATGACCGTTATACAAACTCCCAGATATTTATCAAAATCTCCTTATGGAGTATTTTAAATGTATTCATCATTTTATATTCGTTCTTCTTAATCAATACATTAGTCATACATGTAGAATAATTGATGAATGTGATGAAATAAAGATAATTTTTGTGTATTTATGTCTCACTGTCCAATATAAATTTGAATAACACTACTGGAAATGCAGGATTTCCCAACGGTTCAGAACTATTGGGAAAGGCTGCAGAACCGTCGGTATATGTTATACCAACGATTCTGCAACCCGTAGGGAAGTAAGCCATTGGGAAAAGTTTTTCCCAATGGTTTACAGTGAACCGTTTGGGAAGAGTTTTTCCGAACGGTTTACAGTGAACTGTTGGGATAGGGTGCTGAAAAATTACCCTATCCCAACGGTTGTTGAAAACCGTTGGGAAATATTTTTCCCAATGGTTTAAAATTGTTGGGAAATAGTGCACAAATTTATCATGTTTTCCCCAACGGTTTACCAAACCGTTGGGAAAAACCAAAAATATCCTCTTTCCCAACGGTTATCCAAACCGTTGGGAAAAGTGTTTTACCAACGGTTCATAGAACCGTTGGTAAAACAAGGCCTACACATTCTATGCCAATGGTTCAAAACCGTTGGCATAGCCTCTGCTGGGCAAATTGCATAGCAGCTTTGCAATTTACCCAGCAGACTGCAATTTCCCCAGCAGATATCCAATTTTCCACCAGGTTTCATTTTGTGGGTTCCCTCTCATTTTCAATCCAATTATTATACCTATAATAAACTAACACATAGATATACAATTATTGTACCTGCAATAACCAACTAACAATTACATATAGAGAACAAATTCATACACATTTAACATATAATGGTGGAACTATACACATCCATAATTAAATTAGAATTCATAATGTAATTATAATTTATATGACAATTATATGGGGAATCCGGAAGTCAATTCATAATTTGATCAGTTTTTTGTATACCATATATTTTTACTTGAAATAATGTCCATTTTAAACACAATACATACACCTGGAGAGCTACCGGCCACACCGCACCTCAGATTTAGGTGGGGTTGACTTGTACACATCACATATGACCCATGGATCGTTGTGATAATGTATCGACACAATACGAATGCGTTTGGTAGGTTTTCCGTATGTCAGTTGATGTTTTTCAATTAAAATGACGTACTTTTGAAACAAAAGGAATACACTTTGAGTGGTGCTGGCCACACCGCGCCTCGTATTGAGGCGGCGTTGACTCGTACAAGTCACATATGACCCATGGATCGTTCTCCTAATGTTTCAATGGAAACCGAATGCGTTTGGTCAATTTTCCATATGTACTTAAATTATTGTCCATTTTAAGAAAAAGATAGACACTTTGAGTGGTGGCGGACACAACGCACCTCGGATTGAGGCGGGGTTGACTCGTACACATCACATATGACCCATGGATCGTTGTGCTAAAGTATCGACACAATCTGAATGCGTTTGGTCGGTTTTCCGTATGCTAGCTGATGTTTTTTCACTTCAAATGACGCCCTTTTGAAACAGATGACATACACTTTGAGTGGTGGTGGCCACACCACACCTCAGATTGAGGAAGGGTTGACTCGTACACGTCACATATGACCCATGGATCATTGTGCTAATGTATTGACACAATCCGAATGCGTTTGGTCGGTTTTCTGTATGCCAGTTAATGTTTTTCAATTAAAATGGCGTACTTTTGAAACAAAAGGCATACACTTTGAGTGGTGCCGGCCACACCGCACCTCGGATTGATGCGGGTTTGACTCGTACACGTCACATATGACCCAAGGATCGTTGTGCTAAAGTATCGACACAATCCGAATACGTTTGGTCGGTTTTCCGTATGTACTTAAATTGTTGTCCATTTTAAGCAAAAGACAGACACTTTGGGTGGTGGTGGCCACACCGCTCCTCAGATTGAGGCGAAGTTGACTCGTACACGTCACATATGACCCATGGATCGTTGTTCTAAAGTATCGACACAATCCGAATTTGTTTGGTCGGTTTCTCGTATGCCAGTTGATGTATTTCACTTCAAATGACGTCCTTTTGAAACAGAAGACAGACACTTTGAGTGGTGGCGGCCACACCACACCTTGGATTGAGGCGGGGTTGACTCGTACATGTCACATATGACCCATGGATTGTTCTCCTAAAGTTTCAATGGAAACCGAATGCGTTTGGTCAGTTTTCTGTATGTACTTAATTTTTTGTCCATTTTAAGAAAAAGACAGACACTTTGAGTGGTGGCGGCCACACCGCACCTCAGATTGAGGTGGGGTTGACTCGTACACATCACATATGACCCATGGATCGTTGTTCTAAAGTATCAACACAATTCGAATGCGTTTGGTCAGTTTTCCGTATGCCAGTTTATGTATTTCACTTCAAATGACGTCCTTTTGAAATAGAAGACAGACACTTTGAGTGGTGTCAGCCAAACCACGCCTCGGATTGAGGCAGGATTGACTTGTACACGTCACATATGACCCATGGATCATTGTGCTAATGTATCGACACAATCCGAATGCGTTTGGTAGGTTTTCCGTATGTCAGTTGATGTTTTTCAATTAAAATGACGTACTTTTGAAACAAAAGGCAGACACTTTGAGTGGTGCCGGCCACACCGCACCTCGGATTGAGGCGGCGTTGACTCGTACATGTCACATATGACCAATGGATCGTTCCCCTAAAGTTTTAATGGAAACTGAATGCGTTTGGTTGGTTTTCCGTATGTACTTAAATTGTTGTCCATTTTAAGCAAAAGACAGACACTTTGAGTGGTGGTGGCCACACCGCACCTCGGATTGAGGCAGGGTTGACTCGTACACATCACATATGACCAATGGATCATTGTGCTAAAGTATTGACACAATCCGAATGCGTTTGGTCAGTTTTCCGTATTCCAGTTGATGTATTTCACTTCAAATGACGTCCTTTTGAAACAGAAGACAGACACTTTGAGTGGTGGCAGCCACGCCGCATCTTGTATTGAGGCAGGGTTGACTCGTACACGTCACATATGACCCATGGATCGTTTTAATAATGTATCGACACAATCCAAATGCATTTGGTAGGTTTTCCGCATGTCAGTTGATGTTTTTCAATTAAAATGACGTACTTTTGAAACAAAAGGCAGACACTTTGAGTGGTTCCGGCCACACCATGCCTCGGATTGAGGCGGCGTTGACTCGTACACATCACATATGACCCATGTATCGTTCTCTTAAAGTTTCAATGGAAACCGAATGCGTTTTGTCGGTTTTCCGTATGTACTTAAATTTTTGTCCATTTTAAGCAAAAGACAGACACTTTGAGTGGTGGCGGCCACACCACGCCTCAGATTGAGGCGGGGTTGACTCGTACACGTCTCATATGACCCATGGATCGTTGTGCTAAAGTATCGACACAATCCGAATGCGTTTGGTTGGCTTTCCGTATGCCAGTTGATGTATTTCACTTCAAATGACGTCCTTTTGAAATAGAAGACAGACACTTTGAGTGGTGGCGGCCACACCACGCCTCGAATTGAGGCGAGGTTGACTTGTACACGTCACATATGACCCATGGATCATTGTGCTAATGTATCGACACAATCCGAATGCGTTTGGTAGGTTTTCCGTATGTCAGTTGATGTTTTTCAATTAAAATGACGTACTTTTGAAACAAAAGGCAGACACTTTGAGTGGTACCGGCCACACCGTGCCTCGGATTGAGGCAACGTTGACTCGTACACGTCACATATGACCAATGGATCGTTCTCCTGAAGTTTAAATGGTAACTCAATGCGTTTTGTCAGTTTTCCATATGTACTAAAATTGTTGTCCATTTTAAGCAAAAGACAGACACTTTGAGTGGTGGCGGCCACACCGCGCCTCGGATTTAAGCAGGGTTGACTCGTGCACGTCACATATGACCCATGTATCGTTGTGCTAAAGTATGGACACAATCCGAACGCGTTTGGTCGGTTTTCCATATGCCAGTTGATGTATTTCACTTCAAATGATGTCCTTTTGAAACAGAAGACATACACTTTGAGTGGTGGCGGCCACACCACGCCTCAGATTGAGGAGGGGTTGACTTGTACACGTCACATATGACCCATGGATCGTTGTGCTAATGTATCGACACAATCCTAATGCATTTGGTAGGTTTTCCATATGTCAGTTTATGTTTTTCAATTAAATTGACGTACATTTGAAAAAAAAGGCAGACACTTTGAGTGGTGTCGACCACACCACGCCTCGGACTAAGGCAGCATTGACTCGTACACATCACATATGACCCATGGATTGTTCTCCTAAAGTTTCAATGGAAACCAAATGCGTTTGGTTGGTTTTCCGTATGTACTTAAATTGTTGTCCATTTTAAGCAAAAGACAGACACTTTGAGTGGTGTCGACCACACCACACCTCGGATTGAGGCGGTGTTGACTCGTACACATCAGATATGACCCATGGATCGTTGTGCTAAATTATCGACACAATCCGAATGCGTTTGGTCGGTTTTCCGTATGCCAGTTGATGTTTTTCACTTCAAATGACGTCCTTTTGAAACAGAAGACATACACTTTGAGTGGTGGCGACCACATCGCACCTCAGATTGAGGCGGGGTTGACTCGTACACATCACATCTGACCCATTGATCGTTGTGCTAATGTATCGACACAATCTGAATGCGTTTAGTCGGTATTCTGTATGCCAGTTGATGTTTTTCAATTAAAATGACGTACATTTGAAACAAAAGGCAGACACTTTGAGTGGTGCCGGCCACACCGCGCCTCAGATTGAGGAGGGTTTGACTCGTACATGTCACATATGACCCATGGATCGTTGTGCTAAAGTATCGACACAATCCGAATGTGTTTGGTCGGTTTTCTGTATGTACTTAAATTTTTTTCATTTTAAGCAAAAGACAGACACTTTGAGTGGTGGCAGCCACACCACGCCTCAGATTGAGGCGAGGTTGACTCGTACACATCACATATGACCCATGGATTGTTGTGCTAAAGTATCGACACAATCCGAATGCGTTTGGTCGGTTTTCCGTATGCCAGTTGATTTATTTCACTTCAAATGACGTCCTTTTAAAACAGAAGATAGACACTTTGAGTGGTGGCAGCCACACGACGCCTCAGATTGAGGCGGGGTTGACTATTATACGTCACATATGACCCATGGATAGTTCTCCTAAAGTTTCAATGGAAACCGAATGCGTTTGGTCGGTTTTCCATATGTACTTAAATTGTTGTCCATTTTAAGCAAAAGACAGACACTTTGAGTGGTGGCGGCCACACCGCGCCTCAGATTGAGGCGGGGTTGACTCAAACACATCACATATGACCCATGCATCGTTGTGCTAAAGTATAGACACAATCAAAATGATTTTGGTCGGTTTTCCGTATGCCAGTTGATGTTTTTCACTTCAAATGACGTCCTTTTGAAACAGAAGACATACACTTTGAGTGGTGGAGGCCACACCGCACCTCGGATCGAGGCGGGGATGAATCGTACACGTCACATATGTCCCAGGGATCGTTCTCCTAATGTTTCAATGGGAACTGAATGTGTTTGGATGGTTTTCCGTATGTACTTAAATTGTTGTCCATTTTAAGCCAAAGACAGACACTTTGAGTGGTTGCGGCCACACCACCCCTCGGATTGAGGTGGGGTTGACTCGTACACGTCACATATGACCCATGGATCGTTGTGCTAAAGTATCGACACAATCCGAATGTGTTTGGTCGGTTTTCTGTATGCCAGTTGATGTTTTTCACTTTAAATGACGTCCTTTTGAAATAGAAGACATACACTTTGAGTGGTGGCGGCCGCACCGTGCCTCGAATTGAGGAGGGGTTGACTCGTACACGTCACATATGACCCATGGATCGTTGTGCTAATGTATCGACACAATCCGAATGCGTTTGGTCAGTTTTCTGTATGTACTTAAAATGTTTTCCATTTTATGAGAATCCTTTGTGCGTGGGGTTGTTTGGGGTCCAAGGAAGAGGGTGGGGGGGCCGTCCGTGGGGCTGTCTGGGGGGCTGTCCGGGGGGCTATCTGGGGTACAGGGAGGAGGGTGGGGGGGCTATGCGGGGGCTGTCCGGGGGGTGTTCGGGGGGTTGTCCGGGGTCCAAGGAGGAGGTTGGCGGGGCTGTCTGGGGGCTGTTCGGGGGGCTGTATGGGGTCTAGGGAGGAGGGTGGGGGGGGTGTCTGGGGGGCTGTTCGGGGGGATGTCCGGGGGATGTCCGGGGCTATTCGGGGGTTGTATGGGGTCTAAGGATGAGGGTGGGGGGCTGTCTGGGGGGCTGTCTGGGGGGTTCTTCGGGGTCCAGGGAGGAGGGTGGGGGTGCTGTCCGGGGGGCTGTCTTGGGGGCTGTCCGGCGGGGCTATCCAGGGTCCAAGAAGGAGGGTGGGGGGTTGTCCAGGGTCCAGGAAGGATGGGGGTTCCCAAACACACAACCACTAAAAGACAACAATATCCATAAAAACAGATAATATATAAAAATAACTCAACTCCAATACTATACTACGAGTCTAGATAAAACCAACAACTAGAATAGATTAAATATCAAATCTTAGTAATATCTGTCAAAAATGTAATGGATCAACTTGTCCCACATCACCATCACCATCATCACCACCACCATCATCACCCTCGTCCTCGTCCCCATCATCGTCCACACCCTCCTCCTCGTCCTCTCCCTCCTCCTCACCCTCACCACCCACCTCGCCCTCCTCCTCTCCCTCCTCTTCCGCGTCAAACTCCTCACCAGCATCATCGTCAAGCTGTACATCTTCTTGACCACCACTAGAACTGCCACCTGGTGCACCGTATATAGAACGTATCGAAGACATATACTCATCAAAAGATGGGCTGGCCTCTTCATGAAGTGTAGGACGTAGAACTTCAATAAATTTCATAAATGCACTGTTTTCCCTAGCAGACTATTCTTCCGTCTCTGTGGCCCTTTTCTCGGCCTGTTCTGCCTATGCCCTAACTTTCTGCAGCTCGGTGGCACTATAGCTCGTACCTGAGGAGGGCCAATACCTCGTCGGGGCTATCCTAGGTCGGCAGCGTACTCTGCCAAAATGCTCCTCTCCCAACACCTGATGTAAGTGATTTGTTGGCCCAAAATTGTCTGGTTCTTGGGAATCAAGGGCTTCTAAAGCATCCTTTTACAAATATAAATATATCATTAAGTTACAAAATAGATATTAAAAAATAAATTCAACAGATTAAAACTTACAATCTGCTACTGAGTCGCTTCGTTGACGACACTTCCATCCTTTTTTCGTCTACTCGAGCAAAACAGTTTTGCTCGAGGCACACTTCCTTCAATATTTTGTATTTTCCTCTACAATGACATTGAAAACTAAAGTTATATGAAACCTTTAGCAAAATATTAAATAATTGAAGAGTCAAAAGAAAGTGTAAGTCGTAAAGAAAACTTATAAAGAATTGTTATACCTGATTCCTCTCATGATCAGGCATCGTAGTGCGTCCTAGTGTGTGGATGTATTTTTTTGCATCAATGTTCTTTTTATTTTTTTCCAGATGATTCCTAAATAAAATTCAAAAATTCAACAGATAGTATTAATGAAAAACATGAATGTTATTATTTAAATACCTCAAATGTTATTAATACCTTAAACTGGGTACTCGTCCAATGAGTAATCATCTGATGATACTGCTCTATAGGACAATCATCCACAACTGGTACCACCTCTAACTCAGTGCCAACTCTAGCACGCCAGTCCATATCCAACTCATGCTTGTAGGCTCTCCAAATCTCTCCTAAATCCTTTAGACGTTCCGATCGTGCACCCTCACCATCGGGAAAATTAAATCGAATCGGAAAACAAAATATTAATTCATATAAATACAAAAATAATTCATGGAATTAAATAGAACAGATTTTTTTACCCATATCTCTGCCCAAGCTCTATCCTTGACCTCATGCGGCAAATGTCTCCATGATAGCGGGCTGACGGGAATGATGTCGGAGTATTTGGCAAGCGTCACCAAAAAACTCCGACATTGCTGCCCTGTTTTCTCAACCATTTGGTTGTCTTCATTATAATCCACCATAACCTGTGTGTGGCGGTTCCACACCAAACTCATGCATGTATGCCCCCACCCACGCCTCCTGTCAGTAGATGTATCTATCATGAAAGAAAAACAAATATTTTATCAGAACATGTTATAATGAAAATAAATATTTCAATAAAAATTTGTTAGGGTTCTATAAATATACCTGTGCCGGTCTGTTCGCTGAGTGCCGCTGGATCCACAAAAACTGATGGAACAACCTGTGGTGGAATGGTAGTCGAAGACGATGGAATATAGAATCTCGGAGATACAGAAGTAGAAGGAAAAAAAGATGGGACAGCTGTCTGATCGGATGCTGACTGAGGAGTGGGAATCATCATGGGATGTGAAGATGATGGGCTAGAAGATGCAGAAGGTAGCGAAAACATGGGAGGCCTAAATATCCCGTGTGTCTCTAACGACACACCAGGATCAGAATGTGGGAAGGATGACATGTCAGTGGGAGGGGCAGGGTCTAGTCGGGTACGCGCAGCTGCTCGTCCACCTCTAGTACGAACCCTCCTCGTACCACCAGCCTGAGTACTAGGACCAGTACTAGGATCCTCATCGAATAACTATCAACGTATAGGTGGATCCTAAAAAAATGTTTACAAAAAAATTAATCACATGACATTATATATTCTTTAAATATATCAATTTGAAATAAAGTACTCACTGTAGGCACTAATGGTGGAACGCCCATCTCCGTCATTCAACGATTGTTCTCCATCATTTTTTTCCTTTTCTCCCTTCAATTGTCTTAATTTCCTGATTTTGAAAAAAAATATGTAATTAATTAGAAAAAGAAAACTAATGTGTAACCCAAAAAATGCAATTCAAATAAAATTGCAACCAATAAACATTGAAAATTCACATAATGGTCAATTAAGCTATCAATTGTTTTAGAAGATCTTGAATGGATTTAATAAATCATACAAGTTGTAATGTTCACCAAGTTAGAAATATTGTTTGACTATGTTTGAATAAAATTCAATTACAAATTAGAAAATTCAATTCAAATAAAACTGCAACCAATAAACATTGAAAATTCACATAACGGTCAAGTCCGCTATCAATTGTTTTAGAAGATCTTGAATGGATTTAATAAATAATACAAGTTGTAATGTTCACCAAGTTAGAAATATGTTTGACTATGTTTGAATACAGTTCAATTCCAAATTAGAAAATGCAATTCAAATAAAACTGCAACCAATAAACATTGAAAATTCACATAACGGTCAAGTCAGCTAAAACATATTTGTGATCAATACTAAATCAATTTGAATATTACAAACCTTAACAACCCAACTCGAGGTAAACCAAAAGAATTGAGAACATGGATGAATGATTCTATATATTTTCAACCACAACTTCAGGTTCACAATCAACTCTGACAATTGAGCAATTTGATTCATCAAAAGAAATAAATTGATTGGTTCCAATGGCACTAGGGACAGGGTCAATTCCATCATCACCATCATCAAAAATATGTCTTGGAATTACTTAAACTATGACACCAAATTCAGGTCGAAGTTGGTCTTTGACATAAAAAACTTGTTTGGCCATTGATGCCAACACATATAGTTCTTCGGTAGCAAGAGTGCGAGTCATATTAATTACTCGAAATCCACAATCATCAATAAATGTTCCATGTCTCATCATCGAATCAAACCAATGGAATTTCATCATTGTGACTCGTCCATGAGAGTAATAATCCAATATTATTATTTTCTCAACAACTCCATAATAACCCACATTTTCAAATTGCGGTCTACTATCTGATGCACTGGCATAACAATATGTTGTGGCAGTAACCATAACACCATTATGTTGTGTTCTCATGTTTTTTTCTCGTTCAGTGACAATAAATTTTTACTCATTTACAGTCACGAACCACAGTATTAGGACCAAAATCCAAAGCTCTTATTTCCTCAGAGACAGAGTCAGTAGACAAACTCAATACCTACAATATAAATGACTATTAAAGTTAATTAAATATTGATATAATTATTTTAAACATTAATTTTTTTATACTTTCAATTTTAACCAAGTAGAAAACTCTTTGATATTGAAAGTCTCTATCCTTCTCAAAGATAAAGAACGATGCTTCCTATTTATCATTGTTTTATGTTCCCTGTAGATAAAAAGTATTAATAGTTTAACAGATATATATGTAAGATATACATAATCAATTTAGTTACCTGATATATTCATCGAAAAAATCACAGTTGAACAAAACTGTGCGATGTGCCATCTCCCACTCTTCATGGCTTAATGTTTTCAATGTATATGATCCCGGAATTCCTCCTGTTTGAGGAAGTGATGGAAAACTGGGTTAAATTTTCTCATACTGTTCTTCTTCATTTCTCATTGGTTTGTTCAATATTGTAGTAATATTAGAAAAATACATCGAGCAGAAATCCATACATTCTTGAGCCAAGTAACCGTTCATGATAGAACCTTCGGGATGATTTCTGTTTTTGACATAAGACTTTAATGTGAACATATTTCTTTCAGTTGGATACATCCAATGAAAACAAACAGGTCCTCTGGGAAGTATTTCAGTGGGAATATGGATAGTCAGATTCAGCATGCATGTGAAAAATGATGGAGGAAATATTTTCTCCAACTCACACAAAAATAATGGGGCATCTCTAAATTTTTTTTGAAAGAAAGACTTGGACAACTTTTTTGCACAGAGACCTCTAAAAAAATGGCACAACCGAATAACAACTACCCTTACATTATTGGACAAAAGATGATGGATTTCTATTGGAAGCAACTCATACAATAGAACTTGATAATCATGAGTCTTCAAAGATTTTAGTTTCAACTATCTTCTGTTGACCCGTGTAGATATGTTGCTTGAATAGCCATTAGGAACTCTAATAGTCTCTAATACTTCCAGAAATTGTTTTTTTCCGCAGGTGTCATCACATAAGAAGCACATGGAAGTTGCCATTTATTTTCACTGATACGTACAGGATGCAATTCTGGTCTGATGCCCCAATCCACCAAGTCACGCCGAGATCGTAAATCATCTTTTGTCTTCCCCTTGACATTTAGAAGAACTGAAAGCAACATTTCACATATATTCTTTTCAATATGCATTATGTCTAAGAAATGACATAAAAAATTGGTTGACCAATAAGGAAAATCAAAAAACAGATTCTTCTTCCTCCAATTGTAACAGGTTTCAGTGGAAACATTCTTTCTCTTTCTAGATTTCATTTGACCCTTCCCGAATAAAAAACTTAAATATTCCAATTCATTAAGCACGTCAGTTCCAGACATTTGCTGAGGTGGATCATTGGTCTCTATGGTATTATCAAATCTTCGACGATTCATTCTATATGGATGATTCTTTGGAAAGAATTGTCGATGTCCCATAAAACTGAAACTACAACGATGTTTCAGTCTTCTAGATCGTGTATTCTTCATACAAACTGGACATGAAAGTTTTCCCTTCGTGCTCCATCCAGACATCATTGCATAAGCCAGAAAATCATTGATCGTCCACATAAGCGCAACATGCATCTGAAATATGTCTTTCTAACATGCATCGTATGTGCGCACACCCACATCCCAAAGAAGTTTCAACTCTTTTATTAAAGGTTTCATGTATACATCAATATCAATGCCGGGATCAGAAGGACCAAATATGAGTATACTCATGAAAGTGAAAGGTTTTTTCATACAAAACTGTGGGGGAAGATTATAAATGTGTATAAAAACTGGCCATGTGCTGTGCGAAGTAAGCATATGCCCAAACGGATTAAAACCGTCGCATGAATGGCCCAGCCTCACATTACGCACGTCAGCTACAAAATCAGGATGTCGAGCATCAAATCTCTACCATGAAAATCCATCTGCAGGATGAACTAACTCATCATTAGTCTTCTTTCTCTTGGTATCATGCCATCTCATTTTTATTGATATGTCATCAAACATAAAATGATTTTTAAGTCTGGGGATCAATGGAAAGTGCCACATTACTTTTTTTGGAACGCGGTATGGTGTTCCATTAGATTTTGTCTTCCAGAAGGATGCGCCACATTTTATAAAATCATTTCATTCAGCGGTTTCCTCCCAGAATATACTGCAATCTTTCGGGCAAGCATAAATTTTATTTCTTGAAAATACAAGTTCCTCAACTAACTTCCATGCCATATAGTGGTTTGAGGGAATATCTGCATCATCTGGAAGTAAATCCTTCAAGAGGGTACGAATGTAATCGATTGCGGTATTAGAAATTCCATACATAGTTTTCCCATGAAACAATCGGATTAAAAATTACAGCTTTTTCATTTTATCACATTGTCGATATACTGGAGTCGTGGTAGCATCATTCAATTTTTTCACCCTATCAATACCATCTTTTTCACTACATGCATCAACTGTCCTCATATCGATGTCTTCTTGAGTCGAAATCCTTTCTTTTTCAGGATGATGAATAAACGGAAACCGATCATCTATCAAATTATCCATTCCAGTCCTTTCATTTCGATCATCACCAATTTGAGATTTCATTTTCTCCTCATTGTGATACCACACAAAGTAGTTTGCTTGAAAACCATTTTTGGTTATGTGGTAGCTGACTTCTTCACGGCTCAACCAAGGTCTACCAACACAATTGGAACATGGGCAGTGTATGCGACCACTATCTGAAGCATTGTGAAATGCAAAATCTATAAAGCTCTCCAAATTGTTTTGAAAATCGCTTCAGATCCGATCAGTTTCATACATACAACTTCTGTCCATTCTGTAAAAAGAATTTATATAAGTCATTTTGTCATAAACAATTCAATAGGATTGAACTTTAATAAAAAATACATTTAAGTAAATGATAAAGGAAGAAAATAGTCAAGGTATCAACTACACATGTGAAAAAAACATACAAATGTGTTATTGAAAAAATGTAAAACCAATAAGAAATTAATGTGTTATATCACATCACAGCATGCCTCATCCCATAACCATATTAGTAGGGTATCATGAACATGAATAACATCAACCTTGTGCCATCCTCCTACCCTACATGACCCCAACCACATGCCACATCTTATTATAGCCTTATCACATCACACCTCACCGGAAAACACTAGGGAAATCATTGTACATCTCACCTGAAGACACATGGACAATCACATCGCATCTTGCCTAAAAACACATGGTCAATCACTTTTGAAGGAAGATTAGGGAAGACATGGTAGTTATCCAACCATATAACCACCATCCTAGATATTAGAAAAAATACCCATAACTCAAAACCACTGATCATTGGTATGTTTATCCAACTCTGGTTGGGTATGTGTAGAAATAACATAAAAATACATGATATATAGATAGCACAAAATACTCAACCTATGGGTTCACATTAACTACATAATCACACACTTCACTACTACCATAAAACACATAAACCACACCACCACCACACAAGACGCATAGCATTTCTCACTTTCATTTATAAGCCACTTCATTCACACTTACATTTTCCATTCATTTAATGTTAAATTAATTAAATCCATTTACCACACATCCATTTCTATTCTATCTCATTTATTTAATATCTTTTTTTTTGGTTTCAACAGCATAATTTATTCCATAGATAACCAGGAAACTAATTAAACCACCACACAATAACTCACCATCTCACAATAACCATCGACACCATGTTACATCGACCAACCATCACACCAAAACAACCACATATCACAACAAAAATATTGCACATCACAAACCACCGCACAACCAAAACCACCGCACAACCAAAACTATGAATCTTTAAAATTAGAACACAATAAAGAGACACCGTGCCCTTATAAATGTAAATGTGTAATGAAAACATTAATTGGACATACACCGATATAGGGATTTGACTACACAATTTGTGGAACAATCATAAATTTTTACAGAAACCCTAAAATTTGGGAATTAGGAAATCATTCGTAGAAGTATATTATTTATAACAGGTGGAACTAAAATATAGGAATCTAACCTGGTGGCTGGTGATTTGATAGAAGATGTGGGGATTGGGAAGTGATTCTGCCGAGGAATCGCTTCTGGAGAGCTTATGGAGATGAGCGGAAGGCTCTGGATCCGCTTCTGAATCGCGGGGAGGCCGCTTCTAGCATTGGGGGATTTGGTGGTTTTTTCCCAACGGTTCATAAAAACCGTTGGGAAAAACCAGTCTTTCCCAATGGTTTCATAAAACCGTTGGGAAAAATAAGTTTTTCCCACCTTTTCCCAACGGTTTTATGAAACCGTTGGGAAAGACTGATTTTTCTCCACTTTTCCCAACGGTTTCATAAAACCATTGAGAAAAGTATCTTATAAAAGGTATTTTCCAATGTTTTATATAAACCGTTGGAAAAGACAGAAAATACCAACAGTTTCTTTGAACCATTGGTAAACAACTATTGAGAAAACTCCCATTTCCAGTAGTGTAAATTAATCCAGATGGCATAATTGAGTAGATTTTCACTCTTGTGTGACTTATTTAAACCAGTTTATACCATTTACATAAAATTTTGGGTTTTTATCATGAACCACCCCTGTTAGTAACCCTCTTAGGCCAATGTAATGAAAATATTGGCACTAGAGGCCCACCTCTAATAGGCCCAAGATTAGCAACTAACACCAAGGGTATAAAGTATATAGATTGGAGGAGTTACCCTCATAAATCCTAAGAGAATTATTATTACTATAAATAAAAATAAAATATAAAATAAAATATTCCCCAAAATTTTCCCACAATTTTTGAATATGGAATACAATACTATGTATCTAATTGAAAAAATACCAATAGAACTCCTAAATAGAAACTCAAAATACAACTCCAAGTTCTAAGCTTGTAATGTCGAGATGGATTTCCAAACTCATCATGGAAACCCAAAAAATTATATATATATATATATATATATATATATGGGGGGTGAGAATAAATGTATAATGAGTGGGATTAAACTCAATAACTCTTATTAAAATATAAGAAAATTATACCAATTTTATAATGAATAAAATGTATAATCAATATGAACCTACCTTGGTCAATTACCAACCAACCTAACCAAGGTTCCCTAACCAAATATCACATCCATGTGTATTTTAATAGTATGGAATAATATAATAAATTTGTACCCTAATCATTTACATACTATTTTTTCACTATCACCCAAACATTAAACATATTCTTCTCCCAATCCCCTCCATAATTATTCCACAACACATATTATCTTATACCACAAACATAGAAAATTCTATAGACATATCATTATCATAATAAAAAATATACTACAATATATAATTTCTTATCTATACATAATTTGTTCACTATTATTGGGTATAATTAACTTTAATTACATTAACCTCATTCCCTATCCCTACAATGGATGATCCCTATCAGAACTAAAAACACCAACAGACCACATCGTATTCCAATAAACCAGCAGATAAAATATATAATTATATATACCTTGGTGCATTATATCACATAATAAAAAATGAATGGATTATGGGGATGGCAGAGTAGTCTTACATATATTACCTCACCAACCATTATGTTTAGTAAAAAAAAATTGAAAAAAAACATTTGGGCCTCAGTATTATTATCTGACTTGGTAGGCATGTGTATGAAATCAGAAGAAATTAACTCAGATAATTCAATAACACCAAAGGAAAAACTAGAAAATCCATACTAAAATACTAATTTCATATCCCATAAACATCATCGTATCCCAATATCAACACACTACCAATGTTTCCAACCATAACACACATAAAAACATCATTTTCTATAAAAAAACATCAACCGATACCGTGACAAATTTTACATTAATTGACATAATTTAACACATTACCAATTTTTTATTACAAAACAAATAATATTAAATGTCTAATTCAATTCTAAACTAATAAATACATCATAAAATTTTATTTCAACAATTAACAATTCATTTCATACATACATATTTCATTTATATCCATGATTTAATTAAATTATATCCATATAATTTTCTATGTTAATCATTACTAGTTATTTTTCACTATTATTGGGAAAAAATAAAATACTAGAACATAAATCAGCAATGTCATTTCTCTTCAACAATATCGAGACTTGTTACTTCCAACCATGGGAAAGGTAGTCATCACCCCACTACAAAATCTAAACCAATAACATAAGAACAACACATCAGTGACCATCACTGCTCAATCCAACCAATGGAAACCTCACTTACCAACTCATAAAAATACCCCTAAGAAATTTATTCCCACTCACATGGAAGCATAATTCACAAACATAATACCAATCATGGTAACATTATAGTATAAAAAAATTATTTATAAACAATTTTTTAATTCTCTTTTAAAGCATGATTTAATATTATTTCAATATATTTTTCCTGAAAAATATTAATTCAATTAAAATAATTTACATAAATAGTATATTTATTATGTAAATTATTAACAATTTAAAAAATATTTTTACAATTGTGAAATCACTATCTTGAAAATCAAATCTTAACATCACAATCATTTTTGGCAATGAGAGTAAACAATCTTCAACAAATGATATATATCTTGGATAATAATATTACCATTTGAGTCACTGCATACCATTCATTTTCATTAGTCTAATTCGTTATATTTATTATTTTTATCTATACCATCCTCCTAAAGAATGAAAATCTAGGATTTTTCAATATTATATATAAAATAGAATAGAGTTCGAGAATACCCAACCTCAAAAAGTGATTTAAAAATATTATATAAGACAAAGATAAGAATGATATGAGAAAAATAGCAAACCCGTGCATGATAAACCCAAATAAACCGATATTACAAAAAGTTTTCATCAAAAGAGAATCCCCAAAATAATCCAAATCCAATTGACAATACTTGTGAGCATTAACAATAGAGTAAATCTGGAAATTAAGAATAAATGAAAGGTAAATAATCTTATATAACTATCGATAATTCTATCAAATATGAGGATCAAAACTAATCAAATATATTAACATATCTATAAAAAACTATAATGATTTCCAAATAGTAGATGGATTAAAATCTGGAGGAATGAAATTAGAAGGGGTAGTGTATTTATAACCATGTTAGAAAACACAAAACCATGAAACAATGGGAGTGGGGCTATTCCATAATGGGTTTGAGTAAAAAAATCCCATAAATCATATCATGTTTAATGCTAATATTCTATAAAACGGAGGTGGAACCGTGTTGTATAGATAATATCCATATCAAATTGTCTCTTAAGGGGAAGAAAATCCAAAATCCATCACCCAAATACTACATTGTAGTGGAAATAACTAATACATAATCTTCTATAATCTCTCTAAATCGATAAATCCTCATACCTAGTACACAAAAAACCCATATGACTATGATGTAGGGACCATAAAAACTACAGATCTATAAATATCTACCCCTAAGGTTCCCACACCATATCCAAGACAAACATGCTACAACCAAGATTCTGAATTACCTTATATGGAATATCATAGTCACCATGTCACTGTGATTCTTATAAGAACATCATGACCGAATTAAAACTCAAGGCCTCGACACTGTAGCTAATTCATCACACCAAAAAACTAACCCCAACTATAATATCATCTTAAACTACACCTTTAATTATCTAAACCTCCTCCCAAAATATCTAATACATAAAAAAAGTTATTGGATGAAAAAGATGGATTTATTATATTAGATAACTCTCAAATTATTCTATTCCTTGATTGTGAAAACCAAACCCAAATGGAAAACCACATACATAAAAAACCAATATCTACCCAAAACATTAAACCATGAAAACAATTCCAAATTCAATCAAATCAGGAAAATTATTGCACATCAATGTATATTAATCCAACATACACTCTTCTATTCCACTATGCCTCCACAAAACTCAAACCAATTGTATAAAATTCCCATGAAAAAATTTTCTTTGTTATCCTGAATCTTGTCTGGTCACTTCACATATTAGACACCATAATCAATATCCAACACTATCCATTTAATGTTATGAGAATATTTTAAAAGATATAATCAGATATATGACACAAGAAATACATTGTGGATCAGATCCATCTACAGTGGATGTTCCTACTGATAGTCCTAACCACAAAAACACTTCAAAAAATCAAAAGTACTAGTAAGCTGGGGAATATATTACTCCCTTTGTAAAACTTATTCTTCAAACAATTCATTGAAACTATCAATTAAACATGAACATCAATTTCTAATACTAGAGGTATCATCATCTGATTTACATAATAATTCTAATGATCTTTTCCCACCCCCATTCACTCCTAAATTATCTAAATATTCTTAGTCATACGTGGAATCATATCTGGCCAATAGATTTTCAACTCCCAACCCTAAATTTAGAATAAAAGATATCGATAGGGTAACCCATACAATTCATAAAAATGGTCCATACTAATGAAAATGTTTTAGCTATTATTTTATACAAACAAAACTAAGGGGGAAGTCTGCACCCATGATCCACTGAAAATTAAAACACATGCTCGCAACATAATCATCATTGTATGAATAATCCCTTAATATGTCTATTTTTTAAGGGTGGAAAGTAGTAATGAGATAGAGTATGGAACCAAAAGTAAACTAGGGACCTACCCAAAACCATGAGATCAAACCAGGGCACCGATCAGTTATGATGGTCCCCAATATACCATGAAGCCATACCACCTCAACCACACACTATCTAACAAAAAAACATAATAAAACCCATCTACCATTAACTAGTAGAACAAATTATCAATCATTAGGAGGTTTTATTTTTTCTTTACCATCACCTAATTCATCCATTTGTAGTTTACCCCCAACATCTTACCACCTTCCACATATTTAGTGAAAAAAACCAGAGTACACCGTGAAGGTATACTAAGTTGAATAGAACCCTTTTGAATCAAATATTGGGTATGTATATGTAACTATAGCATCTTGAAAGATTTCATCTGATAGAGATACATTAATAGAACTACCTTATGAAATAAATCAATAACCATGTGCATAGAATACAACTACTTTATTCCAATAATGATATAATACAAATATATCAAAGGAAAAAAAATCCCCAATTGAATGATATTTTCCTATTATTAGATCAAAACCTTCAATATGACTTTTTTCCTTTTCAAATAGAAGAGTCAACACTAGGGGTACTAGAATCCATTTTACTTTGAGTCCTAATGGATGTAAAAAGGAAGTTGAAATAATTTTTTTTGATACTATTGAATATAAAAAAGAATAATCTAGGAAAAAATATAAATTGATGGTACCTCATAAGATCTCTCCTTCATCCTGTACTAAGAAATTTATAACATGAAACTGTCTATGTTTAACTCCTCTTCCTCATCACTTACAACCACTTCCACAAAAAGGGTCAACCTTATGTCCTTGAGGATGGGTTACATTATTTGGATGAACTATATGGACTATATATCCTATTAGTGTAACATAGCAATATATTTCTTTATTATAATTAAATATTAAAGAAACTAATACTTTTTTGAATAACAACCAACCACTGATGCCACACTAATCCCTAAGGATGGCTGAACACAGAAATCGTTAATGAAGACACCTTATAAAAGAAAAAAATGGTACAAAAATCGTGGTAGGAAAAAAAGAACTCTTGGACCTAGATAAATGAGATGAAATATTATGAGGTTGATACCCCACCAATAAGAACCTAAATGGTCTGGATACCTTAGTTTTTATTCTTACACATATACTTCTTGAAGAAATCTAATAACACCCATATCATGATAACACTAGTCGAGCCTGAATTCTCTCAAGGACATAAACATTCTTATGATCCCCCAAATATATTGTAAAAATAAATATTGAGACTATATAATTAATAATATGATATATCATATAACACCCCAATGTATTTTATTTAAAATAAACACGAGGTATTCGATAGTTTTCTAAAATGAAAACTCGCGTCTAAATATACGATGACATAATAATCCTATATAACAAAGAGGTTTTATTATAAAGTATGAATAAAAATAAAAACATTAAAAAAATATGTACAAATTTTTTAAATAATAAAAATTTATAGATTAATTAATAATAAATAAATAATTATTTTTATTAGTCATTTTATTCTTCAAAAACATGCTTTCTTCAGAAATGTTTTTTCTTCATTTTTCATACAGGGACTATAATTAATTTATACAATTTTTGGAGATTTTATTTAGTTAATTAATATAATTTTGTAAATTATAATTTCTATATTATCATAGGATGTTTTTTTAATATTTTTCTTAGATGTTTTGTTATCCAATGAATAGTGTAAAACACAATTTTTTTTTGTAAAAATATCATTTGTGTTCAAAAAATCGACAAATTAAAAAGTTTGTTTTTCAATATTATATTAAAGTAAAATAAATATCATTTAATTATAAATGATACAATTAATTATATAGTAATCATATTTATAAATTATTTTTAATTAAATTTCATTTCTTGGCTTAAAAATACATTTTTCTGAAAAATATATTTACACATGCAATGAATTAATGTCTTAATAAATTAAATTAATTTACATTTATTAATGGTTTTTATTAAATTTATAGATTTTATAATTAATAAAATATTTTAAAATTAATCTTATTTTTCTAAAAGCTAAATAATTTGATTAAATTCAGTTTTACACAAAAACGTATTTTTTAAAATAAATTTTCGTTGAGTTTTTATCACTTATTGAAATTTTACATTTTCCAAATATAGAAATTGAATCTGGAAAAATGGATTTATTATTTTAAATATGGGTAATTAATATAATATAACACATCTCACTTAATTTTTTTCTATAATTAAAATTAAAAGTTGTAAAATTTTATTACCACGACTCGGGATAAAACATGATTACCTAGGGGAGGGGTTAAACTAAGAGATTAGGGTAAAAGAACAACACAAAGTTTTATAATTATTATTATTTTAGAAGAATTTGAATATATATTTTATTAACAATAATTTTTTGGAAATCTTTTCCACTTTCTTAGGAAATTGACCTCTTATTATTGAAATCTTTTATTAAATTCCTTGTGTGTCCCTCCCCTCACTTATAAAGGGGAACCACTATGCCTCCCTTATTAACATAATTTGAGCCTCACAAATTGTAAAATATATAATCTAAAACCTTCTATTATTATTTACCTTTATCTTAGATTTTATTTTCTTCTCTTAAGACTAATATTTCATGGAATAGGTTGTAAACCAAAGGTAGTCTCTCTCGAAGAGGTATAAATTTTAACCAAAATCATTCAATTCTATTTGTTATTCCATAAAATATATACCTATTGAATATATTATAACTTGATGACTATAGTTTATAAATATATCTAGATTTTATTATGATGATGAGGCAACCCTTTACCCTCAACCTTTCTATCAAATGGGAAATGAAAGTATCGCTCATTTGTACGTGAGGACTACTACCGCCATATAGAAATAAGATTCATTTTCCATTACTATATTTTTTAATTGTTTATTATACTAAATTTAAGGAATAAATATTTTATTTATGATATTATAATGAGTTTGGTTATGTGAATTATTAATTACCTTTATTTCATTCTATCCATTTAAAAGCTAGAAAACATTACCCGTGCGTACATACGAATTGTTGTCTCCACCAAGTGATGCAATTAATTTTTATTCACCAATATATATGAAGGGTTTTAAAATAATATATAATTATTAAATATAATAAACAAGAAATTATTATTTTCTATATATGATGGAACCATGATAAATATAAGGACCATAACCAAAGAATGAAAACAACATGGAAAATAAAACAATTAACACCTTTAAATGATGATTTTAATAATTAATTATTAATAAATCAATATTTCTGTTTGGTCCAAAAGGCTGAATACCCTAAGAGGGGGGGGGGGTGAATCAGGGTATGACTAATTTAAAATTAACAACCGTTATGATCTTGTTTCTCTGTTAAGAAAAACACTCTTCTATCTCTTTCATGTTGTACAATATAAACAGAAAGTAAAGGAAGCACATGACACAACAATTTTACTTGGTTCACCGCTATGGGCTACTTCCAAGGAGCATACACCGAAAAGTTTCCGGTCATACCAAATTCCACTATACTTCACTAGCTGCGGATTACAATGTTCAGGTACAGTCACTCTGCCCCAGGCTCACTCCCTTTTCAAGGTTTAGGGTCAGCTCATTGCTTTCCCAAGGGTCACTCCCTATTTCTCTCTCTCTGGCTCACTACTGGTGGAGAGGATCACCTTATTCCTCTTCCTAATCTCACTTCTCTGGAAGGGAATCCACTCAAAGTTTATAGACCTGTAGGTCTCTTCATTATCACTAATGAACGCATCCTCAACTGTTGATAGATGTTCTCTTGAATTCCAACTTTCATACACTGATGAATACCTCTTTGCCTCTTAACCACTGGGCAATTCCTTTGGAAAAACCTTCGAAAAGAACCATACTTCTCTAGGCTCCCAATTTCATGAAGCTCAAACAGGCCTTCGCGAAGCTCCTGCCTTTTCACGAAGCACTACCATGAAGCACTACTGTGAAGATCAAGTCGTTGCAGAGAAACTTCCCTCGCGAAGCTCACTAAGTGAACATGGAGCCTGCAACTTTCGCGGAGCTACAATAGCCGCCGTAGATATCTTCTTTCGCGAAGCACACAGGATACGCGAACTACCTTCTCGAACCGAGAACAAATTATTTTCTCTGAATATTCTCTCTGATTCTCTCGAGGGGGTCGACCTGTATTTATAGGCGATTCCACCGACCCTCGACCCTTCCACGTGAATTCAACTCCACGTCATCTAAAATCATGAAGCTCCGAAGTTTCCGCCGGAATTCTGTCTAAATCGCGAAGCACCACGTCAATTTTCTGACCGCGGAGCTCGTCGTAATCACGGAGCATCACCGTCAACATTCCATCGCACCTTCTTCGCGAAGCTCCCTCGCAAATCCCTTCACCGCCGTGATGCGCTTCAACTCTACTGTTCGCGAAGCTTTGATGTAATCGCGAAGCATCATCACCTCCATTTTTCTGGTCTTCACGAAATCTAATCCATGCATCCTCTCTTCGCGAAACTCATGCCTTTTCCATATAAAAATATGATCTTCATGGAAATCCTATTTTGTACTGCCTCCAGATTGTCCTTTACTTTTTCATCGTTCTTTGTCAACATGGATTGTCAATAACTTCTCTGTAACTCGACAATTCTCCATGGAAACCTGCCTTGTCAACAAACACAACCAACCCAAAAATACTGCAATATTACCTTGAGGGATTTTTGCCCAACAGTTTAAATGTTATAAGGGGAACATATATGATATTATAGGTATTAATATAGTTATTTTATATAACTATAATAATTTTAAATTTATTATATATAAGTTTTAGGTGCTTAAAAATCAATATAAACACGAGGTAAGGGTTTTATGGTACAATATAACATTTTTACATGGGTTGTTTATGCTTAAATTTTTTATGATGAAATTACCTGATAAATACCTCAAAAATATCATTTATTATACAATTATATATTTATTTCTATATATTACATGTTTTTTTATTTTACTCTCATTAAATTATGAAAATACCAAATTGATGTTTTAAAGTAAAACCAAATTTGTTTCTCTCTTCACCCATGAATATTTTTCTTCCATATCTATAATTTGTTTAAAATATTTTAAAAAAGTTTTTACCTATCACAAATTACTCAATAAATTCATTTTTACTAATACTTTACTTTCTATAAAAAATTTTGTAATGAAACTACTTGTATTTTCTACTCTGTTACTTTTTACTTTTTATGGAAAATGTGAAAGTAATATTTATTTTCACATATACCACAACAATTAATTTTTCCACCACCATGAATAATATCCTCTATAAATATTATGTTAAAACTTTCTTTTTTTTTCAAATAAATGTTTTCCATATTATTTAGTTTGTTTTTATATTTTAAATAAGTTACTTCAAAATGAAATGGGTATTTTCCACAAGAAATGTTCCAGTGAACCTTTAAATTTATTTTTTTATATAAAAAATTCCATTAGTGTTTATTATAATATATTTGGGACATGATCATATTTTACCATATTTATTCTTTCTCTATACGATTTATGATCTTGATGAAAAAAATATTTGTGAAACCCATTTTATTTTCCATGAGTTATGATTTAATGATGTTATAAATGTTTTAATGATCTTATGAAAAACATATGAATGTATTATTTTTATTTGATAGGTGATTCCATTATACCTCTCTAATTAATTGGGTAACTACTAATGTTTTATGATATCAAAGGGTGAACGAGAGGTTATCCTAATCCCAAAGAGGGAACACATGTGGTTATTACAAGACCCAAATATGTACATGTGTGGTTAGGGCAAGCCTAACATGTGATGAATGTATTGTTGGGTAGACCTAACAAAATATTTCTATAATTGTGATTATTCCACTCCCTTTTCCATTATTTTTTTACATGATCTTTTGTCATACTTATTCTCCCCTGGATCATGTTCTTTTAGTCTTTAATTATACATTTCTTATGAACTTCTAAGCTTTATATCATCAATTATGATTATGATATATGGATTTTTGGGTATGATTTTAAAATTTTGTGATCATTTATCATACCCCTATACTCTTATTATACCAAAAAATGATCTTTAACTAATATTTAACTTTTTTACCCATATTGAGAATATGATCTCACCCTTTATATTTGTTCCTTTTCCCCAGGATATGAAAAAAGGTTATAAGTATAACATGTATAATAAGGGTTCTAATTGTGAAGAAATAATATTATATGATGTAGATATCTTATTTCCATGTTTTTTATGTTTCAAAGATTCAAAAGTCACAAAAACATTAAATTTAATACATGAATCAAAAATATATTTAATGAAAATTCTTATATTTAGATGTAATTTTTATGTAGGAAATTATTTGGTTTTCTAAGTTGGTATTAGATAATTGTTAAGTTATTCTTTGAAATTATGGTGAGAAATAAATTAATCATAAACCATAGGATAAGCCTAAGTATAGGATAATATCCTATGTTATGATAAATAATGTAATTTTTTACCTGGAAAATACATCCCCATTTGGATACTCAAAAGTGGATGTGGTTGTGATATATATGAAATTAGGAGAAACAACTCTAAATGAGGTGGCTTGAGTATTTACTTGATTTTCTATAGTGCATGATGAGGGGGAATAGTACTTCACAATTGAATACAAACAACTAACAGATATTATTTGGTAAATTTATATTTTCCTTATGAACCATTATGAATCATTTGAATAGATGATAACTATATATGACTATGGTTAAAAACAAGGTGTAATATATTGAAAAGAATGTGTCAGTATTTAGACACCCCAAATATAATTTTCACGACTATATGATTACCCATTTTGATTAATATTTCTCATACCATTTTTTTAGTTTTATTCATTTCTTTAAAATAGTAGGAACTATGTTAACATCGAAAGTGATGGAAAATGAAATTATTTTTCTCCCAAGAAATCAGATGTTATGGGACCTTGAATTTAATATATTTTTTTTCTGTTATTACACAACTTTATCAATCATGGAGTAAGATTAAAAAGATTACATCACCAAGGATCAATTATTTTAGTAATATTAAAGAACAATATACCATCACAATTAAAATTTAATAGTGGAAATATAATACAAAAATATATATCATAATAACTATTTTTTTTAATTTATATTAATCATAACATCTCTCTACATATACTGGGGAAATGAAAAAAATATGGGTAAGCTAAAATTCTGAATAAGGGTTAAATACAATGGAATCTATTCTAAGAAAATAAGTCATAGTAAATATGGAATGGTAAATAAATTAAAACACATTCCATTTATTCAATAACCTGAGCATGAAATGCATCTATTAATAATAAAAAAATAATTTCATCTATAATAAAAAAAAATTCTCAATGTAGGAAATGTGTAATGTTAGAGGTCATGATATCATACACAATTATATCTTTACCATTAAGGTCTTGTGTCAAGAAAATTTAAACCATGGGTATTCATACAACAACTAATATTTTTTTGTATATGGTTGGTCTCATGAGACCTATTGATGCATCAAGGTGAAATATAATTCTGTGATCCATATATTACTGGATTTCCAATTCATTATACAAATATTGAATGATCAATTTAACTCATAAACTATTTTCCTTATAAAAAATATCCATA
Organism: Viscum album; assembly: GCA_963277665.1. Taxonomy (NCBI): domain Eukaryota; kingdom Viridiplantae; phylum Streptophyta; class Magnoliopsida; order Santalales; family Viscaceae; genus Viscum; species Viscum album. The sequence continues at coordinate 2,107,207,930 of OY728156.1, read as the reverse complement.
TTGAATAAACCATATATAATATCAAAATTTAACTAATCAATCAAATAAATTTCATAGCAAAACACCATATTCTGATATATTATATCGTCAATAAATACTAATTTCCATGATATAAAGAATATATATATTTAAGATACATGTAATGTCCAATGATAGGTGATTATAATAATGTTAATGTGACAAGAGATATTTAATTACCCAAAAAATAATAAGAGATAAAAGTTCAATATCAAATCATTATAAATGTAGGTTTCATAAATATTTCTTGTAATTTGGAGACAAAAATAAAATTTTAATGAAAAATTAGAATAATTTTTAACTAAATAGTTTTATTTGTAAAACCATTTAAAACATGTCCAAGAGGGAAAATATCATAGAACTATAATGTAATTTGGAAATTCATTTAACCTAGTATACATTAAAAATAAATATTTCTTTTTACATTTTGAAAATAAATTAAAAAATTAACCTTTTATTAAAGATTAGAAATATTTGTTTTAAAACTTTTGAAAAATCAAAAATAACGTAAATTTACATAATGAATAATTGAAGTAAATAAAAATACTTTTTAAAATAATTTTTAACGTATGGTCATGGAAGAAAATTATACTTGATCAGAAGGGAAATAATATAATATTTTTTGTTAAACATTTGTTTTCTTGATTCGTGTGAATATGAGTGGAATATTCAGAGGAAAATTTGGAAACATGTTAAATATTATGAAGATAAAAAATAGATGTTGGTTATTAAGAATAGATTATAAGATTAATTTAAAAAAATTAGATAAATCCAAAAAAAAATTATATTGTAAAAATAAATTCTTACCTCTTTTGTAACTATCAAATTGTAACCCATTTAAATAATGAACATGAATAAAAACATTTATAACCATGAATAAATATAAATTAACACTAAATATATAAAAGGGTAGTATAACATGATATAAAAATTAATTTGTGTGTAATACCAAATATGCCTCAATGGAGTGGAAATAGTGACAAAATCCCTTATAAATATTGTATAATTGAAGAAAGAATTAATCAGTGAAGTGATTATGTGTAATAAATAAAAATACAAAAAATTTAAAATACAAGATAATATAATCTAAGTTCATTTTGAACATAATTATTAAATAACATAGGCAATGAATAATAATTATATCCCAATAAAAAGAAATTGAGTTAAAAATTACCTTAACTCATGATTAAAAATAGTTTAATGTGATATAAACTCATTTATAATAGTATTAATTTTTTTTATTAATTCATAAGAGAAATATATTTATATTTAATATATCATATATGATCTACTTATAACATCTTTTTATCCATTAATCAATAATATTTCATTATTATTATTATTTTGGGTGTTGAATGATTAGTTTTCTCATTTATGTTTCATCGTGGACATTCTGATTCCTATGTGTAGGTTATATTTTAATCATATCCTAAATGGTATTAATTTTGTAGATATCACATATATTTATTTAAAATATTTTTTTATTACCATTATTTAATGGTGAAAACTAACAAAATAAACTACATCACATTATGGTGAAGGTTGTTCATATAAACACACTAGCTAAATTTTCATTTTTAGGACATAATTGAAGGTAGTAAAATAAGGAGTAAAAATTATGGTCTTGGTGAAGATGATTACATTATATTATAGAGGACTACTTTTTGTCTCTTATTACGGTCCTTAGGGTTGATATTTTGAGTATAATAACTTCTATAAAATGTAGCTATGTATTATGGGGAGAGATTTTGGTAGGGTTTTTTCAATATAAATTGGTCAAGAGGTGTGAATAAGTGAAGGGAAGAGGCACCCTTTTGTAATGTAGGTGAGTGTCAAACATGTAATTTTTCAATGTTCTAAAATATTATTATGTCACATAATTTTAAAAATGGTTCCAAAATGGCTAAAATCCAAATGTAATAAATTTAATCTAAATATTCATCAATCTAATGTTTTTTAAGAAATTTTTAGGTCATTTTATCGCTTATCTTTTGATATTAACCCCCATTAATCCAATTTTAACCATAACCATGGTAACCACTTTTTAATTTTTTACTATTAATTATAAAATTTAAATTATTATAAAATTTAAATTATAGTGAATCCAAATATGGAATATAATTTATCAAATTCAACTCTTATATGTGGAAGAGTTAAATTTAAAAATAAATCCGCAAAACGTGATGAAAAAACTATTTATCAAGAAATACATTTTCAAGAATAAGATGAACTTACATTAACTATATGATTATTAATCATAACTATTTGAGTTTAAATTAAATTTTTAGGATATATTATCTATAAAATTCAATTAAATCATTCGTTATAAGATTTTATTTTTATTTATTATAATGGGAAACATTATTCACATAAAAATAGTTTTATAAAAAATATCCCTTTTCACCTCCAAATGAACTTGTCTATATTTCTAAAAAACTAATAATAAATACATGATTAATTACTCCTATCATAACTCATTATTTTAAATAAAATCTTTTGATTTTATATTCTAAATTTTTAATTATTTATAAAATATTATTTCTAGATGATAATATAAAAAATTTAGTCTTGGATTATTTTGACATTTTAAGTTAAAAATTGATATTCATAATATCAAATTAAAATTTTTTGTATTGAAATTTTGAATATTAATTGTATTTTATTTTAATTAAAATGTAAATTTTACTTACTATAATTCAATATGTGGTGTCATATTCTTCTATACATAAAAAATTCATTCCTTGAAATTCTCATCTATATTACTGTTAAACATATAATGGTGGTTATTATTGTTAACATATATAGGTTCCCACATTGATTATCCCATTTTATGATTTCTCCTAAGTACCTTTAATATTTAAGACTTTATATTCCTGAACACATTTTCTCTATTGTAAGAAATCTACATAGAATCTTTAATATAAGATAGAATAGGTTCCAATTCGATTTTTTAGAGGTTAAAACAGGTAATGTGTTTGGAATTTAATTCCTTAAAATGAGACATGGAAAAAATGTGTAATTTATAGAGATTTGGTGAAATAACCAAATAATAGACCACATATCCTATTGATTCTATAATTTCAAAGGTCTATTGTTCCTGGGGTTCATTCGTCATTTCTTACCAAACCTTATATCACCCTTCCATAGAGATACTTTCCAAGAAAATTGATCACCAACCTAAAATTACAAATATTTACTTTAATTATTGGTATAAATGATTTTCCAACATTATTATTATTTTAAATATTATTTACCATTATCTTTGTCTCTTTAACATGTTATGGACTAACTAACTTTCTTTCACTATTTTCATCCCAAAAATATTTACTTCGACATCAATTTCCATATAATGCTTCATATGAGGCCATTTGAATGCTTCAGTGGAAGATATAATTATAGAAAATATCTTCCAATGATGAATAATGACCCCATAAACCATGAAAGTCAATTAAAAATGATCTAAACCTGTCTTTTAATGTTTAAATGGTCTTTTTTAAATATCTATCAATTTGTGAATGAGAAATGGGGCTCCAATAAATTTAGTATAAATATCCTTTTAAATAATTTTCCACAATTTTGATGTAAATCATGTTTCATTATAATAAATAAATAAATGTGTTGCACCATTAAGTCCAATTACTTCTTTAATATAGCTTTGTTCATTGTGGTGTAGTGGGAAATATTCTCTGATAGCGAGAAAATGTGCAGATTTAGAATGGTGATCAACAATAAAACATATTGAGTCATTATTTCTATGATTATTTGGTATTAAAATGAAAAAGTCCATAATAATTTTATCCCATTTTCCCATAGTAATAGATAGAGGTTTCATGAATCCTCTAGGATTCTGTATCTTAGCCTTCACCTATTGATAATCTATGTATCCATATATATAATCAATAATTTCCTACATTATATTATCTGAACAATAATGTTCTTTAAAATCTATATACATATTGGTGATTCTAATTTGTACAGAGAAATTATAGCTATGAGAATCATCAAATATTTCAATTTTAACTCAGGTATATATAGAAAACATGGCCTCCTTCCAAAATTTGGAATTCCATATCTATATATGAAGTCTATCATTTTTCCATAAATCACAACATTTCTTTTAAAAATTATCATAATAATGTTGATAACATTCTATCATGAATAATAAATATGGTGTGGAAATCATTTGAAAAAGGAGTGATGTTTCCCCTTCTTTAATAATTTATATATCTATCATTTTTAAACCCATAAACATAGGATCCTCGTCAACCCTTATTTTGATTAGAACATCATGATATTTCATAATTAATGCATTAACTATCTTATTTACTATCCCTGGGTGGCAGTTTATTGGGAAATAACAATCCTTGAGTATCTAAACCATCATAATTGCCTCATGTTGGGATCTTTATTTGAAAAGTTTTATTTCAGGCTCTTGTGATATGTGTATACATCACATATTTTTCTATAGATATGATGTATCAATATATTTAATGAAATGATTAAAGATTCCAACTCAAGATCATAAGTTGGATATTTATGTTTATGAGTATTTATCTAACCTAATTCATAGGAAATAAACTTATCATTCTAAATAAGGAAACACACACCAAGTCCCTTCTTTGATGAACCACCACATGTCACAAATATATCATTTTTTATTTATAGGCTATAATCTGAGAATTATCCAATACTCTATTAAGTTATTAAAAAACATTATTCACAATTATGTTTCCATGTGAACTTAACCCCTTTATGTGTATGGTTAGTTAACTGGTTAGAAAATGTAGTAAATTTTTAAACAAATCACATATAGTAACCTACTAAACCAATGAAACTACGGACCATGGTTATGTTCATTGCTGTTTAAATTTTTTACTTCCACTAACATTATAGAATCAAATGAGATTCTATCATTAGAGACAGTATAGACAATGAAAGAAATATTATGATGCTAGAATTTACACCTACTAAATTTTACATCTATCTCCTTACCTCCTAGATTCTTAATAATGAACCATATGCGATTATAATAGACCAAATTGGTTTTAGAATACACCAAGATATCATTAATAAATACCAATTTTATGTCAATATATTCCTTTAATAAACTATTAATTAAATCCATAAAAACATAGGGTGAATTAGTTAATCCAAAATGTATTACTGTAAACTCATAATGTCCAAACCATGTATGAAATAATATCTTTAGAATATATTACATCTTTACTTTTAATTGATGATACCAATAATAATGGTAAATATTTGAATAATATTGAGCATTTCGAATGTGATTAGAAATATCATCAGTAATAGGTAGAGCATACTTTTTCATTATCTTAAAATTGTTGATTTCCCTATAATAAATGCACAACCTCATAGATCCATCATTCTTCTTAATGAATGAAACATTTTACCCAATAGTTAAAACACTAGCTGATTATAAATCTTTTTTCACAAAATTCCTCTATCCGTTAAATTGTAATAATTTTTTTTAAAATATAGAAAATAAATAAGGAAGTCATGGTGGTGGAAATATTGTAACCCAAGGGAATTACCTCTTACATGGTCTAAATAATCATTTTAAAGGAATTCTATATTAATAAAAGAAATAATGGAAGCATCTCGATTGTCCCTTGAGGCTAAAATGTTAATATCCAAGTTCTCTTAAATCCTTATTTAGAGAAGATCAAAAAGATTACTAATAACGAATTTGAATCTATGAATATAATATTAAATAGATGAAGGGGTATGGATGAGTCATTATTTAGGGTTTTGGATGAAATTAGAGTCAGTTTCAACTAAAGAAAGTTTAATAATGTAAGATAAGAAATCCTATAGTCTATCCAAACCATTAAAATTGATTTTAATGATGCTATGGGTGGGTGGGGGGATAAAAGATCCAACGACCCTAGGATGGAGACCTCTGGATAAAAGGGGAACACTTCTACCATCTATAATCATTCTCATAGAAGGATAATTTCCGCAATGATTAAAGTGAAATTCCAAATCAATCACCAAAATTTTGGTACTGACCACCTGCCCAACATGAGTGCATGTAGCTCCTTCATAGTAATCCTTGTTCCTTTCATTGAAAATGAACCAATGATAATCAGAAAAGATACCCACCATCCTCTTATTATCAAGAGTATTTCTACCTACTCTATGGAACAAAAAATGGAAAAAATTTGCATTAGTAAGCACATAAGAAACTAGTTCTATGAACTCACCCAAGGACATCTACTTCACAACATCCCATATACATTCATTGAATCTATAAGGATATGTTTACTCATCAGGTTTCCATCAACAAATTCATTTTGAAGTTATATTGATACCACATTACTTGAAACCCTCATATGTAAAAACAGGGGGGTTCATTATGTTATAGATTAAGATGTTTTACTTTAGGGGGATATACTTTTAAAAAATAATTCCATCCCATATGTCCTAAAATTGAGTTTCATGGATAAAATTTTGATACACCATTTCAAAAAAGATCCCTGATGAGGATATAGTGAACATTCCCTTATCTTGTTCATCTATCATTCATATAATGGAGAAAAGATATAATTATTCTAGGATCCATATTTAATGGTTGGAGGAAGGGAAGTTACTAGCTTTATTGAATATTAAACCCGGAGTTAGGCATCTCATAAATCCATGTGGAACCCACATACAATTGTTGTTCAAGAAATTGATATCTCTATATCAAACAATCCAATGTGAGAGAGGATTATGGTATGACATATGAACTTGGAGCATATTCTAGAGGTTAGATACTATCCCATTAAAGTATTCCCAGATCATACTATATTTACTGAAGATAAACTTGGACCATGGGAACTAACCATCTAAGACCTCTCAAACCATCTTATATTTCAGACCCCACATCCTTCCCAAGATTCTTTTCAATTTTATTGATCCTTCATCCATTTCCTAGTTAGTCCAATTCCATGAAACCTAGTGATGTATACCATCAGAATGAGTATCCTAAATAATATATTTCATATATTTTTTTAATTATCATCAAAACTACCTTAACCACATTATAAACAAATGACACATGTGAAGATATAAAACAGTGATCAGAGTGGACAAGGGTAATGCTGCCTCCAAATGAAAGGAAACCATTATTCCAGTTGATGATGTTGTTGGGATTCAGTCCACCACCACTTTAATGTGATGGTTTCAAATTATATTGGAAAATATATGAGCTCCTCTATAGACCATGGGAAAGAAACCCCTTTTAACTCCCATTATAGCATATTTTTTAACACATAACTATAAGAATATATTGGAAATAAAAAAAATTCTCTTCAAATGTTTGATGATCTTGACACTCCATCTATAGAAATAACATAGGACATTGTTGAAGAATATAATTTATTGGCTATAACAATAACTAAATAGTAATATATCTTCCATGAATAGAATGTGAGAGACTCCATTAAATCTCTTCCTACACCAAAAGGGTAGGCTAATATCATAGTAAATCTTCCTATCAAAGAAAAAAATACATTGTTAACTAGAATGAAAATAGTATAATATAGTGGACCTCACTTTCATAGACCCCATACTAATTTGATGAGACCTCATTTCCTCTCTATGAAGGTAATTGATAACCAAGAGGAGACAAAAAATCTAAAAAAATAGATCAATCTCCTATTTTAATAAACCCATAAAAGGAATTGGCTTCAGAATATAGACCAAATATTAATTTTCATACACTTTATCCATGTCAACTTTAATAAAAAATATTATGTTGAGTTGTTTCTTAATTACCCCCAACAAAATAATGGGTTGTTTCTATAAATAAATGAATTTTTATTCTATTGATGAATCCATGTTTCTACTTAAAAAATCCATTATTAGAGGTTCACTAAGAGTATTCCATTGATAATTCTCATGAGGACATTTTAAAGAAATTTTCACATTCTTATGGGTCTATAATGACTTAGAGAATTGATATTTCACTTTTTGGATAAGAATTAGTGTGATGTTCCAAGAAACCTAATTCATTTAACCTACATGGAAGTTTTCTTGAAAAACTCAATGAGTGTGATCTTAAAAATGTCCAAAAAATCCATATAAAATGTCCCTGAGATGCTGTTGAGGATATGATATATATTAGGATGGAGAGAGAAGAGAAAATACAATATTTATTTATCTTATAGGATATTCTTGGAGATGTATTTGTTATTCTATATAATTAGGCAAGGTTTGACATAAAATTGTTCTATATAACCCCTCAGATAACCCTACTACATGAATGGGTTAGGACTAAAATGTATATATTTAAAAGGGGCCTCAACCATACCTCCCACCAACCCAAGGTCATCAGAGAAGGATCTATCCTTCATATAGATTTTTAATTTTCTGTTCTGATTTTTATCGTTGTTGAAATCCTAGATATAATAAATGTTTCTATCCCCTTTTTTAGAAACATTACCCTATAGAGTTCATGAGCATGTCTATCTTGTTTCCAGGTTTTTTCTATGAGACGATAATTTTTTTCATTATAAATACTAATTTGAATGATCTCCGCATCACATTGATCATACAAAATAGAATCATCATGTTGAATGTATTTGTTTAGGGAGTATATCTCATGAATGTGGGAGGGTCAATTGATGTTGCAAGAAATCATCCCTCATTCAATATACTAATCTTTTTGTGAAATGAAACCCATGAGTTTTTATTCCTTATATTATTATAGGATATAATAACTATTTCATTATATCTGGGGTCAATATTCCAATTATTAGATAATAAAAAAACCCACTACATTCCATAATAGTTGTCAAAATAATAAGGATCATGAAGATATTTTATTGGAACCATAACACATGGGAATCCATCACATTTGGGTAAGAGGAGATAATCTGTATTCTAGAAATGAAATGATTGATATGGAACCATGTTCAGTTGGTTCAATTTTGGTAATTTTAGCATGTAAACTTTTTACCTTAAAAAATGTCTATGATCCCATTATAGGACCCAAAATAAGTGAAGTATAGCCTGAAAATTATAGGATAATCCCCACCAATGTTTTTCTCTGATGAATCTTGGATGAAATTGAAGTCCCTTCCCATGATCAAAGATATGTTTCCTTTATAGAATGGTATAATGATACTCTATAACAATTCTTTATCCAAAACATAACATTTTGGAATAAACAAAGGACATGGAGGAAGAATTGGAACCATGACTATCCTTTTTGGTTATTTTATGATTAGGTATATCCACCATATCTAGTGTAATATTTATTTTCAAAAAATACAAATATTATAGTTTGAGGTATTTCCATGTGTGTATCAAACACACCCATTCAATGAGTATAGTCACATAACTGAGAAGGGATCTACTTCATCTACAAAAATATGAAATAAAAAATGATATTTTTTCAATGTTAATTTTATAGGAAGTTATTCTTCACTCTGGACCCCAATTCACAATAATTACAAATAATAGATGAGATCCTTAATGGATGGGAATCATCACTGTAACACTTGGTAGAAGGATTCTAATTTTTTGGGATATTATAATATTTTATTTTTACTTGGAAATAGATCTTGTAAGAATGACACATAGAGGAGAAGAGTGTGTGACAATATATAGTAATATAGAATCTTATTCTGGGGGGAGGGGGTACCGACATGGAGTCTGAAACAAAACTAAAAAAAATCAAAAGATGAAGGGATAACCCTATGGAAAAATCATGATCACTATAAATTTTAGGATATGAGGGAGAATTTGGAGGAAGAAAAATTACTCAACCTTGAATGAAGGTAATTTAAATCATATCTATAAAAGGTATAAGGAATACATCTGCTTGAAAGAAATAATTCCTTAACATTTATAAGACATTCTAAAGGCACAAACATGCCATCCCATTAGAAGGAGTCCGAGTAGAAGATTCCAATATTAGGAGGGGTATCCCACCAATGCTGGGAAGGTTGGAATACAACAATCCTTTGAATATGAATATAGAATGATATGCTCTTCTTTGTTATAATATTTTTAATAAACCTAAAAATATTAATAAAAATAAAAAAATTATTGTGGAAATACTCCTTTTATGGGGGGGGTCAAGAATTGATCATATCTAGTTATATGCCCAGAAACCATTGAAAGGTTAGAATCACAATTTCCTAAAGTTTTGGACATCCAAAACCAAGACTTCATGAATTCCTACATGGAGGATAAAAAAATGAAAAGGATTTCCAAATGAGTTCCAAAACCATATCCAATGATACGATAACCATATGACCCAATAAATCATAAATCATCAAGAGGGGAAGAGTATCCATGATGATGTTAGCCAATAAGGTTCACCTATGAAAATCCACCACAACTTTAAAGGACCTATTTGGAATTTGATAACTAGAAAATAAACTAACATTCTTAAATGGATATCCAATAATGAGACCTTGATGATCTATGAAAGGTTTTCCAACTATGAGGAAGGCAAATAAAGGAGAAAAAATATAAGAGAATTGATGATGGATGAAACATTATTTTATGGAATAAAGATTAGTCTAGATGCAAGGGGTGGGAAGGGAGCTCACATACGAGGTGATGAGGGAATAATAATACCGTCATATAATGAGATGGGAGATGTTTCTCTATCTGATATGGATGAAATTCCTAAAATGATTAATTTTTTTAAAAGGCACTGGCATGTGGGGAACATTATTAGGAACTAAACCATTAATATCAACCCTAATAAAATATAACACAACTATTATAGTTGTTTTGTTTACTAAACTTATTACATAGTGAATCTTCTATAGTAATTCCCTATTATAGTTATGTCATGAGGGATTAAATCAATTGAAAACTCAACTTCATGGTTTGGTAGATGACCAGGAAATTACTTAGGAAATACATCAATGTATTATTATACTATAGGTACATACTCAATTTTTATATTACATTTTTTATAACTATATTTTTTTCTCCCTTATTTCAAAAGAATCAAATTTAAAATATCAACTGTGGGTAGATCTGGACATGACCTAGAGGGTGAATTATCCCCTCTAAATGTATGTAATTCTACATCTTTACCATGAATCATAATTTTTATATCTTTAAATAATTCCATGAATTATATTTTTAAATCTATTACATACTAAAGATTATATCAAATTCAACCATAGGTATAATAATAATTTATATAATTAGGGTAAATTTATGTTTTATAATGGGAACTGACTGACACATCCTTGTTTCTATGAGATTTCTCCAATGAGTTTGGAATTAAAAATTCCCTCTTATGGTGTTATGAAAATTTTAATTTTCATGGAAAAAATGTAATATATTAAAGAGAGTGAATATATAGAATTAAATAAATCACTAACTAAATTTTAGTCTATGATTAAAGTGCATAACACCACATCGTTATTAATTAAGGCCTCAACAGTACTGATCATATATGCATGGCGTTATCCTCTCAGACTCCTATACAATAGGTACCATGAAACTTTTGGACATTTTTGTGAATAATTACCCATTTCTATATAGTTGAAGTACTAGATAATAATGGTTTCTATCTTCTCATTCAGTCATTTTCAATATTAACTTTATCTCTACACTTGTAACAAACTCCCATTCCCTTAAAGTATTTTTATAGATTTTTCCTTCCTCAATTTTCACATGATTAAAATTACATCCATCATTTATTTTTCATTAATGAATTAAATTTCTATTAGTTTTCCAGATACCTATTATTCTCATAATTTATATTGAATATATATTATTCTATAAAATTAATTATATATTTGGATATAATATGATACTATTTCATCATACGATGAAACATTGTGAGAAATGACTGCCTTTCAGAGGCTTGGCTTAATACCATAAAAGAAATATGAGATCATTATTTTATAATTATGTATGTAATATATAGTATAAATAGAATGTCTTGTAATTGTATCCTCATTATATTAAACATGTTCTTCATCTCTTTTCATTAATCTGAGTAACATTCTCTTTATTTTAGTTTGTTTCTCATAACCAGAATAAAATTTTGAAGAAAATTACATTAAAAACTATAAATTATGTATGCTATTCTTACCCCACAATATTATAGATCAGCGACCACTATTGATCAATAATACATTTAATACAATACACTGCCAAAATAATATTTTCCTTTTTATTACTTCCCATAGCATAAAATTTGTTTTCATGGGACTTAATCCATTGCTAGAATACTATTGGATTATGAGTTGTAAAAAAACAACAAGGAATATGTCACATGAAATAAACCAATATTGGGTTATAATGTCATGGAATATCATGTTTCTCTATATGTGAGAGGTTATTAGTTATATCCTAAGTCATCTGCCAAATTATAGACATGATTTTCTCGGATCCAACACCAATTTCATTTTCATTCTATTTGGAAACATTTCCACATTGTCTACGAGTATTGATACCATTATTTTTTTTCATATTACATTTATAAATAATAGAGTATTCTATATTAGTTTATAACATTGTAAATTTTAGATCATAATACATAAATATAAATCTAATAAAACACTTAACATATATTTAAAATTAATTAATTTTTAATCTCAAAATCCTAAACATGGATTCTTTGGGTGTATGTTCATATCATTAAAATATTTTAAAAATTTTATAATAGTTTCCAAAAAAATGTGAATTAACTGAATTATATGCCCAAGGAGTTCCAAACCAGGTTTATAGTTAGGACCCACTCGCCATGAACAATAATGATAGTTGAGATATACTCGATAAACTCTTTTTTGTGTTATTACCCTTAGATGCATCCATTCCAAAACCATATCCAAATGTATTATCTATAAAAGGATTTATTTCAAGTAAAACCACATTATTTATACCTTAAAAAAATTTATGACATTTTTCAAAAATTATATTTATCCTAAAAGCATATCATTGTATTATGTTCTCTAATATATGTTTTCCTAAATCTGGGTACCAATGTTTCTACAAAAATTTCTCTTATAGTTACCATAACAAACCAAACTCTAGTAACCTTTTTTCATTGTATAATCTATTACATTATTTTAAGATATAATAGAATTCATCACCATGGATATATTAATTTAGTAGTATTGAAAAACCATATAAAATCATGATTTCTATTTTATGTTGGAAACAAAATATAAAGATACATAACATAAGAAATTTTCTCACATACTTGATATTAATCAGGATATCCTTCTTCATATCATGGGGAATAAAAAAAATAAGGGTGAGATAAAATTCCCAATAACGTTAATGTATAATGGATTATATCATGAGAAAAATAATTCATAATCAATATGTCAAGGTAAATAACAGAAAACAATTTCCATTTAATTAATAAATTGAGCATAAAATGCATTAATGGATAATATCAATGAAATAATATCACAAATAATAATAATTAAATTCTCAAATAAGTAAATATATAATTTTGGTCATCATTATCTCAAAATCATGATAGATTTACCTTTAACAACTTATTCCATGATTATTTAATCTATGGGTAGGCATATAACAAAAACCCATTTAATAAGTTTGGATAACTAGTTTTTCTCATAAGACTTGTCAGTGAAATGAGGGACTGTGTATTTCTGGGTCCCACTAATCACTACATGTCAAATGAAATCATCATATTTTTAAATATTAATTTAATAAATAAATAATAAGTCTTATAAAAAATATCTATATTGATTAAAAGTTAACGAATATCAATATTCCCCTAGTCAACTCGATAAATTTCATAGTAAAACACCATATATAGAAATGGAATACATTTTAGGAAATAATAATATCAATGATACAAAAATATGGTTATTTAAGATAAATTTAATTCATAATGAATATGATCAAAGTAAATTTATTTTTTCAACAGAATGGTAACTTTAAAAAAATTAATAAGAGATAAAATATGACCATCAATTCATTAGAAATATTGTTTCTTTAATAAATTCATGAATTTTTTGGAATATAAGAAAATGGAATTGAAAATTTAAAATAAATTTTCATTGATGTATTTTATTTTTAAAACCATTTTAAACTTGTAGTAGAAGAAAAATTTATAAAATGGTTATGGAGGATGGAAATTCTATCTGCATACGTTAAAAACATTCCATTTTATTTTCTGTAGAGAAATTTGATAATGAGATTTTTGAAAAAAATTGGAAATATTTATCTAAAACATTTTAAAATTTAAATAATAACATAAAATTTCCTTATTAAATAATTTATGTAAATTAAAGGGACTTTTATAACACAATTTTGAAAAATATGGACATGAAATAAAAATATACCCGATCAAAAGAGAAATTATATTACATTTTATCTAAAGCATTAATTTTATTGATTCAAGTGAAAAAGATAGGAAATGTCAGAAGAAAACATGGAAAGATATTAAATACCCATAATATACAAAAATATATGTATTTTTGAAGTAAATATTATAATATTCCTTTAACTAAATTAAGAGAAATCCCAACAAATGAGATTGTAAAATAAATTATTACCCCTTTGTTATCTTTCACATTTTTACCAATTGAAAGAATAAAATTTAATCGAAAATTTAATCACCCTAAATAAATATATATTCATGTTAAATACATAAAAGGGAAGGTATATATAACACATAAAAAAATAGGTTCATAGTACCAAATATGTCTCAGGGAAGAGGAAATTGATACGAAATAACTTACACATATAATATAATTTATGTGGGAATTCATCACTGAAGTTATTATGTGTAAAAAAGGTAAATCCACAAAAAATGTTAATGAAACAAAATAAAATCATAGTTCATTTCACTTATAATCATATCACAACATAGTCAGTGAAGTTGAAGTGTAACTGGACGAAATGAAATTGAGTTAATAAACCCTGTACCTCATGATTCCACTTTTTAAAAAAGTTTTCTCCTTCCTTATAATGGTTTTAAACTTTTGATTAAATTTTAATATAACCATATAACATTTATAATATCATATTTTATCCATATATAACATCTTATCATCTATTTGTATATAAACTTTCATTATTATTATTGTTGTTTTGGGTGTTGAATGATTAGTTTTCTCTTGTATTTTTCATAATGGATATTCTAGTTCTTTCATATAGTTTATATTTTAACCATATAAATTATTATATTAATGTTATAAATATCCTATTTATTCATTCAATACAATTTTAGAGTCAACCTTGAAAGGAGGGCATGGATAAAATGAATCACATCACTTCGTGGAGATGACATACCGTACGTACGAATGAGTAACATTATCAATTTTAAAGGGTAAAAGGGTAAATAAATAGATGATATATGAAATATAATTTCAAAAATATTATATATATTAACTATTTCCATTATCATTACAACTCATGTGAGGTGGTGATGGAAAACAAATTACAACTGTTCGTGAGGTGATAGTCTTTCGTACACACATGAAATTGTTTTATTTTTCATTTAATAGAGAAGGAGATGGATAAATATTATTACATAAAAATAATAAAATATCAGTATATGGTATTTTTCTTATTATTTCTAAATTTTTAGGAAAAAATTCAATGTGGTAAATGAATGAGTAAAAAGAACAAACTTGGGGAATATGATCACATTTTTTAGAAAAACATCATTATTATATCTTATTAAGGACTCTAGGGTTGTAATTTTATAAAGAAAACATTTCTAAAAAGTAGATAAGGATGTTGGGGATATAATTGGGTAGTGATTTCTAGGGGAAAAAGGCATAACAGGTGTTAATAAGTGAGATGAGGAGGTGTTATTTTATAATTGAGGTGAGTATTACACATGTAATCTTTAAAAGTTTAAAAATATGATTACATTATTTTCTTGGAGAAATGGATCCGAAATATGTTGTATTATAATTTGATAATTAAAATGTTAAAATACATCCAACCATTTTTTAATCAATTGTTTATGTCACTTTAATGCTTATATTTGTATATTAACTCCTGAAAAACCTATTTTCACCTTAACTATGGTGACAAATATTTACGGTTATTATTAATTATTATGAACCAAAATTAAGTTTTATATATTAATTCATATTAAAAAATGTGATTAAAAATATGGAATAAATTTTATCAAATTTTATTAAAATAGTAGGTAGAATTTAGTTTCAAAATAAATCTATATAACATGATGAAAACCAGTTTTTAACAAATGCATTTTTATTACATAAGATGATCTTACTTTCACTATATGAATATTAATCACAATTAAGTGTGCTTAATTTAAAAATATTAGATTTATATTCTATTAATTTCATTTAAATAATTCATTATAGTATTTTATTTTTATTAATTAAAAACAAAAACATTATGCCATTGAAAATAATTTTATGAAAACTCTATTTTCTTACCTCCAAATGACTGTGTCTTTATTTAAAAAAAATGATAATTAAGAAATTATTAATTAAATATATTATAATATATTATTACAAATAAAAATAGTAGTATTTAAAATCTATATTTATAATTATTCCTAAAATCTTATTTATGAGGGAAATTTTAAAAAATTCATTACAGGATTATTTTGACAGAGTATGTTGAAAATAAATATTCATCCCAATAAATTGGAATTTTTGTGACATGAAATATAAAAATTTTAATTTTAATATAATTTTATTAAAATAAAATTTTAAGTTAATAAAATTGATGCTCGGGTGTAATATTTATTTTGAACTATTACAACATCCTTTGGCGTTACTTATGTTTTTGTTAGGATATTATCCAATATTACTGTCTTTATTATTTCTCTTGGTGGTTTATGATCTTGATAATGAAATATTTATGAAGCTAACTTATTTTCCATGGTTTATGATAATATGTAATAATAATTTTTTTGATTGTATTATATAATATATATGAATGGATTATGCTAATGTGATCGGTGATTCAGTTATAACCCTTCAATATTTTGGGTAAAGATTAATTGTTTATCATCTCAAAGGGTATATGAGAGGTTATACCAGGACCAAAATATGGTACATGGGAGGTTGTAAAAAATCTAAAATAGGTACATAGGTGTTTATCTAAATCTTTATATGTAATTAATGTCTTATTTGGTAGAATTGACACATTATTTCTATGATTAGAATAATTACACACATTATTCCACTGTTTTATGGCATGATCTTATGCCAAAATGGTCTCATTATATATTATGATCATTGATTGTTTTTTAATTATTGTCTTATAAATTACTTTACTTTATGTAGTGACTTATAATTATTATATATGAATTAATGGATATGATTTTAAAATTCCAATCTCTTGTTATCATACACTTATACACATGATCTTCTTAAAAATTATTATTGATTGTTATTTACCTTGTTTACCATAACTGATAATCTTCCTACACCCTTTTTTATGATTCCTTCCCTAAAATATATGAAGAAAAGTTCTATGTATGATATTTTTAAGAATGGTTATACTTATGGAGAACTTAATGGGCGATGATGTAGATCTTTTAAGTTTAAGTTGTTTATATATCCAATTTTCCAAAGACAATAAACCTTTATAGTTCTAGCATTGATAATAATAAAAAATAATAAATATCAGTCTATTAATATGTAATAATTATGTACACAATTCCTGTTTCAGTTCAAATCACCTCTTCCGAATGACATGATCTTGAATTTTAATCCGGGAAAATATAATAGAAAGAGAAATATAGGTACATAAATCTGGTCTGATTCTTTTGAAGACCCAGTATCACTTATTAATGGGAGATAATCTACTACATAGTCATTGATAACATCCTATAAGGTATGAACTATGCTCATAATTACTACTGAAAATCATTCAAAAAAGCATGTTCCTCATTTATCTCACTGAGATATAATATCCCCCACAATATTTTTGCTCCTCAAATATGTATAATAGCTAGTATTTTTTTATACTCCACCCTAGCACCATTCAAAATGAAAGAAATATCCATATCCTCTAACTAGTTCTCTATATTCATATTTTTATTATAACTTTTATCTTTTCCATGAATTGACACTATAATTCCATAAGAATCTTCCTCCAAATATTCTCCTAGTGTGTTTGGTTGGCCCTCCTAAAATTAACCAAGATACGATATTGAACCTCGCCCACCCATGCAACAAGATAAAAATGTATAAAAGGAATCGATATAAACAAGGAATCAAATTACTAAACCCAATTATTTGTAATTATTGTATAATTTTTTAAATAGATTCATTATTACCCTTTCCACAAGTTACCCCAAATTCAACCACTTATATAAATAATCATTATGTATACACCTCTTTTAAGTCTCCACCATACATGTAGAATTATATTGATAATTATTTTTGACAGGCTTAAGGTTACTGTGATTGATCATAGGCCCCCCAAAAATCCTTTTTCCTAGTAACCCTCCCATTCATACATCATATAAAATTTTTAATTAATGTTTTTTCCATACAAAATCATGACATATAAAGTAATTCCTAACTCCAAACATCATCCTAAATCTAAAATAAATAATTAATAAAACATTTTCATGAAAATACCTCATTGGGAATGCCTCTTGTGTATATAATGAATATTAGAGTGACCCATCGAGTCCCACCTCTTGTAGGCATCAGGCCAGTGACTACCATCTGGTGTATAATATATGAAATGTGAGGAATTACCCTCATAAATATTGGGAAAATAACTCTAACCATCTTTAAACACTATAATATTTAATAAAAAAAAGATCTAAAATAATCCCATAATTCATTATCATTGAATAAAAGTATTATGTCTCTAAATGAAAAATGCCAAAATAACTCCTAAGAAGCCATTCCAACCCCAACTCCTTGCTCTAAGCTAGTAACACCCAACACATTCTCAAAATTCACCCCAAAAAAATAAAAAATAGTATATATATATGGGTGAGAATATATGTATACTTAGTAAGATCAAACTCAATACCACATAAAATTTTTCAAGAATAATACTAATTATTCAGTGAATAAAATGTATAATCAATATGAACATACCTAGGTCATCTACCAACCAACCTCACAAAATTTTATTCAAAAAATATCATATCTATATTTAATAGAATATTTTAAATAAATATTAAAATAAGGGACCCACCAAACACTTACCCATTTTATTTTCACACTCATTCCCCTATGTGAAACATTCTATTCTCCCAATCCCTTTAGCTGATGTATCATTATTTAAAACCTCAAGCATACCACATGAAAAAATTATAAAATCCTCATTATCTTAAATCTACTATCATAACTGATGTCTCATACACACATCACATATCCAGTATTATATGGTATTATGAACTTGAATGACATCAACCACATGGCCTCATCTTATAATTCCCACCATATCTTATTCCACAAATACCCCATAGGGTTTTCCAAAACACCCCATGATATAATATAAAATAATACCAAATTCAATCCATTACAACCTATATTACACATATAAGGGATAAAAAGTAAGAGTTATTGGTTATCAATATATTCCCCAGCCAACCTGCATGTTGGGGAAAACATCTTGAACCAAAAATATCTGAACATTAGTAAGAATATATAACTCTGAAGGGGTTTTTATGAAATCAAAATAAAGTACATCATATAATAAAAGTATTCACATGTCTAACCCAATAGGTTCAAATCCAAATAATACTATCATATCCCATGAAAATTAATACATATCTATCACCACACACCACCACCACTACCAGCTATAATAATAAAAACCATCACTACTTCCTATAAAAGCCACCACAACTATGAATTATTTCCCATAAAGCCATAATAGTTAACAAATTTAATGTTTTAATATTACCAACAATATTATATTAAATGTTCCATTCAATTACATATGTAATAAAACACCATTCAATCTTCTAACCCCTTTTATTCTTGACATTACACATTTATTTCATTTATATCGATGATTTAATTCAATTTATTCTATACCTATTTCTATGTCCATTAATTATTTTTATATTCCAATACTACTAGAAAACTGGAGAACCATCCCAAATCGAGTATCCATTATATCATTCTATAATAACCTTCATATTCTCTCTACTAACTGTGGTAAGGAAGCCACGACCTCGCTAAACAATCCACATCAATAGCCCGATAATCACACACTAGAAACCATCACTACCCAAGAAAACTAACCACAACCATAATACCTTACATAGGCCAATACACATTACCAATTCCTTCCCACAACAATAGAAACCTAATTCAAAACAATAATAGTAGGAACGATATCATCACGCAACAACCATATTTTAACAACAACCACTTCTATAATTCCTATTTAGAGCGTGATTGTGGATTATTTCAGTCCATATTTTACATGAAACATTATTTAAATTATAATAATTTACAATTTACATTTGTAAATTATAAACCATTTATGAATAGTGGAACCTATAGTAAAAAGATATCCATGTCACAGAATCATAAAAAATGTTTTAGTAATAATATAAAATAACAATTCACACATGGGATATATAATGGAAATAAGTAATCTCAAGTGGATCAGCCATTACTATAAATTATTTTTGGTCCAATTAATTATCTTTAATTTTCCCATAAATACTAGCCACCCAATGAAATAAAAATAATACTTATTCCACAATATACATAAAATCAAAGGGTTTTCTTGAATCTTGTATATCAACCAAATATTTAAAATCACTATAAAAGAGAAACATTGTAATATCCTCAATTTAAAATGATAATAAAACCCTAGTTTTTTTAAATATTTATGATTATTTTTAATATTTTTTCAGAAAAAATTACCTTATTAATGTTTTTTAAGATAGATTCAGTTAAGAGTAGAAATCCTATTAACACTTTGGAATATTATATGGAATATTTTTTGAGTTTGGAGTAGATTTTTCCTGAGATTTTGAGGAATCTAGATTCTATGAATTGATATAATAAAAATATCATATATACTATATCACTCATGTGTTTTTTTGAAATAATGGAATATTTATTAAATAGTTAATTTGATGGGAAATCTGATACCACCGTTAAATATAGAATACATGTTTTACCCAAGTAATTATATAACAACTATGTGTGTTGGGTTTTTATTTAGATCACACGTAAGAGTAAATATATTATATCACATGCACACATTTTTATTGAAATAAGTGAATATCTTCCAAATATTATTTTTGATAAGAAATTTGTGACCTCTAATAGGTTTATAATGTGGAGTTTACACTACATATGACATAAAATATGTGTTTTTAGGTGTTTTATTACATACCATTACCTTATTTTAAGCACTTTTTGGCTCTTATTTTGATCCCTTTTGGGGGTAAATTTCATTATTTTTAGGGATGGTGGTCATTTTTCAAGAAAAATTGAATAAATTTTAGGGATATAAGATTTTTGAATCAATGGAGTCGAGGTATAAATGTTTGAAATGATTTCTAGGGTTAAATTTTGGTCTAGGTTGAATTGGAAGCCTTTTGGGTAGTCTTGTAGGTGGATACTGTTGGGAACTATCTATAGAAGGAAAGCAGGCTGCAAATAATGGTTTATGACATAAATTATTCACTATAAATAATCCTTGATAATTTTTTACAAGTTAAAATTATTTATGACATAAAAGATGAATTTTTTTAAATTCATTTCATGGTGTGTATTTAACATGAGGCAATGAATTTTTCAAATTACAACCAACATGGTACATTTATTCCATAAACTAATAATTTATAATAGGAATGCCTCATGGAAAGAAATTTTATATATTATTGATGCATGAAAGCTTATTAATTCAATATGAATGCCTCCATCTTAAATATTAGGGATATTTTGTTCTATTTGGGGGATCCCACTCCTTTTAAATTTCGTCATTCGGTTTTTGATCCCTATGGAGGTAGTGTAGCATCTACCTGGTAAAAATAATTTCTTCTTATTCATTTTAGATGGTGATGATGGTGTAATTGGTTGTTTTTGTAGATTCTATTGTGATCAATTTGTGTTTTATTTAGATATTTTTTAGTTTTCCCTCTTGAGTTTTCTTTAAAAGGACAATCTTCTTATTTCTAATATCTATTGAAAAAGGTGTATATTTTTCCTCCATTCTTGAGGTAGGTGTCTCTATTAAAGGGGTTATTTATTATATTGAAATATGTTCTTGAAATTTCTTTTGGGTTATTCCATGAATTTTTTTTATTTTGACTTTGGATTGGTTTCTTGAATGATTTCTAAGTTTTAAAATGATTTTATGTAAAAATTGATTTATGCACACCAAGTGTTTGATGAAATGTTGTAAATGACGGTTTTGGTTTGGAAAAAGGTTATCAAACTCAAAATAATAAAGTCTTTGATTTTAAAATGTTTTTATTAAATGTGTTCATGATTGTTAAATAGATTGTGACGAACATAAAACATTTATTAACCTTTAGTACATCGATAAATAGAGTTGTTGAACTTTAGGTGTGTAATTGCACAAGAGGTTTTATATATCCTTAGTGTGTGTAATTACACTATAGGTTTTATTGGTTGGACCAACCTTAAGCATGGATTGGGGATTTAATTTTATTTATTGTGTGTTTTCCCATATGTTAGAGACAAAATAGTGTTTTTTATTTATGATTGGTTTATAAGATGATGGTATTTTTGGGGTTATTTATCACATGATTATCATAAAGTGTATCCCGGGTTGATTAACTATTTTATTTCATAGTTGAAATGTTCTTGGATTCCTTGAATATGGTATGATTTTATGAAAACCAATGGAATATTTTATAAAATGTTTTTACTTTAGGAAATTGTTTTATAAAATTTATATATTTTAAATCAAGAACTAATGCATTTTTGATATTATAACATCAATATATTCGTTGGTTGTAAACATCTTGGATTTGTGCTCACACAATACTATTTTCTTTTGGGTGGTTATAAATGTTGTGTTTTAGGAGTCTGTTAAAAAGAAGGAAATTTTTTAGCATGTTGTTTCTCTTACTATCATCATCTTCATTGAGGGTTGTCTTGGTGGTGGAACATGGTCACATAGGGACTTGATTGGATTGTCTTATTATATCTTTATAGTTTGGATTTTTTGTATTTAATTTTTATATATGATATATATTTTCCCTTGATTAATCATTTGACCCCATTAATTTTCCTTATATCAATTTATAGAGATACATGTTGCTTCAACCTTATTGAATTTCACCATGTGGCATACCACCTTAGATGACTTGTGTTGTAGCCCTAGGTTGGTTTGTTACTAATTGGTATAAGAGATATTACTTATCCTCAAGTGTTGTGATAGTATAACATCACTTTTATTTCATGTAAAAAATTGAAATATTGCTTGTAATATTTTTTGGATCTAGGCATTGAGACGGTGAAATATATCAAGGCATGGTTGACTCAAAATTTGAATTTTAAAAATATTAAATTTATTATTACCATATGAAAAAATTTCATAAATATAGTTATAAATCCATAAAAAAGGATCATATAAGAAATTTGAGGCTAATATTGAGTTCATAATGTGGGTTTTACCCATGGTGTGACATAAATATTATATGCATCGAGAGATGGGATTTGGTTCCATCATGGGAAGACATATAATTAAATAATTTGTTGAATTAATTCCAAAAAACTATTTTAGTATATTAATATGCTATTATGTATAATTATCAAGATTAGATACACAACTTTAACAATTGAGAGAGATCATTGGAAGACGAAAATAGATCAGAGGATCAGATCATTACCATAGGTATTGCCTATGCCAATAGATTTTATAGATCTTTCAAATTAATATGACATATTATAGTTATTTTCAGTGATTTATCCAAAAGTTTAGGTAATACTTTTTATTTATGTAGATTCCTCCCCCTTTTTAATCCCATGTCGAATGTGGGTCAATTCAATTAACAAAAAATGATTTGCGTATTGATAATTGATTTATATGCTTATTATTGATTATTCTATATCTTTATTCTATTCTCTAACAACAGATCAAATAGAAAAATGATAAATGAAAACGTATATTCATAAAGATTTTGGTTTGTGGTTTTCTCCCTCATTTCATCACGTGTTAATAATGGGAAATTTATTTGTCCTAGGGTTTGATGTAATACCTGGTATCTGAGCATTCTATGATTATTATTTGAAACAACAGATCAATACCATGGGTACATCTTAAATAAAGGCTGTGAACATGTACCTATGATAGAAGATTATGAATAAAGGTTGAAGAGAAGAATTCACAAGTTTCTCATTTCCTAGTTTGGTGTGTAGAGATGACATATGTGATTATGGTGCTTTCCTCATAAAATTGGATATCTAGAATCAGATCTCTAATGAAAGAAAGGTTTGATTATAAAAGATCAGAAATACACAATCAATATTTGATGAATATTCAGATGATATAATGGTTTTGGAGTATATGGAGAGGGAACCATGGGTTTTAGGAAAACACATGTTATACAACATGTAATCTAGATTTACATGCTATGTGGGACCTTGGATATTGTTATAAGGATTTCATGGTGAAGAAAAAGATCACACAGCATGCGACACACATCAAGTTCCATGTGACCCAACATGGAAAATCGCAATGTTCCCTCAGGAATATGGGTATATATAGAGTACACTAGGTACACCATGTACTCAGAAATCACTAGATTACACATGCTTATCCTTGTACTAATACATGGCCAGATGTACATGCACATGGCTCAAAGTACACTGGCATGAGATGAAGACATATGTAAGGTTAAATAAGACCTATACAAACCATGTAACCTATTGAATGTACTGTATATGTGGAGTGTTATATGATGTGTTATACAAAAATACATTGGAAGACCAGGTGTTGGTAATACACGTCTTATACCCCAAATACACACTGTGTAATCTCTCTGAGGAAGTTTAGAGCCCTTTTTTCTTTCGTATAGACCTGTTTTGTTGGGTGCGATACCTTGGTATCTTCACATGAGGGTATAGTGATACGTTACATCCATGAAATAAGATTTTGATCCCCTCCATGGGTCTATTATTGGATATAAATTGATAAATCCCCATATAGGACCAGGGTTGGATCCTCTATATTTCTTAAATGGGATTTGCGGAATTGGTGAGACCACCATGAATAGAGAATCAATCCCCTGTCTAGAAGGATGGTCTAATAGGGTTTTGGGTTTCCACCAATGTCTTTGGTGTGGTCCCCTACAAGGATGATGGTATCTTCAGAGATCCAGGGAGTATTTCTTAGGTGGGGACCAATTATCATGACCAATTTCATGACCATCATTAGTAATTGCATATCTCTTGGGTTGAGTAATCCTAGAATTATTGTTACATATAATCCTCTAGAATAATCACATCGTTGGCATTTTTTGTTAAGTCCTCCTTGGTAACATTTTTTATTATGATTATATTTTTTTTGTTTATTATATTACTGTTTTGAGCTACCTAATCATGATGATTCATGAATAATGATTTTGTGGTTCCTTATTAGATATTATTGTAATTACCTTAGAATGATAATTACCTAGACATGTCATGTATTATATAGATTAGTGACCTTTTGATTGTGTCCTAGGTGGATTTGAAGAATGAATATATTATATCAGGCTAGAAATACTGGGTTGTTTATTTGTTGTTTCATTTAATGTTGGTTCATATTTTGTGACTAGGTTTTACTCCTTTATAGTTTTTTTGTGGTTTTATTTTTCATCTTTATATTTTTCACTAATTCAGTTATTCCTTGATTATGGGATTGATGTATGAATTCATTGGTATCGGTTTATTTACTTCTCAGCATTGTATGGGCTTGAAGATGTGTGTGTGTACATATAATTTATTTAATGCCTCCCATGTCAATGATATTCCCAATTGGTTTCTAAATCTGTGTTTTAGCCCATTTGAGGACGTATAGGGGTCATCAGACTCTACTGATCACTGGTGAGGCAGGCCCCTATGGGTCAGGTCATGAAAGAATGGAATCAGAGCTAAAACCCGTCTTGAAGTTCTGAAGAATTACATGGGTTTGATGGTTGGGGTCCACATTGAGAGTGTGTTACATTAATGGGGTGGAGTGTCCAACAACCTAAGAAAAGAGATACATAAAATACTAAATGTTACCACCCTTGTAAATAAGGAAAAAATTATTTTGAGTGCCTACTTTATTAGAAATCAACTATTATCTATTCATGGCATGGAGTAGTAGAAAATATGGGTGACTTATTTGGACATTTCCCATGGTGCGTGTGATTGAGGAAAAACACAAAAAATGAGCCTATGCTAGCATTTCAGCACTATTATTATTATGATAAGTGAGCCTAGCGGGTAATATCATGTAGATTACTAAGAAGGAAACAATGGTATTATGGGGGACCAGTGGGGTCTATTGATGATTATGTTCACGGCCCAAGGAGGCGAGTCACGATAGAAACTTCATAGGGATTGTTTAGTGTCTTGGTATATTATAGTTAGGATCATCATAATTTAGATAGTATGTGAAGAAAATGGGCCTAAATATCTCCCTCGTTTGACTGAATTTGAGTTCCATGGGTGGTAATGGATTTTTACAGTTATTTAGACTTTTTAGTTGATGTTATTTGAATGAACTAGATATGGGGATGATTTAAATGGGAATATTACTTCTTTTTATTTATTATTTTATTCATAAAATCCAATACATCATTAAATTTATTTTAAAAAATTGACACAAATAACTGAATATAGTCCATCGGTTTTAGAATTTTTTCTCAGACTAATTGTTTTTTTGGTATTATGTTTAATAAACAATGAAACTGAGGGGATATATTCCATATCTAAGAGAAAAGGATACAAGGTAGGATATATAGATTAATCCTTTAGTGTATTCTTTATTAGTATAATCTTTAATTGGAACTCTTAAAACTATAGGTAAAGTGGGAATCAAGAACCTGGGATGAGTGGAGGACTATGGATTATAATTTACAATGAATAATCCAACTATCTTCTGGTGTGACAATGGATGCCAGGAATCATAGGTGTGGCTTGATTATATTGTGAGCATCATTAAATATTCCAATAATTCTAAAGTATCTAAGGTAGGGTTTTCTAAATATGTTATTCAGGGATTGGGAAGGAAATTGTGAGACTGTATTATTTTAGAAATTTTCTTGGGGAACATACATGAGATTCCATTAAGAATATTTTCAACCAGTAGTTCTATCCTATGATGTTACGTGTAGAAGAGATCTGGGAGTTTTTAACCATAGAGAAAGGAGATCATACCATTTTAGGATATTCCACCTATTTAACTAAGTTGGCGCTGTGAGAACTGAAGCTATTTAGTAAAGTTTACATAAAGGCTCATAGGATTGAGTTGAGATTGTGGGATGATATTTGGTCAATATTGGTTCCTCTATTTCTTTGGACCTCATTACAGGTAGTCGATTAAAATAAATTAGAAGAAGAATAATTATTTGGGAAAATAGGCTTGGGTAGAGATTTAGTTTGTACTATTTTTATCCAGTGTGTAACTTATAGATTGAAAAGGAAGTTCAAGGGTGGTTTATTTTCTTCCGGACTATATTACGGGGTATTTTAAAGATAATAACAGTTTTTTCTATCAGTGTGCATATACAGGTATTACAAAGACTAATTATATAAGGGCTCTTAATATTTTTCATTTTTGCAGAGAATATTTCTCTAAAGGCATTTATTTAGAACGAATTTCCCATGTAAATAAGGACAGATCAAATCTCTATAAGGGTTAAAAGGTATATTATGATACATCCAAAGGTGATTAGTATTATCCTCTAACCAAGGGGGATGTTCATGTTGTTAAGAAATTTTAGAGCGGAGCTAAGACTAGATGTTTTTATGTAGTGTAGTATGCACTAGAGGAATCTATATCTGGGCATGCTATGGTTAGAGGTACAATGTTTATGTAATGGGATTGTGTTTATAGATTCTTTCATTGTTGTTGGATCTATCCATGAAATTAAGAAATAAATACAAAAAATGTTTCAACTATACAATATGATGAGTGATGATTGTCGACCTTGAGGTGTAGTGAGGATTATTGGTGCAAGATCTTGATTTCTTCAACCTAATTATTGGCATGTATTTGGTGATAAAATTTAAAACTAGATCAACTTTTATCTTTGTTGTGTTAATTTTTTTTCACTCGATGGAGTCAATCATGTCATTAAGGGTGAGTGGAATTCTAGGTCTTAGAGAGTGGGTCACGTTGTTCCATATGATTGGGCTATATCATCTTACTTATTTGAAATGTTCCATGAATCCATTTATCTTTTTTAAGGAGTCCAATTTTTATGTTGGTACATTCTTCCTTGGGGTGTTTCTACTTGTTTTTTTTTGTTTTACCACCTTAGAGAGAGGATAAGTTTACTATTTACCTACTACATTGTACGATTCCCATTTCTCTTCCATATTATCGTATGTAACCAATTAACTTGAAGAACATAATATTTAACTTGGGGACCTCTAGGCCAAGAGATTTATTCATCCTAGAATGTCACCATGGTATTCACATGTCCTCTTTTCTAAGAAGAGAGAAAATAGACTTAGAATTTTTGTGGCTTATCTAAAGTTACATCAATTGATAGTTAAGAAAATATATACCTTACCCAAGATTGATGATTTTTTAAAAAACCTAGAGGATATTGTTGGATTTTATGGATTGAAATTATGAAAAGGTTCCACCAATTGGAAGTCCAAGAATATGATATACCTAAGACTATTTTTAGAAGATGGTATAGGCATTTTGAGTTTATTGATATTACATATAGTCTCACTAATACACCCATGTAATTTATGGAATTGAAGAACCAAATATTTAATTGGTTCATGTAATTTTTATATTTTATTGTTGATATTTTAGTGAACACTATGTCAAGGAGGATAAAATTAATTATATTTAGATTATTCTTAAATCCTTGAGGGAACATCATTTGTATGGAAAGAATTACAAATTTAATATTTGGATCTAGGAAGTGATGTTTCTAGGAAATCTTATATGTGATAGGGGAGTCTCACCAGATCCTGAAAAGATATAGGCATTTATATCCGTAGAGTTTCCCAAAAATGTGTTTTAGATATAAAGCTTCTTGGGGTTGGATTTTTATTACAGGTGGTGTTTTTAAGATTTCTCCAAGATTTCATCCCTGATGTTAGATTTTAACAGTAAGGGTGTAATGATTTAGTGGAATAAAAAATTTCAAATATATTATGAGGAACTTGATACTTGGTGTAGTTTAGCTCTAATTTTGATTCTTTCAGAACATGGTTTAGGTTATGATGTTTTTTCTGATGCTTCTGGTATGAGTTTAGAGTGTGTCTTGATATAGGGGAAATAAGTGATGGCCTATGGAATTCATCAGTTACACCCTCATTAATATAACTACCCTACCAATTATCTTGAGTTGTAAGTGGTTATTAATTTACTAATAACATGGAATAAAAACATATTTGAGAGAGGTTTAAAATATATTATGGTCATAAAATCATGAAGTATATTTTCAATTAGAGGGATCGGAACTTTCTAAAGAGAATTTGGGTTAATAATTTGTAGAATTTTGATTTATATATATTATTATACTCACATGAAATTTAATATGGTCACAGATACCTTGATCTAGAAATTTTTAACAAAATCCATAATGGTATCAGGTGAAGAGTGGTTTCTAAAGATTTTTTTACTGAGATTAGATTGGGAGTGGAAGAAGAAATTGGGAAGGTATTCATGAATTCAATAAGGTATAAATCATTATTTTACACTTAATTTTCATTTTATCATGTACTTTAAAGGTATTTTCAGTGATTAAGTAACATCCTAAATATGTAGGAGACCTTGGGAGAGTTATCTTGGTCTCTCAAAAGTGCTTTGTATCTCTAATAATGGTTGGTTTTTACTTTTTTTGAGGTAGGAGTTGATGGATAGTGGTCATCATTCTTGTTGGTATATGCACCCTATTAATAAAAATATGATTTAGTAATGGATATGTTAGTATTGGTATCTAGGAATGATACGTTTGATTGAGTATTTTCTATTATGGTGTCTTGCATGAGAGAATTAAGGTAGAGTAGCAATGACCTGTAGGTTTTTACTGCCCTTACCCTTAATGTTGTAGAAGTGGGATGATATTTCCCTAGAAATTTTCATTTTTTTACAATATATTACAAGTAGGAAGGATTTTATTTGGGTGATCATTGATATACTTCTGAAAAAAAATGCATTGTATCCCAATCAAGGAGACGATGAAAGTAGAGAATCTCGGGGACTTGTATATCCCAGAGGTTGTAAGACTCCCTAGGGTTACCTCAATGATTCTTTCTGATAAGGAACCTAGGTTAACATCAATATTTTGAAATGGTTTACCAAAGGTGAATGGTTTCTTGTTGAAATTCATCATGGCATATCATCTGTAGATGGACATAAAGGTAGAGAGTGTTATCCATGTTTTTTTGAATATACATTGGGTGTTTGTGCTTGATTTTTATGGTTATTGGGAAACAAATTTTCATATGGATGTGTTTTCATATAATAATATTTAGTATGCCTCAATTAATAAAGCCACTTTTGAGAAATTTTTTGGCCAACAATTTTGATCTCCCTGGTGTTGGGAACAGTTGGGAGAGTGTTCCGCGATTAAGTCGAGTCTTCATCAGGAAATGATGGGTAGGGTACATTTGATTTAGAAGATGTAGGTCATGATATAGATTCATTATAAATTATATGAAGATCATCTTCATCATCTACTATGGTATAAGGTTAGGGATCATGATTTCCTTAGAGTTTCACCTATCTTGGGACACCGTCAGTGGGATAGAAATGGCATATTGGCATAAAGGTTTTTTGGCCCCCTTGAGATTGTGGAACATCATGGAACTATGGTGTATCCATTAGACTTTAACTCTTGTTTTAATTACATAAATAATTTTATTCAAATTTCCCATCTGAGGAGGTATTAATAGGGTCCTTGCCAGGTGATTTAATAAGAATATTGATCTTGATTCCAACACCAATTTGGTTGAGAAACTAGTACAGATTATGGATCACTGAGAAAAGGTAATGTGTGATAAAAAAATTCCCTTAGTTACTATATAGAGGTAATGAATTTATGATAAACAAGAGACATGGTAGTGAGAATTTTTGATGAGGTATAAGTGAAAATCCATTTTTGAGAGTCCATGATCATGGGGACTTTCCTGAGAGAGAAAGTGTTTTTTAGGGAGAATGCAAAATCCTGTTAACTTGTATTAGGTACTTATTGACTCTTATTTTGATCCTTTTTTGGTGCATTTAAAGGATAAATAGAATTTTATGGGGATAAATAACTAATTTTGGGGAATGTAAGTTTGTTTGAATTTATTTAGTATAAGCAATTTTATTAAAGGTAATAGAAGGTGTAATTTGGGTCCAGGTTAAATTGGAAGCTTTATGGGTGATCCTATTGGTGGAAGATTCTGGGCCTCGGTTGTAGAAAAAATTTACATTATAAATCATGGTTTATGATGTAAATTTTTTGACACATTTCCTGGTAATATATTACAAAAAACTATGATTTATTCTATAAAATATGATCTTACACAATAAATTTATTTTGCAGTGCAATGTTAACCCGAGGTGATACAATTTTTAGAATATATACAATGGGATGAATTTATAATATAAACCCATGACATAAAACCTAAATTAATCAAGAAAAAATATTTTATTTTCACTTAAGTTCTTAACAATTCTTTATTATATGTGTTGGACCCCCTCTCAAACCTTGGCTAAAATGTTTCTGATTTTCAGTGATCACATTTTTTCTGGATCGGTCCATTCAGTATTCGATCCCCATGTAAATTTCATCACATATCCATAGTAAGAGATATTTATGATTCTTCATTTCCATTTGTTTGGGATGTGGTGTCAGATTTTTTTTATGGGTCAACTTATTCTTGGTTTGTGTTTTCTATTGATCCTTTGTAGTTTTCCCTTGATCCTTGTCTTTCGTAGGTCGACCATCTTGTTTATAATCTTTATTATCAAAGGAGATTTTGTTTGCTCAATTATTAAGGTAAGTGTATCTATGAATAGTGTTAGTTCTTGTATTTATATATCTTATTGTAAATTACATTTTTTTATTCCATGAAAATGTATGATATTATATTGGAATGGTTTTATCAGATGAGTTTTTAAGGAGTTTTCGTAAAAAATATATTTTTTCACAACTAGTGTCTCGTATAATTTTTTAAATGGTGGTTTTGGTTTTGAAATGGTGCATATAGCCTAGAATTTAAATGAATTTTATATGAAGATGTTTTATTAATTGTGATCATGTTTATTAAATGGATTTTGATAAACTTTTCTAATTGTGTAATCTTGTATGCCTTGATAATTAGTCTTTTCACTCTTTGTGTGATTAAATCCTCAAATTGTATTATTTAACGTTAGTGTATGTTATTAAATTAATGGTTATATATGTTAGATACACCTTAGGATTGTAGTGGGGTTTTTATTTCAAGTTCTGTACATATTTAAATAGGTTAGGGCCCAAATATTGTGCTTTTTCATTTATGATTGGTTTACCACATGATGATATTTCCATAGTTATTTTCTCTCATGATAATCTCATGGTATATCCAATGTTTATTCAACATTTTCTTTCATAATTGTCATATTCAAATATTGGTGTATGTTGTGTGATTTTATTTAATCCAATGGAATGTTTTATAAAATCTTATTACTTTATAATAATTATTTGTAAATTGGATTTGTATAATACTAAAACTAATACATCCTTGGAATTAAAACTTATATAGATTCCTTAATGGGATCCTGCTATGATTATTTCTAAAAAAATACTTTTTATTTTGACTTTTTGTAGATTTTGTTTCTTAGGGCTCCAGTTAAGGAAAGAGGAATGTATAGAATGATGGTTTCTCATGCAATTATATTCTTCAATGAGGGTTGGTTTGGCGATTACAGATGATAAAAATGGACTTATTTATACGTTTATTATTTTATCTTTCTGGTTTTTGTTATTTGTATTAAATTTTTATATTATAGGGACATGTTCCCCTTCTTACACATTGTACCCTATTGGTTTTCTTTGTTATGGATTATGACGAGACATGTTACTTCCTCTATTGTATTTCACCTTATGGTGGACTACATTGGTTGAATTATGTAGTTTCCCTAGCTAAGTTCATTAAATGTTTGGTTTTGTCACATTTGAGGGTAAGTTTTATCCTTATAACCGATATTGGTTACATTTCGGTAGGAAGTTCCTTATTACATGGGGATTTTGTCACACATGTTTTCATGTTATAAGTTATGTGTTGTAATAATTTATAATTGTTCATGACTTGTGATTTTAGGTGGGTGTGTTTGTAGAACTTGAGACCTATTATGATATTTTTTCCACAGTAATTTCTGGAATAGATAGACCCACGTTAGATATGATTCATATGTTTGATTTGGTTCTATTGTTTGTCTCATTATGTCATGCTATGTTTGTTTTTCATGCTATAAATTATTTTGTATTATATTGACCATTTAGTTGTGGTTTTTGGTATACATTATAAGTGATCATCTTTTTATGACCACACCACAATAAAAATAATAATTTAATTGTGATGTTGATGAATGTAGAGAAAGATAACATTATGGCCTGAACATAACTCAATGCCTTGATAATTATGAAGAATGCGTCGAAACTGTATTCCTTATGGATTCTGAGTAGTATCCCAACTCAATGCCTTTTAGATACTATGTAACATGTCAGTATCCTTGTGACTAGTTATGATCTTACCAACATATCTATTGTCATCCTTACAAAGATCCGAATTAGGTACGACCACGGTTTTGTGGTAGCTTGGAAGGCACACAACCACTTAATTTTTTTTTGTATGTTATTATCATTTTATACTTTTTATTAGCATGGAATACACAATTTTTATTTGGGAACACTTTATTAAGGATACATTAGTGATGTCTTACTTAGTATTATACTCACACCACACTTGGAAATTTTAGACAACTTGTAGATTTCATAATCAGACATCTAGTGAAGGGAATGGTCCTTTTATGGATGACTCAACATAGGAGTAATATGCTGGTAGTAAACCTAGATAGAATCCAAAAGAAACCGTTTGTTATTTATTTATTTACCTACTTCTAATACATTGAACCATGTTTCAACTTTAGGACATGATTAATATTTTATGAAATGTATTCCATTATTTAGTTTACACTATTCAAGCTTGTTTTTTATTATATTGTTTATGATTTAATTAATGATCAAGTATCCCCACAAACATACTCATACTATAACCACTAGTCTTCATCCTCTTTTAGGAGGGTATGTTTGCATGTGGTCAGGTGACCTTCAACATATACCTAGTGGTTTGGGTTATGATGTTAAAATATGGTATCAATGGATGATGACTGGATGACTTATTTCTTATCTTTTTCTTGATTTAGGATAGGGTATCCAAGAGATAGGATTAATGGAACTTTGTAAAGGAATCTATGATAGTCCTTTTCCTACACTATATAGTGGACCTATGAGTTTCCTTAAAGTGGAGAAAATTATGTTTTGTTTTTACCATTGATAAAATTATTATAAGGTGATGCACATGTTGTTGATATGTGGTTTATAATATTTTGTGTATATTGATACATCATGTGTAACATGCTAGTCCATATTCAAAATATATATACCATCTTTGTTCTATACAATAGTTATTTAATAAAATTCCATGATTTTTGTCATCTGGTCAACATAGTTTCTATTTGCATGAAATACCTATGTTACCATGCTGTTATGATATATCTTTATTAACATTAATTAGTTGAATAGGTTATTGTATTGTATTATTGTATATATTATGACTGTGAATTAAATATTGGTATGAAGACCATGGTTTGTGCTATGAGGGGTATACCTTGGTATATGGGTAGAATCAAAGGAAAGGGTTGTACGATCTAAGAGATTGGTTAAGATATGTTCATGCATCTAATGCTCCATAATGTTATAGATATTCTTCTTTTTATACATTTTGTGGGACCACCAATGTATATGATTGTTATCTAGGTCATGTTCCAATACCATCCCCAGTGTTGTAGATAGCATACGTAGTTTATCGGGGAGTTATTTCACTAAAATCTATGGTCAATTATTCTATGTATTTCTAGATTTAGTTTCCTCCCAACATAAAGGGTACTTGAGGACCATATGATTATATGAAATGAATTAATATAATTGAGGGAATCTCCAACCATGTAAGGACTTTGATTTAAGAGAAACAAGATTTAGAATAATTGATATACAAGGACCCATAGAGAGATGATGTGTTATTGAGAACATCACTAGATTGTATAGATATTTAATGTCTAAAATATTTGTGGGTATTTTAATCAAGAATGTTATTTTGGGTATAATTCCTAATATCCTTTATAGTAAACGTTCTAGAATATTTAAGCGTAAGGATAAGGTTTTATACAAGAGTTATGGAAGATATAAATTGATTAACAGGGGCTCATCAACAATTTTTTTGAATGGAAGAATGTATTGTTTTAACTATAAATATGTTAGATATCATTGAAGGTTTTTTACTATTCCAAAAGTCCTCTACAAATAATGTGGAAGGATGGGGAATTTACAATAGTTTTGCAGTAAGGCCTTGGGACTCCATAGGGGTGAAAGACCCTAGGAATCAGGATGGGGCCATCAACAACAAACTTAGACAATTATGTGGGTTATTATTATGTCTTAGGTTTATGTTCATGAATCAAAGTCTAGCCATTTGTACATGGAGGATTAGACTCTGTATGTTTTTGGAGAATAACCATCTCTTATTCGAGGTATTTTTTAAATCCCGTCTACATATTCTACTACATTTTCTAATACTATTGTCCCCATTCTTTCGAATCTACATAACTAGTCACTAGACATTAGTTATCGGTCAACATACCATATGAGTTATTTTATTTTATTAACATACAATTGGGAACAAAAGTAATCCATATCAGTAATTCAATGGTGTCCATAAGTCCTCATTAGCTAGAGAAATCAATGGGACTTCATGATATTAAAGATAATGGACTTCTATGTGATACTCAGTAGATTGGATGTCAATATTCCAAGATATAATTGATTAAATTATGAGATGGGTGACATTTTTTCCACCAAAGGAACATATCTTATAAATTATAGGATAGTTGGAATTGGTAATACATAGAGTCATAACAGACTCAAAACTTCCCATTTTCATGATTCTCAATATAGTTGTATTTCTAGTTGACTTCACAAGACATCATTATGATATTGGACTTGAATTTGAGATGGAACACATGTCTGTTGTGCAACCCATTTTTATAATCCTGTATCATATAGTTCCAATTGAGCTATAGGATATCACAGTATAGTTGGATGACTTAAAACTGATGGGGTTTATCAGGCACTGCACTTCATTGTTGGGTGAACTTTTGTTGTTTTCTATGAAGGAGAATGGTTGTCTTCAACACTGAATCAACTATCTAGTTAGTTTTATATGATTTATCTTTTACCAAGATATCACCAGTGGAAATTTATAGAGGACGACATTCAAAATATGGTGTTTCAGAGTAGGTATAGTTTGTACGAGTACTTGGTGAGGTGATTCAGACTAACGAACATGCCAATAGTGTTCATGGAATTCATGAACAATATTTTACATGCATATCTAGACTTATTTTTCGTATTTCTTGTGAATGAAATACTCATCTACTCATTGAAACTAGAGTATAATTCTAGGATCCTCAAGATAGTTCCATGTATTATTCAAGAACATCGACCTTGAAAAATTTTATAAAAGCATGCCTTCTAGATTTGGGATGTGATGTTCCAAAGAGATGTGGTGTTTGAGAATTGTATATCTATGTACCTAGATAAAGTGGAGGTAGTCATGTCATGGTAATATCCCAAGAACATGTTCAAGAACAAGGTATTTTTGAGTTTAGTTGGATATTACCGTCAATTTATCCTTGACTACTTCCAACCATTGGAACCGATGATAGTATTGAAGAAGAAAGGAGAAAATATTTAGTGGATCGATCCATGTAAAGTGTTATTTCCTATTATGAAGATATAGATGAATAAATATGTAGTGATGATACTACCTAAGTTAGAGATAAGATATGATGCATACTATGATGCATTTGGTGTTGGTTTTAGAGCAGTATTGACACAATGAGAAAAGGTAATATCTTGTAGTTCATTTCCAATATGAACCCATGAGTGGGATAACCCTACTTATGACTTGGATTTTGCAGCTATGGTTTACACTTTAAAGTGTTGGAGACACTATTTCTTTGTTGAGAGGTCTTTTGTTTATAGAGATCATATGAATTTTTCCTACATATTCATGCATCAGGACCTTAATATGATACATAGGTTCTACATTGAGTTTATAAAGAAGTTTTCCTTTCAGATAGATTATGCACCATAGAAATATGACATTGTTGGGGATGATCTTAGCAGTAAGGTGAAGAGGGTGAACAATATTGGGTAGAGTAATTTATTATAGTAGTGGAACTTAATGATCATGTTGTTTAACTAGAGTAACAATTATTGTAATAGGCAAGGATTGATGACATGTGCTCTCTTGGTGGTCACATATTCTCTTATGGGAAAGTGAAGGATAAATAGGTGTTTTACCTTGAGTTTTCTATGATATGAGTATCCAAATTTGGATGTGACATGATCCATATATGGTTGATGGATGTGGATGGTGTGGATATGATATATATGGGAGTAGAATTTGATAATTATATCACATAGAACCTAATGAGAGACTACCATACCTAAATATGGCATGTACGACCTAGTGTGGTGAATATGTACCACGAAATCTGGTGATAATTATAGTGGACAAGGATAATGAGGGAAATAGTTGGGTTTGTGTCATGATTTCTTATTAGTTAGAGTGTAAAGGCTAAGAAACGAAATCCTAGTGGACTGGTCCAACTAATTTATATGACTATGTGGCAGTGGGAGTATATCATAATTGAATTTTGGAAGGGGTCACCCCAGGCCCTAAGGAGCTGTGATACTACCTGTGTGATTTTTGATTGGCTAATAGAAGTTCCCCTTTTTTACTGATATGAGAGACTCACACATTGGATGACCTATGAAAGATTTATGTTTCTGAGGTTATACACTTACACAGAGTTTCTTATAGAGCTGTTTTATATAACGACACATGTTTTATGTCATCATTATACAAATTCTTAAAGAAGGACCTAGGGAATCAATTGATAATGCGCACAATGAACCAACCATAGACAAATTGAATGTTTTATAAGATTATACACATACCGAAGGATATTATTTGAACGTGAATTCTAGATTTCGATGGAGATTGAAATGATCATCTAGAAATGGTTGAGTTTATGTAAAGAAATAGGTACTAAACGTTGATTTAAATGGACCCTTATGAGAATATTTATAAGAGTCCATGGAATTCATCACTATATTGGCATGAGGTGGTTGAGGTAATGTTTGTGGGACCCTGTTTGGTTTTAGAGACCTTTGAGATAGTGAATATGATTTAGAAGAGGCTGATCACCACTCAGAGTTTCCTGATATCGTATTCTGACTAGAGGAGGAGTCCATTGTGGTTTTCTATAGGAAATTAGGCCTTCTTGAGAGTGACTCCTTAGTTATGCCACTAATTTATAGGGAGTAAAGGAAAGATTTCACCACCATGGTTTCTGGTACCCTTTAAGACCATAGAATAGGTTTGGAAATCAGAATGTCATCTATAAATTACTTTTTTATACTAAGGTATACATGACCTATTTCATGTGTCGCAGCTCTATAGGTACACGCCTGATCCTATGCATGTCATCGACTATGAAGATGTGGAGTTGGTATAAAATCTCAAAATTTTCATATAACAATATTATAAATATGTATATGCAGATTCTTTATATAACATAATAATCCACTCTAGAATCCTATATATCTTGTATATTGGAAAACCTTGAAATATATACAATTGGTTCATAATAGTTCTAAATTGTCTTCGACTTATATTTCTATAACTATTAACCCTATTATAAATATCATACATAAACCTTTATACATATCCTTGAAAGGGAAGCATAATAAATGATGATCCCTGATGATTAATAAGGGTAAAAAGAGAGATAATAAGGATCATATAAGGGTATGATGTGAAAAAGTGTATGCTAAAATGATCATAACATTTGAAAATCATAACCTTCATATCATAGATTATAATCTCAAGTCATGGTATAAATTCATGGATTTTATAATACATGAATCGTAAAGGAACAAATTAACATGATCCATGAGATCATAATATAGGCACAGGATATGGAACTATGAAAAAATCATAAGAATTTAAAATCATTTCCTTAGTATCCAAGGATATTTTCCAATACTATCACAATGGAATGTGTTCTCTCCCCAAACCATCATAGATGTTATGACTCACTCCCAATATTATCAAAGTGGAGAAATTCCCTTACTGAACTGGATGCAATCCCCATTCCAATAATTTTTATCTCATGAGATATAAATATTAACCTAATTTATTAGATGGTGATGGAGGTCCCACTGATCACAAAATTAAAACCATAAAATATATTTCCAAATGATCATAAACTCTTCATCATATCAAAACCCATGAAAATAAATGGGTTTCATAATCATTTCATCATAACATAACCCATGGAAAAGGAATAAGTTCCATAAATATCATGTTATCCTAAAATGAAACCACTTAGAGAAAAAATTTGGATGGTATATTTAGATCATATTTCTAGTAAAACATAATAAACATTGATATTTTTTATCATTGATAAATCAAAATATCATTAAAAATTTCTTAAGTAAAATAACCTTTCCATTTTGAAATCACTACTTCAAAATCTAAAATTTTCTAAAAAATTATGGAAAATATTTTGTTTGAAACTAATTATGTGAACTTTTAAAGGGACATTAAAAACATAGGGAATCCATGATGATGGTAAATCTCATTTATTCTATATAATTTTAGAAAACATTGATTCTAGAATTTTTTGAAAAATGTCACAAAATAACTCATTTGGAAAAAACATAAAGATTCCTTTCAATGAATTTTGTAAAAAGTAAAATATGGGTGAAAATGAAGTTAAAAAATCATAAGAGGATAACAAAAACATTGTTTAAAACATTTTTAGAAAACATGGTTATCAAATTTATTTTATTTTGATTAAGGAGAGAAATAATATCGATTTTCCTTCAAAATTTTTTGTTGGTGTCATGAGTAGATTATGTGAGAAAAATTAGAAGAAAATATATATTTCTAATAAATAAATATAGTAGAATAAAATTCACAATTATATTGAGAGATATGTCATAATATTTTTTCATTAGAAACATAATAGAAAACATTCCAAGAAAACAATGCCATTGTAACATAAAACATATTTCCGTAGGTCTAAATTCATTCAAATGTCTTCTAACCTCTTGTATAATAAATATTGGATCATTATAAATATTATTACAGAACCATAATCATATAAATTAGACCGCATATGATTTAATTTTAACATTTTTCATCCATTTATGAAAAACACTTTATTATAAAGGAATCATATATATCAAACCATATGCGATTTAGTTTTAAATTTTTTCATCCTTACCTTAGGAATGAATCCATTAAATCTCCCATAAAGGAATATAGGGCGGTTATTTTTTGTAATAAAAAATCTATAGTATATGTATAGGGATGTGTATAAGATAAATTAAGAGGTATATTTTATGCTAGGAATCTCAAAGTTGTTCTAAAAAGGTAAATGAGAATTCCCTTTTATAATTTAGCGGAGGGGAACTATTGGAATTTCATAAAATATTAAATTATTATAAATTAATTTTTATGTACAAATGAATATAAAATTATAATACTAGAATATAGGATGAGTATGAGTCCAAATAATCTCTTCCAATAAAATTTGGGAAAGTTTGGATCACATTTTTACCCTTATCATTTAGTTTTAAACTCCATTAATTTTTTTGACAATTATGAAAATATTAATTATTTTACACTTTATGGGTTAATAATGTTCTATAAAATGAAAAAAACAACATATATGGAACATAGTTAATTTTTATAACCATATACCATTAA
Organism: Viscum album; assembly: GCA_963277665.1. Lineage (NCBI taxonomy): Eukaryota > Viridiplantae > Streptophyta > Magnoliopsida > Santalales > Viscaceae > Viscum > Viscum album. Next base: position 2,107,166,726 of record OY728156.1, on the reverse strand, counting down.
TTTTTTTGAATATTTTATTTTATGAATTTTAGATCATTTAATAAAATATTAATTATTTTAAAAAATAATTGATTTCATTTTTTACACTTTATTTAATTTAATATTAAATACCTAAATAAAAAGGGGAATTAAAATTAATTTTTTCATTCCTCCATATTTTTTCATCTAGATCTTGAAAATTGATAGGAAACTATAGTGACCCTAGACATTTACTCATATCATCACATGAACTTGGACTTAAAAAACTATTAATTACAACACAACGATTGTGAGGCCTTAGGTATTTGAAAGACTATGTTCCCAATACATAAATATGAGGATAAAATAAATAAACTTTTTTTATTCACCATAATGTGCTCCTAAATAATTTTGATCTCCCATAACTACTTGGTGTAACATGAGGAATACATGGAGAAAAAGGATGAACTAAAAAACCTATAAAGAGATAAACATGATACAAAATCATAAAATGTGAGTCAAAGGTAAAACATGATATCATAAAAGATAAGGCATATGATTAATAATATGGAAACATAATATAAAGAAGAATGTAACATAATACTATGGTATCATACAATATATTTAAGAAATATAAAACGTAACATAAACATAAGTCAAGGCTAAATATGAAGATAGTATCACATGGAAAATAGAGTCCCAAAATGTATTAGTTTCACTCCCTAATCTCATACATAACATCCCATGAGAAAAAAGACATTTCCAATCCATTTAAGGGATATATAATTCTATCCCCACCTATTACAATCATTTCATGTACATGCATATGTTTTCCACATATTTAAATCAATCATAAGGCATAAACATATGAATTTCCCATGGAAATAAAATGGGACACATTATCCTGCCTCAAATCATAATCAAAGTAAATTTTTTAATGAAGGACTTTAAGAAATGATCAGAAGATAGTTATTACATATTTAAAGTATGTGAGAGTTAAAATGATATATATTTAAGATATATATATATATATATTAGAACCACTCTAAAATATTAAATTTTGTGGTTGTTTATGTGTAGAAATAATATTTAGAAATTAAAAAAACATTCTTGAGGAAAATGAAATTTACTCTTTGAAAATCCCTTTTGAAAAAATAAAATTCAAAAAATATTAAGGGAATAATTTTCATGGAATATATAATTTTGAATTTATGAAGGAATCATAAAATAGAAAGATGGAAAATAATTCGTCTCATGACGTAGAATCCAAAAAAGTAATTCCTTTCACATTTATTAAGAGAAGCCAAAAAGTTCCTCATTTAGAAAATTATGAGATGATTCTTTTAAAATTATTATTTTTAGTAAAATAGGGGTAAAAATTTATTTAATAAATCATTAGATAATACTATAAAAATTATTTTAATGTTTTTTAGAATACATGAATTTAGAAGTAAAATTATTTTCAACCGAAGTGAAAAAGAGTCAGATTTTGTTGAAATCGTTTTTTGCATCCATTTTAGTACATAAAATTGGAAAATGGAACTTTTATTTGGAAATTTTATAAATAGACATATTATAATAGAAGTAATTGGATTTATTAGACAGATTCCAAAAACATTTATTCAATGTAAATTATAAAAAATACAATCCTAACTAAAATGAGAATGGAACATAAAACCTTTCCATTTTGGAAACTTTTGAATCATAACACCATGAATTATGTAAGGTAATTATACCAAAAAATACCATGAATTGTGAAGTATTCATGATATAATATGTCAATGAGAACTATATACATCATCTAAAAAGAAATATGTTCATAAATGAACTTCTGTATCAAAGAAAGAAGTTTTTTAATAGAAACCCATACCTTAAGTCCAGGCTTGTTGGGTATGTATTTTATATATTTTATATTCTAACACAAAATAGGCCTTTGAAAATATCAAAAAATGGAATTTATTTCTGATAGATATGCACTGACTACCAAAGTGAAATTAGAATTTGTAATCTTTTATCAGTGTTAAAAAAGAGCTGATAAAAGGGTCCTTTATTAATGATTTTATTTGGAATTGATAAAGGTTGATAATAATGTGTGTTGTTACAACACATTTTAGAACCAATACAATGTGATATAATATCACAATGAAGCACCAGAAACACCACCAAAAATTAAAAAAATCAAGTACCAATATATAATTAAAATGAAATAAAATTTACCAAATAGATAAATGAAAAAAACAATATATTATATAAATTTAATAAATTAGTTTATATAATTACATATGTAAAAATTACTACATACATTCAAAAACATCAATTTTTATTTTTATTTTTATCAAGGACAATAATCATTCTATTTTCAAAAAAACCACACCTTCTCAAGTAAAATAAAACATATTTATAAGAATAAAATTATTAAATTAGTAATAATATAATGAAATAAATACACAGAAAGTGTTAAATTTTATCTAAACTTCGAGTCATACTCGAAACACTATGTATAGATTTATTGGCGGTTCATTCTTATACATCACACCATTTGTTTTTCATCTTCAAGCATTATCTCTATGAAAATTAACTAAATAATTATGAGATAAAAATGATAATGAAATTAATAAATTAGTAGAAGATAGAATGATGAGAAAACAATATAGGCACATTTGGTCTATTTTGGAAATGTGATGAACACTTTAAACTAAAATGACACTTATATATTGAATATATTTACTTGTAGCCATACCGGTTACACTTTGTGTCAAATTTAAGTGATTCTTATTCCTAAACATCCCAAAATACTAATGAATAATTTCAGATACTATCAAAACCATCTGAATGTATTTTCTTGGTTTTTATTACGTCACATGTCTTTTTTTTACTAAAATGTCATTTTAAACTGAAAACACTCACTTTGAGTCATACCGATCACATCATGTTTTAGTTTTATATGAGAATGATTCCTAAACTTAAACAATTAATTATGAAACGTTTTCTAAATTTATCAAGACAAATTGAGCGTATTATATCAGTTTTCAATGAGGGACACATATTGAGCTAAAATATCAATTTGAAACCGATGATAGACACTTTGAGTCGTATCTGTTACATAATATATCAAATTGAGTTGAATCTAATTCCAACTTGTCCAAAATTACTTATGGATAATTTTCATAATGTATAAAAATAATAAAAATGTGTTTTCTTAGTTTTGGGTTTCCCAACTATCTTTTTTAAAAAAATTAATTTAAATTTTAAAAAAAGACACACTTGGAGTCATAATAGTCAAAACATGCATCCTATTGAGGTGAAAATAATTCCCACTTTTCCCTCATGAAATGTGGATTTTTGTTCATAAAGTATCAAAACAATATAAATTAATTTTATATGTGTTTAGTAAGTCAATTGTCATTTTTTACTAATATTTCATTTTAGCTTGAAAACAATCACTTTGAGTCATCAGAAATATCATGCGTCAGTTTGAAGTGAGACTAATTATTATATATCAAAAATTAAATATGAATCTCTATTATAAATTATCAAGATAATTCGAGTGCATTATCCTTGTTTTTTGTAAGTGACACTTTTTGAACTAAAACATCAATTTTAAATAAACAATGAGAACATTATGTCATACCGGGAACATCATGTATCAAATTGAGGTGTGGTTATTTACTAAATTTAAAAAATGAATCATTTATTATTTTGATAAATACTCAAATTAATATGAATATGTGTTCTTGGTTTTGAGTATGTCAACTCTCTTTTTCAATAAAATTATTTTCAATTTTAATTAAAAAACACACTTGAGTCATACCGGTCACACCATTCATTAGATTGTGGCGAGGATGATTTTTACACATCCCAAATGACTTAAAGATCATTTTTACGATGTATCAAAACAATATGAATTCATTTTTTTTATTTTCTGTATGTGACCATTCTTTTTTTCTAAAATTTAATTATAAATGGAAAACATGTACTTTGAGTAATACCATTAACATTGTGTGTCAGTTTGATATGAAAATGATGCATACAATTTAAAAATTTCTTATGAATTACATTAATGAATTAAAAAGTCAATTCGAGCACATTTTTTTGGTTTTTAGTGAGTGACACTTTTTGAACTAAAATGTTTATTTTAAACTGATAATAAGAATATTGAGTCATATCAAGAAAATACTATATCATATTGATGTTTATATAATTACTATACATGAAAATCAATTATGGATTTTTTTCCATAAAGTATCAAAAAAATTAATACATTTCTTCAATTCTGAGTATATCTATTTTCTTTTTTTACTTTAATTAATGTTAATTTTAAATAAAATGATGCACTTGGCACCGTACCAGTCACATCATGCACGAGATTAAGGTGTGGATGATTCATACATGCCTCAAATGACATATGAATCCTTTATCTAAAGTATAATAACAATTCAAATACATTTTCTTGGTTTTGAGTAAGTCGCTTTTATTTTTCTCTAAAATTCATTATAAACCTGAAGCATGAACATTGAGTCATACTAGTCCTATAGTGAGTTAGTTTGATGTGAGAATGATTCATACAAATTAAAAATAAATTATGAATCATTTTAATAAATTATTAAGAAAACATGACAATGTTTTATTGGTTTTAGTGAGATAATGTTTTTGAACTAAAATGTCAACATTAAACTAATAAGTAACACTTTGAGTCCTAACGGGCACATCCTGTGTCAGATTGAGGTGAATATGATTCCTAAAAACCAAAAAGAACTTATGTATCATTTCACTAAAGTATAAAAACAATATATATTATTTTTCCTAGTTTTGAGTATGTTAGTTTTATTTTTTTTATAAAATTAATGTCAATTTAAAATAAAACGACACACTTGGAGTCATATCGGTCAAACAGTTAGTCAGTTTGTTGTAAGACTTATTACTACTCATAAAAATATGAATTATGAATCCTTTTACTAAATTATCAAGATAATCTAAGAATTTTTTAGTTTTTAGTGAGTGATAATTTCTGAATTAAAATGTCTATTTACAACTGATAATGGACACTTTGAGTAATACTGAGTACAACAGGTTTCATATTAAGGTGTGGATAATTATTATATGTCATATATGACATATTAATTATTTTCCTACAGTATAAAAATAGTTTCAATGTGTTAAATCGGTTTTGAGTATGCCAGTTTTCTTTTTTTACTAAAATTAATCTTATTTTTAAATACCAAGAAACATTTGGAGTCATACCATTCAAACTGTGTGTCAGATTGAGGTGAATTTTATTCATGCGCATCTCAAAGTCTCAAAAAAATCCTAGATTCTAATGTTTCTATGCTTCCCATTAGATATCATTATCAAAATTCCCATACAGCATATTGAGTGAATTTTCTTATCTGGAAATGTTTTTTATGTGAAGATCGTCGACTGAATATGTAGTGTTGGCAGTTCAAAAAGGAAAGAAAATGTAAATCATGGTAACATTGGGAGAAACAAATTTATATATTTTTAATATTCATGCATATATTTAAAGGAAAAATGTACACTTCCAAAATATATTTGGGAAAAAATAATTATTTGATAAAAAATGATAAAGAAAATTGCTTTCAAATAGTAGAAAAAATGATGAAAAAATAAATGAATAAGTAGAAAAAATTCACCCTTTTCTAGATGGTTTTATAAATCATTGACCCATTTTTTTATTGTCGTTATCTCAGTTGAATCCTTGAAGTCCAAGCTCTCAAAATCATGAGAATATTTGAAAAAACACCCCAAATAGAAGAAAATAATCTAAATGTATAAGAAAATAAAAATTTTGTGAGTAATACAAAAATGAAATAAATTAAACATAATTACTAAAAAACAAATTAAATCTATAAACAATCATTTTAAAATGAAAACATAAATATTACCTCTATGATTGATTAGAGGTATCATCGTAACAATCCGGTTAAAGTTAGTAGAAGGAAATTGAAGAAAAGTGATAAATACAAACACTACAAGGGTGAAAACATTTTGAGGGAGAAGAAGTATGTGGATTTTTTGGTGTAGAAAGGCATGAATGATGGACAAAAATCATCTAAAATAAAGGTAATACCCATTTAATAATGAAAAGTAAATCAACATTTCATTATTTAAAAAGAGTCAATGATGTATTGTAACCTTCTATTGAAATCACATGAGTAATATAGTTTATATATGTGTCTCAAACTCTAAACAAACATAATGAATATTATATTCCCACATTAGGGCCAAAAATTATAAAAACATTTTGTGTCAATGTCTCTTTTTCTATTAAATTGCATGTAGTTTTGTGAGTACGGAATAAATAATTCGATCCATATAATTTAACTAAGATAAAAATTTATATATTAATTGGTAAAATTAATAGAGATAGAAATTCCGAAAAAAGGGTCACATTCATTCACTCTTCCCTCTCAACGCGACTGTATGATCGAATAATCACTAATCCCCCTATATAATAAAATTCCATTCTTTAATAATATATTTTAAATCCTTATTTTTATTTATTTAATTTAATTGTATAATTTTATTTCTTCTATCTCTTATTTATTAGTCATATATTTTCTATATAGGTCATTAGGTGTTATTTATTATCCCACAAGTTCATTGCTTTCTTTTGTATTGTGGTGTCAATTATAGTTCATTTTTCAAGAGTTATAAATATCCATAATAGTCAATGTAATATATTATGGATTGAATAATTAGTTGTGAAGTTATATGTACATTTCATTTAATGTAAAATATTTTTTGTAAAATAAATATTCCATATTACATTCATTCATAATATTTTTGGATCCCTTACAATAAAGTGATATCCCTAAACCATTTGATAGTGTTTTTATATTCCAATTTTACTCTAATTCATATTGATATACAAAATTCCATATTTTAGAAACTCTCTTTGGAATTTTTCGGGTAGTTAATATAAACCCTCCCTAATATGTTCAGGATTATACTAAGATAAAAAATGAGAGTATCCATTCCCATAAATCTTCTACCTCAATTATTTAATTTTTAAACAATATAAGAGTCATTAAATCATACATAATCCAATGTGATTCAAAAAATTAAGGGGAAAAATATCCACCTCCCCAGTAATTTTAGTGATATTCCTTTTTTGGAGTTTTTTGACGTAATTATATGGTCGTGATAAATTTATAATTCTGTCATATTTATGATAATATATATATATATATAAATATATATAAAATAGAATAATAATCAATAAATGTGGAAAAATATTTATCACTATTAACAATTTGTATCACTCAATTCCCATCCATTAATTTGAATAAAATAAAATAAAATATATTTTATTTTAATATTAAGAACTGATTATTTTAATATTATTTATGTAAAATAATGTAGAATATTTGTTGATTTTTTATTCACCTTTTACAAGAAGTTTATTTTTATCATATCATTTTATCCAATAACGAAATTAATCATGGAAAAAAATATTTTCTTCAAATAATTTATTTTTAAATACAAATATACTCAAAAATATTCTCTATAGTAATTTCTTATAATATTAATGAGAAATTAATATATTGTTTTGTATTGGAACCTTCATAGTTGTGAAATCTAGTTCAATTAAACGTTTCTATTATATATTGAAACTTTCATAATTCACCATGAATTATACACTGTCGTCATTGATTAATTCTGTCCACTTAAAGAGAGTTTTTCTATTTTACATTTATATTTTATGATTATAATTGTTATAGTGTTAATATATATTTTTTTTGTATATTTTCCTTAAATATTACCTAATAAGTATTATCCATTCTATCATGATTTCATTCATTGTTATTATTATGAATAACAAAACATTTATTTATAGGTATTGTATTTTTTTAACATTTCAATCCCAAATATCAATATTGAATTTTTGAAACCATTTGGTATAATAATCAGTATGCATAAGGGGTTTTTATGTTTTGTGGATAGAAATACCCTACCATCCCCTGAACATTGATTTATTCAACCATTTTTTCTTGTGTTTCCTCATGTTTCTTATATTTCTATATAAAATTGACATCTTTGAGTAAATTATAAAGTTATATTTCTTACCACATATGTTTTTGTGTATTATTAAAATTTTTCTAGAAAGGATGAATTTTACATTTAATGGATTCCACTACTATCATGTCATTTGTATTCATGTTGTTTTTCTTCACAAGTAGAAGTATACTTTGAATTTTATATTAATAATTTATTATCAATATATTATCATCCATTCTAAGAGAAATAAATATATTAACTAAAATATTCATACTCCTGACAACCTCAATGATGCATTTTAACTTCAATTAATCTCATATCTGCCACATCTTTTCTATAAACTAGTACGTGGTGAAGTGGAAATTAACCATTTAATTTTAGATATCTTGAAGAGACTCATACTAAAAATGATATGATTATTATTGGAGATTACATACCCACCATTAATGTTTTGATGAATAGGTATATTCAATTTTTCATCTTTTTGAATTCCCATCTAATTTCATGAATAAAACCATGTTTACAAAAATATCCTCATCTTTGTTTGATATATTAGGATTTATCCTTAACAATTTTTTTAGGAATAAGCTGTCATGGATAGGATTTTATTTAGTTTATAAAATCTATGAAGGAGATATTTTTTTCAACATAAACAATTTTCAATGAATCTTGAAGAGATAACCCACATTATTTAAAATATAATTATAGTAATTTATCATAATCTAACATCTTAAATTTTGTCTACTTTATTTTTTATAGGATTGAGATACTGTATTAAAATATTGGATTCAATAGTTATAAAAAAATAAACTAAAAATAATTAATTATAAAATTAATATTTTCAAAAATAAGGCATACAAAAATAAACATAAAAATATATAAATATTAAATAATTTAATAATAATATAATTTATGTAATATTTTCCAAGGAAATATTTTCTAATAATTTTTTAATTTTGGAATTATTGAGTTATATAATTATAGGATTCCCCACTTTCTATAAATAATTATTAGCCACTTAAATTACTTTATTTGTATTATTCCCAAGGAATGGTATCTGCTAGTTACGTATAGTGAGTGGTATCAAATTTTTGAGATAGCCTTTACAAATTTTTAAATATATTTCTTAATATTAATATGGTTATATTTTTTTAGTAATTTGTTTTGTAGTTTTAATTAAAATTTAAATAAATCATGAAATTTAAATTTAAATTATAAGAATAAAGGAAAATGGATAAATTTCATTGAAGCAAGTACCCCCCTCTTGGTCACCAAAAAAGGCATAGTCCACACTATCAATGGTGATAATTCCATTAAAATACTATAAAATTAGATCATGTATTACACGCACACACACAATGTTGTGATCAATGAACTCCATAGAAAAATGTTTACATAATTTTTGCAGCAGCTAGATGAAAAATTAAACAAAACTTCCGGACATTGAATTTTTCAGTGACAAGTGTTGAAAATACAAAATTTCCTTCAAGAAGATATCATTGTGTATTATGATTTAGTGAGAGATTATTACAAAAAAATATCAAGATTCCATTACAATGGTAGTGTCCCTTTGGTTTTAATTCATCATTCTCATTCGAATAATAAAAACCATGATCATTTGATTCATCCATGCAGCGAAATCTCATTCATTTTTCTCCCATGGTGATGTAGTAGTGAAGAGGCCCCATAAAGATTCCCAAATTGATCTTAAACACTGATCACTATGTTCATTATTTACATAGCACTAGTTATCTGGTTATTTAGTATTCATAACAATGATTGGAAAAAAAAGGCACCAACAATTTTTCTGTGAGTGGTCTCCCAGTCCTTAAATCACATCATTTAGTGATATCCTGACTAACTTCCCACGTGAATATAGTTACCCTATTTAGTTAATTTACATACCTTCAATTAAGTTATTTTTATATTGTAATTTCAAACATGTAACAAAATTTTGGATAGTCATTCAAGCATGCATGCATGATTTGGGTTATGAATCCACACATACATGTGGCATGAATGACATTTTGTGGCTAAAATGCTCCATATAATTATATTTTTATAACAACATGGTTGATTTCCTTATGTTATTATATTTTCTAAATGTGTATATCCTACATAGATAAAGCCTAAATTTATTTTTTGGGATTCCACATGACACCCTTTGATTTTCTAGAAGTTCTCAATGAACATTGATGAATGTGTGAGGCCAAATGTGGTTTGAAAAAGGTTAGGTATCATTTTTTATGATAAAAAACTCTTGAGATAATCTATTTAACCATTTAATACATCTAATGTGATATTGTTTCCCCTAAATTTATGTTTTTATATGATAATTCAATTTAGAATTTATTGTAAAATCCTTTGTGATGATGTAAAATGAATAATATGCACTCCCATGGGATACCACATGTTGGGATATATTTATTAGAAAAATATTATATCAATGAATATAAATTATTTTACCAAAAAAATTATTATTTATGATCTATTTTGTTTAATTGGGTAGTTTATTTTGAATGAAGAAACACTCCGAGGTTTTTCCCCTGGGATCAACGTCATGATCATGATGTGATATTTTATTTATTAAGGATTCTAAAATGATGAATTTTTATTTTAATAATACTCTTAATGATAGATATATTTTATCTCTTGATGGAATAAAAACATTATTAATAATATTTTATTATTAGTTTAATGATTTCATTGTTATTGAACATCTATTCCTGATTTTTATTAGCATAACAATAAAATTGGATAAACAAATCCTTATACCCATGAGTATAGTTAGGTGGTTTATTTTGGTGTCTCTATGATCATAAAAAGATGATGATAAGTGAACATAGTGATATTCTATAACAAATATGTTTCACCCGACATGTTTTTTCCATCAGAACAGTGCCGAGGGATGGTTTACCACTAGGCCTTAGGAATGGCTCCCCATATGCCAAAGGCTTCCAACTTGAAACAATGGTGTAAAGAGGTTATAATGAGGATACCATACCCTCTAAAGGTGAAAGTGGTGAGACTATACCCAAGGCTGATGATAATAGTAATGGTATATGTAAAGATAAATCAGCTAAAAAGAAAGACCATAAGATGACAGGATCAGTAACCCACCATAGTGAAAGAAGAAAAAAGAGAATCTGTAATAATAAATAAGCTCAAACATATCCCTTGTAGAATAAAGCAGAAAAACATACCATTTTGGAGACATTCATCCATATGATGTCATATATAAAATAAGTAGAATGTGGTATCTCATGGATGACCTTAGTATATACATATATGAACAAGATGATATAAAAGGAAGACTGAAAATGGTAACACTAGCTGATGTAGGAAACCAAGGTCCATTTCCATACAACCTTTGAAATAAATCCAATAAAATCATTAAGATCCCGCTCTCAATCCTTAACCTTTATATATTCTCAAATTCGTAATTTACAGAGAAATCCTAAGGGGCCTATGTGGGGATTGATAAAGAATCTCAGTATTCCACCACCAACATCTTCCAATATTACATCTGTGATTATGTAGGTGTATAGTAAAAAGGAAAAAAATAAACAAGTCACATCATATATAATCTTCTTACCTTGTGTTTAACATGTAGAAGGAAACGATCATCCACATTTCCCCTCACTGATATAAATGTAGTGGAGAGGATCTATAATATAAAGACTAGGACATCCTTTAGTGAAAATAAATCAAGGTGAACCCTTAGGTTCTACTTAGAATAAAATTCCCTAGCACATCATGCCAATAAACACCTCATGTACAAACAATATCCAATGTCCCAAAGGAACTCCACATTTGTGTACCAATTCATAAAGACATTAGATCTAAATATTCTGCATTATCTAAAGTTTAATGTCTGAGACACATTGATATTTTTACTCTAAAAATAAACACCTCCATATCAATAGATTGCATCCCAAGGATCAGTGATGTCAATCCTCCAAAAATTTTCTTGGGCGAATAAACCTATTGTACGATGATCCTCAGTCCCAAATAAATAGTCTCAACACCATTAAATAATAGATCCTCACTATACTTGTGGTTCTCTATGGAATGATACTCCAAAAACCAACCTATTTCGCATCAAATGGAGAACTTTACCTGTATGAGTGGTCAACAACACCTCATTATCTGAGTCATATCTATGTGCACATATTTTAAATGGAGTGTTAACCAATCATGGTGAGGAAAATTAACTAATAAAGTTCCTAAGACATATCAACCCAGTAACTAGTTCCCTAGTGATTGTGTCTCTCAATCCAATGGTCTACACCATCCATCTTCACATGGGCCTCTCCCATAGCATAACAACATCATCTCCTCATATTTTTGACTATGTCTCCCAATTGGTGATTAAAATCACCCAATGTATCTGTACCAATCCCAAACTCATGAAAAAACCTATGTTGTTCTTCAATAGTATTGAGACCACTAGGGGTGGTGATAAGTTGATCCTTTTTCTTTCATAAGAAATTATGTCAACTTATTTAGTAAAAATTCTATACCATTAAATTTTTTAATAGTTATGATCCACTCAAGTATCTCTTATCAACCTCACCTTTTGTATAAAAAAATATAAAAAAGGTAAAAATTATATTCATAGGGTTTGGTATAAATACCCACTCCTTTCCATGTTAGATAATCCAACCCACATGTTTTATTTCACTATATTATTTATGAAATACAGAGTCACATGAAGTGAACTATTCTGAAAACTTAGTAGAAAATTTCCTAATATAGTTCGTTACACCCCCAAAATATCCTATTTATTACCCACTTTTGACAGTTAATTATACACCATAGGAAAATAAACAATCATTTTTTGAAGATGGTATGTATCCAAAATTTTCATATTCACATTCATTATTATTTTCTTATCCAATTCAGGAAAGTATTCACCTCCTAAAAAAGTAATATAAAACTAAATTTACCTATATAAAATCTTCATAAACTTCAAAAATTCTCTTAGGAAATTTTTGGCCTTGAAAATTCTTCTAGAAACATAGTCTGGAAAAATTCCTCACTAAAGTCAGTCAGATATACCTTAGTATAGTTGTCTGATGATCTTCATATGAATGGACTCAGTCTTATTTCCTTTATGCTCGTCCTTATTCACATGGGTAGAAACTAACTCAAAATCTTACAATTCCTCCATCTGATGGATCTCAGTCTGATGAATCTTGCTCCGATGGATGTCGCTCTAATGGGCTCACTCTAATTTACTTACTTTGATGCAGCATCATTTGTTGGAACTTTCTATGATGATCGTATTGAACCTAATTATAATAATACTCCCCAAAATCAACATGAAAAAATAATGGCCGGTTAAAAAATAAATACCTTACAAATGTAAGATCTCTTGGCACACACTATCAATTCAAATTTCACCCATTTTTACAAATTTACTATGCTCTCCTTTTTTAGGCAACCCAGAATGATAGAGGATGGAAAGAAATTTCCATTCCCACTCAATAGAATTCATAAACACTATATTTATCCTTAGTTTAAGTCATAATATTTTACTTATTCAGATATTTATAATAATTCTAGGAGATTATCAAATATTAAAAAAACTACAAACTCTTCAAGTTTACAAAACTTTATTCAGTCTGATTATTTAGTTCAATTATTCTTTCTGATTCTGTATTATGAAGAGAACATATGCAAATATGAATATGTACCATTAAAATGATCTATGATAAAAACTGAAAGTATTATTATGTAGATCATCTGTATTTTTTATTAGATTACATCTTAAATATATTCAAAGTATTTATTTATTTATTCAATTCCCAAGACTGATTTTCCTTAATTCAAAGAAGTTCAACAATTGATGACTTCATCTTTGTCAGCATGAATCTTACAGATCTATCTCTAATTCACTATGATGAATTTAACTCAGTCTCAGTCAGATGAGTCTACACCTACTTTTGATATATTGAATATTTTTTTTCTTTTTATCTCGGCCAAATTGTAAGTGAACAAGGTGTGACTTCTTATTTTCTTAATATAATTGAAATATAACTAAAAATTCCTTAAAAATTCCTTAAAAATTCATCCTATGGTATAAAATTATATCTGATACACAAAGGATACAAAAAATATTAATTTAATCGGTGTCAAAATTCCTTATGATGGATTAATGTCGAAAGTGATTTCTTTACTTTAGGGAGTTCAATCTTTTAGTATTCTTTTATTGTCACAATGATGATTCTCACACCAATGATCTACATCATTCTGTGTCTGGTGTTCCTCACACCGATGAGCACTATAAAAATGCTTCAAATCATATTCTCTCATCTTTCATAATCTACATCTTATATCATTAACTCTTTATGATTTATAATAACTCCATGATCATTAAAGCGTCATCATATTAATGATAGAAATTATCAAAAATTTCGAGCATTCAAACAACATCATTATTACAAACAAATCCTCAATATGATTGGCATCACCTACTCTCCCCTTTTTGTTATAAATCTTGACTCAAAAGTTTCTCAGAAAACATTTGAATTTTTTGATTTATAAAATATAAATTCATCATCAAATTTTCATCCGATCTATATAGACTCTGATTAAATTCCTCATTATGAATATTACATTATTTTAAGAGTCAAGGTGACTCTGAGGAGCCTTTTCTTCTGAAAAAATTATTTATATTCTGTTGGACTTTTTTATTCTTCTTTCATCCAATCAACTGATTATTATGGTGAGTCTGATGATCCATATCTTTAGCAAATCTAAACTTCAACCATATATTTTCAACTAACAAAAAATACAACCAAAACTAAGATTGGGCCTAATAACCCCTTTTTTGTTGTCAATAACTACTTCAACCACTTCAAAATAGTAGAACTTGTTGTTTTCTTTTCTCACATCTTCTTATGTTTCTCATACTATTTATTTTATATCCCCCTTTTCATAATATCTCCCAATTATTGACAATGAAATTCTAAGGGGTCATCATGTTAGGTTTTCCCCTTATCGACAAATGATCTCATTTAAAAGGGTTTATACCTTTCATCTCAAAATTTTGAATCCATTAATTATCAGGACAAAAGTATCAGATGAGTTTATTAACAAATATATATTAACTGAACAAGTCCAAGTCTACGTGGGTGAACCTGATATAGAAAAAATATTTAATAATAAAGGTTTTAAATATTTTCCATTACAACACTTTCATGTTTCTTTCATCATTCTCATTTCTGGGGAAATCTTGAAAGTATTTTTTAAGATAAATGTATCCTTCACCCATATCAACAAACATTATAGAATGTTTATTTGTATAATAACAACTTTTAAAAACTCATATTTTGTAACTTCATTACTTTTTTTTCAATAATAATAAGAGAATCATCAACATTAGTTTCCTTATATCAACTCACACAATTACCTACATGTTAGTAAAAATAAAAATATTTTGGAAATAAGACGTAAACTCAATTGTTTCTTATAATAATCTCTCATACTGTGATTCCTCTCTCAACCTTTCCTCTTACTTCTTATTATTGAATTTTTCATTGGATATATTTTCTTCCTCATTTTTATCCTTCTTAGATTTTGTATCACCTTTATTCTTATCAAGAGAATATTCAGATAAAGATGTAAATTTATTTTCCTCTTTTAGATCCATTTTTATGGTTATTATGAAACAACTCTTTAATTATTTCATGTTATCCTAAAATGATAGTCAAAGAACTTTCAGTAACATTCCCATCTTTCTTGCATATCTTACATCTTTTCTGAATTTTCAAATCACAATAAATTTATATATTTTTGTTAATTTATCACATCATTAAAAACCATTTTCATTCTTTTTAATTCAACCATGTTTTGTTATTATTCTTAATTTTTATCCACATCAACTTGTTCTAGCCAAATAATTGAACACTCTTTCTTTTCAAACTCAACGTGTTTGTTTTTCTCTACATTCTTAATATACTCAACTTTATTCATCATCTGAGTTTCCCTTTTTGGTTCTGCACAATTTTTTGAAAAAATTGATCTTATTTTCTCATCATATCTTACCCTTGATTTATACATATTTATTGGTAGAGATATGTTATACCATTATAAATAATAACTATTTCCGAAAACTCCACTACACCAATAGTGACCTCTAAATCTTGAGTTTTTATACTAATGGTGAACTTGTTCAGAACTTTTTTATTGTTTTTTATTCACAGCTAGTGGAAATATTTTCTCAAGAGGATACATTTCTAAGTAATTACTATATTTCATGGTGAAATATGTTATAACACAAATCCACTTTTTAAAACTTTTATTTTCACTATCTTTAAAAGTTTGACCTTCAACATCAACTACAATGAGGTAATTATCTCTCATATTTATTATATAACATTGTGTTATAAGAATATTTGATTTTGTTTCAAACAAATACCATTCATTATCAGTCAGAATAACGATTAGCACATCTACATGTTTCTCACATTCATCAATGTTCAACATGATTGGCATATTTTCTTCAAAAAAAATTAGCATCTTTGATGTTGAAATTCTCATTCCCAGCTAATATTTCTTCGTAGAATTATTGTTTTCTTTCAATCTCACCAATACTAATTTCACGAGATCTAATAAAAAAGGGATTTGCTTCTTATTTACTTATCCAATCATTTTTCTCAAAATGTATTATTTGAACATCTTTCTTCGTCTTCTTTCTTTTTTTATTACATTGAGTATTCTTCTCAATTTATTTTTCCAGTTTCTATTTGAGAATCCATTCCATTTCTACAAATTATTCATCATCATCATCCATTTTTGAAAAGTAAATTCCTTTTAAAAATTGATAAATAAGGATGAGTTAATGATCATGTTCATCACTGGATGAAGAATCATCATTATTTATTCTCCTCCAATAACTTTTCCTCTTTCTTATGATAACATAAATTTTCTTCTTTTTTCTTCTGATTTTTATTTGAAGTCTTATAATCATCTTCCTGAAACACATTCTCTTCAACTATCTTATTAGGAATATTCAATGTAAAATGTCCTTTCCCTTTACAATTCCAATAGTTGATGGTTTTACTTTTTCAAATTCCCTTATTATATTTTTTATAAATGAGGAAAACAATTTTATTAGAATCTTAAGCTTATTCATATTCTTCGAAATCACATGATCCTTCTTTAATTTCATTATAATTATATTTCTATTTTAACAATGACTTGACTGTAATTTCATTATCAATATTTTCATTAGTTTTCATAGCCTTATCTCTTCTCATTTTATTAGTAAAAAGAGTATTGTGATGATCATCCAAAGATAGATTTTTAAGATCAAATTATTCAAAATATGAAAATTTGGCATAAAAATTATCAAGAATAATTTTAAAGATATTTTCTAAAATACTTGATTTTTATATTTCTCATCAGGACATCTTATGGTGCTACCAATATCATCTGCCCTTGTAATGAAGTCACTAATAGATTTCATAGTCATCTATTTTTATATTGTTAAACATTACACTACAGAGTTGTAACATTGAATTCGTCGCCTTTTTATTTCCTTAATAAATGTTATTAAACATATCCCAGTCACTTTTTGTTTTTACAACTCCCTTTACTATAAGAAATAAAATTTAAGTTAGTGATGAGAGTAAATAATTTTTATCTCTTCCATAATTCTCATGATTTTTCGTATCAGTTGTAGTAAGAGGAGTATTATCAATAGGAGGAAGAAATCCATCTGTATTATCTTCCAAAATATCATACCCAAGAGAAATATGATTTGAAAGTATTATATATTTCTATATAAAAAAGTGATTTCTATTTAAAAATACAATTCCCATATTGTTTATAGAATTGTAATTTTCTATTCACATAGAAGGATCTTTCATAGGGAACTTCCTCTAATACCAATTTCTATACATAATAGGATCGAGACCACTGAGAGGGGGTGAGGAGAATATGTGGTTCCCTTTTCTTTTATAATAAATTTTATTAACATATTTGATAAACATTCTTAGTTTTTGATACTTTTTAATGTTACGATGCACTCATTTATAGCTTCAAAACCTCACCTTTCATATAAAAAAAATTAAAGAGAAAGAATCACATGATATTTACAAGGTTAAGTATAAATAACTTCTCTTTTTCTTATTAGATAGTCCCAATAACATGGATCCTTTCATTATCTTCTTTATAGAATTAAAATCCACAAGTAGTGAAAAATTATACAATCTAAGTAGAAATTTCATTCTATAGTTGTTTATACCCCCCTAATTACCCTTTTTTGTATATAAATTCCCATAGATGGTCACACATCCAAAAAAACATAAAAGTACTTTTAGTAACTTGTAAGTATCTACAGTTACATGATTCACTTTCATTTTTATTTTATTATCAACTTCAAAAATCATTCAATTCCTTTACAAGTATCCTTAATCATTTTTACAAATGTAAAATATTAAATAACATAAAAAATTATATAAAGAACTTTTTGGTCATAAAACATCTTCCTGAAACATTATATAGAGAACCTCCTCAGCAAATTCAGTCTGATCAGCCATAGTTCAATGACCTTCTGCATGAAGATCTGTGCTTGATAGGCCTCGGTTCGATTCTCATTCTTATTTTCCTTCTCGAACTTAGTAGAAAATCAATTTTCAGCTAAAAATATCTTTATATAATGAAACTCAGTCAGATGAACCTTGATATTATGGATGTTACTATGATGTGCTCAATTCAATGGACTTTCTCCGATCAAATGTTATCCATTAGAAATTTCTCTGACAATTGGAATGAACCTATCTATGATGATATTTCTAAGAATCAACATGAAAAACTAATTCAAGTTCGAAAATCATTACATAAAAAAGTTAGAGATCTCAGTGAACATTAATAATTCAAATTATTCCAACTTTTCCAAATGTATTGTGATCTCCCTTTATAGAAAACCCTGAATAACCAAGGTGGCATAACCAATTTCTATTTTTTTCAAGAAAAATCCTAGATCTCAAATTTATCATTCATTTATTTATTTATCTTGGTATTCATCAACTCTTCATAATACTTCTATGAAATTTTTAATTTTTTCAAAACATCGGAGTTTTTCATGTTTACAAACATTTCAATATATGATTCTTCAGTTAGATTATTCATAAAGATTCCAAAATTCAATGAAGAAATTTGAAAAAACTAAGATGGAAAATTAAAATGATCTCTTTTTAACACTGAATGTATTATCATGAAGATTATCCATATTAAATATTTAACAACACATCTAAAGTATCATCAAACTATTTCTTCTTTTCTTCGATTCCTCATACCAATGATCCTACATCGGATGATGTTCAACAATCGATAACATCATCAGTGTTAGTAGGAATCTAAAAAATAAGTCTCTATTTTACTATGAAGAATCATTTTTAGTGTGAGCCTGATGAGTCTACACATTATTTTGAGATAGTCAATACTCTATTTCTTTTTTCTTCCAACCCAATTTCGTGAGAACAAAGAAAGGCATCTTGTTTTTTGGTCCCAATTGAAATACAACTAAATCTTTATAAAACATTCAACCTCTAATATGACTCTATATATAATATAAAAAGGATATCAACAATATAATATGAATTATTTTCAGAATTTATTATGATGGATCGGTGTCGAAAGTTACTTATTTAATTCAGAAAAATCAATCTTTTATAATTCTCTTATTGTCACATTGCTAATTCTCATACCGATGATCTTCATCCTTCTGTGTTTTGTTTTACTCACACTGATGTGAAAAATCTAGAATAATTTATATAATATTCACTTATCTTCCACAAAATATATCTTATATCATTACTTATTCATGATTTATAATAATTCCATGATCATAAAATCATCATCTTATTTTCAAAAGAAATTATTTTAACCTCCCAGTTTTTTAGCAACATCTTTCTTTAAAACTAATCCAAAATACTATTAACATCACCATCTATCCACCATTACATTATAAATATTTCATCACATGTTTATTATACAACTTATGAATTTTTGGAACTAAAAAATAGAAAATCATCATCATATTTTCATTACATACATATAGACACCAATCAACTTCCCCATTACAATCAGTACATCCTTTTTAAACATAAGGTGAGTCTGATGAGTCTTTTGTCCAAAAAAACATATTTCTAATATGTAAGAATTTATTATGTTTTTTTGTCTAATACCATGATTATGATGGTGAGTGTGATGATCCATATCTTTACCATTTTCCAATTTCAACCTTATATAATCTATTATAGAAAAATACCAACAATACAGAACTTGGGCCTAACATCCTCAAGAAAGATGGTTATCACCATCTTGATCCTTGACATTTTCCCATAAGGTTCCCATGTAAAAATGATATAAAACATATTTAATTTAAATTAAATAATAAAACACATTCTCTTACTCTTTCTATTGTTTGAATGAACTCTATAGGAACATACTATTTGTATTCTAATGTTAGAATTACCCTAGAAATCTCATCGGTCAAATTAATTAATTAAGGACTTGAAGTTAAATTTATAAGATATTTATTTAATGATCCAATTAAATGCACAAATACATACCCACAAAAAAAATAACAAAATCATGGAGCAATATAATAACCACCTACCTCTCAATGGAAGATTCCTACAAAACCAATCTTAGCCTTTAACATGAGTTGATTTGGAGTAAATCAAAATTTTAGAAAAATTCATTGAAAGAGGGTAAAACCGATTATAGGTATTTTTTATACCATATTGAGAGAGAAATTTAGAATTTAATAAGGAGAAATAAATTACTCACCAATGCGGATTAAACGAGAGTGATGTATTGAAGAAAAAATTCTGGACAAGGATATCAGCTCAATACCTAGTATGAGATAAAAGGAGGAGGAACTCCATGCTATCTATTTGAAATAAAAGAGAAATGGGGAGGAAGAATAGAAATAGAGTGAAGAGTTAAATTAACAATTTACCATTTTTAAGTGGGCCTCAATGTTATGTCTCACGGTTTGGATAACCATGCACAACTCATAAGGAAAACCCTACCAAAGGATCCACCTTGAAAAAATATGGAACATGGTTTAACAAACCATGTAAGGTATGTGTGAAGCTCTTGTGATAAAAATTATAGATGTTACAGATGAATGTGATCCCCCTATAACATGTTTTTAAATAATGGATCCTGTAAACATGGAGGGCCACATGATTACACATAGGAGTCCGTATGTTTTTTCCAATCCAAGTAAACTATCCGTGCACCCCAGAATGTTGCTTGTTTGGCCTCAGAAAAACCTAAAACATAAATTAAAGACCTAAGAAAATTCCAAGTATCTATAAAAATAAAAAAATGTCTTGGGTTAAGGAAACTATCATAATTATGTATCAATAATCTAGAAAAGAGTTGGTCTACCCACCAAAATCTGAAAATTAAAAATCGGTAGATGATTTCGACCCAGTCCAAAAGCCCATGACATTACAATCACCTCATATTTAACTATCTCATCCCCTGAACTATAATGCCTTATCTGGAGATAGTACTGAAAATTCCCATCCCTTTAATGTCAACATGGTCTACCCCAGTCATCAAGTCACTTGTAAACTATCTCAATGTTCTCCCCACATTAGGGGTTACCTACCCCGACTAATTTCCAACACTAAAAGCGAATAAAAACGATGATACATCGACCATACCAAAACTCAAAACGTACCCATGTGATGAATTGTCACTCCTACACCTCATCAGGTGCTCACATAAAACCCAAGTCACATCAGACATCCATCAAGTTCCATATCTTAGCATATTTTTTCTTCATTCCTCTTCCACACTTGTCACATATGAGGTTCCCCATATTATATGATGCTCAAAAT
This sequence comes from Viscum album, assembly GCA_963277665.1. NCBI lineage: Eukaryota > Viridiplantae > Streptophyta > Magnoliopsida > Santalales > Viscaceae > Viscum > Viscum album. The sequence continues at coordinate 2,107,144,875 of OY728156.1, read as the reverse complement.
AAATCCATACACCTAGAGCCTCAAATATTTCATGCATAAAATTGATGCTCAGATTCCCATTCTCCTTTGAGAATGATGGTGGTGACAAGCCTCATTTTGTTTCTGTTTAGTTTGTGGTGAATCTCTCTTCGGTGTCACCTCTTGTGTCCAAGAGCTTGGTGATAGGATTTTTTCTTTGATTTTATGATTTTGTTGGGTGATTTCTATTGTTTTTGTGAGTTCTGTTTTGGTGTGAATCTCTTGTGGTGTAGTTTCTTGGTCTGCGGTGTGTCAATTGGTTCGTGGTTGTGCTACGGTGGATGCAGAGTGGTGTGCAGTTTCTGGATGGTATGGTGTTCCTCATTTTGGTTTCTTCATCACCCTTGGTATATGATCTCTTTGTGTAATCTCACGATGCTTGAGGGTTGGGGGAACTCTGACTGGTGTTCGCCGATTGGTTTGTGGATTTGGGCTGGTGTTGACGGTCGCACTAGTGAGTGCTCGAGGTGAAAAGTTCTATGGTTTTTCCATATTTTCTGACATTAATGTTCCATTATTCATGGAACCTCATACTTCTCTTGACGATTTTGGCTGCAGCTATGATGGTATGTCAGATTCAATGCTTGATCGGATTTTCCATCCATTGTTCTTGAATGTAGTTTTTTGTGAAGCCTTATATTATTTTGAGTGGGGAAGAGGGGATGTGGGTAAATAGTGAAGTTGTGAAATAGTGAAGTCATGTACGGTTTCTCACTTTTTCTTCAAAAGTGATTGCATTATAATAAAAAAATAATTTTCCATCAGTCAGACACCTAGGTCTACCTCATTACCTTTATGTCGGCTATCTGAGAAGTCTTCATACAAGAAGCTCTTGAATTTATTAACTTATCCCAATTCTCAAAACTCTTTTACAACCCTATCACACTACATTTTAACATGTCTCTACTTCCAAAAATCAAAGCACACCACCAAACACCCACTCTTTGGTGGTATACTAAAGTTTATAGCTTGAATGCCCTTATGAGACTCCTATTCACCTCAATTCGATATATCTGAAGCATCCACACTATAATAACTTGATTCCATCATCTAGATTGAATATAACCGGTCCATCATATTTCCATTGGTGATCAGCACCTGATTCACATCCTATAGAGAATGGGGACAACCAGAATATGTTTAACTACACCCAAATGGGGTGTTGTAAACCATCATCAAATCTCCTCACCCTTAAGGTGTCATCTCTCACTATACAATGTGAGAATGGAGAAAATTCTATGAAATTAGTAGCATAGTCAACGGCTGTCATGACCCGTCCTCGGGGCCCGTGCCGTGACTACCCCAAGCCCGCCTTCCATAGGCCAGGGGCTAGCGACTAGCACCAAGGCTTAAATCCCAGAAAAAGGGAAGGCATTGCCTTTGAAAAGTAAACAAGCACCACAGAGTAAGCAAGCAGAAAAGTAAACACTAAGTAAAAACTGTAACAAGCTGTGCTGAAAGTAAAAGTGGCTGGAAATACAAGCCCAACTGTAAGGTGCAACTGAAAGGGAAAAACAGCAACTGAAAAGAAAAGTCGCAGCGTCGAGCCGTCCTCTAGAAGTCCCACCTGAAGGGTGGGTACAGATAGCCTCCACTACTCCTCGGGTCCACCTGACCGCTCTGAGTACGTTCTGCCCAGTGGTCCACCTCCAGGTACCGTCTTACTCCGCAAGCCTCCACCACAATCAGCGCTGCCCGTCGTCTGCAACCAACACCACAAAGTCTGGGCATAGCCCGTGCAGGGGTGAGTATAAGCTACTCAGTAGGGACCCCGAGACCCCCGAAGGTCTCCCAGAATCCACAAAGGATAATCCACAAGGAAAGATACAAACACGAAGTAACATCCGACACGGCTTAGGTATACGCCCATACATATACCTAAGTCATCGATTCCCGTTCGGCTCCAACATCCGAGCCCAAGCACAACCCAGTCCACACAGGAGAGCAAACATATACCCCCACAGGATAGCACAACACAATCCACAAAGGAGAGTAAACAAAAATCCACATAGGATAGCTCAACACAATCCACAAAGGAGAGTAAACAGTAAATCCACACAGGATTGCTCAAAACAATCCACAAAGGAGAGTAAACAGTAAATCCACACAGGATAGCTCAACACAATCCACAAAGGAGAGTAAATAGAAGATTCAGCTCACATAGGTATACTTCTTCGGATGACGATAAAGATGATCACTGATCCATCTAAGTTGTCAGAACCACAAAGGATCGATAGGTACTAACCCCCGCAAAGACCCACACAGGATCGGGCCCACACAGGACCTGTAGGCGCTGGCTCACACAGAACCGCTGAGCGCTGACCCACACAGGATCGGACCCACACAGGATCGGGCCCACACAGGACTTGTAGCACTGATCCACGTAGGATCGCTGAGTGTTGTAGTCGTCGTATTCCACTGAGGTTCTCTGCACAGTCGTCTTCACAGTCCACTGAGGATCTCCGCACAGCCGTCGCCGCAGTCCACTAAGGATCTCTGCACGGTCATCGTCGCAGAAGTAGTCGCAGCCAGCTCTAGGGTTCCCGCACACAGCAAGCTCGTTCGGGAGGGTCTGCTCCATGAGCCGAGAGGCTGATACATCAACTGACACAAATTCCGAAGTTGATGTATCCAAAAGTTCAGTACCGTCAATAGGAACTCAAAGTCGCAGACGGCGCGTCAATCGGACGCCCGGTCTGAGAGTTATTGGTTTTTTCGTCCCAGGGGCCCGGTTTGTTTTTAAGGCAAAACCAACCCGACCGTACTCCACCTACGTCAAAACCTCAGGCGGAGTGATCCAAAAGATCCGTCTCACATAGAGGGAATAAACAAAGCTGATGGCACGTCAATCGGACGTCCGTAGCTCATGATATGAGCGTTTCCGCTCCGAAGGCCCGGTTGGTTTCGTGTACGAACCAACCCGGCCGAACTCAAAGTATTCTGAAACCTTAAGTGCGATATACCGAAACGACTGTCTTGATCCAAGGATCGTGTTTCCGCTGACGGCGCGTCGTTTGGAGGCCCGTAGCTCATGTTACGGGCATTTGACTGAAAATGGTCCGAAGACGGGGGGTCCGGGCCCGGGCCGACCCGGCCGGTCGGACCGGCCTGGCTCGGCCGGCCCGGCCCGGCTCGGCCAAGCGAAGCGGGGGGGAGCCGCGGCCCCTGCGTGACACCCCCGCGGCACCCATGGGGTGTCGCCCTGGACGACCCGAGCGATGCAGGGGGGAGCCGCCGCCCCCGCGTGACAACCATGCGGCACCCGCGGGGTGTCGCCCTGGACAGCCGAACGCGGCTTCTGCCGCGTCCCGCGCGCGTCGGACTCGCGTGGCCGTCGGTCAGTGGGCGCCGCCGCCATTGGCCGAAGCCGCGGCGGTTCTTCCGGCAGCGCGCCGGGGCGCCGCCACCGGCTTCTGCGGGCCACCGGAGTCGCTCCGGTGGTCCGATTTCGTTCTCGTCTACGCCGCTGCTCCTCCCGGGACTCGTTCTTCACTGCGGAACCATCAAACTTCCGTAGCGGCACGTTCCGTCGTCGCCCATAAAATCCACACAACAACGAAGAACGGCGGAAGGTTGTCGGGCCGTGTTCGTTTGGCCCGCACCCTCCGCGTTAGAGATAAACAACAGGAGAAATATATTCAACACATGAATCAACAATTTTAATGGATTAAAATTGTTCTTGTTGTCCGGTTCTTCACCTTTAAAAGAAACGATCACGGGAAGAGACGTCGCAGAAGAACGTTGCAGGAAGGGAATGTCGGCGTCGCGGAACACGGCATCGCGTCGTTGACTTCCACGGGTTCGGCGTTCTTCGTCGGAGGCCGGCGTTCTTCGCGTTCTTCGCGTTCTTTGCGTTCTTCGCGAAGGAGGATGAAGGCTCAAGAACTCTGACAAAACCTCTCAACGAGTAATCCTCCAAAAAGACTTGTTGGTCTTATTTTATTATTACGCCAACAAACGAAAAAAAGGTAAGTAACGACCCATCAATTTGTTGAATTAATTCAATGAAAGAAACCTCCCATTTAATTCACGAAATAAACCGCCCAATTAAATGGTGCATTAAGGATTTAAGAAAACGTGTCAGTTGACTTTCATAATGACGGGTTTTCGCGGGTGCGTTACTTAGCAGAAAGAAACGGCGGGGCTCGTGCAGGCCCCACCTCAAAAATATCCTACCAAGAGGGTAGGATATTTCTGGATAGTACCCTATCTATTTTAACTCAGTTTAAGTGTCTTTCAAGTGGCTTCAAGTGGATTAAGTGATATAAAATAAAGTTTGTCGAACAAATTATTTTATTTCTAAACTTTAAGCCCAAAAATTAAAAACCACACCCGAGCAAACACAACTCCGAAAGAGGCATTTCTAAGTAAATACCGGCGCTGCGATTTCATCGGTGCCCTTAGAATTCGATTCCGGGCACCGATTCAAAAGTTAGAAAAACCCGCTCGTCCGTTCACTGAACGTACCCGAGCCAAAATTCGGAAAATGATTTCGGGCACACCGGGCGTCGGAATCAGGTTCCGTCAGAAACTTCCTTCTTGTAAAATTCCAAGGAAAATTAAGAAAAACATTTCCTTGAAATTTACGGGTCTTTACATTACTCCCACCTCAGGGTTTTACGTCCCCATAAAGATACATCATAAACTAGGGAAACAAATGTGGGTACTGAGCACGCATCTGAGCCTCCCGCTCCCATGTGCTCTCCTGGAGGTTCCCGTGCTGTCATCTGATGCGCACAAGAGGAATCGATCGCCCACGTAGGACCCGCTCCTGTCGATCCTCTATCTCCACCGGGACCTCCGTAAAAGTTGCCCCATCATCCACGTCTAGCTCCCCATGGTCAATGATGTGCGTCGGGTCGTGCACGTATCTCCTCAGCTGAGACACATGGAAGACATCGTGCACCTGGTGCAACTAAGGTGGTAGAGCCAGGCGATATGCCACCTCGCCAATCCTGCTGAGGACCTAGAAAGGCCCGATTAAGCGTGGAGACAACTTGCCGCCTCGGCCAAATCTCCGTAATCCACGTCGAGGTGAGACACGCAAGAAGACGTGGTCGTCATCCTCGAACTCTAGTGGCCTCCGCCTCCTGTCAGCATATGACTTCTTCCAGCTCTGAGCTATCCTCCTCCTCTCCTGGATGACCTGGACCTTCTCTGTTGTGCCCCGGACCATCTCTGGTCCTACAAGTGCTGACTCCCCAGGGTCTGTCCAGCACAAAGAATATCTGCAAGGCCTGCCGTACAATGCCTCGTATGGTGTCATCCCGATGGTGGAGTGGTAGCTATTGTTGTACGCGAACTCCACCAAGGGTAGGTGGTCCTCCCAGATGCGACCAAAGTTTAGGACACATGCGCGGAGCATGTCCTCGAGAGTCTGAATGGTCCTCTCCGTCTGACCATCCGTCTGAGGGTGAAAGGCGGTGCTCAGACGTAGTCGCGTCCCGAATGTCTCTTGCAACCCCTTCCAAAGCCGGGAAGTAAAACGAGCGTCCCGATCGGAGACGATGGTCGATGGCACACCGTGAAGCCGTACAATCTCATGAACGAAGAGTCGCCCCAAGCTCTCCACTGAGCCCTGCTCTCGGATGGGTAACAAGTGTGCCGACTTGGTGAGTCGGTCAACAATCACCCAAATGGAGTCGTGACCTCTGGAAGTGCGTGGAAGTCCAGTCACGAAGTCCATAGATATCCCATCCCACTTCCTCTCCGGGACCTGCAAGGGTTGTACCAAGCCTGCTGGTACCTGATGCTCTGCCTTCACCTGCTAGCAGGTGAGGCACTGTAAAACGAACTTTGCCACAGCCTTCTTCATGCCTGACCACCAGTGCTGTCGTCTGAGGTCTTGGTACATCATCGCCACTCCAGGATGTACCGCCAAAGGAGAAGTGTGAAACTCTCTCAGCACCTCCTCTCGTAAAGCGACTTGCACCAAGGTACGTCCTCTGAAAATGACGTCTTGCTCTGCTCCAAGGGAGAAACCATCAGGCGCCTCTCCCGAGGGTATCTGTGCACGCCATGTCTCATAGTCAGCATCCTCACGCTGTGCCTCTCTGACCTGCTGCTGTAGTGGAGGGGTGACTGTGAGAGACTGAAGGAAAGCTGATCCATACCTATCCACGAAGGATATCTGCAAAGCGGATAGCTACTCTATCGCCTCCTCAAGTAGCTGGATTCCCGTCCTCCTTCTGAGGGCTTCGGCTACCACGTTCCCCTTCCTAGGAGTATAGACTATCTCAAAGTCATTGTCCTGGAGGAACTCGAGCCATCGCCGCTGTCTCAGGTTCAGGTCCTTCTGCGAGAAGATGTACCTGAGACTCTAGTGGTCAGAAAAGACTGTAAAGCGCTCGCCCTTCAGATAGTGCCGCCATGTATTTAGAGCGAAGACCACTGCTGCTAACTCCAGGTCATGGGTAGCGTAGTTCTGCACATGCCTCCTCAACTGACGTGATCCATAGGCAATCACAGCCCGCTCTTGCATCAGGACACACCCAAGTCCGGTGCATGATGCATCGCATTAGACAACGTATCCAACTGCCTCCTCAGGCAACCTCAAGATAGGTGCGATGTTCAGTCTATGTCTCAGCTTCTGGAAGCTCTGCTGACATCTGTCTGACCACACGAAGGGTTTCACCTTCTTTATCAAAGATGAGAGTGGCGCCGCAACTCTGGAGAAGTCCGGCACAAATCTCCGATAGTATCCGGCTAGACCCAAGAAACTCTGCACGTCAACTGCTCCAAGGATGAGGCTAGACAACTGATGAGTGATGGGCTGTCCTCTCCTCTGCGTGAGTCCATCATGTGCTGCAAATGATCCCTTCTCACCGGTGAAGGTGAACCTGCTCCCGTCGGTGCGCACACCTCGCACCTTGCGCCTAATGCAGTCAATCTTTGCATGGACCGTAGATAACCAATCCATGCCCAAGATGACGTCGTAAGGCCTCGACGCCGCTATAAGAAGATCTCAGCCGAAGCTCTCGCCTCCTAGAGTAAGCTCATAATACTGGAACCAGTGCGTAATCGTCGAGTCTGCTCCCGTAAGAGTCTCTAGCCGTAAGGATCGAGCCAATGGCTCTGTCGGAATCTCCGTGCTCCGAACAAGGGCAGCAGCTATGAAAGAGTGACTCGCTCCTGTGTCTATAAGAACTGCAGCAAGGGTGGAATAGACACAGATCGTACCTCGAATCATCTCTGGCGTGCCGTGGTCGTAGGCCTCCACTGCCTGGAGCTGTGTCTGTCTCTGCCCGCCAGCTCCCTTTGGTCGGGGTGAGCCTCCTGGTGGTGGTGGTGGAAGAGCCTCAAAGCGTCGCCCACCACCTGCTGCTCGGCCAGCTCCTCTGCCTCGTCTACCTCTTCCTTGCGGACCGCCACGGTCGACCCTCTGCCTCTGCCTGGGTGGCCCCTCCACCGTCTGCTGCTCCTCGGTACGGCGGGTCGGGCAGTCACGAGCCATGTGGCCCTGCCTGCCGCAGGAGTAGCACTGCCTGCCTCTCGGAAGACTGGCCCCGCGCTGTGTGCCCCGCACTGCTGAGCCAGTGTCCCGAGGTCGTCTGCCGGAAGGTCTGGTCTTCCTGGAACCCTGAGTCATCCGTCAGCTACCAGCTGCCAAAGACTCTGCTACCTGTCGCCCTGTGATAGGTCTCGTTGTGGACTCAGCCAGAAAGCTCTCGATCAGAAGGGCTCTCTCTAGCACTCCTGCCTAGGTCGGGATGCTGAGGGAGATCAGTGATGCCCTAATCTCATGTCTCAATCTCTACTAGAAGGTCCGGGCCCGGAAGAAGGGGTCCCGTTCAATGTCGGTCGAGTAGCGAGAAAGATCGGTGAACCTCGCCGCGTACAGGGCGACCGTCAAGCTGCCCTGCCGCAGCTGAAGAAGCTCCTGAATGCGCACCGCACGGAGGGTGGCTGGGACGAGCTCTGAGCGGAAGAGGATCTTGAATTCCGTCCAGAGAAGAGATGCCTCATCGTGTACCTGGAGAATCAAGCTCCACTATCGTCCTGCTGCTGCGTGCAGTAGGCTCGCCGCGAGGATCACCATGAGGTCTGCTGGTGTCCTCACTAGCCTGAAAACTCGAACGACCGCCACCAGCCAGTCCTCGGCTGCCTGGGGGTCTGTCTCCCCACGGAACCTGGGTGGTCGCTGGCGCTGGAACTCGTGCAGAGCTCCAAGGAATCGTGCATCGTCAGCGGTTGGTGCTGGAAGCATCGGGGGCTCAGCGGGTAAAGGTACCGTCGGTGCCTCTGCTGTCAACGGGCCCTGTACCGAGGCCTCGTCACTCGACGGACTGTCGTCGCGCTCTACTCTCGGAACCCTAGCTGGCTGCTGTCGTTGGGCCATCCTGAAAAGGAAACAAGTGCGCCACGATCAGAACAATATACCTGGTGAGCTGACACAAGTAATCACAAAGAAAACTTGAAACACACATGCAATCAATGTTTTCGTGTATTAAGTCGGAAATCAGAAGTCAGGGTCCTGGTGTACGGATACGTCGGCCGCCGCACCAACACTGGACTCCCTGGACTGGTAACCACACCCAATACGCTAAACACTATTGCTTCACATAGAAGAAAGATCAGAGTCTGTGGTAGAACCAAACTCCTCTGATACCAATTTGCCACGACCCGTCCTCGGGGCCCATGCCGTGACTACCCCAAGCCTGCCTTCCATATGCCAGGGGCTGGCGACTAGCACCAAGGCGTAAATCCCCGAAAAAGGGAAGGCATTGCCTTTGAAAAGTAAACAAGTGTAGGATAGAAATAGTGATGTAGATGCTCAATATACAAGAGGGGGGTGAATTGTATACTTTAAAAATTCCTTTGGAACCTTTAAAGTTAATTAAGAATAACTATGTTTTCCTTAAGCAAAGGAAAAGGCTAAGTTTAACAAAGTTAAACTAAGAAAATTCACAACACCTCTTAACACCGAATGCAAACTAGAAAAGAGATTCTGAATGAGGGTTCCGGAAATATGGTTCCGGAAATTGAATCATAACAAATGATTACAATATGAGATTCTACCTTAAAGCGTATAGAATCTAAATGAAACAGAGTACAAATAAGGAAGTATAAGAAAGTTATACTTTCCTTATATTACAAAAATGCAGCGGAATAAAATCAAGTAGTAAAACTACTAATAACAAGATATAAGTCTTTTAACCCAAAGAGAAGGGTATCCAACAACCTTGGATAAAGGTCCCTTGATTTATACTTTCAAGAAAGTCCGTCTTACCCACACCAGGGTAAGCGCTCGATACGAAGATCGGAGTATCTGTCTTGCTATCCCCGCAAGCCCTCAACTTCAAGGTAGTTGGCAACCTCTGTCTTCCTCAGCAAGAAAGCCCTCGAACTTTAAGGTAGTCGGCAACCTCTGTCTTCCTATCCCCGGAGGCCCTCGAATGTAATAACCAACATTCGGAGTCGCACGAAGCTTTTGAGAGTTAATAAGAGCCTCTCTCTCTAGAAATCACTTCAATCAAATTAGTCAGCCTTTCAGCACTTTTTCAGCTATCAGCACTTTCATCCATCAGCACCGAGCTCTTTCAAATGAGATCCTATTTATAGGTAAGGTCGGATCCTTCTCCAACGGTCATATTTTCCTTAAAGATCGGAGGGACCTGTACACGTGTCACTTAGACAACGGTTAGTTTATAACAAAATAGACGACATCGTTTTATAACAAAACAAGTGTAACAGAATGTACGACATCGTTTTAAACTCTAACATAAAAGTTCGGAATGAATTCTTCGGAGTGAAGGTTCGGAGTGTAATGAAAATAATAAGAGTAGACAAATTTTATAAGTGTAAGTAATATAAAAGTTCGGAGTCTAACAAAGATATTTTTCGGAGTCTGAAATAATTCAGATTGTATAAGACAAAGATAATCAGATTCTGTTTAATAGGTGAATTCGGAATATGAATTCGGAATGCGAATTCGGAATGGGAATTCGTCATCTGAATTCGTAATGAGAATTCATCATCAAGATTCGTAATGAGATTTCATCATTAGAATTCGTAATGAGATTTCATCATTAGAATTCGTAATGAGAATTCTTCATTAGAAATCGTAATTGGAATTCATCATCAGAATTCATAATGAGATTTCATCATTAGAAATCATAATGAGAATTCATTATCAGAATTCGTAATGAGATTTCATCATTAGAATTCGTAATGAGATTTCATCATTAGAATTCGTAATGAGAATTCTTCATTAGAAATCGTAATGGGAATTCATCATCAGAATTCATAATGAGATTTCATCATTAGAAATCGTATTGAGAATTCATTATCAGAATTCGTAATGAGATTTCACCATTAGAATTCGTAATGAGAATTCATCATTAGAATTCGTAACCTGAATCTGGAATAGAACTTAGTCAGAGTTCATATCCGGAGTTCGGAATGAAACTCTATCACAGTTCTTCTCCAGAATTCAGATCCTAAAACAGAATGCTTCATATCAAGGTTTCAATGATTCCGTGAAAGTGAATCCAAATCTTATACTTTAGAAAATATGAATGAAAATGTGATAAGAATAATTTTTCTTATAAAATCGATTTGCCTTAAGAAAGCAATTTTCCTTATAAAAGCGATTTTCCTTAAGAAAACAATTTTTCTTATAAAAGTGATTTTCCTTAAGATAAGGTGTTTGTGATTTTCAAAACAAGAAGGAATGGAAAAGTCATAAGGAAAACCTTATTGACTCAACAATCTCCCCCTTTTTGGAAAGCACAAACATCCTTACGAAAAAAATTCTAAGAAGAAAGAAACATATTAATGCTTATCTCCCTTGCTTTAAGGATATAGATGAATACGACTAACTCCCCCTTAGGCTTTGAAACTCTAAGGATCGTATTCATATTTCGGGAGTGATATTTCATAAAAAGGTCTTCTTTAAGAAAAACTCCCCATTAAACAAACTCTTATTAGAGTTCTTTTTCCTTGGGTATTTTTTCTTTCTCCCCCTTTGATAAACTCTTATTAGAGTTCCTCTTTTTCTTAAGGATCTTTTCCTTCTCCCCCTTTGTGATTTTCAAAAAGAATTGGAGGGAATGAAAAAAAAACAATGTACCTGAAAGATTAGTAATGACAACAATGGAAACGAGATACACAATTTTCATTAGATTTGGAATGTCAGTAACAAAAAGAATACAACAAAAAAATCGGAGTTGGTTATTTCGGATCTTTTTCCTTCGACATGAGCCCCTTAATAATAGTCTTGATCTTCTTCAGGTCTTTATGATCTTCTTTAGCTTGCTTCTCTAAGACAACTATTCTTGCGGATTGAGCTTCAATATTTTCTTCCTGGGCTTTCAGCTTTTCTTCCTAAGCTTGGATCTTTTCTTCCTGAGCCTTCATCCTTTCTTCAAAATCAATCCGATGATCCCTTTCAAATTTCTAGTTATGAGAAACAGAATTCAGTTTCCCATTCAGATCCCTGACTTCTTGGATCCGGAAGTTCTTTTCTTCTGTCAGCTTTTCTTAAAAGGAGGAAGTCAGCTCATTTATCTTCTTGTCCTCGGTCTCAAAGGCATCTTTAACATTTTCTTGAAACTCATCGAACAACCTCATTTCTTCCACAATCTTCTTTGACCAACTTTTCATCATCTTGCAAGACCTTTTATGAGCTTCGTAACCAACAAAGAAGATTTTGAACTGAGCCTCAATCTCAACGCACTTATCAATAACCATAGATACGGAGTCTGTTTTCTGATTCAACGCATGTTGGAGCATCTGGCATCTTGAGTCGATACTAGAGAAGGTCGGAATGGATCCCACCAACTTCTTTAAAGACTGTACAACAGAATCATGCCCCAACGAGGATGACTCCAAATCTGAAATCTTTCTTGGAGAGTTTTCTTCTTCAATAAGCTCCAACTTTCTCTTTGAAGAACTACCAGCTTCCTTTCTCTTCCTTTCTTCTGAGCTCGGAGTATCAGCAAGAATTTGATTCCCCTTATCTTTTTTTGGAATTGAATCATGTTCCGGAATTCTCTTCTCACTATCAGAAACTTGAACGACATTATCTTCATCAGCGACTTCCTGAACCCCTATGATTTCCTTCTAAGAAACATCAATTAAGAGATGTTCTTCTTCTCCATGATAAGAAACTTCTTCTTCTCCTTTCTCTTCTTCCATTGCTGGAGTAACTAGCTTCGAAGATTCTGCTTCATAAGTTCGGAGTGATAAGTGTTCCGAAGGTGTTCCCTTGTAATCATCTACTTGTTTCAGCACATCTCTGGTTTCACCACTTCCTTCAGCACCCTCTTCTACTTGTTCCACTTGCTCAACTTCCTCAGAATTCTTAGCAACAGCCTCTTCTGGAGCAGCGAAATTCCTTCCTGGAGTCTCAGGTAGAGATTCCAGGGAGAAAGATCTCGGAACTGGAATAGTTGCTAAAACCATTTCATTGAATTTTAACAAGGCCTAAGCTACCTCAGCCTCAGACATCTTCTTCTTGAGCTTCTTTTGTTTTGCTTGTTTTTCAAGCTCATCAACAGTTTTCTCCTTCAAAGCCTTAGCCTCCGCAGGGTCCAATCCGAACTGCGGATCCCCTTCTTTTCTTTTCTCTTTATCATCTCTCCACTTTGTAACAACCTCATCAGGATAGGCTTTCTTCTTCTATGGCTTTGGAGGTGCGGAGTGGACTTCCTTAGACTTGGGATTCTCGGCTTCTACTAGCACTTCTTTTAGTTTTCTCTTCCTTACCAGCTTAGAGGATTCCGGATTAGCAGCTTTCGGAGCCACTTCTTCTTGAGCAGGTAGATCAATAAACTTTCCAGACTTCTTGTAAAAAGCTACATCCATTCTTTTAAGAGTGTCATCAGTAACCAACAAAATTTTGCATACCCTCGGCTTAGATCTGCAAGCTTCCTTGAAAGATTCAAGGCACTGAACTATCAGCTTTGATAATATTGCTGGATACATTACGATCTGTGCTCTGAGATTTCCTTTCTTAAGATTCTCAATGGTTATAAGAATATGCCTCATGAAATTGAACTTCCTTAGATTTATCAGGAAATCTAGGATATATATCTCACTCTTCTTCCAGCTGTCTTTATCTCCTTTCCTCGGTACGATAAGTCCTTGCACCCATAGCTCTAGAATCTAGAAGTTTGTGGATAGACTTGCAATCTTCGGAGCCTTGTCATCAGCCAGTCCGAGAGTTTCTAAGGATTTTTCCTTGTCTAAGCTACCCTTAGAGTCCGGTAAAACGTGCGAAATAAATTCTGCTTCTCCTTCATAAGACAATCCAACCAAGCTTGCAGCCTTGGTGTAAGAAAGTTTGTTGGTCTTGCCATACGACTTGAAAGAAAACTTCTCCCTATCATCTTCCTTAAAGAAGGAAATTGATTCATAGAACTCAACAAGTAACTCTATAAAAACATCGTCTTGAGTCCCCAGTTTGGATAAAACCACATCTTCCCAGCCATTCAACTTAATGTTCTTTGAGATAAGAGAGTCATAGTTGTTGAAGAAATATGGATGGACTAACCTTTCTTTGTAAACTAACCACTGAGAAATAGTCTTGGTGGATGACATTTCTTGAGATGCTAACTCTGCAGACATTCGGATCTGTAATCCTCTGGAAAGTACGGAACGAAGAAGACTAAAGTTCGGAGCAGAGAAAACTGAGGTTCGGAACGGCCTTAAAACAGAGGGGCAGAGCTTTGAGACGCGAGAGCTTGAGATCGATGTGGGATGAGAATTTGGGTCCCCTTTATATAGGCAATGAGGCGACGGTTCAACTTCCTCGGTTGATCTAACGGTTGGAATGATCTGAGATTAGATCTGACGGTTGAAAACTTGAATCCAATATTTTTGAGGTTTTTATTAAAGCAAAGAATTAAGAAAACTATAATCTCAAAACAAAATATAAGAAACTTCCAGCAAGTAAAATATGACTACGAAAACTCAGTAAGGAAATCATATCTTTCAGATTGGCTTAGGAGGATTATTCGTAATGAAAAAAATGATTAAAAAAAACTTTATTAAAAGACGACAGATTTCGCAAAAATTTTACTATGAAAAATAAACTTAGTACGAAAAACTCATTACGGAACATTCATTACGGAAAACTCAGTACGAAAAAGTACATTACGAAGAATTCGGTATAAAATCTGGTTATGAAACTGCCAGTACATAAATTTTCATTCCGGAAATTTTCAATACGAACACTTCCATTCTAGAAGTATTCTATACGAAAATGTCCAATCTGAAAAATTTTAGTTCCGGGAGTTCCATTCCGGAAATCATCGTTCTGAAAAGTTTTGAAAAAAAATTTTGAAAAACGTTTTTAAACAAACAATCAAATGTACTCCCCCTATGAAAAGGAGTTTATTACTGTAAGGAGACTTTTTCAACAGAAAGTTACTTAAGAAAGATTACCTTACGGTTATCATTCCTAACTTCTGTTTAATATATTCAAATCTATCAGAAGGCAAAGATTTTTTGAATATATCAGCAAGTTTATCTTGTGTTTCGATAAACTGAAGAATAATATCTCCTTTGAGTGTGTGATCCCTAAGAAAGTGATGCCTAATATCTATATGTTTTGCACGAGAGTGATGTGCAGGGTTCTTACTGAGGGCAATGGCACTTGTGTTATCACACAAAATTTGAGTTTTAGTAAAACTCAAGCCATAGTCTGTGAGTGTGTGTTGCATCCACAACACTTGTGCACAACAACATCCAGCTGCTACATATTCAGCTTCAGCAGTGGAAAGTGCTACAGAATGTTGCTTCTTGCAGGACCAAGAAACTAGAGAATCTCCTAAGAAATGAAAAGTTCCGGATGTACTCTTTCTATCCATTCTAAATCCACCAAAGTCAGCATCAGAAAAGCTTTTTAGAACAAAATCATTTCCATAAGTATAAAATAATCCTAGATCCATGGTTCCCTTAAGGTAGCGAAAAATTCTTTTTACTGCCTTTAAGTGAGACTCCTTTGGATTGGATTGATATCTTGCACATAAGCATACTAAAAACATTAAGTCTGGTCGACTAGCTGTTAAGTAAAGTAGACTTCCTATCATACCTCTAAAAGATGTTTGATCTACTGGTTTTCCAGCTTCGTCAAGATCTAAAGAGTTTGAGGTACCAATGGGAGTACTTATACTTTTAGTGTTGTCATAACCATACTTTTTAAGAAGATCTTTAATATACTTATGTTGCGATATGTAGGTTCCTTCTGGTTTTTGAGAAATTTGAAAACCAAGGAAAAATGTTAATTCACCCATCATACTCATTTCAAACTCAGATTTCATTAGACTAGCAAAAGAGTCAGTCAGAGATTGCTGAGTTGAACCAAATATAATGTCATCAACATAAATTTGAACAATTAAAACATTTTTCTTACCTTTCTTTATAAAAAGGGTTGGATCTTCATTTCCCTTAACATAGTTATTTTGAAGCAAAAATCCAGTGAGTCTATCATACCATGCTCATGGGGCTTGTTTAAGGCCATACAAAGCTTTGGTAAGTCTAAAAACATGATCAGGATGTTTTGTATCTTCCAGGCTAGGAGGTTGTTCAACAAAAACTTCATCTTGAACATAACCGTTAAGAAAAGCACATTTCACATCCATTTGGAAAAGTTTGAAATTAAAGAATGCTGCAAAGGCAAGTAGAATACGGATAGATTCAAGTCTAGCTACTGGAGCATAGGTTTCTTCATAATCTATTCCCTCTTGATGATTGTAGCCTTTAGCAATAAGTCTAGCTTTATTTCTAACGATGACTCCATTTTCATCACATTTATTTCTGAAAACCCATTTTACTCCAATAACAGAAGTTTCCTTAGGTCTTTCAACCAAGGTCCAGACTTTATTCCTTTCGAATTCATTTAGTTCATCTTGCATTGCTTTGATCCAATCATCATCACCTAAAGCTTCATCTGTGCTTTTAGGTTCTAATTGGGAAATAAATGCTAGATGTTCTACTTCATTTCTTAAGGAACTTCTAGTCCTTACAGGTTGATTTACATCACCAATGATACTATCACTGGGATGATTCTTAAGAAACACCTGATTTGGGTTTTGTAAAACCTGTTCATCAACATAGGGTAGAAAATCTTCTGGGGTAAATGTTTCAGAAGTATCTTCTTGAACAATTTCCTTATCAGAAGGTTCTTCTATCAAAGGTTGATAATCAGTTTTTGAAAACACATCCGAAGATGTAAGTTGAGATGGTTTAAAAACAAAAGGATCAGACTCGTCAAATTTTACATGTACTGTTTCCTCAACAGTACAAGTATTTTTATTAAAAACTCTATAAGACTTAGAGGTTCTGGAATATCCTAAGAAAATTCCTTCATCAAACTTTGGTGCGAATTTATGTAAGTTATCTTTAGTATTCAAAATGAATACTTTGCAACCAAAAACTTTGAAGTAGGAAAGTCTTGGTTTTCTACCATTCCATAACTCATAACGAGTTTTATTAAGAAAAGGTCTAATCAAAACTCGATTTATAGTATAACAAGAAGTACTTACAGCTTCAGCCCAGAAATGTCTAGCAATAGAATATTCACTCAGCATGGTTCTAGTTATTTCTTGAATAATTCTATTTCTTATTTCAACTACACCATTCTGTTGAGGAGTTCTAGGTGCTGAAAAATTGTGAGTAATACCTTTCTTACTACAAAAAGTTTCAAAATTTGAATTTTGAAATTCTCCTCCGTGATCACTATGAATAGTTTTCAATGGAAGGTTTTTCTGATTTTTAACTTGAGCTCTAAAACTTTTTAAATAACAAAAAGCTTCAGATTTCTTTGCTAGAAAATAGACCCAAGTAAATCTAGTGTAATCATCAACTAGAACAAACACATAGTATTTGCCTCCAATACTTCCAGTTTGTGTTGGACCAAAAAGATCCATGTGCACTAACTGTAATGCATCAGTTTTTGAGACTTCACCGATTGACTTAAAACTAGATTTATGTTGCTTTCCATATTGACAAGGATCACAAACTTTAGAAGAATCAAATCTAAGCTCAGGTAGATCCTTAACTAGTTTCTTCTTAGAGAGTTTACATAGGTTCCTAAGGTTACAGTGTCCTAATCTTCTATGCCATAACCAAGAATGATCTTCCATTGCACTTAGGCAAGGTAAATCATGGCTCCTGAGGTCTTCTAGGTTCAAAGTGTAGACATTCTCTTTCCTATTGGCTGAGAGAATAAATTCTTCCTTGGAATTGTGAACTAAACACTTATCATTCCTAAAATTCACAAGGTAACCTTCATCACATAACTGACTTATGCTAATGAGGTTGTTCTTAAGACCTTTAACAAAAAGAACATTTGAAATCAAGGTTTTACCTAAAAGAACAATATTACCAATACCAACAATCTCTCCCTTAGCATTATCTCCGAAAGTTACCTTTCCTCCTTTTGTTTTGATAATCTTTTCAAAATAGATTTTGTTACCAGTCATGTGCCGGGAACATCCACTATCCATGTACCATGTATTATTGCTGGTACTTTCTTTATTATCCTGAAATCAAGAAAAAAAATTAGACTTTCGGAATCCAAATTTGTTTGGATGCGGGATTTCCAGACAATAAAATTTTAGGAACCCACATTTTCTTAGAAAAGTAAGCTTTGTGAAATCCTAGAGATTGGGTTTTATTTAAGGAAAAACTTTTTGCCCAGTGACCTCCACATTGACATTTAGTACAAAATGGGGCACTTTGAGGAACAAAATAATTGTTACTGAAAACTGGTTTTGCATGGGTATAACCAAATCCGGATTTATTCCTTAATGTTCGTATTTGGGAATATATCTTATCAAAATTTTCTTTACCATGGGTAAAGTTTGATAAACACTTGTTTAAGGAAAACATTTCGGACTTGAGTTTTACAACCAAGTTTTTATCATCAAAATCATTAGTTTTAGAACTAGAGTTAGGATTGAAAACATTTTTATTAGAAATTAATTTTTCTAATTCTTTAGAAAGTTTGTTCTTCTCAGAACTCACTTCCACAAGATTTTTTGAAATACTTTCAAAATCAGCATTTTTCTTATCAAGATCTTTAGAAAGATATGATATCTCTTTGGTAAGAATAGAATTCCTAGAGTTTGCTTTATCAAGTTTCTTATTGAGTTTGGAATTCTCAATCTCAAGAAGTTCAGCAAATCTAGAGACTTATTCAAAAGTAGGTAAAGTATTTTCTTCATCAGAAGAGGATTCTTCATCAGAAGAGTTATAATACTTACTATTATTAGAATTTAAAGAAACATTGGTCAAATATTCATCATTTCGTACCTTAGCCATAAGACAATGATTATCAATAGGTAATCTGGCTATAAGACCAAGATTCTTCTGTCCTGAAGATTCATAATCAGAAGATTCATCTGAAGAGTCACCACCACTGGCACTACAAGTGTCATTAGCTTTCAGAACTTTCTTAGCTTTGGCTTTATAATATTTCTTTCTGTTCCTGTCTGAATGTATTTCCTTCCTTTCTTTCTTTCTGAGCAAAGGGCAATCTGATCTAATATGTCCAGCTCTTTTGCATTCATAACAAGTAACTTCTCCATCTTTCTTATCTTTCCTACCCATTTTCTTATACTTAGATTGAAAATTTCTCTGTCCAGCTATCTTGTTCATCCTTCGAGCAAGATTGGCTAATTCACTTTCATAGACTTCACTTTCACTGGATTCAGATTGGAAAATGACTTTCTTAGTCTTGGATCTGGTTACTCTCTCAGGAGTCTTAGCTTTCATCTGATTTTATGTTGTTGTAAAAGCAACAGTACCATTTCCATTTTTCTTTTTTATGTTGTCAGCATCTCTCTTCATTCTAGTCTCATGTTGCAGAAGAGTTCCAAATAGCTCATCAAGAGTAATTTGAGTGACCTTCCTGTTCTCATCTATAGCTGTTCTCTTAGATTCCCACTCATTGGGCATAATATCAATTATCTTGTCCACAAGAGCTTCATCATCTAAACCTTTTTCTCCCATAGATTGTAGACTGTTGACGATAGTCATAAATCTCTGCTGAACTTTACAGATAGGTTCTCCATAAGGAAAATTGAAGCCATGATATTCATCTCTAAGCATAGCTCTTCTAGTCTCAATAAATTTAGAAGTACCAAAGTGTGTAACCTATAACTTCTTCTATATACAATTAGCTGCTTCACAAGAAGAAATTTGGCTATATATATTTCTGGTTATTGAACATAGTAAAGTATTGCGTACCTTATAGTTGAGTTTATATTCTTGCTTTTCCTGGTTAGTAAAAGATCTGACTTCCTTGTCAGGAATTTTATAATCACCTGTAAGAATAACAAAGTTGTCTACTCCAGTATTGATAACAAACGTCTTCATACGATCTCTCCAGTACTCATAGTCATTACCATCAAAGATCGGTGGTCTTGTCGGATTTAGATTGTCAATTGAACCAACATTAATTCCTGCTATACTTAAAATAACTTTGCACACAAACTTGTTAGTAGCAAAGAACCGTAATAACAAAGTTCAGAATGAGAAAAGTTCGGAATGAGAAAAGTGAGCAAGAAAAACTTGTATGTGAGTACAAGTATTTCAGAGACCTCCTCTGATACCAAATGTAAGATTGGTATAGAGTAAGAGGTTTCCAACCTTTGATACCAATTGTAGGATAGAAATAGTGATGTAGATGCTCAATATACAAGAGGGGGGGTGAATTGTATACTTTAAAAATTCCTTTGGAACCTTTAAAGTTAATTAAGAATAACTATGTTTTCCTTAAGCAAAGGAAAAGGCTAAGTTTAACAAAGTTAAACTAAGAAAATTCACAACACCTCTTAACACCGAATGCAAACTAGAAAAGAGATTCCGAATGAGGGTTCCAGAAATATGGTTCCGAAAATTGAATCTTAACAAATGATTACAATATGAGATTCTACCTTAAAGCGTATAGAATCTAAATGAAACAGAGTACAAATAAGGAAGTATAAGAATGTTATACTTTCCTTATATTACAAAAATGCAGCGGAATAAAAACAAGTAGTAAAACTACTAGTAACAAGATATAAGTCTTTTAGCCCAAAGAGAAGGGTATCCAACAACCTTGGATAAAGGTCCCTTGATTTATACTTTCAATCAAGTCTGTCTTACCCACACTAGGGTAAGTCCTCGATACGAAGATCGGAGTCTCTGTCTTGTTATCCCCACAAGCCCTCAACTTCAAGGTAGTTGGCAACCTCTGTCTTCCTCAGCAAGAAAGCCCTCGAACTGTAAGGTAGTTGGAAACCTCTGTCTTCTTATCCCCGGAGGCCCTCGAATGTAATCACCAACATTCGGAGTCGCACGAAGCTTTCGAGAGTTAATAAGAGCCTCTCTCTCTAGAAATCACTTTAAGAAAATTAGTCAGCCTTTCAGCACTTTTTCAGCTATCAGCACTTTCATACATCAACACCGAGCTCTTTCAAATGAGCTCCTATTTATAGGTAAGTTCGGCTCCTTCTCCAACGGTCATATTTTCCTTAAAGATCGGAGGGACCTGTACACGTGTCACTTAGACAACGGTTAGTTTATAACAAAATAGATGACATCGTTTTATAACAAAACAAGTGTAACAGAATGTACGACATCGTTTTAAACTCTAACATAAAAGTTCGGAATGAAAGCTTCGGAGTGAAGGTTCGGAGTGTAATGAAAATAATAAGAGTAGACAAATTTTAGAAGTGTAAGTAATATAAAAGTTCGGAGTCTAACAAAGATATTTTTCGGAGTCTGAAATAATTCATATTGTATAAGAAAAAGATAATCAGATTCTGTTTAATAGGTGAACTCAGAATGAGAATTCGTAATGCGAATTCGGAATGGGAATTCTTCATCTGAATTCGTAATGAGAATTCATCATCAAGATTCGTAATGAGATTTCATCATTAGAATTCGTAATGAGATTTCATCATTAGAATTCATAATGAGAATTCTTCAATAGAAATCGTAATTGGAATTCATCATCAGAATTCATAATGAGATTTCATCATTAGAAATCGTAATGAGAATTCATTATCAGAATTCGTAATGAGATTTCATCATTAGAATTCGTAATGAGATTTCATCATTAGAATTCGTAATGAGAATTCTTCATTAGAAATCGTAATGGGAATTCATCATCAGAATTCATAATGAGATTTCATCATTAGGAATCATAATGAGAATTCATTATCAGAATTCATAATGAGATTTCATCATTAGAATTCGTAATGAGAATTCATCATTAGAATTCATAACCTGAATCTGGAATAGAACTTAGTCAGAGTTCATATCCGGAGTTTGGAATGAAACTCTATCACAGTTCTTCTCCAGAATTCGGATCCTAAAACAGAATGCTTCATATAAAGGTTTCAATGATTCTGTGAAATTGAATCCGAATCTTATACTTAAGAAAATATGAATGAAAATGTGATAAGGATAATTTTTCTTATAAAAGCGATTTACCTTAAGAAAGAAATTTTCCTTATAAAAGAGATTTTCCTTAAGAAAAAAATTTTTCTTATAAAAGTAATTTTCCTTAAGATAAGGTGTTTGTGATTTTCAAAACAAGAATGAATGGAAAATTCATAAGGAAAACCTTATTGACTCAACAACAAGAACCACAGAGTAAGCAAGTAGAAAAGTAAACACTAAGTAAAAACTGTAACAAGCTGTGCTGAAAGTAAAAGCGGCCGGAAATACAAGCCCAACTGTAAAGTGCAACTGAAAGGGAAAAACAGCAACTGAAAAGAAAATCCATAGCGTCGAGCCGTCTTCTGGAAGTCCCACCTGAAGGGTGGGTACAAATAGCCTCCACTTCTCCTCAGGTCCACCTGACTGCTCCGAGTACGTCCCGCCCAGTGGTCCACCTCCAGGTACCGTCCTGCTCCGCAGGCCTCCACCACGATCAGCGCTGCCCGTCGTCTGCAACCAACACCACGAAGTGTGGGTATAGCCCGTGCAGGTGTGAGTATAAGCTACTCAGTAGGGACCCCGAGACCCCCGAAGGTCTCCCATAATCCACAAAGGATAATCCACAAGGAAAGATACAAACACGAAGTAACATTCGACACGGCTTAGGTATATGCCCATACATATACCTAAGTCATTGATTCCTGTTCGGCTCCAACATCCGAGCCCAAGCACAACCCAGTCCACACAGGAAAGCAAACATATACCCCCACAGGATAGCACAACACAATCCACAAAGGAGAGTAAACAGAAATCCACATAGGATAGCTCAACACAATCCACAAAGGAGAGTAAACAGTAAATCCACACAGGATAGCTCAACACAATCCACAAAGGAGAGTAAACAGTAAATCCACACAGGATAGCTCAACACAATCCACAAAGGAGAGTAAACAGAAGATTCAGCTCACACATGTATACTTCTTTAGATGACGATAAAGATGATCACTGATCCATCTAAGTCGTCAGACCCACAAAGGATCGATAGGTACTAACCGCCGCAAAGACCCACACAGGATCGGGCCCACACAAGACCTGTAGGCGCTGGCTCACACAGAACCACTGAGCGCTGACCCACACAGGATCAGACCCACACAGGATCGGGCCCACACAGGACCTGTAGCACTGATCCACGTAGGATTGCTGAGTGCTGTAGTCGTCGCAGTCCACTGAGGATCTCTACATAGTCGTCGGCGCAGTCCACTGAGGATCTCTGCACAGCCGTCACCGCAGTCCACTGAGGATCTTTGCACGGTCGTCGTTGCAGTAGTAGTCGCAGCCAGCTCTAGGGTTCCAGCACACAACAAGCTCGTTCGGGAGGGTCCGCTCCACGAGACGAGAGGCTGATACATCCACTGACACAAATTCCGAAGTTGATGTATCCAAAAGTTCCGTACCGTCAACAGGAACTCAACGTCGCAGACGGCGCGTCAATCGGATGCCCGGTCTGAGAGTTATTGGCTTTTTTGTCCCAGGGGCCCGGTTGGTTTTTAAGGCAAAACCATCCCGACCGTACTCCACCTGCGTCAAAACCTCGGGCGGAGTGAGCCAAAAGATCCATCTCACATAGAGGAAATCAACAAAGCTGACGGCACGTCAATCGGACGTCCGTAGCTCAAGATATGAGCGTTTCCGCTCCGAAGGCCCGGTTGGTTTCGTGTACGAACCAACCCGGCCGAACTCAAAGTATTCCAAAACCTTGAGTGTGATATTCCGAAACGACCGTCTTGATCCAAGGATCGTGTTTCCGCTGACGGCGCGTCGTTTGGAGGCCCGTAGCTCAAGTTACGGGCATTTGACCGAAAACGGTCCGAAGACGGGGGGTCCGGGCCCGAGGGGGAGCCGCCGCCCCCGCGTGACACCCCTGCGGCACCCACAGGGTGTCGCCCTGGACGACCCGAGCGACGCAGGGGGGAGACTCTGCCCCCGCATGACAACACCGTGGCACCCGCGGGGTGTCGCCCTAGACAGCCGGACGCGGCTTCAGCCGCGTCCCGCGCGTGCCGGACCCGCGCGGCTGCGGGTCAGCGGGCGCCGCGGCCTCTGGCCGAAGCCCCGGCGTTTCTTTCGGCGGTGCGCCGGGGCGCCGCAGCCTCCGGCCTCCGGTGCCGCCGCGCCGCCGCCGGCTTCCGCGGGCCACCGGAGTCGCTCCGGTGGTCCGATTCTATTCCCGTCTGCGCCGCTGCTCCTCCCGTGACTCGTTCTACACTACGGAACCATCAAGCTTCCGTTGCGGCACGTTCCGTCGTCGCCCGTCAAGTCCGCACAACAACGAAGAACGGCGGAACGTTGTCGGGCTGTGTTCGTTTGGCCCGCACCCTCCGCGTTAGAGATAAACAACGGGAGAAATATATTCAACAAATGAATCAACAATTTTAATGGATTAAAATTGTTCTTATTGTCTGGTTCTTCACCCTTAAAAGAAACGATCATGGGAAAAAGGAATTATTCACAACAACCCCTAACTCGTAGTCATCGTCATACGCACGTTCTTCGCGGATTTGTTCATCGCGGAAGGAGGGGATCGTCGCGTTGTCGCGGAAGGGCGTCGCGTCGTTGCGGAATCCGGCGTTGAGTCGGCGAACTCAACGCACCAAGAAACAACAGATTTAATTTAATTATATAAAATTAAATCCGTGTTTTGTTAAAAAAAACACAAGGGAGAATTAAGAGAATCTCGAAGTCTCTTACCTCAAATAGTTGATCGGAGATTTCGTTGCAGAGGAAGAGACGTCACAGAAGAATGTTGCAGGAAGGGAATGTCGGCGTCGCGGAACACGGTGTCACGTCGTCGACTTCCGCGGGTTCGGCGTTCTTCGTCGGAGGCCGGCGTTCTTCGCGTTCTTCGCGTTCTTTGCGTTCTTCGCGAAGGAGGATGAAGGCTCAAGAACTCTGACAAAACCTCTCAACGAGTAATCCTCCAAAAATACTTGTTGGTCTTATTTTATTATTACGCCAACAAACAAAAAAAAGGTAAGTAACGACCCATCAATTCGTTGAATTAATTCAACGAAAGAAACCGCCCATTTAATTCACGAAATAAACCGCCCAATTAAATGGTGCGTTAAGGATTTAAGAAAACGCGTCAGTTGACTTTCATAATGACGGGTTTTCACGGGTGCGTTACTTAGCAGAAAGAAATGGTGGGGCTCGTGCGGGCCCCACCTCACAAATATCCTACCAAGAGGGTAGGATATTTCTTGATAGTACCCTATCTGTTTTAACTCAGTTTAAGTGGCTTTCAAGTGGCTTCAAGTGGCTTAAGTGAAATAAAATAAAGTTTGTCGAACAATTTATTTTATTTCTAAACTTTAAACCCAAAAATTAAAAACCACACCCGAGAAAACGCAACTCTAGAAGAGGCGTTTCTAAGCAAATACCGGCGCTGCGATTTCATCAGTGCCCTCAGAATTCGATTCCGGGCACAGGTTCAAAAGTTAGAAAAACCCGCTCATCCGTTCACTGAACGTACCCGATCAAAACTTCGGAAAATGATTCCGGGCACACCGGGCCTCGGAATTAGGTGCCGTCAAAAACTGCGTTCTTGTAAAATTCAAAGGAAAATTAAGAAAAAAATTTCCTTGAAATTTACATGTCTT
Source organism: Viscum album (assembly GCA_963277665.1). NCBI lineage: Eukaryota > Viridiplantae > Streptophyta > Magnoliopsida > Santalales > Viscaceae > Viscum > Viscum album. The sequence goes on along the minus strand of OY728156.1, from coordinate 2,107,119,823 downwards.
TACAATGGTAGACATATCTCTCTTCTATTGGATAAAGAACTATCATGCTCTATTTACCCTCAATGTCTTTAGGAAAAAGTAATTGATGGACGTAAACTCAAAATATTTCCATAACAGCCCCTCATTTTTTCATGCATGGAACTACATGTCACAACATTTCTTGGGAGACCCTTTAACCATTTAAAAATATACTTTCACCCTCTATCTCAAGAGTCTCCCAAGATGCACGAAGATCATATATAATGACTCAATCCCATTTTTATCAGCTTGTGGTCCACCCTCACACTGAAATAGTGGCGGGTTCTGTGATTACACATCTCAAGTCATGTATGCAATAGAAGGCTCAACTCTTTAAGATCCCATATCAGTCCCATGGATGACACATACTAGGATCTTTCTAAGCTTCTCATCAAGGAACATTCCAAAAGGTGTCAAATCTGGAAGCTGAATATAATGCCCCAACCTTAAACATTACTAAATCTTGATTTATTACAAGATTACACATTGAGGATCTTTTCAGGTTTAGAGTTTTAGAGAATTTGGTCATAAATCATGCATTACATTCCACATTTAAACAAAGTGGTTACATAAAATATAGTATTCGTTTTTTTCTGATCAACGGAAACATATTTAAAAAAAACATGGATTCTTTCATGACACTTCCTTAACCCTGTCATCACATCATGTACCTTTCCCTTGACCTGTGAAAAACATTTCAAAAACTTGTGATGAGCATAAAAAGCTCAGTAAGGGATATAAAAGTACGAAATGAAAACATTAGTCTATGTATGAAATCACACTTTACTAATAAAACATAAGCATTTTAACAGACCTCATCAAATAAAGAATAAATCATAGAAATCATAAGACATAAAGGTTACTTAAGGCATTCATAACATTCTTATGTAAGGAGTAACCCTCATGGTTACGTGTGGAATACCCATCACAGTATATTCCCTAAATATCTTCAGAGAAACCTTAACGTTTAACCCCTTCGCGTTACCCAATGCATTAGAGAGCTATATCGGGCTCACCCGCCCTTAGTTTATAATGGAACCACCTGTCTTCATAATAATTCCCAAAAACCATAACATAATCGTATCACGTAAAACATGCATAAAGGAAACATAACATTTCCACATTTCAATCACAAGATATAAATACAACACATTGATATAATAGAAACATTATGAAAACCATTTTCAATACCAAAATAAATGAAAATTAATACATGGTATTTATTTTTCATTTTTAAAAAAAAGTTAGGTTATGGATTGTAGAGGAAGCCGAAGCTCAAATAATGGTCACGGTGGTGGAGAAGTCATTGTCACTGCATATGTACGACAAAAAACATTCCTTTTGTCATTTAGTAAAACTCTTCTTATAAAAAAAGATTCCTTTTGAATAAGCATAAAATTCAAAGGGGTTTATACACCGGATAAAATAATGTTGTGTATAAAATAGAATATACCTCAATGAATGGAGATTTAGACGAAGTCACTTACCTCGTGTCCGACTTGACTCGATCATTATTTAATCTAATGAATAATAAACTTTAGTTAATTTATACTTTATTAAGAACCTTTTTCAAGTTCATTATTCCTTTTATATCACTTATTACTATGTCATGAACGCTATGTAATTATTTAAGTTAATAACGGTCGTTTTAATGATCATTGGTACTTGAGTCAAAAATAAACTCTTTATAATTACAAGTTTTTCATGTATCCATTATATCCAGAGTTATATTCATGATGTATGTATCATATATATCATATATATCATATATATCCAGTATATACATTCATTTATAATATTACATAACATTTGTAGGTAAGAAATGAAATGCACCGTTCATGGAGACGGTAAGCCGTACGTACGCATAAACGCTACTTTCATTACTATTTTGTATTTTATGGAATGGAATCATAATGATATAAAGGTATATTATAATTCCAGTATAATATATTATATAATATCATTAATTCCATCCGTTATATGTCTCACATATGGCATTAACGAATCAAATAACTTTGAGGGGGCGGTAGTCCGCACTTCCTAAAATGAAGATATCGCGTATACCCATAATGGAAGCCATAAAGGTATGATATAAATGAAAAATAAAAATGCTTAAGGAAAACATAAACATACTATATATCATATATAAATATATTGAAATCTTAATGGCCACCTTTGAAGGTGTTATAAGAATATTGAACAATCATTGTTTTGTGAGGCAGAAATTCCCCATCCACGGAAACAATATTTTCTTTAACCATTACATGTAGGTGTGTGTACTTTTAGCTCGAATAATTCATATAAAAACATCCTAGTATATTGAAAATACTTGTTTTGTTACAAAATAAATGAATAAAAAGAATTTAGGGGGTTGGAGAAGAAAAATAAAACAAAAGAACATTAGAGAAGGCTTTACCTTTAAATCAGGTAAGTCCTCTTGGTTTGTACCAAATGGGATTCTTGAAGAGCTTTCTACCTAAGGTAAGGCTTCTATGATGAAGAGAAATATTTGGAGAGACAAAATGAGTAGAGCTTGGCCGAGCCAATGGCTTGAGAAGTGTGGGTAAGGAGGTAGATGTGGGGCCTTTTATAAGAGGAGAGGAGGGGCACTCTTGGAATGGTATAAAATGTTACTTTATTTTCGAATGAGTTTCAGTTTTTAAAGGTCCCACATTGATATATTACGAGTATAAGGTGATAAGGGTTCTAAATATACTCATTCAATAGTTCTATTACAAGTGTAAGTCTTAGACTTTACATTATCTTTTCATTTTATTTAAATCGTTAATTAATGAGGTAACCACAACATCATCATTATGTCATAAATAATTTAATTTATTTAATGTCTAAAAATTATAAAAAAAATACTATGATGTAGGAAATATTTTTATCTTTCCAATGAATATTTATAGTATAATATATAATTTATGTAGACAAATTTAAAAATGTTTTACTCAGGTGATACATTCTTTGGTATCTTTAACTTTCTTTAAAAATAAAAAGATAATCTCATTATCACAGAAAAGTGATTCCATGGGGTCCCCAAGTTTGGCACAAGGCATCCCATGGTTGTCCATGACAGAACCGGTAGCATTAGGACACATTTTGGGGTCATTTCTTATTATTATGATATTATTTTATTATCTTTAACTACCTGATTACTAATTAATCAAGATAATTAAAGATAATTACCGTCGTTACTATTCATAATGTCCAAAAAAAAGAGTATTGATTACATAATTTGGACCTTATTATTTCAAATATTTAATCCATTTTACCCAATTAATAACATAGAAATTTCAATAATTAATTTAAAAATAATCCCCGTTGTCAGAACAAATAGCGGGGTTTTTTTTGAAACAATAAATATGAAATGTTTGGCATTAGTTTATGCCCAATTACAAAGTGAAAATAATTATAATGACCACCATCGGATTATATGGTAAAAATATATTCTAATTACACTTTAATACCAATAAAAAAGATAATCTAACCATATAATTATGTTAGATGAAAAATCAGTTTTGATGTAAAATGCAGTATTTTTCACTATTCATTAAAAAATGAACATTGTCAGAAAAATACCAAAAATTAACCCAAGGTAAATTTCAATGTCCCAATAATAAATAATATTTTTATTTTGACAAATATAGATTATAAAATTTTCAAAAGTTTGATTTAAAAATGGTTTTCCATCAAAAGACAGTAAAACAATCTTTTAAAAATATTAGTATATTTCATGCTTAAGATTGGATTTATTCTCATTTTGAGCCTCTAAAACACTATCTAATTCATAAATAGACCTAGATAAAAATATATATTATTCATTACTTAATTGGGATGTTTCATCCTTCCCCCCTTTAGAAAATTGCATCCCCGTAATTTATTTACTTAACGAATAAGTGGGGGTATTTATCCCTCATTGCATTTTCAGATTCCCATGTTTCCTGTTCACTCACGTGGTTTTCTCACAAAACCATTAATTGATGAATCAAATTATTCCGCAACACTTTCTCCCTGTTGTCATGAATCTGGACCGGTTGTTCCGCAACACTTTCTCCCTGTTGTCATGAATCTGGACCAGTTGTTCCTCATAGGATAGATTCTCTTCTAGCTGAACTACCTCTGGACTCAAAACATGAGATGGATCTGGCATGTACCTCCTTAACATTGAAACATGAAAAACATTGTGTACCTGAGATAAACTCGGAGGTAAAGACACTCGGTATGCAACTGATCCAACTCTCACCATAATTTCATATGGTCCAATGAACCTTGGACTCATCTTTCCTTTCTTACCAAATCGAATCACACTTTTCCATAGTGAGACTTTGAGGAAGACATGATCACCTACCTCAAAAGAGAGATCCTTCCTCCTGTTGTCTGCATAACTCTTCGGCCTGCTCCGAGCTGTTATCATGTGTTTCTGTATCAGCTAAACTTTTTCTGCCAACTCTTCTACCAATTCTGGTCCCATCAACTTCCTTTCACCCACTTCATCCCAAAAATATGGTGTTCTACACCGCTTCCCATATAATTCCTCAAATGGTGCCATCTGTATACTGGAATGGAAACTGTTATTATAAGAAAACTAAACCAAAGAATGATGTTGGTCCCAACTTCCCTAATAATCAATTGAACATGCACGTAGCATATCCTCCAAAGTCTGAATCTTTCGTTCTGACTTCCCATCTGATTGAGGATGAAAAGTCGTACTAAAATTTAACTCAGTACCCAACGACTTCTGAAGGCCTTTCCAAAAGTTAAAAGTGAACCTAGGATCGTGGTCAAATAGAATGGAGAGAGGAACTCCATGTAACCTGACTATCTCTTTAAGATACAAACAAGAAAGTTGATCTAGGGAAAAAGTATCTCGTATAGCATGGAAATGAGCAGATTTAGTCAAGCGATCAACAATAACCCAGATTGCATTATTACCTCGAGGTGTCCTCGGAAATCCCACAATGAAGTCCATGGATATATTCTCCTATTTTCACTCTGGAACTGGTAAAGGCTGAAGAATCTCTTTCAGTAACTGCCACTCTGCATTAACTTGTTGACAAGTCAAACACTTCAATGTAAAATTAGCAATGTCTCTTTTCATTCTGTCCCACCAATAATACTTCCAAAGATATCGGTACATCTTATTACTTCCTGGATGAACTGAAAACAGAGAACTATGAGATTCACATAATAGCTCTCTCTTCAACTGTGAATCACACTGCACACACAATCTCTCCCCAAATCTCAAAACACAATCATTATCAATGTTGAATTCAGGAAACTTACCCTTCTGAACCATCTCTACCTTTTTCTACAACTCTTTGTCTTGCTTCTGTGCTTGATTAATTCAGTGTGATAGAGACGATTTCACTGATACCTAAAACAAAATAGAAGGACATCCTGCACCAACAACTTCTATGCGAAATTTCATCAAATCCTTAACCAAAGTATCACGTTCCAAATTCAATATTGTTAATGAAGCATTACTTTTTCGACTCAAAGCATCCACCACTTTATTTGATTTTCCCGAATGGTAATGAATTGTACAATCATAATCCTTGATTAATTCTAGACATCTCCTCTGTCTCATGTTCAATTATTTCTGAGTGAATATATACTTTAAACTTTTGTGATTGGTATATATTTCACACTTTACTCCATACAAATGATGCCTCCAAATTTTTTAAGCGAAAACAACAGAAGATAATTCCAAATCATGTGTAGGGTAATTTACCTCATGAGTTTCAACTGTCTTGAAGCATAAGAAATTACCTGGTCATTCTGCATTAGGACGAAACCATGTCCTTCCAATGAAGAATCACTGTAGATAACAAACTCCCCATTCCTGGAAGGTAGTTCCAAAACTAGAGCATTCATCAATCTACTTTTCAATTCTTGAAAACAATCATCACATTATTTTTTCCAGATAAAATTATCACCCTTCCGAGTTAGCTTAGTCATTGGACTAGATAACCGTGAAAAATTTCTAAAAAACCTTTGGTAGTAGCCTGCCAAACCAAGGAATCTATGAATCTTAGTTACATTTGTGGGTCTTGGCCATTCTTCAACAACCTTTGTTTTTGCAGGATCAACAGTTATCCCATCTTTAGAAACAATGTGACCAAGAAAATAATTTTTTTGCAACCAAAACTCACACTTGCTGAATTTCCCATATAATTTCTTTTCTTTTAAGGTTCGCAAAATAACCCTTAAATGTCTTTCATGCTCCTCTTTACTTTTATAAAACACCAAAATATCATCAATGAAAACAACCCCAAACTTATCCAAGAACTCATGGAAAACTCTATTCAAAAGGTCCATGAATACAGTAGGTGTATTGGTTAGCCCAAAAGGCATTACTACAAATTCATAATGGCCATATCATGTACAGAATGTGGTCTTCGGAATATCAGCTTACTTTAACTTCAACTGATGGTACCCCAATCTTAGGTCAATCTTTGAAAAAAACTGAGCTCCCTGGAGCTGATCAAACAAATCATCGATATGAGGCAAAGGATATTTTTTCTTAACAGTGATGTTATTCAAGGATTTATAATCAATGCAAAGTCTCGTTGAACCATATTTCTTTTTAACAAATAAAACAGGAGAACCCCATTGTGATGTTCTAGGTCGAATGAAACCTTTCTCTAATAAAATCTTGCAATTGCTCCTTCAACTCTAAAATTTCAATTTGATCCATTCGATAAGGGGGTTTTGAAATTGGCTTAGCATCCGGAACTAAGTCAACAGTAAACTCAACTTCCCGATAAGGTATTATTCTAGGCAACTCATCAGGAAAAACATCAGGATTCTCATTTACCACTGACACATCATTAATCTGAATAGTTCCCTTTTATTCAACAATATGTGCAAGGTAACATTCATTTCTATCTTTTAAAAGTTTCTCGTCCTCTTGATATGTTATCAACAGTAAGGGTTCATTCTTGTACACAAACTGAAAGTCTTTCTGAAAAGAAACTTCCTTAGCTCTACAGTCAATCTTAGCATGGTAAATAGAGATCCAATCCATACCCAGGATAACATCAAACTCTACTAGAGGTAAAAAAATAAGGTTTTCAAGTAGGTTCTTTCTACGGATAAGGATCGGAAGATTATTATAAATTCCTTTTTCCTCAACATTTCCCCGAGGTGTTTTTACCAAAAGTTCAGGAGTCATTTCTTGAGATGGTATTCCCATTTTACTAGAAAAGTTTTTAGAGATGAAAGAATGTGTAGACCTCGAATCAAACAACACACTGGAATAATATGAAAAAACAAACAATGTACCTGATACAACTTCATTTGATGTCCCTCCATCTACTGAAGTAGTTTCAAAGGATTTCACCACCCCTTTATGCTTGTAGTCTAACTGCTTCCAATCACTCAAGCTCTTTGTCGGACACTCGTTTGCATAGTGACCCATCTCATTGCACTTAAAACATTTCACTAACTATAAATCAAATTTGGTCTTACCATAACCCTGATATTTTTAAGTGCAATCACAAGAATTATTTTCCATCTTACCACATCAGTAGCACATTCCCGAATTCAGAAGACATTCCCCAGCATGCCTTTTACCACATTTATCACAAACTGGAAACTGAGTTTTCTTACCGTCAGACCTTTTTGAAGAATTCTTTCCTTTCTCCTGCCACCTCGGTATATTCTTCTACTGGTTGTTATAGAACACTGGATCATTGGAAAACTCAATTTCCACCTTCTTAGAACATTGAACAAGCTTTTCATAACTATTGAACATGCGAGAATCTAATGCCCTTTGATATTTTGGCTTTAATCCTGAGTAAAAATGATTGATTTTACTATCAAGGTCTCAAATAAAATTTGGAGCATACATTTCCAATCGAGTGAACCTCTCTTCACAAGCAGCCATTGAGTCGTCCTCTTGCCTCAATTATAAGAATTGTTTTTCCATCCTAAGTCGAACAGCCTTAGGAAAATACTTCTCAAGAAACATACCTTTGAATTCATCCCATTCGAGAGCATCAATCTCATCAGCGTCCCTGATATTTTTAACCATCGACCACCACTGACCTGCCTCACCCTCCAAATGGTAAATAGAAAGACTACCCTTTTGATTGTTTGAACACCCCATGACATAGAAATTCGTCTCCAGTTCTTTAATACAACCTTCAGCTAGCACAGGGTCATATGATCCTCTGAATGATGGGGGATGTTGCCTCATGAAATTTTCCACTACTGACATGTTCCTCTGCGGTTGATCTGGCTGATCCCATGCATGGATACTACCACCATTTATCGCTTGAGTCAACTGCGCCATTACTGCAACAAACTGTTCAGTTCCAATTCCGACCATCTCAGGATGCTGATTCGGAAGGTCATTTCCTTCTGTATTCCTTCCTAGTACTACTTCCCGGTTTCCTCTACGGAAAACCATTCTGAACAAACATGTCTTAGATGAAGCAACATGGTAATCTTCAAATGCTAAATCATTTCAATTTGATCATAACAAAAAAATATTTTTGGATAATCATTTAATAGAATTCTAACTCCTAAAGTTATCTAAACCGACCTCTGATACCAACTATAAGGCCCCAACCTTAAACATTACTTAATCTTGAGTTATTACAAGATTACACATTGAGGATCTTTTTAGGATTAGAGTTTTAGAGAATTATATCATAAATCATGCATTACATTCCACATTTAAACAAATTGGTTACATAAAAGATATTATTCGTTTATTTCCCATCAACGGAATCATATTTAAAAGAAAACATGGATTCATTCATGACACTTCCTTGACCCTATCATCACATCATGTACCTTTCCCTTGACCTGTGAAAAACATTTCAAAAACATGGGATGAGCATAAAAAGCACAGTAAGGGATATAAAAGTACAAATGAAAACATTAGTCCATGTATGAAATCATAATTTACTCATAAAACGTAAAAAAATTTACATACCTCATCAAATCATGAATAAATTATAGAAATCATAAGGCATAAAGGAAACTTGAGGCATTCATAACATTCTTACGTAGGGAGTAACCCTCATGGTTATATTTGGAATACCCATCACAGTATATTTCCTAAATCTCTTCAGAGAAACCTTAACGTTTAACCCCTTCGCGTTACCCAATGCATTGGAGAGCTATATCGGGCTCACCCGCCCTTAGTTTATCACAGAACCACCCATATTTATAACAATTCCCAAGAACCATAACATAATCGTATCACGTAAAACATGCATAAAGGAAACATAACATTTCCACATTTAAATAACAAGATATCAATACAACACATTGATATAATAAAAACATTATGAAAACCATTTTCAATACCCAAATAAAAGAAAAGTAATACATGGTATTTATTTTTCATTTTTAAAAAAAGTTATGTTATGGCTTGTAGAGGAAGCCAAACCTCAAATAATGGTCATGGCGGCGGAGAAGTCGTTGTCGCAGCATATGTATGACAAAAAAACATTCCTTTTGTCGTTTATTAAAGCGCTTCGTATAAAAAAAGTTTTCTTTTGAATAAGTATAAAAGTCAAAGGGGTTTATACACCTTATAAGAGAAATATGTGTATAAAACAGAATATGCCTCAATGAATAGAGACTGAGACGAAGTCCCTTACATCGTACCCGACTTGACTCGATCGTTCTTTAACCTCATTAATAATAAACTTGAGTTAATTTGTACTTTATTAAGAACCTTTTTAAAGTTAATTATTCCTTTTATATCACTTATTACTATGTCAATAACACTATATAATTATTTAAGTTAATAACTGTCGTTTTAACGATCATTGGTACATGAGTCAAAAATAATCTCTTTATAATTACAAGTTGTTCATGTATCCATTATATCCAGAGTTATATTAATGATTTAGATATCATATATATCATATATATCCATTATATACATGAATTTATAATATTACATAACATTGAGAGGTAAGAAATGAAATGCACCGTTCATGGAGACGGTAAGCCGTACGTACGTATGAACGGTACTTTCATTTCTATTTCATATTTTATGGAATGGAATCATAATGATATAAAGGTATATTATAATTACAGTATAATATCATATATAATATCATTAATTCAATCCTTTATACATCCCACATATGGAATTAACGAATCAAATCACTTTGAGGGGGAGGTAGTCTGCACTTCCTAAAATGAAGATATCACATACACCCATAATGGAAGCCATAATGGTATGCCATACATGAAAATACAGAAGCTTAAGGAAAAAATAAACATATTATATATCATATATTTATATAGTGACATCTTAATGACCACCTTTTAAGGTGTTATAAGAATATTGAACAATCATCATTTCGTGATGCAGAAATTCGCCATCCACGAAAACAGTATGTTCTTTAACCATTAGATGTAGGTGTGTATAATTGTAGCTCAAATAATTCTTATAAAAACATCCTAGTATATTAAAAATACTGGTGTTTTTACAAAATAAATGAATAAAAATAATTTAGGGGGTTGGAGAAGAAAAATAAACGAAAAGAACATTAGAGAAGACTTTAACTTTTAATCGGGTAACTCCTCTTGGTTTGTACCAAAAGGGTTTTTTGAAGAGATTTATACCTAAGGTAAGGCTTCTAGGATGAAGATAGAGATTTTGAGAGACAAAATGATCAGATCTTGGCCGAGCCAATGGCTTGAGAAGTGTGGGTAATGAAGAATAGATGGGGGCCTTTTATAAGAGGAGAGGAGGGGCACTCTTGGAAAGGTATAAAATGTTACTTTATTTTCAAATGAGTTTCGGTTTTTAAAAGGCCCAAATTAGATTATTTAGAGGATAAGGTGATAATGGTTCTAAATATACTCATCCAATAGGTCTTTGACATGTTTAAGTCTTAGATTTTACATTATCTTTTAATTTTATTTAAATCGTTAATTAATGAGGTAATCGCTGCATCATCATGATGTCATAAATAAGTTAATTTATTTAATGTCTAAAAATTATAAAAAAATACTATGATGTAGAAAATCTTTTTATCTTTCCAATGACTATTTATAGTCCAATAGATAATTTATTTAGACAAAATTAAAAATATTTTACTCAGGTGATACATTCTTTGTTATATTTCACTTTCTTTAAAAATAAAATGATAAAAAGTCATTGTCACACAAACGTGATTCCATGGGGTCCCCAAGTTTGGTACACGTCATCCCATGGTCTGAAATGACACAACCAGTAGCCTTAGGACACATGGTGGGGTAATTTGATATTATTATGATATTATTTTATTATCCTTAACTACCCAATTACTAATTAATCAAGATAAGTAAAGATAATTACCGTCGGTACTATTCATAATGTCCAAAAACAAAAGAGTATTGATTACATAATTTGGACCTTCTGATTCAAAATATTTAATACATTTTACTCAATTCCAAACACGTAAATTTCAATAATTAATTTAAAAATAATTCTCGTTGTCAAAACAAATAGCGGTTTTTTTAAACAATATCTATGAAAAGTTTGGCATTAGTTTATGCCCAATTCCACAGTGAAATTAATTCTAATGACCACTATGGTATTATACAGTAAAAATATATTCCAATTACACTTTATAACCAATTAAAAATATAATCTAACCATATAATTAAATTAGATGAAAAATCACTTTTTATGTAAACTGTAGTATTTTTCACTATTCATTAAAAAAATGAACATTGTCAGAAAAATACCAAAAATTAAACCATGGTAAATTTCAATGTCCCAATCATAAAAAATATGTTTATTTTGAAAAATAGATCTTATAAAATTGTCAAAAGTATGATTTAAAAATGATTTTCCATCAAAAGGCAATAAAATAATCTTTTAAAAATATTAGTGTATTTCATGCTTAAGATTGGATTTATTCCCATTTTAAGCCTCTAAAACACTATATAATTCATAAATAGACATAGATAAAAATATATATTATTCATTACTTACTTTGGATGTTACACTGATATACCTACACTTAAACCTATACATGACCCTATATCCCAAATCAGGTGCCTTCTGACCTTATGGGGCCTCATACTGACCTTAAGGGTCTTAACCTAAGAATGCACCTGTGGCATCAAATCACCACACTCCGAACACTCCACCAAAGCCCGTCTTCCTAGAATCCCACTAAATACCAATATAATGTTTATAAAACCATAATAACACACACACACACACTTATATATAATGAATATAGGTAATGTTAAAATAGGCAGTGCAATCTCACTACCCTAACTCCCCCCATCACAACCATTTCAAACAACATCGAGCCCTTGGACCCATACCCACCCATATCATGGCCTAGTATCACATAGACGTCCAGCCTCATGGACCATTGACTACCCAAAATAGAGTAAGGAATCCCATATAAATCCCTTCCTTATACTATAAGAGATAGACACGCACACACACACACACACACACATATATATATATATATATATGTATATCATATCACATAGTGATCACACATAGTTTTCATTGTGTCAACTTTCCTCGGTTGTTTGATTAAAATTCCTCTAAATAGTGTTTAATTAAGAAAACACTTATTAGGTTCTTTTATTAATGCTTTAAACCATAAGAAGTAATATTATAACAATACAGGTACCTAATTAAAGGTACAAATAACTTATACTATCACATTCATTAATATAAAAAACATCTTATGTACCTATCCAGAAAGAATAACAACATTCATTTTCATACTAGGATTAAGGTCCAAAATCCTCCCTTTTCATACAAGGAAAAGGGTAAAACATCTCCCTTACCCTTCCAAGTTTAGGGCCACATTTCAAAACATATAATAATATCATAAAATTCCCCCACTCTTGGTGGAAATCATATAAGTTAGAAAATGAGAAAAGAAAAATAGAAATTTCCCACCATTAGAGACATTATCTATCCCCCATGCATGGAGCTTCAAGAACCAAAACATGAGATCTAAAAATAGTTCCAACACCCTCCTAGTATTTTATGTACAGTAAAACAAATAATAAGACTCAAAATAGGTAACATAAAACCTTTTATACTCTTTTTAGTACCCCGACCTATTTTTCACACAGAACAGTGCTCAGTGCTGGTTAACCACTAGGCCTTAGGCATGCCTCCTCATATGTCAAAGGATTTTGGCTAGCATGGAAGGTGTAAAAAGTTGAGATTGGGGATACTATACCCTCTGAAGATGTTATTAGAGGAACTATACACTCTTATAATGATACTACTAATGATCTAAATAAATATAAATCAATGGAAAATAAATAACCTAAGACTCCATGACCAATAACTCAATATTTAAGAAGAAAATAAGATAGAAATAGTAATAAAAAATAAGCTCAAACATTCCCCTTATAGAATAAATCACAAAAACATACCATTAGTAGAAAAATGGATACATATCAGGCCATAAAGACAATAAGTAGAAAAGGTTCACCCTTGGACGACCTCAGTATGTACATTTATGAACACACTGGTAAAAAAAGAAGACTCAAATGGGTAACTATAGCTGATGCAGGAACCCAGGGTCCCTTGAAACCCATCCCCTGAAAAAAGATCAATATGATCAATAATATATATCTCCTGGCATAGAACCTTTTCCTTATAAAAAATTCATAATGTTTACACGCATCCCAGAGGGCATATATTGGGTGTGTGAAAAACCTCAATAGGCTACCAGTAATGTGTTCCTATCTTAAATCTAGGATTACAAAGGTTTATACTAAAACTAAGCATAGAAAAACATCACATCTTATATAGACTACATCTATTATGATCAATATCTATAATATATAAGTATCCTTCTTCATCAAACTATGGTATAACTTCATTGGAGAAGATACATAACATAAATACTAAATAATCCTTGGTTTAAATCAATCTAGATGATCCCTCAAGTGGGACCAGTAATAAAATATCCTAGAACCTCAGGCCAACCAACACATCATGTCTATATAATCTCTGATGTTTTGAAGGCACACTCCAATCAAGTACCTTGTCCCACAAATCTCATCTATGAATATTCCCCAACGAATCATTCCCGAAGTCTGAGGTAGAGTGATATCTGTCCTCTAAATAATAAACTCTATCAGATCAATAGCTAATGTCCTGAGGAATGACGTTGTTTCCCACCCAAATAAGATCTATCCCAACAACCTCAGTATACAATGATCATCATCCCCTAATCGAAGGTATCAACATATTCAACTAATGGCTCCCCACTATCGATATGGATTTCTTCATCAAGAAGCTCCAAAAACCACCCTAACCCATATCAAACAGAGCCCTATACCCATATGAGTAGTCAAAACCACCTCATCATCTAAGACTTATCTATGTTCACAATACTCCAATAACAGTTCATCCAATCATTTTGAGCATCAATCACCATTAGAGTACCTAATACACATCAACTCGGCACATTATGCCCCTACCAACATGTCACTCAATCCAGTGGTCAACACCATCCAATATCACATAAGCCTTGACTGTAGACTAATGAAATAATTTCTTGATAATTATTACCAAGTTTCCCAACCGGTGATCTAAATCACCAAGAGTATCTGTGCTAAGACCAAGCAGAATACCAACATCACCTCAAGCTAAAAAATCATCACCATTTTGATACTTGGGCCTCACTGGGAAAGTTATCGTAGAACCATCATAATAATCACATTTAATATAAATTAAATAATATAAAACCTTAACCTACTCTTCCCAAGATTTTAATCCTCTCTCTTGGATCACACCATTTTCATTCTAAATTGAGCATTCCCAAAGGAATCTCATGTGTTCAATTTATTAATTAAAGACTAAAAGTTAAATTTATAGGGTTTCTCTTGGATGAAATAATGAAATTCTCAATGATGAACCCATAAAACACCTGTTAAAACATAAAGAAAGAAAAGAAACACCTACCTCTCTTAAGTATATTCTCAGATGACTGATCAATGCATATAACTCAAGATGATTTGTATGAAATCAGAATTTTAGATGAAAAATATGAAAATAGGGTCAAAAAGATCACACTGATTTATTATAGAACATAGTAAGATCAATGGATAAGAGAAGAAAGAGTATTGAAGCACTCACTCACGCAGTTCCAATGAGACCAGTGGATTGAAGAATAGAATCCGGGAAAAAAGACCATCTCAACTCATAGTGAGAGAGAAAAAGGAGTAGGAAAACCCTGTTGTCTGTGTGAAATGAATGTAAAAGAGGGAAGAAGAATAGAAATAGAGGTTTGGTGTAAATGGATAATTTCCCATTTCTAAGTGGGATGCATGGTTATCTTACATAGGTTAGATAACTATATAGTAGCCCCTACCCAAGGCACCACCTTGCACGACCATGGAACATGATTTACCAAACTTATGTCGACAATGGAAATCTGTATAACTAAAAATTGAAAAGGTGTTTCAAGGATATGTAACCCCTCTATAATAGTTTGAAAATCTATGTCCTGTAGCCTTGGAGTTCTACACGGTTGCACCTGGGAGGCTGTATGGTTTATCCAAACCATGTGCCCCAATTTTTGTACCCATAAAAGTTGGGTTTTGGGCCTATGATGCACCCAAAGCTTAATCAAAACGCTTAGGTTCCTCTTAAACCACTGAACCATAAAAAACATGGTCATGTATTAAAGAAACGCTCAAAACTAATATTCAATAACATATAAAAGATTCAGTGTACCAACTAAACTCCAAAAATTTCAAATGGGTTGAGGATTTTGACCCATTTCAAAAACTAAGGACTTTACAAAATATTAGAAGGTAGTGGTATATGATCCTGTATGTGATGAAATATTGTGATATCTCTTAGTTAACATGTACTGAGATATTTTTGATTAATTGGTTTTGATATTCTATTCACTGTCACCCCATGGGTTTTGATCCTCAATCCTCTTAATGAATTAACACATCATTTCTAAGGATATGGTTTTGGTTCCTTTGATTCACTATTCATTATAATGTTCTATAATCTAGTCATTTTGAAATAATTTTTGTGGCTTTATTAGAACATGGATCCTCATACATAGTTATATTCTCAAATGATGTTATGGTATCAATTTTACCTTTATAATTTTTTATAATTATGGTTATCAAAACTTGTTATTTTTTTCATTAAATTATTATTTTATATTGATGAGTCTAAAAATAATTATTGTTCAATTCCAATCATATTCTATAGTGTATTATTTTTCACAACATTTTATGGTGAATTTTATGGAGTCATATTCAAGTTGTTTAAATGATTTATATCTTCCAAGAGACTATAGTTGTAGTGGATTTAGTGAAACAAATCCTTAAACATTGGTTAGAATTTTATATTTTAGTTATATAATATAAAATGCTATTTTATATTGATTTTCACCTTATATTATTCTTTTACGTTGATATGGATTCAATTTTTCTTTAATTTATTTTATATTTAATATTTGTTTATAGATTTTACATGTCATGAATTCATGCTTTATTTAAAAAATTAGACACATTTATGTGTGGATTCCCTCTTAATGCATTCTAATAACTCTTATCTTGTTAGTAGTGGGATTTTGGTTGAAGTATTGATTAGTTAAATAGATATGATATTTTGATGTGTCACTTTAGTTATGTCACTATGGTATCAATATTTTTTTGTGATGTGTTTGTAATATTTGGTTTCTGGTTTATGGTGAAAGTGATTGATAAACATAAGTATAGTTAGTTAAGAAAAGAAACCTAGATAATGAAATTTTTGAAAAAACATTATTAATAAGGAATATTATCATAAATTAATTTAATTTGAATTTATATAATTAAATAATCTATTCAATTAGGATAGTTATATATAATATTGTTTCATATTTGTTATTTTTTAGTCATTTTATTTTGTGTTAAATGGGATTTTCTTTTGGATGAATAGTGTGTTGGGATTAAAATTAATACATTTATTTTTTTATGATGGTGTATGTAAATCAATGATACTAAATCCTATTCAAATGTATCATGTTTATAACTGAATATCCTTTCAAAAGATTGAGGATGGAGGATACGTGGTCTGTACCTATCTATTTCCACCCATTAACTAAAAAGGGAAGATGATATTTATATTTAGTATACCTAACTTTTAAAGAGTCCACCAACAAATAATGTAATGGTGGATCTAGGTTTATAATTGTTTTATCACATGAATTAAAGGCATCACTAGAGTTTTAATACAAAATATTATTGAGGATTTAAAGAAAACCTAATCAATATGATATTGATATTGACTAAAAGATATAAATAGGGTGTTCCAATTGGATAGGATATCAAAAAAAAGTTGATAATGATTTTACTAGAATTATTAATATCAATAAAAACTTCTTGGTTGTTTAAAATGGCCTTCTAAACCCAAGATGAGATGATTACGACCTTTGATAATATTATAAATATTTTCTAATAGAAGTGTTATCACCAAAACTTAGAGTATAGTTAGGATGAAAGGGATTTATATCCTTAGTAAAAATTATAATTAATATATATTATTTTTTTTGATTCATGAATTATATAATGTTTTCATAATGTTTGGTAATATAATATATTTAAGGGGATACATTTTTTGAGCATGTCATATTTAACGGCATACAAATTGCTGGGGTCATTATTTTGAGAGGGAATTTAATTTTTTTATTTTGTGTGTGTGTGGGGGGGTGGTTATTTATGAAAAAAAGAAACATATTGGGATTTTTAGGGTTTTTACTTCTTTAAATGATGTTTTTTGATGCGTAAAAAGGCTTTATTGTATGGTAGGGATCTTGTTTGGGCACCAGATAAGGGTCAGGTGGCCGACTAGCTTGAATTTTACAGCCACTATCTATTTACTATATGAAAGATTCATTCACCTTAAGAGTGATGTTTACACAAGGATAATAACTTTAAAAGGAGTTTAACATATTTAATTGTGTATACACTCCATTAACATGACCATTATATAGGTGTTTAATGAACATCACATAATATTCATGCAAGAGATTAGGGATTAACACTGTGAAATTTTCTGGCTATACATCATGACCTTATACCTCAAATGATTCATATTATGAAAAAGGGATTCTGGATATGAATAGGGTGTGGGTGAATTTAATTTGATATGGGGTACTTTTGTACATTTTTTAGTTTGGGTTCTTCAGGATTTCGGAATGTGAAGGAGCTCAGGAGAGACAATATTTGGTTATTCCTACCCTCCAACACCCTTCTTTTTATCCCTGATAGAGGGGGTTATTTTATATATTTTTTGTTGTGATTCAAGGTATATTTATTCATTATTTACTCCACATTTATTTACCTTTTGTTTCCACTGATTTTTTTTTCATTTTATCTTGGTTTTTGGTGAATGTTTCACTATACCAGGGAGAAATCATCCATGAGTGATGAGGCATTCATGTGTGGTGGATTGTGGAGGACCCATGGAACTATCTAAATTTTATATTTATGACGGTATTTAACTTTTTAGTTTAATATGTTTGTAATGATATTTTATGAAATTAATTACTCACTAGGTGTCAAATGTTATGAATTCTTGCCAGGATAGTGTCAGGGCTATTATACTGACCTTCCACAATAGGTTGGTATTTTGATGTGGAGATGGCTCTTTATCATTATTTTTTCCATAATTACTATTTAGATTAATTTATATAATTAATTATTAATTTTAATAATAAATTATTTGTAAGGTTTAGCATGAAACTGGAGTTTTCTTGGCAGTATGAGCTTGGATGAGGCATGTATGCGATTTTTCATGGTGGCACAATGATGTTCTTGGGAGGTAACTGTATATAATTGGTTGGTGGTACCAATACTATAAATTAATATAAATTTTTCATGTGGATGAGACTACCTGAAAAAAAAAATACATGGGACCAGGCTGATAAGGACCAAGAGGGCCTTGAGAAAGAGAGATAGGTTGTTGTTCGGCCTTTTACACCATGGATGAGGGACCATTATTACATTGAGTGGTTAGTATCTACTGGTGACTATTTCACTAAGGATTGAGGGTGTTGGTTGAGCTGATGAAATACCTTAGGTGGTCTTAGGATGTCATATGCAACGTTGTTATCCGAGGTCGGTTTTCTTAAGGCTAATTGGGAAGGTACGTGAGGCCTAGGCCTAACGATGTTTGGTGAAATACTTTCATATATCACAAATGGTTAATGATAAAATATTTAGGGTGGTATGAGGATTTGAATTTATTTTTAGTAGGCTGCGTCCTTTAAGACTGGATGAGGGTGGTAGAGAGGTATTTCCTCTTGGTTACATGTTGTGAGATCTCTTTTGGGAGATGTGAGTAGAGAACTAAGTATACGTTAGTTTTTTTGGTACGTAGAAACTAGTTTTTTGGGAACATAGAGCTTGACGTAATAAAATATTACATGGATAAAATTATCGGTAGTGTTTTTTGGTTTGTAAATGTTGGACTAGACCTTGAGGTTTGGATTGGGATGAGCCTACATGCTATGTTTTAATTGATGGGTGATGATCATGAACTTGTATTGATTAGAAGAGGTTAAGATGCATCTATTAGGAATAGTGGATGACTTTATAGGTGAGGAAAAATGTTTGTTAAGATGAGTGGAACCATCTCAGGTGACTAGTTCCAAAAGATCAGTTGGTGAGTGGTGTGAGTAGTCGTGGGCCCTGTTGTGATACACATTTTGTGCGATGTGATGGAATATGGATAGAGAGGTAATCTAGAGGCTTGATATTTCCTTGATTGAGAAGTTGGTTATAGTATTTGACCTTTTCATTATAGTATTGGTTCATGTGGTGGAACATTTCATGAGTGTAATGTGTCAAGGGCCACCCAAGGGGATGAGTAATGTGCATGATGGACCTTTCCATGAGCGGATTAGGGCTAGGGCCACCCGTGAGTGGGAATAGTGATGGTATAATTTTTAATAAAAATGTGGAATATCCCTTGTGTAGTATTGTACTGAGGACTGACCTAGGGTAGATTTCATTTGTTTGCATTTGGACTTCTAATTAGTAGGCTTGGGTCAAGGACCTCATGGGGGGGGGGAGGTGCATGAGTATGAACCTTTCCTTGAGAGGTTTTGGACATGGTAAATGAACTCATGTTAGAGGACTGGTTTATGATGTGATGTGAGATAAGACCAACAGACCCTACCATATGTGATAATGAAGTGGGTTGGTATGTGTATGTTTGACCATTATTTTCTCATTTTGGTAGTGGGCTGAGATTTTGATGATGCCCTACCTCGAGTCTTCGGTTATGGGAAAGACATCGGGTATGGTAGCATGAGATAAAGTGGACTCTGGAATAGCATTGAAGCTTGCATGTTCAAGTGATATGGTATCCTAGTGATCATATGGTAACCCAACAAACACATAGTTTTGGTTATATTGTTAATGTACATGTGTGATATGTTTATTTTTTTCATCATTAATACACATACATAACAATTTATACTAGGGTCACTTGGGGAGAACCAACTATGATATATTTCTCACAATACACGGAAACCCTGATACACATTAATACATTTTTTATTCTTTCATTTTTAACCTAATATTTACAATAGATTTGGTGTGTGAAACTCGATGGCTATGTTGAGACAGGGTGTGTGTGGTTTTTGAATGGTATTTGGGTTATTATGCATGTGTTCTATATTTTATTTTATTTTTAATAAGGGCACTTGCTTATGGGAGACCAACATATGTTGTATAGGAATTATATATGGAATTTATTATCACATCATGTTTATTTATTTGTGCATACTCTGATTATGTGTTGTGGATGTTTCAGTTATATTGTATTATTGTTTTATTCTAACTCAAGTTAATCATCTCCCCATTATATGGATCTGGCCATCACTAATGGTCAGTAGCCTCTGGAATATTAGGAGACACGCTTAAGGTGTGTTCAACTCGAGTTCAAATCGTGGTTCTAGGATAGGTCATCAGAAAGATCTATATAAGAATACATTTTTTTTGTTGTTGGTATCACAGAGAAGAATAAAATATTTTATTTTGTATTTTTTGTGTGGGGATATAGTATAAAGGTGTTCAAGGAATGTGCCAAAGTATGTTATGGAACATAGAATGGTGATTCTGGAACATCTTTCCGATGGGAATTTCTGATTACTATGTGTGACCTATTTTTTATTCTTGGTTTCGTCTATTATAGATGAGATGTTAATGGAATATGATAAGTTTATAGAATTTTGGATCATGGTTTTGGTTATTGGACTATTTGTAAGAGGCATGTATTCATGCATCATATTTGGAATGTATGACTAACATGACATTAACTTGATTGTTTGTGATTGAGTTTTTTAACAACATGTTTTTGATGTATAAAGTGTATACATGAATTTATACATTTCTCCCCCATATATTTTTTTTTGTGTGGAATTATACTCAACAGGACTAAGATATATTGTAGGGTGGATGATCATGAGGATCATGGTGTATGATTTTATCTAGTGACAACAATTAAGTCACTTCACCATGGGTTGTGTAAAGACCCATGGTGGGTTGATATAAGGATTGCACGTTTGAGTAAAGGTTCATGGATAAGAACATGTTTCCTAAGGATATAAAACACTTGTGGGATTGAAATAGGTTCAGTTATATAAAGTTTTAAATAACCTATATGGCGTTTTTCAATATACCTTCATGGTGGGATTCTACTTAAATTAAACTAATTATTATGTGAATGATCCTTTTGAGGGATGAGAAAAGTCATATAGGTTCTTTATGCTATGACATAGGGAATGTGAGGTGCTCTTGGTTTTAAGCCTAGTTTTAGAGGGAGGATCAATTAGATTCTTGGACCTTTAGTTCTAGTTATGTTGTTTCCAATTATGTGGTGGTTCAAGGTCAAACACTAATAGATTTAAAAAAACACATGTTTGTAAGGTGTATATATGGTCAAACTTTGCATAATTGAGTTTCCATTATCTATTGGGCGAGACAGACATGCATGTGTGGTATGGTCAAAAGGTTAGGAACACGAGCCTAGGTTTTGTTGAAAATTTCTCTTAGGAGTATGAGTTTAGTTGAGTGACCAATTGTATAAAATAATACAATATTTGGTTTATGTTAGTATAAGGTATATATTGGGATGGAATGTATGAGAGGATTTTCAATGGAACACTATACATTTAGAGGAGGAGAGTGAGAATGGGTGATTATTTTTGGGAACTATCTTAATGTCCAAGGGAATGTGTTCTCTATTTACACATGGTTCCCATTTATCTTATAAATTAGTCCAGGGGACTTATGATGGTCTATTGAAATTTTTTCTGGATGTGGATAGACTGTAGATATTATTAGTTTATAGTGTGGTGGAATAATTTTAGAAAGAGTAATGGGCATTGGTTTTAGTCCTTGATAGGTGTATTATTAAGGAGTCATGCTGATGGGATCCACTGTGGTTAGTTCTCGAGAAGTGGTGTAAGGTAATCCTAATAGTGGGAAGTTTACTATTTACTATTGTTGATCATGTATAAGTGGAATTATTATGTCTGATTATTACTTGAATAAATTGATGGATCGTAGTCCTTGGAGTGTGGGTATTAGTTTTGGTGGTGATATAACTATGAAATTAAACCATTTGTTAGGATTATACTTTGGTGTCGTAGCTCAGAAAATGTTATAATTCCTTTAAATGATAAGGCATCGTGATTGGATGTTTTAGTGACACTTCAGTGGTGGAAGTTGAGGTGTTTTTGGTAAAATTAAAAATGAGGTTTTGTTACTATTATTGCTATATGTGGTTTGATACAGTTATATTAGAACCTTGTCAAGTTCATTTTTTATGACATGATTGATGTGGTAGGGGGTCAAAAGAGAGATTGAGAGGATAATATGGTGGATTGGGGATTTGTGGTTGGAGTTTCATAATGAATGCATGAATTTTTAGTATTTAGATGTTTAATATGCATATTAAGTGGAAATTTGGTGAAATGCGTAGGTTTGGGTCAGTGATGGAAGGATATCAGACACCTCTCAAGTATGAGAATCTTCATCGTGGGAAGTCTGTAACAACCCATAGTATTTTGGGTCATTAATATTATCAAAATTTTGAAATATTGACGGATGGGGGGTACATCATGAAAACTAAACCTGAAATATGTATTATGAGGGTTTGGATGTGCTTAAATAATTGTTTCAGATGCATAACTAGGCCTAGTTGGTAGCTCCACTACTTCAGTGAGTATCTAAGAATGTTCGAGTGTCCAGGAAGCTATATTTTCTAACTGTATTCAATTTATAGTGTGGAGAAGTTATTCATATCATTAACAACATTTATTTATTGGAAAAATCATTACAAGGGTGGGTCACAATGTGAACGATGCATTCATGCCATGAACGTGACCCTTATGTAGGCGGGTAGAGAAACTCATGCAACTTTCATGTCATGAATCTGGGTTTCATGTTATGATTTTTTTGGGTTGCGAGTTAAGGATTTTTTACCCTAAGAGTCCCTTGAATGAAAAATAGGTTCACATATTTAATGGATTTGATCATGGGAACTTCTTTCTTTTTTCTAGTCAGGTGTTTCAAAATTTAGGTGGGAGGGGGAGCTCAGAAGGGGGAATTTTCAACCATTCCTCCCCTCACATGTCTCTTATATGATCCTCTATGGTATGGGAATATTATTTAAAGATTATGATGGCTGTCTCTGGTATAATTTTCTATTAAATGATGTTTTTGAATTTTACTTTCAATCATGGTTAATTTTTTATTCGACTCAGCTAGTTTTTTGGTGTCGATTTTACTGAAGCTTGCTAAAATCATTGGAAAGCCATGGGGATTTCATGTGAAGGGTCTAGAGGTGAACCCATAGTGTTGGCTACACTCCTACACATTCCATTTCAGGGATGTTTTGTCACAGTGTAGTTATACTAGGGTTTTTGGTTATATTGGATGAAATTAGTGGTTGGACATGAACCGGTGGATATGGGTGTTCCTCTAATAATTCCAAGTGTGTTCCAAAAACCATAAACAAGTGTTCGGTTGAGGTTTTTGTGAAACTTCAAATTTTGATGTGTGTTTATCCCATTATTAATAATTTGTTTAATTTAAATAATTTATTATAATTTATTACAATTAATAAATTATGATCTTTCACTTGAGGAAATATATAAGGTGGTGAGATAGGTTTAGATGAGGCATGGATGAGCTTAGATGAGGTGGTGTAGAGAAGACTATATATAGTAAATTCATATTAGAGGTAGTTGGTACCTTTAATATAAATTTTTACCCATTTTTATACATATTTTTTCTTACACACAATCATTCCATGAGAGTTTGTAGATATTTAGGGACTGATAGGGCTATTTAAAGGATAAATAAGATGGATTTTAGGCTCTTATGCTCGATATGAGTACCCTTTTTACCTATGAATGATTGAGATCTCTTAGTGAATATATATCCAAGGATGGAGTGTTTTCGTAGAGGTGATGAGAGACATTGGGTGGTCTCAAGATATGAGATGCAATGTGGGTATCCTAGGATGGTTTAACTATGGATAGTTGGATCGGAATGAGATGATAATACCTTGTAACAATGGGTGAAAAAATTGTATCTCACATTACTAGAGAGTTATAGCCACATTAGGGTTGGTATGGGGCTTAGTGATCATTGTGAGTAGGGTGATTCATTCAAGGAATAGACGAGGATGATGGAGAGGTATTTCTTTAGGGTGATACGATGGGATATCTCCATTGGGAAACATGATATAGCACCCATGTATGGGTCGTGTGTTTTGTTTTGGGTTTAGAAATAGGTTTCCAAGGAGATTAAAGTGTGATGACTTGGGATGGTCCCTGGGTAGTAGGAGTATGAGTGATGAGGGATTTGGAGAGAATGGATAAGACATTGAGGACTTGGTCCACATGAGACTATGGGATATAATGTCATTTATTAGTTATGTGTGTGAGCTAGTATCAATTAATAGACTTCATGATTGGTTTAGAGGACCCAGTGTACACCTAAAAATGAATGGAAATACATGATTCATGGTAAGGGGTTATGTTTTTATTGACTCGGTTACTTGGATTAACTACTATGTTGTGTGATGGATAGAGGGTCCTATTGTGATGCACATGTGGCATGAGGAATTTGACTCTAGTGGGGGAGAGTATCTTGAGTCTTGAACATTCATTGAATGGGAATTATGTTTATGGTATTGGAACTATATAGTGTATGATTTGGTCTTGTGGTGTACCTTTCCATGAGTGTATTAGGTTGAGGACTACCAAGTGGTTGGGCCTTGTGTACAATGGACCTTTATATGAGTTTATTGGTTCAGGGATATGTTGTGAGAGGGTTTAGGTGTAGTACAACTGAATACATGAACATATAACATTCCTTGAGAAATCTTTGGTTGTGGAACACCTTGGGGCTAGTTCATGTACATGTTTTCGATATTTCCTTGGGTAGGTATAGATCATGGACCATCCGAGTGGTGAGGCTGTGTGCATAAATATGGACCTTTCTATGAGATTATTGTGTCATGGAAGATGACTAATAAAGGGAGGGTTGGGTTATAATGTGATTTGAGATGAGACTAATGAACCATACCTTGAGTGATAAGTTAGTAGTTCGAGATGTGTACATATGATTGTTCCATATTCATTCAGGTAGTGGGTCAAGGTTTTGATGATGCCCTACCCTAAGTCTTGGGGTATAAGAAAAACATTGGGTATGATGTCATGAGATAAGGTATTGAGGTAGATTCCATCATAGCATCAAAGTACGTATGGTCAGGTGTCATGGTGTCCAGTTTAACACATGGTATCCTGATGTACATGGATTTTTGATGGCTTGGTTTGGGCATAATGTCCAAGGCACTTGTGTGTCATGTTTCTTTTATTCCCCATGTATACACATTGTAACACCTCGACCCCAGTTACCCAGCGTCAGTTCATTATAAATAACATTGGCATGATACACGGAATCATGTCCCGAAAGACCGATTGGTTGAGTTTCCTTGGAAGTATTAGATACACTCATATGTTTTAAATTACATCATGAAATAAAAACATCAACATCTTTTCCCCTTTTCAAACAAACTGATATCCTTAGCCTATCATTATAGTTAAAATATAATATACTTCTTCACATCCTGGGAAAAAAACATAGAAAGCGGTGACCTCATATTCCCACTAAGGATAACAATATAGCAGAAACTTTCATAAATAAACATGAACATTAAAGGCAATGTATAAGACTAAAACAATATACTTTTAAACATAAACTTAAACATAATATGGAAAATATAAAATCAAATAATTCCATTTAATTATTCCCATGGATATTATACAAGTCAAATAATCACATGAAATATCAGTAGCTACTTTCATAATGATGGAATGCATAATGACAGACTTCATAACCACATAGTCAAGGCCTTGTGCCAAGAAAACAAATAAGATTTTTTCAAGACCTTGTTCCAAGACACTAGTTTGTCTCATGAGACCTACCAATGCATCGAGGAGATATAGAGAGCTCCACCCATCACATACTATGTCCAATTAATTACTCTTATGAAAAGGTTTAAACATAACATAAACATTCGTATTAAAACTAGCAAACAAAATGTCAGTACTTTATCCATAAACAATGAATGATATAGAAATAAAAAATCCACAGTCCAACATATCCCAAAAAATTCAATACAGTATGAAATATTTTTATCATAATAAATCATCCTCTATTATGAATAATAACTCATAAATGATGTTTACATAGTTGAAAATAATCTGTAAAAATCTTTGAGAGAAATATCCATTTTTATAAAAACATTTGAAAGTATCAATATTCATCAAGAAGCTGTTTAAAATAGATTTTTAAATCAAATTGTCCCATACCACATTTAAACTTTTAAATGTAATTTAAATTTCAAAACATTAATGTCCATATAAATAAAACCTTAAAACCATTTTTCAAACATGGACATTAATGAGAAAGATTTAGATAAATAATTAAAAAAAACATTTAAAATGATAATTTAGTTAGAGTTCCTAACCAAATTAGGGATTATTGAATAAAAATAATTGAGGTAATCAAAACATTATAATATCATGAATATAAATGGATTCATGATATACTATGTCAAAGTACAATATATACCCCAAATAAAAGTTAATAGGAGCATATTAACAAAGAAGTCTTAATGGAATGTAAGTTGAGATGAATTCCTTTATAAAGACTATATCCTAAGGTTAAGGATAAATCAATGACATAATTATGTGTGAAAAATATAAATGAACTCAAAAGGATTGAATATTCTGTGTAAATCAATCATAGGACCTTCACACATATTCTTGTAAAAATAACACCGATGACTTGGATGTTTAACTCAATGAATAGAAATTGAGTAAAAATTACTCTTATCATGTTTATATCGATGACTTAAGAATTTATCAATGAATTGATTATGTGTATCAAAAGAATATCCACACAAAATTGGAGTGTAAATTACTACATAAGTAAATAAATAGTGATTTCACACATAATCTTGGAGTAGAGTAATCAAGGAAGTTTGCGTAAAACCGAATGAGTGGAAATTGAAATTTGAAATTCCCTTACAAATTTGGTAACATACAAGCCATGAAAGAATGATCATACAATGATTCTTTAAATACCCATAAATAAATTTATATTATGCAAACCATACAATCATGGGTAGTACATACACCACACAAAAGGTATCAGTGGAAAATATAGCATGAATCTCACAAGAATAAAAGTGAGATGAAAACCCCTTACCCTGTACTTTTACTTGGTCGAGGGTAGGTTAAAATCCTGTATAATGGTGAAATCATTGTTATTAAATTATAAAATAACTATATACATTAATATGATATCATATACGATCTTCTAATATTTCATTGTTAATGATAATTTAGTAGTATCATCATTTCAGGTGTTAACTGACTCATTTTCATTTATATACTTTGTTACATAAGTGATGTTTGTTATGAATAGGATGTATATTGTCCATATTCAGAGTGATATTATGTCTTTAAAAACATTATTTTTAATCATTAATTGAAAATTATTCTTGAATGGATATGATGGGGAATGTATCTCATCACGTTCGTGGAGATGGTAATCCGTACGTACGCCCGAGCGACAATATCATTTTTTTGATATTAAAATCATATATAATTGGATTGTATTTTATATACAGAATCCTTATCATGTTATATTTATTATTTACATCACTTATAATCATTATTATACCCATAAAAATGATGACGTGTTTGAATAAAAAACCACACGATGACGTGGAGACGGTAATCCGTATGTACACACATATGGTGAATTTTTCATTTATAAGATGGATAGAATAATGAATACGGTTGTACCATTTCTATAATAACATCACTTTATATATAAGATACTATATTTATTATTTTAGAATAAAAATAACAAAGAAAGAGGAAGTGGAATAAGAAATGAACTTGAAAGAGGTGATGAAATATTTAGCACTTCGTCGGGTTCTTTCATTCGATTTGATAAAAAGGGCCCCATAGGTTTGCTTTTTAAATAAAGGAAGGCCTCAAAGAATATTCTATGATAGTTTTTAGGATATTTGGGAAGGGGTTGGCCTAGCCACATGGCTTTGAAGGTGTGAATTTGAGAGAAGGGGTAGTGACCTTTTATAAGAGTGGTGCAGGGCACCTTAGGAAAAGATTGAAAAATTATTTTATAATAAAATCATTTTAGCTTTATAATGGCTCCAAAATAACATATTTAAAGAATAAGGTATGTATGGGTCGAAAACATTTCAACCAATAGGTTTTACACATGTTTGGGTCACTATATTAACCTTCTCTTTTATATTTAACTTTTAGTTAAATGGTTTTCCAGTTACCATGTCTCTTTGTATTTTTAACTTATATGGATAATAAACTTACAATAAACATCCAATAGAACCCAAATATGTTTATTAATGATTAAAATATCATTATATATGTCTTTTGGATGAACCATATATGTTTAGGATTATTATATCAACCAATAATATTGTATTTGTTTTAAAAATTCATTTATGTCAATTTTGATAT
This sequence comes from Viscum album, assembly GCA_963277665.1. Taxonomy (NCBI): domain Eukaryota; kingdom Viridiplantae; phylum Streptophyta; class Magnoliopsida; order Santalales; family Viscaceae; genus Viscum; species Viscum album. The sequence goes on along the minus strand of OY728156.1, from coordinate 2,107,090,727 downwards.
TATTTAATAATTGATTTTTTTAAAGTCCGAAAAGCATTATTACATAAAATTAAATACATTTAATCAACCCTAAAATTTCATATTAACCTATCAAATTATTTTAATTCACTAAAAGTCTCAAATTATATTTATTTGGATATTTATAAAATCAATTATTTTAATATTTCATTAATTTGGTAATTACTAGATCATCATTGTTTCATAAATTAATTTAATTATTTAATGCCTAAAAATTATAAATAAAATATCATTATTTAGGAAATATATTCAACTTTCTAATGAATATTTATAGTCGAATTTATCTTATGTTTAACTCTATATTAAAAATGGTTTTGTTATTAAGCATTGAATTTTTCTGTTTTAACTCTTCCTTGAATTAAATTATAATAAATATCTTAATCTAATACATGTGGACCTAAAGGATCATATTTTATTCCTAAGTTCATTTTTGGTAGAATTAAACTTATCCAATAGAATTAGGACATGTGTTAGGGTAATAATAATATCATTTTTACCCTTAATTACCCTATTTACTTTTAACAGTGCTAAATAAAAGTAAAATTTTCAATCCAACAAAAATTATCTTCATCTTATTGAACCACATTTTTCTTACTAATATCAACTGTGTCTCTCAGATTTTTGAAATTCAACTCACAGAAGTGGTAAAATTAATTTTTATACAAATTTGCAAATGCTCCTAAGAGGTGGGTAAAAGACGATAAAAACTTCGATAAAATTTTACATATCTAAATTTATTATAAAATGACACCAATGAATTATGTTTAAAATATATAAGTATTATGTATCTATTTTGACCTAAAATAAATTAAAATAAAATAAATAGTTATTAAAATAAGAATTCGATTTTAACCAATAATGTACTGTTTTTTTCACTATTCATCTAAAATTGAATGTTTTCAGAAAAATACCAAAAATTTACCCTAAGATAATTTTGATATTATGAATTCAGAAATGAATTATATTTTACCAAATTCAAAAAATATATGTTTCATTAATTAATTTAAAATTAATTTGTATTTTCAAAACCGAAAAGCGGGTTTATTTTAAAAAAAGTAAAAACTATCAAAAGATTGACATGTGTTTATGCCAAATTTAAATGTGAAATTAATTATAATGACCTAAATTGTATTTAATGATAAAAATATAACCTAATTTTACTTCCAAACCATTAAAATTCAATAATTTAACACTATAAATTATTTCCATTCAAAAATTTGTTTTCAATTAAAATTTAGTATTTTTCAGTATTCATCAAAATATGAATGTTATCAGAAAGGTACCAAAAATTTATCCAAAATAAAATTTTAGGTACCGACTCTAAAAAATAATTTAATTTCATTAAATTGAATATATTAAAGTTTAAAATATTGGTTTTAAAAAGGTTTTCTATTAAAAGGTGGTAAAATTTTATTTTTTGAAAAATACTTATTTTATCTGAAAAAATGATTTTTTTGTTATATTATGTCTAAGAAACACATAATATGGATCCTAAAATTATATACAGTATATAAAATTTCAAATTTAGTTAATACGCTTCATAACCGATTTTGAACGACTAGTTTGGAAGGACGTGATACGCTCGAACTCGGTGTTGTGTGTAGCGCAAGCTATTGAATTTAACGAAAATAACTTACTATGAAATCTTGGGGTGTTACACACATATATGATTTCACATACTAGGTACACTTGGTGAGATCCTACTATGTTATATTTCTCACACGATGTATGGGAACCCTAGTGTACATGCATGCCTTACATATACGTTCAACTTTAGCACAAGATGTGTAGTGGATTGGGTTGGTACAAAAAGATTTATATTTGGAGATAGGGTGCATTATGATTGTGTATAGAATTAGAAACAGTGTACGTGTGTTGTATTTTTTGGTTTATTTTTTATATGGTATTATCCTAGTGGGAGGCCAACATAGGTTCTATAGGACTTCTACATGTAATTTATTATAACAATGTGTTTATTTTTTTATGCACACTTAAATTATGTTTTGTGTATGTTTCGAATATTTTTAACATTTTTTTCACTTTGATTCAATAGCATAGTCCCCCTATTGTATAGAGTGTTGCCTTACCACTATTCAAAATTCTTTGGAATGTGGGGATGAATGCCTGAGGTGTGTGGAACTTTAGTTCAGAAAATGGTTCTTAGTCGGGGCGTTGCAATATACATTTACTGATTTAGGTAGTGTTATTGAATAACTCATTATGATCAATAAGAACTTTTAGGTTTAGATGATCTTAGTCTAAATTCATAGAATCAATTAGACCACTAAATGATAAAATTGGATGTGTGGCATCACTTAATTATCCTTTGGATACATTGGATATAATAAGAGTTAATACCTATTGGAAAAATATCATGGATGATGTTAAATTTCGATAGTGGATCGTAATCATCACCAAAGGAATACAATTTACTGAGAGCCACTTATTGGCCAAAATTTTAAGGCACTTGGATGATTTCATTAGAGATAACATGATATAAATTGACTTTGGTGATGATTTGTTCTATAATATCAAAAAATACATGAATGTGAACTCCTCAAACCCACATTCCTTAGGTTTAGGGATAATATTTAGTGTTTAGGATTCCATATATAATCACATTTAATTACTTTGATTAACAATCTATCACCTTATAACTAAATCATATTTAAATAATATAAATATTACACATCCTTTTAAAAAGTATGAAAAGTAAATATTCTTATTAGTTAATCCCTGCAAAAACTCTTGATAAATGATCTCGTTCCAAAAAAATGGTTAATAAAATAAATAAATATTACTATAAGGATTTCATTTTGAATAACTAACATTCCATCGCACTTATACTATTTATTCTCAAAATGTCCTTCATTATAATTGTAATGTTCTATATAGAGACAAGGTTAAAGTGTGAAACTGCACATATAATAGAACAACCCATGAATATTCACATAAACTCCATAATGTATAAAAACAATCATGTCCTTATAATCATCAGAAAAGACATACTATTTAAAATTTTTTACTAAATTTTAGATAATTATTCTCTAACCAAATAGAAATGCCTAATTATGTAGTTATAGATATTCGAATGCTTCAGAATAGAATAAAAATATCATCCCCATGAACTACATCTCACCAGGGTGACTCCATGTTCCCATGACTACACAAATTCCATAAACATTCAATAGTAAATGTTTTTATAAAAATCTATCCATATAATATAAAATGTATTATTATAACTTATTCACCCTATAAGTTAATAGTATACATATAAAAAATAACATATAATACAATAATAACATCTTACTTCTCTTTAAATGATTTTCCCTTCCCATTGATTAATCCAAGATGTATGATCCTATGTTACTGGAGGGTTACTTCTATACACATCTTAAATTATATCCGTAGATGAATCCCCAATCAGTATAAACATAGTGATATGGGGGAAAATCCAAAAATTAATATTTAGACTACTGAAAACTATGAGTTGTGGGTGATGAATTACAACAATACTATGCATCATCATCCAACTCAATCCCAATGTTGTTGGAGAGAGAATAAATTATTAAGTAACACATTATCAATTATACTCCTTTTAAAATGAGGGATATTATAATAAAAAAACAATAATATTTTTTATCTACCTTGGTATGGAACTCGTGAGTAGGGTGGGTGGGGGTGGGTTAATATACCTTTTTGATTTATTATTAAAAATACTAATTTATCGGACATATTAATTTGTAATAGTTTATAGTGGATATAAAATAGGCAACACAATATTATTTTATAGAGATTGAGATAACTAAGATCCTAGAACTATCATCATTTTCCACTACTCTTTAAGGATATCGATATACACTAAATCCTCAATTTTGAAAGGGAGCGATAAATCAATTACAAAAAATAAAAATGTACCTTTTCACTTTGGGTGGTGTTACCCTTAATTTTTAAGGATCCAAAACCTACATTACTTTTTTTTGAGGATCAAACCGACCTTCCTTTTAGATGGTAGGTGTAACCCATTGAATTCTTTGGATGGAAATATCACAAAACAATCTAGAGGAAGAACAAATGGTCAGAAGAATTTCAATGGGGAAATAATAGGAACAAATAAAATTATAGATGAGAAGATGATTAAATGTTTTGGTAAATATCATGTTCTTGGATCACTTTAGTGGTGGAAGATGAAAGCGATGAAGATCATCAGTGATCATTATAGAGTAATATAAGTCAAATATATTTCTTTATCAATACATATAAAAAGAAATTGTATCACCATATTCTCTTAGAATGAATCATCTTCATTGGTACTTGTTTTTAATCCTTGAAAAAATCTAATAAATAATAAAATTAAGATCCATTTGGAGCGTATATATATATATATCAAATGTCTACACAAAACCTTTTATTGTAAACCATATTATAAATATTAATGTTACCTTTTATATATTAAATACATGATGGAAATAAATCATATTCTGGTGTATATCTATTTATTAAATATTCAAATAAAATATTTAATATTTTAACAATAACAGTTCTAAATAAATTAAAATTTTAAAACAATTGAAATAAAAACACATTATACCCTATTATAAATACAATAAAAATGGTATAAAATGAGTATCAAAAGAACTATTACACAGAAAGTATTCATGTCCATATAGATAATTTAATATTTATTTTTTCACACTTTTAAAATTTTAGATAACAATATTTTTTTAAAAAAATTAATAAAAGGGATAATTTAATAAAATAAATTAAATAAAAGAAAAAAAATTATAAATATTTTAAGTTACAGTTTCTCATGAACCTTTATTAAGAATATACCATGGTGAAAAAATATATCACTACATACCATTATAATTTTAAGAAAAAAAATTATTAATAAAAAATTAATTCCATACATCTTTGATATAAATATCATCCTCAGATGAATAAAAACTACTTAGCGTTGGATGTTAAACGGTGACTCATGACTCACCATTGAAATTTTCTAGTGGTGACTCATTATCTGATAGTGATAATTTCTAATGGAAGATCATTGAAAACATTTTAAAATAATATGAATAATAAATAGACAAATAAATCCATTAAAAACATTAAAAAATTTAAAGAAAATTATTCAATTTTCCGTAGGTGTAATAATAAAACAACTTAATACAGAAAGATAAACCAAATAACACCAAATTAAATAGATCCTATGGGAGCTTGATGATATTTATAAAAATTAAAACACTAATTAGATTGATAAACAAGAATAAATTTATGATAAAATGATGTAATATATAATAACATTGAATAACTATTGATAAATATAAGATAAAAAATTACTGATAAAAAATATGAAAGTAATATAAAAGGAATGAAATACATACTTAACTTCTATAGATGATATAAGAGTTCTTGAAGGAGCATGATGCATGATACTTCTAAGGCTTTTTAGATGCTCCTACCATGACATTAAAAAACAAGAAAAAATAGAAAATAGTGAACATAAACAAAATATCCAATGAAGAAAAAGAAACTCTTATAGACACACTCTTATAGACACACGGTACAACAAAATATACACAACCATAAAAAAAGAATAAATTCATTGTAGTTGAAGGAAGAGCTAAGAGATCATCTGGGAGCTTGATGAAGATAGTACTAGGGTATTGAAAAACAAAGAAGAAATAGTATATTGTGAAAATATGACTAACCATTTATTTCAAATGGTGAGTAAAAAGGCTCACTGTTGAGAAGATAGATGAAGGTCGTGACCCACTGTTGGGTCCCAATGGTGATTTGTGACTCACCGCTGGTTTATAATAGTGAATCATATCTCACTACTGGTTTCTATTAGTGGATCGAGTCTCACTGTTAGTTTCCAATAGTGACTCTCCAAGTAACTATCCAAGGATAATGCTTCAGAAATGTCAAAAAACCCAAATAGAGGAGATATGTGGAAATAATAAATAGAAATAGATTTCAGTGAATGCTCAAATAAATATAAGAGAATAATAACTAAACTAATATATAAACCTTAAAAAAATAAAGGCTGAAAAAGATCCACTGGTTAAGAAAGAAAATAGAGGGTTTATTTATTTATCAATGATTCTTATGATATTCACCAACATACTGGAGATAGGCTAAAGAACCGTGGAAGAAGACTCAACTAATGTTAAAACTCAAATGAAGATAAAAAGTGTAGTTGTGTTCAAAAGAGACATAACAAATCTAGAAGAGGCTTGTTTATTATTATACAAGATTTAGAAAATAATATTCTGTTGTACAATAGATCTTGTAGGTGCTTGAAGCGGATGAATCAATTTTGAATAATGAATGAGTGGGAGTTCAAAATGAGAATGTATGAGAAGCGAGGTGTACAATCACAATAAAATGCTTCTACATGAAAAAATTATGATGGATTAATAGTACAACTTAAAAAAAGAGTCCCACATTGAATACTAGATGCGATGGTTTTGTGGTAAAAATACTATAAATGATCGATTAGAATAAAAACACAACACCCAAGGGTCTGGAGGCCAAGTGAGTGACATATGTCCAAACACTGTGCCAATATGCATGCACTCTAGATTTATACTCAGACCCGCATATGCAATGCATTCACTATACCCCAGCCAATCTTTGGGCTAGCATCAATTGATGGTCCTCCCATGTGGGATGGCATCGGGGTCCCCCTAAATGCTGTTATAGGATCTTTCAAGGTTCATGTGCAACGAGCCAGAATTTTTCATCTACATAATAAAAAATATTAACTTTAAGTAGATTAAAAATAAAATAATAATATTTATTACATTAACACATTTATAAAAAGAATAAAAAATATAAATCACCTAATTATAAAATTAATTAATTAACATACTTGAGTAATTAATAAGATGTTAAAGGATAGTAATTATTCAAATCATATAATAAGGAAAAATCATTAAATGATTTTAAAATACATAATTATAAGCAATCCTCCCCTTATGTAAACTAAAAAATCCAAAATTTATTAAATTTGAAAGAAATATTACTAATAATTTATTAAATACTCAAAAAAACTATTATCCTTTTTGAAATTTACCAAAAAGTACAATGGATTTTATTCTTTTAACAAGTTTATCATTTTAATTAAAAAACCAAAAGAGTAAATATAGAAATTAATTATCTTATGATTAATATATAGTTACAATGTTCTATTAGGAAATGTTATCTAATTAAAAAAATCAGAGTAGACTAAAAACATTCGAATAAATGTTTAAATAAAAAACATTTAATATATTTATAAAAATAGTAATTAGACTTAATAAGATGCTAAACATCTATTATAACCAATTCAAACTTCATTCTCCTTAATTTTATAGAATCCAAGGATTTCGTAAACAAATCAGGTAGTTTTTTCTTAGAAGTAACCCATTCTAAAAATATTCCACCTCTAATTATATGAAATAATTTATAAAGACATTGTTATAGTATAAAATGAAATTTAACAATATGAACTAAATATCATTTCATTAGAGTATAAAATCACATTGACATATAGAAAAGATACATAAAACACTAAAATACAATATTATTTAAAATTAAGTTTAAAAAATATAATATTACAAAAAAAGATTATATTCAAGGTTAAAATAAAAATTAGTTTCATGAATTTTTTTAAAAAAAATAATATTCTTCCAAAAGAAAGAAATAGTGAAAAAGGGTTTTAAAAACACCTCCCTGAGTTTAAGCATAAAAAATTATATTTTAAAATAGATCAATATATCAAATATCATGGTCAAAATTATATCAATTTTAAAATGAAATGATTATAAGAAATATTTCAAAATACCAAAAAAATAAAATAATAATTAGGAAAAACTAAATTATAAAACATATGATATATTTGGAAGAGTGTAAAAAATTTCCATAGACGTGTTGTTGAGAAAATTATTTCAAACACACTAATTAATATTTACATTTCATAATATAATTATTTAAACACTTATTTGAAACCCATATAGCAGTGAATTATTTGAAATAAAAAACAGAGGGTAACTACCACAAAATACATGCATCTTCAAACCAATACTATAAAAAACAATTTATCAAAGAATAAACAAATAATCCACATATTTATACAAAAATTTAAACTATATAGAATAAAAAAAATTTAATAAAAAAGAAAAAAGAAAGAAATTAATGCACAAGAATTTAATCCGAAATAATTTTTTTTTAAAAAAGTCATTAGATATACTGAATTTCATCATATAAAAATATATTATTATAGAGAGTGTGAAAGTTTTTTAAAAATAAAGATATTAGGGAATAGGTACCATAGTAGGTTCAATAATATTTGAAACATCCTTTTGGAAGCCATGCTCTCCATATACTATGAGAATTTATAACTCTTTAGACGGGATTCCTAGAAAACAAACAAAGAAATGGTTTTTTGTTACATAGGCTAGTTTGTGTCAAACGGTATTAGAAGAAAACCATTTTGGTACACATAAATATTCGAGAAATTTGTTTTAGGGTAGTCTTGATGGGATTTTTTTTGGAATTAAATGTTTTAGTATAGACTAAATATTGAGTAAACTTTATAGAAAATTCTTTTTCTGGATGAAATAGGACTATAAACTTTTCTACTTAGAGAGTAGTGTAAGTAATTCATATCTCTGAAATTTCTAACACATTTGGAAGTATCTTTAATAATGATATTTTCTAAATATTTTTATTCCAATTTATATGGTTTTGAAATTATAGACCAGAAATAAAGACCAATATGTTTATAAAAAATATATGTTTAAATAACGATATTTTCTAATTTGTTCCATGCTGTCAAATAAAATGGTCAAATTTATAACCTTTACCCAACATATAATAAATATGTATGGTCTCTTATATATAGAAAAAATTTCATCATTCCAATAGAGGAGTAATACTTATTATTATAGAAAAACCTTACTAGGGGTAAATGATCAGAAAATGATCCTATAAAAATAAATTACAAATTCTATGAAAATATAATTCCATAATGGAGTATTTATCTTTTCCCATCCCCAATTTTATGGATGAATTTGTTTACTATATAATAAAAATATAGCCAAAGGAAATTATGACTCCCATAATAACAATAAAATAAATCTTGCATCATGGTAAGATACTATCATCAATGGCACACTATATAGATTTATAATCTCATATAGATATAACATCATAAAATGATCTTCGATATTTTACTCTTCAATATGAAAGAAATAGGAATATTTTTTTAGTCCATCCATAATGACCCAAATAGTTCTAAATCTCATGGTTGCATATGGTAGATCAATAATTAATTCCATTGATTTTTTATTTCACACTCCCCTTGGAATGTCAAATAGATTCATCAAACTAGATAGAACACGGTGTTCTACCTTCCTACCTAAAAAAATAGTACACTAAATTTTAAACTATATTATAACATGATTTTTGATCAATTATATATTTTTTAATATTCCACATAAAATAATTAAATAAAACATATGGGCAATGATACTCTTATAATTTTTTTTATTTAAAACCATGGGGATAAATTACTTTCCCTAAAATAATATTTGATACTCCCCTGCATTAATCCAACTTAAGATACCTCTATATTAGTAATAAGATCACACCACACCATGAATTCAAGGTTACAAAACTATGTATCAATAACCTACTAAATAAGAGTAGAGGTCATGGTAAATTAAAAAAATATCCCTCATAAATTTACTAATCCAATACCTAGATGAAATTTATCTTAATGATTTATAATTAAAACCACCTTTCCCCCCAAGAAGGCAAAAAAATCCCCCCATTTGATATATTTTCAAAAACTAAAATTTACCACTACTCATGTTTAACTAAAGTACGCTCCTTTAAAGGTATGGCCAACACACAAATGTGATAGTCTTTACAATCTCACAAAAATAATTTTTTTCAACCATGAAATTTCTTTTCAATTACTTTACCAAAAAAATTTACCAATCTTGGTCATTCGTTCATCATATACTCACCATTTCCTATCCCAAAATTCGAATAAAACATTCATTGCTCAACTCCCAACCCCATGAATACTATCCACCTAAATCCATGAAATCCAATCAAAAATATTTTATGAAATACTTTGATAGTTTTCCTTAAATGGTCGTTATCATTTTTACTCACATTATCTATATATTCTCTCATGGTATTATTATGATCACTAGAGAACTGAACTCATTTCAAATTTAAACTATAGAGTATGTTCATGAATGTAATCCTCGAGCTCACATCACCAATAGTTGAAAATATTTATCCTTATTACGATTCACACCATATAAATCCAATATCAAAAACAAATTTCTCCAAATATTTATCACCATCACAAAAATAAACTATCGTGAATGATGTGAATGGTTCTATGTAAAAGACCACAAATTTTTATAAAAGGGTTATTACACTACTCAAAACACCCATCCATTGAGGCTGAATTTCATGGGTCTCATCATATTATACACAATATATATCTTAATAAGAGATATTCAAAACACTCAAGTTTATATAATATCAGTAAAAAATAATGAAACTAATTTTTATTTCTAGTGGATGCATATATTTGGAAAATATTCTAATATTCTTACACAAACTAAAATCCATATATGATTAAAAAAACCACTTAGTGTTCGATGGATTTTTTTACCAAACTACAATCCTCAGAGTGGATGATTATTTAATTGAATATAATTATTGATTTCAAAATACATTTTTAATTTATTTTTTCAAAATAAATTTCCATAATATTCCCAGAAATAGGTTTCCCCTATAAATTCACAATATACTTTAAAACCACCAGCTTCATTGGATATTTGATGTGATATGGAATTGATTTTTTTTCATGAAACTTTCTAGTATGTCAGTTCACTTTAAAAAAATTGGATTTTAATAAAAAAATCAACAAAAACCATTTTTGATATAAAAAAATAGGTATAGTTAACATTCATATCAGTAATCAATCATATTAAAAAGTAACTCATTTAATCCATTTTATTCAACTATCCACGGATAATTTGTTTGAAAAAACACCAAACAGATTATTTGTTATTTTTTTTATTAAAATTAGATTTTTTTGAGGATGTATTTCAAACCAAGATACTTATAGGTTCATGTAGCTTACCATAATCATTCCACTATCATGATGAAATATTAATGAGTAAAATACATCCTATATGATCCCAAATATTTATCCCATGTCTCATCTATCCCACATAGGGATTCTTGGCCCAAAGAAACATTAATTAGTTGAGTTACATATCTTGTCATTGTATGTCAACATACTACATGGGTTTTAACAAAAGAATTTTCAATTATACATGTTTATGATTTACCTCAAAAATTCATGAAATCATATATCCACCTTTGAAGAGATAATTACTGACAATAAAAACTCTCTGATGCCATTTTAAAATTCTTGTTTGATCAAGACAATGCATTATAGGAACTTAGATGTGCCTCCATATGTGACATGTGTTATTGACATGTGGCGTGGGGCTAAATTAGTTATAGGGAGACTATTCTCTAAAAAAACCACATAAGGGATATGTCTAAACAAACCAGAATATAACACACCCCATTCATATATAAAATAATATAAGTATCCAATGTAGAATCCTATAGTGTTATATATGAAAATAAAATGACTACATATATGAAACACAACTGATATGTAATATATAAGTCTAAAAATAAATGTAATAGGAAATATAATAAATAAATAAATAAATTTTCTAACCCCATATCTAAAACATATACAACCACTATAGTTAAACATGTCATGATCCAAATCTCCAGATCCATATTAAACCCTGAACTTATAATTAAACAAGAAGGTATACACATATAAAATGAAATATATAAAATATACATAAATATAGGGTCATTTTAATGACTAATTAGGATTCCCTCAATTATAATGACTCGCTGAGTTCTCTTGATCATGTATATGTTTTTGTTAGTTTTTTTGGATATTCACATAACCTACCTTGAAACATAACCCATGAAAGAGCATAAGAATCCAACACTTTATTCCATAATAGAAAACAATACATATAGGTCACATAGAATCATACTATTTCTACAGACCTCAAACTAGGTCCAACATTCATTATCTAATGTATTATATAAAATCATTCCCTATGAGATATGCCACACAATAAATCATATCATATTCAAAATGATCCTAAATTTGTATTCCCTCTTATAAAAAACTAATTTATGAGTTTCCCTCATGAAAAATTTATAATATCACTACCCATTAAATAAATAAAATCAAAATATCTATAGAAAATTTGATCGTACTAATAATATTAAAAATGATAAATCAAATAACCTCAAACCATAAATGACCCCAAATATACACATATTGATACAATGACTATCCCATGATAAAAAATGGAATAAAGAAGTCCAAAACATATTAAATAGAAATAACATCCCTAATTCCATACGACATTTGATAACGTAATTACATTTTAGAGCCTTCTTCTTTAAAACCCATAGTGTATCTCATATTATCCAATGTATTACAAGTTATCATTGAGATTTTCTCCCTATATATAATTATATAGAACCATAACTATAATATTATCCCTTATAATGAACATTAAAATAATATGAATCATAAAATATCATATTCCATGTCTTTGATTTTACTATGATTAAGAAATTTAGAAGAAAAAAATCCTAAAATGTAGGAACTTTCACTCAATCAATAAAATAAACATTAAAAAATAGTGTAAAATTCTCTATCACCCTATGCGTATCTATAAATTTTGAAATGGACCATTAATGGAGTTACTATAATCAAATAATAATAACATCATTTTATGTAAAACATTGAAAGTATAATTATATACCACTAAAAAGCATTCAAAATCATTGAGGTCATCCCTGACATCACCTCCCCATCAATGATATATCATAATTATCATGGTTATCCTTGAAATTGACCATATACTTGATGAACACCACTAATTTAGATACAACCTTTTAGGATAGATATAAAATAGCTATATCTCATATTGGAAAATGCTAATTATAAGATGAAGGGAACCCCACTAGTACTATCCCATGATCTTTTAACCCCCATGAGGATCATCAGATCTTTGGGACTAAATTCCAAATTTAGACCTCATCCATAAATTGAATCCACATCAGGTTTAAATGATAACCCCACAATCACTACCCCCAATTTTAATATAGAACTATATCGCAACCACATTGTCAATATTTGGTATCATACACAAATACTAAAGAAATAAAATGAATTAATAATAACCTAAGTGAAATATCTCATGAATTATCATTTGTATCTATTGAACCAGATTAAAGTAGTTTGGAATACTATGATTCCTCATGTCTATCATAATATAAGGGTTCCTCCTAGGGGTCCATATATATATATATAAACCACCATTTAGACTCTAAATATACATTTCTACCTAGTCTGATCAACCAATTACACAAGGTAAGGTTTAACATATGGTTATTATATTTTTATAGATCCCTATATTGGAGAGGATAACATACATGAAAAAAACATTCAACAAGATAGAACAAATAAGCTCACCATATCTTAAAAACTAGGAATAAACCACTTAATTTTATAATAAATTTATTAATCACAAAATCAAATTACCTACCATCATAAATCATACATGACCCCTGTAAATAATAATATGGGGAACCAATTGAAAAATAAATAATTTTAAATTTGGATTTGTCATTATATATTGAAAAATGTATAAATCACTCCTTCTCTCTTGACATGACCCAACGAGGCCCCACCTGGACCGGAAGTAAGCAATGCGTGACACCCAAAGTCCTCCTCTAATATCTTAGGGGATAATGACTAGTGTGGAGTATGAATACCACATAAGTGGGAGTAATTGGCCCCATAAACTTATACACACACAAAACCATGCTCACCTCAAAGTACATCACAAACATATAGATAGATAAATTATAATTACCTAAGGGGAAAAACTCATGTATCTACCATTAAGAAAAAATTGAGAGTTGAAAAAAATACATATATGAATTATAAAGGGAAAAAATAAATTCTCATATAGAAATAAAGGGAGTCCCAACCTAACAACATATGAGGATGAAGAGTCCTCATAAAAATTGAATATGACCATCACCCAAGATCTCTGTCAACCTTGTCTAAATAATATCTATTAACACTAGGCCTATTCAGGTCATCATATAACTGCCTTTCATCTGTATAAGACTTGAAACATGAAAAAAATCTCATGAAGTGTTAAGTATATAATTAACTAGTAGGATTCAATAAAAACCATAAAGGGAAATAGTATAAATTTATTGGTAAATTGACCCACAAGAAAGAGGGGTGAGTAAGAAAAACAATAAATAAATATGTTTTAGAATCAAAAGAGTGATAAATAGAGAGGGACATGGAAAGGGATATCTCAATATTCATAGAAATATAATAATGATGAGTCTGTTGAAAACTCCAAGAATGAGTTTTTTCCTAATTATAATAACTCAACACAATCTCTCTAGGTCAATTTAAGGGGACATACACCTCAAAAATGACACTATATTTTTTGGAGGTACCGACCCTAGTGGTGTACCCATTCCTTGTAAAATATTAGATGAGAGGAATAAAATATAAAAATATGAGATCCACACATTATATTGGTATAGGGGGTACTTACCACCTCTCCACTAAGTAGGTGAGGGAAAAGTCCCCTAAGTAATACATGTCGTTTTTAGTGTACAGACCGTGATATCACTTCATAGATCACAATAGATTTTTGACATGAACAAACTATGTGGGTGAAGAGAAATACTCATTCCGCCTCCTGTCATATCTATGAAATAAAAAAAGGATACCATAAAATCCTAGTTGGAATTATACTTAGGAATCACAACTCATAGGTCTAAATTTGGACCCATAAGAGAATATATGTGAGGTGGAACTCATTGTACAAAGTACAAAACATGAGATTCACGAGTACACTGGGTTCACAACTTAGTCTAATCCGGACTGTGTCCTGCTACCCATCATAGAATGTAAAAGACCATCTACATGGCCAATGGTCTGAAAAACATGAAATGTGAGACTACTTGGGGTCTTGATAATGTACTCCTTATATAAAAACAACTTCCCTATTTGAGTCACGTTGAATGCGGGCGCGAACACAAAGCAATGTAATATTTATCTCATCCTAAAACCCTGACTTCCCCAATATGTAGACTACAATCTATGTGTCACTCCATAATACATGAAATGTTGTTAATAAATTCATAGTAAATAATTAATTCTTCTTGTATCTTTGATAAATCCACCAATTGATCTATTAATCTAATTGAGATTTTCATCTTTTGTCATAGACTCAATGGAAACTCTTACAATCAGTGATTTCTAATCTCAAGAGGCTAGAAATTAGGATTCCCATCCACCCATGAAAACCCAGTCAAACATTTCATCACCATATAATAGTTAAAACCTCTTTTATTCCATATAAAATCTTATATCACTCAACATTATTTCGGAAAAACATTATTTCCACCTATAATTTTACTTACCAATATAAATACATGGTTCTACCACATCTCAAACTGGGCCGATAGTCAAATAATTGGCCTACCATTAGCCAATGATGGACATGTAAATAATGAGGGTATATAGAAAAAATAAAGAAATTGATTTCATCGATGGACGATGATAACTAATCCATTTATCAAAACCATATTAAAATAATTAGATAGACAAAAATTACATAAATAGTTCTGTTGAAAAGGAAGATGACTAATCCATAACTCCATGAAAATAGAGGTGAAATAAACCAGAACTAAAATCATATAATTAATCCTTGCTTAAAATTAAAATTATAGGGAAGTAAATCCATAAAAAATAAATCCATAACTTTTAATTGGATCTATTTTTTGGTAAATAATGGCTTTACATCAATGCCTCTAGTAATCTTTATTGATTTCATCATCAACCTCACAACCACTCTATCCCAATTTCGTAAATACACCATTATGAACATCCTCTAATATTCCAAGGTTTTAATATTGACCATAGTGACAGTCTCCAAAGGGTATTAAATATAAGAGAGTTAGGTAAAAATAACTAATTTAATAATTAAATTAATTATTTCAATTTATCAATGAAATTCGTGCAATTTATTTCCATGCCTAAACAATGGCCAATTATTTGATGTGAATGATAATTAACTCATTAATAGGGTAAAACCATATTTTGGATTCAACTGTGGTATCTCTTTCACCAATTGAGACCCCATTCAAGGGTTAACCATTATTTTTGAAAAGTCACATGCATCAAGTTGAATATATTTAATATAATTTATATATTGATATTGGGGAGTGAAAACTCAAAAAACATTTCTCAAACACAAAAAAGAATCCTATAATAATATACAGAAATATTCAAAGGGGTCTAAATGAAAAACTTGAGTTGTTACACTATTTTAACATTTGAGGATTTTTACAGAAAAATCCACAACATTCTCAAAAAGGTATGGGAAATAAGACAACATATATATGTCACTCTCACATGAGATCAATTAGTGTTTACTATAATATCAAATAATTTGAACTGGTGGAATATTATACCCTTGAAGGATCCTCTTCTACCAATCCTTGATCTCTATCATGTACATTGAAAATGAGTCTCTATCCTCAATATCTAGCTCACCCAGATTGATTATGTGTGATAGATTGTGAACATATATATGTATCTATGACATGCAGAAGACATCATGCACCCATTTCAAATGATATGTCAAATACAGGTAGTAATAAACTTCTCTAACCTTGCATAGGATCTATAATTACCCTATGAACCTCTAGGATATCATACTACCACAAACAAATATCTGAAAACATCACCGTGGAGAAACTCTAAAGATAACATCATACCCTATATCAAACTAAAATTTACTATGATAATAGTCTATGTAAATTAATGTCAACTATGATAGATATTTCTTCTCCCCCAGATCTCCCAAACATTCTCTCTCATTTGATACACCCACTCCAGTCGTATAAGTGATGACTTTCCTATCTAATTCTAGTACAATGTGACTTAGAGGGTGTCCCATAAAAATCCTCAAATGAAGTATTGATGATATGAAGTGGTTGATGTTATTTTAGCTGAACTTTAACAAAAGAAAGAGATCATCCCATATCTAACTGATGTACACCATGTTGTCTCTCATTGTTTCCTCCAAGAACAGATTGGTCCATTCTGTATAGATATCAGTCAAGGGGAGAAACACTATGATCATTCATAACTTGGTAAAAAACCCCTTATACATATCTACACAGTGATGAAATTAACTAAGAAAATATTTTATAGATAATATTCAAGGGTACCCCATGATTAAATATGATCTCATGTACATACAATCTATCCAAATTATGCACCAAAGTATTATCCTGAATGGAATATAAATGAGACAACTTAGTAACTTGAAAAAAATACCCAGATGGTGTCATATCCTATTAATTTTTATGGAATACATATAAAAAAATAAATCGTCATTCCATCCTACTTCTACTATGTGAGGTCAAGAGGATTATTAAAACCATCCAAAATCCAATACTCTACCTTAATTTGTTGATTGGGGATGCGTTCAGAAATGAACTAAAAAACACTCATCGTTATGACTATCCATCAAGACTACCACTAATTTTCCTGATATATCTTAAACACTCTAGGATGTACCTCCAATGGGGAGGTATTAAACTCTATTATATCTTTTACATGAAACATGAACGAAAATAATATATATATGTGGAAAAATATAATGTTCTTCCCACCTTCAAAAAATAAATATAGTGCATCTACATATTATATCGGGTAATTCATTACTCCATAATATATGTCTCCCAACTGAACCACTCTAACATAGTACATAAGTGGTGGATTTTTTATGATCGATTGAATATAAGATTTCTATCTCTCCTCTTCTAGTTTAAACTATAAAATGTTCATATTCTCCAAAGACTCCTCCACAAATAGAGAATAAGATTTCATACTAAGTTCATATTCAACCACATTACCTTTCTCCAATGTATAGAATATCTTCAATCATAGTCTTGTAGGATATCCAACCAACGCCTTTATCTCAGTTTGATATGTCTATGTTAAAGTATGTAACCATGAATTTGATTTTTTAAATAAATTATAAATTTCTAACAAAAAAGATAATAACTCCACATGATTAAGGTAAATACATCCACTATAAAATCTGAAATATTGGTCACATAGTTCTAATGAATGAAACTAAACTATGTTTAATTGTAAGAATTCCCCATCTACCCCTTCATCTACACACACCCTAGGCTGGTTATAGATGATTTATGGAACACCAAGTACTCAAATCCCTCCATTGGAAGTCTCCAAATTGGAGAACTGGTTAACCTCTTTCTTACCTTATTAAAGTATTTATAACACATATTTATCCAAGAAAACAACTTCCCGTTTTCATTTCACAGAATTCAAGGGTGCACAATCCAAGAAAAGGTTTCTACAAACCGATGATAATACCCATAAATTCATGAAAATTGGATCCTTTGTTATGCACTAGAGTATTTCAAAATACAAAATTGAATCTATATTTTCCATGTCTAAATATACACCACGTGATTTGATGAAATTCCCCATATAGTAAACATATCCAATATATAACTATAACATCATCAGTCTACTATATGATGAGTGAATCTGAAGTATATCCATGAACATCCTCAAATTATTCACATACTACTCCTTAGATGGAAAATAAAGGAGGATTTCATTGATAAATAAAACCATGAATTGATCGAAGAAAGGTTAAAATGTTTAGTTCACAATTCCCCTGAATTTAGTGGTGGAATTCATCACACTAATGGGAATCACCAGGAACACATAATGGATATAGCAGTATCAAAATTCTATCCTTAGAATGTACTCCTTGTGATATAGAAACTGGTGGTAGCTGGACCTAAGTTCAGTCATCACGAACAATAATGTTCCCTCAATATGGTCAAATAATCAATAAATACTTGTATAATTATACTTATTCTTGATCATGACTTTATTTAGGTGACAATTTTAATGAAAAACCTTGAGCTCTCATCCACCTTCTTAGTGAACAACACTTAATCATTCCAAGGGGACACATTAGGACTAATAAATCCCCTCACCAAAATATCCCATAACTCCATCCCCATCTCTATAAAATCAATAAGGACCACTCAACATGTTGTAAAATATATCAATGTAGGACCAAGGTGAATGTCAATTATTAAGTCAATCTACTGATGTGGAGGTAATTTTGGAACATATTTATGGAAGACATCTATGAATTCATTCACTACTATTGGTATCTAGGTGTTTGAAGAGACTTTTACACAATGTAATAAAACTGGTGCCTAATGAAAGATAGGTTTCATCTTCCTACTCACAAGTTCCACTAATTATTTTAGTAGGTCCTTCAAACAATTTCAGAAAAATATCATCTCAGTTGCAAGTGGGAACCTAACATTCCTGCAATGATAGTCTATTTTAAAACATACCATGGATTCCCAATACATACCAAAAATTATTTTATACATTTTCATGGAAGCTACTAAGAGATTTCACATGAATCTCTCCCTACTGAGTAGCAGTTAACACTATTGTCTATTATAGGATCTCAATGGTCATAACTACATGCTTTAAATAGTAATGGAAAAGACTACCCAACTTGAAGTTGTTATTTTTTAATTGGTGGATTGAGGATCATTATATGTTTGAAATTATTATTAATGGATTTTATGAGATATAAATGTATACACAACATGGTTATCTTCAATACAGGGTGAGAAACTATTTGAGATTGGTAACTGGATGGAAATTTCCAATAGATGGCTGTAACGATTTTTTCAAGGAATATCATGTTTCTTTTTCATTATGATCCAAAAATTTTGAATCATTTTCCTCATTGTAATTTATTGGAATATGTGTATATGTGGTCTCTAAAGGGAATGGAACCTTATAGTTTTTCCAATTTCACATGAAATATGGTGAAACATTTAGTGTTGTGATGCAGTGTCTGTGGATTGATATTATAAACAAATATCTAGAAGGCATTATAAATGAGGGGAGTGATATGTTATTACTAGAGTTGACCAAGTTGATAAATTATTCTCAGTTTAATTTTCGTGATTTTTGGATTTTTATTTTCCCATGTATTAGGATGACTCTCGATTGGTGAAGGATTTTGGGTGCTAAGGTCTAACAAGACTTATCTAGAGTGAATTCATTTTTTAGATTAGTTATTTACTTGTATGGTATAAATCTAATATATTTCTATAACATGAGTCAATCATCATTTCCCAACCTAATACAATGGTTATCCAGGAGTTCCACCCATTAATATATCCAATATTCTAGTGGATGGTGACTAGAAACGAGTTAGAATATCTCACAATATGGGGGGTATTACCCTACAATTAACTTTAAAAAATATATCACCAATACAAAAGGTAATCCAAAATAAAATCAACACACACACACACATATATATATAAATAATTTAATAATAAAAAATTAATTCATGAGAAAATGAATCAAAATATTTCTAATAGTATAAATACAAGGGGAATAACACATCTAACAATCCACTAAAAAATGGAACTATCAATAATATCTCGTAAAAATGAGATCTTTTATCATATTATAATCACAAAAATGAACATAACCACCAAAATTAATCAAAATTATCTAAAATAAAACACCAAAAATAAAAAATATTTATCCCTTAGCAAGACGAACCAACTCCACATCTATTCATTCTATCTCTAAACCTATCTGTTGCATTCAAAAACAAAATATGAGTAGAATCAAGACTAGTGCAGTGATGAGTAGAAACATACCTATAAGGATTACACAAAAACAAAAAAAGAAACATAAAAAAATTTAAATGAACTCTTGGAATATAATATATCATGTTTGAGATTAAGGGGAGAAAAAAAGGAATCTCAAATTCTTGTGTACTTAGGAGTAACTTGAAAAAATATAAAAAAATATCATATTGATATTCATTAAAATAATAATTCTTAAGGTCATAATGAAAGGCATGATAATCTCAAATCAAAACATAAATCATAATACCTTATGATATAATGAATAATATCATAATGATAATGAGACTAAAAAAACCTAAATTCGATAGCTAGCCATCTAGTTCATCTCTAAAGTGACCTAGGGGAAACATAAGAAGAATATTTCCATTGATTTCTTACTACACATTACTCCAATAGGAGCACCACCCCCAAAAACTAGGAAGGGGTATACTGATCATCCATGAATCATTTTATCCACATAAGGGGGGGGGGCACCATACCCTATGGTTTAAAAATATCATACCATAAATCTAAACTAACAAACCATATAACCTCTTGAGAACTATAATAGAGTGACCTCACCATTCTGAATGATAAAAATTGATTGAGGGGATTCCATACCCGTAGATAGAGGATCCCACAGCGCAATTGATTTTTGGGAATATGAAAAATATCTAATCTAAAGGTGCAAGATCTTGTGCCCTAAATTAGATATTTAGATATGGTATATAGAATTAATAGATACAGGGTCTCACACCCCATGCATGTGTGGGGGGGGATTACAACCTTATATTATTTACATGTAATGAATTCCACATCATACTAGAAGAAAACTTAGTTAGGGTAGATAACTAACCCTATACCAGGATAACAGAAAACTGGAACATTATAACCATGGAGCTTCCATGGAGTTGTCATCCCAAATAACACTCAGATCATAATGAAAGACATTAACCATGTGTTTCTCTAAGATAAATAATATAAATTTATTTTACTGTCCCATGTATCAGTTTTTATATCAATGAAAATTCAAAAATTATGTTCAAAATGGGGAAAAATCAAAATAGGATACACACATTCCCAAAACTAAAAATACTTGAAATGATTGATGAACACACTTGAAGACCGGTGGTGGTCATATAGGGGATAAAACATAATTTCGACTATATCACCTCATAAAAATACTTGAATAGTCAAACATATCACAACAATACAATATGCATGAAAAACATTTAAGATATAATATTAAATTCCCTAAAATGGATTCGAGATGAAAAATATACATCTGAAGGAAATAAACAATTTTATTATATCGCGGATGAGGCACATATTTTGATAGGACAAAATGATCATTATATGAGTTGAAATTAGGTATGGAATATTGTTCTTTAAACATCCATCTCAATATTAGGGCTCTAATATCATATATAGTTTATCAATCCAACATTTTATGAAGCGGATATGATAAAAATTATTATTTTATTATAATAACCACTCTATCATGACTCAAACCATCAAGGCCCCACTTGAACCATTTATAAGACAAGTGAGACACCACATGTACATATTGAATAGATCCGAGGATGGATACAACAACTGAGTAGTAATATCATAAAAATTAGAGACCATAGTCTAATGAAACTACACACACACACACCTCCAAGTATAATACAACCACATAGGATAAATTAGCTAAACTAACTCAAGAGAAAACAAATGCCTCAACAACCTTTAAGAAAAAAAAAGTGAAAAAATTGGTTAAATATATTCCCAAGAAAAAATAAAGGTAGTACCAATCAAATTGATTATGAAAAGGGTGATTAGATATCATGAACACCAAATTTTACCACCACCAGAGCTCTCTATTACTTGGTACTACTAATCTCCTCAAACACTAGTCTCTCCA
Organism: Viscum album; assembly: GCA_963277665.1. Classification (NCBI taxonomy): domain Eukaryota; kingdom Viridiplantae; phylum Streptophyta; class Magnoliopsida; order Santalales; family Viscaceae; genus Viscum; species Viscum album. The sequence continues at coordinate 2,107,067,899 of OY728156.1, read as the reverse complement.
TGGGGATTATTTAACTAGATATTGTTTTTATAAGACTTAAAATGTGTGGGAAATCCTATATTGGGGTGAGTATATAAATTATTGATAGGATGATGGAAAAATAGTATATTGAAGTTGTATAAATAAATATTTCACACGATCCACAAGATAGAGGATGGAGTAATAAACCCAACAAATAAATATGATCACAGTGAAAATTGAGCAAAAGTGAGCGAGACATAGTGGGTGATACAAATCAACACATACATCTATGAATGATGATTCTATCCAAAACACCATGATTTAGTACTATCTCGATACCATAAGACCAAAGTAACCTCAAATTTGTAATAGTAGGGGACCCATTTATCACTAATGACATGTCATAGCTGAGAGGGTACAGACAGTATTCGAGGAACCATTCCTCATCAGATCCCATAAGAGGGGATACTACCTATATATATATTATTCCTAACCCCAGAGTGTGGATGAGGGTGGGGGTGGGGGGGGGGGGGGGTACCGGCACCATAATATATATATTTCCTATGGAAGATGTTGTCCCTAGTGGATAAACCATCTCTAATTAGAGACTAGAGGTAGGGGAAGCGACCTTGTAGATAGGAGATCCACAGTATCATTGGGTATGTGGAAGGGGGTGGATACTAACCCTATCTCTACTCACTATGATGTAACTCCAGATATCAAACTCAAGTATCAACATTATCCAACCATTCTAGAAGAATTGAACCACTTGTGCCACCTCATAGCATATCATTGATATTAAAACAATGGACACCGTCCCTTATTTAGACGAATTACAACCAGGAAAAGATTACCCATAGGTCTAACCTTGACCCAAACGAAGGATATACATGAGGTATAAATCACTAAGTAATGAATACATTGTGTGAACTTGTGGTATATAGGGTGTAGTACTAAGGACAAGAATATATGTGTCTCAACACCCCACATAATATGTAAAATACATTGTAGATGGTGTGTGGTCCAAGGGACACTATGTGTGTGGAAAATTGAGGTCCCATTAATTTACTCACTATATACACTCATATTCCTAGCTAGCATCACAAAGTGTGTAGAACCATCCACATAACCTTCTGATATTTAACACATCTTGAAACCCAATCCACCATAACACATGTCCCACACATAATTTTTTCCATTGAAATAAACATCTTATAGTCACGATTTTAATTTAAAATTAATTATTCTTCTTGATTCTTCCCCACATTCACTTATTAAATGGTCAATATTAATGAAATATTCATCCATATTCACCAAATTTAAAGAAAATTCAATTATCATTAATAAATAAGCTTATGTGGCTAGAAATATGGCATCCCATCAAGTCACACAAAGTCCATTTTGCCTTTCATCACAGTCTAAGGGTCAATACCTACCATATTCCATTCAAAATCCTCTATCAGTCCTTATAACATCAGTAAATCATCATCTCCTCCATTAATCTCATATCCCACAATTAATCTAGGGTTTTATTTGTATCATATTGGGCCAATTTTCAAATCATTCTCCAACTATATTCCAACAATAAATAAATGAGGAATGAGTAAAAAAAATCCTCAATCAACAAAGAGATTCAACTGATAACAATTGTAAACAAATACATTGATAAAAAAATGAGATAGAAAAACCAATGTAGCAGATAGTTCCAGGTCTAAAAGAAAATAATAAACTAATAGGGCTATGGTAAAATAAGGGAAACAAATTGGAATTCCAAGAAGATAAATAATCCATGATTAAAATAATTATAATAAGTTAAGAATTAAATAATTATTGGACCATTATGTTATAATTTGATCAATCATTAGTGAAGAGTGGAATCACTTCACTATAGCTCGTGATCCTCATCGACCTTGCCTCTTTTCAGTTACAATTTAGGAAATCCTACTATAATGTACATCATCAAATATCATAGGGTTATGTGGATGACCTTAAAGATATTTCATAATGAGGATTAAATATAATAAATATTGTTTTTAACATATAATAATATAATTAGTATAATTATTTAATTTAATGAATTTAATTCCTATAATATCCTCCCATGACTGTGTATTGACCAAGTGTCTAATGTGAATGATCCTTAGGTAATCCCAAAGGTAAAATTTGTATTATCGATTAAATGATAGTATGGGTTTTCCATTTTAGAATCCATTCAGGAGGAAACCATTATTTATAAAAAATTTGTTTGTGCATGATTTAATATTATATATATATTTATACTAAGGATCCATAACACCTAAAAATTTAATACTACACTAAAAAGATCCCAAATTAATATATATTATTATCCAAATGGATCCAAAAACCAAAATAGAGTCATTATATCAACCACTTAAACAATCCTAAAATATGTAAAATAATTTCTATTCATTACCAAAAAACATCCTTATTTTAATACTAAACTTTGAACAATCATTAGAAAAATAACTAGGAATGATACATTTCCCAAATTAATTGGAAAAATATTTTCATTTGGCACCTTAAGGGGCAGTAAAGGAAAGATCCATCATTTTTATGTGATTATACCATGACTTGGTTATATCTCACATCCAATCCCTAAGTTGTTCACAATAAAATGGAAAAGATAGATGAATAAGAACAAATGAGGAAGAGGTGGCAGTGAATATATTGAATTTTCATAAAAAAAATCATAGATCACCCTGATCAATATTAGGTAAGGGGGGATAACATATTGAAATAAAGGATGGTCCTATAATATTTTTGATATCTACAAATAAGAATATCTAAAAAATTATGAATAATAAACCTCTAAAAAATAAAAATACAATAATGTTAATTTGGGTTCGAGTAGCTTTAAGAGACTCCTAATGTGACCCCACTAGATCTTTAGTAGGCCACTAGTGTTTTGGTGGTAGTGGAAGTTGTAATATCCCACTTCAAGGACCATAAAGAATTCAGTGGACTTTTATTTGGGTATCCATGGGTTTCCTCTACCTCTAATTGTACCGAGAAACCTAATTCTGAAATTCCATTGATGTGTTTTTCAATAAGCCAGGTTATATCCAAATAAACTCCTTTAACTAAAAAATAAAATAAAATAAAATAAAATAACATTATTAATATATTTTTACAAATTATAATTTACCCAAGATTTAGTTACACTAGATTCCACTCCTTAACTAGAATTATGAACACTCAATGGTTTTGGATGTTATAGGAGGATTAATTCAAGATGTTAAACTATTATAACAAGATTATCAATGATGGAGTCGTATTGGGTAGTGGAGAGATTCTCAATCAAGTGTTACATAAAATTTTGTAGTAGATTTATTGTTTTCAAAATATATATAAAAAATATTTTATAACCACAAGAAAAAATATCCTATAATTACAAAAAATTCTAAAAATATTGATTATACATTTTGAATGGTGATTTTCATGAGGTTACGAGGTTTTCTAATAAATAGATGGTCTCCATAATATGCTTAGTTATAAATGTATTTTTTTCATATAGTTATTAGCGAGATAACTAAAAAATTGGTAGTTTTTATGTTCTCTCCCCTCATTTAAATCATATTATTTCTTCATGGGTGCCTGGTATATCCTAAAATAATGAAATATCTTGTATGGAAGGTTTGTTAATGAATGACTATTACATTATTTACATGCAGTTAATTTGAAACATTCGATATACCTATTGATCAAAAAAGGGCATGCAATTTTCTTCTTTATTAGATACTTCATTATTACGTTTCTTTAGATATTTTTTCTTTATATTGTATTGCATGTTTTTGTGATGGTGTGGAGTTATTAAAAAAAATAAGTGGAATAAGGAAATGTGTTTTAAGATATCCAAACCAATTATTTGATGAGGGACGTTTTGGAACCTGAGAAACCCTGATTGAGGGGGTGGGAGATGGATCAGGGTTTTAAAAAAATTTACCTTTTTTATTTCAAGATACTATTCTTGAGTTTTCATAAATATTAATTTCTATTTTTTTTCTTTCAAATGAGTCTACACTAAAAGAATAAATATATTTATAATATAAATAACAAAAAGTAAACATTATTTTTTTGGTTCACCAAAATTGGATAATTCAAGGAGAACTCACCATCAATGTGATAGTGTTCAAGAGCTTTAATACTCATAGTAGGGACATTATACTGGCTGCATGAAGGGTGAACTACTAATATGGGGCATAATTCCTCTTCAATAATCTAACACGATTTCGAAGTAATGTATGAAGCCATATTATATATATGAGGGAATCATTAATATTTTATGGACACTTATTAAATATTAATGTATTTCTTATGTCCCTTAAACTCCTTGAATATTTATCCCGAGGTAGATGATTTGAAATGATCATTTCATACTTATCTCTTCATCCTCTTATAATATTGGATAAGATAATACTCTTTCTAAGATGATTTATTTATATCTTACATATTTTAAAATAGTAAATTCTCATACCTTCCAGATGAAGACAATTACAAAATTAGGAATATCATATTCGTCTTTAATGAGATGTTGCAGTGTTGTCTCTTATTTTTCACTATGTAAAAATCTAAAAAAGCAAGATGGAATAATGAAATTATTTTTGGATGACCTTAATACTCTTCTAAAATAGATATGTAAATGTACTTTAGGATCTCTATTTTTCTTTCTTCATTTTATCTTTTAAAATCAAATATATCAATTCAGTACATGACCTCTCCCCTCTTCAATAGATGTATTAGTATAAATTATGACTTTTTAAACTACATAGATTAGTTTATAAACATATACAAACATGAATATTTTTTATACACTATTATTTAATGATGTAGATCACCCCATGATTCCCTCTATGATTCATTATCTTTTGGACTGTACATGTAACAAAAAAATTCAAATTCAAATATAACATCCATAATAAATATTCATAAAAATAAATTAAAACCTTATTGTATTTTATATATCCTTCTCAATTTTCTTTCCCTCTATGAATTAAATATTTAAATTTTTTCAAATAATTTTCCCCACTATTTTATTTATATCTTGTTTCATATCCTAAATTTAAATACCAAAATTCATATCCTGATTTCTGCATTCAATCCTTTATTCAAACAACTTAATATTGTATCTTAAACATATAAAATTACTGTGAAATTACTCTCTTATAGATCCGATTCATAAAAAATTCATTTAATTTTCTCACAGAAACATTCAGTTATAATACCTTATACCTAGTCACCATGTCATAGTCTAGTAGCATCTTCTATAAATAACTCTTTGAAATGAAAATAACTATAACCAATCAGATTATTATACATTTACCTATATAATATGATGCTTTTCTCACATGAGTCCACCATGGTTTTTAATACACTCATAGAGGTCTCCACTATTTCTTATAGCCTCTCCAAAATATCACCATGATGATCACCGTGTTACAATCACACTCTAATTTTACATTCTTATAGACCATATAATTTATTCTTTATTTATTAGGCTTTATCCTTGTCCCTAATAACCTTTATTATTCCATAGGGATTCATCATGTTGGACAGGGACCATTCCATTTTACATGATGTAGTTTTTCTCAATTTTCATATTGACGTGTAAATTTATAAATCCTCTATTGTCCATACACTATTCATTAGTTTGTTAGCGTATCTACATTCCATCATATTGAATCCGAAATAAAATACCCAAACATACCTTTACTAAATTCTAACAACTTTAAGCTGATATCCATTTTACTTTTTATTGAGGTTTAGTGACCCTTACAAAAATATAAAATTACATTTATGTAGAATGAGGGATATCCTAAAATCACCTTTAGAGAGAGTTTAATTACCATTATATTTGTTTTTTGACCTCTGCAGAGAATACCAACTACATTTAAAAAAATATATGGATGAAATACTTACACAACCTAAAATAGTTGTGTCTATGAAATATAATAATAGTGGAAACAACGTTTATGTAGTTCCCTAGACATTCTTTCATTTTCCCTATGTAACATTTCAATATGTACCCTTACATGTTTCTTAAGTTAACATTACCAAAATAATATCATAACATGACAAATAAAATCTTTCCTAGGATACCATTCCATGAATTTTATAATCGTATAATGCATCACTGGTTACATCACTTCTTCATCAAATCTTCCATGAACCTCTTGCATCATGATGTGCACTACTAGCAAATTAATTACTTTAACAAATACCAAAAATTATAATGTATATTTAGATATTGTTAATAAATCCGACCAATACTACATGTGGTGGTGAAATTCCCCCTTTATATTTTGTTGACAATAATTTCATAAAATACAATAACCATAAAGATAAATACATTCTCTCCCTTTCACTTTCAATGAAATATCCATTTAAATATTGGATTTTAAAGATATTTTTCTATTCCCCTTATGATAAAAAATTGAATGGATCTTATTTTGGTCCATATCATTATTTTTATATCCTCTTTCATAGTTATACTACTCTTTTTATTCATGGGTGATTATCTACCCCTTTAAATATGTAAAGAGATATTAATTCCATCCTCAATCCCTCCTTTCAACACAATCCTTCCAAATAATATTTCAAAGGAACTCATTATATTACCACACCTTTAAAAATTATATATTTAGTGAAACCCCACATAATTATCACCTCAATAATCTTCCCATGAACACCATAATAAAATTAAAACTCCTTTAATCATTTTCTTATTAAATAACTAAATTCCACTCCTCATTAACATACCAACGTTATTCGTCATTTCCAACACCAATGAAAAAATTTCACCACTTTGAAGTGAAATATAAAATTTTCTATTCCCACTAAGCTAGAGTTAAATGTAGGAAACTTGAGTTTATATTGAAATTATCAACTCCATTCTTATCACTCACTATATAATCTTAAAAAACATATATATTGTGTAAAAAAGACTCCCAATAAATATAACTACGTAATCATTTAATCACATGTTCACCGAATAGTTAGTGAAAAAATATTAAAACAAAAAGATGAGAGACATAATATTGTAGAATCAATAAAACCCACTTTTTAAATAAAAAAGTTATACAACTTATGATCCTTGGATTCCAGTTATTCAAAATGAATATCTTTTTTCAAATGAATCTATGTAACCATTGAGTGTTTAGTTATTCACCTCATCCTTATTTTCTCTACCTATAATCCCTATGTTTTGTTAATATTTTATTCTTGTGAATTTTTTTGATGTAGTTATTTCCTTTAAGAATATCCTAGATATCTTGGAAAATAACATTGATAATACCATCAGGTTATTTTATAAAAAACTCATATACAAAATTAAATTTGTTTCTTCTTAATCAATAGGTTTATCCTCTACTTCAGGATTTTACACTATATGATAATTCCTAAATTTACTTCTAGGGATTCCTAAGAAATCCAAACAACAATAGGAAGATTAAAAACTAGATATGAAATCTACATCACTGCAAAATGGGTGAAAAATATAATATATCTTCCTTATTTCATCAAATTCAAATGTATTGAAGTATGTATGGAGTGATTTTGGAAATTTTTATTTTTTATTCCACACATTAAATATTATTCATATTCTCCAATTGTCATACATAAATATATTTTATCATAAATAATTTATCAGGTTAACAAATAAAATCCTTCTATTTCACTCATTGTTCACAACGCCCATGAATTGTATCTCCCCCTTTATCTTGAAATTCCTTTATTTATCATAGATAAAAATAAAGTGCAAGGAAAGAGGAGTTCCTTGAAATACCTTAAATTGAGAAGGGTGGTTGGTTTTTAGGGACCAACCCCTTTCCTCAAATCTATTTTCATATTTCCCATTAAATAAAATCATTTTAAAAAATGTATTCATTTCATATATAAACTGGATACCTTTTTTTTAATGGATGAAACATCACTTATTTATTGGGAATCAACCCATGAGTACAAAATTTACATTTCAAAATGTAACATATCTAGTCATTTCCAGGTATTATCTTCTATTAATGAGCTGATCGACAACCAATCTACTAATTTTTTTTTATAGTGGTATGATTAGAAACACATTAAAATTACTTTTTATGACTTCCCTATAATTTAACGATATTTTTATACAATTTTTGAATGACACTTATGTGATCCTATTCCCTTGCTTTTTCTAATGGGAATGTATTCATTTATGTCATGTAGTGATAATTCATATTTTACACACTTTTTATTATTTAGGTGAGAAACCTACACATCCTTATTTTATTTATAATCATAAAACATATCCTTCAAGGAATTTATATATATAATTATTTATTTATTTTGATTTTGGACAACCTCCACGTTGTTCCTTTTTTAGATTTATATTCTAATACTATGGCCCTTTAATTTATTGGAACACATTTCTTTGTGTGTTTTTAACTATTTTCTTAATAATAACCATATTTTTATATACCATTCTCATCATAGAAGCTGAGGATATTTCCTTGATATTTTTTTTGGTTTTTATAGCTAGAGTTCCTTGACAGATGACTAGAAATTGTACTCTTGGTACATTTAATAAAAAAATCACTCCATGTGAAGTTAGGTCTCTATTATAATTTATGTGAAGAGGGTTTTACTCAATTATTGATTCTTATAGATTCCATAAACACACTTAAAGTGATTGCACATTTTTTTATAGAAGTGAAAATTAAAATCATCCTTCAACAAAAATCCTTTATTTCTATGTTTTTCATAACTAATTTTATTAAAGTGTTTGAATGGATCTTACATCTACTTAAAAATTTCAAATATGTGTTTCCCTTCAATTACTGGTTGCGGTAACTATTGATGAGATTTTCATATATTCTATATTGGTGTTTAATTATCACCCGACTTATATGATTTTCATGTTATTTTCTTTATGTTGATAAAACATATTCTCTAGTTCTGATTTTACTTCCATTTTATCCAATTTATATCTTTTTGAGTGAGTGTTGATAAAAAGAATACTTTATTTCAATTATTTCATAGTGGCCATTTACATTCACATGCCTTGTGAAATTTATTTAAAGATATCATATTTTGGTTTACTTTTTTCCATATTTATTATTAAAAATATCATGGACACTTTGATACTCCTTAATTTTTTGTTTTCCATTGACATATCTTTCATGAAGGCATCATCAATGTCATGTTTAATTTATAATGGACCAAATTTTCATAAAGATATTGAATCATATATTTATTTACAACTAAATTAATTTCAAATTATATACTAGATGATATAACCACATATTTTATAGAATCTTGATATATATTTTTCATAGAAAAAGAAATTTAAATTACTGATGTACAAATATAATCAACACTAATATTATAAATAGATTTTACATTGTTGTTAATTATGCTTACCTATAATAGTGTTCATTTTTTTCATGATCCTTATTCATTTTTATATTAATTTATATTTAGAAAGCATGTGCTCTTTATCTAGTTTAGATATTGGAGAATATATCTCTATTACTATTATATTATTACCATTTAATATTTCCAATGAATTTCATATTTCAATAGTGGTGACATAATGGTTGTGTTTATTATGAAAATAATTATATAGTGATATTACCAGGATCCTATATTTCCATCCACCTTCTTATAATTTATTATGAGTTAGATATATATCTCATTGAATAGACTCTGACAATTCCATGCTAGAAGAATATATAAAAAGATGCATCCTTTTACTATCCATAAAAAATTTATCCAATAAAAAATGCTGAAATATACATGGGATCTATAGGATCATATATATGAATATAGAAATACAATGTTATAATTAAAAGGATGAATATTTAGTCTGGTATTCCACTTGTTGAAACTATAAATAGCCTAAGAGTGGTGGTGAATTGGGGTGTTACATAATTAATTTTTTTCTTTCAGGATCCTGTACCTCAGTTGTGAGGATTAATCCTACAACCCATTATTTATTTCAAATATATCTAAACTAGACAAAATTCACATATATTGAATTCAAATCACATAGGGACACCCATATTTTAATTTTTTCTCCCAAATGAGATTATTCAATGAGTACAAACCATAATTGTGTCGGTCTGATAGGGCTATATTACTCTTAGCAAGGATATAAAAATGACTTTGAGAAGGGTGAACTATCAATCCTAGGTGAAATACTCATTCTCTAATCATTATCACTAATAATTCAAGGAATGTAGTCAGTTTATATACTTTAGGGTCTATTCAGTAGTTTAGAGACATTATAGTATCTTCAAGCTTAGTATAGATCTCTAAAACACCATACATATTTCTCTACAGGTAGATGATCTGCTATGATCCTCACGTTCTTCCCCCTTAATAAAATTTTAGTATTGGTTGATTGAATATTATTTTTATGGGTTTTATCTATAAATTAAATTGTTTATATCAAAACCTTCTCCTTGATTCTATAATAAGATAATTCTAGAAATGGAATTATATTGTTATGATTTAACTGGATGTGATAGTGTTATCCCTTCTACTTCTTTGAGCCTACCACATAAAAAACCCCAGATAAAATAATAGAGTTATTATATCTCTCACCCTATACCTTATTTAAACCAAATATTTAAATGTTCTTCAAGATTTCTCTTGTGCATGATTCTTTATCTCTATGAAAATTAGAGATAGAAATGTTGTACTTGTCCTCTCCTCTATTCAACAAATGTATCAGTATGAAAAATGTCTCTATACTTTTTATATCTCTATAGATGTTTTTATATGAAAATACCTAAATTATAGTTTTTCATGAAATATCATTCAAGGTTTTATATTACTCTATGATTTTCCCTCATATTCATGATATAAGAAACTATACATGAAAATAAACACTTTCATATACAAATAAAACACCTTTAATATATTTCTATAATACACACATTTCAACCTTAATATAGTTTTCCTAATTTTTTTTCACATTAATATTCTACATAATAAGAATATTTATGTATAATTGAAGACTTGATTTATATAATCCATGGTTATCTCTCTTTATATCATCTATTTTAATTCACAAAATCACAATATGATTTCTCCACTACATCCTTCATTAAAATAGCAGAATTTTGTGACATAATATTCCAAAATTAACTTGTATAAAACTATTCCAAATATGAGTTTGTATAGAATCATTTTATTCTATTGGAGAAACACTTAGTGAATGTTTCTTGAACATGTTTATTATTTCATTATGCAAGGACTTAACCCAAAAATCACTATTTGAAACACCTAATACCACAACAACTTATCCATTTAAATTTCCACCATTGTAATCCAATGATATCATTAGTAGGTCCACTAGATCATCCAAAACTTCCATGGAGGGATTCACTATTTCTTATAAGTGCCTCTAGAAAATCACCATGATGACTAAGATGGTATAGTAATCCTCCAACTTCTCTATTTTTACTAATAATGAAACATTCCCATTCTCACTTTAACCATAATCCTTCAGCATGGTCACCTATACTCCCATATTTGGTTTCCCAATGTGTGAAAAGGATTCCCCTAGACCACCACCCCATGTTCCACAATATGATGTTTTCTTAGTTCCCATTTTCAATTATATATTCAGAACATGCCTATTGATAATGTCATATACTTCAATGTGGGGGTGTTTTGATCATCCTTGATTTAGACTACGGAATGAACTTTAAAAATATACCTTTACATGTGGACAAAAATCATTATTTTGATCTATATTAACTTATATAAAAAAATAATGGAATACTAAAATAATATTTATATAGTGTCTAATTATCATTATGTAGGTTCCAATAACCATTACATAGAATCCAAAGAACCATTACATAGTATCATGATGATGAACCTTATGAAACCTCAACCTATTTACCTCATTGAGATATCCTGTTTATATAGACGACCTTTACTAAGTTTCCTAGTTACCCAAATGTATTGAATGAGATAAATTTCCCTATATAGTTATATGGGTGTATTGTGTTACTATTTTTCACATCTGATCACATTATGAACAATACTGTCCTGCATTGATTACCTTTCTATGGATTTTATTATCTCCAAGAGAATAATTAAGTAAATAAATATTTCTTTAAATATTCCATGAACATAGAACATTATCATGTGCACTTGTATAAGACAAGATACTTTAAAAATAATTATTTTAGAAAAAAGAACAACCAATTAGACTTATGGTTATAATTGTAAGACTTTAATAAATTGTTTTATGTTTTTTCTTTTATGATTGATATTGAATTCAAGGTTCAATTCAGTGGCTATAATATTAAAAGAATGAACAAAATGATTTTTCTTGTTTTTCAAAACATATTTTATTTTATAGAACATATTCGTAGATCATTATTTATATCAACATGTTTTGAAAATGTTATAGTCCAATATAAAGCTAAATTTAATGGATAACAAAAAATGGGAGAATATTTACTGCATGGAACTTGGAGGTTGATGAATAACATTATAATGGATTTTTTATTATAATATAAAATCGATAATGATTACTACTTTTCGATTCTTACACCCATGAACATGTAAGAGAATCTAAACATAATAAACAAGGTGTTTATGATAGGTAGACTCTTCAAAAGAATGATTTTGGATGGAAAGTTGGTGTTTGATAATGTGAATAAATTCCATATAACTAAAATGTTTTAATATTATGTAAATTTTATTTTTTAGAACATCATATCTATATTGATCCTATTATCATAATTTCCAAGTTCAAGGGATACTGTGGTTACCATTATGAAGAACACAATGGGTAATATTAAGTTAGTAGTTAAATATATCCCGGATCTAATTTGAATAAAGTGATTATATATAAAGTATTTAATATTTTTCTAGGAATACAATATAGTATGGTGGGTGAGGATTACTAAATAAATGATGAATACTAAAAGTGAGAAGTGAATTGAGAAAAAAACCCAAGGTAAATATACATGTTCTTGTCCTAAATAATCATTGTATGAAAAAATGAAAATTTAAAAATGGTTACCAAGGCCGTGGATAAAATCTTACTATTTTTATGTAAATACAACATATGAGATAACTAATTAAAATTATTTTTTAGGTCCTATAGTTTACGTGATTCATTGATCATTGACTCAAGGGTATTATATTTCTTTACATAAGAGAGGGGATTCATGAAGAACATATGTTTAGAAGGATTGATATGGTTTATCATTCCTAGGATAAATATCTTGATATTATAGTAAAATTTGATATGGATGTTTTGATGGGTAATAGATTCAGAAAATATATTAATAGGGTTTTTTTACATACCTAGTTAAAAGAGTTATCTAAATTTTAAAATTGTAATGAAAGGTAATCTATATATTTGATGTGAAGGGTGTGGAAGATCACTAAGGGTTCTATGGTTGGGGTTGTAGATATGAAATTTGGACTAATATAATTGAAAAATATATTGGATAAGATAATGACTACTAGTTTTTCAGCTAAAGATGCCCAACTATTGAATTTACATCATGGTCACATGTGTTAGAAAAGAATTGGATTAATAAATACTAAATATAGACATAAACTCATTCTCATAATCTATAGAAAAAATTGAATGTTTATACTTATAATGTATAAAATTGTGTCAAATGATATATATGGAATAAAACTCATGTCTCAGGGAGTGGGTCTTTTATACACAAATGAATTTGGTTGTTTACTATACTATGTGATCTTCAACAATGATTCTAGATAAAAAGTATGGGAGGTCCTTGTAATTTTCAAAAGATAGTGGGATACAGTGAAAAATTATATTGGTTTGAAGAAAAATGATTTAGGTTTGAAAATGGTTAAAAACTCAATAAAAAATAATTCCATAATTTATATTGGAAGAAGGAATTAGTTTTTAGATGATAATGAATAGGATACCAAAATGGAATAGTTTAGTGGAAAAGATGTGTGTGAAATGGAATGAGATATCCTAGTCTCCGCTCATCTCTAATGCAGTCTAGGGTATCGGTGTTTTCCCTTTGTTTATTGAGTATGTAAATTTTAAGTGCCACGATATCCTAGACAAAAGAAATAATGTGGTCAACACCTGGTGGGGGGGACACTAGTTGGTGGATTATCTAGCATCGCTCGATATTATAGGATCGGGGAGCCTATTTTTTAACAAAATTCAAAGCCTAGTACCGACATGGACTAATATTATTATATGGTATGCCCTTGGTCTTCACCATTTCCGACCCTTGTAGCCTTATTTACTCCGTCCTTCTTTTAGGGCTCTTTCCAGTCCTTTTCTCTTAGAATAAAAATTTCCATGATGATATTGATGATGAATGAAATATCCAAGAGAATATAGCCACATTCTAGTTTTCTAATGAGGTTTTGGTTAGAAGTAGTGAATTTTGTGACTTATGTGATTTATAGGAGTCCATTTTTATTAATAGAGAATGAGTTGACAATGAAAATTTAAACAAATAATATAATAGATATCACACACTAGAAATTATTTATAAACATTTTATATATCCATTTAGATACTTGAAAATGGAATATGGTTTAAGATATATAAATCATATGTGTCTTTAGAGGGGAGGAAAATTAAAACATTCATTTTTGGGTTTGTAGAAATTAAAAATAAAATTCCACTAGATTTTAAAATGCTTTATTTTCTGTAAGAATCTAGAAGAAGGATAGATACATGTTAAATGAAAACATTTAGAAAAAATAATCATTAGATCATGATTTAGTGAAAATTAATTGAAGTACAGATGTACTAGTTAGATCAAGGCATATATATTTTTTAGTGGTAATAAAATGTCGACAAAGACAATAATTTTTTTAAGTAAGAATAAAAACTTGAAATTATCCTTGATTTCTATATAAGTGCCTCATCCTCCCATATCATAAATATAAACTCCATAATTACCTATTTTAGAACCCTTTTCATATACATATGTATTTATAATCTTCTTTAATGATATTTATATTTATTAATTTTTTATAAGGGTGATTCTTTTGCAAAAAAGTCCAAGGAAAATTTATTTAAAATTCAAAAACCTTTCAGAATTTGAAAATGTGGAATATTATTGCAATATTTTTCATAAAATGGAGAAAATACATAAAATGGTCATCCAACCAAGTGATATTATTATTGATTCCTTTGTTTTCTCACACATCATCCACTGAGGTCACCTCTCAGAAATCATGGGTGAGAATATGATTAATCCCAAAAAGTGAGGGCATATATTCTATCCATTGAGTTATAAGAGGCCAAGTAATGTGCACTATTCCATTCAGAATAGATTTTAAAATGGTTATTGAATGAATTTATAGACATATTTTGTTAAATCCTTTTTCCTTGAAAAAAATCTTATGGATAACATTAAAAATGTTATGTTCAAAAGAAGATTAAATACTTTAGGCACCATAAAAACAACCATGAATTTTACCATTTGGTCCATATAGACCATTACACTACTAGAGATACTCAATTTTCCCTTTGATAAACCATCTATATGTATATTATTTTAACCACTGAAAAGAGATTTCAAAATTAATTCAATGTTATCCCTAGGATGGCTATTTTTTCCTTCAAATACTAGCAGATGAAGGAAAGTGAAGTACCTAATGGAGTTATGGATGATAAACTTTTGATCTATTTAAACCTATTTTATAGTAGAATGTATACTAAATCTGGTTTTATGAAGACTGCTATAATTATTATGATGTAAAAAAATAATTTATATCATACCAGATCCCATACAGCAATTCAACCACTGTTGTGATAAAAAGGTGTTTAATCTTTGGAATGTTTTCTGGTTCTGTGTAGTGTAGATTTTTTGGATGAATGGAGTCCATAAATAGCCACCTAAATTCACAAATGTCATATATGTACATCAATAAAGCTTAAATAGTATCACACGATAAGAATACTTGATCGGTATATTCTCTGTCGTGACTGCACATACAATATTTAGAACATACTTCAACACCAAAATATTGAAGACAATTACTATTGGGTATTCAGTTATGAGAAATCCACCAAACAATGAGTAAATCTAGAAGTCCTAATCAAAGGTTTATCAAAGATTTTCATCCATGAAAAGTCATGATTTGTCATAAAAAGTTGTGATTTAAAAAAGATTATATTACAATATTCAATTATTAGTAGGATCCTATATTATAAAATCATATATATTATAAGAGGAGTTATTATAACTTTTTATATTAATATGATAAGGAATAACCATGCTTAAAGAGTTCAAGAGATAATTTATTTAAATGTTAGTATCAACATGTTATTTTTACAGCTGTACTATATAGATAAAAAGAGAAAAAATCCATTTATCCCTAAAAAATTCATAGAATAATCTCAGTTAACAAACCATTTAAAGTGATACATAACATTGGAAAAATCATATATGAGGAAAAAAATTGATGATTTTATATAATGCGGGTTTCCCCTTTTCATTTTTTTCATGAAATTTTCCACTTAATAAATTCAAAGCTATATTGTTTTTATTTAGTAGATTCCATGCGACACTATATTGAGTAGAATCATTAAATAATATGAGACTATTAATTATAATACCAACATTATCAAGCACCTTATAAAAAATAATCCAAGGGACCGTAGCTATGTTTCCTTCAAGGGTTAATCCACTCAATTTTTTATGTAGACATTATGGTTTTTAGTGAGTCCATCGGTCTATTTGTAACCTATCATGGAGTAAACCATTTTGGAAAAAATATTGGTTATGAAAATAGAAATTATTTCATCCATAGATAAATATTTTCCATTCCAAGAGGATATATTATTTTTTATTTGGTCCACTATTTAAAATAAATAACTACTTATAGGACTTCCACCAAAATTGGGACACCAATATTGGTGAAAGGGAAGGACCCCAATATGATATTCAAAATCATATATGATATTAAATTTTTGTCAACTTGAAATATTTTTTTTATCCAAATATAACCATATAAATTATATATATCACTTATATATATAATATATAATTATAAAATATAAAATAAAATAGTCCATTAATGTTTGTGAATATAAAAAAACTAGTTTATTTGTGGAGGCACCACTCAGCACAATGCACAATGCACATTTTTCATTTTTCATAATTTAATAGAAGAGGGTGGTTAATAATTGTTCCATTATTATATAAATAGGCTTTTATAATAATTATTTTTTTTATCATTTTAATATGATGAAATGAAATTTATGTAAGAATAAAATATTACAAAGAAATATAAAAAAGAGATATCTGGAATTTATACCTCACTTGATGGTGTTCCACTTTTACAAAGAGGATAAATCCATTAAGGGATGATATTTTGATAAAGAAATAAAAATTTTAAGGTGTATAATATTTTAAAGGTGTGAGATAAAAAAAATTTGGATTTAAAAAATGGGTTTTGGTGTGAGTGGAAGTGGGGAATGAAGTTCCGCTTCTATAATTAAAAATGAGGTGCATTTTTGTAAATACCCAAATCACTTCAATAATGGGAACTAAATCTAAATGAAAGTATCATAAACATTGATAAATAATGGAGTGGGAAAGAGATAAGTTTTATAGACCCTTCCATCACTCAATTAATATCATTTTCGAATAAGTTAGTTCCTTTTTATCTTAGGATACTAATTTTTAGAATTTTAGTTTCCACCAAAATAATTGGTTTATAACTAGGTAATTTATCCATTAGGTCTAAAAATAAAATGGTCCTTAGTGTGTATTTCATAACCAATGATTTCATTTTTTAATATTTTACTTTTATTAATTTTTTAAAGGTGATAATAAACAATTTAAAATCCTAAAAGTATAATGTATAAAAAATATTTTCTTGATAAAAATATAACTTAAATTAAATAATATGAAGTATTGGTTTTTAATTTTAAACCATGTTTTTTAAATATATAATTTCAATTTTAAAATAAATATTTAGTCATAAAAATGGTTTTATAGATTTCAAATATTTACTTATAAATAAATAAGTTTCTAATGGTATTCCATTTATACAAAAATGGAATTTTTCAATTTTCACCTAAACATCAATCATTTTTGAAAATGTAAAAAAATATTGTTAAGTTAATATGGGTATGATAAATAAAAAAACTCAAAAAAATTTAATTTTAATTTTAATTATATATATATAATTCTAATTCAAAAATGAATGTTGGTACATTATTTATTATTCTTAATGTTTCTTATAATTTACTAATTAAATTATTGTTAATAATTTATTCATATCAAAATATGTTATGATATAAAATAATTATAATTTAAAAAATAGATTTCAATTTGTTGTTTAGCTACAACTGTTGAGTCAATATTTAAAGTAAAATTTATTCTATTTATATTTACAAATATATATTCATAACTTTTTTTACCACTATTTAAATGTGATAATTATATAGATAACATACAATCAATTATATTTTTGAATTTTTAGTGTTTCTTGTATATGAAACCATTATACAAAATACTTATTTAAGTTGGAAAATATTACTTCATTACCAGGATATTCATTTATGAATAATCGATTAAGGGAAAATATAAGCATAAAATTACATGTTTCAAAGTGAGATGTCAAGGAGGTTGGTTTATTGACACTTAGAAGATGAGGTTGAATATGTGTCAACAATGTTTATCATTTTATTCAAATTAACCTCTATAAGAATTTTTAAGGCCGGGATTCACTCAACATTAAAAAATCATTCTCATGGATATGTAAAGAATGTATTCAAAAAATTGTAGAGCATACCTAATTTTTAAAAGGTTATATTCCAATGTGTGTATTTATATCCGTGCTATATTTGGGTTGAGTCCTAACATTGATATATCAATAAAATAATAAATTAATAACTTTTTAATTGAATGTTTCATCCTTAACACATGATTTTATATCCTGATAGCTTAGTCACAATACTTTTAGGTATACTGGATACCTGTAGTTTATAAAATATATTCAAACCATAGATAAATGATCTTCTATATTCTCTAAAATTATCTATAACTAAATTGTACATATTATCATAATACGTCTAAATATTCCTAATGAATTTAGTATACATCTTCAATAACATCAATGCCTAGATGATTCTTTAGACAATAGTTGATCATCATTATTACACTCAATAACTTATCTTTAAATTCACTTTGACACTATAAATTTTATGATGAACAGTAAAGTGTTTCTAATACCCCATTATGAACTTTTTAGACTTATTTATAATAATTATATAGACACATGATAATTGTTTTCAGTATTTTTTTGTGGAATGTACATGGAACCAAACAATGTGATTACTTAATTAAAACTTCTCAAATAATATATCCTGATACATGAGACATGTTATTATCTAATTAATAAAATTAAAATACTTATATTTGATAACATATAATTCTATTCAAAAGTCATTAAAAAACAATCTTATTAAATTTACCTTCATAATAGTCATCTAATTATTTACCAACTCATTTGGTTTCCAAGAAATGCATAGTTTCTATCTTCCGCGTATTAATGATCACTTACATAAACCATTATAGTGTGTTTAATTTCCTCCTAAAATTACTTTCTTCAAAATGTATCACCATGAATCCTGAATAAAATCACTAAAAACATTTTTTCTATTCATTTAATAATTTCACAACATAATCACATTTAATTATCCACTTATAAACTTTTAAAATGCCATCATTGATTTTCTCAAAACTCTTACACCATAAAAATATATAAAAATTTTATTAACTAAAATTTATATTACATACCATGTGAAATTATATTTTGTGTACTTCTATAAATTTTATTTATTATTAAATTAATGTTAAATAGGATTTAAGAAATCTTACATATCATCTAGAATATCTTATGTAGCATAGTGAGATATTATGTATCCAATTTAGGATATTAAATATACTTTGAAAACCTATTAATCTATATATACATAATTTGATAGATATTATGTATCTTTTTAAGCTCTAAAATAAATTTACAAATCCTTTGACTTGTATTATTTATAATTAGTTAGATGTTATATTCCACAATTTAAATCTTATATATAAACTAATTAGCCAAAATGTGAAACAACACCAACCTTGAATTCCAAAACCCTCAATAATGAATTCATATAACAATAATATAACCAAATATAATAATCTTAAAACATATTCAATCATATAAAAATAACTGAAAAAATTATCTATACAATTCCAATTTGTCACAATTGTTGATAAAAAAAATATAAAATCACCATTCAATAACACCATAGGCTCTTAAACACTCCCATTTAGAATTTTAATTTAATGAAAACATTTTCATTCCTTCCTCATATATTTAAAAAATATTTAAACTAAAATTATATATCAAAAATATACTTCTAGGAAGTACACTATTTGATAACTAAATGTTTTTTATAGAATTTCATCCCTTGATGAATATGTATTAGGTGAGTTTTGGATATCATAATTTGAGTTTGGATATGACATGATATTATCAGTGGTTTATTAATTATAACCTTTATTTTTTCCATTTCATTCTAATTAGAATCATTTATGTGAATGAATTTGAAACAACCTCAATCATAAATTCTCCATTTATCAACTTTGTTGAATTTGGTTTTTTCGAAATTATAACTTTATCAATTTTCTCCCATAAACAACGTACCACCTGATATTTATTTCCAACCATCAAAATCTTGAGCTTAATCATAATAATTTTATCCACAAAACATTAATTCTACACCTTTTCTATACCTAAAATCATAACTCAACAGCCTTTGTAGATTTTTGATAATTCTATATTTATACTTCATGTGTGATTATGTCATATCTCATTTATATCTTTAAAATACTTTTATATAATAATATATATTATGTCTTGATGTAGTGTACTGAAATCAGCCTCCAATTGATATAAAAAATTACAATTCATTCATACTTTACCATATGCCTTCCATGATCAATTAAACAATAACTCTCATAGGTTTGGAAATTTCATTAGATTCATCACTACCAAATTTCTTAAACTAGTTAATATTATATTATTAATTTGTTAGAAAAATAATTTTTTATATTAAAAAACATGAAATCCAAGGAAGAAACTCAATTATTTAAGGATTAAAATCTTGAAAGGAATATAAACATTCCTTGAAATATACTCCAAAGAATACTAATTATCATATGTAAAAATGAATCCATCAACATATATAGTGATAAAATAGTACCTTTGATAACACATTTCATATAAACGTTGATGTACACCTTTTATTTGGAGAAATTAAATTAATTAAAATATTACTATATCAGAATACTAGACTCAAGGGTCTCATTTTTGATCGTACAAGGCTTTAATCCAACTACATTCCACAGATCTATCACTATAAAGGATAATGATTTAAGTTTTCTAAAAAAATTCCTCTTATTTAAAATATCCATACATTAAATCCAAATAAACATCCATTTTGATGAGCTTTGTAGTGTTTGCGAGCTAAAATATTAAAAAACATTCAATTTGATCTTCAACAGTAGATGAAAACATTTATTTAAAATTAACTATTTAAAATTATGTATAACCTTTATACACTAAAATATAATTATTTATTAAAGTATCTCATATATTATCAAAAAAAATTTAAGATTAATTTTGTATCAATAATGTTCTTTCCATTTGGTCTTTGTACTATATCTCAATTGTCATTCCTTTAAATAATATTTAGATCCTCACTCATTACATTTATCCATTCTCTATGCTCAAAAACCTACATGACCTCCAGAACTGATTAAGGATCTACATGAGAAATAAGGGTTGTTTTATTTTTCATGCCTCAAAATTATTATTGTTTGAAATGGTGCCTCCTAGATTTCAATTACATTTTACAATTCCACATGCTTTAATTGGTTCTGGTATGTCAATTTATCATTCTTTATTTTTTTGTTTATCATCAATAGTCTTACCTTATTTAGTATCAACAATATTTATTTCATTTATATATAATTATTTTCTAATTTTTCTATATTCTTTCATGTTTTTAAATCAAAAATTTCAAAAGATACTTCATTTTCCTCACAAAAAAATTCTATATTTTAAATAATTTTCACATCTTAGTTGTTCAAAATCTTGTGTAACCATTTGATCCAACATTAAATAAATTTTATATTAGATAAATACCCTATGAATAGTCTTTCCTATATTATTCATCAAAATTAGTAAAATATAAACTCTTGACATCGATTAAGCATGTATGTACCACCAAATCGTCAATTTCAAAATGTAATTTTTTTAAGATACTAGAGAACAATGCACATGGCTTTAGTCAAGAATCTCAATTAAAAATAAATTAAAAAATTTACAAATTGAATTTATTGTAATTTATTTCATTTTTTTAATTTATAATGTACATAATAATCTTAGGTCTTATATTTGGGTGTTTTGAAAAATAATTGATTTTGGGTGAATAGTCAAAATACCAATTTAAAAAAACTATAAGTTTTATGACATTATAATTATACGGGAATATATTTATTGATTATGAAATAATTTCTATATAAGGAATATATATTTTATATGTCATATAATAAATATATATATTTAAATTTGAACTTATTGATACATGATTAACATTTCCAAAATATAACTAATGTTTGTGTTAAAATAAAACTATTTTTATTTCTTGTATATTAATGATGTATATAAAAGGTTGCTTTATGTATTGGATTGGTTTGAAAGAAAAGTAATTATAATTTTATTTAAAAAGATCCAATTAAATCTTTTTTAAACTATACTATACTTTATCTTACTGTAAAATCAGTATTATTATAAAAAACAACAATTTTATTTAAATTAGTTCTCGTTGTGTCTTGTGAAATCATATTAATATTATTTTCCTTCACTTCACGAAAATGGATCATAGAAAATGGATTTAATATATAATATATTTATAATTATTTTCAGATTATAATTTAAACATATGGTTTGTTTATATTGAATGGAATAAATATCATTTTTCTTACCATGGTTGCGGTTAAAACGTGTTTACCGGGTGGTGGGGTTAAAAATATATATAAGGATAAAAACTCCACATAAATCTATATAAATCTTATTTATTGAATTTAATTTTACCACTTATTAAATTAAGTTTTAATTCATATCCATTTGGTTCCACTTTCACATGAAAATTAGTTTATATTATTTTAATAATTTAGGAAATTCCTTATGTGTCCCACCCTCACTAATAAAAGGGAACCTATTTTCCTTCATTATTAACCAAAATTGAGCACAATTGATAATACAAGAATAGATAAAAAACATTATAATATTCATTCCACTTTTCTTTTGTTTTTTAGAGTAATACCATCCTTAGAAGGCTTAAATTTTAAGGCAACACAGGTCTCCTAAAGAAGAGGTTATCATCTTACCCACCTTTTTCAAAGTTCATTTCTGCTACCACATCCTAAAAATCTCTTTATACTTATTAAATGTGTGACTATAGTATAATAAATATACTAAAATGTCTTTAATTAGATAACCATATAACACTTATTTTCCATCAAATGGGAAATAAAATTATCATTGATGTGTATGTGTGCATTGTTGCCTCCACATAGTGGTATGATTTATTTTCCATCACCATCCTTCATGGTTGGTTATTTTGTTATATTTAAAGTTTTTATATGATATTTAGAAAGGAACTGTGATTCTAATGTTATAATATCTTATCTACCTTCTTATTTTTCTTTATATTGGGAAATTATAATGTCACTCATGCATGCGTATGGACTTCCATCTTCACGAAGTGGTATGATTCATTTTTCAAGTCTTATTTAAAAGGATTGTACTAAGGATATGTTTAATAAAAATATATTATATTTTGATACAATAATTATTACAAAATATTGAATTATTATTTATAATTCTTTCACTCCATCGTTCAAATAGTAGAAACATCGCTCACATGTATGTACAAATAACCCTCTCCACGATGTGCTGTAATTAATTTTTACTCACTAATTTATATTAATGTTTATAAATGTGTACATAATTTTTAAATATTATAGTTATGAAATATTATATTTCCTTGTGATGATGTATCACTGATCAATATGCACAGACCCAAACTACCGAATGGAAACATTAATGAAAAAAATAGTTAACACTAAAAAACAATGATTTTAAAAAATAATAATTATTAAATGGGTGTTGAAATATTATAAGTGGATAATATATAATAATATATGTTTTAATATGGGTTTATTATATAATTATAATTAATATTAATCTATTATATTAGAGGTTATAGTGCTTATGATTTAATTTTGACCATCAATTAGGGTTTGTCATCTCATTTTTGTTCCTATGAGATATATACCAAATTCACCACTTATTTCATTCACATACTGTATATAATAACCCTTTTATTTTCTATATACTGAATCTATTCATATTATTTTATTTATATTTTAATTTGATGTTATTTTTTCACAGTGGTTATGATTCAAAAGTAACCTAAAACTATAATGGTTTTATATACCTATATCACCTTTTTTCTGGATTATTTATTATTAGGTTTATGATGATGAGGTTATATGATTTATCTCTCAAAAATAATATTTATACTTTTCTCATCTATTTTTATATTTAAATTAAATTTTTTCCTTTCATTTTTTTCTCTTACTACCAAAATTTTTTAATAAATGTTTTTAAGGAAAACAATCTCCTTTTAATTCGTTAAATATTTTTTATTCCATATCCATATTTTGTTTAAAATCATTTCAAGAATCATTTTTATTTTTATCCAATGATTGAGTAAATTATTTTTTACTCATTTTTTAATTTCCATTTTATTAAAAATGAATCTAATTTTTATTTTCTAAACAAGGTACTTTTTAATAAATGTGTGTATAAAATATTTGTTTTAACATTTTTTAATGAACAACTTTTCAATTCATCATGACAATTATTTTATTTGAGGGTTGCATTAAAAGTTTCATAGGTTTTATTCAACAAATTCTTTCCTTAATATTCAGGAATATTTCTATTTTAAATAAGTTTTTTGAAAATTAAATGGGTATTTTCCTCATGAAATTTTAGAATGGCCTTTAAAATTATTTTCATCTATGTTAATATACTCTGATGAATCTTATGATTTACTTTGTATATAAACTAATGATACCATCTATATTTTTTTCTGGAGGGATTATAATCACATATTTCTATTTGTTGAAAAGGTAAAATATTAACATTTTGTATGGTAGTTTTTAAATAAGAATTTTTAATTTGATTATTTATTGAAATATTAGTCATTTATTTTATATAATGAATTAGTTGGACTGATTAAGTGAAAAAATGAGTCTTTTATAGCCCGTTGATGCATTATTAGGTCTCACAAGACAAATTGGTTTGGTTATTTTGAATACAACTTACCTATATATGTGTGATGTATTGGTACGAGGAATTGATAGTAAGATTATAGTGTCTAACATTATGTATTCTATAATTATAGAAGCAGTTACTATTATAAATTTTATTATTTATATTTATATACTATCCGTGGATATATACCCCTTTTATGATATTAGAAATATAGAATATTTTAGTATTGTTTATCTATTCCATATTATGCAGGCTCTTTTTTCCCACGATCTCTTATATTGTATGATTTCCCCTACTGTGAATTTTATCTCAACCATTATTATGTTGTCTTTTATCTAGGATATCATTAATGGATCTTTGACTTATTTTAGGGATATAATGGAATAAATAAAAAAGTTATTATAAGAATACTATATTTTAAATCATATTTAAAGTATAATTTGAGAATTAGGTATTTATGTATTTTCTGAAGAATATTAAACTATTAAATTCATTGGGTTACAATCCATTTTATCTTTTACTAATGTGGTAATATACCCACCGTCGTAAGGTTTATAGTGTTGGGGGGTTACCATTGGTTTCAAACTATGTTTATCATAATTCTTGGGAATTAGATTTAGGAAAATATAAATTAGGGAACAAAATCCAATGAAAAAAATATGAGGATAATTTGATGTATATAAAAATATCATTTTTTTGAATTAGAGATTGTGTAGTTTTTATGGAAAATAAATCCCAATATAGGCATGGGAAATTGGACGTGACTATACCATAGAGGAACATTGGAAACAACTATGAAATAGTATGATAGTGAAGTAAATTGATCATCAATAGTTCATAAAGAGTGGTTTTAAGAATGAAAACCCAGCGAGAAATTCCCGAGGGATATGCTTTAGATTATTAATTAAATTTTTATAGATAATATGAATTATTTGAAATTATTTTTATGATTTTAATATATTTCATAATATTCAATGCGGATGATTATGGTATAATCCATACATAATTTTTGAATTTACGTTACTTGTGATAAGATATTTATAATTAATTACTATGATTTAAAATTCAAAATGTTTGATTTAATTCATTATATTCCTTTTAAAGAAATGTCGCATAATGAATGGAATAAAAATGGTATCAAATAGAATAATATATAGGTATTTCTCTCATGTGAAGGAAAATTATGTTGGAGCTGAAGATGGGGCTTGGGATGAACAAATTATAACTGTATTGGGGTGTCTAAATTATGTTATAACAAATAACCTTTCCAATATGGTGAAACCTATTGATACTGAACATAATGCAATAATTCTAGATCACTTTATGTTTTTTAAACCTCCATCATTCAATGGGACTACTTATCCTATAGTAGCTGACCAATGGATCAATTCCCATGAGAAGATATTTCCCTATTCTAGAATTAATGAATGAATGAAAGGTATCATGGAATTTTATCATCTTAAAGGAGACAATAATTAGTGGTGGTATTTGTTCTAAAAGACTATGATGTTTGGGGAATTAAATATTATGGAATGGAAGAAGTTAAAAGAGGTTCCATTCAAAAAATACTACCCTCATGAGCAATGAGATGATATTAAGAGACAATTAATCAATCCATGGGAAAATAATTGATAAAA
Source organism: Viscum album (assembly GCA_963277665.1). Lineage (NCBI taxonomy): Eukaryota > Viridiplantae > Streptophyta > Magnoliopsida > Santalales > Viscaceae > Viscum > Viscum album. The sequence goes on along the minus strand of OY728156.1, from coordinate 2,107,040,909 downwards.
TATTACAGATTATAATGATAAATTTACAGGGGTAGTGACTCATCCTATTGATTATGAAAAAAATAAAATGACTAATATTAGTCATTTATTTTATGGTATAAAGAAAATTTTAGGAAGGTAATTAATCTCCAAGGAATTCTCAATAAATGAGTAAATAATATCAAGATCCCTAAATAATGAGAAATTATTATCTAAGTGTTATGTTTTCCATGTAAAACAAGAAAATAATTGAATATATGAGCACTACGAAAAATAAGAACAGATACATTGAATAAGCTAAGGATATCATTTAAAACATGTAGTAATCATGAAAAGGAAGGTCACGAAACATGCATGATGGGAATGTGACCTTGATTAAAATGTGAAGAGAAAGCCCATCAGGCTCACAATTATATTGGAAAACATAAATATGTTAATGTCCCATGGTTCCATTGTGTGGAAATAAGGAATTGTTCGAATGAATTCCATAAATGTTCATGGATTTTTAGTCATAAAAGGACAAGGATGATTTTCAAAGCTTATATGATCACTATAACTAAGATTATAGTTCTTAAATATGTCGTGTTAGGTACACTAATCATAACCTCAAATTTTTCCAATTTTTTATTTGGTTTTGGATATTTTTAACATTTTATATCATCTATTTTTACTAAAAAAAATAGATATTTTGATATATCTATAAGAAGGGAGTTGTCAATAAATAATCTTGGTGGAAATGTTACTATAATAGGGACATCTTAATTATTTCTTATTATGATGGATATACATAGCCTATTTTCAAAATTTATTATTTTACCTATGGCTAAATTTGATGCAATACTTGATATGAACTGTATTTCAACTTATTATTTGAATTTTTATTTATAAAAGAAATATATTACAAATTTTTATGGAGATATGTAGTCCATTTACATTATATGGGTGAGGATATCATCAAGATAATGTTTAGATCCACCTCCAATAGATATCCAAGGTGAAATTATTAGAGAAGAAGAGTATAAACAACAAATGAATTTAAATATTATCCTTATAATATAATGTTCACTAATTATGTAGGAATAAATGTATGTGTTCCCTAAAGAACTAATTGGACACCCACTAGCGAATGAAGTTGATATTTCTATTAATCTCATGCATGATGAAAAACCTATATCTAATACTCCCTATAGGATAACCATAGTGGAATTAGTGGAAATAAATAAACAAATAAAAGTGTTCTGTGATAAAGGATTTATACTCTATAGTGTTTCTCCATAGAGATACCCAATTCTTTTTGAGGAAGAATGACTTGTCTATGAGGTTGTGCATCGATAATAATAGAAATAATTTCCATTAATAATTATAAAATGTATCTATGCCCCAAATAAATAAATTATTTTATTAAATTACAAGAGTTTAATATATTTAAAACGTTGATATATATTATCAGTAATTTAAAATGGATGCAATAATGGAATATATTTCAAATATGAAATTTTATATGGGGTATAGACCTTATGAATTTGTAGTAATTACCCTTATATTGACTAATTCATCCTATTTGTTTATGAATTTGTTGAGAAATGTAGTCAAAGTTTGTATTTATAAATTGTTTGTGGTATTTATTTATTAAATATTGATATAAGATAAAATCTATTATAAATATAACAATTATTAATCAATATTACTTACCATTATTACTAAAAAAATGTTATATGGGAAATTTAGATAATTCTAATTTTGGATTCATGAAGTTTCTTTTTCTTTTTCATATTGTCTATAAGTATGAAATATATATTGATCCTTCGGAGAAAAAGGTAGTTATGGAATTTCCAATTCCAATAAATATAACTAAGGTATGAATTTTACTATAGTTAACAGGATACTATCAATGATTTGTTCAGATTTATTCTCAATTAGTTAACTCTCTAACCAAGTGTAAATGTAAATGTGTTTAAATTGTATGGATAAAATAATGCAATGATAGTTTTAAATAATTTGGGAGTATATTTTTCAATTCCCCATTATTTAATATACCATTTGGAAGGGATGTATTTTTAATATATTGTTATGTATTAAGGAAAGGAGTTGGATGTTTACTTGTGTATAATTTTAGAGTTATTGCCTATGCATCAAGGTAGTTAATGTTTAAGGAATAAAATTATCCAACCCATGATACTTTTATAGTATTATTAGTACTGATGTTGAAAATATGGAGGCATTGCCATTTTGAGGAAATATTTGAAATATACATGAATAAAAGAAGTTTTAAATATATATTCTTACAAAAATATCTCAAAATGAGGCAAAAGTGATTGTTATAACCACTCAAGGATTATTATCACTCAATACATTACCACCTTAGGATGGAAAATAAGGTGTATCTATTTTTAGTAAGAAAAACCATGAGTTTTTTAATAAATTGATGAATTTTCAAGGATCCTATATTCATGGATTTAGTAAATATGGATATGAGAATCATTAATGAAGGGGAAATGCCACATCTATTCAAAATTATTTCCAAACTATCCATTTTGGATAAATTTAATATTTATTAGCATGGTGATAAGAATAATAAAAGTAAAATTAAATCCATGAATGATGGAAAGATGTTAGATGTCATTAATAAAGATGGTATTTTTAAATTTATAATGAGGCTATGTGTTCCATATATGAGTTGAAAATAAATTTACTAGACGGATCTCATAGCTCCAATTTATGTATACACCCTAGTAGCACTGAAATGTATTTGGATTTAAATGAACATTTTTTGTGGGATAATATGAAGTGAGAGATCATAGACTATATATCAAGTTTCTTGGTTTTTAAATAGGTAAAAATTGAGAGACAACATCCTAAAGTAGTCATGCAATATTTACATATTCCAATGTGGAAATGAGATGATATTTTTATGGAATTTATTAATTGATTTTTGAGGACTCATAAAAATAAATATTTCTTATGGGTTATTGATGATCAAATTACCTAGTACACACTTTTAATTTCAATAAAAGATGATATAACTCTTGAGTTCCTCATGAAGATATATATTAATGAATTTCTGAGACTTCATGGTTATTTTTTTTAAAATCTGATCTTGACCTATATATTACATAAATATTCTAGAAGAGTCTATAAGAGGATATTTACAGTAAGGTAAATTTGGGAACTACCTATTATCCTTAACATTATGGGATGTTTCAAAGTATTATTCAAATATTAAAAGATATTTTTAGGACATTATCACATGACTAAAAATTTATATTGAATTTTTCTTTCTCATTGTTAAAAGGTTCATATAAAATTAGATTTTAGTAAGGAATTGAAATAGAACCATTTGAAGTATTGTATGGTAAGAGGTTTCATACTAAATTATTTTAAGATGCAGTTAGAGAAATGAAAATTGTAGGCCTAGATCTCATGGAAGAGGAAACAATGAAATTAAAGGCCATTCAAAATCATTTTAAGGAAACTCAAAGGAGAAACAATACATTATGTCGATTACCAAAGGATGGATTTAATATTTGGAGAGGGAGATATTGTTTTCTTGAATTTATCTACAAGGGGAGGTGTAATATGGTTCTAAAAGAAAAGGAAACTAAGTAAAATTTACACTAGGATTTTTTTATTATTGAATGAGTTTGACCTATAGATTACCATTTTGAAATGAAACCCAACCTCATTAAATTTCATGATGTGTTCTATATCAATTTATTGAGAAATTAAATTAAAAAACTAATGCATGGGAAAATATATTATATTATATAATTCAAACTAATTTATCTTAGTGTTAATAGCCTCTCCAAATTCATGACACTTGAGAAAAAGTATTAAGAAATTGGATGACTCAACTAGTATAGAAAATTCAGAAAAAAATTAATGTGTAAATATAGAAACATGAATATTTTATGATGAAGAACCACCCAGATTGTTTTATGAGGTAAAATTATAGAAATTTTTAGGATGAAATTTTTGAATTTTGGAATATTTTTTCACCTGAAATTCAATTATAGTATGTAAAAATTTATATTAAAGAAGTTATATGAAAATGCACATTTTTTTATACCACAGCAAGATCTAAAGCTAAATTACCAAATTTTTTATATTTTTTTATGTGAAATTAATTTAATTTTTTAATTCAAAATATCAATATTAGATTTGGGTTATTATTTTTAATTATTCATAAATAATTAATTTTTGGGTGTATAATGAAATATACTAATTTTTTAAAAACATTCACTTTTATGATGTTATAATTATATAAAATGATATTCAATAATTGATTTTTTTATACAATAAATATATATTTATTAAATATTATATTTAATATAAAAATATAATGTTGAACATTAAAATATACGCATACAATTTCAGAAATCTAAGGAATGTTTTTGTTCAAATAAAAACATTTTTTGGGTTTTCTCTATTAATCTAGTATATATATGGTTATATTCAATTTTTGATTGGTTTTAAAGAAAAATTAGACTCATTTATTTTTAAATAATCTATTTAATTCCATTTTAATAAACATTAAACTTTATCTTACAATAAAATGTTTTTTCTTCATAAAAAACATTTTTTAAATTTATTTTTCTCGATGTTTTTCTCACTTATATTAAAATTAATTTACACTAATTAAAAAAATTGAATCTTGAAAAATAGATTCCATATTTTTAATATGAATAATTGATATTAGTTGAAAACATCAACTTAATTTTTTTGTTATTTTGAATTGTTAAAATTGTAAAAATTTGATACCACACTTTGGATTAAAATGGTTTTACTCGAGGTGGTGGTGGGGGTTAAACTAAGAGATAAGGATAAAAATTACAATTATTATTTTATAAATATTAGTTTTTTATTTTATATATGACTTATTTTAACTTAAAATCAAATTCATTTCCATTTTGTCCCACCTTCATAAGAAAATGACTTTATATTATTTAAATCTTTTATTAATTCAATGTGTGTTTCACCCCTCACTTATAAAAGAGAACCTATTATCCTCCATTATTAAAAAATTTATAACTCTAGCTCCACCAAGGCCAAACCAAAAAAAATCAATATATTACTTAACTAAATTATAATATTATATTCATAACATAAGACCATACTAAGAAGACATAAAGTATATTCCAAAAGTGGTCTCTCAATGAATAAGTAACCATCTTACTCACCTATTTGAAAGTTTATTTCTTCATATACTTCCTATAAATATATTGAATCCATAAAAATATAGTGTATAATATATCATTAATATACTAATACTTTTTTATGATCACGGTACTATAATTTTCCACCTCCTTTTCATCAAATTTGAAATAAAAGTATCGCACATGAATTCATGTGAACTACCAACTTCACACAGTGATATGATTCATTTCCCATCACCATCTTTAATGGTTTTTTATATAATGGATGTAATTTTTATATTTATGATATTTATGAAATAATTATTCCTCTATAATTTTAATATATTATCTATATTTTTACCTTCCAATCCATTGGTAAACTATTACATCGCTTGTGTGTATGTGTGGACTACCACATTTAGGAATCAACGAGATTCATTTTTAATTTCTTCATTAGAAGAATGGTTATTAAGATATATTTATTTAATATATTTATATTTATCTTATAATAGTTATTTATTAACTTTTAATTATTTATATACTATATTTCATTCCATGCATCAAAATGTTGAAACATCACTCATATGTACATTCAGACTACTATCTCCAAAATGTGATGTCATTAAATTTCCATCAACACAATATATTAATGGTTATAAATGTGAATATAGTGATTAAATATGATAATTATGACCTTATTAAGGTTAATTATATGATATAACCATGTCCAATATATATGGACCAAAACTACTACACTGAAACTTTCCTAAAAATGAAACAATTATGATAAAAATGAAAATTTTAAGAAATAGTTATTAATAATTGAGTGTTGAAATTATATAATTGGGTCATATATAATATTATAAGTATTTTTATGGTTCTTATTTAGAATTATAATAAATCAAAATTTATTACACAGGAGGTTAGGGTTCCTAAAAATCACTATGGACCTGTGGAGGGGTTTGTCGGCGCGCTTTTCTTTCTATGAGACATATGACATATTCACCATTAACTTATTTTATGTCTTTATTATAAAAACATTTGATATTTTATATAATTAATTTAATTATATTCATGTATTTAATGTTTAATTTTATTTATTTATTTCAGGGGGGTGTGATTCGAATGTTTCCAAAATGGTTGTAGTTTTGATGTTACAATCCAAATTTTTACCAAGATTGTGTGTGCTTAAATATCTAATGATGAAATTATATGATATATCTCTCATAATTATTAGTTATTTAATTATCCACTATTTATTAATATAAATTAAAAAATTTCCACTCATTTTACTCTATCAATGTAATAAAAATTCCAATTGAATGTTTTAAAAATAATTACCTTGGCTTTAAATTTTTTGGGAATATTTCTAGTCTATGTAGATGTTTTAAATAACATTAATTCATTAATGGTTTTATGATTATTAAATATTTTATTAAATAAATTTATCCAAAGTTTTACTTTATAAAAAATTTTGTAAAATGAATATTTTTTTTCATTTAATGAATGTTGTAATTTTTTCCAATAGTGTCTCGAAAATAATAGTTTTTATATTTACTTCATGAAAGGATTTTACCACCATAATGATATTGGTTTCTTTAAAGATTAAATGATAAGTTTCCGTGGTTATTTTTAAATAATTTTTTCCATTATATTTAAGAAACTTCTATATTTTAAATAATTGATTTCAAAATTTATAGTGTATTTTCCTCATGAAATATTCTATAAATACATTAAAAGTGTTATCATCTATATCAAAATATTTTGATGAATATTTTTTTAATAAGAATATAATCTAATTATACAATGCTTCAATTTTCTATGGATGTATTATGATCATGTTGTTTTATTTATTGAAATGGCATAATATTTAGAATTTTCATGTTAGTTTTTTAATATGAATATTTACATTAATTATGTATTGGATTGTTATTCATATATTTTATATGATGAATGAATTAGACATAGTATGTGATGGTAGGATATAGTTTATCCCCTTTATGAATTCGTTGGTCTCACGAGAAAAACTATTTTGGGAATAGTGAGTATAAAATACATATTTTTTTATGATTTATTTGAACGTGGAACTTATGGTATGATTATAATGTAAAATATTATGAATTATATCATTATAAAACTATTTTTTGATATCTATGCCATAATTTTTATTTTTGTTTAATCCATGTATATATTCCCCTTTAATAATATTAGTCATATGGATAATTTGATTTTTTTTATCTTTATCATATTATTCATACTCTATTTATTTTATGATATATTTTAATGTATTATTTCCTTTACTAAGAATACGATATCACCATTTATTATTTTTTAATTTATCCAAGACATCAATAAGGAATATATAAATGATTTTAGTGATATAATATTTTAAATAATATAGTTTTATCAATAATTTTACTTTTTATTCCATTATTTTAATTTTATTTTGAGAATCTTATATGTATCTATTCTACCAAGAATACTAAACCATACAATGATTTTGGATGAAATATCTTTTATCTTCTACCAATGTAGTAAAGTAACCATTGAATTTATATTACTGGATTTTAGGTGATACAATTGGCTACCAAAATTATTGAAGTTCTTCATCGTGCGTTTCGTCTTGAATAATATTTCATAGGAATAAATATTTTATTTTTCTATCAACAATAATATAGTTTTAATGATAAGATTTTTACTTTTTTCTACTCTTTAAAATACTTTTGAGTTCGTGGACTCAACAATCCCATTTCTTACCATTTTAACCAAACATATAATTTTCCTCTATGAAACTGTAATCTAATGGGTTGTTCAGAGTACAAAATATTGATACGTGATTACATAAAAAAATGAAACATTTAATTTAATTCCATATGAACACCAAACCATTATGTATTCTCATCACAATTAAAAAAATTCCTAAATCATTCTCAATTTATATATAGAGTGTTTTAAACAACCTCACCATTTTATATTTGTGATTCATGATCATTACATTAGGAATCTAAATAGAATATTTGATTAATGTGATGAAATAAAGATAATTTAGTGTATTTATGTCTCACTATCCTATATAAATCTAAATAAATTAATTCAATTGGTATAATTTATTGTATTTTCACTCTTTTGTGACTTCTTGGAACTAGTTTACATTTTATAAGATTTTGAAAAATATTGAATTTGTCTCTATTTTTTGGTGAAATTATATTAAAAAATATTATACTAAAATTTTGATTAATATCCATTGATCATGATGTAGAAGGATTATATATAAAATATTATATTCATATATTGAAATCAAGTTACAAGAGTCACTTGAATTTGAAATTTGAAATAGATTACAACTTTTTCTTTTTTACCTTTATGGTATCTATTCCATAATTTATAATTTTCATGATACAATAGTTTCTTATGGATATTAAATAATTCCCAAAATCACATATTTTGATAATAGTGAACACACTTTGTTTGAGGACATCAAAAAAAAAACACATCGTTTGATTTCTGATTTTGAGCTTCATTCTTAGTTGTATGAACTCCTTTAATTTTAAGCGAATTTTCATTTGAAAAAGTATCTCATATATCTTAATTATATTGATTTTTATTCAGGATTTTTGTTCCTATAGTCATATGTCATGAAAAAACACTATCAATAATCCATATTTTATTCATATATTAGGATTTTATAGCCACCTTGTTTGAAGGTTATGTCTCAACCTATTATATTCTCAAAAATGACTCTAGTCTAGAAAAAACATGCCGAGTCTATCAAAGAAGTGGCGACATACATTATTCATAACTTTGAACATATTGGTCCAATATTCCACAAATTTATTCCCAAAAATAAAATCTATTATATGTGTGTATACATGATGAATTTCTATTCACATTTTGATTTTTTCTCAAGAGTACATATAAAATTTCCAAAATCCCCCCATCTAACTCATACTTTATTTGATAATATATAAATGATATGTTATATTAGAAAAAACATGATTTATTCCCAATGAATCAAAGACATGAAAAATGACCTTTTAATAATTTTATTTCATATGAATGGTGAGTCTATCTCAAAAAATTTACTTACATTCAATATGTATTCCAAGATATGTTTTTCTTTGTCTTAGAAATGTTTGTATTATAAAATTTCCTCAAATTAAATTTCATGTATTAGTGGGATTTTCATGAATTTTTTGAGACCAAAATTTATTTAATATAGATTTAAAACATCTATAATTAGTTATGATTTATTTATGTTCATTAGGATTTATTTGAGAAGATTTTGTGTTTCTATTTGGGCTTGGATACTTAGTAATATGAGATGAAAAGTATTTTGTCTCCATAACCATATTGTATTATCCCCTCATCATATTTGGAGTATTTTTTTCATAAATAAACCTTGGAAATTATTCTTTAACTCTTATTTTATAAAGAATTAATCTTCAATAACTCGTAACATCATATGTGCGTATACAATTATCACTGTAAAAAAATCTGGAGTTCTTTAAGGAAATTAGATTATTTATTGAGTAACTCAACTTCTAAATCATTTTTCAAATTATAATATTTCCTCAAAAAAAATTTTATCAACAACCATCCCAATTGGTAACACTACTAGGCTAAATTTTTTGACAATATTGACAACAGAGGCCCTCCTCTAAAAGGCCCATTGTTAGCAACTAACACCAAGGGTATAAAGTATATAGACGAGAGGAATTACCCACATAAATCCTAAGAACATTATTAGGACCATAAATACAAACCAAAAAATAGAATAGAAGAATCTAAAATATTTTCCCTCAATTTATGAATAAGGAATAAAATACTTAGCCTCTAATTGGAAAAATACCAATTGAACTCTTAGGAAGAAACTCCAAATTCAACTCATAATTCTAAGCTGGTAATGGATTTAATGATCTCCAAACTCAGCATATAAACCCAAAAAATTATTTATATATATATGGGGGGTGATAATACAGGTATAATGAGTATTATTATACTCAATTACTATCTTGGAAATAGAGAAAAAGTATACTGATGGTTTGATGAATAAATAGTATAATCAACACGAACCTACATTGGTCAACTACCAACAAACCTCACGAAGTCTCACTCACCAAATATCACATAAATTTATAGTAAAGAGTGTGAAATAATATAATAATTTGTTACCCCACAATCATTTCCCAACTATTTTTTCACTCTCACCCCTAACGTTAAACATATTATTCTCTCATTCCCCTATATAATTATGCCACAACACACATTATATTATAGCACAACTATAGACCATTCTATAACCATATCATTCTCATAATAAAAAATATAATACCATATATCATATAACATATACACATCATCTGTTCTGTATTGTTGGGTATCATTAATATTAATTACATCAACCTAATTTTTTACTCCTACTAGGGATGATCCCCATCATAACTAAAAACACCAATAAACCACGTAATATTCAAAAAACCCACCTGATATAATATATAATAACATGTTCCTTGATGCATTATATCACATAATAAAACATTAATGGAGAGTGGGTATCATGGGGTAGTCTTACATAAGTTACCTCACTAACCTAGATGTAGGGGAAAACATCTTAAAAAAAGCATTTGTGCATCAGTAAGAATATCTGACTTGGGTGTAACATGTATGAAATCATAAGAAATTATATCAGATAATTCAATAACACACAATGAAAAACTAGAAAATCCAAAATAAAATACTAATTTTATAGCCCAGTACCATCAACACATCTTTATCTCTATACACTACCATTGTTTCCAACTATAACACACAAAAAACATCACATTCTATACAAAACATCAACCAAAACCATCAAAAAGTTTACATTAATCTACATAATTTAACCCATTATAAAAATTTCTATTAAAAAATATATAACATTAAATATATAATTAAATTTTAAAACAATCAATCCATCATATAAATTTATTCCAACAATTAGCTATTCATTTTACACATCCATATCTTATTAATATCAGGGATTTAATTAAATTCAAGCCATATCTTTTTCCAATTTAATCATTACCAGTAATTGTTCACTACTATAGAGAAACTATAAAATACCACCACATACATTATTAATTCCATTTCTCTTCAACAATATCATGAGTTCATAAATCTAACCATGGGTAAGTTAGTCCTCACCCCACTACACAATCTAATCCAATGACATTAGAACAACACATCAACAAATATCACTACACAATCCAACCAATAGAAATCCCACTTCCCAACACATGGAAATACCCATATAAAATTTATTCTCACTCTATTGGAACCATAATTCCCAAAAATAATAACAATCAGGATATCATCATAGAATAAAAAAACTAGTATCAAAAGATTTCATAATTCCTTTTTAAATCATTATTTATGATTATTTTAATACTTCTTTCATTAAAAATATTAATTCGACGACCATACTTTAGATAACTTATTTATTTACCTATGTAAATTATTATACATTTAAGAAAGGTTGTTCTAATTATGAAATTTCTATCATGGTAATCTAATATTAACATCACAATAATTTTTAAGAATTTTAGTAAAAAATCTTCAATAGATGATAATTTCCATGGATAACAGTATTAAAATTTGATTCACCACATACCATTCAATTTCATTAGTAAAATTCATTATATTTATTAGATTTATCGATACGATTCACCTAAATAATGAAAAAATTTGCTTGTTCATATATTATACATAAAATAGAGAAGAGTTATCGAATCCCATACCTCAAAAAATATTTATAACTATTTTGTAAGAGAAAGATAAGAATGATATGACCACAAGAAAAAATCCATGTTTGAGAAACCAAAATAAACCAATATTTCAAAAATTTTCATCAAAAGTAAATAAAAAAACTTCTCCAAATCAAATCAAAAATAGTTTTGAGAATTATCAAAACAGTACAAGTGAAAATTAAGAATAAACTAAATGTAAATCACATTATATCTCAATAACATGTTCTATCCAAGATGAGGAGCAAAACTAATCCTTTGTATTAACCTATCAATAAAAAACTAAAATGGTTTTCAAATAAATGATGGATTAAAAGGTGGTGGAATGAAATTTGAAGGGGTACTAAATATCTAACCCTATTAGAAAATCCAAAAACATGAAAAAATGGGGGTGGCTCTCTTCCATAATGGGTTTGAGTTAAAAAATCCCAGAAATCATAACATGTTTAATGAAAAGATTCTATAAAATTGAGGTGGAACCATGGTGTAGAGAACATATCCATTGCAGATTGTCACTTAAAAGGGAAGAACATCCTCAATAAATCACCCAAAAACTACATTATAGTGGGAATAACTAATGAATAATCATCTACCGTCCCTATAACTTGATAATTCGTCTTACGTACACCACAAAAAACCTATAAAACTATGATGTAGGAATACTCAAAATTATGGATCCCCAAATATCAACCCCTAAGGTTCCCATGCCATATCCAAGCCAAACATGTTACAACCAAGATTCTGAATTAAGTTTTATGTTACATCATAATCCCCATGCCATTGTGATTCTTATAAGAACATAATGATGGAATTACACCTATATACTTCCATACTGTAACTAATTCATCACACCAAAAAACTAAGCAAAACTATAATATCTTCTTTAGATGCACCTTTCATTCTCTAAACTTCCTCCCAAAATCTCAAACAGATAAAAGAAAAAAAGTAATAGGTTGAGGAATATTGATTAATTATATTAGATACCTATTATATGATTCTATTACTTGATTTTTAAAACCTAAACAAAATAGAAATCCACATATATCACCAACTAATAACAACCCAAATGATTTATCTTGAATAATATAATGTAATCGATTAAATATAATAACAAATAAAATAGAAAATTAAATTAAATTAGAACCAATTAAAAAATAAAATTATGGAAACAATCAAAAATTAAAACAAATTAGGAAACTTAAATCACATCAAGGAATATAAATACAACATACTATCCTCCATACCATTATTCCTCCACAACACTCAAACCAATGGGATAACATGCCTTTAAAAAACATTTTTTGGTGATACATAATCTTTTCCAGTCACCCAGCATATTTCACATCATACTCAATATCAAACACTATAAATTTAATGTTATGATAATATAATTGAAGATATCATCAGATATATGACACATGAAATACGTTTTGTATCAGATCTATCTACAGTGTAAGTGTTTACCAACCCTCCACACCAAAAACACACTACAAAACCTAAAAAGGACCAGTAAACTAGGGATGATAATACTCCCTTAGTAAAAATTATTCTTCAAATAATTCATTGAAACCATTAGGTAAAAATGAACATGTACTTCTAACTCAAGAGGTCTCATCCTCTGATTTATATAATAATTATAATGCTCATGTTCCACCTCATTCACCCCTAATTTATCTAAATATTTATAGCCATACAAGGAACTAGATCTGGCCCATAGATTGTTGAATCTAAACCCTAAATTCAGAATAATAGAGTTTGACAGGGTAACCCATACAATTCATAGAAAGGGTCCATACTAATGGAAATTTTATATCTATTATTATAATATAATACAAAAAAGGAAAAAGTCTTCAACCATGATCCATTGAAAATTAAAACACATGATCACAACATAACCATCCGTGTATGAATTATCCCTTGATATGCCTATTTTTCTAAGGGTCTAAAGTAGTAATGAGATAGAGATAGTAACCAAAAGTTCAATGAGGACCTACCCAAAACCATGATAATAAACAAGGGACCTGATCAGTAACGATGCCCTTAATAACCCATAAAGCCACACCACCGCATCCACATGCTATCTTCCAAAAACACAATAATACCCCACTCTCATTAACTCGTAGAATAAATCACCAATAATTAGGAGGGGTGATTTTTCTTTACCATCACTTAATTCATCCATCAATAGTTTACCCACGAAATCATACCACCTTTCATGTTTTTAGTGAATAAAACCAGAGTACACTAGGTTGAATTGAACCCTTCAAAATCAAATATTGAATCTGAATCTATAATTATAGCTTCATGGAAGTTTTCATCTGATAGGGATCCATTAAAATAAAAGATACAATAGACTAAAACAAAATAATAAACATTATGTCACATCAAGGGGGTCAGTTCATATCCTCCTTGGTGTCAATATATAGAAAATTTTACATTAATCTAGGGAAATAAACCACACAATCTTCTACTAAATCCAATGATAGTATTTCATGTTGATAAAACAATGTCTCTAAACATATTTAGTTGATCCAATAAACCCACTTACTAATGAATACAACAAACTAACCCTCCTCATCTAATAACAGAACTACCTTATAAAAGAAATAAAAAACCATGAGTATAAATTATAACTATTTGATGGTAATAATAATATAATAAAATTATATATAAAGAAAAAAATCCCTAATTGATAGTTATTTCCCCATCAGTATTTCAGAACCTTCCATATAACTTTTCAGCATTTCAACCGGCCTAGTCAACACTAAGGGAACACGAATCTTCTCTACTATGAGTTCCAATGGATATAAAAAAGTGGTTGAAATAATTTTTATATTCTATAGAATATAACAATGAATAATCTCGGGAAAAATATAAATTGATGGTACGTAAGATGATATCTAGCTCATCTGGTACTAAGAAATTTATAAAATGAAACTATCAATATTTAACTCCTCTACCTCATTGGTGATAACCACCTCTATGGATGGGCTCAAAACTATTTTCTTTATGATGTCTTACATTATGGGGACAACATGGTTAACCTCACTAACCAAGACCATGTATGAAAAATGTAGAAGGGGTATCCATACAAACAAATAATCAAATTACTAATCCCAATAATATATAATTATTTTATAATTTTTTAAATAGATTCATTTTTATCCTTTCTAGTGGTCACCCCAAATGCAACCAAACATATAAATAATCCTGATGTATCCTCATTATTTAAGTATCTACCATGAAAGTATCATCATACAACTAATAATTTTCAAAGGGATTAATTTCATTGTGTTTGATCATAGGTCCCACTAAAATCTTTTTTTCTAGTCACCCTTACATACACACATCACAAAAAATGTCTAATTATTGTTTTTTCCATAAAAAATCATGTCATACAGACAAATACCTAAATCCAAATATCATCATAACTCTAAAAATGATCTAATTTTTTTTTCTTCATAAAAATACGTTATTGGGAACCCCTCTCGTTCATATGAAGAAGATTGGAGTGGCCCATTAAGTCCCACCTCTATTAGGTAATTTTGCAGCTGACTCGCTTTCTCTCTTGGGTAATCCAGCTAATACTCTCATGATTTATGATAGCTTAGGTACCCTTAATATTGAGTGAATCGTGGTTATCCAAGGGGATGAACTGGGCCTACACCACTTTCTTCCTCCTTGAGGAGGATTTCAGATGTTCTCCTTTGTAAAATCAATAAATGATTAATAGTCAGCCAGTCATTAAAATTGACTAAAAATATGAAGTCCCCAAATGAAAAATACCAAAATAACTCCAAAGATGCAATTCCAAACACATCTCCTTGGTCGAAGATAGTAACACCCAACAAAACCACAAAAGATAACAAAGAAACATAATTATATATATAGGGGTGAGAATACATGTACACTTAGTAGGATAAAACTCAATACCTCTCATAAACATTTTAATCAATAAAATTAATTTTTACATCAATAAACAATATAATCAATATGAATGTACCAAGGTCATCTACCACCAAACCTCACAAATTATCACTCACCAAATATCATATCTTTCTATTACAGGATAGTGTTAACAGATATAAAAAGAAAGTACCCAACAACATATTCTCCATTGGTTTTCCATGCCCATTTCCTAACATGAAAAGTCTTATTATCCCAATCCCTTTAGCTAACGTACCATTATTTAAAACCTCAAAAATACAACATGGAAAAATTATAACATCCTCATCATAAAAAATCCATTGTCACATATGATGTATCATCCAAAAATCATATATCTAGTATAATATGGTATTATGAACATGAAGGACATCAACCTGATGGCCTCATCTTACAATTCCCCACCATAACTTATCACACAAATACCCATAAGGGTTTTCAAAAATACCGCATGATTTAATATATGATCATACCAACCTAGATCTATTACAACCTACTATATATATAAGGGATAAAAAGGAAGTGTTATTATTTATTAATCTGTTCCCTTGTCAACATGGATGTTGTGGAAAACACCTTGAACCAAAAATATCTAGACAATATTAAGAATATATAACTCTATTGGGGTTCTTATGAAATAAAAATAAAATACATCTTGTAATATAATTATTCACATGTCCAACCAAATTGGTTCAAACCCAAATAATACTATCATATCCCATGAAAATAAAAACATATCTATCTCCACACACCACCACCATATCCTACTATAACGATAAAAACCCACACCACTTCCTATAAAATCCACCAAACCATGAATTATTTCCCATGGAGACACAATATTTGAAAAATTTAATGCTTTTCTATAACCAACCATATTACGTTCAACATTCCATTAAATTCCATATATAATAAAAAACCATTCAATCTTAAAACCACTTTTATTCTAGTGATTAAACATTCATTTCATTAATATCTATGATTTAATTGAATTCCATCTATACTTGTTTATATGTTCATTACTAATAGATATATTCCACTATTATTTGAAAACTACAGAATAGTCCCATATAAATTGTCCATTCAATCATTCTACAGAAACCTTTATATTCTATTTTCTATATAGGGAAAAGAAGCTACCACCTCACCACGCATTCCTCACCAACAATCCAATACTACACAATAGCAACCATCACTACCCATGAAAATTAATCCTAACCATACTACCTTACATGAATGAATACCCAATACCAATTCCCTCCCACTAAAATAAACACCTAATTTAAAAGAATAATAGTAAGCATGAAATCACAACACAATAATAATATTTCAACTACAACCACTTCCATAATTCTCATTTAGAGTATGATTTTGGATTATTTCAATCCACATTTCACATGAAAAATTATTTAAATAAATGTTTTTACAGTCATAGATGATTTAAAATTGTAAATTATCAACCTTTTATGAATGGTGTAACCTATTGTGAAATCATATCCATGAGACACTAATCAAAAAAATGTTTCAATAATAATAGAAATTAACCTTCAACACATTAGAAATGTAATGAAAATAAGTAATCTCATGTGAATCAGTAATTTTGATAAACTATATTTAGTTGTATTCATTGTCTTTATTTGGCCCATTAATAATAGACACCCTAATAAATAATAGGAATACTCTTTACTCTTTATAAAAAACATAATGGAATGTTATTGTATCCCTTATTTTAATCAAATATTTATAATCACTATGAATGTAAAATATTGTAATGTCCTCTATTTTCAATTTTAATACAACCCTAATTTTTTTTCCAATTTTTTAGAATTTTTATATGATTTATTTATAAAAATGACCATATAAATGTTTTTTAAGATGGATTAACATAAGATTAGAATTATTAATAACACAATGGAATATTATATGGATTTTTTTTGAGGTTGGAGTTCCGTTTTCATGAGATTTTGAGGCCTCTAATGCCATTGAATTGATATAATAAAAAATTTCAAATATATTATATCTCTCATGTGATTTTTTTGAAATAATGGAATATATATGAATGGATAATTTTATTGGAAATATTATTCCACCATTAAATATAGAATAATTGTTTTACCCTAGGCATGATATATCTATTACGCATATTGGAGGTTTATTTAGATGAAACATAAGAGTAAATATATTATATCACATGCGTTTGTTTTTTTTCTGAAATTAGGGAATATCTTCTAAATAATATTTCAATTACGAAATTTGAGACCTCCAATTGGTCTATAATGTGTGGTTTACCCAAAAAACACCATAACATATGTGTTTTCAAGTGTTCTATAACATCCCATTACCATATGTTAGGCACTTATTGCGTCGTGTTTTAATCGTTTTGTTTTGGTGTATTTCATGAATTTTGGGGATGGAGGTCATTTTAAAGTAAATTGTCCAAAATGATTGAGATATATGTTTTTCGAATCAATTGAGTCTGGGTAAAATTATTCCAAATTATTTATAGTGTTCACTTTTGATCTAGGTTGAATTGGAAACCCATTGGGTAGTCGTAAAGGGGGTTGCTGCTGGGAACTAGTTGTAGAAGAAATATATGTCGTAAATCATGGTTTATGGAATTAATAATTAACTATATTCAATCCTTTATATTGTTTTTAAAGGTAAACTGTTTTAAGAAAATTGAAATTATTTTGTAAATTCATCGCTTGGTGTGTTTTTAATGTGATTAAATGGCTTTTTAAGATTTTACACCACATGTTACATTTATGCCAAAAAACAATGATTTGAAATTGGAATACCTCATGCCTAGATATTATATATATGATTCATGAATGCCCCCTCCCTAATTCAACATGAATGCATCCCTCATTAATCCTTGGGATATTTTTTCATATTTTGGGGATCTCGTTATGTTCATATTTCTTCATTCAGTTTTTGATCCCTGTGGAGGTTGTATCACATCTCCCCGTTAAAAGGTATTTCTACTTCTTTATTTATTTAGTGAAAGTGTTGGAAATGGTAGTGTTTATGGATTTAATTGTCATCTGTTTGAGTTTTATTTTGATCTTTTATAGTCTTCCAACTTAATTCATCTTTAAAGGTCCAATCTTCTTATTTCTAATATCCATTGTCAAAGGTGTGAAATTTTCATCAATTCTGGAATATGGTGTCCTTTTAAAGGGGATATTTATTGAATTGAAATATGTTCTTGAAAATTCCTTTGTGTTATTATGAGAATAAACATTATTTGATATTGGAATGGTTTCTTTGGATGATTTTCAGGTTTTAAAATGAATTTTCTATAAAAACTAATTTATGCACACAAATTTTTTGATAAAATAAATTAAATGGCTATTTTTCTTTGGAAACAAGTCATAAAACTTGAATGAAGAAGGGATTTTATGTGAAATTTGTTTATTAAATGTGATCATGGTTTTTAAATGGATTTTGACAAACATACAACATTGATTAACCTCTGGTGCATCCAAAAATAGAATTTTTACAAAATGTGTGTGTAATGCCACAAGTGGTTTTATGTATATTTGGTGTGTATAATTACACTAGAGAATTTATTGGTCAGACAAACCATAGGCATGGATTTTGGATTTCCTTTTATGTCTAGTGTGTATTCTCTTAGGTTAGAGCCCAAATAGTGTGTTTTTTCATTTATTATTGGTTCATCACATGATGGTATTTTCTGGGTTATTTTGTCAAATTATTATCATATGGTGTATCCATGGTTGATTAACTATTTTATTTTATACTTTAATTCTTCTTGGATTTGGTGAATATAGTGTGATTTTATGAAAACAAATGTAATGTTTTATAAAATGGTTTTACTTTATGAAATTGTTTTATACATATTATACATTTTAAATATATAAATAGTTAATTCTTGAAATTAGAAATTATATATATTCAATGATGGAATTATTCTGGAATTTGTTCCCACAACATACTATTTTGTTTTGGGTAGTTTTAGATGATATTTTTAGGACTCCGTTAAAGGGAATGGAAGTTTTTATCTTACAGTTTCTCCTATTATCGTTATATTCAAAGAGGGTTGGATTGGTGGTGGAAGATGGTCACATAGCTACTTGATTAGACTTTTATTGTTATATATTCCTATATTTTATTTTTTGTATTTAATTTTCATATCTGATATATATTTTTTCTTGATTTATCATTTTACCCAATTATTTTTCCATATTTTTTTTATGAAGAGACATGTTGCTTCAACCTTGTTGAATTTTACCTTGTGAAAGACCACCTTGAATGAATTGTGTTGTTTCCCAAAGTTATATCATCACAAATTGTTATAAGAGGCATTACTGACCCCCTTGTGATGTGATTTTATAATATAAATTTTATTTCATGTAAAAATTTGAAATATATCTAGTATTATTTTTTGGATCTAGGAACTGAGATGGTGAAAAATTTTAAGGGATGGTGAACCCAAAATTGGTATTTTAAAAATATTGAAAATATTAATATCATATAAAATGTTCTCCTAAAAAATGGTATAAATCAAAAAAGGTGGAAAATATAGGAAATATAAGGCTAATATTTATTTCATAATGTGTGATTTACCCTGGGTGTGACATAAATTTTATACCCATTGGGTGCCGAGCCTATGCGCCATCATGGGTAGAATAATAATTAAATAATTTATTCTTTTTCTAATTAATTATGAATAACTATTGTCTTATATTAAAATGATATTATGTCTAATAATTCAGGTTAGATTTAGAACTATAACAATTTAAAATGATCTTTGGTAGATGAAAATAGATCAGAGGATCAAATCATTACCTTAGGAATTGCCTATGGAAATAGTGCGTGTGGATTTTTCCAATGAATATGATGGATGATTGTTCTTTGTTAGTGATTTATCCAAATCATGTGGTATGACATTTTATTAATGTGGATTCAGGCCATTTTTTAATCCAGTTGAGCTTGGATCAATTCCATAAACAAAAAATGATCAACATATTGACAATTGATTTATTTTTTTATTGATTATTCCACATCACTCTCCTATATTATGAAAATCGATCAAGGAAAAAAATTAAAAAGGAAATGGTATATTAATTAGGATTATGATTTATGTTTTTCTCCCTCATTTCATCATGTGTTCATCCCAAGGATTTTATTTGTCCTATTTTTCGATGAAATACTTGGTATCTGAGAATTGTGTAACTATTCTTTGACAAAACAGATCAATACCACTTGTACATCATTAGATAAAGTCTATACACTTGTATAGAGGATAAAAGTTTATGAATAGAGGTATATCCGTCTAGTTTATAGGTTTCTAATTTCCTAACTTGGTGGGTGGAGACGACACAAGTGATGGTGGAAGTTTCTTTATAAAGTTTTATATCTATAATACTCTCTCTAATGAAAGAAATTTTTGATTTGAAAAGATCTAAAATACTCGGGGAATATTGTAAGAATATCTAGAAGGGATGATGGTGTTGGGGTTTGTGGAGTGGGAACCACGGGTTTCAAGAATGAATGGGGTACACAACTTGTAATCATGAGTTACAAGATATGTGGGGCCACTGATTTAATACTATGGTTTTCACAGTGAATAAAAAGATCACTCACCATACGAAACATGTCAAATTAAATGTGACCTAAATTGAAGACTCACCATGTTCCCATAAGAACACATATATTCTTAGAGTACATGGGCGACACCATGTACTCAGAAATGGCCATATTACACAGGCTTATCCATTTACTTGGACTTGGCTAGGTTTACATGTGCAGGGCCCAAAGTACATGGGCATGGACCGAAGACTTGTTTAAGTTAGATGAAGAACTCAACAAAATATGCACCCTATAGGAAGTATTAAATATGTCGAGGTTTATATGATGTGTTATACAAAAAGAAACTAGAAGACGAGTTTTAGAAAAAACATGTCATATACCACTAATACTCATGGTGTAATCCCTCTAATGATGTTTAGGGACCTTGTTTTCTTCATAATAGGACATTTTTGATTGGGTACGATACCTTGGTCCTTTCCCATGAGGTTATAGTGCAACATTACATCCATGAAATAATATTGTGATCCCCTCTATGGGTTTATTATTGGATAGAATTTGATTTATCCCCTTATAAGACCAGGGTAGGATTCTCTATAGTTCCTAGGAGGATCTGGGGTATCGATGGGACCACCATGTATACATAGTCAATATCCAATCTAGAAAGATTATCTAATACGTATTTGGGTTCTCACCAACGTCCTAGGTGTGATTTCCTAGAAGGATGATGGAATATTATAATATATTGGGAGTACATCTTGGGTGGGGACCAATAATCATGCCCTCTTAGATTATTGTAACAAGTGATACCATAGATATTGGATTGAGTACTCCTAGAATGAGTGTTACATTTAATCCTCAAGAAGAATCATGTGGTTGACATTTTTTTTTCAGACCATCTTGGGAAGAGTTGTCAATTATGATTATATCTGGGGTTGTTTATTATATTATTATAATGAGATAACTACTATTGATGCTTCATGATTAATTATTTTTTGGTGTCCTATAAGTTGTTATTGCAATTAACCAATAATAGTAATTTCCCACACATGTCAGATATTATATATATGAGATACCTTTTAACGGAGTCTAAGGATTATCAGAAGCATGCAGAGATTATATTAGGCTAGAAAGACTGAGGTGTATACTACCTATTTCATGTAATGCTGGGTTGGTACATATAAATAGGTTACACTTCTTTATAGGTGTGGTTGGGATTTTATTTGGCCGCTTTATATTGTTTGCTACTTCTATTGCACATTGGTTTTGGGATAGAAGTATGCATGCGTTGGTATCAGTTAATTTACTTCTCAGCATTGTATGGTCAGGAAGATGTTTGTTTGTGTACCTGTACTTTTGATAATTCCTCCCATGTTAATGATATTCCCAATTGGTTTCTATATCCATCCCCTAGACCATTTGACGAAGGATTTGGGTTATTACACTCGGCCTATCACTAACCAGGCTGGCCCTGGTGTGTCAGGTCAAGACATAATGGAATCGAATCCAATACCTATCCTAAAGTTCAACAAAGTACCTCGGTTTGATTTTTGGGGTCCATAGTGAGAGTGTTTTTTAAGGGGTCTAGATTCTAATATCCTAGGAAATTTGAGACTTAAAATACTAAGTGATACCAACCATTTAAATAAGGAAAAAATTATTTTTGAGAGCCTACTATATTAGAACTCCACAGTTAAGTGTTCATGGTATGTAGTAGTTGAAAACATGGGTGACCTATTTGGACGTTTCCCATGGTGTGTGTGGGTCATGAAAACAATTGCTAAATGAGCCTTTTCCGGCTTTTGCATAAAACCATTATTATTATTTGTGAACCCAGTGGGTAATAGCCTATGGTGTATTGGGAAGGAAAAATGGAATTATAGGGGACCAGTGGGGTCATATGATGACCAGGTTCATGGCCCGAGGAGGTGGGTCATGAAAGAAACTGCATAGGGTTTGTTTATTGTCATGGTAGATCGGAGATAGGACCATCATAATTTAAATAGTATGTTATGAAAAGGGTCCTCACCATCCCACTCATGTGACTAAGTTTTAGTGACGATGGGTGTCGTGTATTTTTACTATTCTTTAGACATGATGGTTGATGTTATTTGAATGAACCCTATATGGGGTTTATTTAAATGGTCATATTCCTTGTTTCTGTTTATTATTTTATTCATAAAATCCAATACTTCATTAAATTTATCTTAAAAAAGTTGACATGGATAGCTCTATATGGTACATTGGTTTTATAATTTTCTCTTAAACTGATTGTTTTTGTATTAAGTTTAATAAAAAATGCAACTAAGAATATATATTCCAAATCAATGAGAGGAGGCTGCAAGGAAGGTTCTGTAAATGAATCCTCTGAGGGATACTTCTAAGGTAGAAGATCTAGTCAGTACTATTAAAACTCTATGTAAAATGGGAATAAATAACCAAGTTTGGGTGGTGGACCATAAATTGTAATTTACGAAAGAATAATCCCACCATATTTTGGGGGTGAAAAAGGACCCCGAGAATTAGAGGTGTGTCTTGATTGGATTGATAGGATCTTTATATTTCTGAATACTAACGAAGCCTCTAGGTTGGGGTTTTCTAAATAAATTATTCTGCGATTGGGAAATATATAGAGAGACTCTATCATGTTAGAAATTTTCATGAAAAACATATCAGAGATTCCATCAAGAATATCATCAATCATTAGTTTTGTCTAGAGATGTTACATGTAGAAGTGAGCTAGGAGTTTCTACCCTTAGAGAAAGAAGATCATATCATTCTAGAATATTCAACATGTTTCACTAAGTTAGTGCATTTAGAATTAGAGCTATCCACTAAATTTTACCTAATGGATTAGGGGATTCAGTTGGGATTGAGGGATGATATTTGATCAAAACTGATTCCTCTGTTCCTTTGTACCTTTGTATAGGTAGTCGATAAAGAGGCATTAGAAGAAGAATAAAAATTTGGGATAATAGTTTTGGGTAGAGATTATGTTTGTTCTATTATTATCTAGGGTGTATCTTCTAGCTAGAAAAGGATGTTCATGGGTGGCATATTTTTCTCAGTGCCACTTTTGTGGGTATTTCCATGATAAAAATAATTTTTTTTCTGTTAGTGTGGAGATATTGGTAATAAAAAGACTAATTATATATAGGCTCTTATGAGTTTTCATTTTTGTAGACAATTTTTCCATTGAGTAATTTATTTGGAAGGATTTCTCACGGCGATATGGATAGATAAAATATCTCTAAGGGTTCATAGGTTCACTATGATACTTCCAATGGTGGTTGGTATTATCCTATGACCAAGGGGGATGTTCTTGTAGCTAAAAAAAATTAGAGTGAAGCTAAGAAAAGATTTTTTTATGTATGGTAGTATGTACTACTAGAATATATAGTCAGGAAAGCTACTTTTAGTGTTAAGGTGTTTATTTCATCTACTATGGTGACATCTCTACTTGATATAGGTTATAATAATTATCTCATATATAAATGTTTGTTAATGAAATGGGATTGTGTTCATAGATTCTTCCATTATTTTTGGATATATTAATGGAATCAAGAAATATGTCTAAATAATGTTTCATCTATCCCATATGTTGAGTGATGATATTTGACCTTGAGGTGTAGTGGGAATTCATGGTGCTCGATATTGATATCTACAAACTTATTATTGGCATTTATTGGGTGATCAACTTTAAATACTAGATCAAATTCTATCATTGTTCTGTTTATTTATTATCGCCTGATGGAGTAACTCATGTCTTTCTAGGTGAGTGGGATTCTATATCTTAGACAGAAGGTAATATATTTACATATTCTGGGCATATATCATGTTAGTTATTAGATATATTCCTTGAATCCATCGACCCTTTTTCAAGTAGTCCAATTCCTTTGTTGGTATGTTGTTTTCTGTGGTCTTTCTACATAATTTTTCTATTTTACTACCATAAAGAGAGGTTCATTTTAAAATTGACCTACTACATTGTATTATTTCCATTTCTATTCTGTATTATCATATGTATCTTATTGAGTGGAATAACATAATATTAACTTGTGGACATCTAGTCTATGGTATTTTTTCATCCAATCATGTCATTGTGGGTTTTACATGACCTATTTTCGATGAAGTTAGATGAGATAATTATAATTTTTGTAGATTATCTAATGTTAAATCATGTTATAGTTATGAAAATATATACGTTACACAATATTCATGATTTCTTCGACATTAATTTGAGGGACTTATTTGTTTTCAGGGATTGAAATTAGGATAGGTTACCAGCAATTGGGAGTCTAAGAATTGGATATATCTAAGACTATTTTTAAAAGATGATATAGGAATTTTGGGAATCTAGATATTCCATCAAGCCTCACTAATAATCCTATGGTATTTTTGAAATTTATGAATTGTATATTTAAGTGGACCTTGGATTTTTTGTTTGTTTATGGATGATATTTTAGTGTACACCATGTTAAATGAGGATAAAATGGAATATATTTAGATCATTTTTTAAACCCTGAGGTAAGATTGTTTGTATGGAAAGAATTAAAAATTTTATATTTGGATCTAGGAAGTGAGGTTTTTGGGAAATATTTATTTTTAGAGTAGAGTCTCACGGTATCCATAATATATATAAGTGGTTGTATCATTAGAGTATTCCATAAATGCATTTTAGATCTGAAGCCTCTAGGGGCTGGCTTTTTATTATTAGTGGTGTTTTTAGGATTTCTAGAAGATTGCATCCACAATAATAAATTTTACTAGTAATGGTGTAAAGTTTTATTGGAATGAAAATTTTCAATTAAATTTTTTGGAATTTGATAAGTGGTTTAATTCATCTCAACTTTTGATTTTTCAAAACAAGGTTCATGTTTTGATGGTTTTTGTGATGCTTATGGTATATGTTTGGGGTGTGTCTTGATGCATGGGAAAAACTGGTGGCCTATGGAATTCATTAATTACATCCTCATTCGAATAAATACCCTAATAATGATATTGTGTAGGAAGTGGTTTTTTATTTACTAATAACAAGGCATCACAACATCTCAAGGTGAGGTTTTTAATATATTATGATAAAAAATCCTGAAGTATATCATCAATTAAATGGATGTGAACCTATTAAAGTGATGTTAGCTTGATCATTTGTAGCCTTTAGATTTTTATATTTTTTATACTCCCAAAAAATGTAATCTGGTCACTGATGCAATGATTATGGAATTTTTAACACAAGGCTGAATTGTATCAGTTGAAGAGTGGTATCTAAAGACTTTGTTCACTCAGATTATGGAATGTTTTATTGGTTATTCCATAATTTTTAATTCTTAATTGATGATATCCAGAATAATGATCAATGATGGAAAATAATTAAGCTCTACATAGTCGATCAACCAACTAATTAACACATGAAAGATGATACTTGTTCTTGATATTGATCTTTTAATGTTCTCAATATTCAATGTAGAGTAACCTTGATCCATTATTCTTTGTAAAAAAACATGCACACACCAAGGTGAAAAACATTCTAAAAGTAATAAATTGTCATGAAGTTAATGTAATGGATTATTTAATTTTTATAGCATGATCTAAAATATCCAATATAGAGTCCATTAAATAGGTTTAACACCATATAATAGTTCTATTAGAAACTAATCATCATTATTTAGTGTAATACCGAAAAAATATATTAGAAATACATTAGTAAACTCATACACGATAGGAATATCTTCAATTATGAGTTTCTCCTCAACCATATAAGATAAATTAAATTTTTGGATAATATTCATAAAGCATATGATAGATGCAATTTTCATCATAAGTTCATTTTTATAATCACGCTGATAGATGATCATAGGTTGGTTTGAAATATAAAATAAATATTCTCATCCTATGTAATTAATATATTATTTATTTAAATAAATCAATAACAAACCCAAAAATAATATCAAATTAAACTTGAGGATGAATTCCATGATTTTCTAGAATCACAATCCCATAAACATCAACCAGAGAATAATAATAGACTTATAGTGAAATCACCATACCATTTTCGATTTTTACAAAAAACTCAATATCAAATTTTTGAAGTGGTTCTCTGATACCTATATACAAATCACCAGATATAAATGTGTGGGTAGATATATAATAAAATATGACATTATCTATTCTAATGTGGATGGTAAGTGTTCCTTTCAACACATCATTATCAAACCATGGTCATAAATAGTGATGACAAGTGATTTAACTTTTTCTCTAGGCTTTAGAGGGTTTTGATCTCAATCATTGTCATTAACATTAATATAGAGGAACATGTTAGCATTATACACATATTTAATGAATTTGAAACACTATTATTGGTGTTTTATTTTATTTTTCTTTATCTATAATCACATTAATAGGTAATTTATTCCCATACATTTTGTATTTGATTTTTGGATGACATTCCTTTCCACACATGAAACATTTACCAGTTCCATTATGATATTTCCCCCATGATTACATCCAAATATTGAGAATCAATGAAATACCATCTTCTTATATCCATGGTTTTTATAATATCATTCGAATTCCATTTTCCCTTTCTTTTCAAAATAATTATTTTGATGGGTAACTCAAATATCTGAATATAAATTTATAAAAATCAAGTGATTTATTCATAGATTCTTTTGTAACTTATGTCTAACACCCATTAGAGACTTTGTTTGAAGCCACTAAAGAATCCATAAACCATAATTTTAGGTTGGAGGATAATAACAGAATCATACCTCATAATCTTTTAAAAGTTTCCTCATAGGTACCATAGATTCATCATATTTTTATTTCAACTGAAGGAATTCATTATCCATTTTCATATTAAAAATAATTGTAAAATTTTTATTGAGAAATATTATCTTAAACTCACCACACTCTATATATTCAATTTATTCCTCCTTCAAGTTCTTGATAAGGGTTCACTGTTGATCTTACCTTTCTACCAAATCATAAATATCAAGATTAAATTTCTCATGTTCTGATCACTATATAATGAAAAATATATTTTTAGTGGAACATATATATTTATCAAAAACTACTGTATTAATGAAAAAAACTAAATTAAAGAAGAAATGAAATCATAATATAGTCAACAAATCATTGTTCCCTAATCTTCCCATTTTTATACTTTTCATGATTCTTTTCTTGAGAATGTTCTTTGAGCATAAAAAAATATTCTTCAGTACAACAATGATAAAATTTGGTTTCTCAAGAGTACAACCATTTAATTTTCCATAACATTCAGCATTACCATTATTCATTAGGGTTACATCTATTGACTTAAATCAAAAAAAATTGTGATAAAGAAAAATCATATTGGGAAACCACATAAAGTTGAAAAATCATTTATAAGATGTCTAAATTTTGAAAAATTATTTTATTAAAAAGTATGTTTAACTGATTTCATTAAGGATAATTAGAAGAACATTAAGATATTATTATATAATTTGACTTATACCCGAGGTTTTCAATGATGTTTTCTCATATTAGTTTCAAATTGATAACTAATCCTTTCTTTGATACCAACTTTAGTGAGTCAAAATTTTCATGCAAATATATAACATCTATGAAGCTTAATATTCATTACATCCTACAAATATTCAGACAAGAATCATGTTGGTCAAGTATCATAGTAAACATGGATACATAAACAACTTGTTCATAATATATTTACATTGTCTCTAACTTATATATTTTTAACTGTAATTCTACTTTGATATATCATAAATTAAAAAATTCTTCACAACATAGGAATGGAAACACAAGAAAGTGTGAGATATAAAGCTCAGTATGGGGAATAATGGGAGGTAACAATGATGATATAATAATAAAAAGATAAAAAGGGTATGAGAAAATGTTATTAACATTTAAAAATCAAAAGTTTCATATTATATATTATAATCAAGACTCATGGAGAAAATATTGATTGTTTATAAGAAATGAATCATAATATAATAATAAAAATTCCCTTGATATCATAATAGAGTCATCATAAATTGAATTATGTAATAAATATAAGAAAGTAAAATTATTTTATTATTATTAAAAGTTAATTTAAGACTATCATAGTGTAATTGGTCCACTCCCCAAACCATCGTAGTTGTCAAAGTTTACTGCCAAGACTACCAGTAGAAAAATCCCCTTATTGAACTGGGTTCAATATCAATTCTAGTATTGATTATCTTATGGTATTTTAGTAGTTTCTCAATGCATTGGAGTTATATATTGGTATCAACAATCACATGATGAAAATAATTCATATATGTTATACAAAATCAAAAACCATTCATCATAGCAAAACCTATGAGAAGAAATTGATTTTTATAAAAATTTAGTAATAGAAAAACCCCTAGTAAATGAAATGGTTTCATAAAAATAATAGCATTATTAACATAAAAAATACCAAAAAATAATAATTATTGTGTCCATGGATGATATTCTTAGTAATTCATAGCTTAAATTAAAGGTTGTTGCTATTGAAAAATCATAATATCATTAAAACATTCTTGAGTAAAATAACATTTCCATTTTGAAATCCATCCTAAAAAATCTATAAATTTACAATATATTATGAATTTTTTATGAAAACAACCATGGTAAATTATATATTATTCTTAAAATCATTTAGTTACTATGATGGTGGGAAATTCTTATTAGGATGAATATGTTAAAAAAAATTTCCATACATTTTTTCGGAAATGTGAAAAAGTACCTTGTTTGGAAAATAGAATGAAGATCCCTTTCAAATAATTTTGTAAAAATTCAAACATGGGTAAAAATTAATTAAAAAATTATATGATAATAATAAAAAAACTTTTATAATTTTTTTACTAATCATGGATATGGTAGAAAAAATATGTTGGACAAAACAGAGAAATGAAGTTGATTTTCCTTTAAAAATATTTTTCATTTATTGAGTACATAAGGTGAGGAAAAGGAAATAAGAAAGTGTATTTTAAATAAATAACCATATTGGAATAAAATTAATGAATTTCTCTATAGACAGATAATATTATTTCATAATTGTAACCTTAATCATAAAAAAGACAGACAAAGAGTGATATTTTAACATGTATCCCCACATGTTAGTTCCAAATTCCATTGTACATTTTGAACCTGCTATATAATAAATATTGGATTATAATGAATATTATTATATAACCATAATATATATATAAATATATTATTTATATTTATCCATTTACTAACCATTTATTACAAAAGCATTATTAAAAATCACAATTTCATGTGGTAATTTAATCATTTTTCACGGATGTTTTGCTTTGGTAGTTTCAATCCCTGTATTTTGATAATAATTCTATAATATCAAAACTTTTAATATGATATAAATATCATATTTATTCATTATATATATATATTTAATTTAATTCATAAATGTTAAGGATAGAAAAATAAATTACCCCATTCATGGAGATGGTATACTATACATATGCATGAATATTGATTTCAATTTTCAATTAATGGAATAAAGGAAAGTTAAATATTAATTCACCTTTACTAGATAAATATTATATAATATATGTCATATATATTCATCAAATTAATCCTATTTATTATCCATGTAAATTATAAGTAAAAATGAATCACATAACTTTGTATAGATGGTGGCCCACACATACACATGGGTGATGTTATAATTTCAAAAAGGACTGGATGGTAAGAAGGTAGACATGATTGTAAATTCCCTCTAAATAAGAATAAAAAAATATAGAACTAAATAAATACTAGAATCATGGGTATTAATTTATCTAAAAAGAATTTAAGGGATGTAAGATGAATTACATGGATCATGTAACCTTCAAAGGGACAACCAATCACATGAACTTTAGATGGTAATGCAATCAAATCCTAGAATACACATTATCTTATTATGGTCACAATATTCCCCATTAATAAGACCTCCTATTTTTGTGAAGGCATCCTGATAGGTGATGATGATCATGTGGAGCCTTCTAAATGAGTTCTTCTTACCATGAGAATTTTCAATCAATAGATTACATTAAATCATCCAAATCCCATGTTAAAATAATGGCAGAGAAATATGGAAGCCTCATGTGATAGAGAGATATATTGATATTCAAGAGATGTACTCATGCGATTCACCAAAACTTGTGAAGCCCCCAACGATAGGTTGACCATTTTGTGAAAAATCATTTCGGTGAGTCACCATTATCATATGATGGACCACATACACATACTCAAAAAAATGAGTTTCCAATTTGAATAGAGAAGATACTAGAGGGGTTTTTAGAGAAAATATTAACACGTCATCATGAGATCCATAATTGATTGCACGATGCATCATAGGCAAGGAGAGTGATTTTATGGGAAAATATTTTCATGAAATTTTGAGAAATGGAAAAAAACAATAAAAAAATACCGGTGTAAATACACATTTTATAGGAAATAAAATTTACAAAAGAAAAAAAACAAAAAAAACTATATATTAATGATATATAAAACATTGTTCTATAAAATTACTTGAGAAATTTAAAATTATCAGATGAGAAAAAAACATCAAGGTTATTTTATCTTTGGCCTACAACCCCCACTCATGCTATTGCTGAAAATACCACCACAAATCAATAAAAATATTGGACCTAAATAGGAAAAAAATTATTTTATTAGTAATAATATAAATAAATAAATTACATATAAATTTTCAATTTTAAACTAATCTTTGAGTCATACCAGGAACATTGTGTATCATATTGAGTTGCAATTGATTCTTTCATGTTACAAAATTTCTTAATTGTATTCAAGAATTATCCCTGTGAAATATTAACTAAAGAAGTATAAGGTAATAATGGTAAGGAAATTAGTTAATTAATAACAGATAAAAAGATGAGGAATCAATATGACCTTCTATGCTCAGCTTTAGTGATGTGATGTGCGATTTAAACTAAAATAGAAATTATATGTTGAAAACATTCACTTTAAGTAATATAAACAATATCAGGTGCTGAATTGAGGTGTAAACGATTCTTACAATAAAAGAACAATCAAATCATAGTCCTAATGTATTAAAACAATGGAAATTTGCTTGATCTATTTTGAGCATTTCACATGCGTTTTTTTTATGAAAATGTAATTTTAAACTAGAGACACACACTTTGAGTCATACCAATCACATAATATGTCATTTTCATGTGAGATTTATTAATAAAAATCAAAAATAAAATATACATCATTGTATTGAAATATATAGACAATCCAAGCACATTTTCTCGGTTTTTAGTGAGTGGTAATTTTTGAACTAAAATATCAATTTTATACTGATAACAAACACATTGAGAAATAACTTGCACATCATGT
The DNA here is from genome assembly GCA_963277665.1 of Viscum album. Taxonomy (NCBI): domain Eukaryota; kingdom Viridiplantae; phylum Streptophyta; class Magnoliopsida; order Santalales; family Viscaceae; genus Viscum; species Viscum album. Next base: position 2,107,008,148 of record OY728156.1, on the reverse strand, counting down.
ATTGAATTAAACATTGAATAATACCTACTAATAAAAAATAAATTATGGATAATTTTCCTAACGTATCAAATCAATAGGAATGTATTTTATCAGTTTTTAGTATGTAACATGACTTTTTTTAATAAAAATAATGGCAGTTTTACATCAAAATGATAGAGTTGAAGTCATAGCGGTCACTCCGTGAGTCAGATTGAGGTGAGGATGATTTCTAAACACCAAAAATAACATATGGAACATTTTTATATACTATTATAATAATATGAATGTGGTTTCATGGTTTTGATTATGTCAATTTTTTTAATATAATGTCTCTTTTAAACTGGAAACAAGCACTCTCAACCATACCATTCACATTATGTGTTTTTATGAGACTGATTCATACACACTTAAAATGTCTTATTATTTTTTCTCCTAAATTATCAATTCAATATGAGTGAATTTTCTTCATTTTCACTATGTGGTACACTTTTTGATGTAAAAAAGTCAATTTCAAACTCATAATAGACACATTGAATTACACCAGGACCACCATGACTCCTATTGAGGTGTAGTTGATTCATATAAGTCATAAAATGACTTATATTTTTTAACTAAAGAATAAAAAAAATGAATTCATTTCTGGGTTTTGAGTATGTCACTGGACTTTTTTACTAAAATTAATGTCAGTTTTAAATAAAAAGTCACCCTTAGAGTCATACTGGGCACACTGTGTATCATATAGAGATGAGGATGATTCCTAGACATCATAAATGCAATATGAATCATTTTCAAAAATTAAAAAAACAATCCAAATTCGTTTAATAAGATTTGAGTATTTCACTTCTATTTTTTACTAATATTTATTTTAATATTAAATAAAAAGAAGCATTTGGAGCCATACTAGCTACATAGTGTGTCAAAATTGTTGTAAGGTTGATTCATAATTACCACAATGACTTGGGGATTGTTTACCTAAAGTATCAATATAATATGAATGTTTTTTCTTGGGTTTGAGTATACAACATGTTTTTTTTAATAAAAAGTAATTTTAAACTATAAACACAATATTTGAGTTATATCTGTCACATCGTGTGGCAGTTTTACATGAGATAGAGTTCTACAAAAAAATAATGACTTATGAATCATTGTAAAAAATTATTAGTAAAATCCTGGAACGTTTTCTTGGGTTTTAACGAGTGGAATATTATTAACTAAAATATCAATTTTAAACTGACAAGGGATAGTTTGAGTCATATTGGGAGCATCATGTATCACATTGAGGTGAGTTTGGCTCCTCCATGTCAAAAATGAAGTATTGACTATTTTCATAATTTATTAAAATGATAAAAATGTGTTTTATCAGTTTTGAGTATTTCAGTATTCATTTGTTCTAAAATTAATGTTTATTATAAAGAGAAAGAAACACTTAGATTCATACTAGTAATACAATGCATCAAACTAAGGTGAGGTTGATTTCTACACATTTAAATTTACATATGGATAATTTTTCAAATGTATCAAAATATTTTGAATTCATTTTCATTATTTTGAGTATGTAACATATGTTTTTTCTAAAATATAATTTTAAATGGAAACATAAACTTTTATTCAAACCAATAAAATATTTTGTCATTTTTCTGTGATCCTACGTCATACACCTCAAAAAAGTATTGTGAATTATTTTCTTAAATTATTTAGATACTATGAGAATGTTTTCTTGATTTTTAGTGGGTGACATACTTTTTGAACTAAAAATTATATTTTAAACTCATAATAGACACTTTGAGTTATTCCGAGTACACCGTGCATCATATTGAGGTGCGACTAATAACTACATGTGAAATCATACTTATAAATCATTTTAATTTTTTTAAAACAATATGAATGTGTTTTCCCATTTCTGAGTATGTCACTTATCTTATTTATATTAATTAATATCAAATTTAAATAAAATGACAAACTTGGAGTCATACCAGACACACAGTGTGTCAGATTTAGGTGCGACCAATTTTAACACATCATAAAATAAATTTTGAATCATTTTTCTAAAGTAAAATAACAATATGAATTATTTTTCGTAGTTTTGATAATTTCACATATCTTTAAAAAAACTAATGTCCATTTTAAATAAAAGGCCACACTTAGAGTTATACAGGTAACATCATGCATTAGATTGAGGCGTGATTGATTCTTACATGATAAAAATGAATTATAGATCACTATACCACAGTATAAAGACATTTTAAATGTGTTTTCTTAATTTCAAGTATTTTAGTTGTATTTTTTAATAAAATGTCGTTCTAAACTAGAAAAAATTACTTCGACTCATACCAGTCACATCATCTGTTGGTTTTATGTGAGAGAAATTCCTACATTCACTACGGGAAAAATGGGTATTTGCGACGGGTTATTTGCGACGGGGATAAATCCCGTCGCAAATAGCCCCGTTAAAATTTATTTGCGACGGGGGTATTAGCCTGTCACAAATAAGTAGTCTTTTGCGACGGGTTAGCGATCCCCGTCGCAAACGAATTGGCGCGCTTTGCGCGCCAAATCGCGGGAAACGTATTTGCGACGGGCGGTTATTTCCCGTCGCAAATAACCGGCGGCGGTAAAAGGTATTTGCGACGGAAATATACCCCCGTCGCAAATAGTATGTCGGCAGGTTATTATTTGCGACGGGACCCGTCGCAAATAACTATTTAACCATTGACCGTAATAAATGATGGCTAAGGTATTTGCGAAAGGTACCGTCGCAAATAATATTATTTGCGACGGGATACCCGTCGTAAATGGACCCGTCACAAATAATCTAACCTATAAAAACCCCTATCTGTTTTTTTCAATTTATTCTCAAACTCCATCTTCTACTTCTCTCAAAATTCTATTTCTAGAGTTCAGCGTTTGTTAAGTTTAATTTTTTTCTCCGGAGTTGATATTGAAGTTTTCAAGAACGGTCAGAGATCAACCTCAGATCAATTTTAAAGGTATTTATGTTCATTTTAATTTAATATTTATTTTAAATTTTTTATTAGTTTCAATTATTCTTAATTAGTTGTAATTTAATTATGTTTACATTGTTTTGTTACTTAATAAATTTAAATTATTAGTATTGTTCATAGTTAATGGTAATTAGGAATAATTAGTAATAATTTTCAATAATTAAAAATAAATGCTAATAATTAGTAATAAATACCAATAATTAGGAATAATAACATTATTACATTATTAGTATATTTTATTATTAATATTAAAATATTATAATTTTTTATATTATATACAATTCTCCTTTCATCTGTGTGTTTTCTATCTCCACATGTAATATTTGTATGCGGAGACAGAAAACACACAGATTAAAGGAGAATTGTATATAATATAGAAAATTATATTATTTTAATATTAATAATAAAATATACTAATAATGTTATTATTCCTAATTATTGGTAATTATACCTAATTATTGGTAATTATTCGTATAATTACCAATAATTAGGAATAATTACCAATAATTAGCAATAATTAGGAATAATTAGTAATAATTAGTAATAATTACCAATAATTACCAATAATTAGCAATAATTAGGAATAATTAGTAATAATTAGTAATAATTACCAATAATTGTCAATAATTATCAATAATTAGTAATAATTAGTAATAATTAGTAATAATTAGTAATAATTACTAATAATTACCCCTAATTAGTAATAATTAGTAATAATTAGGAATAATTACCAATAATTAGTAAAAATTAGTAAAAATTAGTAAAAATTAGTAATAATTATGAATAATTAGTAATAATTACCAATATTTATAATAATTACCAATAATTATCAATAATTACCCATAATTACCAATAATTAGGAATAATTACCAATAATTAGGAATAATTACCAATAATTAGGAATAATTATCAATAATTAGTAATAATTCGGAATAACTACCAATAATTAGTAATAATTACAAATAATTAGTAATAATTAGTAATAATTACCAATAATTAGTAATAATTAGTAATAATTAGTAATAATTAACAGTAATTAGTAATAATTAGTAATAATTAGCAATAATTACCAATAATTAGTAATAATTAGTAGTAATTAGTAATAATTACTAATAATTAATAATAATTACCAATAATTAGGAATAATTACCAATAATTAGGAATAATTACCAATACCTAGTAATAATTACTAATAATTAGGAATAATTACCAATAATTAGTAATAATTAGTAATAATTACCAATAATTAGTAATAATTACTAATAATTACCAATAATTACCGATAATTACCAATAATTAGAAATAATTACCAATAATTAGTAATAATTAGTAATAATTACCAATAATTACCCATAATTACCAATAATTACAATAATTACCATTAATTACCAATAATTACCGATAATTAGTAATAATTAGTAATAATTAGGAATAATTACAAATAATTAGTAATAATTAGTAATAATTACCAATTATTAGTAATAATTAGTAATAATTACCAATAATTACCAATAATTACCAATAATTACCGATAATTACCAATAGTTAGGAATAATTACCAATGATTAGGAATAATTACCAATAATTACCAATAATGAGTAATAATTACCAATAATTAGTAATAATTACCAATAATTACGAATAATTACAGAGAATTAGTAATAATTACCGATAATTAGTAATAATTACCGATAATTAGGAATAATTACCAATAATTAGTAATAATTAGTAATAATTACCAATAATTAGTAATAATTACCAATAATTAGTAATAATTACCAATAATTAACCATAATTACCGATAATTACCAATAATTTGGAATAATTACCAATAATTAGGAATAATTACTCATAATTAGAAATAATTACCAATAATTACCAATAATTAGTAATAATTACCAATAATTAGTAATAATTACCAATAATTACCAATAATTACCGATAATTAGTAATAATTAGTAATAATTAGAAATAATTACCAATAATTAGTAATAAATAGTAATAATTACCAATAATTAGTAATAATTACCAATAATTAGTAATAATTATCAATAACTACCAATAATTACCGATAATTACCAATAATTAGAAATAATTACAAATAATTAGGAATAATTACCAATAATTAGGAATAATTACCAATAATTAGTAATAATTAGTAATAATTAGGAATAATTACCAATAATTAGTAATAATTAGTAATAATTACCGATAATTAGTAATAATTAGTAATAATTACCAATAATTAGTAATAATTAGTAATAATTAGTAATAATTACCAATAATTAATAATAATTAGTAATAATTAGTATTAATTACCAATAATTAGTAATAATTACCAATAATTAGTAATAATTACCAATAATTAGGAATAATTACCAATAATTACCAATAATTATCGATAATTGGTAATAATTAGTAATAATTAGGAATAATTACCAATAATTAGGAATAATTTCCAATAATTACCAATAATTAGTAATAATTACTAATAATTAGGAATAATTACCAATAATTACTAATAATTACCGATAATTAGTAATAATTAAAACTAATTTGGAATAATTACCAATAATTAGTAATAATTAGTAATAATTACCAATAATTAGTAATAATTACCAATAATTACCAATAATTACTGATAATTACCAATAATTAGGAATAATTACCAATAATTAGGAATAATTACCAATAATTAGGAATAATTACCAATAATTAGTAACAATTAGTAATAATTAGGAATAATTACCAATAACTAGTAATAATTAGAAATAATTACCAATAATTAGTAATAATTAGTAATAATTAGTAATAATTACCAATAATTAGTAATAATTAGTAATAATTAGTAATAATTACCAATAATTAGTAATAATTACCAATAATTAGTAATAATTAACAATAATTAGGAATAATTACCAATACTTACCAATAATTACCAATAATTAGTAATAATTAGTAATAATTAGGAATAATTACCAATAATTAGTAATAATTAGTAATAATTACCAATAATTAGTAATAATTAGTACTAATTAGTAATAATTACCAATAGTTAGTAATAATTAGTAATAATTATTAATAATTACCAATAATTAGTAATAATTAGTAATAATTAGTAATAATTAGTAATAATTACCAATAATTAGTAATAATTACCAATAATTAGTAATAATTACCAATAATTAGCAATAATTACCGATAATACCAATAATTAGGAATAATTACCAATAATTAAGAATAATTACCAATAATTAGGAATAATTACCAATAATTAGGAATAATTACCAATAATTAGGAATAATTAACAATAATATTAGTCCTATGAAAATAATAAAAAATTTATATAATATTAAAATTATCAATATTTGTAATAGGTTTTGCTTTATCCTCAACATATTCAATTCGTAAAGGGTCAACTTTTAGGTCTATCTCAATAAAAAGTTTGCGTCAGTCGTGTATGATGTAAACTCTATAATTATCCTTTCTTGAGTGTTTTTTCTAAAAAAAATTTCAAAACCAGTAATGCTTTTATATTTTATAGAAAAATATGGAACAACGAGGTCGTCAACAATCATTATTAGGTGACCGCATATGGATAAATCAATGTAGAATTCCAAACGGTTCTGGTTTAAATCCAATATATGTAGAGGGTGTGGAGACTTTTTTATCATTTACGGCATCAAATCCAGAATTTGTTTCAGAAGGCAAAATAAAATGCCCTTGTAGAAAATGTGCATTGAGAACGTTTGACACGTTTGACAAAGTGGGGGGACATCTCTTGCGTTTTGGTTTTCAACCAGATTATGTTTTTTGGTATCAACACGGTGAACGCAGTTCTAGAGCAGGTGATACCAACTTGATTCTGGATCCATCCCGGTTTCAAGATTTAGTACATGATGTTGCAGGTTCATCTGTTCAACATACAGAAACTCTGGTTGATATAGCTTCAAATCTTGAGTTGGCACCGTCTGAATTTTATGAGTTGTTGAGGTCTGCTGAGGATGCATTATATCCTGGCAGCAAGATGAGCAAATTAGAAGCAGTTGCAAATTTTATGGCTATCAAATCAGATAACAGAATGTCAAAAACCTGTTTTGACCAGATATTTTCTTTGCTTAAAACACTGTTACCCGAAGGAAATGTTTTGCCTGTAAATTACTATGAGAGAAAGAGGCTCGTTCGAAATGTGGGACTTACTTTTCAGAAGATTCATGCATGTTCAAATGACTGCATTTTATATTCTGGGGAAAATGAGTCGTTGGATAGTTGTCCCACATTTGGGCAACTGAGATATAAAGAAGGACAACATGGGAAGTCTAGTTTGATTCCTGTAAAACAGTTGAGATATTTTCCGCTTACATCCAGACTTCAACGTTTATTCATGTCTAAGAATACAGCGACAATGATGTCATGGCATAAAGAGAATATTTCAACCGATAAAATCTTGAATCATTCAGCCGATGGTGATTCATGGAAACATTTTGATAGAGTGCATCCATCCTTTGCTTTAGAAGCTAAAAATGTTCGACTGGGCCTTTCCACTGATGGTTTCTGTCCGTTCGGATCTTATGGTAGTCAATATTCATGATGGCCTGTTTTTTTAACTCCGTACAATTTACCTTCATGGATGCTGATGAAGGTGCCATATATATTTTTGACTTTACTAATTCCAGGGCATCTAAAGAAAAATATTGATGTTTATTTGAAACCATTGATTGATGAATTAAGTTTTTTGTGGAGTACTAGTGTCAGTACATATGATATTGCAACGAAACAGAATTTCATACTGAGAGCAGCATTGATGTGGACAATTAGTGACTTCTCGGCTTATGGGATGTTATCTGGCTGGAGTACACATGGTCAGAAATCATGTCCTTACTGTATGGGAGAGAACAAAGAATTTATGCTCATTCATGGAAAGAAACCTTATTATTTTGACTGTCATCGCAGATTTCTTCCAGCTGATCATCCTTTTCGCAGAAACAGATCTCATTTCAGAAAAGGAAAGTTGAAAGGGATGGACCTCGAAAAATTCTATCAGGTTCGGAGTTAAAATCAGTTGTATTTTCATTACCTCCCATCACTTTTGGTCCCACAATAAACCAACAGAATATTTTTGGTTTTGGGAAAGAACACAATTGGATTAAACGTAGCATATTTTGGGATTTTCCATATTGGTCTGATTTGTTGGTCCGACACATGTTCGATGTCATGCATATTGAGAAGAACTATTTTGATAATTTGTTTCATACAGTTTTGGATACGCCAGGAAAGAGCAAAGACAATGTAAATGCACGTTTAGATCTTGCCCAAATTTGCAGGCGTCCAGAATTGGAACTGTTTGAGGATGTCAGAACAGAAAGGTTACTGAAACCAAAAGCAGCTTATACACTGTCTAAAGAAAACCGTTTATTATTTTGTCAGTGGATTGCAGATTTGAGACTTCCAGATGGTTGTGCTTCCAATTTGGGTAGATGTGTAAAGAATGGTCATATTACTGGATTAAAAAGTCATGATTGTCATGTTATAATGGAAAGACTTCTACCCATTGGATTAAGAGGTCTGTTGAATTATGTGATTTGGGATTCCACAACAGACATGTCTCATTTTTTTTGGGAAATTTGTGCAGCTACAGCAGATTATGATGCTCTAGGCAAACTTGAAAAAGAAGTTGTTGTAATTATATGTAAACTGGAAAAAATATTTTCGCCGTCTTTCTTCGACTCAATGGAACATTTGATGTTACATTTTCCATATGAAACCAAATGTGGTGGTCCAGTACAGTTTCGATGGATGTACCCATTTGAAAGATGCATGCAAAAATTGAAAATAAAAGTACGTAACAAAGCATCTGTTGAAGGATCTATTGCAGAAGCTTATTTTCAAGAGGAAATATCTTTTTTCTGCTCCCATTATTTTGAATCTGAGTATCCTTCAAAACACAACCGATTGGGACGGAACGAGAGGAATATTGATGAAATCGACAATCAACTATCTATTTTCATCCAGCCAGAGCTTGGTTTTGGTGGAGTTTATGAACGCTGGCTTTCAGATGATGAACATCATAGAGCTCATATGTATGTTCTGCTCAACTATGAAGAGATGACATCAGTTTTACTGTAAGTGTTTATATCACTTATTCTATCATTTATGTTACAATAAATAACTTTGGTTTTTATAGGTTGTATGATAATCATATCAAGAAAAAAATTCCACAAATTACAGCAGCTTCTCTCGAAGAACGTCGACTGAAATATTTCTCTCAGTGGTTTCAAAAACTGGTAACCTAAATTCTTTATCTTTTAGGAACTCATTCAATGTATAGTTTACTATATTGATAATTATTTCACAAATTTTCAGGTGTCTCGACATGCTGATAAAATTGACAAACGACTGTGTATATTGAGTAACCCACCTTCCAAACTTGTTAAAACTTATAATGCATATGTGGTGAATGGATTTCGATTTCACACACATGCATATGGGCAATCGAAAAAAACAATGAACAGTGGAGTTAGCTTGAGAGGATCTCATCATCGAGAAAATGAAGTTGACTTTTATGGCATACTTGATGAAATCATTGAACTCTGTTATCTTGGACAACATTACATAACCATGTTCAAATGTCGGTGGTTGGATACAGAGAGAGGTGTGCGTGTTCATCCGACTCATGGAATCATCGATATTAAATGTAAAAGTGTTCTCGCAGTAAATGAACCATTCTTATTGGCTCAACAGGCACATCAAGTTTATTACACAAAGTACTGTGCTAAATCAAAAGACATGACTGATTGGTGGAGTGTAATAAAAATAAAAATTCGATACAATCAGTTTAGTCAAAGTGAATGTGCTTTCACTGATGTGCAATGAATTGAAGTTTTTCAAGAGAGTACTCAAAATCAATCTTTTTTAAAAAGATACATGAGTATCGATGACTACACCCCACATTTAAGAGTTGGTGATGATGATGATGTTAATGATGTCACAAATGAATTTGAAATGGTAAGAGATGAAGCAACTGTAACTCGAATGGATATCGATGATATTGAGGAGGAATATGAAGATGACATTGAAATATATGAAGATGATGATGAAGATGAACACTGATAGAATTCCATGGTATTTATATACAATCATAATATGTATATATGTATATATAATAGTAATTATCAATTATTTGCTAACAACATTAACATTTTCTGTTTCAGATGGACGATGCCACATTTTGTGAGTTGGCGGATGCTGACCTGCCTTTCGATGCGGATGAGTTTCTAGCAGATGACCCTCATCCTGCAGGCGCTCCAGGGAGTACGCGGAGGGGGCGCGGTCTTGCATGATTGATGATTCCTGACCCCATCCCCGAGCGACGTCCACGTCTTGGGTTTGATCCATGCACACAGATGTGTGATAACATGTGTGATAATCTGTGGATTTGACTAAGATTTCATTAATCTATTCACATAATAAATGTTTATTATTTTTACAGTTTTCTGCATATAGCAGTCAGACAGGGCAGCGCTATTTTGCGCAACTATTTCTCTCAGCCATGGACCACATGGGAGCATATACCCAATGATGTGCAGCAGGCCATGTTCGGCCATTGGTTGGTACGTACGTAAATAAATAATTTTTATTTTGAAAATTATTTCATTTCTAACTTGATATTTTGATTTATTTGTAGGGTTTATGGTATCCGATTGAGGATACAATGCGTGACGCCATCCACAAGGCATAGGAGGTGTCCATGTGTGATCGCTTTCGTCAGTTTTTGCACAATTTAAGAAAAGCTGCCACGAAGAAAGTAGGAGTGTCAGATTTTGACGAGTCATGTAGAGCACACCGACCAGAGTACATTTCATCCCATTTATGGGATGGATTATGTGCATACTGGTTGAGTGGTGCCTTTTAGAGGAGATCATCGGTGGGGAGGCAGAATCGGGGGAGACAGGAGGTGACTGATCGAGCTGGGAGTCATTCTTTCAGTACTCATAGACAGGATCTGGTACGTACATTATTTATAAATATTTTATATAACTATAAATATTAACAGTTTATGTTTTATTCTTATAGGCTGTCGAGCACCCCGATATTACAGAGTACGACGTATATCAGAAGATGTATAGTGATCCTGCTACTGGGGAGCTCAGAGGTGATTGTCAGCATCACATCGTGGTCATTATTATTTGTTTTCAATTTTAAAAATTAACTGCATATAATATATTCACAATTTTAATTTTAAATTGAAACTACAGGAGTCATATGAGGCCGCAGCATCACAGACCCGGCCTGAGAGTCAGGTCGAGTCATCAGATCAGACCACTGGCCATTAGTTTGATGAGGCGGCATGGATACAGGCCACCCAGTATGCCTTCAAGAAGGGCCGGGTAGTTGGTATTAGCTCTCGAATGACTCCTGGAGATTATTATGGCAGTGTTGCGATGTCGGCGTCCAGCTCGAGAGGAGCTCGTGCATCTTCTTCTGCTACACAATATGAGGATCAGTTGCGATCTCAGACTACACTGATAGAGAGTCTCCGACAGGAGCAGGAGCAGATGCGTCAGTAGCAGTAGCAGCATGAGGAGGAGCGTCGACGCCAGCATCAGTTGTACGAGGAGCAGATGAGTCGGTGGCAGCAGCAGCACCAGGAGCAGATAGAGCACATGCGCCGACTCAGTCATGCTTTAGGGATGGAGTTTTCTTCCACCGGCATCTGCAGATCCCCCTCCCCCCTCCTTCAGATTAGAGTTTGTTTTTATGTTATAAAGTTTGTAAAATCAAATATGAATTTTTTTCTATTCGTAGTTTCTGTCTCATTATAAAATATTAATATGAATAATAATATTATTTATATTTTATAATATTAAATTTTATATATATATTAAAATTTTATAATATTATAATTTAATTATATTTTTTTGTAATATTTGAATTATTTTAATATTTGAATGTAAAATAATTCTATTATTTTTATATTAATTAAAATAACTTATTAATATTTTTTTTATTTATGAATTATAATTCTAATATTATTATATTAATTAAATCATTTATTAATATTCTATTATTTTTTATTTTTGAATTATAATTCTATTATTATTATATTAATTAAAATAATGTATTAATAATTTATTATTTTTATTTGTGAATTATAAATCTCTTATTATATTAATTAAAATCATTTATTAATATTTTATTATTTTTTATTTTTGAATTATAATTGGATTATTATTATATTAATTAAAATATTTTTTTAATAATTTTTTTTTATTTTTTTATAGTATTTGCGACGGGATACTATGCCCATCGCAAATATTATTATTATTATATTCATTAAAATAATTTAATAATAGTTATTTATTTTTTTTCTAAAAAATAGTATTTACGACGGGGCCCATCGCAACAAGTATTTGCGACGGGCCCTGTCGCAAATACATGTTGCGAGGGGCCCCGTCGCAATTACTCTTTTAAAAGTTTTTACAAAAAATAAGGAGTATAATTTTCGACGGGAAGTATCCCCGTTGCAACTACTAGATTTAGCGATGGGCCCGTCGCAAATAGTTGTTGTTGCGACGGCGTTTTCCGCAACGGGCGATTTGCAACGGGCCCCCGTCGCAAAAAGCCATTTGCGACGGGATCCCATTGCAAATCGCCGGTCGCAAATACCTGTTTTTCTAGTAGTGATTACTCAAATGAATTATAAATCAATTTACATATTTATCAAGACAATATGTGGTCATTTTTTTGGTTTTTAGTGATTGAAACTTTCTAAACTAAACTTTAATTTTTAAAAATATAATAAAATCTTTGAGTAATATCAAGAACATATTCTGTTATACTGATGTGCGATTAATGCCAATAATTCCAAAATGATATATGGATCATTTTACTAAAGTATCAATACAATTTGAATGTTTTTTTATGGTTTTGGAGTATGTCACTTGTCTTTTTTGCTAAAATTTATGTCAATTTTAAAATAGAATTCACACATGGAGTCATACCAGTCATAACATGCACTAAATTGTAGTGGATGCAATTCCTACATGTCTTAATGACTTATAAATCGTTTTAATAAATTATAAAATCAATCTGAATGTATTTTCTTTGTTTTGAGTTTTTCAATTGTGTTTTTTCTAAAATTAATGTAAAATTTAAATATAAAGACACACTTTGAGTCATACTTGTCACATTAAGTATCCGAGTGATGTTTTATTGTTTCATACACTTCAAAAATGAAATATTTATCATTTATGAAAATAATAAAAAGAATATGAATGTTTTTGATTATTTTTTAGAATGTGATGTGTGTTTTTTGTACTAAAATCTAAATCATAAACTAAAAATATATTGTTAGAGTCATACCAAGCACACTGGGATTCATATTAAGGTGTGAATGAAATTGTATATGATTTGTGGGTTTTTAAGTGTCTAAAATAATATAGAAAATAAATAAAATGTTATCTCTTTTGTTTCCTTTTATAGACTATTGAATGCAAAATAAGATTTCTTAAAAGATTTATGAAAAAGTTAAATAATTTTTCTATAAAAATGATAATGAAATTACCTTAAAAATTGTAGATGAAATAGATATAAAAATTACTTAATAATTCATAGGAATTATCCTTTTCACTCTATTTGTTTACATTCTTGACCCATTTCCTTGATGTCATTATCTTATTTACATCTTGAATGTCAAATCTCTCACAGTCATGAGTATCTTGAAACGAACCAGCAAGCTCGATTAAAAGTATCTACCTATATAAGAAAACAATTTGTATGTTATTAAAACTGCATAGAAACAAATTAATAATAAATATGAGGTAATAAATTAATATAATTTCAATCATAAAATGAAACCACATTATTTGAGGCATAAAATGTACACAATATATTGGATTGAGGTTTGGTTGATACCTATATGTCAAAAATATCTGCGACATCCTTGTATTAAATTATCAAACCAAAAAATATGATAAATGTAGGTCACACATGTGTCTAATTGATGTGTGGTCAATTACTATAGGTGAGAAATGAAATATGTATCATTGTCATAATGTTTGGAAAAAATATGAGCTCATTTTCTTGTTTTTGATCATTTGAGAACTGATTTCTACTAAAATGATTTTTTTTAATCAAAACACATATTTCTAGTCATACCAACAACATAGGGTATCAGATTGACATGAAATGGAATCTTACAAATTAAAAATTAATTGATTATTATTTTTCTAAAGTTTGAATGTAATCCGGGATTATGTTTATGGTTTTGACTATTTGTTGTATTTTTTAATCTAAAATTACTATTTTGAATGGAAAATAAAAAATTTAATTCATAATGGCCACATGATGTTTTATATTGGAAAGTGGTCAATTACTACATGCCGTAAATGACTTATGGGACATTTTTCTAATGATTGAATACAATCCGAGCTCATTTTCTCAATTTTGAGCTTTTGAATTTTGTTTTAAACTAATATAGAAATTTAACAGAATAAGAATTAAAATTAAAATGAAATTAACTTAAATAATTTATAAAAGGATGATAAAATTAAATAAATATGTATTAGGATGCCGCCTCTTTGTGATACACGTATATATTCTGACACCATGTTTCTAAACCATTCATTTTTTTTAAAATTGATTTTCTCTATTATACTAGTCCTTGAGAAAAAGAAAAAATTAATATATAAGAATTATGATACTAATTCTTCACATCAAAAATATATTTATATAGTCATGTCTATCACTTTATCAGAAAAGTTTCATGTAATCACCCGAATTTTATGTCGGTAAATGTTCTAACACTATGTTCGCTATCCATTCATCTATAAAAAATTATTTCTTGTTTTTAAAATAAATGTGGTCAACAATATTTTTAGGACTAAAAAAATATTTAAATAAATATTTAGGATGTAATTTTAATGAAATTTTAATTACCTTCAATAATTACCTGTGTGAGGATGCTGGTCTTTTCACATTTTAGAATATCATTAAGAAATTTTTAAACATAGTATCCATAATTATTTTCATTATCATTCATAAACAAATATAAAAACCATAGCAAAAATATTAAATTTGTATTGATTTTTTACATTTAAATCTCTCTATATATACCATAATCTATTTAAATTTTGTTAATCCATAGGTTTTTTATATTCACTCGCCAAATTCATGCCATGATTTAGTTTATATTTAGTGCAAACCCTATTATAAAAAAATTACGGTTAAAACAGAGGGTAAAACATATAATTCTATGTTTATCTATAATAGTTTTAATTTACTTTATTAAAAATTCATTATACACATAATGTGGGGTTGGTTTTCTGGAGATCATGCATTGATTACAAATAATAAATATTTGGGGTATACATATTTAGTATGATTAGTATCACGTTCTTCCTAAGAAATAAATAAAATTATAGAAATATATTTTATACTAATATATTTTAGAGTTCACCCCACACATTATAGGGGTTAAAATTAGTGTGTTTCCTTCAATTTTTTTCAAACAAAATTTTTATCTCATCTTTTGGTTTTATCATTTTTGTTCGTCTCCAAATATGTTTCTTTCCTAGATATGATATTGTGCTTAATGAATCTAAATCATTATTTTCGTGGTTTTCCTTTTATATAGTAGTAATATTAAATCCTTTCGAAAATATGAATAGTTATTATCATTAATGAAGATATTAGATAATTATTTTCATATTCATTTTAGGAAAATGATGTTTATGTGTGTATTTACAATAGATACCCCCAACCATTCAGACATAATAATTTTGTTTATTCTCATGAGAACAACTATATCTGTAACAAAACATAGAAATATTTCTTCTTAATATAAAATTTATGACATAATTTCATCTTTAAATGTGGTATCATTAAGATTTTTTAAAGATACAAAATCGTGCAACAGAATTGGTAGGTATACGACACTCCTAGAATGTACTATTGATTTCAAGGCTGATTTACTAGATTATATTTATTTGACCATTTTTATCCTTATCACTTTATCCATTTCTAATTCCATACCTCTCATCAGAACCTTTTTTGTTAAATATAATAGGGTTTTCAAAATATTATTTTTTGAAGACATGCCTAATGCATCTTTATAATAATTTGATGGTCATGCTAAAAATATTCCAACTGAATCATTAACCAATGTAATGTCAGAATCATTAGGAATAATAATTTACTCACCAGTCATATATTATGCTACATGAACCCCCATTCTAATGAGATATTTTGGTATTTCTTTATTATGTGGCTTTTATGGTCTTCAATCCCCATGGATCGAAGATTTGCATGTTTTTAAAGACCAAGGTTGTTGGTGGAGGTTCAAAGGAAGTCTATAGGGGATCAACTACAAGATGGTGGAAGTGGGAAGTATTTCACATTATTAAATGTTAAATAATTGGAATTGGGTTTCATGTCAAGTAATATACCGTGGTATGAAAAATAAATAAAGTATAGATGAGAAATATTTTTAGTGAAAATGAATTCATAGGAGAACATGACATGAAAGGGGATTACATTCCATTTAGATACTCAATATAGTTCAAATTTTAGTATTTTCATCCAATCGGGTATGTGAAACCCTATGACTGAAGTGACTCCCTTTAAATACAAGGTGACCTGATGAAACCACTTTGATTTGTTGGGGATTCATGCAACATGTTCTGATTCCTAACATCCCTCCTTTGATCCGTTGTGATCCATATTTGATATGAGGTATGTTTTACCTCAGTTTTTGTGGGTTCCTCAATAAATTTAGTACCTTTTCTATTTTCTATGTGATGGTACTTGATGTTCATATTTCTAATGGAGTTATCTAATTTTTTGGCTGATGTAGTTGTGCCATAAAATCCTCAGGTGGATGAATTTGTTGTGATATTGGTGATTTGGATGCATTGTGTGGTCTATAATCATGCATAGAATATAGATAACATTTTGAGGTAGTGGATTCATTTATTTTCTATTTATTTACATGAAATCATAGAGTTTTCATGATTTAGAATTTGTTTCATAATGAAATTAACATAATAATTACTTCAATAGGGTTAAATAATTTGTATCGATGGCATGAAGATGTTGTTTTTTATACCTTGATAATGGGATGCCCCATGATTTTATAGATAGTGTGATATCTATTCGTTTCTTTGTTAATCATATTGTTCATGAGGGTAATTAGTAATGAATATAAACATAGAAATAATTGATAATTAATTGGATAAAAATAGGCATGTTTAATGAATCTAGTTTTTGTTTCATTTTGGTGATAATCAAATTAATGCAAGTGTGCATGATTAATTGAATTGGTTAATAAGACAAACACATGTTAGTTCATGTTGATAAAGGAATTGAAGGCATGTAATATTAATTTTTATGTAATCTTTCATAGCTTTTTTCTTAGGTTCCCATAGTTCGAATGTGTGAATAATGAGTTAGTTAATTCAAGATGGAATATGAACCAGGTGTGTGGTAATAGATAATTCCTTTTAGGGATTTGGTTTCCATATTTCTTGTGAAGGAAAAATACACAGTGCTTCGGATCCATGAGATCTTGTGGTGTGTAAAAGATAGTTGCCCTATTTTAAACCCAAGAGCCTGTTTGTTTCTCGGTTTCCAGCTACTTGTGATGTGATCCTAGGTTGGATGAGAATTGAGAGATTTTATGGTTTATGGGGTAATGTGGCCAGAATGTGACGTGAGTCTGAGATGGATGAGCATGAATGTATATTGTGGTTTGAGGGGTGGAGAGTCCACTGTTTTCAGTAGTAGTTGACACTTTTTATGACATGAACCATTAGGATATGTATGTGGGTGTCAGGGAGGAAATTAGAGATGAGAAAATAGGTCTAATATGGGATTCACTATCTATATAAAATATGGATTATTGTTTGAATATTTTTGTTGGATAATGGCCATGTTTTTTGTTTATCTGATTTGCATTCCATAATACTTCAAGATGGTGGATGTTCTTGGTTATATATGTTTTTGGGTATCTTAGCATGTTTTACTAGAATACCAAGTAATATAGGAAGTTATAATGTTAATAAAGGAATAAATTTTTATTCCATGGGGTTGGTTCTTTCTGGGATTGATTTTGGAATGTTACTGTAATGCTAATGTAATGTAATGTAGAAAATGATAATGGTTAACAAATTGTTAAAGAATTAATTAACGTAAACTGGACCTGATGAAAATGGATAAAGTAATTTAATGTAGCTCTTCAAATGGATGTGTGCTTATAGGATATCTGGTATTTGTAGTGAAAGATGATAGTCTGAGAGACATTAGCTGCAGTTGCTTATGGGACTAGGTTATCCCATTGTATGGTTGTGAGTTATATTATATAATTTACCTTTTCTATTTCTATAAGCTAATCCACCCTGTCGTTTTGGGAAAATGGAACCCTGGGGATTCTGAGCGTTGGGGGGGGGGGGTTCCCCAACATCTCGGTGGGAGGATAGATGGATAACTCTCTCATTTAGACATGCTCTATTCTCTAGGTAGTTACTTTTCCTAGTACAAAAAATGGTTAGTTTTTCCCATATCTGTGTATAGAGGGATGTAATGGATTGTGGTTATTTCACATGCATTTATTGTTGATATACTTTCTTAAATAATAATTTAGTTATAATGTGTATATGTAGTGATGGCTTGAGGGTCCTTACTCGGTGTATAGTCTGTGATGGCTTGAGGCATAATACCCCATGTATAATACACATTATGTAGGATATGGTGGCTCTCAAAAACAACCTGGTTGCTTTGGTTACATGGATGTTGTGGTGTGATTCACGAGGTATATGTTCTGGTGCTTCAACCAGGTGTATGTAGGGTAACCTTTTTTAAGAGAGATTCTCAAGACGTGTGATGTTGGGGAAAAGTGAAAAAATAGTGGGGAATTGGTAGTGGGGTACCACTAATATTCATTCTTATATTTTATTTACTTGTATGTAATTCTTGGTGGGAGATTCCATGGTGAGGCTGGGAATATAGTATACATTTATTGGTGATGGGTTAGCTTCACTTGTTCTTCACTGTTCTTTAGCATACATTCCTCACCTTTTTTAACAGTAGATCCTGGGAGGATCCTATAGACTATACTATTATACTAAACCTATGTATATATATACATTTTTTAAATTCATTTGGAGTAGTTTGGAGATCAGGCTAGTTTCTACTAGCTTTGTGGTTTGGTAGGAGCTATTTCAGGGTCATGGTCACTGCCATATTTACCTTCTTTTTCTACTTGTTGTTTTCCATTCAGTTGTAGTAGTTCTTTCTTGACCTTAATTATGTTTACTTGATTTTTATTTTATTTTTAAGTTTGAGATAGAGTGTTTTGGTGTATTTCTAATCTCTCTCATCCACATGTGTTCTCATAGAGTGTAATTCATCCCATATTTGTGTTTACTATACCTTCGGAGGTAGTTGCCAACCTGGGGATTACTGGTGGAGGGACTAGGTGTCAATATCTCTCTTATCCCATTATAGGATTAAGATAGGTATACCTTGAGGGGGTGGGGTTGTGATAGAGTGGTATCATATCTCTGGTTTAGGGATAAGAATGTTTTTGGAGTTAGGCACACGTAAGGTAGCATAGGTTTGTATGGAAACAATGTTAGCTATGTTTAGTGAGTGTTGTACAAAAGTAGACCGGTGGAGACTTGGGTATTTTAGGTCCCCTTCGGTTTGGTGTATGGACCTTTAATCTCATAGTGGATACTAAATGGGTTGATTTTGGATGCAGGGTAGATACCTAGGAAAGGATCATGACTCATTATTCCTTGTGTATGTGTTTTAACAGGTAGACCATGGGATAGGTAAACCAAAAATGACTAAATTAAAACAATAAATTAATGTAAAATCCTTTCATAGTCTAGGTTGATGGGATCTAACCATTTTTTCTTTTTTAGGATTGAATATATGTCAATTACCTCTTCAGGTTCACATAGATGATGTTTAGAAAATTGTAACAGAAGACTGCCAAAGATTATTGGTCAACCAGGATGAAATATAGAGGAGGACACTCCAAGAGTTTTGGCACTAGAGAGTGAAGAGGTTTGAGGAATCCGTTTTAGATACTATCTCAAAATAGTGGTTGATGGTGGTTGGGATGGATTTATGTTCGATCTGTGTTCGAAAGGATCCCGAAGTTTCCATGTATTTAAAGATTCGTTGTGGGAGAGTGAGGTAGTGGTGGTTATTTTTCCTCAAAGATCGTGAGGAGTCAGCAGTCTTGTTGGAGGAGTTCTGAGACCATTTTAGAGAATGATTTATTTATTCAACTATAATGGATTTTTTTCACCAGTATCTACTTATCCTTTGGTTGGGGAGATCCAATTTTCAAGAGTTTGGTATCTATTTTATGAACCTTCTGTAATATGATTCAGACATATTTCTAGATAAGGAGGCATGGACGAGGCATTTTGAGGAGGATTTCTATCCATAGATCCCATTCCAGGTCAACCATTTTATGATGAAGACATAATGAGGTGCTTGAAAGATCATAGGTCATCCAGATGAAATTATCAATAACAAGATTATCCTGAGATGGGAGTCTTTCGGATTCCTTACGAAGTAGAGGTGTGATATGGGGTTCTTAATTATGGGGACAGAAGAGATTCCGATCAGCTGGGTGCAGGTCCCAGTTCTTAATATCTTGTTTCTTTAGGGGAAATGAAACTTTGTCCTATGTCCGATGCATGTTTTTATTATAGAGAATGTGGTCATAATTGGTGAGAGTTACCCAACATTCTGAGAAGTGATTTTTTCATGTTCATTAACTTCATATTTCTCTGTTGATGTAGTTCCAGCTGAGGCGAAAAAAACAAGATACGATAGTTTACGATTTACAATGAGTAGTTAGGGAAGGAAGAGGATAGAATCATGATTCTTCCCATCATTAGAGAGTATATAATGGTGGTGGTGTTGGTTTTTAGCATGGAAAGATAGTTCATAGAGAAGGTTTTGTTTAGCTTCATGCTTTAGTGTTGGTACTAAGAGAGCCAGTCATCATTCTAGGTATTCATTTCTTGTTTTCTACTTGGGTGAATTCCATGATTGATCTAGGAGAAACAAACTCCTTCATATTATCTACCCTTTTTCATGCTTTGGGACATAAGGTAGAGAGACATATAGTTCCCTTGGCTTTGACTATGCAAGTTAGAGGTTGAGCTGACTTGTTTGATGTGGGTAAGGAATGATAGATATTACTGGGGTAACAATAATCTTTAGAAGATTTCCTATATTTATGGATACATCCTTTTACATTATCCATATAAAGGATTGGTTGTATTCCGGGTAGGTTATCATGGATTGATTGAGGAGGTATGTTATGAACTTTGATGCGGATAGAGATCCAATAATGTTTGTTGGTGAGTGAATCCCTTAGATGGGTTAGAGATATGTTTTTTTCCTCATCATCTATGATGTATGAATGGATTATTTTTTTATCACAAGTTCAACAGTATGGTTATTCAATGGTTCATAGATGAGTACCTTGATACCTTTCTAGTAGAGGTTGTTGCGTTACCCCATCGATGAGAAATTGAGTTCCTGATTGAACTACAACTAGACATGTCTCATATCTTAATGTATTCATATACGACGGCACCTTCAGAGTTGTGAGAGCTATGTATATAGATCTATGGTTTATTTTAGTCTAGTTTTTTCTACCACATGTTTCACAATGGGGTTCACCAGTTTTTTTTCATGAAGAATGAAGATAGAAGGTTTTGGATTTGTATTGATTATCATCACTTGAACCATGTCCTAGTGAAGAACCACTATCCTTATTCTTGTATTGATAGTTTATTCGATAAACTAAAGAGTGAATGTTGGTTCTTGAATACAAATATGTGGTCATAATATCATCAGATTCATGTAAAGGATGAGGACATCGCAAACAATATTTTCCATTGTCTTGAAGGGACTTACAAGTTTGATGTGATGCTTTTTGGTGTGTAAAAATATCAAGTAGTGTTGATTGGGATAATGAAAAATGTGTTCCATGACTTAATGGATAAACTCATGATTGTTTTTATTTATGAAATCATTTTGTAATCCACATCCAAGGTGGGGCATGGAGAGCATATATGTTCCATTTTGGGAGTACTTTGTTATGAGTATATATTTGGGATGTTTATGATGTTTGAGTTTTCGTCCTCAAAAGTACTATTCTTAGGGAATGTCATATCCCTGTAGGGAGTCTCTATGAATCCAAAGAAGGTTGATGTAGTTCTGTCTTGGGAAGCACCCAAGATAGTGGTAATGTTGTGATGATTTCTTTCTCTTGAAGGCTATTACATGATGTCTGTTTCCAATTTATTTTAGGGTATGAATACTTTAACAATGTTAACCAGAAAGTATTAGGTAGTTATGTGTACTTTTCATTTCCAAGTATATTTTGATTATCATAGGGAGAGGTTGGTCAATGATCCAGTTCATTTTATACCAACATAGGTAATTTAGTTCGCTGTTTACAATGATTCTTCACATATTTATTGGGTTGTATTCATATGTAGTGGAGATCCATTTTTTCTTTTGGGTCTCATCAGTTATATACTCGTGAATATAACTATGCCATGGAAAATCTTGAGTTGGTGGCGTAATTTTTTTCTGTGATGTCTTGTATTCATTACCTCATATGTGAGAATATTTTGGTCTTCAGCAATCATAATATCCTTAGGACTGTTTTCTCCTAATATTACTTGAAATTACACCAACGTCAATGGATGGAGTTCTTATAGGATTATGACTTCGTGATTTCATATACACCTTTTAAGTGGAATGTTGTGGTTGATGCGTTGAGTAGGAAGTCATGCACTGATGTAGTGTATGAATATGGTGATCATGGAGAGTAATGTAAGAACATTCAACATTAAATCGGGATATGTGGCCAGTTGGGGGAAAAGGTAGTGTTTTTCATAAAACATTGCAGTCATATCTAGTGCAGTAGTTGAATGAGTCCTAGTTGGGGGATCTTGAGGCGGAGGTCTATGGAGACCGAGTTATTTATAGTGATTCCACTAATTGTTGTTCAATAGATGAACGACATAAAGTTTTATTTTAAGGAAGGATTTTTGTTCCTTTGAAGATACATGAGATGGTTCTTAGAGAGTCCTGTAGTTTACCTTTGGTTGTACATAATAGCATGAAATATATTCATAGAGATTTCAATGGTCTGTTTTGGTTTCGTTATATGAAGCATTCTATTATAGGGCTTGTGTCTTTATTTTTGGTCTATTGGAAGGTGAAAGTTGAGCACCAGGTTCCCGATGGGTAGCTCCCTCCATTTCATAGTGCTCAGTGGAAGTGGGAGGACATATCAATTGATTTTTTTAATGTTTTACCCCAAGCTCAGAGATTTTGGGACACTATTTGTGTGGTATTGGATTTGTCGGTGAAATAATCCCAATTTAGAGTGATCAAAGATTCGAACATAGTGATGGCTTTGTCGAGGTAGTATTTGGAGGAGGTGGCGATACTCCACAGAGTTTCGAGGATGATCATTTCTGATCGAGATCCTCATTTTAATTCCAAGGTGTGGGGATGTCTCTAGTATGATTTTGGTTATTAGATATTTCTGAGAACATTTTTTCCATCAAAGATTGATGATCGTACAGGGCGGAAAATCCAGACTCTTGAAGACATGTTGTTCTCTTTTTTCATGGATTTTGGAGGTTAATAGATGAGGCGCTTGCCCTTGGTAGTGTTAGCTTACAACAATACTTTTCAATCCAAAACTGTCATGGAACAGGTTTTATCCTTGTACGAAAAACCATTCCATTCTCTATTGTGCTCTACTAGGGTTATATAGTCATCAATTCTCATGCCATAACTGGTACATAATACAACATATATAGTTCATATGATTCACAAGAGGATGAATGTAGTGTAGGATCATCAAAAATATAATGCCGATCATAGGGGAGACCTCTGGTGTTCGACGATGGGAATCCTATATTATTGAAGGTGACTCCCCGTCATGGGTAGTGATGGTTTAGTACTAGGAGTAATATTTCTCCATGATTTTTTAATAATTTTGAGGTCTTGACTCATGTTGGATCTAGGACATATAGGGTAGCAACCCCCCTGTAGATGATCCAACTACATGATGTTTTTCAAGTTTCACAACTCCATTGATATCTTTACAATGAATCTCAAATAATAGATTGGTGAGATATCAATGTTTATGATTTTGAGACCTTCATGGAGTATCCTGTACTGATCCACAACTTCCTAGAGAAGGTGTTCCATTGAATTCTATCAATTTGGTTCTTGAATTTTTTCAGAATTGCGGTGTAGATGAGATTACCTAGGAATGTGAGTTACAGATATTTGATTAGTACCCTGAACAATTTTGTGTTTATATCTTCCCTTATGACACTATTTTTTTTGTTTTAGATCTTTTCTAATTTCATATATGGATATCTCTTTATTCTTGTTGTGGAATTATATTATTTAATAATTATATCTTCTAAGAGAGTGTATATGAGCTAGTTGTTGTTGTTGTGTGGTTTTTCATTATTCCCATGTTGTAGTGGTTGAGCTCATGTGGTGATGAGATCCTTGAGAATTATCTTGAAGGGTGAATGTTCTAATAGCCCTTTCTTGTTTCCTCTTTGGGTAAGTTTTTGATTATTGAGGATGAGAATGTTTTGAGATGTACCTAATATATGTTCTTAGATCCATATTTAGTGATTCATTGTTTGAATCAAAATACCAAGGTTCTATGAGGAGTCTTAGAGGATTTTAGGAGGGGATCGACTTCTAAAATATTAAAGTGGGAATTATTTCATTTCATGAAAATTTACATGACATTAATGTGGGTTTCACATAGTGTAATAGGTCGAGGATTGAAAAATAAATTAAGAAATGAGGTGACACGTTTTTTGGGTAAAAACTGAATCCATAAGATAACACAATGTGAAAGAGAATTAAATGTAATATAATTCCACAATAAAATTTTGTTTTATGTATTTTATTTCATATGGGTTTGTCAAACCCTAAAGCTGTAGTGGCTCCCACTTGATTCCAGGAAACCTATCACCCCCTCTTACACATTTTTGGGATTCCTTCATCAAGGATCAATTCCTAGATTCCCTCAATTGATTCATAGAGATCCATCTTTGATCTGAGTATGCTTTACGTTTTCTCTTTTGGTTTCTTTGATCTGTTTCATCCCTTTTCTCTATTACTTGTTAAGTAACATGATCTCCCCATTTCTTATGGAGTTTTCTTGCATTTTGTCTTCTGTGGAAGTGTCCCGACATCCTCAGGTGGATGCTGTTATTGTGGGAGATGTAATTGGGAACTGTTCCATGGTCTTTTCTCATGTTAAGAACGTTTATGAACTTATGATGTATGGTATTTGTTGATTATCTATTTAATTATGTACAGTCTTAGAGAAAACATGATTTATCCTTTGGATTTCAATGAAATTAACCTATGAATTGCTCGAACTGAATAAAATAATGGGTATTGATCACGTGGTGTTGTTATTGTTTGTATCATGATAACATGTTGCCTCTTGATTTTCTGGATAGTGTGGCATCTATTCCTTTATTTTTTTACCATGTTTTTTATGGAAATTGGTAAAAAATTAAATATAGAATTAATTGATTATTAATTGGATAAAAGATAAATAGGAATGTTTAATGAATATGGTTGTTGTTGGAATTTTATGATAATCTAATTAATTTAAGTGTTAATGATTTATTGAATTTAATAATTAACCTAATGTATGTTAATTACTATTGATAAATGAATTATAGTCATGTTAAACAAATTGTTTAATTAATTGTGATAACTTGTGATAGGGTGTTTCTTATATTTTTCATAGTTGGAACCTAGTAATAATGAGTATGTTAATTTAAGATGGAATAAGAACCCATTTTGTGATAAAATATAATTCTTTTTTATGGAATGGTTTTCTCGGTTGCCTGTGAAGGAAGAGTAACTTATGCTCTAGATTAGTGAGATATCATTGAGTGTAAAGGCTGAATGCCTTGTTTTTTGGGCCATGAGATTGATTAATTTTTTCTTTACTATTGTATATGATTTTATCCTAGGATGGCTGATCGTAGATGGACGTTATTGTTTATGGGGTGGCGAGGCACAAATGTTACAAGAGCCTAGGATGGCTAATTCTAGAGATAAGTTATGGTTTGAGGGGCGTCGAGGCCTAATTATTATTGTATAATTTGATGGTTGTGATGATAACATGCATAAAGATATGCATGAGTGTCTCAGTGAGGACATCGTATATGATGGAATGGTTCAAAGACGTTCTTAACCATTATTATGAGTGATGTATTCTTAGTTAAATATGTTTTTTGGCTAGTGACAAGGTTTTTTTATTTTCCTTTTTTTCTTTCCCCACTACTTGTGGAAGATTAATGTGTATGGTTGTATACATTTTTTGGTAGATCGAGATGTTTTCGTAGAATACCAAGTAATATACGAAGTAATAATGTTAATAAAGGAATAATTTTTTATCCCATACAGTTGGATCTTGCTGATTTGTAATGCCGAGGTTATAATTTTGCGAGGCCATTGGCGCATTATTTTTATGCTTGGAGGGCTTAGAACTTTTTTATAATTCTAATTTAATGTATATTGGAAAATTTTAATGGTTAATTAATGGTTAATGAATTAATTAACTCAAATTGGTAATGATTAAATGTGTTAATTTAGCTTAATTTATATCTTTAAATGATTGTGTCCTTATCAGATATATGGTCTTAGAAGTAGAAGCTATGAGTCAAAGTGATAATGGCTGTAGTTGAGTATGAGAGTAGGTTATACCCATAGTGTGGTTCCTAGCTATATTATATCATTTACATTTTGTGTTTCTATAATCTACTACAGCCAATATATTAGGGAAGCCGAAACCTTGTTGATTTTGAGACCTAGGGGGTATTTTCCCCCACATCCCAATTGGATGATGGATGGATAACTATCCTCTTTGGACCTACTCTATTCTCTTGGTAGTTACATGTGATGGTATGCATGAAGGTTAGTTTTTCCCATATTTGTGTATAGATGGATATAATTTGTTGTAGTTATTTCACACTCTTTTATTCTGGATATAGTTTCATTTGGGTTACTATTGGTATACGTTTATAGGATCTGATGGATTAAGGATCCTTACTCAGGTTATAGGCTTTGATGGATTAAAGTATAACACCAGATGTATGAAACAAAATATGAGAGCAGTGGTCGATCCCAAAAACTACCTAGTTACTTTTTTTACATGGATATGGTGGTGTGATTCATGAGGTTTATATTGTGGTTCTTCACCCTAGTGTCTATGGGGTAGCCTTTTTGGAGACTAATGCTTAGGATGTGTGATGTTGGGGAAAACCTGCAAACCAGTGGGGAAGTGGAAGTTGGGTACCATTGATATTATCTATTTTATTATATTTCGTTTTATGTAAAAGTTAGTGAGAGTATCCATGGTGTGGTTGAGAAGTTAGTATACCAGTTTTGGTGATGAGTTAGTTTAACATTTTTTCCTTATAATGAAGCGTGATTTCTTTACCTTTTTCACAAGAGGCTCTAGGGAGGATCCTACTTAGTGTATTATTATACTCACCCTATGTATATATAACATATTTTTCAGGTCATTTGTAGTAGGTTGGATATTAGGTTGGTTACTACTAGCTTAGGGGTTTTACATGATCATTTTGAGATTTGTGGTAGTTGTCGTCTCTGCATTATTTTGGTAGTTTCATTTTTCTGTTTAGTCATAATAGTTATTTCATAAAAATAAATATGTATACATTGGTTTTATTTTATATTTTATTTTGAGAGGTAGTTGGTCGGTGTCTGTCTTATCTCTCTATTCGGCACATGTTCAACTAGAGGTTAATGCCACCCATATTTGTGTTTAATATACCATTAGTGCTCACCAACATATGAGGGCCTACTGAAGGCGAGAATCATGTTTCACTATCTCTATTCTTCCATTACTGACCCACGAGTGATGAAATATTATGGGATGGGGTCATGACATAGATTCTCTTCTGGGATATTATAAATTGTACCCTGCACAACAAGGGGGTTCATGGGTTTGATAGAAAGAAATAACATACATCTTTACCATGCATGATTTTTGTAATATAAAGTTATTGGATGATTTCTGATTTACATTTAGGAGAAAGAGTAATGAAAAAATGATTACCTCGATTGATGTATACAGTTGAGGGGAATTTCTAACCTCAAATATAATGATATCATTTGGTTATTCATGTGTGAATCTTTATTCCACCACTGATTCACTTTGATCCTTTGTCATATATTGGTTGTCCAAACCATACCAAAAAATAGTATCTAGAAAATATTATATTTTTTTTGCAGAAATATTTTCGTCATATTATGTGTTCCTTTTTGTGGTTTGTCTTTTTGAAATATATTTGATGAGACACTCACAAACCTACTCTAACACCGCCATATTGTTCATAAAGCTTCAAATCTAATGATATTAGTTTTCTTCTATTAATGTTTCTTCATATTCTTGTGTAAAAACCATATAAAAAACATATTAACATTAATATTTATTTTTATGTGATACTATTTTGAAACATAACGAATTTCTATGATGTCATTATTACTTATGATTCCTATACTTCTTTCATGTTTTCATCAACTAGTTTACCCTTTTTATTAATGCGATCCTACTTCTATACCACATGACATGGGATGTAAGTGGTTTTCAATTTCCACTCATCAATACACATATATAAAATGGAAAATATGTTGTTTTATATCACATTATACTTTTATTGTTTTATTAAAAATACATACGAATTTCTTCTCTACTAGAGTGTACCCCATATTTTCTTTTCAATAGGAGAACATTGGTTTTGGTGCACATTCATTTTTTTCAGAACACCTTTTCTATTTAATAAATTACCAATTTTTTATCAAATGGGATAAAATAAATACTTAAAATAATATATTTTTGACTAAAAAACACCTAAATTGATTTTCATCATGATGATTGATGAAATCATTCTAAGTATCCAATATTTATCTTGGGCATATATAATTAGTGGGTGGAGATTTACATTAACCTCATAATTCCTTATATATAATTTGTAAAGATGTGTTTGTAATCCTCTATGATCTTTTCCAGTGGCCATTAATACATATTTCATATATAAATATACAAAAATAAAAATTTCTATAATGAATAATAAAAAAAAATCAAATTTTTATTATATAATTTTTTGGTAAAATAAAGAATGGTTTTCATAACATTACCTATATATATTCCCAAAGGGTTTACTTCATTACATTTTTGTTATGGAACTATAAATATAAATTAATTTACACATTCATCCACATTGTGATCCCAACATAACAAATGAATATTGAATTGTTAGGGTCAATAGGCTGACCATGTTGATTCTAGTCAACCTAAAATTTAATTCCCATTATAATTTGTTGATATTTTTAGTCAAAACATTTATATAACATCATTATTTCTTTCATCAATATATTGTTGATCCCCTATAAATTCTATAGTTTCAGCATCGACATCATATACTTCCCTAATATTTGTAACATTATAATGTTGAGAAGAGATTGTCAACAAGGGTATTCAAAGATTTTTTAGATTATGTCAATACATTAGAGAAAACATAATATTATTAAAAAAAGCATATTATATTAAAAAACATTAACTGTCTCATTGAAATATTATTTTTAATGATTTAAGGGCTTTTCCTCATCTATTGAGAATATGTATCCCCTTTCTGTAGTCCGCTATAATGTATGAGAAATTGTATACATTAAAAAAACGATTAAATGATTGTGATCTCCCAAAAAATGGGTTTCTATTGATTGAATTTTCATCAGACCCGATAGTTTTTTTAGTGTTCATTAGGAAAATCAGTCAATTCTTTTCTTTCCATATCTGAGACATAAAACACATGCATTTCTTATGATTCCATTATGAATGACTAGTCATTTTCCCATTCCACAATAAAATTTACCATCATGAAGCCAACTTCATCACCTTTCACTGCTTTTCTATCCATTTGAAATAGAAATTTGTCACTTGAAATATTGTATAATCCAACTCTTATATCTTTTTGATATCGCTAAAATATGACATATTCACATAAACTGGATTTCTATCTATGTAACTAGATATGTGCTTCCCATTCAAAAAAATCCTAAATCTACTATTTTTCTTCATACTATAGTCATTATGTTATTTTTTTATAACATATAACCACTGATTATAAAAAAAATTCAGATATAAACCTTTTATTTGGCCCCTTTTCTAGCCATTGATGTTATTTGGAAATTGATTTTATATTTTTAGATAACTATTTATAAATATGATCTTAAAACCATATTATAAAGAGTTTATTATCTATATTTGATATCCATTATTTATCCCTTGATGGATTCAAATCTCTAAGAATATATTTGCGGGCTTCAATATATGGATCAACATCCTCGATATTATGTATAATGTAATGATGCACTTAGTCCCAACCTATAATGGTAATTATAACAAAAACTATTATGGATATACATTCACCCATAATGAATACACAGTGATTATAATTTTAGAGATAGATTATATCATCATATTATAGGTAATCGATACAAAATTCAATTGATTTTTTCAATAATATATCATTATGGAATAAAAATGGTTATCTGACTTTGATTCTTAACATATGATTTCAAAATATTATTTTATCATTCAATGGGTTTCACCAATCTATAATGGACATGATGAAATATTTGAACCTTTATAACCAAGTGAAACATCTGGTGAAACATTACATCAAATAATGATTGTGGGAAGAACATCTCTAATTCACATAATTTGACTACAATCTCCTTATTCATGATTCGTTACATTGTCGAGTCTATAACTTTACCCCATATGGAATAAAAAATGAGACAAAGTATAGTTAATGTATGTCAATTTTTTTATGTTGAAATCAACATAAATATATATGCATAAAATCCTAAATCAAAACAAGACATTCGTGTGATTTTATTACCTACATCATCAAAATAGTCATTTTAATGAAATTCTTGATATTCGATGAATATCTCTCTAGAAATTTTACACCATTAAGGAAAAAATAAAAATAAAAATATTATTGTCTAGATAGATTGTGAGGTGATGGAGGTAGAAAAGTATACCCTTTACTATTCATCAGTGCTTAATCTTCTCTTATCCCTATGTCAACAATGTCCAAACTAGCCATGATGACATCATTTTTTTCAGAAATATGTTGTAACGTGTCACTAACACTATCAAATAATGTTATTTATAAATATATTACATTAAGAAAATGTCCATAATTAAAAACATTCCGGTAAAATAATTTAATTATAATTAATATATTGTTCTGAACACATTTTGTAAGGGTTTTCGAAAATGTTTTACTAAAAATAGTTTCAATATATTTTTCTTTATCAAACAGTTATTTTGTACTGACTTAGATTTTCCTTCTTTTTTTTGGATATTGTGTGGATTATTTTCAGTAGTAGGAAATGAGATGTCATGTCATTCCAAGGCCCGATGTGAACGTAATAAATGGTTAAAATATAATATATATATATAATAAATACCATGTACCAATAGTTATGAAGAAAATGTGGGATAAATATTGAATGGGGGCCAAAATTAGAAATCTAAGGGAACATTTTTGTTTATAATGTTGATTTACCTTAGGTACAAGATAAACTTTTTCTGTGGGGAGTTCATGAAAAAGTCAATGTAAACATTAAATGAATAAAATATTAAAAATAATTATTTAATTTTAATTCTTAAAAGTTGTGACTGACATTTTTTGTAAGTATACATTTAAGATGTTCTTATAGGGATATCTACATAACCCAAAATACCTTGGAGAATAATTTTATAGAGCATTGTATGTTTTTTGTCAAATAAAAATCAATATGATCAATGATTGATGATCGGTGGGAAATGGAATTAGAGGATACCAGGAATGATGATGGAACGACATCATTATTCATCACCGATCAATAAAAATCAAGTTAGGGTGTTTTATTCTTATTCTAGTCTTATGATTCATATGATTAACATGAATGAATCAACTGAAATATTTATTCATGAATCTAGATCATTGAGGGTATGAGATATATTCATTTGAAAAATAGGTAAATTTATTTGTGAAATTTTTTTAATCTCATTGTTCATCATTCTAATAACAAAAAATTAAGGCCAACACTAACATAGGATTATATTCATTCTTAAAGTTATTTATTGTGATTTTTACCTATTTTTTCATTTATCATGGGCTATTTCTTTTGGACTTTGGTTGATGAATAATAATAAATTGAAAATTTCCCACCAGTTTCTTAGCATAATGATTCGATATCAAGGATATGGGCTCAACACGACATGACGATTATGAAAAAATGGAAGTTCTAGTGGGTTAGATTGTTTTGGGATACATGATTACGTATTCATCATTTTGTGACCATATATGAGGAACCATGGCACATTTCTAGTGAATTTGGTGGCCAAAATCTAGAGAACGGTGACAGAATGGATCAAAAAAATCTAATCCAACATCTTCAGTAGAATTACACAGCATGTGGGACCCCAAAATAGTGCATTGGGTTTTAGGTTGAAGTTATGTATCACACAACATGCCACCCCATCACATGGTATGTGACCCCTTTCCAATTTTATTGGAATTTACGATGGAGGGTACACATCCATGGCATGGATTACATGATCAAGGACATACTATGTACTCCGACACGGACCTGACCAAGCTAGGTTTACATGGGAAAATACTTGTACATGGGCATGGGAAGAATTACATTGGAATGGGAATGTCATGTACATTTATAGGCATATAGGAGTGGGCCATTTAAATGGGATGTATCCAGAGTCTAAGGTATATTCAATGTACTACTAGTAAAGGTCATGTAATCCTCCAGAAATGGCTTACTAGCCTTATCATCTTCATCTTGGACATGTTTTTGGGGGTGATTTACCATTATACATTCCTGGAGGGTTAGTAGGGAATCACATCCTAGACATATTATATTAATCCCATCAATAGTTATTATTGGTTAGAGTAGTTTTAATTCTTCTATGAGGCCCGAAGTGGGATCCTCGATAATCTTTTTGACCTAGGTGATGTTCTTAGTATCATCCTGACAAACACTATATAGGAATCGATACTCTACATAGAGGGTTATTCTAGTTTGAGTTATTGGTATACCCCATGTCATTTGGTTTGATTCTTATCTTTCTATCGTATATCTTAATACTTATATCAAATATTTCTAATGGAAATACAAGAGAAGCAATTCATCTCAGGAATACATTATCAATACTATTTGACTCATGGAGTGTGTTCTCCATGATGAGTGATATGAACAACCAATGAGCACAAATCCTAGGATGGAATTATAATTTTGAATTTATGCTGAGGATGTGTTTATTTGTTGAGTATATATGGATATTATTGTTATATGTGTTTCAGACATATACCTCTGTAGAGATGACAATTATTTTAGTTTTTGTCCACTTTGTATTTTAGGGGTTTCCCACTGGGTAATGTTATAATAACCAATGAACATGATTTTACAACATGTTCTTTTTCATGGGTAGTTTATTGACCTTTTTATGGAGTCCAATAGGTAACAAGACCAGGAATCACTTAGTGATCTAGAAAGACTAACGTGTGTTCCTAGATTTTTCTTGATGATAGTCCCCATTTTTACTTTCATGTTGGACTTGTTTTCATACTCTTCATGGTGGGGTTCTATTTGGCCCTATTTACTTCCCATTATTGGTTATCGTACTCTGGTTGTGATATTTAGATGTATTTTCTTCCTATTTTATTTATTTTTTTACATTTCAGCATTGTACGGTCTTCGATATGAGTGTGTGAACATGAAATTTAGGATAAAATATCCCGTTTTAGTGATATTCCAACAATGTTATATTCTCTAGACCCAGTATAATTGGAAGAGGTATTGTTGTTTTGTATAATGGGTTCTATTGGAATGAGTTGTGATAGAGTGGTATTAAACTATTCAATTCTACCTTATGAACAGATTCTATGAAATTGGTCTGGGAAATAGTGTAATTTTTATCATGTTTAGATTTCAGGCTAGGGACTATAGTGTTCATGTAGTAGCCAATATAACCACACACCATGACTTTAATCACCAGACATTCTAATTAGTACATGAGGATATTGGTTACAAGTTAAAAAATGGCACATGTATCATATAATAATGGGTTTTGGTATCCATGTCCCTCTTGAATCAGCTCTCAATATATACTCATTGAATATGATACATCTTTTTTATTATATGATACTTCCATAAACCTTTTCTATCTAGGGTTCAACAATAGTATTATAAAAATTATCCCCTCAAGGATGAGGTATCGATAGAGGGTACAATTTATGAGTTGTTACCTCTAGGTGGTGTACATACTATACTAGCACTTATTGAGCAACTGAATGTACCTGTAGTACTAGTAAATGAGGTGAGTAGTCTGAGAGAACTTCACGAGTTAAAGAGGCAGTGACACTTTTTTTTCTGAGGGAAGCCTAACCCATATATTACTAAGTATTATCATGAGTCTATGACATAATTTTTCTATCTTTTCAGAACAAAAATAGATCATAAGGTAGTCCTAGAAGCAAGAAATATCTATGGATCAAAAGGATGATGGAATGGTTTGGTAACTTAGTAATATGATTCAGAGACTCTTGATTGGTCATAGTTCTAGTTAATTTTTTGATTGGAGTTATCAAAAACTCAACTGAGTTATGTTCACATCTAAGAGATTCTGCATCTCTAGCAGGGAAGTAAGACATCAACTGAGTATTTATCGTGGTCCTCCAACCACACTATTAATCTATAGATATGGTTAATGATTATTTTTTCTAGGAATAGACCATTGAGGGAGTAATAAATAGATAATCCCAAGATAGTGTTATACCTCTAGGTATTCTGACCTATTATGGAGTTCTAGAGGGTGCTTTGGTGGTTGATTGTTTCCTAGTTGAGAAGATTCATATAGTGGTTACTGGTAGTGGGAACACAGGTGTAGAGACTTTAGTACATGGAATCCCACACTAGTCTTAGGGACATGGATGTTTGAGGCATTTTTGGATGAGGTCCTAGGATAGATGTTCTATTGTTTAGGGCTCAATGTATTGGTCTATTCAGCCTAAGTATAAGTAGTCATACTAATGGGATTGAAGGGGGAATAATTCACAAGTTTGTATGGCCTTCCATATGGAAAATAGGGAGATAGTGTATGGTATTCCAACGTAGTGGAAATGGCTAGAGAATACATATCAATAGGGATACAAAAAAGTATTAAGAGACATGAGAGTAGCTAGAGGTGGTAGACCCATCATCTTGTCACCATCACCCTCCTAAAATTTTCCCACTCTATGCTCATAGAGCTGAAGAACATGGGTGGGGAGACTGTAGGCAGTCATGAATTATGACCTAGAGGTTATAGAGGTTATAAAAGGTATGATATGGGTATTTCCTACCTCATTTTTGTACTGATAGACACATGTGTTAGTCATTCTATTATTTCCACATATCTGGTTCAAGAAAATGAGATTCTAGTTGAGTCCCTAGGTTGATCCTTTCCCTTGAACACTCCTACTAGAGATGAATCAGTGATAACACACTTGTGTCGATAATGTGTCTATTCTCTTGGAGGTGATATTTTAGGTTGGGTTCTATTTTTAGTATTGATGAATCTTAGTGATTTCATTTTAGGTATGAAATGGTTATCCATAGTTCATTCCTAGATAGACTATTTTAGGTAGAGGATGTAGTGTCTCTGAAGTGATTGGTTGAGGTTTTCCTTTGTGGGTGAAAAGGAAACCTAGACAATGGATGAGATTTTTCTTTATGGGATGTGGGTTTCCTTTGGGGATTTTCATTGTCATTGGTGGGTGAAACTGATTATTACTCAGTTTTTGATAATGACACTTGGTATAATAGATGTTATGACTTTTCTGTTCCCTATTGTGGAGGAGGAGTATTTGGACATCCTTCATGAGGAAATTCAAGGTTACTAACATGCCAATAGATGGAGAGATGAATTTATATATACACAATGAGGAACCTGATATCTATGAAAGAATATTAGAGGGATCTCGAAGAGATTCACAAGATGGGAGTGTAGTTAGAGGACTTGAAAAAGAAGGGATTTTTAAGACCTAAGGTTTTTCCCATGGCATCCCGTGTTTTTCTTACCAAGAATATGGATAAGAGCTTGGTGTTATGTATCTATTACCCTTTACTACAAAATGCGTCCTTAAAGAAATATTATGCACTAAAAATGATCGATGAATTCATTGATCACTTGGGAGGACCATGCTAGTAATAAAAAGTTTACCTCACATAAGACAATCGCTAGTTACAAATACTGGATGAGGATATACCAAAAAATGACATTCAGATGGCGCTACAGTCACTATGAGTACTTGGTGATTCTTTTTGGCATGATGAAAACGAAAATAGTTCTCATGGGAATCATGAACCATACCATTCATCCCTTCTTAGAAAATTTTATGGTCATCTTCATCAATGATATCCTTATGTACTCAGAATCAGAGGAGGATCAGATGAGACACTTGAGGATAGTTCTAGACATACTTCAACTGAAATGACATGTGAGGAAGCTCTCAAAGTTTAAATTCAAGATATATGATGTCCACTTTCTGGAACATGTTATCTCAGCTGATGGTGTAGTAGTTGAGGCAAAAAGGTTGAGGTAGTGTCATCTTGGGATCCAACCAAGAGTACTATGGGGGTGCATAACTTCCTTGGGTTGTAGAGATATTACCAAAGATTTATACACGACTTCTCCATGATACCATCCCCCATGAAATCTTTGACATATAAGGGAAATCACTTAATTTGGATAGATAGGTTGCCAAAATATTATAGAAATTTTAGGACGATATTGATGTGTGATTCCTTCTTGATATTAGTAGACAAGGGCATCAATTATCTACTGTTATGTGATGCATCATTAAACGAGATTGGTTGTGTTCTGATGTAGAGGAAGGATTTGATTGCCTATGGTTTACATCAGTTGATACTACTTGAGTAGAACAACATGACCCACAATATTATGTTATTAGTATTAGTATTTTCTCTTAATATGTGGTGACACTACCTAATGATAGAGTGGGTTATCATCTATTTTGAACACAAGAGTCCAATGTATATCATATTTTATAAGGATTTAAATTTATATATAGATGATGGATATAGTTGTTCTAGGATTTTGACTTCGAGATGGTACATAGTTCTGGGAAGGGGAATATAGTAATAGAAGATCTCAATGGGTGATATTTGTATGAAATTTCTCAGTGATTGTTTAGAGAATTTATCATCAACAAAGTAATACATTGTGGATTGAGATGGATCAACATAACTCTTATTGATTCTTTTTACCCATATTCTTTTACAACAAGTTTGGGAGGCACAAACTCGGGCATAACGACAGTGAGACCGAAGATAATCAGATATCCACTACACAAGCTCCTGATTGATTTTAGGAAGGTGGGGAGCATGATTTTCTTTTCAAAGGATACACAATGAAACTAGTGATGTTTCATGATGCGTCTCTAAGATATTTTCATACATATTCTTTTTCGGTATATCTAGGTGTGAAAAAGATGTATCAGTACAACCAATGTCATTTTTCATGTTCACAGAAGAAAATGGGATTTGTAGAAATTTTCTTTCCATTCCATACTTTTTAGCATGTAAAGGTACAACACTATGTTCTAATGGGTTTAGCTCAACCCCATTTGGATCCATAGTTGAAGTGATATGGGATATACGTGGACTTTGTTAAAGTGTTACCACATTCCTCTAGGAAAAATGATTCCATTTTGGTGATTAGAGAATTACTCACCGTGTCATAACTTTTCCTAACAACATAAGGGAAATGTTTAGTAGATATTTTGATAAGACAATCTGAGAATGAGATAGTCCGACTCTATGGATTTGCCTTTATGTCCATTTCTAACTATGATGCTCACTTCAAATCTCGGTTATGGAAGGTATTTCAAGAGGTTTTTGGGACTCAGTTGTCTTTGATCATGACCTTTAACCCCCATTATGATTGAATGATAGA
This sequence comes from Viscum album, assembly GCA_963277665.1. NCBI lineage: Eukaryota > Viridiplantae > Streptophyta > Magnoliopsida > Santalales > Viscaceae > Viscum > Viscum album. The sequence goes on along the minus strand of OY728156.1, from coordinate 2,106,969,997 downwards.
GTAAACCATTCATGTTCTTACGGAAATTAAGAAAACATTCTTGATATAATTTGTTTGTAGTTGGGAGGATCCTCTACCCTTAGTGGATTCTTCTTAAAAAACTAGAAAACATTCTACTATTGGTTTGGAATAATTTGAGTAATTTTATAGGAAACCCTGCAGTTCACCTCTATGATGGTCAGACCAATGAGAGTCAATAATATCGGTCTCCGAGTTGGTACGATCCACTAATGAGAAGGTGAAAATAATCCATGTGTGGATGAATATTGTTAATAAAAATCATAAGTCTTGGGTGGACAGACGATGATGTCCTTTTGTATTTGAGGAAGGGGAGCATGTATTTTTAGGGGATTAAAATAGATGTGGACAACTGAGGTTTGGTAGGGGTGGTAATTGATTTATGATATTTTTTATCCCTTCTTAGATTTTTTGTAGAGTTAGTGAGTTGGGGTATCACTTAGATCTACCATCATAGTAAGATTTGATATATGGAATCTTCTAAATATCACAACTAGGGAGGTAGGTGCATGAGCCATCACACATTATCGAATGGGTGTAAAGGACATTGATGGAAGATCTACCTTTTATGAGTAATTTTTAGGGATCAAGGATCGACAAGAGAGGATCCTTCATGGGTGAGAAATTATTTTAGTCTCTATCTCGTGGTAGCATGAGAATAATCAAGAGAGCACCTCGAATAAAGAGGCTCAAATACATGCTCAATACCAACATCATTTTGTATAGCCACTTGATTTAGATTTTTATCATGTAAATACCCAAGTTAGGGATAATGTAGAACTAATATTTTCCATGTATTAATTTTTGATATATATGGACGATTTTCAAGACAAGATTCTTATTTGGTGAATGATTTTGAATCCTGATGCACCCAAAATAAATTTATAAAATATATTAAATAAAATAAATAGTATGTACACATATTTTTCCAAAAAAGGTAGAATAAATCTCCAACTTGTCACAGATTCAAAATCCAAGGGCACCATTGACTTCAAAACATAGGTTTTAGCTTAGGTGTGATAGAATCTATATGAGTATTGTATGTTCATTAAAATTTCTTCACGGACATAAAAAAAATTAAATAAACTATTTTATTTAAATTTGTTAATGCATTAACTAATGATTCATATAATAATAAGTTTATGATGAAATTATAGGGCTATCCGCATAACCCTAAAGTAATTTGAGAAACATTGGATAGAGAATTTGATGATCTATAATAGATGAATATTAATTCGATTAATTATTGGCGAGATTTATACAATTTAATGAGAGGATCACACCAAATGAAACAAAAAACTTTATTATTTTTCATCATTTGATCTGTATCAAGGTGGGGAATTTTTTTTATTAGGATTTCTTCACATTTTATGATTCATATATTGAATACGATCCAATCAACTAAAGAATTGATTCATGGATCAGACATATTATAGGAACGAGATATATTCATCTCGTAATTAGGGAAATTCATTTCTTACTAATTATTTATATATTTGTTTGTCATTCTAATAGAAATGAGTTGAGGCCATGATTCAGATTCATTCAAAATGTTTTTTTTTCTTTTGGTCCCCATTTATTCATTCATTGTTGGTGATTTCATTTGGCCTGTAGTTCGACGAACACTGAGAAATCGAATGTTGCACACCGATTTCGTAGTGAAATGATTCGATATCAAATATATTGCCTCAACATGACATGAAGATTGTCAATAAATATAATATTTAATGGATTAGTATGTTTTTGATAATTTATTATGTATCCGTGCAACCATGCATGACGAATGAAATCATTTTTTAGGAAAAAAAATTATCGAAATCTTGAGAGCAATGATAGAAAGGACTGGTTAGACCAGATCCACCATATTGTTTTGATTTGCAGCTAGATTTTGTTTTAGAGGAGTGGAAGAATATATAGAAGGTAGAATGTGGATTTTGTAAAGTGTGATAACACACAGCTTGAAATCTGTGAATAAATAGCATGTGAGACACTTATAATGGTTTCTAGGGGTTTTTAATGAAGGTAATTGTCACACCAAATATAACCCTATCACACGGTATATGGACCGTTTCTAGTTGAATCAGAGTGTAACTTAGAGGTTATATGGACATGTCCAGTAGTACAAGGTCATGGACGTGCTGTGTACATGGAAACTAACAAGACGAAACTAGGTGTACATGATAAGATGCATGTATATTGACCCAGGTAGAAGTATTCATGAATGGGAACTCCTTATATTTTTACACAAACATAAAAATAGGCCATTTACATGGAAAAGAATCAATGCCAAAGGGACATGGATTTTACTAAAAGTACATGTTGTGTACTCCTCCATAATTGGGTTAATGACTTTATCCGATATATGTTGACATGTTTTGTTAGGGTGTGGTCCCTTGATTCATTCTCTGAGGGTTAGTATGGAATCTTTTCCTATACATAAAATACTGATCCCCTAATCATGAATTCTGGGATAGAGGTTTTGAAATTCTTTTGTGAGGCACAAAGTGAGATCACCTACATTTTTCTTGCCCTATGTGGGGTTCATGGTATCTTTGGGACCAATACGATGTGGGAACCAATACTATACATATCATTTTATTCAATATTGGGTTTTTTGTATAACCCGTGTCATTTGGTTTGGTCCTCATCTGTATATCATATCTATTTAGACTTCTAGCATATGAACATGTAGAGATCCGACGAGCAGTACATCTCAGATAGGTGACATCAGTGCTCTGTGACTCATGGAGTGTATTCTCCCAGAAGAGTGATATGTGGAACCATCAAGTAGGAATCGTAGTACAATATTATGGTTGTTATTTTACTTTGAGATTGTGTTTCATTGTTGAGTATATCTGGATATTCTTGTTATACGTGATACTTAAATATACTAGTTTATAGGAGACTATTATTATGTTTCCTATATGATTGTTTATTTCAGGGTTTTCTACTAGGTATTTCAATACTCACAATAATATAGTATTTTCCTAAACATGTGTTGTATTGTGTAGATGATTGAATTTTTGAATGATTCAAAGAAGGACTAGAACCATGCAACACTTAGTTATCTTGATAGACTAAGGTGTGTTCTAGTGGTTATCTTAACATTAGTCCTCATTTTTACTTTCAGGTTGGACTTGTTTTTATAATCTATTAAGTGGTCCTGTATTTGTCCATATTTACATTCCATTACCTATTGTTGTACACTGGTTGTGGGATTTAGTTATATTTATGCACGGTTTATTATTTGTTTTAGATTTCCAAATTGTCGAGAATTTGATATTTGATTGTGTGTATTAGTACTTCAGGATGAGGTCTCCCAGGTTAGTGATATTCCTAGATGATTCTAGTCGACATAAATTAGTATAATGGTGCTGAGATTGTTTAGTCACAGGACAAGCCCCATTGGGAAGATTCATGACATGATCTACTATTAGTGGATATGGTGTCATACATTGTTCGATATTCCCCTAAAATTCTATCATCCACAACTGATATTATTATGATTGAGGTAAAAATTTATGATTCCCTAAAAACTCAGTCTTCATGGAATGTTTAAAATGGACTGAATGTGTGAATTATTCACAAATGAGGAACCCCAACATTCATTTAATGTTATAGCCTGAAAATTTTCCATAAGAAGGAATGTAATTTATCTTCCCATATGACATGGCTCTTAATGTGAATTCTTCACTTCAATTAACATCATATATTATAACAATTATAATTGAAATCAATTTCATATCATCAATCAATGGGGCCAAATAGACATCAATATCATTACTAGGTTGTTTTGGTCCTAATATAAGATGAGACACCATAATTTATTTTCGCTTCATGCATAACAATAGAGGAAATATATAATTCCCAACAAGACATGCCAAGACCATGAAGTACTAATCTGTTCACCAAAAAGATTTATTCCATCAGAAAATAACATAAGAAAATATATTCTCATCTTATTTTCAAATTTAGGATATTCGTAGTCAATCACTACTGGAAATTCGGGCTATAGCCACAGTTCTAAACTGTGGATATAGGCTCTAAAACCGTGGCTATAGGTAATAGCCACGGTTCCTCAAATCATGGCTAAGTTTGGCGTGGCTATAGGTCTAGACCTATAGCCACGGTTCAAACCGTGGCTGTTTCCCTAATGCCACGGTTTTAACCGTGGCTACACTAAAGGCCGGATAGACTTAATTGCCACGGTATTAAACTGTGGCATTATGTCTATAGCCACAGTTAATAACCGTGGCAATAAAACAATAGCCACAGTTTAAACCGTGGCTATAGGGTGTCCAAATCCATAAAAAAATACCCCCAACCCCCTAGACATCCCCAGGGACACCCCCTTGACATCCCCTGGACACCCCCAGGACACCCCCTGCCACTTCCCTGCCAGTCCCCCCCTGCCACCCCCCTACCAGTCCCCCCTGCCCCCTGCCACCCCCCTGCTAGTCCCCCCTGCCCCTGCTAGTCCCCCCTTCCCCTGCTAGTCCCCCTGCCAGTCCCCCCTGCCCCCTGCTAGTCCCCCCTGCCACCCCCCTGCTTGTCACCCTACCAGCCCCCCCGGCCCCCTGCTTGTCCCCATGCCAGCCACCCTGCCCCCTGCTAGTCCCCCCCCCCCCCCCCGCCGCCATCCCCCCCTGCCAGTCCCCCCTGCCAGCCCCCCCTGCCCAAGGATGTGTTCATACTGAAACTGGTAAAGCACAATTCTACTGGATATATTCTATAAGCAGATCCTCAACTCGTACTCCCAACTTGAGCACCTTATCAAAGAGGGTTCTCTACAGTAACTAGAATTAAGATGAAACATCCTATCAACATGGGGTACCAACAACCAACATACATGAATCAAGAAATAGAAAATAGAGAGTTCCCAACATTTTTTACACAACCAGAACATGTCTAGGAGAATCATTACAGACCTCACCCTATAGGTTACACATGACATAAACTTATAGGGCTGCCACATTTTACTCTACCTACTGTTACACCTATTCATGCTCGTTCTCAGCTAGACATTCCTCAAGGACAAGCCCCTCCCCCTCTACTGGACAACCCCTCCCCCTTCCTGGACACCCTCCCCCCTGCTGGACAGCCCTCCCCCCTGCTGGAAACCCCCCCCCCCTTGCAGGACAGCCCCTCCCCCTGCTGGATAGCCCCTCCCCCTGCCTGGACACCCCTCCCCCCTGCTGGACACCCCTCCCCCCCTGCCTGGACACCCTCCCCCCTGCTGGACACCCCTCCCCCCTGCTGGACAGCCCTTCCACCCTACTAGACAGCCCTCCCCCCCATGCTGGACAACCCCTCCCCCCTGCTGGATAGCACCTCCCCCTGCCTGGACACCCCTCCCCCCTGCTGGATAGCCCCTCCCCCTGCCTGGACACCCCTCCCCCTGCCAGGACACCCCTCCCCCTGCCACCACCTACTTGTCCCCCTGCCTTTCCCACCCTGCCCCATGCTAGTCCCCCCTACCACCGCTCTGCCACCCCCTGCCCCCTGCCCCTGCTAGTTCCCCCCTGCCACCCCCTGCTAGCCCCCCAGCCAGCCAGCCCCCCCTGCCCCCTGCCAGTCCCCCCTAGCACCCCCTGCCAGTCCCCCTGCTAGTCCCCCTGCCAGCCCCCCTGCCCCTGCTAGTCCCCCTGCCCCCTGCTAGGCCCCCTGCCCCCCTGCTAGGCCCCCTGCCCCTGCTAGTCCCCCCTACTAGGCCCCATGCTAGGCCCCCTGCATATTTACCCCAGCTGGACACTGGACCCCTGCTAAACAGTGGACCCATACTCCCTCCACCCCTACCAGCCCACTTTTACCCCTGCTGGACACAGGACTCCCCATGGAAACTTGTTATTGGGATGCCCAAATCATATTTACCCCTATTGGACACTTGCCTCCCCCCTGGACACTGGACTCCCCCTGCATATTTACCCATGTTGGACACTGGAACCCTTGCTGGACACTGGATCCATACTATAGGTTCTTTGTAGGACCCACCCCATACTATAGGTTCTTAGTATGACTTGGGAAATAGGTGAAACAAAATTCAGAAGTAGCTATATATGAGTAATCTAGGAAAACAAACATATAATCAGTTTGGAAAATAAAACAGAATAAACTATAAAATGTTTATGGAAATAAAATAAAACATAACTGAAATTGGAAAACATTACTAGATGAACTGTTTATCAACTAAACAAACTTCTGGGTGAAATCATGGTCACACATGCTCGTCCTCAGATAAAATCTACTTGCATTTCATGTAGTACTGCATTAAGAAAACATTGGAATTATGATTTGAAATAGAGTTACCAGATTTTATAGCACCGTTCTCACTATCTATAGGTGGTGAAATAGTTATACCTGGTGCTTGTGAAGTATCTGTGGGATGTTTTATGATATTTTCCAGATCTGTACAGCACTGCATTTTCTCTATAGAGATATTCATAACTTTCATGGTCTTAGGTTCCTGGACAGCCATCTTGCACCCCCTTGCAACCCCCTAGACAGCCCCCTTGAACACCCCCTGCACCCCCATGCCCCCCTTGGTCCCCCATGCCCCCCCTGCACCCCACGGGACAGCCCCCCATGCCCCAACTAGACAGCCCCACTAGACACCGCCCACTGGACACCCCCCTGCACCCCCTAGACAACCCTCCCCCCTGCCGGAAACCCCTCCCCCCCTGCTTGGACAGCCCCTCCCCCTGCTAGACACCCCTCCCTCTGCTGGACACCCCTGCCCCCTACCCCCTGACCCCCTTCCCTCTGACCCTGGACACCCCAGGACAGACCCCACCCCCGGAAAGACCCCCCCCCCCCCCCCAGACCCTAGACACCCTAGGATAGACCCCCCCAGAACCTGGACATCCCCCCAGACCATTGGACACCCCCAGAACCTACCCCCCCAAACCCAGACCCCCCAGGACAGACCCCCCCCAGACCCTGTACACCCCAGGACAGACCCCCCCCCCCCCACTGGACCCCCTAGACACCCCATGGACAGACCCCCCAGGACAGCCCCCCCAGACCCTGGACAACCCCAGGGACAGACCCTCCCCCTCACTGGACCCCCCCCCCCCACTGGACCCCCTAGACAACGGATGGATGTCTTGGGCTATTTCTAAAGACCGAATCCGGCTGCTGAAATTAGAAGTAAGTAAGAAGAGGTAAATAAAGAAAAATGAATAAAATTTTCCCAATATACTTGGGGAATTTTATTCATCAGCAGGAAGAAGAACATATGAACAGTAGCTGATTGTTACTTCCCCAGAGGTGGAGAATGATTTTCTTACATAGGATATGTCTAATATTTAATGGAAGAAAGAGGGAGAAGAAATTAAGTACCTCATTACAAGTGGAAACATCCAAAAAATTCTCTTCCAATGGAATAAAATATTACAAAAAAAAATCTATAAACCTTCTTTCTCCTCTTGTGGCTTCCAGGTGTCCAGGTGGTTAATAATTTGGTTGAGGTGAGGCTGTGGACTCATGGGGGGCAAGCATGAAGGAAACTAAGTTGGACTGGATTTTAAGTAGACTACTCTTGTTATTATGAAGTGGCAGGGCTGATTGGGTCTAAAATAAGTGAGTTGGAATAGGAATTTAGATGAGGGATTCAAATGTTAAGGGGTCTAATTTAATTGGTTATAATTGGGTGAGGTTTGGAATGGTTTTAAAGTGGGATGCCTGGTGGAAAATGTGGGGTTGGTGGCTTAGAAGTTGAGAGGTGGGTAGGCCTGATTGGTGGTCAAGTTGTGGATAGGTTGCCTAGGTGGATAGAAAAATGGTGGGGGACTGGGAAGGAGTTCATAGTGGATAAATTGAAGTGGAATCTTGGAATTGTAGTAGGGCTTGAGTTTGGATTTTTTAGTGAGAGTGGAAATGGCCCTGGAATAAATGGATTGATTTTTGTGGGATGGCCATGGGATTTTTATAGTGCGTCGAAAAATAGTCACTAGCAGGGCTTGGTTTGGTGTGAAATTCAGTCAAACAGTTGTGGGAACCATCATGGAAGAAACTACCAAATACAGACCAGAGCTAGTCTCCTCTACAGTGAAGACCCTTCATGGAAACCCTTCAAGCAAACCAGGTCTCCAGTTGCATCTTTGTCCATAAAAAACAAGCCCTGTTTGCATAGGCTGAAACAGACCTCCCTTTGCCAGCTTGTGGGGGAAATGTGGGAACTACAGCATGAAATCGGCCCTCAGAATAGAACATCCTCTTTGGAATTGCATCAAACAGATTGTGTGCAGCATTTAAAACTCAACTTGGCAGTGATCATCCTCCTCCTATGAGTGCTACATGAGATGAGGGAATTATGGAAGGAATTTCATCTAAAACAGCCAAAAACAGACATTGAATTTCCATCACAACAGGCTGATCCGGTTCAGACGACATGTGCCGAGGATGAGGATGATCTGGTTCGGACAACATGTGAAGAGGATGAGGAAAAAGAAGAATTACCGAATAAATATTATGTGATACATGTACAATAAAATATGCCAGACAATTCCAAACCAATGTTTTCAGTTGAATTGAGCCTTTGTACCCCCTGCTATGAACGTTTTGTGGAAAGATGGATGAGAGGCAGCGCTGAGAGCAGATATAGTTTAGGAATGAGGAAATATGAAAAATTATATAGCTAACCATTCAATGTTTCTCTAAGGAGGAGTAACCGCCACGGGGTGTCGTCCTAGAGCAAGGCCAAATCACGGCGTGACCACGGTAGGACTGCGGCGTGACCGCCGCAGGGTTTCGTCCTGGAGGATTAACCGCCGCAGGGTGTCGTCCTAGAGCAGTGCCAAATCCCTGCGTGACCGCGACGTGACCGCGGCGTGACCGCGGCATGACGGAGACGTGACCGAGGTGTGACGGCGACGTGACTGAGGCGTGGCCGCGGCGTGACCGCGGCGTGACCGCGGCGTGACCACGGCGTGACCACGGCGTGACCGTGGCGTGACCACGGCGTGACCGCCGCAGGGTGTCGTCCTGGAGGAGTAACCGCCACAGGGTGTCATCCTGGAGAAGGGCCAAATCACGGCGTGACCATGGCGTGACCGCAACATGACCGCGGTGTGACCGCAGCGTGAACACAACGTGTTGGCCCGGTCCAGCGACATCCGCGGGGCAACATCTTCCACTTAGTTTCAAATAGGATGATATGGATGGCATGAGAGGATGTTTTCTCAGAAGATTTAAAGAAATGAATGCTAATCTGTGATGACTAGAGGATTGGATGACCCCTGATATACCTAATTCGGTGAGGTTTGGAGATCTAGAAATGTGTAGGAATACCTAGAGGAATACCCCATGGGATCAGACAATTCCAAACCAATGTTTTCAGTTGAATTGATCCTTTGTTCCACCCGCTATGCACGTTTTCTAGAAAGATGGATGAGAGGCAGAACTGAGAGGAGATATAGTTTAGGAATGAGGAAATACGAAAAATTATAGAGCTAACCATTCAATGTTTCTCTAAGGAGGAGTAACTGCCGCAGGGTGTCGTCCTGGAGCAGGGCCAAATCATGACGTGACCGCGGCATGACTGCGGCGTGACCACGGCGTGACCACAACGTGACCGCCACAGGGTGTCATCCTGGAGGAGTAACCGCCACAGGGTGTCGTCCAGGAGCAGGGCCAAATCACTGCGTGACCGCGGCGTGACTGCGGCGTGACAGCGGCGTGACTGCAGCGTGACCGCGGCGTGACCACTGCAGGGTGTTGTCCTGGAGGAGTAACCGCCGCAGGGTGTCATCCTAGAGTAGGGCCAAATCATGGAATGACCGCGGGACAGCCCCTCCCCCCCTGCGGGACAACCCCTCCCCCCTGTGGGACAGCCCCTCCCCCCTGCTGGACAGTCCCGCCCCCTGCCTGGACAACCCCTCCCCCTGCCAGGACAACCCCTCTCCCCCTGCTGGATAGCCCCGCCCCTACCTGGACAGCCCCTCCCCCTTCCTGGACAGCCCCTCCCCCTGCTGGACAGCCCTCCCCCCTACTGGACACCCCTCCCCCCTGCTGGACACCCCTCCCCCCTGCTGGACAACCCTCCCCTGCTGGACAGCCCTCCCCCCCTTGCAGGACAGCCCTCCCCCTGCTGGACAACTCTCCCCCCTGCTGGACAACCCTCCCCCTTGCTGGACAGCCCCTCCCCCTGCTGGACACCCCCTCCCCCCTGCTGGACACCCCTCCCCCCTACCGGACACCCCTCCCCCTGCCAGATAGCCCGCCCCCAGCCTGACAGCCCGCCCCACTATCGGACAGCCCACCCCCCTGCTGGACAGCCCCGCCCCTACCTAGACACCACTCCCCCTACTGGACACCCCTCCCCCATGCTGGAAAACCCTCCCCCCTGCTGGACATCCCTCCCCCCTGCTGGACAACCATCCCCCCTGCTGGACAGCCCTCCCCACCCTGCTGGACAGCCCCGCCCCCTACTGGACAGCCCTCCCCCCTACTGGACACCCCTCCTCCCTGCCAGACACCCCTCCCCCCTGTCGGACACCCCTCCCCCTACGGGACAACCCTCCCCCTGCCTGACAGCCCTCCCCCCTGCCTGACAGCCCCTCCCCCTTCCTGACAGCCCGCCCCCCTGCCGGATAGCCCACCCCCCTGCTGGACAGCCCCGCCCCTGCCTGGACACCCCTCCCCTCTGCTGGACACCCCTCCCCCTTCTAGAAAGCCCTCCCCCTGCTGGACATCCCTCCCCCCTGCTGGACAGCCCTCCCCCGTGCTGGACAGCCCTCCCCACCCTACTGGACAGCCCCGCCCCCCTACTGGAATGATTACTAAGAATAAGGCCTCCATAGAGTCACAATCTTATCCTAGATAGTATATGGATAAATTTACACACTTATTTCGTGTATTATGGTATGACGATGATGAGGAAATTTCAATCAGTTAGAAGGTTATCATCACCTCCAATATGGTAAATGAATATGAATATCCAAAAGCTAAATACATGTATGATAAAGGCATGGGTAGTAACCCAAAATTAAAGAACAAGAAAAATAATTGGAGTAATGGTATGGAGAAACTGCCACCTACCCCCTCCCCCCTGCCCCCCTCCATCCTGGACCCTACCCCTGCCCCCTGCCCCCCTCCACCCAGCCCCTTAGCCTGCACAACACCCCCTGCACCCCCCCTGCACCCTCCCTGCCCCCTGCCCCCCTCCACCCTCCCCCCTTCCCCTTCCCCCTGCCCCCTGCCCCCTGCCCCCTACCCCCATCCACCCTGCCCCCCCTGCACCCCTCCATCCTGCCCCCTGCCCCCCCACCCAGCCCACTATCATACTTCAATACATCCAGAAGATATTATCAAAAACACTTCAAGACATAAAATGACTATTTTCAACAAATATAACAAAAGACCAAAATATATGATGCAAGAACAACAAATCAAAGACCCCTCTCAACATACATGATGTAGTATGGTAAAAAGAAATAAATGAACTTACCAAAATGTTACCATCATACAAAATGGTTCCTTAAGAGTACTTTGGGTGAATATTTCTTTTTCACCCTAAGCCTATATTTTACCTACAAGAAAAAAAGAAAAAAAGATCAAAATAAATCAGAAGTAATTATGTAGAGAATAAATAATTGATAAGAAATATATTTGTGTTTATGTGCCTGAATAAAAACATGTATCCTGCAAAAATAGTAGATGCAAGAACCAAAAATCAAAGCTTACTTGAGAGGAAAATGTTTTGTTTTGAAAAAGTTCAACTATTAGAAATTATAGCTTCAAAAATTTCATCACCAGTTCCACCCTATCTTCATAAAACTATAAAAGGTTTATGGAAGAAAGAAGGTGATACAATCATATCGATCACAACAATTGAGTACCATAGAATTCAGCTCATAAAAAATATTTTAGAATTGGAACCATAAAACTATGATTAAATTTTTATTTTATGTTTGTAAAACTACATGGGAACAGAATAATATGTTAATATCACTCTAATAAAAACCAATAACTGAGAAGTGAAGTTCACATAGATGCCTATTACCAAGAATGGATGTTCCCCCTTGCTTGTCGGTTGCATGCCAACGTGCCCACATTTGAACCAACACCAACCACCTCGTCCTATGGTAGAAATGATTAATTAGATATATGCATCAATTTGTAACAATAAAGAATTTTTTTATCTAATTACAAACAAAGAATATAACTAATATATTAAAAACTAAAGAAATGAAGAACATAGAGTTCAAACAATCACACAAAATGCATGAATGATACCCACTAGTTACTATATTAACAACTTCTACACATATTCATGGATTTTAATGTAGATGCATGTTAACATTTGATGTTCAAAAATGATTTTTAGTAAAACATTAAAATAAGCATACACACTAGAATTTCAATACAAAAAGGTAGTAAAAAAGGAAGCAACAACCAACAGATTTAACAAGATGATTTCAGGATACAAAATTTATTAAAAGGAAACTTCCAGCCATTTATTTCAACTAAAAAAAGAAGTTAATTTTCAAGTTTAATTAGAAAAATCACAGAATTTAAACTATTACTCCCATTGTGTAGATGCGCTATTCATTTGAGATCATTGGAAAAAATTTCCCATCTTTTCTTGTTGAAAAAATACCATTGTTTTCCAAAATTTCATGTCCTATAACTGTAAACATATACATTAATTTATAAAATTTAAAGTTCAAAACATAACAAAACTAGACTAAAAACTAAGGTAGATTGGTTCAAAGTTACTATGAAATTTAACTTCTCTAGATCTATAAAAATAGTTGAATCTATACTTCAATAGGATGTGAAATTATGCTCACCAAAGTACTAAAAAAATAGAAATTATAACGTACATTCACTTATTCTATGTGAATAACATAATTTTTTTAATAAAAATCAATAAAAAGGAATGTTTAAAAAATGATTTAGAATTATAAAATTTAGGATTAGATAAAAATTATGTACCCTTACCTCACACTTAATTTGAAGTATATAATAAGAATTTAAACTCTTAAAAATTTAAGGGTGGAAGGAAACAACCTGAAAATTTTCTTAGAGTGAAAGAAGTTACTCAAAATGGGTTTCCATGTGAAGTGACCCACCTAACTTCCTACAAAAAAAGACCTCAATCAAAAAAACTTTATTAAAGAAGGTCAAATAAAAAAACTAAAAAAAGTAACAAGATAATCTTGGGTTTATCCCCCAGGGGGTTCTATATTTAGATTGCTCACAGTTGAAAAATCATTGATTCACCCCAATTATATGGAGGATGTGTCTTATTACTTAAGAACTAGCATAGAATCTTATATCTAGCTATTGTAATCAACTCAAATAGTTTTTTAACACCCCATTTTCATATACTTTTAATTTCACCACTTTGAAATTATAACTTCCTAGGATTAGTGGAAAGGGGGGAAAAGGGGGTATATTCCCTCTTCTTCAACTTGAGGAGTGATGTGCATAAATAGTAAAAATTCAATTCTTGGATGTGATTTTTCATCCGATTCAATATCCTATATAAATTCATTATTAAAAACCACATATGTATCAATATCCACTTTTTCATTAGTGCGCAAATTCAAAATATCCTCTTACTCTTTGACCACTCCCAAACATTGAATTACAATTAGATTTTTTGAGTTTCAAAAGTTTCTCATCAGGTGTATTAATAACCTTCTCATGTACCTCTAGTAAATCATGAAGTTCACTTGAATCTACACAACATATATAGGGAGAAGAGAAATCAAAATCATACACAAAAAAAATCCCAATAATATAAAAGAAAATATTATTCAATTAAATAAAAAACTTCATTAATTTGGTCATCTTGATCTTATTAAATAAAAAACGGTGATCCTAGGAGTGTTTCTAAGTTAGAAGTGATTTATTCAACCACCTCCAACCTCTTAACAAAAAAAAACATCCTCAATTTTATAATTTTTCAAAGTTAAAGAAAGGGTATCTTTAATTGGTTCATCATCTTATGATTTCACAAGAATTTTGAAAGGATTATCAGGAATATCCCACTACTAAAAGACCACCTTGGAGAGGTGGGTTACATTCCTTCTATTTGTCCTTTGACATATTCATAGACCTAGTCCCCATTGGTAGAGAAAAATATGAGTAATCCCTTTTATCTTTCAAGTTGACCCTTCCTATCATACTCTTCTCATACATGGAAACATTTAATCCTGAACCTCGTCCTCTAAATCACTTAAAAGTGGAAAGAAAATTCATCACATGACCAATTTTCAGGGACCTTCTCCTCTCCAATGGTTCTGACCAGGTATTGTTCAAAATTCTGGAGTAGTTCATCATATGACAAAAGATCAAAATGGTTATCCATCACAATACCTCCCACTTCTATATAACTCTTCATGAATGTGGCCTCACTCCCTTAAACCTGTTCCGATACATTGCCGCTTGTTGAAAATGAGAAAATGGAGGGATTCTTGGGACCACACTCATCAATATTCTTCAGTTCCATAACTGAGTAATGCTCACTGACACCATGGAGAGGAGGGCGCGGCGCGGAGGGAATGACAAGGAGGGCGCGGTGAGGAGGGCATGACACGGAGTAGGCGTCCGCAAGGAGGCGTCGGAGAAGAGGGCGCGACGAGGAGGAGGGTGCGGCGAGGAGGGCGTGACGAGGAGGGTGCGACGAGGAGGGTGCGACGCGGAGGAGGCGTCGGCGTGGAGGCGTCGGGGAGGGGGAGGAAACAGTGAGGAGGAAGAATCGCAAGGGGGAGGAGATGGAGCCCGATGGGTTTGAAAAAAAACGGGGCTGCTGGATATAGCCACAGATGAAATAATTAACCGTGGCAGTATAAAAGATATAACCACAGACCTATAAAACCGTGGAAATAGGTCCGTGGCTATAGCACAGATTTGTAGTAGTGATGGGATACGTTGTAATTCCTATACCTCTCATTTATAGGTCTAGATAAATATATTTCAACCCTACATCCCCTTAGTCCCATTTACACACACAACATTATGACTTTAACTTATGTGTAGTCCATCTCAAGGTGTGAACATGGTATATAAGACTATTTGGGTCCATTTATAGTAGGTTTTACCACTTCTGTGACACATATATTACTGTGAAACCAAATTACACATATTCCAATCATCATGAATTTAAAATATCATCTACATTCATCTCGGTCTGATCATTATAACACTATACGATATGGAATTTTTTTCTGAGGTATTTGTGTGGTGCGTGGGATGTCCTGCCCTCAATTCAAATCAAATTCAACCTCATTCATGAATTGATTTTTTTTTCAAAATGTACCTATTTTAGTATCCCATGAATCATGAATGTAAATTGTTTTTTGTCATCCAAGAGGTATGACATTAAACCTTGATGAACCGTCTTCAGGATCACTTCATTTGTTATAGGACATCCTGGTATCCGTTCACGTGGGTTTTAATCATTTTTCACTGCATTATCGTCCTTAAAGATCCTCTGTATACTCAAATCATCAAGAATATAAACTAATTTCATTTTCACTAAGCTCCATGAACTCAAACAAGAAGATTAGATCAAGGCATTGTGAACCTAAAATATATGCATGCACCCATTATTCGCATGGTTTTCACCATCTCTGGTGTTGCATAAATCTAACAGCTCTACTATACCAAACTATATAAGGCTCGATTCCTATCCTTATCGGATGTGCAATAATGGATAGACCATCTATATCTAGGAACAACCATAGATTAATTATAAAATCATATGTTACATATGGTTATATCACCATGATATTCTCATATTTTCCTCCTTTTTGGGAATAAGCCCCATTAATTTCGCTTGAACAACTAGAAATCTAGTATTCCCTCAAAAATAGATATATATAGTAGAAAATAATTGTAAGATGAGGGCATATCCTACACTAATGTTCCTATTTCTTGATGTTAATCTACAATATTACCCTATACAAAACCATGATGCCTCATACGATATTTAAGGGATGAAAATTAAACCAAAATCCATGGAACACAATTCTAAAATGTTGACATACCCTATATAATTTCAGGATGCCTCAGAATCGAAAATGGTATGATTTAGTATCCTTATTCACGAGGATCGACCCGAGAAGCAGAAATATCTTACATAAAAGAGTGGAAAATTTCTTGAGAAGGATCTAATTACTACTGATATGGATTTTGAAAAAACTATTGTTAAAGATAAAGATACTGGAAATGATAAAAAAATGGAATGATAAAGATACCGGCAATGAGGTCGTCCGGAGGAGGCCGTCGGGAGGATGAGAGTTCGTCGGAGGAGGAGATTCCGTCGGGAGCAGGGGAGTTGCGGTCGTCCGGAGGAGGGGAGTCCGTATGGAGGAGGGGAGTCCATCAGGGGAGGAGGGGAGTCCGTCGGGGGAGGCGCGGTCATCCGGGGAGGAGAGGTCGTCGGGAGGAGGGGAGTGCGTCGACGGAGGAGGGGAGTTCGTCAGCGTCGGGGGAGGTGCTGTCGTCCGGGGATGGGGGAGGCGTGGTCGTCCGGGGAGGGGAGTGCGTCGGGGGAGGGGAGTGAGTCGGGGAGGGTTCCGTAGGAGGAGCCCGAGATATTGGCCAAATCGCACATATAGCCACGGATGAATTTTCATCCGTTGGTATAACCATGCTATAGCCACAGACTTATAAAACCGTGGCTATAGGTCCATGGCTATAGCTTCATTTTGTAGTAGTGAATTTTCATTCATTAAGGGGAGTCTTCTTGATGACGTTGGTTACCATCATTGATTTTTTATCATCATTCCATGTCAATTGTCTCACTATTTCCTATAATCTATTTTGTATTCCAATCCATGGAATGAAAAGAATTTATGATGATACTTTTTAATTAATTGATTCATATTTCTTATACCAATCCACCCCATACATAGGTTGTTTAATGAGTGAGTCAGGGTCGATGAGAAACAATATGCAATAATTTGGAAAAAAATATATTTTTTACAGATCATTCCAATGGAAGGTATTATTATATATTCTTCATAGATTCAACAAGGAATTTTGTTTTGTTCTAGTAACATATCATTCATGTGACGAAGTAGCTATCTAAAGCTATTTTCACCCATCAGTTGTAAGATTTCAAATTATATAACTTTAATTCAATTGAAAATATTTTGTATTTACTACAACCGGTATACAATGGTCTCTTAGCATAGTTCATTAAATTCTCAGACAACATTATACAATCATGAATGATATCTTCAATTTCCATCGTTATTTCTTGAATATGATATGCATGATCATTTACAGTAATATTCATGTCAGATGATCCATATACAATAGTATCATACCAATCAGTGTTCACATTCATTTTCCCCTTTTTTATTATAATATTTATAGATTCGATCTATTCGGTGAAAAATGAAATTTTATTACAACTCTTTCAGAATAACATTTGGTGAATAACTATAATGTAAAAACAAACAATGAATTTGAGAAGGGATATACATGCTCTACTTAAAACATGATGAACTCTTTCACCCCTTATTCAAAATGTTTTTTCATGCGATTAGGGTGCCTGAAAATTGGATTCATATACATCAGTCTAGGTCCCTAAATTATTAATTTTTTATAGAAAACAAGTAAATGTAAACAATATATTCATAACCAATGGTGAATGTTATATAAGATTCTAAAATAGGGAACAAAAAATGATTTCTATTACTCGGTATGGGATGGTTACTACTAAGAATATTTAAAAAAACATAGGTGTATGTTCAGAAGAGATGCAGGATTAGTCATTAGAAATAAAATGAATTAATAATAGTTTGGAAGATAAATATGGTGAGGGCGATTGTTTTCCCCTTAAATCGTTATGTTCCTAGGATGGGACCTGGTGAAGCACCAGATAACATTTCATAGTTTGTTTCCTAAAAATTAAATGTTTGTAGGGAACATTGTGGTTTGAAAGATGGAGTGATCATGAAATACATATTCATAGTGCCCTTCCTCTTTCATACCCCTTTTCCAATTCCCAATGGGTTGAGATACGTGACAACCTTGGTCTGAGTATACATGAACCACTATTCCTTGAATAGAATAATTCTGGAACCAATACCATGATATGATATACTAGTGGAAATATATTCATGATTTGATTTCCCTTATTATTTCAGACACTTTGATAGGGATCCCAGTTTGTAAAAAAGGAATAAAAATTCCTGTAATTAAGAGTTATTCATGATTTATGTCTCCATCTGATTCTGTAATTGTATCCATATAACACTATAATATTTATGTATATACTTTCCTTTAAATAAACAATTTTTTGGGTAAATTTTATCACAAAGAACACTTAATAAAATTAAATGTTAAAAAATAATAGATTATTAGTATAAAATGGAAACATCCATATGAAAATTAATATAATAATAAAACCTTAATAACGTAAAGAGACATCATTATTAATTTTTTATAAAAACATGTATTATAATTTGATATATCTATATATTAATTTTAATGAATGATTTCATTTTTAATGAAACTAGGGAATTGATGAAATTTAATGAGGATGAGTAGTAAATATGGTATTATTTAATTCATTAATGTTAAAAATTCATATTTCTCAAAGAATGTATTTTATAGTGGTGTTAATATTATAAAGAAAAAATAAATTAATATCATTTAAAAGTTGATTCCCATAATATGAAATGATTAAATATATTAAAATTAATCAACAATATATAAGCTTAAATGGTTAACATTGTGTTAAATTAAGATGAAATGACACATATATAACAAAAGGTATCTATTATGTAATGGATAAGTAAGTCTTACACCCACCCTATCATATATTCCAAATATTCCAAATTTAGATCTGTAAACCATGAATATATATTCACTTTCAATAATAATAATAATTTATTTACAAAAGATACCCATATCTAACATAAAATAGAAGCCCTCCAGCACCCCTTCAAATATACACCCCAAAAATTAAGTTATCTCATATATTAATTCACCCATTAATTATTGTATTTAAATCAATATATCATGTTATTTATTTCAGGGGGGTTTGATGCAAAAACATCCAAAGCCTTAATGGTTTTTCATTTCAACTAGAGAATAATGTGACAGAGTATACATTTTTAAATTTATTCCATTGATCGTAGAGAAACCAAATTTCCATTCCATTGATGGACCCTATTGAATTAAAATTACATTAGTTAATAGAAATTAGAGTGATATTTAGTATATAGGATAAAGAGAAACTCAAAATTGGATTGGTGAGAAAGATAACCCAACTTCATACCTATCACGACCCGTCCTCGGGACCCGTGTCGTGACTACCCCAAGCCCGCCTCCCATAGGCCAGGGGCTGGCGACTAGCACCAAGGCGTAAATCCTGAAAAAAAGGGGAAGGCATTGCCTTTATAATGTAAAAAAACACCACAGAGTAAGCAAAAAGAAGTAAACACTAAGTAAAACTGGGTACAAAAGTAAGTGCGGAAAAGTAAGTGGGCCAGAATACAAACCCAAACTGAAAGTAAAATACAACTCGAAAGGAAGTACAACAACTGAAAAGTAAAGCCGCAATGTCAAGTCGTCCACTAGAAGTCCCACCTGAAGGGTGGGTATAGATAGCCTCCTCAGCTCCACGGGTCCAGTTTTCCGCTCCGTGTACGTCCCGCCCAGTGGTCCACCTCCATGTACTGAATACTCCACAAGCCTCCACCATGAACAGCGTTGTCCGTCGTCTGCATCCAACCAAACGTAGTGCAGGCATATCCCGTGAAGGGGTGAGTATAAGATACTCAGTAGGGACCCCAAGACCCTCGAAGGTCTCCCAGATTCCAGAAAGGATAATACACAAAGGAAGATACAATCATGAAGTAACATCCGACACTACTTAGGTATATGCCCATACATATAACTAAGTCAAAAATTCCAATTCGGCTCCATAATCAGAGCCCAAGTTTGATCACGTCCACACAGAAGAACACAACTCAATCCACACAGGAAAGCATAACATAATCCGCACAGGATATCAAGTCAATCTTATCGAAGATAAAGATTGAAAGTCAAAACTCAGCTCACACCAGGATTTAATCATGATGTCGAAACCATAGCTGCTGGGAAAACTCCTCCTCTTTCGAGTACAGTGGGCCTATCGTTACAACCAAGCGATTCCCATTTACCTTGGACTGCTGTAGTACTCCACCTATTGAGTACTGTGGGCATTCTGCTACAACCAAGCGCTTACCACCATGGGTCTGTGGCTACAAGCAAGCGCACCCCCCTCATAGCCTCCAGAGGTACTCCTTCTGTTGAGTATCGCGGGTCTGTCGCTACGACCAAGCTCTCCTCTACCGTGGGTCTACTGCTACAACCATGTTCTCCCCCTCATAGCCTCTTGAGGTACTCCTTCTGTTGAGTACCGTAGGTATGCCGCTACAACCAAGCACTCCTCCGCCGTGGGTCTACCCCTACAACCAAGCGCTCCCCACTGGGCTATCTGAACAAACTGAGTCAATCAATCAGCAGAGGTCAAGTCTCAGCCAGCTCTAGGGTTTCATAGAGATTGAAGTACCATAGTCGTCACCATTGAACCCACGAAGGATTCTCGTACGGTTTTCGCCGTCGTCGAACCCATGGAGGATTCTAGTATGAAAGTCATCGTCGTCGCAGATGCAACCGACTCTAGGGTTTCCACACACAGCACGTTCGTTCTGGGAGGGTCCACTCAATGAGCCAAGAGGTCGATACATCAACTAACACGTAGTCCGGAGTTGATGTATCCCAAAGTTCCGTCTCGTCAAAAGGAACACAACGCGACAGACGGCGCGTCAATCTGACGTCCGGTCTGAGAGTTATTGGGTTTTTTGTCCCAGGGGCCCGGTTGGATTTTAAGTCAAAAATGACCCGGCCTTACTCCAACAGCATCCAAACCTCGAGAGGAGTAATCCAAAATGTCTGTCTCACTAAGAGGAATCCATCAAGGTCGACGACATTTCAATCGGACGTTTAGAGCTCAAGTTATAAGCGTTTCCGCTGTGAGGCCCCGGTTGGTTTCATGTTCGAACCAACCCAGACAAACCCAAATTTCTCCAAATCTGTGAGTGTAATATAAAGAAACGACCCTCTCGATCAAAGGATCTCTACACAACTGACAGAGCGTCGATCGGAGGTCTGTAGCCCACGTTATGGGCAAAAGACCGGAAGAGGTCTGAATATGGGGGGTCTAGGCCCGGACTGACCCGGCCCAACCCCCCTAGGTCGGCCCGAACCGGGTCCGGGTCCGGCCAATTAGGGAGCGGCCCAGCCCGGTCGGTGCGGCCCGGCCCGGTGCAGCCGGTCTGGCCCGGGGTGGTCCTGCGCTGGCCGAGCGGGGTCGGCTCGGCGCTGGCCGAGCGACCGTGCAAAGGGGGCGCTTCCCCCTTGATTGGAGTCGTGTCCCCCGCGTGGGGGATGCTCCTTGCCAGTGGATGGGGCCCAGCGCCACGTCCCTTCCTCGATCCCGCGCGGCCGCGGGACCAGATGCTCGCCACCGCGGCTGAAGCCGCCGCGGTCCCTCCTGGAGGCGTGTCAGGCGTCACCGTCTCCGGGCAGCCGGCCGGTGCCGGCCGCCTCCATCGGCCGTCAGCGCCCCCACCGCCGGAGAATTCCGCGGGCCACCGGAGTTTCTCTGGTGGTCCGTTTTCGATTCCGTCTGTGCAGACGTTCACATCGGGTCTCGCACTTTACTGCGTAATCATCAAACCGCCTCTACGGCCCGTTCCGTCAATGCCCGTCGATCCGCCGTCAATTAAACAATCCACGGAGCCTTCGAATCGTCGCAACGGCGCGACACGACGACATCACGTTTCTTCGCCCGTTCATTGTTTTTTCCGCACGGTGTCGTTGCGCTGCACCGCCTTTGCTCGTGCCGCAACAAGTACAACCAAGAAAATGGGGAGGAGGGTCGGCCGTGTTCATGTGGTCCGACCTCCTCTCATTATTACGATAACATAAGGCTCAAACGACTATCAACAATTTAATCAAAGGCCGATGATATAATCCACATAAATTAAAATAAACCAACCCCTACCTCAAGGTGTTGATGAACGAAGATCATCGCGAAAAAAAGACATCGTGGGAGACGGTGTCGCGGAAGAGGATCATTGGCATCACGATATACAGTGTCGCGTCGTCGATATCTGGGGAGCTAGCATTCTTCGTCGCCCTTCGTCGGAGGCCAACGTTCTTCGTTGGTGACAGTGCATTCTTCGTGTTCTTCACAGAGGAAGATGAAGTTTCAAGGCTTTGAGCAAAACCTCTCAATTCCTCCCACACAACCCATGCCACCCAAATAAAATAAGGCGTAGCCTTATTTTATTTCTCACACCAACAGTTTTTGAAAATAAAAAACAAATCATTCAATTAATAGATTTAATTGAAGAGTTTTAACCGCCTAATTAAAGAGGCATTTAATAATTAATTAAACGCGAGAAATGACTTGGAATTTAAGAGGGGGGTGCAGGTGAGTTACCAAATTTAATGCACATAGAAGGAAAAAGGAAATAAAGGGATGGGGCTGATGTGGGACCCACCTCACTAATATCCTACCTAGGTGTTAGGATATCAGTGGGTCCCACTCCAACCGCCATGCCTAGATTAACACTTCTTAGAACAAAAATAAAATTTGTTGCACAATTTTATTTTATTCTTTAGTTAACCCAAAAATTTTAATAACCTCATCCGAGAAAACGTAACTCAAGAAAAGGCTTTCTTAAGCAATTATCGGTGCTGCGATTCCATCAGTGCCCTCGGAATTCGATTCCGAGCACCATTTCGAAAGTTAGGAAAACCCGCTCGTTCGTTCATTGAACGTACCCAATCCAAACTTTAGAAATTGATTCCGGGCACACCGGGCCTCGAAATCTGGTGCTGTCAGAAACTGTGTTCTTGTAAAATTCCCAAGAAAATTACAAGTCTTTACATTACTCCCGCCTCAGGACTTTACGTCCCCGTAAAGATACATCATAAACTAGGGAAACAAAAGTGCGTACTAAGCATACATCTGAGCCTCCCGCTCCCAAGTGCTCTCCTGGAGGTTCCTGTGCTGCCATCTGATGCGCACTTGAGGAATCGACCATCCATGTAGGACCCGCTTCTTGTTGATCCTCGATCTCCACTAGGACCTCCACAAAAGTCGCCCCATCATCAATGTCCACCTCCCCATGGTCTAAGATATGTTTCGGGTCGCGCACATATCTCCTCAGTTGAGATACATGAAAGACGTCGTGTACCCGGTGCAACTGAGGTGGTAGAGACAGGCGATAAGCCACCTCGCCAATACTGCTGAGAACCTGGAATGGTCCGTTGAAGCATGGAGACAACTTTCCGCCTCGGCCAAAACTTCGTAATCCATGTCGAGGTGAGACCCGTATGAAGACGTGGTCTCCATCCTCAAACTCTATTGGTCTCCGCCTCCTGTTAGAAAAAGACTTTTGTCAGCTCTGAGCTGTCCACTTCTGCTCTTGGATGGCCTGGAACTTCTCTGGTCCTACAAGAGCTGCTATGATTTATTCATTATCGATAAGAGAAATCCAGTCTCATCCCCTGGATAAACCACGTTCTTTGCCTAATACAGTCAATCTTGGCATTGATGATACTAATCCATTCCAAGGATGACGTCGTAAGGCCTCAACGCCACTACCAAAAGATCCACCGGTAACTCTCGCCTCCAAGGGTTCAGTCACACTGTCGGCATCAGTGTGTGGCCACTGGGTCACTTCCAGTAGGTATCTCAAAGGTGAAGGTCAAGTCAACAATTTTTAAACCAGAACCTCTTAGTTACAACAAAAAGAAAGGACAGGAAAGTAGATGCCTCAAAGAAAGGTGTCTTTCATTACTGCAGATCAAAGTACAAAGACACAAAGAATCTACAAACAAACAACAACCAAGATAGAAGAAAAATGAACAAAAGTCTCCAGGTCTGGAGCTAGTCCCGCTCCTGTCCATCTGCTCCCGGAGCTCCATGATCATAGGCCTCATCTTCCTGTAGCTGAGCTCTCCCATGTCCACCTGTTCCCTGCGGTCGGGGTGGACGTACTGGTGGTTGTGGTAGCAACACCTCAAAGCGTCGTCCACCTCCAACTGCACGGCCGGCTCCCCTGCCTCTGTCTCCTGCTCCTTGCGGTCCACCTCGATCGAACCTCTACCTCTGCCTGAGAGGTCCTTCGTTCATCTGTTGGTCTTCTGTATGGCGGGTCGGACAGTCACGATCCATGTGACCAACCCCACCGCAGGAGTAACACTGTCGGCGGATGGTAAGTCGTTCTCCACCCAGGGTGCCTCGCACAAACGATCCTGTGTCCTGCGGTCGACCACCTGTAGGACTAGTCCTTTTGGACCTCTGCGTCATCTGTCTACTTCCCGCTGCAGAAGACTTTACCGCATGTCGACTAGTGGTGGGTCCTGCTACTGTAGACTGCTCAGCAAGAAAACTCTCCACTAGGAGGGCTCGCTCCAACACCCCTGTCTGCGTCGGGATGCTGCGGGAAACAAATGAAGCTATGATCTCTTGCCTGAGCCCCTGCTCGAAGGTTCTAGCCCTGAAGAATGGGTCCCATACCATGTTTGTGGAATAGCGTGAGAGATCGGTAAACCTCGCCGAGTACTGGGATACCATCATGCTGCCCTGCCGTAGCTGTAGTTGTTCCTCGATGCACACCGCACGGAGGGTGGCTGGGACGAACTCTGAGCGAAAGAGGCTCTCAAAGTCCGTCCAAAGGAGAGATGCTTCGTCGTGCACCTGGAGTATCAAGCTCCACCATCTGCCTGCTTCCGCGTGCAGGAGGCTCGCTACAAGGACCACCATAAGGTCAGCTGGTGTCCCTACTAACATGAAAACTTGCACAACCGCCTCCAGCCAATCCTCGGCTGCCTAAGGGTCCGTCTCCCCCCAGAACCTGGGCGGTCTCTAATGCTGAAACTCATGCAACGCGCTAAGGTGACGTGCACTATCAGCGGCTGGGGCTGTTAGCATCGGTGACTTGGTGAGTAGAGGTACTTCTGGTGCCTCTGCTGTCAAAGGGCCTTGCACCGAGACCTCGTCGCTCAGTGGGCTTTCGTCTCGCACAACGCTCGGAACCCTAGCTGGCTGCCATCGTGGGGCCATCCTGAAAAGAAACAGGTGGGCCACGGTCAAAAAGTATACTTGGTAAGCTGACACAAAGTAATCATAAAGAAAACATTTAAAACACACATGCAATCAATGTTTTCGTGCACTAAGTCGGATATCAAAAGTCAGGGTCCCGGTGCACGGATACGTCGGCCGCTGCACCAACACTGGACTCCCTGGACTGATAACCACACTTAGTACACTTAACACTATTTCTTCACATAGAAAAAGACCAGAGTCTTGAGTTCTGCAGTAGAACTGAACTTCCCTGATACCAATTTGTCACGACCCATCCTTAGGACCCGTTCTATGACTACCCCAAGCCCTCCTCCCATAGGCTAGGGGATGTCGAATAACACCAAGGCGTTAATCCCGACAAAAAGGGGAAGGCATTGCCTTTATAAAGTAAACAACCACCACAGAGTAAGCAAGCAGAAGTAAACACTAAATAAAACTGGGTACAATTGTATGTGCAGAAAAGTAAGTGGGCCAGAATACAAACCCAAACTGAATGTAAAGTACAACTCGAAAGGAAGTACAACAACTGAAAAGTAAAGCCGCAACGTCGAGCCGTCCACTGGAAGTCCCACCTGAATGGTGGGTACAGATAGCCTCCTTAGCTCCACAAGTCCAGCCATCCTTTTTGGGTACGTCCCGCCCAGTAGTCCACCTCCAGGTACCGACTTACTCCATATGCCTCTACCACGATCAGCGCTGTCCATCATCTGCATCCAACGCAACGTAGTGCGGGAATATCCCGTGCAGGGGTGAGTATAATCTACTCAGTAGGGACCCTGAGGCCCCCGAAGGTCTCCCAGATTCCACAATGGATAATCCACAAAGGAATATACAATCACAAAGTAACATCCGACACTACTTAGATATATGCCCATACATATACCTAAGTCAACAATTCGAGTTCGGCTCCAGTATTCGAGCTGAAGTTCGATCACGTCCAAACAGGAGAACACAACTAAATCCACATAGGAATGCATAATGTAATCCACAAAGGATATGAAGTCAATCTTATCGAAGATAAAGATTGAAAGTCAAAACTCAGCTCAAACCAGGATTTAATCATGATTTCGAAACCATAGCTGCTGGGGAAACTCCTCCTCTTTCGAGTATAGTGGGCCTGCCGCTACAACCAAGCACTTCCCATTAACCTTGGACAGCTGTATTACTCCACCTGTTGAGTACTGTGGGCCTGCTGCTACAACCAAGAACTTACCACCATGGGTCTTCCTCTACAACCAACCGTTCCCCCCTTATAGCCTCCAGAGGTACTTCTTCTGTTGAGTACCGCAGGTCTGCCGCTACAACCAAACGCTCCTCCGCCGTGGATCTGCCACTACAACCAAGCGCTCCCCCTCAAAGCCTCATGATGTAATCCTTCTATTGACTACTTCGGGACTACCACTACAACCAAGCGCTCCTCCGCCGTGGGACTGTCGCTACAACCAAGCGCTCCCCACTGGGCTATCTGAACACACCGAGTCGATCGATCAGCAGACGTCAAGTCTCAGCCAGCTCTAGGGTTTCATAGAGATTGAAGTATTGTAGTCGTCACCGCCGAAACCACAGAGGATTCCCATACGGTTGTCGCCATCGTCGAACCCACAGAGGATTCTAGTATGAAAGTCATCATCGTCGCAGACGCAGCCGACTCTAGGGTTTCCACACACAACACACTCGTTCCAGGAGAGTCCACTCCAAGAGCCAAGAGTTCGATACATCAACTGACACATAGTCTTGGGTTGATGTATCCCAAAGTTCCGTCTCGTCAAAAGGAACACAACATGATAGATGGCGCGTCAATCGGACACCCGGTCTGAGAGTTATTGGCCTTTTCTTCCGAGGGGCCCATTTGGTTTTTAAGTCAAAACAGACCCGACCGTACTCCAACTGCGTCCAAACCTCGAGCGGAGTAAGCCAAAAGGTCCATCTCAGTAAGAGCAATCAATCAAGGTCGATGGCACGCCAATCGGACATCCATAGCTCAAGTTATAAGCGTTTATGTTACGAGGGCCCGGTTGGTTTCGTGTTAGAACCAACCCAGCCAAACACAAAGTTTTCCGAAACTTTGAGTGTAATATAACGAAACGACCGTATCGATCCAACGGTCGCTACAGAACTTATGGTGTGTCGATCGGAGGTCCGTAGCCCATGTTATGGGCAAAAGACCGGAAGTGGTTTGAAAATGGGGGATTTGGGCCTGGACCGACCCGGCCCAACCTCCCTGGGTCGGCCCGAACAGGGTCGACCCGCACCAGGTCCGGGTCCGGCCCATTAGGGCGTGGCCCGGCCCGGTGCTACCGGTCTGGGCCGGGGCGGCTCGGCGCTGGCCGAGCGGCTGCGCAAAGGGGGCGCTGCCCCCTTGATTGGAGTCGCGTCCCCCGCGTGGGGGCCGCTCCTTGCCAGCGGACGGGGCCCAGGTCTGCGTCCCTTCCCCAGTCATGGGCGGCCACGTGACTGGACGCCCTTTGCTGTGGCTTCAGCCACGGCAGTCCCTTCCGGTGGCGCGCGGGGCACCGCCGGCCGGCCGCCGGAGAATTATGCGGGCCACCGGAGTTGCTCCAGTGGTCCGTTTTTGATTCCGTCTGCGCCGACATTCACCTTGGGTCTCACACTTTACTGTGGAATCATCAAACCCCCTTTACGGCCCGTTCCGTCAATGCCCGTCAATCCGCATTCAATTAAGCAATCCGCAGAGCCTTCAAATTTCTGCAATGGCGTGGCGCGACAGCGCTGCGTTTCTTCGCCCGTTCTTCGTTGTTTCCGCGTGGTGCCGTTGCACTGTGCCGCCTTTTCTCATGCCGTAACAAGTACATCCAAAAAAAGGGGGAGGAGGGTTGACCGTTTTCGTGTGGTCTGACCTCCTCCCGTTATTACGATAAAAGACGGCTCAAATGACTATCAATAATTTAGTCAAAGGCTGAGGATATAATCCACATATATTAAAATAAACCAACCCCTACCTCAAGGTGTTGATGAACAAAGATCTTCGCGGAAAAAAGATGTCGCGGGAGACGGCGTCGCGGAAAAGGATCGTTGGCGTCGCGGTATACGGTGTCAGGTCGTCGATCTCCGGGGAACTAGCATTCTTCATCGCCCTTCATCAGAGGCCGGCGTTATTCATTGGCGATGGTGCTTTCTTCCCGTTCTTCAAGGAGGAACATGAAGTTTCAAGGCTTTGAGAAAAACCTCTCAATTCTTCTCGCACAACCCAAGCCACCCCAATAAAATAAGGCGTAGCCTTATTTTATTTGTCACGCAAACTGTTTTTGAAAATAAAAAACAGAGCATTCAATTAATTGATTTAATTAAAGAGTTTTAACCGCCCAATTAAAGAGGAGTTTAATAATTAATTAAATGCGAGAGTTGCCTTGTCATTTAAGAGGGGGGGGGGTGCGGTGAGTTACCAAATTTAATGCACGTGGAAGGTAAAAGGATATAAAGGGGTGGGACTCGTGTGGGCCCCACCTCAATAATATCCTACCTAGGAGTTAGGATATCAGTGGGTCCCACTCTAACTGCCATGCCTAGATTAGCACTGCTTAGAATAAAAATAAAATTTGTTGCACAATTTTATTTTATTCTTTAGTTAACCCAGAAATTTTAATAACATCACCTGAACAATTTATTACTATTATAAAAGAAATGTTGAAAGAAGTTTTCTAGTAAAGAGTAGTGTAAGGATCCCCATTAATAAGGAAATTTAAAGGCAATTTTCAAAGCACCATTTACATTTCTAATAATGTAATGTTAATATTAAAGAGTAAAACCATCAAAAAGGAAGAAAAATGAATTTTAGAAGATTTTTCTTTGATAAAAACCTCAAATATCATTTTGGAAACATTATTGAACATGTTTGGGGTAATTTCTTCTTGGTAAATAAATGTTTATCATTTTTACAATCCAAGTGAAATTAATTGTTAAACATAGTAATTACTTTTATTGAACATAAATAAAATTGTCAATTTATCCTATTTTGAACCGTATAATTTCAAAATTATGAATCATTTTATCATATACAATTGATAATTATGGGAAATGTTAATTTTGAAAAAAACACACATAACATGTAAAAATAGTTTTTGAGAAATGTGTATTTTGAGGGTACAATTTATCCGAAGGATAAAATTATCAGTGTTTTGGATATTTAGTATATTAATTAGTTTATAATTTTTTAGGCTTATTTTACATAACTACAACTATATTTTAAACCAAAATAATTTTTCATTAAATTAGAAGTTGAAAACCAGTCTTTTGTTAAAATTAAAATAATACATTTGTTTTATATGTGTAACCATAAGTATTATTAATTTTAAAAATTATATTTACAATTAATAAAATTATTCCTTAAATAAATATTTTATTTATTATGTGATTTTATAAATTCTATACGTTGCTAATATACTCATAATTTAATAAAAATAATTTTTTTGGAAAATACAATATTTTCCACTATTATTCTAAAAATTAATTATTTCTGAAAGATCCAAAAAATATAATTAGATGATTTTTGAAATGTTGAATTAAAACATGTAGTTTAATTTTTTTAAATTTCAAATTCTATTATTTAAAAATAAGAAAATAAATAAATAATGCAGTTACTTAAAATTGAAATGTTTAATCATTATATGTTATTGAACCTACATTGTATGAGTTTCTAATTTATTAATATATTTTCCTCAATTATTGGTTTCATTTATATTACAATTAATTAATATAATATTATTAGAATCATTTTAGTGCTGATTAGCATGAAAAGAATATTTTAAAATCCATATTTATTTATGTATAAATATTTAGAAAAACATGGTTCATTACATATTAGAAAATATTCCCTAGTGAGATTATTTCACTTCCAAAGATCTCATTTGAAAAAGGCTAAGTAATTTCCACCCCAGGTTAATGAGAGGCTTCTAACCTTTATAAATTTATAGAGATATCAAAATGAGTTGTATCCTTTGGTATAAAAATAATCAAAAATAAGAATGATGAGTTTTCAAACCAATTTTATAGAATTAATGCAGTTTAGTAGAGATCCATCAGATCTAATTGAGCATTTGGGGAAAATCAGAGATGGTTGATTTTTACAACTATAAGATCAATGGAAGAGTGGTGATGGGGGTGGAGGAATCTCTGATCAATAAAAGAAGTTTTTGGGTTATTGAGTTCCATTTTACATATTATTGGAATGATTTACTTTATAATAGGGATAAACTGTATCTAGTGATGAAGGGAATTTTGATAAATATATTTAATGGTGAATGTATATAGGTTATGGATTTTTTATATAAATAAGCATTCCCTGTAAGAATGTTTTTATATCAAAATATTTATTTCTAGTGATAATTATTGAGTTAATTAAAAACTCATGAGAATTTATCTATTCTCTATTTTAATATATATTTCTTTATTTTAATAGATATATGTTATATCCTAAACCATAATAAATTCTATATATGACACTATTCTATGACGACATATCATTTATTATTCTCAATACATTTATTGTTTTCATGGAATTGGATTTGAATTAAAATATATTTCCCCTAGATATATAATAGAAAAAATCCTTTAAAAATTAAAATCAAAGAATTTAGTGAAGATATGAGAGATAGGTAAAAGAAGAATCTATATAACTAAAAGGAAGAAGACTAAGTTACAAGATCATTAATCATTACATGGCAATTTCCAAAGAAGTGAATTTACCTCATGTATAAAAAATAACAAAGGTATTCACTAAATTCCTAACCATATTCATATCCACACCTTTTTATAAATTAAATTTATAATTATTATCTCTATGCATATTAGTTAGTTCTTATATATTTATATTTTCATTTGTGTGTAATCGTGATTATTTTGAACTAGTTTTAAAATTTTATGTTATTATTTGTTTTTATAAAATATTTCACTGTTATAAAAGTTGATAAGGTACTTGAGTTAAGGATTTTAAATTAATTTTAATTTTATACATTCATTCTATGGGATATTTGGCCATAATTCAAAAATATGAAATAAATGATGAGCATGTTTCAATGATTTTTAATGAATGTGCATTGGTATCATAATCACAGAGTTTAATATTAAATTTACTTATCATCAAATAAAATTTATATTTTTTATTTATATAATATATTACTAATAATTATATAATATATTACTAATAATTATATTTTCATATTCATTGATGATATTGTTTTATATAATTGTCCAAGTAGGTGGTTAGACTAACCAAAAAATAAATATAGTATAATTAATGGAATTTTATGATTATAAAAATGGTTATTTTTGAATAATATCACGAATATATAATAATAGAGAATTTATGTAGATAATTTTAATGTGATGAAACATATATTAATATATTTTAATATATAAGAAATAAACTAGATGAAAAAAGATATATGTTAATTAATTGAGATAGTAGTCCCCACAACGCACAGTTAACATTTTAATTCCTCAAAGAAATAGAGGAGATATTTTTAGATAATATATTTTTTATTCATAATCATAAGTAATTTATAAATACCATATTTTTTATCATTATAATAATTAAAACAATCCTCAGGAGATAATTATTGAAGACTAAAAACATCAATTTTCATTAGAGGTGGTATCCATATTTGAAGGATTGATGATATTTTGTTTTATTATTGAATGTAAGGGAATAAATTTTGGGTTTTTATTATTTATAATAATATCTTCATATATTAATTATAATGATGAAATAATATTTAGATTTTTAGAAAGGTTTTTAAAGAGTAATATTAAAAATGGTGTTTTAATAAGGGGTTATATTTTCATTGGGATATTTAGTTTTCTCTCAGAAATCTCTTTGGAAATGGAGGCCATAAGCTAAAGAAATGGGAATATATGTTTTTGTTTGTGGTATATAATTCTATTAGGAAGAAATTCTTGGTGTTTTATATGAAAATTTGAATGTATTGTTTTAGTATAGAGTAGCGGAAGGATTCCCATTTATAAATGATGATATGGGTGATTTTGGAAGCACAATTTACATTTTCAATAATAAAAAGTTAATATTAAATAGTAAAAAACTCAAAAAGGGAGAAAAGAGGAGTTTTAAGAGCTTTTTGTTTTATAAAAACCTCAACCATTTATTTGGAAAGATGCTTGAACATGTTTTGGGTCATTTTATCTTAGTAAATCAATGTTTACCATTTTTACAATAATAGTGAAATTAATTATTAAACATAGTAATTGAATTTATTGAACATAAATAAAATTTTAAATTTATCATATTTTGAACGATATAACTTCAAAATTATAAATAATTATATCAAATAACATTTATAATGATGGGAAGTGTTAATTTTGAAATAAACACACATAATATGAAATTTGTTTTTGAGGATTGTGTCTTTTTAGGGTAAAATTATCTCAATGATAAAAAATTCAATGGTTTGGATTTTTAAAACCAAAATTGGTTCATTAAAAAAATATTATCAGTATTTTTTTTATGTAAATTAATAATCAAATTTTGACAAAATACTGTTTCATTAAATTAGAATATGAAAAACTTGTCATCTGTTAGATGAATTATGATATGTGGAATAAAAAAATGATGTCTATTTAAAAAAAATCAAATTCTCAAATTTTAAAATCAAATAAATAAATAAATTTTAACATTATTTTAAATGGAAATATTTAATCATTATATGATCTGAATTCAACATTGTATTTATTTATAATTGATTAATATATTTTTATCAATTTTTTTGTTTCATTCATTTTACAATTCTCTTATATAACATTTCGAGGATAATTTTATGGGTGATTAATGTGAAAAAATTATTTTAAAAACCCAATTTATCTAGAGAGACATATTTAATAAAACATAGTTCATTACAGATAGAAAAATGTTCCCAAGTGAGATAGTTTCACTACCTAAGATCACATTTGAAAAAGGTTCCACTATTTCCACCCTAAATGATTTATAGGATTCTCACCTTTATATAGATAGAGAAATAGAAAAATGAGTTGAAGATTTAGTTACAGAAATCATAAAAAATATAAATGATGAGTTTTAGAGCTAATTTGATTGATTGAATGTGGTTTAGAAGATATCTATCAGATCTAATTTAGAATTTGTGGATAAATCCAAGATGGTTAAATGTTACAAACATAAAATCAATGGAAGAGTGAATCTAGGGGTGGATGACTATCTAATTAGTATAAGGATGTTGTTAGGTTATGGTATTCCAGTTTATATAGTATTGGAATTATTTTCCTCGTAATATGGATAAATTGTATCTAGTGATCTATTGATTTTTGATAAATATATATAATGGTTAATGGATAAAGTTTATGGTGTCCATATATAAATAGGTTTTTCATATAGAGATGTTTTTAAGAAAATATTTCTTTATAGTGATAATTATTGAGTAAATTTACAACTCATGAGTTTCTATATCTTCACTCTTTTAATATTTTTTAAAAAATATATATATGTTATGTCCTAAACCATATTAAATTCTATATGTGATACTGTTGTGTGAATGCATCTCTTTTGTCATTCTATTTACGTTTATTATTTTCAGGGAATTTGATTTGAATTAAAATCCCCTTTCCATAGAGATATAATAGAAAAAATAATTTAAAAATTAAAATTATTGAATCTTTTTTAATGTATGAGAGTTAAATTTAGGAAATAATTTTTAATAAATGAAAGGAGTTTGAGTTACCAGATCCTTAATATATACATCTTAATTTACAATGATGTGAATTAACATCATGTATAAAAAATAATTTTCTTAGTCATATAATTCAGAAACTTATTCATATTCATACTCTTTTATAAACTAAATTCATAATTATCATATACATTTATATAAGTTATATTGAATTCATTTTCAATTTTAGTTGTGGTTAATCTTGATTTTTTTAAACTAGTTTTATAATCGCGAAGTTCTTATTAGTTATTATAAATTATTTCATCATTCCAACAGTATAAAAGGTAGTTTAATTAATTATTTTTAATTATTTATTATTTTATTATTTCTTTCTAAGGGAGATTTGGTTATAATCCATAAAAATGAAATCAATGATGAGCGAGTTTTGTGACTTTTAATGAATGATCATTGGTATCATAATCAATGAGTTTAATATTAACATTACTAATAATGAAATAAAATATAGATTTGGTTGTTTATATAAAATATTATAAATAAATAAATTCTCATAGTCATCCATGGTATTTTTTTAAATCATTTTTCAAGTAGGCATTTAGAACGACAAAAACATAAACATAGTATAGTAAATGGATTGTTACGATTATGATTGTGGTTATTTTTTAAAAATATTATGATTATAGAATAATTATATATTTATTTAGATAAATTTAATGTGGTTAATCATATTTTAAGAGATTTTAATATATATAAAATAAAATCGAGGAAAAATGAGATATGTTACTTCATGGAGACAGTAGTCCCCATAATGAAAAATTAACATTTTAATTCCACAAATAATAAGAGGAGATATTCATAAATAGTAAATTTTATTTTTAGAATCATAATTAATTTATAAATCTCACATTTTTTAACATTTTATCCTTTAAAACTATCCTTGATAGATAGTGATGAAAGGATGAAAACATCAATTCTTGTATGAGGTAGTCTCCATGTATGAATGATTGATGACCATTTGTTTTTATTAGTGAATGGAAAGAAAACAATTGGGGTTTTTATTAAATATAATAACATAATAATATATTAATTATAATGGAAAAATAATATTAAGTTGGTTATAAATGTTTATAAGAGGAATATTAAGAAGAAAATTATAAATAGGGGTGATATTTTTATCGGGAGATTGAGTTTTCTCTCAGAAATATCATTTGAAATGGAGTCCATAAGATAATGAATTGTGACTATAGGGTTATGTATGTGGGATATAGATCTATTATAAAAATATTATTATTTTTTTAGAAAAATATTTTAAATGAGTGTTGTATTATATTCTAGTGGAAGGATCCACATTTATAAGTGAAGAAGTGGGTAATTTAAGAAGCACCATTTACATTTTCAATAATATAAAGGTAATATTAATGAGTAAAACACTCAAAAAGGGAGAAAAGAGGATTTAAAAGATATTTTTAGTTGATAAAAACTAAAAATATAAATTTTGAAACATGTTTTAACATTTCTTCGATCGTTTCCTCTTCGTAAATAAATTTTTATCATTTTTATAATCAGAGTGCAATTAAATATTAAACACAAAAAATAAATTTATTGAACATAAATAAAACTATCAAATTTAACCAATTTCAAAAAATATAATTTCAAAACTATAAATCATTATTTCAAATTACATTTCTAATGATGGGATGTGTTAATTTTAAAATAAACACACATAACATGTAAAAATTGGTTTTGAGGTATGTGTGTTTTGAGGGTTAAATTTATCTAAGGTATAAATTTCATTGGTTTTGATTTACAAAACCTAAATTGGTTTATTAAAATATTATATTTTAAGATTATTTTATATATAGAAATAAAAAAACTTCAACAAAAATTATTTTTATTAAATTAGAATATGAAAAACCAATCATTTGTTAGAATGAAAATATTACATTTTGATTTATAAGGGTATCCATAGGTATTATAAATTTTGAAAATTATTATTAAAATTAATAAAATTATTCAATAAATTAATACTTTATCAATTAATTGTTTTATAAATTCTATATGTTTCTTCTATATAGATAATTTAATAAAAATTAACTTAAAAAACAATATTTTCACTATTCATTTAAAAATCAATAATTTTCGAAAAATCCTAAAAATAAATATTAGATGAATTTTGATATGTGGAATTAAAAAATAATATTTATTTTTTAAAAAATTTGAATAATATAATTTATAAAATAATTAAATAAATGAATAATGCTATTATTTAAAACTGAAATGTTCAATCTTCACATGTTCTTAAACTTACACTATATAAATTTGTAGTTAATTAGAATATTTTTATCAATTATAGTTTTCATTCATATTAAAATTAAATTATCTAATAATTTAGGTATAATTTTAATGGTGAATAATGTGAAGAAAAATTTAAAAACCCCATTTATTTAAGGAGACATATTTACATAAACATTGTTCTTTACAGATGAAAAAAAGTTCCCTAGTGATATGGTTTCACATCCCAAGATATAATTTGAAAAAGGATCCATTATTTCCACCTTAGGTGATCAAGAGGCTTCTCATATTTATATATTTAGAGAGATATGAAAATGTGCTAAAGCCTCAAGTATAAAAATCATCCAAAATAAGAATGATGAGTTTTCAAACCAAATTCATTTATTGAATGTTGTTTACTAGAGATCCTTCATATCTAATTGAGTATTGGTTGGGAAAATCAGAGATGGTTAAATGTTAAAACCTAAAGAATAATGGGAGAGAGATGTTGGGGGTAGAAGACGATCTGACAAATTTAAGGATGTTGTTGGGTTGTGTATTTCCAATTTACGTAGTATTAGAATGATTTTCCTTGTAGTAGGGATAAATCGAATCTAGTGATAAAGGGATTTTTGATAAATATATTTAATGGTGAATGGTTAGAGGTTATGGGGTTTTTATATAAATAGATGTTCCTTTTTAGGAATTTTTTATATGAAAATATGTTTTTCTAGTGATAATTATTGAGTTAATATATTACTCATGAGTGTATATCTCTTCTCTCTTTAAATATATATTTTTTGTTTTTATATTGATATATGTTATATCCTGGACAATATTAAATTATATATGTAAAACTATTTTGTAAATGTATCTCTTTTTTTTATTCCCTTTACATTTATTGTTTTCATTCCATATTATTTTATGATTAGTATAGTGTAAGGAATTTCTTTCTTACTAGAATAGTTAATTATTGAGTTACTTCAATTTTCCAGTCCATAATTTATAGATTAAATCCAAAATATCGGTTTTATATTAATAAATGAAAAAAATATTGCGAGTAGTTATTAATGATATCACTTAGAACAATATAGTTTATATATTATCTCTATTCAGATTATTTTATATTAAATTATATATTTTCAAAAGAACTTTGAAGAAAAAAGTGGGAATCCTCACAAGTCCAAACCAGAAAAACATTAGAAAAAGAGAAACGTTTCAAAATACAACATCACATTATTGTAGAATAAATTAAACAAATGCTTCATTCTTATAATGTACTTGGATTTACCTTTGTTGATTCTACATTTTTGGATTCTTTCATGGGGAACAATTAATTAGTCACTTGAATAAATCTCTGGTTTGAATCCTCTTTTACATAGTGTTATCAAAGTTGACTTAAACTATCTTCCTTTTCCATACAATAATTGAGAGGTGATTGGAATTTGAGTAATTAAAGTGATGTTTTCATAAGAGAGTTTACACCTCATTTCTAGAAACTACTTTCTGGGTGGTAGAATGGACACCATAGTCTGAAGGAGCTTTAAAAGATTCCACACTAGTTCCCACCGATGAGCTATAAAACCGAGAGAAAAAATCTCCCTTTCCTTTGGGTTTTTATATTGGTTTAGATGAATATACACTACCAATTCCTACTCTTCCAGCCCTGAACTACGTACTAAATGACATAAGCCCTACTCCATCCCCAAAATAAATAATAATCTCCCAAGATTTACATCTTTTACGGTCTCTCTACAAGTGAACCCACTTAAAGGGAAACCGTTTTCTTATCACCATGTATAACCAACTCCAGGTCTTATGATGTTGATCCTATATTCATACTTCAAGGAGAATAAGAATATTCCCTTTGTGGGTGATGTTTATTTTCCTTAATAAAAATGAATCCATCACCCACAACAACAGGATGGTTTCCTTTATCAAATATAGTTTGGACTCATTATGTATTATTATACATAAATGAATTGAATATTATCATAACCGAGGAGGAAGGAAAATTGAATACCCCCATCACATGAAGGAATGTTGTTCCTTTATTGAATCATCTATCAAATGGATGAGAGAAACTCCAATAACCTAGATTGAAAATGTATTGAATGCATTAAATTCACCCGAATCGTGAACATAATAATTTTGAATCAAAGAACTATCTTTATCTTTCTGAGATCCATAAGAACTGACACACACTATAACAACACCAGAAGGTACATTAGTACTTTACTTTTTATCCTATAAATGAAAGGTTATGCCCCATCAGAATTCCCAATTATATACAGAACACCATTATAATACATATGAGATATTTAGACCCATGACTTATGGGGAATCTCGTATATAGAATCCATATGACAATGAAGGAAACCAAGATAGAAAAAAATTAGGTATCTCTATCTTATAGTGTATAATTTTTTTTCTATATAGATGTATGGTATATATCAATCCTTGTTAAATTATTTTTTGTCTTTAATTTTGTGGGTATCAATCTTCAATTTTTTTCATACCAGTTATTTATTTATTTTGAGTGGCTTTGA
The DNA here is from genome assembly GCA_963277665.1 of Viscum album. Taxonomy (NCBI): domain Eukaryota; kingdom Viridiplantae; phylum Streptophyta; class Magnoliopsida; order Santalales; family Viscaceae; genus Viscum; species Viscum album. Next base: position 2,106,931,394 of record OY728156.1, on the reverse strand, counting down.
TGACTGATATTGATCATATAATTCCCTTCATTTTTTGATACATTATTACTGGGTTCCTTTAGATATAATTATTTTGAATGCATTTGATGTCTTTTGGGTGGACCCATGAATGTTATGTGCTTGATGTAAGGAAGGTGGTGCTTCACAGATGATATTTATATAAGATGACTCTTTAAATATAAAAGAGATTAAATGGATAGCGCAATAGATATATATAGTCATGGACATATATGACAACCCAAACATAATTAACATGGAAATTATGATACAAAGTCACTATTAAAATGATGATGATTGAAGAAAAATTGTTGAATATCATGTGAAAAAATTCAACAAAACTAGAAGCAAATTTCCTTATTTTTTTGAGATTGATATCATGTCTTAAAAAAATGTTATATTTAACAAAAATGATATTTATAATGGAGAAAAATTATATCATAAAAACTATATTTGTGATGAATTGTTATGATGAAATTCAAATATTCTGCTAATAGTTTTTGAAAGCTTGTATTTGGAATGGATCACAAGGATTATTGGTGATGGGATAAACAAACATTTCACAATAAGATAGTAATTGTAACTGAATATCAAATATTTCTCAAAAATAGGTTCTATAAGATTAGTTAATAAGGTTGTGGATTATTTATAGTAGTCTGTTTTTTTGATAACTAATTTTCACAAAAGTAGGAAAAGTAAATATAGTGGTTAATATTTGGGATATATTTATTCATTGATTGAAAATATACATAGGAAATATCTCATTCTATTGAAAATTTTTACCACCAAAATGTGCATTTTACATGTCACGAAAAAATCCATTATTCTTCACAATTCCCTTTCCATACTCTTATTCTATCTCAGTAAAAGGTTCATATGGTTGAGATATATCATTCACGATTCCAAGTATACATTTCTTCTCCAATATAATGGTTTTACTATAAATTGATATTTTTGAGATTTATTTGTCGTATTTTATTATTATTTTATAATATGTTATTTTTTTAATTTTATTACTATATTTTTAGAAGTTTAATTGATTATGATTGGCAATTTAAAAATAATAAATCACATTTTTAATTAAATTTTTTTATTTGTTAGATTAATATTTTTGTAATTAAATAGTAATATTATAATAAATTAGTAAAAATTAATCACCTTTGTATGGATCCTTATTAATTTTTCTAATTTAAAAAGTTCATTATTAATAGTTTAATTTAACATGGTTTTACTTTGGGGGTCGCTCAGTGTTTTGTGTGGGGGATATAGTTCAGGAGGTCCTAAGTTCAATTCTTGTTAGTTTTTCTAAGAATCGTAATTTGATATCACTAGCACTTTACGACCTCGATGATGAAGGGTAGCACAAGGATAATATGTTTTCATAGTTTAGCCGTAGTGATGAATTGGAGACTGAAGTCCTAGTACAACTACATGGGAACAAGAAAAAATGGGCAGAGCATGGTTTATAATACGAGGGGTGGGGGTGCTAGGTTTTCTTGTAAAACAAGTCTCACTTATTATGGTTTTTAATATAAAAAATAATGCATCTCTAGAATGTTAAAAATATAATATCTGAATATCAGTAAATTAATATTATTTTTGATAAATACTAATACTTTTATGAATTTAATTGAACATATTTAAATGAATAAAAAATATTAATTATTCATCTCTTTATTAAATCAGAATAGTAAAAAAAATTAATAAAAATTATTTTAATATAAAAATAATAAAATATTATAGAAAGTAATAATAAATTATTTAAAATAAGTAATATATTATAATGACACATAAAATTATTTAAATATTATAATAAAATATTTATTATAATAAATTATTAAAAAAATAGTTATGTGATAATAATTTAATTTAATATAATACAATTTAGTTAAAATCATTAAAATAATTAAAAAAAATATTAAAAATATTAAAAAATTGTTATTAATAAAGTTTATTTTTTTCTAAATTAGTTAAACTTTTTGAAATTTATTAAAATAATAAAAAATAATAAAAATTGATAATTTTAATAAATTAATACAAATTAGTTATTTAAAATCTATAAAATCCTAATAATTATTTAATTTTATGAAATTATTTTAGTTATTAAATAAAATTAGTATTATATATTACAAAAAATAATATAAGAAAATTAACAAAACACTGAAGGGGGCGTGCTATTTGATATAGATAGTCCCTAGAACCACTATTTGTGTTTTTTTATTAGTTTACCCCCTCTAAAGAATATTATCATATTTAAATTTATAAATTTTAATAAATTAAAAAAAATTGTTTTATAAAAAACATAAAAAATATAATTATAAATATTAGTATTAAAATTTAAAATTAATTATATATTTATATTGATTAAAAAAGTACTATATATTAACAAAAATTATAATTTATAACTAGTTTTAAAAATATTATAAAAAAAATTATTTTTTATAATTAAAATTATTTAAAATTAAGAAATCATGATAAGTAAAAATATATGTAATGAAAATAATAATGAAGAAATATATTTAATTTAAAAATATAGAAATTTATTTAAAAAAATTAAAAAAATTAATGAATTTGTTATAATAAATTATTAAAAACCCAATAATTAATAAATGGATTATATATAATACAAAGTAAACAATTATTAAAATGTTTATATTCATAATGAGTAAAAAATATTTAAAAAATATTATATTATATTCAAGGTAAAAAACTATTAAAACAATAAAAATAAATATGGTTTTTATAAATAAGTAATTAAATTATTCTGTATAATTTATTATTTTAAGGAAAAAATTTACATAATATTTTAAACAGAAATATGATAAAATAAATTATTTCAAAATTTATAGAGTTTTATATAAAATAATAAATATATTTTAAAATAATAAATTATAAACCTAAAAAATAATTAAATATATTAATTATTAATATTTTGTTAATTGTAATATTTATAAAAATCCATAAATTCTGTTATTATATAAGTGTATTTTAAATAAAAATAATAATATATTAGTAATAATATCTCCCAAAATAATTGATTTACTTTTAAAAAATCTATAATAGTTTTGTCTATAAAATAATCACTATTATTTTTCTAAGGAAAAATTGATGAGGAAAATAAGGAAAAATATTAATTTGGATTTCTTGGTTGGATAAGTGAGCGACCAAATCCACATGGTCATGAAATATATATTTTTTTCACATAGGTTTCTGCAGCATTCGTTTCATTTTATCATCAAATACATAATTCATTTTTCAATTGGGAAAATTAACTGTTTTTATAATAAATAAAATTAAAATAGATTAAAATTGTTTTATACTATTGGAGTACATTTATTATGTTTTGTTATTAGAGCAGACTCTAATTTTAGGTATCAACATGATGAATAAAATACTAAGGTAAGTATATTTTTTGGGTTTTTGATACATAAAAACCTCAAATTTGTTTGTAGGAATACAATATCCCATATTTTCAAGAAATTATAATTTTGAATGAAAATTCAAACTCTGAGTTTGAAGCCTATTGATTTTTCTAAATGATGAAATCTACTAAGGTTGCCTATTTTTTAAATGAAATATAATAAAACAACAAGTCATTTGAAAACATATAACTATTAACCTAGATTTTGGGATGTAGAATATCTATTTTCATAATATATTATATTTGTTTAGATCGTTATTCCTTGAGGGGATTACAATTTAAATAAATTTCAATGAAACTAAAAAAGTTATCCTATTATTTGAGCATAAGTTTTCAGAATATTATTGCATGTTTGAATGATTTAATATTATATTATTTTGATTATGAGTCTTTAGTTAATTTTAAAACATGTGGGAAATCAATTTACAAAGGCATTCAAAATGAAAATCTATACTTGTTCTTATAAATTAGTTGAGATTCTTCATAATTACACCTAGACCCCAATGTACTATTCTTTCTCACTGCCCAACTATGTTAATATAATTGAACCAATCCAATATAATTTTAAATATATTCATAAATCAGAAATATAATGGGGATTAACACATGACTAGAAAAATTGGTTATAACCCTGACATATAATGAGGCTCGAGGTAGACCATTGCTATAGGCCACATATAGCCACTATCATAAAATGGTTGTGGCTACTGTGGAGCTATAGATGTTGAAAAAATTTCCAATGGCTATAGCTTAAAAATAAATAATGCATGAAAATTTTATTTTCATTGGAAGGGAACATGTGGTTTCTATAGCCATGGGATGTCTTGGACCATAGCTATAGGCCACCTATAGTCATGGGCATGACACTCATGACTATATAGTTCATATCCCTCGAATCGAAATAGAATTATTATTAATTAGATAATAAAAAGAATGAAATAATAAATTACCACACCAGCCCACACACACGCGCATAGATATACATAAATATATGTGTATTAGTAGTACTTTTAAAGTGGTAAGGGTATTTAATTTGTAAGAATGGGATTTGGGTTTGAAACCCATTGGGTTCAATTTTTTTCCCACACCCAATAGCCATCATAATCTTCTCATGGATATATCATTTAGGTATATTACTATGAAAGTATAAAACAATGGTATCATGGACATTTATATAAGCTATTAATGTGGAAATATGAGATATTTCCATGTACATGACAGGCAGATGTAACCTTATGTTCCAATAGTGATAGAAACATGATGATATGTTATATCTTCCTTTTTATAGAGATCACCATAATATATACGTAGGTCTTGATACCTCTGGTTTCTGTACTTTTACCTCTTATGAAAATTATTATTTTTATTTACCAAATTTCATAATGGTAGAAATGTACCTATATTTATATTAATAAAGGAATCGTGTAAATATTTAGCATTACTAATTTTGGGTAATCCAATGAATAATAACACATGTTTTTTTAAACAAAGGTTGATTTTTTTTAATTTAGTATGGGGTTATCCATTAATAATTTATGTTTTTATTATATGATATAATTTTACATTAATGAAAACATTACTGTAGACAAAAAGTGACTTTCCATCATTTGGTATGTTATCTGGATAATTTAAACTTAGTCTTAAATTTATTTTGTACTAAACAAGTGATAGTAAAGATTTTATTCTTATTAATGGAATAAAAACTTTTTTTTATTAGATGATATTTATTTTTTCCAATCAACCTCTATAAAAGAATATTATTCAAAAACCAACCCAAGTTGAACTCAAACCGGTCACCCATGTCAATTCATGGAATGTACCGAAGTACATTCCCAATCACCACATGATGACAGCTAATGTCGTGCATCAATATGGAAACTAAGAGAATGATTTTTAAATATTAATAAATAAACAGAAAAATGGAAAATAAAATAGATCATCCCAATATATATATTAATATCCAATGTAGTCATTATTTTATAATAGAAAATATAAATACAATAACTGAACAACAATGACCAACTGAAGTTGAAAACCACAAGATTTCCATAAGACCATGACAGTCACACTCTGATACCAAAAAAAATCACCTACATTGACCAATACCTCGATGAAACTTGCACCAAAGGCTAAAAACATGAATGAACTATAGGCCTGAGTGTTAAAACTTAGTAGGTTTTCCTAGACCAATCAATTCTTAATGAACTTATTTTAAGTAATGAAACATCAATATCTGGTTTGAAATACAATATATAAATTTAAGATTTTCCATTCATTTCCATTTAAAAAAAACATTTTTACCCTTAGATTTTTCCATTTAATGCCAAACTATTCCCCATGTGGGAACAATTATCATTTCAATGATAATGAAAGGCGTTTAATTTTTTAAAAAAAAATATAAGTTGTGAAAAACATTTTCCATAATCCTTCGATTGAAAACACACAACTTGTACATAATAGCAGACCATACAACTAATCCTTAACAATAATCACATAATAAGAGAAATTGAAGTAAATATATAGGGATAAGGAATAAAAAATACATATCAATCTTCCACTTCAGATAACCATGTTAAAGTAGATATGGGAAAACCTAGGAGATCATGAATAATCTAGAACATAATATAGATCTTGAATCATCTTGAAAATAATTCCTCTCTAGATGATGTCAAATTTCTCCTACACACTCTATTTCACCCTTTATGGTCATATTGAGGGGCGTTAACCCATAAAAATAATAAACAAATGTATCATATTCCCAGATTTGGGACACTATTCTGTGTGTAATCCGACCTAGTGAAAATTCATTCTTAGAAAAATTTCTAGCTATGCATCGCTTCCATGTCATGATTATAATTGGGATCAATACAAAAGAAACATCCAATCATAAGTACATATCTCATATATAATAATTCACACAACATGAACCACCTCGAGTCACCCCAAGGATAAATTTATTTCCATAAACAAATAGATCCCTATGGAGTCCACAATGAGGATCTCCCATTCTGCTCAAAGTGAATAGTTTATGAGGAGTCCACAATGATGACTTACTATCCATTACAATAAAATTACAAAAAAGATTCTACAACAAGGTCATACATTCCATTTAAAATAAACAAGGGAGGAAAATTATCCAATGAGAGTATTCACGTCTGTCATTTTCACCAACAAGGTCATACCATCCATTTAATAATAATTTTTTAAATCTAATCTAATTACTCTCACCGCATGTGCAATTTATTTTTCAAAGTGCCAATCCTTTCGCACATCATCATAACATTTGATTTCATTTTCAATGTACAAAATACACACTTCCTTCAAGTTGAAACCATTTATATATCTATATGTGGAAACAAAAACCAAATTTTTCGATGAGGAAAATATATTTCCAAAGACAATAAATTCTATAAACATCATATAATTCTCAAAAAATCCAACCAAGCATTTCGTCGAATAATTTTTGTGGAATATTAAACAAAATAATTCTATTTAACAAAGAACAAGTTATAAATAATCACTTTTTACACAAACCAGTTATTCCAAAGATAATGAATCAGTATTTAACAAAAAAGGAAGGTATGAAAGGCTTGAAACCAATCATTATAAAATTTAATGGAATGTTCAAAGGAAAACCTACCTCAATGTTTTGACGCTTCAACGACTCACACCCAAAACAACATGGAGAAGGATCCAAGATGAAATATTGACTAAGAGAAACCTTAATCAAAATAAATTCCCAATATAAACCAATTAAATACATGAAACCTCTTTCCAAGAGTTCATATGATATGGAAAACTCAAAAGAAAATGGACGGATAAAGAAGATGAATAATAGATGAGGAGATTAACATGAGGGATTTGGCCAAAAACCATTATAAAATCCCTTTATCCCCATTTGGTGGGAAGTATGAGGCTTGGAGAAGAATGTAGGAGCTCTCTTTGGGATGTAAAAAAATGATAAGGATGAAATGGGAGTATTTCAGCTAAAATACTATGATGACAGAATAAGAATTTTAAAATTATTAAGATATGGTGTCTCACAAGGTTTTCTAAACCATCCACCAAACACGATACATGGTTCTTTGAATATGGGAGAACCATGTGCACATATTCAACATGGTTTTCCTAACCATGAATGGGAGATACACCCTCAACTAAAAGCACCTACAAGAAGGAACAATTTTCTTGGATAAGCCACAAGGTTTCTTATGACCATATGCCAATAGTGCTTCAAATAATTTCAAGACCAAAAATTAATTCTTCTACCAAAACCTCTTGGAATAACTCTGTAATAAGAACAAAACCAAAATATAGAAAAATTAACATCTCAAAATTTATATCGTGTCACACCTATGAATATTAGATGAAAACTAAGATCTTTAAATGAACCAAAACAAAGGGTGGAAACAAAACACGAGTGTAATAATTTTCCCCACAATAATGATTTACACCCCCATAAAGTCACAAAATTTTCTAGTTGATCGATCATGGAAAAAGTATTTCTAAAACAAAATGATCAAACTAATCAAATTAAGAACATCTCAACCACCACTAACCAAAATAGGCAGTTCTTACCTAACAGAACCAAGAACCATGAAACCACTTCTCAAACAATGGAGTAATTCATGAAACATATTGCCACATGATCCTAATTTTCCCCCAAATAGAGATGAACTCAAAATTATATCTCTTCATAAATAAACCACCTACTACCTTAACACCACCATAAACTAAAATAAATTAAAAGAAATGGGAGGATAGAAAGGAGTCCTCACCAGTAGAAACAAACTAATGTTGATAAAAATTAAAATAATTAGCAATTAAACCCAAGGTGGGTCTCCCCACCTTTTAGGAATAAAAAATCAATACCGAAATTGGAAAACTGACATGGGCCAACCTAAAACTCTCCACATAAACTAAAAAACCAGGAAATCTCCCCTTATGCCCACTAACCAACCAAAATTGAAAAAACATGATGTAATAATCTCTAAAACCATGACTGAATATAATCAAAATTGATTTGACAATTCAAACTTCACATGAAAAACCCATCCATAGGTCCTTATCTATAAAGTTACCAGCATTGAAATTTCAAGAAGACTGTACAATCAAGCCTTTTTATAACCAATGAGGAACGATTTAATCCACATGGATCTCAAAATGTAAACTATTTTTCCACCCCTATATCAAAAAAATGATACCTTTAAAGAAAAATAATCTATAATCAAGAATCTTAAACTGAACCCATTTTTATAATTGAAAAAGAAACTAGATCAAGGTCTCTTACACCCCTGGGATTCTTTACAACACACTAGCTTTACTCTACGGCCGTTGGCAGGAGCCCTGATATTTTAGGCATCTGCTGCCTCATAGTCTGGAGCTATTAATCTCAGAATGGGAATCATTCATTATACTAAAATAGTATACCAAAAAATGCACATTCAAAATAACATTTCATATTTGTTTAGAAACTAAAAAACAAGATTATCATGAAACAAAACTCTTCTTATATTGGAAACATTTCAAAATTTCCATAAGAATACCATGATTCTATTGTAACAAAAGTAATTAAGAGATTCAAAAAACATAAATATGGAATTTCAAGAGAATAAAACACCAAAAAACACCACGAGGCACAACCATTATGACCATTAATGTAACCAAAGGAAGGGACTTTAAATTAATCCCAAAGAGAACACCCTCAAGAAAACATGATCAACATCGATTCCCCAAACCACACTGACAAAACCATTTAAAGTGACTTATGAATCCACAAGCATGAAATGTCTTTGGATCACTCATACGAGATGGCTTCTAATAATATGTCTTGTCATATTGATGCCACACTATGATCCTATTCTTATAGGATGTTAAATAATGATCAAGATTCCTTTTAATTAAATGAGAAGAACCAAAATTTTTAGGCTACATATCCATGTTATTATCGGATCCCTTCACCAACTCTAGATATCAGAGGAATATTGGCTTCCACATTCACTCCCACTAAAAAAATCCTCATCCTAGAAAACATTCCTCACATCATCAGAAAAAGATGTTAAATCGAACACTGACACCTTGGACTATAAATTAAGACAATGAACTCTCTCAAAATGTCGATCAATCAAGGAATCATCCACTAAAAACAATATTAGGTATGGAACTAGATTTATAAAATAAAAATTGGACTAAAAAATTGATCCATCACCTTGCTACAGACAAAACATATATATTCCCTTTTTCACCTTCACCACCTCAAATAAATACAAATGGATGGACAACACCATAATGAAATCCCATGTAAGATCTTCCCAAGGCCTGGTTTGAGAAACTAACTTCCACAATTTTTAGGTTGTTCCTTCAATCATGAGAGTATTAAACGTACATTTAAGAACTTTGTAAACTAAAGGATACTAAAGAACCTTATATCTTCCACCTCCACTCTTTCTCATTGAGAGGATCTGATTGACCATAATAGAGAGGTGGATTTATCTTATAAAACTCAAAAAATAAATCCTTAGGTAGATCAATTGGAAGGTATTCTATCATTAAACCACCAGCCGCCACACCTTAAATAGCCATCAAGGCATTAGTGGGGATAAACACAAACCAAAACAAATCCAAGAGCTCCATCCGATAAAACACATCAACAATAATTCACAAACTCAAAAAAACACATAAAAACATTTTAAAAACATCGAAAAAAAACACACAACCAGTGGATATAAAAATATCAGAAATTTCATATTGAAAACAATTTTTAAGGAAAACAAACTCATTGGGTTGCATACTTACCAATGGTATTCCATGGGGCATCACACATGATCATTTTCGTTCAAACCCAAACACCGCTCCACTCCTTAAAATATTGGAATTCATTTACCCATATAATCATCCATCCATATTTCTACACATAATCATGTATATGAGAACCCATGGAAATACCAATGGTTAGAATAAAACATTTCCATTTTCCAAAACAAAACATTCCACCAATGTGTTTCACATAATCAATCCATTCCCCCTTTTCTAATTTTTCATTTTTTTCAAAAGATTACTTACCGTACAATATGAAATCAATTTTATAAATATACACTTCATTATATTTCATCTCATTCAAAAAAACACATGAGTTTTATCCAAACACTCAATTCACCCCCATTCAAAAACATCTTTAGTAGCAAAAGAAAATATCATCCCATCAAAATAATTTTACCTAAAATCATTTATTAAAATCTAAAAAATTTCCATACTCTCTATAAGAATAAATTTATAATTTTAAAACAAAAAATTTCAATATGCTACATAGTTTGATTATAAAAAATCCAATCTCATCAAACCATATTCCATTTTATCAAAAAATAATCCAACAAAAATACATTTTCGAATGCTTCTTCAAAATGATTTTGAGAACTCATTTTTCTTCTATCCAAACCAAACCATTACAAATTTAACTAATTTTTTTTTAAAATTCCAAAACATTAGTTTTAAAAACATGTTTCATAATCATTAAAAACCCAAAACAAATTACAAGGGGAAACATGTGGGGATGGGTGACATGGCCTTATGGTTAGAGGTCATACTCTGACCAAACCACCATCCTAAAGAGTATTCTAAGACCATGAATCCAGCTCCACCTAGAGTTTTGGTCCCTACAAGCTCACTGAGAGAATTTTACTGACTCTAATATAATTTACCAAACACAAAACTACTAAAAAAAGAACCAATTAAATTAAAAAACCCGACATCCCATGGAAAATCCAAGGTTGGACTAGAAAGTGTTTGGCTAGACACTCCCCACACAACAAGAAAATGACACTATAAAAGAGGTTATTTTGGAATTTATAATGGATTATAATACCTTTTAAGGAAATTAGTGACAATTATGAGCAACTGTTTCAAATGTACCCACCTACTGTTAGTAGAGGCAATTTTGAGGAAGCGTTGGTAATTGTGTTGTGAATTTCATGGTAGTTATATTAGAGGGGGATTAAACCCCCTAATGTTGTCCAAAACATTCCAAAAATGGTTTTTATTAAAAGTAGTTATAACCCCAAATGACTCTAATAGAGTGATTTGGGGTGGTTTTGAACCACCCATAATTTTTCATTGCATTAGTGGCGGTTTTACACAACCACCCCTAATGCTTCTCTTTTTTAACGAAAAAATCTCCCGCTGTGCGTGTACCCTATATGTCCTATTCTTCATTCCCCCTTATATCTCTGTCTTTCCCCTATACATGGTCCACCGTGCATGTCCCCTGTGTGTCCCGATCCTCCCTGTACATGTTCCCAGGCTGTCCTATTTTCCATTCCATGTGGTTCTCCATGTCTATCATGTGTACATGTCTATCATGTGCGTGTCTATGTGTCCCATGTCTGTCCTGGTCCCCAAGTCTGGTGTCTATCCTCCTATCTCATTTCTGTCCCCAGTGTGTCTCGCTTTCCATCCCCAGGTCCTCCTATCCGTGTCTGTCTTGTACCCCAGTGGCCACGGTCCAAACCAGTGTCTCGGTCTCCCCAGTGTCTTGTATCAGTCTCCCGCATGCATGTCCCAGTCTAGCCCCCGGTCTCCACTCGATCCGTAAATTCGAAGGGCTTCAAAAATATAGATCTAGTGGGATTTATATCGCGCTTCTCCCAGTTATATATCTCCGACCTAAACAACTACCTGAGTCTCTTTTTGTTTTATATTGCATACACTATTCTATTTATATATATTCATATGTTTATTAAAATATAAATTATTTCCATAATATATTTAAATATATATAGTATGATTATTAAAATATGAAAATATATTAATAAAAATATATATATTAACTAATTTAAAAATATAATTTACATATTACTGTATTTATATATATTAAAAATTATATTTAAATAACAATTTTTAAAACAATATATTTAAATACCTATAATAATTTTATTAAAATAAGAATATATATTAATATATATATATATATATATATACAAATTTGCACATATAATTTATATATTATTGTATCTATATATATTCATAAGTTTATTAAGATAAACATTAATTTCATAATATATTTAAATAAATTGAATAAAGAAAATTTAAATATTTATAAATATAAATATAAAAATAAATGTATCTATATTTATATAAATATAAATATATATGTATATATATATATATTCTTCCGACCTCTATAAATTATATATTTGCAAATTTTAAAATTAAATTATGTATGTATGTATTTATAAATACATTTATATCAAACACCGATAATCAGAAATGTCTATTTATATATTGATTTGTAATTGTTTATATTCATTTGAATACATTTATATATATATATATATCTATTACCCATATATATGATGAAAATATATAATTACTTATTATAGATATATATACACAATTGAAATATTTATATATATATATCACATATTTAGATGAATATAATACATTATACATTTTATAAATACATTCATATATTTATTAAATATATACTATATATATATTATAATTTTTTAAGAAAATGGATGGGGTTCACAACCCCTCTAATATCTTAAATTATAGGGTCTTGTGAACCCCCTCTAATGAAAGACATTAGTGGAGGTTCGAGAGGGGTTTTAAACCCCCACTGATGTCATACATTAGAGGGGGTTGCGAACCCCCACTATTTTCTAAAAAAACAAATTTTGTATAACACACACAGACACACATATATATATAACTCCTATAAAATTCAACTGAATATATATATACTGCCTCTAAATAAATATATAGTTCATGTAACTATATATATATCACGAATAATTATTAATGTAGGGACAATTTTAACATAATTGTCTCTAAAATCCAACTACATAGTAAAAAATTAAAAAAAGGGGTTGTGAATCCCCTCTAAATTTGATGATTAGAGGGGGTTTCACAAAACCCTCTCTAATGTTAAAGAAAATGAATTTAGAGGCGGTTAAGAATAACCCCCTCTAAATAACCCCCTCTAATGTACTATTTTTTGGGTGTTCCCATACCTACACACCATTTTCTGATAATCCTACTTTGTATACCTTGACAACCCAAAGTAACAAAAGGGAGTTCTGAAAGCCAAGATCTTTCTAGAAAAAAATGGATCTGATACAATTTTGTTACAAACTAACCTAGGTACACCTCGAATAGGTCACTAGTGTCACGACCCGCCCTCGGGGTCCGAGCCGTGACTACCCCAAGCCCGCCTTCCATAGGCCAGGGGCTGGCGACTAGCACCAAGGCGTAAATCCCGGTAAAAAGGGAAGGCATTGCGTTTGAAAAGTAAACACACACCACAGAGTAAACAAGCGGAAGGTAAACACTAAGCAAGCAGAGTACGACTGAAAGTGCGGAAAGGTAAATGGGCCAGTATACAAACCCAAACTGAAAGTAAAGTACAACTCGAAAAGGGAAAAACAACAACTGTAAAGTAAAGGCCGCTACTCCGAGCTGTCCACTGGAAATCCCACCTGAAGGGTGGGTACAGATAGCTCCTCTGCTCCACGGGTCCCGCCGTCTGCTCCGTGCACGTCCCGCCCAGTGGTCCACCTCCGGGTACCGTCCCGCTGTGCAAGCCTCAGCTAAGGTCAACGATGTCCGTCGTCTGCAACCAACACAACGTAGTGCGGGCGAAGCCCGTGCAGGGGTGAGTATAATCTACTCAGTAGGGACCCCGAGACCCCTGAAGGTCTCTCAAATCCACAAAGGATAAACCACGAAGAAAAGTACAAACACGAAGTAACAACTGACACAGCTTAGGTATATGCCCATACATATACCTAAGTCATCAATTAAAATACACTCCAACCTCCGAGCCCAAGTACAACTCAGTCCACGCAGGAAAGTATACGTATTCCACATAGGAAAGCAAAATATAATCCACACAGGATTGCACAACACAATCCACACAGGAAAACAACAGGATTCAGCTCACACAGGTATACTTCTTCAAGGACGATAAAGATGATCACTGATCCATCTAAGTCGTCGGACCCACGAAGGATCGATAGGTAACTAACCCCCGCAGAAGACCCACACAGTATCGGGCTCACACAGAACATGTAGGCACTGGCTCACACAGAACCGCTGAGCGCAAGGACCCACACAGGATCGGGCTCACACAGAACCTGTAGCACTGATCCACGTAGGATCGCTGAGTGCTGTAGTCGTCGTCGTCGAATCCACACAGGATCTCTGTACTGTCGTCGTCAAATCCACACAGGATCTCTGTACTGTCGTCGTCAAATCCACACAGGATCTCTGTACTGTCGTCGTCAAATCCACACAGGATCTCTGTACTGTCGTCGTCGCAGTCACAGTAGCAGTCGTAGCAGTAGATTAGTCGCAGCCAGCACTAGGGTTCCCGCACACAGCAAGCTCGTACGGAGGATCCGCTCCACGAGCCGAGAGGCTGATACATCAACTGTCACGAAGACCGAAGTTGATGTATCCAAAAGTTCCGTATCGACAACAGGAACTCAACGCAACAGACGGCGCGTCGATCGGACGCCCGGTCTGAGAGTTATTGGCATTTTCGTCTCCGGGGCCCGGTTGGTTTTAAGGCAAAACCAACCCGACCGTACTCCACCTGCGTCCAAACCTCGGGCGGAGTATGCCAAAAGATCCGTCTCACTAAGAGGAACACTACGCGACTGACGGCACGTCAATCGGACGTCCGTAGCTCAAGATATGAGCGTTTCCGCTCCGAAGGCCCGGTTGGTTTCGTGAACGAACCAACCCGGCCGAACTCAAAGTAAACCGAAACCTTGAGTGCGATATACTGAAACGACCGTCTCGATCCAAGGATCGCGTTGCCGCAGACGGTTCGTCATTCGGAGGTCCGAGGCTCAAGTTATGAGCCAAAAACCAAAACTGGTTCGAAACGGGGGGATCCGGGTCCGGGCCGACCCGGCCCGACCCCCCCCCCCCCCCCCCGGGGGCGGCGCGGCGGCGGCGCGGCGGCCGGCGGCGGCGGCGACGGCGGCGCGGCGGGGGCGGCGCGGCGGCGGGCCGCGTGGCGGCGGCGGCGGGCCGCGTGGCGGCGGCGGCGGGCCGCGTGGCGGCGGCGGGCCGCGGGGCGGCGGCGGCGGGCCGCGTGGCGGCGGCGGGCCGCGGGGTGGCCGCACGCGGGGGGACAAACTCCCCCGCTTTTCCCTCTGGCGGCGCGGCATAGCCGCGCCGTTTTTTTTAAAAAAAAATGCCCCCCGCTCGTGGGGGGCTTGCTGAAGCGAAACCGGGGGGCCGGCTGCACCCCCCCCCCTCATTTAAAAACCGCCCCCCCCCCTCTTTAAGAGGGGGGTTTAATAAACCGGCCGGGGAATTTAATTCCCCGGTTTAATGGCATCCGGCCGGCCAGCTGGCCGGCCGGTCTTCTCCAACGGGACCGGAAAAATCCGGTCCCCTCTTCGGCTTCCGACGCCGGCGGCCCGGCCACCGGTCTTCCCTTCCGCCGCGGCCCGGAACCGGCCGCGGTCTCCTCATCCCGCCGCGGCCCGGAACCGGCCGCGGTCTTCTCGTTCCGCCGCGGCCCGGAACCGGCCGCGGTGTTCGTCGTCCGGCGCGGTGCGACGGCACCGCGCCCCTTTCGCCGTGCCATGAATCCTTCCAACGCGGCGCGACGGCGTCGCGTTCTTGAAGACTCTCCTCGGCGAAGCGCGACGGCGTTGCGTAAAATAAATGAACGATCATCCGCGTGGTGCGACGGCACCACGCTACTTGTTTCCACCCGCATAAACAAACATGAATGATGGAGGGGGGATTCGGCCGTGTTCGTGCGGTCCGGCCCCCCTCACGTTAAAGAAATAAAAACGAAACTTAAATAAATAAGCCACACGTTATACTTATCATTCATGATCAAGAAAAAGGAGTAAGGAATCCAAAATGAAAACAAAAACCCCTACCTCTGGTTTGAGATTCAAAGAATCTTCTACGTTCCGCGGAAGACGGCGTCGCGGAAGTCGGGCGTCGCGGTCGTCGTTCGTCAAATCCGTTGACGAAGAGTTACGTCCGATGCGACACGTTGTTGGCGGATCTTCGTTTGCCGACGAAGAAGGCCCGAGGAGGATGCGGCGTTCCCTCTTGTTGACACCGAGGACGAAGAAGAGAGGCGTCGTTCTTCGTCGGAGTTTGAGCGTTCTTCGTCAAGATGAACGTTCTTCGTCAAGATGAAGAAGATGGAGGAGGAGCTCTCAAATGAAATCCACACAAGTTGGCTAACAAAATAAAATAAGGTCTCTCCTTATTTTATTTACCAAGCCTAGGAATTCAAAACTTCAAAATTCAAACATAACACTTAATTAATTAACATGTCATGTGTAATTAATTTGATGTTAAGTTTACAAACAATTAAGAGGGAGAGAGGGGAGTTTAAGGGGGAAGTTGAGAGGTTTAGGTTCGTGTGGGTCCCACCACACTTAATCCTCTCAAAGTAGGTTAAGTGGGTGTGGGTCCCACCCCCAACTCCTTTTGAGAGGAGTTAACCTACAAAAGTGAAAAAAAAAGAATCCACATTTTTTTATTCAACTTTTTATAATTCTCCCAAAAACTAACTTTCGTCCCGCAACAAACGCAACTCCCGAAAGGGTCTCTTTAAGCGAATATCGGCGCTGCGAGTTCATCGGTGCCCTCGGATTTCAATTCCGAGCACCGGATCAAAAGTTAGGAATTCTCGCTCGTTCGTTCACTGAACGTACCCGAGCCAAACTTCGGAAATTAATTCCGGGCACTCCGGGCCTCGGAATCAGGTGCCGTCTGAAACCGCGCTCTTGTAAAATTCTAAAGAAAATTAAGAAAAAATTTTCCATGAATTTTACGGGTCTTTACATTACTCCCACCTCAGGGCTTTACGTCCCCGTAAAGCTACATCAAAAACTAGGGAAACAAAAAGAGGATACTGAGCACGCATCTGAGCCTCCCGCTCCTATGTGCTCTCCTGGAGATTCCTGTGCCGCCATCTGTTGCGCACAAGAGGAATCGATCGTCCATGTAGGACCCGCTCCTGGATGACATGGACCTCTTTTGACGTGGCCCGGACCATCTCTGGTCCCACAAGAGCTGCAAGATTTCTTCTTTGCCGAAAAGAGAAACCTGGTCTCATCCCCTGGATGAACCACATTCTTTGCCTAAAACAGTCAATCCTAACATGGATGATTCTAATCCATACCAAGGATGACGTCGTAAGGCCTCGACGCTACTACTAAGAGATTCAACCGTTACTCTCGCCTCCAAGGGTTGAGTCACACTGTCGGCATCAGTGTGTGGTAACTGAGTCTCCTCCAGTAGATGTCTCACAAGTGAGGGTCAAGTCAACAGCCAAAACTGGAACCTCTTAGTAACATCACGAAAGAGGACAGGAACGAAAACATCACAAGGTATGCGTCTTTTATTATTGCAGCTCGTAATACAAGACGCTACACAAAAGCAACAAGGAACCAGAAGTACAAAGGATGTAACCACTAGTTCTGCTCCTGTCCATCGGCTCCCAGAGCTCCATGATCGAAGGCCTCGGCTGCCTGAAGCTGAGCTCTCCCCTGCGGTCGGGGTGGACCTCCTGGTGGTGGTGGTGGTAGAGCCTCAAAGCGTCGTCCACCACCTGCTGCTCGGCCTGCTCCTCTGCCTCGTCCGCCTCCTTCCTGCAGACCTCCACGGTCGAACCTCTGCCTCTGCCTAGGTGGTTCCTCAACCGTCTGCTGCTCCTCCGCATGGCGGGTCGGGCAGTCACGAGCCATGTGGCCTCGCCCGCCGCATGCATAGCACTGTCTTCCACTCGAAAGACTGGCTCCGCGTTGTGTGCCCTGCACTGCTGAGCCAGTGCCCTGAGGTCTGGTCTGTCTGGACCCCTGAGTCATTCGCCGACTACCAGCTGCAGATGACTCTGCCACGTGCCGTCCTGCGGTGGGTCTCTGTGCTGGTGTAGACTCAGCAAGGAAGCTCTCGATCAGAAGGGCCCGCTTCAGTACTCCTGTCTGAGTCGGTATGCTGAGGGAGATCGGCGATGCCCTGATCTCGTGTCTCAAACCCTGCTCGAAGGTCCGGGCCCGGAAGAATGGGTCCCGTACCATGTCGGTCGAGTAGCGCGAGAGATCGGTAAATCTCGCCGAGTACTGAGCGACCGTCATGCTGCCCTGCCGCAGCTGTAGAAGCTCCTGGATACGCACCGCACGAAGGGTGGCTGGGACGAACTCCGAGCGGAAGATGCTCTCAAAGTCCGTCCAAAGAAGAGATGCCTCATCGTGCACCTGGAGCATCAAGCTCCACCATCGTCCTGCTGCTGCGTGTAGTAGGCTCGCAGCGAGGATCACCATGAGGTCTGCTGGTGTCCTCACTAGCCTAAACACTCGAACCACTGCCTCCAGCCAGTCCTCTGCTGCCTGGGGATCCGTCTCCCCGCGAAACCTGGGCGGTCGCTGGCGCTGAAACTCATGCAGTGCGCTGAGGCGACGTGCATCGTCAGCGGCTGCTGCTGGAAGCATCGGGGGATCGGCGGGTAAAGCTACTGCCGGTGCCACTGCTGACAAAGGGCCCTGCACCGAAGCCTCGTCGCTCGGTGGGCTGTCGTCTCGCTCGACTCTCGGAACCCTAACTGGCTGCCGTCGTGGGGCCATCCTGAAAGAAACAACGTAACACGATCAAACGATTATACCTGGTGAGCTGGCACAAGTAATCACAAGGAAAACTTGAGACTTTCATAAAGCAGATCAGTATACCCGGTGAGCTGACACAAGTAATCACAAAGAAAACTTGAAACACACACGCAATCAATGTTTTCGTGCATTAAGTCGGAAATCAGAAGTCAGGGTCCTGGTGTACGGATACGTCGGCCGCCGCACCAACACTGGACTCCCTGGACTGATAACCACACTCAATACGCTAAACATTATTGCTTCACATAGAAAAGATCAGAGTTCGCGGTAGAACCGAACTCCTCTGATACCAATTTGTCACGACCCGCCCTCGGGGTCCGAGCCGTGACTACCCCAAGCCCGCCTTCCATAGGCCAGGGGCTGGCGACTAGCACCAAGGCGTAAATCCCGGTAAAAAGGGAAGGCATTGCCTTTGAAAAGTAAACACACACCACAGAGTAAACAAGCGGAAGGTAAACACTAAGCAAGCAGAGTACGACTGAAAGTGCGGAAAGGTAAATGGGCTAGTATACAAACCCAAACTGAAAGTAAAGTACAACTCGAAAAGGGAAAAACAGCAACTGTAAAGTAAAGGCCGCTACTCCGAGCTGTCCACTGGAAATCCCACCTGAAGGGTGGGTACAGATAGCTCCTCTGCTCCACGGGTCCCGCCGTCTGCTCCGTGCACGTCCCGCCCAGTGGTCCACCTCCGGGTACCGTCCCGCTGTGCAAGCCTCAGCTAAGGTCAACGCTGTCCGTCGTCTGCAACCAACACAACGTAGTGCGGGCGAAGCCCGTGTAGGGGTGAGTATAAGCTACTCAGTAGGGACCCCGAGACCCCTGAAGGTCTCTCAAATCCACAAAGGATAAACCACGAAGAAAAGTACAAACACGAAGTAACAACTGACACAGCTTAGGTATATGCCCATACATATACCTAAGTCATCAATTAAAATACACTCCAACCTCCGAGCCCAAGTACAACTCAGTCCACGCAGGAAAGTATACGTATTCCACATAGGAAAGCAAAATATAATCCACACAGGATTGCACAACACAATCCACACAGGAAAACAACAGGATTCAGCTCACACAGGTATACTTCTTCAAGGACGATAAAGATGATCACTGATCCATCTAAGTCGTCGGACCCACGAAGGATCGATAGGTAACTAACCCCCGCAGAAGACCCACACAGGATCGGGCTCACACAGAACCTGTAGGCGCTGGCTCACACAGAACCGCTGAGCGCAAGGACCCACACAGGATCGGGCTCACACAGAACCTGTAGCACTGATCCACGTAGGATCGCTGAGTGCTGTAGTCGTCGTCGTCGAATCCACACAGGATCTCTGTACTGTCGTCGTCAAATCCACACAGGATCTCTGTACTGTCGTCGTCAAATCCACACAGGATCTCTGTACTGTCGTCGTCAAATCCACACAGGATCTCTGTACTGTCGTCGTCGCAGTCACAGTAGCAGTCGTAGCAGTAGAACAGTCGCAGCCAGCACTAGGGTTCCCGCACACAGCAAGCTCGTACGGAGGATCCGCTCCACGAGCCGAGAGGCTGATACATCAACTGTCACGAAGACCGAAGTTGATGTATCCAAAAGTTCCGTATCGACAACAGGAACTCAACGCAACAGACGGCGCGTCGATCGGACGCCCGGTCTGAGAGTTATTGGCATTTTCGTCTCCGGGGCCCGGTTGGTTTTAAGGAAAAACCAACCCGACCGTACTCCACCTGCGTCCAAACCTCGGGCGGAGTATGCCAAAAGATCCGTCTCACTAAGAGGAACACTACGCGACTGACGGCACGTCAATCGGACGTCCGTAGCTCAAGATATGAGCGTTTCCGCTCCGAAGGCCCGGTTGGTTTCGTGAACGAACCAACCCGGCCGAACTCAAAGTAAACCGAAACCTTGAGTGCGATATACTGAAACGACCGTCTCAATCCAAGGATCGCGTTGCCGCAGACGGTTCGTCATTCGGAGGTCCGAGGCTCAAGTTATGAGCCAAAAACCAAAACTGGTTCGAAACGGGGGGATCCGGGTCCGGGCCGACCGGGCCCGACCCCCCCCCCCCCCAGGGGCGGCGGCCGGCGGCGGCGGCGGCGGCGGCGCGGCGGTGGCGGCGCGGCGGCGGGCCGCGTGGCGGCGGCGGCGGGCCGCGGGGCGGCGGCGGCGGGCCGCGTGGCGGCGGCGGGCCGCGGGGTGGCCGCACGCGGGGGGACAAACTCCCCCGCTTTTCCCTCTGGCGGCGCGGCATAGCCGCGCCGTTTTTTAAAAAAAAAAATGCCCCCCGCTCGTGGGGGGCTTGCTGAAGCGAAACCGGGGGGCCGGCTGCCCCCCCCCCCCCCACTCATTTAAAAACCGCCCCCCCCCCCTCTTTAAGAGGGGGGTTTAATAAACCGGCCGGGGAATTTAATTCCCCGGTTTAATGGCATCCGGCCGGCCAGCTGGCCGGCCGGTCTTCTCCAACGGGACCCGAAAAATCCGGTCCCCTCTTCGGCTTCCGACGCCGGCGGCCCGGCCACCGGTCTTCCCTTCCGCCGCGGCCCGGAACTGGCCGCGGTCTCCTCATCCCGCCGCGGCCCGGAACCGGCCGCGGTCTTCTCGTTCCGCCGCAGCCCGGAACCGGCCGCGGTGTTCGTCGTCCGGCGCGGTGCGACGACACCGCGCCCCTTTCGCCGTGCCATGAATCCTTCCAACGCGGCGCGACGGCGTCGCGTTCTTGAAGACTCTCCTCGGCGAAGCGCGACGGCGTTGCGTAAAATAAATGAACGATCATCCGCGTTGTGCGACGGCACCACGCTACTTGTTTCCACCCGCATAAACAAACATGAATGATGGAGGGGGGATTCGGCCGTGTTCGTGCGGTCCGGCCCCCCTCACGTTAAAGAAATAAAAACGAAACTTAAATAAATAAGCCACACGTTATACTTATCATTCATGATCAAGAAAAAGGAGTAAGGAATCCAAAATGAAAACAAAAACCCCTACCTCTGGTTTGAGATTCAAAGAATCTTCTACGTTCCGCGGAAGACGGCGTCGCGGAAGTCGGGCGTCGCGGTCGTCGTTCGTCAAATCCGTTGACGAAGAGTTACGTCCGATGCGACACGTTGTTGGCGGATCTTCGTTTGCCGACGAAGAAGGCCCGAGGAGGATGCGGCGTTCCCTCTTGTTGACACCGAGGACGAAGAAGAGAGGCGTCGTTCTTCGTCGGAGTTTGAGCGTTCTTCGTCAAGATGAACGTTCTTCGTCAAGATGAAGAAGATGGAGGAGGAGCTCTCAAATGAAATCCACACAAGTTGGCTAACAAAATAAAATAAGGTCTCTCCTTATTTTATTTACCAAGCCTAGGAATTCAAAACTTCAAAATTCAAACATAACACTTAATTAATTAACATGTCATGTGTAATTAATTTGATGTTAAGTTTACAAACAATTAAGAGGGAGAGAGGGGAGTTTAAGGGGGAAGTTGAGAGGTTTAGGTTCGTGTGGGTCCCACCACACTTAATCCTCTCAAAGTAGGTTAAGTGGGTGTGGGTCCCACCCCCAACTCCTTTTGAGAGGAGTTAACCTACAAAAGTGAAAAAAAAAGAATCCACATTTTTTTATTCAACTTTTTATAATTCTCCCAAAAACTAACTTTCGTCCCGCAACAAACGCAACTCCCGAAAGGGTCTCTTTAAGCGAATATCGGCGCTGCGAGTTCATCGGTGCCCTCGGATTTCAATTCCGAGCACCGGATCAAAAGTTAGGAATTCTCGCTCGTTCGTTCACTGAACGTACCCGAGCCAAACTTCGGAAATTAATTCCGGGCACTCCGGGCCTCGGAATCAGGTGCCGTCTGAAACCGCGCTCTTGTAAAATTCTAAAGAAAATTAAGAAAAAATTTTCCTTGAATTTTACGGGTCTTTACACTAGAGTCAATCCTTGGAATGTCCCATTGTGTATTCCTAATATATATAGTGTATAAAGTAGTGCCCAACATCAATAAATAATCCAAGGGAATGATTTCACCCAATATAAATATATAATCAAAAAAGTTGAAAATAAAATATAGAAGCATAATATAGATATATATATATATATATATATATCTACACTTGTCATCATTTTACTTGAGAAACCACAAATAAAACAACTAAATAACAGAAAACAAGACATCCTGAAATCCATGACAAATAAATGTGACCCTGACTATCACTCTCTGACACCAAAAGCAACAATCACCCAGGAAGATCAATACCATGATGAAGCCTATACCAAAATCTATGAAAAATAAATAACCACATGTGTGAGTATTAAAAAATAGAAGTAATCCTCAAACAAATATTTTCTCAATTCACTTCCTTTAAATTAATAAAGTAAAAATTTAGGACTGAAATTTAATATATACAAGTAATATTTTAAACAAATTTCTTTTTTACAAAAAAAAACACATTCCCATTTTCCTAAATTTAAGTTCAATTTCTTCCCCATGGAGGAACCATTATCATTTGAAACATAAAAGAGGTGTTTAATTTTTTAAATGGAAGAGATAGTGTGAAAAAACATTTTCCATAAACCATTGTAATCCAACAGAGAACTTGTACCCATGTGAAAAACCATGTAGGTAAGACATAACAATAATCTCATAATAATGGAAATTGAAGTAAGTATGTAAATATAATCAACTACCAATATATCTCAATCATCCCCTATAGACAATTAAGTACCAGTAGACATGGGATAACCTAGGAGATCGGAAATAATCTATAACATACTATACATATTGACTCATCTCAAAAAGTACACCCCACTTGATGACATAAAATTACACCCACATGATCATTTATACCCTAAATGTCCTAACTATGGGGCATTATCCCATAGAAAAAAACATATCATATCCCCTTCTATGGGCCACTAGTCAGTGTGTAATCCTAACTAGTAAAACAATCGTTCATAGACAATTCACTAGTTGTTTCATGTCTCCATGTAAAGAGTATAAAGGCGGTAACCCAACAAATTCCAATTGGGTATCGAATAAGAATCACATATATTATATATAAAAAGTTACAAAAAAAGAACCAACTCATGTAACCCTACGTATCAATCTCTTTCCAAGACCAAATAGATCCCAAATGAGTCCACACTGGGGATATCCCATTATAATAAATGTGAATGGTTCATGAGGATTCCACAACAAGGATGTACCGCCAATTCACAGAAATGGGTCACATGTATCCCACAGTGAGTAAGTCCAATATATTTAATACAAACAATACAAGGGAATTGTACAAGGGGGGTTCATGTTAATCATATTCACAAATTCCTCAAAATTTCCAAATAGACATTAAGAATCACTTTTTAAATTTAATAAAAACCACCTTCAAATATGAGAAAACACAATGTTTTCTATTTCCTAGTCATTTTTTAAATCTCATTTAAGTACTCTCACTGCTTGTGATAACCAATTTTATTGAAGGTGCCAACTGGGCCACACATCATCATAACATGCCATTTCATTTTAATGAAGAAAATACACACAACTTTAAATTTATAAAAATTTTATAAATCAATTTGAGGCACAAAAAACCACGATTGAGGTTTCCAAAATATATATTTAAATACCATCCATGTTTTAAACATCATAAATCCTCATAAATTCCAATTGGTCATTAAATTGAACATTTGGTGTGCAATATTAAACAATAAATTTCCATTTGTCAAAAAATGGTAGAAAACAAAATTTTGAAACTCCATTTTTTTAAAAGTTTATTCATCAATATTTAACATATAAGGATGGATATAAAAGAATAAAACTAATTATTAATAAATTTAAAGGCATGCAGAATGGGAAACCTACATCAATCTTATAGATCTTCAACAATGCACACCTGAAACAACATCACGAAGGATATAAGATCAATGATTGAACAAGAGGAACCCTACAAAATACTAAACCAAAAACAAGGGAAGACATGAACCATTTTTACAAGAGAGAAAATGTTAAGGGGAACTCAAAAAAAAAGAAAGGATATGAAAGGGGAAAAAGAGAGGGGGATATTTACTTTAGATATTTAGCTCAAAACCATGAATAAATTTCATAGATCAACACATCGGAAGAAGGATGAGTCTTGGATAACAAGGGAGGATCTCACGTAGGGATATAATAACTACTATGAGGAAGAAATGGATATATTGGGGCTAAAATCCTATGAAGGTAGAATATGAATTTCCAAATTTTTATGATCTCAGAAGTTTTAATGGTCTCGCAGCACGGTTTGGTAAATTGTATTCCAGATGTACAAAATAGATCCATCTAAATGAAAGAACCATGAAGAAGAATTCTACACAGGTTTCCTATCCTTGCATGGGATGTGAAACCTTGACCAGAAGAACCACCATGCTTGTATAGTTTCTTGTGCTAATCCGTACAGTTTCCTCTAAAGTTGCTCCAACCATGCGCCACTAGAAGTGAATCCCAACAACAATAGTTTTCACCAATAGTTTCAAATTTAAAGAAAGAATAAACATGAATCCAAAATATATAAAAAGGATCATCTAAAAATATAATTCTCATTACACCCAGTACAAGAGAGGAAAACCGAGATCTAAAAGTAAATCAGAACAAAGGATGAAAATGGAAACCCGAGTGTGAGAGTCATAAATTTTTTAGAAAAGGTAGAATTAAAAGTTATGTACATCAAATAATGTAATTAATTATTTAGGGAAAAATAATTAACACTTTATTACCATGTATTAATATTGAACCAACTGTAATCAAAATTAAAATAAGAGGGTTTGGGAGAAATCATAATTGTATAAAGATCATTATTTTTTAGGATATATTATTATTCTGGGAAATTTTAACATACTTTATATGATATGTTTAATGCATATTAAGAATAACTATATGGGTAACAGTTTCTATACTATGTCAAAAAAACTAGGAATGACTAAGAATACTATAAATGTATAGTTCAATCATTCCCAAATATCCAGTGTAATGCTATGAGATTTTAAAAGAATAAAATTTAATTTGATATCATATATGGCTTGAAAAACTGAGATTAGAAGAGAATTTAACACCCTAAGACTTAATCATACATATTTTTTTTAAATTCAATATTTATTATAATTTTCAATGCATGCAACACCCGGTTTAAAAAAACACAATACTCTATTAAAATATTTTATTTAAAACATAACCACTATAATAGAACAAATAATTTTGTGTGTATTAATGATAATAACAAAATTAAGAAAATTATATATATATATTTAATAGAAATAAAATGAGAATAATTTAAAATAAAAAAGAGAAGTTTTCTTAAAAAATATATTTTCCTAAAAGATGGCTTAGTCTAGATAAGTTCATGAAATGTTTGAATAATTTATACTAACATGATAAAATTTATTAGATGAAAATAACTTAACTAATGAATTATTAATATAAAAATTTTCTTAGTGTGATCTTTTTTAAATTTTTCCTGAAATATTGTATTTTTTATGAATAGTGAAAAATACCATTTTTATTAAAAATAGCATTTCTTTAAAATAATTTACATGGTTAGATTATATTATAATTATTTTTTAAAGTAATATTATTTAAATGAAATTACAATCTAACTAATTTAGGTCATTTAAATAAATTTCATATGGGATTTGGAAATTTAAACATTTTATACCTGATTATTTTCCCAATGAAAACATACTTTACTATCTTGTCTGTGGTAATAATTTTATATCTGAAAGAGTGACATCAATAAATTTAATATTTAAAAAATTATTCCATATTTGGAATCATAATAATTAATATTATATAATGAGGTAAAAATATTTTTTATTATTCTGAAAATTGAATGAAGTATAAATTAATTATCACAGTTAAGGTAATATTTAATTTTGTAGGGGATGGGGGTTATACTAAAATGATAAGGGTTAAACTGACAAAACTACTACTCAAAAAAATATTAGCTGGACATATTTAAACCTTATCATCTATAAGGTCCATGAATAACAAAACATGGAGGATTTTAACATGATAAAAACATGGATGTAATTGATTATTTTTACAAAATTCCATGGGTTCTCTCACCAACATTGAAAAGGCCACCCAATATCCTCTTATTTTACCACATAAAAATCTAGTTGGTTGGGAAAATATCTTCCCAAATCACATACTTATTCATATCCCAATATACTATAGGCCTTGTTTTGATAAAAAGACATCCTAAGAAGCATTATTATTTTGAATCATCTTCAACCTCCATAAAATCATATTAAACAATTATTATATAATAATAAAATTATGTTACGTATTATGATGTTTTTTATGTGACAGTAATGAACTATATCTATCTCCCCTTCCATTAATTGAGAAAAAAATTCGTCAATCATGTGTAGAACATACTACCACTTCACGAACCGATGTAACTTGTCTTCCAACAAAACATATCATGATTGTATATAATGACAGATTTAATATATATATATATATATTATTTATGATATTATTATTATTATTTTCTTATAATCTGACATATAACTTCTTACTCTCCATGATTTTTAAAATACAATATCATTTCTCATGTGTACGATGAAATGAAGCATCACCAAGCGAAGCTATTTGTTTATCACGAAACATTATATAGAAATTAATAAGTAAAAAAATAATGAATATGTGTGTTATATATAACATGATAATGATTCTTTAAAATTAATATATAACCAAATTTCTAACTTTTTTAACTCATTAATGTATTGATGTCGTTGCTCATGCGTATGTAAAGCCTACCATCTAAACGAAGTGATGCGATCCATTTTCCATGTCCAACCATAAATAAAGATTACAAAAATATATATAACGGGTCAGTATAATATATATATATATATAACATTAACATAATAAAAGATATTTTGTATCTATATACTATACCAATGAACCATAACTTTCATGACAAAACATACATGGGAAATCAAGGAATTTAACAACCGAAATGATGAATATAGTGAAATATTATAACCAAGTGTGTGATGAAAAGTTATAAAAGGATTATTTATTATATTAAAAATAATAATATTGTTCTGGAATAAACTTATAATGTGTTTAAAACTATTATACATGAAATGAAATCATGTTAAACCCAAATGAAGCATAAGGTAAGAGACCTTATATCAATTTCATTTCATTGAAAAATATTATAATGTTATGTGCCTAAATTATTTTAAATGGTTTATATAATTCATCTTTTACATGAGATATCCTAAAAATAAAAAACATTATTCTATCTTAAGTTTAAATTTTAATTATTTCATATAAAGAGTGTTGAAATTAAAATTACAAAGTGGTAATGAATTTCAGAACTCAATTTATTTTTATTGGGTTATATTACTTATTCCATGTCATTGACATTATAAGATTATATATGCAAATACATTTGACTATATTATTTTTTTTATTTTCACTTGATTTATGTGGTTTAACATTTGATACACTTCATCAATTAATATATTAATTCTCACTTAAAATATATGGTCTTTATAAGGGTTCATTTCACAATATCATTTTAATCTGATTTTTTATACATTAATTTACATTTAAGGAAATTATTTGATAACAATTTAGTAAACCCATATCATTTTCTTACCCTATATAGATTAAATATGGTATCATTTAATTGTTACATATTACTAATTTTTTTAATTAAAATGTTTTAGAAATTGATTTTAATAAAAATAAAACATCATTTATCCCTTCAATCTAGAATACCTTTTCCTCGAAGACCATGTTTTCTAAAAATGAATTAAATGTTTAAAACTTTATAAAAATGATTTATTAAAGAAATATTTTACAAATGCTTTAATCTTTATAATTATTTTCAAATTAATATTTTTTTCCTTTTCCAAAAAAATTACTATTTGGATTTTACCAAAATAGAAAGAAGAATCATTAAACTAAAATATACGACATGTATAGATTTTCATCCATCATGAAAACTCAATGTTTTTAAATCTTCTTTCGAATTATATTAAAAACTAATTTGAAGAATTATGGTATTACAATTTTTTGTGAAATAATATAATTTTTATTAGTAATAGTTATGTTTTATCTTATCTCTATTGGTGTAGTGATTATGGGTCATCAAATATTTTTAATCTTAGGGGATTTATATTAATATTTATTTATAAAAAATAAAATATATCACATCCGAAAATTCTTCAAGGCTTAAACCCACTACTAGAGGACTATAAAAGATTATCACATACCATTGAACTATGTTATGTTTTTGTAAATATGTGTTTATTTTTACTTCATATATTTGATTAAAATTTATTAATGATGAAGCAATGGTACTACTGTGGATGTAGAGATATTAATAACATGTGTTAACCATATTGGTTATGGAAGATATTTTGAAATATGTTAATGTACTTTCCACTCTATTATGGATCATATGATCCGTTAGAAGTTAATTTCAGAGATTCATATATAAAAATTTATTTTGGATATTAATTTAAAATATTAATTGAATAATTTGAAATTGAGAAAAGCACAACCAAAAGATTATTTTTTTCTTATGAAAAAGAAATATATATTTTAAGTATATTTAGTTATATTCATTATGATTAAATGAATTCCCTATAGTTAAGATAATTATATTGAAACAAAAAATGAACCAACTATGTTTATATCATATTAAATAATGGTTTGTTAACCCACAATAGATATATGATTTCATAGTTGTGGAATTTATCTTAATAATTCACATTCTTTTGATCAATGACATATATCACCCTTAATTATTATTTAGGCATTACACTTTTCTTCTCTATCTATATCTTCAATTCCTACCTATGTTATTCAAATTTGAAACTAATTTATTTTTCATTCTAGATGAAATCCAATTTTTTTATTTACCTATTTTATGAGGTTTTGTTGTTATCCCATTTATACTATGGGTTTTTCAAAAAGTAATAATAAAATAGAAATATCTTGATTTCCTTTATGCATGTTCAAATTGCAAGGATGGAATTTTTTAGTGGTGGGGATAATATGACACCACGAGATTTTAAAATATGAAAATTTGAGTCTGTATCATATATTACACAAAAAAATATTATTATATTAGAATGTATCACCCTATGAATTTACTAAATATTAATTTTTAAATAAATTAAATCTAATTAATATCTTGAGATACAAGAAACACTGGGTTTAAAAAAACATACTATTTTAAACTATTTTTATTTAACACCTGATCATAAAAACCATACCATTATGTTGTTATGCGTTAATAGTTATAAAAAATTTATGAAAACATTGGTTATATATTTATTATTAATAAAATTAGTATCATTTTGAAAAATATATGTTTTATAAGTAACTATTTTTTTCTAAAAAATAGTTTAGTCATGCTCTGGGTACAAAATAGATTTTTTATAAATTTTAGACATTTTATATGATTAAATGAATTAATTTTTTAAATCATGATATAAAAATTAACATATAGTGATTTTTATGTGATTTTTATGAAATGTTTCATATTTCGATTAATAAAGAAGGATATTTATTTTTATTGAAAACATCCTTTTCATTTAAATAATTTACAAAGTAAAATTATATTATATATTGGTATTAAAAAAATTAGTTCAATTTTATTATAATTTAACTAATTTATGTCAAATAAATTAAATTTATATTGACTTTTTAAATTGAAACCTTTTATACTTTTGAGAATATTATTTTTGAATACCCTATTCTCTATCGCTTCTGTGGGTATAATTTTAAATTAGAGATTTCTACTTCTACAAATTAAATTTATAAAAATGTAATGTATAATTTGAATAAGAATAATTTATTTTATCTAAAAATTCCAACTTATTTTGTACCTTTAAAAATAATAAAAGCAGTAAAAATTTAATATTGTGGTTAAAGTAATAACCGATTTACCAGAGGGTTAATCTAAAAATTTATATTTTAAAATGACATAATAACTTTTTCAACACCCAATTATGAAAACTTTAAAAAAATATCACCTATAAGGGTCTATAATTACCATTTTTTGTCATGTTTCCTGACAAAAGAATGGGTATAATTGATTCGTTTAAAAAACTCGATGTGTGTCCTCTCCCCCAATAATAAAGGGCCACCACCTCTCATCTACTATTCACAATTAAAAATATATTGGGATCATTTAAGTAAAAAAAAACTAAATGCCTCACATATATATAAATTTTATAGATCTATTTTTTTCATCATAAATCTATCTTATGAAGAATTTTAGTTCAAATATAAATAATTTTTTTGAAGAAGAGGTGTTGTTATTCAACAAGATTTTTTTTTATTTTCTTCAACCTCATTAAAATGTCATTAAACCATAGATATAAATTAACCATATAATATTAAATACTTTCATATGTTATTATATTAATTTAATTTACTATATTCAACTGATCTTCCATCAAATGGGAAATGAAATCGTCGATCCTTTAAACCATAGACTACCACTTCGTGAACCGATATGACTTCTTTTACTATCAACAGATATCAAGATTTTATATAATGATACATTTAATTTAAATATATAATATTTACTATATTATTATAATTATCTAAATACAATATTAATTAAAATTTCTTACTTTCTATGCCGTTTCAAATATTATCACGTCACTTGTGTGTATGTCGTACTATAGCCTCATGAAGTGATGTAATTTTTTTTCACTAATGCATTACATTAAAAGTAATAATGATATATTAAGTTAATATATGATATATATATATATATATGATATGAAATTTATTCTTAAAAATTAATATATCACCCTATTACTTATCATGTCACTCATTAATGGAATGATATCGTCACTTGGGAATATGTACGATATACCATCACCATGAAGTAATGTGATTCTGTTTCCAAGTACAACCATTAAGAATGATTACGAAAATGAATTTAATGAGTAAATATGATATTTAAGACATTAATATAATTATTAATATGATTTATCTATATCCTATATCTCTGAACCGGATGTTTCAAGATGAAACACAGTTGATGAAATAACGAAATTATCACAAAAAATAATGAAAATAATGAAATATAATTATCGAATGGGATGTTAAAATTTATAATAGGATAATATATGAAATTATAAAAATGAATTTGGTTACAGAATATATTACTAACCTTATTAAAAACATTATAAAAATGATTAAAGCACATTCAACCAAAATGAAGTGCCAGTTATAGGACATTGTATCAATTTCCATTCATTAAGGAATATTGTAATGTTATGCATCTAATTTATTTTAAATGGTTTATATCCCAACCATTTCTAGGTAAAGTTTTAAAAACCTCATATTTAAATCTATTTTTATTATATGTTTAAATTATTTCATCTTATTGTATTTTACATGAAAATTAACATGTGGTAAGGAATATCATAACACAATTTCTTTTCATTGGGTTATACTACATCTTTATTAGATTTATAATTATAATATTATTTATGTAAATATTTTTTAGTATATTATGATTAATTTACAATATTTTTATGATGATTAACATCTAATAAACATAATTGATACATTTATGAATTCCTACTTCAATGTTTTGATCCATGTAAGGGTTTATTTTACAATCTTATTTTAATTCGTATTATTTAAACATGAATTTTATTTGAAGGAAATTATTTGATAATTATCTAATGAAACCTATTTTTATTATTATCTAAAAGTTATTCATGATTGTTTCATGTAATATAACCATATTCCTATATTTTATTACTTAAAAGTATAGAGAAAATGTTTTTAATAAAATATAACATCATTTTCCCCCAATCAAGAATACTATTTCTTACAAAACCATGTTTTCTATAAACTTGTCAAAATTTTCCTAAGATTATCCAAATTACATAATAAAGAAAATTTTATCCATGTTTAACTTTTTAAATTTTTTTGGATGGAATTTTCATATCATGTTCTAAACTATTAATTTTTGGTTTTTTCTTATAAATGTGAAAAGGTTATTTTTTTCATTGTGTACGAAATATATAGAATTTATGCCTTCATGAAAAATAAATTTTTTTAAAGATTAATTTTTTAATTTTTTAGGTTTTTTCAAATAAAAAAAGTTTCAAAATATTATTTTAACTTTTAATTAAAAAATATTATCAAGGTGATAAGGTTATTTTCTTAAACAATGATTTAAAAAAATTGTTGTTTTTTATTCTTCAATAATATGAAAACTTTATTGTAATTATGATCCCATAGTGATATTTCATATCGTAACTATACATATTATTTATATATATGGTTTATGACTTTTTTAATCATGGAATGTGTTTTTATTCTACTTATGGATTAAAATTTTTAATCATTTACATTCCCCAAAAATATTCATTTTCTAGTAATCATTTGACATTACATTTCCCAGAAATATTGATATATTTTTTCATTTAAATGTTTATAATTTCAAAAGATTTATTTTAATTTAAATTTTATATTATTTAACTGGGAAATCATTGTTAATCTGTATTGATTTTTTGACACAAACATTCTTAAATAATGTACATTATTGTTAAATTTAATCAATTATTTGATATGTGAGGAATGAATTTGATATGAAAAAATATATGGTCCCTATTTATAGAATGGAACTCAATTCATTAGTATTCTCTTGAATAAAATAATTTTTATAACCACAAATAAATTATTTTTGGGATATAATTTCCCATTAGTCTCAAACTATCATGTGGATGGTCTTATCAATGTTAGTATGATGCTACCTGAGATCATGAAATCCAATAATTATGCATTTAATTCATTAATAAATGATTTTTTATCCATGATATTTGTATGATTATTTTTTCATTAGATTCATTTTCATTATCCATTATTGATTAAATTCCATGTTTATTTAGTTTTACACATGTCTAGATTGCTTATTCCTTATATATTCATGATAATGATGTTATTTAACTTATATTTGCGTTCAGTTATTCACATTTATATATTGATTATGAATTATCAATTCATTATAGTCATGTCTTTTATATGGTATGAATGTTTAGTTATTCTCCATTTTTATGGATTATTCTTTATTGATTAATCTTTAGTTACTCATTATGGAAACAAATTTACATAACTTTTACTGATAATTTGAGCTCATCATTATTATTTTTCATTTAAGAAGAATACAATATTTCTACTATGAGTGATATGAAATGATATTCAAGATGGAATAATGCTATTATCAAAAAAATTAATTTGTGCAATCAAATTTTATAGGGGAATCATGTATGTATCTTGTTTACCAAGACTACTATAATTTTTGGTCCATCATAATGGGATTACTTGTATATCAAGCCTATATAATAAAATATAAATTTTATCTTGTCAACAAGGGTATATTTCCTTACAATTGTAATCGTAGTATGTTTAGTACATTCCTTAGGAACTAGATTTATGGGAACATATAATAGGGAACATAACACTGGGATAGTATTTGAGGATAATTATTGGTGAAAATACTATTTTTGTAAATGTAGAGACTAAGTGGGTTATCCAAGTAAAAAATCCATGTCTATATACTATATGTTCACATGGTTCTACCATGGATGTTTCTATGTGTAATAACCCTAAAAAAATCACATCTGTATTTACTCCAGAGTTACCTGGTATATGAATGTGGGTCTTTCTGTGGACCTAGTTTGAATCACCAAGGTGATATGATTGGGATAATTTTCCTTTTTAACTACCAATAATATTGATGAATTTAAATAGATGATGATAATTAATAAAATAGGTTAAACCTAATTTTTATTTGATTGAAGAGAAGGTTTAATTATTTAGGCATCTTATAAATGATAATATTTTTTCGCAATATGATTATTGATTCTCACAAAATTCTATTTTGTTTTAGCCAATTAATATAAAATAAAAGAATAATGTTAACATTGAACATGTAATATAATGTTGTGATTATGAGAAACCCTGTGGGATGATAATTGATTTGAAATATATCAAGATTATGCATAATAAGTTATCCTAAAATATGATTAAAAACTTATACTGTGACCAAATCTTAGATTCAATGACAAATTTAAGGATATATATAATTAAAATATAAATAATTTTACACCATATAATAAATAACAATATATTTCCATCATGTATAAAATGTGGTAAGAGACACCTAGGAATCTGTTTCAAAGGAATGTTAAATGTTTTAAGTGTGTAATATAAGAAAATTAGGCCATGAAATCATGAGAAAAAATGAAGAGTATGATGGATGGAAATAAATTTCATCCCTGGGATGCTTTTATATTTCTATGTATTATATATGGGAACCTTGGAATTATCCAAGTAAATTCCCTCTTTTAAATGTTAAAACATAGACTAGGGAAATAACTATATAAAAATAAAATGGTTGAAGTATTTATTTATTAGGATTTATGAATTAAATTGTAGAGGTATTTTTACTAAAGTCGTTTTTTTATATGAATCATGAAACATCTAGAGATTATTTTAAATATTAGAAGCATGTATATATTTATTATATTAGGATTAAGGGATCCAAACATCATTTATAAATCCATGGATGATCATATGTTCAAATTCTTAAACTTCTATTTTTAAAACTTCTTTGGTGGGAATATAACATGATTAAATATATTTTATGAAAACATTTATGGGAATAAAACACATTGGTTTAGTATATAAAAATGTTATTTTTGGTTGAATGCCTTTACATTATTTATGAGATAAGATTAATTTTACTAGTAACCATTATGTTTTATCATATCATTGATGTTTTAGTGATTATGGGTCATTAGAATTTGTTAACCTTATTTGAATTATATTAATATGGTTATATAAAAAAGATATCCCACATACTTAGTGACAACCCATCACATTGAGAAAGGCATCGAGGCTTGAACCAATAGCTGAAGGACGATAAGGGTTTAACACCTTCCACTATCTTGCATGATGTTCTGATTGATATGTTGTTTTTAAATAAATTATTAGATATAAAAATATTAATGATGATACAATGGTGTTGCTATTGATTTTTAGTGATTAATAACACATGTTAATAATATTGGATTTAGAAAAAATTTATAAATAGGTGGAAATACTTGTAAATATTTTATGGATATTATGATCCAATAAAAGATAAATTTATTTATTCAAACATAAAACTTTATTTTGGATATTCATTTTATAGTGTAATTTAATGAGTTGAAATTTATCGAAACATAGCCAAATGATGAAATTTATCTTATTAAATATAAATATATCGTGTAATTATATTTCATTATATTCTTATATAGATAAAAATTCCTCAATGTTAGGAAATAGATCTTCATACAAATATTTTATCCTACTACCTTCATATATGATGAATTAATTTTCTTCTATGTCATAATAGTTTTGATTTTTTGGTTGATGAATTTATCTTTATCATTTACATTATTTTTATCAATTACCATTATAACCCACTATCATTATTTTGGTATTATGTTTTTCTAACATGTTTACACCTTAACTTCCCACCAATTTTATCCTACATAGAAATCATTTTATTTTTTATTCCAAAAGAGAACTAAAATATATGATTCATATTTTAATTATGTTTTTTCACCCTTTTATTGCGTGGGGTTTTAATAAAATAATTTTCAAATATAAATCCTTTTATTTTTGAATGCATGTTAAAATTTTGAAGAAGAAATTTAATGAATTAGAGGAGAGTATAACACCACAAGATTTTAAATGAATAAAAATGGGGTAAATAGAATATATCATATAGAAAAAATAACTTATAAGATAATTTGAAATTCAGATAATTTAAGATATATTTAGTTGTAAATAAATTATATATGCTTGATAGCCTATGTTGTATGCAACATAATATTTAAACAAAATAAAATACTCAATTAATGTTATTTTATTTTAAACATAAAATTATTAACCTAACCATTATGTTCATGGGTATGAATAGGGATTACTAAATTATGAAAATTTTGGTTACCTATAAACTATAAATAAAATAATAATCATTCCAAAGGAAAATAGTTCTTTTAAGAAAAATTGTATTTTTCTAAAAACCTGTTTGTTGTACTTTGTGCACATAAAAAATTATTAATTATTAAAAAAAATTTGGAAATATATCTGATAAAATTAATTATTTAATTATATTATATCGTTTTAGGGTGATTTTTTGGTATTTCTATGAAATGGTTTATTTTTTGATGGATAATTATGAATATAGATTTTTATTTAAAAACATTTTCATTTATATAATTTACAATACAAATTTTTAATTTAAATTATATTTAATGTAATATTAATTCAATTATATTGAAATATAACTTATTTAGTTAATTGTAATCAATTTAATCATAAAATTTTAAATTAAAACCTACTAGACTTATTCAAATTTTTGCATTGAAACCCACTTTTTCATCAAGTTTGTGGGTATAATTTTAAATGGGATTCTCCAAAAATTTGAATTGAATTTAAAAAAATGGATTTATTATTTGATATAAGACTAAATTATACTTTATAATATGTTCAAATTTATTTTTTAACATCATAAATAGTAAAATAAGTAAAAAAAAATTATTGCGGTTAAGGTAAAATTTGATTTTTCTAGGGGTAAAACTAAATAAATAAGGGTTAAAATTACCTACGAACTTATGAAAAATATATTTTATGACAATATTTATACCTTATAACCTCTTTGGTTTGACTGTTACACATTTTATTTTCTTTTTCATTAACAAATGTTGGTGTAATTGATTATTTCTTAAAAATTGTGTGTTTGCCGTCTCCCAATCCTAAAAAAAGACATCCACTCTCTTACACTATTAATAATTAAAAAAAATTTGGTTCATAAATTACCAAAAAAATAAAGTTATTATTAAATTATAAAAATCTTAGATACATTAATTATTATAAATACAACCTAGTATGGATTTTGGTGCAAACCTAAATTTCTGGTCAAAAGAAGAGGTAATATTCTCATATGAGAGTTTTTATTTTGTTTATTATTCAACCTCAATAAAATATTATTAAAGGATTATTACATAATAAAATATTTATATTAAATATTAATATATTTAAATTTTATATGTTAATAATATATCCTTATACCCTCTACCATCAAATGGAAAACCAAATTATAGATCGTGTATACGACAGTCTACCGCATTGCGAACAGATGCAACTTTTTTTCCGTCGATACATATAAAGATTGTATATAACGATAGATTTAATTTTTGTATATAAAATATTTATGATATTATTATAATTATGTAATTATTATGTAATATATACCTTTATAATTTCCATAATTTTTTAAATACAATAACATCACTCATGTGTATGACAAACTATCGCGTCGTGAAGTGATGTGATTGGTTTTCTAAAAACAATTTATTTGGAAATTAAAAATGTTAACTTTAATTAATATATTATATATACATATGAAATTATATTTATTATTTAAAATTATTATATCACCATATTTCATACCATTTCACTCGTTAATGGAATGCTATATTCGGTCATGCATAAGTATGACCTACCATCTCCACCAAGCGATGTGATTCATTTTCCCTATCTAGTATCCATGAATTATTATAACCATGTAAAAAATGTTTCAATATAATAATTATATCATAAATATCATTCCTTAGGTTATGTATTTTTATCCTATATCGAAGAACTATAAATTTCATGACAAAACACGCATAAGAAAACAAGATAATTTACACTTGAAACAATGAAAATGTAACACCCCAAGCTTCTACGGTACGCTTCTCTTTGAATAATGCGATAGCGTGTGTTGTACGCAACATCGAGTTCTAACACACCACAACCAATCAAACTAGCCATTATGAATAGTAATACATACTTTTTGAAATTATATGTATTTTATATTTCAAAATGGACTTCATTTTTGGTTTCAAAATATCGAAATTATCCTAAGACCAATTTTTGGTATTTTTCTGAGAACTTCCAATTTTTATGAATAGTGAAAAATACTTAAAAACAACTTTTTTAATAAAAATAATTTATAGTGATATATTATATTATTGAGTGGTTTTAAAGTATAATTAGAATATATTTTTACCATTTTATCCAATTCTGTTCATTAGAATTAATTTCACTTTGAAATTGGACCTAAATAATTGTCAATCTTTTGGTATATATTGTTTCTTAAAAAGATGCTATTTGTTGTGACAGCGGGAATTAATTATAAAATTAATTAATGCAACTTATATGTTTGGAATTTTGTAAAATAGACATCATTTTTGAATTTGGAATATCAATTATAGCTTAGGGGGAAATTTTGACATTGTTCTGAAAAACTTCAATTTTTGATGAATAGTGAAACTACTAAGTTGTTAAAAAAACTGAATTTTTCATAAAACTTAATTTTACCACTTCTGTGAATGGAATTTTGAAAATCTGAAAGACACAGTTAATATCAAGAAGTAAAATGTGGTTCAATGAGATGAAAATAATTATTAGTGAATAGTAACTTTTTACTTTTATTTACCACGGTTAAAAGTAAATTGGGTAATTAAGGGTAAAAATGATATTAATATTACCCTAACAAACGTCCTAATTCTATTGGAAAAGTTTATCTCTACCAAAAAAAACCTTAGTAATAACATATTATCATTTAGGTCCACTTGGATTAGATTAGGACATTTATTATTATTTAATTCAAAGAAGAGTTAAAAGAGTTATAATCAATGATTATTTACTAAAACATTTTTAATATAGGGTTACACATAAGATAAATTCGATTGTAAATATTAATTAGAAACATAAAATGATTTCCTAGATAATTATATTTTATTTATAATTTTTAGACATTAAATAATTTAATTTATTTATGACACAATGATGATGCAGTAATTACCATAATAGTGAAAAATTAAAATAATTGATATTATAAATACACAAATAAATATAATTTGAGACTTTTATTGAATTAAAATAATTTTCGTGGATAATATGAAATATTAGGATTGATTTAATTAACATTGTTCTAAGTAATCATTCTGTTATAAGTTTCACAAAAATCAACTCTTGAATAGTGTCAAAATTGACATAAAAGAGTTTTTAAAACAAATATTATATTATTAATTGATATTAAATTCCTAAAATCTATGGTTAGGCCAAAAGACTTATATCATGATAGTTGTGTCATTAATGGACCACTTGGGGTTCACTTTTATGTATATAGTAAGTTTATTAATTATATAATATAAAAATACAAAGTGACATGGTAAATGTCAAACTAATTAACTAAGAGTTAAAAATAAAAGATAAGGTTAATATAGTGACCCAAACCTGTCTAAATTATATTGTATGAATTTTTTTGCGACCTATACCCACCTTAAACTTTGAATAATAAACTTTGGAGACATTAGAAACCAAATATGAATTTATTATAAATTAATATTTCTAGCTTTTCCAAAGGTGCCCCTCACCCCTCTTATAAAAAGGCACTCCCCCTTCTCATTACTTCACACCTTCAAAGCCTTTTGGTTCGGCCAAACTCTGCCCAAATACTCTCCCAAATTCCCTCACTACAACCTAGAGGCCTTAGTTTGATCAGAATGACAACCTAAGGTGCCCTTTTGATCAAATCAAAAGGAAGAACCCGAAGAAGAGGTAATGTTTTCACCACCCTTTTTCAAATTCATTTCTTCTTCCACTTCTTCCTTCTTTGTTATTACCATTATAAAATAATAATTCTAGTATCTTATATATACTGTGATGTTTTTATAAATATGGTACAGCCATATTCGGTATTCTATCAACCCTTTGAATAAGATGTCACCATACATGCGTACGTAAGGCTTACCGTCTCCACGTCGTGGTGTAATTGTTATTCAATATATTATTATTTGGATGGGTATAATAATGATGTGTAACTAATGTAAATAATAAATATAACATGATAATGATTCTGTATATATGATATACTATCCAATTATATATTATTTTGATATCAATAGAATGATATTGTCGCTCGTGCGTACGTACGGACTACCGTCTCCACAAACATGATGAGATTCATTTTCCATCGTATCCATTCAAGTATAATTATCATTTTATGATTTAAAAATAATGTTTAAATACTTGATATCATTCTGGATATGAATAATATACAACCTATCCATGACAAACATGGCTTACATACCAAAACATATAAAAGAAAACGAGTAAGTTAACACCCGAAACGACGATAATACTAAGATATTATTAACAAAGCAATGTTAAAAGATCATATATATATATATGATTCTTGTATAATTTAATAACAATTATTTCAACATTATACATGATGTTAACCTACCCTCAATCAAGGAAAATTACAAGGTAAGGGTTTATTTCACAATCTCTTCATTATCCGAGGTTGTTTATACGTAATAATCTACTGGGATTTCTTTATCATCCACATCCATATTTCTCCACAATGTATTTCAAAACATTTTTACCATTTACAAGAATATGGGTTAAAGTCATTTATACCCTTGTTTGACTTTTATAAAAGGTTTATAAAGGAATCTTTCCATCGTTTTCTAAAGAA
Organism: Viscum album; assembly: GCA_963277665.1. NCBI lineage: Eukaryota > Viridiplantae > Streptophyta > Magnoliopsida > Santalales > Viscaceae > Viscum > Viscum album. The sequence continues at coordinate 2,106,889,736 of OY728156.1, read as the reverse complement.
GGTGCTTTTTAACCTTTTGACAGAATTAAGGTAAGAATGTTTTTTTAACATATACGGAAGGTGCGGCTATTTTCCACCATTATAAAATCGTCGAATCTTCCCTTACAAGCTTATAAGAATAATTTCAAGGAAAATGTTTCATTTTATATGACTCTTAAATTATTTCAAAATAAAAAGAGATATTTCTCTAAAAAGAGTTTTGATTTCATCTATGTCAACATCCTTTGATGTATTTTAAGCTTATTTGGAGATGATTTATTATGAAACAAAACTTCCATATTGTATTGAAGGTTTTATGATATGTTTGACTATGGATATGTTATTTTTATGGTTTATGGATGAAGTATTTACATTTTGTATGCTAGTTTTAATAAAAAAATTTATGTTATGTTTAAACCTTTTCATATGGGAATGCATTGGACTTAATATGTGACGGGCGAAGCCCGCTATAGCTCCTCGATGCATCAGTAGGTCTAATGAGACAAACTAGTGTCTTGGCACAAGGCCTTGACAAAATATTATTTTTTGTCTTGGCACGAGGCCTTGGCTATGTGGTTATGATAGTCTGGCATTATGCATTCCATCATTATGAAATTGGTTATTGATATTGCATGTGATTATTAGATTAGTAGAATATACATGTGAATAAGTAAATGACATTATTTCATTTTACTTTTTCCATACTATGTTGAAGTTCAAGTTTAAAAGGCTTTTGTTTTAGTCATACATTGCCTTAAATGTTTATTCTTATTTATGAAATTTTCCACTATATTGTTATCCTTTCTAGGCATTTGAGCTCACCCCTTTTCTATGTTTTATTTTTCCCAGGATGTGAAGAAGTAATTTATGAATGACCTACCGGGATAGTGTGAGGGGATAAGAGTGTGGACTATGGGGACTATGTTGTTCTAGTTTTCATTTTATGATTTAATGTAAACCTTATGATTATATCTAGTGTTTCCAAGGCGCCTAAACCAATCGGTCTTTCGAGATTTGATCTTTATTGTGATCATGCCAATGTCATGTAATAATGCACCGACTCTGGGTAACTGGGGTCAGGGCGTTACAGTTGGTATCAGAGGAAGTTTAGTACAATCCTTGGAAGCTAGATTTATATAAACCTTGATTAGAGAACATATATTTAAGATAGACTTTGAGGATTAATATAGAAGAACTTCCAAGAATTTTGGTATTGTAGAGATTTTGTGAGTTTTCTAAGCAATACATCCCTGTCTGGATACGAGCAGGTAGAGGCGGATCAGGCACAGATGTACCTAGGGGTAAAACCCGAAAACACCACTTTTAGCTTGAATCGAATGGGAACTGGTGCACGACAATGGGCCTTGCTGCACTCTTGGTTACGACACTCCCGGGGGATATGCTTAGGATAACTCTCATTTTCTTTACAAATCATTATGAAGGGTTTATGAGTATATACTTCCTCAAAGAAAACATTCTTATGATAATGGATTATATTCATAAATAGTTCAATTTATGTTAAGTGTTTTGTAAGTATGGGATTATGTATTTTGATTCATAAACTGATCTAGTTTATACCATTGTTTAGAAATGGTTCCTAATGGAAGAAATGGAAACCGTATCAATGCACGCACTCCATGTAGGGATTGACCTCCTACTCAAGATAATTATAGTGGAGATGGTGATTCAACTGGTGCCGATCAGCTAATCACCATACTGGGACAACATACTCAGGTTATGAATAATAAACTTACCCATATGGAGCACCCTGATCCACAGCGTGGAGGATCATTGTTAGATCGCTTCATGAGGAAACAAACACCAACATTTAATGGGAGTACAAATCCCTTAGTAGCTGAGCAATGGATATTTTCCCTAGAGAAAATATTTAAGGCTTTAGGGAGTAGTGAAAGGGAAAAAGTTATCATGACAGTTTACCGCCTCACTGGAGATACTGATCAATGGTGGTCATTGATTCAAAATATGAAGGAAGATGATGAAGTATAAAATATGGAATAAGGGAGTTCAAAGATCTATTTTTAGAAAAATAATTTCCTCGCGACCATCGAGCAGATATGGAAAGGCAATTTATGAGTCTGAGACAAAAGGAGGATGAGAATGTCATAAAGTATGAGGATAACTTTACAAGGTTAGAAAGGTATGCTGGAGATTATATACATAACCCAAGAAGTAAGATTGATCATTTCTTTTATGGGTTAAAACCATTTCTCCATCGAGCATTAGTCTCACAATCCTTCTCATCGTATGAAAACATTGTCTCATGTGCTATCAAGACCGAAATGGAATTCTCTAAGTCTTATGACTTTAAAGAAAAGAAAGAGAAGAAGAGACCTGCTGATCAATCTGGGAATGTAAATAAGGGGAAGAAGGGAAAGGTTGAATATCCATCCTGTGGTAATTATGGTAAGAAACACCCTGATACTTGCATGAAAGGAATGGGAGTCTGTTACAAGTGTGGTGAAAAAGGCCACCAAGATCGTGATTGCAAGGGGAAGAAGAAAGCTACCAATGTTCAGTGCTACAATTGAAGGGAGATGGGGCATTATGCAAATGAATGTCCTAAGCATCAGGGTAACTTACCTCAGAAAATACCAAGGGATCAAGGCCAATCTTATGCTATCACTACTGTTGAGGTAGAAGCTCCGAAAGACGTAGTGGAAGGTAATATAATGGTTTCCTCAAGTTTAGAAAATGCATTATTTGATTCTAGATCATCGCATTGTTTCATATCTTCCTAGTTTGCTAAGAAAATTAGATATTTCCAATTTGATTTAACAAGGGAGTTGTCAGCTAAAACTCTTAAGGAAAGTATCATTGCAACAATGTTTTGTGAGTCAGTCCCCATTAGAGCACATAAATGTTCATTATCTATTGATCTCATCGTCATACCTATGATTGAGTTTGATATAATCCTCATTATGGACTGGCTTTCGGACTATGATGAAAAGATTTATTGTAATAAGAAAGAGGTTACGATTCTTGATGATGATGATAAGGAACACCTTATCTTTAGAGCAGAATCATCACCGCCTAATTATTATCTAGATCCACCCCCAGTAGCTCAACTAAATTCAATTATTGAGGAGGAATATAATGAAATAACTGTGGGTGTGGAAAGGAATGTTCAAATAGAGGATGTACCTGTTGTGAAAGAATATATAGATGTATTTCCGGAATATTTACCTGGACATCCTCCAGAAAGAGAAGTTGAGTTTTCCATTGATTTAATTCCTGGATCAAGGCCTATATCGAAGACCCCTTATATAATGGCCACTGTGGAATTAGTCGAACTAAAGAAACAACTAGAGGAATTGAGTAATAAATGATTTATTCTCCCTAGTGTTTCTCCATGGGGATCCCCTGTTCATTTTGTTAAAAAGAAAGATGGATCCATGAGGTTATGTATCGACTACAGGGAGATCAATGCTATAACAATAAAGAACAACTATCCCCTACCTCGCATTGATGATTTATTTTACCAACAGCATGGAGCTCAAAACTTTTCAAAGATTGACCTTCGATCCAGATTCCATCAGTTGTGTGTGAAGAAGGAAGACATTCCAAAGACAGCATTTCAAACCAGGTACGGGCATTATGAGTTTACTGTAATGCCTTTTGGATTGGCTAATGCACCCTCTATATTCAAGGATCTGATGAATAGAGTTTTCAAGGAATATCTCGATGAATTTGTGGTGGTATTTATTAATGATATCTTGGTATACTCAAAAAGCTACTAAGATCATGGAAATCACTTGCGCATTATCTTTAAGACTCTGAGAAGACATGAATTATATGGGATGTTTATCCAGTGTGAATTCTGGCTTCAGGATATTTCTTTTCTTGGCCATATTGTCTCTAAAGATGGAATCTCTGTTGATCCTACTAAGACCAAGGCAATCCAAGAATGGCTTGCACCTACGAATATAATTGAGGTATGTAGTTTTATTGGATTAGCAGGTTATTATCGACGTTTTGTCCAGAATTTTTCCCGATTGGCTAACCCATTAATGAATCTCACACATAAAGGGGTTAAATTTGTTTGGACAAAAGAGTGTGAAAAATGTTTTGAAGAACTGAAGAGAAGATTAGTCAATTCTCCTATATTGACTCTACCATCGGGGAATGATGAGTTCGTTATTTATAGTGATGCATCGAAGAAAGGACTTGGTTGTGTCCTTATGCAGAATGATAGGGTTATTTCTTATGCATCACGACAGTTGAAAATTCATGAACAAAACTATACTACTCTTTATCTAGAGTTAGCAGCTGTGATATTTGCTTTAAAGATATGGAGGCACTACCTCTATGGTGAAAAATGTGAGACTTATACTGGTCACAAGAGTTTCAAGTATATTTTATCACAAAAAGAACTCAACATGAGGCAAAGGAGATGGCTTGAATTACTCAAGGATTATGATTGTACGATACACTACTACCCGGGGAAAGAAAACAAGGTGGAAGATGCTTTGAGTAGAAAAGACCATGGAGTTTTGAATGTGATGAGAATTGAAAGGGATCCAATTTTCATAGATCTAGTGAACATGGACATGGGAATAACCAGGTAAGGCGAAACATCAATGCTTTTTTCAAATGGTTGCCAAAAAATCTTTACTAGAAAGGATTAAGAGTTATCAGTCTAATGATGGAGAATTTCAAAAGAAGATTAAAGCTGTGAATGATGGGAGAATGAGAGATTTTGTGTATGAAAATGGAATTTTGAAATTCGGGAAGAGGCTTTGTGTTCCCGATATACCTGATCTATTAATGGAATTGTTGAATGATTCTCATAGTTCCAATTTCTCTATACACCCTGGGAGTACCAAAATGTATATAGATTTGAAGGAACATTTTTGGTGGGACAACATGAAGAGGGAGATTGCCGATTTTGTGTCAAGATGTATGGTTTGTCAATAAGTGAAAGCTAGAAGGCAACAGCCTGGTGGAATATTGCAACCTCTTCCCATACCTGAGTGGAAATGGGACAATATTACGATGGACTTTGTCATGGGACTACTAAAGACTCCTAGAAGGAATGATGCAATATGGGTTATTGTTGATCGTCTTACCAAGTCAGCACATTTTCGTGCTATAAGAGAAGATCTCCCACTGGAACGTCTAGCAAGACTATATATTAATGAGGTTGTGAAAATTCATGAAGTACCCCTATCGATTATTTCTGATCGTGATCCCCGTTTTACTTCAAGATTCTGGAAGAGTATTCAGATATCCATGGATACTGAACTTCATTTGAGCACTGCCTACCATCCTCAAATAGGCAGACAATCAGAACAGACTATTCAAACCTTAGAAGACATGCTGAGATCTTGTTCACTTGACTTTCAGGGTATGTGGGATCAATATTTACATTTGGTAGAATTTTCCTATAACAATAGCTTCCATTTGAGTATTCAGATGGCACCATATGAAGCGTTATACGGAAAGAGATGTCGCACACCAACTAGCTGGGATGACGTTAGTGAAAGAAAACTTGTAGGTCCATAACTGGTGGAGGAAACGATGGAAAAGGTGAAGGTAATCTAAAATCACATCAAAGCAGCTCAAAGTAGGCAAAAGATCTATGCTGATAATCGAAGGAAGGATTTGGAATTTCAAGTTGGTGATCATGTTTTCCTGAAGGTATCTCCATGGATAGGAGTCATAAGTTTTGGTTAGAAATGTAAATTGAGTCTTAGGTACATCAGACCTTTCGAAATTCTAGAACGAATAGGGGCTGTAGCTTACCGATTGGAAATGCCGCCAAGTCTCTCCAAAGTTCACGATGTGTTCCACGTATCTCTGTTGAGGAAATACATGCCTGACCCAACGCATGTACTCACCTATGAAGAATTAGAACTGGAACCCGATCTATCTTATTGTGAAGAGCCTGTCAGGATTCTTGATACAAGAGAACAAGTACTAAGAAACCAGATGACGTGTCTGGTAAAAGTTTTGTGGAGAAACCATAAGATGGAAGAGGCAACATGGGAACCCGAGGAACGCATGATGAAGAACCACCTGAGTCTTTTCATGCGTTAGTATTCTGTAAATTTCGAGGAAGAAATTATTTGAAGGAGGGGAGAATGTAACACCCCAAGCTTCTACAGTACTCTTCTCTTTGAATAATGCGATAGCGTGTGTTGTACGCAACATCGAGTTCTAACACACCACAACCAATCAAACTAGCTGTTATGAATAGTAATACTTACTTTTTGAAATTATATATAGTTTATATTTCAAAATGGACTTCATTTTTGGTTTCGGAATATCGAAATTATCCTAAGATGAATATTAGGTATTTTTCTGAGAACTTCCAATTTTTATGAATAGTGAAAAATACTTAAAAACAACTTTTTTAATCAAAATAATTTATAGTGATAAATTATATTATTGAGTGGTTTTAATGTATAATTAGAATATATTTTTACCATTTTATCCAATGGTGTTCAATATAATTAATTTCACTTTGAAATTGGACTTAAACAATTGTCAATCTTTTGGTATATATTGTTTCTTAAAAACACGCTATTGGCTGTGATAGCGGGAATTAATTATAAAATTAATTAATAAAACTTATATGTTTGGAATTTTGTAAAATAGACATCATTTTTGAATTCTGAGTATCAATTATAGCTTAGGGTGAAATTTTGGCATTGTTCTGAAAAAATTCAATTTTTGATGAATAGTGAAACTACTAAGTGGTAGTTAAAAAAACTGAATTTTTCATAAAACTTAATTTTACCGCTTTTGTGAATGGATTTTCAAAAATCCGAGAGACACGGTTAATATCAAGAAGTAAAATGTGGTTCAATGAGATGAAAATAATTTTTAGTGAATAGTAACTTTTTACTTTTATTTACCACGGTTAAAAGTAAATAGGATAATTAAGGGTAAAAATGATATTAATATTACCCTAACACATGTCATAATTCTATTGGACAAGTGTATCTCGACCAAAAACAACCTTAGGAATAAAATATTATCATTTAGGTCCACTTGGATTAGATTAGGACATTTATTATTATTTAATTCAAAGAAAAGTTAAAAGAGTTAAAATCAAAGTTTATTTACTAAAACATTTTTAATACAGGGTTATACATAATATAAATTCGATTGTAAATATTTATTAGAAAGATAAAAATATTTTATATATAATGATATTTTATTTACAATTTTTAGACATTAAATAAGTAAATTTATTTATGACAAAATGATGATGCGGTAATTACCATAATAGTGAAAAATTAAAATAGTTGATTTTATAAATACCCAAAATAATATAATTTGAGACTTTTAATGAATTAAACTAATTTTCTAGGATACTATTACATATTAGGATTTATTTATTTAACTTTTTTTGAAGTAATAATTCTGTTATAAGTTTCACAAAAATCAACTATTGAATAGTGTCAAAATTGACATAAAAGAGTTTTTAAAACAAATATTATATTATTAATTGATATTAAATTCATAAAATCTATGGCTCGGCCAAGAGACTTATATCATGATAGGTGTATCATTAATGGACCACTTTGGGGTCTCTTTAATGTATATAGTACGTTTATTAACTATATAATATAAAAATACAAAGTGACATGGTAAATATCAAACTAATTAACTAAGAGTTAAAACTAAAGGATAAGGTTAATATAGTAACCCAAACCTATCTAAATTATATTGGTTGAATGGTTTTCGAACTATCCCCACTTTAACCTTTGAATAATAAACTTTGGATCCTTTAGAAACCGAATATAAATTTATTATAAATTAATATTTCTAGCTTTTCCAAAGGTGCCCCTCACCCCTCTTATAAAAGGACACTCCCCCTTCTCATTACTTCACACCTTCATAGCCTTTTGGTTCGGCCAAACTCTGCCCAAATACACTCTCAACTTCCCTCACTACATCCTAGAGTCCTTTGTTTGATCATAAATCCAACCTATGGAGCCCTTTTGATCAAATCAAAAGGAAGAACCCGAAGAAGAGGTAATGTTTTCACCACCCTTTTTCAAATTCATTTCTTCTTCCACTTATTATTTCTTTGTTATTACAATTATAAAATAATAACTCCAGTATATTATATATACTGTGATGTTATTATAAATATGTCACAACCATATTCAGTATTCTATCCACCCTTTGAATAATATGTCACCATACGTGCGTACGTATGGCTTACCGTCTCCACGTCGTGGTGTAATTGTTATTCAATATATTATTATTTGGATGGGTATAATAATGATGTGTAAATCATGTAAATAATAAATATAACTTGATAATGATTCCTTATATATGATATAATATCCAATTATATATTATTTTAATATCAAAATAATGATATTGTCTCTCGTGCATACGTACGGACTACGGTCTCCACGAACACGATGAGATTCATTCTCCATCGTATCCATTCAAGTATAACTACCATTTGATTATTTAAAATAATGTTTAAGGACTTGATATCATTCTGTATATTAATAAGATACAACTTATCCATGAAAAACATGGCTTACGTAACAAATCATATAAAATATAACGAGTAAGTTAACACCCGAAACGACGATAATACTAAGATATTATTAACAAAGCAATGTTAAAAGATCATATATGTAAGATTATTGTATAATTATTAAGAATTATTTCACCGTTACACTGGAGGTTAACCTACCCTCAGCTAAGGAAAAGTACAAGGTAAGGGTTTATTTCGCAATCTCTTCATTATCCGAGGATTTTTATACGTAATAATGTACTGGGATTTCTTTATCATCCACATCCATGTTTCCTCAAAATGTATTTCAATTTTTTTTTACCATTTACAAGAATATGGGTTAAAGTCATTTATACCCTTGTTTGACTGTTATAAGAGGTTTATAAAGGAATCTTTCTGTCATTTTCTAAATAAGGTTCTTTTTAACCTTTCGACATAATTAAGGTAAGAATGTTTTTTTTAACTTATACGGCGGGTGCGGCTATTTTCTGCCGTTATAAAATCGTCGAAGCTTCCCTTACAAGCTTATAAGAATACTTTCAATGAAAATGTTTTATTTTGTATGTCTCTTAAATGATTTCAATATAAAAAGAGATATTTCTCTAAAAAGAGTTTTGATTTCATCTATGTCAACATCCTTTGATGGATTTTAAGCTTATTTGGAGATGATTTATTATAAAACAAAACTTCCATATTGTATTGAAGGTTTTGTGATATCTTTGACTATGGATATATTATTTTCATGGGTTATGGATAAAGTATTTACATTTTGTATGCTATTTTTCATAAAAAAAATTATGTTATGTTTAAACCTTTTCATATGGGAATGCATTGGACTTAATATGTGACCGGTGGAGCCCTCTATAGCTCCTCGATGCATCGGTAGGTCTCATGAGACAAACTAGTGTCTTGGCACAAGGCCTTGACAAAATATTATTTTCAGTCTTGGAATAAGGCCTTGGCTATGTGGTTATGATAGTCCAGCATTATGCATTCCATCATTATGAAAGTGGTTATTGATATTGCATGTGATTATTAGATTAGTGTAATATCCATGTGAATAAGTAAATGGCATTATTTCATTTTACTTTTTCCATACTATGTTGAAGTGCATGTTTAAAAGGCTTTTGTTTCGGTTATACATTGGCTTAAATGTTTATTCTTATTTATGAAAGATTCCGCTATATTGTTAACCTTACTAGGCATTTGAGCTCACCGCTTTTCTATGTTTTATTTTTCCATGGATGTGAAGAAGTAATTTATAATGACGTGCAGGGATAGTGTGAGGGGATAAGAGCGTGGACTATGGAGACTATGTTGTTTTGGTTTTCATTTTATGATGTAATGTAAACCTTATGAATATATCTAGTGTTTCCAAGCTACTAAACCAATCAGGCTTTCGAGATTTGATCTTTCTTGTGATCATGCCAATGTCATGTAATAATGCACAGACTCTGGATAAGTGGGGTCGGGGCATTACGGAAAATAATGAAATATTATAAATAAAAAAGTTATGAAATGTTATAAGAGGATAATATATGATATGAAAAATATTAATATGGTTTTTGAATAAACTAAATAATTTTTAAAACCCTTATATATAGAATTAATATGCATTGAACAAAATGGAATAGTGAGGTATGGGAACTAGCCTCAATTTCCATTTATTTAGGTGTATTGTAATGGTATGAACCAAATTTATTTTATATGGTGTTTATAATGCCCATTTTTCATGTAATATAGTTTATAATTCATACATATTATAATTTCAGTTTAAATACTAACTATTTTGTCATAGGTATTTTGAAATGAAAATTACCAAGGGGTAAATAATTTGGTACCATAATTTATTTTCATTGGGTTATTTTACCTTTTCATTGTGTTTGAAATTATATGATTATGTGTGTAATTTTTTTGACAATATTATTTTAAATTTCAACTTGTTTTATTTGGATTTAAATTTTATACACATAATCTATTCATTGATTAATTTTCACTTCAACATTATGGTTATTGTAAGGGTTTATTTCACAACCCATTTTAATCGGGATTGTTTATATTAGAATTTATATAAAATAAAAAAACTTTATCACTGTATAAAACCCCACTTTTTATTTTTTTATTGTCTATTTATTCATTATTATTTCAATTAAAATTACCATATTCACCTCTTTTGTACATATAATGTTTGATAAAATGTTTCTAATACAATACAAAATCATTTATCTCTTCGAACAAGAATCATTTTTATTTAAAATAAATGTTTTCTATATTTTTTCATATACGTTTTGACTTTTTTACATTTTAAAATATGTTATTTTAATTTTTTTTTTCAGTTTTATGTCTTTTTATGAAATATTTTGAGAAGAATATTCCGGTCATCTTCCAAATAAGGAACGTTTTGGTTTCCATGAAAATGACAAAAGCACGTTTGTTTTAATGTATTCAGAATGTATGAAATTACCAACATCATGAACATTAATGTTTTTAAATATAAATTTATAATATTCTATGTTTATTTTCCAAGTAAATTATTTTCAATTTTTTTTATGAACTATTAGTCAAAAAATGATTTACTAAGTGGTAAGGATATTTTCTTAAATAATGTTTTAATGAAATTTTAATGGTATTTATATCCATCCACAACACCAAACCATTATTGTAATTATAATACATTATGGATATATTTTATTGATAACTTTTTTATTAGTTGTCAGGATGGTTAGAAATTAGTTTGACTAGGGAAGTATTGTCATTCTATTACTTGATTAATTTTTGTATCCATTATCACTCCCTTGAAATATTCACTTTCTTATCATAATTAAACATTATATTTCAAAAAAAATTCTATATTAATTATCATGTATATAATAATTTCATAAACCATATAACATTTCAATATATATTAATTAATATTTTTAAATTTATATGAGTTACTAGGGAAATTATTGTTAATCAATATTCATTTATGAGTAAGAATATTTATTGATATGTCATGTTTCTTAAGAATTAGAGTGATTATTTTATATATGAGTAATGACTTGTACATTCAGATATAGGCATGGAACTATTATATATAAACTGTTGATGTATTAGTAGTGTCATGATATGAATCTATTGATTAGCTTTAATTATTTGGGTTTCTATTTTATACAAACCCTTCAGTTTTAAAATGTATTCTGAAAGGTCTTGAATATAGAGGTATCATGATTGACGATATCATGATCTTAAATAATTAACAATTTTTTTTATAAAGAATCCAGTGATTATTTTCCATGATATTTATTAATGATATTTTCATTGGATGTATTTTCATTTTTAGTTATCATTTAATTGTAATGTGGTTTCTGTTATTAACCTTGACATATTTATTATTACTTATCTATTAATGATACTAATATTTTTTAAATGTAATTCAGTATATTTATTAACCTTTCCATATTGACTATGCCTTATCAATTCATAACATTAATGTGTTTAAATGGAATGTGTGTTTAGTTATTTACCATTACATATTGATTATACATTATTGATCAGTATTTATTTACCTATAATAGCTCCCACATTATGTAACTCTTACTAAGAATTTGAGGTCACCATTATTTTTTACTTTCATAGAAATATAGGAAATATACTATGAAAGATAAGAAAGGGTATTCTACAATGAATAAATATATTATCAAAAAAAGTATGTTATAATTTTTGTATTCAAATTTAATATGGGAATCATGTATGTTCCTAGTTTACGAAGACTAATAAACTATTAGATCCTTCTGGACGTTATTAATTTTACCTTATGAAAATGTAATAAAGCAGATATCTACACAGGGCTACTTGGGTTGTGGTCGTTACATCTGGACATCTAGACTTTGGTTATTTTAGAAATAAATATCATTAAATTTAAATAAGAAAATGTATCTTTTTAACTTTCTAATGCAATTCATTTATTTTTTTCTAAATTAATTTCATAATTGAGGATAAAAGATGAATATGATCCTAATTTATCTCTTTATTTCATGATATTTTATATTACTTGGTTAACAAGTAATAATATTCATTTAACATTGAGAATACCACTTTTTATTGGTCTTATAGGGTATTTAAAATCAATAATTTTGGATGTGATGACTGAATATCAAATTTTTTTCAAGACATTTATAAGGTAATATTTTACTATGATACATGAAATTTAAAGATATATGTTATTGAATAATGTTTATACGAATGATAAGAAAAGATTAACATAAATCTTCTTTGTATTTATTGAATATTTAATGTTATATTAATCATATAAAGTGTAATATAGAGAGTATTTAGATTTCCAATAGGACCCCACATTTGATATATATATATATATATATATATATATTTAAGAATGAATTATGATGTTAAAAAATCTATTAATGGTAATATTATAGATTTTTAGTTATATGAAGAAATAAAAAATATACACCTTTAATATTTTCAATTAGAATATTTCTCAAAACAATGTCGAATGGATATCAAAAAAGGAAATACAGAAGAAGAAAATAAAAATGTATTATTATTATATAATGAACTCATGAAATTTCTTGGTGGTAAAAATGATTTATTACTATCAAATTATAAATAACAGAGATATTATATATTTTAAGAAGATGAGACCTTTCTCGGATTGTCCCAAGGATCATAACAATTAAATTAGAATAAACCGTAAGAGTTTAAATGAAGGGTTCTCAAAATTATCTCTTTTAGAGTGATGGAAGAATTTCTAGGATAACTAATTATACTAGATATGATAACATTTCGCCACTATTTTTCTATACCATCAACCATTGATTTTTCAACCTGAAATATAGAGTGCTAGAATTTCTCATCCAGATTCAGTAAATAAAAATGATTTATAATTTTTTATAAAACTATCTAAATGATAAGCACACATTTACATCTGAGGATATTTTCCAGTTTCAGGAGTTCTGTAAAAGGACCACTGTTATATATTATAAAATCTAAAAACATAAATTACAAGTAAGCGTAGAAACTTTACTTGTACAAACTTCTTATTGATCTAAACTCCAAGAAACATTCAAATGATGTGGGAATTTTTTTATAAAATTATAGTGTGAGAAAAATTCCCCAATAAGGTGTTTTTTAAAATCTAGCGTTAAATAATTTGGGAAATTCTTAAACATTTTGAAAATAATTCTGAAAATAGGTTTACAAATACATTTGATAAATACTTTTATAAATACATATCATTAAAAAAAATAGTAAAGGACCATTGAGAATACTTCCAATTTTAAAAACATAAATTCTAAAATAATTATAAAATTATTGTAGCTTTTTGAATACCCATTTTACTATTTATTGAAAAAATTATTTTGAAAATGAATTTATAAATAATTACACCATTGAAAATAGATAAACATACTTCTTTTAAAAATAATTATACTTTTTGAAATTCTAAAAGTATTTGAAAATATATAAAATTTGGAAAAAACTAATAATTATACTAGAAATACTTACACATTGAATATTCTATAAAATAATCCATTAGTTTTCAAAAAATACTAATCATGCTCTTAAAAACAAAACAAACAGGGATACTTAAACATTTATGGATATCTTAGGCCTACCCACTTCATTAAAAAAGATTTCATTCCTCATCCCCATCATCATTATAATTTCCAACATCTATTGTTTTATAAAAAAATTTTGTAATACATTAACATACACTTTTTCCACTAGTGTTTTTGATTTAAAATATAAAAATTCATTAAATACACATGAAAATTTAATAATTTCTAAATATTATCTTTATTTAGAAATCAGTTTTTAGATTTTTTATTACCAAATCTTATGTAAATTTTTTTTGCACGGTCTATTAATAATTTTTTTTTAACATTCATGTATTTAAAAAATCCCATAAAATTAATATCCATCAATACATTAAAATTTATCTTCTAAAACTCATCCTTAAAAAACGTAATAAATAATATATATTTTTAAATAAAAATTTGATGTTTTAAAACATTAAATAATATATAATCCTTTCACATAAAATTATAGAAACTGTAAATTGCAGGCCACATGTAATAATAGATATTTATTTTTTTCTTCTCTAGAATAACTGTGGGCATATTTATATAATACACATAAAATATTAGAAATAGTATATCGATATTTACATAAAATTATAGACATCTAGTTTTTCATTCATATAATTATCATGATCACATAAAATATAAGGGCTTAAAATAATGAATTACATAATAGTAATTATAAATTTACTATTTTCACAAAATAATTCCCTTAAAAATATATATATAAATATAATATTTCGTTCATGAACACTTATAAGTAAAAGTAAATATACCCTTAATATATAACTTTGAAAACAAAACTGTATAACACATATAAGATTTATAATTGTAATATTTTTAAAATAAACAATTCTTAATCACTTAATTTAAAAATACTAAATTTGATGACAGCATGTTTTGAAATGCATTATCTATTCATTTCATATCACGTAGTGATAGCTAGAAAATATATATATATATATATATATATATTATTCAAATATAAAATTGTAATGAAATTTATAAATATATATATTACATATGAATCCAAAAATTTGAACTTGTAATGTATATAAAAACATGAATCACAGAATCAGTATATATATTATTAAAAAACCTAATGAATATAAACATGTAAGATTTAGAAAATAATGTATTACATTAACACCTTACATGTTTAAACATTTTTATGAAAATTTATTATATAACATAATGTGTATTCTTATAGGGTTATTACATATATACATGGTTGTAAAATTTTTAATGAAAAGCACATATATATAGATATAGATATATATATATATCAGAAATTTAGGTCCCAAATCATAAACATGAAGTTTCATCAAACATCATGAAAACATGAAATTTTAAGTAACAAACATATTTCCATTAAATAAACAATTATTTGAAACACACATTCATAATTTAAATGAATAAAATGATTCTTAAATTAATTACGCGTATAATCACACTTGAATAACCTGAAATTACCATAAAAATATGTATATTCATTAAATATGAATAATAATATTTATCCTTATATATATAATAAAATAGTTCCCCCTACTTAAAACTATAAAATAATACGAGGCCTCTTCTTGATAGGTAGGATTCTAACAATGGGTCTAGAAGTGGTCTTCTTCAATGTTTGACTTAGATCAAATCATATGAAATTAAGAAGGGAGAAAAATAGAGGGAAGGGCTTCGGCATAGGTGGTCCCACTAGGGGTTCTCCCAAAAAGATAGAAATAGATCTATAAAGGTTTGGATAACATTGTATTAAATTCCATTTTCATAAGTTAATAGAATAACAGGTATAAGTACTAATTATGTCGTGATCATGTAGGATGCATGAGAAGAGATAATGTGGTGTTTTTTGTCTTCACCAGAGTATATGAATGAAGATATCTTTATAGTGAGGGTTCAGCAGGCGAGCATGCCCAAGAAGATGAGGGATGTGGTGACATCAGATTAGGTGGCTCAGGTGACGATAAAGTAGTGATAGAGATTGGATGGTCAAGGCATTCCATGGTGGTGTTTTTGGTCTATTTGTGAAGGTTTGTGGGGAGGTCAGGGTGCTGAACATTAGAGGTTTCACTGTCTGGGGGTTTGGTGTTGTTCGGTCGAGCGATATCTGAAGAGGAAGACAACCCATGTTTTTATTCTCTCTCTATGTTTTTTATTATCATATTATTCTCTTTTTATATATATTAGTTTATCTTTTTCAGTTTTTATGCTTTATATATATATATCAATATAAATATAATTATGTTATTTTAGATATTTATACACATGTATATAGGTAACATTAATAGATATTATTACTCTTTTAATGGTTTATTTATATGTATTCATATATACTTGATGTAATTTCATATATATATATTTATCACATGTATTTTATTATCACATATTATTTTTTAATCAATTCAATATAAATATTTATTTAATTAGTCAAATATTTTTATGCATATATAAATATATATGAAAATATCTACAATAATTAAATAAATAATACAATCTTAATTGTTTCATTATATCCCAAAATTATAATATACATGCATTAAATTGGTAAAATTTATAAATTATAATTTTATGAAATAATATTCTTATAATTTCACTATTCTAAAATAATTTATCTATATTTTACAATTAAATTTATTTAATTATTTATTATTATTTTCTTGGTCCAGTGATCCATAATTTGTGTATTTAACACCATCATCATTTTAAACACTATTTAATGTATGTATCTTTTTATTTCATGTATTATTAATATATGTTCAAAAAATAATAATAATTTTATCTAAAAATAATGTCAAATACATGTATTAATTCCAATCTCCAAATATTTCCATCTAAAAGTTTACATTGATTTAGATTTAAAAAATTCACTTTTTAATCAATTTAATAATGAAAAATAATTTAAAATTAAATATTCGGGTATAAGTATATGTGATAAAAGTTCTTCTATATATATATCCTAATTTAATCCTTACTTGTGTTTTTTAAACCTCAATGGTTTTTCCCCAACTATCACGATTTTTATATAAATAGCTCCATTTTAATGAATTTTAGTATTTAGACTCTAAACATATTAGTAATCCTTTCATGAAAATGATGCATATTTTTCCCAGTTATTTTTATTTTTATTATCATCATCTTTATATGGTTCCTATGGATGATGGGTCCAGATGATGCATGCTAGAATATCACTACTTTCACAATTTTTTTACATTGTCTACTTTTATTTCTAATGGGTATTGTATATTTCAAATATTCTAGTCTATTTTTTAAGAGGATTTATTATACTATATTGTAATGTATCATAGTTAGTTTTACCAGATATATTTATTGAGAAGTCTCATTTTTTGCATCTAATAAAATAGTATATCATAAATTATGTTTCTATAAACACTTATGTTTACTATAGGAAATAAGGTAATTTCAATAAGATTAAAAAATTCATTAATAGATTTAAATTTCAAATAATATAGAAGAATAAATATAATTACTTATAAAGGTAATATTATATATAAATTCATAAAAAAAATCATTCTATAAATATTTATCGAAATAAAACAATTCCTATAATTTCTTCAGAATTACACGAACGTTTGAGTAATAATTAAGTCTATGGAATGGAGGGAGATTAATCACTCCACACAAACTGAATATAGAATCTATCAAAAATTAACAGAGTAACTCATGATGGTCTAGAAAATGGTCATCAAATCACTTTCCATCTTGTAGTAGGGTCAACTATGTTTATTATAAAAAGATGATGTAATGATTACATTAATCATATCCACTTAAAGGAAGGATACATAGCCATATTTACCATATAATCATTTGAGGACATTCCTATTGTGAGCCTTGAAGACATGAACTAAACATAATGGTCTTGGGTTCCCCTTTAAATCTCTATCCATGATGATTTTCATCTACCTAGTTATCAGTTGAAGCCAAATAACATCAAATGTACATGTAGAGGGTCTAATTTTTTTTTAACTTCATGTCATTTTAAAATTGTTAATGTATAAATGAAGTAGTTGTAGTGGAATTATTAGAGAGATTTGGATTCATTGACCTCAACAATAATCTTTAAAATTACCTCTGAGATATTGAAAAATGTATGCTGGTAATAATAGAATTACAAACATAAAAAAATGTTTGTAAATTCTCATCCATGATAGCCTAGAAGATATTTACATGATGATGGGATAATCTATGTCCCCAAAAATGATTTAGGTGATGATCTAGGGTATCAAAATTATGATATGGGTCTTCAAATAGAACAAATGAGGATTTTGAAAATGAAATGGTGGTGACACAAAAATGTATCAAGTAGTCTGTATATCCCTTGTATTGTATGTAGAGTTCAAACATATAGTGGAGTGATACAATGAAATATTCATGACATATATAAGAAGGAAATCCATAAGGAGTGAGATATTGAATAAATGTTATCCGGGAGGGTGTGATCAATGTCTCAATGAAAGAATATTTCTACGAAATATAAATTTTAGAATGATCTGATATAACATGTTAGTAAATTATTTTAGTAAGAATACAATTATTACAAAGATTCCAAAAAAGATTTTCATCATACATAAAAAATGAATTTCTTGCAATGGTTCTTTCAATAACATTGTGTAGGTATATGGCAGATCAGAAAGATAATATTTTATGGAGACCAATATATCAATTTTTAAGTTTGGATTGGATAAATATGAATCCAGTGGTGGGGTTGTCTAGTTTTCCTCAAAAGATATTAATTGAATAATTAGTTCTAGAAATCCATCTTAAATGAGAAATGATGTTTGAGTATGTATAATTGAGGGATGGATAGATAGAGGTGATGAGATAAATAAAAATTTTATATTTGATTTTTTTAGGATATTGGTTATGGTAAATCACATAGATTTTAATTTTCTATTGATGATATTCATACTTAATAGAGCCTATAGAGAGTTATTAAAACTGATGATATTTTTAATTCACTTGCCTCAATTTTGTAGGGGTTTATAACAACTATACTAACAAACTATGAATGTTTCCCCTAGAGATGAAAATTTTGATGTATACATTGTAGTTTTTCAATAGGCTAGGTGGATATATATAAACCATAAGTGGGTATAAATTTTGGGAAATAGTGGTGGATTTGTTATGGATTATCATACCATGAATCAATAAGAACTTCCCTTCTAGGACAAAAGATTTCTTTTAATATGTTTAGTCACCCCAATGAAGTGTGAAACATTTTGCATTCAGAAAAACATGGAAAGAAATTAATGTTAATGGAATGGAATCTTATCTAATTCCCAAATCATGAAATATGTTACTTTTTCTAGTAGCGTTAATCCCCATTAAAAATTGAGAAAATAATCTATACAAATTTGTAGCTTTTAATATGAATAATTTATAATGGAAAAATATTTCCTTGTGGAGTTGTTTATTTCTTTTAAATCATTGAGCGATGAGGATAATTTCATCAACATGAAGGAACTGCGATGCAGTATACATATATCCATTTGCTTGGATTTCATTTAATATTCAATGGTTTACTAGATGAGTGATTATTCGACTGAGGTAATCCCTAACAAGGGAGAATAGAATGCTAGAGGAAGGGTCACCTTGAACCACCCCTCCTATTTATATAATGTTCCCCATGTATGATACATTAATGACCACTAAAATATGAAAAGATCTAATAATGTACTTAAATAATTTTATAAAAGAATATTTGATTTCAAATATCTTGAAAACATTTATATTAAATCCATAATATATAATGTTAATAGCATTTTTAACATCTTGTTTAAGTGAAATGTTACCGCCCTTATATGAATTCTTGAGGATGATGACACATTATGATTGGTACATCAATTAAAAATACAGAATTTTTCCATGAAATTACTTTTCTAGTGATGGGAACAAGACAATTAGAATTGATATTACTGATGATTTTGTAAATAAATTTGAGAAGGGTAATGGTTCTAAAGGGATGAATTTCACAGGAATTATCATCCTTTAGAATCAAGGTATGAAATTGAGAATTGAAACTTTATAGAAGAGTTAAATTATATAAAAATGAATTCAGAATTATGAAAATATCATCAACATTCAATTCCCAATTTTTTTGATGATATGGTATGTGATTCTATAAAGAACCAGGTAATGAATCATATTATGGATAAATAAATATTCAATAATTTCAATTTTTATAATGAATATAGTAAGACTTTTCTTCTATTTACCAGTGAAAATTGTTGAAATAATTCATACATGCATATCTGTATTGACTTCACATCCATTGAAAGGATTCAAATAATAGTTAACAGTATATTCTAAGAGGAATTCCCTATTTTCAATAAAGTACCATCCTCTCTAAATAATGAGTGTGGTATACATTACAATTTTGACATTTGAAGTGAGTTGAAAAAACTAAATTTCCTATAACCATCCTAGATCCATTTGAATCTAAAATGTTTTATTTTAATAGCATATTAATGTTTCATAAGGGAGTTCTACATGTGAGTGATTTCAATTTACTGAGTGATGTGATGAGAAAAGATATTATTGGTGTAGTAATCTTATACTTCTATAATTTTTTTCTAAATAGAATCAATTTACCTAAGTATAGATTTGAATGGGTCTCTCCGCTATCCACCGAGTTTTTTTTTAAGATATCCAGTTTCAATATATAAGAATATGCATCTTTCCCACATTAAAAAATTATAATGATCATTAGTCTTCTTGAAATAGTCATGGGGAGAAGTTAATTAAATATTTAAAATTAATTGATTAGGGATTTGAATCTATGGTCATTTTTATAATTAAAATGGGATGATTTTCTAAATTCTTCCTAGAGAGGGAAATATAAGATATTGAATCTCTTTTTTCCTGGGAATTCTCAACGTAAAAAGCACTATCCATCTCTCTAGATGCATCCTTGGGAATACATTAGAGAAATTGATAAAATCTAGGAGGTCATGTTATTAAATCTCACATGTGACCACTTGATCTCCGATATTGAATATAGAGACCTTTCATATGGAAGAGTGTCTAATGACCTAATAATTATGGATAATTTATGAATGATTCATGATGAAAATAAATTGATAGCCAATTTTTTCATGTCTACATATAGATGAAGATATGTGTTCATTAGATTATGATAATCCTTGAGTTCAATTTATGTGATCGTGGAAGTACCTAGATAAGTATTTTGATGTTTCAGGATTATCCAATCCTTGGAAATTTTAAAATAAAACCGTTATCTTGACTAAAATTTGGGTTTTTCATTTTCATTCATATTCTCCTATAACATTATTTATAGATTCGGTTTTTTATTATAATTCTCCAATGTATATGATATTTTGGGACATTAAAAGATTTTGATTTTAGTTGTGTTTTGAGGCTTAGAGTGGGATTCAGTTGTGTTTAGAGGGATAATGAAAACAATAGTCTTAATGCGTCCTTGGGAATACTGTAGAGGAATTCATAGAATTTACGAGGTCATATTCATTTGTATTAAGAGTTATTAAATCCTCAAATACCTTGGGTACATCAACTGGGCACTCATTATAATATTTTCCATCTTGAGATTGTATTTGGGAACATTCGGATTTTTTTCACTTGGGTTTTTGTGGTAATTGATGTATTATGATGTATCCTCAGGGATACCAAGCTTCATATCTCATAGGGAAGGATATTAACCCTATTTAAATTCATTTTTTGATGATGTATCTATATGAACCTGAAAACTTGATCAATATCCATATATATTCCTTGTTCCTCAGTATCTATGGTTGGTAGGCCCTTATCACTAGTAATAATGAAATCAACGCATATAGGGGATGTATTGTTAAATGGAATAAGAACATAAGATGAATATTTATACTAATTACCAAGGATGATATTTTGGGATCCAAAACCTTATAAAGTGGGAATCCTTTATATATACGACCATTCATATACTTATCATAGTCTTTAACATGATATTATGCATTTACCTATTATTGGATCACTCAGTAGTTTTGAATAGAATGGACTAAAATTGTTTATAGATAAAAAATGGGAATATAAACATACTCGAACATAACCTCTATATTGTGCTTATTGGAAATGATAAAAATGATATGTGGAAATTTGGAATCTAAATGGGAATCCAAAAGGATGTGATCATTGAAGATCATATACCCCTTAGAGGGTGTGTTGGTCCAAATTAATTAGAATACCTATGCATGAGGAAAGATTATTAAGGAATTTGGGATCCAAGATCACCCATCAAAATCCATGATTCATGATATTTATTTGAGTTTTTTATTTCTTTTTAGTGAAGGAATTAGTTTTTAATATTCCATTGAGAAATTCATAGGACACCTGACTTTTGTTGTGGATTACCAATATTCCATACATTTTTGATATCCAACCCCCAACTAATAATCATATAAAATTATACTTTTATTGTTGGTATTAGGCTAAAATTGGTAAAACTCATTCAATGTGTCATTTTTATTTTAGATCCATATTTTTCTAGGTTTTTTCTATGCAAGGATGAAAATATTAAAAAGAGATAATTTGGAATGATCAATCATTTGTTGGACACTGTCAAGATCCTCTACCATTGAGAATATTATATCCTCAGCATTAATTATTTATTAAAAGAAGATGTATAATTTATAAAACATTTGTGAATACTAGAGTGTACCTCTAAAAAAGTGGCACCCTTTTCATCCAACTGATTATAATTTTGAATATCCACTACATTATTCGATGGTTTTGGGTTTAGATATTCTATTATTTTTTATAATCAATGGAGATCCATGCCCCAATGTTGATTGAAAGATCCTTGTTAAGGAGAAATTAAACCATGTAACTACTAGAGATGCATCTAATCAAGAAGTCTCCTACACCGTTTCAAAGAGTTCCAGTCACCATTCCAATCTATTTCTATAGCTAAAATTATTTCATATGATATTAAATATGAAACATAGATTTCATATTTATGTTTTAATCAATTATGTATAATAGTTATTATTCATACAGTATGTTCTACTGTTATATAATTTTTTCTTATGTCATAGAAAAAGCTATTTTTTATTACTAATTATATAAATTATACGGTTACCATGTAATTAAATTTATATAATTTTATTTGAACATTATTTTAAAAAAAATCCAACATAATTTCGTGTTATGTTTTAAAATATTTTTTAGTTAAATTCATAAATTTAGTACATGATAATGTAAAATTAGTAATTTAATTTTTTTTAATATTTTCTATAATGATATCTAATTTTTTTTCAGGAATCACAACTTGAAAATACAATTAATAATCAATTATGTGCACTAAATATACCACCATCCATAATGGTAAAATATTATAATTAGTATGTGTTTAATGGATTGAAATTTAATAAATTTATAATAAATAATATTAATAATAAAATTACATTGAAACCTAGACATATATGACGGGCGTGGTGTCAATAAATAATTAAAACAATCATCCCATGTTATGAAAAAACTACATACACCTTCCAGAATCAAAATAAATAATTAATTAAAAAAATAGATGATATAATTTTTAAATGCAACACCATTTAAAAACCAACTTGAGAGGGTAAAATTCCTCAAGTCCTATAGAATGAAAACTAGTATAAAAATTTTATCCAATAAGAAATGTTGGACTAATATTTTCTCCTAGTGAGGCTATAAACTGAGTTATATAAAAATATATTATAAAATCAATAATAACCATAATATATGTAATAATATAAATTCAATATATAAAGAAAACAAAATATAATCATCAATTTCATGTCTCCCTACAACTCGACAAATAAACCCATATCTAGTCTTAAATATATAGATAAAAATTAATATTCATTAATTTTTTCATACATATGGTATACATAAAAGTAAACTATAATTAGAGAATTTCCTATAATATGACATAATACTCAATTTATAATTATTTATATATCCATTATATACGTATAAAAATTAGAAAACAATCATAGGGGCCTCTTCCAATATATCATTAATAACCATGTGGTTAGCACACACACAATGGTTAGTGTATAGTATTGGAGTGAAAAATATATTAGGACACCAAAAAACCATTTAAAATAATTATCATTTATTTTAAAATACATATAGTAAGATATGAATCAAATAAAAATAAGAATTCATTATTCATTTTGCATCATCACACACATATCCATCCTCCCAGATCATCGAATCTTCTTATATTTTCTACCACTATTATATAATAATGTTTTTCCCAATTTAAAATTTATAGGCCATGGTTACACAACCAATCATATGATTCTCCCATAAAATAGAAAAATGTTCCTCATGTATCTGAGTAGGAATGTATGTATCTAAATCTAATGTATGATACTCTACATTGATAATATTTATCTCATAATTGGCCTCAACAATGTCCTATGAATATTGGTGTGTCATACTCATATATATCCCTATAGTACTACTATCCAAACAGTAATTATACATGCACATATCTCTCTATTTTATATAGTCATGATAGTTGTTGGTCTACACATATCTTTACTAAGGATAACTCCCCCCATATATTGATCCATTAATACTAATAGATGTACATTATGTTCAGAACATTTATCACATCAATATAAACTAACAATGGTTTAAAAAAATAGATATTTTTTTAATATTTATAATCCCACAAAACCCTCTTCTACCGTGTCAATTTTTATGATTTTAAGGTCCTAACATACAATACACATATTCCGTTATGATCTGATATGAATACAAACACTCAATAATTGTCTATCAAATAAATACCTGGCTCTTGGAACACTAATTCCCTAGATAAAATTTTTACCATTATGAAAACCTTCTATATAATGTATAATATAGTCCAATATACATGGAGGAATATAATAGATCATCAATAATAGACTCTCAATTACTTTTTGGTCTGAGAAAAAACATTGATACACTCTATAGCTTCCTCAATAATTTATATCCATAGAAATCATATTGATCATACTTTTTATTTCATAATAAAATAAAGGTAATTTGGGAAAATAATTCAACACCCTAATGTGTCTCAATTATTTTATATTTTACATCCTAACCCTTTGGGTTCTGATTCATGTCCCATGTCCTCACATTCCAAGTCTCATATAACACATGAATCATGGAATGTATATATGTCTAATGGATAATTTATGCACCACATTCCATTTATAAAGGAAATTAAATCATTTAATATAATCAACTGATTTATTATCATTTTATATATCATAAAATTAAAATAAAAACATAATGATTAGGTATTATATTAGTTTTACCGCAAAAAAGAATAAATTTGTTATAAAATATTGATTGGGATTAAAATCATATCACATAATCCAAATATATTGATAGTTCATAATAAAATTTTAAATGACATTTATGAACATAAAAACATAGAAAACTAAAGGGGATGAAGAACTCTAGTAGAGATATTGTACATGGTAATTATCAGTGATTATATATATATCCCTATTAAATTTCAAAAATTATCACCTCTTTTTTTGAGGTTAATGGTTCTGCTGGTGTTTTCCTGAAGACCAAAAACCCATTCAGTGCCCCTCAAGAATATTAGTGGATTAAAAAGAGTTATTTTAATTGAAACATTAAATACTCCATATGCCAACCATAAGGAATTCCGTTGGTGTTCACTAGAGTTATGGTGGAACTCATACAAGTTTTACAAACTCTCATTATTCACCAATTATATATATATTTTTGTTTCTTACTTTTAAAACCACATATATATTAACCTAGATTTAACATCTACTAGATTTCATTGGCATAGATACAATGGTTCAAATACCTAAGGATAAATTGGTATTGTTTTGATGTACCCTTTTCCACAGATACTAATTTTACCATGTGGATAAAATATAAAATTCTGTAATGAAAAAATATGGAATCCTTGAACTCATTCAGTGATTCTTTCTTCATATCCTAGAGAATGGAAACAAAATAAAGGTGGGAAAAGATTCTTAGTATGGGGTATATATTATTTATGCTTTATATATTCAATTAAATATGGGCAATTTGGAGAAGTAACTACCTGAAAACACAATTCATTAAATTAATAAAATGAGAATAATGAATAATATATTAGGTACAAATAATGAAAAAATAATTCCATATATATAATCAATTTATTTAGAAGATAATCCATGGATAATATCAATGAAATCATATCATGAAATATAATAATGTATTTTTAAATAATGGATATTATTAATATTGTACATCTTGATTTCAGACATCATGATATCCATACCATCATGACATTGTTTCAATAGAGTATAAAACTATTTGTAAAACCCCATTTCACTATTCAAATTTAATTTCCTAATGAGACGTGTTGATTTATCAAGGGGTTATATAAATATGGTCCACACATATAAATTCATTTTTAACTAATTTATCATATATCTAATGATTTATTTAATTAATAACATATATTCCTAATCAAATATATATCTGAAATGAGTAGATAATATAGATTTATGAATATTTTCCTCCATCGATCAAATAAATTCCATAGTAAAAAACCATATGATAAAATGATATTAATTTGGATAAATAATAATATACATAATAAAAATAATAAGTAAATTTATGAGAAATGTAACGTATAATTAAAAATTATCAAAAGAAATTGATTGTATTAAGCGAAAGTTAAAAATCCTCAAATTAGTCATGATATGAGAGGCCCCCAAGGTATATATGTGTTTCATCAAAATAATTTTCTGTCCAAGAATAAATGAAATGGAAGTGAAATACTAAAATATGAATTAATAAAATTGTTTTACTTATAAAACTATTGAAACCATATAAAATAATAGAAAATTAATAAAATGGTAATAATGATTGGGATATTTTTTATCACTATATACATTAAGAAACACAATTTAACATTTTGTAAAAAAACTAATAAATACCATTCATAAAATTGTTAAAATATTACTCTAAAACCTTTTTTATAAGTAATGAATGAATTAAATTTAACAAAAAATAATAATTTGAGTAATAAAATGATTGTTTTGTAAAACAATTTTGGAAAATATGGTAATGAAAGATAAATAAATATGATTTAATTGGAAGTAATTTTTTCCATTCAAACATTGCATTACTTGATTCAAGTAAATATGATAATAAAAAATGTCTAAAAATATATACAATCCATAGAATATCCATAGAATAATTAATTTATTTCATTATATTAAAGAAAATTTGGAATATTCATTCAATGAATATAAAATAAATCTCAAGGGAAAGTGAGACTGTAAAATATATTCTTACCACATTGATAAAATTGAAATAGTAACTCCTTGTATTCAGAAATATTAATTGAAATATTAATCATAAAAAATATATTTATTCAAGTTAAATTAATCTAATGTGTAGTATTTACACCAAAAAATATTATATGATCATATTAAAAAATACATCTCAATGGAATGGGAATTTCGATGATATCCCTTAACTTGTACCTCTATCTAGATGATTTTTTTAAAATTATATTAATTTAACATATAGAAGAAAAATATTTATAAATTTACTATATACATGTTTATAATATCTTATATTATCAATTTATAACATATTACAAACTACTTGTAAATAAGACTTCATTTTTACCACTTTTTTGGTGTTAAAATTTCATTTTGTTATTCATTTGTCATCAAAAAATGATTTAGTTTATGAAAATTAGATAATAATCCATAAAATACATTATTATATTAATATTATAAATATAATATTTAATAATTAAATTCATTTTTAGAACCATTAATTAAATTTTTTCTTGTAAAATGAAGTACATCACTCTATGAAGACAGCCCTCATAAATATGCATCGACAATGATATAATTACATTAATGGGTTAATGGGTAATGAGTTGGATGATATTTTGACATCCCAGAATTAATACCAAATAAACTGTATCATATAAATTTATTATTTCCATCCCAATAAAAATCGATGTGAGAAAGGGACAGAAGAAAATTCATCTGTTCGTGAGGAGGTAGTTCTCCATACACACGAGTAATCATTTTGTGTCCAAAATGATAGTGGTGGGGTTGAATAAATATTATATAATTAAAATAATAAAATATAAATAGATGTTATATATTGGTGTTATTATATTGAAATTAATATTACATAATTTATGGGGGTAAATGAATAAGTATAAAAAAAGTGATGATTGAAAACAATAACCATTTATTATAAGAACATGCTTTGGATATAACATTAAGAGACATAGGGAAGGTATTGTGAGAAGAATCAGACATATTGAAAATG
Source organism: Viscum album (assembly GCA_963277665.1). Lineage (NCBI taxonomy): Eukaryota > Viridiplantae > Streptophyta > Magnoliopsida > Santalales > Viscaceae > Viscum > Viscum album. Next base: position 2,106,861,326 of record OY728156.1, on the reverse strand, counting down.
GATATGGGTTTTTTTGGAATTGTTTAGTTGGGAATCATCAAGATAAATGGCTTCATAGGTGAGAAGATGTTTTGGGGTAGGGGAAGGCTTTCAGAATTTAGGAGTAACATTTTTGTAAATTTCCAAAACCATTCAAAAAATGTGAAAAAATATTGAACCACATACCTGAAAAATCAATAAATAATGGTATATAAGGATGATATGGTCATTTTACACCTCCAAAACTGAAATTAATCTTTTTTTAGACACGTTTCTTCCTTTACATCCAATATTTCATACTTGTACCAATTTAGTTTTCAACATGGTCACTAGTTTGTTAACCTACGTAATTTATATATTAACCATAAAGTATAATGATCCTTAATAGATAAACTAGAAACAATTTCTCTTAAGTTTTTATAGATTTATTATACAAAAATTATATAACTATGGAAAATTAATTTTAACAAATGCAATTTTAACCTGCAAAACACTATTTTAACCATAAATATAGTAATTATTTTTTCTATTAATTATGAATAAAAGTTAAATTGATCTTATTGACTAAAACTAATTAGAATTATTTCAAATATGTATTCTATTTTATCATATTCAATTCTTATAAATAATAGAATTTAAATTAAAAATCCCTATCAAACATGGTGAAATATGATTGTTCAAGAAATAAATTTTTCAAAAGTAGGATGCACTTATAATATCTATATGACTAGTAATAACCATTATATAGATATAATATATATATATATATATATATATATAATTTTTACATTTTATTTAATTAAATAATTATTAATGATTATTTTAATATGAAAAAAAGATATATGTTATGATGTTTTAATCAAAAATATTTATCTAAAAAGTACCCATTTTTTACATATAAATGATCTTATAATTATTTATATCAAATTTATATTTAATATATTGTTAAATATAAATACTATAAAAAATTATTATCAATATAATTATAAATATCTAAATAATATATTTAAAATTATTCATAAATTATTAATTCTAAAGGATGACTTCAAACTTCATTGAATATTTATGTTTACTATGTTTGTTCAAAATGGATAATCAACAAAGAAAATTATATTTTTTAAGTGAAATATTAAAATATTAATTTTTTATAGTTTTACTAAATTATAATATACACCTACTATAATTGAGACAAGGGTGTTACATTATTCTCTATTATAAAAATTTTCTCCTTTAACTTCTTATGAATAGAACCTTTAAAAATGGGGGTTTTAATTTTATAACATTTAAAATTATCATATTGTTTTTTAAATTTAAGTAATTTTCTAAATAACCTATACTAGTAAAGTTTATTTATTTATGTTTACTTTATCTATCATTATATGTATTTGGGTAAGCTCTTCACAGTAAGAGATATGAACTTTCAATTCAATTTTATCAATGTTGAGAAAGAGTGTCCAACATGGAAAGTGCATTCTTAATAATAATATATTGAAAAAATCTTAAAATGTTGATTTGATTGGTGGAATTTCCAATCAAAAAATATCAAATCCAATTTAATCAATAATTTCAAAAGGTCCTATGTACCTTGGGATTTTTCCCATTCTTACCAATCTGTATAACACTATTTTATTGAGATACATATATGAAAATGAGATATGAGACATGACATTACAAATATTTCCCCTAGCAATTGGAATAACTCCTTTTTCATATGTTAACTACATTGGTATGACTCTAAATAGTTTTTACCTTTGTCTTCATATCATATTTTATTTGTTCTACATGTTTTCATTATCTAACTTTATTATAACAAGGTGGAGTATGCCATCTCTTTCCATATAACGATTTATAATGTACCCATCAAATAATCGAATGGAAACTATTATTATAAGAAAACCCTACCAAAGGTAAATACTGGTCCCGCCTACCTCGAATGTCATGTGTGAATGACGTCAATATGTTTTCCAATGTCATAATTGTCCTTTTCATCTATCTATTAGTTTGATCATATTAGACAATACTCAAATGAAGTTCAGTATCAATAGCCTTTTGAAGAGACTTCCATAATTTCTATGTAAAATGGGGATCATGATTAAACATAATTGAATGAAATTAACTATGAAGGCTTACAACCTCATAAATTTAGAACATTGTGGAGTTATAAAGATGAAAATATTCTCTTATAGTGAATAAATGTGTAAATTTGGTTAGGAATTTTACAATAACCAATATTACATCTTTATTTGGATGATTGTTTGGTATTATTGTGAAAACTTACATAGTAATTTCATCCAATTTTCACATATGAATAATAAAATGATTCATGAATTTCAAGGATGTGGTCCCCTATCATCTACGTGTTGGACATCCAAGCATCTCGATACATAAAAAAAATGTCCCACATCATTTTATCTTTAAAAATGATACATCAAATCCATATACATCACAGTGATAAGATTTTCTATAATGAAAATTAATACTTTAGAATCATCCAACAACACCCCTTTATGATTTTTAATAAATGATACACATAATCGCTTTCCAAATTTTGGGGTTCCATATTCATAAATGAGTTCATTATTATTTCATCATCTACTAATTGAATTTTATTCAGAAAATTATCATCATCATATGAAAAACATTTTTTATTTTATACTAAAAATTGTATCATAATAATTTAAAATAGGAGTGGTTCCTCACCTTCTTTAATATTCCCCATATCTATCTTTAATATATCTATGAACATAGGATCCTAGTAAATATATATTTGTCTTAGAACTCCAAGATCACTCCACATAAAATAATTTTCTACAATATTTACCTTTCCAACATGGTAATTTATAGAACAATTGTTATACTTGAGTAGCTCAAGACATATAATTTTCATCATGTTGATCTCTCTCTGTGAACACATTCATTTTACGCACTAATAATTTTTGTATATATCACATATTTCAACACTATGTTATTATTTATATAACATAAAATAAATGATTCAAAATAACTACTCAATATCATGGGCTTGATATATTTTTTAATTTTCTGTTAACTACCCTGATGCATATGTAATAACATTATCATTTTTTATATTGATTCAACCAATTCCGTTCTTTGATGTATAAATATGTATCAAAACACTATTAATTATTGATGGTAGCGTTAAAATAAAAAAATTGAAAAATATCCTCCTAAATTATTTAATAAATTATTCAAATTATTTTTCCTAATGAACATAACCCCTTATGTGTAATCATTGTTAATCAATTATTTAACCAATAAATTTTTTGATCCAATTTCTAATAGTAACATACAAAAACAATGAATATAAATAACTATGATAAATTTGTTGGTGTAGTATTTTTATTTACTGTATTAATATTTATATGATCGAATAGATTATATCCATGGAAAAAATATTACTAATAAATGAATCATCTTAATTCCAAAAAGTAAGACTTATTAAATTTACCATATAACAAATTTATTATAAGAATATCAATAATGACCTATAAGTGGTACTAATGGTCTTCATTACAATTAAAATACACAAAATTATAAATAATGATTTTAAAAAATTATTATTATATTTCCTTAATATATTTTTAATTAGTTCTAAAAACATAGTTGGTGCATTAGTCATCCCAAATGGAATTACTATAAACATATATTTTCTATACAATATTCAAATTGTTTTCATTATAATTAGTTCATTATTTATTAACAATTTATTATAGACAAAATTAATTTCAATCATTAAAATATATTTTCCTCATTGAATTTTATTTAATAAGCCATAAATGTTAGGAAGTGGATATTATTTATTTATCTTAAAATAATTTATCTCTATATAATCAATGCTCATCGACATGGTTCTATTAATATTATTGATGATATGTATATGGGCTCACAATGATGAAAGACTAGTGGTAATAAATCCCTTATCATATATATCTTCATGTTTTATATTAAACACTACTAATTACATTGTTTCCATTCTATTGGGATTCATTGATGTTGTTATGGAATCCAAGATTAGATCAATGGAAATCTCAATTTCTTGATATGGTAGATATTGAGGTAAATTTTCAGATTATATATCAATGTATTCCTCTAGAGTACGTACATCAAACATTTTAAGAATAAATTTTCCATTCATATATTGTTTTTCTATTCCTCCCCTTGAAACACATTCATAATAGATAATAGTGGTTAATGTAGAAATCACTCAAATGAATAAGAATCCCCTCAAAAGATAAAGAATTATATATTTTATTAATGATTCATAATTTTATTCAATTTTAATTAAAATTTTGAATCATATATTGAAATAAAATACATAACAAAGATTATATCTTATTCATCCATAGTGATGATAATAAATTATAAAAATTGGGCATGATTTGGTGTAAAATTGGGAACTCCATGACACATCATTATCATAATGTCATTTACCAAAATAATTTTAAATTTAATTATAATCTAATGGTTCTAGGGAAATATATAATTTTTTTGCAAGACATATGAGACAAAAGAGTCTAAATATCTAGAATGAAAAAAATAATTGGATAAATTTGAGGCTATGATTTTTATAATTTTCACCGTATCATTTGGTAGTTCTACCTCTAATATAATGATTATATGTGTTTGGTCTTCTACCCCGAACCACATATATGGTATGTTATCTTGATTCATGGGGAATTAGTTAGAATAATATGCCATATTAATATTTTTTATTAAATATAATCAATTAATTTTTTTCACATTTAATTCATTGGAAAAAAACTGTTATCAATGAACTTGTAAGAAAACTCGCATACCACTCAAAACAATGATAATATGTCCCTTCCCACAATTTTAACATAATGGAAATTAATTCATATTTTTCTTAATCTTCGTTGCGATCTAATTATCTTTCATTCAATATTTCATCTTCTTAAATTATTTCCATTTAATATATAGGATCTAGAATATTTCTTCTCTATTTTGATGGTCCATTAAACAATTCCAACATATCTTGAATGTTTTTTATAAACCATCACCCATCATAGATATGCATTATGCACCTTAATGAAAATTTGATTCATGCATTCCATATGATGTATGTAATACATCCCATACTAAGCTAACTATTTAATGGCTTATTTATACTCCTCAACATGATCTTCCTATTTTTTCATTATTTTATGGATCATCCTCTTCATTTTAGTTGTTTCTCATGAGGGAAACATTTGTCGAAGAATAATTTTTTAAAATATCTTCATTCCATGTGTTTTATTTCATCATTCCCCCTAAAATTATATATTAATGACCAAAATTGAACAACATTACATTTGAGAAAATATATAACTATTGTAACTATAAGAACTATATATTTTAATTTGAATCATTATTCATAATATCACATAAGATACTCCAAATTATGATTTAAAAACGAGTATATATTATTAGTTAAATCTGATTGTTACCACCTAGCTATTGGAATGAGGGGAATAAATGATAGTAACCATATTTGATGAATATATTTTACACATGTTTATAAAATTAAATAATCAGTTACCAATTAATTATAATTCGATAAAAACAAATTGAATATAGAGGATGTGTTTAAAAAAATTATTTTAGGCCCACAAATAAATTTTATCTTCATAAATTAAATTAATTACTATCATGAAAATTTAATAATGAAATTTATATTTTATTAACCAATAAAAAAGTTGTTAAATTAATCCAATCAATTTTTTGGGACTAAGATACAAATTAATCATATTTTATGAATAAAAGTTATTTTTTCTAAAATTCAATTTTTATTCATTTTGACAGAGAAATTATTTTAAAAAAAATATTTAAAAATATGAAAATTTATATTTCAAACATGACATAATTTTTTAATTTAAAAAATAAATATTACATTATGTTAAATTTTTCTAATTTTTAGGATATGTTTCATTTTATGATGAATTGTGAAAAAAAACATTTTATTTTAAAACTAAATTTTTTTCTAGTTTATTTAAATAGTTAAACTATAATTTAAAATAAATTTAAAGTATTATTAGTTCAAATATATATCATTAAATCCAAATTGTGTCATTGTAATCAATTTTACATTTAAATTGGATATAAAAACATTTCATTCATTGGAAAATATATCTTTATAACATGTCTTTTTTGTATTGCATATGGGATATATTTTGAATCTAATTTTAAAAATTATAGAAAATGTATTATGTAAAATTAATTACATATTCGGAATAAAAAGGTACAAATTTGTTTTTATGTTCAATTTCTCTTTTATTATTAATAATTTTTCTATGTAAAAAAAATTTATGATGATATATGTAAAATAATGGAAGGGTTACAGATAATAGGCAAAGGATTAAGAGTCCTAAGAAATACATCATTTAATGGGTGTTTGAGGTATCTATCAATGATAAATAGATTTCAAGTCATTAATTATCATCACAATTTCTAGAGATCAATTCCACCTCAATGTGGTTGGCTTTAATTATCAAATACTCATTATCTAATCTAACAAAACCACCCATACTCTAGTATAAATTCCACCCATGACAACCCCATTTCTCATAACCAACCTTTAAGATGCAAAAATTATTGAAACAACCCTCCTAAACACTATACCGATGTTTAATGTAAAATTGTATCACCAAAATACCAAACCAAATTCCCTTCAAGGGTGCTTTAAAGGAGGTGATATTTATGAGGTAATTTTCTCAAAATACATATTTTTCATCTATTTTATCCTCACATAATTCATACATAATTTCATGAAAACTAAATAATCATTTATATAATGATGTTTTATGTTTATTATAGAATATATTATATTCATTCCTTATAAAAACTCCTCTTAATAAAAGAATATTCCATTATTAAAATTATGGTGGTTAACCATCTCCATGGATAATTATTTTTTTTCATTAAGTGATTCACATATCATAAAAAATGTATCATTACTATCAAATAACAATTTAATAAGTATATTAAAACATATTTAATTTAATGTAAATAATTTTTATTAATAAAATTAAATATGATGAAACTAGTTTAATGTGTTCTAAAAAATATCCAAAATTAACTAATCATTTATCATTTAAATTCTATCAAACAAATCCCCTCATAAATTGTTGAAAAATGAAATATAGGGACATTCATACTTATGTATGTTCATTAATACCATTACATTTCACTTTTGGTGTTATAATCCTATTTTATAATGTCATCCATAATTATAAAAAAAATGAACCGATCATGAAACCATGAAACCAATGCATCCAAAACCATAAAAATAATTAAATATTATTAGTAAATTTTCCATAATATATAATAAAACCATCCAATAATGTATTTTAAATATTAATATAGTTATCTAATTATTTAATAATATTATTTAAACCGTTATAAAATTGTTTTGAACACCTTTGAAATAATTCCACATAAGGCAATGGAATTCTTATCCGAATATCCATTATCTTGGTTAAAATTATACTTATTGAATTTGTTGTTAGAATAATATGTATTAAATAAATTTTTTATTTTTTATGTTGTATATAAGCATTTTTATGTTGATTTACAGGAAATAAATATAATAAATTCGTTCTATTAATGATAATTTCATTGATATGATAAATAAATAAATAAATAAATATATATATATTTTAAGAAAATAATTTTTTAAAGTTAACCATTTAACAATTTATAAAAAATACCAATGAAATGATTTAGAACATATATAATAATCAAATGAATTTACTGCTTTAATGTCAATTTTATTCATTTTATTATCTTTAAATGTTTTCAATTTTATTCATTGTATTATCTTCAAAATGTTATTAATTTTCCTCAACATTGTTTCTATATTGAATTATTTATGTTTATGATTATGTTACAGTTCTTTGAAATTGTTTAAGGGAATAGGTGGTTCATTAATAAACAAAGGTTCGGGGAACCCATTATAATCTATAATTAATTGGATAATGGGAATGATTTAATAGATTCTAATTGTCTAAATAGACTATAGGAATAATAATGAATTGATTATTGTAAATGTAACTGTAATGGTTACTCCCTGTGTAATTAAAATTGATATAATATTTATAATAGTTAGATTTAAAATTATTTACCATGTTACCTAATTTCAGTTCATATTCTTGTAATATGCTTTTCTAAAAAATGATTGATTTTAAAATGGTAAGATAATATAAATTTTAAAAATCATGATTTATTTTTTTGAATAACAATTGTATGGTAATATGATAATGTTTCAGTAGATTATCACTTGACTAATTTTTTAGCTTCATATTATTTTTTTACTAATATTTTTTTTCTCATACCATGGTTTAAAATGTGTTTCATATGATTTATGGAATAATAGAGGAATTTATTAGATCATAATGAAATTATAATTATTTTTATTCATGAAAATAACTAATTTATGGTTTTATGTTTTTTATGGAAGAAATGGACACTATGTATCAGTTCCCACATTTAAAGAATGGGTTTATTTTGTATGGCTTGGTACTAATTCTATAAACTAATAAACTCAAATGATTTATGGGAATGTAATATTTTTTATTTTATTTTAAAATAACTATAATATAATATCATTAATGGTGGGTCCTTATAGTTGGTGTCATATCATAGATTAAATAACTTTAGAGGCTAGGATTTTATTTATGAATGTGTTAGATTTCATATATAAAAAAATGGTTATCATGGTATGGAGATTAATAGATATTTTAGATAAATTTAATTAGTTTTAGATAACATGAATAAGGATATATTATTATTTTTCTTCCTCAGAAGGTAGTGTATTATGATTTTATTGATATTTATATAGTAACCATTATGATTTTATTAAATTCGTTGATTGATTTTTTTACCAAAGTAATAGTTTATGTTTGGTAAAATAAAGTTTTTATTTGAATAAGAATGAAAATTAAATGGTATATGTAATGTTAATACTTATGGTTATTCTAAAATAGCTATTAAGAGTAATGATTTACCACGTGAACCTTGATATGTTTCACAATGCATGAAATACTAGATAAATTTTGGAATGTGGGTGTTTAAGTGATAATGATCATAATGGTAAATATATTAAATGAAGAATTTGTCAATAATGATGAAATAATAACAAAGAAAAAGGTCTTAAAATGAAGGAAAAATTTTATATATGTGGTAATGTAGGTCATAAAGTAAAAAATAGTGAAGAAAAAAAGGATGCATTTAGTGAACACCTTAAAAGTGAAAGAAGTTCATCCAGAGTTAGTAATTCAATGTTTTAAATGTGTATATAATGGTCATTATGAAAATATATTTACCTAGAATAAGGCTCATGAATGGGTTCTATAGGACCACACATATATCATTTTATAAATACCTAATTCCATTAATGTTGAAGATGAGGAAATTGAAAATGACATATGAATGAAATATCATATGGTCAAATAATACGAAAAAGAATAGATATATTATAAATAATGATGTTTAATTAAGGATGTGTTTATGTATTAATTTGTTATATTTATGATGAAGTTGTATTTTATAAATAATATGGTAATCATGGAATTCCTAAATATTATTTTAAAGGTAGTTTTGTTTCCATAAATTTAGATTCATTTGTTAGATGGAATTGTTACCTTTGGAATGTGGTAAAATGGTTTTACTTTATAATGTATAGGAACTATTAATTTGTTTATTTGATAAATTTTATATGAGAAAAAATTCCTATATAATTGTAGGATATAAGTTTAAAGGCATTGTTAGTATATTTTGTTTATATGATCTTTGAATTTTAGGTAATTGCCGGTTTTTATATTTGGGATAAAAATGAATGGTATGATATTACCATTAAGGTTAAAACGTTTTACTATTATTTTTGACCATTTATGTAACATTTATAGAATTTTATAATTATTTTATTAATATAGTTTTAGTAAAAAGAGAACATGATGGATATATGATAACCCATTGATGTCCGATAAGGCCATATAGATCAAACCCACAATAGATAGAAGACAAGGGTGCATCACCTATCACTGAACTAAATAATGTCTTTGTTAGTATATCATTAACTTTAATTGTTAAAATATCTGATTTGTAAGGTTTAATTACATTTTTGGAACATATGTTTATAATATTGATAAAAATTTGATTAAAAATTATTTAGTGATTTATGTGATTTATGTTATTTTATAAGATGTTCATTATTTGGGGAACCTTATATAATAATGTTAAACATAACTATATTTTAGTTTATTTATGAAATAAATGTTGAGTTATAGTTTTTAAATGTATAATATTTATAGATATTTAGTTATTTTTTTAAAATACAAATGTGACTTTGAAAATTACTTTTTAATATGGTACTTATGGAGTGACTGATTTTATTTAGGGTTAAATGTATATTGAATTACATTGTGGTCAAAATACTTTTCAATTTTGGGTCTCAGTATTAGTATATAATTGTTTTGAATAATTTTAAGGATAATAATTTATTCAATAATATAGGATGAACATTGTATATTACTATAAAATTTAAAGAATAATGAAAGTTTTCATCATTTAAAGGATTGTTATTTTTGGTAAATTAATTTTTCTTGTACTAACTATTTTGGTTTTGGTCAATTCATAAAGAAATGAATAATATATAGTTATACATTTTTTTATTTTGTTATATTTTGGAGTTTATTATAATTCTTATAGTATGAAAATTATTCATGGATAATCTATGTTTGGGGAAAAGGTGAAAGTATGGTGGAAATTTATTAAATGATTACATTATACTAATCAAGTATGTATGTTTATAAATGTTATTTCTCTAGGTAGTAAATAATTCAATAATTTGAGTATAATTATTATCTAACTACTTATCATATGAAGAAATCGTTTTCCTTATAATCCATCATAGATTTATCGTTTTATAATGACTAATGTTCTCATGACAATTTTCTATACCACTCTATTTAATTTCTTGAGTGTTATATAATATATTCCATGTCAATATATTATACATGGAAACCATGTATGTTTTATCGTAGTTTACCATCATAATTTCCTTTCCATCTCTTCAAAATGATTTTTTATAAATCATTTTTACTTTTTCAGATGTTAACAATGATATTTTGAAAATTAAAACCCCAAATTTTTTAATCATAAGTTAAAAATTAAAGGATGAAATTTATAAAATGTGGTGGGGGAGGGGAGAACATGACTGTTGAAGATTTAAAAATGACAAATTATGAAAAATGTTATATAAGATACTCCCCATCGAGTTTAAAAAATGACTAAATATGATTATTTCAATGTGATAGTTATCACCTAGCTAATAGAATGGATGGTATGAAAGATGTTAACAAAATTATAAAAATATAGTTTAAATACTTTTATAAAATGAATTCATTGGTTTCTAAATAATTGTCAATTAAAATGAAAATAAACTGAATATAAAGGATGTGTATTAATAATGAAACTATTTTATAAACATATTGGAATTTTAACTAAATTAATTTAATTACTTACTATTAGTAGGAAGTAATAATTATATTTATGTTTTATTTATTAAATATAATATTTTTAAATTCATCCAATATTTTAAATATAATTGAGAAAATATAAATCATATTTTAAGCATAAGATGTTATGTTTTTTAAAAGGAAATATTGATGCATTTTGAAGGAGGAATTGTTTTAAAACTAAAATTCCAAACATTAATAAATTTTATTTGAAAAATATATTTTTTTTTTGAAATAGTAATACCAAAATTAACATAACATGAATATTTGGTATTCTTCTAGTTAGATTTATTTTTGATGAATAAACGAAATAAACTACATTATTTTTGAAAACACGTTTGTGTATATTATATTTATAGATAAATTCTATATCAAATTAGTTTTCAAGTATAATTATTTCAATTTTACATTAATAAAACCAAATGAGGTCATTAGTATGAATAACACATTGAAATTGGATATAAAAACATTTTAATATTGTTAATTTCTCATTTTAAAAAATTTGTATATGGGATTAATTTTAAATCTATTTTTTACATTTATGTGATCTAAATTAAGTAAAATGAATTATTTATTTGTAATTTTAAGTTTCAAATTAGGTTTTAAGGTTAATTTACTTTTTTGGAATAAAAATGTTACTGTGGTAGAAAAACATTATTGGTGGTATTGGTAAAATAATGGAAAGTGATAAAGTTGAAGGGATGGAATTAAAATAACCAAAAAAACCATTATTGGTGTTTTTAAGTATTTATTTAGAATAAAAATAATGTAATTAATTAATTATCATCCAAATTTTTGTTAATTAGTTCCACCTCAATGTGGCTCACTTTTATTATAAACTAATAATTATTTAATCACATAAACTAACCCCTCCTCATATATAAATACCACCCCTAAACACTTAATATCTTTTAATAGGACATATAGAACCTAAAATAAATTCCAAAACTTGTCCTCATAAAATTACCTAATTCTAGGTTATACTTGAATCACCAAAATTCCAAATCCAAGGTTCTCAAGTTTTCCTTCAAGGATTCCATATCTAAGAGATAATCTTCACAAAATACCACCCATGATATGTTTTCTTATTCTATTTTCTCTTAACATCCTTTAGCTGTAAATTCTAGAATAATGCAGAGTGAGGTATATAATATAGTGTTATGTTTATTATGTAATATTTTATGTTCTACGTTTCTATTACATTATCTTATTCAAAGAAACATATCCATTGTCCACATTATGAAGTTTAACTGTCTCCATGGATAATGATATTTTATTTTAAATTACCACCATCATAGATCTTAATAAAAGTATAATTTCGGTTAAATTGTATTTTAATTGGTATATTATAACCTATTACATGTTCATTAACATATATATACACCTAATATTAAATTATATGAAACTAGTTTGTGGTGTTTGGATAAACAACCAAAATAAATAAACATTGTAGACTAACAATTTTTCAAACATATCTTCCTCATACTAGAATGAAAAATGATATATGCGACCAATTATACATATCGAAGTTAATTAATACTATTCAAATAGAATTATAGAGTTATAATAAAATTTTATAAGAAAATATACAACTACACAAAAATTAACCTATTATGAAACCATGAAACAAACACACTCAAAACCACAAAAATAAAGAAATGTCATTAATTAATGGGTCATAAAAATTTTTATCGTCATAAAAGTTGTATTTATAATATAAAAAATAGTATTATAATGTGTTAGTAAAAATATTTTAACCATTATATATGATATTTTAATACTTTTTAAGGAATTCTATCAACAGGTAAAGGAATTCTAAACCCAATTTTCATTCTTTGGTTTAAACATAATTTTCTTGATTATGCCATGACAATCTTATGTATTAAATAAATCTTGAATAAAGTATGGTTTATATCCTCTTTTATATGATTATTTACCAAAAATACAAAAAATTGATTCTTTTATAGATGCTCAGTTCATTGATATGATAGTTATAAGGGGATTTATTATTTAAAAAAATCATCTTTTATAGTTACTCTTTCAACTATTTTTATGAAAGCCTATATATAACATTTTTTAATATAAAAAGAATTAAATAATTTCAAAAAAATCATGTCACATTGATTTATTGAAAAATTCATTACATTTTTACATATTTATTTCCAAATAATGTGATTTCATTTATCTGTGCGCAGTTTTGTAAAAATGAAAAGTTGTTTCAAAATGTAAATGTAATCTTATTCATGTTTGTTCCTTTTATGCATGTTTTTTTGTTTTTATTATATTATGGATATTTGGAATTTTTTATGAGCAAGGATGTCTCAATTATAAATCATGGGTGTCTGATCCCATTATAGATATCTAATCCATTGGGTAATGGGATGGAGTTAACCAATTAGGATTAATCTAAGGGATTACAAGAATCATACTATAGTGATTTTACCAAATGTAATAATGATGGTCACTCTCTATGTAGATGAGATAACTATAAAATTTTTAATAGTTATATGTAAAATAATGTCTAATGTTACCTAATTATAGTTTATATGATTTCCAATAATTTTTCATGAAAGGTGATTAGTTTTCAAAAGGATACATAATGGTATTTTTGAAAATATGATTTTGTTTTTGGAACAAAAATGTATGTTTTTATGAAATTATTTATGGATTTTAATTGGACTAAAATTTCACCCTCATTTTATGTCCCTATTTTAAATTTTTTATCATACCAAGTATTAATCATTTTGTAGGATATATGAAATAATATAGGCATGGGTGAGATAACAAGGATAATTTTTATGACTTGTTCACAGAAAAAGCTAGGTTTTTGTTTTTAAGTCTTTCGTTTTATAGATTTAATGGATACATAGCATAAATTATCACTGATATGGAATTGGTTAATTTTGTATGAAATTAATTCTCATTATCTAATACTATAAACCAAGATTATTTGGAAAGTATAAATGTAGATTCAAGTTTAATGCCACTATAATATGTATTGTTTATGTTCAATTACTTATTTTAACTATTACCATTCCATTGCACCCTATGGAATAAATATCATATCAAGGGGTATAATATATTTATTAAGAACAACAGGACTAGTGTTAAAAATAAATTATGGGGATTCTATAGCATAACTAGGTCTAAAATATGTGATTCATGTTGTGGAACACATATTTTATCTATTTGGGGAAGTTTATTTTTCATATCCTTATTATGGTACAATAACATAGTCAAGTTCTGATCATTTACAGCACCATATGTATTTACTTTCTTTGTAGGGAAATATATATATTGGGCCTATGTTTTGAAACAATTCATTCTTCTAAGATCAATTTCTAATGATTTCATATACTAAATTAGTTCATAATGTTATAAATTTTACATCAAAATATATTATTATGAATGTAGTGTAACACATAAAAAATAAAATATTTATGTATTAATAATATTTGAATCATAAAAATTATTTAATTAAGAATATTTTCAAATATTTCATAATGTTTTTTAAATATTATATGAATATTACAAAAAATACCCCCTGAAGTATCAAAATTGGTATGTAGTAAGGCCTCCTTTAATGCACAAGATAATGATTGAGTCAAATTCCAATTTTCAATTTTCAATATTATTACCCAAGGTACAATTATTTTAGAAACAAATATATTTTAAGTAAATTGATGTGAGTGTAATTTCATTGAAAAATCAAATAATATTATCTTTACGAAAACAATAAAAATTTACTCTACATTTATACTGAAATTCTCTCATAGATTTATGTTTCATAAATTCTTCCTTAAATCTAGATTCCAAGGATTCTACTAATGTTCCTTCAATGATAACTTTATCAACCCTAACAATAGCGACAAAGAGATAGAATATACATTATTACTTGTTCAATGATACAATTGGTAAAATATAGAAGGAATGATAATATTTGGAGTCTTGAATATCAATATACATACATGGTGCCCATTTTACATTAGGGAGAAAATATAAAACAATTTTATGGTAAATAACAGGTAGCCTGAAACTCATTCAACGATTCCATAATCATATTTGGGTAAAAGGAAACAAAATTTTGGTAAGAACATCTAAAAAATAAGTGTTAGGTAATGTGAAAACAATCATGATTCGTTAAAACATTATAAATATGGAAATTTAAAAATCTGAATACAAATTTCCTTTAAAAAATAACATGACCCGAAAGAAAAATATGGTAATAAATGATGATATGATAATGTTATATTATTATTCAAATGATATGAAAGTTAATACCCAGATAATATAAATGTAGTAATCTCATGGATAATTTTTTTTTCTAAATTAATGAAATTATTAAATTTAGACTCCATTATTTTAGACAGCATAATATCTATTCCATGAAGACCATACAAAAAAGAATTTATCAATATTGGGGAACCCCCATTTAATTTAGCTAGCTTATTTTTCCATGATATAAGTTTTTGAATTTATAGGATATAAAATTCTAATCCCCACTCAATAAAACAAGTCTAAATCATTCCCCATATATCTAATTATTGATTTAATTTATGAAACAAATACCTTAAAAAGAAATATCCTTATTAAGTAATGAAAATGGATTTATATTGGTCTTCCACAGTCAATTAGATAGTTCCATTATTGAAACACCATATTTATATAGTGTATATGGTATTGTAAATAATGAATATTTTTTGCAAATAAGGTGGATATTTAATAAAATGTAATTTACAATGAAAAATAAACATAAGAATATCATTTTCAATGGTGAAATTTTACACTCACAAAATTAATTAGGAGATAAGCGGTGACCAATGATTCAATGGTAATATAATATTTGAAATAATAATTTCCATGATACAATGAATATGGATATCATAGGAGATTTACATTCTTAAGATAATGTTATCCACCATTAAATTAATAATGTTATGAGAGGTTACCAGTGGTTCAATGGGAATATAGAGTTTTCAATAAAATCATTTCATTTTGACGAATAAAGGTAATTGATGTAAAATATTAAACTAGTATTTCATAAAACATTATTCTTTTTAAAACTATACTCTATTTATATAATACTATAAAATTTATAAAAAAATTTCGGTGGTGGGTATTTTTTTATCACCGTATATGTTAAAAATATACATTCATTTTTACTTTTAGTAATGAAATTAGAAGTTGTCCCTCTCAAAAAATGATAGAAAGATTCCATTAAAAATATATTTCAAATTAAAGTATAAAATATAATTTCCATAACAAATAATTTGATTAATAAAATGTATATTTTAATGATATTTTAAAAAAATAGATATATGGAAAAATATTTCTGATTTAATGGGAAATAAAATCTGTATTTATTTTAATCATTTCAAAGGACGATTCATTCAAAAAATATAAGAAACTATGGATGAATATATGAAAAATACATAAATATATAGATCATAAAATATTATTAGAACTTATAAATGATTAATTATATTATTTCATCAATGAATGTAAAATAAATACCAACAGAAATTGTCACTAAAAAATAGATTACTACCACTTTTGTAACTTTTAAATAACCACCCACTGTGGAAATAATCTTTAGTAGAACTTTTAATCATCATGAATAATTATTTTTCATGTTATATACATAAATGGGGAAGTATATAAACCAATATGTGTATATTAATAAACATGTATTAGTGGAATTAAAATTGAGATAAAATTCCTCACCTCATGCTTCGTTTAAGTTGAACCATATTTATAATCTTTTATAATAGTTTTAATAATGTTATTAATTTAAAAAATAACTATATTAATATTTATAATAACATATATGATCATATTATACCATTTTACTTTATTTTTCTAAACAATATATCATTACTAAAATTTTTCTGGCTCTTAACTGATCCATTTTCTCATAAATGTTTTCTTACAAATGTTCTAGTTATTGTGCATAGTATATTAATCCATCATATCTCTAGATAAATTGTGGTTATAAATATAATCTTTATTCCTTAATTTTTCTGATAAACATTATTCAATTTTATAAATGTAAAACAAATCACATCTCTTTATAGAGATGATGGGTTATATGTACACATGAACAAATATATAATAACATTAATGGGAGAAAGAGAAAGAAATTGGGTGATATATTAATTTTATTTAATTAATATCAAGTAATATATATCTTATAAATTTATTCTTTATATCATTATGACTATCCATGTGAGTTCTATAAGAAATACATACTATATTAGTTTACGAGGTGGTAGTCCCTCATTTACATGAGTGATGGTTTTGTTTCACATTTAATAGAAATTGGTATGGATAAATACTATTAATTAAACATAATAACAACACATTATACGGTTTATAGTGGGTACATGAGGCTCATCCCAATTAGTGAGGACTTTTTGAGTACATCTAGGAGACCTGGGATCAAATCCATGCGGAGGCTAATTTCTGGGACTGTAGCAGTACTGTAGTAGGGATTGTAGCATGTACTATAGCAAGAACTATAGTATGCAGTGTTTGACACTTTAACAGCCAGGAATAATCCCTCATTTGGGGATTCGGGCCACCTATTTGGTCCTCAATTCCTTTAAGGCCTTCGTTCCTTCCAGGCCTTCGGGTCAGTTAGGCCTTCGGGCCACCTTAAGTGTAGATGCAAACGAGACAACCTACAAGGAACAAGCTTCAGAAGGAGGAGGAGAAAGGAGATTTCATCATAGAAAAAGATAAACGGAGTGCATGAAAGAGAAGGTATGGAACCTGCCATCTGGACAATCTTTTGCATGCACGGAAAAGCCTAACCGAATATCCATGCGAAGGTGTAGAGCTGATTTCATGATGAAGATGATGGGGAGAAGCAGTTCTAAGTAGTTATTCTGGTTTGTATATAATTTTTGAATCATATGGGCAATGAATTCCTCTAAGGCCCATGGGCCAGGTAATACTTACACCTACGGGACTTGTAAGGGTTCCACATCACCCCTTAAAAAGTGGATTATCAAACATCAATAAAAAATGAAGGCCTTCAGGCCACTGGAATATGGTTTATAGTGGTGCTATTATGTTTTAATTGTAAATTAATAATTGATGGGGGAAATGAATGAATAAAAATGAATGGCATTAGTTAAAATAATATCCATTTTAGGGAGGAACAACATTTGAATATCTTATTAATTACTATAGGTATGCATTTTGAGAATAAAAGAACACAAATAACAGGGATAAGTATATTTGAAGTGATTTATAAACGTTTTGATTATTAAATGGAATAATATTTGATAATAAGTTTGCAGAGGTGTACCCATTTATAATTGAGGAGGAGTGGAATTTTTTCCCAATACCAAAAAAAATTAAATAATAGGATGTCGCTCCCAAACCAAGTTTCTCCAAAATGATAAAAAAAATTAGTGACGATAAAGTTTAAAATAACCTCTAAAACTAAAAATAAAATTTTGAAACTTGTTATTTCCTTTACCACCAAGATTAATTAGATTAACCATTATAGTTTTGACCATGGTTACTAGTATTTTATCCTAGGTTTTTTTATCCATTATAATTAAAATTGAATGATATATATTGTATACTTTGTAAACATATATTCTAAAAAATTAATAAAATATATCAACTAATAAATCCATATATTTTAAAAATTATTTTTACATGTGAACATTTAATGTGCAAAACCTCAACTTAACCTTAACCAGAGTATTTAATTGTTAGAGTTTTTACTATTCATTTTCAATAAAAATATAATATACCTTATTAATAAAACTAACTAACCATATTAACAAATTTTAAATCCTTTTGGTCAATTTCAATTTCTAAAAGTGGTAGAATATAATTTTAAAATAATACCACTAAACCATTTAAAACCCCATTTTTCACAAAATATTTTTTAATGCATAAAATGATCTTATTATAACTATATGAATTGTATTATTTTTTATATATATTGAAATTTATATAGTTATATATAATATATATATATTTCATTTAACTAATTAAACATTAAAGACTATTTTATTTAATTATAAAGTATAAATATTATGATTTTTTAAACAAAAATATCTTTTAAAAAATACTTTTCTAAAAATAAAAAAATTAATGAAAAAACAAAATATGAAAAATAATCATTTTTAAATAATTATTAACAACTCTATAATTTAAAATAAGAACACAATATTCAATATAGTTTCTCACACACAAAAAAAAAGAATAGATAAATATATAACTCCTAGGGGAATTAAAATATAATAATTTATTAAGAATAAATCTCTTCAATATATTTAATTATATGAAATTTTGAGTTTTTATTGGCATACAAAATATAATGTGACTTTCTCGCATTACAGAAAACATTGATTTTATCATGAGTTACATGTAATACTGAGTGTAAAATAAATGACAAATATTGTTAAATTACACTTATTGTATATTATAGTTTCCACCTAGTTGTTGAAATAGTTTTTTTAATTGGAATGGAAAAATAATGAAAATTATTCAAATATATATTTATTATAAATAAATTATTATTCATTTAAATGTTAATAATATATTTTCTAAGAAATAATATTTTCTAAAATATGGTTAAATCATGATTTGCACACATAAATTAAAATTAAAATTTGACACTTTTAGAAATTTTACATTAAATAATAAACCTAATTTTTTAAATCATTGTATCATAATTATTCTAGGGTGAATGTATTTGGATTTTTATGAAATATTTCATTTTTGATTAATAGTAAACAATAAATAATTTTTTTTTATAAACTGCCTTTCTTTTAATTTATTTTTAATATAAATTTATATATATAATTGGATTGAAATTAAAAAGAGTTCAATAATATATCAATAAATAAATCTAAGTTCATTGGAATCATTTTCAAATTTAGTTTTGATATAAAATTTTTTAATCTTTTTAATATATTTTAAAAAAAAAACCTATTTTCTTATCGAGTTTTTTAATATTATTTTAAATTAAAATTTTCCAATTATATGAATTGAATTTTTTGAAATAGATTCTATATTTATAATTATAAAAATTTATAATTCATATTATTTTTATCATAGTTTTTTGACAAAATTGAATAATGAAAATAGTAAAAATTAGTTACCCTGGTAAAGTTGAACAATCATTTTATAGGTGTTAATCTAAGAGTATATGGGTTAAAAATTAACTAATAACATTTAAACCACTAATATTTTACTCATTTGTCTACCTTTTATATTATAGTGTATATAAGGGTGTATATTTGAGGCTTTTGGGATGATAAAAATGTTGGATTGTTTGAATACATTTAATCAATAAAAAGTATGCCACTCCCCTAATATAAAAAAAGCCACCCTCTATCCTATATATTCACACAATATATCCCTTTTTTTAGTCCAATACATACCAAAAAAAACTATACAAATTACCTACCATCGTTATAAATTCCATGTTTTCTATAAAAATATTTTCTAGAAGGGATTTTTTTTGTAAGTCTAAGGAAGATACCTAAGGAAGTGGAAATGTTCGTCAATGATAATCTTCATTTTATTTATTTCCCCACCTCCTAAAATAATTATTACCCAACTATGATATAATAACCTCATAATATTCTATATAATAAGATTTTTTTATCACAATTTCATTACCTAAACCAACCCTTCCATCACATGTGTTTTGAAATCAATATTCATATGAACGGTGTACTACATCATTACGAACAGATGTCTTTTATTTTTCACTTGACACCAATCACAATTGGTATAATTATGGTCATAAAGTGTTTATGTGAAATTTATAACATAATTATAAATGTAGATTTATTATATAATATATAAATATTTACTTTCCTTTAGTATGGTACATGATAACATTGCTTGTGGGTACCAGAGACTACCTTCTTGTGAATCCACGTGATTCATATTTCACTTAATATTTATTTGGAATGTTATAACATTAATGGTAATAAATATATATGATATAAATTAATTATATATTATATTCCTAAAATAATTATCATTATTATGAGATAAAATCATTTCTTACCTTTTCACTCACCTAAAGATGATTACATAGGTCATGTACTTGTGGACTATTGCCTTCATGAAGCGATCTAACACTTTTCATCACCGCACCAAACGGATTATATATATATATATATGAATATTTAGAGAAATAATATTATATATATGAAATTATTATAATTATTTACATATAAAATATTACATACCTCTTTTTGAAAATTATGATTGAAGAATAAGAACTTTATTCATTCATATATATGGACTACTATCTCTATAATAATAATGTAATAAATTTTTCATAAAAAACACCCATGAATATATTTCAATGTATAATTTATGTAAAATGATAATTAGATCGTGATTATTATTATGTATATGATTTAAATATATAATATTCACAAGAACTATATCATCCTTGATGAAACATGCTTGGGTAAACAAGGCCACTAATAGATGAAATAATGATAATAAAAATACTTATTAATATAAGGGCTATAATATTTCATAAAAGGACCGTATAATATTACATAAATATTAATATAGTCGTTTATATGTTTATAACATGTTCATTACTATTATACATGATTTTTATTAATGACCATCCCAAATGAAAAATAATGAAAGGGAATTCATCTCATTTTCCCTTCATTTAGGAATATTTTTTTGATGTGCACATAATTTCTATTATATGATGTACATACATCCCCATACAAATGTAATGTAATTATTCCTTAATAATTATTTTTATTATTTTTTAATTTGAATTATCTCATCAAATATAATTTGACATACAATTTTCTATGTCATACATAAATTCATGACCCAATTTATATTCATTGGGATATATTACTTTTTTCATCATCTTTTATATTCTGTGATTATGTTTGTAACAACATTTTATTTAGATATTATTTATTTAGACATAATTTACGTGTATTTAAATTTTATGCTAATAATGAATCCATTTATTAATTCTAACATCAATATTATGGTCAATGTAAGGGTTTAGTTCACAATATCATTATAAGAAGGATTGTTTATTCTTGAATTTGAGATGAATAGAATTTTTTTATCAGTGTCAAATAATTACATTTATTTATCATTTCCTATGTACATTAATGAAATTTTATACAATATTAACATTTTTCACTCTTTTTTACTTAAAATAACATATAAAATATTCTTATAAAAATTCGAATTTATTTATCTCTTTGGATAAAAATTATTTTCCTTTAAAAACCACTTCCTTTAAAAATATTTCAAAAACTATTTTTAACCATTAATTTTTTTATTAATAAAATTTTACCCATTTTTACATTATGAGAAATTTAACAATAGGAATATTAATTTCTATCATTGTCAATCTCATTTGGATTTTCCAGAAAATGATAATAGAGTATTTGTTTTAATATACCTGACATGTATGGAATTTCATTCCATCATGTTCAATGATTGTTTTAAATATTCATTAATATGGTTAAATGTTTTTTTGAATGAAAAATATTGTCAATATTTTATGTGAGTGTTTGGTTTTATAATGTGTTATCCAAATGAAAAAGTTATTCTGATGAAGAATAATTGTATATGTATTTTTATGTAATTTATAATCATAACCACCAACAACCATTATACTACATATGGTCCACTATGGATATGTTGTATTTATATCCCCTATATCATTCTACTATAGAGTTTATGGTCATTTTGAAAAAGGAATGACTTTATATTCCCCATATTGATACTATTATATAGTCATTAGCATTCCATTTAAAAATTCAATTTCTTATGAACATTATAAATATAATGAACCCTATATATCCACATTATTTATCACTAATAATTATTATTTATTAAACTAATACCATTTTCACATATGGTGATTACATTGAAAGTTCCTTGATTGACTTAGGGAATATTGATAATGTGTATACTTCATTAAATATACATATTTAATGGTAATGTATATTTGTTCTATAATTAAATTAATTATTTGATATATAAGTAATTATTTGGACATGCATGGATGGTTGTGTCATATAATTTATATATAACATTGATTCGTCAGTTGGTATCAGGGGAAAATGTATTTGTCAACTCATGATGGTTTTGTAACATGTATCTGTAAACTACCTTGTGAAACTTCTTGATAGTAAATCGATAGAATCCTGAAACCAGATTAGTTTGTACTAAGACATTTTAGTATGTCTTAGTTATTGATCTTGAATTATAGGATTTAATGTTATGGATTCATGACATCCTATAATTAATAATTTTATTCATTAATAATTATATTTTTATTATCCATTATATTTTTATAATTATATTATATTAGGTTACATTTCATTCTCAGTTTATTGATTAAAAGATTTTTTTAGATATTAACTTTCTATATTTATCACGTCTTATATATTTATTTAAATGGAATTTTCCTTTAGTGACTTACCTTTCTATATGATAATGATTATTTATTTATGGTTTTTTCTCATGTCAAACTTTATGATCATTTTATCCTATCCTTATTTTGTTTCCTTTTACAAGAATCCCAGAAGTGAACTAAAAAATAAGTTCAATAATATTCTAGAGGGATTAATGATATTATTGAAAAAAAGTTATTCATTGATTTTTGTATTTAAACAAAATATGGGATTCAAGTATGTATCATTTTTACTAATACTTATAAACTATTTAGTCATTTTTTATGTGATTCCTTGTATCTTATAAAAATATAACAATCCCAGAAACTGCTCTAGGCTACTGGGGTCGGGGTCACTATAGTTTGTAATAGATTATATCTAGTAGATTATTTGGGAACTACATTTAGAAAACATAGATGTGGAAATATAACCCTATGATATACATTGAGGATAAGTGTAAAAGAACATTATAATGTTGGGGGGTTATATATTAAGTGGTTTTCATTGAAATAAATCACAATATAGATACTAGATGTAGATGGGGTTCTAATATAGATGCACATAGGGGTAATCACTCAGAAAATGCAATATTGGGCTTGTCCCAAACATCTCCTATTTCACAAAAATAGGACTTACAGGGCACCAAGATTGCACTACTAGGGTATATTCTTAGATTAATTGACATTTTCATTGCAAACCATTATTAATATTGGGAAATTGATATATCCACATACAAACAATGTTTACTATAATAAAAACAATTATTCATAACTTTTCAATATTTTTGTAAATTTTAATAGTTTTTTTGAAAATACATTATGTATTATAATGATATGATCCAATATTTCATATTTCATCAACTAATAATTGGGCATTCCATATGGAATGCGAAAAGAATAAATTTATATAATCAAGTGAGTATGAATTTTCACATATTTGATTGGATTAATTCTATATTTTGAAGGGAAATATTCTCCCAAAAAGTCTCATTATATAAGCACATATTATCATGTGAAAAAAGGGAGATAATGAATTCACTATATGTTATGTGATTTAAGGAATCACGAGTAGAAGATGATAGAATAGAAAAATAAAGATATTGGGAATAAGGGAAAAATAAATATTTTTAAACATGCAATAATTGAGGAATGAAAAACCCTAGTAAATGTTATAAAAAATGATAAATATTCTTCAATTGTGGAGATAATGTCTACTATTCATAAAATTTCATGTGTAAGAAAAAAGATTACATGCCTCTGTTCTCCCTATTATGGGTTGTTTGAAATGAATTGGTTAATTAAATGTGTACCAATGTGAATTGTTTAATTGAAAACCATGTAATAGTGATATGGTTTCATGTGTTTATTTATGCTTAATTTATTATATGTGTAAAGACCCAGAAATTTCATTGAATTTTTTTTCTTAAATAAACTGAAATTATAGGAGTCCGCCGTTTTTGACGACTCTTGATTCTTGAGGCCCGGTGTGTCCAAAATAAATTTATGATGTTTTGTTTGGGTACGTTCAATAAACGTACGTACGGGGTTTTATAACATTTAAACCGGTGCTCGGAACTGAAATATGAGGGCACCGTCGAACTCACAACGTCAGTGGTTGCTTAGTGAGACCTTCACCACCGTTGCATTCTGGTATGAATGGAGGATAGTTTCAGGGGTTTTTAATTAAGTTAAATAAAAATAATGTGTTGTCTATATTTTTTTTGAGGTAGTTAAAACCTCCAAGTGGAGGTTAGAGGTGGGGTCCACCCGCACATAACCTCCCTTCGGAGGGTGTTATTAGGTGGGGCCCACCCGAGCTCCTTAACTCCTCTAACACACTTAAACTCCTTGGAACCCCCAATTAAATTGGTGAAACTCTTCCCCTTCCCCCATTAATTATTTGAGCCTCACCACCCTCATTAATCTGTAGGGTTGTCTCATTTAATTAATCACCTTTTGAATTCATCATGCCAACCATTAAAATAAAGATTATTCTATTATTTTGGGTTAGCATAATCTTTTGGTGGAGCTTTGGGGAACCTTTGGGTGAACTTCATCCTCCCAACGAAGAATGCTCGTCACCACCGAATAAAGATGAACACCGTCTTGCCCCTCTACAACTGGGGAAGATGAGAAAACATCGCCGCCCATGAAGTACAATGATGATGTCATCACGACTCGTCTTATCGAAGCTCTTCCTCCTCCGACAAAGGTGGAATGACGTCCGACATTCGCGACTCCGTCATCGATCACCAAACTCGAGGTAGGGGGATTTGAATTGTTTTTATACCCATTCTACGTTGTTGAATTTATGGTTTGAGAAACGAATGATATCACCATGACGAGGAGGGTTCGGACCGCACAAACACAGACCAAACCTCCCATTTTGTTATTCTCGTTTGATGACGACAGAGGTGGAGTGTGAAGGAACCGGCGGCGCAAGGCCTCCGGGTCGCCACATGTGTGTGGAACCTCTGTGTCGTGCAGCGAACCGAGCCACGGCTAGGTGGGCCACGATGGAGCCTGAGGGGCGCGGTGCCATCGCACTGCTCCGGAAGAAGGGGTCGTGGCCACGATGGCCACGACGGTCACTGGGTGGGCGTGGCGATGTCGTGTCGTGCGGAAGAGCTGGAGGACGAGGCTAGGCTGGGCCACAGTGTAGGTGGTGCGACGCTAGCGCACCATGGTGGAGGAACTAAGAGCGGCCGGCGTTGGGCCGGCCACTGGAAACACGAAACCAATTGGCCGCTCGGCCATCCGGATAAAGCGGGACCACCCGGGTCCCACGGCTCACCAAAAACCGGTTCCTTTCTCTATTTCCTTTGGATCGGAAACGGGGGGGGGCTCTCCGTCCTATGTGTGCCCAGCCAGACCATGGAGGCTGGCCAACAGGGCCACCTCGAGCCAGGCCGCCACGTGCCGGGCCGCTCAGGGCTAGGCCGCGCCTTCCGGTCAGGCCGTGCATTGGGCTGGGCCATGCCATCGGGCCAGGCCTCCCCCTTGGGTCGGGTCTCCCCCTCAGGCTAGGCCACCCACTCGGTCTGGGTCGGTCCGACTAGGTCGGACCAGACCCAGACCCGTTATAGCCCGTTTACACCTTTTTACCCATATGTTGTGCTACGGGCGTCCTTTTGATGAACCGTCAGCTGCACCGATATTCATGGAATGAATTCATCCATTTGAGAATAACCCAAATAATTTGAAGGTATAGTTGAGATATGGTCAGGTTGGTTCTTACCCAAAAACAGCTGGGCCACCGTGACTAAAAGGCTAATAACTCACAGACCATGCATCTGATTGACGCATTGTCTATTGCGTTGAGACCCCTATGACCTAGCAGACCTTTGAGATACTTTATCATGGAACTTCGCAATAGTTAGAGTATTTCCCAGTAGCTCGTGGAGTGGATCCTTTTAGTGATGAGCATACATAGTGCAGAGACCAGGTCGCTGACAGACCTGACGACTGCTTGACCGATTTGACAAGAACAGTGGGGAGCGCCTGGTAGTTGGTGGCATACCCATGGTGGAGGATCTCCTAATATTTGGAGGTAGACCCGTGGTACTCTACAAAAAGAGTACCTTTGTAGGATATTAGGGGGAGCACCTGATAGTTGGCAGCAGACCCACAACGGAAGAGCACCTGGTAGTTAGTAGTAGTCCCACAGTACTCGATAGGAGGAGTACCTCAGTAGTCCAAGGTCAGTGAGAAGCGCCTTAGTGTCACGATAGGCCCACTATTCTCAATAGAGGAAGAGTTATCCAGTAGTCACGGTTTCGATAATGAAAACCCTGATTTGATCTGAGTCAATGACCTTTGTGTTTTCCTCATGATTGGGATGGGTTACTAGATAACATAGGTGTATGTATGGGAATATACCTAAGTAATGGTTATCCGTTGATTCATAATTTGTACCTTATCCTTGTTGTATTTTGTGAGACCTTAAGGGTCTCAGGGTCCCTACTGAGTATCGTTATACTGACCCCTACATGGGCTATGCTCGCACCTTCTTGTGTTGGATACAGATGACTGACAGCGCTGACCGAGGTTGAGTGTATGAGTATTTGACGATACCAGGATGTGGACCTCATGAAGAGACAGTACACCAAGGAGATGGACAGACGTGGAGCACTGAGGAAGATATCTATACCTAACTTTTAGGTAGGATCCATGGTGGATGATCTAGGAGCTTCTAGAGACCTTCCAGCTATTTGTCTTTTAGTTGTACATGGTTTGTCTTTTCCTTGTACTTTACTGTTGGGCTTTACTTCCAGCCCCTTTTACTTTCTAGCACATCTTTTGTATGCAGTTTTTACTTAGTTTTTTACTTCCAGTTTTGTACTCTGATTGTGTGTGTTTACTTTTAAAAATTCAATGCCTTCTCAGATTAGGGATTTACTCCTTTGGTTCTAGTCTCCAGCCCCTAGCCTATGGAAGGCGGGGTTGGGGTAGTCACAGCACGGACCCCGAGGATGGTTCGTGACAAATTGGTATTAGAGGTGGTCGGTTCTACATCAGAACTCAGAAATCTGATCATTCTTTTCTGTGAAGAAATAGTGTTAAGGGTACTGAGTGTGGTTTTCAGTTCAAGGAGTCCAGTGTTGGGGCGGTGACTGACGTATCCATACACTGAGACCCTGACTTCTGATTTCTGACTCAGTGCACGAAAACACTGATTGCGTGTGTGTTTCAAAAGCTTCTATTTAAGTTCGGTCAACTAGGTCAGCTCACCAGAGATATTTTGTTGGTCATGTCCCATCTATTCCTTTTAGGATGCCTCCCAATATACAACTAGTTAGATCCCCAAGAGTCGTACTCTCTGAAAGCCCACCGAGTGGAAAGGCCTTGGTGCAGGGCCCGTTTCCAGTTGAGGCACTAGCGGAGGCACCAGCGGTACCACCACGCATTGGGACACAGATACCACCAGCCCCCAAAGCAGATGATGCACACTGATTGAGTGTGTTTCATGAGTTCTAGTTCTAGAGTCCACCCAAGTTCCGGGGAGAGACGGACCCACAGGTGTCTGATTATTGGATGGAGGCTGTGGCGAGAGTTTTCAGGCTAGTAGGGACACCAGCAGACTACCTGGTGATCCTTGCTGCCAGCCTCCTTCAGCCAGTAGTAGGCAGATGGTAGAGCCTGATTCTCCAGGTCTATGATGAGGAGACTCTACTCTAATAAGACTTTGAGAGTTTTATCCAGGCGGAGTTTGTCCCAGCCACCCTTCGTGTGGTGTGAATACAGGAGCTACTTCATCTCTAGTAGGACAGTATGACAGTAGTGCAGTACTCAACGAGGTTCACCGACCTCTCACGCTACTCCACAGATATGGTACGAGACCCATTATTTTGGACACAGACCTTTGAGTAGGGGCTCAAGAGAGATATCAGAGCTCTGATGATCTCCCTCAGCATTCCGACACAGGCAAGAGTGTTGGAGCGAGCCCTCATAGTGGAGATTTTCTTTACTGAGCTGTCTCCAATAGTAAGACCCACTTCTAGTCGACACGCAGTGGAATATTCTACACCCGGAAGTAGATAGTTTTCGCAGAGGTCCAAGAGGACCAGACATATAGGTGGACGACCACACAACTCAACATCGGTTGTGTAGGGCACCCAGAGTGGAGAAAGAGCTAGTCATGCCAGGAGTGGGTAGTGTTACTCCTACGGCGGGCTTGGACACATGGCACGTTACTGTCCGACCCGTCATACCGACGATCAGAAATCAGTTGAAGGACCTCCCAGACATAGGAAGAGGTTCGATAGAGGTGCTCCTTAGGGTTCATTAAGACATGGAAGAGGATCTAGTCAGGTAGCTGGCGGCAGTCAATGTTACGAGGTGGTACTGCCACCACCACCAGGAGGTCCACCCTGACTACAGGGATCGGGTGGACATGGGAGAGCTCATCTTCAGGAAGCTGAGGCATATGACCATGGAGCTCAGGAGATTATTCGAGGTACGATCTATGTCTATTCCACCTTATCTAATGTAATTATAGACACATGTTCCCGTCATTCTTTCATTGCCACTTCCCTCGTTCGGAGCTCGGAGATTCCAACGGAGCCGTTGGCTTGATCCTTAAGGCTATAGACTCCTATGGGAGCAGACTCAATGATTACGCATTGGTGCCAACAGTGTGATCATACTCTAGGAGGTGAGAGCATTGGTTGGGATCTTCTCATAGTGGCGTCGAGACCTTATGACAACATCTTGGGTATGGACTGGTTATCTACAGTCCATGCTCAGATCGACTGTATTAGGCCCATAGTGCGGTGTGTCCGCACGGATGGGACCAGGTTCACCTTCACTGGAGAGAAGGGAACCTTTGAAGCAAATGATATGCTTTCTCAGAAGAGGGTGTAGCCGATCACTCACCAGTTGTATTGACTTACCCTCAGAGTAGTTGATGTGGACAGTTCGACTTATCCTATAGTGGTGGACCAGTACACTGATGTTTTCCCTGAAGATCTTCCAGGACTACCTCCTCACATATAGGTGGACATATACATTGACATGTACCCCAGGAAAACACCAATATCTACTCCAGCATATCGGATGCCTCCCACTGAGCTTCGTGAGCTGTGAGTACAGTTGGAGAACTTGCAGGGGAAGGGATTCATCTGGCTCAATGTTTTTCCATGGGCAGCCCTGATTATGTTTTCCAAGAAGGTGGACAGGAGCCTGAGGCTTTTTGTTGACTACCGTCACCTAAACCAAGTGACCGTGAAGAACTAGTACAAACTCTCAAGTATTGAAGACCACTTTGATCACCTTAAGGGAGCATGATGGTTCTCGAAGATAGACCTCAGATCAGGTTATCACTAGCTCATAGTTCGAGATGAGGATGTGCAAAAGATGACCTTCAGGTGTCGGTACGACCCCTATGAGTTCTCGGTTTTTACCTGCAGCATAACCAACACTCCAGAAGTAATCATGTGTCTCATGAATAGGATCTACCAACCTTACATTGATCGCCGTGTCGTAGTCTTCGTCGACAACATTCTGATCTACTCGACTACTGATGAGGAGCACACCTACCATTTGTAGGTAGTACTAGACACACTCCGAGAGCATCGGCTTTAGGGTAAGCTCTCGAAGTGCCAATTTTGGATTCGAGCGGTTCACTTTTTTGGGGCATGTCATCTCAAAGGCTAGAGTTTCAGTAGAACCAGTGAATATTGTGGAAATACTTGCTTGGGAGCCAGCCAGAAGTGTGATGGAGGTAAATAGTTTCTTGGGCTTGGATGGATACTATTGGAGGTTCATTCCAGACTTCTCCAGAGTCGTAACACCACTATCAGCCTTGAAAATGAAGGGGAAACCCTTTGTGTGGTCGGAGAGATGCCAAAAGAGATTTCAGGAGATGAGGAAGAGGCTGAATAGTTCCCCCATCTTGAGGCTTCCAGATGAAGGCTTAGGATACGTAGTCTACTACGACAAATCTGGGACCGGACTCGAGTGTGTCCTGATGCAGGAGTGAGATATGATCACTTATGGTTCTCGGTAGTTGAGATAGCATGAGCAGAACTACATTACTCATGAACTGGAGTTAGTAGCAGTGGTCTTCTCCTTGAATATGTGGTGGCACTATCTGATGTGTGAACGTTTTACCGTGTACTCTAACCACAAAAGTCTCAAGTATATCTTCTATCAGAATGACCTGAACCTGAGACAACAATGTTGGATTGAGTTCCTCTAGGACTATGACTTTGAGATAGTCTATAATCCTGGGAAGGGGAACGATGTTGCAGATGTGCTCAGTCGGATGATTGGGATATAGCTTCTAGGAGAGGAAACAGACAAGCTGGATATTTTATAGATATCCTTTTTGGGTAGAGATAGGGTATCCTTTCTACAGTCTCTCATAGTCACTCTTCCACTTCATCAGTGAGTCAGGGAGGCACAACATGGAGACCTTAACTGTGATATGTTACATGGTTAGATATCCATAAGGCAGGCACTTTATGGATTTTCTGAAGGTGGGGAGCACATCATCCTCTTCAGAGGACATACTATGGTACCAGATTCACTTTAGGAGGAAGTGTTGAGGGAAATCCACACTTCCCCTGTAGCTGTACATCCAGGGGAGGCGAAGATGTACCAGGACCTTCGACGACAACACTGGTGTCAAGGTATGAGGAAGGTGGTAGCTGAGTTTGTCTCACGATTCCTCGCTTGACAACAAATGAAGTTAGAGCACCAGGTACCGAAAGGCTTAGTTCATCCTTTAGAGGTCCTAGAGTGGAAGTGGGATGGGAAATCCATGGACTTCATGACAGGTCTTCCACATACATCTAGTAGTCACGACTCTATATGGGTGATCGTTGACCGACTCACCAAGTCATCCCTCTTCCTACAGATTTTAGATCATGGATTAGTTTAGAGATTAGGACGCCTCTATGTGCAGGAGATAGTGTGTTTACATGGAGTACCTTCCTTGATTGTCTCTGACCGTGACACATGGTTTACTTCCTAGCTATGGAAGGGGTTTTAGGAAACTTTTGGGATGCAGCTACGTTTGAGCACCAGCTTCCATCCTTAGACAGATGGTTAGACCGAGAGGACCATTCAGACCCTTGAGGACATGCTACGTGCATGTGTCCTCGACTTCGGTCGCAGCTTGGAGGATCACCTACCTTTAGTAGAGGTTTCCTACAACAACAAATATCGGTCCACCATCGGTATGTCACCTTTTGAGGCCTTGTATGGTCGACCTTGCAGATCACCATTGTGCTGGACAGACCTAGGGGAGTCAGCACTAGTGAGACCAGAGATAGTATGGGCTACGACAGAGAAGGTGAAGATCTTCCAGGGGCAGATGAAGACTGGACAGAGCAGGCATAAGGCCTATTCTGATAGGAGATGTAGACCTCTGGAGTTCGAGGATGCCGACCATGTCTTTATATGGGTATCACCACGACAAGGTCTACAGAGATTCTACCGAGGTGGAAAGTTATCTATGTAGTTCATCAGACCATTACAGGTCCTCAGTAGAGTAGGCGAGGCGGCTTACCGCTTAGCTCTTCCACCTCAGTTTCACCGAGTGCATGAAGTCTTCCACGTATCCCAGCCGAGGAGGTATGCGCACGACCCATCCCACATCATCGAACACGGGGAGCTGTAAATCGATGACGGGGAGAATTTCACAGAGGTTCTAGTGGAGATTGAGGATCCACAGGAGCTGGTCATACGTGGATGGTCGATACCTCTGGTGCATGTTCGTTGGCATCACAAAAACCTCTAGAAGAGAACATGGGAGTGGGAGGCCCAGATGCATGCTCAGTACCCTCATTTGTTACTATAGTTCGAGTTATAGTTTTTGGGGACGTAAATCCATGAGGTAGGGAGAATGCAAAGACCCGGAAATTCCATGGGAATATTATTTCTTAAATAAAAGGTAATTTTACGAGTTCGTAGTTTCTGATGGTGCTTGATACCGAGGATCGGTGTGTCCGGAATCAATTTCTGATGTTTTGTTCAGGTACGTTCAGTAAAAATACATATGAGATTTTATAACTTTTGAACCGGTGCTCGAAACTGAAATCTGAGGGCACCATTAAACTCGCAGCATCAGCGGTTTCTTAGTGATACCTTCACCGCAGTTGTGTTCTGACGTGAATGGAAGATAGTTTTTGGGGGTTCTAATTAAGTTAAATAAAAAATGTGTTAGCCTTATTTTTAATGGAGGTAGTTAAAACCTCAAAGTGGAAGGTAGAGTTGGGGCCCACTCGCACATAACCTCCCTTGGGAGGATGTTATTGGGTGGGGCCCACTCAAGCTCATAAACTCCTCTAACCCCCTTAAACTCCTTAGTACCCCCAATTAAATTGGTGAAACTCTTCATCTTCCCCCATTAATTATTTAAGCCTCACCACCCTCATTAATTTGTAGGGTTGAATCATTTAATAAATAAACTTTTTAATTCTTCATGCCAACCATTCAAATAAAGATTATGCTATTATTTTGGGTTTGTATAATATTTTGGTGGAGCTTTGGAGAACCTTTGAGAGAACTTCATCCTCCAAATGAAGAACGCCCGTCACCACTGAAGAACGAAGAACACCGTCTTGTCCCTCTTCCACTAGGGAAAGAATAGGAAACAACAATTCCCATGAAGTATGCCAACGATTTCCTCATGACTCATCTTTTCTGAGCTCTTCCTCCTCTGACATTGATGGAACGACGTCCGCCTTCCGCGACTCTATCATCGATCACCGAACTCGAGGTAGGTGATTTGAATTGTTTTTATACCTCTTCTACATCGTTGAATTTATGGTTTGAGAACCAAATGATATCACTGTAACGAGGAGGGTTTTGACCACATGAACAAGGCGTGACTCTCTCCTTTTGTTATTCCTGTTTGATAACAACGGAGGCGGAGGGTGAAGGAACCGGCGACTCAAGGCCACTGGGTCGCCACAAGGGCGCGATACCGCCATGCCGCGCGGAAAACCGAGCCGCGTCCAGGTGGGCTGTGGTGGAACCAGAGGGGAATAGTGCTATCGCACAACGTAGGAAGAAGGGGCCACGAAAATGAAGGCCTCAGAGGTCACAGGGTGGGTGCGGAGCCATCGCGCCGCGCAGAAGAGCTGGAGGCCGCGACTAGGCCGGGCTGCGGCGGAGGGGGTGCGGCGTCGTCGCGCCACGTGGAGCAGCAAGGGATCGTGGCCATGGTGGGCCATGATGGTGGAGCATAAACGTGACACCATCACTCCATGGTGGAATAAAAAGGAGTAGTCGACATCGGGCTGGCCGCCGGTGACACAAAAACGGTTGGCCACTCGGTGAGCAGAAGAATGCAGAACCACCCGGGTCCCATAGCTCACCAAAACAGGTTCCTAGCACTGGTTCATTCGGATCGGAAATGTGGGGGGGGGGAGAACCCCCTCCCACGTGTGTCTAGCTAGGCCAAGCAGGCCGACCAGCCGGGCCACCTTAGGTCTGGCCGCCATGGGTCGGGCCGCTTAGGGTCGGCCACGCCTTTGGTCCTCGCCGCGCCCTCCGGTCAGGCCGCCCCCTTGGATCGGGCCGCCCCATCGGTCCGGTCCACCAACTTAGGATAGTTAGGACCCACGGTTCAGGTCATACACTGGTCCGGACCGGGTTGGTCTGACTGGGTTAGACTGGACCCGGACTCGCTACAGCCCGTTTACACATTTTCGCCCATATCTTGGGCTACATGCGTCCGTTTGATGAACCATCAGCGGTGCCAATATTCTTGGAATGAAGCCATCCCTTCAAGAATACACCACGGGAGTTCAGGGTATAGTTTCAATATAGTCAATTTGGTTCGGACACGAAACCTACTAGGCCCCCGGGACTAAAAGGATAATAACTCACAGACTGAGCATCTGATTGACGCGCCGTCTGTTTCATTGATATCCCTATGATGTGGAAGATATTTGAGATACTTATTCATGGAACTTTGTGATAGTTGGAGTATTTACTAGTAGCTCGTGGAGTGGATCTTTCCAGTGATGAGAAGACAGAGTGCGGAGACCTAGTAGCTGTCAGACCTGACGACTGCCTGACCGATTCGACTAGCCCAGTGGGGAGAGCATGTAGTTGGCGGCAGACCCATGGAAGAGAAGCGCCTGGTAGTTGGTGGGGGACTCATGGTACTCAACAAGAGGAGTACCTTTTCATGTTATTAGGGGGAGAAACTGGAAGTTGGCGGCAAACCCACAGTGGAAGAGCGCCTAGTAGTTGGCAGCTGACCTGTGGTACTTTACAGGAGGAGTACCTCAACAGTCCAAGGTTAGTGAGAAGTGCCTTAGTGTCGCGATAGACCCACTATTCTTGACATAAGAGGAGTTTTCCATCATCTGTGGTTTCGATAATGAAAATCCTGGTTTTAGCTGAGTCAATGACCATTATGTTTTCCTCATGACTGAGAGGGGTTGTTAGACAACTTAGGTATATGTATGGGAACATACCTAAGTAATGGTTATCCATTGATTCATACATTATGGTTTATCCTTGTTTAATTTTGTGAGACATTGAGGGTCTCAGGGTCCCTACTGAGTATTGTTATACTCACCCCTGCACGGGCTATGCCCGCACCTTGTTGTGTTGGATGTCGATGACAGACAGCGCTAACCGACACAGAGTGTACGAGGATTGGATGGTACCCAGAGGTGGACCTCATAAAGAGATGGTACCCAGAGGAGACGGACGTAAATCGAGTGATGAGGAGGCTATCTAAACCTACTATCCAGGTAGGATCCGTGGGGGATGATCCCGGAGCTGCTAGACAACATCCAACTATTTTTCTTTTAATTGTACCTGTTTTTTATTTTCCTTGTACTTTACTGTTGGTCTTGTATTTATGGCCCCTTTTACATTACATGACATATTTTAAATATAGTTTATACTTAGTGTTTTACGTCCAGTTGTGTACTATGATTGTGCATGTTTACTTCTAATAAGGTAATTCCTTCCAAGGTTAGGGATTTACACATTTGGTTCTAGTTTATAGCCCCTGGCCTATGGAAGGCGGGCTTGGGGTAGTCACGGCACGGGCCCCGTGGATGGGTCATGACAATATGTCAGGACATGCCTTATGGATTTGTTCTGGCTATAGGAAGAGATTTTTCATTTTTGTGGGCATGGTTTTGTGTGCATGTGGGCTACGTTTTATTATTCCTATAAGAAATTTCCTAAGGTCAATGATTTGTTAAGTCTCTCGACTACCTGAGGAAAAGGTTTAGAACTGATGTTTGAATATTGTAATAACTTATGACATGTCTACTAGGATAAAGAAATTTTTTTGTTTCTATTGTAATTTTACATTATAGATTTCCTAATGAGGTATTTACTTTGTTTGATTGAATATGGGATTGATTGGCCATGTATGGATCCCCAGACCTTATGATTTGATATAATTGAATTTCATAATGAATGAAAATGGTAGAAATATTATATGACTTATAGGATTGTTTACTTTTGAGTACTTACTAGTTTTATTCTTACATTATTGTACACTATTACTGCATATACTCACTGAAATATTAGAACATACCTTCACTGGTCGCTTACTGGGATTTTTTTCTCATACCATGTTTGGGTCATGTTTTTGGGTCCAAACAGACAATATTGCTGGAGATGTCGATAGGGGAAAGTCTCTCTATACAGTTACTTGATTGCTACTTTAGATCACAATATAATGAGACCAAGCCAAGCCTTGTGCTTCTTATGTGTTTCATTTTTTATAGTTTTACCTTAGAATATATTTTAAATTGATAGAAGTGTATTTTTCTTGATTCATTCTTAAAACAAGTGACTTTCTACATCATTATGATATTATATGCCTTTTGGCTATATTTACCTTTCAGTATTCCATTGTTTACTTCAGTTTCTTGTGGATTACTTCTTCCTCTATTGTTTTCATTTCTTTCGTTGTGTTATAATCTACAAATGAGAGCAATGATTCCCCACTAACACACCCTAGTCCCTCTCTAATAGTTGGAAGCCTTTGGCCTTTGTGGAGATGAGCTTGGGGCCGTGTGACCAACCGGGTACGGGGAACCTTTTAGTGGAATTTAGATCTACGATGTTAGAAATTGGTATCATAGCAGTTTCTTTTGTGGTTTGCATTACTATATGGTGATGATGCAAAGGATATTGAATTTGGTAACTAGCTATGTCTGGGAGTAGCTACCCCATGTGCTTGGATAATCCCAATTTCCTTGACTGAATCTGTGCTTCTAGATTTTTAGAAATTATAGTTGATTTTATTTCACCATTGGGTGACACACTTGATTTTTAATCTTAATATTGATTCAATTGTTGGTTCTATTTTAGGTTCAGCCTGATTATATGGGTGTCTCCCATCTCATTAATCATATAACTTCCTATTATAATCACATTCCATGAATTATTCCTTTCTATATAAGATGTATTAGATATTTCATGCTATTGTGATAGTTGATGTGATAGTTGTGCCAGCTGTTGTGTCAGTTGGGTGCAGAAGATTGTGGTGTGATGTCATCATTCAGTCTGTGAGTATTATAGGATCATATGAATTGGGAAATGAAACACAAATGGAATGTAGATCCAAAATTAACTTATTTTGAGATATTCCCTTATCCAGTTCCAATCATCGATTCTCGGGGAGTATAGGCCTTCACAGATCAGAATTTGGCATCCCACTGGTTGGGTTTTCCAATGAAAATGGATTTTTTGGGAAATCTAGAGTTTATGTCTTGAAAATAATAGTATACACAACATGTAGTTTAGCCTTACATGTCGTGTGTTCTACCTATTAGGGTGATATGATGGTCCTTGTTTTAAGATGAACATGTCGTGTAACTTATGTACACATAGTATAGTATCTAACAGTTAAATGGGCCATGTCAGTGGAAACATGGGCTATGGAGTTATGATCAAAACACACTGTGTTAATCCAGTACATGTCGTGTAGCCTGCCCAGACAGAACCCATGTGCACCTGGTAGTGTGGGAGTACATGGTCATGAGGAAGGACGTGTGTACAAGTCAGGTGTATGTGGAAGATGTTGTGTGCATGTGGAACATTCTATGTGTGCTTGGAACACACTGTGTACCAAGGGTTGATACATGCGCAGGCCAGAGGTTGAACACAACCATGTGACAGCGTAAGGGAACACACCGTGAATTCTTCCTACAGACTCTGTAGTCCCTTTTTTGAAAACATTGAGGGTCTTTTCCTATTTTGTTTTGGAACACTTTTATATAAAACCATGATGATGATATTAAACTAAGGCATTTTATTGACCTTGTAGAGTCATGTTGTCACGACAACCATGATCTATTCACCAGGAGAGTGGTGATGATTATACTATTGAAATTGTAGGCCATGGGCT
The DNA here is from genome assembly GCA_963277665.1 of Viscum album. NCBI lineage: Eukaryota > Viridiplantae > Streptophyta > Magnoliopsida > Santalales > Viscaceae > Viscum > Viscum album. The sequence continues at coordinate 2,106,822,535 of OY728156.1, read as the reverse complement.
ATTGATGAATCATCTAGTTGTGCCATATTTGTCACCAGATGTTATACCAGATGTAGGTGCTAATGAACAATTCTGTGAAGGTTTTTTGAGGTTTATGGAGACCTTTAAGGGAGCACCAAAAGTCACCACATCAATAGAAGATCTGATGTGTATCTTCAAGCAGAAACATCCTCTTACATCTTTAGAGGATGGTGGAACACATTCTATAGAATCATGGATGGAATTATTGATGACAATCTTGAATCATTTGGAGATGTGTATCGAGAGGCGGGTCAAGGTATCAATATTTATGATTCATTATTCCGAAAAGATATGGTGGGATGTTGTCACTTATGTAGGATGTCATTCGGACATGACATGGGAAGAATTTCAAGAGGCCTTCTACGATTATAATTTTCCCGAGATGCTAAGGGCCGACCAAAACCAGGATTTCATGTCCCATGAATATGGAACACTATCAGTTATGGACTATTATACTCGATTTACTAAGCTTCTGAAATTCACACATGTTCCGGTGGGTTATGACATATCCAAATATAGATGATCCAATGAAATTTCATGGTTTGATATTTTATTGCAATTGAATGTCTTCTTGTTACCTCTAATCTCTAATATTGTGAATCAGGTTCTGATAATTGAGTACAATATACAGGATGCTAGGGGTACAAGCTAGGGTTGTTCAACACTGGTTTCCGGTACTGTATCTACCGGAAAGAGGAAGCATCATGTGTAGTCTTCTCGTAGTGACAATAGTATCCATTACATTTCATCTGGTTGCTATGTGACATACTACCTATAAAAAAGGTTTTGTAACAATAGTCCTCAGTGTGAAAGGGACCTTGTTGAGTGATGAGATTGTAGAAGGATTTTCCATCTACATCGCTACTATAGCTAATTCTCACCAGTTTCTAGTGAGAAAGGTTTTATATAAACTCTATGTGTAGGAGTAGGGTCAATAGATTCTCACCAGTCAAGAAACTAGAATACATCAGGGCGATCAGACCAAGGTGGTGGTGGTGGCCATGATTTTCAGACTCTAGGATCTCAGTTATAGCAGGGCGAGTCAACTCAGAGTATCCAAGTAGGGTCTTAGGACTGCAGTACAGGTCATACATATGTAGTGCAATAGACCAAGCAGAAGCAGGATCATGGACCTTATGCTATCAGAGGTATTATCCTAGTCACCTCGGTTATATCTTCTGCAGTTTTAGATATTAGTGCTACATATAGTTATATAAAGTTGTCCATTGTGTAAATCCATGGGATCATTGTTAATACTTATTTTGATGTTGTGACACTAGACACCCTGTTTGGAATTAGAATGATATATGTTGGTTAGTGGAAGGAGTTTCCTGTTGAGATTAGTGGGTGTCACTTTCCCTGAAACCTCTATGTCTAAGAAATGACATGATTCGGTGTCTTTTAGAGGATGGACTGGTTGGTTCTCTTTGGATATTTTTTGACTTCTATCAAGGGAGGATGAGTTTCAAATCACCATAGGGTAGATTGTTTCTACATATGTATGAATGGTATTTCCAGGTGAGAAGAGATGGACTCGATCACTGTGGGTTGTGTGAGATGACAACACAGATTTCATTTTTATATTTGGATGCCCAAGGAACATGTCTGGAAGATTTCCCACTGCTGGTGGATATTTTTAGGGATTTTTTCCCAGATGAATTTCCATTCTTACCACTAGTTATATAGGATGAGTTCATTATAGAGCTAGTGCTCAGAGTTGCATCAATATCCATTCCTCAATAAAGGATTTCTACAAAAGTGTTGTAGGAGATTAAGAGGTTTTTGGAAGATCTATAAGAAAACGGTTTTATAAAAACCCATTACTTCTCCTTGTGGTTCAACAGTACTTTTCATAAAAAAGGAAGACAATACCCTTAGTCTATGTGTGGAATATCAAAAAACTAAACTATTTTATGGTTGAAAACTAATATTACTTTCCACGGATAGATGAAATATTTGATCATCTTTGGGGAGCTCAAGTGTTCTCAAAGATTTACTTAATTTATGGATATCACCAGGTACATGTTCGAACTTTAGAAATACCTCGTACTATGTTTCGTAGTAGGTATGAAATATATGAGTATATAGTTATCCCATTTTGTCTCACAAACGCACCAACAATTATCATGGTGCTGATTAACTGAGTGTTCAATCCTTACCTGGACTCGTTTGTAGTGGTTTTCGTGGACGATAACTTGTTGTATTCACACAATCGACATGACCATTCCAAACATCTTGAGATCATTTTAAATACAATTATAGAGAATATGTTATATTATAATCTCACAAAATGACACTTTTGGATTAATATTATTCACTTAATGGGTCAAATCATCTCAGATACTAGAGTATCAGTGGACCTAGAGAAGGTAAGAGCAGCAGTTACCTAGGAAAATAAAAACAATATTTTTGAGGTGCAGGTCTTCTTAGGTCTAACTAATTTATAAAGTCTTTTTATACAATACATATTAGTCTAAGATGTGCCAATTAATGTCTTGAATAAGAATGGTGTACTGTTTGAGTGGTTAGATTCTTGTGACGCAGCCTTTCAAGTGTTGAAGGGAGGTTTGACTTCAACACCGATAATGATATTTCCATAGTCGAGAAAGAGTTACATTGTGTTCTGTGATGTCTCATGTATTTGGATAGGAGTAGTGATTATTAAGGGGGGTTAGGTTTTTGTTTATGGGTTATGGAATTAGAGGCTACATGAGCTAAATTATATGGCCCATGATATCAGGATAGCTGCAATTGTTCTTGCATTGCGCTGTTGGAGACATTATTTATTGGGGGTGAATTTAGTGGTGTATATAGAAAAAAACAGACTCAAATACAACTTTACTCTGCATGATTAGAATCTGAGATAGTGAAGGTGGGTGGAATACATTATGTTGTATGATTTTGAGCTTTCCTATATGCCTGGAAATGGAAATGTAGTTGGTGACGCACTGAGCAGGAGGACTCAGATACAGGTAGTTCGGGAGGCCAGTGGTGACTGGAAGCTTAGGGATTTGTTCTCTAAGATGCATTTAGAGGTGCATGATAGTCAGGTAAGGACTTATCTATCATCTTAGTTGGTTACCTCTACCCTTCTGGAAGAGTGGGGATGGGGAAACTATTAAATTTCTAAGGCCTATTTTTATGGGAGAGTGTGGCATGTGAGGACCCTATTCATTAAAGAATGATATGTGAGGATGAAGTTCTGTGTGTCCATGGATGTGTGTGGGTTTTAGGGTATATACACAAGGAGATAATGTGAATGTTTCATACTTCATCTTTGGTAGTTCTTCATGGATTCACCAAATGTACTGTGACTTGCTCTGTCAGTACTGGTGGCTGGGTATGAAGCACAAAGTAGTTGGTTTTGTTACGAGATGTTCCACGTATCACCAAGTGAAGTGGGGATATTAGTATATGACTTGGATTTTACATAAAATACCAATTCTAGAGTGGAAATTGGATAATTTCACAATGGATTTTGGGACTGGGATACCAAGGTTGCCTAGTGGAAACAACGTATTGTGGGTCGTAGTTGAAGGGATTACAAAGGGTTCTCACTTCTTGTCGATCAAGGAGTCCTTCTGTGTTGATGATATTGGAATGATGAATATACAAGATATGGTACGACTTCATGGGGTCCCTAATTCTATAATTTTAGATAGGGGCTCTTACTTTACATCTCCTTTCTGGCATAGTTCTCAGAGGGCATTAGGAACACAAGTCCTTCTAAGCATAGTATACCACCCTCAGACTGATGTCAGTCAGAGCGTTAAATATAGATGCAAGAGGAAATATTGCATTCATGTGTCCTAGGCCTTGGGGGATCTTGAGAGAAGCATATTTCCCTGGTTGAGTTTTCCTACAAAAAACATTTTTCAAGTGACAATATAGATGGAACCTTATGAAGATTTATATGGAAGGCCATGTAATTATCCCCTATTCTTGTTAGAGGATGGTGAGGCAGCCTTACTCAGACCAGGTCTCATGAAGAAAACTTTTGAATAGGTTCACATGATTTAGAGATAGATGAAAACAATTTATTCTCATAAAAAAATCTTATTTTTATTGATTCATAATGATGATGGAGTTCGACGTCGGGGATCGATTTTTCCTACTTGTTGTGTTGAGGATGGGACAGAAGAGAATCCTAAGACAGGGTAAGATTTCACTGAGATATATCAGACTATTTGAGATTATGGAGTGAGACTAGTTGGTTTTCTATTAGTTATAGTTACCTTAGAGGTACCGTTCTAGTCATGACATCTCCCATGTATCTCAACTACACCGCTATCCCTCAGACCTGTCTCACATTTTCAGCCTGAGTAGGTTGAGCATCGGGTTTTTGCATCCTTTGAGTTGCATCTGATTAGTATAGTTGATAGGTGCACAAAGGATCTTTAAGTCCATTCAATTCCTCTCATACGGGTTCTATGCTAGCATGGATGAGTAAATGATGAGACTTGGGAGAGGGAGACCGACGTACAGGCTCAGTGGATAGAGTTATTCTTTGGTATTTCTCCACCACTATGGAATGGAAATTTGGGGAAGAATTTATTTAATGGGGGAATATTTTAATGAACCTGGATCTTACATTGATGTTGGGATTATTCTTTTATTTTTTCATTAATTGTTTTTCAAGAAAACAATGGAAATTTGGGCAAAGTACTGGAATCTGGTGTTACACATCATGTACTCCCAAGAACATTCCATTTATTATTTCATTGCTTGAATGGAATACATGGTGTTTGGGGATGTTAGTGGGAAAAGGGGGAAAACCAACTACGCACCGTGTCCATCATAGTACACGTTGTGTAGTCATGTCAGTACGCCCTTGAATGCAAGTCGGTGAAATTCAGTCTCCAAATGAATAGTTAAGATATATACACACCTTTTATATTGAGTTAAATTCCATGTACATTGTGTTTTTTTCATAAAATGGTTAGTATATTGTTTCTTCTATAATTTGGATATAAGGATCACCGTGAGAATTTAAGAGGAGCACCATAACATTATCCCATCCCGGTTGATCATTGGACCTCTGAATCAAACACTGTCTGTATTTTTTGAACCCAATCCATAATCTCTCGATTAACCTTGATATTTTCTCAGTGATATGTGTTCTCAACTATGTTATTTAAGTTTGAGTGAAAATCCTTGTTTCATAGATCTATACAGTTCTATCTTGAATTGGAATTCAAGGATGGATGGGGAGAGTTATACCATGGCGATGTAGGTTGTGTCGTGCTAGCTTCTCAATTTCAAGTTGTTTATATGAACCGTAGTGCCATGTGCCCATGTTTGGGGTGTCTTTTTGCTGAGATTTTGTTCTGTTTTAATTGATAATAATGTTTTGGTGAATAATTATATGAATTAATGAATGTTGAGACTGCTTCTTTTGATTAAGGGCCACACCGTGGGTACGTTTCCCGTGGATAACTGTGTATACACCTTTGTTTCCCCAGTTATGGGTAGGTTGAAATGAGTTTGTTAATTAAATTCTTACATATGTGAATTATTTCATTGATAACCATGTAATAGTGTAAATAATGCATGTGCCTCTATATATTGAATTTGTTATATGTCTGTGTTGGCCCTATTGAATTGTTCTACCTACGAGAATAAATTTTTCTTGCCTATGGGAAAGGTTTTGAGTACCTGTGGGCTATGTTTTTTATTTTGATGGGAAAATCCCAGTGTGCACGGATCTGTTATGTCTGTGGACTACCTTAGGGAAAGCTTTTGAACTACGATTTGACTATTTTAATGACTTATGATGCATCTTCAAAGCTAAAGCACAATCTTTGTTTCAATTTTCATTTTACTTGATAGATTTTCTACTAATGTATCTGTTATGTTTGCTTGAACATGGGATTGTCTTTCCGTGGTCTGATACCAGAAATAGATAACTCGATGTATTTGAAATTATTAATGGACCAAAATTGTATAAATGGAACATGACTTGAAGGATTTTTTACTATTACTACTTTCTGGTTTAATGTTTTTATTTTGGTACACTGATGATGCATATAGTCACTAATAGATTGCCACAAACTATTGGTGCTGGCCTACTAGGATTTATTTCTCACACCCTATTTTGGTCATGTTTTTGGGCTAAAAAAGACTATATTTATTCATGTGTTGATAGGGGAAATGCTCTTTATAAAGGTAATTGATTATTTCTTATGAGAAATATTGCATGGGACCATGCATGGGCTTGTGATTCTATTATGTTTCATTTTGTATTATTGTACCTTAGTATTGTATTATACTTGATAGAAGTGTATCTTGCTTTCACTTCTCTCTTAGATTATGTGACATGATTTATCAATCTTATATTTTATTCATTTTGGTTATCTTTACCTATCATACTTCTGTTGTTTACATGAGTTTCATTATGTATACTACTTCCACTATTATTGTTAATTCTTCCAATATGTTACACTCTACCAATGAGTGAATTGTTTTCATGCTATCACACCCTAGTCCATCACAGCTAGTCGGTAGCCTCTGGAATTTAGGGAAATGACCTTGAGGCCATGTGGTCAAATGGGTATGGGGCTCCTTTTCTGGCTTCCAGATTTGGGATTTTTTAGGTTTAACTGGGACCATCAGTAATAGAGAAATGATTAAGGTCATAGGAAGTTTCCATTTATAGGTAGAGGGTCCATGATTATGTATCAAGAAGGTAGTTAGAGCTCACTGGGGTGTACCAGTCATGCTAGTTAATGTGGAACTTCAGAGTGAGTTCCTCCATACCAAAAGGTAAGTATAGGCCACTTAGGTTAGAGCCCACGGTAGAGGGGAAATTCATCATTATGTAGTTTAGTATACACCATATGTTGGAGAGGAAAGACTGTGGGCCATTCGATGTATGATTCTAATAGCTTTTGTGATTTCTAATTTTTTATTTATATAGGTGTTATGTATTATTTTATTTCTTTTCAGTTTGTTTTTTCATTGGTCATAACCATGGAATATTTGTGTGGGGTAATTCAATTTGATAATATATTAGGGTTCCAGGTTGAGTATATGAGACAATGTAAGGGTTTTGTATTCTTGGTTATTATATATCATTTTTGTGGATCTTTTATTCCTAGAGATATCTAGTTTGAAAATGGTTTTTCTTATGGATTGGACGGTGTTGTATCAATCCCATATAGACTATTACTGATGAATATTTACATTCAAGCCTTTAAATGGGTACACTTATCTTCTTATTGGTGAGTGGGATGTTTGAGCTAGCCAAACGTTGCTAATTTTCATACTATTTAGGGAAATCAAAACTCAAATGGATTGTCTTAAGCTAGATAAAGGTGGAAGGGGACAAGTTTTTTTTCCTTCCATTGTGGATCTGTTTCCATATATGATTCTTCAGAATTTCTCAGGGCTACCACCAAAGAGAGATTTTGATATTATGATCGAATTACTTCCATGGGAGGATTAAGTTTCCATTCCTCCATATCCAATGGAACCAAAAAAACATCAATAACATAAATTTTTGCTAGAGGAGTTGGGGCATAATAGGTTTATTTTTTCTAGTATATCTTTATGGGGATATCCAACAATATTTTCTAAGATGTATGATGAATAATTTAGGCTATCTGTTTATTTTAGGATATTGAATTAGGTGATGGTTAAGAACTGATACACACTCCCCATAATCAATGACCAATTTGATCAATTGAGGGGTTCTGTAGTGTTCTTAAAGATTTATTTTAGATCAGGATACCATCATATTGTGGTGTGACCATTAGACATACCATAGACTACATTATAGAGCAGCTACTGGTTGTACAAATTTGTGGTGATGTCGTTCGGGTTGACCATGGAACCAATTGTGTTCATGGGTAGGATGAACTGGATATTCCAACCATATCTAGATCATTTTTAGTTATCTTCTTTGGTGAAATAATGGTGTAATCAAGAACTCTTAATGATCATGCCAAACATCTTGACATTGTCCTGATTATATTAATAGAGCATAGGATTTACACCAAGATATCAAAATATCAGTTCTAGATTGATTGAGTGAATTTATTGGGGAACATAATTACTGAGTAACGGGTGATGGTGTATCCAATGAAAGTGAAAGATGAGGTTTTTTTGGAGCATCCTATGAATGTTTTTTATGTTATGAGTTTTTTAGGTTTTTTGGTTATTATTGATTGTTTACTAGGGATTTCTCCCATTTGGCAGCACCACTCTCATTCATAACCAAGAAGGGATTTGTGTTTGAGTGGTCAGAGGCATGTTAGAATACTTTTCAATAGATTAACAAGATGTTTAATACCACACCGATTCTGATCTTACCCAATGAAATCGATGTTGGACTTAGTGTAGTGCTGATAGAGGATGGTCAGGTTATTGATTATGGGTCAATATAGTTAAGGTATCCTGATATAAATTACCATAATCATTAGTTTAACATAGCTAATATGGTTTATGACTTAATGTTTTGGTGGAATTACATGTTGAGAGAGTGATTCATGGTTTTTATCAATCATAAAAGACATCAGTATATTTTCTCACAGCGGGATTTAAATCATCAGCATAGATGGTGGTTTGAGTACTTACAATCCATTTATTTTGAGTTAGTTTACACACTAGGAAATGGGGATAATTGTTTAAATGATCTATTCTAGAATACATAGAATGATTTTTTAGGAATATATCTCCATGTGAAAAATAATGGCCATACTTTCTAAGATGAACCTATAAGTGCAGGATTGGCATGGGAAAATGATCCTTGTGTCTATATAAATTGATTTCATTCTTTTGTGTTGGGTCACAAAGAGTTTTTCAATGGATCTGAAGTCATTGGATATGAAGGAATGTCTTTAAGGTGATGATTCACCTTAAAATTGGGCTATTGGTGGTGATGGGATTGTCAATATTTCTGGTCATGTTATTGTACCTTTGTGTATGTTGGAAGAGTTGATGCATGAGTTAAATTAATCAAAGTATGAATTTAATCCTGGTATGACTAATATGTATTGTTATCATCATAGGTAGTATTGGTGGTTGATAATAGAGAATAATATTGTGGGATTTCTGGAACGATGTCATACCTATCAACAAGGGAAGGCAGATAAATCACAACTAGGTTGTTTGTAACTGTCATTTTTTATTTTGGAGAAGAAGTAGAATGATGTAATGATTGAATTTGTAGTGGGTATTCCCCAAACTCCATGAAAAAATGATTTTGACTAGTTATTCATGGACCTTTTGACTAAGAGGTCCAATTTCATACTGATCAAGGAGACCTACACAGTTGAACAATTGGATGAGTTATATGTTTGAGGGATAGTGTGGTTTCATCGTGTGGTGAGTACTGTAGTTTTAGATCATGTTCCACATTTTAAATCAAACATTTGGAAAGGATTGTAGAAGGTACTTGATAACCAAGTTTTCTTTATTTCATATTATCCCCCATAGATGGATGGGAAATCAGAGCATATGATTTATGTATTAGAATATATATTGAGAGATTGTTTTCTTGATTTCATTGGTTTGTGGTCAAAACACATTCCAATCATCGAGTTTGGAAACAACAACAGTTTTCATTCTAGGATTCAAGTGGAACAATTTGAGTAAATCTATAGAAGACCGTGTAGAAATCCTTTTTGTGGCTTAGTAGATAGGGAATATGAGTTTTTTGGACTGAGTCTCATGTAGGAGACTTCAGATAAAATTTGATTGATTCAGAAGTGTATGGTAATGGCTTAGAGAAGGATGAAAACATATATAGATAGGTGTTGTGGACTCCCTATGTTTGTGGTGGATGATAGTGTGTTTTTTGGGTGTCTCCAAGGTTGGGTCACCGTTGAATTCATAAATTGGGCTAGTTGGAACCCCGATATGTACGATCATTTGAGATCATGTAGAAGGTCAGTCTATCAGCTTAATAATTGTATATTCTATAGTTGTATAGTTGAATGCATGATGTTTTCAGGTTTTTGATCTTCTGTAATATAAACTGGATCCATCTCATGTGATAAACATTGAGAATGTAAATTTGGAGGCTAATGCACCCCTCTAGGAGCATCATGTTTTTGTTTTGAACCATAGTGAGAATGTCTTATGGGGAAAGATTATTCCCTTAGTTCGGGTTTTTTGGAATCTTGTAAACATTCAGGAAGAAAATTTGGGAAGGGATATTGATATATGGGCACAGTGTCCTAGTCTACTTTACTAATATACTCAGTAATTCATGGAAGTAGAGGCTCGATGAAGAGACCTCAAAAGCTGGGGAGATTTTAAGAGAAATGATTTCATGGAGACATGTTCTTATTTGCATTCTTGTTTCAATCTCTCATTTTTTGGTTAATTTAATGGTTCCTAGGTGTATGTGTGGTCTTGGGGGTGTCCTAATCGTTATGGACATGAAAAAGGTTAAAATCAGGCCAATCTTAGCAAGGAGATTTTTTTAGTCCATGGTTTTGAAAAAAATGCAGAATTCCTATGTAACATTGAATAATTGGAAAAATGCTTAACAAATGGCCGATTCATCGTCAGTAAAACCATGTGTCATGCCCAAATAACTATGAAACCTAGAATTCATTGGATAGTGGCAAGTGTATTGTTCATTCATGATTTATCAAATCATACAGGTTAGTTTCTTTCCCCTGTAATGTTGGAAAATAAATTAAAAATTGCCATTATGAGATTTAAGGGCCTCAACCTATTTTCTTTATATTTATTCTCCTCCAAGCCCTATTGGTGAACCCTAGTGACCCAAAATTGTAAAAGTATATTCTCCTATGATCCAGATCATTTTGGGATGTCTTTGGGAGCGAATCAAAGACCCTGGTAAGTATAATCCTTCTCTTCCATTTCTGTTGGGTTTAAGGTTTGCATCTCTCTCTTATCTCAATCTAAAGGTCAAATGACCTTATTTACCGATGAGATCTTGGGTGAATAATTATAGGGTGGTGGAGTCATGATGTAAGCCATTTATTATGATGGTTTTCATCAAATATTTAAGGTATGTGGTCAAAATGTCATATCCCTAGGTTTTTACATAGATTTGTGCGTGTGGGATTATGTTCTTGGATTTTTCATGGGTTTTCATGGTTTCATTTTCTATATTTAATATAATGAGTGTCTAAATAAACAACAAAACCCCCTCATGATCCATATTGTAATCAAGGAGGATGACATGACCAATTTATGGAAACCCATGGTGTTTTCCGACCCTCATGAATGTTGTTAATGGAATGTAATGTTTGAAATTTACTTGTGATTAAGTAAAGCCCTTAGATAATGTGTAAATATGAAATTATAATGATTATAAATTATAGTGGGGAAATTTTTCTATTTTTGAATAATGAATAAGGTATTGTCTTGTTTTGAATGTGAATTAGTTAATTGGGATTAATTGGAATGTGTCAATGAACAATGTATTATACATGAATATTCTTTGTTTGATGGGAATGGGTAATGAGAATTGGGCTAAATGGTTATGTGATATTAATGATAAATTTGTTAATGTATTGTGACATAATATACATTCCAATATTATTTTTTATTTTTGTGATATTACTAACGAAATCTGTTATTTTTGGTTGTAATGTGGTTATGTGTTGTGAATTGATAAATTAGAATATTCACATGGATTTGTATTGTAGGGTATAAATGTGAGGTACTAAACCCATGGGTTGAATTAGAATGAGGTTCTAAACCCCACCCATCAATTAATATGTTTAGAAAGGGGACACTGTTCTATTCCCCTAATAATTACATTCAACTCAGACTGTAGCTTTGAGGTGAAGATAATGTGGTTGGTGTGATATGTTTCCATAGTGAGATAGAAATTGATTTAACCCCAATTTCCTTGCAATTACTGATCATTTCTAATCAATTAAACATGTAAAAAGGTTGAATTAAGAACTATAATGATATAAGTATTGAATCTATATTCAACAGTTATTTCTATTAGCATAAAACATATTTGTAATGGATACTTGAACTGTATTTTATTAACTTATAATTATTTATTGATTACATGTACTAACTATTTAGATTTTATTTTTTGTAGAAATCATTGTTGGTGGCCTACGTAGTTGTTCTCACACCATGGACGGACCTCTATCGGGTACCCAAGAATATTTCATGTTTGGGGGACTAGTAAAAGGAAAAGTTGTATTTCTTGAAATTTTAGTATGATTTTTGATGTGAATAGAAAAGGATCCAGATATGGAGTCTGTAAAACATTGGGGATTTCATTTTTTATCTTTATTTTGGGTTTTTTACTTATTATTTTCGCATGAAATTACTTATTTACTATTGGTTGTGGTTGTAGAAAATTTTGGTGAAAATTATTTATGCATGTTGACTACCTTTGCTATGTTTTTTCTGCTATTTTACATGTTTTCTATTGTGGATTACTCAGATAAAGAGGTTATACTCTCCCCAAGTGGCTCATAGACCCTCACTACTAGTCGATAATCTTTGCAATATGGGGAGGCACGTCTGATGTCATGTGACGACAAGGTTATAAGAACTAGTTTAGTGGAACCCATGTTTGGGATGTCACATGTTTAAGGACACAAGGTTTTGTGTTTAGAAAAACATATCAAGGCAACTAGTAATCTTGGGAAACAAAAGAAAAACACAATGTCATGTGTACTAACTAATAATCTTTGTGTTCTATGTTTCTAAAGATTGATATGTTGTTCTATTCAAATAAAAAATAACACAATCATTTCATATAACATATTTTTTACTTAGGGTTTCTTAAAAATAATAATATCAAATATTTTATATTCTTTCAAAAAATATTTATAAATCTATGGGTGTTACACCATTTATCTGGATGGAGATACATAGTGTTTGGTGAATGGTTGGTGTATTTTTATAGAATGTTATTATGCATTCTTAATATAAATATGTGACCAATAATATAATAATATTAATGGTTGGATAATGGTTACCATCCTGTTTGAAAAAATCCATCATTTCCCAGAAGAGGAAGTGATCCTCACATGGTTAGCGTGTTGTTTGGTAATTAATGGAACAAAACATTGTGTATGGTTTTAAATAATAGAAAATTTTATTTTAAATTTAAAACACACTTAAACTCATCAATACTACTTTCATAACAAGTGATATATATACTGGAGAATCCAGTAAAAATTTCATTTAATTTCTTCTCTATTAATATAAATTTAGTGGGACTTGGTGACGTCAAATATATGGGATTCAAGGTAATAATTAGTTTTACCTTATTCATATAATTCATAATAACTAATATCTATTTACCTTATAAAATAACTAATATTTAGAAAATCATGTTCATATAAATTATTTCAATAAAATCTGTTGTAATTCCATGGATATATATATAAAATGACAGTAGAAAAACTATTTTTACATTTAATATTTTTAGTTTCTCATAGATACAATCATAAAATTAGACCTTGGTGGGAAGGTATAACATGATAAAATCCATTGAAATTTTTTATTATTGATTCATTTAATTTTAATCATAATTTAATTATTTGTGTTTTTTTAGTATCGTATCTTTAAGAGTATGATTCATGTGTATAATATTGATTTTGGGGTTCAATATGCATATGGTTGATTGTTTTTCACCATTTTAGGAATCTTTTATAGAATAGTTTGATATGATATACTAGTGTGTGTTAGTGTATTTGAGTACTGTATTATTAACACGATAAATATATTAAAATTATATAGTTGTTGTGTTTGTGTGTGTTAAATGGTAACATTCATGATATTTCAATTTTGTGAGGGATTATATTGTATGACATAATTTACATTGGTTGATATGTTTAGATAAATGCATTGTATTTCGACATTGTATTTCATGTATAAAATAAATATGTGGACCCTTTATTCATTGGTTAATCCCTTATATTAGATAATGTGTGACATACCAAGTGATGATTATGGTAGTTCCCTCAATAAAAGATGCTGGGGGTTGATGACCTTGATTTATGACCTGTGTCTATCAGTTTCCAGGATGACCTTGCATCCTAACATATGGAATGATGGCACTGTCACCTATTTTAATATTTTTGTTGGAATTTTGACCCATTTATTAATTCATGGAAACCATAAACAAGGTATCTTATCAAGAGTAGTATCTGTTTGTTTTGAGGTTTGTGATAACACGATTATCAACAGATGGCCCGATATGTGATTTTTTGGATTTATATTTATTTTAATATCATTCTATATATTTTTATATAAATTTTTTACATATGTTAGGGAAAATTGTTTGGTTTCCTATTATGTTTGTACTCACAACCTACAAGGTCATCTCAATCTATGTGCATAAATTATTATTGGAAATTCATTAAAGGGAAGGGACTTTAAGTCAAGAGACTGATATGGAGGAGCAGGAATATTGTTTATAATTCAGTGGACATCGAGTTACTTGTTATATCTTCCCTTGATATCTTATATCACTATTATATTTTTTTTCCTGAAATGAATTTAGATAATATATTGGTGTTATTTTAGGACATATTGATACATCATGGTTCATGTCATTAAATTCGTTGTGTGTTTTTATGATTTTTTATTTCTTACTCATATATATGTGTGTTTTTTATATGTACAATGGGTATATTATCTCCATGACGTTATATAAAATCACATAAAACTCAACATATTCTTCAATTTTGTAAGAAAAATATTATGTTATTTGAAACCTTATCCAGGACCCAAATATTTTTATTGAGGTGTTACATTAGTGAGGTGATGAGTTACCCATGATTCCCACCTTCAATAGGGGATTGGGTGTCAAATAGTAGTGAGTGGGTTACTGAAAGTGTGGTTGTAATTTCCCTCTAAATTACAAGTAAAATAAAAAACCCCATAAAAACACCATATACAAAAAAATTAAATAGTTTAACTTCCACATTCAATTATATAAAAAATTAAAATATGATAATTCAATCGGAAATAATGCAAGGCCATGATCATGGTTTTCACTCCTTATAATTATTCAAAAGTGATCCCATTATTCTCCAATCATTTAAGAAATTAAACTAAATAACACCTATAGATGTAAAAACATATGAATAATATTTTGGATCATATCTTATAGCATAAAAACATAAATATGATATTAGTGTTCTAGGACAGATATGTGAGAGAATAGCAAGGTATGAAAAATTGAAACAATATTTTGTTCAATAAACCAATCATAATAAAGGGATATATATTTTATCAATGTGACCATAATAAAAAAATAAAATATGTTGAGTTTCTATTGATGTGTCTTGGACCACAAAAATTCGTTCCATAATCAATCACAAGAAATGACATTCTATTTTGGAGTCAGATAATTTTAAAAACATTGTAAAAAAATCCGTAGAAGAATCACCTCCCATAAATATTAGAAAACATGGAATCCAATGTTATCATACTACACTAATAAACCCATCATAATCATATCAAATGTTCAAAATGAATTTCATCAATATATTATATAACTAAAAGAAATCACAACCGATAAATATTTCATTACCAAATGATATCATAGTTGAAGTTAAATGTGTGCATGTTACAACCATAAGACATTACCACCAAAATTAGTTGTATGATTTAAAAACACTATCCATTTAAAATAATGTGTATAGAATCAATGATTAATATAAAATATCAGTCAATAGGTAATCTAAAAAACTAACTAGGCTATCAAAATAGAGATCAATCAATAAATTAACAAAAGAATAATCATTAATGTATTGTTCCAGGGAATTATGAGTATAATTAATAAAATAAATCAAATCAATGATATATAACTACAATCATTAATATTTTACTAAAAATTATCCATTCCTAACCTAACAATAAATTATTTTTTCACTATTATGCTTATAATTCATTTTTAATTAAACATAACAAACAAAATTTAATATCATATGAAATTATCTGAACTGATTCCACACAATACAATCATATGAATATAGAAATTATGTTTAAACCATCATAAGAAAATGTATTTTTTCTTTAAATTTGAATTAAATTAACCAGTTGTTTCATCAGATTATTCCATTTGATATTCATTTAGCTGTTCATTATTTCTAGTGTAATTTTTGTGTCGACCCACATTTCCAAATCACATACATATTTCATTTACTAAGTAATTAAAAAATCATTCACCCCTGAATACCATTACCTGAAAAAAAACCAATCACATCATCCTAAATGTTATAAGAATTTATATGGAATAGAATAATCTCATGTGGTTTAATAATAATTGAATTAATCTGAACCATGTCCCATGAACCTCTAGGGGCCAGTATATTCTCCCATGAATAAAATAACCAAACTTTTGAATCCATTAAATGTTATAATGTTTTCCCAAGATAATATAACATCATAATATAACCAACCTAATCATCCAATGAAAAATTTAAAACCATAATTGAATCATGTTTTAATACTAAAAATATAATTTCCTTAACTATATAATTATTAGAAAATACCTTAGTGTATAAATTAATTATTGCAGTGCTTATAAAACATGATGTTTGTTTCTATATTACAATAGTGTCCCTATCTATGTCTCAATTACCATTATATAAATTATTAAACTCATAATTTCCATTAAAATGGAAAAACATATAACTATGAATCAACATAACATCATGATATCAGGAAATAAAATTATTCAATTAATTATATGCAAGTACAGTACAATAAGAAATCAATGCAATCCTTCTTTAATTTCCATCATTATTATAGGTTCCCAATTTTCATTTAAATTTCAATCCCTTTCAAACATGTTGGTCCCCATATTCAAAATCCACATATATAACCACACACAATCTTTTAATATCAATACAATGAGACAAAAATATTTCAATTCTAAATAAGAAATAAATTGAATGTAATATGGAATGACCACATATACATCATATAATAATGAATCAAAATGCATCCCTGATGCGTGATGCATTTTTTAGATCCATTAATAATATTTCAAATTACTTTTTAATAAAATATAGTGGACAACGTGGGTAAATATCTTAAGGAAGAGACTCACACACACTATTTATCTTCTATACTGTGATATATGACAATATATATAAAATTCAGTTAATATATACACAGATATCGAGTCCCAAGTTGTGATCTTCATTTTCACCACCAATTTTTTTATTTACATTATGGTATAGTTGAACTAAATTATAACAAAAATAAACAAAACATAATGGAAATTATCATATTTTAATTTTATTTAAATAGAAATGATAAAAAGATGGATATGATATGAAACATTTAATATTCACAAATTATGATATTTTAACAATTATTCTCAAATTATTCATAAAACCAAAAAATGATATAATTTTCCATAAAATTATTAATTACTTGTCTTAGGAACATTGATTTACAAAATGAAATAATTTAAAACACATTATTCATCAATCCCCCACACATTACAACATCACTTCCAATAAATTATTAAAAAATTCAATAAATCTCCACACTAAATTAAATGTTCCATAACATCCAGTATACCATCCAAAATATAAATTCAGCATGCCATTTCTTTAAGAAACAATTCCCTTTAATTTTTTCATGCCACATATTAA
The DNA here is from genome assembly GCA_963277665.1 of Viscum album. Classification (NCBI taxonomy): domain Eukaryota; kingdom Viridiplantae; phylum Streptophyta; class Magnoliopsida; order Santalales; family Viscaceae; genus Viscum; species Viscum album. The sequence goes on along the minus strand of OY728156.1, from coordinate 2,106,804,938 downwards.
TTTTTTTAGATAAAAATTATATATCCGGTAAATTCATGTAACAAATAATTTAATAGAAATTAAATCATATGACGTGATAAAATATATAAAATGCATGTATCACCATTTTTTTGTGGTGATTGTAATATCTAAACAATATAAGAAATAAAACATGTATCAATATTGAGTAATTTAAAATTTGATTTTTTATTAAGGGTTGTTGTGTATATTCCATTAAAAAAATAATGAATAAAATAAGAGGTAGAAATATTTGGTACCATGTATAAATATTCATGTAAAAAAGGGTATCGTCTCAAATTTACGCATAAATGATTCCCACCAAACACCAATTTTTGTGAATTACATATGAGTCAATCAATGAATAATATTTGTGAATTTGTCCTAAATTTAACTTTTTTATTTTTTTATTCTATATAATTTTTTAAATTTCATTGTATATATTAAATAGATTATGAGATTAAAATTAGATATAACAAAATAATGAACATTAATTATCATTATTTTTCTAGAGGAACTTGAGTTTTAAATGTGTATACAGTGAATAAATAAATCTCATCGTTATTATTTTAATTTTTTATATACCATTTTTTATTTTCTTATTTGGGGAATAAGATGATATCAATGAATTATAGAAAAATATTGAGTCATTCCCAATATAAATAAAAAAATGGTATCAACCCAACAAACTCATTAATGAGAATATTACAAATATATCACCTAACATTCCATTCCATTGTAATTATAAATGAAATATGCTTAGGAAAATATTAGGTGTGAAAGTAGTTAAGGAAAAATTCATCTTATAATATGTTATAAATTTATAAGAAAATTCATTTATTCAAATGAATAAAAATGAATACATGTAAAATAAGGTATCATATAGATAATGTTTTTATCCATTTAAATTCAAATATAATAATAATAACGTTTTATGAAATTGAAATATAGAATATTGAGAAATAAAAATTTTTGGGTTTCAAACAAAATCAATTTTTAAATAAATAATTTATTGTTATTATATATAATATGTCACAATGTCTCGAGATACATAAAAGGACTGGAAAAATAATTTGGGTTATTTTATTAGTGATATGGATTTTAAAAATAATTAAAATATAGAAAATATAATGAAAATTGAATTATAGAAATATGTTACACATCAATAATTATTTTAAATACAATATTGAATAAATAAAAAATATTTAATAAATAAAATAATGTTTGAAATTTTATAATATATCAAATTTTATAATTAATATTCTTATAAACTTGTAAAGACAAAGTAAAAATTGTAAAATCAATATGTAGGTTGAAACTCACCCACACATAAACTAGACTACACATAATATAAGATAAAATAATAATGGTAGAAAAATTATAGAGAATACGGGTCACAAACACAATATATTTATATTTTGGTAGCCTATATTTATGCCTCAAGGTGCCATAAATCCAACACTATAAGAAAGAAGAAAAAAATATAAATTTTTATGAATAAAAGTGACTAAAAATACAGAGATAATGGAAATAGGATGGATATTGGTTTGTTTAATACCCCTTATATGTACTAATGTTTTTACATCCACGAATAATGATGTTCTATAATTTTATCCCACATATTTATATTGATTGTGTTTCTCTGATATGAACTAACACATGTAACTTTTCATGATGTATGTGAGTGGAAACTAATAATGGAGACCATGAATGATAATAATAGTTACCCATACCCCTGAATGAGTGATGAAATTAAAAATAATAGGATATGGTATGTAAGAACGTTTTGTATATGTTATGTTAATCTAAGAGAATGTGTCCACTATTAGTATTTATATAATGATAATACGTTTCTTTAATCTAAATCGAAATTAATAATTTATTCTTCAATGAATCTTTTTTATTGTCCTCATTATATAAATTTGTGTAAAACTAAACTTTAGTCTATAATTTGTCTTCAAAATATTCCACTTCATCATTTTTCATTATACTACATGGTAATACCTATGTTATCCAAATATAAAAAATCATATTAGCAGTATGTAATATTAAATTATTTTTAAATAAATTTTTAAAAAATAGTGGAAAAAATATTTCTCTTGATATTTTCTCAGCTTCTTATTCATTAAAAAGTTCCAGTGGTTCCCGGATTTAGTTTTTCCTATAATGATCTAGGTGGTCAATATGATCCTTTTTTCCTTCAAATTGAACAATATCATTGTTGTTTTATTATAAAGATAGATATAGGTTGATAGTTCATGATTTTTCATTGTCGATTAGGAAGTAATCATATACATATTTATATTATATAATGTATCCCCAATATTCATCAAAAACATTTTAACCACCCTATTGTACATCAGGTGGAATGATGCTTTAAAATATTTCATCATGTATTTCAAACAATTTTTTAGGGGGTACATACCAATATGATTCCCTAATGTCCTCATAATGTTTTTACAACTATAAAGGTTGGTTGTAAAATATCTAGTTCCTAATTACATTATTTCAATTCTTAATCCATATATAATTATTAGAATACCTTGACTATGGAGTCGAGAATAAAAAATTTTGTATTCACATCAACATGTTTTTTAAATGATTATTAGTTTCAAAATTAATTGTTTTTTCCCTATTATAATCCTTATCATGGTTTATTGGAAATAATAATTAAAAAAACTAATTAAATTTTTATTTTCCAATGAATGTAATTAAATGAAATGAATCATTATAATTAGATATTGATATTAATGAATTATTTGGTTCTAATTTTTTTAAAAAATATTGTAAAGGTGTTTTGACTCCCCACATGTGTGTCACAATCGTGCGAGGTAATTATTATGGATATAGGGTTTTTATTTTTCATTTACCAACGTATAACATATAGAATCACATAGGATCAATCTTTCAAAGTGAATTCCTACAGAAACAACTTCCCTAAAATCATTATTATATTAAATGAATTTAAAAAAGTCACAAGGTATAATAAAATATAAATGATATAAATTTATATGTAATAAAATTTATAGATTCATCCAAATGTAAAATAATGTGCACCAATGTTAGTTATAAAGATTCTAGTTTAATCCTTATGTGTTCAAAAATAATCCATCCCCATTACATTAAAATAGAATTCTTGATATTATATTCAATATGAGATCATGTCCTATAACTCCACACCCTATTGGATGATTTTTTATCATCAAGACCTAACTATTCATATAGTTGAGGAATACAAAATTAATCACCATAATACTACACAACAATATTCCCATTTATTATATAATTTAATACTTTTAATTTTGAACAAGAGTAAGAAACCAATTGAAATGAAAATGGGGATACAAAATCGAATAAATTTAAACAACAATAAAATCATATAATAAATAATAAATATATACTAATTATCTATGAGGTCAAAAAATCACCACTACCACCTCAGACATCAATAAGGGTTAGTTCTCTATAAAAATGGGGATGAGATATTTATGGTGGTGAATATAAAATATAAAATTAATAATTTGAGGAGAATAATAAAATTATATACAAAACATGAAAAAAAATTATAACAGAACTCCCCACAATCAGCATATTTCATGTCCAACTCATTTAATGTTTATGCACGTACAAAATTATTAGATAAGCAATGAATCATTTTCACTAAAAAATGTGTCATCATAAATAAAATACGTATTGAAAGATTATTATGGAAAAATATGTAAATGTTTCTGTCATAGTTATTTTTCCTAAATGTATTTCACCTGATTCAACAATAATTAATATTTCATTTATATATGTATTTTCTAATATGAAATAATTAGAAAAAGAAATATTTTTTTCCTAAAAACTATGTAAATTTTTATGTCTCAGTTTCGTATAAATAATTCCATTAAGTAAAAAATGAATTTAATTTTAAAATAGTCAAATAATTTTTTTACATATCATATTATATATTTTCATTAAATATTTTATCCTGTATTTTATTTTAAATTTTAAGATATTATCCCAAACATTTCATGTTTTCAAATATATGCTGAGATATTGAGACCCTAGTTTTGAGAATCATTTGGTGCATGAATTATTGCAGTAAAATATTATTCTATATGATCTAAAAGAATACGAATGAATAAGAAATCATACAAATTTATTTTTTTGAATTTGATTTATTATATTAAAATTTATATCAAAAATATGAAAATGATAAAAATTTATAATATCAGGAATAATTGTTTAAAAAAAATTAAGAAAAAATTAATCATAAAACATAAAAATGTTAAATTTACCAATATATTTAGAAATTTAAGGTAATAAAAAAATTTAGTTATATAAAACAATATGTTAAAATATGTGCCACATCAATTCACCGAACATTACTATTGTATCAACAAAAAATTACCTCATATATCAATATAAATATGATGAATAATGAATGAATGATAACTTACAAGATCTATTCAGATATAAAATTTCATCATGTCACATATATGGAATATGTCTCACATTAATTTTATAATCCATAATGTTTAGTTTTTTTAATCCTAAAAAATGAATTCGAACCCAAATCATACTTACCTAACATATATATTCATCTCACCCTTTACTAAAGAGAAATTAAATATGATGTTAATATCACATTTTTTAAAACACATATATCATCAAAGAGTTATGGAAATTCATATCCCTCCCCACAACGGGACATAAAAATTATTTCAATGACATGTGATTTTCATGGTGGTTTTGATGCTGAGATTTAGTAGGTAAAACAGTTTAATAATTAAAGGCTCAATATTCGAGGTTGAAAATTTAATTTAATGCATAAGATGATCCGAAATCATTTAACACTACATGGTGTAGTAGAAAAAAATTTGACATGGTCCATGAAACTTTTAATAAATTAAATGAAAAATATCATATTAAATAACTTTTTAGTAATTTTTTTAGTTTTCATTTTTAATTTTATTATTTTTTATTCAAATTATAAATGTGAAATGTATATAAATAGAAAAAAATTATTTTGAAAAAACTTCATTAAATTTATATTTGATTGTATGAATATAAAATATTTTATTTAATCTGAAAATTTCAATTTCCAGAATTTTTATATTTCTTAAATTTAGGTTTTTTAAGATCAAATGATATGAATAGGTTCAATTATATAAAACCCATTTTCATTATAATGTTTCTAAAATAATGATTAATGAAACCCTAGAATTAGACACTTTTTATTATTTAATTTTATATTAAATTTCAGTATTTATAATATATATATATATATAATTTTACTATATTTTGAGTCTAGATACATTATCAAATTATTTTATTAATGATAACAGATATCTCTCACAATTTTCATCATACATATTAGTCTTGATAAGAATATAACAAATAAAACATTTCCTCACAACCTGGAGAAATGGAAACATGAGAGTTGGTGAGCTCAAATACTAGGAACTAGTAGATATGAATAGCATCACTCAAATACCGAAATTGAGCATAAGATAATAATAAATATATTGGAATGTAATATGGTGAATAATTGAATAGAATGAAATATATATTAACATTTATAGACAATTATGAGTCCTTTGAAAAAATAAATTATATAACATAATATATCGGTGCTAAAGGAAATTGAAAAATGTGATGCCTGAAAAAATAAGAAACCATTATGAATAATAAAAGAATGTGTAATAAATAGGCATAATAAATAATATGATTTTGGATTTTCTATGACATTTATAATACCATAATATAATGTATCAAGTTTCACCATTGGAATCAAATATCATAAATAAAAATGAAATGTCACCTAAATACAATAGTATAACAAATAAAGCATTATTACCATCATAACATACTATATTAGATTATTAATTACTACCAATATCTCTTAGTATAGTGGATTATGAACTATTACCAGCACACCATAAAATTTCCATGATCAATTACACTTTCACATGTTGAATTATAGGGGAATAAGAGATTTACTGATTACAAAATGAGGGATTTTAAATATTTAGGCCACAATAACATTAAAATCAAGATATTATCATAACATATATTACAAATACAATGAATATGGTTTCATGAAAAAATTAATAATTCATCAAAAATAGGACATCTATATAATAATGGTGGATGGGTTTTTGGGGAATAACCCTAGTGAGTCACAAAAATCTATTAAGAAAGTGGATGTAAAAGAAAAACACATCTATAAAAGGAATTAAAAAAATTTTATTATATGGGAAAATATCATTTTAGTCATGATAAAATATTAAAATAAAAATTCCTAGAGTAAAATAAAAATAAATTTCATTAAAAATATGTAAAAATGTTAATGTAATTTTCAGGATGATGTATATGATGTTATGAAAATTTATTCATGTCGTATACATTATAAAGAAAATAGTATTTTAATCAATTTAAAAAAGTCATATGTGAGTTGTAAAATAAAAAATTGAAATAATCAATTTATCCACATTAAAAAAATATAAATGGTTGTATGAAATAATATTATAAATCATTTCCATATTGTATAAGACAACCGTAAAAGAATTTTATGAACATATAAATAGATGATAAAAATTATAGACCTGAAATTACAAATAATATTGGGTTTTGGTCAAAATGTTCACTAATTTTATTTTATTACAAATGATACTGAATTTTTTATAATAATTGAAGTAACAAAAAAAGAAAATTAAATGAAAATACATTTGGTTTTCGGGTTAAATACACAATAGATTCCTAAAATGGACACTGATCAAAAATAAACCTACTTAAAAGAATGATTATTATATAATATTGTACCAATAGTACCAACGTGATTTGTGTTGGAGTTGGTGGTCTAGAACCAACTACTTTGTACTTTATTCATTAAATAAAAGCCTTATCACATCTTGATTGTTCTTCTGCGTGACATGTCATGTGATAATGTCCTAAGAACAACTGTTGCATTAAAGGGTCGTAGCGGATCCCTGCTATGATGAGAACCCGGAAGTGCCATAACACTGTTCTTGAATGTATGTTCTATGGCCGGATGATATTATTTGAGGGAAACAAATAATACAGGTCATTAGGGGTGAGGACTCATAAAACTTTGAGGCACCTTCTCATGGTGTGCACCCTTGGTAATATCCAGGAGGATATTATGAGAACGAGACCCGCCAGTAGGAAATCCACATTTCATATTGTCATTGGATGTTCCTATCTATGGACGTGTGTATTGATCCTTAGACATTAAGATTATTATTAATGGGTTTTACAACTCGTGAACTTAGATGTATTGACTAAAACTGTGATGACACACTGTTCGCAGCGAGGTAGGATACGTTGGGTGCGTCACGAGTAATACCGCATTAATAGATAATGCGAGAAAGGATTTGTCTCTTCCGTTCCATAACGGAAGTAGATATCTCAGGCCCTTTGATGAAATTGAAATAGCCTAAATAAATCCATGGCCATGGTAAGGTATGGGCAAGTTCAATTCCAGGAAATCAAAGAAAGAATAATCAAGCACATGGGTTGATGACACTAGCATGCAACCCGCTTGATTGGAGATATCGTGACAAAGAGATTATATGACACGGTAAGCATTCGTAGGAGGTAACACGTCATTGCGGCGTTAACTTCTTTTTCTATGGGTGCCTTGGCGTGTTTCTAGACGCTAACCTTGGACTTTAGGCAGGCTCATCCTAATTCCACTAAGAAAGAGGCCTAGAGGGTCACACACTAAGTGTGTCCATGTATCTCAGTTAAATATTAATTTAACAAGTTAAATAAATATTATTCCTGAATGTGGTTTAATAATTATTTAAGGATCTCTGATCGCATTTATGTTGACACTAGTTATTCGAGAGAATATATTGTGGACGAAATAATATATTTATTAGAGATTAATTCAGTTAAATTTATTTAAGAAATAAATAGTCATTACTCAAGGTCTAATAAATGTGGTGGAGAAAAATGGAAAATAAAAGTACACGCCGTGTATTAATTATTACACGCCGTGTAGTTTTTCCAGTTGGGATTTTTAGGATTTAATATTGTTTTATTAAATGATATTTATTATAATCCGCGTGGGCGCATGTCAAGGAATTAATAATTCTACATGGGGGGTTTTCAATAAGAGTTAATGAAATAAATAAAACGCGTAACACGTTTATTTATTGTCATAACTCTATTAACCTCAAACATGATTATAAATACCCTCACAACCCCAACATTTTGGAGAGACATTGTTGTGAACAATGGATTTGGAAATACTCTCAAGCCAAGAGAGAATTCCCTTTCCACCAAGAACGCCCTCAAGTTACGAGAGAAAGATCCTCCACCGGATCAAGGCGGTCGAAGGCGGACATCACAAGCGAAGGTTCTTCCATGCTAGCACCCGGAGATCTCTTCGGCGACGTCCGGAGATACGTGACACACGTGTGGATCACCGCTAGAGGAAACCTACACTTGGATTCTACGACGCAACGACGGATCACCGAATCGTGACCGGACACATCAACGAAGAAATAATTCCAACGAGGTAATTCTTATGAATTAATTAAATTAATTATAATCAACATATGATGATACTCCTCAAGGGTTCCGGGACTCATCTTTTCTTTTCGTTCTTCGTTCTATTCCGAAGATTCGGCGTTTTATATCGTGACGGATCTCGGATTGAACATTGTTTAATGAAAAATTAAGTTGGGTAAACCCACCAATGCGCTTCCGCAGCACCCGGAACCTACAAGTGGTATCAAAGGGGTCATATCGTTGGTTATAATTATTTAGTTTTTCGTTGGTGATTCACGCATTTAATAATTTAGTTATTTCAATTCATGTTTAATCGTTCTGGAAATCTGAATCTCGAGATCTGCTCCTCCTCCCTCGTTTCTCGTTCACCTCACAGAAATGGTTTTTTTCTTTTAATTTTGATTAAAATAAAATAGAGGAACTCATCAAGAGGAGCCAAACGTTTCTGGACATATAACACCAAAATATACGGCGTGTATTCGAAAGTACACGCCATGTAGTCTAGGTTCAATGCATTGACTGATCCGCCAAATCAGGCCGTGTATTGGATTCTTTCTAAGAATTTAAGACACCGTGTATTGACCAGAAACAGGTGGCACACGGTTTCCGGAATACACGCCGTGTGGTCCAATGAACACGGCGTGTAGTCCCTTCGGGTTTGGGTTGGGTCGTGTACTCCGTACACGGCCTGCCCGACTTGAAACCGTGTAACGCGGAAACTACAAGGCGTGTGTCCCACTGTAGATGCCGTGTACTCCGAAAATTTCTGAAGTACATTAACACGCCTTATCCCCGGGCATGTACTTCGGATGGACGGTGAAGAAAAAGTACACGTCGTGTAGTCGGAACTACACGCCATGTACTCACCCAAATTACGTAGATTTATTAAAATTTATTATTATATTATACAAACCCTTGAGACGTGTACCATGGTGCAGGCGTAATGCTGAGGCACAACACGTGATAGGTGTTTTATATATGTGTGTTTAATTTAACATCTGCGTAATAAATGGGAATTCACCGGATTGACTCCAAGGTACAAGTTACGTACAAGGATAATTTTAAATGAATTTATTTGTTTAAAATTATGATGGATGAGAATATCAAGGAAATTCAGAAAAAGGGATTTAAGATAAAAGGATTGATTAATTAATGATAATTAATTGATTCGAGCGTGATTTATCTTAAACAAGAAAGATTAAAGAATTGAATGCTAGTTTTATTTATGCATAAATATCGTTGCATGTATGGATGATCATGAGATAGACCGAGACCTTTGTATGTGAATGGTTTCTTTTAATTTATTTATTTAAATTAAATTTGTTGGCCTGCGAGCCATCTCCTCATTAATATGCAGGGCCTGCGTGCCCAAGAATTCTTTTATGTAAAAACCCCCTTTTACCCCTCACCTGTATGTGAGATAAATTCATATGTAATAGATGGAGCTCCCAAGCCAGTGGAGGTGGCTCAAGTCAGGAGCCAAGGTGAAACCAATCCAAGGAGATACAAAGGTGGACAGGTGGAAAGCTGTAAACACGAACCCGAAAGGTTCAAGGTGTTTCTCCCCTAGGTCTTGGGTTAGTTTATCAACCGCTAGATAAACTAACCAATAGAAAAGCTCATGATCATACCATTTATTTTATTTCTTTCAGTTGCATGGTTTATTTATTGTGGGTGTGTTGTCACGATCACACAATTAATGAATTAAACGAGCATGCAAGATGAAACTAAAATAAAACTGGCTTATACGTAAATATTATCTTAGACATGGTTAATCACTTAAGTATATCCCACTTAATATTAACATGCATGTAATCAAAGAAAATAAAATTGCAATTTACGTATAAGGATAAAATCCCTCAAAAAAAATATTAAGTCGGCATAGCCTTCCATAATATTGGTTAGAATCGAACCATAGTTCAAAGTGCTTGACCAACCCTAGTTGGGGTGCTTTCAATTTTTGGGGAATTCTAATTCAGGGTTTTGGGTTGACTTGACTTGGTTCGCATCAAGGGTTGACTGCCACAGTAGGACTTGGTGTGACCAAGAGGCAAAGGATGAGGAAATCCAAAAGGATTTCAGGATTGGGGTGTCCACTCAGCGAATCAAGGAGCTGCGAGTTAATGCAGTTGGCATTTGGAATGCCTACCTAAAACCCTTCAAGTTTCATGACCAACCCTAGTTGGGGTAATGTGAAGGACAATACGGATCCTTGCCACTAGAATATTCATGCAATAGAATATTCCGAAGTCGATAGTGAGGGCTATTGGATTTTGATAAAATAGTGGGAGACTAATAATTATTAATTAATTTATTTGTCTCAAAATTTTGTAATCAAGTCCTAAATATTTGCTCATATTAATTTGTAGAAATGGAAAGAAAATGACTTCAAACATATCATTTCGCACCATACTCGAAAAAGAAAACCTTCTCACCGGCACCAATTTCCAAGAGTGGAAGAGGCGTTTACGCGTCCTCCTTCACCACGAATGGAAATTATATGTACTGGAATATCCTATTCCAGTTGCACCTAGGAAAGAGGATAGTGATGAGGAATAATCTCTCTACATGAAACAAATGGATGACGCCATATATGTCCAGTGTTTCATGCTATCATCCATGTCTAATTAGCTCTTGATGCAACATGAAAACATGGATGCGTATAGCATGATGTCTCACCTTAAAGATCTCTACCAAGAGAAGGCGAGACAGGAGATGTATGAGATCTCCAATGCTTTGTATAACACAAATCTTGGAGAGTCTGCGCCAGCTGGCCCTCATGTAGTCAAGCTTATTGGCTACATTGAACGCCTGGACATCTTAGGGATTAAATTCCCGGATGAGTTGCGTACAGATCTCATCCTATCATCACTGCCCAAGACCTTCTCTAGCTTCATTGTCAACTATAACATAAGCGGCAATGAGAAGAGTCTATCGGAGCTTCTGACCTTGATTCGCCAGGTAGATAAGGACATGGGGCGTGACAAACCCGCGGTCCTTATGCTGAACAAGAAAAGGAAGGAAAAGGAAAAGGTGCCAAAGACTTATAAACGGTATGAACCCCTGAGCACCGTCCCTCCAAGATGGGGAAGATCCAGAGGCAGGGAAAGGAATGGGAGGCAGTGTGTTTTGAATGTGGCAAGCAGGGCCACTGGAAGAGGACCTGCACCCAGAACCGTGGGGATGCTAAAGGTGCGTTTGTTATCGAGTGCAATCTTTCTATTTCTACACATTGGGTATTAGATACAGCTTGTGGGGCTCACATCTGTATTCAAATGCAGGAACCAAGTAGATTTATAAATATCGCCAAAGGAGAGGTGGATCTTCGAGCTGCCGTTGGCGCAAGGCTGGCTGCGTTGGCTATTGGCGACTATCACCTCTCATTGCCAACTTGCATGATTTTGGTTTTACAAAACTGTTATTTTGTGCCTAGTGTTACCAAGAACATAATTTTTGTATCTTGTTTGGATATGGATGGATTTATTTTCATGTTTGGAAATAAGGGTTGTATCTTTTATAAGAACAACGTATGTTATGGTATGGCACATTTGAATAATGGTTTGTATGTATTAAATTAAGAAAACCAAGTTTTGGCAATCGATAACGAAACAAACTCACATGACTCATACATCACCCAGTTATGGCATCACCGCCTTGGTCATGTGAACGAGAAGCGCTTGACAAAGCTCTGCCAAGATGGCTATTTAGACTCTACTGAGCTAAAACCACTTGATAGATGTCACACTTGTTTACAAGGGAAAATGACCAAGCCGCCTTTTGGTGGACAAGGTGAAAGGGCCACAAAGCTTCTAGGATTGGTACACACAGATGTGTGTGGACCATTTCCAGTAGAAGCTAGAGGTGGATATTCTTAGTTTATTACTTTTACTGATGATTTGAGTAGATATGGCTATGTCTACTTAATAAGGTATAAGTCAGAGTCCTTAGAGAAATTTAAGGAATTCACGAATGAAGTAGAGAATAAACTTGGTAAGAAGATAAAGAAGCTTCGATCAGATCGAGGTGGAGAATATCTGAACCAAGAGTTCATCGATCTTCTACGAGAGTCTGGGATTCTATCTCAGCTCACTCCTCCTTATACACCACAGTGTAATGGTGTTAGTGAAAGGAGGAACCGAACCTTGTTGGACATGGTGAGGTCGATGATGAGTCATGCAGATCTTCCATTATCCTTTTGGGGATATGAATTACAAACTACAGCATACACATTAAACCGAGTACCAACTAAGGCGGAAAATGGAATTCCATCCTAGTTATGGAATGGAAGGAAACCCACTTTGTTGCACACACGTCATTGGGGATGTGAGGCGTTTTTTAAGGCCTTCTCAGGAAACAAACTATCACCCCGGGGCAAGAAGTGTATCTTTATAGGATATCCCAAGAAAATGAAAGGATATTACCTATATAACCCCCAAGACAAGAAAGTGACTGTCGCCAGACAAGCCGTCTTTCTTGAGAGGGAGCACATCCTCAAGAAGGATAGTGGGAGCAAGATTGACTTCGACGAAGTTGATGCTCAAGATAAACAGGAGTTGGTACAAGAACAAGTTCCACAGGTCCCTGTAGAAGAGGTTCCAGAAACACAAGTACTACGTAGGAGCTCAAGAGAGGTAAGGGAACCAGAGAGATTTGGTTTCCTAGTCACCAAGGATGGTGAATCATTATTATTGGACAATGATGAAACTCTCCCCTACAATGAATCAGTAGAAAGCTCAGAAGCTGCAAGATGGCTAGAAGCTATGAATTCTGAGATGGATTCCATGTATCAGAACCAAGTTTGGGTTCTGGTCGATGAGCCAGTTGATGTAAAGCCTGTTGGATGCAAATGGGTATTGAAAAGAAAGATGGACATGGAAGGTCAAGTTAGCACTTATAAAGAAAGGCTAGTGGCTAAAGGATTCAGACAGCATCAAGGAATTGACAATGATGAAACCTTCTCGCCAGTTGCCATGTTTAAATCCATAAGAATAATACTTGCCATAGCAGCTTACCATGACTACGATATTTGGCAGATGGATGTCAAAAAAACATTCCTTAATGGGAACCTTCAAGAAGATGTCTATATGACACAACTAGAAGGGTTTGTGACACCAGGTGAAGCCAAACGGGTTGGCAAGTTGCAGAAATCCATTTATGGATTAAAGCAAGCATCCAGGTCATGGAACATTCGATTTGATGAATCCATAATGGAATTTGGTTTCATTAAGAACAAATGTGAGCCATGTGTTTATAAGAAGTTTAATGGGAATGCGGTCGTCATCCTAGTGGTATATGTTGAGGACATATTGCTTATTGGAAACGACGTACCAGCCTTACAGTCAGTTATGGACTGGTTGAACAAGTGTTTCTCCATGAAGGACATAAAAGAAGCAGCCTACATTCTAGGGATCAAGATCATTCGTGATAGATCCAAGAGGCTGCTTGGACTAAGTCAGGGTACATACATTGACCAGATACAAAAGAGATTTAGTATGGAAAAATCCAAGAGGGGATTGGTTCCAGTGTCACATGGCTTACATCTTTCTAAGAAAATGTGTCCCCAGACACAACAAGAGAAATATAGGATGAGCATGATCCCATACGATTCGGCTATAGGATCCATCATGTATGCCATGTTATGTACCAGGCTTGATGTTGCCTATGTACTGAGCATGGTAGGAAGATATCAAGCAGATCCAGGATAACAGCATTGGACTACTGTTAAGACTATCCTTAAGTATCTGAGAAGAACTAAGGATATGTTCATAGTGTATGGAAGAGACGTGGAGCTTGTCATCAGAGGGTATGCTGATGCTAGTTTTCAAACAGATCAGAATGATCTGAAGTCGCAATATGGATATGTTTTCTGTCTCAATGGAGGAGCTGTGAGCTGGAAGAGTTCAAAGCAGCAAGTTGTCGCCGATTCTACAGAAGAGTCCGAGTATATAGCGGCTTCTGATGCAGCCAAAGAAGCCGTTTGGATTCGGAACTTTGTCTAGGAACTTGATGTGGTGCCTAGTAGTAAAGATCCCACTACATTGTATTGTGATAATACTGCAGCGGTGGCCCTTGCAAAAGAACCAAGGTCACATCAACGGACAAAGCACATACTCTATAAGTATCACATCTTGAGGGATTTCTATCAAAGGGGTGATGTTGTAGTGAGCAGAGTGTCCACGGAAGAGAACGTGGCGGACCCCATGACTAAAGGCCTATCTTAGCAGAAGCATGAATATCATGTGAGAGCAAGCGGGTTAAAGGTTTTTATCAGTTGGCTCTAGTCCAAGTGGGGGTCTGTTGGAGTTGGTGGTCTAGAACCAACTACTTTGTACTTTATTCATTAAATAAAAGCCTTATAAAATCTTGATTGTTCTTCTACGTGACATGTCATGTGATAATGTCCTAAGAATAGCTATTGCATTAAACGGTCGTAGCGGATCCCTGCTATGATGAGAACCCGGAAGTTCCATAACACTGTTCTTGAATGTATGTTCTATGGCCAGATGATATTATTTGAGGGACACAAATAATATAGTTCATTAGGGCTGAGGACTCCTAAAACTTTGAGGCACCTTCTCATGGTGTGCACCCTTGGTAATATCCAGGAGGATATTATGAGAACGAGACCCGCCAGTAGGAAATCCACATTTCATAGTGTCATTAGATGTTCCTATCTATGGATGTGTGTATTGATTCTTAGACTTTAAGATTATTATTAATGGGTATTACAACACACGCACTTAGATGTATTGACGAAAACTATGACGACACACTGTTCGCAGTGAGGTAGGATACGTTGGGTGCGTCACGAGTAATACCGCATTAATAGAAATTGCGAGAAAGGATTTGTCCCTTCCGTTCCATAACAGAAGTAGATATCTCAGGCCTTTTGATGAAACTGATATAGCCTAAATAAATCCATGGACATGGTAAGGTATGGGCAAGTTCAATTACGGGAAGTCAAAGAAAGAATAATCAAGCACATGGGTTGATGGCACTAGCATGCAACCCGCTTGATTGGAGATATTGTGACAAAGAGATTATATTACACGGTAAGCGTTTGTAGGAGGTAACACGTCATTACGGCGTTAACTTCTTTCTCTATGAGTGCCTTGGTGTGTTTCTAGACGCAAACCTTGGACTTTAGGCAGGCTCAGCCTAATGCCACTAAGAAAGAGGCCTAGAGGGTCACTCACTAAGTGTGTCCATGTATCTCAGTTAAATATTAATTTAACAAGTTAAATAAATATTATTCCCGAATGTGGTTTAATAATTATTTAAGGATGTCTGATCGCATTTATTTTGACACTAGTTATTCAAGAGAATATATTGTGGACGAAATAATATATTTATTAGCGAGTAATGCTGTTAAATTTATTTAAGAAATAAATAGTCATTACTCAAGGTTTAATAAATGTGGTGGAGAAAAATGGAAAATAAAAGTACACGCCGTGTATTAATTTTTACACGCCGTGTAGTTTTTCCAGTTGGGATTTTGAGGATTTAATATTGTTTTATTAAATGATATTTATTATAATCAGCGTGGGTGCATGTCAAGGAATTAATAATTCGACATGGGGGGTTTTCAATAATAGTTAATGAAATAAATAAAACGCGTAACGCGTTTATTTATTGTCATAACTCTATTAACCTAAAACATGATTATAAATATCCTCACAACACCATCATTTTGGAGAGCCATTGTTGTGCACAACGGATTTAGAAATACTCTCAAGACAAGAGAGAATTCCCTTTCCACCAAGAACCCCTTCAAGTTACGAGAGCAAGATCCTCCACCGGATCAAGGCGGTCGAAGGCGGACATCGCACGCGAAGGTTCTTCTGCGCTAGCACCCTAAGATCTCTTCGGCGACGTCCGGAGATACGTGAAACACGTGTGGATCACCGCTAGAGGAATCCTACACTTGGATTCTACGACTCAACAACGGATCACCGAATCGTGACCGGACACATCAACGAAGAAATAATTCTAATGAGGTAATTCTTATGAATTAATTAAATTAATTATAATCAACATATGATGATCCTCCTCAAGGGTTCTGAGACTCATCTTTTCTTTTCGTTCTTCGTTCTATTCCGAAGATTCGGCGTTTTATGTCATGACGGATCTCGGATTGAACATTGTTTAACGAAAAATTAAGTTGGGTAAACCCACCAACGCGCTTTCGCTGCGCCCGGAACCTACAATTTGTACATGGTATAACATCTTGTATAATGAAATTAGATTTATTATAAAACTCCATCAGAACCAAATTCATAAAAATCCAACAATAATTGTTTTCATAATTTCCAATCACCCATTAGTAAATAATTAACCACTAAAAACATTTTGGCTATTACCTATTTCATTTTTGATGGATGTTTTAATTTCTAAATCCCATCACTTTCACCATGGTACTTTTTTTAGAATATCCAATTATATAATAATTTTATAAATATATTATTTTTTTATTATATACCATTATATAAAAGGACATTTAACATGGTTATTATAAATAAAATTCACCACCTTGTAGATGTGATAGTCCAGACGTATGCACATGTGGTTCTCTCCCTTTTATATGGGTGAAATGAATGTAAAGTAAAAAAATAATATACCATTAACAAATTTATTTTTTAATAAATATCATAATATTATTCTATAAAATCAATATAATTAGAAAATTGAGGCACCGATGGAAACTTAAACACATCGCTTTGTTGAGTTGGCATTATAAACAAAGGAATGAGAAATAAATCCATTATCAATAAGATAAAAATGAGTTTGAATATGGTCGTACAATTTATTTAAATAATTAAGTACAAAAATGATACTTATATAAATATTTTGAGGTGTATGTATAAGATATCGATAGGTTTAGGGAGAATAAAACATAAAAAATAACAGTATGAAGATATGAATCATCATTGGATAGTATCCTCAGAAAAATTAAGGCTTTATGGATTGTTCTCTTATAGAGAAAAAAATTATTAATTGATGTGTATTAATTTCTAATATATATTTACTAACTATTTTTATATTCTATTATTCCCAATGTGTGTGAAAATGTGAGAGGTGGAGGTAGAATTTAATAAGTGGAGGAGTGGTTCCATTCTAAATAATTAATTTTTCAAAATATTATAATGTCATTATCTTATGAATGTTTCAAAAGATGGATATTTTCAATATATATGATATTTTATGCTCTAAATCCATTCCTAAAATTATTATTTAGAAAATTATTAATCTTCACTGTCATTTTTTATGATTTTAACTCATCGATAACTATTTTAACCCTTACCATTGTGAAAAAGTATTTCCACAGTAGAAATTAATTACGGATAAAAATTATTCTGAACTTATTGAGCACTATTGATTATTCATATTCTTGATATATAATCAATTTTTCTAAATTTAGTTCCCAGATGTGTAATATATGATTTTAGATGTCCTTGGAAGGGACTGTAAAACCAATAATTAGTGAAAATATATTTTTATAACAATAATGGTATTAATTTGCATCCCTGAATACTAAAAATAATTGTAAGAATTTAAATTTATTATATATAAATTTAATTTTTATCCTTTAAGAAGATGAGGTAATTTAATTTATAATCATAAAAAAATATTTATTAATAAAAATAATTTTCTTAAAATTATATCCTTTTTACCATAAAATGATTTTATGAAAATTTCATAACATTTGATAATCAATATATGAATGCTCACTGATTTATTACATGTGAAATAATACTTTACAATATTTATAAAACATTAAATTTAAAAATTTAACTTTTAAATAATACTTATATAAGAAAAAAATGTTTTGTAATAGAGAATGTCTTATCCAACAATGAATATACTAACACTCATTATCACTACTAAGCTAATAGATGAATATAATTACGTGATTTTATTACTACAATTTAATAAATTTAAATTAATTACCTAATTTTATATCTCAGTTTTTATTTTTAATAATTCATTATTCACTTATGATTAATTTTATTTGTATCACATTCTATCGAAAAATACCTATTTTTTACCAAGAAATATATTCAAAAATAAAATTTTTTTATATTATGCACCCTTAATAGAATTTATCCTTAAAATTTATATTATCCTAATAAATATAATTGATGATAGATTTTAATATTTATATCCTCATGTTCCTCCATAACTTCAAAAAATTTATGTCCTCACCAAAAAACATGTTCCATTTAGTTGGACTTATTTTAATTTAAATTATCTTTTAGATAAAAAATATCCACAATTATTATTTATAAGAGTTATAACTCTCCAACTGTACAACCTTTATGATTATAACATGTGAAGGATTTGTTATATAATTCCTCAAAATAGGTAGTTGAAGAATCTGTGATCTTGGTAAGGGTTCTCTAGAAGTTACATTTGATAATCTATCATGTTGATAAATTCAATAATATTATATCTAATTACATATTTTGGTCTCAAAATCACCTTCATTTAGAATATAATAACCATATTCCAATGATATATTAATTATAGATCATTGTCACCCAGATCAAACTCTTTATATCATAGTTGATTATTATTATAACATTTATTTCATCATTATGATTATCCAATGTGTTTTTAAATGAATATAACATTCTATATGATATTAGTATAAATATCATGTCCAAATATATTAGGTTATGCAATATCGTCTTAGCATGATGGAGTTATATATATTTTCATATAGGTTTTTATAAGGATATAGTGAAATTCTAGAGTGAATAATGTTGTTATAGGAAATAAAACTACAAAATTATGATAACCACAAAAATATTTAAAATTAAAAGAAAAAGATACCATTAAAACTTTTATGTTTTGAATATTTCTTTAATATAGACCATATATCAGTGGATGGCATGCAATTTTGAAGCTAAACAATATATTCAATTACTACAACATACTTATTCAAAATAATGAGACAAACCACATGTCTTTTTGAAATATAAATTGAATTGGTAATCATGGAAAAAATTTCATGTAATTGATATATTTCTTGATATGTTTTTTAGTTAAGAAATAATATCTGAATGAAATTAAATAACAAACATCAAAATGTTTTCAAATAAATCAAAAAATAGCATTATGGGATTTTTATATTCTGTATAGGAATATGATGAAATATATGTAGATGTTTCTGATTTCCATATAGGTATATGTGCTGGTTTCATCATCACCTTAGAGTTATGATGTTAGGCCATGACATACTGAGATACTACGAGTCAACATAAAAAATATTCAGTATCCACTATTATCCTGTCATAATATTTTTTATTTATGATATTTCTACACACCATTGTTATACCTGGATAAATAGTGGTTGTTGATTGATGTAATTATTTAAACATTTCATTCTTAAACTCTGGTTTTTATGAGACATTTCTCATTTAGTGAGCCTTAAAATTCTATCACAATTAGTATTGAATTTAGAAAAATTTCATTACTTATTTGTGAATATAATTACACATTTTGTGTATATTTTATAATAACATTAATGGATAGTTAAAAATGTATATAATGAAGAAAATATATTTCCCCTTTCATTATAATTTCCATGATCATCCTCTGAAATTTGATTTGTATTAGTTCTACTCTAGTTCTCATTATGGAAGAACATATATTTTCTATTCAACTCAGAGTATCAATTACCTTGTTCAACTTCCCACTGTGGTAATTTAATCAACAATGATGATAGTTAATCATTTCCAAATGCCTTCATTGAAACTTATTCAATTATATCAATATAAATATTTATATAATGTTTTTATAATCTTTATACAAATCAATCCATTCAACATAATTATAATAATTCTTTATTTTAAATTGATATATTACCTCTAATAAATCGATATTCAAGTGCAGATTAATTTTTCCCATAAATCATCAATTGATGCTTTTTCCTAAACTACCACCCCATAAATATACCTTACAACACATCCAATTTAATTATTCGATATATTATTATGAATATAAAACATTTCTTTCTTATAGTGTATTCTGGGTATAAATAGACTGAGAAATATTTTCTTCAAATCATTTAAATTATCTTTTCATAGATAAATATACAAGAAGTTGACTTTTTTCCAAATCAACATGGTTCATTGATTTAAGTGTTTTGAAAAATTACTATAAAATAACATGTAGTATTATGATAACATGTAAAACACCAATGATTAGACAATGTAGATTTTATGGGTTGTTCCCAATCACTTCCATCATTAAAGGACCCGCTGATATACCTTCTCATGTAATTAAATAACATATAAATTATTTAATATACAATATTATTTTATTATAGACAAGTTTTGAATAATAACAATCATTATTCAAGGACTTCACAAAATCATAAAATTTTATTTATGTCATTAATTTAAATTTGAAAAATATATGAATATCATTCAAATATCATAATAATGATTTTTGAAGATATTCTTTAAAGACTATATTTGTTACATCCAATAATATATTTGAGTTTTTAGTATATCAAAATGATACTTGTATAAAGTCATTCTATAGAAAATAGACATGGATGTAATTATTGTAATTTTATTCTCTTTTAGACTAAATTAATTTCATATAGAATAAATATAAATCTTATAAATGAATAGATATCTAAATTATTAACCAAAAAATTCATCAATATAGTATATAAGATAATTGTTATTTGTTTTATTCATGCTAGAATATTGATACTCAATGTAGAGTCACAATAAAGCGTCCTCTATTTTAATGATAAAATATATAAAATATATGGTGAAGAACTTGTGTTTATTGATCACTTATCATGATAGTACAAGAGTTGATTCTTCAATTATAAAAGCTCAATTGGGTCTATTCGAATACAATTCTATGAAATAATCACATCAAAATTTATGATTATATTTAAAAAATTATTATTTAATGGAATTATAATAAAAGAAACTAGAAAACACATTGTAATATTCTTAACCAATTTCAATATCCTTAAAATTGAATTTGTATTCAAAAAATTTGAGATAAATATCCTTAATGTTAAGGAAGTAAGACACATATAACTAGTGTAATATATATTGGATGTTCTTTTCCATCCTCATACTTTTGGATTATCACATGATGATTTAGAATATGAAACATTACAAACCTTATATATAAATTAATATTTTATTTATATAGAGGGAGATAATCCCTTTCCGAATCCATATAAAATTCAACTCTACGAAAAATAATATTATTGGAAAGAATATTCCAACAATGATCAATCAATGTGGTGTTATATATATTAGATGTAATAATCATAAAATTATGAGTTTTCACATATATATCCATATTTAATTATTGAGGTGTTATCAAAATAACATTATTAAATTATCTAGATATTTATGATTTTTTAAAAATATAGTTAAATAAATAAGTTTTAATTCTAGGGTGGATAATCAGTTTACCTTTGACCCTTTCATTTTTTTGACACAAATGAGTTGATCTGATTGTATATGAATTCCGTTTTGCATTTATATTATGAGTATATTCAGGGTTATTATCCTCATTTCCCCATTTATTATTGAATTGATTCATATAATGAAAGTCCCCTATAATATAAAATAATGGATTTTATTAATTGTATAATTCTTATGCTTTTTATATAATTATTTAGTAATGACATGCTTGATGTCCATATCTCTAATAGATAAATAACCTTCCTTCCCCACTATTAAATTTCCAAATGATATTATTTCTTATAATATAAAATATAGATAAATGAATTTTCATCAATTCATCATATCCCTGATATTATTTCCATTGAAACAATATTATCAATTTTTTCACCAAACACAAGAGAATATAAATTGTTCTTATCTTCACGTTCAACCATTTGAAATCACTATAAAATTTCAAACTAGTTACTAAATTATCTTATGTATAATGTATTCAATGTCACAATTTTAAGCCACAAACTAAATGGTATATTCTTCTTTCATTATAGTTGATAAACCAATAATAATTCCTATAATTGATTTTTCAAATTTTTTTGGTATAATAGAATCATCATAATTTTTCAACTTATATATAATTTCAGTTCCATATTAGTATGTAGAGGAAATCCAAAAATAATTCTCGGGAAATTCCCACTTAAACTACCCCCATTCGACGGGGTTGAAATTTTTATCTAGAATTATAAAATTAATGAGAGTTCACCATTAATCATCTTTATCTTCCATAAAATGGTTGACTAAAACAACCTTCTCATCATCTATGAATTGGATAATGTTGAAAATATTTTATAGTTCATTATTCCATTCTTATAAAATTATTTTATTAGGGGAATCCAAAAAATTAAGGTGGAAATTGCAATAGAAAAGCTCGATAGCATGTTATGCATTCCATGGTGCATTCATAATCACATTTGGGTTCATTATTTTAAATTTTACCTAATATGTTAAAGAAATAATTTCAATGTGGTGTTTTATTCTATCTCCCATTACATTTCATTTCACGTGATGGTAGTCAACTCATTTCTCATTACATTCTTCTCTAACATGATGTAAACTAGTTCCATCTATTTTAAAAAACATAAATAGATAACATATATATATTAGAAAATAATTAGAGTAAGAAATAATATAGTAAGGGAATTAATAATGAGATGTCAAAAATTATGACATCGTCCCTTCATCATATAACGATTAATATTCATCCAATATAATTTTTGTTCAAAAATTTGACACAGTAGCTTCTATCTTCCTAATACACATATAATCATATATTATAATACATAAAAAATTGTCTGCTACCAACTTTTGAGATCTAGGAATTACAATAAAATTAAATTATTTCTGGTATCTTTTCAATACATAAATAAAAAAATTATTTTTCATGATCTATAAAAAATTAGTGTATTTTGAGACATTATATAAAATAAAAATATTTCATAAAATATCATTAGAACGAGCCAAAATTTTCATCTCACATATTTACCATAGATGAAATATCATACATAAAACCATTCTTAGTAACCTTGGAAAATGAAATTACCAAAATATGTGATCATGAATTCTTAGTTGTGTTAGAGGTGGATAATATCACATAAATATCATAATAGATCATATATTGATAATAAAGGTACGATAATATAATCACCTTCATAACATAATATAATAATTGAATTAATAATAACTATCAAAAATAACGATTAATCACATATAAAAACATCATAACATGAAACATATGTATCGAATTGAACCATTATCAAGATCTTTAAAAAACATAGTGTAACAATTTAGCGTAACATTTTTATTTCAAACAAATATAACTATAAAAAATCATAACAATATAGATCAGGAATCGCAAACATAAACCTATAAAATAATGGATCATAAAGCGTCTCAAGAATCACAAAACATAATTGAACATGTAACATCAACATAATCCAATTATATAATGGATAAGGTATTATTAACATCATCCCATAGTATATTGGTGCAGAGAATACTATCAGTATCCCATAGCTTTGTGGACCACATCATATTACTTGAAAACC
This sequence comes from Viscum album, assembly GCA_963277665.1. Classification (NCBI taxonomy): domain Eukaryota; kingdom Viridiplantae; phylum Streptophyta; class Magnoliopsida; order Santalales; family Viscaceae; genus Viscum; species Viscum album. The sequence continues at coordinate 2,106,780,868 of OY728156.1, read as the reverse complement.
GTAGTAACTTCATAAGATCTAACACATTCACCTAATGCATTTCTAGGATATAAAAAAAGCAATCATCAATGAATGATAATCCCTAAATATGATACCCATATAAATATATCATTCACGTTTCTATCATCAATAATTTATCTCATGGAAAGAAACTGATCTCATGGTAAAATTAATAATTCACTATCAATATCCATCTATTGTAAGAAGTAGGATGATATCATTTGAGAATTTCAATTTTTAAACATTAATTACCTTAATTATTTTTTTTATAAATGAACATTACTTTTATAATATATATTGAACTACACATTTCAAAAAAGAAAAATAGCATTTTATTTGGGTTACTTTTGAATAAATAGTTCCCAAATTAATGTGAATTTGATTTTAACTTAACAAAAATGATATTTTTAAACAATTTTTTTAATGGAGAAATGATAGAATAGTAGGAAATACAATTCCTGACATATAGAATAAAAATAAATCATTCATTGGACATTTTTTCTAAAAGAGAAAAATTATTTCTATTGAAAAAATAGATTTATTAGACTAACTTATTTATAAAAAATATAAATTTTTTCATGAAGTACCATTATGATATATAGATTTATAAGTAAAACATAAAAAAATCAATCTTTTAATACATGATGTGTAAATAAAATCCCAACCTAAAAGGATAAATATCATTTCATTTTCTAAAAAAATGATTTCACATTTTTAGTAGTAGATATTATTTTTTTAAAATAATAATAGTTCAATTAAATAAAAATGGATAAAAAATAGATGATTTTTTATCGTCAAATAGGATATAATTTTAGATAATTGATATTTAATCATAATGAAATTGTGACATAATCCCTTACTTCTTGTCTTGAAATGTTTCAAACACAAGAAAAACTCTTATATAATAAAATAATAATAATCAAAAAAATGTATATAAACTACATTAATTATATTATTAACTTAATTTACTCATATATAATTCCAAATAACTTATTTATTAATAATTTTCATCTAAAATAATTATTTTGAGTGTTAAATATTTCAATTTTCAAATATGTTTTTGTTTGGTGGTTAGTTTCATTACACATTAAACATGGTTACATTACCACACAATGTTAATTATTTATTTAAAATAATATATTTTTTACCATATACTAATTTATAAATATCCATGTCAGGAGGTGATAAATAAAGAATTATATCACTTCATGGATGTTGTAATCCAAATATATAAATGGGTGATGATATTATTATTCAATTAAAGGATATAAATGTAGGTAAATAATGATTTTAATTAAATAAATCATAATTAAATCATAAATTACATCTATATTCATTAAATCCAACAATTTAACCAGCCATGTGAGCCAGTTAGAAAAATTTTAACACATCCTTTCATTAGGACATTAATTTTCATGTACACATGAGAAACACATGCATTTTAAAATATAAGGAAACAATATTGAAAATAGTTATAAAAAATAATTTCAAAATGTTAAATATATTGATTTAATTATGTTTTTTGGGATGAAAAATACATAGATGGGATTTATAAAAAAAATTATGGAATTGGATCAGTAAGAATATATAATTATTCATTGGGTAAAGTCCTCAAATAATTCATTGTAAATATCTATATATTCATCCTTTAGGAAGACTGAAACCTCAAGTTCATTTGAATCATATTGGGGAATATTTTATAATATGTATTCGTCAAGCCATAACTTTCATTGTGTGAGATGTTGTCATTAGAGTTGGTCCATTTTTGGTGATGGGGAATAATGAAATGTTAAATAATTAATGTCTTGAAATAATAAAAATTGATCATCATATAGATGTCGAACTCAATTTCCATTTATTTTATGATAGTATATGTTCATATATATATACATATAATAAATCTTATTTAGATGTTTTTAGTGGAAATTAAATCATTATTTCATATTTTAACCTCATAATTAACGATGATAAACTTTATCATGGTGACAATATATTTTCATTGGTAATTTATCATCAAGGATAAAAAAAATATACAATAATGTTTTAAAAAATAATTTTTATAATTCCAAATACTAAATCCAATTTTCAAAATTCTTTTAATAATAATTTATGAAATTAAATCTAATATCTGACAACCGAACACCTCAAAACTTTTTTAAAAAAAAAGCTCTATTTAAATGATTATACTGTATTAGTCAAATTTCTTTCATAGAAGGACCCATTATATTAACAGTATTTTTTTATAATCACATTTCATTAAAATCAATCATTAATATTTATTTAATTATTTTATTAATATAAAAAACATTTCACACCTAAAACAATTTTATGAAAAATATCTCTATTTACAAGATATTTATTTTTTAATCAGTTTTATCCAAATTATTATAATTTTATGAATGATCCCATATTTAGTAAAATTATTAAAACATAAATAAAAATATGATTAATTCTCAAAATAATTTAATGTAAATTTTAAAAAAAAATTAATAACCTAAAAAATGTTCGTAATAAATTTTTTTATTTATCCTTGATTTAATAGTATAACATTCATATATTTTATAAAATATATCAGCAATTTTATTAACTAATACATGTAATATAATTATATTAAAATATTCCACACATACTAAAATGGATTTAAATGTTTATTTTTTATAAGAAATTTCTTCTAAATTATAGATTTTAATGAAACAATTATAATTAAACATATCAAATTTTTTAAAGGAAATATATTAAAAAATAATGGGTTGAATAAATAACAAAATTTAGTTACCTAATAATTAGATCCATCCAAACTAAGAAAAATAAATGGACCTTCCCCCCACATGAACGCATTATTTTTTCATGAAAAAATATTTAGTTTGATAGAAGGACAATAAAACACTCATATAAGGTAAGTTATTCAAAAAATCCCTTTTATGGATTATATTGGATAAACCATGGTATATGTAATAATTGGTCTTATCTTGAAATTACGGGCTACCATATAAATACATCAATAATATAAAAATATTATGAAAATCAAAAAATTTAATGACAAAAATAATAAATTTTTTCACTTAAAGATGATTTCTTTATCAAAAAAGATAGTTTATTTTGAATAATATGTCAAAATGGGTTTAGATTACCATAAAATAATGGTATTTTTTTATTATTGTTTCATTATAATGGTTTTAAAAAATCATTTAGAATCATAAAATTTATTTAAAATATAGTTAATGTTGAAGAAGTCATGAAAAAATCATTTAAAATTGATTCATTAAGAAATAAAGAAAACTCTCCCAAAATAATCTAATTGGGGATTATGATAAATATTTTAATTATATCTCAATAAACCAAAATCTAAATAAAAAATCACAAAAAAATTCAAATTAGTTTAATAGTTCCCACCTAAAAAATTATTTGTGCTTCATTTCATCAAAAAAGATTAAAATGATAAAGGTATAAAAACCATTGAGTATTAGAGACACAACATGAGTTTTTTATATTGTGGTATCTTTGAAAAAATCTCTTAACTACACCTATTTAAAACTATAATAAGTCAAGAATTAAAATATAAAAACATTAATGTAAATGTAATAAATAAAAATAGAGATAAAGGGGTGGGAAGAGGGATAAATCATGTTTTAGATCCCAAAAGTGGGTATTTTTATTTTGGTACCCTTGATTAGCTTATTCTAGAATTTTACCAGTAATAAACATTTGGGAAAAGGATTTTTTGCGATTATCCACCATATGAGAAATTTCCATTTATTCATTAGTAAACACTATGAATGGAATCCCGAAAATTTAAATAAACCCACTTATATTATATAATGAGTAGACTAAGGAGATGTAGGAGGAATGGGTAATGAAATAAAGTCACATCATTATATTTTATCTTCAATAGTGGTGTCTACTATTGGTTCAGATATATGAACTAGATATATTATATTAACTCAATAAATTTTAGTAAACGATTCTAAAATGATTCCATGTGTTGTGATATAAATGTTATATTCTATACTATAAAATTGAATTAGTTACTCCATTCACACCTAAAATATATGTCACATTCTTACTCAAACACAATGGAATATATTCTTTTCTCTGAATTTGATAAATCAATTTATTTAGAAGAAATATTATATTAATTTTTATTAAAATAAAAAATAAATTATTTTAATAACAATTTATCTCAAAATATTGGATGAAATTTTGATTCCTTTTGTTTTTTTTCTGACCTCTTGGTGTGTGCTTTTCCTGGTTGGAATAAGGTAGTCAATATTTATTATTTTTTTATCAAATTACACTAAATTATAGGTATCTTTTTTTTGAATTAGAGATATATAAATAGAGGGGTTTTTCATTATCATATATTATATAATTTCTTAATAATTTTGATTATATAATTTATACCATATATTCAATTAATAAACATTAATATCACACATGGAAGCAATTTATCCATACACAGGGAAGTGCCTACTATATCTATTCAATGAGTATGGAGGGCATGCACCGTATAATGACAATGGATCATTGCCTCCATCTACAAGAATTATACAAGGAACCCGCTCCATGATCCAATAGCAGAGTATCATCCTCAAGCTAACTACCACATGGGTAGAGAACCTCCACCCACAATGTGGGGTGTCCTTTATCTAGAAATGAACATAGGTAAGGTAATAACACACCTTCATTCCATTGGGTAGTACTAGTCGAAACATCTCTTTCTAAGAACAACAGTGATCTACATTATTTCTCAATCTCAACTCGAAGAAGTGTCATGTTTAAAATACCATGTATCACAATACCTCCATGGGTTGGAAGGATACACACTAACAAAATAGTGGAGCACCTCTCTTCTAACATAATGAGTCTAATAGACCCACATACTAAGAGGATAGGGAAAGGTTGAAACCCTGACATCAACTCATTGGTCCACCCTGATCACTAATCCATGTTAAGCACAACTACTACAACTTCATTCATCATGAATTCAACATTGTATCTCAGAAACCTACCTAGACGCCACCATCATGTTCTACATAAAAAACTACATTCAATAGGCTACTCGGAAGTGAAAATCTTATTTCTAGAGAAGGTGGTACACATAATATATGATCTAAATAAAATATCATGAATAGTATACAATAAAGACTAGGGTCCCCCAACATGTGAATCGTTTTAAGGAAAACATAGTTTATCCCTTTTTAATGGAGTTCCTAGAAATGTTGGGTTACCATGAATGTATGGAATGTACACATCATTTCCAACCACACCCAACCCCTAATTGTGTTCTTCCTCTACATGGCTCAGTCATTTGTGTCATACACATTATGTGTACCACCGAGTACATAGGGTTTCTAGAAGAAATGGCCACATTGGATTTTTTTTGTTTTCCTTTCCATGTGTCCAACACCCAGTGTTAGTGTACAATAGTTAAGATCATTTACAAAACAATCTACTGTCACATAGCTAACCCAACTAGTTTCATTGGCCCAACAAAATGGGGTCATTATACAGTGTATAACACTATTACACGGTGTGTATTACCCAAAATTATTCCCCATTGAATAGGATGAACATGTGACATGTATCACTTCTATACACACAATATGGATGTTAATTCTGATGGTAATTACCTTTTGATTCACCTGATTCTCCCTGATTATCCCTAAATTATTCAAATCAACCTAGACGAGATCTTTAGGAATCAGGATAGGGATCTAAAATATTAAAACACTGTATAACGAAATGGTATAAAGATTAAAAATCAATTATACCATACTAGATGGATAAACATGAAATATTTTGGTGTATAATGTCTCCCGGATCGTGCCTCTCATAAATCTGAGGATGATCGATTTCAATAAAAAATATCAGAAGAACCTTTTTAGTTCGATTCAGATCAATTTCAGGCATCATCCAAATGTTAGGGGAGGGGTCATCCATCCCTTGTAGAATTCACACCCAATGGGTTTGGAGATGATAATTGGTATTTATTTTAATTAAACCACTCAACTCCCATTTTAATGCCCCATATCCAAATATCCCTAAATCTAAAGACCCTAATAATAAAATTATATCCCACATTGTCTAAAATGATTTTATGAACTCAATTGATGGCTCAAACGTTATATTTGACACTTCTCCCACTATTTATTTCACATTTTTAGAGAAACTATGTGTACATGAAAAAATATATTTAATACTATTAAAACCACTACTCCATGCCTCTCTGAGGTCTATAATCCCATTCCAAATCTGTGCATAGCTTCAAAAATATAATGAGGAAAATTCCAATGTCTTACAGGTCAAAAAATGAGTCATTAATGAATTAGTGGGAAAAAATTATGATTATGATTTTTTTTCTAGTTTTAATCCTATAATGATGAATGAGTTTCATGAATGGGTATTTCATTGAATTTATGACCATTAAAAATAATTTCTATGTTTTTTAGCCAGATTATTTAGAATAAGAGATCATATAATAGAATTAATTTTTTTTGATTTTTTCTGCCTCGAAATTTTTAGTGTACCATAAATGGAAGAAATCTATTAGACATGATTCAAAGATGTTAAAATTCATAGATGAATTATTCAAATGGAACCAATTTTATTTTGAAAATGTTTCTTTTTTCCAGTTTCCATGTGGCTGGGTTATCTCTCATAATAATGTCATAAGCATGATATGGTATATCTATGCTTGTTTATCATGGTTCTAAATAGAATTGATACCCAATATATATTTGGGTAAGAATCGAATTAACATTTTATTTTTTGTTAATTATAATTTATTAATTAACTATAATTTAGTTACAATAATTAGGTTATAATTCATGGGAATTAGTTATAACATATTGGCTTTTGATGAGGTCTAATAGACTTGGTGGACTCACTCAATGTTTTTGGAGTTTACATAGTTTAGTGTTGAAATTTTTTGTGTTATTATGTCTTATGTACTCAAACAAATGTTATAAGGGATTGTTTATTTCCATGTTATGTAATGTTTTCCACATTGGGACAATGAACATTAATTTCAAATTGGGTTTTGAATTACATTTATTACTTAATTTGAATAATGGGACCTATGTATAAATAATTAAAAGAAACCATACCTAATAAAACTAAATAATGTTCCCTAGGATTCAATGAATCATTGAGGACAAGCTTCATTTATATCGTTGATGGGAATGAAATATTCAGTAGTGAATTATTTAATTTATATGGATAGCTTTGGGTGTATGGTTGTTCAACCAGATATATAGATCATGCGAGACTATATTTTTTTTCTTTATCTCATTTTTATACGTGGTAATACTATTAGATAATTTTTGATTCATTAAACTCATAGGGGTATGTGTTAGTCCCTTTTTATTATATTTTATTCCTTGATCTCATGAAAGTGGTTGTGTAGCATATGACCATGTTTTATGGCATTATCACATGAGTGTGGATCAATAGATTGTCTGACCATATTGATTTCATGATCACATTAATGTTAAAGTGTTATTCTAATAAAAACATGATTTATATTTGATAACTTATCTATGTATATAGATACTTATATCCAGTCATGGTAGGACTTTCATGGGACTATATGTGGGATGAAACTATTTTTATGTGATGTATATGATTATATGTAATTCATTGTTTATATGTTTGATCTACGCAATTTTTTTGATATATCATATTACATTTGAGGTACTTTTCAACAATTAAATGAGTGGGGGTACACCATGATATGATTACCCTCAAGATAGTGAGTGTTCCCGACTTGCAACGATGATGATGATGATCGACTAGGGTGTAGGGTATAGGCATGACTACCATGATGACTGGCCTATGATAGTGAAAAGTCATATCAGCCTCAAGGATTCATCTGAATGTAAATACATTGAGTCTTTAAAGTAATGTATTCACTATTTGGTGTCTGAACAAAAATATGACTCCTTGAGAGTCTTGAGTAACATGTACACAAATCAGTTTAAAAACAAAATATAAATTCCCTATGGTTTTGGAGAAATATAAATATATGTCATAATTTTATATATATACATGTGGATTCCTTGTGATTTATAAGTGTTATGTTTTCTATAATAGTTTTTATATATGATACTCCTTATCCATGTGTCCATAACAAAGTACACGTGGTAAACATATAATCAGAAATAGTTTATAAAATTTTATGACTATTTTTTCATCATGTATATGAATCTGGTATGGTTGGTTTTTTTCATCTTCATATTCCCACAACTGCTTATAAAATGAGTGATGTTTAATTATTGTTGGATTTATTTTTATATTTTATACCTATAAATTTAATGATTTGGTTGTTAGTTTCTAATGATATTATAACATCAACATATGATATAATTACAAATTGGGTAATAGAATTTTTTTAATATCCTATTGTGTTTTACCCTAAGCTTTACTATATTTCCATGGAGGATGGGTACATGTGAATCACACAATTTTTATATTTTTGAGGTTGGTATAAAGTAATGGTTTTATCGTTTAGTGGTGTAACATCCCTATCCTAGTTCTCCCACTTTTAACTTACCTAGGCCTATACATGGCCTCATGCATTCCTCATAGTATGAAATATGTTTTCAAATTGTATTGATATTTTATGAAATATAATGGGATAACAATATCCTATGGTAAAATTCTTATATAATAATGGAAATTAGAAAAACTAAACTATAAAATAATCTAGATGAAATGAATCCATAAAAAACTCAAGCAAAAAATTTAAAAATAACCTAAAATTCCAATGATAAAATTAAAACATATCTGTTGATACTATATTCCATTCAAAATTAGATGTTGATTCATATATGTAAATGGGATAATCAAATTATAATAAAAGACATCAAATCCTTGGACTTGAACATTTCTCCCAGCCCCATTTCCACGATCTAAACCCATCCAACAATGAAAGTCATGTACATGGACCCATAACATTGTGTATACATATACATATATATATATATTAAGAATTATTGGGTAACAAACAACACTCAAAATTGGAGTGATTAAAAATTATTATTCCAACACCCATGGTATCTAAATAATCCAGTTTATAGTAATAGTGCATGAAAAAATATCATAAAGAGGAAATTATTTCATATAAATAATATGGGAATCCAAATGCACCTAATTTCCTTCAATCTCATGATTTAAAATGATAATCCACTAATAATACCTTAGAAAAATTATAGTTTTCATTTTTCAAGGGATTTATTCTCCAACCTTTGTTGAATCACCTAAATTAGTTGTGAATTCTCAAGTCTAGGATTAATCACACAAAAAAGCATCTCCACCTCCAAAATAAAATATATATTACATTCCTCCCTTACCATCATGTAACCATACATTTAGACTTTGGGAAGTATGTTCACATGTACCTAAACCTACAATACATTTTACCCATGCATTTAACCCATTGTTTTTATATACCAATGCATCTACAAGTGGGTAAGTATGAAACTAAGAATCTTGTTCATATATGTTAGATTACAGTGCATCTAAAACATTGGAAGTGTGTTACCATGAATCAATACATTGGGTGGTATATAACCTTGAAACATTCCCTTAATAGAAACATAAAAATTGATTCATTAGAAAAAAATAATCCATGAATTTCATTATAATAAAAATCTATATGCATTGAAAAAATGTTATTACTAAAAATTGGATAATTAATAAAATTATTCATTAACAAGTAAAATATCCATTCTCCCATGTTACCAATTATCACTATAATTTTACAATTCATAACACAAATTAATTATTCAATATTTCAAATTCATAATTCTTCATAACCTCTTTCTATATTTATATTATGTCATAAATATATTTGAAAAAATATCCACTTTAAGAAAATTGTTACTTTTCAAGGTAGAATTCAAAAATTATAAATTTATTAAAATTCCATGTTAATACAATCGATTTTAATTATTAATTAAAATAATATTTTATTATGTGGAACTGGGTTTGTTCAATACACATTCCAATCATGGTTCAAATATTTGGACAATCATTTGGTGGTTGCAAGACCCAGTCTCACGAGAAATAGTCCCAAAGAGAATTGGAAGATATCTATTCATATGGTTTAATTTAATTTAGTATAATTTTTTAGTAAGTACACATATAATGTATACATCATGATTATATAGGATTCACATAATTGGGAAATTAAAATCAATGATTCTGAATTTCTCTAGAAAACCAACCTCAAGTACATTGAATGTGAGATCCAAGTTCGAGTACTGGGTGAATGTGATTGAAAATAATACCTAATTGATACACATTGAAATATATCATCAAGACTGGAATTGGAGGATCCAAGTATTTAGTTAGACAATTTCAAGAAATCTAAAAACCACATACTGATTTTGGATCACTACCTCAATGAACATTTAATGATGTGGGAAATTTTCATTATGTAAGTCGATGGAGCTGAGTTGAGTACTCTAAAATATTATATATCTATTTGGGTAAAAATATGGGTTTATGTGGGTATAAAATAGGGTTTGTATAGAAAAATAATATCATCTACATAATTTTCTAGCCTAGCTTGATTCCACTTGTTGGCTGGCGGGAACCATAGTCAAACTGGTTAAAGAAATGATCTTACAACCTCCCTTCCATATAATGGATCATCCCTGAACTATGCTCCCAAACATTAGTATGGGTGAATGGTGAATAAATGAAGACACTACATTGGTATATTAGACTCATTTTATCCGATATCCACTTTTTATCTCCCATTTCCAGACTCCACTCACACAAGAGTCCAGATATTCCCCCATATATTCTTTCACTATGGTATATGATTTGGATAAGATGACCGTAAATGTACACATTATAATAATGATGATCATGATCAACATTGATCATGTGAGGAGGTTCAAGACCATATATATGAACCTATGATTCATGAATAACACCATACATGGTACTGTAGTGCTGTTAACGGGCCAAATGGGGTGCCAATATGTGTTCCCCTGCACTATTTCAAACTACTAAGGAAAATTTTCTAATGAACTTCCATACTTCTTGATATATCAGTATCCCGTTATAGGATATACATGATGAAAACTCCAATAAATAACCTCATGATCCGGAGGTCAAGTATGATGGTTATCATGTTAAATTTACCAACCCTTTGTGGTTTCAACCTCTCTCTAATTTTCTAAACTAGCTCAAATGCATCATGTGTGAGACTACATCCAAAAAAGAAATATTCACCTGCCTCTAACCAGCATTGAGTCAAATGGAACAAAATTTTATACAAGGTCCCAAATGTATCAATTTGGATATATTCCTAGGATATTTTGAAATATGATAACTCCATAGGCATATGATATTACACAGAATAGACACTTGAATACCAAAAATTTGATTTTTAAAAAATATATCTAATATGAGTCATCCAAGGATATTGGTTGTAAGTATAAGGATAATATGTTGTAATATGATGAACTTATTATCCCATAACCATTAATACACCATCTAGAATAGTGATTTGAAATGAGTATCACTATCAAAAAAATAATCCTCAAACATCATGTAATAAAAATATCACCTATATATTGAGACCTAGATCATTGATGGTGAAGTTATCCCTAATCAAAATGATGTAGGATACATATTTTAGTCAATATAGTATCATAACATCAATATCATTCTTATATTGTGTCTTGGGGAATCCTTTCATAACATCTATGGTGACATCATCATACTTCCATTACAAAATGGGAAAAGTATGAAGTGACCCATAATTCATCTGAATCTTTTCATCCATTAGTTAATTGTTTATATATCACACCACATGTCATATAATCTTCATTTTAATCTCAATACATATGTATTTAATATGATGATCTTAATAAATCATTGTTAAATCCAAATTCAACATCTATTAAAAAACATGGTACACCATTATAATAACTTCACAAAATTTATAAAGAACCTATATATGTCTATGGAAAATAAGAATATATTCACTACCAAATGAACAATCATCGAGGGGATCCCCACCATATATTATATCTCTGGGATCTATGCTCTCTGAATCATATTAATTCCATCTCATGATATCTTATAGAATCATGGTAACAATAGATTTTTATGTTATAGTCTCTCGCTATAGGGGATCCTAGGAATTCAAAAACAGGTTAGTAAAGTCATATATCTAGCACCACTCATCATGATATTCTCACACATCCTTTTTCAACATCTTCCTACTCAAGGTAAGGAAACAATGTTTTCATTTCCTGGAGTGTAGGAAAACCTGATGTATACATAATATAGATATTTGACCACCTTATCTAGAAATGATCAAGGTTCCACTATTAATTAATGCTCTCAAAGATCATATGGTTTTTTTCACTAAAGTTATGTCATAGAAAATATAATGTTTCTTGTAAGAGAATACATGAAATACAATAGACAAATCCAAACTATGTGTAGGATAATTCCACTCAGGTGGTCTCTAATTTCAATATCCATTTGAAAAAAGATTATTCTCTAGCATTATAACTGCTCTTAGTATGACTCTAAAGGAAACATAATAAATAACATGTTCCTTACTTAGCTCAGGCAATGTGTGGATTATATCCAACACCGAAATACTCTTCAAGATGTTGAAATTCTCATCACTATAATTTGATCAAAAAACACACACCATTTCCTTGTTCAGACCATAAATCAGTGGTTCTATATGGGAGATGTCCTTGATTAAATGCAATAATTTCCTTTCAAACCCAAAAATATCTAAATCCTGAATTTTTTCTCTGATTTCTGACAAGATACCACAGATGATACCTACTATAGGTCCATTAACAATGCATCCTATGATATTATATAAACCAAGATGTTTGATATGTCAATATATATTAAATATTTAGATAATAGGAATAATTTCCACTATTTATCAGTCTTCTAAATCCGAGGTCTAGTAGTTGGGAATGATAGACTAGAGACAAGATGTTTTCCATGATATTATAAAAAACCAACCATATTTTGGTAATTAATTAGAAAAAATATCTGAATAATCAATTCCATGAATACTATGTCTGAATTATTTGTATCGAACAACATCACCAAAAAAATTAAATGTTATATTTATATTAAAATTAGTATAGGAAATGTTAGTTGATCTCACACTCTTCTAATACCCAAGAATCCATACATAATCACGATGACCCATAATCCTTCACAGTGTAGAGTGTGGGAAAAACTCATGGTGATGTACTAGTTTGCATGAATCCATTAATTTCTATTACCTCTAACTCTACAGTCAACTACCTAACCTCCATGGGTTCTACCGGGTCTAGTAGAATACAAATTGGGTCAAATACAAGCAACAACTAAATATAAAGCTTCATATCCTTATTTGGTGGTAAGATAGAGAACTCTTTAAGAAATTAATTTTGAAAATAGTTACCTAAAAGGATAAATTTACCCTACTATGTCCCATCATCACCCATAAAAATGACATCTTGCGAATCCTTGATAGAAAAAACCTAAATTCCATTTATACTACATAACTAGAATAATGATCCGAATATTATAGATTGAAATATCTTTCAACTTCTAGATGTAGAAAATTAATTATCCTCCTTTAATAGTATACATGATCATAGTATATATAAAAATAATCTATACCTACAATTAGATAATGTCATTCTTGTTCTTTCTCAAAAAATCTACAAAAAAGAAACTAAAGACATATATTTCAAAAGAACACTCAATGATACACCAAATATCCTCTGGTCATAACCATAATTTCTTTTCATTGGGCATAACACCATATGATACCACTATAGAAAATTTAACAAATTTAACAATTGAGTCGATGTAGAAGAATTTTATTCCAATACATCAATTAATGTGCATGAATATATACATGGTAGACAAATAACACCTCCAAAATGGATGGTCCTACATCTAGACATGTTAGATTATACTGTATAACATGAATCTTCCTTCCCCCTCTACAATAAGGTCATTCTTAACTCTATTATTATTCAACCTATAACATATATTGTTTATCCTATATTGGGGTACCATGTACTTGATCCCTTATAATGAATTAAAGGGATCTCTAGATACATTTTTGTTGAGGTCAGTCATGTTCTTGAATGTCATGGGGTCCATCCCTAATCCATTACCACTGACTAAAAACTATTTTCCCCTAATAAAACTCATATATGGCTCATAATACCACAATTATTCCCCTACATTATAGGGTAATAATACTGATCGTTCTTATGGCTTTAAATTTTACACTAAAAACACTACACTGGAATTTGGTCATGATATGGATGCTCACTCCCATGGATTATCTTCCCCTTATTAACAAGAAATAAATATTCATTATACACTTTTTCAGACATAATTATGTGTTCCATTAAAATATTACTGATAATACCTACCCACCACTAAAGAGACTCTCTTGGGTCCCATTTGTAATTAGAACATTATTCATCAAATTATTAATGATTCTCCTATAAAATAAGTTTAAAGGTTATATAATATGATAAAAAATACAATCCTAGAAGGTATTTTCCATGATGATCTCATCTATATTCATAATTAGAGGAAACTGTTTCAATTCAATAAAATTTCCATAATAATTGATCATTAACTTGCTACCCTGATATCGAACATAATCTATGCTATCCCACTAGTATTTAACATGTCTTATTAGATTGTAAGTAACATGCTTCATCTTATTATCCCTAAGTCTCTAAATGGGAATGACGATTATATGGGTGGAATCAATCCATCACTCTGCTACCTAGGGACCTCCATCTACATTGAACAAAGGAAAATGATTCTACATTAACTTTGAAGTTAGTTTGTCCATAAATAGAATTGTGAGAGTAGTCTCTCTCTCTCACTATATAACATGACCCATATGAATATTTCTTCATATATATTGTCTATCAGGTTCCTCGGAGCCTTTAGATGTACTTGATAATATTTTCATGGTGTACAATGATTAACTTGCTTCTAATGCTAAAAAAATATAATTGATAAATTTTTTCTTTAGTAATAAACAAAATACTCATGTTATGTGATATATAGAATGATAATCCTAAAATGGATATGTCAACAACATGAACCCATGATATACAGTTACTCCGCAATATGGTATAACAATTAGATTTTATTGTAACAATAGTTCAATTTATTCCTTTTTCATTAGATATGTCAAAGTAAGACATATCATACCAATTATATAATGATATAGAATATTATGTAAGGGTATATCTTGAATAAATATGGAATGAAAGAATATTCCAATAAATTTCTACTAGGATGTAAAAATTCCCATATTCTGTCACACTAACTTCTAAATAATATATACTAAAATAAAGACATCAAAAAAATATAAACTAACAAAAAATATTAACATAAAAACAAAACGTTTTACCCAAATATTACTGCAAACATGAATTTTCCTTCATACATCAGTTAGTTACTTGTATGAAAAATCTCATTTCCAAGCCCTGAGAGATCCTCATATCCTATATAACATCTTATAATAACATATAAATTTATAATGTATACAATATGTTTCCATTTTCAAATGTATTTATCCTAGTTCTCCCACTCTTGAATGATTTGAGTTCCTACACGAACTCAAGAATGCATCCCTACACCTTATATACTACAGACTAGTAGTGAGGGAATATGGAATATAGTGAATAGACTATTCCCTATAGTGAAAATATGAAATAGTAGTACGTACAATATAAATGACATAATAAAACCAATATTTCGTGATATATAATTAACTAACTCAATCAATATATTTATAATTAACCAAAAATTCAAATAACTACAAGAACTTATTTCCTTCCACATTATATGAAAATCTAAATGTCAAGTTGAGTCACACATGTAGTAGAAAAACAACTCATAATAAATGACTAAAAAATTATTAGACAAAAACCCATGTTTATCCCAATATTTATCTTTTATTACCATCATATAATTCTATGAATATATTGTAATCCCCATTTCCCATTTCCCATTATTGTAACCATGAAACCTCCAATAGTATCGAATGAAACCCAAACACGGTGAGAGTAATCCTAGTAGGATGGAGCCTGCTATTTATATGAAATATATCAGTCAGTAATATTTCATACATTATTATGATAACCAAGGTAATTAATTAATAAATTAATGTGGAACAAAAAATAATCCATCCATCCATTGAGAATTAGGTAAACACATGTGGTCATCCACCTGCGTTAGAAAGATGAGATAAAAGTTTATCAAGTGGTGGATTTTTCTAACTAATAGGAATCACCTATACTACTTAAGTAATATCATTATAGGGATAAATCAAAAAAATATTAATCTCTCCATAGAGAATCAAATATAATTTATATTAATCATTTAAGAATCCTAAAATCTTTCCTCTTTCCCTTAGATGGTATGTACCCAATCATACATCCGTTATGAGGTATAAAGAAATGAATTTATCCTTAATGTGTTATATAAAAATTTATTTTTCCCTTATGAAGAATTAATAAATGCATCTACCCCACAAGAGAAATGTTACCTTGCATCAACACATCATGAAATACGTTATAATGCACCAAACACTCAGGTGTTGGGTAACCATTATCCAAATGATGAAGAATCCAAATAACCCAGGGGAATCCATTATAATTACAAACTACCCATATAAAAGACATATTCATAAAATTAATTTGGTTAATTGATTAAATTTAAAACTAACAAGAAAACATTATTTAGTCCAATATATGAATTATATAATTAATTATACAATTCATTACACATACCATTTATTTAATGATTAACAGTCAGAAGGCATTATATCAAATTTCTATCTCATTATCAATATTTTCCATCTAAATTACACAAAAACCAATTCAATTAATGATTTATATTTATAAAAGGATTATCAAAATTACCATGCTAGGGTAATTCTTTGTAAATACAACTCACTTAAATTCTAATTTAAATAAAAATTTCATCTATTAACCCATGGTTCATTTAATCCATGATATTGCATAAGGTAAATGGCTTCTACATTAATCATGATGAGGTTTGTCCTGACCGAATTACTAATGAAACCATAGGGATCCATGTATGTTCTAAAAATATTTATTCATAAAATTTATTTGGTTTCCAAATCAGAAATATCTCAAACATAATGTTCATTCTCAATCAAATAAGTTATTACTACTAGATAAATTTAAAACAATCAATACGGAGTTATTATAGTCCTTAAAACACAGGAATAAATAATGATATATCATATTATAAGAGTTGGATAAATTTGAAACTAAATGATATGTAGTAGAACATTGTGAATTCATCTCGTAGTGGTTGAAAGAAGCGGATCCATGGCACACATTTGAGGATTTAATCATAATTAAGAAGAACATAATGATTTTGAATCACTAGATCAAATAACATATCAATATGGTAGATAATTATAGGTTCATATGTCATTGGAGAACTTTAGAATCAATAAAATTAAAACATTTCAACTTGTGGTTGATTTTGTTCATAATATGTGGATAAAATATTATTTTTGGGAGAAAGGGGAACTCAGTCCATCAAATTTATACACTATAATGATGAAAACTATAGGTTAGTGGGAATGGAAATACATATAATGTTATTATCAAATAATGACTTATATCTAGAAACCCCTCTAGGACGATGGTGGTTCTTATGTAGTGGCTCTAATCATGCCAATTCCATATGCTAGTTTTTTACCACACTCGCTAGTTAGTAGAATAGTTGTTCCTTATATGTTACATGCCATTGCTAGACTCCTATTAGATTAGCTTCTATATGTTATTTACATTCCCATATCCATTTTTAATATTAGTAATAAGGCTCAAATAATCAATATATGAGGTTTATCCAAAAAAACATTAGAGACACATGGGTTAAACACTAGATCATATAAGAAGGATATATTACTATGAAATTGGATTCATAGAAGAGTATTGTCTTGAAGATTGGTGCATAGACTCTCTCTACATGTTCTATATTATGTGTATTTTATCAAATCAACAGTTTTTTAGTTTTCTATATTCAAGAACTACCATTTGAATTATTTGTTTCTACATAAATTAATTACATATGATGTGTTTATTGTTTTTTCATTTTATGATTGTTTTTGTATTTTTGGTCAATTATATGTTAGTGTTCCCTCTAAGTGATGTTATATTATCCCAAAAATCAAATTTATAAGGTTTATTATTGTTTAGAGCCTCTAGTATATGTGGATGTGTTCCTGGGATAATATGGAACAACATCCAAGATATAGGGATTCATGATAGGATATAACAAAATGCTATTAAATCCAATTTTTCCTAATTTCAAAGTTAGTAATTAAGTGAAAAATAAATGTGTTGAATTATATGATGAAACTCAGTTTTTCATTTCATGGAAACCTTTCTCAGGGGATTATTGGGTCATCTATTCGATGGATTTATATTCTTGGATTAAGTTGTTACAGTTATAATATTTCACCTCATGTGATGCACATTACCATATCCCAAATTTATGTTATTTAAAAAGACTTATTTGGGTATGTGGGAACCATAAATAGAGATCCTCCAATACACACATATCCCATATCAACATAAAATACATACAAAAAATTAAAAATTAAGAATTAAAATTTCATATTTCAAAAATAAAAATTCAAAAATACCATCATATAAATATTTTTCAATGAGTTATCCAACCTCGATCTAGAATCCATGTGACCTTGTTGAGGCGACTCTTCTCACATGTGAATTAGTGTTTCATGTCTCATGATGAGGTCCTAAGACTGATATTCATTGTGAATGAATATTTTTTATTAGTGATGTAGGGGTAGTTTAAATTGATGAAAATAGCATGTTCATTTGAATTACCCTTAGATGTTCTTGAGATAGGTCATCAAAATTTTCTAAACCCTAATAGTATATATCAACTTATATAATAGTTATCTGGAAAAAAATTCAGGTTTTAGAAGAATTTTAATATTGTGACATTGAGGTAAGGTCCAAGGGTTGTTTGGATTTTTATATTATAAGGATACTCTAATTGTATGGTGAGGAAATATAAATGGTTTTCTAACCTTATATTTAAATTTAATTGGTGGAAGCCCAATGTTTTTAACTAAAACGCAAGTGATGGGTGGTGAGTGGGTAACATGAGAATCAAATGGATGACTATTTTAATGATAGGTGTTGAGAGTAATCATGTTATTAAAAGTTGTATCTGTTTAGTTGGTGTAGATGAATATGTGTGTTAGTATAGGCCCAATGGTCAATAACTGAATTGGGAAAACTTTTTTTCGAATAAATAGTAGTTTTTTTCATTCATTATAGGATGAGATATAATAAATGAGTGTTCATGTAGTAGATGAGTTTGTTTGGTTAAATATTTTAAGAGGGATGGTGAGAAGACCATTAAGAATGTCTTTGATTGTGTGGATAAACCTAGAAGAGGTGTTAAGGGTAGGTAACTAGGAATTTGGTTTACGATCAACCTTGTAGTTATAAAACAGTGTGTTTAGAGTGATTCCCAAATCGTTTTGTGTCAACAAGGGTTTTCAGATTAAAGATGTATCATTGGTTTATGATGACATCATTAATGGTCCAAGGTACCATTATGTGGTTAAATTGAGTTTTTAGATTGATAGAGATGTGAGGGATCATTTTATCATCTTGAATGAGGGGATTCCTCCCATCAAGGTAAAAATACATAACACACACCTAATATGATGGATATCATTTTGAAAATGTTTAATGGATCCTTGAACATAGTTTATTTCATTGTGATAATTCCAGGATTAATCATTTCTTGGTTCTAGAATGATAATCTGAAATGAATGAATAGTTATGATGAGTTATTGTTTTTGGTGACAAACTAGTTTTGGGATGGGTGCACCTATTAACTCCTGTTTAGGGAACTATACTAACAATCCATTTTGGGGAGAATTAATATGGTTATGTGTGAAATAACCCCCACCATGGAAGGGTATAGGTATTTTATAAAACATCCCATTGACTAGTCATGGTGACTCTTGATGAACTATACATGGTGGACCCAAGAGTATATGGATCCAAAATGAGTTCACAATGTTTGATTTAGATGAATTACTAGATAAATACTAGATGAGAGATTTAGGAACATAGAAAACATGGTATTAGTGAATAGGATGTTTTCTAATTTGTTATTTAGTGAACAATTGACTGGCTTGTGGTTGGGAAAAGTGGTTGGGAATCCAAAAATAGAAATAAAATTCAGTTCAGTTCAAATTTTAGTATTGTTGGATGATCAATTTAAGGATTCCTCTCATGATTATGGAATCATGATTAGTGGTTCATGGCGAGATATATGTTGGAGAAGGTATCCTTTATAGGGGATCATCTATGAAATAATTTACTATTATCTTTGAATGAAACTAAAATTAATGGGATATAAATTCATCGATCTCATGATTTAATTTATGAAAGTGGTTTTCAAGATATTTTATGTCATTCTCATGTTTTTTTCTATTCAGGTTGTATTTGTATTGTTGGGACCTTTCGCATCTTCAAAAAACTGTGATTGAGGATTTAATAGCAACTAATAATTCATTATATGTGTTTGATCAAGGATGATAGAAATTAACTATACTATGCCTATTGAAGTAAGGATGTAATCTTGTTTTTGACATAAATTCCTCTAGAGTGGAGCATATTGAATATTTTAGAAGAATCAATTTAAGAATTTATACTGGGTTTTTGGAATGGTTTTGATGCTATTCATCTTGATTTTGGATGAGATTGAGTTATTATATCATAATATGATGATCACACATGGTTCCATACAGGAAGATTAGGATGGGCATAAAAGAGTTATAATTAATAAGAAAAACTAAGTCAGAATACGAGGGTGGAACATAGAGAAATTCGCTCAGATCTCAATCAAGGAATATAATGTTTCATGATTTTATGGTTTCATGTGCAACAGATATATGTGGAAGTGGGTGATATATTAATTTTTTTAATAATTTTTCCCAAAACAAAGAGTGATGATCTCACATGTCAAATTTATAAATAATTTATTTTATATTTTAAGAATTAAATAAGTGTTCTTACTAACATTCTTCATTTTAGAATGGCGATCATCTATATAGACAATTTTATATTAACTTCACTACGCTTTGAGTATCCAAGGATATAATTCCTCCTTTATTGATCAATATGTTCTCCTATAAATTCTCAATTTTTTGATGAACTATGAAATATTCATAGTCGTCTAATTATAAATAAATAATTTAAGTTAAAATATTGTTTAATTGTCTTGTTGATATTAAATTGAATTTATCACCTTTAGTAAACACCATTCAACATAATTATAATTATATTATTATTATATTATGTCTAGATCAAACATGTGCAACAAAAAATATTATTTAATTAAATTATTAATTACTATTTTTCCCCAAATACAATCACGGTCCGTTAAAAATCCTCTTGATTTTTTCAAATAATTGAGTGGATATTTTATTCACAATTTATAGAATAATTATTTGTTGAAATAATCAATACTTAAAAAAATATATTTTATTCAAAAGTTAGCAAATAAATATTTATTTAATTTATGATATCAATATAACATGAATAATATTATTCCTTGAATTTCAGAATAATGTCTATTTTGTTAATTAAATGAAAATAAAATTTAATCGACATTGATTTAAACACTTTGTGAGTGATCCTCTAGGATTATTTTACATCGACATTAGGTGGGACTTCCTAAAGTCCAAGATTAGTATCTAAATATAGGTCTAGGAACCCATGAGGATTATGTTAGTGTCACAATGTTGGCAGCCACAAATGAATTTTCACTATGTAATATAATCTCTCTTTCACAATATCCATTAAATATGGTTACACAACCATTTCACAACTCTATATGCTCAAAACGTCTTTATTTTATGATCATATATTATCATATTGTTACAAAATGACCATGGAATTTAATGTGATAGTTCTATTCTAATCAAATAGCAGAGATATCAGCTTCTATAATGATGTAAGGGATACATTTTCCTCGACTTATTCATTAACGAAGTGTCACTTCTGATGAAAAAAATGTATCCAACATATCTATGAATAATTATCATCATGTTTTATGAAATACATCTATGTAAGTGAGTTATAACATTCATTAATAATAATCATAAAGTATAAGGACCATCACACAAGCTCATAGATAGGAATATCTAAGGACGCCAAAACATGTAGAAGTCCTACTAGGGGGTCTATTCTCACAATTTCCCATCATATAGATTACTATGTTCAATCTTTATAGGATGAATAATTATATACTCATGAGTACATAGACCTAATAGTCTATGTATTATGGGTCCCATCATAACACGATATACAACAATAGAACAATAGTAGTGAATATTATCACAGAACATCATGGTTCTCATTATAGTGAAGAACTTATATGACCTTATCAATCCGAAATATACTCTAACACATTATTACACATAGTAATGTAAAAAAATAAACAATACGTAGTAATGTTTTTATTAATATTAAACATATTGAATATACATGTATCCAATGTAAATAATAGATGGTTGTTGGACACCAAGTCCTACAAAATCCCACTTGTACTGTATCCAACTTCCTTTGACCTTTACACCACAATACCTCACATGACAGCCATGCTTTTTATAATTTAAGGCTTTAGTCATGAAGTATTTCCTGTTGTATTCTATGGAAATACTACTCATTGTAACTTCACCTCTATGCGAAAACCCCCTCAAGAGATGATACATCCGAACTGTGATCTTCATATGCTAGCTTGACATTGGATCTTCTGAGAGATCCACCACTATAGTCGTATAATAATAGAGTTTTAAAGGATATTTAATTATATATACCACAACAAGATATTGGAAAAAAATTGATTCTATAATAATTCATTATCTTCCCTCGAAGAAGAAATACACGCAGACTCTTTATTATAATTAGAAACCATAACCTGCACTCAAAACATTATACTCAATAAAAATTCATTCAAAGTGATGATATATCCCATTTGTGACATCAAGTAATACTGATTATCTTGGAAACTAGAATATGCATATCAACTGATTCATATTTCTTTATCTCCTCTATAAACCTTGAATATATACCTAATACATGCATATACTTAAGGATTGTCTTGAAATCCATCCGATATAATCAGTAAGATTATGTTGATATATTCCTTTGACTGATAATTCATAAGTGTCATTTTTCCTTGTTTGGATCATAGTGTACCTGACATAACCAATAATTGATGTGTTTGTAATTATTGTAATTTTGATTCCTTCCAGATGTGTCTGAGGACACATTTTCCTAGAATGATGAATTCCCCTTGACAATTGAAACAATATCCTCTTGAATTGTTCTATATGATTCCGTTCAAGATATTTTATTTTTTTGTACATTTACATAGGCAAATAAACCTATAGGAACTATCACAATGTATCTTGATCCCAAGAGTATATGCTTCTTCACCCAATTCTTTCATCGATAATCATTTGTTAATCCATGAAAAAATATACAGCAATACAAGTATTTTTTTTCCAATAAGTAATATTTCATCAACATATATAATTTAGAAAACTACTACACTCTCACTAAATCATTTATAGTCACATATCATATACATTCATTATGAAACAAAATTCTATTATGGACTCATCAAAATAAATGTTCCATGACATGGATGCTTGAATAAATCCAAAAACTAGATCTTTCTAACTTCCATAACTTGTTATCATCATTTGGAGTCATAGACCCTTTTGGCTTTGTCATATAGACATCTACATGATTTTGATAATTAATTAATGATTTGTTGACTTAATTTTTCCAAATATAAAAATCATGGAAATCCTAAATGGAATACAGAATGGTGATGAATTTTATCATTGCATCCAGGGAAAAGGTTTCATCATAGTCAATTCCTAAATGATTTTTAAAACCTTTTGAAACTAGTATGGACTAATAGGTTCTGAACTATCCTTATATATCCAATTTCTTCTTGAATACACATTTGAATCTAATGGCCAATACATATACTGGATGTTCTACCAGAACAAAGACATAGTTTTTCTAATGGAATCCATTTCAGAATTCATGGATTCTAGAAATTCAGAAACATCGACACCACTAAAAACATACTTTTAGTTTAGAGGATCATTATTTATACAAATATTTAGTCACCATTTTATGTGATTATAATATTATATCATTATGATTCTCAAACCTCTCTAGTAATTCTAGGAATTAATTGTTTCTCTGGGATATCTTTTTCTTCCATGGGGATTTGTAGAATTCTTTCTTATGAAAACTCTTGTATATGATGATCCTAGACTTTATCAAAATAAATCTATGTCACTCTATCTATATTAGATATATGATCACCCAATTGAGTTGAGGGACGTCTGTCAACCAAAAAAAATTATGAAGTAATTTATTGGGAGTATCCCTTACATTATTTGGGATATCATATAAATATACACTTTTTTCATTTGGGTGAATAATTGTTACTTGATAAGCCCTTATCAAATTCTTTGATACCACACACATGTATTTAGGAAAACATGCGTTTTTTTCATTATATAATTGGTATGGTATAACATCTTTTTATTTTATTGGAATTAGTTTAAGTATTTACTTTCTTTTGGAACATATATCCACAAAAGTATAATGAAATACTCACATGAATCATCATTGATATCACCATTTCCAACCATGAGTGGTTCCTCATTTTAGTTACACAATTTCACTGTGGTTTATAAGGAGCAATGAGTTGATATAAAACATCAAAATCTAATTAATAAGTAATGAAGTATTGATTAAGGTATTCTCTACCATTTTTTGAGAAAATATTTATAATAATCGTTCCAATATAGTTCCCAACATCATTCTTGTATTAATTGAATTTGTCTTCTGATACATACCTCAACATATAGACATATCGATAACAAAGAAACTCTTCAGTAAAATTTAAGAAGTATGAGTACCCAACCATTTATTATATATTAAATGGTATACAAATATCAGTATAAAATAATTAAAAAATATATTTATCCCTTTCTTATTTCCTAATAAATAGATATTTTTTCATTCCTCATTGTAAATGTGCTTGACATGCACCATGGTTCAAAATAATCCAAATATCTATCTCATTTTCATTTATGAAATCACTTTTCAATCACATGATCAAGCTAATGGTGCCCAATTTTTGTGTTCTATGATTATTTTGAAGTATCATAGTTATCAGTTTTCATTATTTGGTTCCTAAAATCCAACAGATAATTACCATTATTAGAATTTTCCTTACAATAAGAAATTCTATGTTTATAAAATGACAATATTTATTCACAAATATGAAACTAAATCCATCTAATCAAGTCTTGATACCAAAATAATGTTTTCGATAATTGAAGGCACATAATAACAACTCTTTTAAATTAATATCATTCTGGTATAAAACAAGATGTGGTAGTCCAAGACAACTACCACACCGTGTTTAACATTATTGGATACTCAAAGATCCACCTCTCATCATTTAATTTATCGAAATTTACATGGTTTTAATATTTGGATTCATTTATGAGAACAAAAGCTTGTATTTAATACCAGTTTTATCGAAATAGATTAAATGTACCCAATAAAAAATACACATAAATATTCACCTTTATAGTGTGGCTAGGTGTAGTTTTTATTATTCTGTCCCATCTTTCTATATGTGAAACAAAAAAAATCATGTTCCATTTCTTCCACCTTGATCATCTGCTTCGTGGATGGGTATGGAGTAGCTTTGGGATTAAAGAAATTATCTTTCAATTTCAATTTTATCACAATAAAATATTTATGAGTTTTCACACTTTAAATCCTTAACTACACGGGAATGAAGAGTAATAATAACTTGAATACACATACCAATGTTGTTTATATTAATATTAACAACAATGCTAGAGAATATCTGAGGATGTTATTTTTGAATGAGGTCATTTTCTAGTTATTCAGGGAGTATGATCCCTAGATCACCAAAGATCTCAATGTATCCAATGAGTTTGACTACATGACATCTATCTAGGGAACTCCCTTCAATATTACTCAAAGAGAGAACCTAGGAAATCTCGAAAAATTTCTATCTAGATCTCTCCTAGTAAAGACCGAAAAGGTGATCAAGCATGTTATATGAATCCATGCCTTCGTGAGACATCATATTTTCATGAGAAATTTTTGAAATAATAAAACATTGAAAATCATCAACATTAATCAAATGGTTTCCATAAATGATTTACCTTGTAAGACTTCCAAAACATAATTCTCCCTTTATTATTTAAATATTATAATATCTTGTACAAAACATATTCGTTGGAAAAATCCTCCCATCTATGTATCGATAGAATATAAAATGTGATTTCAATAATCCAGAATTCATTTAGAGGGAGATAATCACTTGAAAAATCACTAATATATCATTAATTATATTTTCATATGGGTTAATCATACAAAATCAAATATAAATTCACAAATAGGGTGGGGGATAATTGTAGCCTAATTATCAATATTCTCTTCATCCATTATGATTGCATAATATTTATTTTTCTCTATTTTCCTCAGAGGTTGTTGTGTCTTATCATCCACATTAGTCCTTGGATTATGAAAATAGTTATCATAATGGGAAAAATCAATGAAATTTAATCACTAAATTGTTTGAGGTTCATTCTGTGGGGAATCCTCATTATTCACTTTATTAAATAACTTATTCCCATTATTTGGATATTCAGCCAATTGATGACAATTCCTTTAAAAAATAAAAAAATTAGTCCAATTTAGACAATTCCATATATTTATCTTCCAACACATTGTGCACAATAGAAGAATCTTCGTCTTTTCGCCATGGATTTTAGATTCTCATTTAAAATCCATAAAAAATTTTGTGTCATAACCTTGATATTGATATGAAATTACAACCTTAATTTCAAAGATGATATCACACTAAACAACATCTTTATAGTCGCTAATTTCTTTAATGTACATGTCCTTTCAAAGACTCAATTATTTGCTTCCAAAAAATTGATCAATTTTTATTTAATTTTGGATGATAATTTCTAATGTTTACCTAGAAAGACTTGTAAAATATTCTTCATAAGACCCAATTGATTCATATTCCATACTCCTAAACTCTAGAAATTTATTTTTCCTATTCGTATGTTTATTTATAGAAATGTAATTATTTAAAAATAATGTCTTTAACTCATCCTAATAAATGGGGAAAATTTCATCTTATCACCATGAATTATTAATAAGATTGAATCATTGATCTGTATCACCATCCATAAGGTGGAAATCCAAAGTGACTTTTTCATTTTTTAAACACTAGTGAATTGAAAATATATTTTCTGTTTTACTAGTCAATTTATTGGAAACTAATGGGTTATAATAAACACCAAGGAAGGTGGGTGTCTCTTTATAAAGGACTTAGCATATCATTGTTCCCTCTGCTGTATGTTTGGATGTTCACCATAATTCATAGCCTGAAAAATTTGTTTGACCATTATAATGTGGATTTGGATTCCATCTCCCAAATCATATTTTCTATAAAGTGAAAAATAATTACATTTTCCATTGTATTATTTATTAAAATGGATCCTTGAGGTACTAGCAATTGAAAAAAACAAAAAAAACATAGAGTAAGAAACAATCATTATAGTGGGGAACAACAGAATCTTAAAGAACTAATAAGAATATGTCTAAATCATTGATCTTTCCCTATTAAACAATGACACCTTTGGTTTATTCTATCACATTTATAGGAATATGGTATTTAAATAATTTGTTATGGATTATAAAGATTTTTTGAATTCCCAAAGCATATTATCTAGAAGTGTCAGACCATGTATATAGAAAGGCTTGTTGTTATGCACTAGTTACATATAAGGTCTATATCATTAAGGATTTTTCAAGGTTGATACCCCTATGTATATATATTATAGATCTAAAACCACTTATAATGTCCAAATTGGGATGTATTTCTAGGAATCCACTAGCTATATCATTTACCTAAATTTCAGGACAGTTTCAAACACTTCAACTTATCCTTACACTTATCCATAGAGACATACATAATCATTTCCTTATAAAATCCATAAGAATATCACCAAACAATACCAATCCTATTTCATATGGTTTAATAAACCTTTACTTTGATACCAAGTATATTAAACCATGCATAACATACATGGATATAAAATCATTTAAGATTAATATTCAAACCATTATAAAGGATCATGCCCAAGGACCGTAAAAGTTTAGTATAATATCAAATGTGGAACAAAACTTTTACCTTAGTGAACAATCTTTAATATTTCCAATGAATAAACTCCCCTCCAGTGCTTCTACTTAAAACCATTTTTCATATCCTAGGTAGAGGAAACATAAGTAATGGGTGAGTTCTGATACTTATAAATGGTAGAAAGGGGGATAAACATGATCATAAGGGAATGAGAACATTTTAAAAATATTAAAAGATATTAAACATCATAACAAAGATCATAAAAATGAATCATAACACAAATACTTTTAGTTCATATGACATTAATCATGAAGGAATCAATAGATGAATCCATCAAATAATTACATTAGAATATCACATAGAATTTATATCATTCACATAAGAATAAAAAATCCTATGTCAAAAATATCTACTAAGATATTCATAACATGATAGGCTTAGGATAATAACAGGTGTACCTACATAGGGCATGGGATTCCAACCAATGTAACCTCTTTTTTTGGGCATGGGATGTTCTCTAGTGTACCCTCTTGATTCAGGCTTGGGATTCCCTCAAGTGTACCCTATGTTTTTTCATGCTTAAAATTCCCCCTTGTTTCACGATTGAGATTACCCCTTATTTTGGCCTTGGGATCCCCTCTTATTTACCACTTTGATCTCATAAAACATTTGTTTTTATGAAATTATGTAGAGGTAGATATATGTGTCACCCGACACAAAATTAAATCATTCATTCATTTTCCACATTATAACAAAAAATTCATAATATCATGACAGATGAAATGAAATGGGTATCATTGACGTATCATCAAATAAAAAACTGTTGAAAATTTATAGGTTTCATAATAATTTAATTAATTCATAACCCAAAAAATTAAGGGGGTTTTAGAAGAATATAACATGTTGAAGCGAAACATGTAACATAAACATAATTCTATCAAAACTAAACAATTCTACAAAGAATATGATTCATATTCATTATCTATAAAAATCATTTCATGATAGATGGATAATTAAATTAAAATATCACATGGAACATTTATTATGTAAAATATAGTTTATTTGAAAAACATTTTCATAATACCATTTTCGAAAATCCATTTTTGATAATAAATGTATAATAATTTCATTTAAAACATTTCCTGAGTAAAATAATTTTTCTACTTTAAAAAAATCATTTTAAAATATAAATCACTTTGAAGACCATTTCCTTTAAAAACACCATTAAAACAGAAAAATATATCATCAAATAATTTTGGAAACCCATTCCTAAGAAATGTGTTTAAAGAAAAATATTTGAAACATAAAATCATTTAATTACTTTTACAATATAATAACATTTTCGAAACATATAAATGGATATTTTAAAATAATTTAATTTATTTAAACATCATACATTCTTCATAAAAATTTTCGTTGAAGACCAGTGTAAAAAAATAAAGAATAAAATGAACTAACTTTACATAAAAATATCCTTGTAAATTCAAAAAAATAATCTTTACGAAAATGTTTTTAATGATGTCAAGTAAGTCTGAACATGCCAAAAATTCCTTTTTCACCATAAATTTTTAGATAATTTCCTTCATAAAAAATGACAGTAGACTCCATTTAATACCTTCGGTAAAAAATTAAAAATATGCCATAAAAATTTAATTAGGGTAGCAAAATATATTTTAAATTTTTTTATATCATTTTTTTAAAGAAAATATATTTGTGACCGAAAAGGGAAATAAATTTGATTTTTAATAATAAAATTTATTTAATTTTAATATGTATATAGGAGTGAGAAAATGGAACTTATACATGAATAATTAATGTATAAGAAGATTATAATAAAATTAACTATTCTTATTGAGATATGTATCATAATATTTCATAAATGGAAGAATAATCATAAATAATCCTGGGAAAAGATTAGATTGTAGAAATAAACTATTATTATGTTTGTAACTTTGACCATTAAAATACATGATTAGGTAACTATACATGAAGATTAAAATATCATTAAATAAATATAATCATGATATAAAATATTAAATTATTTTTTATACACCCCGTAGAAAAATATTGGTTCATTACATGAAATGTGTTTGAAACAAAGAAACATGTGACAAAAATTAGGTTACTAATTTAGTAACTGTTGAACCAAAAAACAATGAAAGGTTGATATGAAAATGGAAACATAACTACCAAAAATTGACATATACTAAAAATTTAATAAATTAAATAGATATATATACACCACTCCAAAATAAATATTGGTGAATAAGGCATGTATCTCATGGTCATAAAAAGTGAGATTAGAAGACCCTTACCTTATGTTCAGAATATCATTATACACAATAAAAACTCATATATAATATGTAAAATTTTATTATAAATATACATAAAAAAATATTATTACTTCTAATACCATATATTATTTTTTCTGACTTTATATAACGTGTTTAGTAACAACTCACAACTAATGTTACTTCTTGAGTGACAAAGGCATTGTTTTATGTACATGTTTTGACTTGTATTTAATGGTCCTCTTCAATAGATCATAATTTCCATATTTATTGATTTTAAACCATGATATAAATATCATATTAATTCATTATATTTATATTTATAAAAATATATGTAATATAGAAGAATGAAATGGAATACATTGTTCCTGGAGAAGGTTGGTTGTACGTATGTAAGAACAATGTTTTTGTTTTATTTTTTGTATTTAATGAAATAAACCAAATGAAATATATGTTTACATATATATATATATAATTATTAATTTTGAGTTATTACTATATATATATCATATATTGAAATAAAAATATCCTAAATACATTCCATGTAATGTGTGAATGAATCGCATAGCTTTGAGGAGGTGGTAGTCCAAAAATCCACAAATGATGTTGGTATATTTAAAAAAATTTAAAGTGTACTATAACTTTTCTAATAATATTTATATCAGATTTTTTAAATCATAAATATCAAATTTATAATATAAAAATATAGTTTCCACAATAATTGCTAACCATGAGATGTGGAAAATGAAAAACAGACAACACTATTCAGTGAGGTGGTAATTTGTCGTACACACGAACAATAAGTTCATTAGCCAACATATATTAGTGAGTGTAAGTGAAGTTTGATACCATAAAATAAATAAATTTCAGAATATTTATTATACATGATTTATTATATAATAATTTAATAATAATATTTGTGCTGGTGGAGAATAAAATTAAATCAAAGGATCATGAGGAAGTATGTTACCTCTTTTTTTGGTAACTTCTCTTGGATAACATGAAAGGGATTCCATGTATGAATGTATTCCAAAATTTTGGTTTCAAGTATGAAGGGAATGATTTTTAAAGTTGATTTAGGTAGATATTTTTTGATCTAAATGGCATCAGAGATTGAATAAGTTAGAGGGGTAAGATCCTTTTTAGAGTTGAGGAGGAGTGGCATTCATATAAATTTTTAAAAAGGGGAATTTTAACCACATTTCTTCAATTTAAAGTGGTTCAAATAATGTAAAAACCCTATAAAATATATGATAGGGTAGATATATGTGTATAAAATGGCATCTGGACATGTTTATAGCACATTGCGGGCCTTATGTTAAAGTTTTAGTCCTATGTTAAGCTATTTTTTCTCTTAATAATTGTAATTAATTTTATTCACTATCTCTAATATTATTGTTCAAATAATAATATGAACATATTATAAATTAAATAAATGTTGGATTAAAAATATGGAATAAATTTTTCCAAAATTCCAATTACAGTAGTGGCAGATATTAATTTATATTAAATATCATGGAGGGGAGGATAAAGCAACTTTTTAAAGTAAAATGGTCCAATAGTTTGGAATGTTTTTATATCCACTATCAAAATAAAAATGGTTGAAATTAAAATAATTGTATTATATTATTTATATTTTATATAATTGAATTTTAAAACAAAAGTAATATATAATTTACCTAAACAAATATGTTACGTGATAGTAGTTTTGAATTAAAATTTAATGTTTCTTATAACTCCTCTTTGAATCAATCTTGTTTGAAAAATACCATAAACTCACCCAATGTAAATTTTTATATTGTTATTTCAAAAGAGAATATTATCTTTTCAGTTAATAATTATAATTGTTTCAAAAATATTCTTTAAATATGGGTTTCCATGGAACTGTTGAAAAATTATCTTTCAGAAAAACACACAATTTTATTCTTAAAATTCAATTTATTCTTATCTTATACCAATCAAATATATTTGATGAATTTGAAAAATATAGATCAAATATGTATTTTATGTATTTTATTTAGATAATTAATATTTTTTTGAAATTATGGAGATAAAATTTTGTTCTTACATAGAAAATTAGTTTCCTTAGAAAAGTAATTTAATTATTTAAAACTATTTCTTCTTTTCCCCTATAATAATTTATAATGAAATGAATAATTTCATATATATGTGTAAATATTATTTTTAAAATCTATTTAATATTATTTTGAATATTTATTCCAATGGATAGGTGGTAGCTAAAAAAATATTTTAATAAAATTATTAATAACATATGCTAGTTTGGTAAATCATTATCTTGTGTGTTGTGAAAAGTATCAAAGAAACAAGTAATTGTGTGTAAAATAAGCTAAAGAGAGTATTTAAAGTACCAAAATATTATATAAGTGTTTCTTGTAGTGAAATCATAAAATGGTTTTGTGTATAATAAAATCCAAGTACACTTCTTTCATTTAACAGAAGCTATATTTAATGTTGTGTGAAATGTAAAAAATATTCAAAAATATAAATTTACTAAAAAAATACTAATTCAAAAAATCATAATAGTGTTACCATAAAAATAGTATTATAAAATTTATTAGATTTCCACATAATAAAATAGAATAATAATTTCAATCATGACAATATTTCAAGTTGATTTGGTGACAAATGATATATGTCTAATATCATTGTAAAAATTGAGATCAAAATTGAAGGATGAACTAACATGTTCCATGAATGAATATTCATGAGAAAAAATAGAAATATCCTCACCCACTTTCTCTTGAAATATTTTATCCAACACTATTTGTTACATGGTACGTGAGTGAAACATTGAATGGAATAATAGATTTCATACAAATATCATTTTTTCATTTTTTTTCTTTTATTATTTTTTCTTATGTGGGATGCAATGATAATAAAATAATCTAATGGAATAATGATCCATGCAAATGATTTTTTAATGGATGATTATATATAAATGTTTGTAATATGTATAATTAAAACTCATTTAAATTATATTCATTTTTCACTTTATTTTATTATTTGCTTAAGCAGAAGATTAGATGAATGAAAATAGATTAAATAATTAAATATTTTCATATTTATTCTCATAGAATTAGTAAAAACAACACAAATTGAATAAAGAGTTGTATCTCATCCATTGACATTGAAATTCCCATGCAAATTTATATAAAAACATTAAGATCGATGGTAGTAAAGGGACACAAGCACTTAATTTCGATTTTACATATATTGAAATTAATGGATCATCCAGGCATTAAAATGTACATATAATTATATGTATCATGTTAAAAATGGTAATAGATAATAGAATAACTCAATAAAATTAAAAAAATTCAATATATAAGGATATAAAACATAAAAATCATGTGTCGTAGTATTTAATCAAAATAGTAGTTTCTCTAAAAAATAAATGGTTACTAAGAATAATATATCCAAATGGATAATAAGCTTCCACATGATGGGAGATATAATCTGTGTTACTATTTCATGTGAAGGGATTTAAAAATGATAAGACATAAATTATAATTTTTTAATATAAAATTCTAGGAATCATTTCAACAAAAATAATCTTATGAAATATATATTTTCAAAAAAATTACTTAAAAATATTTCAAAATCATGTCATGAGTGAAAATTAATAAAATAAATTATTCACTTAAGCTTAATTATAATAAAAATCAAAAAAAATAAAACAAAAAATATATACAAACTATATAGTAGGTGGAAAACCACACCTAACACAAACATTTATCTACCCTTTATTTTACCTTAATAGATTAATAGAATTTTGTAAAAAATATAATTGGAGAAAAATAGTGTATTTTTTCTAGTCGAATAAATAAGTTAAGATACATGTTTTTTCCATAAAAACTATATGGGAGCGAGGAATAAAATATATGACCAGTCATTGAAATTAATTAAAATAAAAATTTAATAGAATGAAAAAAGAAGAGGGGGTAAATAATGGTTTATGAAGAACCCTCAGTTTCAAGGACATAAACTTTTATTTTCATATTTTTATTTTATATTTTGTTTGGGTAATGTTTAGGATGGTTTTGATGACATTTGAAATGTATTTTCGTATTTTTTTTAGGTTCACAGTTAGATTACTATTAGTAGGAATTTTGAAACTCTTATATGAAATCATTAAATGTATAACAAATGATACTCGATAGATATATATTTAGTTTAAAAAATAGGAAAAATTGTGTGTCCACTGATTAGTGGATGAAAAAATTAGATCCTCAGAGAAAAATATTTTCTGCACGATTTATCTAATCTTGTGAGAAAACCATGCAAAAGGTGTTTGGAGCCAGTGGATGGCACACAGTTGGAGAAACATTATTGTAATTGTGATACCTAAAAGTTAATTATTTAAAAGTAGGTCCTAAAAATGTATATATAACTCATTTTTATCCATGAAACATTTTTTTCGTAGGGAGACCCAAACAAGGTTATCTCTGCACAAAATGGCTGTAAAGACTCTTCCATTTGATCTAGGAGTGATTTATTTCCAAATCATGTTGCGTTAAATGAATAATTGTTTTGTAAGTCTCTCCTCAGGATAGTTTCCCTCAGATATATACTTCTTCCCTCTATTAGATTTTGAGATATAGTTCTTTGAGGATAGATCTATTATAGTTAATTCCAAGTATGATAATCCTTGGATGGGATGATATTAGGGATCATGACCTCTGGAGGGTTTTTAGTGTTTCAATCCATTTTTGTTGATGAATTTCTATTCTTTATGATTTCTTCCATAATTATCAAGGTATGTGGGTTTAACCTTTAGCCCTCTTAATAGAAGATGGAGGATTATTTTTAAATTGTTTTATTTTTTTAAATGATTTGAGAAATTTTTGTGAAAATCAGTGAAGAAACCATATTTATTTATGGTTTTTTGATTTCTTAAAATTACCTGTTTTGAAATGTTAATGGCTTATGGATTTTAAAATTATATTTTTAAAATTTTTATTTTCTCTGATTCGTGAAATGGTATGATGGTGTTGTTTTCAATAATTTTATTACCTAAAATCAATTTAAATGGTTGGTTTGGTATAGGTTTTCTATGCAAGGTGTTTGTGTGCGTTCATGATATCAAAGATACCCTAAATAAATGGTATGTACTAATGGGATAAAGGGTACTTGACCCTAGATAAGGTATTTTTCCATTATGGGAAAGATTGATTGGACACATAGTGAAGACATGGTGGATGGTTGTGAAATCACTCATGAGTTTGGAATATTCACTGAAACATACATGTGTGGGTTTGTGTGCATCGTGGAATGGGTATGCTAAAAATGAATATGAACTAGTTTAATGCATTGTTGGTTTTTATTTTATAGAAACTATATTGTTTGGAAATAAATTTTTTGTTGGAAATAATTTTTATTTTATAAAAACTGGTAAAATTTGTTAATATATTTTTAAATACATGGTTTCATATAAATTTGATAACTAGTTATATCCTAGTGGAATGAGTCGAGAAGTCATTTGGGGAAGGCTTACCGAGTTCCACTACCTACCCCCTAATATCTCTTTATAATAGTTACACTTTGTGATAATTTTTATGTGTTGTGGAATTGCATCATCAAGAATGTTGGTTATTGTTGAGTGATTTCCTCAGAATCTTTGAGATTTTTGGTTTATTCTTCCACATTGGTACTATGATATTTGTCATGTTGTTGTTTTTTATTTTTTTATTTTGTTATTACATTCAATTTTATTACATTGTTTCATGCAACATATTGTGATTTCGAGTTATGGAATGTTTTTTTGTGATGTTTAATATTCAATGGGAAAATTGTCTTCAAATTTTATTGACTACCTTGGCATTTATTTACAGCCTTTGGAACCTTGGGGATGTCACCTAAGTCCAAGTAACAATTCTACATAGAATAAAATTAATTAGGGGAGTAATTTTACAAATGGTATTAGGTTGTTCAGTCCTTGAATTTAAAATAGTACAAGTCAAGTAATTCTTCAAATCTTTTTGGGACAAATGTTTCTGGTTTTTCAGTCTTTTAATTGAAAATTCATTTGGTTTTCTTTCCTTGAGTTGGGATGTTAGAAAATAGTATGATTATAAGAACATGAAATGTTGAGAATAAAAATTCACATCCATCTTATTGATGATGAAACTCATGTTATGAGTGTGTTGGGTAAATAAGTGTTTTGTATACAATAAATGGTGTAGTAATCACATTTTCATTGGTTTAATAAATTATAAGATCCTGATATATATTGATAAAAATTACCTCTATCTGGGAGTGAATGTTTTATTTTCAATAATGAATTTTGATTTAGTGTACACATGATGATTTTTGAAAATTGATGACTATGTATTCAAATGTATTACTTTGAAAATGGAATGATAGAGTTATTTTTTAAAATGAATTTATTTTTAAAATAATAATGATTTTTTGACATAATTTTTTTTTAAAAAGTATTAATTCTTTAATGCTATTTTGTGAAAGCTTTGGTTTGGTGTAATTTGAAACTATTAAGCCACAAGTTTCTAGATATGGAAACTTATGGAATTTTTTTCTAGTTATATAAATGGAACCTAGTAGGCATCATAGAAAACAAACTATAGATGATGCTGAGAATGTGGGTGAACTTGAGCCACAAGAGAACCAACATCTTTATCATAGTATTGTAGAATCTTTTCATGATTTGGAAAGAGATAACTGGATGGATAAACCAAGGAAATTAGATTATTTATTTTAGACCTAGATGTAGAATCTGCCCATATTTCAGGGTGATTAAAAAACATATAATGAAGATATGTGGCATTATATGATGAATCAAATCTCCAATTTATTTGTCACAATAGTAGAGATGAAATTCAACTTGGTTGAAAATATAATATATTATCATGCATGCCAATGGTGGGATTTTGATATTTAGAATAAATTATACCAAGGAATCACATGGGAGTAGTGTGATAATTTTTTAAATAAAAAAGTATATCCTTATATGTTCAAGATTTAAATAATGCCATCCTTTTAAGAATGAAACAGGAGAACCTCTCAGTGGTTGAGTTTGCATATAAATTAAGAAATTTAGTCTTTTTCCCCAAATTTTATCCATTTAAATCCATAATGTCATTCATTTTGAATCAAGGAAGAGGAAATAGATTCTATCAATGATTGTAGTTCCCTATAAAATAGGCCATACAAAGATGGTCAGTATAGATATAAGGAACCTTCCCTAAACATTACTTTTTATTGAATTAAATGAATAATTCACATTGAGGATCTTTTCAGGGTTAGAGTTTTAGAGAATTAAGAAATAACTACTACATCTCGAAGGTCACAAAGTAGACACATCTACTCAGCTTCCAATTTTTCACAAAAATAAAAACTCTTGAACAAAAGAGTCATGTCTAGTTCCTTGTTTTAGACAGCCTGACAATTCCTTGATCCCATCCTTGACCATATTCAAGTTTATGTCCTGTGAAAAACATTAAAAAAAACATGGGATGAGCATAAAAAGCTCATTAAGGGTTATAACAATACAGAAAGAAAACATTATTCCTTGTGTACATAAGAATCAGTGAAATCATACTTTACTCATAAAGCATAAGCAATTTAACATACATCATGAAATCATAAGATTTATGAATTACTCATTGAAATCCTAATACATAAAGGTAACATGAGGCATTCATAACATTCTGACGTAGGTAGTAACCCACATGGTTACGTTTGGAATACCGATCAAAGTATATTCCCTAAATCTCTTCGGATAATCCTTAACGTTTAACTCCTTCGCGTTACCCAATGCATTGGAGAGCTACATTTGGATCACCCTCCCTTAGTTTATCACAGAACCACCCGTATTCATAAAAAATGCCCAAGAACCGTAACATAATCATAGAACATAACTTAAGCACAAAGAAAAGATAACATTCCAACATTTTAATAACAATATAACATTTTAAGATATTGAAATAGTGAATCCATTCTGAAAACCATTTTCAAAACCATTTAAAACATTTAATAAAGAGATTTTTGAATCAAAGTGTCCCATACTACATTGAAGCTTTTAAAATTTTAAAATATTAATATCCATATAAATAAGTCCTTAAAACCATTTTTTAGACATGGATATTAATGTGAAATATTTATAAGATTAAATCAATAATACATTTAAAACGATATTTTAGTTAAAGGGTTTTTAACAAAATGAGAGACACTTGAATACAATAATTGAGGAATAACATTTAATCAGAACATTATAACATCATGAGAATAATGGGATTCATGAAATAATATTCCAAATGATTGTATATACACCATATAAGAGAGAACTGGTGCATAACAACAATGAAGTCTCAATAGAAATGTAAAATGAGATGAAATCCATTATAAAGAAGGTATCCTTAAATTAAGGATAAATCAATCTCAAAATTATGTGTGAAAAATATAAATACACAAAATATAAGTGGATATTAAGTGTAAATCAATAAAAGGTCATTCACATATATTCAAAAGATGAAATATTCTATAACTACATGTTGAACCCAAAGAAATCCAAATTGGGGTAAGAAGTTCCCTTGGTAAAATTCGACAGCCTAACGGCGTCACATTAAAATTCATAACATTAGATTATGAGAGATAAAATGTTATCTCATCACTTGGACATAAAATTTACATCAATAAGGATATATGAGAACATATCCCAACATTAAAAGATGTAAATTAAAAGACATAACAAAATAAGTTTTTAAAAAGAGAGTGTAGAAGGTTCCCTTACCGATTTGGGAAACTTTTGAAACGTAGACCCCATGAAAGAAGGGTCATAAAATGAAGATGTAACTACCCATAAATGAGATTATATTATACAAATAGTAAAATAATGGGCATTACATACACCAAAAAAATGGAAATAGTGGCCAATGTAGCATGAATCTCACGGGAGTAAAAAGTGAGATGAAAATCACTTTATAAAAATTCGGCATCCTAACGGCGCCACATAAAACCTAAAAAAATGTATAGATGTGATAAAATAGGGTCTCTAATCATATTAACATAAAATTTATAGAAATAGGAATATAAAAGAACATCCCCCAACATAATAAATATGATCTTAAAGTAAGTTACATAAAAAAGAGTACTTAAAAATAAAAAGAGAGGTAGGATCCCTTACCTCAAGTCCGACTTATCTTGTTCATTTCTTTATATTCCTGAATAAAAAAACCTTTTTCAATTTCTAATTTCGTAAGTAACTCCTTTAATGTTTATTATTAAATTCATATCACATATTATAATGTTATATTAATTAGTTAATTATGTGAGTTCATATCAAATGTTTTTGTCGATGTTTGGTACATGAGTCAAAAATGAACTTGTTTGAAAAAAATGGTCCATGTAATTATAATTACATCATCTACAGAATAGTATTAATGATATAAATTTCATATATATCCAGTAAATTTTCATTTTATACTATTCAATATCATTTGGAGATAAAAAGAAATGAAATGCATAGTTCATGGAGACGGTAGGCCGTATGTACGCATGAACACTACTTTCATTTCTTTGTCATATTAACGAAATTAATAATAATTGAGATATATATATATATATATTATAATTAAAGTATAATATATATGTTATATAGGTAACATAAGTTCATTAATTTCATTCTTTATACATTCCATGTATTGCTTGTACCAGTCACATCACTTGAGGGGGCGGTAGTCCGCACTTCCTCATATGAAATTATCGCATTTGCACAACATGCAAAGAATAAAGGTATGATTTAAATATAAAATACAGAAGAATATATAAAACATAAATACCACATATATCATATATAAAATACAGTGACATAATAATGGCCACATTTAAAGGTGTTAAAATAATATTGAACAATCATCGTTTCGTGGGGCAGTAATTTTCCATCCACAAAAACAGTATGTTTTTTAACCATTAGACAGATTTGTGTGAATGTGTAGCTCTAAGACTTATTATAACAACATCATATTATATTTAATATACTGTTTTTGTTTAAAAATAATGTAATAAAAAGATTTTAGGGGGTTGGAGAAGCAAAATGAAACAAAAGAACATAAGAGAAGGCATTACCTTTAAATCAGGTAACTCCCTTTGGTTTGAATCAAAAGGGTTCGTTGAAGAGCTTTCTGCCTAAGGTGAGGGTTCAATGATGAATAGAGGGATGTGGAGAGTTGAAATGGTCAGAGATTGGCCGAGACAAAGTCTTTAGATGTGTGGTTAAATAGGTAGAGGTGGGGGCCTTTTATAAGAGGAGAGGAGGGGCACTCATGGAAAGTCAAGAAATGTTACATTAATTTAATTTTTTTTGGGATTTTAAAGGTCCCACATTGATATATTTCGAGGACAAGGTGATTAGGG
Organism: Viscum album; assembly: GCA_963277665.1. NCBI lineage: Eukaryota > Viridiplantae > Streptophyta > Magnoliopsida > Santalales > Viscaceae > Viscum > Viscum album. Next base: position 2,106,739,823 of record OY728156.1, on the reverse strand, counting down.
TTCTAAATATACTCATACAATAGGTTTTTTTCCGAGTGTAAGTCTTATATTTTACATTATCTTTTCATTTTTTTAAATCATTCATTAATGACGTAATCGCTGCATCATCATGATGTCATAAATAATTTAATTTATTTAAAGTCTAAAAATTATAAAAAAAATACTATGATGTAGGAAATTATTTTATCTTTCCAATGACTATTTATATTATAAGAGATAGTTTATTTAGACAAAATTAAAATTATTTTACTTAGGTATTACATACTTTGGTTACTTTTTTTTCTTTAAAAAAAAATTGATAAAAAGTCACTATCACACTAAAGTGATTCCATGGGTTCAAAAGGTTGTCACAAGGCATCCCATGGTCGGACATGAAACCAACAATAGAATTAGGACACATGTTGGGTTCATTTTATATTTTTATGATATTATTTTCTTACCCGTAATTACCCGATTACTAATTAAACACCACAATTAAAGATAATTACCGTCATTACTATTCATAATGTCCAAAAACAAAAGATTATTAATTACATAATTTGGACCTTATGATTCCAAATATGGAATCCATTTTATCAAATTTAAAACACATAAATTTTAGTAATTAATTTAAATGTAAATCCCGTTGTCAAAATAAAAGACGGGTTTTTAAGATGTAAAATTTATCAAAAGATTTGGCTTGTTTTTGCATCCAATTGAAAAGTGAAATTACGTCCAATGAAAAAAATTGTATTAAGTTATAAAAAATAAATTCAATTATACTTTAAAAAAATGAAAATCTAAATATATAAATAAATTGGCTGAAAATGCAGTTTTGAATTAAAAACTGTATTTTTCACTATTCATTAGAAAAAGCATCATCAGAAAAATACAGAAAATTAACAATAAGATATATTTGATATTTAAAATTCAGAAATTATGTCCATTTTAAAAAATTCAAAACATATATGTTTTATTAATAAATCATATAGTTAATTCCCGTTGTCAAAACAAATTGCGGGTTTTTTGGAAGCAATATCTATGAAACGTTTGGCACTTGTTTATGTCCATTTTCAAAGTGAAATTTATTATAATGACCACCATTGAATTAAATTGTAAAAATATATTCTAATTAAACTTTAAAACCAATTAAAAAGATAATATAACCATATATTTAAATTATATGAAAATTTAGTTTTGATGTAAAATGCAATATTTTTCACTATTCATTAAAAAATTGAACATTGTCAGAAACATACCAAAAATTTAACCAGAGTAAATTTCAATGTCCCAATCATAAAGAATAAGTTTATTTTTATAAATTGAGCTTATAAAATTTTCAAAAGTTAGATTTAAAAAAGGTTCTCCATCAAAAGGTTGTAAAATGATCTTTTAAAAATATTAGAGTATTTATTCTTAAAATTGGATTTATTTGGATTTTAATCCTCTAACATTTATTAGATAAATGTAAAAATATTTAACAAACATATGTAATCATTTTTTAGTTATTTCTATTCATTCCCTCTATTACAACGTCTAGGCGTTAACTATTATAATATTATTATATTATTAGTGTGCAACGTAAGATTTCAAAGAAACCTGTTGTTGCGTATTGGGTACGCCATCGAGCATAGCATTCCCTTTAAAGTAATATTTAAATTTTATTCAAAAATATTTATAGACCTTAGAATGTAATATTATTTATTTACCTGGGATGTTACATCCTTCCCCACTTTTGGGAATTGCATCCTCACAATTTCAAAATTGGTCTTGGAAACTTCATTAAAAGTCCCACATTGGAACAAGAGTCAGTAAAACTATGACATTAAAAGAAAGGGGGAGAAGTAAAAAGTTCACCAGAGTTAAACCATACTAGGATTCCAAGTAGAAAAATATGGATATGGAGGAGAAAGCAAAGGGTCATGTTCTTGATGGAGGGTGATAGTAAACATATCTAAGATAAAGTTAACCAAAGAAAATCACAAACTTGTGATGGGTTAAATGGTATTCGATTCCCCAGTAGGAAAAGTTAACATAAACCATTTTTGTTTTAAGTTACTTTTCATTGAGGAATTTACTTTTGAGCTTAACTAAATCATAATGAAACATACTTGTCACGTAGACTATCAACTTTTACTAGATTCCTTAATCAAACTCATATTTTCTCCAAAAGACGAGTATTTAGAAAGGCTTGTTCGCATTAAGAGTACTATAATAATCTTATTGAGAATCCCCTAATCAATAAAAGAGAACTATATATTTTCCATGTCTTTAGATCTCAACCAAAACCGAACCAAAAAGTTTAGTACGAGATCAGATAATACCCAATAAGGATATTTTTTTACAAAAAGAAAAACTACCCCTAATCTCCAAAAATTTTCAAACAAAACCCAAAGTTCAACAAAGACCATTCAATAAACATATATCCATAAAATTATTCAAAGTAAACTCAACTATGATTGAAACCCAAATATTTGAAGGATTTAATCACATAGTCTCCCAATGTACAAATTAACAGTTATCTCCAAATAACATGAGTTTCTCTTAAAGTATCATACTGAAAAGTAATTAACCTAATCACATATCCTCCATGATTGGTTAATAATTTCCATAGATAACCCAAATTCAAATAAAATAATCTAACTAAAAAAATTAATTAGTCAAACTAACTAGGGACTTTATGTAGTCCAGTGGTAGGAGATAAATACCAGTCGCACTTTGGTTGTGGGTTCGATTCCCACAGCTTTGTCCGACGCGATGGGTTGTCATACGGTCTGCGTGTTGTCCTTTTTTCAAAACTGTATAATTATTAAAACATTCCCCAAAACGTGTTAAAATCTTCAAAAATAACCATAACATAATTTAATCTCAAGTTTATCTCATGTCGTTCGTATTCCATCATAACGTATAGTAACCCATAATTACCTCAAAAGTAAGGATCATATAAACTGTAATGGTTACCTTTATAACTAATACCTGAGCTTCCATGTCGAGTTGGTTCTCTCGTACATGATGAATTAGGGAACTCACCAAGGTTCAAGTGGTTGATCATGACACCAGATAGTTGTTTTATAATAACCATGATATTTCTAATTGAATCCTCCATTTCATCCAGTCTCTTAATCAGATAACCACCACAGTTTCCTTCAAACCAATTGTCACTTTGGTGCCCGCGAGATCCATCTATTTAATAAAACCAGAAATGTTAGTGTGAGTATATCAACAAAATCATTATATATTAAATAGGAAGATAAAAACTAATATATACTTATCCAAGTTATCACAAACTCATTCCAACCATAAAAAATAACAATGAATCTATGTAATATAATAATCATTATGGTTATACAAAACTTGTCGCTTAACACTATGTCCTCTAAAGTTATCTAAACCATCCTCTGATACCAACTATAAGGACCCGTCCTTAAACATTACTTATTATTGAATTAAATCAATAATTCACATTGAGGATTGTTTTAGGTTTAGAGTTTTAGAGAATTAGGGCATAACTTTTACATCTCAAAGGTTACAAAGTAGACACATCTACTCAACTTCAAATTTTTCATTGAAATAAAAATGGTTGAACGATAGAGTCATGTCAAGTTCCTTGTTTTAGACAGCCTGCCATTTCCTTAATCCCATTCTTGACCCTATTCAACATTATGTCCTGTGAAAAACATTTCAAAAAAACTTGGGATGAGCATAAAAAGCTTAGTAAAGGTTATAACAATACGGAAAGAAAACATTAGTCTATTTATACATAAGAATCAATGAAATCATACTTTACTCATAAAGCATAATCAATTTAACATACCTTATGAAATCATAAGATTTACGAATAACTCATAGAAATCATAATACATAAAGGTAACTTGAGGCAGTCATAACATTCTTACGCAGGGAGTAACCCTCATGGTTACGTTTGGAATACCCATCACAGTATATTCCCTAAATCTCTTCATAGAAACTTAACGTTTAACTCCTTTGTGTTACCCAATGCATTGGAGAGCTATATCGGGCTCACCCACCCTTAGTTTATCACGAAACCACCCATATTCATAAACAATGCCCAAGAACATTAACATAATCATAGAACATCACATAAGCGCCAAAAAAGATAACATTCCCATATTTTAATAACAATATAACATTTTAAGATATTTAAATAATGAATCCATTCTGAAAACCATTTTCAAAACCATTGAAAACATTTAATAATGAGATTTTTGAATCAAAGTGTCCCATACCACATTGAAGCTTTTAACTTTTTAAACCATTAATATCCATATAAATAAATCATTAAAACCATTTTGAAAACATGGATATTAATGAGAAATATTTATAAAAATAAATCAATAAATCATTTAAATCGATATTTTAGTTAAAGGGTTTTTAACAAAATGAGAGACACTTGAATACAATAATTGAGGAATAACATTTAATCAGAGCATTATAATAACAAGAGAATAAAGGTATTCATGATATAATATTCCAAAGGATAGTATATACACCATATAAGAGTGAACTGGTGCATAACAACAATGATGTCTCAATAGAAATGTAAAATGAGATGAAATCCATTATAAAGAAGGTACCCTTAAATTAAGGATAAATCAATCTCAAAATTATGTGTGACAAATATAAATACACCCACAATTAGTTAATATTATGTGTAAAACAATAAATGTTCATTCAAACATATTCAAAGGAGGACATATTCAATAACTACATGTTGAACCCAAAGAAATCTAAATTGGGTTAAGAAGTTCCCTTGGTAAAATTCGAAAGCCTAACGACGTCACTTTAAAATTAATAACATTAGTTGATGAGAGAGAAATGGTATATCATAACTTGGACATAAAATTTAAATCAATAAGGATATATAAGAACATATCCCAACATGAAAAGATGTAAATTAAAAGACATAACAAAATAAGTCTTTTTAAAATAGGAGTGTGAAAGGTTCCCATACCGATTTGGGAAACTTTTGAAACGTACACCCCATGAAAGAAGGATCATACAATGAAGATGTAACTACCCATAAATGAGATTATATTATAAAAATAGTAAAATAATGGGTAGTACATACACCACACAAAATGAAATAGTGTCCAATGTAGCATGAATCTCACAAGAATAAAAAGTGAGATGAAAATCCCCTTATGAAAATTCGGCAGCCTAACGACGCCACATAAAACCCCCAAAAACTGATTGATGAGATAAAATAGGGTCTCTCATCATATTAACATAAAATTTACAGAAATAGTAATATAAAATATCTTCCCTCAACATAAAAAATAGAATCTTAAAGTAAGTTACATAAAAAATAGTAATTAAAAATAAAAAGAGAGGTAGGATCCCTTACCTCAAGTCTGACTTGTCTTGTTCGTTTATTTATATTCCTGAATAAAAAACCTTTATCAATTTATAATTACATAAGGAAATCCTTTAATTTTTATTATTCAATTCATATCACATATTATAATGTTATATTAATTAGTTAATTATGTGAGTTCATATCAAATGTTTTTGTCGATGTTTGCTACATGAGTCAAAAATGAACTTGTTTGAAAAGAATAGTCCATGTAGTTATAAGTACATCACCTCCAGAATAGTATTAATGATTTAAATATCATATATATCCAGTACATGTTCATTTTATACTATTACATAACATTTGGAGATAAAAAGAAATGAAATGCACCGTTCATGGGGACGGTAGGCCGTATATACGCATGAACGCTACTTTTATTACTTTGTCATATTAATGAAACTAATAATAATTGAGATATATATATATATATTAAAATTAAATTATAATATATATGTTATATATGTCACATATTTTCATTAATTTCATTCTTTATACATTCCATGTATTGCTTGAACGAGTCACATCATTTGAGGGGGCGGTAGTCCACACTTCTTCATATGAAATTATTGCATTTTCACAACATGCAAAGAATAAAGGTATGATTTAAAAATAAAATACAGAAGCTTATATAAAACATAAATACCATATATTTTATATATAAAATACAGTGACATCATAATGGCCACCTTTAAAGGTGTTAAAAGAATATTGAATAATCATCGTTTCGTGAGGCAGTAATTCTCCATCCACAGAAACAGTATGTTCTTTAACCATTAGACGGATGTGTGTGTAAGTGTAGATATAATCCTTCTTATAACAACATACTAGTATATTTAATATACTGGTTTTGTTACAAAATAATGTAATAAAACGATTTTAGGGTGTTGGAGAAGGAAAATAAAATAAAAGAACATAAGAGAAGGCATTACCTTTAAATCGGGTAACTCCCTTTGGTTTGAACCAAAAGGGTTCCTTGAAGAGCTTTCTGCCTTATTTCAGGGTTCAAAGATGAAGATAGGGATGTGGAGAGATGAAATGGGTAGTGTTTGGCTGATCCAAAGGCTTGATAGGTTTGAGAAAAGAGGTAGAGTTGGGGGCCTTTTATAAGAGAAGAGGAGGGGCACTCATGGAAAGTCAAGAAATGTTACTTTATTTTAAAAAGTGTTTCAGATTTTAAAGGTCTCACATTGATATATTTAGAGTATAAGGTGATAAGGGTTCGAAATATACACATCAAATATGTTTTTCCAAGTATAAGTCTTATATTTTACATTATCATTTCATTTTATTTAAATCGTTCATTAATGAGGTAATCACTACATCATCATGATGTCACATATAATTTAATTTATTTAATGTCTAAAAATTATAAAAAAAATACTTTTATGTAGGAAATAATTTTAGATGTATAATGACTATTTATAGCCTAAAATATCGTTTATGTAGACAAAAGTAAAATTATTTTACTTAGGTGTTACATACTTTGGTTACATTTTCCTTTCTTTAAAAAAATATGATAAAAAGTCACTATCACATTAAGTGATTACATGGGGTCCCAAGGTTGGCACAAGGAATCCCATGGTCGGCCATGAAACCACCAATAGCATTAGGACATATTTTATATTTTTATGATATTATTTTCTCACCCTTAATTACCAAATTACTAATTAAACACGATAATTAAAGATAATTATCATCGTTACTATTCATAATGTCCAAAAACAAGAGTCTTAATTAAATAATTTTGAACTTCTGATTAGAAATATGGAATCCATTTTATCAAATTAAAAACACATATATTTTATTAATTAATTTAAAAGTAAATCTCGTTGTCAAAACAAAAGACGAGTTTTTGAGAAGTAAAATTTATCAAAAGATTGACTTGTTTTTACATCAAATTGAAAAGTGAAATTACTTCCAATGAACAAAATTGTATTAAGTGATAAAAACATAATTCAATTATACTTTGAAAACAAATAAAATTATAATCTAAATATATAAATAAATTGGATGAAAAGGCAATTTTGAATTAAAAACTGTATATTTTACTATTCATTAAAAAGCATTATCAGAAAAATACAACAAATTAACCCGAAGATATATTTGATATTAAAAATTCAGAAATTATGTCAATTTTACCAAATTCAAAACATAGAAGTTTCATTAATAAATCATATAGTTAATTCCCGCTGTCAAAACAAATAGCGGGTTTTTTGGAAGCAATATCTATGAAAAGTTTGACACTTGTTTATGTCAATTTTCAAAGTGAAATTAATTATAATGAACACCTATGAATTAAATTGTAAAAATATATTCTAATTAAACATTAAAAAAAATTAAAAATATAATCTAACCATATATTTAAATTAGATGAAAAGGCAGTTTTGATGTAAAATGCAATATTTTTCACTATTCATTAAAAAATGAACATTGTCAGAAAAATACCATAAATTTAACCAGAGTAAATTTCAACATCCCAATAATATAGAATAAGTTTATTTTGACAAATAGAGCTCATAAAATTGTCAAAAGTAATATTTAATAACGGTTCTCCATCAAAAGGCTGTAAAACAATCTTTTAAAAATATTAGAGTATTTATTCTTAAAATTGGATTCATTTGGATTTTAAGCCTCTAACATTTATTGGATAATTGTAAAAATATTTAACAAACATATGTAATCATTTTTTAGTTATTTATGTTCATTACCTCCATTTCAATGGCTAGGCGTTAACTATTATAATATTATTATATTATTAGTGGGCAATGTAAGATTTCAAAAAAACTCGTTGTTGCGTATTGGGTACGCCATCGAGCATAACATTCCCTTTAAAGTAATATTTAAATTTTATTCACAAATAATGATAATCTTTAGAATGTAAAATTATTTATTTACATGGGATGTTTCAAGAGAAATGGTGGCATAAATTGAAATCTTAGGAACTAGGGGTGGATAAGGATTTATGATACCAAATAAAAATTGTGTCATCCTTAATTATGGTATCAAGTAGTTGAGTGATACCTATTTCCATGGTATTGTAATTACTAAGACACAAATATATGGATCAATCAATCTACATCAAAAACAAAAGAGAAATACAAGATGTTTTCAATGTACTCCATTCGACCATATGAAGTGAGATTTTACTGCCCCACATAGAGAATTCTGTAACTGCAAACAGATAGGGAATCATCATCATTATTATTTTATTTCTCCATGATCGAATGTTTTGGATTCATATCAAATTTCACTAACATCATATTCATTTAAGGGATAATGGTACTTCACTACCTCTAATTATCATTTGGGGGGAATTCATGTCAATTCTAGTATTACCATGACTCCTTAGGCAATTTAAATTCAATAGGGAAATAAAGATCAAAATTATATGAGAATGAATTTCAATGGAGCTAACATAGTGATTATGGATGATCATTCTAGATCATAAATGGAGGGATGCATGATTGTTTCTAATTATAACCATATGAAATCTTGGTTTGAAACTATTGGGTATAATTCTATTATTTCTTGTAATGTTGTTGATTTACGTGGTGTAAATTATAAGACAGTGTCCTCTATTTTAATACATAAAACTCCACTTGGTCAAAGTTAATGTAAACTGTTTTGTGTAAATCATGTTCTATAATAATTTATGGTGCTGATTATATATTTTATCAATCTTTTCTTAATATTGATGGCTATGAAATAATCCATGGTATGGGTTGGTCGAAAATGATTTGGTCTCATATTAATTGTTATACATAATTAGATAGTTTTATGATTGACTATGGACCCTTGAATATTTTAAAAGTGTAATGGAATCTAAATTCAGGTGAAATGGGCCTTTTGGATGTAGAAATTGGAATGATCATATACCTGTTGGTATCATTTACTTTGGCATCAATGAAAATTTATATAATAACAGTTTTCTATAAGTACATGATTAGTTTCATTATGTTTTTATTGAAATTTTCTCAAGGCTTCCTCCCACAAGAGAAGTGGAGTGTATGATTGATCATCCCCTGGAGGCTAGTTCTATTTACCCTCCATATAATAATATGGAACCAATAAATTTATTCAAATTGAAATTATATTTTGAAGATATGAAATGAAAAGGTGTTAGCTGGTATAGTATGTCTTTAACTGCATCACAAGTCTTATTTTTCCATAAGGTATATGTAACTCCTCAGTTCTGTGGGGATTATTGCAATATTAATGATTTTTTTATCAAAATATGTACCCATGTACACACATTGAAGATCTGTTTGATAATTTTAGGTGATCCCAGTAGTTCTATAAAATTAACATCCAATTTGGATATCACCAATATCAGGATCAGAAGGAGGATATTCCATATACATATTTCAGAAGTACAAATGAACATTACAAGAATGTGGATATTACTTTTGGTTTTATAAGTCCCCTAGAATTATTTATGGAATTTAAGAATTGGATATTTCAAAGATATCAAGATTCTTTTTTTATAGTTTTCTTGGATGAAATTTTTTTATTTAAGGAAAATAGATAAGAATGTAAAAGGCATGGTGAAAATACTGAGGATTTCGCAGGATCGTCATCTTTATGACAGATTATCAGTGTGTGATTTTTTATTTGATAAGTCCATTTAAATGGACATGTAATATATAAACGATATGTTTATATGGATATAATAATGATTGAAGCTATTAAATTGACCCAACCACGAATAAATGTCTGCATCATATATAGTGTCTTTGGTTTAGCTGGTTATTGATGAATCTTTTTCCAAGATTTTTCTTAACTAGCCTAACTAATTGTATTATTGAAAAGAAATAATATTAAACTCTAGTGGAATGAATAATTTTAATATTATTTTTAAAAACATAACATTATACTTACATCATCCATATTTTTTAGTTTTCAAGAATCGGGAAAATGGTTCTTGGTGTATTGTGATGCTCTGGGGTCTAGGTTACGATGTCTTCTCACGTATGGATATCATGTAGTATATTATGGCACAAGAAAGTTGAGGATTCATGAAATTAACTAACCAACACATTATTTCATGTTCTATGACATAGTCTATGATTTTATTACCTCAAATCATTACCTCATTGGTGGCATATGCATTAAGCATAAAGTCATGCACTTAGTTGGAAAATTTGTTCAAATTATTGGAAATTGATGTCAGTCATTTTTAACATGCACTTGGATTGTGAGGACAAGGTTAGGGTACCTCTTTTATTTCTAGTATCATTGTATCTTAGATTCATTGAGATAGTAAATAGTCATATACACCTAATTCTAAATAGGTATTGATGATTTCAACACTCAATATTGGGGAGACCAATGAGTGATAGATGATGAATGAGATACGGGTTTTGAGGTTTCAAAAATTAGATGACAATAGATATTTGTTTTCCTAAAAAATAATTCATCTATACCACCATTAATATGCTTTATTCCTCATGGATGTCCAAAAAATTTGAATTCACTAAAAGCATAGTTCTGTTGCATTGTAATGAAATGTACGGTGGATACCTCTGATTCAATATACCCCACTTATTAATAGGTTAATGTAGAGAATCAACAACTAGAAGGTGTTTGGAAGTCTTTAACAATTTCGATATGGAAATAATATCAAATGGACTTGTATTTTGTAATGCTTCTCCCGATAATTGTTTGGAAACATGATTCAATATGGGGGATACTGGACCAACTCAAAATGTTGTCAAATTTCATATATATTCATTACTCTAATATGGTGTATAACAAGTCAAATTTTATTATATATAAGAAGTGTTATGGAGACATTGAGTACCAATTTTGATAGTATTAGATAATGATATTTGGTTTACATCATTTTTAACAAAATTCATTTATCAAGTCCTTGGGGATCATTTTACCATAAGTATGATATATCATACCTAGATGGATGGACAATATAAATGGGAGGTATGAACATTGGAATACAAGCTTCAGACATGTGTAATGGAATTTTGTGGAAAATTGAAATAGAACATACCATTAGAGAATTCCCATATAATAATGGTTATCAGACCTCAATAAATTTGGATCCATTCAGAGCATTTTATGGGATTACATGTCATTCTTCACATTTATATATAGAAAATAGTGAGACTTCACTGGTTCGATCGATCCTTTTTGAAGATATAACGAAGAATATTTGGCTACATTGGAAGGTATTGAATAAGGATCAATATTTTTAGAAATCATATTTAGGTCACCTTCAATAGAAATTTTCAATCGAGGTGAGTGATATTGTGTTTGTGATAATTTATCCAAGACTTGGGCATCATCATTTTGGTGGAAGCACATTTTATCTCCTAGAATCATAAGCACTTTTGATATACATTAAGAGCTTGGTGTTTGTTGTTATAAAGTTTTTTCTTTGCTATAAAGAGATTTTGGTTGGTGTTTCTTATAATTTCTTATTTCAATGATCATGGAATTTATAGGGAAAATATTCTTATGGATCTTGTTGATAATAATGGTGATGGTGGTGTTATTTATAAGTGTTTTAAAAAACATTTTTCCCAAAATTGTAGAATAATGGAAAGTTATTTTGGAAAATAATGTTTTTTGAAGGAATGTGTGTCTATTTTAATATTTCGTGCAAGTTATGTTTTGGGATCATCTCATTGAAATATTTAAATTGAATGAGATGCATGAAAGAACTAGTTTATTGAAGATATATTTGGTTTTGTGTGGAAGATACTTACTCGCCCAATGCGATTTCAAATGCGGATTTATGCGCTAGGGGAAATGATGCGTTCAAGGATCTCAGTGATTGAGAAACTTATTCACAGGTTCATAGAGGCCTATAAATATCCAGATACCCCCATTAAATACACATAACTTTTTTTGATGAAGATCTGGAGTCTCCGCTACGTGAAAATGCTGCACACAGAATACTTATGTGAAGTAAATATTACACATAAGATATTTATTTCATATATAAAGGTCATGCGAATCCCACAGTGTGGGTGAAAAAAAGACATAATTTATGTGAAATAATTCATTTTTTAAAATTATAAAAAATTGAATGCAAGAAGAGGTGTTACGTTCAGGTGTAGTGTTGCAATTAAAATTGGTTTTAGATATCTGGTATATTTGATTAGTGTTCTCATGGTCATCAATTCATGAATTAAATTCAAGAAGACTATCATGAAATATAGTGAAAAAGAATTCACTGAAAATATATTTAATTGAACATCATTTCTGTAAAAATAATAAGACGTTTCGTAAGGTAGAGAGCTTGGGTAGTTTGTTGATCTGTTTTAAGGGACGTAGTTTTCCATCGATAAAATCTTGTAAAATCAGAGTCACTAGCATAGAGTGACTATATCTGAAACCAGGTATTCAAAAAATAGTTATTTTTGTTGGATTTGTTATTATAGATTAACTATTACATTATGATCGTTAGACTATTCCTTAGTGGTAATCCAAGTAAAATTGGCATTTTATCTCTTTGCATATGATAATTTGTTTTCATCATATCCTCATTAGATTGGTTTACGTAGTTCCTAATTTTTTGTGAAAAAGATTCATTACTTTTGAAGAAAAAGATGAAATCCTGATTCACCCCTCCCCTTTTAGGGTGTTCCAATTTCATTTAGTGTGGTGGAATATCAGTTGGATGTCCCACCATGGTTCAGTGGAGTGCACAATTCATTTATTATATCTTAGTTGAAACAATATAATACTAGTATTTACTATGGAATTCAATGGGATCATATTTACATGGAGCCAAATTATTAGTTCACCCATTTTCAATTGTAGTTTGTCGGTAAGAAAGATAACGTATAAAATAGGAAAATCATAACATTAGTACGAGTTTTTTGGAATCATGGTCAAATTCAAGAAGATACATGTGAATGGGAGAGAGAAATTGTCATGAAATGGCTCAAACTCTATCATGAAAATGGAAATTTTCTACCTTTTGGGGATAGACAGGCTGATTATGGGTAGAATAATGAACACCCTATTACAATTAACTAAAATATTACTTATTCTTTATGGATTTATAGTGATTCATTGATGTTTTTTAGGATTTTGAGGACTTTTAGAATGTTTTAGGGGATTTTTACTCATGTTCAGACTATGAGAATAGTTATTATTTGTCATGAAACTTCTATATGATATCGTACAATATAAGATAGAGACTACTGGGTAGGAACATGGTTTAGAACCCAATTTGGCCAAACAGTGCATCAATCCAGGAGTAACCTTGAAAGATGGAGCATAAGAAAAAACATGGTTATTTCTTTATTTATCTACCAGTGTGAGAAAATATTATAAAGGATCATTTGAGTTGGTGGTTGGAACTGTTATTTCACATAGTTTTAATAATGGGGTGACCTAACAATGCATGGTTTAAAATTAGATATGAAAAAAGATACTAAACACCTAATTATTTCTCTATTGTGACCCTAACTCAGTTTTTTCTCCTCTTAAAAACATTATCGACTCTTTCCATTGATCCATGAGCGATCCATTGGATAATAATTATGATTTGATGGTAATATTTCATCTTAAGTCTCCATTCATGATATTTATCCATAGATATATTCTTATTTCCTCTATTATATTATTTTATCTAGTTAATTGGGGAAGAATCTATGATAGTTCATTCTAATCATAATTGTATTTTGATGTGTTTATGTTATGGAGCTGGACAATGGAAGGTTTTTGGTGTTTCAAGCTAGTTTTGTTGGAGATTTCATTTCATACATTGTTTATACCATAATTTCTAAGGAATTTGGATTCACTATCGACTCATATTATTAAAACATGTAGTATTAGTTTGAAATTGTTCGAATTTATTAAAATTGATTGTGAAAATGAAGTGAAAAGAATGTTAAAATACCTATTTATTGATGGTTTGTGGATTTGTGAAAATTTTATATGATATTGTTTGGATTTTAAAATTATTAATTTAGAATGTGGATATATATTAATTCATGGATATCGTTTCATGGTGATGTTTTCATTAAAATAAATTTTTTACTAAAATGGAATTAAATGGTTGTATTTTAATTTTTTGGAATATAACAAAATAGTCTGAGATAATGCTTTGTGTATAGACATGAATAAGGGGAATTTACCATTGGGGTACAAGGGACGTGCCCCCGGAAAAGGGCATCACTATTAGGGAATAAAGAGATTTTCCACTTAGTGATTACATGGATGATATAAAAGATTCCCCTAATGGGTATAGAACAGTCGTTGAAGCTTTAATCTCTCTATGTGTGTGTGAATCATGGAATGGGTATTCAAAAATGTAAAAATAAATGGATAAAATAAATTTTCTTTGATTTACATGGATATTGATTTCATCAGGAAACTGTTTTCGGTTCTAATTCAATTGGATTTGAAATTAAATACTAAAATAATTTCGAATGTTTTTATATAAGTTGGCTTATATAAATGTTTTACCATCATTTATACTATTGGTGTGTGTAGGGAATTAATTTGGGGAAAAACTATTGGGTTTCATTACATTTCATTTTCATAGGCACGTTGTTATAGTTGTATAAATTTATTTTCGAAACACAAGTAAAGGAATAATACCCCTTTTTTTTTATTCTTCATGATACTTTGGGATCAACTTTGGACTTAGAGTACATAGCTTGTTTGGAGCTGTGGGGTTTTTTGTTTAGAGATTTTGAGCTCTTTTGTTTATTCTTCTACTTTGGAACTCTTATATTAACCATTTTGTAGTTTGGTAGTACTTTATTTTGTAATTAAAATTATTTTTATTACACTGTTTCAAGAATCATGTAGCAGTTTTTGGATATGGTATATTAGTTATGGTTTTTATTTTAAAAAATAAAATATCCCCCAATATTCATTGATTCCCTTGGAATTTATTGCATGGTTTTGGATAATTGGGGGTGTCACATAAGGTAAGGTAGAAATTATTCCATGACACAATAAAATTAACAGGGGTGAGACGATAATTTGTAAAACAACATGTCAGTACTATGATTTTACATCCCTTGGTATAGATGCACATAAATTTTATACAAATTAAAATCTTGGGTGTGTTTATATTTTGATGAACCACAACATTTTAATTTTTATTGGGTCTATGAGTAGACACATATATTGGAGGACAAATAAAAAAATAAATGTAACACCTTCCCTATTATAAGTGGAGAAAAGAGATTTATGGGGATATGGTATATTAAGAAGGAATTATCCTTATTTTGTTCATCCAATGTAGTCAAGTATACTAGTTGTGTTGATGTAAGAACATGATTTTTCTTTTTTTATTCTTCTGGATTATCAAATAATAAAGAAATGATTTCATGTTCTGTTCCATCATCCTCATATTCATTACTCTATAAATAAACTAACATATAAAAGCCGATACATGTCATATATATAAATATGACATATTATTACATGAATATTCATACATTTAATTAAAGTCCATGCAAGAATTATATAGGGATTGTTTTTTTGGAAACATTGATACATACAAAATATTTTAACAGTAGATTTAAATTACTTCCCACTAATTTAATCTTAATAAAAACCCTATATAGACAAATAATTCTAAAAACCATGCTTATAACCCTAGGATAATTAAACATCAAAATGTTTGATCTCAGATTCTTAATAATGAAAAAAAGTGAGATATCAAAGATCAAATGAAATGATCATAAGGGTATAAGAATAAGATATTATCTTTTTAAAACAATCCTAGAGTATTAAATATCATAATCCAAATTCATGGCATAAATCATAGAATTCCATAAGATATAAATCATAATGGAGTCATAGAAAATGAAAATGAGAGCATAATATTTTCATAAGAAATATTTTTTGGAATACACATAAGAATAGAAAATCATTTCCATGATATTCAGGGGTCACATCCATGGCAATAATTTTTTATTAGGTTCACTACCCTAACACTTATATCCATATTAATGGTTCACTCATGGGACTATCATAGTGGACAAAGTGACATAATGAAATTGGATCACTCTTGATTATAATCTTTTTATCCCATGATATATCCGACCTTACGAGAATAATTAGGGTTCTCTAAAAATATAGTTCCCACCAATAACATGATGAAAAAAATACATATATGTGGTACTTGATCACGAAAAATTAATCATATCACCATATCAAAAACTGTAGAAAAAAACAAGTTTCTTAATAATTTAATCTTTTCACCATGTTTTAATCCATTGAAGGGAAATTAGTTTCAATGGTCAATTAATTCATAGTATGTAAATAGGATTCATATAATCATTCATTAATCACTATAATCAAAAAAATAAAAATATTGAATATGGGTGAAATAATTGGATCACAACACCAGTAAATCTTATATAACATCAAGATATGGTATCATTAGAGGTAAATACATTTTAAATAAAACAGGAAAGTTTCATGAGGAAAATAAAGATTTTTCTATTGAAATACCATATTTAGATTCTAATAGTTTAATAAAAATTAGTGAAATATCTTTCAATAAATATATATATTTAATATGTAAATGAAATATTAAAACCATTGGTTTGTTTTTCAAGATGGAAAATATTATGATTATAAAATATATCATATTCAACATTTGTAATACTGTGATCATAGACCACAATAAATATAATAATTAAATGAAACATTAAACAATAATAACAAAAGTAATGATAGGATGTAAAATTTTAATGTTTAATTTTGTACACCTGATAAAATAATATATATACATAACATTACATATTTTTTAAAGAAACTATTTTTAGTTGATTAACTCTTATCTTGAGGTTGATATTATTTTAAATAAATTTACATTTTTTATATTAAATTTAAATATTTTAAAATTATATTCTATAACCATTTAAAAATTTATAATATCATTTCTTATCCACCTGAAAATTATCAAGGAACCTTTTATATAAAAATCATTGTTTTTATGTGTTAATTTTTCTATTTTTGATGATAAATTCAGTTTAGTTGTTCCAGTAATTGATCTATGATCATGATTCAATTATCTCAATAATTAAAATAATTTTTTATGATATATATTCATTAAATATATATGTTCATCCACAATTTAGAGAAATATAAAAATGAATTACATCATTTACAGTGATAGTAATGTGCGTGTATGTAAGAGCAATTTTTTAACTCTTTGATAGACAAAATGAGAAGAATGAAATTATTAATTAACCCAGAGTGAATCATTATTATATAATATATATTCAAAAAATATTTCCTTATTTTCATCCCTATAATGTGTAATTGAAAATAGAATCATTTTCTTTCATGGAGGTGGTAGTCCACATGTATGCACCAGGGAGTTTATCATTTTCCAATTCATTATAAGGTAAGGAGAAAGATGTTATACTATAATTTTAGAAAAATAAGTATATAATTAATATAATATATAAAACTTAAACCCATTCAAAAACCCATTCATGAATAATATTGATGAACAATGAATTGTTTCACTCCATAGAGGCATTAGTCAACACATTGGCATGACTGAAACATGCGCTTACCATTTGAGGAAAATGTTTGTGGGTAATGTTAGTTCCATGAACATAAAAAATTAGATTTTGGGTACATATTTTATTATACTAAGTTTAATAAAGAATATTTTGGGATTTTGAGGAACAAATTTATTGAAAGTGGTCATTTATGATGATTATCTGTTCTTTAGGAGATCTATTTTAGATCCTTTATTAAGGTCCCCAAGAATCAATTTCGAAGAATACCAACATCAGTAGTTTTTAGATATGGATGTTTAGGAGATAATTAGATTGGGTTTGTTTTAATATAGATGGTTTGATATGGTTTATATAAGGGAATCGAGTGGTTCCATTTTATATGTTAGGGAATGAACACTCATATAATTTTTTAATAGTTTAAGATATAAAAAAAGTCATTCCTATGAAAATTTCTTGCAATGTGGTGTATATTATGATATATGTTACGTTTTTAATTTGTAATTAATGATTATAATTTATATAGAATTATGTGGTATTATAAATAATATCTTTCTACGGAAACCCTATTTACATATTGTCTCTTTAACCATAGTAACAAATATTTCAATCTTAAAATGTTATAAACTTACATAAAATGTGAAATTTTTTCAATAAATGTAAAATTTAAAAAATTATTGACCCCTTATTATCATAATTCTCATAGTCAAATTTTGTCATTTATTTTAAATAAATTTAATAAAATATTAATTAACTTAAAATATCATTAATTTTAATTTTTAACTTATTCATTTAATTTAATATTGAAAATAGCATGATTGTAAAAATAAATTAAAAATAATCTTTTAAAACATATATAATAGATATATTTTACAATTAAATCCATGAATAAAAATTATACATCCATGTTTAATAACTATTAGTATTTCCAAAATCTTAAAATATATTTTTACTATAATTGAATAAATACACATACATATTTTTTGTTATAACTCAACTAATAAAAATATAAAATAAATTAGTATTACGTTAGAATAAATTATATTTAACATACACATTTATAAGAAAAAATCAACATCTTTATACACATAGTTAGAAAATTAAATATAATAAACTCAAGACAGTGATATTTTATATTTATTCATATCTTAAGAAAAAGGTCATAATTAAATTAAACCAGAAAAAGTGGCCCTATATTTTTGACATGGAAGGAACTGTATTAGAACCACTCATATAAGAAGTTAGTTTCAAGTGATAGATATTTTTTATCATTATCTAATTATATTGACATTATTTTTTCCATTTTACTCATACTGAGGTGAAAAATATATACGTAGGTTACAATTCATAAATACAATAAGAGGTACATATTTTCTATATTTGATAAACCATAATCAAAACTTGAAATTCACATCTCAATATTAAATTCATTGTTGTTGATGAATTTAAATTAAAATTACACCATCAAAACATGATGATAAGAAGTAAAAAAATTGATTTATAATGTATAAAAGATTATATATTAATAAAAAACCCAAAATTTATTCCAATAAACATAATTGGATTTTAAATAATATAAATTATCTTATTTTGATTTTAAAACCATTTAAAACAGTATGTGACTTTCAAGATGTTTGAAATGAAAATTCATTTTTTAGTAAAAATTTATAATTTTTCACTATTCACTAGAAAGTCAGTATTTTCATTATTTTTTCATGAAATCATCCTTATATAATATTGAAATGATGAATTAGACAATTATTCTCATTTTAACGAATAAATATGATAAATTGTATAAAAATTAATTTTGTTATTTCTCATAAAAATAAACTTTTTAGGGAAACATATTATATTAGAATAATAAGAAATTACATAAAAAATTAATTCTCACAACCTAATAATATTACATAAAAATTTATTTAGTTGGAATATTTTATGTATTGGATGTAATTTTTATTTATAATAGTTTCATCCAACATAATGACTAGTGTATAATAGTTAAATTTAAATAATAATATATATTGGTATTGGTTTAAACTTGGTGTTGTGTGTCATATACACTATCAAAAGTAATGTTAATATTTTATAATGATACTATGTAATATTCTCCAAAGAAAAATTAATTTTACCCTTAAATTTTGAACATGTTATCATTATTAAAAAAATTTAATGTATTACAATTTCATTTCTGGAAAAAAAAATTGACATGTTAATCAAAACATTCTCTTAAATAGAGGGAATAGAAAAAAATGAAGGTAATATTGAAAATAGCTAACTAGAATACCAAATGGAATAATATTAGATATAAGTGTAATGAAAGTAGGAAAATAAATTCCCAAATAATTATAGAGAGGGAAATAGATCATTGATCATAATAATGTGAATGATTATGTGAAAGTTAATGGATAAAAAACATTAAAGAAAAGTGTTGTGAAAAATACCATTCATTCATAAAAAAATAAACTAATATGATAGCTTTTTCAATAAAAATTTTAATTTATTTTAGTAAGTAAATTATGTTACTTATAAATATAATTAAAAAATTTACTTACCATACTTGTAGAATTTCATAATTTAATAAATTTATATTGTTATTGTGTCTTTTCATTAAAAGGATGAGTATTCAATTTGAATATGTAATGTATGGGGTAATAAAATTGACATATAATACATTATATAGTTAAAAATAAGAGATTAGGATATACCTAGAACCATTAGACAACTAAAAAAATGGTTTTCATGAGGTATGAAATTTTCCAAAATTAATAGGCCATCATATGATGAATAACACATTTTACAATAAACTTTGTAAAATAACAAAAATGATTCCACTTTGATCTTTTCAAAAATTACTCTATATCCCAAATAACCACTATAACCTCTAAATTATTTAATTTTATTAAATAAATGGGGTTATAATACCTTTCAACATATACCGCAGAATATTAAATTTCATTATTCTTAAATAATTTTTCATTTTAAATGGAAGGGTATCCTAAAGTATACTTATAACTCAACTCAATGAATCATCTCCAATGATATCTATACAAAATTACCCCATCGACCAAAATTATCATTTTATAAAACTATATACTTTTTAGGGTGTATCTAATACCTTAATAGAGTATTCTTCCTAAAGGGTAGAAAATTTCTCAAATCTGCTTATATACCATCACATAAAACATCAAAATGGGTATCTATGACTATGAACATATGATCATCTATAAATATAAAAACCCATGATGTTATACATATCTCTTATGGTATCATCTATAGATATAATACATACTTATATAATATAGCACTATGCATATTTAACAAATAAAATAATTTTCAATTAAATATATTCCTCAACTACACAATTATAATATACATCATAAAAGATTACCAAAATATCTTAATTATTAAATAAATAACAAATTCCAAATATATAAATATTTTACCATGTACATAATCAATATGAACAATCTATTTGTCCCAAATAATCATTATCAATAGACATGTAAATATGTTTTCTTTGATATCTAGACCATTGAACATATGTTTTGAAATCCATAATGAAAAACTACAATATAAGAATCTATAGATATTCCATGATTATTATTTCTATAAAAGCAATTTTATAACACATCTGAATTGTAATTTTAAATTCAAATACATAAACCCTTCAATACTTTCACTACAATGAATGAAATAGTATATGAATGTCCCTTTTCATGAATTATACTCTTCTATTATAGAGTTTTTCTTTGATAATTACCATATTTCCCATACACAATACATTGAACTATAAATTTTATTTTCATATGAGCATAATTTCACTCTATTGAACTCTTTATTTTTACTTATAAATTATTTTTTCTATTCCATTATTTCCAACACCAAAAACATATTCAAATTCTATTATTTGATTTCTCCCATATTCTGGACATGTAGGAATATGAATTTTCATTTCTCCCTGGATTTCATAAAACTTAAACATTATCATATTAGATTTGTTTTCAAATTAAATGCTATATTTTTTTTAATAAACTAGTAGTAATACGAATTATGAATAATGAAATTTATTATTATTACAAAACTCATTTTATTTAGTTTCTCATATCTATATTCATTCCATTTTCTATTATCATTGACATGAATCATTTTGGTACGAAACATTGACTTAAAACAATATCTAAGGGTTAAGATGAAATATTCATTTCAAAGAATCATTTAATCTTGAAAAATTATTAATATAATTTCTAAATAATGACACCATATTTTAAATCAATGAAACCTTATAATTATTTAAATACAATCATAGTGATCCTCTATTCAAATCCTTCAGAATGGGTAATACAATAAATATCAATTAACCATGGCTTATATCGTCAAAATTTAAAACCAATTTCATATTAATGTAACACTTAGTGTTCACCATAATGATTGAAGATATATATATATTTTATCAAAACTTTTTTGTATTATTATACACATAGTAATCTATAACAAAACTATTTCCCCTTATATTATCTTTATAGGGATACATTTATAAAAAAACTATACACATTTCTTTACTATAACATAGGATGTTCTACAATATATATGATTATCTTATGGGTTATCAGGAACATTATCTCTTACTAGATTCCAATGTAAAATAATCTATGCTACGATACCTTGTATATTGCTGAATATTATTAATATATAAATATCATATTTTATTACATAAATATTCACTAAATAAAATTATAATCTAAGAAATAATTTTATAGGTCTAGTGTCTTTGGAAACCTGTATAAATAAAAAAATCATGATCTTTTAAAACTATATCCAATTATGTTCTTATAAAATGTAACTCTTCATAGATAAATCATTATTATAAAAATTCTTTAGAACCTAGTGATATTAATGAAATTAATGATTGAGTTTATACGTTTTATAATGGAAAAGGAGAGAGATATCAATGATCACTTGACTTTATCATGTTGGTATGAGAATAAGATCTTAAATTTTGAAAACAATACACACCATATCAATTACCATAACTTAGGTTCATGGAATAAATCATGGTATTTCATAAGTCACTATTCATAATGGAATCAATTGAAAAAATCACTAAGACTGTAACATTAGCACAATACATATGTTTATGGAATGTACATAAGACTAAAAACAACTTCATTATTAATCAAGGATCACATCTTAGAATATAATAGTGGATTTGGTTAAATCAAAAAAATTATTATTCAGCAAGGTTCAAACCAAAGACTATCATATTGGATAGAGTTACTTGTTGAACTGATTATACACCTTATTCTAGTGGTTACTACAATAGGAGATATCCATCATCACCAAATACACTAGATGAATGTATAATTATTGAACCACCAATCAGATAATGAAACTCTTGAATATGTGTAAAACAAAATTATGTGATATTCATAATTACAGCATATCATAATCCAAAGAAGTGAAATGAATATTTAAACATTTCATATTTTAATAATACAATATCTTGTTGAATAGAAATGGGTTTCATAAAAAATTTAATCTGGTGGAATGAAATGGGTATCATATAATCACCAATAAATCATAATCATAATTTGTCACTCAATGTGTTAATTTGGATGTAATCATTGGATCATAACCCTAATAAATCTTAAGTAACAACAATGGATGTTATCAATGATGAAAAAATATCATTAAAATATTAATGGAACATTTTATAGTGAAAATAACATATTCATATTGAATTTAATTATTTAGATTCTAAATATTTCCGAAATCTTTATTTTTTAAAATAATTAAAATTTTAAATGGAATTGATTAAAATAATAATAAAAAATTATTTGGTCATGATAGTCTGAAATATCATCTACATTATCTATGTTAAAACAATAATTCCCTTAATTTTTTTTAAAATTAAAATATACATCATTCAAAACATTATAATAATATTCCCATTAAACAATATTGTTTAAAAAATAGTGAAAAATAAAATCATGAAATCATAGGAGATAATTAAATACATTCATGGAAACATTTCACGAATCATAGAGATAAAGAAAAATGTATTTTTGATATGTGATTTATATAATGTAATTTTTGATTAAAAATTCATTTCAAACTGTAATCTTTTTAAAGAGAGGAAAATTAATTACTTTTTTATTCATAATAAACAACTAGAGAAGAATAAAATTCTTGGAATTTTCATACATATTAATTAAAACTATTTTAACTTTTCAATTGTTTGGGAGAACAAAAGAGAAATATTATTTCAAAATTATAGAATCATTTTTTTATCATATATATCCTATATGTTCATTAAATAAATAATTATTACTATGCATTTAATTTTAAATCATTAAAATTATCATGCTCTTTCTTGAAGGTGGTAGTCCACACATATTCCTGAGTGATGTAATTGTCTTCCAATGGATGGGAAGGTAATAAAGAATATATTAAATTATAATTTTATAATTATAATTATATAATAAATATCATATCGACACATTAAATCCATTATGAAAAAAATTAATGAAATATAGTTGTGAAAAATGAATTCTAATGGTAAATTGATGTGATTGTATGCAGTTATGCCCTAATTATTCTTTTACATCACATTTGGTGGAGGAGTTGGTGGAAAATGGGGGTTTCATGATAATAAAAAAATTTCAAAAAATGATGATAATAAAAGTGTTATTTTATGATGAATCACCCATATTTATAAGATTTAAAAAAATTAAAAAAAACTCAATGATGTTGGGTGAGAAGTTTACCTCTTCACCAAGAGTCCTCATTTATATACATTATTAAAGATTTTTTTTTAATTTTAGGATGAATAAAACCTATAATATGAGTATAAAAATCCATATAGGATACTTTAATAGGGATCAGTTGATCTAGATGGGTCAATGTGGTGTATTGTAGAGAAACTAGTAGTCACCATTTAACATTAAGGGGAGGGAAAATCTTGGGATTTCATAAAAGATTACAATATTTTAAATTCATTATAATTAATGAATATTCTAAATGGATTAATATTTGAATATAATGTATTTTATGTTTCAAAAATAATCATCTGATCAAATTTTGATATGTTGTGTGGAATTTTAATCGATATTTTTTATAGTCCCTTTGTTTACAAATTTTAACCTTAACTTTCTTAACAAATTTTTCAGTCCAAATGGGTTATAATTTGACAAATAAGGTCAAAATTATCTCATAAATTCACATGTGAATAAATTATAGACCCCTTCATATCCTAAAACTAATAATTAAATATTTTTATTAATGTTCAATATTTTAATAAAATATTATTTAACATAATAATTCATTAATGCATTTTATTGAATATTTCATTTAATTTGACTTTGAAAACTACTTGAAAAAAAAATTATTTCATATATAAATATTTTAAAAATGCTTTATATTAAATATAATAATCTTTAAAAAATTTATCACCATAATTAATCTAAAAAGTTTTAATTTAATTTTTGAAAAATAAATAATTTTATTTGTATATAATTTTAATAAATATGGTGTCATCCTTGCATAAGATTTTTTTAATTATTAAATCATTAAGAATTACTGAATAATAAATAAAAAATTACAAATTATAATAATATTCATTTAAAATCAAGGAGAACATATTTTTCCCCTTGTGATAAAATATAAGACTTATTAAATTCAAGTAAATAAAATTTTGTATTCCACATTTTCTTTATATAATATAAACATCTTATTAAGAGAAAAATAGATCCAATTTTCCATATTTTTTGAAATTTATGGAAATATCTAAACTAAATTCATAAATTTTGATAATGAACATTATTACTCTAATTTTAAAGCATTCTCCAATGTTATTAACCATAGTTTTCTTGTTTTTCCCATACTAAACTGAAAAATATTTAACCATCATACTACATTAAATGATCAAAAATCAAAAACATCTTATTTATAATATTTTATCTTACTTATTCCATGTTATGGAATCATTTTCTAGTAACTCAATCTAGGTAAGTTGTTGAATTAAATTTAAAATTAAACCTACTAAACATGATGAAAATAATGATTCTAGAAGAAAATGTTTTATTAGTTATAAATGTGTTTATAAATAATAGAACTTACAAATTATTATAATTACCTTACCTATATTATTGGGAATTTAAATTGAATGATTTTACTTTTAAATAAATAAAAACAATATTTATCATTTTAAATGTTTGATGAAAGATATATTTTTCAATAAAAAATAGATTGTATAAAAATTCACAAGAAAACTAATATTTTTTTAAAATTTTTATAATTAATTTTAAGATATATTCGAAATAATTAATTCAAAAAATAATTTCATATAATAAAATAAATTCAATAATAATTTTCATTAATTTATTTGTATTATATTCTCCAAAATATAAATAACAATAAAATTTGAAGGAAAACTATTATTTATGCATCATCAATCTTAAAAAAATACTATCCTCATTTACAAATAATTAATAAGTAATTTATCATTTATTAGGAATTTTATATATATATTTCATAGTTTGGTTATTCTTTTTCCTACATTATAATTAAATGATAATGTAATCAAAATATTAATTAAAAATAATATTTTCTCATTATATTATTCATTTTGATGCTTTCCATATGTGCTACCAAAAGAAATATTATTCTTTAAAAATCATGAGATGTTACAAGAATCCAACAATATACTCAAACAATTTCACATCATCATCCTCATTATAGTCCAAGAATGAAATCTATGTAGTATAAGAATTTAAAAAATCAACTTCTTTAGATGTCATATTCAAAAAATGTTAAAAAAATGGGAATTAAATGAGATCAAGAAATGTATTCACAATAAATAAGATCAAAATCATATTCATATACATTCCTCACTACCTAAGGGTGTAGGTTCACCATAGATGGATGTCGGTATTCCACCATCTCCATTTTATCTTAAAATTAAACCACTCAAGTTTTTCCTCCTTCTAAATAAATAGTGGGATATAGGGGTTTATATTTTTCCTCTTCAATATCCTTAGAATATATTATAATTTTATCTTATATTATTTATAAAAAATATAAATATGACCCATGACTATCACCTATATTAAAATAAACTCTCTATCAGATTAAAATTCAAGAAATGGTTTATTTTTCTTAGGATTGATGTTAAAGATGTTCCCTCATGCCCTGCAGTTTTTAACTATCTTTAGGGGGAATTCACTACTACTTCAACATGATTTGATTTCATTTTTATCCATATATCATTATCTATATTGACTATTATGGAATGAATCTTAATTTTTTTACTAACATTATAATGAATTTTAAATGTTTAATGAATAAAATTTTAATTTCCTCTTCTATGTAGTACTCATCAACATTGTTAATTGGTTTTTTATAAAAATAGTCCTCAAAAAAATCTACATGACCTACTAATATTATGATGCATAATGATATTAAATTTTTATTTATTTTTGTTTTTTATTTTATTGTATTTTGTAAAAAAATGTTGTAATGCATTTTTACTCCTCTATAATGGAGTAAATTTTATTTGATTAATTTTATCATGGATCAGAATTCAATATTATTATTTTCATACTCTTTAAATATATTGAAAAGCATGGGCCAGTCTCTTATAAAGGACACTCAAATACACTATTTCTCTATTTTCACTATTAATTTAATCTAAAATATTATGCAACTGTTGAGTAATAAAATTTCAATGATATATATATATATATATAATAAATTTTATAATGGTGTAAATGAGAATTAAATATAAACAATGTTAGTCAGAAAGAATATTCTTTAATCCCCTATGGTTTATATATATATTATCCTAGTTCAATCAAAATATAATTCTTAATATTCTATTCAATTATGATATCATGTTCAATCATTCCTCCCCCTCTTGTTTCAATTTTATTTTTTTCTAAAATATGAACACTTTCTATTGTATAATCTCCCTAAATTAATAATTTAAATGATACTCCACCATATAATCCATTCAGGTAGATAATAGAGAGTATAAATGTGGAATAAAAGGATGAAATCATTTTTATGAAGGAGGAAACAATGAACAAACATATCAATTTAACAACTACTAAGATATTACTCTAAAATAACATCACTACATTAAATCACAATTATCTTCAAACATCAACATCTTGAACATTAATAAATATTGAATGTTAGTTCGTTAAAACAATAGAGAGAAGACATATATAGTGTGGGAATATAAAATAATGATACAAGAAGAACAATAATATTTTTTTATCATTTAAAAAACTATTACAATATAAATAAATGGGAATTATGTATTCAGATGGTAAAATAATTGAATGGTTATAGATAAAATTATTTATAGGGAATGATATTACTCATTTATAATAAAAAATATATTATTTAAATTTACATATATTTGTAGGAAAATTGATAGTAGAATATCTTAATATATAATTAATTGAAGATATATCTATATATTTTTCATGTTCTCCCACAAAATTTTAAATTAATTTGCTATTGTTTATTAATGGTTATAAAATAATTACATAAAAATTATTTTTTTCCTCACAGACTATTTGAATTTAACTATTCCAATTTCCCATGAATTAATAGAATTGTGAACTAATTAACCACGAGGATACATAGTTGATGATTTTTTCCCATGATAGATTCATTATATTTCTAAAAAATGTAGTATATGTACTTTTTTTGATATGTTATTATCATTTATATTTGACTGAAATTTGAATAAATTTTGAGCATATAGTTATGTTCTTCTTCCAAGCAGGAAATTGTTTTCTCTATCACATGATGTCATTGAACTAAATTAATCCAAAAGAATGCATAATATTGAAAAATTAAATTATGAATTTGTATTATATTATATGATGTTATTAATAAAATATTAATATGATAAAAGGAAATTAAAAAATAAACTTTTTTAATTTAAAAAATAAAGAAATAAATCTGAAAAATACCTTAAAATGTTAAAATGTATTTTATATTATGAATGGTTGGATTAAATTCATTCAACTTAAAACTAACAAATTTATAAATATTATTTCCATTAGTACCATTCCCCTGGATCAGAGTATAAACACTGATCCTGGGAGAATGTATGATAATATTTGTAAAGTAAATCATAATCTCCCCCAAAAAAACATGTATTGCGGGTATAGTATGATAGTAATACATGAGATAAAGTAAAACCCACCAAAATAATATATCTTACTCACAATGACTGGTTAATATGTATAATGATATAGTGTACGACGTAAATTTTGGGAGTCCTTCAGATAAAAAATAATGTTGTGGTTTAGAGAATTGATTATATGGTGAAATTCGTGGGTTTTAATTAGAGAAAATTTAAAAAAACCATGAATTATAGAAAAGGATGAAAACAGAAAATGACATGATGATAACTATAGTTATTCAACTCAATTGGATAACAAATTAATTGTTCTATGACTAATAAAAAAATTATATTTTTCCACTATATATAACGGAAAATATATCTAATATATATATATTTGATAATCGAATAACTTTCCTTAATTTATTGAATTCCTTTAACTCTAAAATAAATGTATATGATAATAAAAAATACACATTATGGCTCGTTGAATCTATAAAATCGCACTCATCATCCAAACATCAAATAGAAAAATTAAAAACATATCATCAATACCGATGCAACCATACTCAGAATGTGAAATGAGATAAAAGGTTAATAGAATAAATTTGAACCTAAAAATAGAATGAAAGTATAGTTTAATTAGTTAGATGACAAACAACCTTAAAATAATGAGGAAACAATTCAAAAAATACCAAAAAACTGAAGACCTCATGTTCCCTATCCCATATGAAATAGGTTTCCAACCTGAAGGGAGGGTTGCAATAATATGGTATATAGACTATAAGTATAATTTATAATTCATACCTCAATATAATAACATAAAATGAATATAAAAATAACAATTACAGTGATAAGGAATATGAGAAGTCTTATATCTCAGTGTTTTAGATGGTAGAAAATCACAGAATCCTAATTCGGTAGGTCAGGAAATAGCATAAAAATGAAAAATGAAAAAATATAAATACATCGTGGGATCACTCTTGATTTCTTATCATTATAACCTTTAAACACTTGGATTCAAATCCTTAATTCCTTTTAACTAGGACCATAGACATTACAAGATTCATAATCAAAATGTTTTCACATCCATCGTGATACCCATAAGGGACATAATTATAATCTAAGAAGGAATGCTCTCTTGCATCCTTATAAAAATGAAACATTTATAAGACTTACATGACATTACAATAAGTAAAATAACATGAAAAAAACAATCAATCATGTTTTGAGTGATCATGCATTGACCATGCCTCTACTATAACAAACCCATATTTAATAATAGAGAATTTGAGACTATATTGAAAAATTTGGCACAAATACAAGGGATAATGTCTCAATGGAGTGGTCATTTTAGTATCCTAGAATAATGAGAGACATATGTTTTTCCTAATTTTAAATTTGAAATAAAACCTAAAATGAAGTAATAGAAAACATTTAATATCATTAAAAATTTTAAAATAATAATTATTCATATATTGGAGAATGTGAAAAAATAAAGGAGATATTAAATGTTCAATATATGTAATGTACAATATAATATATTAAGGTTAAATTATTCATAATTATTTTGAAATAGTAAATAACTAAATAAATGTTCCAATTAATCAATAAATTATGAATTAAATTCATACATGGATAATTTCAAACTAGAAAACACGGGGATATTAATATCTAAATTCTCAATTATGGAAATTGGTGTTATCAATTTTTATTATATCATAAATCATGAGAACTATATTATCATAAAGTTTAACTAAAGAAGTTTAATTTATGTTTAGATAAATAATAAAAAGCAATTAAAAACATCCAACATATTTTTCTTATGATTGATGTTGATCAATTCACATGATCTATATAATTATTTCTAACATTTCATTGAATATCATACTCATTTTTCAAACATTGAATTTTTAGTTAAATTATTAAACAATATTTTTTATAAAAAATTAATATATTGAATAAATATTTTGAAATATAAGTATTTCCTCATTAAATGAAGAAAATTTCAATGTCAAACATCATATATATAAATGTTACATGGATTATGAAATCTTTATATCAATGGTAAAACAGATATGGGTATTTAAAAATAATATAACATATAATGATCGAAATAAATTGAGTGTTTCAATAAAATGTGTACCACTAATAAATTAATAAGATGAATGGATTTACCATTGTTTAATCAACGATATACAATGGAATGTAAAATCTAGTCCTTTATGGTCATTAATAAAAGTCAAGAGAAATATTAAAAACAGATTTAGTTAAATATTTTTTGGGTGAAATGATTAAAATCATATAGAATAAGATAACTATCATAAAATTAATATGGTGGTGGAAAAATATATCAATTCCATACATGATTAAAAGAAAAAATTTAGTTTTGACTTATTTAAAAGAATCCCTAGAAAGATAATTTGGGAAAAACCTATAAAGGATCTTCTAAAATCATTGAAAAATTCACGGATAACATAAAATTACTGTAATAAATAATTTATTTAAATAGAATTAATTTGTAAAATAGTTTTGCAAAACATATAGAGATGAATGAAAAATATACATTATAAAAATATAAATAAATTATATTTTAGGTTAAAATTTTTATTTCTTGATTTATATTCTAGTTATTGGAATATTTGTATGAATACATAAAATCACAATAAATATCTAGTTGATAAGAAAATGTAATGATTTTATGAAGGGTTTATTATAATATGTAGTTTGTAAACATTAATGAAATCTAAATAATGACACCATAAAATAAACCTTCACCTATTTTGTAACATTTCAATTATAATAACTTATATTAATAAAAATGAATTGATTATTTAATTATCTTAAATAAAAAGTTATTGATGTTAAATATATCAAAGGGTTGTATATAAATCGTATAACTGTAAATTAGAAAATTATATCAAATATGTCTCAATGGAATGAAAACTGAGACTAAGTCCCCTAGCTCACTTATTCACATAGTTAAAAATGATTTATGATATTTTATAATGAATCAAAATATGTTAGAATTTATACCAAGGGCATATTTATATTTATAATATAATATATCATCCTCTTATAACATCACATCAATTTTTTTATTGAAGAATAATTATTTATTACTATTTTTAATGTGTTAACTACTTCCTTTTTTCATTCATGATTTCTAATTTATGTTATAGTTATTGTGAATATTTTATAGTTTCATCATCACTATAACATTATTAATTTTATATATATAATATTTATTCAATACATTAATTTTTCAAATCATTCTTAAAATATTCCCATGGAAAATGAGTCACTTCACTACCTGTAAATGGTATGTTGTACATACACACTTGTGATGTTATTATATCATTAATGGGTATAAGGTTACGACATTGTATGAAACATTAATTTGAAATAATAAAAATTATTTCATAAGTATCGAATATATTTATTATTTCAATTTATTATGACTAACCTTTTGATTTGTTGGTGGAAATGAAATTTCAATGGTTCACAATAAAGCTGTCTACCACATATATGATAGGTGGTTTTGTTTCCAATTATATGACTATGAATATAGATAAATAATAATCCTTCAAAATAATAACTTCTTAATATATTTTAGATAACTTTTCTTATATATTATATTTATTAAAAGATAATTTAATGTGTTAAAATATGATTTCAATTTAAATAGTTTTTTGTAGATAATTAGGTTCTCATAGAAAACTCTATGTTGGATCTCAAATTAAGAGCACTAGGGATGATATTTTTGGGACTTACAAAATATCTAAATGTTACTGAGGAAGTTTTGGAGGGATCCTAGAAGGATTTAGTAGAACAATATGGCTTGAGATCTATGAATAACTAAGGGGTGTATGTGATCTTTTTTAATAGGGTAGATTAGTACAAATGAATTTTTTCAATAACGAAAAATAATATCATTTTCATTTCTAGGAAAAATTCAAAAAAAATGGATCATATTTAAATTTTAAAATCTGATGTCATAAATTCCAATAAATAATATGGTTTTATAATTTCATTATAAATTTTTAAATCTTTACTTTTTTAGGTTAACCCCCTATAAACCAATTTTATAATTAATTACGATGATTTTTTTAACTTATTTTTATAATAATTATATATAATAATGAAAGTGAATTAGTTAAGAAAATTTTATATTATGATCCCAAATATAGAATAAAATTTATTGAATTAAATTCATAAAATTGGGATAATAAAAATTAAAATTAAACATCCATGATGTGTCCAAACACAAGTTTTCAATTAAATTGAACTTTTCAAGAATATGATGACCTTACACAAACTATATGAATAGTAATAATCATAAATGGATTTATTTTCATATTGGAAAATATAAATTAGATATATTTAATATAAATTATTAATCTTTAAGGGCATGACCCATCCCCAAAGGCCAGTGTTGCGACTACCCCAAGCTTGCCTTCTGTATTCCAGGGGCTAGTGATTAGGACCAAGAAGGAATATCCAAACAATGGATTTCATTTCCTTTAAATATGTACACACACACATATTAAAAACTACATAAAGGTAAAAAATAAGTAAACCACAAATATAATTGAGAAAACTATTGAATATATAGTATAAAATGAACGAAAAAAGGGTCCAAATTACAAGACCAAAACCACAATGGAATGTAATGTTGTTAAGGTTCTTCTTCTCAAACCCTACATAAAGGGTCGCTGAAGGGTTGTTGTCTGTAGCCATAGAATACATCTTGTTCGTCCCATATCACTAGGCCCCACCATGTTCTAGACCACCAAGGTCTCGGTCGAAGTGTCGGTCGCCTACATTAGACATGACATGTGCGAGCGAAGCTTATGCAGGGGTGAGTAACACAACACTCAGTAGGGGTAACGACCAAAACATTCATTAATTAAAATTATTCTTGATCTAATTAAATGAATTATTATGCAAAATGGTTTTGTATAACATGTGAACTTCCTTGGTTTTATGTTTCTCAATTTTAAAATACCATTAATAATTTTGACCAGTGCTAATACAGCCTTTGAACAGTGATCAAATGGTTAGTATAAATATAGGGATTTGAAAAAATCCTATTTACACAGACAAAGGAAGTGATGGCCTCATCCAGATGACTTTCCGTATACGAATAACATTTTTCAGAGCTCGAAAAGGAGGTGGCATCATTGGGCTTCACTCATAACCAAGCCCAATCCAAGATTAAACATGTTAAGCTCGTATGGAACCGCCTGTGTGAGAAGTGGAAGTTGATAGAGATTACCACCCAAGAGATGTTATCTAAGCCACCCCAAGAGTTCATCACCATCACACACCTTTCCATTAATCCATATGTGTGTGTTATGAAGGTTTATGTAACAAGACCATAACACTAGGACTATGTGCATTATTTATTTATATAAAAAATAATATACATTCATTTTATTATTATTACATTGTAAATAGTTTTTGAAGTTGAAATAATATTTTTAGTTAATATTTAATTAAGAAATGTATTTTGATGAATTAATGGATTTTTTGAATTAAATAATATTTTAAAAAAATAGAACTACTAAATTACTTTTTATTAAATATAAATGATTTTTTTTAATTTTTGTAAATACAATTTGAATTTTTAATAAGGTTGGAAAGTTGTTTTTTCAAAACCCATGAATTTTCGATAAATATCTGTTTTTTATTTTTAAAATTAACATTTTCAGAAAAAATCGTTAGATAAAATAAATTTTATTTTTTGAATCAAGATTTAAAAATTATCCAATGGTGAATTTTTCATAATTTTCTAAGATAGTCAAAAATTTTGGTAAAAAATAAATACCATTTAATTATATAATGTGTTTTATGACATCATAATTAAAAAATAGTGATGTAATAAAATACTATAAATGGAATTTTAGGCCCATATATATTTTTTGATTAAAATAATTTGATTTTAGTTTTTTTGGATTTGTTTTTCAAATCCTTAATTGACCCTCCAAGACATATAAAACATTTTACCTTTTTAAATTGATTTCCTTGTCTGTGTAACTCGCCTCCATATAATAAAGCCTTATATTTTAAGAAGTTAGGAATTTGGCCTTTTAAAATAATATTTTCCACTCCCCTTTAGAAAAAACCATGGGTTGGTTTGTGGATTTGATGATTTTAATGTGTGGTGTCTGAAACATAAACAATAAAGAATTCCCTCTCTTTTTATACATAAACCTACCCATGATCCCACTTCATATACACTAAAAGAGTTTTAAGCTCAACCAAGCTCTGAATAAATCTCTCTAAAATCCTACTAAGGTTCCACAATTTCCCAAGAAGCCTCTCTCAAGCCTCTTCGAAGCCCTTGGGATCACTCTTTCAATTAAAAAATATTTTTCATTTCTCATTTTCTTCAAATATTCTTAATGTTGTTATACCCTTTTAATTTCAATAAAATTGTAGGGGTATAATTTCTCTCATATCCCATAATTAAATACTTATTTTTTATTGATGATACACCACTTCCTATCTCATTAATGCCTCCCATGTACACCTGTTACCATTATGAAATTCGGTAAGAGATTTCCCTCTCCTCATTTACATTCAAGCAATTATTTTTAATTATGAATCTAAATTCCATTAAATATATTGATACATGTATCTATATGACCCCACTTACTATAAATTTCATGTACATATGATTATATTTTTTTTCAATCTCATAAACCATTTTTAAGAATTCTTACGTCATGATGTTATGCTGCTGAAATTTCACCACTATATTCCTAGCCAAAGTCCTTATGTAGTGAATATCATACCCATTTCTCAAATACGGGTATACAACATTATTAAAATTTACTTATTTTTTATATAGTTTCATGAATTAATTCGAAATTCTTTTATCATGGAATAAATGATTATTTTTAATTAATCCATGTTATATGATCCATGTGACTCACTTATGCAGTAAATGATATGATTAAGAAGGGTGTTTCTTGATAGCGCTCTAATGAATTGGGTAAAGACTAGTATTAGGATACTTAAAGTGAAATAAGAGTTTACTCATGATAATTCAAGTGAAATTTGGTTTTAATCATGCTCCATGTGCAATGATCTTGGTCTAATGCAAATATCATGTTAAATGTTGATACCACATTTCCATGTTTTGAAAATCCTGTTATATCATGCCTTTATGTTCTTGTTTATATTCGGATACATTGATATACTTATTTACCAACATGTATTTTATTCTTCATGTTATGCCTTTTTTACTACCTTACTGGTCTTTATATCTCACCCTTTTTTTATTCATGTCCTCAGGTTATCCCATGCATTGATAAGTACGTGGGAATGTAGTGGTAATTTAAAGGATGTTTTCAATAAATATGTTTTGTTTTATATTGACTTATCAATTGATATTATACCAAGGGTGTTACTAATATCCAAGAATCTATATAGAATGACTATTCTTGAGCATGAGGATATGAATAAACAACTAGAAGGGAATCCGGATAAAAGGTTTATTCGCCCATGTGCTTCACCATGGGGTGCTCTGATCTTCATCATTAAGAAGAAATATGGTTCAAAGTTCCTTCGCATTGATTATCTTGTGCTCAACAAAATCACCATAAGAACAAGTATCCTCTACCACTAACTAATGACTTCTTTGATCATATACATGGAGCACAATACTTATTCAAGGTGGATTTCTGGTCAGGACATTATCAAGTAATGGAGAAGAATGTAGATATCCCAAAGACTGCTTTTCGTACAATATACAGGTAATATGAATTCATAGTAATACCTTTCGGACTCACCAATTCTCCAGCAATATTCATATACATGATGAATAGAGTCTTTAGAGATTATCACAAAAAAATTTAGATAGTATTTATATAGGATATTCCAATATACTCCAAACCTTGGAGGATCATGGGGACCATCTAAGAACTGTACTAGAGACCTTGCGAAAGGTGAACCTCTATGAAATGTACAACAAGTGTGTGTTATAGTTGAATAAGGTCTCATTCATGGGTCATATCATCACAATCAATGGGATATCTGTGGATCCCTCGAAGACAACTATAATTGAGGGATGGTCGAGGCCATAATCTGTAACAGATATCTATATCTTCCTGGGGTTAGCTGGATATTATCACCAATTTGTGATAAATTACTCACGATTATCAAACCCTCTTACCAAGCTAACTCGGAAGGGAGTAATGTTTTATTAGAGTGATGAATGTGAAAATATCTTCATGGAGTTGAAAAGGAGGCTTATCAATGCACCTGTTCTCATATTACCTACTAGTGGAGAACTTTTGAGGTATTTTGGGGTGCTTTAAAGAATGTTTTGGGTTGTGTGATGATCAAAAATGAAAAAGAAATTGTTTATGCCTCACGGAAATTCAGTGTTCAGGAGAAAAACTATCCAACACATGATTTGGAGTAAGATGTATAGATATTCACTTTAAAAAATTTCCAATGTTACCTCTCTAGGGAGAAGTGTGAGATATTTACTGACAAAAAAAATCCTCAAGTATATATTCACACAGAAAGTGTTGAACATGCGCCAATAATGATAGTTAGAGATGATAAAAGACTATGATGGATCAATCCATTAACACCATAGGAAAGCGAACAAGGTAGAATATTATCTATGTATAAATGACCCAGCAATTCATTCATTGATGAGAATTTAAAAGGTTCTAATATTTATATATTTGCTGAAGATGTGCTTGGGAATCATAAAAAAGGGAACATCATCAATAATTTCAGAAATTGATGCTCAACTGACTCTTTTGTAATGGTTAAAGTATGATCAAAAGGATGATGAAAATATTTAGAATAATGTAGAAACTATCAAAAAAGGGAAATCCTAAGAGTTCAATGTAATTGAAGAAAGAATTGTGAGATTTGGTTTAAGATTATGTGTTCCATCAAATCTGGAGTAAAAGAAGGAACTTTTGGATGATATACATAGTTCAAATTTCTCCTTTCACCTAGGAAACACAAATATGTATTGAGATCTCCAGTATAATTATTGTTTTGATAACATGAAGAAGTAGATCACTTAGTATACATTAATGTTCCTGGTATGTCAACAAGTGAAGGCTATGAAGCAAAAGACTAAGAGGATGATGAAACCATTACCCATACCTTCATAGAAATGGGATAACATCACCATGGACACTGTCAACATACTTCTAAAGACACCGAAAGGAAAAATTTCTATATAGGTTGTTGTGGATTGTCTAAAAAAATGCACACTTCATTACAATTAATGAGGATTTTTCATTGGATCAACTGTCATGGATATATATCAGAGTTGTGGTAAGGCTACATGGAGTGCCACAATCAATTGTATCTGATCAATATCCATGATTCACCTCTATGTTTTCCAAGAGTATTTAACATGATTTGGATACTGAGTTGAACTTCAGTATGGAATATAATCCTCAAATGGATGGCCAATCTGAGCATATTATCCAACCACGTAAGGACCTATTGAGAGCGTTCCCAATGGGCTTTAAAGGAGCATGGGATCAACATCCCCTCTTTTTGAGTTCTCTTACAACAATGGTTTTCAATCATGAATACAAATTGATCCTTATAAAGTCCTATATGGGAAGAGGTGTAGAACACCGACATTTTGGGATGAGGTTTGAGAGAGAAAACTCGTAGGTATAGAAATGGTCGAAGAAATGGTGGAAAAGGTTATTATCATCCTGTAGCACATTAAAGAAGCTAAGAGTTGAAAAAAGATCTATGCTTATAATCATCGATTACACCTAGAGTTTGATGTAGAAGACAAGGTATTCCACTGTATATCACTGGGGATGAGAGTTACGATATTTGGTAAGAAGGTAACATTTATTCCAAGATACATCGACCCTTTTGAGATCCTTGATCACATTGGATTTGTGGCCTATCGACTAGAAATCCGACTGAACAAATATCAAGTACATGATGTATTCCATTTATCACTTTTGATGATGTACATACCTAAACCATCACATATACTCAATCTAGTGGTGGTACCTTTGGATAATGACCTCTCCTATGAAGATAAGTCTCTGAAGATCTTAGATCACTGGGAAAAAATTCTACAAAATAAAACAATTCCCCTCATCAAGGAGTTGTGTCAAAACCACAAGTTTGAAGAAGTTACAAGGTATTTAGAGAAAGTAAGGAATCCCAGTTACCCATATCTATTTTAGGGTGGGAAAATGAAATTTAAAAGGATAAATTTTTTAAAGGGGGGTGATTGTAACAAAACAAAATTTTATTAATGAAAATTCCCCTTTTTCTAATAAGATGTCTTATTATTAAAAATGGTTCTATAAAACATATTCACATCCTTGGTTTTCTATTTTTTGATTTTAAAATACCATTATGAATAGTTACTATTGCTAATATAAGTGTTCAATAGTGATCACATGATTAGTATAAATATACAGCTTTAACAAATCCAATATACTCATACAAAGGAAATGATGGCCTCATCTAGTGGACTTGCCCTATATGAAGCCCATTTTTAGAGATTTTAATGGAGGTGGCGTCATTGGAATTCTCTCTTGACTAGGATCGGGCCAAGATTCAACATGTTATGATCGAGCGAAATCGCCTACAAGAGATATAGATAGTGGTAGAGACTGCCACTCAAGAATGGTTATTCGAGCCACCCTAAAAGATTGTCACCATCTCACAACTTACACTTCGGTATTATGAGGTTGTTATAGGGGGTTATGCAACAAGACCTTATCACTATTTTTATGTGCATTATTTTTGTACATAATAAATAATATACATTAATATTATTATTATTACTTTGTAAATAGTTTTTAAAGCACAAATAGTATTTTTAGTTAATATTAAATTTAGAAATATATTTTGGTGAATGAACGTATATTTTAATTAAATAATATTTTATAAAAATATTATTACTAAAGTAATTTTTATTAAATATAAATGAACATATAATTTTTATAAATACAATTAGAATTTTTAGTATCATTTGAAAGATGTTTTTATGAAGTCCCATGAATTTTGGATAAATTTCAATTTTTATTTTAAAAATTAAAATATTTAAAAAATTATTTAGATAAAATTAATCTTATTTTTGGAATCAGAACATCTAAATTATCAATGGTGGAATTTTCATAATTTTCTGAGACAATCAATTTTTTTGGTAAAAATTAAAAACCATTTTATTATATAATGTGTTTAACGACATCATAATGACCAAATTGTGATGTGACAAATTACTGTAATTTGGATTTTAAGACAATATATGTTTTACCATTAATATAATTTCATTTTCGGTTGGTTTTATTTATTTTACAATTACTTAGTGGACCCTCCAGGTCTTATTATTCATTTTATCATTTTAAACTGATTTCCTTGAGAGTGTGACACACCTTCACATAAAGAAGCCTAATATTTTAAGACATGCGGAAATTGTCCTTATAAAATAATTTTTTCCACTCCCATTTGGAAAAAACCATGGTAAAAACCCATTATTTGGTTATTTTATTAGTATAATGTGTGTTGTACAAAACTTAAACCATAAATAATTCCCTCTTTTTCCCAATATAAACCAACCCAATCTCCCACTTCTTCTTCACACAAAGCCTTTGTAGCTCTACCAACCTCTGACCTCCTCTCTCAATAATCCTCATAAGGCTCACAAATCTCCCAAGAATCCTCTCTCAAGCCTCTCCCAATACTTTGGGTTCACTATTCCCTATAAGGTATTTCTTGTTTTCTCATTTTTTTCCATGTTTCTTAATGTGGTTATAACCTATTAATTTCAATTAAAAAAGTTGTGGTGGGATTTCTCATCTTCCACATACTTTTTTCATTATGTTTGAATGATGAGATATCTCTTCATCCCTCATTAATTATTCCCTTGTACACCCATTACCATGCCAAAATTCTGTAGGGGATTTCTCTCTCCTCATTTACATTCAAGAAATTCTTTTGTATTTTGAATCTAAATTCCAATAAATATGTTGGTAAATTTATCTATATGACCCATTACTATCCATTTCACGTAAAAATGATTATATTCCCCTATCTATCTCATCAAACATTTTTAGGAACTCTTATGTCACGGTGTTATGCTGCCGAAATTGCACTATGATTTTCCATGCCTATGTCAATGTGTAGTGAATACCATCCCATTTCTCTACCAAGGTTATTCACCTTTGTGAACATTTACTTATTGATTATATAGTTTCATGTATTAATTCCAAATCCCATTATCGTGGAATAAATTATAATTTTTAATTAAACCATGTTATATGATCCATGTGGCACACATATGCATGAAATGACATGATTAAGAATGGTGTTCCTTAATAGCACTCCAATACATTGGGTAAAAATTAGTATCATGATAAGTAAAGTGAAATGAGGTTTCACTCATGCTAATTCAAGTGAAATGAGGGTTTACTCAAGCTCTATATGGAATGGGCCTGGGCTCATTCTAATATCATGTTAAATGTTGATTCAACATTTCCATGTTATGATAATCATGTTATATCATCCATTTATGTTCTTGTTTCTCTTATACTCCATTGATATTCTTATTTCCTAACATGTACTTTATTCTTCTTGTTATACCTTGTTTACTCCCTTGCTGGCATTTATAGATCAGCAATTTATTATGCATGTCCTCAGGTTATCCCATGCAATTCTAAGTACGAGCGAATGTAGTA
Source organism: Viscum album (assembly GCA_963277665.1). NCBI lineage: Eukaryota > Viridiplantae > Streptophyta > Magnoliopsida > Santalales > Viscaceae > Viscum > Viscum album. The sequence continues at coordinate 2,106,698,162 of OY728156.1, read as the reverse complement.
CTCATGTAAAGTAAGACTTCGATAAAGATGTTTCATTTTTTGTTATAAGTTGTTTTGTAATTTTCCTAATCCCTAAAGACACTAGACCTCTCTATCTTCTATTTTGTATCAAGTGAATGTTTTTTGTAATGAATCATGTTTAAGTATATAATAATGAGCACGGTTGTTATTGTAGGGACCCCAAACCACAAAGGAATGACTAAAAATTAGGAGCATAATGTAAACCTTAAAAAGAAAAGCCAGTAAACACTAGGTTTAACTCAAAATATAAAAAGTAAGATTTTTAGTAGTAAAGTTGAATCATGTTGTACTACTTAGAGACTCATCCACGATGATCCTTTGAGGACTTATTGGAAACTGAACCACTGAGATCTACTCAGGTTCTGGACCATTGAGGTCCTCTCAACATCGAGACCATTGAGATCTGCTCGGCTTCTGGACCACTGAGATCCCCTCTGCTATTGGACCGCTGAGGTATGCTCATTTACTGGACCACTGAGGTCCGCTGTCTAGTAGACCATTGAGCTCCACTCATCTGCTAGAACACTAATGTCTGCTCTTCATATCCTTAATGTCACAACCATCCTAGTATTCCCACTCACTAGTTATATTGATTGCAGGATAATCTTCTCCTCGATCCATCGGTCATATCTCAACTTCCCCGTAAACACACTTAGAGTAAGCCCAAAGGACAGTCTCGTTGCAAGGGTAACAATACTGTAACGACCCAATGTTTTTTTCAATAAAAATTCCATTCTCATAAGTATGTCATAAAATCACATGATAACTCAACACAATGAACTACTAAGTGCTAAGTGACCTCTAAACATAAGTTTGACACTTCTGTGTTTGGAATTTCAAAAATCCGGCATACACGGTTGTAATTTGTGAGTTATTTAGAGTCTGATAGGGAAAACGTAATTTTGGTGAATAGTTACCTACCCTAATGAACAGTAACATAACCTTATGAATAGTGATATACCCTAATTAATAGTAACATTACCAATGATAGTATAAAAATAATATTCATGTTTGAAGTACAATATTCATGTTTTTTAGAATAAGTTAATGAATGTTTTAAAACTAGTTTTCATATTATATTGTTATTTTAAATAAATATTAAAATAATCATATTTAGGAAATTATTTTTAAAAAATGGACTTAATTTTTGGATTCTACACGTCAAAAAATGGTTTGGGTGAATTTTTTGGATTTTTCTGAAATACTTGAATTTTTGATGAATAGTAAAATACTATAAATTACAATAAATGCTAAATACTGCATCATAGGTGATTCATGGATGATTTAAGATAATAATCTCGAATATTCCTTGATTATTTTAGTATATTTGACGATTATTATCAATTATTCATATTCTTGGCCTCAAATAATAAACAAAACTTAAAATAATGGGAGAAACCTCCCCTCCCACACTATAAATACCCCCTCTCCTTACCTCTTTCCCTCACACCTCTCAAGCCTTGTGCCTAGCCCAAATTCTACTCAAATATCCTCCCAAACTCCTTCCCCACGTCCAAGTCCTTCTATTCTTACCAAAAATCCAAAATCAAAGGCCTTTAGAGAGATCTCAAAGAGAGGAGATCGAAGGGTAAGGATCCCCATTCATTTTCAAGTGTTTTGTTTAAATTTCCTTCTTTTCTTATACCCTGTTACCATTAGCTTATCCAAAAGGAATGAAAGCTCCAGAATATCATATATTCTAGATTTTAATCATGTTTATGTGTAAAATTAAAGAATCATGCTTCTTCTCCTCTCCCTCATGTTCTAAAATTAAAACATCGTCCATGAAGTGTCGAATTATCGACATCGTGGATAATGTGTTTTCAATTTCTTTTATCATCTTTGTTTCTGGTCTGGAAACCATTTATGTTATGGTTGAAAAAAAAATATTATAAATTTTATATATTCTATTTATGGTTCTAGACTCTTTATACACTCATGATATCATATAATAATACAAAACTAGTTAATTATGGGTAAAATCGCTAACATTAATTCAAGCGTTTATCATTAATGTCTTATGTCATGGTTCTCTTTCAATCCAATCAACAAAATGAATTTTTTAACAATGTAACCTTCTATATGTTGACTAATGCTATATAAAATCAATTCGGGATGGCCAATTTCATCTTACATTTTATCCGAACCTAAATACAAGTGAACTGATCATTAAAACCAAGGAAACAAACAGACCCGAACCATGAAATTGAACCTTATAATCAATCAAAATGGGTATAAATGAACATAAAAATGTTATAATAAATATTTTTCATGTATATAAGGTTCTTTATCTATTTATTAATAAACTTAATTTGACTATTCATGTCATTAATATCAAGTGGAGAACATCAATAGACTTAATGTAAGGGATCCTCCCCTTTTCACTTTTAATCAAGATTGTTCTCTATACAATGCATTTTTATGTAATACAAAGCGATGGGGTACATTTGTACACCTTACCCATACTTCCCTAATGTTTTATATGTGATTATAAACCCCTTATCTCTCTCATCAAGCCCTCATATTTTCACCTGATACAATTCTAATAAACCATGATGGATTCTACCCGAACATCCTTTATTCATTCGGGTTGCTCTATATTTCTTTTTACCAAAATGATGTTTTCATTTCATTTATATAGAACATCAAAATTCTTTTTATATGCTCAAAATTCATGTTCCAAGATCCATCTCTCATTCTCTTTCGGGGATATACATGCTTTTAAGTGAATCTCGGTTCGATACTTCCCAATAAGCACACTCATTTTAAAGGAACTTCCAGAACATTTACCCAATTTGAATTGCACTCTATCTTATGTTTTAAGACACCATTATATTTTTAAATTTGGTATTTTTATTATCAAATTATTCTTGGTTCAATTCTGGTTTTATATAAAAGAATGTATTATTTACTATTTTAAAAGCTCTATAGTATTTTTCTTAAAACCACACAAAAATATTTTAATACTAATGTCCCTAAAATACATTTCTCACATGTTGTCACATATGTTTGAAACCACATACCATTTAATATGACTATTTTACCCTATGAACGTCCATTTAATTCTAATTGTTCCCTTATATGGACACTTTCATGATACGCCCATTGGTTATGGTTGATGTCATGATTGTGTTACCTAATTATTTCCATGGGTACCCTTGTGTTTGTGTATGGTTGATTATGTATGGTTGTATATGTGGTAAGAATATTTATGTGTCAAGAATATCCATGAAAAAGTTGATATGGGTGCACCCTGAGAGCGCTCTAATGCATTGGGTAAGGTTAAGTCTCATGAGATGCGATGTAAAACAGGATTGGCGGTTAGCCTTGACCTGTACTGAAATGGGAAATGGGATTGGCGGTTAGCCTTGACCCATACTAAAGAAATGATTTATGATTCTACCACATTTATATGATTCCATGTTTATAAGATCCCATGCTTATATCTAATGATTTTATAATTTTCATGCTTTGGATATCATTATTTCATGCCTCCTAACTTGTGTGCTTGAGATGTATCCTTATGTTTTTCCCTTACTGGGCTTATTAGCTCTTCCCTTTGTTCATGTGTTCCCCATGGTACCCTATGCAGATGTAAGGGCTCAAAGGAAGTTAGGAGCTCGTTATGGAGATTAAATAGAGAAGTGTTTTTTATCCCCATGCTTTGTGTTATATGTACCTAGTCTTCCAAGACACTAGACTTAACGATCCTTGTATTGAAATATAATGATGAAATATGATTAAAATCATGAAATGTTATATGTAAAAGGCTCGGGTCGCTATAGTTGGTATCAGAGCATAGTCAAGTTATTTATGGAGATTAAGAATAGAGAACCTTAGTGAGAACCTTAATGATGATACTAAGTCTAAGAAAATAGTCCTAAATTTTGGGGAGTATAGAGTAAGTGGTTTATCAAGCAAATACATCTCTGTCTGGATACAAGTAGGTAGAGGTGGCTCTGGCACAGATGTATCTAGGGGTAAGACCGAAAAACACATCTTTGAGCTAGACTCGAATGGGAACAGGTGCAGGACAACGAGCCTTGCTACACTCTTGGTTATGACACTCTCGAGGGGTATGATTTGGTAGATTTGTGAGCTCAGTACAAACCATTATTAAGGGAAAATCCCATAAAAATATAAGTCAAGAAATAGATCAAGGATAACCTAGGTTTTAACGTAAGGAATCACAAGTTAGGATGTACTTATTTTTTATAAGTTCATCCTTTTATGTTGAATGTTTCCTTTTATCCTCAATAAATAAGTATTCAAGACCTCTAATTATTCGTTATTTTTCGTAGTTAATGGTGGGAAATAGAAGAACACGATCCAACAACCAATGTGATAGGCACTGTGAGGATTTCCCTAACAATGTTCCTAATATGACGGGAGCAGATTCTCAAAAATTCATGACAGTACATGCTCAGGTGGGTCGATTTATGAATAATAACTTGAATTAGGTGGAACTCCCTCGTCCTCAAAGGAAATAGCAAGTTGCTGTAGAATCCTTCATGCGGAAAAGGCCCCCCATGTTTAGCGGGTCATCTGATCCCCTCCTTGCAAAACAATGGATTAACTCCATTGAAAAGATATTCTCTCATTCTAGAGTGATAGGAAGAAGTGAAAGTTGTATTGGCGGTCTATAGTTTTGATGGGGAAGCTGATCAGTTGTAAAAACTGATCAAGAAAACAAAGTCCCAAGAGGAAATTGATTCCATGGATTGGGAGGAATTCAGGAGGCTGTTTTTCAACAAATATTTTCCTCGAACCCATCATCTCAAGATGGAAAGAGAGTTCCTTTGACTCAGGAAGCAGGAAGATGAGTCCATCATGGCATATGAAGAAAACCTTACAAGGACTTCAAGGTACACCTTTGGCTTTGTCATGAACACCGAAAGCATGGTGGATCACTTCTTTAGCGGACTAGAACCGAGTCTACAAAAAGTTTTAGAAATTCAAGACTTTGACAGTTATGAGGATATTGTTTATTGTTCCCTCATGGTGGAAATGGATATTGTATAATCTCAGTGGTGTCATGGGCCTAGTGAAAAGAAGCGGAAAATGGAGAACAACATGGGCGGTTCATAAAACAAATCCCATGACATAAAGAATCCTCACTTTCAAATTTTCAAAAAATTGTGGGAAGAAGCATCCGGGTGACTGTCTCAAGGGAACCAAGAATTGCTTTAAATGTGGAAAGTTTAGTCATCTGGCCAAGAACTATCAAAGGGATATGAAAAATCCCTCTAGTTTTGAAGAATAAAGGAAGTTTTAGACCAACACTCTGCCTGCAGTGCAGTTTTTCAACTGCCAGGAGCATGGACATTATGCGAACAATTGCCTTAAGCTTTGGGTTTTCGGAGGTAATCAACAACAACCTCCAAGGCAACAACGAAGGACTTATGTTGTCACTACTGCTAAGGTGGAGCCGGACAACAATGTGGTGATAGGCGCGCTAGTTGTTTATTCAAGAATAGCATACGTACTATTTGATTCTGGTTCTACACATTCTTTCATATCTTGAAAGTTTAGTAGAACTATTCAAACACCACCTAAAAATTTGGAGGAAAAGTTATATGTGAAGAGAGAAAATGGGGTGATCACTGCATCCATGGTTTATAACTAATCCCTAGTTAATGTTTGTGGACTAAACCTCTCAACAAATCTCATCATACTTCCTTTAGTGGAGTTTGACACAATCATGGGCATGGATTGGCTATCTTTGTACAAAGCCAACATCAACTCTTTGAAATGTAAATCACATTTCCCATCTCGAAGCATCCTATGATTCATTACAAGTGTAAGGAGGAACTTGACTCTCCTTTATAATATTCATCTCATGTGTGGATATTTTTGCCTTATGAGCAAGCATATATAGCTCAAATGATTGAGACAAAGGAGAGAATCACGCTTGAAGACATGCCCATCGTGAGGGATTACACTGACGTATTTCCAAATGAGTTACCTTGTCTTCCTCTGGACTGAGAGGTTGAGTACTCAATTGAACATGTCCCCAGATCTCTGCCTATCTAAAAGACACCTTACAGAATGGAAACCGTAGAGCTGGAAGAGCTGAAGAAGAAGTTACAGGAGAATACGGAGAAAGGTTTTATATTCTCGAGTGCTTCACTGTGGGGTGCTCCAGTCCTCTTCATCAAAAATAAGGATGAATCAATGCACCTTTTCATTGATTATCATGAGATCAATAAAATCACAATAAAGAACAAGTATCCCCGTCCACGGATAGATGACTTTTTCAATCTACTTCATGGGTCCAGTTATTTCTATAATGTGGACATTCAGTCAGGATATCACCAACTAAAGGTGAGGAAGGAAGACATACCCAAGACTGCATTTTGAATAAGGTATGGACATTATGAGTTGATAGTGATGCCCTTAAGACTCAATAATGCTCCAGAAATTTTCATGGATTTAATGAATAGAGTCTTTAGAGATTACCTTGACAAATATTTGGTAGTCTTTATTGATGATATTCTGATATACTCTAAGAGCAAGGAGGAACATGAGGAGCATTTAAAAACTGTGTTAAATACTTTGCGAAGGGAGAAGTTGTATGCAATGTATAGTAAATTTGAGTTCGGGATGGAAGAAGTATCATTCCTGGGGAATGTTATTACTAGCAAAGGGATATTTTTGGACCCTTCTTGGACAAAGGCAATTGATGTGTGGCCCATGACAACTTTTGAAACAGAGATCCATAGCTTTTTGGGTCTTTTAGGGTTTTATCGACGATTTGTGAAGAACTTTTCACTTTTGTCAAACCCAATGACCAAGCTGACACAGAAGGGGGTAATGATTGTATGGACTGAAGAATGTGAGGTATGCTTCAAGGAGCTAAAGAGAAGGCTGATCCCTGCACCTATACTCACATTACCAAAAAGTGGATAAAGTTATGTGATATATAGTGATGCTTCAAAGAAAGGCTTGGGTTATGTACTCATGCAAAATGATAATGTGATAGCCTATGCCTCACGGTAGTTGAAGATCCATGAGCAGAACTACTCGATGCATGATCTAGAGTTGGCGGCTGTTATTTTTGCGTTGAAAATCTAGCGGCACTACCTTTATGGTGAGAAGTGTGATATATAAACTGACCACAAGAGCCTAAATTATATATTCACACAAAGGGAGCTCAACATGCATCAAAGGAGATTATTAGAGCTAATAAAAGATTACGATTTCTCTATTCACTACTATCCTGGAAAGGCGAACAAGGTAGCTGATGCTCTAAGCAGAAAGGAACCTACTAGTCTATCCATGTTATGGATTGAGAAAGACCCCATCTTCACGGATATTAAAAGGATGGATTTAGAAATTGTAAGGGAATGTGATACATCCTACGTTGCCCAAATGATTCCGCAACCATCTATACTAGAGAATAGTAAGGAAGCACAAAGGGATTATGTGGAGTTACAAAAGATGTTCAATACATTAAAGGAAGGGAAGCTGCAAGAGTTCCATATCAACGTTGATGGTGTGATTTGGTTTGGAACGTGGCTTTGTGTGACTTCATCTCCTAAGACAAAGAAAGAGCTATTGGACATTACACATAGCTCAACATTCTCTATCCATCATGGAATTATCAAGCTATATCATGATCTCTGTGAACACTTCTGGTGGGACAACATGAAGAAGGAGATTGCAGAATATATATCAAGGTGCTTGGTATGTAAGCAAGTTAATGTAGAGAGACAAAAGTAAAAAGGGATGATGCAACCATTTCTTATACCCATGTGGAAATGGGAGAATGTCACAATGGAAATTGTCACAGGTCTTCTGAAGACTTCTAAGGGAAATAATGAGATATGGGTTGTGGTTGACCGACTCACCAAGACCACCCATTTTATTTTTATTCGGGAAGACCTCTCACTTGAAAAACATGAAAAAATGTATGTGAATGATGTGGTGAGACTGCATGGCGTTCCACTCTCAACTGTCTCTGATCGTGATCCACAGTTCACATCTAAATTTTGGAAGAGTCTTCAACATGCTTTGGGTATATAATTAAATTTCAGCACAGCCTATCACCCCAAAACTGATGTCTAATCTGAAAGGGATATTTATATGCTTGATGATATACCGAGAGCCTACTCATTAGAATTAAAAGGTGGATGGGGTCAGTATGTTCCATTGGTTGAGTTGTCATACAATAATAGCTTTCACTCGAGTATTCAGATGGCTCCATATGATGCTCTGTATGGAAAGCGATGTAGAACTCCAACCTATTGGGATGAAGTTGGAGAACAAAAGCTACTTGTACCTGATCTTGTGCAAGAGATGACAGAGAAGGTCCAAGTCATCCAAAAAAATATCAAAGCTGCTCAGAGTTAGCAAAAGTTCTATGCTGACAACCATTGAAGGGACTTGGAGTTAGATGTTGGGGATAAAGTCTTCCTTCTGATATCACCATGGAAGAGAGTCATTCAATTTGGGATGAAAGGGAAGCTATGACCAATGCATATTGGCCCTTTTGAGATCCTTGAACGCATTGGAGTGGTTGCCTACTGAATAGAACTCCCACCTAACCTATCTCAAGTACACAATGTATTCCATTTATCCCACATGAGAAAGTACATACCAGACCCCTCAAATGTACTCCATCCAGAGGTGTTACCATTGGAGAATGATCTTTCTTATGGGGAAGAAACAGTAAAGATCTTAGATCGTAGAGACAAAGTTCTACGAAAAAAGACAATGCACCTGGTCAAAGTGTTATGGAGAAACCAAAAGTTTGAAGAAGCAACATGGGAACTCAAGGAGGCAATGAGGTAAAGTTACCCTCATCTGTTTTAATATGGGAAGTGAAAATTTCGAGGGAGAAATTTTATAAGGGTGAGATGAATGTTACAACCCAATGTTTTTTTCAATAAAAATTCCCTTCTCATAAGTATGTCATAAAATCACATGAAAACTCAATATAATGAACTACTAAGTGATAAGTGACCTCTAAATATAAGTTTGACACTTCTGTGTTTGGAATTTCAAAAATCCAGCATACACGGTTGTAATCTGTAAGTTACTTGGAGTCTGATAAGGAAAACGTAATTTTTGGTGAATAGTTACCTACCCTAATAAACAGTAACATAACCTTATGAATAGTGATATACCATAATGAATAGTAACCTTACCTATAATAGTATAAAAATAATATTCATGTTTGAAGTACAATATACCTATATTTTAGAATAAGTTAATGAATGTTTTAAAACTGGTTTTCATACAAAATTGATACTTTAATTAAATATTAAAATAATCATATTTAAGAAATTATTTTTGAAAAATTGAGTTCATTTCATGATTTTAAACATCAAAAAATTGTTAGGGTTAATTTTTGTTATTTTTCTGAAATACTTGAATTTTTGATAAATAGTAAAATACGATAAATTACAATAAATGCTAAATACTGCATCATAGGTGATGTATGGATGATTTAAGAGGATAATCTCGAATCATCCTTGATTATTTTATTATATTTGATGATGATGATCAATTATTCATACTCTTGGCCTTAAATAATAAACTAATACTTAAAATAATGGGAAAAACCTCCCATCCCTAACTAGAAATACCCCCTCTCCTTACCTCTTTCCCCCACACCTCTCAACCCTTGTTCCTAGCCGATGTTCTACTCAAATATCCTACCAAACTCCTTCCCCACATAAAAGGCCTTCTGGTATTACCAAAAATCCAAAATCAAAGGCCTTTAGAGGGATCTCAAAGAGAGGATCTCAAAGGGTAAGGATCCCCTTTCATTTTCAAGTGTTTTGTTTCAATTTCCTTCTTTTCTTATACCCTCTTCCCTGCCCCTTAACCAAAAGGCATGAAAGCTCTAGAATATCATATATTCTGGATGTTAATCATGTTTATGGAAAAAATTAAAGCATCATTCTTCTTCTCCTCTCCCTCGCGTTCTAAAATTAAAACATCATCCGTGAAGTGTCGAATTATCAACATCGTGGATAATGTGTTTTTGATTTCTTTTATCATATTTATTTCTGTTCATGAAACCATTTATGTTATGGTTAAAGTAGATTATCATAAATTTTATATATCCTATTTATGGATCTTGAATATTTATACACTCATGATATCAAATAATAATACAAAACAAGTTAATTATGGGTAAAATCGCTAACATTAATTCAAGCGTTTATCATTAATGTCTTATGTCATGGTTCCATTTCACTCCAATTAACAAAATGAAGTTTGTAACAATGTAACCTTCTTGAATTTTTACTAATGCTATATAACATCAATTCTGGATGACCAATTTCATCTTACATTTTATCTGAACCAAAATACAAGTGAACTGATCATTAAAACCGAGGAAACAAACGGACCCGAACCATGAAATTGAATGTTCTAATCAATCAAAATGGGTATAAATGAACTTAAAATGTTTATAACAAATACTTTACATGTATATAAGGTTTTGAAACTATTTATTTAAAAACATAATTTGACTATTCATGCCATTAATATCAAGTGGAGAACACCAACGGAATTAAGGCCTGAGATCCTCCCCTTTTCACTCTAAATAAAGATTGTTCTCTATGCTATGCCTTTTTGCGTAATACAAAGTGATGGGGTAAATTTATAAACCTTCACCATACTTTCCTAATGTTTTATAAGTGATGGAAAACCACTTATCTCTCTCATAAATCCCTCTTAGTTACACCTAATACCATGCCAATAAACCATGATGGATTCTACTCGATCTTCCTTTATTCCTTCGGGTTGCTCAATATTTCTTTTTACCAAAATGATGTTGACGTCCTTTTAGATAGAAATTCAAAATTATGTTTATATGCTCCAAAACCATGTTCCAAGATCCATCTCTCATTCTATTTTGGGGATATACATGCTTTTAAGTGAATCTATCCTTGATACTTCCCAATAAGAACACTCTTTTTAAAGGAACTTCCCTAACTTCTACCCAATTTCATGTGAACTCTATCTTCTATTTCAAGACACCATAAATTTTGTAAATTCTGTATTTTTATTATGAAATACTTCGTGGCTCAATTTTTTTATATATAAAATAATGTCTTCCTTACTATTTTAAAAGCTCTATAGTATTTTTCTTAAAACCGCACAAAAATGTTTTAATGTTAATGTTTCTAAAATACATTTCTCATATGTTGTCACTTTTTTTTGACACCACTTACCATGTTATATGAATATTTTAACCTATTAACGTCCATTTATTTCTAATTATTTCCTTATATGTACACTTTCATGATACTCCCATTGGTTATGATTGATGTCATGATTGTGGTACCCAATTATTTCCATGGGTAACCTTGTGTTTGTGTATGTTTGATTATGTATGACTGTATATGTTGTGAGAATATTTATGTGGAAAGAATATCCATGAAAATGATGATATGGGTGCGCCCAGATAGCGCTACAATGCATTGGGTAAGGTTAAGTCTCATGAGATACGATGCGAAACAGGATTGGCGGTTAGCCTTGTCCTGTACTAAAATGGGAAACGGGATTGGCGTTTAGCCTTGACCCGTACTAAAGAAATTCTTTATGATTCAACCGCATTTATATGATTCCATGTTTATATGATCCCATGCTTATATCAAATGATTTTATAAGTTTTATTCTTTGGATATCATTATGTCATGCCTCCTAACTCATGTGCTTGAGATGTATCCTAATGTTCTTTCCCTTAATGGTCTTTTTAGCTCATCCCTTTGTTCATGTGTTCTCCAGGGTACCCTATGCAGATGTACGGGATCAAAGGAAGTTAGGAGCTCATTAAGGAGATTAAATAAATAAGTGTTTTTTATCCCCATGTTTTGTGTTATATGTACCTAGTCTTCCATGACACTAGACTTAATGATCCTTGGCCTGTACTCTGATGATGAATTATGTTTAAAATCATGAAATGTTATATGTAAAAGGCTCGGGTCACTATAAATACCATATACGATGCATAAATTGGATGCCCATGCAGAAAAATATTGGAATTTTAGTAAATAGGGGCTGGTTGCATCCGGGCCCGTCCGACTTGGTTAGACCATCCCGACCAACTCGGCCCAACGGTCTAACATGACTCATCCTGGTTCACATGACCCGAACCTATTCAGTCTAGCCTAGTGGATAGGACCATTGTGCCTTTCTATATCTGGCCTGGTTCGGTTGTGGATCCAGTCCACCCGGTCTCCCAGCAACTTGGTTCTCAATTGCTCTGATCCAACTTGGACTGACCGGCTCTGACAAGTCAGGCCACCAAATGTCCATGTTTCCAGTCTGGCCCAGCCCACATCAGCGAGCAGTTCTACTCCATCTCGGACACTAATAAGCATCCTGATTGTGTAGACATGTAACTCTATGGTGGTGCACCCTCCTCAGCCAACCAATCTTCTCACAAGGACCTGTCTTCCATGCCACCCACTCATGTTACAATCCCTAGACTACATCATTATATCACGCAGCTCCCCCGATGTAGCTGGGTGGCCGCATCCACCTACCACCAGCCTCTGTGACAACGGCTGCTGTCATTATCATGGTGCACTGCCCGAATGTCACCTCCCATTGCAGCCTTGTACCGCCACCCTGGTTTCCAACCATTGCTACAGCCTTTTTCCATAACCCACCTTGCTGTTGCCCCTCTCTCCCAATGCGGCTATCTCCCATGACCTATTTCCATGGGACGATGCTCTGATGCGCCATTGCAGTCTCTTCTGAAGAAAAAATACCCTCACTGCCAAATTCATTGTGCCATAATTAACAGGAAGAACACAAGAAGATAATAGGGAAGGAGTCACACATAAAGGTTCCCAAAGAATGATCTGAGTCTTTGTTCTTATATACATGGATAATTCTTGTTAGTTGGATAAAAAATAATGAAAAAGGGCAGAATAATCACTAAGATAGATATCCCATTTATCCGGCATCATTTATGATCCCGCATGAAATATTGATTCACGGGTTAACTTTTTAATGAGTTAACCCATGTTCGTCATTTAAAAGAAAGAATGGGAAAATAAATTCACTCATAAAATAATCAAACCCTTTCTTGTAAAAGAAGATTACTTGAGGATGATCATTTTTTATTGTCTATCAATCTAATGTCCCAAATCGTTTTCACAAGGATCTTGTCACCGTCTTCTGATTCTCTTTTATTCATCGATAGTGAGGATTCATTCTTCATTCATTAGATAAATTCCTAGTTTGTTTGTAATCCTCAAATTCCACTTAAATTAAATAAGGAATACAGGTATGCATCGCATCATAAACCCCATAATCCACAAATGAGGATCATTAATGTGTTTCAACATCACTTCATCTTTGCACCACTACAAAGATGAATCGCAATGTAATGATGATGAAAAACTAAAAAATTAACATTTTTAGGTTATTTAATTTTTCTTCCCAAAAACCTGAATTTTAACTTTCACCCTCGACCAGCACCGATAGAGGATAGGATTCTAATAAGGGAAGCACACCCTCATAAACTAAAAGGAAATCTCAGATTTCAAATTGAAGTAACCTTTTAGGAGTTAAACGAATTTGAAAATAAAATAATTGTTACATAATTGTTTTATTTATGGACAAAAACTGCATTCCACTGTTGGCCCATTCAAGAAATTATTATGCCCTTTCTAGGTGAATCCCAATACTCTGATTTCAATGGTACCCCTAGAGTTTTTTATCTGGTCACTGGTTAAAATGTTATAAAAATACACTCACATGATAATTTAACAAACATTAAAAGGAGTTCAAAAATATTTTCTAGCCACTCGAGGCCTTGGAATTACATTCCATTTCTGAGCATGGTCTCGGAAAAAAAACCCATTACATTTACAAAAAAATTAAATTCCATTATAGGGATTAATCTACTCCCCCCATTAAGGATTTACGTCCTCATAAGTCCAAATAGGTGATAATTTAATAAATTGGGATACTGAGAATGAATATGAGCCTCCCGCCCCAATGTGCTCTCTAGAAAATTCCCATGTTGCCAAGGACACACACCAGAGGAATTGACCTGTAATGAAGGATCATCTCCTATCATTCATCTATAACTATGGTGCTAGAGCCAAGCAGTACACGAAATCACCGACTCTATGTAGTATCATGAATGGTCTCATAATCCTTAGAGATATCATGCCACCCTATCCAAATTTATATATCAATCGTCGATGTGAGACCTATAATAATACATGGTCCACCTCTTAGAACTTCACGGGTCTCCGTCACCAATTTCTATAATACTTTTTCCATCTCTATGTAGTCTTCATCCACTATCAGATGACCATCAACTTATAATTTGTAGAATGTAAAATCTCTAGACCCATGAGTGCTGACTCTCCTGGGTTTGTCAAGCATAAAAGTGACCTACATGGTCGTTAGTACATTTCCTTGAATTGTGCCATACTGATTGTAGTGTGGTAGTTTTTTTGTACAAAAAATCCACCTGTGGTATGTGGTCCTCCCAACTGTGACCAAAATCAATAATACAAGCATGAAGCTTGTCCTATAAGGTATGTATGGTCCTCTCCTTCTAACCATCCATATGTGGGTGAAAGGCTGTTCTCAAATGCAACTGAGTCCAAAACACATCATGTAATCCCTTATATAACTTGGATGTAAATCACGCATTACAACATGAGACTGTCGTAGATGGGACTCCATGGATTAGAAATATCACTTTTTTTTATAGATGTCCCATGCTATCCACTGAACCATTCTATTGAATGGGTAGAAAGTGGCCCGACTTTGTGATTCCGTCAACGATCACCCAGATGGTATAGTACCCCCTAGACATATGATGTAAACCCCTCATGAAGTTCATCAATATCCAATCCCACTTCCACTTCGATACCTCGAGTGGTTATTTCAAACATTGTGGTACTTGGTTCTCATCCTTCACATTCTAACAATTGAGGAATCTTGAGAAAAACTCTTCCATTTCTTTCTTCATCCCTGACCACATTTACAAACATCGGAGGTCCTGGTACATCATCGCTACACATAGATGTACTATAAAAGGGGAGGCATGGACCAACCTCAACAACTCCTCCCACAACACCACTTTTATTATGGTGCGTCCACTGAAAAGTATGAGGTTCTCCTTGACATTAGAATATACATCACGTGGATGACCTGTGGACATATTGGCACATGTACTCTTATAGCCATTATCTCTGAGATGTACCTCCCTAACTCACTATAAGATTGGAGGAGAAACTTCCATTGAAGTAAGATAATATGCATCATATATTTCCAAAAAGGATATATGAAGCAAGACCAACTGATCTCAGGAATCGTTCTATAAAATTGTACTTGATCTCTTTCTTAGAGAATCTTCCACCATGTTCCACTTCCCAGGAGTATCAACTATCTCGAAGTCACAGTCCTAGATGAAGTATATCCAACACCACTGTATTAGATTTAGATCTTTTTATGAAAAGATATACCTAATATTGTTGTGGATAGAGTAGATGATGAATCATTTTTCGATAAGGTAGTGCCACCCCATCTTCATTCCAAAGAATACCGCTTCCAAATCAAAGTCATGAGTGGCATTATTCTACTCATGTGGTTCCAGCTGTCATGAGTCATAAGAAATAACTTATTTCCCCTACATCTATACACAACCAAGCCTAGTTCATGATGCATCACATAACACCATGTAGTCGATTCCCTATGCTTGAATCCTCGAGAGAGGAGCACTCACCAAGCTATGCCTTAGCTATTCAAAGATCATATGGAATAATTTTGTACACCAAAAAGGTTTTCCCATATTATTTAATTATTTATTTGGTGCTTACACTATAGAGAAGTGGGGTGAAAACCAATGACAGTACCCAACCAAACCAAGGAACCTTCTCACCCCGATAACACTCTTTGGTGGATCCCAAGAGAGAACTGCCTCGATATTTGCTGGATCCACCGAAACACCTTCATCTAAGATAAATTATCCTAGAAAGTAAACAATTTATATGAAGAACTCACACATCGAGTGATTTCTATAAAGCTAGAACTCTCGGAGTGTGTCTAGAACCATTCTCAGGTGTATCATGTGCTCGTCCTCAGATGATGAATACACTAAGATGTAATTAATGAAGACCACAAAAATCCAATCTATATATCGTTGGATGATCATGTTCATGTGTCCCATTAACACTACTGAGGCATTGGTCATGAAAAACGACATAACTATGTTCTCGTAGTAGACGTAACGACATCTGAAATATGTATTCATGATGTCCTCATCTCGTATAAAAAGCTGGTGATTGGCTAATCTGAGGAATATCATCAAGAACCATCTCGGTCCCTCAAACTAATCAAAGAGGTCATCAATCCTTGGTAGAGGTTACTTGTTCTTCATGGTCACCTGGTATAGGCACCCAAAGTCCCCACATACTCTCACACATCTGTCTGCCATCTTTGAAAACAACACTATGGGTACCCATGATGGAACGCCGGGCCCTATGAACCCCTTTATTTGTAACTAGTACAACTGTAGCCTTTTCTCCCAGAGCTATGCCGAAGAAATCCTATATACTGATGTAAATATCGGTGTCATCCCATTGTACAAATCAATGAATGTGTCTACCTCTCTTCAAGGGGGTTATCATGGAACATCCTCTGGAAATTCCTCATTGTACTCATCTTCCACTGTAGGAAACTGGGGACTCATCTCATCCACTGCACTAAGGGTCATGCTAGCCAATTGATGAGTGATCGACTATACCCTTCTATGTACAAGTCCATCCCACACTGAAAGAATTTTCTTTTCATCGGTTAATCAAATACTATTTCCATCTCTGCAGACACACTGCACACTACACCTAAAATTGTCAATATGAGTATGGAGTTGGATTACTAGTCCATACCCAGAATTACACCATAAGGATTCTAAAGCACTACTATGAGATCCTAGTCAAAGCTCTCACCTCCAAGAGTAAGCTCACATTGTCGGAGCTAGTGTGTGATTATTGAATCTATTCCTGTAAGAGTATCTAATCATAAGGATCGATTCAAGAGATCGATCGGAATCATTGAGCTCCAAACTAGGTCCATGGAAGGGATATAGTGACTGACACCTATGTTTATAAGAACTGAAGCTAATGTGGATAAGACACAGATCATACCAAGTATCTTCTTTAGGATTTCAGGACTGTAGGGCTTGAATGCTTGAAAGTGATCCCACCCATATCCACATTCTCCTGGATCCAATGGTGGACCACCATTGGGTGGTGGTGGTAGTACCTCGTACATACGCCCACCTTCTATAGTTCGTCCCGCTCCTTTACCATCTCCCCCACCCGAAGGAATTCCTTGTTCTTGTTTCTACTGCTACCTCAACAGTCCCTCAACCATCTTTTTGTCCTTTTGTGATGATTTTGGAAACCCCAAGCCATGTTCCTCTTCCCACCGCGTGCGTAGCATACTATTCTTCCTTGATGACTCCCTATGACCTAGGATCCTTGTACTGCCACCCCTGATTCCAAGGGTTTTCCTCCAAATGGTTTGGCCTATTTGGACCTTTGCATCATCTATCGACTACCATAAATGTTTTACAATACCACCCTTGTCTCAGTGGTATCTCCGACCTTCGAAGCCTCCTCAACGAGGAAACTATATTCTAGTAGAGCTCTCTACAGCACCCCATCCTACATAAGGAGGCTGAGGGAAATAATTTATTGTCTGATCTCTCATCGGAGTCCCTGATCAATGGTATAGGCCTTGAATAAAGGGTTCTAAACCATATATGTAATGTAATGGGAGAGGTCTGTCAACCTCAAAGAGTGCTCAACAACATTCAGGCATCCCTACAGAATGTGAAGAAACTCTTGTATGCGCACATAACCCAATGATGTGGGGAATAAATCCTCCATAAAAAGTTTTCTCAAAATAAGACCAGGTGAGGGTGGCCTCCTCACATGTCTGTAAGGTAAAACTAGACTATCTACCCAATGATCACTACATAAGACTCACAAAAAGAACCACCATCTTGTCACTTTGAACCCTCACAAAGAGAAAGACTCATGTCATTACCTCCATTCAATCCTCAACAACCTGAGGATCTATCTCTCCCCTAAACATGAAAGGTATCTATATTTGGAACTCGTGTAACACACGGAGTCTAAATGTGTCTACCACTGGTAGCGCTAGTAGTAACTGCTGACCAATGGGTGGTGGTGTCACTGGGACACCACCCGAAGGTACAATATCAGTCAATGGTCCTTGTACCAAATCCTCATTTCTCTTTGGAGCATCCTCATGGTCATGCATTTGAATCCTAGCTGGTTTTCTATGTGGAGCCATCCTGAAAGAGATCATGATGAACAAAAATCAATATATTATACCTAGTGATCTGACTCAGAATCAAAAATATTAGGGGAAAACCCAAAAGGGTGCATGCAACTAGTGTTTTTATGTACTGAGTCAGAAATCATAATTCAGGGTCTGGTTGTATGAATATTTTGGTCTCCATACCAACACTGCACTCCCTAGACTAAAATAAAAACTCAATTCACATATCACAATTTCCACATAAATATATTGCACACTTAGTTCTTCTGGTAGAACCGACCTCATCTGATACAAATTTGGGACGAACCATCCCCCAGGCACATGCCATGACTACCCCAAGTTCGCCTTCCATTTGCCAAGTGTTGGAAACTAGCACCAAGAAGGATTATCCCAAAAGGATAACCCATTTTCTTTAAACCTATACACATGCACAAAACAAGAACTGAGAAAAGGTAAACACTACGTAAACCAAAACTATAACTGAGATAACTACTAAAAGTAAAATAGAAAATGAAAGTAAAAAGGGTCAAAAATACAAAAAAAAAGCACAGAAGAAATTATAGATTCCATGGCCCATCTTCTCAAACCCTGAATAATGGGTATGTGGAGGGTAGTAGTCTATAGCAATAGAAGTATGTCCTGTATGTCCAGTCTCACTAGGCACCACCTGGTCCCAGAACTCCAAGGTCTCTGTTGAAACATCGATCACTTACAAGAGACACAAAAATGTGCGGGCGAAGCCCGTATAGGGATGAGTAACACAATACTTAGTGGATTCCAAAAAATAGAAAGGAAAGACCACATTGCAGGACCATAAAGTAAACTCTATAATGAAAAACCACCCCACATCAGATATAGCTCAAAGAATTGAAATTAATATTTTCAGTCATAAAGATACGTCATCTTGTACTATTGAGGGACTCATCCCAGATGAGCAACTAAGGTCTTCCTGGCTACTATAACACTAAGGTGTACTCGACTGATGGAACACTAATGTATACTCAGCAGCTGGACCACTTAGGCCCCCTTGTCTGCTGGACCACTAAAGATTGCTCATATTTTGGACCACTGAGGTTTGATCATTGGTTGGACCAATGTGGTCAGCTCATCTGATGTACCAATGAGGTCATATTCTCTTTTGGACCACTAAGATCCCCTCCTCATATCCTTCATGTCTTATCTAGGTATATAATTCCCTCTCTCTACTGAACTTAATTCTAGGAGAATCTAATCCTCAAGTCATCAGTCATTTCTCAACTACCACAAAATATCACATAGATTATACCTAAACAATTGATAATAAAGGATCTTACATTCTCTAGATCATATTTATATAAATACCTACCACAAGATATTTTTTACTATACTATAGCTCATTTTATGGAATATATGTTGTAGGCTATCATTATATATGTCATCGGGGTGTTGTATAACATGTTTCAAGATTCTTGAGTTTTGATGGTATCTACAATGTTGTATAATCTAGATAGTATAGTTCTAACACAAGATAATATAATAAAAAAAATAAGACAATACATAGTACAACAACAAGTTATCGAGTTTCTAGTATTAATGGTGGTACACTTTTTATTTTTGGTACAACCTAATATCACGATATCCTCCATTGTATATTTACCAGTTGATAACAGTAATAATATATTGGATAATGAACCTCCATAATTTTGAACCTAGGATACATTAAAATATGATATATAGTCTATAACATATTTGAAAACACACCTCAGTAACATTTTTGCAACATTTACAATTTGAAATATAGTCTGTAACATATTGGAAAATTCATCTCTATAACACTTCGGTAATGTTTACAGTATCAAATACAATATATAAATTATTGTAAAATTTACCTCAGTAACGTTTCTATGACATTGAACATAGGTTCAATTTTAATATAAAATAATGATGTGTATAAAAAATATAAATATTATATTTGGTACACCACAAAAATACATCATGAAATACTAAATCATATTTTCATCAATTTTTATATTGATGTGTCAATCATAAAATTATAACACTAGGATACATATTAGTAACGCACCTTATGATAACACAATATAACCTAATATTACTCCATTTTTTCATATATTAAAGTATTTAATGATTACACTATTGAACGTAATGAAAATGAACCTAATGATAACCTCATATAATATATATTTTTGTTGAAAAAATAAGTTATATAGTGTTGTAAATATAAATCCTTCTTAACACATGTCATTCATTAAAAACCACAATAATCAAAAAAATAATGATTAAAAAATTACAAAAATTACACACAAATTACAAAAATTACACATATTTTTTATTCCCCTTAATTTTTTAAAATATTTTCATTAAATAATTGTAGAATTAAATGATTTTTAATGACACATATGTTTAATGGTCAATATTTTTTATTCCCATAAATTTTTAGAGAAACATAATTTTTATTCAATCTTTACTAAAATTTCCATATGTGGGTCTTTGATAAATTACAAAAATTGAACATATTTTCCTTCAAAATGGGTAAAATTTATTTGACTTGAATATTTATTAAGTGAGATGAAATTCCATTTAATGGGATTTGGTGAAATTATTTGTTCAGACCATATTGGTTGGAAGTTTTGTTTAGATATTGTAAAATATTTTGTTTTGTTTTTTTCTCTATCAAGGAATATTATAATAAATCAAAAAACATTTTATTTTATGGTGATCAGACTCACAATCAAATTTAATACATTAGACTCACAGTGTATATGAATTTCTATCTGTCTGTGATGAAGTTATTGGGATGAAAAGGTTCATAGGGCTCACCTAAGGTACCACATGATGTTATGATTGTACTAAGTAAGTTGTATTAGATTCTAAATTAATCTGATGAAAATATGATGTTATAATGATGATCAAGGTGTTCTAAAAAATCATAAGTTATCTAGGAACATGTAATACATTTCATATAAAGGAACGAGGTGATGGGTTTTTCTAATCATATTATGGATTCGAAAGAAAGAAGTTTCAAGAAGTTTGGGATGTTATAATACTTTAAAATGAATTTAAAATGATGTTATTATGGTATTAAAAATATTTAATGTCATTAGGAAGTCATAATAAAAGATGAATTTTGTAGAATAAGGAAGTGGTTGTTGTTGAATCCATTATTTCTTAGTTCATTAATGTGAGATCAACATATATAGAATTGTTTGAATGATGAGAAGGTTATTCAAAATGTGAGAAGATGATGATACTTATTTTCATTCAGACCAATAATCTGAAGGAAATAAATATATAGTGAATGAAGTTTTTACTGTGTTACAAAATCAAAAAAGGAAGAAATTTTTGAATTTGAAGCTGTTGGAACTGGTCCATCAGAAGTGGTGTTATAATAATCATAATATAAAGAATTGGTTTTTAGTAAAGAAGAGTCAGTTGAGTTTGGGCCTAGTCCAACTTGGTCCGACTAGCCCGACCAACTCGATAGGGGTCCCCCATGATAGGACCTAGTTTGGATGACCTGAACCAGTTGGGTCTGGGACACTCCATTCTGGCCTGGCCTAGTGACCATGCCCATTAGGCTTTGGTGGATCCAGCCCATATCGATTGTAGATCCTGTCCACTGGGTCACTCAATTACTCAGTTGTCAACATGTACAGTTCAACTTGGTTGGACCGGTTCTAACTAGTTGTGCTACCCAGTGGCTTTGTTTCACATTTGGATAGGCCCGCAATGTGGCACAGTTTATTTCTCCATCTCTGCCCGCATAAGTGGACTGGTTCTACTCCACCCTGGACACAATATGGTGTTCAGTTCACGCAGATACACAACGCTTGGGTGACTCTACCTCTATGGCTAGCTGTTCTATTCATGAGTACTTGTCTCTAAATGATCTACAGTAAGCCATGAGTCCCAACCCCCCTGGTATAGTCCGTGGACCGTGGATTTTCCTTGTATGGCTCCCCCTGACATGGCTAGGTGGTCGCATCCTCTTACTGCCAGCCCAATCCGCCACCGTGATGTGTCGCCCCTGCCTACCACCCCGTCCTGGGTATCACGTCATGGCATTTCTATCGAAGAAAGGTGTCATGACCTTGTGTCACCACCATTTCACGATGTCGTTGCCTTATGCCACCACTGTGGTCTCCAACCTCCTTTGCGACATTGATCTACGGGCTCTTTCCAATATCGTGGCCCACCTAGTTGCGACCCTTCCCACCTAATGCCACCATTACCCACATCCTCCTTTTATAGGGTAATGCGCTGATACACAGCTGTGATCTCATTTGGACCAAAGATAATGTCACATCCAAATTCATTGTTCCACGAAGAATGGAAAGAATGAAAGATGATGATAGGGGAAGGAGTTTCACATAAGAACACCAAAAAATAATCTGGGTTATTTATTTTATAAACCCAGATACGTTCTTGTCAATAGGATGATGAAGAAAAAAGGGAGTAGTAATCAATATGATAGATATACCATTTATCCCATATCATTATCCATCCCGCATGAATGATCAATCTGTTGGTTAACTAGTTCATGAGTTTACCTGCGTTCTTCATTTAAAACAATGAAAGGGTTAAATCAATCCAAACAGAAAAGAATAAAATCCCTCACTGAAAAATGATATTTCTCAAGAATGGTCATTCTTCATCATTTGTCGATCCCTAGTCCTGAGTCCACTCTCTAAGGTTCTCGTCTTCATCATCTAATTCACAAAAATTTGTTGTGGGAGAGGTTTCCTTCGTTGTTCATAAGAGGAATTCCAGGGTTGTTCATGAACCCTGAATTCCATGTTTCATTAAATAAGGTTGTTGTGTGCATGTTGCAATTTCATCACCCTAATCCATTAGTGAAGTTCATTAATGGGATTCAATGTCACCTCATCATTATAATGTAGTGATGATGAGTCATTGCGTAAGAAATAATAAAATAAAATAAAATAAAATTTTATTTTATTTTATTTTTCATCCAAAAAGTTTGAAAACTAAATTTCACCATCGACCCGCACTGGTTGACGTTAGGATTTGCCTAAGAGAATAATACCCTCACAATCTCAATAGTAATTTCATATTTCCAATCCGAGTTACCATTTAGGAGTTATAATGATTTGAAAATTAAATACTCGTTACTTGATTATTTTATTTTTGGCCGAAAACAACTTTCCACTATTGGAATGTGTCATCCAATGTTGGGACATTTCAAGTTCAATACTGACCCTTTGAGTTCAATGGTTCCCTTTGATATTTGATCGGGGTACCGATTTAAATTTTATAAAATCAGGCTCGCACGATTATTTAACGAACTAAAAAAGATTTCAAAAATACATTCTGGCCACTCCTAGCCCCAAAATTACAAGCCATCTTAGAGCCTTGTCTCATAAAAAATACCATTTAATTTGAAAATCATTTACAATTAATTACAGGGTATTACAGTTAATTATTATTTTAATTAACTAAAATGGAATGATATTATCAATTTATATAAGTATTCCTGAAAAATATTTGTTCTTTCCTCCAAATGGTGTTATCAATATATCTATAAAATATATAGTTAATAAATAATTAAATTTTAATATTATGTTTAAATATTATTAATAAATTTCTTAAAATCTTGATAATAAGTTTTTATTATAACATAAAATATTATTTTAATGGGAAAATTTCAAACGCACATTCATAGATTACATTAAAGTAATAAGTCTAAAATTGATATTTATCTTATCAAATGAAAAAATTGTGTGAAATATCTAATTATTAATTATATTATTATTCTAAAAAAAATTAATTTTTCACTTAATATAACTGAAGCTCATTTGTTACATTATACCCACCAACTAAAAAAATTTCTTAAAATATTCATAGATATTAATTTCAATACATTTGGGGGTGTTTATTTTTCATGACATCATCTCGATCCCATATTTTTCCATAATATTTTAAATTTATAAAAACTGACATTAGAATTCAATTAATATTATTCGTTAATATTTTTTCTCTAGTTTCAAGAATCTAGACAGGCTCATCATAGTAAGATATACCATGTTTTAATTCAATTTATTTAGATTTGGGAACTTGTGTTCGTTAATTCATGTAAATGTTCTATAGTGATATATTCTACACCAAATATAATTTAGGGAAATTTTTATGACTTCTAATTTTTAACACACAACTCCAATTACTTCAGAACAATTATAAGGTCTGATATACATGGAAGCTTATATCATAATTCCAAGAAAATACATTTAATAAAACATGATATCCCACTTAATATTTCAAATCATTTTTATAATTATCTTATAAACCATATTTTGTATATCTATATTATATAATATCAATTTGAAATGTATTTATGATCAGTTTTTTCTCCAAAATAATTTTGAGGCCAACGTGTTTATTTCATACAACATTTTCTAAAAAATAAAGTATGAAAACTATTTCTATATAATGTAACATATAGTGTAATTTTAATAAATTAATAGATGATATTGTTATAAAAAAACTAAAACATTAATAAATATCGATCCCACATAGATTTATAATAATGTAGTCATGATACAAAATATTCTTAAAATCATTGAATATTCCATTTATAATTTCCACCAGTCTAGGGATGATAAGAGGTTCCAAAATGATGAATTTTATCAACATCCTTATTAATAATTTTATTATATTTTTCTGAAAATCATGGATCAGGACTATAAACAACTAAAAGAGGTTTATTACAATTTTTGCAAAAAACATTGATATATAAAAACTTCAGTCACTGAAGAGGTAAACATTCTCTTATGTCATGTAAATGTCTTGATAAGTTTATGTAATCAACAATAAAATATGTCACATTATTAATTCGAGGAGGTATTGGTAATATTTTGAGATTGTAATTTGTAATTCCATCCCAATTACACATAGGAATAGTTGATGGTTTCATGGGTCCTCAAGGAAGTGTTCTATAGAACTTTACTTTTTAATAATCAAGAACCTTGATATATATTCAATAACTCCCCAATAATACAATTCATACTATCCCACTAATTTGTTTTCTTCAAATACATATTTATCATGGACTTACCATGGTGTATAGTGATTTTTGAGCAATGTGAGTCAATTAACAATTCTATTTTTATCATGTATATATTTAATATATATTTTCATTTGAATTTTTCAAATTCCATATTCTTATACTAAGTCTTCTGATTTTCCATCATTCAGAAATTTATTTTTCTTTTTAAAATTTTCATATTAAATTTAAGAAATTTTCATATTGTTTCTTATAAATACGAGGTTTCAACCATTTGAAAATTGAGTGTTGTTTCCCCTTTCATAATACTTCCAACATATAAATTTACTGGAACCATGAATATGGGTACTATATCATCCCTCATTTTGGTTCGAACTCCTTGATATTTCATGGTCAATTAATATACTACCATGAATGAATTCTTTATATGGTTGTGTGTTGATCAATCACAATACATGAATATTTCAAGCGATCCAATTTCAATCATGTTGATCTTTTTCTGTGAAAAGATTTATTTTAGACTTATATATTTTATCTATATCACACATCTTACAGTATAGATATAATATCTATATATGATCAATGAAATATTTAATTCCACTAACTAAATACTTTATTATTGATAATTCTATTCTCGTTTCATTAGCTTCATTGATGATAATGAAATAAAATTTTCAATATGCATAAGGATAAACTTTTTTTCTTCCCCGATGTATCATTATATATAAAAGAAAATCATTTAATGATGGTAGATTCAGAATGGAATCATTGAATGATCTACTCATCAATTATAAAAAAACCATTATTACATACCATTTTATATACGAACATAACCCTTCACATGTATTCTTGGTTAATGGGTAATCAAATCAGAAACAATTTTTACAAAATCAGTTATAGTAGCTTGCCTAACCAATAAAGCTACATATCGTGGTTATGTTCTCCAGTGTATACATTTCATAAAAAACACTTCTCTTATTAGTAATAGTTGATAATACATTCTTAGAGATAATATATCTATGAAAAAAACATTTTCATTGTAAATATTATTGTTTTTAAATTTATTATATAATTAGTTTCTTATATTTTTCTAATGAACAGTTGATATGCAATTCTCATGGACCTTATAATTTTTTAAAATGTTGAGATAACATAAATTAATAATACACAAAAAATTAATTATATTCAATGAATACTATTTCCATTATATCCAAAATATATAGGGTTCATTAGTAAGTCCAAATTGAATTACTGTAAACTCATAATGAACACATCTTAGTTGAAATGCTATATTTTGAATATTTTTTTCTTTAATAAAAAATGGTATTACCCAATGTTATGGTTATTCATTGAAAAATATTAATCCATGTGAATTTGGTATAATAATAAATAATTTCAAAGAATATGGTACATTTTATTTATCATAAAATCATGGATTCACATATAATAAACTATTAACCCCAAATATCCACTATTCATCATAATTTAAGGAATATTGATCCATGAAGTGAAAAAATAGGGTATGTAAATGAATTGTCACATAGATCGTATAGATTTACATTCAAATCCAATAATTCCACAGTGTTCATAATATAGGGATTCTATGATTTAGGTCTTTCATCTATGATTAAAGCCATTGACAACTCAACACAATGAACTAGTGTATGTCCTGGTAATTCATCATGAAATAGATACATTTATTCTTTAAAAATAGGCCCATCATCAAACATATGATTAAATATTCATTTAATAGGTTTTTTATACTCATATTCATTAACATTGTCCTTAATAAGATCTAGTAGGGTTGGAACTATACATGAATATAATTATGTAATTTTCCCTTTACATATAAGGAATATCACATCATGAGTATGAATAATAATTTCATCTGTTTTTCAAAAAATTATTTCATTATATATTAAAATCCAGTTCATAAAATTAGTTATATCAAATTCAAAAATAGATATAATAAAATATTCAGAAAATAGATAATTTTTTGGTGTTATAATAATTACTTCTTAACACATCTTCTTTTGTGTTGAGATTTCAACTAAGAGAATTGATTGAATACCCCCTTATTAAGCTAGTAGGGAAATATCTAATATCCATAAAAATATAATAGACATAAATGAGTGTTAGGAAGAAGAATACATAAATAATTATCCATATTTTTTATTTGATTAAAGTATTTACCAACACATATTTTGGAACGTCCAAATCAGTTTTAGTAATTTCAAAACCATTTCATCCTCTACCTGGACTATTCGAGGATATATTCCCTTTATGAGTGGTAAATTGGTTTATATAGTTCCCCATATCGTTATAGAAGAAGTAATATATATTAATGATCTCTTTTTATCCCTTACATTCATTTTTCAGATTAAATATAAGTCCAAACATGTAACAAACTCTCATTCCCACAAAAAGTTTTCCAAAATGTTTCATTCAATAATTTTCACATGATGAAAATTTAATCATTTTAATCTTCTTATTCAATAGGTTATAATTTTTTTGTCTATTTATTATCTTATTATCATGATTTCATTTTAATTTATAGGATCTAGAAATTTTTATCTACGTTAAAATGGTACAAAAATCAATATAATCATATTATGAAAACGTTTGATAAATTATTTCCCTTCTAGGATTTTCCAAACCCTATAAATGAATTTTTAAATCATAGTTTTCGTATTATGAATATAATATATAATATACCATGTCAGTATTGTAATAGTTTCTTCTTAATCTAAAACACATTCATATTCAATTTTCTTTATGCTGAGGAACTTTATATTCACTTCAGTTTATTATTTATAAGAGGAAATTTTTTTTAATAATGTAACACTAAAATATATCTATTACATGTGTTACATTATTTCTTATTAATTAGTATTATAGATAATTAGACACCATTGATCAGAATATCCTTGGAAAGATTTTACCACATGTATAACTAGTTCCATTTCATCTCATCTCATGGCTAGTAATATGTTATCATGGGACTTAAAATATTTCTCAACAACCATGTGATTACTAGTTAACTAAATTATGAGACATTTTTTCACCTAAAATGATCCAATATAGGTGCATAAAGTATTCTAAAATAAAGTTTATCCATATGTGGATGTTTATTAGTAATAACATGGGACAGATTCACTAATATGACCAGGATTTAAACTACTCCAAAACCATATGTAATGGATTCCACTATTGGTAAATTTCTTTATTGGCCATAAGTATAGTTACAAAAAAATTTATAGAATAATTTATAATCACATTAATGTACTAGATTAGATCTTATAATTAATAATTTCAAAACCCAAAATATTTAATATTTAATTAACACAAAAATATAACCAAAAGTGAATATTTTTATATTAATAACAACTAAACCATAAAGTCAGTTTCACTATGAATATTTATAATTCATAGTTATATTTTCAAATATTTTATAATTGTTGGAAATAGAAATTTGAATTATCTATGGAATATATATTGGTAGTTTAAACCCGCTTGTCATGTTAATAAATACTCAATTTGAACCAGAATAAATGGCTGAGATATACATGAAAAAAATCATTTTTGGGGTTGATACCCCAAAATTAATTAGTTTAAATACCATATACATTTGTAATTTCTATATATTAATGTATTAATAGTAGAAGCACACAATATATATCATACCAAGAACAATTATTATATATTTTTAAGATTATACCTTTGATAAAAAATTTATTATAAGAGTATGATCTAAAATCATTGATGTCCATAATCCAGTTTACAAGGATTATAATAAACTTCCTCCGATTATTACTGTAACCAACCTAAATATAGTAACCCAGAATAATTGTTGAATTTATTATATTTTCATATATTCATGGGATTAAATAAGGAATGACTATTCTTTTTATTACTCTATATAAATGAGATAAATATTTGATACTCATTTATAACATTGAAAAAAAAAACAAAAAACATATTCATAGAAAGTATTCAACATACTTACACTCATTTAAATAATTATTAAATGTATTCAGGGGAATGTAAAAAAATTGGATGAGATTATATGATTCATAACTATTACATATGGTAGTGTATATCATGAGTAAATAATGAATAATCAAAATGAAAATTTAAGGAACTAAAAAAACATGCCATATAATCAACAACTTCATCGCCAAATGCATACATCGATAGTGTAAATTCAAAAATAATATGGATCATAATAATAAAATATCAATTAAAGAAATTATTACTATTGGAAATCATGATCTCACATATCATGATATTTTTACCATTATTAAATTTCGCCAATATAGTTTAACATATGGGTATGTATACAAGAAAATAGATTTAATATGGAAAACTAATTGGCATCACGAGGCCTATAAATACTTCTATGAGATATTTTATAACCATGCTTCACCATTCACTACATTACAAATGGATTCATCATATATTTAATTAAATATTCAATTCATAAAAAAGATTTCTTATCAAAAAATATATTAATTCAATAAATAATATAAAACATCAAATCATCCTCAGTCAATCAGATGACATTCAATATAAAACACCTTCTTTAAAAATGGTGTATTATTTATGAAAAAATCATATCAATGATATGAGGGACATGTATATTTAAGATAAATTTAATGTCTAATGATAAATAAAATTAAATGTTACAAGATAAATTTAATTACCAATATTTTAAGATAAATTAGATGACAATTGATTTGTCAAAAATAAATTTTAGGTAACAAAATCATGTCATTTTGATGAATAAGTTTTATATTTGAGATATATTGAAATAACATTTCAAAAAATATTTTTCTTTTCAATTAAATTTAAAACGTTCATATAAATATAAATATTATAAAATTCTTATAGAGGATGTTATATCTTCTAAAACTGTATATGTTAAAAAGAAATCATTCATTTATATCCTTTATAATCAATGTTAAAAACAACCTTTATTGAAAAAAACAAGAAATATTTAATTAAAATCATTTAATATTAATTAATCAATCAATGATTCTTTTTTAAATAATTTTTCTTTTTTGAAGCTATGATGTTCCATTTTATAATTAATTTTCATGGAAAACATGTAATCTGTCAATGTTCAAAAATATTATCAAGAAAATTTCATGAAAATATGGAAAAAATTGTCCTATATTTTGAGATTAAAATTTAATGGGCATATTACAAGCATCGAATAGTGTTTTATATTTTTTTTACAATTGAAACAATAATCTTTTTAGATTAATGCCTATTAAATTTTTTTTCACCATATCCCTTGGGACAAATATTTCCTATTTTAAAAATTCATTATAAAAAATGAAATTATCTTGATTAATAAAATTATAAATGGTTAATAAATATATGTAATACATTTTACAAATTAAATTCATTTATTTTTAATAATTTATTTAAAAAATATTCAATACATTTTCCTAATATGTTTCTTCCAAAATGAAATCAAGCAATAAGATGATCATACATTAACAGTGTGAATAGTAATAATAATTTTATGCTTCTAAATTCATATAGTGATATTTATAGTATATAAATTCCATTTAAATATTACATAATTCATTAATATTTAACTTAATTTAATTCTTTATTTTTTAGACTTTTAAATGAAGTTTCTGAAAAAATGAATATATTTTACTCCAAATCATATGATCATTTTTTATATAAAATTGATATCCAATACATGTATAATTTAGACCAATATAAAAAATTTTCATAAATAATACTATTAATAATTAAAAAATAATTTTTAAAATTATTCATCAAATATTATATATAATTGATACTTTTAGAAACTCAATCTGTGGTTATTTTGATTTAGTATATTTTAAATCTTAATTAATATGATCAAAATAGATTATTTGCAACATGAAATACTAAAATGTTCATTTTATTAATGATTTATTAAAATTTAATTTTTAGTTATGATAATTTAGTCACACTTTTTTTATCCATGAAATATTATTGTACATTCTTCAAATCTTTGCTTAATAATGGATATTGTGATAATTCGTTAGCCACAAGACCAATACAAATATACCTTAGTATCCCCATTATAAATAGGTATTAGGTCAGACCACAAGTTTTTTTAGATTTTTATCTATCACTGGTATATATTCAATGATATTGTACCATGGACCATATCATTTGATTCCATAAGGACATCATACCCCACAACTAACTCGGGTCAAGACATATTTTCGTAATACCACTACCGTATGTCTAGCTCGATTGTTTTCATCATCGTATTTCATACATGTTAAAACACTACCATTTTATCACTACATGTAGGTCCACCTTTGATATTTTATAGGAAACATTCATCCATATGGGAGTTATTTACACATAATTTGGTATAGGAGATACATGCTCAAACAAATCACTTAAAACAAGATTTTCAATATTTAGAAAAATATACACATGTATTCAATAGTATGAACAGATCTCATGGGATAAACACAAAAAAATGTTCTTATTATAATGGATAAAATCACTATACAATTTATATAAATTGTAATGAACATCCTACATCATGTTTTTGGTGAAAATTTAATTATTTTCTAAGAGTCTATACACAAATCATGCTTGTGTCAAAACAAAATCAGGCCCACAAATCATGGATCCTAAAAAAATGTACAGTTTGTCTAAAATGAAATTATAGAAAAATATTAATCATCTATAGAGAGTCATAATCTATAAAATAGTTCAATTTAACAAAAAAACCACCATCAATGGTAGATGTAGATCTAGTTGAAAGAACGGTTACCAACTGATATGATATTTCTCTTCTTGAATGATTCAGCATAATCCATTTTGTGATTCTATTATCTCTTGATAAATAATATTCCAAGGTGATGGATAGATATAAAAAAATATTATGAATGGATTAAATGAAAATAGAATATGATATAAACTCAACTATAATCACAAAATTTTGTTCCTCCAATGTGATCGATGAAACCAAGACTTTAGGGTCCATAAGTGCACTTGATGATCCCCTATAGATAGATAAGGTTTGAGTGGAAAGTATTTAAAATGGAAGGGTTCTAGTGTCCTCTAAAAATTATTTTAAATATTTGAATATTTGTCTCATTACAAAGCGTACAGGTCTAAGATGAATTTTGTCCTATATTAGAGAAAATTAACCACGGTTTAATAGGGATATCCATAGAAAAATTGTAATAGGTAAAATAATTTTTCAAATATAGGCTTCAGTCAATAGTGAGATTCTATAAGCAAGGTAAATGGATAATTGTGCATGTTCATCACCATGAAACATCCTTAATTCCATCAAAATGTTTTTATGCCATAACCACCCTTTGTAGTGCAGCAATATAAAATTTCCATGAACTCCCCAAACTCCATCTTCCTAGACTAAAGGATAAAAAAAATTACTGAAGATGAAACTATTAAAAAAATAACAAAATAATAAGAAAAAATATTAATGATAACTTTCCACAACTACATCTAATTTTATCTTTCAATAACATACAAAGAATTGGGTTTCTATATATAAAACTTAATACCAGTGTACATATACTAGAATAGATGATGTATTATAGTATAGACCAATTAGTATGAAACTAGTTTTTGGCAATTAATGATATAAAATGTCTATGGGGTCTATGGTTCCAGTTTCTCATAACTTCGGGAAACATGATGCCCAAACTGAGCTGATGCTTAGATTAAATCCAAACCAACCATTTTTAACTCCAAATATCATTTCGTTATATAGGTAAATGATTTTTCTATTATTTGGATAATTAAAAATGAATTCCTTATTAATTTACCACACTAAAAGGTGTCTCTAACCATGTTTATAAAAATAATATCTATCCCACTACCTAATTCCCTCATTATAGGGAATGACAGAATTAACACAGATGTTTATTAACAAATTCCTATAAAAGTAAATTCCAAAAAAATATTAAAATATCTGTGCCAAGAGCAGATGATCATCAAATACGCCACTAAAGTCAAGTACACATGAGAGAATAATACCATCAATGATTCGTACTATTCTCTTCGACAGTCCAATGTTCATCAAATGATATTTCATAAATAGGCTTAATTATTCCTCTACATTCATAAAAATGTCCACAAAAACGATGTTGTATAATAAATTTCCATGTATGATATGATAATGGATTTAAGTCCATAATTTTGTACAACCCATTAGAAATAATACATGACAAACTGACTTATATAGTGAGTTTCGTAGATGAACCGGAGATGCTCAAATTTTGTCACCCTGTCAACATTCACCCAAACTGCTTATGTACTTCTTGAAGACCTTATCAACACAACCATGATGTTCATAATTTCATCTTCCCACATCTACATATTAAAAATAAGTTGTTGAAATAATTTCTCTATCCACTTATGATATTCCTTGATCCTTTATATATTAGGCAGTAAGAGATGAATAATGTGAGGTATCTATTTATTCATAAACCCCATATGTGTTACCTCATAACCCAATACATATGTGTTGAACCTGGATTCACTAACCATTCAGAATCCTGGGAATCTGCAATCAATACTTTTATCATTGATGTAAGAATCTAAACTATGCCATGGATAATGATCAGTCCACCAAAATCCAATCACCAGCATATAACTTATTCAGATTCCACCAATAAATCCCAAAATACTATGAATATTAGATCCATATCTAAACTATTCATCAAACTTTTTCATGAAGCTATTTTTTCAGAGGAGATAGTAAAAAAATCATTCCCTAGTAAACTAAATATCTAAAAATAATTGTTTTTAAATACTTCTCCCAACACCCCTTCTAGAGATTTAATGTTTATAGACATGAGATTTATTATAGGCTATTGTTGTCCATGTATAATAAAAATGTATCACCAAATAGAAAATTAAACAAACAAATCAAATCAGGTGCCTCATATGTGGTCTATATATGATGTATACTGCAGTTCAACTCAAGGTGTCAGAAATACAATGAACCATAACGTAGTATATGATTCATCTAAATCATCAAAACCCCTAAACTAATAACTAATGAATAGAAAACAATTACATTCTTAAGATCTAGAAATTCAAAGATTCGACGTATTATCAATGTGGCCTTCATATCCAATAAGAACTCTTCACATTAATATAACTCCGAAGACTTAACAACATATTTTTAACCTCTATAATATGTGATTTTAAGTTAGATAAATTATTTTTACATCATATATTGTATCCTAATTACCAAATGACAGTCCCTAACATTGAAACATTTGTAGAGAATGTAAAGGATATCAGAGCCAATACCTTCTCAAGGCATATTGTGAATAACTAATCAATTATCACATTCAGTATAAAAATTCTAATCTTGAAACTATAAGTGTAATTTTTATATATTTTCATTGAGATAACATAATACAAGTGTATTCATAAATGTTTCCTAGTGTCTTGAATAAAACACTGGAATCAATGAGTTTATGATGATTTCATCAATAATAACCCAAATTAATAAGTTAATATATGGATGAATATTTTGTTCATGAAAACCATTAATGCAATGGATGGACTTAAAATTCTAAATGGAATTAAATGATACTCATATAGTTTATATCAACTCATGAATATTGTCCACGGAGTATCGTCCTCTTTCACCTAAGATGGTTGTAGGTGGATATAATCTCAATATTCGTGGACCATCATACCTTATAAAATTGATTATAAATGTAATTAAACCTTTAAAATGGTTATCTATTATTCATCCTAATGTTTTTATACATAAATATATCCATGGAAAATTTATTACAATAATCATCCTTTTTCTATGTTAAAACCATTTCACTATAGTGAGATGTCAATTTTCATAAAAATACCATCACCTTCATTCCTCATGTGACACCATATGTACCTTCAAATTATATTGTAACAGAAGATATAGAGAACAAAATACATGATTCACCCCCATGAATATTATTATCTAAAATTAAATCACATGTCATGAGGAGGCCTGTAGAATTTTTCAGGGATGAAAACATGTTAACAATTCCGTACATGAAGAAAATAGGGTTGGATTTACCCTAGATTTTTAAAAGGACAATTCCCACTAATTATTATATAATATCTTCAAATCACTCTTCTATAAAACAACTCTACTATCTACAAAATCATACTCAACTTCAATAAAAAATTATATCTCCTGGGAATATTAAAGGATACTCGCCTTTTATTGAAATTGATGTCTGTCCGAAAAATAAGAATCATATACATTGAAGAATCATTATCAACCAAATTACCTTATGAATCAAGAAATCACTTTAAATTTTATATACATCATCAATTTTTTTATACTTAAGTTATCTTAGGAGGTGGTCAAACATCATTTTAAAGTGTGTGTGAAGATAAAAAACAAAAACGTTATTATTACTAGAAATTCATTACAAGAAATAATTTTAATAGAAATTAATTAATTGGGATCCCATATATCAGACATGGAATAATATATCTTACTTTTTTTGTGGAATGTGAAGAAAAAAAATCAATTTTCCATATATAACATCATTTGGAACATATACCATTATAAAAACTCTATATACCTCTGCTCCATGACCCCTCCCCTATGATGAATAATTTTCTTTGGTTTATGAAGTCATTGGGGTTTAATCTGCTTATATATACCTAAACCGGAACACTTTTCTACATTCTAGTCATACCTTACACCCTTAAATAGAATACTAATCATACACATGAATTAAAAAACTTATTATTACCTATCATACTATACCAACAACACATTCTCTAGGTTTTTTAAAAAATTGTATAATAATGGAAATTTCTCTTATAATGAAACATTGTGGACATCATCTTATAATATAGGGGATAAAGAAAAAATACCACAATTTTAATTTCATTAAACACCCTGTTAAAAATCATCAAAAATCCACATTTTTTAATAGTTAATGCTCCCAATATAGAATATGAATTTTCACTAGTAGATCCACTTATATCTGGAAGAAGAACTATTTTTATTTGACCTTCAAAAGATTTATCGACATCAATTCCAAGTAAAGTACCTATAATTATTCATCTAGTCAAATTTCATTTTTATAATCCTCATATATGGTTAGATTCCCATCTCAATTTTCCATACCTTATATTCCCCATTCTTTTGTATGATATGAGATATGCTTAGAAACACTCTGAATCAGGTAAGGCAAGTGGACATCCACAACCTTCCTTGGTGAAGATCCATAAAATTATAATAATCTTATGTCTTAATTATATACAACACTAACTCCTAAAAGAAAATATACATAATTTCACCATATAATACTGTTTCATTTTACGTTCTTTTTCATAAAATATATGTACCTCATTAATATTTCCTGAATAGTGAATAAATCCCACTTTACATATTTATCCTCCTTGGTCTTCACAAAATCAAAGACCCCCTTGATGATTTTAATAAATTAATTACATATTTGAGGGTCTCTATTGACCTATAAATATAAATGATATTGAAATTAGATATCATGTAAATAACCAACAAGCATTCATGAAACTACAACCCATTGAATAATCACTATTAATAAGAGTCTTAGTTGTAAAATTTAAACCACATAAACCATTATTGTATTTACAAAAAAATTAAGATATATAATATATCAAATGTAATGGTGAAACTTTATCATCACCATTGACTAGATAATTATGACCTAATTATGATGGTGTACCATTAAGACTTCACATAGTAGGCATGTTCTGTTTTTCTGAAAGAACACAAAGAATTACAATGATAATTTAATTGTTATAACAACATAAAAAGTTATAAGCATGTATATGAGGTTAATATAGGATACACATCCTAGGAGGATACCCAAAAGAATTAGGAATAACTCTCTTATCATTACCCATTTCTTAATCATACATATATTTACCTAATATTTAGATATAGACATATAAATACAATAACAAAATAATTATTCTCACTTTTAAGAAATCTAAATGATAGATTAGTAAAGAAAATATTTAAAAGGATTATAAATTTAATAAAATGAACTAAAATGCATAGAAAGCTACATGCATATTTGAAATTTGATCCAATATTCCTAATAATGATGCATGAAGGCACCAAAATCCCATAAAATAGATCCAAATAATATTCCAAGGATCAATATTAAACCATATAAACAAAACATTAATAGTTTTCACGCCATAAAAATATAGGATATCATTCACATGATTATTGGAAAAGAATCTATTTGAATCATGTACCCAGTTTCTACACCACTAATAGTTATTAAATCAATTTAAAAATACATCTATGTGTAATTATAGAAGCAATCTACTAACACCATTTTTTAATTTCCCCATATCAATCATTAGGTCCATGATGTAGAGATATATGGCCTCATGTGAACCTGCTTTCATGTTAGAGGACAATGACTTTAAATGAGGCTCAAAATAGTGTTTTTGGGGGACTATAACCTTGATAAGAAAATATATTCCTATGAATAATATCATTAAAATTATAATTACAAAGTAATAAAAAATTTATAGATGACAGAACATCATCTGTCTCAGGGTTATATTGGTATTAAACAAGTGTTCTAATATTTAATGTCATCTTTGAGTATATGCATTGAAAAATATCAATAAATAATCTATGAAATAATACAATATTAATTCCATTTATAAATAAAAAAAATGATACACCCCTTAATCATCAGGTAACTGCTCACTTTTATTTTCAAATACATGATGAGAAAAAATGTTTTTAATGTGAAATGGTTAAAAAACTATACAATTTTAATATATAAATTAAATATTAAGATGACTAAAATGACCTAAACCGGATTAATTGACATAATATTAAAATAATACAAATTTAAAAAAATCATAATTTTATTTAATTTTAAAATTTATTTATCCAAATATACATTTTTCAAGTAATATTAAATATTCATTACTATTCAACAAAAATGATTTTTTTAGAAAATCACGGGGATTAACTCTAAAATAATTTCAATATTACATTTTAAAAAATGATGATTATATTATAATATGAATTTTATAAGCGTGTTAATGATTAGTTGCAATTTATTTTCATTTAGTGCAATTAAACATACATTAAAAAAAATTATACATATTTTATAAAAAATTATTTTTCATTTAAAATAATGTTTTGATATATATAATAAATAGATAGAGAGTATTCAGGTTTAACACATATTTTTATATATTTTAATTATTTATTTTCTTACATTCCATTAAAAAATTTTGATGATATTTTTTATATGAATTAATAATAATAATATTATTAATTTCTATAAAACTCAATCGTGCATCTAACACATTCTATTTAAGATAATCATTGTTGTGTATAATGAATCTTCTACTAAATTGTGTGTTTATTTTATGTTATTGAAAAAACTCAATGGTAAATACATCATAGAGTCTCAATATTTTAAATTCCCTTCTATTCATGGAAATTCATGTCATATATACTATCGAGAAAATGTTCATATTAACAAATTTTTGGTTCGTACACTCTCCCCTCTTTAAATAAATCCTTTTCTCATATTTTAAACTTGATCATAGTCATTAAGTGACTGAAATTTGGAAATTATATTGGAAATAATACGTCAATGAAGGGTTAATAAAATATCCTCTTAATAATCGGGAATGGGAAGTACAACGGTCATAAAGAATGACACCTATCTAGGTTTCAAAGATGTTGATTATTTTAGGGTAGTGAAGAAATGAAAATAGTGGAAAAGGGTAGATAATTATAGTGACTGATTGATAACATTGACAAAAAGTATGTATATGATAATGGGAATGTTAAATTCCATAAAACCATAAATCTAATCGGTGTTAAACGTCATTTGTATCCTTATAAATTATTTTTATAGGATAATATTTTATTTCAATATAACTTTTCTTAAATTTGGGGAATTAAACTATTATCTATAAAGATAAAAAATATACATACTTTATATATTTATTTTTTGTAAGTACAATTTTATCAATCAGTGATTATTCTATCAATTTCCATTTAATCTTTATTCTAAGAAACATATATCCAAAAATTAATTTTTTCCTTCAAGAAATATAATTAACTTTAAAGAGATCATAAGCTCTATCAAAGTGTATAAATTATTTCAATATTTATATAACTATTTTTTCATAAACCAATATGTTCAGATGAAGATATACAATATAGTAAACTAATCACTAAAACTATATGTAATACTACTAGTTTATTAATAATTTATATTTTTCATATCATTTAACTAATGAAATATTAACTAGGCCTTCATGCTAGTCAGTGGTTGGTATTAAACCATTATCATCCTTCAAATATGGAGTCAATCCCAGTTTCCTTTCTAGACACGATGGGAAATAACGTAGTATGAAAGCTATACATTTTAAAAAAATATTACCATTATTCCTATAATGGTCCGAAAAAAATATATTGGACATTTTAGAAATAATATTAATCATCAAATAATATTTTTATAGAGTTTTTAAAACAATTTATTACTGAACATTATAATCCTATTTGTTTATTATTATAATATCATTAAATATCATATTAACCCTAAAGGATATCAATACCTTTAAACTTATGGCAGTAAAATGTGATGGAA
Organism: Viscum album; assembly: GCA_963277665.1. Classification (NCBI taxonomy): domain Eukaryota; kingdom Viridiplantae; phylum Streptophyta; class Magnoliopsida; order Santalales; family Viscaceae; genus Viscum; species Viscum album. Next base: position 2,106,658,163 of record OY728156.1, on the reverse strand, counting down.
CTATTATAGAAACAAAAATGTCACTAAAACATATACTAATAAAGGGGTTTAATTGCAATATATTTCTCCCAAAATATAATTTGTCATGGTATACCCCCATTACATAAAATCTAAAAAGATGTGTTTCTAACATTGAACATATGATCAATATGAATCTCATTAAAGAATACTGGTTTCTGAAACATCAATGTTAATGACTTCTTGTATGATTTTTCCATAATCCAAATATGTTTCATAGTTTGTATAAAAATAATAATATATGAAAAAATACATCAAGAATTTAAATTATGTACCCATAATAATTAAATAATTAATTTGTTTTATTTCCAAAAAGTTCATTCATTGGTCTTGGTTATAACATAGTTTATTAATTTTCAATATATATTCAAATCCATCATATACGTTTGTAATGAAAATCTGTTTTATATTAAGAGTATTTACCAGAAGTGTCAAACTTGGTGCTTAGTATATCCCATTTTTGTTGTCTAGGTAACGATCAAGTCATTCCTATTGTGCCATTTCCATACTTTTAAAATCTAAATACCTTCATTATAGATCTACACTGACCTGTAGTATCCTGAAAAGGATTAATTTCATTAAAAACCACTTAATATATAACTTAAAAAATTATTTGTATGTACTTATATACGTATCCTCAATGTTAGTCTTATTATCTAGTTCCTTAATAAATGATTTCATAAATCTAGTTCCCATTATTTTTATAAATTTCATATTATAAAACTATAGTATCACCCACCCTAGTATCCTATATCTAGATCCATATTTCAATAAATCGACACATAATATAAAGAGTTTCATCTCAAATGAACAATAATTTTAGTAGTCATGGTAAACTATATACATACATGAGTCTTACCTTATATATTAATAGACAAGTCAAAACATAATTTATTTTTCCTTAAAATTACATTATTACATCTTGCATATTTTTACACATCGTTTGTATTATACTTTACACATTCCTAGGTAAGAGAAAAAATAAGAGTGAGATATAATTCTCATAAAGGGTTATATATAGTGGAATGTTTAGTGAGTAAATATGATTAAATAGTTTGGAATGGTACATAGATTAACACACATACAATTTAATCAATAATCTATGAATGATGTCAATACACATATAATATAAATACAAAAAATATAATTTATGATTATCAATATATAAAGGTCAATTAATGAAAATAAATGCCATTAAATCTACAAAATGACTATCATAATTGGATAAGGTATAATCAATTTGGAATGACATGTAAATAAAAACACATTTCATTAAAAAATAAACAAATTTTGAAATGAATTTTGAGATACAATAATATTGATCTTGTGCTAGATAGTACAAACTAAATACAAAAGTAAGGAATTTTTTATGGTATTTCTTGATTCTCTGGTACAAGATACATTTTCTATCAATACCATTCACAACATCATTTAAAATATACTAGATGAAAACACATTTAAAAAAGAATATCCTACTAATTTATTTGATGATACAACTAATGAATCATCGGGGTATCAATAACCAGTACCTACCACCAGCATACATTTGAAAATAATTCCTCATATATCGAATTATCTATTTTATTCATAAAAAAGGTTCCTTCTTGAATATCCTTATTAAGGATAGTATACATATTTATGAATATTTACATAGATAGAAAAATGGCATTCAAAACAAAAACCATATATAAAAATGATATACGGTTTAGGAGAAAATCATATCCATGATAAAATAATGCATATATTTATGGGAAATATAATGTCCAATGATTACCATAATGTGAATATTACTTAGGGTATATTAATTACAATTGAATAAAATAATGAAGTGAATGTCAACAGAATCCTTGGTGAAATTAACAATAAAACATCCCGGGGATGATTAAGGATTGTAATAACGTATACCCATTAGAGTAAAAATAAATATTTCTTATAAATAATGAATATAAATACTATAAAAATATCCTTAAAAACATTATTAAGGAAAATATTGTTTTCATTCTAAAGAAATATATGAAAATACATTATATTTGAAAATAACTTTTTTTTAAATTACATTAAAAATATCCCCATAAAAATGTAATAAAATAATCAATAAAAGTGTGTTAGTTATGGTGGAATTTTTTTTTACAATCCATAAAATATAAAATTAACATTCATTTTTCATAGTAAAATGTTAATTGAAAGTTCCTTGATTATAAAACGAGAATAAAATTTCTATAACATTTTCATTAAGATAAAAATGATATTTTTTATTTAAAATGACATATGATTACTTTTAGAGATTTTTTGTCATTTTTAAAAGGTCAAAAATTGGTTTAATAAAAAAATATAAGTTTAAAAAAATTCTATCTACTTTTAGAAAACATTTTTTTGAATGGAAACAAATTTTGGATAGAAGAGAGACATGAATTCATAGTTAATTAAAAAAACATTTTCAATTATTTTATGCACTAAATTGTGGAAATGTGTACTAATAATTGAAAATATCATAAATAAAAAGATTATCAAAATATTAAATTATTTTATTATGAAATTGTAATGTACATTCATTAAACTGATACTCATGAATAAACTATCTCATTTAGATTGAAACTATAAAATAAACCTATAAAATGATCATAACAATGAAGGGAAAATTAATAAATGGATCAATTTTTTGTATCAACCTTAAATATAAAAAACATGATTGAATAAAAAAAATTTTAATGAATACTACCAATATAGACAATGATTGAATTTTATGGACAAAAAAGAAGTAATACAACCCAAAGAAATAAAATAATCGTATGAAATTATTCAACACTTGATAAAATTTAATTCAAATCCCCTTTGAATAAATTATTAAAATTCAAAATTTAAAAAAATTATTTATTCATGAAATGACATTAAAATGGGTATTATATACACCCTATAAAACGAATTTGGTGCGTAAAATTAATTTATGCCTCAATGAAATGAAATATAAATGAATTCTCTTATCTCTTATTTTCATTTTGATGAATTTCCATTAACCTCTAGTATAGTATTTTGAAAAATGTTATTAACTTATTTTAAGATAATTTTAATTTTTATGATGTAATATGTGATTATTTAGTATTATCTTATCTCCTATTAATTAATAACTTTTTGTATTTTCATTATTTTATATCTTAATTTTCTTATTTTCTCATACATTTTTTGTTATTAAATATCTGTTTCATTACCATATTATATAGTTATATAATGTATATAATAATTATTATAAAACAAATATCATATCGATCATTTCATTATTAATAATTATCAATGTTGGTTTTCATGAATAAATTACATTATAAGCATAGTGACAACATTCCATATATACGCATGACCAACAACTTCATTTTTCAATGATCATTATAAAAAAGAGGTATGTAAAATTTCTTCCTTACATAATTATAATAATATAATAAATAAAACATTATTTATTTTGATATATATATATATATATCATCCATGTGGTGTGGTGATGAAAATAATGTCACAATGCTTCAAAGAGGTCGTAGTCCACGTGCAGATAAATGATGTTATCATCATTAGTTTAAAAAATGATATAATATCCATAAAAAATGATTCACATTTCATTAATATTTTTATTATTTCATGTATATAACATATAATAATTATCATTATTCCTTATCACCTTCTATGTATTATGTTTGTGAATGATAAATCACATCACTTCATGGGGAGGCAGTCCTTTTTACACACGAGTAAAGTTGTCCTATATCTTATGGAATGAATTGTAATAATCCATATATGATAAAATGAATCTAACAGAATTAAAATTTCCTAAATATTATATATATATATATACACAATATATAAATATCATTCACATATTTTAATAGTGGAAATGGAAATATGAATGTGTCAAGACCCGTCCCCTGGGGCCCATGTCGTGACATCCCACAAGCCTGCCTCCCAATGGCCAGGGGTTGCTGGCTAGTAGTGAAGACATCTACTTGCAAGTGGAAGTCATTTTCTTGATTACTTATGTAGACACAAACACAACAATGCCCCAAAGATGGGAAGGTAAACATGCATTCCACTAAAAAACCACTGAGTAAAAGTAGAAATTATAGGTCAAATGGGCTAGAATAAAAAACCCAACAAAAGATGAAATTAAAATAAGAATTCACTAGGAAAAATATAAAATTTTTCTACTAAAAATTATACATGATGAGTTAGTGTAGAATATGTGTTGGAATCTATAAAAGTACTCCATGCCTGCCTGGTCTCACTGGGCACCATCAGGTCTTGGGCCACTAAGTCCTCTATCAATGTGGTGGTCTTCTATACCATAAAAAACAGATGTGGAAGGAGTCTATGAAAGGATGAGTTACCAAATAATCAGTTGAGACCTCAAAATACAATGAAAATACCATAAAGAAATTCATAGAGCAAACCACGAAACATGATCATGATGTAAGATAGCTCACACCAGGTATAATCTACATTATGATAGTCAGTTTATCAGTCCTATCATCAAACACCATGTGAAAATGGAGTAATCCTCCTCAATGAGTATAGTGGGCCTTTTGGGTCACATAGAATTCACTTCCCAATAACCTTCGACTAATGTGGCACTCATCCCTAATTAGTACTATTGGGATGATAGATCAAACAGAAGCTGCTCCCCACCATGGGCATGTCGGGTCACACAGAAGTCACTTCCCTCCTTGTCTATACTGAGGTACTCGTCCTATCGAGTAACATGGGTATGCCGGGACACATAGATATGCTCCCCATAGTGGGCCTACCAGGTCACATAGTACTGATTCCCACCAGGCCATCATACTAGATCCACACATGGTCACTTTCCATAAGTCTTTATGACTCGTCCAATCGCAGGGTTTCTGAACATAGTACGCTTGATTCAGAGAGAACCAATCCTCAACCCATTTGTCAAATTTTAACATCCATGAAATCTTCCATAGAGTATTACAAAAGATTTTCCTCATCTCAAGGGTTCAATGCCACAAACTAATCATCATTCGGAAGCCGAGTTTGAAATATATTGGTGTTTTTTCAAAAACAAAGTGGTTGGGACTGAGTCTCGTATGACCTAGTCAGACAGACCAACCCCGACCCAACCAGGGGTCCCTCGACCCAACCTGGATCCTCTGACCAGACCCAAATCTGCCCGACCTAGGTCCGAACCGGATCCGGCTCATGCCCTGCTCGGTCTACCATAGGTTGACTCATTCTTATGGGCAGGGACGCGACTGTAAGAAGAGTCTGCTCCCGCTCGCCCCATGGGTCATCTGCAAGTCCAACTCCCCATTGGAGATCGTTTTATCGGGGCCTTTGGCATGAGAAGCGGCATGGTGTCACATCTACAGTGCACTGAGGTGGTCGGGTGGCCGCGTCTTTCTGTCACCCATCGCTGGCACGGAGTTCAACCGATCTTGCCACACCATCGCAGCCTGAGCTGGACATAACCCTTCTCCTGGTGTTCTTTCCTGACAATCTGCCACCCACCAATGACCACCACCAATGGGTTCTTCCTTAGACTATCGGTTCTTTTCAAGTGGTATATTATTCGTTCCTCTTTCACCTACAACCTTCAAGAGACACCATCTTCCATGCGATGACCTCAAATACTCGTTGTCGCTTTTTTGAAGATAAAACTGTGAATAATACACAAAACGTACAAGGAAAAAGGGATCAGGACTTGTTCGGGTCAGCCCTCACCCTCTGTTTAAGTGGATTAAAAAACATGGTCTAATTATTTGATGTTCTATCACAAAATAATTAATCTCGGTATAGAAAACCAAAAAAAACACCCTCCCCCAAGAAGGAGGAATCCATGGACCATCCTGTTCACCAGTAGATCCTCGTTATTTTTTTTAGAATGAATAATTGGGAAACATAAAAAAGACCCTACCTCAATGGAGTTTGTCGCTGAAGCGATCTTCCTACAAGGATTCATGTTCTGTTCAAATCCATCAGCATTGATCTCCCTCTAGTCATAATATTCGAGGTACATTGACATCACTATAAATTCAAAAGAGTTCGACATTCATTTCCATAGATGATATTTTCCTTAGGTTAATTAGAGGAAAATTTCAACATTTGATTCCCCAACATGTTATCTCATTAATAAAGAAGCCATCGTAACATTTCTGTTACGTTTTTTTCCACGTTGTTGAACTCTTTCATGAGTGAAATCGTGTATCTATTGGGGTTCTATTAATTAGTCTCTTTAAAGGGGATTCTAGCCATCTCATTTCAGCACCATGGTACTGGAATTCCACCGCTCAATGGTGAGAAAAGAAAAGAAAATAACTTTTAAAATAACATTATTTTTTTCCAAATAGTCTAAAAACTATATTTTCTAGTCAGCCCTTACTAGTCAATGTTAATTCCATTTCAGATGAATCTCGATGTTCTATGTTCAATGGTCCCCTCATATTTATTATCCGAGCACTAGTTTAGAAGTTAGAAAAACCTACTCCCATATTTACATAAATGAACTTAAAAAGGTCAAAATTTTATTTTAGGGTCACCGGGCCTCAGAATCAAGTGTTATTAGAGAAATTGGTCTAGGAATAATTCTATATAATAGAAAAAACTTTACTGAAATATTACAAGACATTACATTACTCCCCCATTTCTGGGGGTCACATCCTCGTAATCCAAAACAAGGATACACAAACAAATGGGGGTATTGAGCATGAATCTGAGCCTCCATCTCCCATGTGCTCTCTTATAGATTCCCATGCTACCACCGAATGTGTAATGGAGGAATCGACCATCCAAAAAGAACCCGCTCATACCAATCCTATATCTCCACTGGAAACTCTAAAAATGTCACCCCATTGTCAAAGTCTAGATCGCCTAAACCAATGACACGTGATGGGTCTTTCACATAACCCCTCACCTATGAAATGTGAAAAACATCATGCACCCAGTGCATCTGTGGGGGAAGAGCTTGGCGGTACTTGACATCACCAGCACTTCTATGAATGCAGAATGTTTTGATGAACCTCATATATAACTTAATTCCTGACCAAGTCTCTGAAAACCCCATTGTGGTGAAACCCGAAAGAATGAATGGTCTCCTGCCTCAAACTCCAAGGGTCTTTTCCTCCTAAAAGAATGTGATTTCTATCTTCTCTGTGTAGTCGTCATCCGCCACTGAATGATTTTCACCTTCTAAGTGTATGCTCGTACCAACTCTTGATACATTGGTACAAACTCCCCTAAGCTTATCTGTCATAGAGGTGATCTTCATAGACACAGGTACAAGGATTCAACTAGGGTCATGCTAATGGTGGAGTTATAACTATTTTTGTATGAAAACTTCACCAGTGGTAGTTGGTCCTCCCAACCGCGACCAAAATTGGGATTTAAAGCATGAAGAATTTCCTCCATGGTTGGTATGGTCCACTCTATCATACCATCTGTTTGTTAGTGAATGGTTTTTCTCAAGCACAGCTAAATCCCGAATTCCTCAAACAATCCATTCCATATACAAGATGTAAATCTTCCATCACGGTATGAGATGATTGTCAAAGGCAACCCATGAAGTAGAACTATATCTTAGAGGTAGAGATGTCCAAATCCCTCTACTGATCCCTACTCCTGGATGGGTAGGAAGTGAGATGACTTGGTGAGTCGTTCCATGATCCCCTAGATATAATCGTGGCCCTTGGACAATAATGGTAATCTCATCCAAAAATCGATCAAGATACCACCTCAATTCCACTTCAGTTTCTCAAGTCGCTATGCCAAGCTTTCTGGGATATGATGCTTTGCCTTCACTTACTAAAAATTCAGGCATCTTGAAACAAACTCTAACACCACTTTCTTAATTCAAGGCCACCAATACTAAAATCGGAGGTCCTGGTACATCTTCTCCACACAATGATGTACTTCCAAGGGGAATGTATGAAACACCCTCCACACCTCCTCCCACAACTTCACTGGTACTACTGTGAGTCCTATGATAAGGATGATGTTCCCCCCCTCCTATCTAAAATCAACCAGAAGATTTTCTTGAGGATAACTGAGCACTTGAGGCTTCGCAGTCAACATCTGAAAGTTTTTCCTCTCTGACTCACTATAACAGTGGAGGAGTGACATTCATCGACATAAGTTAATATTCTCCATCAATATCCATGAATAATATTAGCATTGAAGCTAGTTGCTCTATAAACTAACTCAATTGTTGTAAACAGACCTCCCATTTAGCACATATGTTACCATGTTCCCCTTCCCAAGAGTATAGACTACCTCAATGTCATAGTCTTAAGGGATCTATAGCCATTGCCTATATCTCAAGTTCATGTCTTACTGGGAGAAGATACACCTAAGACACATGTCATTAAAGTATATGGTAAACTTCTCATCCATCATGTTTTTCCTCCACATATTCAAGGAAAATACAACTACTTCTAACTACATGACATTGTTCAAGTAGTTCTGGTAATGTTGCCTCAACTTTCATGAGCCTTAGGCGATCACTACTTCCTCCACCATTAGGACAGAACCCATACTGGTCTCTAATTCATTGCAGAATACCACAAACCCACTGCCCTCTTCTAATAGTCTCATGATGGGGGAACTCACCAATCTATTACTAAGCTCCTAGAAACTTTGATGGAACTTCTCTGTCCATATGATGGGTTGTACCTTATTTTTCATGGCCAATAAGGGTACTAATACTCTACAAAAGTCATGCATGAACCCCTGGTAGTATCCAGACAACCCTAGGAAATTCTGCACCTCTATCATGCGCTTGGGTGGCTCCCAAGCATGCATTTTCTCTATCCTTTCTTGAACCATGACAACTCCAGCCTCCAGGATGACGTCTCCTAGAATGTAGACCTCCCAAATCTTGAACTAGAACATTGAGAGATTACCATAATGCTGGTTCTTTCAGAGTATATACAGGACTATCTGTGGGTGTGAGCATTCTCCTACTACGACGCCTTGTACACCAAGATGAAATCAATGAAGACCACCACAAAATGAGTAAGGTTGGAGGATCCTATTCACGAGTCCCATTAACACTACTGGGGAATTGGTTATGCCAAAAAGAATTACAAAGAAATATTAGTGGATATAGTGACATCTAAAGGCTTTCATCAGTACGTCCGTATCCCATACCCAATGATGATGATAGCCACATCTAAGGTGGATCTTCAAGAACCATATCTCTCCCTTTAACTAGTCAAAGAGTTCATCAATCCTCAATAATGGATACTTGTTCTTCATAGTCCCTTAGTTCAGGCGCTGGATGGCCACATAAACCTTTAACCTCTCATTTTATTTCTTGGAAAACAACAACGAGGATGCCCATGGTGAAACTCTTGGCCTCACGAATCCCTTATTCTATAAGTCCTCTAACTATACTATCAATTCATGATGCTCTGTGGGATCCATCCGATATTCCAGTGTGGATATCATTGCCTTCCCTATGTACAGATCGATGCAGAATTCAACATCCTAACGAGGAGGTAGTCCAAGAACTTCCTTAGTAAGGACATCCTCAAACTCATCCACCACTATTGGAATGGCTGGAATACTCTTTTCCACTGCACTAAGAGATAGGCTAGCCAACTGGTTAGTAATTGGTTGTACCCTACTTTGAGAAAGTCGGTCATAAGCTTCAAATGATCCCATCTTGTCGGTGAAGGAAAAACTGGTACTATCCTAATGGGGAAACTAAACATTGCGCCTAATATAGTCGATATTAGAATGTAATGTAGATAACTAGTCCATACCAAAGATGATGTCGTAAGGCCTCATCGCTACTATGAGGAGATCCTAGTAGAAGCACTCACCTCCTAGAGTAAGCTCACACTGTCGTCGCCACTATGTAAATGTAAAATCCTCTCCCGTATGAGTCGCTAATTGTATGGATCGAGCCAACGGCTCCACCGGAATCTCCAAGCCTCAATCGAGGTCCGTGTTAAGGACAATGTGACTAGAACCTATGTCTATAATTACTAAAAAAATGTGGAGAATACCTATATTGTACCTATAATAATTTATGGATCACTGTGGTCATAGGGCTCCATCACCTAAAGCTGGCCTCACCCCTATCTGTCTACTCCCTAATACCATGGTGGAAAACATTGGGGTGGTGAAGGTAGTACCTAGAACTGTCACACACCGCCTTCTGCTCGCCCTACTCCCCTGGAATATCTGCCACCCCAAGGAACTCCTTGCTCAAGCCTCTTCATCATCCTTGGAGTTACCTTGACCATTTGCTGATCATCTTTGCGGTGGGGTGGGAAATTCACAAGACATGTGTCCCTACCCACCACACATGAAGCATATCTTAGTTCCCTACTAACTCCCATTGCTCTGGGAGCCCCGCAGTAGTGACCCCGAGTCCTGGGGTCATCCCCTAAAATATATGACCTAATTGGGTCCTTGCATCTAATGCATGATGATCACTAATGAAGACTTGGCCACTTGGTGTCTGCAGGTGGATCTAGATATCAGTGCATTCTTGGCTAGAGATCTATCCACAATAAGTTCTCCCTCTAGCACCCTATCCAGATTTCGGATGTCGAAAGACACCATGGATTCCCTAATCTTCCATTTGAGTCTGTGCGCAAAGGTATGGTATCTAAAGAATGGGTATTGCACCATGTTTATGGATTAGATTGAGATTTCTGTAAACTACACAGTGTACTCAACCACTGACATGATAGCATGTTGTAGGTGAATTAGGTCTGTTATGGTCATCGAGCGCAAGTTTACAAGGAAGAACTCCTTCTGGAAGAGCCACACAAAGTCATTACAAGAAAGGGTCACCTCATCATCAGTCTGAATCATCATGCTCCACCATCTCCCTACCGAGCCCTGATGAAGGCTCTTAGCTATGAACTTCATATGGTCTAGTGGCGCCTCATTAAGACAAAATTTCAGGTCACCACCTCCAACCAGTTTTCAGCAGCCTTATAATTTTTCACTACCCTGAACCTGAGAGGTATTGGTCTCTGCAACTCATACAAGGTGCTGAGCCTATGTGCATCCTATACTAGTAACGCTGGTAGTCACTTCTGATCAACGGGTAGTAGTAACACTGGTTCACCACCCGGTGGGTCCATCTCTAGCAGGGGTCCCTGAATAGACACCTCATCACTAGGCAGGATATCCTCACGGTCATGCATCAGAATCCTAGCTGGCTATCTGTTTAGAGGTATCCTGAAGCAGATCAATATGTATCATGGTCAATAGATTATACATGGTGAGATGAATCTTATTCAATAATATCATAAGGAAACACTAAATTTATAAATGATTCATTTAATCAATGTCTTTACATATAGAGATATAAATCACAATTCAAGGACCTAGTTATAGATATGCTAGCCGCCGCACCAACATTGGAGTCCGTGAATCTGAAAGTTAAAGTTGAAACATTTTACACTATTTCCCAAAAACAAAATAACAGACCCCCAGTCTTTGAGGTAAAACATTCACCTTTGATACCTATTTGTCATGAACTATCCCATAGGGCCTATGTTGTGACATCCCCTAACCTCACTGAACAAAGGCCATTGGTTGGTGACTAGTGCCGAAGACAGAAACCTGCAAGTGGGAGGCATTTTCTTTAGTAACTGTTGGCATGTACACACAACCATGTACCAAAGCTGTAATGCTAAACATGTATTCCTCTAATAAACTACTGAGAAAAAAGTACAACTATAGGTCAAATGGTTGAGAATAAAAACCCAACAAAAGACTAACTGAAAACACAAAATTGAATGGAAAACTCTAAAATTCATATTCTGAAAACCCCACCTGATGGGTAAGTGTATATTAGTTGCTAGAAGCCATAGAAGTATTCCCTGCCTACATGTTCTCACTAGGCATCACTGGTTCCTGGTCTACCAAGCCCTCCATCCAGGTGGTGGTCATCTGTAAAAGATGCAACACATGCGGGCGAAGCCCATGCAGGAGTGAGTAATAATATACTGGGTAGGTACCCCAAAAAATATCACAATGAAATCCAAAAACGAGTCAAAAAACATGATCACAAAGTAATACATCTCACACCAGGTATAATCTTGAGTAGGAAAGTAAGACTATCAGTCATATCATCGAACACATTGGCCAACTGGAGAACTCCTCCTCAATGAGTATTGTGGGTCTGTGGAGTCATTTTGGAGATGCTTCCTACTAACCATGGAATTTTGTGGTACTTATCCCTGATAATTATCAGGGGTATCCTGGGTCAAACAGAATCCTATCCCCACCGTGGGCATGATGGGTCACACAGAAGCCTCTAACCACCTTGTCCACATTGAGGTACTCCTCCCGTCGAGTAATGTGGGTATGTTAGGTCACAAAGAGCCACTCCCCGCCATGGGCCAGGAGAGTCACACTAATATGTTTCCCAATGAGCCATCGTAGCTAATCTACATAGGTTCTCTTGTCTGTAGTCTTTAGCTCTCATTAAACCATAGTTTTTCTACACATAGTGGATTTTATTCCAAGAGAACCACTTCTCAAGAATTTCTTCGAATTTAAACATCCATGATATCATCCAAAGAGTATTCCAAAAGACCATTCTCATTCTGAGTGTTTGATGGGCAGAAAACAACTAACCAATTAGATGCCTGATTTGAATGTTATTGGAGGTTTTCTGTTTGGTCAGGTTCTGACCCGACTCGAGCCTATTGACCCAACCCAGACCCAGACCAGCCTGGGTCTGGCCCTGTATGGCCTACTGGGGTAACCCACACCCATCCCGGTCCCCCATTGGAGGACCGGATCTTACTGGACAAGATGCGTTTAGAACCCATGTCCACTCCCCCTTTCCCCGTAGGTCATCCGTGGGGCCAACTCCTCCATCGCAGTCGGTTACCAATGAACTTCCCTCTGTGACACGGTAAACCACCATGTCTGTGGTGCAGTGGGGTGGATGGGTGGCCACGTCGTGGTGTACCGACACAACCAAGTGGTCTCCTAAACCCGTATTGTATATAAACTTATCCCTGGTCGCCGTCATGGTGTGTCCCCACCTGCCCGCAGCCAGTACGGACATGTTCTTCCGCAGACTACCAGGTCCAATCCAGGGGTCATTTCTTTGCTCCAGTTATTCCTACGATTTTTGGGGGATGAATTATTCCATATGATGACCACAAATCATCATTTTTGCTACTTTTAATATGTGTCCATGATGAACATACAAAATGCACAAGGCGGACAGGCCCGGTACTTGTTCTTATTGTCTCGTGCCCTATGTGTCGGAGGTTTAGAAAACATGGGATAATAATTTGATGTTATATCATACAACAATAAATCCCATTATTGAGTAATCAAGAACCCCCCCCCTAAAAAACATGGGATCTTTGGATCAACCTATTCATGGGTTGATCCTCATTCTTCATTTTAGAACGAAGAACATGGAAACATAAAACAAACAAACCCCTACCCAAAAGGTGTTCATCATAAAAGTGATCCGACCATGAGGATTCATGTTCCGTTAAAATCTTTCGACGTTAGTCACCCTCTGGTCCCTTTCTTAGAGGTGTGTTTAAGTTGCTAGAAATGTTATGGCATTCGTCGTTTATTGTAGGAAAAGATTTTTGTCGTAGGTTTTTCAGAGGATAAGTTGCACATTTAAGTCCCCAATGTGTTATCTAAATAATATAGAAACATATTGTAGCATTTCTATTACGCTGGATCACCACGTCGTTACACTAAGTCATTTATGAAATAGCGTATTTGTTTCTTTTCTTTTAAAGAGTCTCATTAATGTGGATTTTTACTGCCTCGTCGCCACATTTCAGTGCTGGGATTCAACAACTCAATGGTGAGAAAATAAAATAATATAACTGTTTATGTTATTTTATTATTTTCCAGAAATTTGAAAAACTATATTTTCTGGACGACCCTTACTGGTCAATGTTATTTCCATTTTAGGTGAAACCTGTCATTTTGATTTCTATGGTATCCTTAGATATTTGATCCAGGCAACGAGTTAAAAGATAAAAAACTCTCGTGCTCATTTAAAAAAATTAACATAAAAAAGCTAAAAATTTTATTCAGGGATAACTAGAACTCAGAATCAAGCACCGTCAAAGCCCATTTTATTTTAAGAATTCCATATAATTTCAAAAACATTATAACTAAATTCTAGGACACTATAGAATATCATCATTTTGCAAAGTGGTAGTCCACCATACACATAAACGATGACTTAATAATCCATATGATGAAGTTGTATATGGTATTAGATCATTCCATTGTTATAAATACAGCCTATTATATATATAATATTGAGTATATTATATTATAATGGGTTAATAAAAATTTAAATTTGTGGTGAATGAAGTAAAATAATGACGCTTGTTAAAGAGCCTTACATATTCTTCGGTTATCCTTCTTAGGTTTTTATCTATCACCATTTTCAATTAGATAAATCCTCAAAATAAGGATAATATGATGAGGGGATATTATTTTGGAAGTGAATTTAGATAGTATTGGTTGATACAATGTCGGTTTAATTTGTTAAAAATGGAGGATAATGGTTTTATTGGTATTAGTGGGGGAGAATACATACATTGTATTTTTGAAAATTTAAGAGTTCTAAAAAAAATTCATATTTCATAAGGGTCCAAAGTATAAAAAAATCAAACAATGTGCATTTAAGTGCAAAATAATTCCCATATAGTAGGTCTTATAAAAGATTCTTTGTAATTTTTACCCTTACATTTTTAGATTAACCCCATTTAAACACATTTATTCCTTAACCTAAATAGATAATTTTTACTCCATTATCTATTCGTTTTTCTCAAAAAATAATTTAAAAATATTAAAACATATAAATTATAATGATACCAAATATGGAACCAATTTTTAGAAATTCCATTAATAAAATTGGATAAAAAATATTTCAAATCAATCAATTTGACATGAGACAAATGCATGATTTTAATTTGAAAATATTCAAAATTTTATAACCATATTATATCTATATTAAATATTAAAATTATTCCAATGAATTAAATTGCATTATTTTATAAAATATTTATCTAATTTTTCATTAAAATATATTAAATATATAATTATTCATTCTAAATAATTTATGTAGAAATATTTTTTTAAACTAAACTTTAGTACTTTTCAATATTCGTCGAATAATGAAATATTTTGGAAAAATACAAAAAATATAACTAAGATAATTAATATATTCATATTTTAAAAATGAATATTTTTTTTCATATATATTTGTCTATTATTTGTAAAAAAATTATATTATGTGTGTAGTGCATGATTAAACATTATTTTATGAAAAAATAAAGTTTCTCTAAAATAATTTCTTTTTTTATTTATATTCTTAATATAATTTTTAAAATCGATTGATATAAAATAATCATTGGTAAAAAATATATTTTCAACATATAGTTAATAAAATTATTACACTCAGCTCTAATTGATAGGAAATAAATTTCATATTAAATGACCATATTTATAGTATTTTGTTTGTTCAGTAAAACCTTACATTGTGTGTAATGCAATATTTCTATGAAACTCATTTTTTCATATAAAACAACCTGAAATAAGTTTTGGGTTCATTAAAATTTATATAATATATATAATATAAAATATATCATAAATTTTTAGATTATTATTCTCTCTTATATGTTTTGTGCTCCGTGTCATGAATGACATCGAATGAAATGTAAATATTTTAAAATATAGGTGTCTTATATATTTTCTATCCTGGATCCATAGATTTAATCTATAATGGGTAGATCAATGTTATCTGATGTTTTTTATTGATATCAGTTTTGGATCTATTGATTTCAATAATATTCTGGGTAGGATATTCATTTGTTCATATTCCATTTCTTTTCTCTTCAATTATGGTGAAGTTGGTGGCTTATCTCCCATTATACTTAGTCTAGAACATCAATTATTGGTGTTTAATTTCCTCTCTTTAATTTTTTTTGAAATATATCATGATTTTAATACCTTAATCCCAGGTTTTCAAATTTTTCACACAACTTATTTGATAAAATATATAAAAGATAATTATTTTCAAAACAATGTTTTTTTATCTTTTGGAATATGTGTTTGGAGTGAGTTAATGAGCATTATGATATATCATGGTTGGAATTACATTAATCATTTAAGAAAATCCTGGATCATGCATGGTCAAATGTACCACCATCAATGGGGTACCCCAAGTAATGACTTGTAGACATGTGACTCACCCATCACATGAATAGAGAGATATTTGGTATCCATGAATTTGTGTGCGTGTTTGACAGTGATGATGGGATGGTTATACCATGTGGTAAAATGGTGATGAAATAGAACACCACAAAAATTTGAAATGATAAATTTTCATTGATATAACATTTGGTGGGGAAAAATAGAAAGGAATTTAATATTTAGATGAATTATAAAATATTTAATATTTTAAATTAATTTTTTTATATCATTCAATGAAGGCGACGTAAGTTTATCTTGTGTTATACATGAAAAATAATTTCTTTGATTTCTTGTGTTAAATGAAGGATCGAGTGTTATCGAATACGACCAAAATTATATATGTAATTAGACATAAACATACCATTAAATTAATGGTTACAAATATCATAAAAAACATATGAAAATATGTTGTTTACACAAATATAAAATGATTTCCTTAAAATCTATTTTTTAGAAATGAATATAATAACCAGATGGAAATGATGGAAATGTATTTTTTCTTACAAATGTGTTTTATCCTAATAAATTAAATTAATAACTATAAAATAATGATATTAATAAAATATATTTTAAATATTAAATCTAATAATCTTTATATTTATCTATTAAGATTGATAAGCATAAGATAAAAAAATCCAGGTTTGTGGTTAAATATTGTATTTTAAGAAAAAGAAAATTTTACATTGTTTCAATATTGAACCTATTGTAAATTTAATTTTTGGAATATTTATAATTTGTTTAATTCAAATAGATGTTGTTTTCATATTTATAATATAAAAAGTATCTTATAGTTAATTATTTCTATTTTTCAGTGAGGTTTCATTATTTTATAAATAGTGATAGTACTAACTTTTATTTCAAAATGGATTTTTTCCAATTTATTTTTAGGGTTATATTGTTATTTTTATTTCTTTTATATTATAACCCGATAAATTATACATCAATTAGTTCAATTTAGTTAATTTTAATAATTTTCATAGTGAAATTAGATATAAATATATTTCAAACATTGGAACATTTCTACTTTAAAACCCCAATTTGTTGTCCCATCTATGAGTTAAATTTTAAATTAATTTCTTGCACATTGGTGATTGTAATTTTTTAAAATTGGATTTCAATTTTCATTATAATCACAATTTCTATTTTCTAATAATTGAAAATTCTTTTTTGAAAAAAATAATTTGGGAAATTAGTAAAACTAATTACATTGATTAAGTTAACATTAAGGTTAACAAGGGATTAAACCTTAATCATATGCCCCAAAATGACCTAGAAGCTTGTGAAATGTTATTGGATGGAAATATATAGACCATATTCTACCTCTTATAAAATATGTTTTATACTTTGAAGAAGATAATGTATGGGATAAATATGAATAGTGTATACCTTTTTTTATTTACAGCAATGTTACTACTCCTACACTATAAAAATTTACTCACCCTTCCAATTTATTCACACCCCTAAATCCCATTGGCTCATAAAAACCATGAGAAAATAAGCTCCAAATTCTCATAACATCATTCCTGAATCCTACCTTTGGGTATAAACGAAATATGGGTGGTCTTTTGATATAAAACAAATGGAGTTACCTGAATAAGAGCTATCCTTCTTCAATGATCAGTTTTGTTTCATTTACCTCTCCACCCCTAAAATTATTTTAAAATAATGATTATATGATTACATAAGTTTTTTAAATATATTTATATGTTTTTATTGAATGTATTATACCAATACATGCATACACCTCCATCAAATGGGTCACAAAAATAGTATTTGTGTGTATGGTGAACTATCGCCTAGAAAAATGATGCCATTCATTTTTCATTTCCCACCTCTCATAGATAAAAATTATGAGGGAAAACCCATTTATAAATATGATATATGTGATAAAAAAAATTATTTCATCATATATTTTTAAATGTTATATAACAAAAACATTGATTCATTCTATTTTTTGTAAATTGGATAAAAACATTTATGGGCATATGGATAACCACCTCCTCAAAGTGATGTGAAATGTTCACACATTTCATTAAATTTAATAAGAATGATTTTAAATTTAAAAATGTAACATATATGACATACACATGGAACTTTATTATAATATAAAATATTTAACACTAAATATTTATTCTTTTAAATATGATAATTAAATGCATGTAGTGTTCATGTGTATGTACGATCTACTATATCCACAAATATTTCACACATTTTCCTTTCTCTGTATTTCATTCATTATAATAAATACAGAAATAATTTATTTATATATATTTACATCATTGATTAAATTTGGTAGATATTTAAATCATGATCTATGTAACATGACAAAAATAACTTGTTAAATAATTCATGACAAACTAGAAAATTAACACCTAAAATAGTGAAAAGAATGAATGATTTTTTTCAAATGGGTAATATGAAATTATAATAAGTTAATATCTGATATTATATATATTATTATGGTTTGGTAATAAATTTTTTATGGTTAAAACCCATATAAATGTTGTTAATGGACGTTCATCCTAACAGAAACTTAAGGTAATAGGTTTTATCTATCTTTTTAGATCTGTAAGATAAATGTCATATTCATGAATTAATAATTTTTTTGTGGTGTATAAGCTACCCATTATGATGTATTATATAATGAAGTAGTTTTTCTTTATGGTATTTTGAGTTGAAGTTTTATTTATTTTTTCTCTGTGGATTTGAATTAAAGTTTATTAATTGGAAAATAATTTAATAAATTGATTCCTTTTTATAAGGTTATATTACATCCTTGTTGTTGTTAATATTCAACTATTATGTGTGTAATAACCTTTTACCATCTATTGTTCTATATTCATATATTTTAGGATGATTTAAATTTGACATTCATAATCTATTCATTGATCTATTATAATATCATTGTTATGGTATTTTAAATTGATTAATTCACAATCTCATTTAGATCAAGATTGTTTAAACATGAATTTAAATTATAAGAATTTATTGGATAATTGTTTAATAATACCATTCATTTTCATATAATATAGTTATTCACATAAAGTTTCATGTAATGGTAATATTTTCCCTAATTTTGCACTCAAAATGTTTTCTAACATTATTTTAAGAAGTCCATACTTCATTTATTTCTCTAATCAGAGAACCTATTTTCTTCTAAGAACCTAATTTTCTAAAAGGGATTTAAATATGTTTTTAACCATTTACAAATGATTTAAAAAATGAATTATAGATCTTCACAAATTGTTTTTTTAATGTGAATTTAAATGAAAAGGGTTTTAAAAAGTTTTTTTACGAAATAGAGTATATTTTCCTTATGAATAATTCCAAAAGATGTTTTTATATTATTTTTAATTCATCATCGACCCAAATTTTTCTTTAATTTAATGGGGATACAGTGTGTTTATATCATCCCTATTTATTATATGGATAGTTTTTTATCGATTTGGCCAAAGATATTATTCAAATTCAGATCCTTGATTTATTTTTTGAACCCTATGAAATATTTGATTTTATATGATCATTTAACTTTGATTTCCTCTAATTATCCATATCACTAACCATGGATATTTTCATTTCCTAAACATTATATCATTGTTAAATAATTTTTTTTATTTGAATACTATTTCATTTAATAATGAAATATTGATAAATTTTTATCCTTTACTCTATAACATATTTGATAAACCAAATTTATTTTGAATTACATCATTTTTTAGACATATGAGGAATGCATTGAAATGATAGAAATAGATTGGGATCCATTTAATGTAAGCCCCTCGATGCATCAGAATTTTTATGAGATGAAATCAATTAACAGAAAATCCTTCATGTTTTATTGAATTCAGAATAAATAGATTTATAACCATATATTTAAAATTTACTATAAATTTTTTCATAGTAGCATAAAAAGCCTTATTGTTATAGGTATGTATGGTAAAGGTATCATGTTCCTAGGAATCATGATATGATATATTTAATAATTTTCTTTGTTCAATATTTAATTAATATCAGGCATGATATTATACATTGAAAATTATATATGGATGCATTTCATTCTCATTTCATTTATTATATTCCATGTGTTTTAATTATTTTCATTTCAATGTGGATAATTCCTTATATGGATATTTTATAGAACTATGTTTCAATTATTTACCATTCTATACTTTTAAAACACTTTATTTTCAGTGTATTGATTACATAGAATGTGTCATGAGTTTCACCTTTCCATATTGTCTATTCACGTTGATTCATTATAGATTCTTCTATACTTGAACCATACAGAGAATTAGAGGTCACCATTTCTTTCCCTCCCTAGGATTCCAGGAATTGTAAAATGTATTATATGTTAGGTTATCATAGATGGAATAATTTTTTCTTCCAATGAAAAACCATTATGTTGTAATTAGAGAAATCATTTCTAATTCAAGACCCATATATATATCAAGTCTGAGAATACAATTAAAATCTTTGGTCAGTTGGGATTTTATAACCTGTAATCATACAAATTTAAACTTAAAATACAATGACTATGTGCATTCTTTGGTTGGGGAATTGTTGTTGTTATTAAAGGAACAATAGTAGAAACATAGAAAACTACTTTGTGGGAAAAATACAATAGATAATGTAGTACTAATTTTGAATTCATGGATAAGTATAGAAGAACATCTGAATGATTTGGTTATATAGAGATTATGTTTTTTCCTTGTAATGCATATATATCATGAAACTATAAGGGGATGCGGTTCTATCATGGTCGTACCTAGGTTAAACAACTCTTAAAAGGTGCATCACGCATGACTCGACCGTAACCTAATACACAAAAATGGGCATTATTTTAAACCGGGAATGACACTCCTTGGGGATAAAATATGAATAATTCATATTTTTGTTAAAATACATTATGAATTATTTGAATATATTATAAAAACAACTACTTAGGTAAAATTTTACAGAAAGAAATGTCCAGTGATCAAATAAAACATATGAATTATTTTTTTTATTGTGGTTGTATTGAAAACCTAAGATAAAAGGATATATAGTTATTTATTATATATCATGAATGTCCATAAAATTTATTAGATCATCATAGGAATTATATTAATATCTGTTTTCAAAAATAAAAACCTATAAGTCTTGTGGGCATGAACCCATGACCAAATGAAGATGAGGGTTTCACGCCTACCATTGGCCTACTAAATGACTTTTTTAAGGTGTAATTATTTTATCTTTTAAATTTCATGAAGAAATTTTAATAATTAACTAGTAGAGTTACTTTTTAGGTTTTGGGATATATTTATTAATTATATTGGTTTTTTAAACTAGTTAAAGATAAATATAATGACTTTTTTAATGGGTATTACGATCCGTTAAAAGAAATTTTCAATTCTTTCAAAAGGGGTCATTTCTAGGATATCGACTTCTTGGAGTTAGGTATGAATTATAATTTCATCAAAACACAATAAAAATAGGGAATTATATATAATAAATTTAAAACGTATCATGTAATTATATTTCCTTATATTCATTGGTAGTAAAAAAATTACTGAAAAATTGGAAAATTATCAAAATAATGTTATCCAAATAACATTATTATCGTGGAATTGATGGAATATTAAATCATCATAGATTTATGGTTTTGATTCCCTCAAAATTTCATTGATAATTAACTTTTTTTTATTGATGAATTCCAGAACTCTGTATTAATAATTATTCTTTTCCTCCAAATCCATATTTTCAATTGTTGATAATTTTTACCAACCTAGAAACTAAGTTAAATGTTATTCCATGTGACTTTTTTCTTCCCAATACCAATTATTAATAGGATATTTCATTTAATACTCTTATGATTTGGGGTTTCAATAACTTAATTTTCAAATATTGAACCCTATATTTTTTTATATTGTGTTTAAATTGTAGGGATGTAATTTATTTAAGGTGTTGATAATGCAACACACATAAAAATATAAAAGAGTAACTTTTATTCAGTATCGTACATGACATGAAATAGCTAATGTAGAAATTAATATAAACTCTCAATAAATTGTGGTATATTTAATAATTTGAATTCAATATATTTTAATACTTTTAGTGCACGTGATATAAGGTTTTCTTGCATTACACATAATAAGACTTTATTCAATAGCTTGCGCTATACACATGATCATGTTTTACCAAATACTAATAATATTATTTAATATAATAAGATATAAAACAACAACTAAGTTAGTGATTATGAATATTATGAACTAAATTATAAAAATACTTGGTTAACATAAATATAAAATGAATTAATTGGAAATCAATTTATTATAAATTTAAATAAGAACCAATTGAATATAAAAGAAATGTTTTTCAGCTTACAAACATATTTTATCCTAATAAATTTATTTAATTACAATTAATGAATGATATTAATGAAATATATATATTAAACTTTAAATAACATATTTTTTATATTCATCCATTATGTTTGTTAAATACAAGAAAATATTGATGCTAGTTTTCTACTTAAGAAATCTATTTTTATAAAAAGGAAACTTCACTGCCTTTTAATATAAAAACAATTCAAAATACCATTTTTTAAATATTAATGAATGTTAACTTCCAAAATAAACATAATTTTTTTGTAATAAAAATAATAAAATTTCCTAGGGGGATTTTTTGGTATTTTTCTGTGAGGGTTAATTTTTTAGTTAATAATGAAAAATATTGAATTTTAATTAAAACTTTTTTTTCATATAATTTAATATTAAAGATAAATTATAATATTTTTTTGTTTTGAATATTTATTATATAAATTGAAAATAAATTAATACAAATTTTTTCATAGGAATAAATTTCACATTAATATCATATATAAAAACATTACAAACTTTATAACATTTTTAATTTAAAAACCAGCTTTGTCATCCCGTTTGCGGGATTAATTTTAAATTAATTTCGGTTACCTATGTGATTTTAATTTGCGAACAAGGATTAAGAATTTTTAATAAGAATATTTTATAATTTATATATTATGATAATTTATACTCATATTTTGACAAAAAAATATTATTGAAGTTAATTTAAAATATTTATAACAATTTAGGTAAAATTATTCAAAACAAGGGACTAAACATTAATCATAAGTGATAAAATTACCTATAAACCTAAAAAAAGCGATTAAATTTTCATATTTAGTTAATATACTCAAATAGAAGGAATTTTATCACTATTGGATGCACATGATGTATAGGGGACCACTCAACAGGGTTTACCTTTTTATATTTACATAAATGCCTCTCCTCTCCCACTATAAATGGAACTCACCTCTCTCATTCATTAACACCAGTCAAGCCCATTAGATAATACAAACCCTAAAAAAGAATATCGAAAACTAACTACCCAAATACTAAAATCCACTCTTTGGGTATATTAAAATCCAAAGGCTTTCTTTTTGTATAAGCCAAAAGGATTTACCTATATAAGAGGTAACGTTCTTCAATGATAAGGTTTGTTTCATTTGAAAATCCACCCCTTAAATTATTTTAATATCATTATTATATAATAAAATTTGTATCATAAATATTCTATGTTTTTTTATGATCATACTTTTATATAAAAATTCACACACATTTAACAAATGGGTAACAAACATACAATTTGTTGTTTACTACGAACTACCACCGCACGAAACAATGTATTTGGTTTCTTCCCATACCACCACTCATGGATTGGAATTATGATGGGAAGATATTTATATATAATATATAATATATTTATGTCTTCTTAAATCATATTTAAGTTTTTTATAACATATATCTTATTGATTTCAATTTTTGTAAATAAAATTATATCCTTAGTAGATGTGTGCAATATCACCTTTTCAAAGAAATATGAACCATTCACACATTACATGGATTATATTATGAAAGGGTTTAAATAATCATATATGAAATTTATGACGAAAATCTGATAGATTATTTAAAATATAAATTTATTTTAATTTTTTAAAAAATGACTAATAAATTGATGTAACATTTATGTGTACGTACGACCTACAACCTCCTAAACAACGCATTTGATTTCCAATATAAAAGTTTTATATATTATCATAAAATAATATATAATGAATATATATTATATTTAATTAATTTTTTACATTATAGATAGGAGTAAGTTTTGATCTACATAGTAGTATCTGAAATATAATGTTAAAACATATCCAAAATACTAGGCATTTAACACATAAAATAGAGAACATAATGAAATATTATTAACAAACGGAAAATAAGATATTATAAAAAGTTAATTTATGATATTATAAATATGAATATTTTTATCTTATAATTTAGTTACATGTTTAAAACAATTATACCTAAGGTTAAAGGTCTTTCACTCTAATGGAAAAACAGGGTAAATGATTTTAATCTCACTTTTTACATTTGTGAGATAAATTTCATGTTCAAAACTTACATATTTTCTATGGTTTATATAATATCCATTTTGATATATTATATCATTAACCATTTTATCTTCATTTTGTTTTGAGTTTTAATTTGAGTTATTTATTCTACATGGATTTGAATTAAAAGTTTCTTTGTTTTAAATAATTTGAAAATCTGATTGCTTTTCATTAGGTTATAATACATTGTTGTTATCATTAATATTATAAGATTTTCTATGTAATAACATTTTGCTGTATATTGTTTTATTTCAATTTTATTTATGTGGATTTACATTTTACACATATAATATATTCTTTGGTTGATTGTCACATCTTCGTTACAGTCTTTTCATTAGTTTATTTCATAATATTTTTTTCAGGATTGTTTAAACATGAATTTTCATTAAATGAAATTATTGGATCACTTTTTTAAAAGAAATTAATTTTAATATTCTCTAATTATTCATGAACTTTTTCATTTAACAGTACTATTATTCCACTCTTTGGAACCCTCAATTTTTTAGAAATTGTATTTAAGAAAACACTACATAACTTCTCAATTTAGTTGGAGAACCAATTATCTTCTAAAAAACATGTATTATAAAAAGGATATGAAAAAGAATTTTAACCATATAATAATGATTTATCAGAATATTTTTCTAGACGTACACAAGTTTTTTTACAAATGATTTTGAATGAAATGATTTTTAAATGTTTTTTTTAAATTGGAGTTTTTCTTCATGAATGTAATCACAATATATATTTATAGTATTTATGTTAACAAATTACAAAAACACATTATATATACTATATTGGGGTTATTTTTTAAGTAATTTAATAAAAATACTTCATCAATATTTTTTTTGATTTATTTTTAAACGGATTGATTTGACATTCACTTCATTGCATAATTTTCATTGTCCCCTATAAATATTTAGTTTCCAATTATAATTGAGAATTGAATTTAACCTATTTATAAATTTAACATACCATGGATATATTATATTCTTAAATCATATATCATTTTTACAAATGGATTTTACATTAAATGGTTTTTGATTTTATAGGGAAATACATATTAATCTGTATTATTTAACCTGTATAGATATTCGATAAGACCGATTTCCTTTCATTTAAATAATTTATCAGAAATATAAGTAATGATTTGTACATGAAAGGAAATGGTAGGGGACTATTTCATGTATTCCACTCAATTCATCAGTACTCTCATGAGAAAAAATGATTTGGAAAAAATCCCTTTGAGTTTTTTTTTCAAGAAGAATTGATAGTTTTATATCAAAAGAATTAGACTAAATTATGAAAGATCTTGATAGCAGTATTCTAAGTCGTCTTTTGAATCACAGTGATGGTAAAGGTATCATGTTTCTATAAAACATGAAATCTAATAATTATGTATTTCATTCATTCAGTATTCAGTTATTATCATCCATGATATTTTTTGTTTGACTTTATTTATAAAGGTATTTAATTCTCATTTCATTTATAAATGGTATGAATTTCAGTTATTTTCCTTGAAATATTGATTATTATTTTTCTAGTAATTTAAATGAAATATATTTTTAGTTATTAACTTTTCCATATTTTTTATGCACATCCCTTCCATTTTATTAATTATATGGAATGTGTCTTTATTTACTTATTTCCCATATTGATTATTCTCCTAAATTCACTATTCGTTACAGTATACTTGACCTTTACTGAGCATTTTAGTTCACAAAAATTATTATTAATCTCTATTATTCCATGAAATGTACTAAGAATGATATGTAAGTAAATTGTATATAGAATAAAGTTATCCAAAAATGTAAAATAATAATGTTATAACTACTTTTTTTAAAGACTAATGTATATATCTGGTATACCAATACTACTATACTCATTAATATTTTGGGATTTGAATCCATTTAATCCTTCCAATTTAATTCTAGTAGACACTACATTTCGTATTTATAGGGTTGGGTTGCTACCTGGACATTGTTTAATTTTTTATGTACAAGGATATTTTCTATATATTTGTATGATACAATTATTATGGTCCTCATCTATTTTATAAAATTTTATAACATGTTCTTATTTATAAAAAATGTGTTGGGATATCATTGGGGATTACATATTTAGTTTTAAAATAACACCCTACTTGTAAAATTTTAGGTGTTACCATATTTTTTATTTTGATATAAATGTAAAGGAATAATGTTTTACTTCCCTAGTGATATATCTAGATATAGTGGCCATGTGACTGGAATATGGAGAATAGATTTTGGTTGGGATGGAGATCAAGTTGAGGCCACTTTTGTGTTTATGAGTTCTCATTTTCTAGTCATTTTATTTTTGTACATACATTTTTTTACACACTACTACAATTTTAATTTTTTTGTATTGATTTGTTTTTTATTACATTACACGCAAATATATTATTTCATTTCATTATTTAATCTTCATCATGGAATTATAATATTAGAGAATACTTTCTCCTAAAAATATTTTATTAAATTGAATTTTTATGTTTCGTTTAGTTTCTAGAAAAAATCACCTTAGGTCAGTGGAACCTATTCCTCTTACCAATCCAATGGGTTAGAGATAGATGTTATAAACTTCTATCCTTTAAAATGGTATTTCAAGGATATAGATATGATATCACTTATATAAGAATTATTGATATTCCTTAAAAATTATTTTTGAAATTTTATAGAGTAATAAGTTTTATATCATATGATATTTGTAAAACAATGCATATGATACAGTCAAATATGTATCACATCGTACTATGAGTTAATGTATATCTCCTTCATAAATTTATTTTGATGTGTGGTATTTAATTTCAATGATATGTTCACATTGAAATAATTTTAAAGCATAATTATATCTATTATCAGTTGGTGTCTCCAAAATATCATTCTTAAATTTATAAAATTTTCTTTATTTCATAGTCGAAAAAGTATCAACATAACCTAACTATTTTCATTGGGTGGGTGGTAGTTTCATTCAAACCTGATGGATTATTTTTCGTGAAACTAATTATTGTCATGCATTATGTTATGATGTTTTTCAAGGGTGTAATATTCCATTGTTATGAGTGTTTTTCATAATCGGATGATCTTTGAAGTAAATAGTGTTGGGATGTGTTATCATATACATAAGAATTTTTTTCAAGATATTAAAAAAGTGCATATTGTTTTTTTGCGGAGAGAAGAACCTGTATAATTTTTATGGATAAAAAATATTATTGCTGGGATAATTTTAATGAACGTGAATTGTTATGTAGGCTACCTTTTGTTTTTAGGGGTTTCTATTGAAAATTATTATTTATGTAGTACCAGGGAGAGGTGCATGTTTATCAAGACCTCACAGGTACATGATGTCTATGAAAATATTTTCTTTTCACGTGTGTATGATTAGGTGAATGATTGTAGAAACAATTTGAGCTATCTATTTTATCTATAAACTAGAAAATATTTTATTAAATGGATAAGGACAAAGGTACCTAATCTGGTATACTAAGGTTGAATTTCTGGAATTATTATTCATAATTTTATTTTAAATCTCTATTATCCTATCGAAAGCCACATTAATGGATTCTTTTGTATTTTTCTCTATTTTTTACATGTATAATAATTTTATATCCCTATTTTGATAGTTTTATTGATTTTTGATACATTGATCATTTATTGTGGGTGCATATTTTCCATTCATCTTTATAGATTTTTAGAGGATTTGATCATAACATGGAACAATAATCTATAATATTTGAGGCTTTTCTATAATAAACACTACAATGATGGTATATATGATCCATTATTTGTGATTGTATATATTTTTTTCTATTATTGGTTGATTTTTATTGATCATTTATTTAAAGTATTTTTTTCTTAAAATTGACCATTTGAAGGAAAAATGATGTTTTTTGTATATTTTCATTTTTTTAGAAATATGTATTTTTTTACCATAGTGTTTGTAAATAATATGTGGAATTTAATATATTTATTTAGTTAAATTCTTTTAATTTATGATTTTTAATGATTCCACTAATTAAATATCTTGATGAATTTTTTTTATTTCTTATGTTGATGGTTTTTTTGAATACTATAGTATTGTGTTCATTTTATAAATTGTTTTACATATTTTATTTGGGAAATTATATATTTATGTGGTTATAGGTATAAAATTTAGTTAAGATAAAATTTTTCTGATATTTTTATCAGTCATCTATGTGAATTTCTATATGTAAATTTTTTTAATTAATGTGTGAAAATATTAGGATAATTGAAGTCTAATTAAAATTTTCACAATGGTGTATGATTGAAAATTCATATGGGTAACAAATTATTTCACTCCATGGAATTGTATTTAGTAATAAATTTATAGGATCATTTTTGAAATTAATTATCGAAAGGAATGTCCAGAAAGTTTGGATTTTCCATTAAATATTTTGTAAAAGGAGTAATTCCTATGATTTTCTTAGAAAATGGAGAGGTTCTATATATTTTTGGGAGATCTATGATATTTTATTTAGACTTCTAATGTAGGGGAATTTTCTTTGAAATTTATAAAATTTTATGATTTGGTTTTATTGATTTTTTGGGGAGAAAATATATTTTACTAATAGCTCAGAACATGTGTTTTTTGTGTTACTCTAAATTATAAAATAAAAAATCTTTGGATAAATCTTATTCCTTTTTTGATAATTATTTTGGAAAGGATGCTATAAAAATTATTTAAGTTAAAAATTACATGGATTTATGATAGTTAATTGGAATTGTTTATTAGGAGTACTCATGAATTGATGTTTTGTGGAGAAATTGGGGAAATCCTATTGATTTTATATTGAAACCTACATTAACCCCAAGTGGGCATATATAGATTACTTTTTATGATACAGTTTGACAAAAGAAACCATCTTTCTATTTTAAACTATAGATAACCATTAGAGATAAGGAAACAAAGTTGGTGACTTTTGGTTTGAGTACATTATTTTATATTAGGTCATGACTCATTGAGATAATATTAAATGATAGATTTATTTTGGATTTCTTAAAATTTAATATTAATTCAAAAAATCTTTAAATTTTTTTTATTTAAATGTTTTTTCACTCCCACATTGTGATTTTTTATAATGTTCTGTAATTA
The DNA here is from genome assembly GCA_963277665.1 of Viscum album. NCBI lineage: Eukaryota > Viridiplantae > Streptophyta > Magnoliopsida > Santalales > Viscaceae > Viscum > Viscum album. Next base: position 2,106,628,351 of record OY728156.1, on the reverse strand, counting down.
TTATTTCCAGAATGGTTTATTTAAATGAGCGTGACATGTTTTTAGCCTATCATGATCAAGGAAGTCCCTTTAGTTATTTGTTTATATATGATTAGGTCTCAATATTAATTCTTGTAGTTTAAGGTTTCATACTCAGTGGCTTTTAAAGTAGAGTAAGGCACCCATGGATTACTACAACCACAATTTTCAGATATAAAAGTGAAAATAAAACAAAAAACTATATTTATAAACATAAAAAAACTATAATTAACATAATTCATTCCAAAATTGGATGAAATGAAGTAATTTATATATATATATATAATTCAACATTAAAAAGAAAATTTCTACATTAAAAAAGTAAATTATTAATAAAAAATTATAAATAAAACACTCGATAAAATAAAACATTAAAAAATATTTTTTAACTAATCAACCAACATTTATATTTACAAATATAAAAATATGCATCTATATTTCAAATTATTACAATATATGGAATAATAAATATTAGTTTTATATAATAATTGTTTAAAAATGTAAAACAAATTACATATAGATAAATAAACAATAGATCATTTCAACTATACAGTATGGAAAAAAGGAATTTTTTTATTACTAAATGTAATAAATAAATCATGGAACATTTTTATAGAGTATCATGTCAAATAAATATCATTCTTTATGCAGATCATGTAATGAATTTTTTCAACTAAATTTTTTATTTTAAATTGGAAACAAAGACATTTAAAAATTTCAATCACATCACTTATTAAAATGATGGTGAGATAATTTTAGTAGGTAAAAAATGTGTAAATACCCATAAATTTCAAGGAAATTGTTTTCTTAAATTCCTTGGGATTTTACGAGAATGAAGTTTCTGACGGCACCTGATTCCGAGGCTTGGTGTTCCCGAAATTAATTTTCAAATTTTAGCTCAGGTACATTCAGTATACAAACGAGTGGGTTTTTCGTTCTTTTGAACCAGTGCTTGGAATTGAAATCGAACGACACCGATGAAACCGCAGTGCCAATAATTTCTTAAGGGGACCTTTCCCATGGTTGTGTTTTCATGGGAGGAGAAGTTAAAAATTGTGGAGTAATAAAGAATTGAATAAAAATTGTGGAACAATTTTTATTCTTATCCAATTGGTTATATCCAATATGGGATAGTTGGGGTGGGACCCACAACCCCCTTACTACCCATGTGAGGATATTTGTGAGGTGGGGCCCACATGAGCCCCACCACTTCACATTACTTAAAACTTTTTCTAACCCCCACTTACAATTTGTAACTCATCTTAACTTGTGAAACCTATCCTCTTCTTCTCCTCTCTCTCTCTCATGAAACTTGCCAACATATCACTTAATTAATTAGACAACTCATGGTTTAATTAATTACGTGAATTGGATTTTTGAATTTTGTAATTTTAAATTCATGGCGTGAATTAATAAAATAAGGAGAAGCCTTATTTTATTTTGTTTGGTGGGCTTGTTGTGTTGAGAGAAAGGGAAGAGAGCTCTTAAGACTTGAAGAACATCATCTCCTTTGTTGAAGAACACCAATACTCTGACGAAGAACATCGACTCGGCGTCCCCGGATTCTTCCTCCTTTTCCTCCTCCACGGCAAGGAAGAAAACAACGATGCAGGAGTTCACCAACGACGCCATCATCCGCAGAGCTTGATAACCGCGAACTTCCTTTGAATTAGAGGTTATATTTGTTCATTTTTTATTTACCGATCTTCGTTTCTTAATGATTGGTTATTTGTTATCGTCATAACGGGAAGAGATCGGACCGCGTAAGCACAACCGATCATCCTCCCCTTTTTCCTGTTGATCAATGTTGATGATCAAGGCGAAGGCAGCGCGGTGTCGTTGCGCCGCGCGGGGATAAAGAAGACCGCGACCGGAGCGGGCCACAGTGGGGGTGCGCGGTGCCGTCACGCCATGTCGGTGAGGCCGAAGGAGGCCGCGGCTGGGAGTGGGCCATGGCGATGGTGCGGGGAGCCGTCACGCCTCGTCATTGAGGCCGAATAGACCGTGACCGGAGCAGGCTGTGGCGGAAGGGCGCGACGCAGTCGCGCCGCGCCGGTCGGACAAGAGTCGCGGCCTAAGGTTGCAGCGGACACCAAATGGGCGGCCAGCTGTGCCTGCCACCAGTGCCACATGGAGGTGAGACCCTAGGGGGTCCGGTGGTTACCGCAAAGCCGACCATTAAGCTCGGCCATTTCAGATAACCGGGGGGTGCAACGCCCCGACAGATTCATAAGGCGGACCCCACAGGTCCGTCGTTTCGGAAACAAGGGGACGACGCCCCCCTTTTGCACCCCGCTCGGCCCCGCTGAGCCGCGACCAGCCTCTGAGCCAGACCGCCGACCACACGGGCCGGGCCGGCTACACCCCGCTGGGCCGGGCCACGCCCAATCGGGCTGGACCCTGACCTGGGTCGGACCTGGCCCAGACCCCCTATTTTCGGACTAGGTTCATTCAAACACCCATATCTTAGGCTACAAACCTCTGATCGATGCACCGTCAGTTGAGTAGGGATCCTTGGATCGAGTCGGTCGTTTTGGTATATTACACAAGAGGTTTCAGCAATGTTTGGTTACAGACAGGTTGGTTAAAACCCGAAACCAACTGGGCCCTTGAGGCAAAAACGCTTATAACTTAAGGACCAGACGTCCGAATGACGTGCCGTCAAGTGCGATGAATTCATATCGATGAGAAGGTTCTTTTGGATTACTCCCATAGAGGTTTGGATGACTATAGATATCAGCCGGGATAGAAACGAGTGTATTTCTAACCGGGCCCCTATGATGGAAAAGCCAATATCTCTCCGACCGGGCGTTTGATTGATGCGTTGTCTATCGCGTTGAGTTCCTTATGAAAAGACGGAACTTTGTGATACATCAAATCTGGACTTCGTGAATGTTGATGTATCGACCCTCTTGGCTCGTGGAGTGGACCATCCCATAATCGAGCATGCTTTGTGTGAAAACCCTAGAGCTGGTTGCGACTGCGACGATGATGACGACTTTACTTGGATCCTACGTGGGTTCGGCAGCGAGGACGACAATACATAGATCCTACCTGGGTTCAGCAGTGAGGACGAATGTACTTGGATTCTCTGTGGGTTCAGCAGTGATGACGACTGTAATAGGATCCTACATGGGTTCGGCAGAAGGTTACTGTACTAGGATCCTACGTGGGTTCGGCAAAAACAACTTTTGTACTTGGATCCTATGTAAGTTTGGCAGGGGAGATGATTCAGAGGCTATATCTATCATCTCCACCCCTATTCGTGATTAGTATACCTATGTGAGCTGATTCTTTACTTTCAATCAGTATCATCGATATGATTGACTTGCATTCCTGTGTGGACTGGGTTGTGTTTTCCTTTGTGGACTGGATTGTACTTTCTTGTGTGGACTGGGTTGTAGTTGGGATCGTGAGTTAGAGCCTAACTAGAATTGATTACTTAGGTATATGTATGGGTATATACCTAAGTAGAGTTGGTTGATACTTCGTGTTATTCATCTTTCCTTTGTGTTATATCCTCGTTGGATTCTGGGAGACTTTCAGGAGTCTCGGGGTCCCTACTGGGTATCGTATACTCACCCCGGCATGGGCTATGCCTGCACTACGTTGTGTTGGATGCAGACGACAGACATCACTGATCGAGGTGGATTCTAGTGGAGTAGGGTGGTACCTAGAGGTGGAAAACTTGGCGAGACGTACACAGATCGGACGGCCGGACCTGAGGATCCGAGGAGACCATATGTACCCACCATTCAGGTAGGATAGCTAGAGGACGACCTGGTGGTTGTTTCTTTACTTTTCAGCTATTGTACTTTATTTTCTGTCGTACTATACTTCTAGTTAGGTTTGTATTCTGGCACATTTACTTTTCAGCACTTACTTTTTCACTCAGTTTACTTAGTATTTACTTCAGCTTGCATACTCTGTTCTATTTGTTTTCTTATATAAAGGAAATGCCTTCCTTTTTTCAGGATTTACGCCTTTGGTGCTAGTCGTTAGCCCCTGGCCTATAGAAGGCGGGCTTGGGGTAGTCACAACATGGGCCCTGAGGACGGGTCGTGACAAATTATTATCAAAATAGTTGGTTCTACCGCAGAACTTAGGACTCTGATAATTTATTCTCTGTGAAACAATAATTTTTACTGTATTGAGTGTGGTTATCAGTCCAGGGAGACCAGTGTTGGTGCGGCGGCCGACGAATCCGTACACCAGGACCCTGACTTATGGTTTCCGACTCAGTGCATGAAATCATTGTTTGCATGTGTGTTTAAAATGTTTTCATTATGATTACTTTGTGTCATCTCACCAGGTATACTGTATTAACCATGGTGCACCTATTTCTTTTCAGGATGGCCCCAAGATGGCAGCCAACTAGGGTTCTGAGCTTTGTGCGAGATGGAAATGCACTGAGCAACGAGGCCTCAGTGCAGGGCCCCATTACAGTGGATGCACCAGCTGTACCTCTACCCGATGGGCCACTGATACCACCTTCCCCAGCAGTAGAGAGTGCACATCACCTGAGTGCTATGCACGAGTTTCAGCATTAGAGGCCACCCAGGTTCCGTGAAGAGATGGACCCTCAGGCAGCTGAGGATTGGCTGAAGGATGTTGTTCAATTCTTCAGATTCGTAGCGAAACCAGCAGATCTTATGGTGATCCTTGCCGCGAGTCTCGTGCACGTGGCAGCAGGTAGATGGTGGAGCTAGATGTTCCAAGTGCACACCGAGGCAACTCTACTTTGGACGGACTTCGAGAGCCTCTTCTGTTCCGAGTTTGTTCCAGCCACCCTTCGTGCGGTGCGCATCCAGGAGTAACTGCAACTGCGGCAGTGCAGCAAGACAGTAGCCCAGTACTCGGCGAGATCTACCAACCTCTCGCTCTACTCCACGGACATGGTATGAGACCCATTTTTTCGAGCCTGGTCCTTTGATCAGGGAATAAGGCATGAGATGAGGGCATCGATGATCTCCCTCAGTATTCCGACGTAGGCAGGAGTACTGGAGCGATCCATTCTTGTGGAGAGATTTCTTACTAAGCCTACAACAACAGTGAGGCCTACCGTAGGGAGACACGTAGTGGAGTCTTCTGCAGCCGGTAGCAGACATATTTCGCAGAGGTCAAAGCAGACTAGACCATCCAGTTGGCGACCTCGGGATACTCATTCGGAGGTATGGTGCACACGCAGTAGAGCCAGTCATACTAGAGGCAGACAATGCTATGCATGCGGCGGGTAGGGCCACATGGCTCGTGACTGCGCTACCCTCCATGCAGAGGAGAAGAAGACATTTGGGGGACCACTGAGGTAGAGGTAGAGGTTCGACCATGGCGGTCCTTACAGATCAGGTGTATGAGGTAGAGGGGCTGGTCGAGAAGTAGGTGGTGGACGACGCTTCGGGGCTCTACCGCCACCACCACCGGGAGGTCCATTCCGACCACAGGGTGCTGGCGGACAGAGGCAGGCTCAGCTTCAGGAAGTGGAGTCTTAGGACCACGGTGCACCTGAGATGATTCGAGTTACTATCTATGTTTACTACATCCTTTTTTTAGTTATTATAGACATAGGAGCGAGTCATTCTTTCATTTCCAATGCCCTTGTTCGGAGCTCGAAGATTCTGACGGAGCCGTTGGCTCGATCCGTACGGCTAGAGACTCCTACAAGAGCAGACTCGATGATTATGCACTGGTGTCTGTAGTGTGAGCATACTCTAAGATGCGAGAGCTTCGACTGGGATCTTCCTGTAGCTGCGTCGAGGTCTTACGACGTCATCTTGGGCATTGATTGGTTATCTACGGTCCATACTCAGATCGACTATATTAGGCGCAAGGTGTGGTGTGTCCACACAGATGGGAGGAGGTTCAAATTCATTGGTGAGAAGGGATCCTTTGCCGCTCAAGACAGACTCACGCAGAGGAGAGAGCATCCCATCACACATCAGTTGGCTAGTCTCATCCTCAGAGCAGTTGATGTGCGGAGTCTGAGTTTCCCTATTGTGGTGGATCAGTATGCAGACGTTTTTTATGACGACATTCCAGGACTAAATCCTCACATAGAGGTAGAATTATATATTGACATGTACCCCGGGATAGCCCTGATATCTACTCTAGCATATCGGATGGCTTCCGATGAGCTTCGAGAGCTACGGGTATAGCTACAGGACTTGCAGGGCAAGGGATTCATTCAACCCATTGTTTCACCCTGGGCTTCCCCGATTTTGTTCACCAAGAAGGCAGACAGGAGCTTGCGACTGTGTGTCGACTACCATCGCTTGAACCAGATGACTGTGAAGAACAAGTATCCACTTCCAAGGATTGACGACCTCTTCGATCAGCTCAAGGGAGAACGATGGTTCTCGATGATAGACCTCTGGTCAGGCTATCATGTGCTCAGAGTTTGAGATGAGGATGTGAAAAAGATGGCCTTCAGGTGTCGGAATGGACACTATGATAACATGGTTATGCCTTTTCATATATCCAATAATCCAACAATGTTCATGAGCCTCATGAACAAGATCTTCCTACCTTACCTCGATCGATTTTTCGTAGTCTTCATCGATGACATTTTGATTTACTCGACCACTGAGGAGGAGCACGCCTACCACTTACGGGTTGTACTGGACACACTCTGAGAGCACCAAATTTATGGTAATCTCTCGAAGTGTCAGTTCCAGATTCGATAGGTCCACTTCCTAGGGCACGTCATCTCTGAGGAGGGAGTTTTGGTGGATCCTGCGAAGATCGAGGCAGTACTAGCTTGGGAGCCACCCATGAGCGTGACTGAGGTGCAGAGTTTACTAGGTCTGGATGGATTCTATCGGAGATTTGTGCCAGAATTCTCCAAAGTTACAGCACCACATTCAGATTTGATGAAGAATGGGAAACCCTTCGTGTGGTCAGATTGATCTCAGCAAAGATTCTAGGAGCTGAGACAGAGATTGACCAGTGCGCCCATCTTGAGGCTACCGTAGGAGGGAGTAGGGTATGTAGTTTGCTGCGATGCATCAGGGACCAGACTCGGTTGGGTCATGATGCAGGATCGGGCAGTGATCGCTTATATTTCATGAAATTTGAGTCAAAACGAGCAGAACTACGCTACCCATGAACTAGAGTTAGTAGCAGTGTTCTTTTCCTTGAAGATGTGGCGACACTATCTGATGGGAGAACACTTTGCAGTCTACTCTGACCACCAGAGTCTCATGTATATCTTCTCGTAGATGTACCTGAAACTGAGACAGCGGTGATGGATCTAGTTCCTCCAGGACTATTACTTTGAGATAGTCTATACTCCTGGGAAAGGGAACATAGTAGTCGATGCTCTCAGCAGGAGATAATGAATTCAACTACTTGGAGAGGCGAGGGAGCAGCTAGCCGCATTGCATATACCCTTTGTGGATAGAGATAGAGCAACCTTTATATAGTAACTCATAGTCACTCCTCCACTACTTTAGTGGGTCAGAGAGGCACAACATGGGAATATTGACTGTGAGACACGGTGTACACAGATATCCACAAAATAGGCACCTGATGGATTTTTTGTAGGAGGAGAGCATGTCATCGTCATTAGGGGACATACCGTGGTACCAATAGCATTATAGGAGGAGGTGATGAGGGAGTTTCACACTTTCCCTTTGGCGGTTGATCCTAGAGTAGCGAAGATGTACCGGGATCTCAGACGACAGCACTGGTGGCCGGGTATGAATAAGGCTGTGGCAGAGTTCATTTCATGATGCCTCCCCTGCCAGCAGGTGAAGGCGGAGAACTAGGTACCACCAGGATTGGTACAACCCTTAGAGGTCCCGGAGTGGGATTGGGAAGGGATATCCGAGAATTTTGTGACAGGGAATCCACGTACTACCAGAGGACACGAATCCATCATCTGTCATCTCCGATCAACAAGCTCGCTTTACTTCCCGGCTTTAAAAGGGATTGTAGGAGGCATTTGGGACATAGCTATGCCTGAGCACCACCTTCCACCATCAGACGGATGGCCAGATGGAGAGGACCATTCAAAAACTTGAGGACATGCTCTATGCATGTGTCCTTGATTTTGGTCGCAGCTGGGAGGATCACCTACCCTTGGTGGAGTTTGAGTACTACAACAGCTACCACTCCACCATCGGGATGGAACCATACAAGACATTGTACAACCGACCTTACAGATCACCTCTGTGCTGGAAAGACCTTGGGGAGTCTGCACTTGTAGGACCAGAGATGGTCTAGGCCATGACGGAGAAGGTACAGATCATCCATGAGCGGATGAGGATTTCTCAGAGTCGACAGAAGTCCTATACTGGAAAGAGGCGGAGACCACTAGAATTCAAAGATGGTAACCACATTTTCTTATGGGTCTCACCTCGACGTGGACTTCGGAGATTTGGCCGAGCTGGAAAGTTATCTCCTCCCTTCATCGAACCATTGTTGGTTCTCTGCAGGATAGGCAAGGTGGCTTATTTCCTGGCTCTTCCACCTCAGTTGCACCAGGTGCACGACGTCATCCACGTATCTTAGCTGAGGAGATACGTGCATGATCTGACGTATATCATTGATCATGGGGAGCTGGACATCGATGACATGGAGAATTTTGCATAGGTACCAGTGGATATCGAGGATCAATAGGAGAGGGTCCTACGTGGATGGTCGATTCCTATGGTGCACATTCATTGACAGCACGGGAACCTCCAGGAGAGAACATGGGAGCGGGAGGCTCAGATGCGTGCACAGTACCCTCTTTTGTTTCCCTAGTTTATGATGTAGCTTTACATGGACGTAAAGCCCTGAGGTGGGAGTATTATAAAGACCCATAAATTTCAAGGAAATTTTTTTCTTAAATTCGTTGGGATTTCACGAGTATGCAGTTTCTAAGGGCACCTGATTCCGAGGCCCGGTGTGCCTGGAATCAATTTCCAATGTTTAGCTCAGGTACGTTCAGTAAAAAAACGAGCAGGTTTTTCTATCTTTTGAACCGGTGCTTGGAATTGAAATCTGAGGGCACCAATGAAACCGCAACGCTAGTAATTTCATAAGGGTACCTTTACCACGATTGCATTTTCAAGGGAGGAGAAGTTAAAAACTGTGGATTAATAAAGAATTTAATAAAAATTGTGGAACAATTTTTATTCTTATCCTAGTGGTTATATCCTACATGGGGTAGTTGGGGTGGGACCCACAAGCCCCTAACTACCCATGTGAGGATATTTTTGAGGTGGGTCCCACACAAGCCCCACCCCTTCACATTCCTTAATACTCCTCTAACCCCCTCTTAAAATTTGTAACTCATCTAAACTTTTGAAACCTATCATCTTCCTCTCCTCTCTCTCCCTCATTAAACTTTCCAACATATCACTTAATTAATTAGACAACTCATGGTTTAATTAATTAAGTGAATTGGATTTTTGAATTTTGTAATTTGAAATGCATGGAATGGAATAATAAAATAAGGAGAAGCCTTATTTTATTTTATTTTTGGTGGGCTTGTTGAGTTGAGAGAAAGGGAAGAGAGCTCTTGAGACTTGAAGAACTTCATCTCTTTTGTTGAAGAATGCCAAGAATCCGATGAAGAACATCGACTCAGCGACCCCAGATTCTTCTTCCTTTTCCTCCTCCATGGTAAGGAAGGAAACAACGATGCGGGAATTCACCAACGACACCATCATCTGTGGTGCTTGACAACCGCGAACTTCTTTCGAAGTAGGGGTTATCTTCGTTCAAGTTTTATTTATCGATCTTCGTTGATTATAGATTGGCCGCTTGTTATCATCATAACGGGAGGAGATCAGATAGCTCAAACACGACTGATCCTCCTCCCCTTTTTCTTGTTGATCAATGTTGATGATCAAGGCAGAGGAGGCATGGTGTCGTTGCACCACGAGGGGACGAAGAGGACTGCGGCCAGAGCGGGTCGTAATGGTGGTGCGCGGTGCCGTTGCGCTGCGCTGGTGTGGCCGAATGAGGCTACATCTAGGAGTGGGCCACGGAGGCGGTGCGCGGCGCCTCCGCACCGCGCTGGTGAGGCCGAAGGGACCGTGGCCGGAGCGGGCCACGACGGAGGGGCAAGGCGCCGTCGCGCTGTGCCGGTCGGACAAGAGTCGTGTCCTAAGGCCGCGGCAGACACCCAAGGGGTGGCCAGATGTGCCGGCCGCCGATGCCACCTGGAGGCCGGACCCGAGGGCATCCCGCAGTTACACCAAGGCTGGCCATTAAGGCTGTCCGTTTTGGAAAACCAGTGGGGTGTAACCCCTCGACAGATTCATAGGGCGGACCCCATGGGTCCGCCGTTTCAGAAACAAGGGGGCGTCGCCCCCCTTTTGAACCCCGCGTGGCCCCGCTGAGCCCTAGGCCACTCAGGCTGGGCCTGCCGTGCCCCATCGGGCCAGACCCGTACCCGGGTCTGGTTGACCCAGTTCAGGCCGACCCTGGGGGTATTGGGTCGGGTCAGACTGGGCCCAGACCCCCTATTTTCAGACTAGGTTCATTCAAACACCCATATCTTGGGCTACGGACCTCCGATCGACACACAGTCAGTTGTGTAGGTATCCTTGGATCGATACGGTCATTTCGGAATATTAAAATCGAGGTTTGGGAGAATTTTGGGTATGGCCAGGTTGGTTCGAACCCGAAACCAACCGGGCCCTTGGAGCGAAAACGCTTATAACTTAAGGATCGGACGTCCGAATGACGTGCTGCCAAGTGAGATGAATTCCTCTTGGTGAGACGGTTCTTTTGGATTACTCCACTAGAGGTTTGGAAAACTATGGATATAGGCCGGGTTAGAAATGAGTGTATTTATAACCGGGACCCTGGGACAGAAAAACCTATATCTCTCAGATTGGGCGTCTGATTGATGCGTCGTCTGTCGTGTTGAGTTCCTTATGACAAGACAGAACTTTGTGATACATCAAATCTGGACTTCGTGAAAGTTGATGTATCGACCCTCTTGGATCATGGAGAGAACCCTCCTGGAATCGAGCATGATGTGTGTGGAAACCCTAGAGCTGGTTGGGACTGCAATGATGATGACGACTGTACTTGGATCCTATGTGGTTTCGGCAACGAGGCCGACTGTACTTGGATCCTACGGGGCTTCAGAATCAAGGGAGACTGTACTTGGATCCTCCGTGGGTTTGGCAGTGATGATGACTGTACTAGGATCTTACGTGGGTTCGACAGCGATGGTTACAGTACTAGGATCCTACTTGGGTTCGGCAGTGATGACTTTTGTACTTGGATCCTACGTGGGTTCGGCAGGGGAGATGATTCAGAGGCTATATCTATCATCTCCACCCCTCTTCGTGAGTATTATACCTATGGGAGCTGAATCTTGACTTTCAATTAGTATCATCGATATGATTGACTTTCTTTCCTATGTGGACTGGGTTGTGTTTTCCTTTGTGGACTGGATTGTACTTTCCTGTGTGGTCTGGGTTGTACTTGGGCTCGTGAGTTGGAGCCGAACTGGAATTGATGACTTAGGTATATGTATTGGCATATACCTAAGTAGTGTTGGTTGATAATTCGTGTTATTTATCTTTCCTTTGTGGTATATCCTTTGTGGATCTTGGGAGACATTCGGAAGTCTTAGTGTCCCTACTGAGTATCGTATACTCACCCCTGCACGGGCTATGCCCGCACTACGTTGTGTTGGATGCAGATGACAGACAGCACTGGTCGAGCTGGAGTTTAGTGGAGCGGGACAGTACCTGGAGGTGGACCACTTGGCGGGATGTACACGGAGCGGACAACCGTACCCGAGGAGCTGAGGATACCATCTTTACCCACCCTTCAGGTGGGATAGTCAGAGGATGACTCGGTGGTTTATGCTTTACTTTTCAGCTGTTATACTTTCTTTTCAGTTGAACTGTACTTCTAGTTGGGTTTGTATTCTGGCACATTTACTTTTCAGCAATTACTTTTGTACCCAGTTTACTTAATGTTTACTTCAGCATTCGTACTCTGTTGTGATTGTTTTCTTATATAAAGAAAATTCCTTCCCTTTTTTCAGGATTTATGCATTTGGTGCTAGTCGTCATCCCCTGGACTATGGAAGCCGGACTTGGGGTAGTCACGACACGGGCCCCGAGGACGGGTCGTGACAAAATGAAACAAATTTTATATTCAAAGAGGTTAAAAAAATCAAGGATCATTTTCTCATTTTTTGACTATGTTGTTATTGTTACAAACTAAAAAATCTCTTTTAAATTAAAATCTTCTATTTTTAGTCACTAAACCCACATTACATGTTTTAATGACATGATGTTCACTTTAAAATTTCATAATTAAAGAATTGTTTTTGTTAAATTTCTTTGTAATTTGTTATTATTTTAAATATTTTTAGCTAATGAAACCTTTTTAAAACTAAAATATCACTTCAAAACTAAGATGAAGAAAAATATAACATATAAACTACAAATTGTTTAAAAATTATTTTTATTTCATTTTTTCATTTCAAAAATGAAGGAAATATAATTTTCAAATAATATACAAACAAACTGAAGGTTTTTATAGGGGTTCTCAATTTATCATTGAATTTAAACTTCCTTTTTTATTAAAATTAAAAAAATATATTACATCATTTAAACAAATTCAAGTTTCTGAATGACATGTGATTCACTCTTATCATTTAGAAAAGAAAGAAATATTATTTTAATGAATTTTTATGAAAATACATGATCATATTCTCTCATTTGACCCATTTAAACATATATTTAACTAAGATATCACTTTTAAATTTGAAAAAAATTGTTATTATAAACACATCAGAGAGAAGAATGTTTTTTGGTTCAATTATGTGGGTTATAAATTATTCTGACATTTGTTTAATATTATTTTCAAATTAAAATATGTCTAATTTTTTTGTATAGAGAGTTTTATATCTGCGTTTAATGAATATGTCTCTATTGAGATAAAAATATAATTTTTTTGTTACTCTGAAAAAAAAACGTGGAAGTTATTTGAATTTAATTCCATTTTATTAAAAGTGATTAAATATTTTTGTTCCTACATTTTCAATAAAAAAAGAGATAATTTCATCATTTTTGTGTGCGAAAATTATATATAATTGAAATATCTCTTTCAGATTGGTTACCCATATTTTCTAGTCAGTATGGTCATGAAAAATATCTAAATTATATGATTATTATTCCTAAATATTATAAATATATTATACATAATTATATTATAGTTCCATTAGAAACTGAGTTTCTTTTTTCTGTTCTAAGCATGCGATGTGGGTGTGATCTTATTTAATAATTGAAACCAAAAAATTAACCATTAGGTTATTAGGACCACACCCTGAATTATAATGATGAATAATTCAATATTATATGTACTAAAATAATGAGATATCATTTTATTAGATTTTCAGAATATGCTAGTATCATTTACATGTATTTGAACTTGTAACAAATTCATTTAATAGTAATAAATAATTTAAATTCAAAACACATAATTTATATAATTATAAAAAAATATCATGATAGAATAATATGATGTACATTTACTTATTTCATAAGTGAATATAATATTTTTATTTAAATTTATCATGATAAACTCATTTTCTTATATTTTTTCATGTGATGTGTGTTTTTGAAAAAATATTTTTTAAATTATAATGTTAATTTTTTCACTCTGATCACACCATATATCATAAAGAAATATGGTTTATTCAAAAACATTTTAATGTATTAAATAATATTTTTTATAGTTTAATTTAAATGAAATATAATTTTCTTTTTTTTGACCATATGCCGTATTTTTTAACTGAAATAACTCTTCTAAAATAAGAAAATCATTTTAAGTCATTCATATCACACCACAAATCAAGAAGACATTTAGATTGTTATAACCTATAACGACCCATGTATTTATAGAATAATATAATTTAATATATATTAATATTTATGAATAAGATATTAATTTAATGTTAAAGAGAATAGGTTTTCTGATACTGTACTCAACAAGAAACAACAGGTTTCCTTAAAATCTTACGTTTCACACAACTTCGAGTTACACTAAAAAAATAAAATAATATTATTATTATTTTAAATTATAGTTAACACCTAGTCATTATATTGGAGGGAATGAATAGAACTAACTAAATTATGATTAAAAATATTTGTTATATTTTTTTATATTTACATAAAAAAATGTAGTTGTAGAAAATTAGAATGCATCTGATTTTAATCATGAAATACTCTAATATTTTTTAATGGTTGTTTTACCACCTTTTGAAGAAGAACCCCTTTTTTAAATCTTGTTTTTGACACTTTTATATATTCTAGTTGACAAAATTAAATAATTCTTTAGAAGTGGGATATGAGAATCTACTTCAGATTAATGTTTGGTAATTTTATCATAAAATTCAATTTTTATGAATAGTGAAAATACTGCATTTTAATTCAAAACCGCCTTTTAATCTAATATATTTATATAGATAGATTGTTATTTGAAATGGTTTTAAAGTATAATTGGATTATATTTTTATCATTTAATCCAATTTTGGTCATTTTAGGTGATTTAACTTTTAAATTGGACATAAACAGATGTCAATATTTTGATATTTATTACTTCTTAAAAATTATCTATTTAGTTTTTACAAAAAGAAATAATTTTTAATTAATTTCTACAACTTTTGTGTTTTCAATTTCAAAAAATGGATTCCATATTTTCAATAAGTATTTCTAAATTGTTTAATAGGTACCTATGATTTTTGCGTCATTATGAATAGTAACTTGAGTAATTATTTTATTTACCATGTTTAAAAGGTAAATCTAAAAAATAAAGTTAAAAAATAATATTATAATAATACTATCCTACCTGACATATGTCCTAATCCTATTGGATGACATATTTCTTACCATGGGTTTCCGTGGGTCTATTTTAGGACCCCATGGAGCCACATGGATGTGAAAATGACATTTTATAAGAATTAATTTAAAGTAAAGAAAAATGTTACATTAACATGTATTTTTTAGTAAAACAATTTTTATATGGGGTTATAGAAAAGATATTTTCTACTGTATATAGTAATTATAAAACCAAAAATACTTCCTATATCATGTTATTTTATTTATAATTTTTAGACATCAAATAAATAAATTTAGTTATGAAACAATGATGATGTAGTGAATACCTTATTAATGGATGATTTAAATAAATGAAGTTATATATATTAAAATAAATTTATTTAGAAACATTTTTTCATCCATGTTGTTAAGGGATGATTATGACTTGTTATCTTTTAAAGAATTATGTTTTCATGAAATAATCATGTTTTTTGGATTTTTAAAAAGAAAGAAATTAATAGTATAAAAATTGACAAAAATGAGTTTCTAAAACAAATAATATTTTATTAATTGATATAATAGTCATAAACATATAATATTTTTCCAAACTACTTAGATAATGTTTTACATGTCATTAATTTACCACTTGAGATTTTACTTCCATTTTAGAGTGACTATATTAACCATATAAAATGAATATACAAAAAGATTTGGTAAGAGTCAAATTATTTAACAAATGGTTAAAGATAATATATAAGTTTAAATTTGTGTTCTAGAATTGTCTAAAAATTATTGTTTGATTGTTTTTGACCCTATAGAATTTTATCTTTAAAATAAATGACATTTGGACCATTTTAAATGGAAAATAATTTTATAATAAAACAATCCTTCAATACATTTCTTGAAGTCCCCCTTCTCCCTCTTCTAGAAGGGCATCACCTATAACCCTTAATCACCACTCTCATGCCCCATGTCTTGTCCAACCTCTACCCAAATGAGCTCCCAAACATCCCACTTTTCCTCATAAAATCATCACCTTAGGAATAATTTAATTCAATAATTCCTTTTAGCTTATATCAAAAGGAGTTTTCCAATTTGAGGTAATGTCTTCTCTCAATCTTCATTCATTTATTTTCTTTGTCCAACCCACTAAACTATATTTATTACATTAATTTATAAAAAAATATGTATCTATAATATACTAGTATGTTGTTATGATAAGTATTAGAACTACACTTACACACACCTCCATCTAATTGATACGAACATATTGTTTCTGTGTACGATGAACTAATATCTCATGAAAAGATGATTGTTTGATTTTCCCCTACCATATCTCTTGGTGGAGATTATGATTTAAATTTATTTATATATGATATATATTATATTTATATTGTCTCTATGATACTGAAATTTTTATTTACTAATATACTTTTATGCTATTCATGGTGCGTAAATACGATAATTTTATTTGAGGAAGTGCCGACAACCGCCCCCTCAAAGTGATATGACTCATTCATTATATACATCGAATTTATAGTGGATGGAGTAAATGAAATTATGAAAAATATATATAATAAGATATTATACTATAATTATAATAAAACTATTTATGATTTATTTTTAATATCATAAATATAAAAAATAAATGAAAGTAATGTTCATGTGTATGTACGACTTACCGTCTCCATGAAGGGTGCATTTCATTTCATATCTAATTTTTTATGGAATATTATAAATAAATATTTACTAGATATAGATGACATTAAAATCATGGATACTATTATGTATATGATGTAATTTTTACCACAAGGACTATTTGTAATTATTACAAAATCATTTTCTACTCAAGTACCCAATATCGACGAAATGTTTGACATTAACGTAAATAATTATGTATTTTTTAAACATGGTAAAAATTTATATAAAAGGATAAATATACCTAAAATATTGTTCTTAAGAGAGTATAAATTAACTTAAGTTTACTATTCATGATGAATAAGGAACATACGTGATGAATCAGATTCAATGTAAGGGAACATTTCACCCTCCTTTTTTAGTCAAAGACTTATTTTATGTTATATTTTTTAATTTCCATTTTCTTTTGTTTGGATATGTTCTTATATATCATTATTGCATTAAATTTTATGATCAATAATTGAGAGACCATTTTCTCTCCCATCATCTCATTTTCTGAATTTTTATACGACATTGTTAGACTCCTGAATTTTCATAAGGGATCTTCTTAACCCAATTTCCACTCTTTTGGTTAATTGTCTACTTCTTGATTATGTCGTGAAATGACTACATGTGAAATGAATTTTGATATCCTATCATGTATTTATTCTTTAATTATCTGTTTTTAAAGTGGTTGAACATAAACTACCTATTTTATTTACAAAATGATTATTGTAATTTACTACGTTTCAATCTCATTTCCTTGAGGAATATCTTGATATTATGCACCTTTAATACCATATAAGGTTTAAATAAAACACTTTGGCATTTTATATAATTATTTTCTATATTATTATGATATTTAATGTTCTGTTTGATTTTATTCTTTACATATTTTAATTCTAGTTCTTATCAAGTGTTAAAAGTCTCTTTCACTAAAAAATAATTTTAAAAGTTTTAATGATTTATTTTTATAAAACATTCTCATTATTTTCCACGTTTTTAAAATGGTTTTAATCATTTATTTTTATAGAAATTAAAATTTTATTTTATATTCCTTTAAAATATTCAAAGTGGAATGGGACACTTTGATTCAAAAATCTATTTATTAGATATTTTAAATAGTTTTTAAAATTTATTGAATATTTCAATATCTTGAATTAATTTTCAGAGATTGATTTGTGAAATATTGATAATTTCAATATTTTATGTGTTATGATTATGTAATGGTACTTTGAAATTTTAAGGGTGGTTATGTGATAAACCAAATACAAATGGTTCCATGATAATATTAGGGAGGGTGATCCCGAGATAGCTCTCCAATTCATTGGGTAACATTAAGAAGATATAAGTTAATGTTTCTCCTGTTATATTTAGGGAATATACATTGATGAGTATTCCAAACCTAACTTTGAATGTAGCTATGAAAGTAACAATGTAAGTATGTTATAAATTCCACATGTTATCTTTATGATTTTTGTGTGTTATTCATAATTCTTGTGATTTCACGAGGTATCTTAAAGATATTATGTTATATGAGTGAAAAACTTTTATTTAATTGATTTGTATTCATTGATGTACTAATTTTTTCAATCCTTATTTTGTAACCCTTATTAAGATTTTTATGTTGATACCATGTTTTTGAAATGTTTGTCACATGTAATATGGAAGGGTAATAGAAATGAATAATTCAAGCAGATTTATATCATGAAAAAAAATTCTTGTTTTATTTTGGAATTTTTATTGTTTTCAAAAAAATTGGTTAGATTAGATGTGTCTACTTTGTAATATTTGGGATGTAAGGTAATAGATATGACGTAATTCTCTAAAACTCTAAACCTTAAAAGATCCTTTATGTGTATTAATGATTTTACTCAAGATTAATTAATTATCTATGGATAGATCCTTACAGTTGGTTTCATATTTTGGTTTAGATAACATTAGAGGATATTGTGATATTTAAGCATAAGTGACTTGTTTTCTATAACCAAAATGGTTATAATATTTTAAAAAGTCATATTTATTTTAGACAAATTAAATGAGTATATCTTAGTGTTTACCCTCCTCATATGATATTATATGAGGATTTTACTAATATACTCACCCTCGCCATTTTGGTTTTAGTAAATGGTTGGATATAGCACACACCAATGTAACAATGGATGTGATGGAAACTATGGTGGTTTTCTAAATAAGAAAGAAATTGAAATAGGAGATACAATGAGTACTCTTGTGGTAATTCTCAACCATCTATCTGGAGACATGATTGAATACTTGAACATTATTGATTTTTTAAGCCACATATATGTGAGAAATGAATCCCAATGGATGTTTAGGTAATAGTCATAGAGTTATGTATATTAAAAAACATATGTGTCAAATATGTGGAAAAAACCGAGTAAAATGCTTCAATGGGATGAGAAGATGTTTCTTATTTTGTAATTAAGGCCATAAAGCAATAACCTTCCATGGAAAAAGGAATCGTTCAGTTAACTCTAGAAAAGGGAAAAAGTTTTTTCCGAAGGATAAATTGAATTTTTTAAATGTGGTGTTCATGGCCATTACACAAATAGTTGTCCTATGAAGAAGGTTCTAGAATTGGAGAGAAGGACCGTAAGTATATATGTTTACCAATTTGTAATTCCATTGTAATTTAAGATGTGGAAACTGACAATGACCTATCAAAGCTAGGAACTGTTTATTATCTGATGTTTTGACTTTATTGAACTTTAGGATATGATTCAAGATTTTTTATAGGAAAGAAGTATTATAGAATATGATTGAAAAAAATGGGTTAGGGATCCTGAATATTTTCAGATTATTAAGATGTATAATGTTTAAAAATTCAATAGTTATGTAAGATATCTGGGTGATGAAATGAATAAATTTATTAATTCTCTTTTATTAATGAGATTAATTTGGAAGTCTTTTATGAATTATATGTAACCCTGAACATTGTTATATGAATATTATATCTGAGCTATAAGTATCTTTTGTTTTGAGGATATAGTTATAAAGAACCAATTGGATTTATATGATCCTTGAATTTGAAGCAATTATAGGTATTTACTTTTTGGGATGAAAAATGAATGGTATTAGCTAACATTTGAGTATTAAGTAGATTATGGTTATTTTTAGGGAATTATCTCGTTTTTTAGAATGTTATAATAAGGATATGATTTTATAAAAAAGACAACACGCAGGATGGGTGACAACCTGTCACATCCGGTAAGGCCTTGGGATTGGAACCCATAACTGAAGGGAGACAAGGGTGTATTGACTAACAATGGAAAATGTGAATTCCCTAGTTAGTATGACATATTCCATTTAGTTAAATGATTTTATGGATAAAGAATAAGTTGATTTTGGGAACATACGTTTTATCAAACAGATATCCTTAGTATATGAAAATGATATGGTGATTAAGTGATAAAGGTTATTTTGGAAGAAGTTTTCTTTTTTGGGAATCTATATGCCTTAGGAAAATATAATACTATGGTATTTTGTTTGAGGAGTAATGGATGAATTTTATTTTGGAACAATCTATGTTTTTTGTAGACTTATTGTGATTTGGGTTATTTATGGAAATTATTTTCATATCTTTGAAAATATGTGTATAGGTTAATTACTTCTCAGTATGAGTCTTTAAGAGTAGTTGATGTTGTTTGGAGATAATCATTAAGATTTATCATGGAAGACTATGTGACCGAATTTTTCTGAGTTTTGGGTTTCAATCTTAGTTTGAATTATTTTGAATAATTTTACGGGAAATTTCATATTGTATCATCTTTTATTAACTTTGGGAATTGTTTGTTGTATTTTAGAGATTAACAGTAGTATTTCTTTTTATAAAGGATTATAATATTTAGGGATTATCTTATATTTTACTAAACATTCAGATTTTGGATAATACATAAAGATATGGAAGATAAATAGTTAATATTTTTAAGGTTACATGATTTTTTATATTTTTATTCTAGTGCTTTAGGTTTGGCAAAGTCATCTTTAATACTCATAATTTAGGGAAAAGATGAGTCTGTGGAAGATATTTTTTTATAGGATGAAAATCTACTTGAAAAGTGATTATGTTTCATTATGTTATTATTATATGTAGTAAAATAATTACTCACCTTTATGAAAAGTATTAAAAAAAATATTGTCAATTTACTTTTCATATTGCGGAATCAAATATTGTTTAAAAAATCACAAGTTTTTGTATTTTTTATTGTTCACATTCTCCTAATCATGTTTTATTTCACTCTCCATCAGAACATGATAGCTAGTTTTCTCATCCATATCCATGTTTTCATGGAATCATATAATGTGATATCTCAGGTGGCCTTCTTACTTCTCATTATTTCTTTTAAAGTGGTAGTTTTATTGACTCTTTTTCCAATGTTGGCATTTCAATGACGTTTCCAAGACCAATTTTAAAATTGCGAGGACACAATTTTCAAAAGGGGGGAAAGATGTAACGACCTAGGATTTTATAGAATCATAAATCTTCACATCTACTAATATTTTTGAATAATATATTACTTTTATGTTAAAGAGAACACTTTTTCTAATAACGTACTCAAGATGTAATAAAAGGTTTCTTTGATATTTTACGTTTCACACAACATTGAGTTATACAGAAAAATAATACAATAATATTATTATTATTTCAAATCATAGTTAACTCCTAGTAATTATATTAAAGTAATGAATGGAACTAACTATATTATGATTAAAATAGTTTATATATGTTAATATATTTACCCATTAAATTTTAAATGTTTAAAATAAGAATGAGTATTATTTTAAGCATGAAATACTCTAATATTTTTTAAAGGACATTTTATCACTTTTAAAGGAGATACCCATTTTTAAATCAAGTTTTCGTCACTTTAATATGTTCTACTTGAGAAAATTATATTATTCTTTAGAAATGGGACATTAATATTTACTTTAGTTGAAGTTTGGGATTTTTCAGACAATGGTCATATTTTATGAATACTGAAATTTACTTCATTTTAATTCAAAACTACCTTTTAATATATTTTATTTATATAATAAGGTTATTATATTAATTGGTTTTAAATTGTAATTAGATTATACTGTTATCATTTAAACAAATGTTTTTCCTTTAATTGCTTTCACTTTTAAATTGGACATAAACTGTCACGAACCGAATCTGGTTTGTCACGACCCGTCCTCGGGGCCCGTTCCGTGACTACCCCAAGCCCACCTTCCATAGGCCAGGGGCTGGCGACTAGCACCAAAGGCGTAAAATCCCGATAACTGGGAAGGCATTGCCTTTATAAAATAAAACAAGCACCACAGAGTACAAGCGGAAGAAGTAAACACTAAGTAAAAACTGAGTACAACAGTAAGTGCGGAAAGTAAAAAGGGGCCGGAAATACAAGCCCAACTGTAAAGTACAACTCGAAAGGGAAAACAGCAACTGAAAAGTTAAGCTGCTACGCCGAGCTGTCCACTGGAAATCCCACCTGAAGGGTGGGTACATATAGCTCCTCTGCTCCTCAGGTCCCGCCGTCCGCTCCGAGTATGTCTCGCCCAGTGGTACACCTCCGGGTACCGCCTCGTCGTCACGTCCACCTCTGGGTACCGTCTCGTCGTGAGGTCCTCCTCCGGGTACCATCTCTTCGTATAGTCCACCTCCAGGTACCGTCCAGTCCTCGAACACTCAGCCTCTGTCAGCACTGCCCGTCGTCTGCAACCAACACAACGAGGTGCGGGCTTAGCCCGTGCAGGGGTGAGTATAAAGATACTCAGTAGGGACCCCGAGACCCTCAAGGTCTCACTAAACCAACAAGGATAACCACAAAGAAGATCTCAACAGATAACCTCTACTTAGTTATATGCCCATACATATACCTAAGTTATCATGTAACCCATCTCAATCATGAGGAAACACAAGGATTGTGAAATCAACGGATAACCACTACCCGGGTATATGCCCATACATATACCAAAGTTAGTAAGTGACCCATCTCAATCATGAGGTAAACACAAGGTCAAAAGTCTCATCTCAAACCAGGATTTTCATTATCGAAACCGTAACTGCTGAAGAGCTCCGTCTCTGGAGTGTACAGTGGTCCTCTCATGACTCCGAGGTACTGCTCACAAACCTAAGACTGCTGAAGAACTCCACCCATCGAGTACTATGGGCCAGCTGCTACAACCAAGCGCTCCCATGTGCCGCTACAACCAAGCGCACCTCTGTCGTGGGTCTGCCGCTACAACCAAGCGCTCCCATGTGCCGCTACAACCAAGCGCACCTCTGTCGTGGGTCTGCCGCTACAACCAAGCGCTCCCATGTGCCGCTACAACCAAGCTCACCTCTGTAACACACCGAGTCATTCGATCAGCAGTCGTCGGGTCTCAGCCAGCTACACGGTCTCCGTACTCCGCACGCTCGTCACTGGGAGGGTCCGCTCCACGAGCTACAGGTCGATACTCCAAGTATCTCAAAGTCCCACGAAGAAGTATCTCAAAGGACCGCCACGTCATAGGGGTCTCAACGCAACAGACGGTGCGTCAATCAGACGCCCGGTCTGTGAGTTATTAGCCTTTTCGTCCCAGGGGCCCGGTTGATTTCGTGAGCGAACCAAACCCGTCCGTATCTCAACAGTACCCCGAACTCTCATAGGGTAAACTCATAGGGACCGTTTCTCAACGCGATCACCAACGCCGCTGACAGTTCGTCAAACGGACGTTCTGTCATAAAGATATCAGCTTTTCCATTCCAGGGGCCCGGTTGGATTTCGGTGCGATCCAACTCGGCCACTATCCATCTGCATCCAAAACTCGGGCGGAGGATGCCAAAAGTTTCGTATCGTCAACAGGAACTCAACACAACAGACAGCGCGTCAATCGGACGCCCGGTCTGAGAGTTATTGGCTTTTTCGTTCCAGGGGCCCGGTTGGATTTCGGTGCGATCCAACCCGACCGCACTCCATCGGCATCCAAACCTCGAGCGGAGTAAGCCGAAAGATCCATCTCACTTAGAGGAATTCAACGAAACAGACGGTGCGTCAATCGGACGCCTGGTCTGTTATTTATTGGCCTTTCCGTCTCACACCCACCCTGGGAAACTTCCCAGGAGGTCACTCATCCTGATCACTACTCTAGGCCAAGCACGCTTAACTACGGAGTTTTAACCACGTAGGCTCCCGAAAAGGAAGGTGCACCTTGAGTATAGTATACCGAAACGACCGTCTCGATCCAAGGATCGCGTTGCCGCTGACGACGAGTCGTTTGGAGGCCCGTAGCCCAAGATACGGGCATTTGACCAAACCGCTCGGTAACGGGGGTTTCGGGCCCGGGCCGTCCCGGCCCGGCCCGGCGCGGCGAACCGGCCAGGCGCGCCGGTTCGGCGCAAGGCAGCGCGTTGGGCGCGCTGCCAGCTTGGCCGAAGGCCGAGCTTGCTGGAAACGGGGGGTCGCCTGCCCCCCCTTTGTGAAACCGGCCCCCCTCATAATGGGGGGCCAAATAACTGCCCGGGGGAATTAAATTCCCCCGGTTTCCACCAACCCGGCCAGCCCGACCTGGCCGACCGGCTTCTTGTCAACAGGACCGGCAAGGGCCGGTCCTCTTCCGTCTTCCGGCACCCGCGGCCAGGCTGGCCGCCGGTCATCACGATCCGCCGCGGCCCGGAACCGGCCGCGGCCTTCGTCATCCGACGCAGTGCGACGGCACCGCGCCCCTCCGCCGCGGCCCCGCTCCGGCTGCGGCGTCTTCTGTTTCCTTCGACGCGGCGCGACGGCGTCGCGTTCATGATAATTCTTTCCACGGCGCGGCGCGACGGCGCCGCGCAATAATTTCCGTGTGATTCCCGCGTGCTGCGACGACACCACGCTATCTCGTTTCATCCGCAAGAAACATTCAAGAACAAAGGAGGGGGGTTCGGCCGTGTTTGTGCGGTCCGGTCCCCCTCTCGTTAGACGATAACACTTAAACGTTCATCCTCAAGTTTGTCATGCTAGAACCAAGAATGGAAAATAATTAAATAAAGCAACAACAAACCCCTACTTCGCTTTTCGTTATGTGTTGACGAAGTCACGGAAAGGCGGCGACGATTCGTCGACATCGGAAAAGAGAAGCCGTTGACGACGTCGGCGTTCTTCGTGAAAGGCGCTCCCTTCTTTATTCCGGAAGGAGTGGGAAGGAGGCATCCAAGAAGGGATCGACGTTGGAAACTTCACGTTCTTATTTGGAAAAGGCATTCTTCGTCGAGAAGACGTTGTTCCATGTTTGGAGATGTCCTTCGTGTTCTTCGTCGAGGGTGGAATTCTCTTCAATCCTTCCATGACTCTATCACAAAGATTTAGCCAACCCCAAACAATAAAACAACACACCTTATTATAGTGTTAGCTTAATGAATTCAAAATAATTCAAATTAATTAAGTTACATCCTTCATTAATGGGTGGAGAGGCTCCAAAATTAATGAAGGTGGAAGTGAAGAGTCACATTTAATTGGGGGGGGGGTTCAAGGGAGTTAAGGAGTTTAAGGAGTTATGAATTTGAGGGGTTTTGGCACATTAAGTGCAAGGGAGTTTAAGGGGGGTAGAAGAGAGTTAAGGGGAAGGTGAAGGGTTGGGGCTCGTGTGGGCCCCACCTCACCTTAATCCTCACTTGGATAGTTAGGAACTTGTGATTCCACCCCAACTTCCACACTTAGGATATAACCACTTAAGAAGATAAATAAAATTTGTAACACAAATTTTATTTTTCTTT
Organism: Viscum album; assembly: GCA_963277665.1. Classification (NCBI taxonomy): domain Eukaryota; kingdom Viridiplantae; phylum Streptophyta; class Magnoliopsida; order Santalales; family Viscaceae; genus Viscum; species Viscum album. The sequence goes on along the minus strand of OY728156.1, from coordinate 2,106,603,133 downwards.
ACACTTAAACCACAACTTTATTAAACAACTTCTCCCAAGCAAACGCAACTCCAGGAAAGGCATTCCTAAGCAAAAACCGGCGCTACGGTTCCATCGGTGCCCTCAGAATTTGATTCCGGGCACCGGTTCAAAAGTTAGAAATTCCCGCTCATTTGTTCACTGAACGTACCCGAGCCAAACTTCGGAAATTGATTCTGGGCACACCGGGCCTCGGAATCAGGCGCTGTCAGAAACTGTGTTCTTGTAAAATTCCAAAGAAAATTAAGAAAAAAATTTCCTTGAAATTTCCGGGTCTTTACATTACTCCCACCTCAGGGCTTTACGTCCCCGTAAAGCTTCATCACAAACTAGGGTCACAAAAGCAGTACAGAGCACGCATCTGAGCCTTCCGCTCCCATGTGCTCACCTGGAGGTTCCCGTACTATCAAAGGAAGTGCACCCAAGGAATCGATCATCATTGTAGGATCTGCTGCTGTCTATCCTTGATCCCTATTGGAACCTCCGTGCATGTCGCTCTATCATCGACGTCCAACTCCATGAGGTCGATGATGTGTGAAGGATCAAGCACGTATCTCGTCAATTGAGTTACATGAAAGTTATCGTGCACCTGGTGCAACTGAGGTGGATGGGTCAAGTGATAAACCACCTCGCCTACCCTACTGGGGACCTAGAAAGGTCTATTGAACATCAGAGATCTCTTGCCGCCTCGGCTACATCTCCGTAAACCTCGTCGAGGTGAGACCTGTATAAGAACATGGTCGCCATCCTCGAACTCTAAAGGTCTCCCTTTTTAGGTTAGAACTGAAACTCAAAACTTCTGCTGCCACGAGGGTATGGTTGGCCGACCCAAGAATGATCGGCTACACCCTCCCATGCACGATTTTATCTTGTGCTGCCCAGGGTTTCCTTTTCGCCGACCAAGGAAAACTCATCCCAACGTTTGCCTAATACCGTCAATTTGAGCATGAACAGTGATTGCCAAATACATACTCAAACTAACGTCGTAAGGCCTCGACGCTGCCACCAAGAGGTCCTAACCGAGACTCTCGCCCCAAGGGTCAGATCACACCGTCGGCGTAAGTGTGACTATTGAGTCTCCTCCCAAAGGTATCTCCAGACGTGATGGTCAACTCAACGGCTTAACCGGAATCTCTAGGTCTGGGACTAGATTCATGGAAGGAAGGGATGATTCGTTTCGATGCCTGTGGCTACGGCAGCTAGTAGAAGATAAATTCCGCACTTCGAATCATCCTTAGAGCCCCTTTTTGGTCGCACTCCATGACCGCAAGCAGCTACCCTCTTTCCCTGCTCTCCAACTCCCTGAGTCTAGCGGGGACTACAATAGCAGGTGATGGTAACATATTGAAATGTACACCACCACGAGTTTCTCTCCAAGCTCTGCCTCCATGTCTGCTGCTCTGCAGATTCATCTGTACTTAACATTTCCTCTTCTTGAAACATTTTACATGCCCAAGTCTCTGAGACTGGTGTCAGTTTCCTGCTTTCCAAACTTCTAACATTCTCTGGCTGTATTCGATCAGCAAAGAATTCTCATCCACAAAGGTTCCTTCTAGCACTCTAGCCTAAGTAGAAATGGATAGAGAAAAGGTGCTGGCTCGGAAGCCCTTAAACATACCATGCTCAGAGGTCCGACCTCTATTGCACTGATTGAAACGCTTCCATCGAGTACCTGATATGTTCGGTATGCCTCGATGAATTCTCAGCTATCAACACGTCGTCCCGCCGAAACTGTAAAAGTTCTAGAAAATTCTCGGCCACCTCCTCAAGCCAGTCCTCAGCCGCCTATGAGTCCGGTTCACCTCGGAACATGAGGGTATCTGAATTTAGAACACATGTAAGGCAGTAAACTTACATGTGTCACCTACCGGTACCGCCGGTTGTAACTGCTGACCAACAAGTAGTGATGTATAACTGACACACTACCCAAAGGAACTATCTCAGGCATCGGTTCACGTACCGAAGCCTCATCACTATGCGGACCATCCTCATGGTCATTCACTGGAAAACACTAGTGGCCAAGTCCACCATCCACTCTACTGATGTCTCAGATAGGCGGAAAACTCTAGCAATCGCCTCCAGCCCCTGCTCTGCTGTTTGGAAATCTGCCTCGCCTCGTAACTTCCGAGGCTTCTACTACTAGAACTCGTGCAACGCGCTCCGCCAGCGTGCACAGTTTGCTAGTATAGACGTTGGCATATGCTGCCCAACAGGTGGTGGTGCTACTGGTACACCACCCGAGGGTTCCAACTTAGTAAAAAGGGCCCTGCTCCATAGCCTCGTCGCTCGGTGATCCGTCATTGAGTACTCTCTCGGAACTCCAACTGACTGTCTGCGTGGAGACATCCTGAACAGATACGACACGGTCAACGTCTTATACCTGGTGAGCTGACCTGGTTTGAGCTGACATTAAAACTTTGGAAACACACACGCAATCAGTGTTTTTGTGTACAAAGTCTGAAATCAGTAGTCAGGGTCCTGGTGTACGGATACATCGGCCGCCGCACCAACACTGGACTCCCTGAACTGAAGACCACACTCGGTACCCTTAACACTATTGCTTCACATAGAAAAAGATCAGAGTCCTGAGTTCTGCGGTAGAACCGAACTCCTCTGATACCAATTTTTCACGACCCGTCCTCGGGGCCCGTGTCGTGACTACCCCAAGCCCGCCTTCCATAGGCCAGGGGCTGGCGACTAGCACCAAAGGCGTAAAATCCCGATAACTGGGAAGGCATTGCCTTTATAAAATAAAACAAGCACCACAGAGTACAAGCGGAAGAAGTAAACACTAAGTAAAAACTGAGTACAACAGTAAGTGCAGAAAGTAAAAAGGGGCCGGAAATACAAGACCAACTGTAAAGTACAACTCGAAAGGGAAAACAGCAACTGAAAAGTAAAGCTGCTACGCCGAGCTGTCCACTGGAAATCCCACCTGAAGGGTGGGTACATATAGCTCCTCTGCTCCTCAGGTCCCGCCGTCCGCTCCGAGTATGTCTCGCCCAGTGGTCCACCTCCGGGAACCGCCTCGTCGTCACATCCACCTCTGGGTACCGTCTCGTCGTGAGGTCCTCCTCCGGGTACCATCTCTTCGTATATTCCACCTCCAGGTACCGTCCACTCCTCGAACACTCAGCCTCTGTCAGCACTGCCCGTCGTCTGCAACCAACACAACGAGGTGCGGGAATAGCCCGTGCAGGGGTGAGTATAAAGATACTCAGTAGGGACCCCGAGACCCTCAAGGTCTCACTAAACCAACAAGGATAACCACAAAGAAGATCTCAACAGATAACCTCTACTTAGGTATATGCCCATACATATACCTAAGTTATCAAGTAACTCATCTCAATCATGAGGAAACACACGGATTGTGAAATAAACGGATAACCACTACCCAGGTATATGCCCATACATATACCAAAGTTAGCAAGTGACCCATCTCAATCATGAGGTAAACACAAGGTCAAAAGTCTCAGCTCAAACCAGGATTTTCATTATCGAAACCGTAACTGCTGAAGAGCTCCGTCTCTGGAGTGTACAGTGGTCCTGTCACGACTCCGAGGTACTGCTCACAATCCTAAGACTGCTGAAGAACTCCACCCATCGAGTACTACGGGCCATCTGCTACAACCAAGCGCTCCCATGTGCCGCTACAACCAAGCGCACCTCTGTCGTGGGTCTGCCGCTACAACCAAGCGCTCCCATGTGCCGCTACAACCAAGCGCACCTCTGTCGTGGGTCTGCCGCTACAACCAAGCGCTCCCATGTGCCCCTACAACCAAGCGCACCTCTGTCGTGGGTCTGCCGCTACAACCAAGCGCTCCCATGTGCCGCTACAACCAAACGCACCTCTGTAACACACCGAGTCGTTCGATCAGCAGTCGTCGGGTCTCAGCCAGCTACACGGTCTCCGTACTCCGCACGCTCGTCACTGGGAGGGTCCGCTCCATGAGCTACAGGTCGATACTCCAAGTATCTCAATGTCCCACGAAGAAGTATCTCAAAGGACCGCCACGTCATAGGGGTCTCAACGCAACAGACGGTGTGTCAATCAGACGCCCGGTTTGTGAGTTATTAGCCTTTTCGTCCCAGGGGCCTGGTTGATTTCGTGAGCGAACCAAGCCCGACCGTATCTCAACTGTACCCCTAACTCTCATAGGGTAAACTCATAGGGACCGTTTCTCAACGCGATCACCAACGCTGCTGACGGTTCGTCAAACGGACGTTCTGTCATAAAGATATCAGCTTTTCCGTTCCAGGGGCCCGGTTGGATTTCGGTGCGATCCAACCTGGCCACTATCCATCTGCATCCAAAACTCGGGCGGAGGATGCCAAAAGTTTCGTATCGTCAACAGGAACTCAACGCAACAGACGACGCGTCAATCAGACGCCCGGTCTGAGAGTTATTGGCTTTTTCGTTCCAGGGGCCCGGTTGGATTTCGGTGCGATCCAACCCGACCGCACTCCGTCGGCATCCAAACCTCGAGCGGAGTAAGCCGAAAGATCCATCTCACTTAGAGGAATTCAACGAAACAGACGGTGCATCAATCGGACGCCTGGTCTGTTATTTATTGGTCTTTCCGTCTCACACCCACCCTGGGAAACTTCCCAGGAGGTCACTCATCCTGATCACTACTCTAGGCCAAGCACGCTTAACTACGGAGTTTTAACCACGTAGGCTCCCGAAAAGGAAGGTGCACCTTGAGTATAGTATACCGAAATGACCGTCTCGATCCACGGATCGCGTTGCCGCTGACGACGAGTCGTTTGGAGGCCCGTAGCCCAAGATACGGGCATTTGACCAAACCGCTCGGTAACGGGGGTTTCAGGCCCTGGCCGTCCCGGCCCGGCCCGGCGCGGCGAACCGGCCAGGCGCGCCGGTTCGGCGTAAGGCAGCGCATTGGGCGCGCTGCCAGCTTGGCCGAAGGCCGAGCTTGCTGGAAACGGGGGGTCGCCTGCCCCCCCTTTGTGAAACCGGCCCCCCTCATAATGGGGGCCAAATAACTGCCCGGGGGAATTAAATTCCCCCGGTTTCCACCAACCCGGCCAGCCCGACCTGGCCGGCCGGCTTCTTGTCAACAGGACCGGCAAGGGCCGGTCCTCTTCCGTCTTCCGGCACCCGCGGCCAGGCTGGCCGCCGGTCATCACGATCCGCCGAGGCCCGGAACCGGCCGCGGCCTTCGTCATCCGGCGCAGTGCGACGACACCGCGCCCCTCCGCCGCGGCCCCGCTCCGGCCGCGGCGTCTTCGGTTTCCTTCGACGCGGCGCGACGCCGTCGCGTTCATGATAATTCTTTCCACGGCGCGGCGCGACGGCGCCGCGCAATAATTTCCGTGTGATTCCCGCGTGGTGCGACGGCACCACGCTATCTCGTTTCATCCGCAAGAAACATTCAAGAACAAAGGGTGGGGGGGGGGGTTCGGCCGTGTTTGTGCGGTCCGGTCCCCCTCTAGTTAGACGATAACACTTAAACGTTCATCCTCAAGTTTGTCATGCTAGAACCAAGAACGGAAAATAATTAAATAAAGCAACAACAAACCCCTACTTCGCTTTTCGTTATGTGTTGACGAAGTCACGGAAAGGCGGCGACGATTCGTCGACATCGGAAAAGAGAAGCTGTTGACGACGTCGGCGTTCTTCGTGAAAGGCGCTCTCTTCTTTATTCTGGAAGGAGTGGAAAGGAGGCATCCAAGAAGGGATCGACGTTGGAAACTTCATGTTCTTCTTTGGAAAAGGCATTCTTCGTCGAGAAGACGTTGTTCCATGTTTGGAGATGTCCTTCGTATTCTTCGTCGAGGGTGGAATTCTCTTCAATCCTTCCATGACTCTATCACAAAGATTTAGCCAACCCCAAACAATAAAACAACACACCTTATTATAGTGTTAGCTTAAGGAATTCAAAATAATTCAAATTCATTAAGTTACATCCTTCATTAATGGGTGGAGAGGCTCCAAAATTAATGAAGGTGGAAGTGAAGAGTCACATTTAATTGGGGGGGGGGTTCAAGGGAGTTTAGGAGTTTAAGGAGTTATGAATTTGAGGGGTTTTGGCACATTAAGTGCAAGGGAGTTTAAGGGGGGTAGAAGAGAGTTAAGGGGAAGGTGAAGGGTTGGGGCTCGTGTGGGCCCCACCTCACCTTAATCCTCACTTGTTTAGTTAGGAACTTGTGATTCCACCCCAACTTCCACACTTAGGATATAACCACTTAAGAAGATAAATAAAATTTGTAACACAAATTTTATTTTTCTTTACACTTAAACCACAACCTTATTAAACAACTGCTCCCAAGCAAACACAACTCCAGGAAAGGCATTCCTAAGCAAAAACCGGCGCTACGGTTCCATCGGTGCCCTCGGAATTTGATTCCGGGCACCGGTTCAAACGTTAGAAATTACCGCTCATTCGTTCACTGAACGCACCCGAGCCAAACTTCGGAAATTGATTCTGGGCACACCGGGCCTCGGAATCAGGCGCTGTCAGAAACTGTGTTCTTGTAAAATTCCAAAGAAAATTAAGAAAAAAATTCCTTGAAATTTCCGGGTCTTTACATGGTTACCACAATAACTTGCCTCAATCCTGGACCATGGAAAGGCCTGAAGGGCACTCTCTATCACCATGGGTTGTCACAAGTTCACTAGTATCATTTATCTTGGGTTAGGAATGATTTACCTAAATATGTATACATAAAACATCAAAAACATATGGAAAACTAAATCTGAAAAATTCAAACCAACAAGGTTTATACAAAAATACTGAACTAAATACATAAATTAAAATGAATTAAAAATTGTACAAATACACATATAAATAGAAGAAAAACATCCCCATGGACTCCACACTACAAGGGGTTATCACCCACAAGCCATCTCCACAACTCCGCCCCAATGATAGTAACTAACACCCCGAACTGCTATCACCCTGAGTCTTTCCTTTACCTGAGTCAAAAATAATAATCTCTACTAACACACAATGGGTGTATGTTTGGTGTGAGCATAATACCAGTAGGATTCCACCCAATGATTCCAAATATCATGAAATATAAGGTGAAAAAACAATTAGTTTTAATATGCAATGAAAAGAGGCGACAAATACCAAGAAATGCAACTTTCAATTGAAAACAGTTTTCAAGATAAAACATTTAGAATGTTAAAAAATTTAAATTTTCATCTTAGATACTATAATATACATCCAAAAAAACCAAAATACAAGTGAAAATATCATAAATCAAATGAGAAATAAAATCAGGAACACCCCTAGGCGGTAGATAGTCTCAGGCCCCACGTACCTTGGTGTAAAGTAACCATATTAAAATCAATTACCGTGCATGTGCCACTAGTAGGGAACATAAACATAACCTAGTGGTCCCCAATAATTATCCAAATAGTTTATTTAGAGTGTTCTCTATCCAAATTCTATGTGAAACATGGACAAAACCCATCTGGTCCACCTGCTGTACTAGTACATATCAGAATGACCTAGGTACCCAGGATTCCCCCTTTGTGCTCAAATAATTAAAAAATGATACAAAAACCCATTTTCATATAAAACACCAAAAATAGTCACATAAAATCAGTACTGTAGCTATGCACATTTTAAAACTCTTAAAACAAACAACAAAACACTTTTATTTTTAATTGAACCAATTTCTCAAAATCCTGCGTTGTCTTCCACACAAAACTCATTGAAAACCCCAAATTGTACACTATGTGAACACTTGTACGTTACCAAAATAGAAATGGAAGCCCATTAAATTTCAATTAAACCAACAAATCAATTTTAGGGCAGCCCTATGTGAACCATGAAATGATAACTTTATGAAACCTCTATTTACACACAAACACGGTACTTAAAGGTCACATATTCCACAAATATCATTAAAAATCATTTTCTCAGCAACAAACAAAGTGGATTAACATTTAAAAATTGATTGGATGACCTATTTGAGTTCAATAAAATCAATTATGTGTTTATAGGGAAGCCCCAAATAAACCAATAAAATATTTCTATGAGAACACCCCAAATTTCACATATAATTTGCATTTAAATTTCATTTCCAATACAACCATCAATAAAACTAATTTTTGCAGAAATAATGAAATTTGATAAAAAAAAATGGAATATGATAAATACAGCATGCTAAAACACAAATATTGCATAAAAATGGAATCACCTACAAGATTAATGAAAACTCTTTATTCTTTCTGTGAAAATCAAATCACACCACCACCACACCAAGAGGGACCTAGATCAATCCTATAACGACAAGAATAGACCTATAAAACCAAATCATAAACCCAGGTTTTGAAGCCCTACAATCTGGACCTTATAAAAATCAATAATATTTGGAATAAACCCTAACCAAAAGGAAAGAAAACCCTAAGCAAATGGGAGGGTGAATGAAGAAGCCCACTTACTTAAGGGATCGTTAAGAAATCACCCCAAATACGGTAGTAGCTGAATTTCAAAATAGCCAAAAATAAAAATCAGGTTTTAATAATTATGAGAACGTCATGTGAGATCTAAAATGGGGAAAAGAATATGAATTGAAATATTTATGAAGAAAATAAGTTACCTACTCAAATACAGATGATTTGAGACGCCTTAGGATGTTCTGTAATAAATCATGATGAATATGAGCTCCAAAAAGGGTGTTCAGATAATGGGAACATTTCTATGTTTTGGGGGATTTGGTGGGATTTAGAATCACTAAAAAAATTAAAATTTTATACATTATTAAATAAACAATTTTTAACTGGAAATGGGATTTCGGGCTAGCCTAATTCCTCAAATAAGAAGTCAGATCCACCATTATTATGGATTCATAAATGGTTAAAATTGAAAATGTGGGTTTAATGGGTCATGGGAGGCCATTTAGTAATTTAAATTGGTGCAAAATATTAAAAAACCAAATAGTTATAAATGAAACAAATGGGTTTTTAAATCTGGTAACGGGCACACGGTTTGGCACAAATCATAAAAACTCATACGTTCCTCCAAAAAATCTTGGGAAACACCCGAAAAAAATAATGAATGACATTTACATGAATGTTACCAGTAAAATATGTATTGGATTTGACAATTCTCCCCACCATGAAAGGCTTTCCAGCACGAAAAGTTAACCCGAATATTGATTGTAAAATAATAACGGGTACTCTTCCTCGACCCATGACTTCCGCTCCTATGTCTCAAGTGTATCATTCCCATGATTCCAAATAACTCAGAATAATTGAATGGACTTTCCATGAATCACTTTATCATGAGAGTCCATTATTTTTATAGGCCACTCAACAATAGACATGTCCGGCTCTATCTCCAATTCTTCCCAACTCAGCACATGGGACAGATATGGGTTTCATTTCTTTATTTGGGAGATGTGGAAGAAAATATGGAGGGATGTAAACGAATAAGGTAAATCCAACCTATATTCCACCTTTCCAATATAGTTTTTGATCTCAAAGGTCCCGACATACCACAACGGTAGCTTCCCTTGCTTCCCCAATTGACGATGGCCCAGACGAGGGTCAACTTTCAAGACTACATTATCCCCCATATGAAACTCTAGGTCTCATCACATCCTACCAGCATATGATTTTTGGTGTCTCTGAGCAATAAAGAGATGTTTCCTGATCAACTTGACCTTCTCATACATCTCTTGCACTTGACTTGGCCCCTGTAGTGAGGTCTCGCCTACCTCATCCCAACATAGGGGGTACCGACAAGGCCAACCATAGAGTGCCACAATAGGAGCCATTCAAATCATGGATTGGTAATTTTTATTATCAGAAAACTCAATCAAACACAAATGACTATCACAGGAACCTCCAATGTTAGTGGCACATGCATAGAGCATGTCTTCCAAAATCTGATTCGCCCATTCTTTCCGACCATCTGTCTGAGGATGGTATGATGTGCTTATCTTAATATGAGACCCCAAGGCCTTCTGAAGGCCTTCCCAGAACTGAGAAGTGAAATATGGTTCTCTATCTAAGACAACTGCCTATGGAATTACATGTAGTCTCACAACATCCTGGAGAAAAAAACGGCCACACTCATCCACTTTAGTTGTATATCTGATTGAAATTAAGTGGGCTGATATGGTTAGATGTTCAATCACCACCCAAATGGAAATCTTACCCCGAGGTGTATGAGGTAAGACAACAATGATGTCCATGGAGACCTCGTCCCACATCCAGGTAATAATGGGTATGGGTTTGAGCAAACTGGAGGGCCTTTGATGCTCTACTTTTATTTATTGGCATGTGTGTTATCTCTAAACAAATCCCACTATGTGTCGTCTCATACCAGGCCACCAGAACTACTGTAAGACATCATAATAAATCTTGGTGGCACCACAATGGAAAACCCACTATGACCGGTGGCTATCCTCCATCACCACCTTTTGTAGAGATAACAACACTACTGAACAGCCCTTGAAGCAGAAGATTCCCTCAGAAGATGATGACCAATTAGATGATGTCTCCCCACCACGAAAAAACTACTTTGACAACTAAAAATGATTATCACTGGGGTATTCCCACTGAATTAACTTATACAGATAAGGATTCATCTAGATGCTCTCTAAGAACCCACCTCCACTATGCTCCCTGGTCTCCACATGCATCTGAGAGAATAGCCATATCAAAGTCCACTCATCATTGTACTTCTTCAAAACCTACATTGGAACACATCTACTGAAATCATCATCCACCACATCACACCTTCCTGGGGTATAGAGAATTTCAATGTCCAACCCCTGTAATTACTCGATCCAATGATGCTTCCTCATGTTCAGTTCCTTATGAGAGAAGATATAAGACAATCTTTTGGGATCAGAGTATACCAAAAAATTATCACCAAATAGGTAGTGACGCTATGTATTCAAATCATGAATAACCTCTACCAACTCCAATTCATGGGTCAGGTAATTATTTTCATGTGTTCAGAGTTGGCGAGATCCATATGCCACCACGGGATCCTCCTGCATAATCACACACCCAAAACCCATGCCTAAATCATCACAATTGACCACATACCCCTTTCTAGCCTTTGGAAAAATGATAACGGGGCAGTTTTCAACCACTTATTCAACCACTAAAACGATTCCTGGAATTTTGGGCCCATACAAACTTCACCCCTTTCTAAGTGAGTGAGATCATAAATGTAGCAAGCCAAGAGAAATCCCGAATGAATCACCCACAATAACCAACCAGGCCAAGGAAACATCTGATTGAAAACAAATTTTTTCGGCTGATCCCAATACATAACTGTACAAATTATCTCAGGGTCCATTGAATCCCCCTGCTCAGAGAACACATGCCCAAGAAATCTAACTTCCCTAATCTAGAAAGTGCACTTTGACAACTTCTCACAGAGGCAATTATCATGAAAAGTGCCCAAGATGATCCTCAAGTGATGTTCGTGTACCTATTTAGAGTAAGAGTATAATATATTTTCATCTACGAAAACCACAAAAAAAGGGAATAGAGATACTAATGGAACAATAATTTCATGAGTTCCACAATGACTACTAGAGCATTGGTTAATATGAAGGGCATGAATAAATACTCAAAGTTGTCATACCTGTATCGGATGGTTGTCTAGGGGATATCTGACTCCTTCACCCTGAGCTAATGATATCCTGAAATCATGTCCATTTTTGGGAACAACTTTTCCGCCTTCAACTGATCGAACAAATAATCTATTCAGGAGAAAGGGTATTTGTTCTTAATTTTTACCTTATTCAGCTTCAGGTAGTCAATGCAGAACCAGATGGATCTGTCGAAATTTTTTCATGAACAACATAGAAGTGACCAAAAAACATATCCCCATGAAAATGAACACTTTTTATTGTATGTTGTCCCGATGTATCTTTATTTACCTCATCTCGGGGGGGGGGGGGACATGTGTTAAGAGAGAAGAGATATCAAATGTGTTCTCAGTGCCAGATCAATCAAAAACTCCACATCCCACTCTGGGGAAAAACCAGATAAATCATCGCGGAATATCTCTGGAAACTCATTCAGTACAGAAGGTAGTGCACCATCAGGGGAAATACCATCATCATCTAGCGAGAACGATTATAATTGGATTTTAAAACTTCCAAACTATGGGAGTGGTTGTCATGCACGACCTGAGCATGTATCTCATTCTCCCCAAAAACTAGATGACTCTCACCCGGTTTCGTGAAACTCACTCGCCTCATATAGCAATTTTTTTTCCTGGATGTGTAATAGACTATCCATTCCCAGTATTATGTTAAAAAGATCTAGATCTAGAACCAAGAGGTCCCACTCCATATCAAACCCTTACGTGGAAAGCACACTTGAGGGGCACCTAGGACCTTCTCGTTCTTTCCCAGTGGTGTCACCAACTCCATCGCAAAAGACATCAACTCAGTTGAAAAATCCAGCATGTCCACAAATCGAGTAGAAATAAATGAAACAGAGGTTCCATTATCAGAAAAAGTAGTAGATATATAAGATGAAATTAGAACGGTACCTCGAACTGTTGACAGTCTCACCCTTGATCCTACTGGTGCCTGATCCACTGCATGGAGATGTCTGGTCTCTGCTTGAGGATGACCAGTGGTCAGTGGATATCCCCTGAACTGGGTCTTCCTAGAATATGACCCATCCGTACCACCATGTCCACAAAATTGAGATCCTTCAGTCCTCAAAAGCTCATACTATTCCAGCACTCTTCTTGAAGCCACTGACCCTGCCCCACTCGGAAGTGGATGTGCCACCCAAAAGAAGCACTAAAAATGACCCAAACCTCTACACTGGTACAAGGCTTCAATGGAAGTGGGAATGCAGGTGGGATGTGATCTGGCTTCCCACACTGGTGGCACACAACTGATCTCATATGGGAAGCCATAGACAAAAAATGCCTTGAAGAGTGGCCTGAACTACCTCATCCCTTCTTCACCTATTCCTTCTGTTTCCTTATCATTTCTGAAGATCTTCCACTATCCACAATAGACACTAACCTAGAGAAACCAACACTACATTTACAAAAAATCTTCACCATGCACACTCGGTCAATGACTTCAACATAGGTCCTCACCTTAAATAATAACACATGAGAGTATATCTCTGTTCGGAAGCCTTTATCAACCTCTGGGCCTTTAATTGTTCATTTGAGATGATTTCAGGGGTATACCAAAACAACTCAGTGAAATGGTTGGAATACTCAATCACAGAAAGATTCCCCATGACAAGGTCCATGAACTCACACAACCTGGCTTATGCCAAGACCTCTGTACAGAACTGTTCATTGAAAACATCCTTAAAATCTCCCCAGAAGATCTGCTCATTCTTCCTAGAATGAATTACTGACTCCCACCACATAGAGCTGGGACCCTCCAATAGAAAGGAGTCTCACTTCACACAGTGCTCCTCAGGTGTTTCTAGGAACTCAAACATACACTCGAACTTCTTGACCAATTCCTCTGCTTCCTGGGGTACTGAGTTTTATCGAAAGGTAGGATGCTTATTTTTAAAAACTAATATGATTTATCTTTTCTAGGACCTGTCACTTATTCCCTAACAGGAATATATGTAGGAGTTTATACCTATCCAAAATATTGGACATCATGGACCACATCCTCAACTAGACTCTGATCAATCGTTGTGGGACAACTCTATCCAGCTTCCTCCTGTGGGTTCATGAAAGCTTTCCGGGGAGGCATAATACTACAAAATGAAACAGTCATAAAACAATAATCAATAACATAATTTGGGAAATAATATTCAAATACATCAAATATAAATAATTTAACAACATTTCATTAATAAATTAAACAACTACCCAACCCCGCCTGATGTCCACAAGTGGTCTTCAGCCTACCCATCTCCCCTGGAAGTGAAGTCAAACTATAAATCAAAATTTCCCCTACTGACTAAAATTCTTCCATGAGAGGTGTGATCTAGGCACCATACTCATGACATAAACCTAGAGCCCCAACATTCATAAATCCTCTCTATCCCGACTCATCCCAAAATAGCAATATAACCCAAAAATGTTTGGCTGCCTTTGATACCATTTTGTTAGGAACTGAATCTGGTCTCCACCAATACTGGCACCAAACATAGCCAGTGGAAAATTATGATAGTCATTCCATATCTCCATGGGCTGGAACAAGTGCTCGATTATCATTTATCTTTTTTTGGGAATGATTTACCCGAATATGTATAAATAAAACATCAAAATGATTTTGGGAAACTGAATCTGAAAAATTCATACCAACAATTTTTATAAAAAATACAGAACTACATATATAAGTTCAAATTACATACAAAATGTCCAAATACACAATGAAATAGTTGAAAATTATCCCCATGAATTCTACACGACAATGGGTCATCACCCCCCAAGTCATCTCCCCAACTCTTCCCCAAGGATTGGAACTAACACCCTGAACCGCCATCACCCAAAGAAATTCCTTTACTTGAGTCATGATTTATAAATTCTAATTAGACCCAAGGGGGGTAAGTTTTGTGTGAGCCTAAGCCTAATAGGATAACAACCAATTATTCCTTATTTCATGTAATACAATGTGAAAAAGAAAGCAGTTTTAATATGCAATGAAAAGAGACGAAAAATTCCATGAAATTCATCTTTAAATTGAAAACAGTTTTCAAGATAAAACATTCAGAATGTTAACACATTTAAATGGTAATGTTATATACTATAATATACTTGTAAACACACCCAAATAAAAGATAAAATATCATAAATCCAATCAGAAACAAAATCAGGAACACCCCTAGTCACTAGATAGTCTCGGAACCCATGTACCTCGTACCTCGATATAAAGTTACCATAGTAAAATCATTCTCATACACGGTCCACTAGTAGGGACCGTACCCACAACCTATTGGTCCCAAATAATTATCCATATAGTTTAGTTAGAGTTGTTTTTATACAAATAATAAGTGAAACAGGGACGAAACCCATCTGGTCCACTAGCCGTATTTGTTCATATCTAGCCCACCTAGGTACAAGGGCTTCCCCCATTGTGCTCAATTAATTTCAAAATGATGAATAAACCCATATTAGTATAAAAGACCATTACTGGTCACATAAAATCAGTACAGTATCTATACACATTTTAAATCATAAAAAACACACAATAAAACACTTTGATTTATAAATTAACCAATTTCTCAAAATCTAATGTTGTTTTGCACCCAAAACTCCTTAAAAAACTCACATTGTTCACTACGTGAACACATGTAGTTTAGAAAAATAGAAAATGTATCCTAATACATTTCAATGAAACTAAGAAATCAATTTTAGGGCAGCCCCGTGTGAACAAAGAAATGATATCTTTGTAAAACCTCCATTTACTCACAAACATGGCACTTAAAGATCACATGTTCCACAAATACCATTAAAACACATTTTTTTAGAAACAAACATAGTGTATTAACAATAAAAACATGATTATAAAATATCTTTCCATTAAATAAATTCAATTATTTATTTATAGGGTATCCCCAAATAAACTAATAAACAATTTCTATGAAAAATCCCCAATTTCACATAAAATTTGCATTTAAAATGGTTTTGAAGTAAAACCACCACTAAATCTAATTTTTGATGATATAATAAATATTATAAACATGAAAATAAAATTAATTCATCATTATAATACATATATATTACATAAACATAGAATCACCTACCAAATTATTGAAAACCATTTAATCTATGTGCAAAAATCAAATCGCACCAGCACCACACCAAGAGGGACCTAGATCAAGCCTAAAACCACATGAATAGACCAATAATACCCAATATTAAAACCTAGGATAAAAAAATACCCTTTATAAATTATAAAAATCAATAATAATTGGAATAAACCCAAAAAAAATAAAAGAAAACCCTAAGCAAATGGGAGGAATAATTATGGAGACCCACTTACTTAAGGGATCTTGAAAAAATCACCCCAAATATAGTAGTATATAAAATTTAAAATAGAAAAAATAAAAATTAGTTTCTAATAAGTCTGAGAAGATCATGTGAGAACTTAAATGAGGATAAAGTGTAATAATTGAAATATTTATGATGTAAAGAAGTTACCTATACCAATATTGACATTTTGGGACACCCTATGAAGTTCTGTAATAAATCGTGATGAATACGAAATCCAAAGTGGGTGGGAGGATAATGGGAACATTTATGGGTTCATTGGTCATGAGTGAGACTTCAAGTAATACAAAATTTATAATAATTTAATTTTTTATTAAATAAACCATTAAAAAACTGAAAATAGGCTTTCGGGATGACCCAATTCTTTAAATGAAAACTGAAATCCATCATTATAATGGATTCCTACAGGGTCAAAATTGAAATGGTGGGTTTAATATGTCAGGAGAGGACATTTAGGAATTTTAATGGGTGAGAAATATTAAAAAATTAAATAGCTATAAAATAAACAAAATTGGTTTTTAAATCAGGAAATGGCCTCACAGTTTGGCCCAAATCAAGAAGATACACACTTTCATCCATAATATTTTGGGAAACCCCCATAAAAAAACATGAATGGAAATTAAATGAAATTTAACATTAAAATGAGTCATTTATGTGTCATAAACACATATCTATCTTTTGATAAGTATTACTCCTTAAAAACACGTTTTTGGTTTTGACAACGAAAATTAATTTTAAATTAATTTATGCAACATGTATTTTTTGAATTATAAAAATGGATTCCATATTTTGAATCAGGAGGTAAAAATTGTGTAAATAGGTACCTTTTATTTTTAGTCATTATGATTAGTAACTTATGTAATTATTTTATTTACCATGGTTGAAGGTTAAATCTAGTATAAAATTGTAAAAAAACATTATAATAATATTAAACAACCCTAACACGTGTACTATTCCTATTGAATGAAATATGTTTTACCATAAGAATCCTTAGGTCAATTTGGGACCCCATAGAGGCACTTGGATGTAAAAATGACATTTTATAAGAATTAATTAAAAAGTAACGAAGCATTTAACATGATGAAATATGTTTTTTGTAAAATAATATATATATGAGTTTATATAAGTGATTTTTTGACTATAAATAGTAATTATAAATATAAAAAGATTATATACATCGTGGGATTTTATTTATAATTTTTAGACATCATATAAATAAATTTATTTTTGACACAATTATGAGGTAGTCATTACCTTATTATTTAATTATTTAAATAAACGAGATTATAAATATTAACATAAATTTATTATGAAAAATTTTATGCCATCAAAAAAGTTTAAGTAAGATTATGAATTTTTTTCTTTGAATAAATGATGTTTTTTCTAAAAAATAGTTTATTTTCGATTTTTAGAAAGGCATGATATAAATAGGATACAAATTGACAAAAATGAGTTTTAAAAATAAGTATCATTTTATTAAATTATATAATAGTTCTAAAATTTTATGATTCATCCAAATGACTTATATAATGATGAAAATGTCATTAATGAAAAACATAATGTTTTATTGTCATTTTATAGTAAATATATTTACAATATAGTATGAATATACAAAAATACATGGTAAGATTTAAATTTTTTCACAATGGGTTAAAACTAAATGAAAATGTTAAATTTGTGACCTAAACATTTATACAACTTATTGGTTGAGTGTTTTTTGACCGTAAATCATATTCTTTTTGAAATAAATTACTTTACGACTATTTTAAACTAAAAAAAATTATAATAAAATAATATTTCAATACATTCCTAAAGTGACCCTCCAGCCTCTTATAAAAGAGAGTTACCTAAAACCATTACTCACACCACTCAAGCCCCTTTGATCATCTAAAATTTTCATAAATAATCTTCCAAGATTATCTCTTTTACTCATATAAGCTCCACTGTAGGAAAGAGTCAATTCAAGAGATCCTTTTAGCATAAATCAAAAGAAGTTACCCTATTTGATGTATTGTTTTATCTCAAGCTTCATTAAATTATTTTCCATCCCCAAACCCATAAAATCTCTTTATTACATTATTTTATAAAAACACTAGTACCTTAAAAATACTATGATGTTATTTTTTCATGTATTCATACTACACATACATACACCTCAATCGAATGGATACGAACATATGGTTTCTATGTACGACGAACTACTACCTCACGGAACGATGATTGTTCGATTTTCCCCTACCACCTCTCATGGTAGAAATAATGATGGAACTGTAATTATATATGATATATAT
This sequence comes from Viscum album, assembly GCA_963277665.1. Lineage (NCBI taxonomy): Eukaryota > Viridiplantae > Streptophyta > Magnoliopsida > Santalales > Viscaceae > Viscum > Viscum album. The sequence continues at coordinate 2,106,584,886 of OY728156.1, read as the reverse complement.
TATATTTTATATTTTTTCTATGATACATTAATTTTTATTCACAAATATAAATTAATTCTTTTCATGATGTGTAAATATGATAATTTTATTTGAGGAAGTGCAGACTACCACCCCGTCAACGTGACATGAATTGTGAATTCCATAGATGGAATGCATAAAGGATGTATTCAATTAACATAGGTAAAATATATATCATATTATATTATACTCAAATTATAATATATCTATGTATAATTTAGTTATCATTTCATTGATATGATAAAAAAAATGAATGTAGCGTTATTGCGTACGTACAACTTACTATCTCCATGAATGGTGTACTTCATTTATTATATCCAAATGTTATAGAATATTAAAAATACATATATAATCGATGTATATGATAATTAAATAATGAATACTATCATTTAGATAATTTAAATTTGACCACATGGACAATTTGTAATTATAAAAAGATCATTTTCGACTCAAGTGCCCAATATTGAAAAAACGACTATTATTAAATTAAATAGTTATGTAATTTTTAAAACGTGGTTAAAATTGAAATAAAAGGGGAAATAAATTTTAAAATTTTTCCTAATCGTGTAGAAATTATCTTAAGTTTTATATTCTGTAAAATAAGGAACAAACGTGACAAATTAGACTCAAGGTAGGGGAACATTTCACCCTCCTCTTTTAGTCAAAGTATTCTTTTCTGTTATGTTTTTTATTTTCCATTTTATTAAGTTGGGATAGGTTCTTATATATCCTTATTGCATTAAATTTTTTGTCCAAATGATGAGAGTCACTTTTGTCCCCCATCAAATCATTTGCTGAATTTTAATGTGAAATTGTTAGGCTGTTGAATATTCGTAAGGGAACTTCATAACCTAATTTGCATTCTTTGGGTAATTTTTATACTAATTGATTATGTCGTGCTATGAATACATGAGAAATATATTTTGATATCTTATATTGTATTTATATTGGATTTATGTTTAATTTTAGTTAATACATATAATCAATCTATTTTATTTACAAAATGATCATTATAAGGGACTTCTTCTCATTCTCCTTTAATTCAATCATATCTCGATATTATTCACCATTAATATCATATAAGGTGTATATAAAACCATTATGAGATTTTATATCATGAATTTACATATTTTATTTATATTTATAGTTTTTTGATGTTATTATTTAATTATATTTATTCAATTGTTTCTCAAGTATTACGAGACTATTTTACTAAAACGTCATTTTAAATGTTTTAACAATTTATTTTTCTAAATATTTCTTATTAATTTCTATTTTCTTAAATTGGTTTTAAGGATTTTTTATGGATATTAATGTATTAAAATGATATTCCTTTAAATGTTTCAAAGTTGTATGGGACACTTTGATTCAAAAATAACTTTATTGAATATTATAAATGGGTTTTGAAATGGATTATATATTTTAATATCTTGAATTGATTTATGGTGATTGATGAGTGAAATGTTGATAATTTCAATATATTATGTTTTATTATTATTTAATGGTACTTAAACATTTAATGGGTGGTTTCTTGATAAACCAAATACGGGTGGTTCTCTGATAATCCTTGGGCGGGTGAGCCCGAGATACCTATCTAATGCATTGGGTAATGTTATGGATGTAAATGTTAATGTTTCTCCTAAGATATTTTGGGAATATACTCTAATGGGTATTCCAAATGTAACTCCCTAGGTAGATGTGAAAGATAAAATCTATCTATGTTATGGATTCCACATGTTACCTTTATGATTAATGATTTCTGCGTGTTGTTGAAAAATATTGTTATTTCATGAGGTATGTTAATGAGATTCTATTATATGAGTGAAAATAATGATGTCATTGATTTTTATGAATTGATGGGCTAATGTTTTATTTCTGTATTTTTTAACCCTTACCCGTCTTTTTATGCTCATCCCATGTTTTTGAAATGTTTTTCACAGGTTATAAAGAAGGGTAAGATAAAGGAATAATTCAAGAAGATTTAAATCCTGAAAAGAATTCTGGTTTTATTTACAGAGTGTTATTATTGTGAAAAAAACTGGTAAGTGTAGAAGTTCTTATTTTGTAATATTTGAGATGTAATGAAACAGTTATGGCCTCATTCACAAAAACTCAATACTTCAAATGATCCTCATTGGGAATTATCGATTTAACTAAAAATTAATTAATGTTTTAAGGTGTGGGGCCTTACATAACATGTACAAAATTAATAATTTATTATATTAATAGAGATTATTTTGAATCTAAAAGAATTTTATTGGTTTATAAAATTTGATAAATGTTTTTAAATAATAAAAAAAATTAAATTAAAGAAAATTGGAAAAAAATTATATGACTATGTAAAATTGTCACCATAATATGAATTAACATAATTTTTCAATTAACGTATTCAATAATAATATATCATGATCTAACTTTTTTGAACTACACTTGAAAAGTTACATAAGAGGGAATATATTTTATTCTACTAAAAACCATAGTTGTTAATATGATTTTTTTATTTAAAGAATTATACACCATTACTCTTGTATCCCATTATAATTTCAATTTTTTAATAAGTGTAAATAAATAATTCTCAATATCATTACTATTATATTTTGGTCATGAAATAAGAAATGAAAATATAATGTAGATTAAAATCATGTGTATCTGTGGTGGTAAACTGTAATTTTCCAACACAAAAAACCAGGTGATGTAAATTACTCTCTTAAATCTATGGGGATTACTTTTATAAATGGATAATTCAATATTAATCATTCATATAGTTTCTATGAAATTTGGATACACATTGTAAAGTTTCGTTAACCAGTGATCATCTACTAGGTTCTAATGGTTTACCACTTTAATTTATCAATCTAAACAAAATATTAACAGTGTTTATCTCTAAAAAAATCCACACAATCATCATCATTAAGGAATGATGTAAATTTAATTAAAAAATACTGATCCATGTGCTTTAATTTTCATGATTCTAAATGTATCACACATAGGGTAAATTTTATATATTTTTTCACTAATTTAAAAATAATATATTGACATTAGGGAAAACATGTATTTTTCAGAGCTCGTACCCCTGAAATGGAACATTGTTTTTTTGAATTGTGTATTCGAATTTTAGGATTATTTTTATTTCAAACAATATCATTTTATAATGAAAAAATAATCAAAATTATTTCATTTAGTATGTATACTATTTCAGGTTATATAGTTTAGTGATATGGAATTTTTTTATATTTCATATAAATGTACAAAATTACGTCTCTATTAATTTAATTAATATCTACAAAAATGAAAAATATAATTGTTTATCTGAAACAATTATGTTGGTTTTTTAATTTTCTACTACATCATTTTATAAACTTGTACTGGTATATGAGGACTTAAAAAATGTATAGTCATTACATATAATACATACATTTAATTATAATTCAACATTTATCCAACACATATAAAATTGATCTACTTTAATGAAATTAAGTGTTCTTAAAATTCAACAAGATCCATTAACAATTAATGACTCAAACATAATCACATATGAAAATAATGAGAAGGGTCATTCATGTGTTCTATTTAAAATTAATGATCTCATTGAAATCATCCCTATATTATTTTCCAATACTTATAATTTCTATCCATTATTAATTCATATTAATATTTTTTCATTCAAAATACTAAATACTTATATATTCACATATATAATATAAATTAATTTATTAAATTATATATAACTCACACACATTTAGACATAGAAATATATATCTCTATTTATAAATATGAACCATATTAAAATATTATATAGATGATATATATATGTTTGTGTGTACATCAATAGACACACAATGATGTGTTTCATAAAATTTATAAATCTATAAACAGTTTACAACACACACATAAAAACCCCATATATACAAAAAAACATTCACTATGATTACATATATAATATATATATACCCAGAAACACATATCTTCATTGATATTTCTTATATATATATATTAATTTTATAGTATATTTAACTAAAATTTTTAATAATTAGAAAAAAAAAATTAAATTTAAATTTTTAATCAATATAAATAATTCAAATTAATATTTGTATTCCAAATGAAACATTAATTGAAAATGAATTTCAAATTGAAAAATAATTAAATAATAACAACTAAAATTCAAATACATATAATGTTTGTTTGTATGTATGCATGTTTAACACAAACATACCAACAATATAAATGTAATAAAAAATTAATCAGGTGTATTTAGATAGAAGTGAGAATCTGGATTATCAAAAATTGAGTGATTTGATTAATAAATAATTAGATCCTTCTTTAAATATTACTCAATATCTATCCATACTCAAGGTTAATGGTGGATTATTTTGATTATTTGAACTTCAAAACCATGATGAGAATGATGTTTCAACAGATCATACACTTGGTTTAGTAAATTTTATACCAAATATAACAAATGGTCTAGCTCTTTAACCTATTTTTTTGGTAACCTAAAAGGAAAAAAATATAATCTCTCTAAAGAAAATATGATTAGTCCCAAAGAATCATTATATAAGAAAAAATGAAAAAATGGTAAGAAATAACGGTAATAACAAATTTTGTTAAAAAAATAAATTAATGTTTCTTGGAATTTTCATGGCCTACATAACTCATCCTATTAAAGATCACTGAAAACTATATTCCATAAAGACAAAAAATCCTTGATTGGGATTTCTGAACCCATGATTTTTTTAGAATACAAATATTTCATTAACATTATGTTTCTTATTTATGAAATTATTATAATCAATAATAATTGTGATTCTATGGGAAAATTTTTGGCTATGTTTTTTTAGTAATGTGACCATAACGGAGATAAAAAATATTATTCAACATGATATTTCTTGAAAATATATCTTCAAAGGAATCCTGATAATTTTATCTATTATTTATTCTATGAACAACTATTATAGAATGATAATATTATGTTATGAAATATATTTCATAAAAACCTATACTTATTGCCATTAGATTTTTAGTAGGGACATTAATTTAGTTATAAGAATTAGGGAAAGGATTGGTGAACCATGCAAAACTTTTATTAGAAAACAATTCAATAAAAGAATTGAATGTAATTATTTTGTTGGGGTTTCACTTAATGGGGACTAATACATATGGTCAAAAAATGTTATCAATATTTTGACCAAATAAATGATAAAAGGTTTTTCAATTTTAATGTCATGTATGATTAGAAAATGTTTAATTAATAAATGTTCTCAAAAAATTCTCATATAATCACTTAATTTTATCCACATTCATATATAAAATTGAAATAATTTTTCTCTTATATATATTTCACAATTCCTATATCAAATATAGTAAAACATTGAATTATTTTTTATGATTATTGGAATAAAACACCCTTCATTAATTATCAGTATTATTATGTATCAAAATTTAAAAACCTCAATGATTGGAGTACAACCTAGAGTAAAGAGACTTATCTAAATATTTATGTTGATATTTCATCCCCAGAAATAGATATTGATGTTATAATAAAATTATCAAAATAATTATTTTTAAAATAATATTATCAATAAGAAATTTAAACTACTTATAAGATAAATATTATCGTCATCACTAAATATTCCATTAATAGAAAAAATAGATCCAATTAGATCGTTTATGGGTAATAAAAAACAAATTTAATTCATGATACCAATGTATAATCGTTTTTAGTAATCTAATAAATTTTATGAGAGATAGTAGAAATGTTTTTTCAAGAAAGGAGGTTTAAAAATAGCACATTATGGATTATTATAATGATTTTCAACAACATAACCGATGTAAACACTTTTAACCAATGTGATGTAACATGAATGGTATTTGAGGATTATTTTAACAATATGCATACTTATTATATTATTTTAGATGAAATTTGAAGTGAAAATTTTCTATTAATCTGTAAATTCTCCCTACACTAGATGTGTTTGGCATACTCTTCTTCAATGAATATTGTAAAATCATCCATAATGAAATTTTAATATATTCCTCTTCATTTTTCATTATTGGTATCTTCCCAAAAGACATCGAATCACAATTTTTTCCCAACTACCTAAAATAGAATTTGTAGACTTGTTGACTTTTTTAGGCCAATTTGATAGTGAATACCAATTATATAACGATCAACAAAATCATAGATACCAAGATATTATTGTTTATTGATATTATTGTATTTCTTAATCAATATATCTTTTTCATGAAAATAAAAATATATGAATGCATGATCATATCCACTAAGTAAATCAACCTGTGGAATTAATAAATTAAAATGGATTTATTTTCTATTAAAATTGATTTATTGAAATATTTTGACACTATTAATTTGACCCTCACAATTGACATGTTGAAAATATTTGTCTTCAATAACACATTCATTAGTGGGATCAGGAATATATTTATATCTATAGACAATATGAATTTTTTAATGGATCCCCTGAGGGATACATTCATTTCTCATATGGTGTCATATAATGGAAATCATTTCATTCAAAAAAAAATTGAATGAAAAATTACTACAACATTAGACATCATATTAATCTTATATATTAGGACTTCTCAATCCCATATATGTTGTTATAGATCACAATGAGTTATACATCATAAATTATATTGATGAGTTAATTCTTTTCTTAAAAGGTATATTGATAAATATTTAAATAATCAATGAAACACTGTATAATTATGGTGATATTAATAAAACATTAATTAGGTGATCTAAATCAGATATCATTTTCTATAAGAACTATTGGATTAAAAGAAATATTCATATAAAAAATAGGAAAATTAAGGGTTGTGGCTTTCATTTTAACTATTTTTGAATTTCCCTTTTATGGGGTAATAAAATGGTTGATTTCTTTAGTGATTTTTAAAAAAACCAAGGATTATTTAAATGGTTGTAATGGTAAATATTTTTCTATTATAGGTAAAATATCCCTCATTAAAGTCATTATTCGTCCAAGATTTATAAACTCATTCTGGATTTATAAAAAGCCTAATTCTTTTATTAATAGAATAAGTAGGATCATTGGAAAATTTATTTGTATTGGAAACATTTTTAAAGAAATACATTAGTATACCATATAGAATCTACATAAAATAAAACTAGGATATTGTTATGGGTTTCAAGGATCTATAATATTCAATGATGTTCTCTAGGCCAAGTATTACTGGAAACTTCAATTATATGAATGTGAAGCTAATATGTTTCTGAAATGTAGATTCATTAATTTTTTATAATGGGTTCTCTATGATATATATCCTCCTTCATATAGTAATTTATTAAAAAATAATACCTATATTTCCATGAATATTTCATGTAAAATGGATTTACTTATCAAATATTGGTTCTTATAGTATATAAATTAATTAAGTTCTCGTCTTGCAAGCCTTTTTAATGACACATTTTATACTATGACATCTATATTATAGGTAATACATTCTCATCATATGATAAGATTTCCTCCATGTATAGATCATGAAATTATAAATATTTCATTACTAATTAGAAGGATATCTTTATTTGGGTGAAATTTTTACATTGTTCCCTTATATTTATGTAGTTCTAAAAGTGTTCCTTGGGTATTCTAATATGCCACCCGAAGGAGATTTAATTATTAAATAAATTATTTATTTGATCATATAAATATTTTATTATATTCAGATAATCCTATAGAAATATTTCTTCATATATGAATCTAATGAGAATGAGTTTATTCATATGCTCTATGTATAGTTTATATCATAAATTTTAGGATTCTATTGAGAATAAAATTTCTGAATTTTATTTTTATAATGATTTGTGGTTTTCTTCCACCAATAACTTTAAATAAGTTGTTTTGATGTTGTTATATTTCACACTCATCGTTACATCTACCATAATTATCTAAACTATATGTAGTTTAAAAAAAATTCAAGCTATCAATGGTGAAAATGTATTATCACATTTAGATTAATATGATACTAAATGGGTTTGATAATAAAAATATCAACCTAAATTTTGATATGGTTGAATTCATCTAATCTATCCAGATGAAAAAATATGTTTAACCTATTATTATTAGAACACCATACATGAACATTCTATTTTTACCTGGATGGTATCAATGGCATTCTCATGTATTAATATGTTTACATTTCTATTTGTATGCTAGTTGGATCGAGATAAATACATACGGTACATATAAAGGGAACTAATGGAAAATGAGAAATGCAGTATTATTTAGAGATCAAAAATGGATTGTTCAGTCATGATTCATTAATGATTTTGGGTATTCCATTTAATTGGATGGTGAAATGGAAGATTATGTTAAGTCTATTGAAATTAATAATCTTAATCTACGGGTAAAACATTTTCTTTTAGTAGATTCTTCCTTTACCAATCATGACAACAAGATTCACATTTTCTATACATTTTTTATATTGGTATCAACTTATAATGATTTCCTTGAATACTACAATCACATTGACTTCATTTTGTACCAAACCTTTGATAAATGGAATATAATAAGACCCAATATGGCTAATATGGTAGTTAGAAAAATCAAATCTACTTTTCTGAATCTTCTCTTCCTAAAATTGAGGAATATATTTTTCATAACATTTATAAGACCCAAACATTCTATTTTTTTTATTCTTATTTTCTGAATCATTATAGATTTTTATTAATAGTGATACTTGATCTCTATATGTATTATTAAAAACAAGACTTTATGAAGAAAAATGAATATAATTGATATCTAATCTAGATGCGTATGATGAATAAATATTTCATGAGAAAAATATACAACAATAAAGGATAAAAATAGTTTGGGAACTACAGTATCAAAGGTCAGGAGAAATAAGAATGATATATCATTGTGTAAGTTTAGCATTAGTAAAATACCCTTTCAATGTTCATTCAAATAACATTGACAAAGGAATGTTTTTTCACCATTTTTGTTATCATGTTTTAGTATTTTAATGATTCATATTTACAAGTTAAAATTATTTTTCCATTATCCTTTATTTATTCAAAGGTTTTATTAATGATGAAATTATTATTTTAATTCAAAAAAATTTACCCACAAATATAATAACATAATGTTATAATTTAAAAAAAATCAATTAAAAATATATACTATTCTATACATGAAAAATATATATTTAAATTAAAAAATTTAGGATTTAATATGAACATAATTAAGTTAGTATACTTTATTTGGGTTTAAATAAAAAAAATCTTAATTAGTTATTTTAGTCATATTTTACAAATAATGATTTTTAATAGATATATTATATGAATTAATATATATAATCAAGAAAAACAAAAACAAAAGTTGTCTTGTAATATTTTTTCCATTATATTTATTTTTTATCCATTTTATGCTAATGTTGTTATTATGAAAAGACCCTTATTTTATTGTAAAGTAAACTAATCTTGTGTTTATTTTTATATCTATATTTTTTCTAAAATAAATTAAAATATGGTCTGTTTTGTAAAAATACTTGTTTTATATATTTTTATTACAAATATAAATTACTATTATAGAACGACCCATACTTTACATACATTGTTAATACTTCAAAATTGAATCACACTTATTACAACATATGACAAAACCACAAAGGACCGTATAGGTATAGTGTCTTTAAAAACTGGGAAACATAAACAACTGGTTCATAAATCTTCTATAGTGTCTCCCATTTATTTCATCATATCTAGGGTCCCTTTTAGCATATTCTACTTAATATCCATCTTCCTGACCTGGGGAAAAGAAAACATAAAAGGGTGAGCTCAAATGCTCAGCAAGGGAAAATAAAGGAAATAAAAATCATATCATATCTTTTTGAAAATCATAACCTGCAAAAGAGATCATAATATCTTAACATGGAACAAATCATAGAAGTGAAAATGAGATCCCCATAATCAAAACATGAAACATGAAACTTTGTGGCATGCACACATAATCATGGAAAATCATTTCTTGTTAGTCATGACTCATTGCCAAGACTATCTTAGTGGAAAAAGTCCCTTTCTGAACCGAGTCACCCTCATTCCAGTCCTGTTTCACTGAACCGGTATAACCTACCGTTCCATCCATGTCTATCTCATGAGATATAAAATCTTTACCCAATTCATTGGAGGGAGATATAGGTCCCACCCATCTTATAATGAATCCTTTCTTATGTGTGCCACATAATCATAAACCATACATCATAGCGTAACCCATGTAATAAAAATGGGATTCTTAAACAACATGACATCATAAAACAATTCATATAAGATAAAGGAATGCATAAAAATATTTCCATCACAACATAATCAAACCAATGTAATAATATGGATAAAAACAGAACCCTTTTATTATCCTAGATGGAAAATAATTTTGATAAAATACTTGGACTCCATTCTTGAGGAAAATATCCTTTCTACTTCAAAAACATTTTTCCTTTCATAACATGTCATACGACTTTAAAATAAAAGAAGTTGATTAAAAATAAACTTGAAAACTTGTAAAGGAATTTTCTTGGAAATAATTTTTTAAAAATCCATTCATGCCTTATAAGTTAAAAAAAAAATTCTTCGCACTTTGTCGAAAAAGTCAAAAAGTACCTCATACGAAAAACGACAAAAGATTCCTTTCATACATATTACTAAAAACTCACCGAAGGGTAAAAATGGATTTAAATAATTGTAGGTGGATGGAAATAATATTACATATTGATGAAACATGGATGTGGATGATAAAATACACCCCAGTAAATACTTACGAATAAACAATCTCGGATAAAAATGAGATTGTGATATTTCCCTTACCTTAGGTCCGATTTGCTTTGTACGTGTCCAAAGCTCCTGTATAATGGTTTAAATAATGTTATTGACTTATTCCAGAATCATACATATTGATATGATATCATATATGGTCATATTATTAGCTTCTTGTTAGTAATATTTCATTGTTACTTGTTACTCGGGTCTTTATTACCTTTTGTTCTTATGCGTGTTTTGCCGAATAAATTCTTATTGTTCTTTTAAGGTTATAGATACCTTATATCCAGAATGGTATTTGTGTAACATATATCATATTTATTCATTCAATTCATTTATATAATTAATATGTAATGATGATCATGTAGAACGAGTCGCATCACATCGTGGAGACGGTATTCCGTACGTACGCATGAGTGATGATATCATTCCTATGATCGTGGAATTGTATTTGAGTATATATATATTATTTCAGTATCAATATTACATTATAATAATCATAAATAGTTACTCATTACACCATTATACCCATCCTTGTAAGGTGATGGTGGAAAATAGATTACACCACGGCGTGGAGACGGTATTCCGTACGTACGCACGCGCGGTGATTTCATTTTCCCGTAGGATGGATAGAAGGTGAATTAGGGTTGTTTCATATTTATAATAACATATCAGTATGTATGTAATACTGATGTTATTACTTTATAATGAAACAACTAAAGAAGAAGAAGTTGAAGAAGAATGAAATTGAAAAGATCGATAATGGATATTACCTCTTCTTTGGAACGCCTCTTTGAATCCTCCACTTAGGGAACTAAGATTGGTCTTTGAATAAGACCAGGAACTCTAGGATTATTCTAGGGAAGTGGAGAGGAGAAAATGGCAGGGTTTGGCCGAGCTTGAGTGCTCAAATTGGTGTGAGGAGGAGGGGGAGGAGGTGCCCTTTTATAAGGGAGGAGAGGGGCACCTTAGGAATATCTCAAAATATTATTTATATTAAAGTCAAAATCGGTTTATAATGGTTCCAAAGGGTCTTATTTAGAAGCTAAAGTGGGGATGGGTCGAAATCATATCAAACAATAGGATTTAGACAAGTTTAGGGTATTATTTTAACCTTATCAATTAGATTTAACTCTAAGTTAAATAATTTAACTTTTACCATGTCTTTTTGTTTTCTTTCACTATATGGTTAATACAATTACTATAACATGCCAAACGAACCCCAAATTGTTTATTATTAATATATATATCTTTATTTAAGTCATTTGGCCGAACCTTAGATTTTTAGGAATAAAATAACAATTAATAATATAACATTTTATTTAAAAACTATTTTGTGTCAATTTTGACACTATTTGATATATGATTTTTTTTGAAAGTCATAACAGAATTATATGTTCGCACCAAGTTGATTAAATCAACACTAATATATCATAGTAACCTAGAAAATTAGTGTAATTCATAAAAAGTCTCAAATTACATTTATTTTGGTGTTTATAACATCAATTATGTCAATATTTCATAAATAAGATAATTACTGCATCATCGTTGTGTCATAATTAAATTAAATTATTTAATGTCAAAAAATTATAATTAAAATACCATTATGTATGAAATCTTTTTATCTTTCTAATGAATATTTATTGTTGAATTTATCTTATGTATAACCCCATATTAAAAATGATTTACTTATTAAACTTTGATTTTAACTATTTTAACCCTTCTTTAAATAAATTAATAATAAATGTCGTAATCTAACTCAAGTGGGCCTAAATGGTCATATATTATTCATAAGGTTGTTTTTGGTCGAATTACACTTATCCAATAGAATTAGGACATGTGTTAGGGTAATAGTAATATCATATTTACCCTTAGTTACCCTATTTACTATTAACAGCAGTAAAAAAAAGTAAAAAGTTACTATTCACCAAAAAAATTATTTTTATCTCATTGAACCACATTTTACTTACTGATATCAACCGTGTCTGTCGGATTTTCGAAATTCCATTCACAGAAACGGTAAAATTATGTTTTATGCAAAATTCAGTTTTTAACCTACCACTTAGTGGTTTCACTATTTATCAAAAATTGAAAGTTTTCAGAAAAATATCAAAATTTCACCCTAGGATAATTTCGGTATTCCAAATCCAAAAATGAAGTCCATTTTAAAAAATAAAATTTATAAAATTTCAAAAAGTGGTTATTACTATTCATAACGGCTAGTTTTAATAATATTTTAATAGCATATCGTTTTTTAGTGAAACTCGATATTGCGTACGACGCAAGCTATCGAGGAAGGTCGTGATTGCGTGTAAAGTAAGCCAAGAAAGTGTGTAGTGAATGATTCCTTTGAACAAAATATTACTCATAAAAATCTCAGGTGTTACATTCTACCCCCCTTTAAAAAGAATTTCGCCCTCGAAATTCGTCACTTTGTAACAAACAGATGAGGATACTTCTCCCTCATCATATCCTCAAGCTCCCATGTAGCTTCTTCTAATTGGTGGTTCATCCATAAAACATTCACCAATCGAGTGGTCTTGTTTCGTAGGACTTTTTCGCTATGATCCAGAATCTCTATCGGCTATTCTTCATAAGAAAGATCTTGCTCCAGCAGTACAACTTCTGAGTTGAGTACATGTGAAGGATCAGGTATGTACTTTCTCAGGAGAGATACATGGAACACATCGTGAACTTGAGAGAGATTCGGTGGAAGCACCAATCGGTAAGCTACCTTTCCAACACGATCAAGTATTTCGAAAGGACCGATATATCGAGGGCTCAACTTCCCCTTCTTTCCAAATCTCATAACCCTCTTCCAAGGAGATATTTGTAAGAACACATTATCACCCACTTCAAACTCTAGGTCTTTTCTTTGGTTGTCGACATAACTTTTCTGTCGACTCTGAGCTCCTCTGATGTGTTGTTGAATAGATCTGACCTTTTCTGCCATTTCATCAATGAGATCAGGTCCTAATAGCTTTCTTTCCCCAACTTCATCCCAGCAAGTTGGAGTCCTACATTTCATTCCATAGAGAGCTTCATAAGGAGCCATCTGAATACTAGAGTGAAAGCTATTATTATAAGAAAATTCCACCAAAGGTATGTGTTGATCCCAACCTCCATTGAAATCCATAGAGAAAGCTCTCAACATATCTGCTAGGGTTTGAATTGTTCTCTCAGACTGACCGTCTGTCTGGGGATGATAAGCAGTGCTGAAACTCAACTCTGTATCCAGAGTATGCTGAAGACTTCACAAGAACTTCGAGGTAAATCTTGGATCCCGATCAGATATAATAGAAAGTGGTACTCCATGCAATCTTACCACTTCCTTTACATATATCCTGGAAAGCTGATCTAGAGAGAAATCCTCTCTAATAGCAATGAAGTGTGCAGACTTCGTAAGACGATCAACTATGACCCAAATAGAATTATTGCCTTTGGATGTTTTAGGAAGTCCTGTGACAAAGTCCATAGTGATGTTTTCCCATTTCCATTCGGGTATGGGTAATGGTTGTAACATTACCTTAGACTTCTGTCTCTCAGCTTTAACTTGTTGAAAAACCAAGCATCGAGAGACATATTCAGCAACATCTCTTTTCGTGCCATCCCACCAGAAGTACTCTTTCAGGTCCCTATACATCTTCGTGCTTCTAGGATGAATAGAGAATGATGAACTACGAGCCTCATCCAGCAACTCCTTCTTTAATTCGGGGATGGGAGGAACACAAACCCGATTCCTAAACTTTATTATCCCATCACAATCAAGGTTAAATTCAGGAACATTTCTCACCTTCTTTTGTAACTCGACATCTTCTTTATGTGCCTCTTTAATCTTCACATGTATATATGGTTGAACATTCATTTGATAAAGATAAGATTTTTCCTCTTCCATTATAATTCCATGATCCATCCTTTGTAAATCCATAAATATTGGATCTTCTGTGACCCTCATCATGGATAAACTAGAATGGTCTTGTTGACTTAATGCATCTGCCACCTTGTTTGCTTTCCCAGGGTGGTAATAGATTGAGCAGTCGTAATCCTTAATCAGCTCCAACCATCTTCTTTGAAGCATATTCAACTCCTTTTGTGTGAAAATATACTTTAAAATTTTATGATCAGTATAAATATCACACCTTTCACCATAAAGGTAATGCCTCCAAATCTTTAATGCAAAGATTACCGCAGCCAACTCCAAATCATGTGTTGGGTAATTTTTCTCATGGATTTTCAACTGTCGTGAGGCATAAGCTATCACCATATCATTTTGCATAAGAACACACCCCAATCCATTCTTGGATGCATCACTGTAGATCACAAACCTTTCTCCACTACAAGGCAGTGTGAGCACAGGTGCACTGGATAACCTTCTTTTCAACTCCCTGAAATTCTCTTCACATTCCTCTGTCCAAACAAACTTAACTCCTTTCCAAGTCAACTTGGTGAGTGGATTAGATAATCGTGAAAAATCTTTTACAAAACGTCGATAATATCCAGCCAAACCAAGAAAACTTCGGATCTCAGTTACTTTTGTTGGTCTTGACCATCTTTCGATAACCTCTGTTTTTGCTGGATCCACAGATATCCCCTCTTTTGAGACTATGTGACCCAAAAATGCAACTTTTTGAAGCCAAAATTCACACTTGGTAAATTTGGCATAAAGCTTCTCCTTTCTCAGGGTCTTCAATATAATTCTCAAGTGATCTTCATGCTCTTCCTTTCTCTTTGAATAGACAAGAATATCGTCTATAAAGACTACCACAAATTGATCAAGATAGTCTCTAAAGACTCTATTCATTAGATCCATGAAGATAGCAGGGGCATTAGTAAGACCAAATGGCATCACTATAAATTCATAGTGTCCATACCTTGTACGGAAAGCCGTCTTTGGTATATCCTCCCTTTTGACCCTTAATTGATGATACCCTGAACGAAGATCAATCTTGGGAAAGTATTGAGCTCCGCGTAGTTGGTCAAATAAGTCATCAATGCGTGGGAGAGGATATTTGTTCTTGATAGTGATCTTGTTAAGTTCTCGATAATCAATGCAGAGTCTCATTGATCCATCTTTCTTCTTAACAAATAGAACAGGTGCTCCCCAAGGTGACACACTAGGGCGTATGAATCCCTTATCAAGATTCTCTTGGAGTTTCTTCTTCAATTCCTGCAACTCAATTGGGGCCATTCTATAAGGTGTCTTTGAAATAGGCAAAGCACCCAGTACGAGTTCTATTGAAAACTCAACTTCACGATTTGGTGGAAGACCTGGTAATTCCTCCGGAAAGACATCATCAAACTCCCGTACGATGGGCATATTCTTAATCATAATTTTCTCACCAACCATTTGAGATAAATAACCTTCATTTAGTGGAATCAAGACCCATAAGATGGAAGGAATTTCCACTGGAAGGTTATATTCATCCTTGCATCGATAGACGATCGTAGATTGATCTGGAATATGAAATGTGACTTCCCTTATTTGGGAATTGATATGAGATCCATGTAGAGAAAGGCAATCCATGTCAAGAATCACATCAAATTCCACTAAAGAAAGGATCACAAGATTTGCAGGAAGCACATTCCCACAAACTTCGATCGGAGAAGAATTATAAACTTTTGATGCGACTGTTGTGCCATTAGGTGTTGTCACAGCTAACTCAACATCTAATTGTTGAGGTAATACGGTGATACCCTTAGAAAATTTTTCAGAAATAAAAGAGTGGTTGGATCCAGAATCAAATAAAACATTTTCTACTTTAGAGTGGATGGTAAGTGTACCTTTCACCACTTCGTTATCGTACTCCACATCGCTGATAGAAATTGCATGTGACTTTCCTTTGTCTTTAGCCATAAGATTTTGTTGACGTCGACCATCATCATCAACCCTTGGATTTGGGCATTGATTAGCATAATGCCCCATCTCCTTGCACTTGAAACATTGAAGTGTAGTAGGTTCATTCTGTGTATCCCTTCTTTTGTTTGCATCATTAGACATCTTTTTCCCATTATCGTGGCATTCAAATGCCCGAGGACCTTCCTTTCCACATTTGAAACATTTACTTGTCCCTTTAAGACAACTCCCTCCATGTTTCTTTCCACACTTTGAGCATAAGGGAAAGCTCATCTTCTTTTCAGTGTTCTCTTTAGATTTTCCTTTGAATTCCATCTTCCTCTTCTTATCAAACCCATGTGACTGATGGGTTACTCCAATCTCCATCTCAACTTTGAGAACACATCGAACGATTTCCTCGTAGCTATTGAAGTCCCTTATGGCTAATGCCCTTCGAAGACTTGGTTTTAAGCCACTAAAGAATCGATCGATCTTACTCTCATGTTGGATAATAATACCATAAGCGTACCTTGCAAGTCTTGTAAAATTTGCTTCATAGGTACCAACAGATTAATCATCCCTTTGCTTCAGTTCAAGAAACTCTTTCTCCATCTTTGTTCGGAGAATACGAGGGAAGTAATTATTAAAAAATAAGTTCTTGAACTCTTCCCATTCCATAGACTCAATTTCATCCCTTTGCCTCGTATTCTTAATAAGATTCCACCATTGATCAGCATCTCCTTCCAAATGATACACTGCTAGGATGACTTTATCATGTTCAGAACATTGAATAACTGAAAATATCTTTTCAGTAGTACTAATCCATTGTTCAGCAACTAATGGATCAGTAGACCCACTGAAAGAAGGTGGAAGCTACCTCATGAAGCATTCAACAGAATGTTGCTCCTTCCTTTGCTCGTTTGGAAGTCCTGCATGATTCATAGCTTGAGAAATTTGTGTGAGCATGGCTACAAGATTTTGCATTCTAGCTCCCATATCGTTTGGTTGCTCAGGGGGACAATCATTGCATTTCCCATCGCATTCCGCATTAACACGGTTCCTTCGGGTTCCAGCCATTGACTAAAACCAAGAAAAATAGTATGAGAAACACTAATTATAATAGGAAAACCACATAATCAAGGATAAAATTTCACACTTAAGGTCTTATCCTAGGGTATTCATGGCCATTTCTAAAACACTAAGATTGTGTTCTATGCTTAGACTTATCCTTAGGGTTCTTACTAAGGCTTTCACATCCTAGTTTACAAAGGTTGAATATACCTTTCCTCTGATACCAACAATAACGGTCTGGAATTAATTCCAGTGGACTATAATTGATACCTATCAGGGCACTCCATGGGCGGCTACACCCCCTGGGCGGGACACACCACCATCCCCAGTGGCATCCATTTCCTCATGAAGCCCTTGGGCGGAGAGCCATGCTTCATCCAACGCTCACATGTGAGAGTTCCCAAGGATCAGATACATTCCTACCTCCTTTTCCTCTGATACAAACTATAACGAACCATACTTTACATACATTGTTAATACTTCAAAATTGAAGCACACTTATTACAACATATGACAAAACCACAAAGGACCGTATAGGTATAGTGTCTTTAGAAACTAGGAAACATAAACAACTGGTTCATAAATCTTCTACAGTGTCTCCCATTTATTTCATCATATCTAGGGTCCCTTTTAGCATATTCTACTTAATATCCATCTTCCTGACCTGGGGAAAAGAAAACATAAAAGGGTGAGCTCAAATGCTCAGCAAGGGCAAATAAAGAAAATAAAAATCATATCATATCTTTTTGAAAATCATAACCTGCAAAAGAGATCATAATATCTTAACATGGAACAAATCATAGAAGTGAAAATGAGATCCCCATAATCATAACATGAAACTTGAAACTTTGTGTAATGCACACATAATCAAGGAAAATCATTTCTTGTTAGTCATGAGTCATTGCCAAGACTATCTTAGTGGACAAAGTCCCTTTCTGAACCGAGTCACCCTCATTCCAGTCCTGTTTCACTGAACCGGTATAACCTACCATTCCAGCCATGTCTATCTCATGAGATATAAAATCTTTACCCAATTCATTGGAGGGAGATATAGGTCCCACCCATCTTAGAATGAATCCTTTCTTATGTGTGCCACATAATCATAAACCATACATCATAGCGTAACCCATGTAATAAAAATGGGATTCTTAAACAACATGAAATCATAAAACAATTCATATAAGATAAAGGAATTCATAAAAATATTTCCATCACAACATAATCAAACCAATGTAATAATAGAGATAAAAACAGAACCCTTTTATTATCCTAGATGGAAAATAATTTTGATAAAATACTTGAACTCCATTCTTGAGGAAAATATCCTTTCTACTTCAAAAACATTTCTCCTTTCATAACATGTCATACGACTTTAAAATAAAAGAAGTTGATTAAAAATAAACTTGAAAACTTGTAAAGTAAGTTTCTTGGAAATAATGTTTTAAAAATCCATTCATGCCGTATAAGTTAAAAAAACATTCTTCGTACTTTTTCGGAAAAGTCAAAAAGTACCTCGTACGAAAAATGACAAAAGATTCCTTTAATACATATTACTAAAAACTCACCGAAGGGTAAAAATGGATTTAAAAAATTGTAGGTGGATGGAAATAATATTACATATTGATGAAACATGGATGTGGATGATAAAATACACCCCAGTAAATACTTACGAATAAACAATCTCGGATAAAAATGAGATTGTGATATTTCCCTTACCTTAGGTCCGATTTGCTTTGTATGTGTCCGAAGCACCTGTATAATGGTTTAAATAATGTTATTGACTTATTCCATAATCATACATATTGATATGATATCATATATGGTCATATTCTTAGCTTCTTGTTAGTAATATTTCATTGTTACTTGTTACTCGGGTCTTTATTGCCTTTTGTTCTTATGCGTGTTTTGCCGAATAAATTCTTATTCTTCTTTTAAGGTTATAGATACCTTATATCCAGAATGGTATTAGTGTAACATATATCATATTTATTCATTCAATTCATTTATATAATTACTATGTAATTATGATCATGTAGAACGAGTCGCATCACATCGTGGAGATGGTATTCCGTACGTACGCACGAGTGATGATATCATTCCTATGATCGTGGAATTGTATTTGAGTATATATATATTATTTCAGTATCAATATTAAATTATAATAATCATAAATAGTTAGTCATTACACCATTATACCCATCCTTGTAAGGTGATGTTGGAAAATAGATTACACCACGGCGTGTAGATGGTATTCCGTACGTACGCACGCGCGATGATTTCATTTTTCCGTAGGATGGATAGAAGATGAATTAGGGTTGTTTCATATTTATAATAACATATCAGTATTTAAGTAATACTGATGTTATTACTTTATAATGAAACAAATAAAGAAGAAGAAGTTGAAGAAGAATGAAATTGAAATGATCGGTAATGGATATTACCACTTCTTTGGAACGCCTCTTTGAATCCTCCACTTAGGAAACTAAGATTGGTCTTTGAAGAAGACCAGGACCTCTAGGATTATTCTAGGGAAGTGGATAGTAGAAAATGGCAGGGTTTGGCCGAGCTTGAGTGCTCAAATTGGTGTGAGGAGGAGGGGGAGGAGGTGCCCTTTTATAAGGGAGGAGAGGGGCACCTTAGGAATATCTCAAAATATTATTTTATATTAAAGTCAAAATTGGTTTATAATGGTTCCAAAGGGCCTTATTTTGAAGCTAAAGTGGGGATGGGTCGAAAGCCTATCAACCAATAGGATTTAGACAAGTTTAGGGTATTATTTTAACCTTATCAATTAGATTTAACTCTAAGTTAAATAATTTAACTTTTACCATGTCTTTTTGTTTTCTTTCACTATATGGTTAATACACTTACTATAACATGCCAAACGAACCCCAAATTGTTTATTATTAATATATATATCCTTATCTAAGTCATTTTTACGAACCTTAGATTTTTAGGAATAAAATAACAATTAATAATATAACATTTGATTTAAAAACTATTTTGTCTCAATTTTGACACTATTTGATATATGATTTTTGTGAAAGTCATAACAGAATTATATGTTCGAACCAAGTTGATTAAATCAACACTAATATATCATAGTAACCTAGAAAATTAGTATAATTCATAAAAAGTCTCAAATTTCATTTATTTTGGTGTTTATAACAACAATTATGTCAATATTTCATAAATAAGATAATTACTGCATCATCGTTGTGTCATAATTAAATTAAATTATTTAATGTCTAAAAATTACAAATAAAATACCATTATGTAGGAAATATTTTTATCTTTCTAATGAATATTTATTGTCGAATTTATCTTATGTATAACCCCATATTAAAAATTATTTACTTATTACACTTTGATTTTAACTATTTTAACCCTTCTTTAAATAAATTAATAATAAATGTCCTAATCTAACTCAAGTGGGCCTAAATGGTCATATTTTATTCATAAGGTTGTTTTTGGTCGAATTACACTTATCTAATAGAATTAGGACATGTGTTAGGGTAATATTAATATCATATTTACCCTTAGTTACCCTATTTACTATTAACCGCAGTAAAAAAATGTAAAAAGTTACTATTCACCAAAAAATTATTTTTATCTCATTGAACCACATTTTACTTACTGATATCAACTGTGTCTGTAGGATTTTCGAAATTCCATTCACAGAAGTGGTAAAATTAATTTTTATGCAAAATTCAGTTTTTAACCTACCACTTAGTTGTTTCACTATTCATCAAAAATTGAAAGTTTTCAGAAAAATATCAAAATTTCACCCTAGGGTAATTTCGGTATTCCGAATCCAAAAATGAAGTCCATTTTGAAAAATAAAATTTATAAAATTTCAAAAAGTGGTTATTACTATTCATAACGGCTAGTTTTAATAATATTTTAATAGCATATCGTTGTTTAGTGAAACTCGGTATTGCGTACGACACAAGCTATCGAGGAAGGTCGCGATTGCATGTAAAGTAAGCCAAACAAGTGTGCAGTGAAAGATTCCTTTGAACAAAATATTACTCATAAAAATCTCGGGTGTTACATATTATATCGATATAAAATATTATTTATTCATTTTATCACTCTCACATGAAACATTAGTCTTTTATTTAATATTGTTTTATATTTATCATAGTTATTTTTGATGTTCTTAATTCTTGGGCATGGGAATTTTAAATTTTCCCTCTTTTTGGATGTCTCAAGGTTAATTCTCATAGTTTGAGGAATCAATGCGATAATTGTTTACATTGTACTATATTTGGATAGCACCATTAATAAATATTTTTGAAACCCTATTTTTAATTCATTTGGGTGACTCAATTTTTCACTTTTTTAAATTTATGATTCATACGTTCCCAAATTAAAACCACTAAATCATCTTATCCCTCCCCTATAACTTTCAAAAAATCCCCTAGCTTCCCCTTAATTCGCTTTTATACCCCCACATCGATTCCTCCTTCCTATGTTGAAAAACAATGTGGATTATTTGTGATTTGAAACCACATATCCTAAAAAATATATATATCCTCTCTCTAACATTCTTCTAGGATTCTTCTCCCCCACCTTTTCACCCAATCATTGATCACTATTAGTATTACCCCTACTCTTTATTCTAATGAATTTATCCTTGGGTACTTGGGTAGGTTAACATATATTGGATGATATACATTTACAGTATCTTGTTGATTGAATTAAATGTTATTCCCCTATTTTCTATTGATTTTATATAGTGTAAACTCAACTAATTGAGTACATGATCTTATTTAATGATGTTATATATCTTGGTGAAATATCCATAGTGATTATAGGGGAGAGAATATGAAACACATTAGATGATTAGGGTTTTTAATTATGTTATTTTTAAAATTTCTATTATATCTCTAAATTTATTTCCATGTGGGACACCCTTGGACAATTTCTTTCTCTTCCCCTTACTATTTTATTTTTGGATGACATTCCAATTGACTAATAATTATATTCACAAATCATGTTTTGTTTTCTAAATTATTCTAATAGATTGTATTAAATAAATATTTAAAATAAAAAATTGGATAATCTAATAAATATTTGTGATTTTGAAATAATTGGTTTAAGTGATTTTTTCAATTAAGAAGGAAAATTAGAGGTTTGATTACTAAAAATGATATGGATTTGATTTTTCATTTTTATACAATATTGTTTGAAAACATAGTTATATTTTTATTTAAAACTATATTAAAACTTATAATTAATTAATAGTATTTATTGTGGGATGATATGTGGTAGCCATCTAGGTTTTATAATTATAACAGCTATATCATATCTTAGTTTTCAGTTTTTCAGCACTTGACTGATCGTGGAGAATTAATGGTGTTTAGATTGGGTTTTCCATTGGGATGATATATAATATAAATTTTTTCTATTTAATCTAATTTCATTATAATATGTTAAAAAATTTTCATAATAGATTATATTTCATTATTTAATTGTGGTTGAATTAAATATATCAGGACATATTGATATTGAATTAAATGGTCTATTTTATGTTTGAGAGTTGGTAGTGTTCTGAATGATTTCAATTATTAATATTTTTATATAATTTTTTGGTTTTATATTTGTTAGAATAGAAATCCATATTATATATAAGACACATCACAATTTCTAGTAAAATATCCATTTTCATATACTATGATTTAATGGAGAAACTATTCCCATTGGGTTTTTATGATACCCTGGCTCTTATCACTAGTCCACTGTGATTGGGATCACGACAGAAAACCTATATCGAGGTAAAATATGTGTCTTTTAGATGGAATTATTGGGTTGGTATTTGAAATTTTGTTATTGTAACCCATATATATATAGGATTTTATTTTATTATGAAGGTAGGTTTTTTAAAATCATGTGATATATATGGGGGAGTGTGTTATGATCTCTGTTATGTTTAAAGCTCAGTGTTTCTTGGGGTAGACTTGGTTTGGGGATAATATTTTTATTTTTTAATCTTGATCTATTGTATAAGATTTATATGAATATGATGATTTAATTCCAAATGAGTTTATATTTATTTAGGGGTTCACATAATCATGGGGTGATGGAGGAGGATGATTAAAAAAACACAACTCGACCCAATGGTGTGGCCAACCATGTGGAGATTATATGGATGGTTCTAGTCACTCTACAAAACATTTAATATTTTTTATATTTCATATTTTTCAATTTGTTGACCTATTTTGGTTATTTATTCACATTTAAATTGGATTATCACTTATTGGAGGGGACCCAATGATGTTTTGGGTGATGGTAAATGCAATTGGATGTAATTTTATGTGTTTTTTATGTTCTATATTTGTTTTAATTTTATATTTTAAATGTGTTTCTGGGTAAAAATTAAGGTTTTATTATCTTTTATGAAATTATTGGTTTCAAAATGGGTTTTCATGGGTTATATTAAAGGTACTTATTCTTATATAAAAATTGATTATTCTAGTGTAATATTATATTGTGGTTTAATAAAAAAGTTTTAAAATAAATTTTATTTTTAATGAAATTATTTAAAATGAAACCATTTAATTTCAAAAATACTTATAATGGTAATAATGACTAAGGAAATGTTTTTATTTCATACTAAAACAATAATTATGTTTTTAAATTAATCGTTAGAGTTTTTTTGTTGTTTTAAAATGTAAAATTATTTTTATTATGTATGTGTCATTTGTTTAATTTCAGTGATATATTTATTTTGGATGTGTCCATTCATGATGATACTGTTAGCTGTGCTTTTTCAAGCATGAAATGAATGTGTTACGGATTCATGTATATTCACATATAAATCCACTATTTTCCAATGAAAATAGTGTAAGTTCTATCTTTTATGATAAATAACTTGTTGAGTTCTGTTTTTTTGGATTAGATTTCATCCATTATGAACTCCACACAAAATTGAAATAGAGTAGTCAAATTATAAAAATTATTTTCTTTGATAATATCACATACCCTCTAATATTGGTAACATCATTTTTAAATTTGGACCATGGTTTATCTAGTATGGTGGAGTGATTATATTGAGTGGTGGAAAATCCAAAATTATATTGACAATCCGAGAGAATAATGAGTTATATATTATGTGAAAATTTCTATTAACATAAGATGAGTTACTTAAATAGATCATGAGTGTGTTATTTTTGTTTGTGATTACCTTCTTAGAATGATAAATTTATTGGATATTTTTAGTTAATTTTTGGGTGATAATGTTCCTTTATATTCCCTTTGATATGTTCTTATGAGATATTGTTTTCTTTATAGACGTTTTTTTTGTTTGGTTGTGGAGTTTCACTTATTGGTGTTCATTTTTCAGTAAGATGGGTGATGATGTTTGAAAATGAATAAAAGGAAATGGGATAAACCATGGGTGTTTTTTGGTAGATAGAATATGGTTTGAATAATTTAATGTTGTATACATGCTAGTGATGGTCTGGTTTTTTTTTTGAATCATTGATATGGTGTACCATTATTGATACCTAGGATTACTCATAAATATAGTGACTAAATCCAATTTCCAAGTCATTATTTGGGGATTTCAATGATAATGGTGGATATTGGTAATTTAATTAGTTGGTTCATAGATGTTACTTTTAGTTATTAATATCCTTTACTTTTTATAGTTTCTAGTTGATAATAACATGTGGTAGTTTTTGGTGAAATTTATATTGTTTCTTTTTTCCATTTCTCACAGTTTAATTAGATTTGAAATGTTGAGGAGGCCCATAACTAATTTACCTATTCTTTTTATAGTGAGGAAATTATATATGTTTATTTTTTACATATATTGGTCTAATATGTTTTGGATATCAGTTTAGTTGTTTCGGATTTTTTGGATTGATATCTCAGAAGAGGCATCACGTAGAGTGATTCTAATTTGATTAATACATTTTAGTTATTTTCTAAACCTTCCACAACATGAATTCATTTGTAATGATATTTATTGTTTTAATACATTATACATCGACCAATGTCTTTCTATTGTATAATGTTGCTTGGTGGGGAGAATTATCACATAGATGTGAAATTTTGATCTTTTAGTATATATTAATTTTTATTAATTTTAAATATATGATAATTTTGTAATAATTAGGCTGGAAATTGAAATTATTGTACAGTTTTAGGAATCTCATAGTTATCCCAAATGATTAGTATTAATAGTGATATAATATTGATTTTTCACTATAAATTGAAAACATTGTTTTGTATGGTTAGTGAATCATTAGTCAAACCATGAAGAGTCACTAGAGGAGTCTTTATGGGCTGCATTGGGTGTCATTGTGGGGAATATGGATTGTTAAATAATGTGGTCCAACCAATTATTAATTTTTTGTGGTAACATATTTAGTTTCTAAAAGGTAAATAATATGTTCGATAATATACATCATACGCCACATTGAGCATAAACAAACAACTAGATATTATTATTAAAATGTTTCCATTAAACTCAGCCATTATATTTATGGGTGTAGATAAGACTAAAAGAATTATTAAAATATGGTTTACGCATATATATATAATTCATTTACAAAATAATTATAAATTAATGTAAAACCATTTTTAAAATAAAAGGAAATGTTTTTTTGAAAAAATATTTAAATGTGAACAACTGCGTTTTATACCAATAAATAAAAAAATAACTCTTTTTGGATAATCTTAATCATATATATATATATATATAATATTAAATACAATATTTTAAATTCATATTTTATGTCTTCACAACATGACATAAGAACAAATCCATTTTTAAATATAAAAAGTGTATTGTTGCAAAAAAAAAAAATTTTACCACCTTTTATTAGTGTTCTTGTTTAAAATCTATTTGATGACAATTTTAATAGATAGATTTCAAAAAATAAATATCTTATTTGAAATAGGGGATTAAAAATTTACATAAGTTGTTTTTTTGTATTTTCAGGATAAGATTCAATTTTTTTATTAAAAGTGAAAAAATATTGTATTTTTAAATGATAAAATATTTTTCATCAAAATAAATTATATTCCAAAATTATATATTTTATTTCATTTGTTGTATAATTTAATTAGTTTTTATTCTTTTCTCAATTAAGTTAAATGGATGACATTTCACATTAAAATTAGATATAAAAATATTTTGAACTTTCAACAGTTTACTTTTGAAAGGTTTTTATCTCGTTCTACCAAGCAGATTAATTTTTAGATAATTTTATAATTTTTTTTGAATATTGAAATATTGATTCCATATTTTGAATCAAAAGGTTTAAATTATTTATATAGGTCTGATTTATTTTTGGATATGATGAATAGTAACATTAGAACTTTTTTACTAACTCATTTAAAGGTCATTCAGGTAATTAATGGTAAAAATAATATTATAAATATTATAAATATTATAAAATTACCTTATCAACTGTAATAATTTCATTGGATGTGTTATTTTTGATAAAAATATTCTTTAGGATGATTTTCTATTCATATGGAGCCACTTACAGGACTTTAACCCTTATATAGTACTTTATTCATAAAAACACAATTTGGTCATAATTTTGTTATTATGAATTGAAAAATAAAATAATATATGGTTATATAGGGTATAAATTAGAATATAAATATTATTTTGGAAGATAATTTTTTTTATTTATCATGTTAATTTATTTGTAAATTTTAGATAAGAAATATTTTAATTAATGGCTTGCACAATGATGATGCAGTAATAGTTTAGTTAAAGAATATAACAAATAAATATAATATGAAATGATTAATTGCGTACTAGAATGTTTTAGATTACTATGACATGATATTGACGTTTAATAACTATTGGTTCAAATTTCTCATGTTTTTATGATATTTTTAAAATATAAAGTAATGAACTGTGACGAATATGACATTAGTGTTATTTTCAAATAAATAATATTTGATTAAATGATATAAAATATGAACAAAAATATAATTTTCTTTAAAAAAATTGAGATAATTCTAAAAATTTCTAAAAGGACTCATTTCTATTTTTTTTATATTTTATAGTAATTATAGTAACACTCTAGTAGTAAATTGCATGATATAATGGTAGGAGTTAAAAGGGTTAACGTCGTGTTAAAAAACAATTATTAATAAAAAATAGTAAAAACATATATAATTTTGAATGAATGAAATTATTTAGAGTCAATTTTACCCTATAATTTAAATTAATATGTTTGGAACCATTTTAATTTTAGAATTAAATTATATTAATTTAATATTTTTAAAATTTATAAATGTTCACCTCCCCTATCCTATAAAAGGGAACCCATTTTTTCACTATTCATAAAACCTAAAATCCTATTCAGATTAGACAAGATATTCCTACATAAATTCCTACAATTTTTTCCACATTCTATATAACATAGATTAGGCAGAACGCCCTTCTTAGAGGGGTTATGGTTTTAATCAAAGAAGAACATCTAAAGAAGAAGTATAATATTTATTTAACTGTTTCAACTTATCTATTCATATTGTTCTTTCAAATATTCTTGAAATATTATGAAATGATAACAAAAGAATCGTAAATATGATTTCATTTAATTATTTTATTATCATAACCTAAATCCGACTCCAATTGAATCAAATGTGAAATTATTATTTGATCAGGTGTACGATGGACTATGACATCGTGAACCGAAATAATTACTTTTACATCACCATATCCCAATAATTTTTATTATTATGTAATTAATTTTCTTATATGATAATAATTAAAAAAAATGTATTTATAGAATAATAATATTTCATTTATTTTTTTACCTATCCATGTACATAAAAATGATAGCATCGTTCGTGTTTATATTTGAACTAACACCTCTACAAAGCGATGTGATTCATTTTTCATCACCACATCACATTGATTATATATATACATATATTTAAATTATTAATATTATATATATGATTTTATTATAATTATTTAAAGTTAAAATAATAATTACATTATTTATATAATGATAATTGAAAAATGGAAACAATACTCATATGTTTGTATGGCCTGCAGTCTCCCTAAATAAAACATTATTTCTTTTTCATAACCATACATAAATGGATTGATTTAAAATAAAAATTAATGTATAAAATTGACTATTATATAATTAATACCATTATCTAGATGATTTAATAATACAATTTTGACTATCTTTATCAAACCAAAGTCATTTTAGAATCATGTACTTAATATCATAATAATATCCAACATGAGCATATAAAATTGGATAATTGTTATAACTCGATATTAATTGATATAAATGGAATAATAAAATTGAAAAAGTTTCTCAATAAATTAAATACATAACATATGATTGTTATTTGGGAGGACAAAGAACATACATGATGAATTAGACTCATGTTAAGGTACTCTTTAACTAAGACCATCATTTTAAAATGATATAAATATTTATTCTTCTAAATATTTCTATTTAATATCAATTTTTCAAAGTGGTTTTTATATATTTATTTATATAGAGCCCAAAATTTTATATTTATAATTTTTTAATTTCCCTCAAATGTTTCAATGCTATTTGGGAAACTTTGAATCTAGAATCATTTTTTAAAATGTTTAAAATGTGTTTTAAAAATGAATTTATTTTTTTTTCAATAACAAAGATTATTTTATTATGATATAAGACATGAGTAGAATATTTTTCTTTCTTGATGATTTAATTATTTCATGTTTCCTTTATAATTTTTAATATTTAATTCTAATAGATTTCCTGTCATTATTATTTAAATTGTTATTGATTTTAAAATTTATTTTTACATGAAAATGGTATTTTAATATATAAACGTTTTTTACCCATGGGGTTAAAAACATTTTATGAGTTTTATTAATTATTTGGAACTTATAAATTATATATGAATTATTAATCCCAATAATAGCTCATGGGTGACCCTGGAATAGATTATTCTATGGGATGAGCGCTATTATAGCTCTTGAAATGAGGGTGAGTCTGATATAGCTTATATGAAGGGTGAGCTTCATTATAGTTTCCCAATGTATTGGGAACTCCAGATAAGAATTCAACAATATAGTTATTCCATTTGTAAGTATGAATGTATTTTTATTATCGTACTTATGTTCCAAAGAACCTACATGATTTTTTTATGCTTCCTAATGAGTTTATAAGAAAATAATTCTAATAGATTTTCAAGATTTCACATGACTAACAATTAACTTTTTTTAGGTTCGTTATGGATCTTTTGGGCTCATCCTATTTTTTAAAAGAAAATCATAGGGTTTAAAAAATATTTGGGACAAATATGACATAATAGTAAAATATTAATCATATTTCAATACAATTAATCATTTTTTATTTTATGGATTTTTGATTAATGGAAAAAATGGATTCTAAGTATATGTGTCCACATATTATTTATGAGATTGCATAGTTAGAGCTTTCTCTAATTATTATAATATCTAGAAGTAAAATATATTTCAGAAAATAAAGTGATTTAAAATATTTAGATAACTAGAATAAGTTATGTTTATGGTCCCGTCCTTACAGCTGGTTATAGATATGTGTTTTGAGAACATTGAATATTAGGATATCTTCTTATGTGTTAGGGATATAATTATGGGTTTATAATATTCAGTTTTATCATAATTTTAATTTATTTTAATCCTTATTTTAGGCTTTAATTTATAAACTTTATTGTAAATAATGGTAATTTTGGAGGCATTAATTGAAGATCTAATTGTGTATTATTACATTTTGAGAAGAAAAATGAAAGGTACGAGATAGAAATTGATGTTAAAACATGGTATAAATATTTTTTATTATTTTATATTATTTTATAAATTCTATAAAAATTAAAATGTTTTTTAAAAATAAAAATCTTCAGGATGGTTGAAAACCAGTCACATCTATAAGGTTGTTGGAATCGAACCCGCAAAAAAAGGGTGACATGGTTTTATGAACTACCAATGGCCTACATAATATCCCAGATTGTATAGATTTACCTTTTTTAGATTAATGATTCTATGGATAATGAATGTTATTATTTTCAGAGCATGTGTTTTTTTGAATAGATAACCTTGGGATTCGGAAATGATATAGTGATTAAGTGGTAAATGTTTTTTGGATGAAATTCACTATTTAAAAAATATTATATGAACAAGGAGAATAGAATACTATATGATTTTATTTCATTAGTACTGGTTGAATTATATTTTGTATGAATATATTATTTTTGTTTTGAATTATGGTGATTCAAGTTATATATGAAAATAATTACTATATTTTGGAGATTATGTGACTTAGGAATATACATCTTTTTTATGAGACATTTAGAGCAATTGATTTGTTTGAGATAGATGTTAAAATATTTAAGGGAATTAAATGTTTTCCAATCTTTCATAATTTTGGGTTTAAATATTATATTGGATTAATTTAAGTGATTTAATGGACAGTTATTTGATGAATTATTTATGTTGAACTTTGGGTATTACTGTTTAGGTTTGGAGGTTGAAAATATTTTTCTGTCATTAAATTGTTTCTTATTTTTTGAGAATTTTTTTCTCATATCATAACCATTTCGTTTTTGGTTAATTTCCAAATATATAGTAAATATTTTATGCAATATGTTACTATCTAGAAGTTTATTCTAGTGCCTCAAGCATCAAAAATTCATTACAAAGACTCATCAAGTAGAGAAAAAGAATGGATTGTGGTGGAAATTGATAAAAAGGATGGAACTTTACTTTTAAATTAAGTATCTTTCCTTGTGTTATTATTCCATATAGTAATATAACTCATAAAATATATAATAAGTATTTTGAATAAAATTTTATCTATTTAATTTTATAGCTAAGGAATCGATGACCTTTAAACCCATCCCAGATTTATGGTTTTGTGATTTTGATAACTATCTATTGAATAAGTTATATACCACACACCACTATAAATTTATATATTGTTTCTCTTTCCATTTCCATTTTTTCCAATATGGAACCATATTATGTGTTGTCTCATGTGACTATCGTACTACTATTTATTTATTTTAATGTGGTTGTATCATTATCCCTTTTTCGCATGTGGAATTTGAATAATGGTATTATAAAATGTCAAACATCTATTACTGATCCTCAATTAAAAAAATTTATGTCCCACTTTCAAAACAAGGGGGATAATTCAACATAAAATGTTAGAAAAACAAAACATATTCTTGATAGTATACATTATATGACACATCAGGATTAAACAAACTACTAAATAATATTATTTAAATGTTACTGTTATAACCTATAATTTTGAATTAAATATATGTATAAGGTTAAATGAACATTGAAAATATGGTTTACACATGTATATATAATCCCTTGAATAATTAATTATAAATGAATGTAAAACCCTATTTGAAACAAAACTATTTTTTTTTCTGAAAACTATTTAAATGTACAGAAGTGTGTTTTATACAAATTAACAACTAATAATTATTGTTGAATTATATGAGCAATATATATATATATACACAATATTAAATATAATAGTTAATATTCAACTGAGGTGTTTTCTGAACTTTATATCAGAATAAATCCAATTTTAAATATAAAACAATTGTTTTTCTAAATAAACTAATTGTACCGCCTATTGATGGTGAACATGTATAAAATATAAATTTTTAACTTATATAAACATAATTTTGACAAAAGAAATTATTTTTTTGAAATAATGGAATCATAATTTACTTAGGTGGAATTAATGACATTTTTTTCATAAAATTCATTTTTTATGAATAAAAAAAATCGGATTTTTAATTGAAAAATAATTTTACATTGAAATAAAATAAAGCGTCACTATATATATATAATTATAAAGAGATCAATTTTTTCCCATTAATCTGACAATGGTAATTGAATTCAATTTCACATTGAAATTTGAAATACAAACTTTGTGAACATTTGAATGTTTTTACTTTAAAAATATTTTCTCATTCTGTCAATGATATTAATTTTTCATTGAATTATGATATTTATATGTTTTGAAGTTTTAAAAATTTATTCCATGTATTGAATCAAAATTTTCAAATTAGTTAAATAGTCTTTTTTAATTTTGGACATTATTAATTTTAACATTAGTGATTTTTTATTAACATGATTAAAGCCAAGTAAGTTAATTGTGGGTAAAAATAATATTATAAGTATTTTAAATAGACCATTAATATTGTTCTAATTTAATTAGATGATTTATTATCAAGAATAAATTTTATTTAGAGTATTTAATATCTAATTATTTAATTGGCCTAATTTAACGCTGTTATAGTGTTTTATTCCCAAAAAAGACAATTTCATCACCCTTTCATTATTTACATGTTAAATATTTATAATATTCGGATACAAAGGGACTCTATTTAAATATAAATAGTAATTTTAGATATACAATGTTTATATGTATCATGATAATCTATTTGAAATTTCTTGATAATAAATATTTAATTTAATTTATTGCATAATTATGATGCAATAATTGTTTAATTAAATAATATATCAATTGAATGTTATTAAAAATAATAAAATAAATATAATTTGAAATGATTAAAGATATACACAGTATTTTGGATTATATTGATAGGTTATTGATATTTTATAAGTATTGGTTTAAATTTATCTTTTGGTTATGATATTTTTAAAAATTCATATAATGAATAGAATCAAAATTGAAAATATTGATATTTTATAAAAAATTATTTTAATAAATGTAAAATATTTTTTAAAAATATTAAATTCAATAAAATGGTTGGTATGTGTTTCACAATTTCATCAAGGCTTCATGTATTGGAATTTTTTTATTTTAATGGAATAATATTAACCATCAACATGTAAATTACATAAAATCATAATAAGAGTTAAAAGGGTTAATTTAAGTTTAAAAGTAAAAAGTTAAGGATTAATAAAATAGTAAAAATAGATATAATTTTTATTTTTTTAATTTGTTTCTACCTAAAATCATCATATCTATTAAATTATGATGTTTGGATCCATTCACACTATAGAAATAATTTATAATAATTTACAATTTTAATGATTTCCATGAGTGCCCCTCCCCTCTCCTATAAAAGGGTACACAAACTTCTCTATTATTCAAACCTCAAAACCTATTTAGATAATCAAAAATATACTCAAATACCTTCCTATAATGTTTTCCCACTTTTAATTGACATTATATTACTCATAAAACCCTTTTTAGAGGTGTTAATGTGTTAATCAAAGGAGATTTTTTAATGAAGATGTATTGTTCTTAATTAGGTATTTCTATTTTATTTCTTATTCAACTTCCATAAAAAATTCTTTAAGATTGATGAAATAATAAATAAACTATCCAAAATATATTTATATTTTATTTTGGTAATATCATCACCTAAATCTATCCATAGTTTTATTAAACAGTAAATGATTGTTTTGTTCGTGTTTATAGTGGACTACCACCTCACGGACGGATATAATTTGTTTTCCATCAGCATCTCACATGTATGTTTATAATTATGGAACTAATTTTAATATCCAATGTTTATGAAATATTTTTCAGTTTGAAATAATATTATATCATTTATGTTATTACCATTCAACACACATAAAAATGATAATTTATTTCATGCATATGTGTGAAATATTACATCCCTGAGGAGATGTGATTCATTTTTCATTAACCCATCAAGTTGATTATATATATAAGCATTATAAAATATAAATATTATATTTATGATATTATGATAAATATTTAATGACAAAATAATAAATATCATCAATCTATAAAGATCATTGAAAAAATGGAAACGTTACTCTTGAATATACATGGTCTACCATCTCTATGAATGTAACTTTGTTATTTTTTCATAACTGACATAAATGGTTTTTTTAAAATTATAATTGGGGTATCAAAGTGGCTATTATTTAATTATTATTATTAATATTATTTTCTAATACCATTTTTACTATAGACATCACACCAATATAATTTTGGACACGTCTATCAAATATCATCAAAACATCCAATGAAAACTTAAATAATTAATAATTGTTATAAAATCATCTTAATTGATATTAAAAAAATATTAAATATTATAATGGTTCTCAAGAAATTAAAAAATTAAAATAATTCTATTATTTAGGATCATAAAGAATATGCATGATGAATTATATTTAGTTAAGGGATACTTTAACTAACAACATCATTTTAAATGTTTTAATTATTTATTCGTTTAAACAACTTTCTTTCATATCCATGTATTCGAAATGGTTTTTTTTAAAATTTATTTATATGGAAATTATAACTTTAATATTTTATGTTTCTAATTTCTCTCAAATGTTTCAATGTTTAATGAGAAACATTGAATAAAAATAAATTATTTTTAAAGGTTTTAAATGGGCTTAAAAAATGTAATGATTATTTCAATAAAATGGAGTTTTTTTAAAATACATATCATTAACATAATTTCCCACATTCTTGAAGATATAATTATTTAATTTTTCTATTATATTCATTCATTGTTCCGTCCATTTGAAGTGTTTTCTTTATTATCTATGGATTTTTTATATTTTAAAAGTGTTTGTACATAAGAATGGTATTTGGATATCTGAATGTGATTTACACATGGGTCTAAAATAGTTTTAAGGGTTTAGTTACTTATTTGGTCCTTGGAAATTATATAAAAAAGTTTCTACCCCATTATAGATCACAGGTGATCCCAATATTGCCGATTTGATGGGTTGAGTTCAATTATAGCTTATGAATGATTGGTGAGCCTAATATACCTTTTATGATGGGTGACCACGTTATACATCTCTAGTGAATTGAACACTCTAGGGAAGAAATTAGACTGTATGGTTATTCCATTTATACTGTTTAATTTAAGATTTATATTATAATGATGTCCCAAGGGACATGCAATATTTGTATATGCTTACTAGTGTGTTTTCATTAAAACATTTCTAATAGTTTTTCATGTTTTTATAGGTCAAATGAATAAATTTTTTATGTCCATTGATGATTTTTTATGCTCATCACATGATTGAAAATATTCTTCATGGGTTTTATGGAATATTTGGGAAATTGTTGAGATCAAAAAAAAATTATGACGATATATCAGCATAAGAAATAATGTTTTATTTTAAATATTTTTTTAAGAAAATTATTACTGAATATTTGATTACACTTTTAATGTATGGGTTTAATAAGTAAGAGTATTCCATCATTCCCTATAAATATAGACCTATAATATCATGGAGAAATTAATTTTTATTACCATTATTAAAATAAATAGAAAATGTTTTTTTAATTCTAGATCCTTGTAATAGTAATTTATACATCCCCTCCCTAAGTAATATTACCTAAATCTACTTATTCACCCTCATTTCTCATATTACATATCGTATTTTCTCCCCTATGTGGTTTCTTATTTGTACGTCAATTTCTCCTTGCCTATGGTGATTCCACATGGATTCATCACAATTTATGGCTAAATATCCTAGGTAATGCATCTTTCCCTCTTCCCACTCCATTTCCCCTTTGTTTCTTCTCCCCCATCACTACACCCTCTCTTTTCCAATACCTTGGGTTTTAGTCTAATGAAATTTTAAAAAATCTATTATGTATTTGGAATTGAATATATTCATTGAGCTCCATATAACCTATATTAACATTTAGAAAAATGTTCGGTTCAATTTGATGTGGCTTTTCCCAGGTCCAATATATTATTTGTATATAATTTTTGTGTTTCATCCTAAAATATAATTTTTTATTTCCAAGAATGATAGTATTTATTATTAGTATTGAATTTAATAAAAAATATTATTTCATGTCAGATTACATATAATTTTATGAGATTACCACTTCTAAATAAATTTTTATTTCTATATTTTTGTAAAATTTATACACCATGTATTTGATAAATTTCATAAGTGGAATTTTTGAATAAATTATGATATTCTAAATGTTTTTTTGTATTTAATGTGAATTAACAATATAGAAACATTGTTTTACTTGTAATTTGAATTGATAAATAATATTCATTATATTGTTAAAAGTATTCAATAAATGTATTGAATAGAAAACATGAATAAAAAGTGGTGTCACCCCGTTTGGGTCCTCTAAGGAATTATGAAGTAATGTTTTATGCTCGTAATAGTTTTTTCCAAAGAAGGGGTGATTTATAAATTGGTTTAAAATAATTTTATAAAGATATATTTTAAGAGTGAATTATAAATTCATTAAATAGTTATAAATCACCTGATAACCCTAGTTGATATTTAGAAGGACAATTTTGGAACATTTAAATGATTTTTTAAATATGAGAGAGTGTGGAAACATATTTGATCCCCTATTCTTCTTCCCCTTAAAAGGAGGCGTTTGATATAGTTGTATATTTGGAGATGTAGCTCAGTTTCTATTTATTGAGATGGATATAGTGGTGGGTGACTCATTATTATTAATTGTGATACTTTTTTAAGAAATCAATACCATTGTTGAAATTTACATTATTATAGTCATTGAATCCTCATATACTATGCTATGTGAGATTTTAAAAGATAACATCCCTTTTGAAAATAAATTATTTTGAAGTAAATGTTTCACTTCCACTGATAAGTGACATGGTATTAGAAATAATCCATTAATTTTGGGTATGAACCTTGTTAATTGAATATTTTTTCTCTGTTACCAAGTCATAGTAACTATAGTGTAGAGGACATGAAAAAAATTACATGAATGGTCGTATGATTTAGGTTGTTTATTTTTGTTATGGCTTATCCCCAGATTGATTGAATGCGTGTCACCCTAGGTTAATGTCATTAAATATATGTTATTTTTAAATGTGGTGATGTTGATAATTTTGATTAATCATTATGTTCATATTTTGTATACTATTTTTTTAATTATTTTTTAGATGATTTTAAAAGAATATTAAAAATGTGAAAAAATATTGGAATACTTGATTTATATTAAATAATTTTTATGGGGTTGGATTCATTTAATAAGAAAAGTAAATATAATTTTTATAAAAGGATGTTTACATGAAATTGATATTTTATGAAGTTATTTAAAAAAAATTAATTTTTATTTATATATAAAAATATAAAAAAGGTGTATATAAATAATCAATACATATATGGTATGTTTGGTGGTGACCTTCTGGTCATTTTTATATTAACACAAATATCATATTTTTTATTTTGTTTTTTTATAAGCCCTTTAAAACTCTTAATGATATTTTCATGATTAGTTAGTCCCTTAGGGTCATGAGGCATTTAGTAATAATTTTTTAATTTAATTGTTTTGATTCACCATAAAAATTACCTATACCATTTTATTTTAATTCCTTAATGAATTTTTTATTATATATATATGGACAATGTTGTGATGGTTGCAAAATTAAAAGAGATATTTTTTTTGAGAGAGTTGGAGTTGATATGAGGTATTCCATTTCATGAATTTTTTATACAAATTGTTTTTTAAAATATATGTTCAACATACAAATGTTTTATTCAATAGTTTTTTATAAAATACAAATTCTTCTTTAACATTGATTTAAGGGTGAAACAATTCCTAATTGGGGTTTTATATTCCCCTAAAGAAGACACCAACGCATGGTGAATAAAAATTCCCCTCACAACATATCCCATGACATCCAAGCCATCTTATCAATGGATGGATCTGGTGAATTCGTGACATGTTTATAGTCCTTTTAAAAAATAAAATATATTAAATTCATAAAATTAAATCACAAAATATTTTATATGTAATTTATTGACCATTTGGAATAGATTAAGATTTTTTTACATCATTTTTAATTTTTTTATAATTGTAACAAATTTATCATTTTTTCTCATTTATATTTATAATATAATCAATAAAATAATATAGATCTCAAATGAAACATAAAAATAACCAATTAATGTATGAAATAGTAATTTTTTCATTCAAATTTAAAAGTAAAATTTAGAATATATATTTGTAATTATTAGAATTATAATTATTATGTTTTACACATTTTAAATCTAAACATCTTTTTTATTCTCAATGTTTTAATTTTCATAATTTCAAAAAATAATTTAAAATGTTACAACTATTATTTAAATAAAAATAGAATAATAAAAAATTATTATAAAATAAAATTATAATACAAATTCATATTTGAAGAACACCAAAATCATGTTTTTGAAATTAAATATTTTATTATTCAGAAAAAAATAATAAAAAATCAAAATACATAACAAAATATAGTAAAAATTATGAAAATAAAGTTTTAAATTTTTAATTTATTGAATTTATTCTGTTTTATAGTAATTCAGAATTAAATCGTTTACATGTTTTAAAAAGAATATTTTGTTATAACACAACCCAGATTTTGTATTTTTATCAAATAATTTTATTTCTTATGTAGATCATGATGATTTTATATCATACAATAATTTTAAAGTGCGCTAATAAATTAATTTTTATATTGAAATTATTTATTATTACAAATGTTAGATATTTTGAATTTCTTTAGTTTCATTATAAGATATAATAAGTCTGTCAAAAAATAATAAAAATATATGACTTCCATTATTGAAATATACATTATGCCGCTTCTCTTATCTCACTACGTGAAATGATATTTTTGATTCTAAATGTCATTATTACATAAAATAAAAATGTAAAATAGAATTTGAGGAGAACATATAAACACCATGTAAATATTACGTGATGTATGTTCATTTGGAGAGATTTCATCGCCTCTACAACCACCATTTCAAGTCGTCAATGTAAAAAATATATGATAATTTTACGCAAATTGAATAATACACAAAATTTTAGAATTTAGGGACAAAATCTGAACCGATTTAGTCCCCACAGCCTTACTTTACAAATTATGTAGAAAATAAACATTGTGACCCTTTTGGTAATGTGAAAATTAGATATTCATTTACAAGGGACTGATGTGAAGGCTAATAAAAAACAACTTCGTCTGTATAAAAAGACATCTCTGAGGGACCTTGGATGTGAAGAAACCACTTCTAGATGATGAAGTGCTATCATGGTTCACTATATCAAAACCGTTATTCACTTATATTCTTTCTTAGGTATCCAGAATACTTGTTCCCTTTATTAAAATTATGAGATAGTAGTTTTCTTTGTGTTATGTTATGTAATTTTTCAGGTTGTTTTTTTGGGATAATTAATATTTTCTATTATAATTATGGATTATTGAAACTCTATTTATAATTTTTATTCTCTTACTTTTTAAATTACATGAATATTATATTTAAAATGGATATGTTTTATTTTATCACATCAATTAATTTAATTAGTTGGTATATAGACATTATTCAATCATGATCCATTATATATAAATATGGTTTTGGATTTCCTAGTTTTTAGACTGAACTTAGTTGATGACGATTAAATAATTTTAGTTACGAGATATGTATAGGGTGCCCATAAACTAGTTCCGTGGTTATAGAATTCAAATATTAAGAATGAAATAACTCAAAATCAACTGAATTATGAGTGCATGAACCTATAAATAATGGATAAAAGAACACTCATCTCATTATATGAAACTATATATTTGATGCATTATTTTCTTTCATCAATCAATTAATTAATTCTAATTTCAATATCATTAAAGTATTTTGGTCATATAAATCTTCAATGTCTGTTTGACACTCGTACCTTCCAATTACCATGCTTCTGTATTGAGATTTCATAAGTTTATTATATATTTATTTTTTTGTTTACCAAAAGGTATTAAATGATTCCCTATAAGATTTCAAAATCAATTACTAATTTATATGTTTTTATTGTTATATTGTGGGGTTTTGAATATATTTGTATCGGGATAATTTGAAAAATAAATTTTAGACAAATATAATTTTTTATTTTTTGGGTTTTGTATTACTATTGACATGTTTTACACATTTCATTCTTTGTCCCCTTAAAAATTATTTAATTAATTTAATTAATTAAAATTCAGATGACAAATATATATCATCCTATTTGAAGAATTATATTATTGCAAAGAAAACTTTTTTTCTTACGGGATTCATTCTAAAAATCAACCAAGTGAAATTGGTTTTTAGGATGTTGTAAAACAGATTTCATATTGATTTTATTTTTTTAATTATTTTATTTCTTTCATGATTATGTCATAAACATAGATATATAACTTACAAAAAAATGTGGAGTGTTTCTATTTAATATATGAAATTTGGGTGTTATGATTTCTCTATGATTGATGTACGTTATTCCACAATATGTTTCTAGAGTAGTTTCCAATTCTTATGAGAGATCATAAACATATAGATAATGTTATTTAACACAATATAATATATATATATATATATATTCATTGATGTTATAATTATGAATAATTAATTGATGTATTTTATTTCACATAGGTATATTTTTAACGTGAAAGATCTGTTTTGAAGAAATAATGATTTACTCATTTGATATGATATAATGAATATAATAAGTTTTCAGAAGATCATATTTTTTGTATCAATTAGTTTTAAATATGATAATAAATATATCTATTTACTACATATAAAACTAATGAATCTATATATTTTATTTTTATTTTTGTATAGGATAAATGATTTTATTTAACACATTTCATTATATTTTACTTTAGAATACATGTCCCCCATAGTTTAGGATTATATAATTTCATTGTGAGTATATATATAGTATATTAAAATAAGTGATTCATGAAATGGACTTCTCAATAATACTCAAGTATTATTATGAATTATATTCATATCTTTTTTAACATTCTATTTCAAACTGCAAGTTTTCCTAAAATCTACTTCACCAATCTAGTTATTATAAAAATTATATTCATTATATTTGTATACTACCAATATTTATATAATTATACACAATACAACTACTTTATGGTAATAAGATTTAAAATTTTACCAAATATATTTCTTTATTCACAGTAACACTCACATGGTTATTAATTAGTTAATTATCAATTTTTTAATAAATTTGTTTGATTTCTATTATTGGTTTTAAATTAACGATATCTATAAATAGTTATAAGTGTATGTGAATTCCAAATCTATATTCAAATAATGAATAAAGGGTTGAAATTATTGATATTAATGATTGAAAAAATAGTGATTTCGGGTTTCCAATAATTATTAGATATTATTAGAAATTAAAATGAGTGACAAGTGGGGTATAGGTTTTGTCTTCTTCTTTCAAGGGTTTTCTTTCTAGTTTATGCGAGGAATAAATATATAGAGATCTTTTTGATCAATCAAGTGGATGTGTTTTTTCACATATCTTGTGAAGAACCCCGATGAAAATATTAGATGAAAACGATATACATATAACATTTAGAGGATACTAGTTTTTTATTAAAAAAACAAAATATGTTTTTGTTATTTGTATCTCATCACTTTATAAATACTTTTATTTTATAATTAACTTTTATTTTACTATCTATTATGATTCATTTTTATCCATGTTCATTAATATTTGTTTATCTGGTTCATATAATATCACATCTATATAAGTAATGGTCAATTATATGTATGTTTTAGAACATTAAATTTTAAACAAAATGTATCATGGTTTTATATGTGGAAATATTTTATAAGTCTAGATCATTAATTTATAACCATTTACATAATTGTTTTTATTTCTAAAAACATGATTTCATTTCTTGAATTCTCTAATGGTCCACCTCAAATAAAATTTAAAGTATCATTTATAGGTGACTTATTCAGTAATCATGATCTGAATAAATAGGATTACCCTATCCATATACAATCAAAAAACATAAAAAAGGTTGTTTCTTGGTGTTGGTGGATTTAGGTTCCATTCAACATAGATTTAATTTTTTCTGATCCTCGCTTCTTTGGTGAATCATCATTTCAAGAGGGGATACAACCCATTTATATGAAGATATTAAGAATGGAATCTCAATCTCTTGGGGTATCTGTGCATGGAAACATATTCTGATTGGAATAGTTATTTTGATATTGTATTTTAGAATGGAGATGATCTACCGATGTCTTAGAGATCTTGAAACATTAAACACAAACCGGATATTTTCAGGTTTACAGAATGGGACTATAATTTCTATCCCTTCTGTCCAAAGATATCCAATGCTAAATTTTGGATTATAATTCATGGATTATACTGGGTTAATTCGCATCTAAAAATAATTAATGGTATTTCATTCAAAATTGAAACCTCTATTAATATATATCAATGAATGATGGATGGAGATATTATATATTATGATATAATTCTAGTGGATGTAAATTTTACTTCTGATCATCTTGACTCCATTTTTCATTTTCAAATGATCCCAAAATTGAATCCAAATTGATTTTGAACATATTCCCTTTTTTTCAAATTTTCAATAATGTTGGGAATTCTATTTAGATATTCAGAGTGATTGAGAAGAATTTTCGAGTTCCCCATAATGCTATGTACTAGAAAGAATTAAATAATATTACAATATCAAAGGGGTGGTTCTTCA
Source organism: Viscum album (assembly GCA_963277665.1). Lineage (NCBI taxonomy): Eukaryota > Viridiplantae > Streptophyta > Magnoliopsida > Santalales > Viscaceae > Viscum > Viscum album. The sequence goes on along the minus strand of OY728156.1, from coordinate 2,106,541,657 downwards.
GAAAAGCCTATAACAAAAATGTAGTGGTAGATTATCATGTTTTCCATCCTTCACTAAGGGTCAATATAAATAAGCCTTGTGATGATGTTTTATAGGATGGGGGTTTCCATCCTATAGATCACATTTCACTGATTGATCCAGTTCTCAAAGTACCTCATGGTTGGGAAAGTGAGTAAAATATCATGGTTTAAAAACATCCCAAGATATTACTAATTTGTTGTATATGATGCAACTAAGTTTATGATATCAATCGATATCTAATTCCATTTCACATGACATCACTGTCTTGGTTATTGGGTTGTAGAAGTATCATACTCTATCAGTATAAAAGGTAGATCCTACTCCACCTTTTCTATCATGGTATGCCACTCATTTGATCATTACTACCGCTAAAATCAACAGGATTATCCACATGGAACTCCTATTATGTTTACCATTATTGGTAACCATCTATAGTAGAATGCCCCTTCCAATAATCTGGACCGTGGATGTTTGAATGCAGAATCCCGTCAATGTAATATAAATATTTCCTAAATTGATTATTCCCATAGAGAGGAACATGTTTCCATTAAGGGTTATCCTCCCTTGTATAAATAATTCCACCAGTATATGAAATGTTGAGAAATATAAATTTTGAAATCTTGACCAGATGGGAGTGACCATCTAACATATGATTACAATGTTTCAATGATAGATTAAATCCCAACTATCAAATAGTAGGAAAACAAGAAGAATGAAATTGTGGACATCATTTGTTTACTCCAAAAAATAGTGACCCCCAAAAATAAAGCAGGTTGTCCCCGTAAAATCATTAACAATAATGATTGAGTTGGGAATAAGAGGTGGGTCCCCCCCAAATGTACCAAATAAGAATGATATTATGGAATTGTCCAAGTCAGGATAATGAAGCCACTATCATGTCTCTCAGGCTTAATATTCATATTCACAAATAATATTTGTTTGTGTTGGGTTATCCAAAAACAACATTCTCTCCTAGATATTCTAGCCTTGAAAATATTAGTTTTTATTTGACGGGCATGAATGAAATTGTTTTGTAGGTCACAAACTTATGGGTCAGGGAACATTCCTATTTAAGTTATTCTTTATTTGTTTTTGAAAATAGTCGACATGTTACTTTATTATTTTCTGATATAGGAATCAAACATGTTTTTAACTTCTTTTATGCTCATAACAAAAATCATGATAGTATAAGGCTTTGGTCTAGTATCAATACCTTCAAGAATACCATTAATGGTTCCTGGATCATCCTTGGTTACATCAACTCGATTCTTATTCCGAATGAAAAAATGGCCACATTGGCTAATTCTATTTCTTATAGCGAGTTTAAATGATCTATTGAAAAAAAATATATGGTTGATGTTAATCATTTTGGTGAAAAATTCTCATGGTATAGAATACATATTAGAGGAATGGTAGGAAGTATACATGATGAGTATTTTTTTAATAAACTATCCTTAAATTATTTGGAATCCATTTTTTTCTTAACCTTATCAAGGTTCATTTCAGATCATCATCCCATCATGGTTTATCTCGTTAGAAAAGGATTTAAGTCCCCATTTCCATTATGATTCAATATATCTTTGGTGACACATTTGGAATATAAAAAAGCATGCTTGTGATGTTTTGGGCATAGTGGATAATAAGAGTAATGTTTGTTCTTTCATTTTCAAATTAAATTTTCTCAATGGTAATCTCTAGATTTGAAGTAATGTTATAATCAGTTATCATGATGATGGTATTTCCAATCACAAAACTCATCTTCATTGTATTCAATAGAATTTACTTATGGAAATTTTGGTGATGTTACCTCGATGGTATCATAGTTCCCTCTAAAACTCAATAACCTTATCAACATAAATAATTCTATAAAAAAATTTATATTCAAGGACAATTGGATCAAGAATGGGGATATGAACTCATTGTTTTTAACTCCCTTCAAAGAGTTATAAAAATATCATGGCCATTATCTTTACGTAAAATGGCGATAATTTCATTGATAATAAAAATATCTCTCTCGGAACATTATCAATTTTTATGAGGATATCTTTATTGGATCGTCCACCACTTCTGCTCCTATTGAGAGTATTATTATAAAGATGTTTAATCATGAGGATAATATCAGACACATCTCTATTTTTTAGATCCAGAGATTAAGGCATCAATTTTTCATCTCAAAGCTAGTAGTTCCCCTAGTCTTGATAGCTTTAGAAACTAATTATTAAAGGCATATTGGGATATCATTCACAATTATTTCTATAATATTATCCTTTATATATTCAAAGTTGGAAAACTTCCTCATAGTTTAAAATCATAATTCCTTGATTTAATTACGTAGGTAGAAAATGATTGTGAAATTCACTTATTCTATCCTATTTCATTGATCAATACATTATTCAAAGATTTTATACAAATTCTATCATTCAGATTGGATCACATCTCAAGTAAAATTGCATCTTTTAATAAATTTCACTTCATCAATGGATGACCTATTCCATATTGTCTCATCCCTGCATCATAGTGTGTTAATATTCTCAAATTTATTATCTGATGAAGAAACACTAACCTAAAACATGATATTAAAATGATTTCTGACCCTATTTATTCGTAAATTATCATTAAAATCTATACAATTTTTTGATTTTATGATACTTTTATTGTTTCGATAAAGTATATATTCACATTTTCTCAAATATACGATCTTGTTAATGGATCTCTAGAGTGATATTACTCTTTATTTAGAGGTATCAGAAAAGGTGGTCACTGATATTCTATTAGCCTCTCTAACATTGAGGATTATCATTGATGATTATTTTCCGTAATTGCTGGTAATTGAAAGTTTAAGGACATTGGTTTTGGTCATGGTTCTTCTACTCCAACTCACCTCCACAATGCTGATGATCTCATTCTCTTCAAACATTTGAAAAATTAAAACCTAAATACATCAAGATACCTCTCTTGTATTATAAGAATAACTCAATTCAACAGGTTAGCCAGAACAAATATTTTGTTTATTTTCTATGAAACAATTCTTTTTTCAGGAAAATGGAAATTATAAGTGATTTGGGTATTTGAGAGGGAATTTTTCATTTCACAAAACTTGGTGTTCCTATATTTTTAGGCTACCCAATGTCTTCTCACTTATAAATAATTATTTGGGATATTGGATAAAAATTATCCTATTGGAAGGGAAAATATATCTCCATGGAAATATGTGTTTATTTGGATAAAGCGGTTATCATTTATAATTTTTTTTATCTTCTATGATAGATAAATGGAATTCTTATATAATAACATAGAATAATGTGGATATTATTAAAATCATTTATACTGGAGGTATCATATAAAATATATTTGTCATTGTGAATGGGAACACGTATTGAAACCCCATTGAAAAGGGGGCCTTAAAATAAATAACCTCAGATTATTTAATCAATCCTTATCTGATTATTTTTTTAGAATAATGTTAATGTAAATATTATTCTCTTTTTTATTGTGTTCTAGGTTCTTTAGACATCTCAAATATGGGTTCATTGGTCACTTGGAATCCTTGTAATGGCCTTCCCAAAAGTACACTTTTTCTCTTATTGACTATAATAAAATGTTGTCAGTTTCAAAAGACACCTCTTTAATGTTATAGAAGGCTAATGGGAGTGGTGATATGTTGTTCCAATCTCTTAACCAAGTTGATTCCAACAGTGATCTAGATATTTTAATTGTCGATCAAATCAATGACATGGATGTTGTTCCAGATCACATCTAGAAAGTTGTTCAGGATTACATCTATTCTACTCATGGATACTTCTAGATTTGGGTTCCAAATCCAACTAGAATTATCACATAAACATCATATTATTATAATTCCACATTTTCTATTATGGGAATATAATGTATTGGGATTATTAATTGTAATTACAAAACTCCCACTTGGTTTAATATAATGTTGAGGATGGGGCATTGTAAGCTGCCTACTGATAACTATCTACAAGTGTGCAGAATATCTTTATGCTCAGTCTATGTTCTCTGTCACCAACACCTATAATATTAGGATCACTTGTTCTTGAGTTGTGTTATGGCCTCTTCTATGTGTAAGGATATCTTCAATATTTTTTTATTTTTAATCCCATATAGTTTTTCTTCTATAGATTTCATTACATATTGGTTTTCTTTCTCGATTTCTCCCTTTCTTTTGATTTTTATTCATCATGAAACAACGTAATTGGTCTGTATCCTCTAGTTGTAAAGGAAAAAATTATTTCATAATAGAATTTCTTCAATCCATAGGTTTGACTTTCTATAATTATTAGTGCTATACGAAATGTAAAAATCCCTCAGAAATATTATTACCGGAACATGGTCCATGCCCTGCTTGTTCCCAAGCATATCAGCATTAAAGGAAACACGTATTATCCAATGGGAACAATGGATGTTACATGGAAACCACCAATTTATGGATAGATTAATATTAACACTGATGGATTTTAAAGAGGTAAATCAGGATCTTCAGGGGTATGGAGTTGTTTTCATGACTAGTCTTTGAGATGTGCTTGGTTGTTTACACGTATCATACGAAATTTTCTCCTCTTTGAAAGAAAATATTCCTGGGGATATCCTTGGAATGAATAATACTAAATAGTGGGGTTTGAATAAGATTGGTTTGGAATGTTATTATACAGTTTTTGTTCATGTTATTATAAATGGATCTATTAATCTCCTTTAGAGAGTCAGTAATCAACAGATCAATTGTTTTGGATTTCTCTCATATATTAATTATATCATTACACATGTCTTTAGGGAGGGGAATTTTTTGGCTGATAGTCTTACCACAATGGCGATGAAGGGATGAACCTCACCTTGTCTGATAACATTCCTTTGGATTTAATCTCTACTTTTCAAATGGAAAAATGCAATTATGCTTCTTTTAGACTAGTTTGAACTATTGCATTTTTAGTTAATAAAGGGTTCCTATTTTTGGGTAGGTGGTCATATTACCAAAAAAATCGTTTTAAAGAGGTTTTATTTTTTATAGTCTATGTTAAACCTTAGACAATTGATTATGGATGGTGAAAAATATATTTTAATAAAAATAAAATAAAATGAACATTTCATTGTTTCATAGACTGAAAATTCTAATTTTATATGACGAATACGAGTTTTTTACTTATTAAATGTATTAATATATTGAATTATTTAAATATTTCCATAGTAATATTCTTATATTAATAAATAAACTTTTGTTTTAAACTATTTTACATTTTATTAATATTAATCTATAATAATTTTTCTAATTAATAATTTACTAACTGTCAACTAGATATAAATATTGATAATATAATAATTATAGCGACCTAAACCCTTATAGCATGGATCATGTTCCTGCTTTATTTAATTGTCAAAAGAAACAAGGAATCACAACCCAAAAGACTAAAATATTTAGTAGAAATTCAAAACCAGATACATACATTAATCACATATTAGGTTTTAATACAAAAATTAATCCATTATAATTTTTTGAATATCATTATTCCATCTAGTATATTATTATACATCTTTTATAGTTCCCTTCATTGATTCTTGGGAACGGAAGAAAAATAACAGTGAGCTAAAAATGTCGAAAAGGGTTAGTGTAATAAATAATGAGTCAATAAAATACATATGAACTGTTAAATACATTAAAACTCATCCCATTTATATTAATTGATATGACATAGTAAATATGATAAGGTAAATAACTAGAAACTAATTCCATTTAATAATTAAACTGATAATGAAATGAATTAGTATATAATATAAATATAAAAATATCATGGATAATAATATATATATTATTATTTAATGAAATTAAAAATTATTGGATTTCATGTCTCAAGATCATGAAATTCTAAACTATCAAAATAAATGCTCAAGATAGTATAAATAAATAGGTATAAAGGAATAAATTTTCAATAACTATAACCCTATTGACAACAAATATTACAATATAGTTTGAAACTACTCATTAAAGACCCATCAGATTTGGAATGTTGATTTATGTTATGAGACCTATCTATTCATTGAAGTGATATTAAAATTTTAGGTCCCACCCTTCACTACATGACAAAATCATTCCTTTAATATAAAAATATTCCTTTTAATTCATTGATCCAAATGTCTTACCATTTGATATCTATATTTATAGAGGAATAAATATTATCAATACATCCCCAATAATTCAAATAACAATAAATGTAAAACAATTATATACAAATAGTATAAATTTTAATCAATAATAATATCCATGAAAAATAATATATATTTAGGTGATATTTAATGTCACAGGATCAATAGAAAATCAAAATTTCTATAGAAATATAATGAATAATAAATGAATCAAGAAAGTGTATTTTAATACATTCCTTGATCAAAATGAATGTAAACCATGCAATGGAATAATAATTACTTTTTAAATACAATATATCTATAGTGAATAATATATACGACATGTTTTGTTTTCATTAATGATTAAAATAAAATAAAAATATCTTTAAATCATCTTGGAGGAAAAATTCCTTTTTATTTTAGAAAATAGTAATTTAAAACAAAACATTAAAAAATTAATTAAAAATATTTTTTATAAGAAGAAATTTTTTTCTGTATAATGGATTCTTTAAATAATCATTTCTGAAGGAAAACATGAAATTTATTAGATCTGGAGTATGTTAAAACAATGATTACATTCACTTTTTTTTAAATCCAAATATGATTTTTTACAATGAAATGAATATTAGTTCCAAAAAAATCATAACATGTAAAAACTCATAAAATTCAATGAATATATAATTTTTAAATATTTAACTTATTTTTGAAAATATTTCAATAAAATATTGTTTTTGAAAAAAAAATGTTATACGCCGAATGAGAGAATTGATCTCAGATTTTCTAAAAACAATTTTATTAATTATTTGAAGGAAAAAATCATAGCAAAATGTTGATATTACATGAAAATACCATGAATAACATAATGGAAACAAAATTAAATTGTTTTATTCAAGAATAATAAGGTAATTCCCATTAACCGAAATTCAAGAATTAAGAATCTAAATTAAAATTAGATTCGAATATAAACTTTTAAAATAACTATAACATTGAAATGAGAATTAATAAATGAATTGATAATGTATATCAACTATAATAAAAATAATTTTTTTTAAATAAAACATAGTATAATAAAATTAATTAAAAACATAATCTTATAATATGAAATATATTGAATTTGTAATATAACATAATGAAACAAAATTGAGTTTTAATTTTTTTCCACTTGGTATGTTTTAATGAAAATAAACACCAATGATATAATTTGACATGAAACCTAAAATAGTATTTTTAATTATGTAATCATGATATTACTTATTAATGTGATATTATTTAAACCATATAGAAAATTATGGCCATAGTAATAAAATATGGATCAGTGATGTTAAATTGAGTTGAAAAATCCAACCTAATGTTGAATTATGATTGAACATTCATTAAGCTCCTATATAGTGGTTTTAAGAAAGTTAATAACTTATTCAAAAACCATATTAATATTTTTAATATAATATATGATCTTATTATAACATTTTATCACCCCTATATTAATAGTCTTTCATTGTTTTTATTATTTAAATTTTTAATTGTACTATTTTCTCAGTCATATTTCATCCTAGATGATTAGGTTTATGCAAATATTATATAGTTCTGTAATATCAATATTATTTATCCTAATATTATTACCCTATTTTTCAATAATAGATAAATTCAAAACCTATCATTAATAATGGTTATGAATAATGAAGTATGTTATAATCAGGGAGATAGTTTATTGTAAATATGCATGAGTATTGTTTTAATTTATCAATGATTGATATGAAAAGATGGTATGTTATAGTTTATATTTCTATAATTATAATAATATCATAATAATAAAAAACTTGTTTAAATATACCTACATTTATCATCTATGTAGTGTAGTGATAATAAGTGAGTCACGTCACTTCGTGAAGTTAGTGGTCTATTCGTCCACTAATGGTTTTATTATCTCTCAGTGACTGAAAAGTTAAGAAGGATATTGTAATGTAAAATTTATAATTATTTTTTTAATATCAGATATTTTTTCACCTTTAATGTACTTAGATTTTATGTTGTTAATTAGTTAAATATGAATAACATCTTTTCTTGTAGTCGTAAATCATGTGCACATGAGCAACATTGTCATTATCCCTATGGAATGTGATTTAAAAAGGTATGAGTAATATAATGAATACATATGTATTATTAGTTAATAAATATCATATATAAAAATTATATCTAACATTATAGAAAATCGTAAATGGTTTTAATGGAGATATTTATTCCATCAATTCATAAGGCATCACTCTTTCCTACACACGAACGAAAATTTTGTAACCCATTTGATAGATTTTAGAATGGTTGTAGGTCATGAAGATAACATAAAAATTAAGATTATATATAACTAATTGATAATATTATATCATAGTGGTTTAAGAAGAATTTGAGGACATGGAGAGATAAATATAACAACACCTTGAAGAACTATACAACTTCTTCAGGTATCATCCTTATGATTTCCTCAAATGCCATTCTTGGTTGTCTTTATACCAATACTAGAAATTAATTAATGTGGGAAGGGAATTTTTGATGTTATATTTCTGAGTATTGCACCATGAAAAATGGTTTTAAGGTTTGAAGAACATATCAGATGGTGTGTCCTTTTTAAATGATGTGTGTGTCACACTTTTTGTTTTTTGAAATGATTCAATTATACTATTGTTTTTACAATTAAAAAGGCACCAAAATGTGTCATTCTTGATACTATTTGAGATATGTTCGATATGTGGCCACATAATGGGTTTTGAAAGTATTGGTATGTCAATTTAACTATTATCATCTATGTTTAACCCCCAGGTAAATTAGTTTTACCACAACTAAGTTAATAAATTTTAAATATTTTCCCTATTCATTTTGGAAGAAAATTAAGTCCAAAATATTATAAATTACAAATTATTATGATAAAATAAAAGGATTTTGTTTGTATCAATTATTTTCTATGAGGATTTAAATTAAAATTTAGGATTAATCTTGTAAATGTGACGATAAAGCTAGTTTTTAAAATGAATATCTTCAAAACATTATGAAGTTGTTATATCAAAATTAAATATGAAAATGATAAAAATTACAAAAATTTTATTAATATTTATATAATTTATCTTATTTTAATTTAAAATAAATTATATATATAATGTAATATAATATATACATCAAATGTAAATGCATTTTTAACTCAAATTTTTTAATTTCCACTATTTATCAAAAAATGATATATTTTAAATAATTATAAAAAATCCACAATAAGGTAATTCTGATATACTTACATAAAAATTCAAAATTATCCCTAATTGATTTTTTATGGTTGAAAAAACTAATTTATGTTCATAAATTATGATTATACACTCTTAAAAAATAATGTTTTTCAAAAAACATATTTGTTTCTATAAATTATTTTTTTCTATTTAATATATAACTATAATTTTCATTATTTATTTATCAATAGAATAACCACCCATTTCAAATCCTAGTAGATAAATATTTTATTAAATAATAATATTTCAATAATATTTTACATTTTGTTTAATCTTTTTGTTTCATGTAACTCAACCTAAACTCATTTTCACATATAACACAAGCTAAACACAATGTTTTTTGTAATGAAATATTAAATAATTTGTTCATTTAATTAATTTCATTGAAGTGATTTATTTTATTTAAAAATAAATATATGATAATGTCTTGGGGTGTTATATTTTCTTCTATGCTTGGTGTCATCTGTCACAAACATTATTTAAACCAATGGTCTTATTTTAAAATCTCGGTTGTTACATTATAACCATATTAAATAAATTTATACCTCTATATATATATATATACATGTTCTTGGTTAAAAAATTATTAATATTTGTAATATTTATTTTTGAAAAATTCACATTCATTAATTTTTTAATAAAATATCTTCTTAGTAAGAGATATTGGCAAGTACAAAGGTAATATATAATAATATATAAATATGATTATACGTAAGATAAAATAGGTATAATGTGAATATATGGGCATCAATGAAATGAATATATAATAAAAGAGTATTATAAAGGTTATTAATAATAATTAATTAACTAATTAATTGAAATATTAGGGAATCAATACCAAAAATCTTTGATGATTTTAATGACCAACATAGTCATCATATATGAATGTAACAAGATAATTTTTTTAAAGGTTCATTTCTATATAATGTGGAATTGTTTTACTAACATTGAATATTAGTAAATATAATTTATATGCCAAATTTTATCCTTTTTCTATACTTTGTTCAATTTACAATTCATCCCTTACTCTGAGTAATGAATTTCAAATGTAAATAAAACAAAAATTCATAATTAAGGGATCGTAATATCCCTAATAGAATAAAAATTAAGTTATCCAAAATAAATGAATATTAATATGGTGATGTAATACATTATCCCCTAAAACCACATCCAACATCCAAAACAATCCATTTTATATATGGTTATCCTTTTATTTCTTAAAAAATATTTTGATCCAAATCATTAGAAAGGAGGTCAAAAAATTTGTAAAACGAACATATCTTTAAGCAGTTTCAATGTTATCATTACTATGTAATTTACTTTATCTTTGTTACTCATATCGTTATCCCAACATAATTATCTCAATATTAAAAGTAAATTAATAGTTGTTTTGTAACGTCCTAACTTAGAACACTTCAACAAAAAACACCTTTACCGGTGGTTTTGTAGCAGTGGATTAAAAAACCACCGCGAAACCTTTCCTTAAAAAGATTTTTTGGCGGTTTATTAAAAACTGCCACAAAACCTATCACAGTTTTTACATCGGCGACACTCCCCCCCCCCCCACCCGAGCCAACCCCGACCCCGCGAGCTTCTCACCCCGACGATCGTGAACCCTACCGCTGATCCCCTCTGCTGCCCTCCCTTGCCACCAGTGACCTCGCCGCCGGTCTCTGCTGACCACACTTCTCCCCCCGACACCCGTGACGCCAGCTTCTCCCTCGACCGCATTGAGTTCGTACCATAGGTATTCTCCCCTCCCCTATCGTCGGTGAGATCATCCGGTTACGGTGGATTTTGTGTGTGTAATGGTTAGAGGAATCTTATGGAGGAAAAATGCATATAGTTTTATGTACATTAATTATTTTTGAGTCATTTACATAATTTATTTTGGTTTATCATCAAATTTGGATGAATTAATTTAATGTATTGACTTCATATATTTGGTTTTTGTTTATAAATGAGCTCAGAGGTGTTCCAAGAGTGATCCATACCCCATTTGATGAAGTTACAATGAGGATACATAGTTGATGAGATGTCCATAAAGTATGGATAATTGGATTAATATGGATTAATTCTCTTAATTAATTATTCTCTCTTTATAATATATATTGTAATTTTATGAGTTTGGGGATTAAGATAGTGTTGGTTCCTAGAGATGGCTTTGATTAGGATGGAATGATATTTTTTAAGGGGATAACTCTATGGTCACGGTAGTTTATGACTAATATTACCATAGGATATGGTTATGAATTTATTTGTGTGGATTGAAATTTTTTGTTGGTGGGTAGGTGACATTAATGGGATCCATGAGTTATTTACCATATGATACATGGGGGTAGAGATTCAGGATGGGTTCATAGAATTCTCTTTAGTATGATGCATTGATTATACAACCATTGATGGCTATGTTATATATGTGAGAGGCTTAACTATAGGGAAATTAAAACCCCAATAGGGTGTCCATCAGGTATTTATGGGTCACGTTATCTATAAAGGTATTCTTTTAGGTAATTGATTCTCTCTTAAAGAAATGTCTAGGGGCGAGGCTATGGGATGCTGTGGTAATGGTCATTTATGGTATGATAATCTATGAGAACATATGAATGACCCAGTATGGAACCAAGTTAGGTTCCTTTGCTCGATGAGAAATCAATATAGACTATATGGATAATGATAGGTTCTCAAACATTTTGAGTTTGGAATGTGGCCCTTGACAGACATCTATCCCTTAGGTAGGGGTGAGGTACCTAGGGAATAGAACCATAAGTGGTGTCATTATCATCCACATTAATCAAACAACACAATATCAATATAACATCAAAATTAGATTTATCATGTCAATAACAACTTACCAATCACACTAAAACCACACTAATGATAGTAAGGGAATAACTACTTCCTCTAAATGTTTTTTCTTATTAGTAGTCTAATTCTACTAAATTTGGTGCTTAATATCCCTTATTATAAACAATATTCAATACGACATCATTGATTCTCTTAGTTAAGTCTTAGAAACCTCTTTTTATTCTAGAATAATCCCTTTTTTAATAAATTTGTAAATTCAACAAGTGACTTTACTTCAGCATGAAACTTCTAGATCGAGTTTTGAAAAAAAAGTGGTTTCTTAACACCACTTGCTGATTCATGATCATCCATGACACGTTTTGATCATATTTTATATAAAATGAGATATGAAATAATTTTTACATCACTTATTTCATTCATTTATTGGATTTAATCAGTTCTTCCATTAGTTGAATAACATGTACTTTGTTATCACATCCACCTCGTGGATCATTCCTCCCCATAAATATTGGGCCACTTCAAGGAATATAAAAAATGTTCAATGCCCACACCGATGTCTAAATCTGACTCTTAGTTCAACTCCATGGTCAGATCCTCGATCGTCCCATTTAACCATAATTCTCCACTCATGAGCACTAACACATATATGATCCAAATCACCCTAAAGTCACACCACCACTCTTTTATATGTGAATACACCAAAGAGAGTTCTGGGAATTCAATCCGCACAAGGTTTGTAGAACCTCAAAACCTATCTCCCATGTTATTTCATCATGCATTTCCATGAACACCACCACTTATCATGACTCAAGGCTACCATCCCTCATGTGGTTCTTGCCACTCCAAATTAACAATGTGTTGAGTTTTGTAAGCACCATAAGGCTTTCCCAAAATATTATTTATAATAGATTTATTCGATATTAGAGTTTTATATGAAGACTCTATATAGAACTTAGGTTGGGGTTATTCCAAATTAAAAATTTTCTTTGGTTTTAATGGTAAAGTAGATACCATGTTGTTAGCACACTGTTTCTCCTTACCAATGAAACTTCCCCTATCCCAAACACTAAAGGGTTCATATCTAACTCAGGGGCTCATCTCTATTATATTATGTTTCTGTAATCTAATATTATCGTATATATGGATCTATTTCTCAATTTAGTATTAAATATGTGTTTTAATTTATTTATTATTGTGTAGGGACATTGTGATATACATTAATAAAACATGTATCACATTACCGAGGAACACACCTCAGTATGTTAAGTGATTGAATGAGTTTTTTGATTTTTTCCAATTTCTAATTGATCCGTTGAAGGGAGAATAAAATGTCCATATCCTTAATGTAATTTTACAACATGGTTGAAGAGAGATTAAGTTTATGAACATTTAATACTGAAGCAATTCCCTAGTCAATATTTTTGTTGGATTTGGCATGGAGAATCGAATGTTACAGAAAGCTTCAACACTGATGTTAATCCACAAAATGATGTCCCAAGTTCGTCGAAAATCGAAAATGAAATGTAAAACCTCATAAATGATGCATTTGGCACTGAAAGACACCACTATCAACATCAAAACATACCATAAGAACCAGAAGAGGGTGCTACAAATTTCAACATGACAAGTGATGTATTTGAGACTGTAGCACAAGAAGATCAAGAATGTAACATATCATTGGATCCTCCACTTGATTATGTGGAGCCAAATGTAAGAGAAAACTTCACTGAGGAAAATGTGTTTCATGATTTAGATGACGATGGAAATCAAGAGTTGTATAGTGGGTGTTTGAAATATTCAAAGCATTCATTTCTGCTGAAGTTGTACCATATCAAATGTCTATGTGGAATTACAAATAAGGCAATGTCCATGATATTCGAATTGATTCGTGATGAATTTCCTGAATCAAAAATCCCAAAATCTTTTTATGATAAGAAAAAAGTTGTTCACTAACTTGGTCTGAATTATACAAAAATACATGTGTGTCCCAATGATTGTTTGCTTTATTGGGGAGAGGATTCAAGTAGACAGGATTCCAAGAAATGTTCTTTTCTTAGATGGAAGGAAAAGGGTGATGTTGGAAGTATGAATGAACATAATTTCATGGATAAGAAGGAAAGGAACACACCTGCAAATGTTTTGCATTACTTTCCTTTGAATCCTCGATTAAAAAGATTATTAATGTCATCGAAAACTTCTAAACACATGAAGTGGAATTCTGTAGATAATAACAATGATGGGATAATGAGATATCCAAGAGATTCCCAATCATGGAAGACAATTGATTAATTAAATCTATATTCCTCAGCTAATCCCCAGAATGTTCGATTGGGATTGGCTGCCGATGGATTCAACCCATTTGGGACTTTGAGTACCAGTTATAGCATTTGGCCAATTGTTTTGATCCCTTTTAATCTGCCTCTGTGGATGTGTATGAAACAAACATCTTTTATCATTTCGAGGATTATTCATAGAAAAAAAATGCCTGGAAATTATATTTATGTATACTTGTAGCCTTTGATTGACGAATTACAGGAGTTATGGAGCAACGGTGTTGAGACATTTAATGCTTCTTCTAATAAAATGTTCAAAATGCATACTGCTTTAATGTGAACCATTAGTGACTTCCCTGGGCTTTAGAATTTATCTGGTCAGAATACATACATGGGTTTGGATTGTCCTGTTTGTAACATTGATTTTGATCCCAAATGGCTACCTCACATTAGAAAATGGTGCTTCTTGTGTCATCGAAGATTTCCCGATTCATCTCATAGATTTCGGCTGAACAAATCAATATTTAAATCTTCCATTGATCGTGGACCACCTCCAAAGTTGTTAAATGGTTCTAAAATATTGAAACTTCTTGAAAATGTTGAAAAAGAATTTGGGAAGGTTCATCATTTGAATGATAGAAGAAAATGGGTCTGAAGTGTGTCGTCAAGAGAAATTGGAACACAACCATGGAAGAAAAAAAGTGTTTTCCTCAAACTTCTATATTGGGAATTTAATTTGTTGGGGAATAATCTTGATTTGATGCATATTGAGAAGAATGTATGTGACAATTTGATTTTCACCTTGGTTAATGGTCATGGAAAGTCAAAGGAACATCTCAATGCACATAAAGACTTACAAGAAATGAACATAAAACGCGATCTCTGGCCAGATGAGAATGAAAAGTATCCTCTGACAATTTTTGCAATGAAAAATAGGGATAAAGATACATTCCTTCAAATTTTAAAGAATGTTAAGGTATCTGATGGATATTCAAGTAACATATCGAGTTGTGTTGACTTGAAGAATCGTAAGTTACATGGATTGAAAAGTCACAATTTACATATTTTGTTACAACAGTTACTGCCATTGGCATTGCATACATTATTACCAGAAAAAATTAATGCTGTTTTACTCCAATTCTGCACATTTTTCAGACAACTATGTGAGAAATATCTACATCCATTTTATCTTGACAACCTCCAGGAGAGGTTTTTATTGACCCTTTGTGCAACGGAGATGATATTTCCTCTGTCATTTTTTACTATAATGATGCATTTAACTGTGCATTTGGTTGAGGAAGCTAAATTAGGAGGCCCCATTCATTATCGATGGATGTATCCAATTGATAGGTACTTTATTTATATGTTTTTCAGTTAATTAAACACTTTTTAGTACATAATTAAATGCATAATTATGTTTATTTTATTTCACAGATATCTTGGGCATTTGAAATCATACGTGAGAAATAAATCTCAACCAGAAGGCTCTATTGCTAAAGGATATTTGGCTAAGGAGTGTCTTACATTTTGTTCTCGATACTTGGATGATATTGAGACAAGATTTAATCGAGTTGGACTTGTTGACAACACATTGACTCAATATCAAATACATCAAAAATCCAAAATATTTCCTGTTATTGGCCGATCAGTTGGGAGGACCACAAATGTGACACTAACTGAATTATAATTATTATAGGCACATAGATATGTGATGATTAATATTGAAATTAAAGATCCATTTATTGAAGAGTTGATGATACAAACAGAGAGATGAATGGGAGTCCGGACACGAAATGAGAAACATATAATGAAAGCTGTTAATAAATATCTTGTAGAATAGTTTTCACGACGTGTAAGTTCATAAATATTGCAATAAGTACGAATATTAGTTTGACACATACATTTTGTAAATCTAATGAAGTAAATTTCTTTTTTTAGATCATGAATATTGATACTCGAGCCGAGGTGTTAGAATATTTGATGTTTCTTGCGAGAGGTGCTCTAAAACATGTTAAAAAGTTCGACGCTTATAATTTGAATGGCTTTAGATTTCGTACAGTCGACCGAGAAGTGGGTTTGAAAACACAGAATAGTGGTATATTTACATTTACTGAAGTGGAATACTATGGAAAGCTACATTATATTATTGAATTAAACAACCACGGACGTTTTTCTATTGTTTTATTCAAATGAAATTGGTTCGATATTATCAGAGGTGTTAGAAGAGGTTCCATGCAATTTACTTATGTGAACTTCTCTCGCTTGATGGATGTTGGTGATCATGAACTGCATGATCCATATATCTTAGCATCGCAAGAAAAAATGGTATATTATGTGAATGAAGTTTTTGATGAAGGGTGGAGTTTATTTGCTCACGTAATACAAAGATATTTGTATGGTATGGGTTATGAAGTGGATAATTTGACCACTGAAATTAAATTTAATCAACCATAGGAAGTAGAATTATTTGTCCATCATGATATTGAAAATATTAGTCTAGCAATGATGAATGAATTGGATGACTAAATGGAGTAGGAAACTGACATGATTGAAGGTAAAATGATTATATATACGAATATTTATTTATTCATCAAACACTTGTTTCATTTCTACAGTCATTCATTATCATTGTTATATATATTTGGTCTGTTAGTACAGGGAATCTATTATAATTTTTTATTTTTTTCTGCATAATATTTTTGAAATATATATTTTGAAATTAATTTTATTTGATTAATTGACAGGAATGACAAAGAGGAATATGTATAATATTTCATCTAATTCAGTTACAGATGACAATCCATCTGTCTCCCTCCCCATGACATCTGAGACACCAGCTGCCTACACACCTACACCATCTCCCCCTGCACCATCTCTCACACCATCTTTGGATGTCCCATTAGAGGGTGAGTCATTGACTCCCCCTTCAAGAGCCTGAGCTGTGGGGCAGCGACATGCCCCTTCCAGTTCTTCATGAGCATACTAGACTGTCACTGTCATAGGTACATATTTTAATTAAATAAATTTATTTCATTTTTTTATTCTAATTTTTTTCGCATTGAAGATGACAAAAAATGAAACCGTGGAGAAAAACATAAAAAGTGCATATGTTTGTAATATTACTGGTGAAAAGATAGTCATGCCATTTGATTCTTATGGGGTCCCGATGGATGACGCTGCGGGGTTACTTGGCCAGATTCTAGGCCATCTGGAAGCGGAGCCCATTTCCCTACCTATTTCATATGATGATTGGAAACATATGCCTCCAAGATGGAAGAATAATGTTTTTTATTCTCAAATAAAGGTAAATTTATTACATTATGTTTTAATTGAATGTCATTTTACTAATATTTTCAAAATAAATTTCTGTATACAGATGTTGTTCCACTTTACAGTTTTTGGTGTGATAGCATGGAAGTGGACGTTGAAAAATATAGGTAAGAAATGGAATGATTTAAAATGGAGATTGTGGTGTGATGTCAACGATACCTCGTTGACTGTGCAACAAATGTATGAGAAGCTACCTAGTGGGGTACCGAATGAATAGTGAAATGTTTTTGTTGACAGACATCGTGATGAGAAGCAGATGGTATTCAAATATATATTATTATATTATCCTAATTTTACTTTTATACATTTATATGAAGAAGACATGACATTGAATACATTACTATTTAATTTCATTTTATTTATTTCATTATCTCTCAAGAAATAATGCATCAAACCTGGCTAAGCAAGTCATCCCCCACACTACGGACTCAAAAAACTTTTCTAGAAGCAGAACGAAATTGGTAATATTTTAATTAGTTCAAATATTTATAATATTGTATTATTTGTTTAATACAGTTAATTGTTGATTTATCTTTACTTAATCCAGTCACATAGTTTAGGGCACGAAGCATCCCGAACTGAACTGTGGTTGGATGTTCACAAGAAATCAGATGGAAGTTTTGTTAATGAGCATGGTAAAGAAGTTGGGGTATGAAGTCAATTTTTTATTATAATAACTTATTATTAGTTTTTTACTGTGTTAAAAAAATGATATTTGATTTATAGGTAATAATTAATGAACTATGGGATGCCAATCCTACGTAGTCCTACTTAGTCTCCCAGGATGACCCAGATGCTAAAGTCTTTGGGAAGGAGCATCCTGGTAGAGTGCGCGGGATGGGTTTGGGACCCATACCATCTTAGGTCTTTGATAGTCCACCAGGGATTCTAGCCACATCTACTCCTGGTTATTGTCAGCCCGTTCCTGATGATTCTCAGAGGGAGATTTCTTCTCTATGAGCCGCAGTTCAAGACCAGGGGGCTCAGATATCCTCTATGTAGAAAGCATTGACTGATTTATATCAGCAGATGAGCAGATATTCCCCTAGTGGTAGTCCACCGAGTGTTGGTGAGCAGGTAAATCACATAAAATCAAGATCATTTAGTTTGATAACTTTCATTGGTTTTAATTTTTAATATAAATATGCAACCGTATTTAATTTTCAATATAATGTTATTACAGGTGATAACAGAAAGTGGTGATGAAGGTGGCGATGGTGGCGATGCATCATTGGACCATGAGTAGTTTTATTGTTCATGTGTTGAACAAATATGGGAACAATTTGTTTGTATATGTAACATTTGTGGCACATAGTTTCCACCAAACATTTTTATGTCCTAAAATTTCCCTAATTTCTCATGATTTCTTTTATGCGTTTTATTGATTTCTGATATTTCTTTTTATGTATTTATTTCTTGAGTGTGGTATACATCATTCCATTTTTTCCGGTGTTTGAATTGGTAGTCGATATTTTGGGTGACTAGGATTTAAACACATTGTTGATGTGTTGAAAAAATTGGGTCATTTCAGATGTTATACTGTTTTAAATTTGAACTATGTAATATTATTTTATGTTTAGATGGTTTTACTATTTTTTAGTGGTGAGGGGGTAGTGGATTTATCCACACCTATTTCATACTCAATAGAATCATGTTTCCCAACATCAATTGGGATAACATTGAAGAAATAAACTAATGTGTTACCACAAATTGGAAACACAACTTTACATTGTAAGAGGGATATCATTAATTTGGGTGTGATCCCATAGGATGAATGATACTGAAGATGAACATGTGGGAAAAATTATAAAAAATTCCCCCACACATGTGGGTTATGTTTTCCATTGTAATTTTATAGTCACAAACGCCACTTAGGCTAGATTATGATTCTTTTAGATATTAGATCATTGTAACAATCCCTAGTATATTATCTAGATATTATAATGGGCCTCAAGGGTGTTTAAAATAGTAGGGGTATAAATATAATCTTGAGTGTTAATGGTTTTATATCCCCAGTGGGATCAAATTTTAGATTCTTGAGTATAGAAAATAGGTGAAAACACCCTATATATCTTCTTGAGTACTCAAGGTCACATGTTAATAAAAATGGCAATAGTGAACATGATACTCATAATGAAGTTCTAAGGTGATTTCTACATTATGGTGGACATATTTATCCAAATCAATATGATAAGAGAAGAACGTGTTGTCATGATCTATTGAAAGGATAGAAAAAGTTTGGATGTGAAATTATGGACCAATGGTTTTTCCATAGATTTTTTTTAGTTGGAAAACATGTGGGGAATTATTCCCTATTTATTACCATGATTGTCATATAATGTCAGGATAGATCCATTTAGATGTTATTCCTAAAATAAGGTGCGAAGCATCATGCACTCATTATAAATGTGTAGGAGACAATGTATGTCATGGTATGGGGAACATATATTCATAGAAATTGAGTCCTATGTATGACAAAACAATTGTTTTCATGCCTCACCATTGTGTTCCTTATGGGTATTATCATCTTGTTTTTGGTCTTGAACATAATTGTTGCATTGGGCGATTCAATTTTAATTAAAGGATGTGATGAAGGTATTGAAAAGAAGACAAACTGAAGAAACCCATCAATACATCATAAAATTTAAGAGTTCATAGTTTATCACTCCAATTCCATGTTAATGGATTCACATTAGTTTATCTATTTTTTGATGAGAACATCCAATGAGATTCCATGTATATAAATATTTTGTATGGATGTCCTTTTAGAACTAAATTATAATGCAAGGTATTCACTAGTGATTTATATACTATAGATTCTTCAAAATAGGTATTGGTAAAAGGTGTGAGATTTTGGGATCATCAAATATTCTTTGGGTGGAATCATTTGAATTATAGGATTCCCTTGGAGATTTATGATTTTTTAACGAATAATATCAAAATACTAGTGTTTAACGAGTTACCCCTATTCCTATGATCTCTCTGAATCTGTGTAGATATGAAAATATATGATTTTTATGTTAATAATACATATAATACATGTTTATGACTCATTAGTTTAATCCCACATAGTCAGGAAATTATTCATTTTTATCCACACAAAGAGGTTTTAGGTGTTCACATTGTTTGGATTAGGCCCATGCGATGAGCATCATATGAATCTCTGTAAATAGAATCATAACACACATAATTTATTAATGATTATTTGGATACATCATACCATTTATGTTCAATTTAAATAGCAATATTTAAAGAATATTAACTTTTTGTGAAGGGGAAAACATTGTGAAATGTACCTAGAAATAGGCAGTGTTTGAATTTATCATGAGTTTCCATTTCAGTTTCATCATTGTCATAAATGACTAATTTGGAGAATGTATGGATGTGGATTACACCTATTAGAGGGCCCATATATTGTTTTCAATATCATATATGTTGGTATGATGATAATGGATGAATGCTTAAGAGGCTGGGGCATAAAACTTGAAGGTGGATATGATATTGTGATACTAGGTGGGGTATCTAAAATAAAGGACTATATAAAGAATCTAATAATAGTGTTTTTAACTATGGTATTTTGTAAAAGTGATTCAAATTATTTTTATCACATAAGAATAATATCATGTTTCTTGATGTTGGGATTGAACCTCAGAGGGGAATATATTGTATCCTAGTTAGGAGGAATAAAATACAATATAATTGAAGGAATTCATTTTATGTTAATGGGACATGATTCATTGTAGAATAAAATTGTGTTGAAATTACTTGTGTAATGAATTTTAGAGTCATCCTACAAGGTTTAGAAGGTGGTCACTATAATGTATCTCAATAATTATTTTAAATTATGATCAAATAGATCATAATGTTTTTGTGTATCATGATTTTTTTAAGAAATAAGTTAATAGAAGAATAGTTGAGTTACATAAATGTGCACAATAAATTATTGAGTGAGACTTACACATGAGCTTCTCTAAGACACCTGTTATAGTAGATGTGTGTGGTGATGGTATATTTGGGGTATTAATCCAAGTAGGGGGCCCACACATGGTAAGTCTAATTTTTTAAAGCTCACTTCCTATATGGGAACCCTGACACACATGTAGATCTAATGTTTCATTTTCAAGTGATATATATTATGGGGGATCAAGAAGTATCAGCTAGATGTATGTTTGGAGAGCAGTCAAATAATGGACCTATGTTTTATATTTTATTCTATCATATATTTTTTTTAATTTATTCTATACTGATTTCCTAAGATGATGTCTCTTGTTTTATGTTTGTATGTACAATATGTTTCATTCTTATATAGAATGTCAATGTTTACTTATTTTTTTCAATTTATTCTATACCGATTTACTAGGTTGATGTTTCTTGTTTTCTGTTGGTATGTACAAGGTGGTGTTTCTAGTTTTATTTGTATTTCAGGGGAGTGGTACAGTGGAAGCAGAATATTGTTTTTCAGGTCTAAATTTTTCTGTGGTTTAAACAGCCGCTAAACGGTAAAAATTGTCACGAAATGTCAAAAAATATTACCTTTTGCAGTAGTTTAAACTTCTTCTAAATGGTGAAAACCGCCGCGAAACATAAAAAAAATTACGTTTCGCGGCGGTTAAAACCGTCCCTACATAGTCGCATCATAGGTTCTCATTCCGCAATGGTTCTAGTGACTTTAGCGGTGGTTTTACGGCATCTGGATCTGAGTTTATTCGCGGCGGTTATAACCGCCGTGAAATGAGGCAGCTACGACCCTTTCCTGAAACTATCGTGAAAAGGAAATAACCATCTCTCATTGATTGGTGACACTATATTAGGGGGTTGTTTTTAGAACCGCTGCCAACCAATTTAGCAGTGGTTTAAACCGCTGCTAAACGAAAAAAAAACCACCACTAAACGGAGATTCTCTTGTAGTGGAAGCCTCTAAATCTGGATTCCAATTATGTTCTCCATAAGGCATCAAATGTGCCTCCCTATATGCCAGAGGTTTGTGACAGGAAGGGAGGGCCTAGTGTGTGATATTGGAGAGGCTATCACCTCATACCAGAGTAAGAAAACAGCGAAAATAACTAATTATCATAAAAATACGAATGTAAAAAGAGTTCATAAGAAATAAACAACTGAAATAGAATAAGACGTAATTGTAAAATTCTATAAAATCCAGAGCAACTATGCAAGAAAATAGAAAACTGGTCACCAACTCCACTGACCATAAAAATTCAAGTTCAAAAGAAACTGAATGTTAAAGTACAATTCTCTACTATGGACTCCGAGCCAACCCACATTCCTGATCCCCACATGCTGTTGAACTGCACCATCTAAGTTAGTAGAACCACACGATTAGCTCTACTCGATCAAGCAACACGAGGCCTCAACCCTATTAACAATGCAACTCATGATCATCCTAAAAAATCATACATAATGTATACATGTACACTATGGTGTATGTGAATGGATGAGAAATTATCTCATTAGGGAACCCCAAAAAACAACATGTACTGTTTTCTAAAAGTGTATGCAATTGTAACGTGCTCAGCCTAACTGATACACAACAAAAAAACAAAACCAAACTAGAAACCACAATCAAACTCAGGGTCTGTAATCCCTATCAACTGGGAAAATTCCACCATGGATGTAGAAATATATATATGTATACATGTATAGTACCATACCTATAAACATATACATAAATAAGAATATTGATGAGTATGTGAATCAGACTACAAGAAACCACATCAACGGTCAATCCTTGGGTGCATAAGCCCGATCGTCTTGACAACCTGTGAAAGGGAATTGAACTGGACATCATGCCACTCAATATGTGTATCATTAAGTTGATCACTAGGTCATTAATCCCATCAAAATGTTCCTTCTTCAGCCAATGCAATAATTATATCTCTGATCAATCTATGTCACCACAGGGGGGATGCTCGCCCTACAACTTGGTTAACCTATACTCACCTTCAATCACTAAATAGGATTCCATATACCAATAGTCAATCCTATAATGAAGGATACCCTAAATTGATAGTCAATCATATAAAAGGTCACTGGTCAGTAACCAGGAGCATAATCCTATTAATCCAATCGAGACTTGAAAAACCTCTTCCTCCGATATATAAGTATATCAGGGATGAGCTCTGTATATAATCATTTCATCATGTTTCCAGACCATGACTAGTGTATCATCATTTCTATATTTATAAGGGACAATCCTAGTTTATCATCATTTTATCATTTAAATATTTATAAAATTTTCTAATAGGGAATGCCCTGGGAATCCCTGACTGGATCTGAGGTTCTCTCAACATTTTTCAGAAAAATAATCCTTTATGAGCTAGACCACCCTATTATGGCTCACTCATAGCCTTTACATAAATAACCTCTTGAGTCTATCCTACGTATTCCTAAATAGAACCACGGTTTTCTTAGAATATATAAATAATATTCAGGGTGATCGACCACCAAAATTGTGGCTCTCTCACGGCCTTAATGTAATTAACCTATTAAGTCAGTCCATTGCCTTTTAACAGACACAATGATTCACCCAATGTTAACAAGATGTAATTAGTCACATGAGCCAGTCCAAGTATTTTAACTAAGACTGAGGCATGCCCAGTGCTAATTACCTCTTATAAATCATTTCACCTTACAATGTAATGACAAAACCTATTTATTAAACCTTTATATAGTTTATCATAATCAACTCATGTGGGAAAAATATTTACATAAATAAAATCAACATGTAACGATAAACATGAAATTCCCAGTTAATAACTAGGGGTATATTAAATATCAGAAATAACAGGGCTCAGAAGATAGATCCTAAAAGAAAACATCCTGGAATCCCAACAAACAAGAAATATGCCTCGAGTTAGGCTCAACAGCCACTAACCAGGAAGCACCTCTTGTAACCACCCCTCTATCAGAAAAACTAATTCCGATATAAAAAAATGAGTGAGGGTGGTCTGAACAACCAAATCAACACTAAATACATAGCCCCAATGAGATTAAAAGTTTGGCATGGGTTCTAGGTAAATCATGAAACCCATCCCCACCCAAACCTGACGTAAAAAACTCATGGTTGGTCAAACCACAGGCACCCACTAGGTCCCTAAAGTCAAACATAGAGGAGCCATCATACTTGGGATGCTCCTATTAATAATGAGAAAATGTATCCTACACGAGATATTTAGTGAAGTTTAATGGAAGAATACAACATAGGATCCTCAAACGAAGAAGAAAAGAGGCAACCTATAACATTGATCCTCTCAATGAAAAATAGTAGAGAGATCATACAATGGACTCCCTAGGTCAGCACATAAGAAAAGGCATCCCTCAAGGGATCATTGGAAACATCCAGACTCACGGCCTCATAGTCTATACATTTGCATCTCAGAAGGTAAAATTATTCAAAATCATAGGTCATGAGAGATATCTCACATCCCATCTTAGATCAAAGGCCTTAAATAAGTTGGTCTGAACACTGAACCTATCATCTATGCCAACTTTCATTCTCAGGTGACTACTAAACTTGATAACTGGAGGAAGAACCTCTATATATAGATATAAAACCCCCAAAAACCATTTATATGTCCATTAATGCAAGTGGATTACACTATTGTGATCTATGTGAAAAAATGATCAGAATATACTACCCCACACATCAAATTCAGAATTTCTAGGAACAAGATACCCCAAAACTACTAATATAGAGAAGTACATTTCCAAAAAACATGGGGTCTATCTATATAGTAGTACACAAAGTTTAATATTCAAAAAAAATCACCCCATGTGTATTTTCACTAGGGAACATCCCATGTTCCACTACACGGCATGTACTCCTTAAACACCACTATTCTGTGTCATTTTTGCACACGGCCGGACACATGGCAACCACTAAATAGAGTGTACTTAAATTAAATGGAATTTACTAAATAAAACCATTCCTTCCCTACGTAGATACAACAGACTGTGTTTTCCCCTGTAACATACTTTGTGTAACCTGGGTTTCCCGAAGCGAAATCCCTCAAAACATCAGGAACACCCGTTTTCACCGCTAAAACAAAAGATAAAGCCTTAAAAGGCCAAAATCAAGTAATATATGGATTTAAAAATATAAATAAATAATTTTAAAGGTGATCTATGTAGAAAACATAAAAATCTATACCTCTGGGAAAAAACTATTGAAGCTTCACTTGATTTTACGATCCACATATGTCGCATGCCTACTTAGTGCATCGAGAGCTTTGAATCGGTACCCCTCTCGACTCCCATATCTCTATCTTTCTCAATATCAATTTCTAAACAATGTAAATATACAAGGATGAGGAATAGGATTTGTGTAGAAGGAGAAGGAGGAAATAAGATAAGGAAAAGAAATGAAGAAAAGAAAGAAAAAAGGGGCTCATGCCTGCCCCGACGCCCGACTCATGTTTATGTCATGCTTAGGATAAACTCCCCATTTAAGTTTCAATTTTGTCGATGAAATATAAATATGAGGCTCCGTTAAAGAGATATCACTGAATGAACCTACATGAATAATTTACTATTTAATTTAAAAATATTAAATATTAATCATTCTTCTAAAATCTAAATATCTCAGATTTCAACCAAAATATTATCCTTCGGTAAACACCCTATTTAAGGACCAAGAGAGTGTTCAAAAAAATTATCTGAGATCAACTAGTAGGGGGTAAGATTATTTTACCCCTCACCAATATCAAATAGAAAAAACTCAAATTTCTTCTCAAAACTGCAGTCTGAAAAAACACGGGTTCTTACAAACTCCCCACCATAAACCTAATCTTTTTAGAGAAGGTTGATGAAAGGATGAGAAACCATGCTCCCAAACCAAATATTTTTTAAACCAAGCTATTCGGACAATCCCAGGACCAATCATATAGCGTTAACAACCACCTTCTACACTGAAGATATTTGACTACAACTGTTCAGTTACTCCACAACATAAGAATACCATAATCGTCTTCTTAAAAAAATCAGAGCTCAAATGATCACGAAAACACCAAAGTTTAACCAAATTGTTGAAACCACCCTAAAATGGCCAACAGTTCACTCCCCAGCATATGGATTTCCTTGCACCGCTCCTAGAGTGCAACCACACCAGGTTCCATCCTCAACAAGGATGAACATTATGATAGAAAAAATTCATTTATGTAGGGTTGAATATCGCTTAGCATACTCAAGTGAAATCAAGATAGATCATGATCTTATCTAATAAGAGAAAACTTTGAATTCACTGAAGGCATGACCATCTCCCTTCGAGAAATGCTCACCGTCTTGTCAGAAGCTGACCATGACTCAGCCATAGGTAAACTATCTCACAATACCCGATTTATTCAAAAATGTCTCCTCTACCAAGAGGGGACATTTCAACAAAAATTTTGGGATCCAAAACCATGATAGTTCTTAATACATCGGTCCTTGGCTTGTACCTAGCCACATACCGATTTAGATTAAAATGATTTCATGCACATCCAGTGTGTATCTAAAACACTTGACACATGCACAGAATATCGTTCCAGTCACGAGCATCTATCGACGTACTGACTACATTAACAATAACAGATACATAGTTTGACCAGGCCAGGCACTCGAAAGGTCATACCCATCCAAGACAGTCTTGAAAAAAAACACCCAAGGTGGCTCGATCAAATGCTGAAGGCATCAACACGCCTTTAAGAAAAACTCAAGAACCTACTCTGCCTTGATCATGGATCAAGTGTGAAAACATCTCACTACTTAAAGGCATTAGAAAACCCATGCCATACTCTCTCACATAGGTTTCCCTGAAACAAAATATACGTCAATATACAAGGGTCTGAGTCTAATCAAAATTCTCTAAGAGTTCCACCAATTCCAACAAAAAAATCCTAACAACTGCGTCACAGTGTAAAACCACTAAACCCAAATGACAAAAAACCTCTAAAAAGAAGGTATTATCAGAATGACCAATGAGCGTAAAAAATGAAACACATGGAAAAAGAGGTCCCTAATACTCTCCGAGCATCCTTAGAAGGAACTACTCCTTGGAGGTCAAAACCAATACAAAAGTGAAACTGAAATGACACTGACTGGGTAACGATAAATGGAAATACCCTAATAAGGTCCAGTTCACAAGAAACAACATGGTATCTATCATCATCGTACTCAGTGATCTGACTATATAACCATATTCCCAAGAAACCACACCCAAAAAGGGGTTTAAAAAAGGAATCATGTGCCATATTGACCTACAAGTGTCACTACAACACCTGTGCATGAGAACTAAGTCATCGTCCTAAAAAAATGCCTCAAAGTAGATCAGCATAACTTACAATTAGATTAAATGTATGTGTAAATGGACCCGATGGTCTCTGTAGTCAGTAAAAAAACACACTAGCAGTATTATATGCTATGAATCCTATGTGCCTAGTATGATGCATGAGACACCTCTTTCCTTTCCCAGATAAGAGTCAAAAACCATTTCTGGAAGCTTACCAATTGCCAAGAGTCTGAGATCCAATGTATATCCAAACACCGACAAAACATGTGCGTCACTCAAGGAGATAATTATGTATAATTGTAACATCGCAAAATCAGAACAATAATCCCAAACTATGGTAACTAGGACTTTATACCGGAACAAGTGTTCTCAACGCACCAGTCTGGTGTCCATCACATGTTCCCACACATCCCTAATCCTCTTATATACAATATCCCAAATAGTAAGACCAGGAAAAGAAACATCTCTGATACCACTTTGTAACGTCGTATCCTAGAAGCCACTAAATTAGTGTTTTGGCTGGTTCATGACAAGGCCTCAAGCGCACCTCCCCGTATGCCAGAGGCTGCCGACTAGAAGTGCTGACCTAATGTGTGATTGTTGGGAGACTATTCTTTAATACGAGAGTAAGAAAGTAGTAGAAATAACTAAGTATTGTACAAAATGGAAATTAAAAAGAGTATATATGTAATAAACAACTCAAATAGATTAATTTTTAATAGAAAAATTCTGTAAAATCCCGAACAACTATGCAATACAATACTAAAAAAGTCACCCAATGTTATGACCATATAGATACATGTACAAAAGAGACTGAAAGTAAATTTTTGTGTATTTATTACTAACTCTGAGCCAACCCACATAACAGATCACAAGATATTTTGAAACTACAAGAGCTCAATCAGTGGAACCACTTGATCTGCTCTAATCGAACATGAAACCCTGGGTCTCAGCCCTATCTACCAGTAAACTCATGCTCAAACGAGAAATAAGATATATGGTCTACATGTAAACTATGTTACACGTGCAATGGTGAGAAATAATCTCAACATGGTACCCCAAAAAGAAAAATGTAACCGTGTGACTAAAAGTGTATGCAACAACAACATGCTTAGCTTAGCTGAAGCAAAAACAAAATATTGTTAACCAAACTTGAAACCACAGTCAAACTCATGGTCCTAATCCCTGTCAACTGGGAAGGTTACACTATGGATATCCATATCTATATATGTACACATGTATTCTCATATAGCTATATGCATACATAAATTTGAATATTCATGAGTATGTGAATAAAACAAAAAGAAAACACATCGTTAGTGGATCGTTGGGTCCATAATCCCAATCCTGGAGACATCCTGGGCAAGGAAATTGAGATGGATTTCATGACTCTCAAGATTTCTATCATTAAATCAATCTCTAGGTCTGAAATCCCCTCGACATGTACCCACTTCGGCCAATGCCAGAATTATATCTCTGAGAAAGCTATGTCACCATTGGGGTAATGCTCATCCTACACCTGGGTTCACTCGTACTCACCTTCAATCACTAAATAGTATATCGTATACCAGTAGTCAATCATGTATGTAAATATATTGTATACCGATGGTCAATCCTGTAAAAGGCCACAGGTCAGAATCATGGAGCATAAGCCCATGAATCCAAGTGAGACTCATAAATCCTCACTTGTAAGCATATAAATCAATCATGTGTGAGCCTGGTATATAAGAATTTTAGGATGTTTTAGGGCCATGTCAGTGTATCATCATTTTAGCATTTATCAGGGCAATGTCCGTCATATAATCATTTCATAATTTAAACATTAATAACTTTGTCCAATAGATCATGACCAAGGAATCCTACAATGGATCCATGTATTGATTGGAATTTTCTAAAAAAAATATTCCTAAATGAGCCCGACCAACCTATATTGGATCACTCATGGACATGACATAATTAACATCTTGATCCCATCCTAGGTATCACTCAATGG
This sequence comes from Viscum album, assembly GCA_963277665.1. NCBI lineage: Eukaryota > Viridiplantae > Streptophyta > Magnoliopsida > Santalales > Viscaceae > Viscum > Viscum album. The sequence continues at coordinate 2,106,511,552 of OY728156.1, read as the reverse complement.
ATCCAAGGTTTGCTCAACATTTATAAATAAAACTTAGTGACCCTATCCACCAAAACTATGGCTCTCTCATGACCATTAATTAATTAACCTCTTGAGTTTGTCAATTGTTTTATAAATGAGACAATGTTTCACCCTAGGTAAACATGATGTCATTATTCAAATGAGCATGACCTTGTCTTTTAATCGAGACTGAGGATCGCCCATTGAAAATTACATCTTTTAAATAATTTCACATTCCATTTGAATAAAACACATTTGAATTAAACTATCACATGGTTTATCATAATCAAATCATGTGGGAAAATCAATTAATTAACATAAACATAAAGTAATTCTCATAAACCAATTCCCATGTAATACCTCTGGGTTTAGTAAATATCATAAAAAAACATGGCTCAGAAGTGGGATCCTATTGGAGTACATCCAAGAATCCCACCAAACAAGAAATATTCCTCATGTCAGGATCAACAACCACCAACCAGGAAGCACCTCTGGTAACCATTGCTGCATCTGCAAAACCAAGTCCGATATAAAAAAAGGAGTGAGGGTGGCCCGGACACCCAACCCAAATCTAGATCCATAGCCCCATGGTATTAAAAGTTTGTAATGGAATATAGTTGACACCTGAACATCATCTCTATCCAAGACCATTATAACAACTCATAATCGGTCAAACCACAAGCAACCAATGGGTCCCTTAAGTCAAACACTGAGGTGGCATCCTATTCGGGATCCTCCCGGTAAACACGAGGGAAGGCATCCTACATAGGATCCTTATTGAAGAGTAAGGGGTGTATCGTACATGAGATACTCAAAATAAGAACTAAATAGGTATCCTATAATATGGATCCTCTCAAAGAAAAATAGGAGTGAGATTCTATAAGGGACTCCCTAGGTTAGCACATAAGTAAAGTAATCCCTCACGGGATACATGGATACATCTGGTCTCACGGCCTCATAGGATAGAAGGGAACATCTCACAGGAGAAATATTTTCAAAAGCATACATCACAAGAGATATCTCACAGATCATCTCTGATCAGAGGTTTCAACTAAGTTGGTCCAAACACCCATCCTAACATCCACTCCAAGTCTCACTCTCAGGTGACAACTAAACTAGATAACTAGATGAAGAACCAATACATTTAGATATAAAACCATAAAATACCATTTATAGGTCCTCTAAATTTCATGATGATTCCACCAATTCGACCTATGTGGTAAAATTCTCAAAATGGACTACTCACATGCCCAATTTAGACTTTTAGGGCACCAGATTCCCCAAAAATACTAGGCTGGAGAAGTACATGGCTAGAATACATGGGGCCTGCTTTATAGTAGTACACGGTGTGTAATTTTCATTACATGGAGTGTAATATACAAAAAACATCACCCCTTGTGCATTTTCACTCGGACACATGCCCATGTGCCACTATACAGCGTGTACTCCTTTTAAAGCACAATTTAGTGTCCTTTTGCGCATGGTTGGACACACGAACAACCACTACACGGAGTATACTCAAAGTATATGGCGTGAACCTAATAAACATTATTCTTCTTCATGGGGAAGAACACGTAATGTGTTCCCCTAGAACACACACCGTGTAACCTGGGTTTCCCGATGGAAAATCCTTCAAACCACTCGAAACTCCCATTTACGCCCATGAAACACCATACCAGAACTTAAGAGGACACAAGAAAGTAATATAAGGATTTTAAAACACAAAAAAAGGTTAAATGGTATCTATGGTGAAAACATAAATGTACCTACCTTCGGGCCAAAATCGATGAAACTTTGCTTGATTTTAAGGTCCACAGATATGGCATGCCGACTTAGCACATCAAGAGCTTTGAATTTGTACCCATATTGCTTCAAATCTTTCTCTATTTATCAATATCCATTATTCCCCAAAAGACACGTCCATGTAGGAGGTGTAGTAGACATGCGTAAGGAGGTTGAGGAAAGAAGATAAGGAAAATGAAAGAATACAAAAAAAAGAAAAAGGGACCTATGCCGGCTCCCGCGCCTACCTCATGTTTATGACTTGCCTAGGGTAAACTACCCATTATAGATTCAATGGGGTAGACCGAATATAAATATGAGGATCCTTTTAAAACCTATCACTAAACAAACCTACGCGAATAATTTAATATTTAATTTAATAATATTAAATATTATATATTCTGATAAAATTCGAACATCTCATATTTCCACCAAACTCCTCTCTTAGGATAAACATCCTATTTTGGGACCAACAGAGTGGTCAGAAAATTTATCTGAGGTCAAGGGGTTGGGTAAAAACCAATTTTACCCTTCAAGAGCATAAAATAGCCAAAATTCAAATTTCTTCTCATTATTGTCGTCCATAAAAACATGGGTTCTTACATTTGTTCCACTAAATCATGTGTTTTCGAAGAACTGAAACATTATTTTTTAATTTCCTTTTTATTGATATTTTTCAACATAAACTATAAAATCCTTAATGAAAATTTATTTCATTAAAGTACTTATAAATTTCCTAATTCCCACAATAAAGATATCATTGATATAATAGTCAAATGACAAAGTTCTTGAATCTAACCACAATAAAATTAATTACTCTTTTTCATCGGTGGTGTAAGAAGAATAATGAGTAGGATCCATTAGATTTTTTTGAGGTATGTTCGTTTTATTCATGAGTCATATATTTTTGCAGTTCCCTTTCTCTTTACAATTGACAAATTGTACTATTATTAATCATAATCCAATGAAATCATAATGTAGATAAACAAATCTCATCACATTATACATATACAATTTTCACCCCAAGTGAGAGAATTATATTGAAAATTTCATTGACCCAAAGATATATTTCAGAAAATTATTCTAATGACTTCATCATCAAGGAATCCTATTTAAATGATTATGAATACAAGTTCATCTTTTTAACAATTGTGGATCATTTAGGAGAAAGAAAAATTTTATCCCAAATTTCAATAGACATATAGCAATATTAAATTTTATTAATGTAATATCAACATAATAAATAATATATGGATTTAATATAGTTATAACTTCCTTCATATGTGTCCTTAGTAATGTCACTCCAAACATCTCTAGATGCTTTTTGATTTTAATATTTATCTACTATAGTAATAAAAATATCTAAACTATTGAATTATGTATTTATATTTATATTAACTTTCCTCTAGGAATTAAATAAACCATACAAAAAGGATTCATATCTGTAGCAGTTCCTTTAGTTGTGTTTTTATCCACAATGATATAAATTTAAAAATAAAAGAAATTGCGATCTTTTGTGTAAAACAATATTGTCGTAAAAATGAAATAATAACAAAAAGCTTAAAAATTTTGGTCAATGTGGAAAAAATATTGGTTTATTTGAATTTGTAAATATAATTTTATTTAAAAACAATTTAAAACTAAATTCCCAAATTTTTAAAAATATGCTAATTAATTAAATTTAATAGTTATTTAATAATATTATTCAAAGATAATATCATAAGAATGATCAAAACATAGTGATAAAATGTTTTAAACAAATTTATCTATTTATATAATTCTACATCTATTAAAAACCATTTATAATGAACTTATTAAATAAAACTATAATAGTTTTGTTTTTACGTAAATTAGAAATCTAAAACTGATTTTCATTGAAATTCATAGAATAAAAAATATCAAAATTGAAAATTGAAAAATTCAATAGGTTCAGTACACAGGTAAATCCTAGTCATATCACATCAAAATCACCCAGTGAAAACAATTTTATTCTTAAAATAAACTAATCCACAAACTACATAATGTTATATATATATATATATATAACTTCTCACTTTTAGCCTAAGCAATAGAATTCCTCATCTGAAGTTCTACATGAAAATGTTGTTGTAATAGAATTGGATAATGAGTGATTGGGCCACATAAATAGAATAATTGATCATCTCTCACTACGAAAAAAATGGTTAATAGCGACGGAGAATTTGCGACGGGAATAATTCTCTTCGCAAATACCTTTCGCAAAGGAGTATTTGCGATAGGAAACTATTCTCGTCGCAAATAATCTGTTATTTGCAACGGGGTTCTATCCCCGTCGCAAATAACCGGCGGCGGTTAAAGACTATTTGCGATGGGGCTGCAGTCCCGTCGCAAATAGCCAGGCGGCAGGGGTTATTTGCGACGTGTCCCATCGCAAATAACCGTTTTTAATGCCGCCCATAATTAAATGCGCTCAGGGTTATTTGCGACGGTGTTCTATCCCCATCCAAATACCCCGGCGGCAGGGGTTATTTGCGATGATCCCCGTCGCAAATAACCGTTTAAATGTCGCCAATAATTAAATGCGGTCAGGGTTATTTGCGATGGGTCCCATCGCAAATACCGTTATTTGCGACGGGTTTTCCGTCACAAAAAAGCCCGTTGCAATTAATCTAACCTATAAATACTGCCAACCATTACAATTTTCCACTCTCAACTCTCAACCGTTCCAATTTTTCCACTCGGAATCTTTTACGACTTTCAGTTGTAAAAACTTTTTTCCAACTTCGAGGATTCAGTTGGTGGTGTTCTACAATTACAGCGGCTCTACATTGACATCAAGTTTAGGGTTTTTATCTGAATTTTAATTTAATATTTATTTTATTTATTATATTTATTTTGTTTAATTTTTTAGATTTTTTTTTTTCTGATTTCTAATTAGAAATAATTATGAATAAGTATTAATAATTAACAGTAATTAGAGACAATTAAACACTAATTAATTTAAAATAGTTAGCTGTAATTACAATTAATTAGCATTAATTATGAAAAATTAAAATTAATTTGAATTAATTAAAATAATTAGAAATAATTAACATTAATTAGTAAAAATTTATAATAATTACCAATAATTAGTAATAATTACTAATAATTAGTAATAATTACTAATAATTCCCAATATTCAATAATTGCTAATATTTGTCAATATTTGTCAATATTTTTCCAATAATTACCAATATTTACCAGGAATTGCAAATAATTGTCAATATTTACCAATAATTAGGAATAATTATCAATAATTAGGAATAATTACCAATAATTAGGAATAATTACCAATAATTAGGAATAATTACCAATAATTAGGAATAATTACAAAAAATTAGGAATAATTATCAATAATTACGAATAATTACCAATAATTAGGAATAATTACCAATAATTACCAATAATTACCAATAATTACCAATAATTAGTAATAATTCGTAATGATTACCAATAATTAGTAATAATTACCAATAATTACTAATAATTACCAATAATTAGTAATAATTTCCAATAATTAGTAATAATTACCAATAATTAGTAATAATTAGTAATAATTACCAATAATTAGGAATAATTAGTAATAATTACCAATAATTACCAATAATTACTAATAATTCGTAATAATTACCAATAATTAGCAATAATTATTAATAATTACCAATAATTAGTAATAATTACCAATAATTACCAATAATTAGTAATAATTACCAATAATTACCCATAATTGGTAATAATTACCAATAATTACCAATAAATAGTAATAATTAGTAATAATTATCACTAATTAGCAATAATTAGTAATAATAAGTAATAATTACCAATAATTAGTAATAATTAGAAATAATTGCCAATAATTACCAATAATTAGTAATAATTAATAATAATTACCAATATTTAGTAATAATTCGTAAATAATTACCAATAATTAGTAATAATTAGTAATAACTACCAATAATTACCAATAATTACCAATAATTAGTAATAATTATTAATAATTATAAATAATTTGTAATAATTACCAATAATTCGTAATAAGTACCAATAATTAGTAATAATTAGTAATATTTAGTAATAATTAGTAATAATTAGTAATAATTAGTAATAATTAGTAATAATTAGTAATAATTAGTAATAATTAGTAATAATTTGTAATAATTATTAATAATTACCAATAATTACCAATAATTAGTAATAATTATCAATAATTACCAATAATTAGTAATAATTACCAATAATTACCAATAATTAGTAATAATTAGTAATAATTATCACTAATTACCAATAATTAGTAATAATTTGTAATAATTACCAATAATTAGTAATAATTAGAAATAATTACCAATAATTAGTAATAATTATCAATAATTACCAATAATTACAAATAATTAGTAATAATTCGTAATAATTAGGAATAATTACCAATAATTTGGAATAATTCATAATAATTAGTAATAATTAGTAATAATTAGTAATAATTAGTAATAATTAGTAATAATTACCAACAATTACCAATAATTACCAATAATTACCAATAATTACTAATAATTACCAATAATTATTAATAATTACCAATAATTAGTAATAATTACCAATACTTAGTAATAATTCGTAATAATTAGGAATAATTACCAATAATTAGGAATAATTTGTAATAATTAGTAATAATTAGAAATAATTAGTAATAATTAGTAATAATTACCAATAATTACCAATAATTAGTAATAATTAGTAATAATTACCAATAATTAGTAATAATTACCAATAATTAGTAATAATTACCATAAATTAGAAATAATTACCAATAATTACCATTAATTAGTAATAATTACCAATAATTACCAATAATTACTAATAATTGAAAATAATTACTGATAATTACCAATAATTACTAGTAATTAGTAATAATTACCAATAAATAGTAATAATTACTAATAATTATCAATAATTACCTATAATTATTAATAATTAGTAATAATTAGTAATAATTAGTAATAATTACCAATATTTAGTAATAATTACCAATAATTACCAATAATTACAAATAATTAATAATAATTAGTAATAATTAGTAATAATTGGTAATAATTAGTAATAATTACCAAAAATTAGTAATAATTAACAATAATTACCAATAACTAGTAATAATTACTAATAATTACTAATAATTACCAATAAATATTAATAATTAGTAATAATTAGTAATAATTACCAATAATTAGTAATAATTACCAATAATTACCAATAATTTTCATAATTACCAATAATTACCAATAATTACCAATAATTACCAATAATTAGTAATAATTATTAATAATTACCTATATTTAGTTATAATTACCAATAATTAGTAATAATTCGTAATAATTACCAATAATTGCCAATATTGTCAATATTTACCAATAATTCCCAATACTTGTCAATAATTACCAATAATTAGGAATATTTACTAATAATTAGGAATAATTACTAATAATTAGGAATAATTAGGAATAATTACCAATAATTAGGAATAATTAGCAATAATTACTAATAATTACCAATAATTAGGAATAATTACCAATAATTACAAATAATTACCAATAATTACCAATATTTACCAATATTTACCAATATTTACCAAAAATTACCAAAATTTACCAATAATTAGGAATAATTACCAATAATTAGGAATAATTACTAATAATTAGGAATAATTACCGATAATTAGGAATAATAACATTATTACATTATTAGTATATATTATTGATAATATTTAAATAATATAATTTTCTATATTATATAAAATTACCCTTTCATCTGTGTGTTTTCTGTCCCCACATGTAATATTTGCATTCTTTTTCAAAATTATCAACCTACTCACCAATGGAGAGGTGAAAGTGAATGCAAATATTACATGTGGAGACAGAGTGTTAAACACACATATGAAAGGAGAATTATATATAATATAGAAAATTATATTATTTTAATATTAATAATAAAATATACTAACAATGTAGTAATATTATTATTATATAATTAATATTTATGAAAAAATAATATTAGTATTATTAAAATAATAAAAAAAATTATATAATATTAAAATTATCAATATTATTAATAGGTTTTGCTTTATTCTCAACATATTCAATTCTTAAAGGGTCAATTTTTAGGTCTATCTCAATAAAAAGTTTGTGTTAGTCGTGTCTGATGTAAACTCTATAATTATCCTTGCTTGAGTGTTTGTTCTAACAAATTATTCAAAACCAGTAATGATTTTATATTTTATAGAAAAATATGGAACAGAGAGGTCGTCAACAATCATTATTAGATGACCACATATGGATAAATCAATGTATACATCCAAACAGTTCTAGTTTAAATCCAGTATATATATAGGGTGTGGAGACTTTTTTATCATTTGCGGAATCAAATCCAGAATTTGTTTCAGAAGGAAAAATAAAATGGCCTTGTAGAAAATGTGCATTGAGAATGTTTAACACATTTGACAAAGTGGGGGGACATCTCTTGCGTTTTGGTTTTCAACCAGATTATGTTTTTTGGTATCAACACGGTGAACAAAGTTCCAGAGTAGGTGATACCAACTTGATTCCGGATCCATCCCGGTTTCAAGATTTAGTACATGAAGTTGCAGGTTCATCTGTTCAACATACAGAAACTCCGGCTGATATAGATTCAAATCCTGAGTTGGCACCGTCTAAATTTTATGTGTTGTTGAGGTCTACTGAGGATGCATTATATCCTGGTAGTAAGATGAGATAATTAGAAGCAGTTGCAAAATTTATGGCTATCAAATCAGATAACAGAATGTCAAACACCTGTTTTGACCAGATATTTTTTTTCTTTGCTTAAAACACTGTTACCCGAATGAAATGTTTTGCCGGAAAATTACTATGAGAGTAAGAGGTTGATTCCAAATTTGGGACTTACTTATCAGAAGATTCATGCATGTTCGAATGACTACATTTTATATTCTGGGGAAAATGAGTCGTTGGATAGTTGTCCCACGTGTGAGCAACTGAGAGATAAAGAATGGAAACATGGGAAGTCTTCTTTGATTCTTGTAAAACAGTTGAGATTTTTTCTACTTGCATCCAGACTTCAGCGTTTATTCATGTCTAAGAATACAACGACAATGATGTCATGGCATAAAGCGAATATTTCAACTGATAAAAGCTTGAATCATCCTGCCGATGGTGATTCATGGAAACATTTTGATAGAGTGCATCCATCCTTTGCTTTAGAATCTAGAAATGTTCGACTGAGCCTTTCCACTGATGGTTTCTCTCCGTTCGGATCTTATGGTAGTCAGTATACATGTTGTCCTGTTTTTTTAACACCGTACAATTTACCTCCATGGATGTTGATGAAGGAGCCATATATCTTTTTCACTTTACTAATTCCAGGACATCCGAAGAAGAATATTGATGTTTATTTGAAACCATTGATTGATGAATTAAGTTTATTGTGGAGTACTTGGGTAAGTACATATGATGTTTCTACGAAACAGAATTTCATACTGAGAGGAGCATTAATGTGGACAATTAATGACTTCCCGGCTTATGGGGTGTTATCTGGCTGGAGTACACATTGGCAGAAATCATGTCCTTACTGTATGGGAGAGAACAAATCATTTATGCTCATTCAGGGAATGAAACTTTGTTATTTTGATTGTCATCGCATATTTCTTCCAGCTGGTCATCATTTTCGCAGAAACAGATCTCATTTCAGAAAAGGAACAGTTGAAAGGGATGGACCTCCAAAAATTCTATTAGGCTCGGAGTTAAAATAAGTTGAATTTTCATTACCTCCCATCACTTTTGGTCCCATAATAAACCAACAGAAAATTTCTGATTTTGGGAAAGAACCCAATTGGATTAAACATAGCATATTTTGGGATTTTTTATATTGGTCTGATTTGTTGGTCCGCCACATGTTGGATGTCATGCATATTGAGAAGAACTGTTTTGATAATTTGTTTCATACAGTTTTGGATACGCTAGGAAAGAGCAAAGACAATGTAAATGCACGTTTAGATCTTGCCCAAATTTGCAGGCGTCTAGAACTGGAACTGTTTGAGAATGTCAGAAAATAAAGGTTACTTAAACCAAAAGTATCTTATAAACTGTCTAAAAAAATTGTTTATTATTTTGTCAGTGGATTGTAGATTTGAGACTTCCAGATGGTTGTGCTTCCAATTTGGGTAGATGTGTAAATAATGGTCATATTACTGGATTAAAAAGTCATGATTGTCATGTTATAATGGAAAGACTTCTACCCATTGGATTAAGAGGCCTGTTGAATTCTGTGATTTGGAATTCCACAACAGACATGTCTCATTTTTTCGGGATATTTGTACGGCTACAACAGATTATGATGCTCTATCAAACTTGAAGAAGATGTTGTTGTAATTATATGTAAACTGGAAAAAATATTTCCGCCGTCTTTCTTCAACTCAATGGAACATTTGATGTTACATTTGCCATATGAATCCAAATGTGGAGGTCCAGTACAGTTTCGATGGATGTACCCATTTGAAAGATGCATGCAAAAATTGAAAAAAAAAGTACGTAACAAAGCATCTGTTGAAGGATCTATTGCAGAAGCTTATTTGCAAGAGGAAATATCTTTATTCTGCTCCCATTATTTTGAATCTGAGTATCCTTCAAAACACAACCGAATGGGATGGAACGAGAAGAATATTGATGAAATCGACAATAATTTATCTGTTTTCAACCAGCCAGAGCTTGGTTTTGGTGGATTTTATTAACGCTGGATTTCGGATGATGAACATCAAAGAGCTCATATGTATGTTCTGCTAAACTGTGAAGAGATGACATCAGTTGTATTGTAAGTGTTTATATCACTTATTCAATAATTTATGTTACAGTAAATAACTTTGTTTTTTATAGGTTGTATGATAATAATATCAAGAAACAAATTCCACAAATTACAGCAGCTGCTCTCGAAGAACGCCGACAGAAAAAATTTTCTCAGTGGTTTCAAAAACTGGAAACATAAATTCTTTATCTTTTAGAAACTCATTCAGTGTATTGATTACTATATTGATAATTATTTCACAAATTTTCAGGTGTCTCAACATGCTGATAAAATTGACAAACGACTGTGTATATTGAGTAACCCACCTTCCAAACTTGTTAAAACTTATAATGCATATGTGGTGAATGGATTTCGATTTCACACACATGCATATGGGGAATCAAAAAAAAACAATGAACAGTGGAGTTAGCTTGAGAGGATCTCATCATCGAGAAAATGAAGTTGACTTTTATGGCATACTTGATGAAATCATTGAACTCTGTTATCCTGGAAAACATTACATAACCATGTTCAAATGTCAATGGTTGGATACAGAAAGAGGCATGCTTGTTCATCCGACTCATGGAATCATCGATATTAAATGTAAAAGTGTTCTCGCAGTAAATGAACTATTCTTATTGGCTCAACAGGCACATAAAGTTTATTACGCAAAGTACTGTGCTATATCAAGTGACTTGACTGATTGGTGGAGTATACTAAAAATCAAAATTCAAGATAATCAGTTTAGTCATAGTGAATGTGCTTTCACTGATGTGCAAGGAATTGAAGTTTTTCAAGAGATTAGTCAAAATCAATTTTTTTTACAAAGCGACATGAGTATCGACGACGACCCCACATTTAAGATTCAGTGATGACGATGATGTTAATGATGTCACATATGAATTTGAAATGGTAAGAGATGAAGGAACTGGAACTCGAATGGATATCGATGATGTCGAGGAGGAATATGAAGATGACATTGACATATATGAAGATGATGATGAAGATTAACACTGATAGAATTCCATGGTAGTTATATGCAATCATAACTAATATATATGTATATATAATAGTAATTATCAATTATTTTCTGACAACATTAACATTTTCTATTTCAGATGGACGACTACGCATTTCGTGAGTTAGCGGATGCTGACCTGCCTTTCGATGCAGATGATTTGCTGGTAGATGACCCTCATCCTGCAGGCACTTCAGGGAGTACGCAGAGGGGGAGCGGTCTTGCACGATTGATGATTCCTGACCCCGTCCCCAAGCGACGTCCACGTCTTGGGTTTGATCCACGCACACGGAGGTGTGATAACCTGTGTGATAACCTGTGGATTTGACTAGGATTTCATTAATCTATTCACATAATAAATGTTTATTATTTTTATAGTTTTCCACATATAGCAGTCGGACAGGGCAGCGCTATTTTGTGCAACTATTTCTCTCATCCTTTGACCACATGGGAGAAGATTACCATTGATGTGTAGCAGGCCATGTTCGGCCATTGGTTGGTACGTACGTAAATAAAGAATTTTTATTTTGAAAATTATTTCATTTCTAACTTTATATTTTTATTTATTTGTAGGGTTTATGGTATCTGATCGAGGATACCATGCGTGACGCCATCCACGAGGCATGGGAGGTGGCCATGTGTGATCACTTTCGTCAGTTTTTTTCACAATTTAAGAAAAGCAGCCATGAAGAAACAGGAGTGTCAGATTTTGACGAGTCATGTAGAGCACACCGACCAGAGTACATTTCATCCCACGTATGGGATGGATTATGTGCACACTGGTTGAGTGATGCCTTTTAGAGGAGATCATCGGTGGGGAGGTAGAATTGGGGGACACAGGATGTGAGTCATCGAGCAGGGAGTCGTATATTCAGTACTCATAGACAACATCTGGTATGTACATTATTTATAATTATTTTATATAACTATAAATATTAACAGTTTGTTTTTTATTCTTATAGGGTGTCGAGCACCCCGATATTATAGAGTACGATGTATTTCAGAGGATGTATAGTAATCCTACTACTGGGGAGATCAAATGTGATCGTCAGCGTCACATCGTGGTCAGTATTATTTGTTTTCACGTTTAAAAATTAACTGCATATAATATATTCACAATTTTAATTTTAAATTGCATCTACAGGAGTCATATGAGGCCGCAGCGTCACAGACCCGACCTGAGAGTCAGGCTCAGTCATCAGATTAGACCACTAGCCATCAGTTTGATGAGGCGACATGGATGCAGGCCACCCAGTATGCCTCCGAGAAGGGCCGAGTAGTTTGTATTAGCTCTCGACTGACTCCCGGAGATTATTATGGCAGTGCTGCGATGTCGGCGTCCAGCTCAAGAGGAGCTCGTGCATATTCTTCTTCTACATAGTATGAGGATCAGTTTCATTCTCAGACTACGCTGATAGAGAGTCTCCGATAGGAGCAAGAGCAGATGTGTCAACAGCAGCAGCAACATGAGGAGGAGCATCGACACCCACAGCAGCTCTACGAGGAGCAGATGAGTCGGTGGCAGCAGCAGTAGCAGGAGTAGATGGAGTACATGCACCGACTCACTCATGCTTTAGGGATGAATTTTCCTCCACCAGCATCTGCAGATCCCCCCTCCCACCCCTCCCCCTCCTTCAGATTAGAGTTTTTTGATGTTATAAAGTTTGTTAAATCAAAATATGAATTTTTTTCTATTTGTAGTTTCTGTCTCATTATAAAATATTAATAATATTATATTTTGAAATAAAAAAATTAATATAAATAAAAATATTATTTATATTTTATAATATTAAAATTTATATATATATTAAAATTTTACAATATTATAATTTAATTATATTTTTTTGTAATATTTGAATTATTTTAATATTTGAATGTAAAATAATTCTATTATTTTTCTATTAATTAAAATAACTTATTAATATTTTTTTATTTATGAATTATAATTCTAATATTATTATATTAATTAAATTAATTTATTAATATTTTATTATTTTTTATTTTTGAATTATAATTCTATTATTATTATATTAATTAATATAATTTATAAAAAATTTATTATTTTTATTTTTGAATTATAATTCTATTATTATATTAGTTAAAATCATTTATTAATATTTTTTTATTATTGAATTATAATTGGATTATTATTATATTAATTAAAATAATTAATTAATATTTTTTTTAATTTTTTATAGTATTTGCGACGGGATACTATGCCCGTCGCAAATAGTATTATTATTATATTAATTAAAATAATTTATTAATATTTTTTTGAATTTTATTAAAATAGGAATTGCGACGGGCCCGTCGCAATTACTATTTTAAAAAGTTATTATAAATATACGGACTAATATTTGTGACGAGAAGGATCGTCATCGCAACTAATACTTTTAGCGACGGGCCCTTCGCAAATAATTGTTGTTGCGACGCCATTTTCCACAACGGGCTATTTGCGACAGACCCCCATCGCAAAAGCCTATTAGCGACGGGATCCCGACGCAAATGCCCCATCGCAAATGCCATTATTTCCAGTAGTGTCTTAATGTATAAATAGAGTTCAATAAACCCAAAAATAAATTGATGCTAATATAGAGAGATAAAAAGGATTGTGAGAATATTTGATCAAACACAATATGAAAATCGTCATTTGATAAAATATATTTTAGATATTTCATTCATATAATTAATTTTTTTATCTAAATAGATTCTAAAAAATATATTTTTATAGAAGCGTTTTTCTCAATAATATGGAATTCTAGTATATCTCTCTTAAACATGAACATAAACTACTATTTGAAATCCACCATATTTTAAACATTTTTGTCTTCACTTTTTAAATGGAGATTCTATCTAATTAAAATATGGTGTATATTTGTAAAATAATCCTAATATTCATTACATTATTAAATAAACAATCTATACAATTACAATTTCATAATAAATCCATTAATGATTTCATAATACCTTACCCATAAAGTAATACAATTTCAATTTTTATCTACATAATTCTTGGATACATTGGATCACATCGGAATTGAACTTTCACATTATATGGTAACATTACAATGATGCATTGATACATTCACTTGAAATGTTATGTTAGAAAATTAAATTCATTTGTTATTTTGTTCACATCTATTCTGTAAGAAGTGACTTCAATTATTCAGGAGGTTCAGTATTATTTTCTTCTTATCACTTCATTTCTTCTTATATTCAATTAATATATTTGTTTAGTGGGTTTATTTATTCTTGTGTTCAGTATATTAATTCAATGTTTTTCATTATCACATTTATAGGTTATGATAGGTCTTATAAAGGTTACATATTTTTTTTTATGTGGTAGCTTTATTTATTGATTTGGTTAAATTACATTTTCATGTGGTGACTTTATTTGTCCTTGTGCTCCCAACATTAAGAAGGAATGGTATGTTTAAAATATTAAAAAAAATTACACTCCAAACATATGATAAATTTTTTAAGAGTTAGATAAATCCATCATATGATCACATGATCTTAAATGTGTGGTCGGTTCAGTACACCTACATTCTCTTTAACATTAGCACATAATAGGTTTCCATGTAAACAATATCAAATAGCCTTTTATAATAGTTTTTCATGCAAAAAATTATCATCTAAAAACATAAAATTCATTAACTACATATGTTTTATGATTTCAGATCACTATATTTAATAGGTTATGGATCATCGTAACATGGTTGGTTATGAATTCAATTGGTATTGGTCTGGAGCTTTCCTATTGGCTATTTTGATGTGTAATTACAAGGTAGTTTCAAATTGTTGTCCCCATATTAGACCCCTTGATAGAAAACAACAACTTGCTGACTTGGTGTTAGCATTTTTAGTCTATTACTTAAATTTAATTCATTATAATCCCATTGGTGGGATATTTTATATCTCGACATACAATTAGATCTTATGATATATGTTCTCCCAACAAGAGTTGATTATGAAATGGTGACATTTGGTAGTGTATTAATAGATATTCTCTTTCGATATATTAAAAATTTCCTATAAATGAAAATTTCTTTTTTGGATAAAATTAAATATAAAACATTTTAGTAATGACAATATCAATTTTATTAATATTGGATGTTGATGAGTGTACTTCTTTATGTGAAGGTGGATCTATCAAATGAGACATAAGGGGTATTTTTTAAACCCTTTTTCATCTACTTTTTTATATGCTTTGGTCAAGGATAATATTTATAATGAATTAGGTTTTCTATTGATAGTAGAGAGGGTGATAAGTGGTGATATTTATCTAGGATAGTCTTTAGATGATAATGATAATAATCATGACTTTTATAAAGAAGCAGTTCATACATAGAAAAGATATTAATTGATGAGGGATTCACACAACATAATAATGGGTTGTAAATATTGGATTAACAAAGATGTATCATGGTATAAGACATCATTTCTTGTGTCTGGAACGAAAAGGAATCCAATAGTGCATACTATTCATTTACATACTATTTATTGGCTCAAATAAGATCATAAATAATATAGTATATTACAACACACTATTCTATTTATTGTGAGGAAGTTTGATGTTAATGAAATAGTCATACTTATGGGATTTCCCATGACCAAAAGAGGTTATAATATAGGGACTGCTATAATTTATTAGCATATAAGTGTTTCAAATTTCTCTGAATTTTGAGAAACTCATTTTTTTGATGAGTTGGGTAAGATTTAGGTTCAAGAGATAATATAGATTCATGATTTTCCTATGAGTATCATGTTAGATTGGAATTATTGAAGTAAATCATAGTTATGTAAATAACTTTATAAGGCTATTGGGTAAAAACTAATGCATTGTATGATATATCATCCTCAAGAAAATAGAAATATGAGAGGTTGTTTTAGATTTTAGCAGATTTTCTCAGGGCGTGTTTGTTGAATTTTTTTAAATCCTAAAATAATTATAAAAATTTGTTTTATTATTTATTAAATAACAGTTTCTAGTAATAAATTTAATGGGTCCACATTTTATCTTAATGCTATATTATTCCATTATTTTTTAGTTTCCATTATGTTAGAGAGTTAGGAGTTATAATACAGAATTTTTTATTACAATCATTTATGTGGGAGAATCTAATCATGAATTGGTTTTTAAACTAGTAATGATTGAAAAGTTTTTATGATGATGGGAAATATTAAACATTGTTGTTTTTTATTGGTGAGTCATTTTTCCTACTGTTAGCACTTTTTATGAAAACCATAAATTGTTGTGGTAGATTAAATTGGGGTACTTTTTTTCCGGATCCTTTGATGTAGTGTAATGGATAAGGACAATTGAATTCTATTATATCCTCCTCCATAAAATCATTGTATGTTTGATTATTTCTATGTGTGATATTATAATATATATTATTTTTATCATTCACGTTCAATTAGTATATAATTAATTGGGTAAGAGTTGTATTTTTCGTTTTAGAAACATATAATTTGGATTTTTTAGATAAAAAACGTTATGTTAGTGAAGATGGTTTCTCTTTTTTTTATATTTATGCCTAAATATATGTATTCAAGATGAAACATTGTAGCAGAAAACATATGTGTTAAACTAGTTTCTATTTTTTGTTTCATAAAAACCTCTAAAGACACCTCTTAAGTATGATAAGCCATTTGTGGGGAAGATTATAATGAAAATGGATTTTCAATTTGTGGAATCACTTCTTATCAACAATTTATTAAATGTGTTTTAATTATTCATATTTTAGTTTATGTATCTGTTAGATATCAGGTGTTTTTGGAGGTCATATATTTCATTCAATGGATATCACACATTTATTTTATCGAAGGGAAAATATGTATTTTCACCCACTACATATCATTAGAAAATATTCACTAACGTATATATATGTTACATAATTTATTTTTAATATTCAAAAAATTATAAATGTACACGATCATGGACCATAATCCCCAAGTGTCTTTGGAAAATTGGAAACATAATATTCTATCTTCATGAAAGATCTTCATTATATCCCTTAAATATATTCCCCATTTGTACTCCTACGTAAAAAATTTCTTCATAAGCATTGGAAAGTAAACATAAGAAATGGGTGAGCCCATATTCTCACTAAGGGTAAATAAGAAATATATATCTATATAACAGGAGTATAAGGGTATGATAAAATGATCGTATCATTAGAATTACTTACCATGTATATCAAAGATCATAACCACAAACCATGGAAGAAATATTTTAATTGCATAAGACATTAATCATAAGGATATAAATGTACATGAGTAATGAGAGAATAATATTGGAATATGATATATAATTATGGAATGCACATCAACTTATGACATTTTAATCATTTACAAATACACAATGGTTCAATTCTTAAGATTGGGATATAGGGTAATTCCCTCACATACATTTATTTATATAAAACCATGTCCATTCATAACATTTGTGATCATGTAATTTGGTTTATAAATAACATTGTGAATATGTAATGAGAATTATGCGTAACATTAGGAATATCTAATCAGGATCATGAAACACATTGTGACCATATAATCAGGTTGACACATAAACTTATGGGCCTACAACTAGGTCAATGCATAATATTATAAACATGTAATCAAGTTCACACTAACCATATATAGTAATTATTTTCACATAATTACCCATGGAATTTAAGGGAGATATTGTTCCCACCGGTCACATAATGTAATCACACTTTTAGGTACACAAGATAAAAAATATTCATCATATCATGATCTATGAAAAGTGAGAAGGATCATAAACATCATATAATTACCCAAGAAATAAATGTGGTATTATAAAAATTTTATCATATCATAACTTGTTAAAATTTGATATTTTTAATATTTAATTCAATATATAATAACTCACAAAAGGTAGTGGGAATCATAATCATTTTACAAGGGTAAAACCCAGAGAAGGGAAACAGGGTTCATAAAAAACATATCATTTTACGAATGAAACATTAAATGAAATAACAAGAATGGTTTCAAAGGATAATACCTTAGTATATAATAAACTATATAAAATTGTGTCAAGATAATTTGGGATGTATTTTTAATGATCATAAGAAACATTTCTTACATAAAATAACCCTTTTATTGAAAATTAGTTTTTAAAACATAAAACCTTGTCAAAATATTTTTCTTTAGAAACCACTATAAAAAATATATAATGTAGTCATTTAATAATTAATTAATTCATTTCTTCATAGAATATCCTTTCATAATTGAAAAAAATTTGAATAATAAAACATTTAAAAAAATTCTTTGATAACAACATTAAAATAACGAATTTATAAAGTATTAGGAAAAAAATTTCATTACAAATAAAATTCTAATATTTAAAATGAATCTTCATGGAAATGAACATCCAGATGGTATTGAAATATATACATGCCAAAAAGTTCTTATTTCACCATAAAATTTTTGAAAAAGTGAATTGTTCCGGAAATGACAAGGAGATTAAATTTTAAAAATATTTTTAATAAAAAATTAAAAATATATGTAAAAATGATTTTTACTAATAACATATAAGTTTTTTTTAAACATTTTTTGAACACAAGTTTTGAAAAAAAATTATACTTGAAGAAGGATTTAATTTTAGTTTTTATTAAAAATTATATTCATAAAAATCTTAAGTACCAAAGAGTGGGAAAATGCTATAAATACATTGAGATAAAATTAATTTCTACAGTAGAAAAAATTTCATGAAACTTTTTCAGATATAGATCATAATATTTCATCAATGGATGCATAATAATAAATAATCTCAAAAAAAATAATTAGATTATATCAATAAACTGTTACAACATTGGGAACCTTGAATCATTATCCCATTGATATAATAACATTAAAATAAGAATAAAATATCATTAAAATAATGAGTTTCATGAAATAACATTTCAAAAGTTAGTATATAAACCTCATAAAGAAAAATAGGTGCATAACATGGCATCTATCTCATTGAAGTCAAATTGAGAAAAAAATTACTTGACCAATTCAGTAATATTTTATCATAATACCCATGAAAGAAATATCATAAAATAGATATTTAAATAAATAAAAAATTATTTATAAGTGGTATATAATTTATTCAAGGAATTTACATAATCTAAAAATAAATATGAGTGGGGAATTAGGCATAGGTCTCACAGAAATAAATTTGACATGTGGAAACTCATACTTTAAGTATTGATGTACTTCGTACACGTTAAAAAAACATGTTTAATAAATATAATTTTATTATAAATATACCAATGAACTATATTATTATATAACATACTATATAAGATTTCATTTTGACTTTATACTAACGTTTTGCTAAAAATTACATGTTAATATTATGATTCGGGTTATAATTTCTTTCTTCTTCATAAATGTTTTGACATGTTATTCATTGTACTCTTAAATAGATCAAAATTTAATTCATTATATAATATTAAAAATGTTTTAAATAAATTATATATTCACTATATATCTATTTATAAAAATATATAAAAGATAAAAATATGAAATGGAATACACTATTCATTGATACTGTAGGTCGTACATATGCAAGAATATTTTTTCCGTTTTCTTAATATATTAAATTAAAGTATGTAAGTGAAATATTATATTTATATATATATATATACCATTATAATTATTATATCATATATCTCATATAAATTATCTAAACCCATCCATAATAAATTTAATGTTGATTCTGAATGAATCATATCAGTTTTTGAAGGATGTAGCCCACACATCCACAAATAATGTTATAATATTCACCAATAAAATGAAGGATTGAGTAGATGTGTTATATTAAAATTATAGAATTGTGAATTCATCATTAATATATTATATATATAAACTATATTACCATTAAAATTCCCAACCATGAGCTATGTTAATGGAATAAAATGAACAACATCATTTTCTGATGTGGTTGTCCGCTACAGACACAACAGTTGGTTTGTTACCCTTTTGAGGGAGGTGTTTGTAGGAGCAGGTAAAACCCATATAATATAAAAATAATGATATTTTAATGATAAAGATTTAATTATATTATAAAAGAATAATATCAAATGAATTTGTGAATAATGAAATAATATAGAATTTCATGTTTAAAGAATGTTACCCCATTTTCAGGTAACTCCTTTTAGTATTCACCAAAGGGATTCCTTGATTGGATTTACAATGAAAGTGAATTTTATAGGGTGATATGAGGGATTTTTGGGTCTTATTTGTGAATGGTTTTGATGAGACAAAGGGTTTATTATGTTTGAAGATGTGAGGGGTGGTGGATGAGTTCCCTTTTAAAATAGAGGAGGTATTGTACTAATATAAATTTAAAATTGTAACTACTATTGCGAGAACTCTTTTACATAATTATACTGTAATGATTTTTTATATTCATGAAAAGTTATCATATGGATTAAATATGGCCATATACAAATTTTTGGAAATGTATTTATGGTATTTTGACCCATATGTTAATGGTTAACGAGTAACTAAACTCGTTTTACCTTAATCACCATATTTAGTTTTAATTAATTTCACTAATATTTTAGGTAAAAAATAAGTTGAAATTATTAGTTGTAATAACTTATTATAACTCTATTAATGGAATACATGTAATAAAATTCTAATTATAGAAGCGGTAGAAATTAATTTTAATGTAATCTCACATATGGGACGAAACAATGGGTTTTTAATGTGAAATTTTTTAAAATTTTGAATTTTTTATACCCAATTTCATTGTGAAATTTCATAAAATGACTTTAATTTTATTTATTTATTAATTATTTATCAAAATAAAAATTTAAACAAATTTAATATATAATTTATCTATAGAGGTAAATTAAATGAAAACACCCTTTTTATTAAAATTCATTGCTTTTGATTATTCACTAAAAATTAAATCATCTCAGAAAAATACTTATAATTTACCCAAAGTAAATTTTTGTATTTAATATTTAAAAATCAAGATTTTTATTTAAAATTAAAATTATAAAAGTGTTAAAAATTGATTTAATATAGGTTCTCCATTAAAATTGGCTAAAATTTCTTTTTCGAACAATACATATTTTTATTCATAAAAATATCTTTATTCATATCTTATACTGATAAAAAAATAGAAAGAGTATAAAAAATATTGATTGATTAAATTATATATAAATATTATAGAAATATTTATCAGAAGTGACTTTTTAAATTTATTGTGATAAAACCCTATTAGTATATATTAAAATAGTTTTCTTGATTAATGAATTTCTTTATTTTCAAATAGTTCTTAATTTAAATTGTATAAAATTTGTATTGAAATTTTTAAATTTAAATAACTTTTTAAATAATTTTTACATCATTAATTTAATAATATTTGTAATTTATATTTTAAAATCTATGTTGCGATTATAATAATATTTTAATAATAATAATATTAATAGTATTTTGTAGTTGGGAAAAAACAATGTTTTCCAACAACTTAATATGTCGAATGAATATTAAATTGTGTGTATAAAAATCAAAACATCGTTTTGTATCTACCATAATTTAATATATGTGTTGTATGTAGTGAGTGATCTACATGGTGTTTTATATAAATTAAAACTACCATGTTTCTTTAACATAGCATAAGATATATTAATTGTTACATGGAATGATTAATATTGAATAGATTGGATTAATTCAAGAAGAATATTTCACAAAATATGGATTTATTACATTATACCCCAGTAAAATGAATATCACCATTGAAAATCATCAATGATATTAATGGTTTAATACTTAAAATTTACATTCATAGAAACACATGTAATAAAATAAATACTCAAACTAATTTTATATAAGTAATGATAGAACCATAATAGTTACCCAAAGTGACTCATAATAAAGATTCAACCAATGATAAAATTTGTTGGGAGTGAAAATTGGAAATGGAAGAAAAAAAATTAATTATACAGAGTGATAATGATCATTGATCACAAAAAATTTAATGATGATTAGAATATTATAGGCATCAAAACCATTAATCGATAATGTTTTATAAGACCATCAGTTCAAACAAATTAAATATATCATGATAAATCATTTTCAATATTCCTTTTATAGATTTGAGGAATTGTTTTGTTATATAATAACATAATATAAGATACTTACATTATTTTATTCCTTTTTGTGTGCATAATCTCATCATATGGTATTTCCTTTCTAAATTTCCACTTCATCCCATACTCAAATAAATGAAGATGATTTTTTCATATATAAAGTACTAAAATATCATGATGTATAATGATAATTTATTTCTTCTATATTTGGTTAGAATCACAGTAAAATGGTTAGAAAAGGTTATACAATATTATTAAATCCTCATATGCATATATAATACTTTAATCTCTAAAACATCAACCAATGTATTACTTAAACCATTCCATAAATTGTTAACCTGATTACCCTTATAAATGATGAAAATACAAAACTTTATAAATAAGGCCATTAAATATTCTTAACATTTATTCCCCATATATCATAAAGTATCTATTGTTTTTCACATTCCAAAAATTTGAATACCATCATCATATATTCCCGTGAAACATGGTAGGAAACTATATAACCATTCATACAATCTAAAAACATTAATTATTCCATATTCCAAAGATTACTGGATATATTATGTATATTCAATAATTTTTAAATATCAACCATGAAAACATAGAACACGTTTTAAATAAATAAACAATCATTTCCAAGATAATATGTACTATCCATCTTTCTTTACCCATACAAATCATCTCTTTATCCAAGCTAAACGCTATTTTCTCAATATTAGGAACACTTTTAGGGTTACCATCCCTTAATCAAAATATCACCATTACATTAAATCACATAGTATAAGTGTTCGAAACCATTAATCATATAATTTTAGATCCTTAAATAAATCATATGATGAAAATTCTAATATATTTAATGATTTCTATAACATAATCTCTTAATTCCAAAACATATACACATAAATTGTCAAAAATTATTATTAAACCATTACTTAGTCTCCATCACTATATTCATTATTACCCCTTTCCTAAAATATGAAATTAGAATCATGAATTATGTTTCCTAAACCTCAATTTAATCATTATTCATACATTTAATGGAAACACTATAGTTATAACATCCAATACCATTAACATGTTGTTTGTGGTCCCTTTATCATTAGTTGTATTACTAATACTCTTACCAAAAACTAGTTCTATTTATGATATTACCACGTATGAAATCAGTTTTCATAATTATGATACATTCTATATGTGAATAATTAATTGTTATCCATGTTCCTTCTTGTTCCCACTATTTAATAAATGTAGAAATCATAGTTTGAGAGACACTTATCATTGTTGAAAACCATATAATACTAGAAAATAACTTATAGGTTGTAAAAATTATGACACCTTAATTAATATATGACACATTAGTCTTACAATAATAGGTGTTCCTAGATATATCCATAAAAATTATATATAAAGGTCTCACTAATGTTTTCTCATCCTAGATTTCAATGGTTAACTAAACCTTTCCTTTGATACCAACTATAGATAACAACAATTAAAATACATGTATATTACATTATTTTAGTTGAATAGTTTTCACATTGATATTGTACATGCATGTGAACCATAACAGTTTCACATATCTGAAACCATGAACAAATAATCTTCTCTCTGGGGAAAATATCTTCAATATATCCATTAAATATCTTCCCCTTTAGAACACCTACACAAAACCATTCTTTATAAGTAAAGGAAACATAACATAAGAAAGTGGTGAGATATGATTCCCAATTAGGGTAAATAAGGTAGATATATATGTATACCATAATAATTAGGGTATGGGATGATTATCACATAATTTTAAGATCATAACGTATATATCAATGATCAGAAACATGATTCCTAGATTATATATTAGGGGTTTATAAGAGATTACTCATAAATAAATCAATGAAAATTAGTCATTAGAGAATAATTTCATCATAATATATACACATTTAGAATATAAGTTAACTTATATCATTGTGAGAAATTGTACATTAAACCAGGTTTAATCATGAGGTCAAGGACATTAAATCATGCACTAAAAAAAATTATGGAAAAGTAAATAGGTTAATGATTTTTTTTGTGAAACTACAATATGGTTGATTCAAAACAGTTCAAACATGTAACCAAGTTCACCCATATCATTTCGAAAATGTAATTGGGTTCATCCATAACATTGTAAAAATTGAATCTAGTTCAAACATAATCATATGGATATGAAACCAGTTCTACATATAAGATTGAAAATATGTAATAAAGTTCACACATAACATATATATTGATGTTTCATCCATGTTTACCCAATTAATTAGAGGGTGGTATTGGTCTCACCATTCACATAATGGAATCATAAATTCATGTACCACAACCTAAAAAAACATTAGTCATATTAGGGATTGTATAACTATACATGTTTAATAACTATTTTATCATGGTTTAACCCGTGGAAGGGAACTAGGAGTGTTGAGAAAATTATCCTCTTAAACATAAAAAATTAAAATAATGAATAATATTGGTTTCTTGGATTATGTTTGAGATAATTAATTAATAATATAAAATGATGTAAACATATATATGGAAGTATTTTTAATGATCACATGAATCATTTATTAATTATAATAACTTTTCAAGGAAATTTTCTTAAAACATAATTTTTTTTAAATAATATTCCCTATTAATGATTTTGAAAAACATATAATGAGTTTTTTTACATCATTTACAATATTTCATGAGACAATATTATTTC
This sequence comes from Viscum album, assembly GCA_963277665.1. NCBI lineage: Eukaryota > Viridiplantae > Streptophyta > Magnoliopsida > Santalales > Viscaceae > Viscum > Viscum album. The sequence continues at coordinate 2,106,486,066 of OY728156.1, read as the reverse complement.
CAATTTGAAAACTAGTATTTAAATAATTAAAAAATCAAAACATTATTCTACTAAAACCACTTTAAAATAATTAATTTCTATAATATTAAGGAAAATTAATTAAATATATACATTTAAAATTAAAATTCAACTTCATGGAATTTAAGGTAATGAAGGCAGGTAACTCGGTACACGCCGAACATTCATTTTGCACTGTAAAATTTTTAGAAAACACATGTGATCAAAAAAATTAAAAGAAGAAGACATTTAAAACTGTTATTTATTAAAGAATTATAACATGTGTTATAATTTCTTTTAATCATCATATTAAATCTTTTTTTAAACTTTTTTTAGAAATCACCTTTTTGTGATGAAAACAAATTTCTATATGAAGATAGAAATAAAGTATGATTTTTATACGAACACATTCTTAATTTAATTACATAACAATCAGATTAAAAATAGTAACAATGCATGCATATATCATTTATAAAAAAATTATGTTATAATTCATGAGATTTATTGATATATGTATCATAATAATTCATCAATAGATTCGAAATCATAAACAACCATGATAAACTATTAGTTGTTGCAATAAACTATTACCACTTTGGTATCCTATATTTATAATCAAATGGAAATAATAAAATTAAATTATAATTAAATTATAATTAAAATTAGGATAATCATGATATAATATTTCAAATGGAATTATATATAAATCATAGAAAAATGTTTGTTCAGAACATGGTATGTATCTCAATGATGGAAAATTGAAACTATATTACATTACGAATTTGGTAACTATTTAAACATAAAACCCATGAAAGAAATATCATAAAATGGATTTGTAAATAACCAGTAATATAAATATAAGAATAATATAATGAATTCGGGGGTTTTCTTTTGAATTTAGTTTCAAATTTTTGTGTTCCTGGTCTGTTCGGTGACTCTTCCTAATGACGACGATGATTTCTTTCATTTACATCCTTGGTTGATGTGGTGGTATGAAGTTGTTTTCTTGGTGGTGGTTCCCAGTTCTGGTGTGTTTACATTTCTATGTAATTTTCTGTTCGGTGATGGTGGTTCCGGTGTTGGTGGTTCTGGCGTGGTGGTCGATGGATGATACCGCTTGGGGAAGGTGATAGTCAGGGTGCGCGGCTCAAGGCGGTTTGCAAGCTGTGGCATTGACCTTTTTCATACTTTAATTTTTAAATTTGAATCCTTGGTGTTGCTTGAAAGTGGTTGGCCGGTGTTGTAATTGGTGTTTTGAATTTTGCGTGGTTCTCACTCAGCCATAAAAGTGATTATTTGAAAATACAAAAATATAGATTTGGCATATAATATCTACTTTCTTCTCCGAAAATGTTTTGACTTGTCATTCATGATCCCCTATCTTAGATCATGTTATACTTATTTATATAATGTATAAAATGATAAAAATATCATATATATTTATTATATATGTATTTATAAAAATTACTAAAACATAAAAATATGAAATGGAATACACCGTTCATGGTGATAGAATTGCATATATATGCATGAACATTATTTTCGTTTTCTTATCATATTAAATGAATGAAATTAAATGAAATCTATGTGTCTATATATATATATATATGTATGTATATTATTATTGAAGTATAATTGTTATTACATAAATATGAAATATTTTTACTATATCCAATCATAATATATTCTATTTAGATTGTGAATATATAACATTTCATTATGGAAGTGGTAGTCCACACATCAACCAAAGAAAAAGCGTTGTTAAGGGTGGTACCTTTATCAGAACTAAAAAAACACTGATAAAGGGTAACTTTATCAGCACTTTTTAGCACTGATAAAGGTACCCCAATTAACAGAGCTTTTTTAGCACTGTTAAAGGTACCCCCCTTTATCAGCGCATTTTCGTTAGCACTGATAAAGGGTCCACTTCCAAAAAAATACATTAAAAAATATATTAATATTTTAATATATATATATTTATATTGATATAAATATAATATATATTTTTTAAATATATTTTTAAATATATTTTTGATGAGTATATATATGCAGTTACACTTAATATATTTGATATTTAGTAAAAATAGCATATAAAAAAATTAAAAAAATATTTTAAATTAATAATTTTCTAATTATTATGGAGTAATAGTCATTAAATAACAATTTAAAGACTAAAAAAATAAAAAAATTTATAAAAAGATTCAAAATATGTTGAAAACGCAACTCCAACTTCAAACTGACATAACTTTTGATCCGGGTGTCCATTTGAGATCTACCATATATAAAATCAAAGCTTTCGATGAGCTCTACATCATTGTGACCCGCTCGGTCCCTGGTCAGGGTTTTTTTGAGGCCAAACAAATGCCCAGAAGGCCTCCCATACTGAGTTTTTATTCGGGGAACCCCTATTTTTTAACATTTTCTGGATTTTCAGCCTCGTTTAAGTGGGTATTATTGGCTTTTTTGGTGAGGGATGAATTTTTTCCAAGGAATTACATTCATATTGATATTATGTCTTTGAAATTTTATCATTTTTTATAATGCACTACTATTTATAATCAAATATTTAATAATATATACATATTTTTATATATGTTCAGACATAAAAATTTATTTATAAATATTAATAATAAAATATATTTACATATAAAATTTGTTAGCTTTATCTAAATAGTAACTAATAACCATTTTATTTTAAATTCAAATATACGAATATTTATATACCTATATATTAATCTAACTATATATATACATTAATCTATATATATATATATAAATATAACTACATATATAGATTAATATGACTATAAATATATATATTAATATCTTTATAAATATATATATTAATATCACTATAAATAAATATATTATTATAACTTTATATATATATATTAATATAACTATATATATGTATATCTGAATATAAATATATATTACTATACGAATAAATATAACTATATAACTATATATAGATATATATTAATATAACTAAATATATATATATATATTAATATAACTATATATATTAATATAAATATATATTACTATATGAATAAATATAACTATATATATATCATGAAATGTAAAACAAATCAAAATAGAGGAGTGGTAATGGCTTAGGCGTACAGTGGGGAGGTCTCGAGTTCAAAACCTCGTGGAGGTAGGGGTGTGCGCGCATGAGGGAATATGGGGGCTAGTGTTGATAATGGGTGGAGCGGTGCGTGGGGGTGCTCGAGGGGGCTGAAAAGTGCTGTAAAGGGGGTCTCAAGTGCTATAAACCCCCCTCAATTAGTAGGATTTTTAATTTTTTTAATTGTTTTAATTTTGTTTAATATTGTTTAATATTTTTTTTATCTTTTATCAGCGCTTTTAGAAAAGCACTGATAAAAGGGGTCCTTTATTAGGGCTGATAAAGGAAGCGCTGATAAAGGACCCTTTTATCAGTGATTTGTTTGAGTGTTGATAAATGACCCCTTTTATATGTTCTTTTTTAGCACTGATAAAAGGTGCCTTTATTAGCACTTTTTGGAGCACTGCTAAAGGGGAACCCCCCTTTATCTTATCTTTCTTTATTAGCCCTTTTCTAGCACTGATAAAATGGGTATTTGTAGTAGTGTTAAGATATCATATTCTGAAAAAAAGAATGTATTAATATATGTGTCATATTAAAATTAAATAAGAATAAATAAATAATAAATATCAAATGAATCATAAAAAAGAGTATTTCTAATATAATTTCCCACTATGATAGGTTGTAATGGAAAAATAACAACATCATTCTCGAGGTTATAGTCTTTTTTAAACAAGATCAGTAAGTTTGTTACCCATTAAATGGATGTGTGTATAGGTTCAAGTATAACTATTAGAATAAAATGATATATTTTTATTGATGAAAAAAATTTCATTATATAATCATTGAATAAGAATAATAGAATTTTTGGATAATTAAATAAAATAGAAATATATATTGAGTAACGTGAACTCTTTTTCGTGTTAATATTTTTGGTTTTCACCAAATAGATTCCTTGTTTGGAATTCATCCCAAACCGAGTACTCTAGAATGATATGAAAGGTTTTGAGACCTTATTTTTTGGGGGTTTTTTGTGATAATTATCTTGATAGGTTTGAATTAGTTAGTGGGTGAGTGACCATTTATAGTGTAGAAGAATTTCCATTCTGGTAAATATAAAACGGTTAACTCAATTGAGATGTCTCCCTTACATAATGTGCATACAATTATTTTACTAATTTATATACAATAGAGGATAAGGTATAATTATGGAAGTAAAATTTTTTCTGGGCGCGTTTCATGGGTATTTGACCCAAAAAGTTAAAGTCTAATCACTTTTCAAATTCTTTTTAACATTAATCACTGTAATAAATTATAATTACATTGATTTTTTTTTCAAAAACACATTTTCACAGATTATACATTATAAATAATTATTATTTGAAATATGAAATCCATTTTTTTAAATTTCAATTACAGATGAGGTGTAAAATATATAAATATATACAACTATATGAGATAAAACATGGGATTTTAAAATGAAAATATTCAAAATTTCAAAAGATAAAATTGTTTTTATACACAATTTCAATGATAAATTGATTACAATGAACTAAATTGGATTAATTGATGTAAAATTTATCAAAATACACCATAAAAAATTTAAATTTTTTAACTATATAAATAAATTAGATGAAAATATAGTTTATAATTAATATTTAAAAAATTTACTATTTATTTAAAAATAAATCTTCTCAGAAAAAGAAAAACAATTCACCTAAATTAAAATTTTTATATATCACTCAAAAATGAATTTTATTTTTTAAAAGAAAAATTATAATTTTTTTAAAAATTAGATTTATAATAAATGCACCATTAAAAGGTTGTAAAGTTACCTTTTATACAAATATATCTATTTATTCCTAAAATTGGAATTATTCTTATCTTATACCTATAAAAACATTTCAATGAGTATGAAAAATATTGACTTAATGAATAATATATAAAAATTAATAATATCTCTAATCATTTTTTCAAAATTTATCGAGACTAAATGGTTTTGTACATAGGGAAATAGTTTTTTTAGAAATGGAATTTGTTTATTTTAAAATAGTTTTTAATTAAATTTATAAATAATTGATAAATTAATGATTATTTTAATATATATATTTAAATAATATTTCCACAATTTACATAATCATATTCATATGTACAATTCGTATGGTTGGGTGATAAGTATAATAATATTTTAATAATAATATCAACACTACATTGTAATTTTGAAAGATCACAAACTTTTTGGAGGGGTGTCACTATTTAAATTTTTGGTTAAATCTCTCAGTTTTTTGGTTAATGAAACTGTTATAGATAGTATGTTAGGTCTTGGGGTGCTCCAAAGGATTTAAGCATGATAAAGGGGAGAAACTTTATAATAGATATAAGGTGTGTGGCTAAGAAAATAGTGTAGAATTCCCAGGTAACCATGTATCCTTGGACAAGGTCTTAATGCATGACTGGCATAAAGTCTTTAAAACTAGGAAGCCTACCTAGTTAAACATGTGATCCAAATTTCCTTGGAAATTTTGTAGCACGCATTTTATGTATGTTTTTTTAAATCATGCAGGTAAACTGTGTGCCCCTTTAATGTTGTGAAAATTAAAAAAATTCCAATAATGGATTTTAGAACCACACCCAATTTTTTTCTTTTTCTTTTATTATATTATCTAATGATGAACTTTATTTATATAAGATTCCATGTGGTTATTCTCCCTCAATCTGATGTTGTTTGGAGCAATATTGGGTGTGGATCAAATAGCCGTGTAAGTCTAATCCATCTCTTCTATTTTTTGATTAGGGTATAAAACCTTGTCTTTTCCCTATCTGAAGCTCGGAAATTTTTTTTTCTAGTGAGATCAAGGTTTAATATTTAATGGGTTTTGGAATTGGGATGTAATTCTTCTATTAGGCTAGTGTTCATCAATAGATTTGAGGTAAATTTTGTTTTTGAGTAGATTTGGGCATATGGGGTTATTTTTTTGTAATTTAATGATGTATTCATAAGTTTCATTTGAATTATTTAAATTAATATGTGTATAAATAAACAATTAAACCCCATCTGGATCCCCATGGTATGCATGGTGGATTAATTAACCAATTTAGATCCTCCAATGGTTTATGTCGACCCTCCCAGCCTTGGGTAACATTAATCGAACGTGTGAAATTAAATTGTGGTTAAGTTGATACCCTATAGAATGCATAAATGGGTAAATGTAATGATTAATAAATTATTATGGGTATATGTTTCTAATTGTGAATAGTGGATAAGATATTGTTTTATATATCACACAATTGGGTTAAATGGGATTAATGGGAATATCTATTGAATCATATTTTCCCTTGAATATGCTTAGTGAGTTGTCCACGGGGAATGTGAATTGGGATAAATTGTTATTTGATATAAATGTTAAATATGTTAATGGATTGTGGTATAATATTTATTACAATTTTATTAGTAAATTTTTTCACATTTCTAACGAAATTAGTTATTCTTGGTTGTAATGTGGTTATGTGTGGTGAAAAAATAAATAATCAAGTGCATATTCCTTATTATAGTGGGGTATAGACAAGATATTTGATGCCCATGAGTTGATTTAGACCACAATACTAAACTCTACCTCCCAATGCAATGGTTTGGGAATGGAATAGAGTTATATTCCCCTAACAGTTACATTCCAACTGAACTATGGCCTCGAGGTGATGATAATGTGGTTATGGTGATGTGTTTCCCATGTGTGATGATAAATGATTTATTCCCATATTCCATGTGATTATTGAACATTCATGATCTATTAAAAATGTGAAATTGGTGAATTAATCACTGAGATGTTATATGTATTGAATTGAAATTTAATTGTGGATTATCTTAGGGGAAACATTATTACTAGCGGCTACTGGGATAATATTTTAGTTAGTTATCATAATTTTAAGATTTAATGCCGTATTTGATTAGAATTTATTATTTGTAAACACCATTCGTGGTGGCCTACTGAGTTGTACTCGCACCCTTCTTAGGTCATTGTAGGTTACCTGAGAAAATTTCAGGGTTGCAGGATAGGTAAATGGAAAATGTATTGTTATTATGAGTTTTGTTGGATTTTGGATATGCATAGATTTGGTTTTGAACATAGAATCAGGGATTTTGTTTTTATTCCATTGATTATAAATATTTTGGGTATTTTCCACTTGTTATTATATCATGATATGACAAATTTTCTATTGGTTTTGGTTATACCTAGATTAGGCGATGATTATTTATGCATGTTAACTAGGTTTTCTTTGTTTTTTCTACTATTGTATATGTTTTCTTCTATTTATTACTCGACTAAATATGGAATAGTCTCCCCACATTACTCTTAGATCCTATTTTCTAGCTAGAAACCTCTTGGATATAGGGAGACACGCTTGAGGTCATGTGATGACCTGAATCAGGTAACCAGTTTAGTGGGACTCAGGTCAAAAATGTTAAAAGGTGTTATTAAAGAAGATATTTTATGTGACATACTATTTGGGAATTTTTTAATGGATGTTAGGAAGGTGTAAATCCTTTGAAATGATCACATTCAATGGGGGGTAGTTAACATATGTATGAGGGAAAACCCAAGTCACCCAAGGTTGGAATTTTTGTTATTATTATGCGTCGTTATAGTTGCTGATGTTTAACCATTGGTTTATGGACATGTGGTGTGATGTGACTATTTTATAATATTTTTCTCATGGATGCGACAACATGGTAATTTTCATTCATTCATAATTATAGGCACCTAGGTATATAGAATAAATTTATCTTTGTAGGCTCACACGAGACGAGTTTTTGGAGCTTATACGGTGTAATGTATTTGATTTTCATGGATGTAATGAAAATGATATCTGATGAGATGATGAAAATGGGTAAAAAGGGAATGTAAAATAATAAATATAAATTAAATAAATGTTACTCATAAGTGGAATTAATTGAATAATTTTTTTCTCAGAATAGGTTTTGATATAGAAAATATTTTGAAAATAGTATATGGTAAGCCATGTAACCACATGAGTTGGTTTTAATGTGTTAGGAGTGACCTTGGTGGGGATGGTCATGGAAAGTGTTTTAGGTATGCTTGGTGTTTTAGGTAGTGTAAGTGAAATTTATTTTTTATGGATAATGATAAAACATTCCTTATATATTGTAAATGATTTATGGTTTTTATTCTTAGGCATGTGTGTAGAATTATAGAAAAATTACACCATGATGGTGTGGGAGATAGCAGGATGCTGGTGATAACACTCTTCCCTTATAGAACATTGATTATTTCATGAAGATGATGTAATAGGACCCGTGTTGAGTTGTACCATGTATGTTCCTATTCACTAGGGTGTTTTAGTTTAATCACCCTACGACTATTACTAGAGAAGTAGTGGAAGTATCATTAGGGTTATGGATACATTATATCTTGATTATTATTTATCATTTAAATACTCCTCTCGATAAGTGATTCTTGTTAGTGGCCTATATGTGGTGGGGCCAGGAAAAGCATTGGTGGGTCGTCATGGATCTAATGGATTACCTTTAAGGAATGATGTGGAATGATTCCTTGGACATGTTACTCAAACACTTATATCCAAAAAACAAGTGGTAGGAGGAAGACACAAATTTTTTTGAGCATGACACAAGGATAAATTTCAATGATGGATTATTCTAGTCATTTCATAAGAATATGTGGCTTCGCTCCAACGTTGGTAGGGGACTTGGAAGCTATGGTGAATCATTTTTATGATGGGTTGAGATAGAGATCATCTCCCTGGTGAACATCACCCATTTGAATTTTTTTTTTCAATGTGGTGGATGTGGACCTTATCTCTAAAGGGATCATAAATAGAGCTTCTGGTGATGAGATTATGGGTCCATATCAGAAGGTATGTGGTTAAACTTCCGAGATAAGGTAGAACTATTTATCGAATCTCTATTAGTGTGAAAGTGAATAGTTCAATTAGAAGAGTGGGCCATTATCTCAGAATAGTAACCTGGTATTCTATTACAAGTATGGTACATCGAAGAACATGCACGGATAGTGTCCCAAATTACCAGTTGAGTGCCGAGTGTGTTGCATGATGGGCTATTCACAATGTTTCTATAAGAACCCAGTTCTTACTTTGAGGTATGGTTTCGTATTTTCTTTTTCCATTAATTTGTTTTCGCAAATAAAAAAAGGAAATTTATGAAATGTTTTATAATTAGGGGTTAAATGATGTGTACTCTAAATAACACATCGTGTAGTATGTTCGGGTATGAGGGGAATACTTGGAGTACGTGCATATCAGTGATTGAAGGGGAGAAAACAAATACACCACGTGTACTTCCTAGAACATGTCGTGTAGTTATGTTTGGAGGCCCTGGAATGTATGTCAGTGCACTTCATCCACCAAATGAATAGTTAAATGATATACACACTTTGTATATAGAATTAAATGTCGTGTACATTTTATTTTTCTCCTAAAATAGAAAGTATCTTCATTCTTCTATCATTTACATAGAAGGAACTCTAGGGAAACTCAAGAATAGCATCAAAACATCAACCATTTCCCAGATCATCTACTGAACTCTGAATTAATCATCTTTGGTCTCATTTGAACCCAATCAGTAGGATCTCGATTACACTTTAGCCATTCTTAGAGTTTTCTGTTATCAACTAATTTATTTAATGTTGAGTAAATATCCTTGTTTTATATATCTATAACATTGAATCTTTAGTTGGATGTCTAGGCTCAATGAGGAGATTCATACAATGATGAGGTACATGTTCTCGTGCTAATTTTTTAATTTCAAGATTTTTATATGTTTGTTGTGTCACACGCCTATGTTTGGGGTGTCACTTTGTTGAGACTTTGACATGTCTTAAGGCATAAGGTTGTTTAAGTGATTAATTATATGAATTAAAGCATGTCTAGACTACTTTTTTGATTAAGGGCCACCCTAAGGGTGTGTTTTACTTGGATAACTGTTATTGGGCCTTTTAGATTAGCATAAATGCGGTTGATGTTTTTATATTTACACTTGATATGGTATAACAATAGAGATTTAATTCATACATAAAAAATATATTTAGGTTCACATGACATGTGTATGGATGAAAATGTTTGATAAGAAGTTTTTTAAATTATTTTAAATGTTAATAATTCATTTATTTTATGTTTTACCAGATATATTATCAGTGGTACATAAATTTGATGAAATCTATAGGGATTTTCATTATGATTTTAACACGTTGATAATGATTTTATTGAGATATAAATATGTGTAATGAAAGAAATCCTCAGAGTGGGTAGTATGAACATAAGGATGCACTGAGTTTAGATTATAACACAAAAACAAATGTTTATACCTTAAATGGATTGATATTAAGATTGTTAATATATGTAAATACATGTCAAGATTAGAATAACATGTATGTTATGTATGGTTACATGATTAGTCATTTAAGGTAAATAAAATCTGGATTTTAATCATGATAAAAAAAATCCAATTCTTGTTGTAGGGATATAAGTGATTATTTTAAATTTTTCACTTTTAATTTGACAATTTTATATGGTGTGATGGATTTATTTTATAATATATTTGTTTGTTTATTTCATTTTATACATGAAAGAAACATAGTGTGGGTAAATTTATCTTACAAGGTATATATGATGGAATTTCATGAGATTTACCGTGTGATAATCTTCTTATTGTATATGTATTTTTATATGATAAATTTTTAAACATATTTAGTGAATATTACTCCAAAAAAGTTCCCAACATTGAAAATAATCTTATTACTATCAGAAACCCTGTGAATTATGTTTATTTGGAATGATTTTTATATTTATTTTTATGTATACACAAGTAAAAGAAAAGCATTTATGTTCAAAATTTTATATTTTATATGAATGTCATGATGAAGAAAATCGGATAATAATTTTATGATAAACATGATGATTTTATGATTGAATGATATATCATATATATTCTTAAAGATAAATTTAAAAAATGACCATGAATTTATAATGACAATGATGATGAAATATTTTTTTAATTCTAATGATTACATTTCCATTAGTTACATGTTATGTTAGTGAGCATGATTTTAATTAAATATGATTTGATATAATGTTCTAAAGAGAAACATCTAGGATTATATTATTGAAATATTTTTTTTAATTAGTTTTAAAAAAGTTATATAATAGTGGGTCGTTATTAAATTAAGTTGATCATATCTCATTTTAATGGAAATGATGGAAACTTCTTTCTGAATCCCATAAAGTTTTTTTATCAACATAATTGTTATCATTGAGAGATCATTATTCTTTGATTGGTCTATTATTCAGTTGTTTTGTTACCCTATATGGCATTGATGTGTTTTGAAAATATATTTGGTTTAATTAATTGTTTAAAGTAAAAAAATTTCTTGGATAGGAATATGATATTTTTATAAGGGTTATATGAGTTGATATTTATCAAGGAGATACATATTGGTGTCAATACAAAGATCAAATTACATATTTTGTTATTGTGATGAGTTAAAGGAATATTAGAAGGATCATCTAGCAATATTTGATGTTATGGAATAGCTTTTGAGTGTTTTTTATATTGGAATATGTTATTGATGTTTTTTTGTAAATAAAACCAATCCGTGATTGTAGTTTTTATTATTCAAAATTCATTCGTGCTATTAATAAACATTAAATCAAAACATTATTCTATAATATAAAATGTTATCCAATAATTTCGTCTCAATTGGGTAATATACATGAGGTATTTGTTATGAAATTTTTATAACATTGAAATATAGGATATCATTATTTACATGTCTTTATAAACATCATTAATGGGAGATGGTTGTACCATAAAATAAATTCTGAAGTCTATAATAAGAGATTAATATTCCATGAGGGGATTATTTGAATTTTTTATGTTTAAATATCAAAAAATTTAATGTTTTCATTACAAATTTATATGAGTTTATAATTTATAGATGTTATTTTTTCCACTAATTATGAAATATAATTTTGATGAAATGAAATGATGTAATTAAACTGGTAAGTGGATAGTCAGTTCTAGGATAGTGGATGTGTTGTATTTAAATAAGAATACTAGATAAAGAAAATGTATTACATCATAATGAATTTTGGATGGAAATAATTTATTTTAATTGAAATTTAGTTTCCAAGGATGTTGTATATAATAATTTAATTATCATTTCATTAACAAGTATTAGAGTCCATTATAAAATTATTTATTAAAAATCGTTAAATTTTTCAAATTAATTCTAAAATGTAATACTATATGATATGAATGTGGATTAGACTATATAGAGTATGATATGTTTTAAATAAATAGTAAATTCTAATAAAATTAGTGAAAATTTAACAAAGAAAAATAGTTTTCCTATTTAGGGAGATCTGATGAATTTATATATTGATAGTTTTCACTAAAGAGAAGAGGAAATAATGAGAATAAAAAAATAGAAAAAAATATTAAATATTATTGTAAATTTAAAATTTTCATAAAGATGAAATAAATTGAACATAATGATTAAATAATTTTATTGAATAGGATAATGGTCTAATTTTGGTAAGAAGTGTTTTATTGAGATTATATTTATTATCGGCGATAAAAATTCATAAACATAATATGGTATTTCTATTAAGTAAAAGGAAGACCATGGATGATATTTAAATGGTGTTACTTCATTAAAATATATATTTTTGGTGATTCAAGATAAAGACATGAATTAGTATCCCAAATATATTAACTTATAGATTTTTAACTAGTTATGAAGACTACAATTTTTCTTTCATTTAATAATTATCATCATTTTATGGAATAATATTATTCTTACTTGGATGAATTTTTATTTATTCATGATTAAGGATAACCTCCTCTAATTGACTATATGTAATGGATAATAATAAGAAATTATAAGGTTATTTACTTTCATTTTCAATGTAGAACACTATAAATCTATATATTTGTAGAACCCTCCAACCCCACTCCCATATCTATAGGTTAAAATAAATACTACACATTATTACTTTCATAAATAAATCATATTTTTAAAATAAATTTCCTATAATTAAAGGATATAATGAAAATATTTCATTTCAATTCATTATCATTACATTTTAGGTTTATATCTTTAGAGAATTTGATTACATCATAAGCTAAAAAATACCATTTTATTAAAAATTAATAGAAAATATTCCCCATGATATAAGTTACCAAATATTTCATAATATGTCCTTAAAATATCCAAAAAATTCTACACACCATTTATTTATCCAGTGATATCATGTGAAATATATTTCCTCATAACATGGGGATAAGGAAAAATGAGAAACGATAAGAACAAATTTACAGTTTGGAAAAACATAGGAGATAATAGTAGGTGATAATATGTGAGAATATCAAATGAATAAATAATTTTATAGGGGTATATATTAAAAAATGATTCTATGATATAATAAAACTGAATATATAATAAATCTAGTGATAACAATGGATATAAAATGATCATTTGGATAACAATTTTTGGTTCCATAGTAATCAAATTCATAATATATTTTATTTATTTCCATCCACTTAGGAAAGACGTCATGATCTTAGGTGTGATAATCACAAATATAAAGATCCATCTATAAATTCCATTTTTGAGGAAAAAACTTGTTGGTAGTAATACACAAATCTACCCAAGGTAGTTTTTATCATGTGACATATCAAGGGAACATGTGGTTATTATAGGCCCCATTAAATTCATATTAAGTCCAATTAATTCATCATATGAAGTACTTGAAAATATGTAAAACATATAACCATAATTTTCTTCATACTAATATACATAAATATATAAATTAATAGTATACAAATTTTCAATTTTTTCCCCATCAAGAAGTACAATATCTTTCTATGTCAATATCCCTCAAGCTAACACCATATATATTATAACCAAAACATTATAAACTCTATTGGATTATTGAATAAATGTGTGTAATATTGTAATGAATTATACATATATATATAACATAAAAACTAACAACACTTACTTACATTAATGGATATTATTACATTAATCAGAAACTAAACCCATGAAAATGGAAAATAACATATTGAGAGAAATATTAAACAGAACAATTAGAATGGGAAGAATTTGATCATTGTAATATACTAGAATTATCACCCCTTATAAAAAGTCTATAGAGAAGCAATATAATATCGGTATACAAATCGACATCATAGTAAAATAAAATATTGAACCTAGGGTGGAACTATAGTGAATAATGTATGATTGAATGAATATATATTTATAATAGGCAATGTATCCACAGAGATAGTAATGTGACCATTGGAATAGTAACATAATAGTTAAGAGTTGTAAGCATAGCATTTTTTATAGTAACCTGACCAGATTTTATAGTAACCAGACCATTACAAGATTAATTTGACCTCAAAATAATAATAATTAATGCCAAAATATTTTATAATGATTTATTGACGAAAATATATATTTTAAAATACTTTTATATAACTATCATGATTAAAAAACTCAATGTAATTATATTTTTTTTATAAATACTATTATAAAATATTCATCAAGAGAAATAAATTTTATGCCTACAATGATAAATAAATATTATAAAAAAATTATTTTGAATAAAATAATTTCAATTATACAATCATGAAATTTAAATATTCCATCATCGATTTTTTTATAATTTTATCAGAAACATGAATTTTGGGGAACAATGAAAATAATATTCTCCAAGTATCACATGTTTCATATTAAAATGACGATATAATAAATTTTAAAACAATTATAAATTTTTTATTTCAACCAATAAATAATTAACAAGATAATTAGTTCCTTTAAAAATTATAAACATAATTTTCATCCCAAAATATATTATCCAAACCTTAATGCCTCATATTCCCCATTAAATAGAAATTATTAATCAATTTTATTCTTTCCTTATTTATTAAACTAATAAATATTAATTATAATGTTATTAGAATTTGCCAAATAATGAAATTTTATTCCAATATACTTTATAATTTAATAAATATTTAAATTAAATGGTTTTCCTTGGAAAAAATATTTTATTTAATTTTTTATCCTTAAAAATTCATTATTCCTTAAGTATAAATATACCCTAACACCCCCTTGGGAAAAATAATAACATCAACTTACCAAAGAAACTGATCAATCCAAATACCATCTCATTGTCTCATTTAATTCTTAAGGACATTATGGATCCACTCAACACCATTTACTTAGGTATTTTAGTGTCATTGGAAAGTGGAAACCTCAAGAAGTAGTTATGTTTTCATCCACTATTATTCTCATTTTCCTCTTCTATTCCTCTTTTTCTCTATTCATTTCATAAGAAAATAATATGATATTAATTAATTTTAATGATAAAATTATTTTAAAGAATTTAACATAATTAATGATTTTATTTATGATGTTTTTATATTTTACAGTACTCTTCCTTATTCTTTTAACAATATTTTGTTAAAGGTTGGTTAACAGCCAATAAGGATGTTTCTTAATATTTTCTTATCTCCTCCCTTGAATATTTTTATAAATAAATCTGTAAAATATAATTTTTCTTAAATGTAGGTGTCTCTAATCTTCTAGATTTAATAATAATAATACAAAAACAATAATTATAAAATATCATTAAATCCCATATCGAAGGGTTTTTAAAAAAAATTATATTTGAAGATTTAAAATTTAACATTTGTATTTAAAGAATATTTTCTAATTATTATAATTAATAAAAAGTGAAAAAAATGATAATAAATCAATTATTTTTTCATGTTTATAATACCCTATATTTATTAATCAAACAACATAAAAGCAGTAAAATAATGTAGGATGTAATTTATGACGATTCATGTACAAAATTCCATAATTTTGGGTTATCTTATCATTCACATTATTATAAAAATAGATATTCATATAATTCACATAATAATTCCATTAAAATTTATTTAACATATTTAGATATATGATTGTGTTTACGCTATTAAGTTGACCATAAATCCCATTATTATGTTTTTTGGATAAAACCAATATGTTTTAAAACAACACGTTAACTCTAATTAAGATGTTTATTCATAAATAAAAAATTATGTTTTGCGAGAAAATGATCTCCCTTACCAACATTAGAATCTAAATGGTTATTCTATAAATTTCATTTATAACACCCTTAAGAAATCCATTCTATTCCATATATTAATTTAGGGACTATGCATGTTGTATGTTATTTTTCCATTTGGAATGCATGATTTGGAAGATTTTATGATGTGATGGTTGGGACCATAAATAAACGATGACATAATTAATTATTTAATATGATATATCTCATGATATTATTTTTATTATGCATGAACGTGACACTATCGGTGTTCAAAATTAATATGTTACAATTTATGCTCATATTTAATGCTTGAACATAATGCATCATTTTCTCACAATAGTGTGTGGCATTTGACCACAATGTTATTATGTCTTATTATTATGAAATTTCTATATTCTATTACTTTATCAAATGTTTCTTTTTTTGATTATTATGTTAATCCAATTATTATTATATGATTATATCGATAATTAGCACAAATGTGATTTCGATTCAAACCCCTTATTCTTCCAATAATATTCCTCTCATTAAATGTATTTTAACTCAAATATTTATTTGAACTATATTCTCAGTTGATTTCATATATTTTAGAAAATGTGGGATATTTTATGGTGATTAAAATGGATTTAAATAGCTTTCATATTTTATTATATACATGTAATGAAAAATCAGTTGGGGTCTGGACTATTGGAAATGAGACCATGATATTTTTCATGACACCCATGATCCATTACTTGTGGTACCCCAATAATTGAGTAATGGGTTTTTATTACGACAATGGACCATGTGGGGAAATTGGATAGGTGTGGTTTTAGTAGCCTATTGTGGGGGAGGATCACAGAACAATGGAAGGAAGTTAGAATCACATTTAGATGTGGAGTAGTATTTGAGACATATTAGTCATGGTGTGGTGTAGTGGAGAAGTCTGTTAGGGTCCTAAAGATAGATAATTTTATGAAGGTATAGATTGTGGGTTATGATGGAATAATTAAAAGTAAAAGACCAAAGCTCAGCTGGGGTACATACAGACGATGACAAAAATTCTAGATCAAGCTGTGTCATTTCCCAAGGCGTGCAGGCGATAACAAAGACTCCACATTAGATGAAAAAATGATATATCCATTGGTGAAAATATCTAAATGATAATTATGTTTATACATCTATCTTTGTATAGAAAAAATATTGGGATTAATGAGAGGGTATGGTATTTTTCGTTAGGAACAGGCATCATGCACTCTCTATGGGGAATTTCTAGCTAAGAGACCTTGAAATTTTTTAGAGTATGAATATATATATATATATATATATATATATATATATATCTTTGTGTGTGAGTTGTGTGGTTATTCTCTTATAGTGTCTAAATTTTTTTTTCCTCATGGTCATGTAATTTTCCAAAAAGACTCATGGTACGATAGTCCTTTTAAAGGATCCCCCTCAACCATAAAACGAGGATTATCCAAAATTCATAAAAATATTTATCGCCATCGGGATTTCATGTGCACGTGACTTAAAATCCTAATTCTCCCATGATACCAAAAAATTATATCTATGAATGTATTATTTATATATTTCTAATCATAAAAATTATTTATTTTCAATATATGAAAAATATGGTTCACTATAATTTTAACTAGTGGTATGGTAATGTTAATATCAGAATTAAGACTATAAAAATGAATAAAAAACTAGGGACAAGTTTGATCATTAGTGGAAATATATTAATGTTTTTGTAATTTATAAGATCATCTCTTTTCAATTCAATTAAATATCTATGTGGATAAAACATGTTGGTGCACCTCTGGAATTATTGTACCTATGGGTGATAATCCAGAAAAGTTGTGAATTCAGCAATAACTCAATCATCACCTGGGGCATTAAAAAGAGGTATTTATGTACACATGGTTTGAAAATAATATGGATATTATTTTTTATTCAAATGATATATAGAAACCATAATTATTGATATATAAAAATATTAATTATTCAACATAAATATAATAATTGAGAAATGTGAATGATCCTAGAAGTATCATTGGAGGAAATGATAAACATAAAGAACTCATACGATAAGAAATTATAATTAGCTTTTACATAATTATTACTTATTTATTCATGATATGTTGACTTCGGAATGTTCAGGACTTGTATATTTTCAAAAATAGTGTGACCTTACAAAAATGAGACCAATAACCCATGTGTGGGAAAAAGATATTATTATCCAAAAAAATACCTTTTAAATGGGGGGTGGATATCAATATATCATGGTTATTATTACAAAATAGTGTCATGAAATGGAAAATATCTTAAACCATTCTTAATATCCACCTTCCCCTATGAAATCAAAACTGAACATTGATTACTTTATGGGTAAATGATCATCAGTGTTTAGCCGATCTTCTGAACCAATTGATGTGAGATACATGGTTTACTCAATAATTAGTATTTTTTCTAGGATCCTCTATTATAAGAAAGAGTAATTCACCATGGTTGTCTAAAATTTATATAGATAGGCTAGTCAATGTCATTTGTTTATAAATAATAACAATCTCATAGATGAAATAAAATAAATATATTGGGATGAATTTTAATATAAATTTAGTAAATAGAATTCCCTAGAACACACAGAAAAATGATGGAGATAGAATAACATGATCTTTAGAAAATATTTGTTAATTTTTTTGACTTATGAGGAAATATACCAAGGGATTGAAGGATACCTATTAGGTTTTATTATAAATAATGATAAAAAAATAAGTATATTCATTATTTTTTAAAACCAAACAACTGGAATGATGTATAAATATGATTATTATGGAGCTATTCAAAAGTTGTTTTCTATGATCTAAAATTAAATATGTATTTTTGGATAATTGTTCAATGGAAATGTTAATAAAATGAGAGGAATGAAAATTCATAATGGAAAATAAAATGATGAAGGATGATAACAGATCCAACCAAACATATGTTAAAAATTAATGGAGAAGCATCATATGAATTTCCTTAATTGGGAAAATGAAATTATTCAAGTGGGGAGAGGAAGAAACCATGCTCATGAATGTCAAAGTGACATAATGAACCTATCCAACATGATATAGGAATAAAAGGAACCTAAAAATGTACAACCCATGGTAAAACTCATCCACTATATGGTGAATGGTAAATATGAAATATACTTCACATAGACACAAGCCTTTAAGGATAATCAGTATCAAAAACCACCAAATTTATATGAGTAAGTGAACTCTTAATCACTCAATAGCACTAAGGTAAAACCTGAAAATAATTTCTTTTAAGGTATACTTAATATTCACTCGAGAATGGTAATGTATTTTTTTATTTCAGTTCTATTCATTCTTATATATCCGTCATGTTTTATAGATGTTTTGAATCATTACCATGATAACATGAAATATATATCAATCAAAACACATAGTAGCATGATCATTGAAAACAATGTGGTTGAAAATCCTCCTTTTAGTGGCTCTCAGAAGAATCATTTAGGGAATATCATAATATTTCCCTTTTTAGAATTTCAAGATGTACTGATACTGGATTAACCCTCATTATATAGTGGTCATATAAAATTCCCTAAAAATAGAATCTTCTTCAATATTCAAAACCATTCAATTCACCAATAAAAATTTGATGTAGATCATGAATCTCATTTGGATAATTTGTCAATGGTATGGGTGTTGGTTCCCAACAAAGAGGAATATTTTTCCCAAATGATTGTATTTAAATAGAAAACCAACCATATGGAAACTCACATTGTATGGGAATATACAGATGTATTTCCTGACGAGTTACACCACAATCCTCTAGATCATGAGGTAATTTTTATAATAGATCTTTCATCTAGATCAAATCCTATAATGAAATTATCATATAGTATAGACCCAATAAAACTATATAATTTAATGAAGTAGTTGTAAGATCATTTCATCAAAGGGTTTATATGCCATACAAAATTTATAGAGTGTGATATTGTTCTATTTTTCATGAATAAAGATCGATAAAAACGGCCATGTATCAATTACAATTATCTAGACAATAACATCATAATGAAAAATTATCCCATTCCAATGCTTGATGACTTGAATGATCTACAAAAAGAAGTTCAATAATTCTAAAAGGTGGATATTGTTTCTCTAAATCATCAACTAAAAATAAATAAGGATGATATTTACAAAAACTCCTTCAATAAATGGTATAAAAAACTATGATTTCATAGTGACATTAATCAAAATTACTAATTTCCCTATAAACATCATAGATTCAATGAATATAATCTGTATATTCTACCTCAAAATAATTAATGTAGTATTTATTTCTGGTAGAAAACTTTTCCCTAAAAATTATCTGGAAAATAAATATTTTATAATTATTATATTGATGAAATTTTAAAAGGATATAATTTATTCTATGTTCAGTAATTATGACTTTTGGATAAAATGGGTCACATTGGTAGGTCACACGATAACAACCAGGGGGTTTTCAATAGACCCTTCAAAGAAAATGGATCACATAGAATTTCAAAAACCCATATGTTTTTGGATAGTTATAACACCATGAATTTTTTGTGATTTGTTTTTTATTTACATGTAATTATTTGGAGACCATGAAATTTGACGGTGCATTATTCTGTGGACCAAAGAGCCCAAAAATGAAATTTGAACTTTTTTTAAGGTGCGTTTAGTAAACATGCGAGCCATATTTTCTATCATTATTAAATGTCTCTTGGATCGAAAATCAAAAGGCACCATAGAATTCAGAATTTCAGTATTCTCCTAGAAATGGATTAACTTTAGACAACAAGGGCCAAGTAGACAATGTTATTTTTTAAACATTTTGGGGAAAATAATAAAATAATTTAACAGAATTTTTTTATTTTCTTTCTCACATTTGAGTGGCCGATGGCTATGTTGTGGGTCATTGACATGTCGATGATGATGCATATTAGTGAGGATCATTAATGACTCATTAAACGTGTAGCTTAATGAAACATTAATGGAACGTAACAACAACCCTATTTCATAAATGAACCAGTGTAACAGTGCAGTGTCACATCATAATGGGAATGTTGTAATGTGATACTATTTATAGATTGGCGCACAAGGAAAATATGGATTATAAATGTGGAGGAATCTCTAGAAAACCTCTTATGGATATCCACCCCTGTGAAGAATGAAGAAATCTGACATATCTTCACCACTAGCGATGCCTTTCGAAGATCGGAGCCGAGAAGTAACGTTGATGTTATAACCACTCGAGGATGAACACCATGACATCAGACTTCTTACGAGGTAAGGGATTTTTTGATTCGTTGTTCTTCCGATCCATTTCTAAACGACTAACACAGATCAACCCATGCACAAGATAATCTACAGACAGGGCATTCTTGCGAGAGGGAGACTTTTTTGGGGTTTCATTATCAGAGATATAATTATCTTTGTTGTTAAAAATAAAACACCTAGACCTACCTTGTTTTTTAAACATCTAATGTAGAGGGATCAAGCTGAAACAAATAAGGCCCAATCCCATCAGTCGTGGGTGTTATTTGTGGTCAAAATTTTGAACTGATAAAAAGGTCGTTTTGAGACCATTATGGTGCATAGGACGATCCCTGGAAAATGGCAGTTAAAGAGAAATGAAGAACAAACCACTGTTACGAACCTGATGGTCCCTGGAAGAATCCACCAGTGGGCTAACGCCAGCGGGGGACCGAGGACTGCTAGTGGTGGCCCGCGACGTTGTCCATGGGTGGGTGGGGGTGCGGCACTACAACACCTTAGAAAAAATTTCATGGCTGAACTGGGCCACATCACAGTAGGATAAGCCACCGGCCGAGCTGCTGGTAGGAGGCGGTAGATGTGATCGATTGACCACATCTGAGGGCTTCAGATGCCACACTGAGCTATGTCTCATTCAATAGGATGTGGTTGTATGACGGAGGCAAAGGACATACCTTGTGGAAAACTGTGGGGAAGTGGTGCGGCACAGACATGACTCCCAACCCCATACTGCGAGGCCGACCAGTCTGCCTCTTGCAGACCAGACGGGGCAGGAACCCCCAACGGGCCAGTATCGCTGCCAAGTGGGCTAGACCTAGGCCCTCTTTGGGCTAGGCCGGGCCCAGAAGGATGGAACCATTCCCTCTTCAGGCCAGGCCAAACCCAATGGGCCGGGTAGACCAGGGTGGGGTCAGACCGGACCCAGACCCATCTCAACCCAGTTACGCTAAAATGGACTTATCTCTTAAACTAGACATCGGTTAGACGAACCTTCTAGGGAGCTAGAACCCTTGTAATGAGGCAGTCCTTTTTAGATACTCCACCTATGTTTTGTAGAATTCTGATGTATGACTAGGTTTGATCGAACACAAATCCAACTGGGCACTCAGTAATAAAATGACTATAACATACAGACTAGAAATCTGATTGATGCACCGTTTATCATGTTAGAATCCTTTTGACATTGAGGCCCTTCCGGTAATTTTCATTAAAATTGGTTGCATTTTAGGTACAATAGATAGACTAAGGAGAATTACTAGGGTGTTTCTTGTGATGAGAGTTAGGATGGCTACTCCCTTGAAGACTCAAGACATGGGTATTCCTTACTCATATTCTCTAGTAAAGACAGGACTCCACACTTCATTGGTGGGGGTTTTTTACCTCTGACTAAGTTATTCTATCTTTAGATTCGATAATCCCCTATTAGAATAGAGTACGAGTCCTCCATGATTTTTTCACATAGATTCAGGTACTCCCCTACCAGGTTGGGTGTGAGTCATCAATGTTAGGAGTAGGTACTTCCCTGTCGAACTATGGTGTGGGTCCTCCTGATGCAGTGCTATAGAAGAGTCGTTACTCCCCTGCTATTCTAGGGCATGGGTCATCTAGCCTAGGGATAGTACTCCCCTAACGTACTGGGGTGCAGTTCCCCCAAAATATATATTGTGATAGATTCTGTTACTCCTCTAAATTTCTAGATCATAGGTCCTCTAGTCACCGAGTTGTACTTTCTACCGATCCAGGGTGTGGGTCCCCTTCACACGTTGTTCTAGCAGATTCGGTTCTCCACTAACATGCTAGGGTGTAGATCCTCTAGCCTAGGGGTCATACTCTCCTGACGTACTAGGGAGCGGGTCTCCCACTATGAACAAAGTACCAGAGTTGTACTCCTTTATCGGGTAGGGTGCAGGTCCTCACTTTTGAAGAAGTACTCCCCCGTCTCCGAGTAGCGACGTGGAGTATGTCCTTTAAGAGAGTTGGATCTCCATCGACTATAGGATACAATTACGAGCAGGGACATCTATATGATGTAATCGATTCCAAGGTAGAAGTTATTGCTCCTTCTGTGGGATAAGGTGCAGTCCATTTCTTACTAGAGCGAATGAGATATTGTTGGTTAGACTGGAGCAGTGCTCCCCCAACATAACGTAATGTTGAAGAGTGTTCCTCTTCACTTTTTTTCAATGGTCTTTCCTCCGGCACAAGACCATGACAGCAATACCTCTAGTGTTGGTCACTTGAGGCAGTTCTACTAGAAAGTTCTCGATGGAGAATGTTTTTTCAGACATACCATTAGGAAATCATGACTAGTACCTGATGGAGTACATCTCTTAGACAGGTTCCATCAGGTATGTCAATCTCATGGAGCGTGTACTCTTGACCATTGAGTTATGATTTGAGCCTTATTTGGAAATCATGGTAATGGATTTGAGGTTAGAGTACTATGTTCTTGTGTGGTCAAGATGAGTATTCCTGGATGAGCTAGGTATATGTATGGGCATAAACCTGAGTAGAGATAACAATGCATAATATTTGTGGTTTTCTTTGTGGTTTTGGATTTGTGGTTTACTTAATGGATATGGATTTTTGGTTTACATTCTGGTAGTTTTGTGGTGTTTTCCTTTGTGGATTTCTGAGATACCATCGAGGGTCATGAGGTTCCCTGCCAGGTAATGAGTTACTCACCCCCTATATGGGCTTCGCCCGCATGTTTTGTGTCTGGGGAAGAAATTCGATGTTTAGATAGAGGTGCTTAGTGAGATTAAATCAATGAATGTTACAATGGTGGACTAGTGGCCATGGACCAGAAGGGGTGCAATAGGACCTGTCAAATATGACATACAACTTCAGCTTCCAGTAGCTTCACTACTGAAGTGATCATGTGGCATTTTCCGTCGATGGACATCAGTTCTCCCTTTGTACCATTCTATTTCTATTTCTTTTGTTGGGATTGAATACTAGCCCCCTTTTACCACTCCGTTCATTACATGCTGTTGTACTAGGGTTTCCAATTAATTAGTGTTCACCTTTTATCTTGGTATATTTGGTTTGTGAGTGAACGCGTGTACAGGTATCCCGGAAAATGCCTCTCACATGCAATTTGATGCCTTCGTTGCTAGTTATAAATACCTAGCCTATGAGAGGTAGGCATGGGGTATGTCATAGTACATGACCCAGGGTACGAGTTGGGAGAAAGTGGTATCAGAGTTGGTTGGTTCTACCTCAATGACCACGGGTTTTTTGTGTTTGTTCTTGAGAAACAATGTTAGGTTTTTCTTGTTCTTCATTCAGGACAGGGACTCTAGTGTGGGTGCGGCGGCTGACGTATCTATACACCATGATTTTGGACACCAATTACCCAACTCAGAACCTGGAAACATTGGTTGTGGGAAATTAAGGGATTATGAAACATTTATTAATGATTATGATTTCCACGTTATTCTTGAGTCAGCTCTCCAGATATACTCTTAACCGTGGTTTATCTTGACTCATTTCTGGATGACACCACAACGATAGCTAGATAGGATTCCATAGAAGGATTGTGATAATGATTTTCCCCAAGTGGAGGTTTCAGTGAAGGGAACTGATACAGGGGTTTCACCTTTGGGTGGTGCTCTAGTGATTCCACCACCCGTTGAGCAGCATTTTCCACAAGCTATTCAAGGTGAGGATGCACGCAGGGTAAGCGCACTACACATGTTTCAGAGGTAGAGACCTCCTAGGTTATATGGATAGACTGATCCTTAGGTAGATGAGTATTGGATTGAGGAAATTACATATGTTTTTCTCCTGTCGAGGACACCGCCCGAATGTATGGTTGTTCTGGCTGCAAGCCTTCTTCAGGGCTTACCAGGAAGTTGGGGGAATCTGATGATTCAAACTCACGAAGAGGTGACCCTTACATGGATAGAAGTTTAGAACCTATGTTGAGGGGAGTTCTTTACAGTGACTTTGCAATCTTTGTGCATACAAGAGATGTTTCACCTATAACCGTAAATAATGACGGTAGAAATTACTCAGTGATATTCAGGGATCTTTCTCGATACATTGAATATTTGGTGTGAGACCCTTACATTAGGGGCCAGACGCCAAGTAGGGACTTCACTGGGAAATCAAGGCATCAGTGATACCTCTTAAAATTATAACACATGATGGGGTCCTAGAACAAGCCATTGTAGTTAAGATTTTCCTGGTGAAAGAGCTGGTGGATGTGACCTACAGTAGTGGTCACGGAGTAGAGGTGTCTAAAAGAGCTAGCTAACGAGTGGCGATGTGATCACGGCGTAGGACGCATACCCATGCCCGGACACAGAATTGTGGGTCTATGGTACAACAACAGTGCCAAGGATCATATCAGTCATAGGAGAGGAAATGTTACACTTCTAATTACTAGGGGCATCTCATTAATGATTTCCCAACCCGCCGTACTGCTTAGAGGGATCAAGCAGACAAACCTCCATGGCAGAGACAATGCTTAGAGGATGGAGTTATATAATTCGGCAGTATAGGAAGAGAATTTAGATGAGCAATAGGGGTGGTCCCTGCTAAACTCAAGTACTTGGAGTACATGGGTGAGGAAAGAGTCACATATTAATGGTTCATGACCAATAATCTTCATAAAAAGTTTGATGTACAACCTATGTCTTTTCCTTTAATGCCTTTCTAAATAGACCCAAGTGATAGAGATTCCATTTTCCTTGAGTCCTGTTCGAGAATTTGAGGTTCCAGTTGGACCATGGACATTACCCTAACGCTTAGAGACACTTGATGAATCACACCTTCTGATCACACACAAACACTAATAGTGTGACCTAGCTCGTAAGGGAAAGAGTTACGGTTGGGATCTCATAGTCATTCCATGAAGTCCTTACGATGGAATTTTGGATATGGACTAATATCATTTATGCTAGAAATGATGATGTTAGGAAAGAGATGTGGTATATCCAAGTGGGGGAGATGGGCCTTCCATTGTGAAAAAAGGGAAGCCCGGGCAGCATAGTATGAACTCTTGTAAAGAGTCCTACTTGATTTATTCTGTGGTGGAGATATAGACCACAAAATTTTTTCACAGTCAGAATGGTTCCTATCCAACCATAATCAGTAGAGATTCCAAAACTGGGAGTGGTCGTGTTCATGTTTCGGCTTTTGGTGAGGCCATTGGGGGTTCTAGGCAGAGGGCCCAGTAAGACCCAATGTTCGCTCATGGGTAGCCCTATTTCATTCATAATTACTCCCCTGTGATAGCATCAACATTGAACGTATAACACCTATGGGTTTTTTAGCAAAGTACATCCATGGGTGGATGTGGACTATGGGGTTATTTTGTGATCTACATCAGTTTAGCATGGTGGTGAGCCACTAAACCACATGACTATAGATAGATCATAGTACATAACAATTTTCCCTCTTTTTGCAGCTAAAGAAACATGTGCCTATTGTGGCACAATGTTGACCTAGAAAGCGCAAGACACGAGAGTTGTTGATCTCATTGTTTCTTCATGGAGCATTCTTAGAAGAAGAGTAGAAACCTTTTTTGAACCATTTTCCTCCTGTAATTTGAGTATTTTGATTTTTGTGGACAAAAAGTCTAAAGATGGAAAAGATGTATTGTCCCATATTTTCTCTGATTTTATTTATTTATATGGAATTATCCCAATAGTGATAACTTCAACGACACTTAATTTTAATGTCCATAGAGCCCAGAATGTAATTTTGATCTTTTTATGGTACGTTCATTAAATGTACAGGCTGGATTTTCTATCTTCTGCACGATCACTCGAATAAAAAATATGAGGGCCCCATTGACTTCATAATGTAAGGATTAACTTATAAATGACTTAACTATGACCGAAAATGGTTGAGAAGAAATGATATTTCTCGGACATTTCGAGAAAAATAGTAAAATTATTTAATATAATTTTTTAATTTTCTTTCTCACATTTTAGTGGCGAATGGAGATGATGTTGGGCACCGACATGTTATCGACGATGCACATTAGTGAGGCTCATCAATGGCTCATTAAAATCATAGTGTAATGACACTTTAATGGTGCATAACAATGTAACGACGCGATGTCACATCATAATTGGAATGGTGCGATGTGCTCTTATTTATAATTCAATGCGATGGAGAAATAAGGATTAGAAATTTGGAGGGTTATATATAGAACTTCTGAAAGACTTCCACCAAATAAAAAAACAATGAAATCTGGTAGATCTTGACCACCTACAATGCATTTTAATGATCGGATCTGAGAAGTGACATTGTTGTCTTAACCACTCGAGGACGAACACAGCGACATCAGACATCATACGAGGTAGGGTTTTTTGATTCATTTTTCATCCACGTCCATTTCTAAATGACCAGCATCATTTAACCAAAGAACAGGTTAATCTGAGGACTGTGCATTCTTGATAGAGGGTGACTTCTTTAGGGATTCATTATCTAGTATTTAGTTATAATTTTTGTTCAAATTAAATTCCCTAGAACTCCCTTGTTTTGTAAACTGCCAATGTAGAGGGCCCAGGAAAACAAGAACAAGGCAAGAGACCCTCCTTCATGGGTGTTATTCGTGGTAAAAATTCAAATCAATGGACGTTCTGGATGGCGGCGCTGGGGGTTTGTTTCTTCTTTTTGCAATTGTGGTCGGCGGAATGAGGCTCACCGGTCCCTCGTTCAGGGAGGTGAGGTTTTATGGTTTGGGTTGTTTTCTCTAAATGGTTGTTTGTCTTTTATGGACTTCTTTCTGGTGTTTCTAGCCGGGGGTTGGTTGTTTCTGATGGACTTGGATTTCTGCTTCGGTGGATGCTTGATGCGTTCCTAGATGGATATTTGAGTGTAAGACAAGTTCTCTCAACGACACAATCTTCGGAGCGCTTTGGGTCCTTCTCGGTGCGTGTTGAAATTTCCCGCGACGGATGGTTCTTGGCCACGGCGTAGTAGAATGGCTGGATGCTGGTGAAGCCCACCTTCATCCTGGTGGATGTGTTCCTGCTGCTTCTCTAGTGGGCGGGCTGATGGTGGCGTCGGGTCGGTGACTCGTCTGTTGCCGGTGGTGAATCGGTAGTCGGTCCGGCGTGTCTTGCCGGCGACTTGGATGCGCGTTTCAAGGCGACGGTTCATCCGTGGTGTCAGTGCGTGGCGGCGCATCTCGAGGTGACAGAATGGTGTGCGGTCGCATGATGGGCTCGTGGCTCGAGGAGGGACATGTGGTCGTCATGGTGTTTGAATTTGGATTTGATCTTCCCGCTGTAATCCCGCGATACTCATTGAAACGATGATGTGGTTTCCGGTTCTCCTCAAACCGGCCTGTAGGGGAACCGGCTACCCTTAAACCGGCTCTTTGAAAATCGAAAAAAATGATTGTAAAAATGGAAAGCCATTTTTGAGACCGTCATGGAGGAGAGCATGATCCCCAAAAAAATTTAAGTGCAAGCGGAACAAAGAACGGACCACAGGTGATAACTCGTTGGTCCACGGTAGAATCCACCGGTGCCGGCGGGGGCACATGCAAAAGCCAACAGTGGCCCACAAAAACGGCCCATGGCTGCGGCCATAGGTGGGAGTCAGCATGTCATGATGGTCTGCGAGATGAAAGGCCGCAGCCGGACTGGGTCGTGGCATAGCAAGAGAAGCCGCTCATCGAGCCGATATCTGGAGGCTGTAGACGCGGTCGCTTAACCCCATCAGAGGGCAGAAGAAGCAGCACTAAGCCACATATTATGAAATAGATTATGGTATCTTGACCACGATAGTCCATGATCACCTTAACGTGAAGGAAAATGGTATCTTAACCCTTAAGAGTCATGTCCGCTTGACAATGGTAGAGGATGTGCCCCGCAACAACTTGTGGGGTGATGGCGGGGCACGAACGCAACACCTAACCCCATCCGGCGAGGCAGACTGGTCTGCCACTTACAGAACGGACAGAGAATGAACCCCCATCAAGCCGGTCCTACTACCCAGTGGGCTGGACTTGTGTCCTCTACAAGAAAGGTCAGGCCCAACAGGCTCTGTCGAATGGGGTGGGGTCAGACCCGTGTCGGGTCGGTCTGACCGGGTCAGCCTGGACCCAGACCCATTTCGACCCAATTACGCTTAAATGCCCATATATCCTAAACAAGATGCTCATTTGACGAACCATCTCCTGTTCTAGAACCCATGGGATGAGGTGGTCCTATTGATATACTCCACTTGTGTTTTGGTGAAATTTGATGTATGGTCAGGTTGGATCGAACACATATCCAATAGGGCCCTCGATACAAAAAATCATATAACTTACAGACCAGGTGCCTAATTGATGCATCATCTTCTGTGTTGGAACCCTTATGACACGTCAGTCCTTCGGGTAACTTTTTGTTGAATTTAGAGGAATTTGAGGTACAACTATATTCTATGTAGTAGAAATGTTTTTTTCTTATTGGAGAGTTAGGACGGCTACTCCCTTGATGACTCAAGGCATAGGTATTCCTTACTCTACTCAGGTATAGATGAGACTCCACACATCATGGCTGTGGGATTTTTTTGTCTAAGATGGTTATTCTATAATTGGAGTCAGTACTCCCCTATTAAAATAGGGTGTGGGTCCTCCATACTTAAATCATATAGAGTTAGGTAATCCCCTACTGGGTAGGGTGAAGGTCCTCTCTGTTAAGAGTAAGTACTCCCCTGTCAACCTAGGGTGAGGGTCCTCCTTATATAGTGCTACAATAGAGGTGGTACTCCCTTGTTGTTCCAAGGTGTGGGAACTCTAGCCTGGGGTTAGTACTCCCCTAACGTACTAGATTTTGGGTCCCCCACATTAGATATTGTGATAGAGTCAGCTAATCCCCTACATTACCATAGTGTGGGACCTCTAGTCACCGAGTTGTACTCCCCTACTGATTCAAGGTGTGGGTCCTCTTTACAGCATGTTCCAATAGATTTGGTACTCCCCTGACATGCTAGGGTGTTGTTTCCCTGTCATGGGGTTGGTACTCTCTTGACGTACTAGGGTGCGGGTCCCCCATAGTGAACAAACTACCAGAGGTGTCCTCCCCTATCAGGTAGGGTGTAGGTCCTCACATATGGAGTATTACTCCCCCACCTCTATCTAGTGAAGGTGAGTAGGCATTTCATGGGAGTTGGAGGTCCCTCCACTTTAGGACACAGTTACAAAGAGTGGGACCCCCTAAATGATGTAATCAATACCAAGGTTGACGTTAGTGCACCCTTGATAGACTGCGGTGTATGCCACATCTTACTTGAGTGACTGTGAAATCATGGGTTAGACTAGAGAAGTGCTCCCCCAACTTAATGTAGTGTGGAGGATGGGGCCTCTTCACTTGGTTTCCCTTGGTCAAGAATTAGGTGCAAGACCATGACAGCAAGACCTCTAGTGTTGGTCATTAGAGGATGTTCCACCAGAAATATCCCAATGGATCATGTACATTAAGAAATACCATTAGGAATGGTTGAGTTGTACATGATGGAGTACATCTCCTAGAAGTGTGCCCTCACGGATGGCCATCTTATGGAGTATGTACTCCTGATCCCTGAGTTACTCTTTGAGCCTTCTTTGGAAATCCTCGTAATGTCTTTGAGGTTGGAGACTTATGTTTTTTTGTGGCTGAGACGAGTATTTATAGATGTCCTAGGAATATGTATGGTCATAAATCAGAGTAGAGATGACTATGCATAATCTAGGTCGTTTACTTTGTGGTTTTGGATTTGTGGTTTACTTCATGGTTTTGGATTCCTGGTTTACCTTGTGGTTGTTTTGTGGCATTTTCATTTGTTGCTTTCTAAGAGACCATCAAGGGTCTCAGGGTTCCCTACTAAGTACCAAGTTACTCACCCATGCACGGGCTTTACCCGCACGTATTGTGTCTAGGGAAGACGTTCGATGTTTCGATAGTGGAACACTGGGATATGGGACCGACGAACGTTATGATGGTGGACTTGGTGGCCTATGACCATGCAGGGCTAGTAGGATCTGGTGGACCTTACTTACTACATCGACTTCTATTAGCTTCACTACTCTAGAGATCTTGTGGTATTTTCCGCAGATGGCCATCAGTGCTCCCTTTGTACATTTTAGTTTCTAAATATTTTGTTTGGCTTGTATACTAGCCTGAATTTACCACTTAGTGCTTTACTTACTATAGTACTATGGTGTTTACCTTTCATATTTGTAGATTTCGTTTGTAACTGAACATGTAAAGAGGTTTCCAAAGAAATGCCTCCAACTTAGAGGTTGATCCCTTCAATTATAGTCACCAACCCCTGGCCATCGGGAGGCGGTCTTGGGGTATGTAATGATACGGGCCATGGGGGACGGTTCATGACAATAGTCTATATATTTATTTGTTTAACTCGGTATTGCTGATGTTTTTTGATAAATTTAAATTTTTTTTGGATGAAAAATTTTGTTAACACACATGTGGTAATGTATGTCTAGAAAAAGAAATGTGAGGGAACCCATCGGGATCTCATGAAGAGGCTAAACACCATGCATGTGTGCAAACTACTATCAAGTGGAGAAGGGATTTTGATATATAATTTTATTCAAAAAAATTCTTGGTTTTTGTACTCTTGTAGAATGATAATTTCATAGCATATACCTCATAAGTGTTATTGATCCATGAGAAGAACTCCTTGATGACTAATCCATTAATAGTGTATGGGATCATTTCCTTGATGGTTTGGTTGAACTACCTCTATGATGAAAACTATAAAATATAAGTAGATCACAAGATTCATAGTATATATTAAAAAAAATATTTTAACATGCACAAAAAATATGGTTGGAGTATATCAAGGACTAGAACTACTCTATTCACTACCATCGTGGAATGGTGAACAAGGTAGTTGATAATATTAATAGAAAAGAATCTCATGTGATATCCATGATGTTTATTTATAAATAAACTCTTTTTATATATATAAGGAGTATAAATATAGAATTCATAAGGATATGGAATACATTAAAATTTTCTAAAATTATTTATCTACCATCTATATAAGATTATATCCATAAGGCACAAATGGATGATCTATGACATCAAAATAAGGAGGAAGTGGTAAAGGAGGGACTGATTTCTGAAATAAATTTTGCTAAAGATGGTGTAATTCTATTTGGAAGTATAATTTTATTTTCTATTTAACATGATTAAATGAAAGAGCTATTGTATAATGCACATAGATTATATTTTTAAAACTATACAATAACTTCAATGATGTACCATGATATTTGAGAGAAATCTTGGTGGGACAACCTAAAGAAGAGACAAATGAGTACATATTAATGTTATTTGTATATCAAAAAGTTAAACATGAGTGACATATGTCTAAGGGTGTTACAAAACAACTACCTATTCAAATATTTAAATGGTACAATATCCATAGGGACTATGTTACTAGTTTATGGAATAAATCCAAAAGAAGTAGTAGGTTATGGGTTATAGTGTATTGAATCACACGAACACCAAATTAATTTCTTTTTAGGAATATTTCCCACTTTGAAAACATTCAATGATATATGTAAAAGATTTGGCTAGGATTCATGGGGAACAAATATGGATCGTCTCTAATCATGATCCAAGGTTCACTTATAAATTATAGATGGGTATTTAATAATATCCAAATATGTGAAATGAATTTTTGTATGGGTTATCACCCACAAAATGATTGCCAAATTAGAAGAACCATTTAGTCACATTTGAATATTAATATTTCTTGCTCAATAAAATTTAATGATGGATGACAACATATTCTATTTCTAGTTGAGTGAAAATATGAGGAAAAAATCCCATAAATTACTCAATTGGCCCTATATAAATCTATGTAAGGTAAGTGATGTAAAACAAATACTTTTTGGGATTAGGTTAGTGATAAAAATATACTTTGACCTATGTATATGAATGATATTAATGATAATGATAATAAAATCCAACAACATATAAAATATACTCAGAGTCAGTATATAATTTATTCCAACAACCTTTAATGGTATTTGAATTTGAATTTAGAGACATAATTTTCCTTTGAACTCTACCATGGAAGAGCTTTATGATTTATCGAAATATATGGAATATTATCTCTAGTTTAATTTCCCCCATAAAATTTCCATGATAACATAGGAGTAGTGGCCTATCATAAAAGATGTACACAAAACATGGATCAAGTTCATCGACTTATCTCTAATGTAGAAGTACATAACTAGTCACTCGAATGTTACAAACACGGATGCGGTTCAACTGGAGCATGATTCCCTTTAGTGGATAATAAAAGGATGATACATTATATAAGAGACAATGTTCTATGGAAAAAGACAAATGACATTGTCAATGTGGTATGGTGGAAAAATAAATGTGAATAAGGGATGTGTGAACTAGAGGAAATGATAAAATAAATGTACCCTAATATATTCTCAATTGAGAATATGAGTTGAAATTTCAAGGTTCAAATTTCTAAATTATAGATTAATGTAATGAACCATA
The DNA here is from genome assembly GCA_963277665.1 of Viscum album. Lineage (NCBI taxonomy): Eukaryota > Viridiplantae > Streptophyta > Magnoliopsida > Santalales > Viscaceae > Viscum > Viscum album. Next base: position 2,106,452,074 of record OY728156.1, on the reverse strand, counting down.
TTCTAAAAATGATATTTTTTCCAAAATATATGTCTGTTATATTAAATAACATTCTAAAAAAGAAAAAACAAATAAACTAACAGTTCATGATTATCATTAATGGATATTAATAAAATAATTAGTAGGTAAACAAATGATAGTTACAAATATTATAATTAGAAAACAAATTGGATAGAAAAAGTGGAATGAGAGAATATTGATCAATCAAATATACTTTAATTATCACCTGAACAAAAACTAAATATAATACATAGTTTATTAATAAAATAATAAACTTATTAGAAAAGGATGATATATAACATTAGTGTGAAATTTAATTAATAATTTATTAAGGAAGAAAGATGTTTTTGTAATAGTAATGTTATTGTTGAAATAGTAACCTAATAGTTAAGAATAGTTACTTGGTCATTGGAAATAGTAACCAGACCGTTAAAAAAGTAAGTGGATATAAAAATAATAAAATTATATACAAATATTATTTATAATGATTAATTAAATATAATATATATCTTATGATACCAAAAAATACCTGATAATATAAAAAGCATGATGAAATTAGACACGCTTTTTAATAAATGATATTTTAATGAGTTTCATAAATATATATTTTTTTATAATTATAATTATCTATTAATTAATTTTTTTATAAATTAATTTATTTTTTAAAAGAATTACAATTATATTTTCCAATGGTAATTTTTTTAATATTTTACAGTGAAATAAGAATTATAATGTGAATAATATAAATATTTTTTTCCAAATATCACATGTTTTATGACATAATGATTATTTAGTAATCAATTAATATATTTTAAATAGGTTATTTGATCTCATTTTAAAAATAATTATATAATTGGTTAACATAGAAATAATAATCATAATTTTTAACCCTAAATAGTATTTTCCAAAGCCTAATATTCGAAAGTGTTTGGTTAAATAATTAATTTCTCATTTTTCACCGTTACTTTTGATTAAACTAATAAAAACTAATTATAAAGTTACTTAATGTCCTCAAATCATGAAATTGTATTCATATATAATTCATGATGTAAAAAAGTAGTATTTAATGGTTTACCTTGGATATGCGGATTTGTTCAATATCTTATCCATAAAATACGCCTCACCTCAAGAATAAATAACACACCACTAATCCTTGGGAAGACTACATACATTAATAATACCAATTCCATGAATCTATGAAAATAAACTCCCTAAAATACTTAATAATTTATAGGGACATTATTTATCTAATAAACACAGATCATTGATGAAGTTCATTTTAGTAGGTTAGAGGTAACACCATAAGGCGTTAAGTATTCATCTACTTCTCTTCTAATATCCCTCTTCTCTTCTTCTTTTTCAATACACATTTCAAACATAAATATTTTATTATTAATTAATTAATATGATAATATTATATTAATTCTTCAAGACCACTTTAATGATTATACTTATGATGAATTTATATTTCAAGCTACTATTTATTCTTCCTTTGACAATGTCCCGTTAACAGTCGGTTAACCACCAATAAATATATTTTCAATTCATTTATTATTTCAAACCTTCTGGTTTGTAATAAATTTTTTATAGAATATCTAAATATATAAATATAATTGTTGATATTATTACGGAGTTAATAATTATAATGTATAAATATAAATTAATAAATATCATTAAAATCAATATTGATTGAATATTTAAATAAACGTGATATTAAAATATTTCAACATTAACAATGTAATTAAGGGAAAACATTGAGTGATTGTAATTGAAAATGATTGAAAAAATGAAAAATTTTAACTTATGGTTCCTAGTTTTAAAACACATTAGTTTATAATTCACGAGAAATAAAATCCATAAAATAAATATAGATTTTAGGTAAAAGTATTCATGAATCACAATCCATATTTTTGGGTTATCATCCCTATTCTCATTATTCAAAATAAATATGTCATTATATTGTTCTAAAAATTTCATTTGATAATTATCTACCTTTTATTTCTTGGGATATACATGTTGTTCTTGTCTAAATAACATTTAATCTAATTTCAATGATTTTTGAAAAATGGAATTATTATTTTTAGCATTGCATTGACTTCTATTTGGAAATTTCTTATTCAATAAAAAATAATAAGTAATTAAAAAAATAATATCCCTTATTAATTAGGTAAATAAAAATTTTATTAGTTAAACTATTATTTATGACACCCTTATGATTCCAATTATTTTTGATGGGATTATTTATTGACTATGATTGTTGCAGGTTCTCTTTCCATGTGGTAAACATGATTATAATGTTTATTTGATGTGATGGGAGGGATGAGAATTAGACATCCCTCTAATTTATTGGGTAATGTAATATATTTCATGATAATATATGTATTATGTGTTTACACAATGCTATATTTTCACAATTATGATGTTAGGATTTATTCACATATTTCATGCATGAACTTGTTGGTAGATCTTTTCAAAACATTGTGTTGTATTGTTACACTATGTTTTGATGGTTCATTATTAATAATATTCTATATTCCATAAATTTATCAAATATATCCTTTCTTAATATGATTATGATTTTTTTAATTTGTATTATGCTCTCCCATGTAATATAGATTCATGGCCTATATTACTCCCATGAAATTCATCATATTACTATATATTTAGCTCATACCTTTATTTTATGTATATCCTCTTGTGATAACATGTATTAAAGAAAATGTGAGATATTATAAGAGTGTAAATAATGATTATTTAAATTATTTTAATTTTTAATTATGTACATGTGATATATGTTAATTGTTTTCCCAATTATACTTAACATTTCCAACCCTGAATGTATTTCTATTATATTGTTTCTCATCGAAATGGTTTAATATTAACATAAGAAAATGTTGGGTCGATATAGTATAGAATAGTTGGTATATTCTTAAGAAATAAATTTCATAACATTAACTGTTACGGGGAATATAATTTAACACCCCACATTCAAAGACAAAAATATACAGTGTTCATAATAAAGGTACTAGAAATACCAAATTTTTCTATATAGTGGCTTATTATTAATGAAATTTTTACTGATTAATCACTAAAATGAATGGTAATAGATTTATATAATATATCCAAATAAATACGATAAATGTAATCATTGTACAAATTCTGTTGATCAAGCATATAAATTATCAAAAGATGTTGACTTCTATAAATAAATGTAAGAGCATTTAAAAAGTTTTTTTGGAAATTAGAAATAATATTGACCTTTTGAAGAATTTTTTTAATAATATTAATATATATATATAACCTAAAAACTAAATATTTACATTACAATCCATGAAAATTATGAGATGAAGTTTCATTGGAAAATAAAAATGGTGGAATGATTTTTTCAATATGAAATGATTTAATATGATTCTTGTCACACCTATCGGAAACAACCCATACATAATTAATACAAAATTTATTTATTTTATTTATATAAATTTAAATATAGTGTAAAATAATGAAGATAAATAATTGAGATAAAAATAATTTTATCTTGAAATTCATCAAATGAATAAAGACATGGTAGTGAATGAAATTTGATTTAAAATAAGATATGGGATATATTTATCTTACAGTGGGTAAAGTATGATCCTATGGGAAAAAATACTAATAAGACTTGTAAAATCCAAAAAATAATATATAAAAGGTAAATTTATTTGGGTATTATAATGAAATAAAATAAAAATTACATAAATGTATTATTGTTTAAAAACAATCCTAATTTGGAATTTATAGTGATGTATAAAGCATTATTCTAATGGAAAAGTAAGATTAATTAGAACATAAGAGGTTTACAATGAAATATAAATTCCATGTCATGATATTAATATTTTTCATTATACCTGATTAAATATTTGTGTGAATAGACCACATAAAATAAATGATGTTGTGAAATATGAATCATGTGTCATTTAGTTGAAAATATCGACGAATAACACATACAATATTTTTATCATTTGAGTTGAAATACATTTAAATAAAAAAATGATATGGGTATTGAGGAACCATTAATTACATTGATATTTTATGAGATATTAAATATTCATTAATATATTCATACAAAATATATCATAGTGCACAATAAAAATGTTGTCTCAAGAAATTATGTTTGACACAATGAACCTCATACCTTAACTCATGGAATTAACTAAAGTTTTGTAATATATTGTATAATGAAAATAAATCTCTTAATATCATATTTCATAACATTATTAAAATCATTAACCATTGTAAAAAACGTTTATAATTATTTTACACATGAATATTTATAGTTACTACCTATTTTGGAGATAATATTTGAGTTGTATTGATCTTTTTAAACTATCATCGTAATATTTTTTTGTTATTATCCTAATGGTCACGATAAAAGGGTCATAAAAGGTACTATAATTGATGATTTATAATTACTTATGTTGTTTTAATATCATTTTATGTTTTTATGGTTATTAACCTTAAAGATGAAAGTGATGATGAACATGTTTCAATGATTTTTAATGAATGGACGTTGGTATCTTAATTAATGAGTTTAATATTAAATTTACCATTGTAGAAACAAAGTGAAATCAATATTTTGTTACATAAATCATATATTATCATTAATTAAGTTATGAAAGTTGTACAAGATGTTATTCAATAGCATTGTCCATTTAGGTGGTTATACTATGACAACCAGATATTCCACAACATATTTCTCCATAAATAAATAATATATTAAATGATGTGTTTCATACACTATACCAAATTTTTTAAAAAAAAAACATGACATATTTTTGATATTTAATATGTATGAAGACCTTATCCACCCAAATGAATATATACAGACACCAAACAACCATCTGAAACCCAAAATAATCCCTTGTGTGCCAAACCCATTTCAATAAAACGACATTTTTCTTCAAAAACCATTCCATGAATCCTTTTTTATAAATCAATATATTTTAAATTTCAACATAAAACAATTTTTTACAATAATTTCACTATTTCCAAAAAAAGAAAAAACCATCACTGTGGAGGGTTTATCTCATAGGTTGAACAAAAATTTCAAAATCAAATTCAAAAAATTTAAACTATTTTAGTTTAATGAATTTATCTACAAAAATATGAGTTGATATTAAAAACACATACCTTGAAAAACATGGAAAAAATAGAAAATGGAATAAAAAAATCCACAAAACAGACTGAAAATATAAAAACACACCTTATATGTATTACCCTACAATTATAAAGTACAAATATTTTCATATGTGTAATAAACTATCTTAGATATATCCACTGTGAAAATAGATATAAGATACCACTTGATTGGGAGAATTATATCTAAGGAATACTAAGGAAAATAACCATGAATAATGATATATAGTGAGAATCAGACTTCAATTTACTACAAGAAGCCTTTAGATCGCATTAGGATTTATGGGTGAAGCTTACATATCCATAAAAAATACAAATACATAATTTTTTTATTGAGGAAAAAAATCAAGGGATAATCTTAACCCTAACCTAGATACACTTTTTAATCTAGTTTTTAAATTCTTGATTGTTGGTTTTACGGTTCGGCAAACTATGTATTAACTATGTGACATCTTCTATCTCAAGAAAGAACCATGAAAGGTTAGATCTCATGGTTTCTAAACTGTGTACTATCCAATACAAACCCTAATATCACATGTTATAAAGTTTATACTAGGAGGTCGCAAGGTTTGGACAAACCATGCACTAGCTCAGGCACCTTCCCCTTAGCGCTTATATCATTTTGCATGGTTTTCCTATAGGGGTTTCATATTTTCCCAAAACCGTTCACCAACAGTGCACCTTAATAATTTCTTAAAAACATTCCAAATTTCTTACAAGACCTCACAAATGTGACCCAAATTTTATATATAATAAAAAATCATAAAACACAGGTTACAAACATGAAATAGTGGTACAAAATTCTCCCCACCATTGGAATTTCCATCCTTGAAAAGTAGAAGAACGTCACATCCATGAAAGAGTTCCTACCATTTCACATTCAATTCTTGATTCTATTCTCTATTATCCTCTTAAATTTTACAATGTTAATAATAATACCTAGAATAAACTGATTTTTTTCATGAAAACATTCTATTACCAATCCATCATCTACACTAGGATATTACCAACAATGAAACTGGATGTAGGCCAACATGATCAAATCTGATTACATTGTCAAGATCACTCTAATAATTTTTCATCTAATATAAATAAAACACATTATGCTACACTAAATCATGGTGGAAACTCAAACTGATAAGCCATGTCACAAACCATTTCTTGTATCTCAAATATGCCTATGTATCGACAGGATAACATTCCCTACATCCCAAAATGATGATTCCCAAACTAAGGAGCGATCATAAAGAACGTATGATCACTCACCTAGAACAATAATTAATGTCATTATATTGTTCTATAAATTTACTTTGATAATTATTTCCCTTTAATTTCAAGGGATATACATGTTGTTCTTGTCTAAATAACTTTTAATCTAATTACAATGTTTTTTGGAAAATGACAGTATTTTTTATAGAATTTCATTGACTTGTATTTTGATATTTCTTATTCAATAAAAAATATTAATTAATTAAAAATATAATATCCCTTATTAATTAGGTAACTAAAATTTTATTAGTTAAACTATGATTTCTGACACCCTTATGATTCCAATTATTTTCCATGGGATTATTTATTGACTGTGATTGTTACAGGTTCTCATTCAATGTGGAAAACTTTATTATAATAATTTTTTGATGTGATGGGAGGGGGTAGAATTATATATCTGTCTATTTCATTAGGTAATGTGATATATATCATGGTAATATATGTATTATGGGTTAACACAATGCTATATTTTTCACAATTATGAAGTTTAGATTTATTCACATATTTCATGCATAAACGTGATGCTAGATTTTTTTCAAAACATAATGTTGTATTTTTTCACTATGTTTTGATGATTCATTATTTATAATCTCCTATATTCCATACCTTTATCAAATATTTCATTTATTAATATGATTATTATTTTTTTAAATTTTGAGTATGCTCTCCCATGTAATATTGATTCATGACCTATATTACTCCCATAAAATTCATCATATTACTATATATTTAGCTTAACCCTTTATTTGATGTATATCCTCATGTGATAACATGTATTAAGGAAAATGTTAGATAATATAATAGTGTAAATAATTATTATTTAAATTCATTTTATATTTAATTATGTACATGTGATATATGATAATTGTTTTCCCATTATACGAAACATTTCCAACCATAAATGCATTTATATTATATTGTTTATCATCAAAATGGTTTAATATTAACTGAAGAAAATGTTGGGTCAATATAGTATAGAATATTTGGTATATTCTTAAGAAATAAATTACTTAACATTAAATGTTGTGGGGAATATAATTTATCACCCTACAATCAAAGACAAAAATAAAGAGGGTTCATAAAAAAGGCACTAGAAAAACAAAATTTTTCTATAAAGTGGCTTATTATTAGTTAAATGTTTAATGATAAATCACTAAAACAACTAGTAATAGTGTTATATAATATATCTTAATAAATAAGGTCAATGTAATCATTATAAAAATTCCCTTGATCATGCACACAAATTATCAAAATATGTTGACTTCTATAAAAAAATGTAAGAGAATTTCAAAAGTTGTTTTGGAAATTATAAATAATATTGACCTTTTGAATAAATTAATTACTAATATTGAAATATATATATATAAATATATATATATATATATAACCTATATAATAAATAATTCCATTACCATCTATGAAAATTCTGAGAGGAAGTTGCATTGGAAAATAAAAATGATGGAATGATTTTTTCAACATAAAATGATTTTATATGATTGTTGTCGCACCTATCGAAAACAACCCATGCACAATGAATAAAAAATTGATTAATTTTATTTAAATAAATTTCAATATATTATAAAATAATCTATATAAATAATTGATTCCTAAATAATTTTATCTAGGAATTCATAAAATGAATATAGACATGGTAGTGAATGAAACCTGATTTAAAAAAAGATGTGCTATAGGATTATCTTAAAATGGGTAAAGTATGATCCTGTGGAAAAAAATACTAATAATACATGTAAAATACCAATAATAATATATAAAATGTAAATGTATTTGGGTATTATAATGAATGAAACGAAAAATGACCTAGATGTATTGTTGTTTAAAAACAATCCTAATTTGGAAGTTATAGAGAAGAATAAAGCATTATAGAAATTGAAAAGTAATATTCATAAGAACATAAGAGAGTTACAATGAAATATAAATTCCATTTAATGATATTAATTTTTTTTATTATACCTGATTAAATATTTGTGTGAATAAATCATATAAAATAAATGATGTTGTGAAATATGAATCATGTGTCATAGAACTGGAAATATCGACGAATAACACATACAACAGTTTTTCCATTTGAGTTGAAATGTATTTACATAAAAAACATGATATTGTTATTAAGGAACCATTAATTACATTGATATTTTATGAGATATTAATTATTCATTAATATCTCTATACTAAATATATCATGCTGCATAATAAAAATGTTGTCTCAAGAAATTATGTTTGACATAATGAACCCCATACCTTAACTCATGGAATTATCTATAGTGTTGTAATATATTTTATAATGAAAATAACTCTATGAATAACATATTTCTTAATATTATTAAATGCAGTAACCATTGTATAAAATAATTTAGAATTTTTTTATACATGAATATTTTTTAGTCACTATCTATTTTCAAGTTAATATTTGAGTTTTATTGATCATTTTAAAATATCTTCATCATTTTTTTTATTATCCCAATGATCACCATTCAAGGGTTATGAAGGGTACTATACATGATGATTTATAATTATTTATGATGTTTTCATATCATTTTATGTTTTTATGGTTATTAACCTTAAATATGAAAGTGATGATGAATATGTTTCAATGATTTTTAATGAATGGATGTTGGTATCTAAATTAATGAGTTTAATATTTAATTTACCATTGAAAAAAAAGTGAAATCTATATTTAGTTATATAAATCATATATTTTAATAAATTATGTTATAATAGTTGTACATGATGTTATTCAATAGCATTCTTCATTTAGGTGGTTATACTATAACAACCAGATATTTCACAAGATATTTCTCCATAAATAAATAATATATTAAATGATGTGTTTCATACACTTTACCAAAATTAATTTTTCAAAAAACATGATATATTTTTAATATTTAATATGCATCAAGACCTTATCCACCCCAATGAATATATACAGACACCAAACAACCATCTGAAACCCAAACCAAACCCTTGTGTGCCAAACCCATTTTAATAAAATAATAATTTTATATAAAAAACATTCCATGAATCATTTTTTACAAATCAATATATTTTAAAATATTTATTTTAAAATCCACCATAAAAGATTTTGTCACAATAATTACACTATTTCCAAACAAAATAAAAAACAATCATTGTGGAGGATTTCTATCATGGATTGAAGAACAATTTCACAATTAAATTCAAAAAATTTAAACTATTTTAGTCTAATAAATTTACCTCCAGAAAGATAAGTTCATATTAAAAACACGTACCTTGAAGGACATGGATAAAATAGAAAATGGATTGAAAAAATCCACTGAACATATTGAAAATACAAAAACACGCCTTATATGCATTCCCCTAGAATTCTAAAAAAAATATTTACATATGTTTCATAAACCATCATATATATATATCCACAATGGAAATAGATATAAGATACCACTTGATTATGAGAATTATATCTATGGAATTCTAAGGAAAAAGGCCATGAAAAATGATATATAGTGAGAATCAGACATCAATTCACCACAAGAAGACTTTAGATCACATAAGGATTTATTGCTGAAGCTTACAATGCCATAAAAAAGAAAAATAACTTATTTTTTTTGTTTGAGGAAAAAAATAAATGGATAATATTAACCCTGACCTAGATCTACTTTTTTAATCCAGTTTTTAAATTTTGCACAGTTGGCTACACGGTTAGGCAAATCGTGTCTTAACTATGCGATGTCTTCTGTCTCAAGCAAGAACCTTGAAAGGTTGGATCACATGGTTTCCAAACTATGTACTAACCATTCCAAACCCCAATATCATATGTTTTAATGTTTACACTAGGAGGCCGCATGGTTTTGAAAAACCATGCACTGGCTCCAGCACATTTCCCTTAGCACTTATATCATTGTGCATGGTTTTCTGGTAGGTGTTTTACATTTTCCCCAAACCGTTCACTAACAGTGCACATTAATAAATGCTTAAAAACATTCCATAATTCTTAAAAGCCCTCACAAATGTGACCCAAATTCTATATAGAATAAAAAATCATTCAAAATAGTTTACACACATGAAATAGTGGAACAAAATTCTCCCCCATTGGCCTTTCCATCTGTGAAAAGTAGAATACCATCACTTCCATGAAAGAGTTCCTAGAATTTCACTTTCATTTCCTAATTTTATTCTCTATTATACTCTTAAATTTGGTAGTTTTACCAATAAAACCTAGAATAAACTGATTTTTTTCAGGAAAAAATTATATTACCCATACATAATATACACATGGATATTACCAACAATGAAACTAGATCTAGGCAAACCTGATCACATCTGATCACATTGTCCAGATCATGCTAATACTTTTTCATCTAATATACATAAAATGAATTATTCCCTACACTAATTCATGGTGGAAATTCCAATTGATATGCAATGTCACAAACCATTTCTTGTATCTCAATCATGTCTATGTATTGAAAATATAACTTTCCCTACATCCGAAAATGATGATTCCCAAACTAAGGAGTGATCATAAAGAACACATGATCACTCACCTCAAACAATAATGGATGTCAAAGATGATCCAGAAAATATTTTTGCTGACAATATGAAATCTCCAATAGTTTTTTAATCAACTGAATCTTCTACATTGTTACATGGATAAGCCTTGGCCCAACTAGTGAAGTCTCACAAGCTTCAAGCCAACAAACTGGACAATGAAAATGATTCAAATACAATTCTTCAAAATGATATATATATATATATTGAATCATGATAATTCTTGTTATCCAATAACTCCTCTAACATTATGTTCTCTTCCCATGATCCAACAAAATCCATTAAAAAAGCCTGCAACAAGTCTTCTAATGTTTTGTATCATCCGCTTGGATTGTCTTTTCGTATAAGGAAGATACACCATACTCATATTTAACTCAGTCCCAAGGGTTTTCTATAAGGATTTCGATAAATGAGACAGAACCCTCTCATCTTTATCATATTCAATAAAAATGGAATTTCATTCCTCTTTACCACTTCTCAGATATATATTCTTTACATCTCTTCTAGTGTTTGAGATTCATGAATAAGGATAGAATTAGCATTATTTGTGAGATGATCCACTATCAACCATATAGATTGGTGTTTCCAAACTATTCTTCAGAAACCTCTTAGAAAATACATGTATATATTATCCCATTTCTAAAATGAAATAGGTAATTACTACAACATAACTATTTGTCACTGGTTCCCTAACTTCACTTTTTGAAAAGTTTAGAATCTTTATACAAACATTTCCACTTTAATTTTCATACTGATCCACAAAGAAATTCCCTTCAAGACCATATAAATATTATATTGTCTTGGATGAACAACACATATTACATGGTAATAATCAAGGGTATGTTACTCATAAAATTTTATATGTATGACCATTTGATTGTTAAACCACAATATTTAACGCTCATCCATGTTTCATTCTTCAATAGTCCCCTTCTATTGATTTTTGAACTCATAACCACACATTATGAATCATATATAAGATTCTCTTTTACCGTCTCCACCAAATCTGAAAAAAGGAAACTAAAAATGAAACCACAACTTCCTCCCTATATTAAAATTCAAAGTTCATGTCATCTTGGTCCAACATCAACATCCACTCATCTGAAGATTCTTTTTCCAACTAAACATGTGATTTCTTGCTTAATGCATCTACCACTAATTTCTATATTTCAAACTATACATCAAATAAAATTTAAACATTTGTAGATACTATATCCATATTCACTATATAATATTTAAATCCCGATGTGATAAAATATGCTTCAAGATTATATGATCAGTAAACATAGTATAATCCACTCCAAATAGATAGTGACCCCATGTCATCAAAGCATGGACTATAGAAGATAAATCTAATTCATGTGTTGGTTTGTTATTTTCATGAACCTTCAACTACATTAATCCTAATGCAACTACATGATCTCCCTACCTAAGGAAACATCCCAACCTAGATCTGGAAGAATCATAATACACCACATTCCATTATCAATATTCTATAAAATTATGATTTTTTTTGATATAATGAAAACATTCAATCCATGGAAAGGCTTTTAAAATTTCTCAATACATGGGAATGGATCATTATTCTTTATCAATATTTCCATAAGAAAAGATGGTTTTGATAATTCATGAAAAAACCATCGATATTTACCAGCTTGACCAAGGATTCTCTAAATCTCAAAGGCGTTCATTGTCGGTTTCAACAAGATAATTACCTCTATCATTTCTGGATTCATAAAAACATATTTTTATCAATTTAATGTTTAAATAAGTAAACCACATGTATTCAAAAATAAAACATTAATAATTTATCATACATAAAATTATTCATCTTGATTTACAACACTATCACCAAGGGTTTCTTTTGTTTAGCCCTCTCCTTGAATACACCATGATTTCAACCAAAAACACCCCCTCAAAATAATTTCTATATTTATGAACTATATGATTCATAATTTCTATATAAACTGAATGTGTATTTGTAAGACCAAAATGAGGTACTACATATTTGTAATTTCCATATCTACCCCTAAAATATGTCCTTGTAATATTCTCCTTCTTAACCCATAATTGGTGATATCCTAATAATAATTCAATTTTGTAGAACCAATGATTTTCCCTAAATTAATAAAATATATTAGAAATTCATGGAATTGGTTACCTATTTCTTATCGTAACTTTTCTAATAATACAAAAATCAACACATAGAAAAATATTTCTATCTACCTTTTTATCAAACAAGACTGATTATACCCATTCATAAGTGCTCATCTAAATCAACCCTATACTATCAAACTATTCCAAAAAACACTTTAAAATGCATTATTTATTTTTTCATCTAAAAACACAATTGTAAAATAGGACATCTCGATATAAGGATATCCATAAAAAACACCACTTCACCAATAAATGTAAATCCTGAGAAATTTTTGGGAAATATTTATAGAAACTGGTTAACCACTATATGAAAAATGTAGTCCTTAATATTTTCCATTAATGAAATGAAAATTCTACCAACTTGTATGAGATCATTCCAACTATTATATCTAACAAGCCAATTTTACAATAAATACACTCTAGTTTTCCCAAATGAGACACTCAACACCATCATCAATTGTAAAAATTACTCGTCATTTAGAACAATCAATGTAAACCTTGATCATAGTAATCCAATACATACCCCTAATTATATCATAGACATCTATTTCAAGAATATAGAAATCTAATTTTATCTTGGCTCAGTCAATGGTTATATATTATGCTCTAGAAACAAAGGCTCAACATTCTCTTTACAAAGAGGGGTTTTATGTTTAATTACAGACATCGTCAAATAAAATGTTAATCTCATAAAATGAATAGCAAGATAAGAAATAGAAGAATGGAATATCCCCATATCAAACAATGCTTTTATATGTGTATTGTTCAAGAGAATCATGCCTTGCACCATATATGGTCCATTATATTCATCCACCATAACCAACTCAAAACCATATAATTTATTTCTTTGTAGACATTATTCTTTATTGCCCTATTGAAATTTCACTTAATAAGGAGTCCACGTATTCCTAGTGTCACCATGAATTGCTTTGTCCTGCTGATGAGAGGTATTCTACATCCCTCATCCCGTCGAATCGTATAACGTCCATGAAACCTGTGATGTTTCTTGAACACCAAACTATAGAGAACTATGACAATAACACTAACGATGACCCATCTGACTTTAGATGTGGCATGGTCTAGGATGTGTCATACACATTTGCTTTATGTAGTCAAATTAACCACCTTGGAAACATATGACATTTATATCTAGTCATAGGTAAAGGATTTATAGAAAAATATCTAATTTCATTCATTCTGTCACATTAGAAATAGGTTTCACTCTTCCAATTTCTCAAAGCGTTAGAGTTCCTACCTTTTCTAGTAAGTACCAACATATTTCCTCTTCTTATATCTCTTGAGATGTCCCTTTAATCTATTATCTATCTATTGACCATTTATGTATAGTCCATAATATAGAGAACATAAATCTATAAGTAAATCTATTACATCAACCATGATTCAAAAATGTGTGCCTTCAATGACCCACTAGCAGCAGCCTCAGTTGAAAATCAAAAAAATTCTGCAATTTTTCCACATACTATGTAACATAAATATTTGTTAGCTTCAAGCTAAAGAAGATAACTATTCATTGAATTATGAACATATGATGATAGAATTTTATGATAAACAATTCCTCAAAAATAATTACATGAATGGTGATGGAATAATTTATCATGAAAAACTAAATCCAACCACTAGAATGCAATATCATCCATTTTATAAATCTCCATCTAGATGTTCAGTTCTATTAGTGTACCAATGATATTGAATATATGATTCATCCTATTCACCCATACATACATGTTTTCTATCTTAGAATCACTCTAAAATATGGGTGGGTTATTCTTTTATAATTCTATAGAATTAACCACTTTTATTATCTCATCCCTCATGTCTGAGTAGTCCATAATCTGAAATTCATGAGCAATACTCTAGAGTAGCTATTGGTTCACATGTGGTGCAGGTGCAACCGAATTTTCAACAACTTTCCTCCAGATGGTTCATATGATTCCAATAGAGTACCATTTTCATGAAATAAAAAAATTCCATAAGTCACACTATATATAAATTTAAGGCTTAAAATTCCAAATTCTATCACATGATACTATAATAATAGTAGTTTCTAAAATAATCCATTTTCAACATTCAACCAATAATGAAAAAAAACATTGCTTCATTTTAAAAAAAAACATTTTAAAAAAACTACAATGATTCACTTTTTCAAAATTGTATATTTTAAAAAACATTAACATTTAAAAAAAATCAAAAAATTACGTCAAATAATTACCAAAAATGAAATATTCACTCCTAGTTGGAAGCCATTTATATATTTCATGTTATGACATTTTCATGGTGTAAACCCATGGGAATGATATTCCTTCCTATAAGTATCTCCATAACACTTATGTACATAACTCACCAGTTACATAGAGTTCAATACAAAAAGGTTTAATATTTCTTCTAATTCTCTACATTTTATGTTTTGATGGTCCTAATCCTTCCTAAAATCGTAACACAAGGAACATAGAAAAATAAGTATGAACTCTGAGACCATGAGAACTGAAGAAAACCTATTCTATATTTGGATGGACTAAACAAATACAACTTTTAATATCCCTCAACTTCTCATTGGGTTGAGAAAGTGGGAAGAAGTTACACTTCCTTAATAAATATCCCCAATATTCCATATGATGTAAATAAGTTCCAAGGTATTCATTTAAAATTGGATGAACATTTTCCCTTTCAAAATAAAACTACCAAAAAAACTTGCCATGACCAAATAACCCACAATTTGATACATGATAAAAAAGTAAGAAAATTCAAGAATAAAATTTATTTAAAATCTATGTCCAATGAATACCATAGTGGATGAACACAAAACAACAATGTAAATATGGGATGACTAAAAAAACAAACTAAAAGACAACCATAACTCCAAATATCCAATTGTTCCATGATCCAAAATACAAACAAGACAAGTATCACTATGAAATAGTAGATTAGTTTGATACATTAACATTTCCCATGTCCCAATAAACAACATATTTAAAAGAACCAATGTGACATTGAATAAGTGAGTATTGAATCTCGGTAGACTTTCCCCAAATGAGATTCCCACACAGGCTATTAGGATAGAACATGCTAGATTATTTATAAAAAAGAATTTAAAAAATACATTGTATCATAATATAAATAAGATGCATAACAAAATTTTCCCAAAATATAATATTATGTTCTATGTAAAAAACCATACAATTCTCCAAAATCATATCAGAATTTCTATTTGGCTTAACCTCTTAAATTCTTCATATCCTTAAATCCATCCATGTAAACAATCTCAAACTCCACATACTCATGAGTGGTGGGTTATCTATCACAAATCCATCACATATTTAACCATCATGATATGGGAACTTCACAACCTTGTCAATCCCAACCTTTTGATTAGGGTACTTCATGCGCTCATCCTTTCCAATGTATATGAACACCCACAAAAAAATCATGCCAAACACATGTGAAATCCATGTGTTTAAAAACCATTTCAATAATATTAAATTATTATTGAAACCCTTTCTATAAATAATTTTTTCATAAAAAATCCAAATAAACAATTATATTATCATAATTGTATAAACAAAATGTAATTTATTTCTCACAAAAACTCTACAATTTCAACCAAAATTACGAACAATCTGTAAACATGGATTCTATCTTGAATTTCAAAAACAAATCACTAGAAAGTTAAATAAATTTAATATATTTTAAACTAATACATATAGTTCTATAAATAAGATCTAATAGTGAATCCTCCTACCTAGAAGTATTGGGAGAAAATAAAAAATGGCATTAAAACATCCATGAAAATGGTTTGAAACTTCAGAAAGATGTTATAAATCTCATCCCCAAGAAACAAAATTGACAAATATAATCATATCTGGAATAAAGTATCATAGATATATAAAAAAACACCAATATTTGAAAATGTGAGAGAGGGATAAGTAAATCTATAGAAATCCAAGAAATCCCACTAAGAATGATGACTTAACCTGAGAATCCTGCTTCCATTAACCAAGAGATGCCTTCAAATTTCATATGGATCAATGGGAGAAGCCTCCATAGACATAGATAAGAATAAATCCAAATTTTGGGTTGGTTTGGGGATAAAATGATGGGTCAAAATTAATATTTACCAAGATCCCCTTTTATGGATCTGTATTTTAAACAATGCACATTTAGTATCATGCTTTGGAAAAATTTGTGCTAACCATGAAACAACATCTATCTCAATAAAGATACTCACATTTTTTTCTCACATAGTTTCAAAACCATGAAACAACTATGCCAAATACCATTATCTCATGTTCAACATATTCTCCTACGATTCCACCATAGTTTGGAAAAACTATGCACCTGCACATGCACCTTCCCATTAGCCTCTATCTCATTGTTCATGGTTTCTTGTTTGGGTTTAATGGTTTTCCCAAACTATGAAGCAACTTATCACCTTATGAAAAGACCCCAAAACAATTAAAACTTCTTTCAAACCCTAAAAAACATCATATATCCACATTATATACTTAAAAAGCATAAAATAAGTGTTAAATACATGAAACCAGAGGTTCTACAAAGAAAATACCCAAATGGTTGACCACTACTTGATATAATTTATATTTTGACTTATTTTAAAGAATAAAACATGAAAAACATATTGTATTAGAGTAAATAATTATGTGTTAAAATTACTAACTCGTGATACAATCTTATAAAAAAATAAAAAATCACGTGGAAAATTTTCTAACATTAGATAATTTTTCTAATCATTATTTCATTTTCACCTTTGATAATGGATTATAAAAAATTTCAATACTGCCTTTTATTTGGATAGATAAAATACATTTTTTATATATTTTCATTTTTTAATTTTCTTTATAACTTTATTGAATATTTTGAATGATTTCTTACATTGGGGAATCCACAAGAGAATATATATATTTCTACACAATAAGAGGATATTAATTTTATTCATTTAATTAAAACTATACATTACCTGACTTAGTTATCATAATGTTCTAGTTTTTAATTATATTAATTTTGGTTGGATGAGTTGAGTTTACTATCATTATGAACTATAACAGAAAAAATGGAATTTTAATATGTTTAGAATAAATATTAAACCATCTTCCAAATTGAAGATAAATGAATGTGTAAAAAAAATCTTTGTCAAATTAGGTCTATCTAGTTTTCTACGGTTATGTCTAAATACATATATTTTATGATGTTATGGCCTTGAAATTTCAATTCTAAATTGGATTTGAAATAACTATAAACACAATACATTATTCAATACAATAAAATAATATATTTTCATACAATATTTTCATACTACTAACTCATGCATTGTGAAATAAAAATATCCAATGACAGTCAGCAATACATTCCGATAATAGACACTATTTAATGTCATCATAATTCAATGTGTAATATGTTCTGAGAAATTAAACACACTATATATGAAATATGTAATTTTATTTAATTACTAACGCATATACTATGTATAAATTGATATTTTATAAACAATATGCAATAAGATATCATTACATACAATACTAAATTAAATAATAAATAAATATGTAATAATTGTTTTGGATTTACATTTATATTTTTTGAATATATAATTAATTTATAATACCTATGATTATTATGATTTAAATTTTAATAAAGAAAAAAAAATTATTAATCCCTTGATATATTCTATATATCGTAAACATTTATTGCATGATTCTCATTGTAAAAAAGAAAGGAAATTCAACATACCCTTTCCCTTGATTCTATTATGATGAAAATTTATCATGGGAAGATGTAAAAGAAATCCCCTTAATATGTTACTTAAAAAATCACTATACGTTTTTTCTGACATTCTTTTGAACATTTATTTTATTATTATGTACGATTTATTTGTTATATTTATTTGGTTAATATAAATGTGAATAATTTACATTCAAATACATGATTATTTTATGAAAATTAAAAAAGTGAATTATAATATCATGTTAATAAACATGAGATGTATTTTTTTATACTATGAGAATATTGTTTTTGTATATAAAAGAAATTCAAATCTGAATTGTAATATTTTTGAAACTTTCATTTAAATAAAAATAAAAATATATATTAATAAAATTTTATCATCCAAATAATGTTATCTAAATAATAACTATTTTTTATTATTTATAAAAAATTATTAATAAAATTTCATTAAATAGATGATCTATATAAACGACCTTTTTTAGCTCTTTCATATTTAGTTTTGGAAAAAAATCACCAAATCACATGTTTTATAAAAGATTCATTTTAAATTAAAAATAATAATTATTTTTTAATTAAAAAAATTAATTTAACATTATCAATACATAATTATTGAAATGATGGGTATATTTAATATTTTATATTATATGAAAACCCAAAATTAAATATTATATCACTAATATTCTCATATAACATTAAGGTTCTGAGTTTTTGGGACTTTGAAAAAACATAAAACATCATGGATTCATATATTACTGGTTTTATATTGATGAACATCATATCCCAATATACCCATAATTATATATTCCAAATTAGGTCTTTATAATCATCCATACAAAACCCATTTATTCACATTTTTTTTAACATTTGTTATTGATAATCTAGAGAAAATGAAACTTATTAAGGGTGAGTTTAAAAACACATTAAGGGTAAACTTCATCATTTAAAATTAATTCAAATTAATGAAAATAATTTGAGAATATGGGTATGATGAAATATTAAATTTTCATGGAGATAAAATAAGGGAACTCATTCCCATAAGCATGAATATGTAATATGGTTAATGACAAAAATAATTAAAAAATATAGATTCATCATAATCAATAGTCAAGATCCATGTGATATCAATCATGATCAAATAAAGCATTTATAACCCATATAAAGATTACAAAACATGTTGTTAAATTTAAAAGGAATTTTCACAACTAATATTAAATCCATTTCATAGATAGTTGTATCCCAGATAAATCAATAAAATAAACCCCCTAACAACTACCTCTTTCGTACCTCTAAATATAAGGAACATTGCCCAATGCATTGGATAATTTTCTAGGTGCACCCATTATATAATATATATCGGGATCACCAATAATTATCTGTTCAAATCCATTATATAATCTATATCAGTCTCACTCAGAACAACATTCATCCACCCACCATATAATCTATATCAGGATAACGATATTCTGTATTGGTGTACCGGTCATATGAGCATTATAAAGATCACCAGATGTTATGTGGGAACACCCGTCAGATAATCTATATAGGGATCACCCTATACTATCTAAGTGACGTTATCATATAATTTTTATTAGGATTACCATTGATCATAAATAGTATCCATGTACCATTATCATGTAAAATATTTAGAATACTTTACATTTTAACATAATAATAATCATTATTCTTTCATTAATTAGTTCTCTCATGAAATTTTAATGGGTTCCATGTCAATCACCTACTAAATATAGAGAAAGAATATGTACAATATAAATACCACATATTCAAAATAAATTTTATATAATATCAATTTTTTACCTCATTAGTTAATGTAAATACCAATAACAAACCATCAAAAACATTCTTGAGAAGAATACCGTTTTTTTAAAGAAAAAATATCTAAAAATTAAAAATTCAAAAAATATTATAATTATAATTGAATTTGAAATAAATACATATAAATATGTAAAGGAAATATTAAATATAATAATAGAAATGATATCTGGAAATTATGATCATTTTTTAATTATTGAAATAATCATTAATTTCAAACATTTTGTTATGGGAGTCAAAAGTGACCCATTTGGTAAATGATAAAATACTTCTTTTACAAAAATCATTAGAAAAGATAAAATTAAAATTATAATCGATTTAATATATATTTTATGATTTTAAAATAAATTTTTCTAAAACATTTTAGATAATCTTTATATGTATGTGAAATATTCTCAATCTAAAAGATGTTACAATATCAGTATCACTTATAAATGATGCTAATGATGTTTATTTAATAAATAAGAGAAAAAATGGATATCAAACATGCTAAACAAAATTATAACCGTATAAGAATAAATATATGTTGTTTATTGGAACATTATTGCATGATTTCCCCTAATACAACCTTGAATATAAAAAAATCCACAAATAATAGAGATTGTATCATAAAGTGTTTTCCACTTTTCAAACTCTTAATTACCCAATGAATAAATAAAATGAAATAATACCTTAAATATCATGAACACAGGTATATTTCTAATATAACATGTCATAATGTATTATGTACACCTCAAAAAAATGATAGGTCTATATCATTAACATATTCCCCCATGAATGGAATATGGGATGATAAGCCCTTATAAATATCATATCATTGAATTTATAGATAATTGATAAAGAGATTATATACGAAAAAATTTAATTCCTAGAAAAAAATTTGATATATAGATTAAAATAATTTATATATTACATAATACATGTTCATGTCATAACATAGTAAAAGAAAAAAAAATTAACCAAACAAAAAAAAGTTGAGATAAGATACCATTTATTAATTGGTAACATTTTTGAAAAATCCCCATGGGTGAAATAATAAAAATTGTAAATTAAAATACCATAATGGATAATTTATTTGTGATATTATATATAAATTTTTATTACATAATCCACTACATAAAAAAAGTTTTGAATATGGAAAATCACTCACAAAAATAAAAAAGTGAGATGAGAAACCCTTACCTCATGTCTAGAATTTCTTTTTCTGTCCTTTAACACTTGAATAGTAAGATTATATCAATTATTTTATTTCATAATAAAACTTTTTAGGATGAATAACTTATAATCAAATATTCTATTCTATTTCTATTTATTGTAATATGTAAAAACATTATCACATATGTTCACATCCAATGTTTTGAGGACATTTGATTCATTATTTAAAAATGACATCAGTGTGTAAACCATTGTCAAAGAGTTCACAGTGTCAAAATATAATAAATTATAATAACCAAATTGTTATATTATTTTTACCTTTATTATAATTTTGAAACCAATCATGGAAGATGGTTATGGAAAATTAAATACACTACAAACTTGAGGAAGTTAGACCTTATGTATTCTGGAATAATGTTTCTAGGTTTAGAAAATCATTATCAAAAGAAGGTAAGTAAAATTTATATCATTACATAATTATAGTAATATCATAAAGAACATATAATTTAATAAAATAAACTTATATATATCATCCAAAAATTTTGGTGATTAAAAAAAATCACATCACTTTATGGAGGTTATATCCCACACGTACAGAGAAATGATGATACAATTTTTTAGTGTGTGGAAGAAAATGATATAATATATATTCAGAATGAAAAATATTAAATTAAAATTTTAATTATTCCTTTTATAAAAAAATATATTCATTTAAATTAAATTTATTATATTTCATGTAAATAATTATTGAAAAGTGAATCACATCGCTTCATGTGGCAGTTGACTAACATACACGCGACATTATCATATCCCCCATGAAATATAATTAAATAATTTCTATATGAAATAAATACAAAAAATTATAAAAAATTATAAAATATATTATATGTATTGTAACTCCATCATTATAAAAATATATGAAAGTTGATTAGGGAATACAAATTACATATGTTCCTGTGGTGGTAGTTCATCGTACTCAATAATGATGATTTTATATTCCATTTCATTAAAGTAATAAAGTATTTATGTTATTAAATTTACATAATAAATTATATTTAAATTATTTATATGGTTATAATTAATTATAATAATTTTAGAATATTTTTTGGACGTGGAATAAAAATTAAAATAAAAACACTCGATTAATAATGATACTCCTTCACAGGAAAACCACCTTATGTTAGCACTAGAAGATATCATATGAAATCATTTTGAAAAATAATGAAGGAATATAAGTTATTTATAGGTAATTTAGTAAGATACCATGTATGGTATTTCTTGATAAAAAATTTGTTTTAAAGTGCATAGAAGATACGAGAGGTGCACCTTTTAAAAGTGAGGTGAGCAGAACAATTATAAATTTTTAAAATAAAATGGTTTACAAATGTTTTTTACATTACAATGGAATAAAAATGGACTATTTTAAAAACATATACATTATAGGGTCAATATTAGGATAACATATATATTTTAATATAATTTTTAGATCATTTTAACTCTTATAATTTTAGTTCAACCTAATAATTTGATCCCAATAACAATTCCCTTTTTTTCTACCACACCCTCTCTTGCATAGTGTTTTGATTTTCAAAAACAATATATTATGTATATCATCATTTCATTTGATTTCATTTCAATGTGTACGATGATATACCTTTTGTATATATTGGTTAAACAAATGAATGAATAAAATAAAAAATTATTGATCATATTAATGTCGTGATCTGATTTAGAAGGATTACTGAAGAACATGTAGTTAATGATGGATAGTTAAATCCTAAAATGATATTACTTAGTACAATTAAATCCTTTGAAGAATGTGTGATGGTTTTATGTGGTGTTTCAAGGTAGTAGGTAGCACTAGAAACTCGATTCAAGACACCATCAATACAAATACTCATGTAAAGATCTAGTTTACTTAAATATTTTCTATAACCATATGTCATCCTGTACAATATTCTTATTAAACTATTTATATAATAATCAAGATCCAAGAATCCTACCATTCACTTTGTGGATAATACTGACTAGGTGATTATGTTCAAATTAGACAATCCACGTTCATTAATTTAGTGGGACTAATAATTTTAATTTATCATATGATGAGGAATAATGATTTAGAATAATTTAGTAATATACCTAAAGATATTGTATTTTGTAAATAGTGGAATCTTTATTATTGAACATGTGAATAGAATTAAATAATTATTACCAATAAAATCTATAGATGATCGAAATGATAAATTGACACTAACTAAAGGGAGATTCATCGATGATCAGTTGGTAAATTTTATCATTATCTTAAAACCATTTGATTAATTTTATCAAATATTTCAGTTTTTTATTACTTATGTATATCTCATATGGAATTGTAATATCCATCATGAGAGATAAACAATAATATAATTGGTCTTGAATAATAAAATTTATATTCATCTAATTTTCTTTTTCATCAAGTTTATTTTTAAAACATTCGAAAATAAAGGGGGTTGGGGGTCTAATACTAATGATATAAGAGAAGATGAATTTCTCACTAAAACCATCAAAACTAAATTGATGGAGAGTATTTTTATCAAAAATAATATGAAATGATTGTAAACTTGTAAAACCATAAGAAATTGGAGTAATATACATAGGGGATCATACTGAGCTTTAGTCGAACTCCCCTATCAAACAAAACTTTTTTCTTTTAAAATAAACATATTTTATAATGACACTGATTTATTCATATTAAATATCAAAAACATAGTTTTATCATCACTATAACACAATTAATTTTATTTGGTAATTATATATAGGTTTTTTAATATTTGATACTTCTAATTAATAGAATTGATATTAACCCAACATTATAGAAATATGATTACACAATCACATCCAGATTTAAACAAAGTCAATTCAATAAGATTCCATTGTATTTATATTGATATTAAATAATTTAATTTTGGATACTACTAATCACGTTAATATATTAACTATTATTTATTTATTCTAATTTTTAATTTAAATCAATCTCTTACAATGTCATCCCACCTCTACCAAATTTTAGAAATATTGGAATTTTTTATATAAACACTAAAAAGATTCAATGTAAGATTACATAGAATGGAATATTCTTCATATTGAATTGTGTACTTAACTATATCTAATATTATTTAGGAAATTATATTTCAATCTATGTATGTTTCTAATATTAATATTTATTTCAGCTATAGTATAATGTTTTGAAAGAATAAATTTATTTTTAATGGATGGAGAAATCAAATTCAATTAGAGAGAAATATATAAAGTATATTGAACTAATGTATAAAAATTTTACTAGATTATCTTCTTAACAGTAAATTAGATAGACATGAATAATTTACTTTGGTTGTATTAGTAAAATTTTTATTTGAAGGATAAATACAAATTCCAACTAATAGTGTTTTATAATCATCCATTAAATAACAACATAAAATTTATATTATAAGGAGGATCACATATCTTATCTTTTAGATACAGACATTGTATAATAGAATAATATTTAATATTACTACCATAGAAACCACTATAAATTATTGTATTAATATTAAATCACATGAAGGTTAGATATATTACTAATATACTAAAAGCTGAAGATTATGTTCTCAATGTTGTTTCAACTATTCTGGAGCTGTGTGGAATCTTAATATTATATGTTTGTCTATAAATTAGTCCAAAACCTCGATGAGAATATGAAAATAACTAATTAAGATCTAAATTTTTTTTTATCTAGGTCTCATTTTTAGTGAAATTCATATTAGAATATTCATAATGTTTCTTTAAATATTACATTTTATAGGATATCATTATAATTTATTTCCAATTTTTCCATTATAATGGTAGTTTTCGGATCATGTGATCCAATGAACTAGGGGATAATGAAAGATAGGTTTATTTGATCTGATAGATAAAGAGATCCCAAAAATAACGTGATAATGTTTTTTCTAATCATGTGGACAATGGGTTTCCTTTATTTTAAAGTAAGATCTTATGATAGATTAAAAATTTGAGATACCTAATGTTTATATCATAAAAATCCTTACCACCTTCAGTGAAATTGAATTAATTTTTTAGTAAAGGATATATAAATTTGTTTATTTATTCTATAAAATTATTTATAATGTGATATACATATTTGCAAAACGTTTTTATTTCAACTGCGTAATTTAATTTAGAGATTATACATTGTAGTAAGATATTTATTACTATGATTTTATATTTTTTATTAAAACACATATTTTTCATATATGATTAATTATAAAAAGGTTGTTTGGAAAAAATTTATGTTTATATTTTAAAAAATTACAGTCCACATGCCCCACTCTTTTAGTGTTATTAATAAATTCATGATCCTATAATTACTATGGGATAAGGTCTCTATATATATCTTGATTACACTATCCATGTTAGTAGAAAAAATTATATTTTGTATGGTAGTTTTACTAATACTTCATAGATTCAAAATTCTATCAGAAAAATGTGTTTTGAATTTGATGACTATGAAAATTGGAGAGATCTAACTAATACCGTTGTGATAAATACTTGATTTTTTTAATTTTTTTATGTTGTCTGGTGATTATAAAATACCTGAAAATGAATTATCATCTTTCTCTTGTGAAGGAAATACCGAATATCAGCTAAAAAATAGAAATTAAAATACTATATAGTTCCCAATGAAAATACAACAACATTCATATATCTTCTTTTGATATAACTAATAATATTTATAGATAGATGGATTTCAATCCCTTTTGAGCATCAAATTTTTTTGATACATGAATAGATATCTTTTATATGGACTGTCATGATTTTAATTTTTTTATTGTTTAATTTATTATCTAGATTCATCAATTTCATGACAATTGTAAAGAGATTACAAATTATTGGTGATGAAGTGTTGTCTAATGAGAAATATCTCAAAATGTTAATTGATATGACTCCTAAAGAATGGGAATAAAAAAATGATTCTAATATATGATAAAAAATCCAAGAGAGATATTTTTGGATGATTTGATTGGAAATATTATAAAATATGAGTGTATATTAAAAATATATACTGATAATGAAATTAAAATTTAACGCCACATATTTTTTGTATAATTTTTTATTATTATATGGAATTATTTTGAGACTAAAAATGTGACATCACATAATTTCGAGGCACGGAGTGCCCGTATTGTTGCTTTGAAAAAAAAGTTAATCTTCAAATAGCTCGTGTGAGTCGTTTATCTAAAAAAGTGGAATAAATATTAAATGGTTACCTAGATCAGAAATCTGAGTGCAGCGTTTCGTTCAGGATGGCGAGTTTACCCTTGGCGTGACATATGTTTAGTCGGTGTAGGTCTGTAGTGAGAAAACCCGAAAATGTAATAACCTTAAATAAAAGTATTTTATTTTAAAAATTCTTATAACTCACGAATAGTGACTCAGAATAAAAATCCAAGACCACCACTGAACTCATGAGGGTATGATTTCTTTAGGAAGACACTAACATTGGACGGTGTGGGACAATAGTGGAAGTTAATTTTTGGCTATAAATAAAATAATTAAGTAATAATTATTTTATTATTAAATTTTTTAACATATAAATAGTATCTTAGATTGAAAATCTTAGAGTACTGTTAGTTTTATGGGGGGGGGGTGTTTCTCTTAGGCGGAGCCTAACCTCGACTGACATTGGTCGAGGATGACTGTTAATAATTTTTTTTACTTTGATTATGCTATATTCAATAAATATGCAAGTTGGATTTTCTATATTTTGTATTACTACTCGGATCAAAAATTTGAGGGCACTGTTGAATTTAGAATGCCAGGATTCGCCTAGAAATGACTTAACTTTGGTTGGTAAGGGCCGATTAGAAAAGTTATTTTTTGGAGTTTTTTGAGAAAAATAATAAATTAATTTAAATGAATTATTTTATTTTCATTCTCACTTTTGTATAAAGGACGAAGACACTGCGGGAAGCATTAGGGCAATGATGATGCGCATCAATGAGGCTCATTAATCGTTTGTTAAACTTGCAGCGTAACGAGTCTTTAATGACGCGTACCAACAACATTGTTTCTTAAATAAAATAGTGTAATGATGTGATGTCACATCATAATGGAAACATTGTGACATGCTCCTATTTATAGTTCGATGTGCTGAAGAAATATGGATTAAAAATATAGAGGATTCCATGGAAAACCTATGATGGACATCCACCCCAGCGAAGAATGAAGAACAATGTTTGAACTTTATCTTCTTCTTCACTCCTTTCGAAGATCTTAGCTATGAAGAAACACCGATATCTTAACCCCTCGAGGAAGAACGTGTGACAAAAAACATCAATGAGGTAGGGGTTTTGATTCGTTGTTCTTCCCTATACATTTCTAAATGACACACAAGGATTAACCCACAAACACTTTATTATGTGGATATTAACTTTTAACGAGAGGGTGACATTTATTTTCGGGTGATTATTCTAGATTAAACATCGTCATGAATGATTGAACACAAAAATCCCTAAGCCTCCCCCTTTTCAAACTCAAACGTGGATGTCGTAGGCCTATAAGAATAAGGCTTGAGCACCTCCACTCATGTGTTCTTGGTGGCCGCATTCTCAAAGAAATAGCAAGGCCAGTTCAAATGATTTTTGGTAAATATATCCTCGTTTGGAGACCGTTGGTGCAAGTGGTCCAAGGAACGGATCGCTAGAGCACATCCGGTTGCCCAATGACATTTCTGCCGATGCGCAGGCACCGATAGTAGTAGCTGCACCAGCGGTGGTGGCGACGGGCTGGGCTCGCTAGCTGTGTCATGGAGGAAGCCCGAACCGTTGAGACAGGTTGACTGGGAGGTCATTTCTCATCCCCCGTGATAGTGCACAGGACGACACAATGCCATATGGGTGCTGCATGGAGGATTGTCCAGCATCCATGCCACCTGAAGGGCTGGAGGTTCTGTGGCCTGTCAGTAGTGGTTGGAGTCAGAATATGTTCCACGAAGGCACCACACTAGAGATGATGTGCACCATTGAAAGCCAATTTTGGACCAGATGAAAAGAGGCTAGCTGCCGCATCCCTGGGGCTCACACTCGACCCATCGTGCAACTGATCCCCTTGCTGGTAGGATGAGTCCTCTAGAGGGTTGGACCGATCATGCTGCCCAGTAGGCTACACCCACCCCGGCGGGCCGAAATCGTGAAGGTGGGTCGGACCCGTACCTGTGGGTCATACCCCTTCGAGTGGGCTGGACCCGTGCCAACGGGCCGGCCCGGACTCGACATGGTCACTGGGCGACCCGGAGGGGCTGAACCCTTTACCAACTAGGCTGGTCCAGCGATGCCTATTGCGCCTGGCCCACAAGCCAGGACAGACCTGACCAACCCCAACCCACACGAGGTCAGTTCGGGTCGATCATAATTAACTAGCGGAGGTGGACCCCTCGATCTTGGTTGGTCGGGTCGGTCTGACAGGGTCGGATCAGGACCCATCGCAAATGGACCCCTAGTTACTAAAATGCCTGTATCTTGAAAATTGTGTGTCCGAATGATGGGCCGTATAAGGCGTTGGGACCCTCCTAAGGAGTCAGATATTTTGGCATAATTTTTAATGAATTTAATGGAGGTTTATATGTGATGAATGGATTGAGGAGTGGTTCTATCAATCACGCTACATTCAGAACATTGCGGTTGGATAAGACCTAAAGACTGATAGACGGCGTCCCAGTGGGAAGCAGCTATGTGTGACTCAGTAGTCCCATGATGGGGAGATGATCTGTGTGACCAGGCAGACCCATGGTGCTTTACATGAAGACTACCTCAGTTCTTCCATCGTGGGAAGTGGCATTGTGTGACCCGATCGACCCACGATTGGGAGCAGCTCTTTGTGACCATGTATACCCATGGTACTCATCACAGATGAGTGCCAAAAAAGATCAACGTTTGTGGGAAGTGGCTCTATGTGAGTCGGTGGGCTGACTTTACTCAATAATGGATGAGTTCTCTATTAACCGAGGAGTTCAACGTTTGTGGCTGGCGAAGGTACTGTTTCTACCCCAGAATATAGTTGGTGTGAGCTGTCTTGTGTTTCTTGCTTAATTTAAAGACTTGATGTGTGTTCTTCCCTTTTTGTTTTGGGGTCCCTCCTCCATACTGGGTTTCTCACCCCTTTACGGGATTTCTCCACACATGTTTTTTCCGGTTCATAAGACCGATCTTTCGAAAGGGGTTCTCATGGAGACGGGACAAACAAACACTACGACGTTGGACATGGGGGCATAGGACTTGGCAGGGACTAGTTAGACCGGGCAGACATGATTTACTACTTTAGCTTCCAGTAGCATCACTACTCTTCTGATTATGTGGGGTTTAATTTATATATCCATCAGATATTCCTTTTTGTTCATGTTGTTTTCAGTTATTTGTGGGGATTTTATTCTATCCCACTCACATTCAGTTGTATTTTCACTCAACTTCCCTTTTTTGGTATTTTATTCATTTTCAGTGTATTGGGATGTGGTTGGGTGTGCATGTGCACACAGGTAATTAGAAAAATGCCTCCCACATGGAGGTTAAAGAATTCAGTGATAGTTGTCAGCCCCTAACCATCAGGTGGCAGGTTTGAAGTATTCCCAGCACGGTCCCCGGGGTACGAGTCGTAAAAAACTGGTATCAGAGCGTGGTCGATGCTTCCAAAAGAACTAAGATTTTTTATTTCTAATGGGGGAAATAGTGTTATGTTTATTGAGTTTGGATTTTAGTCCATGGAGTCTATTTTTGGTGTGACAGCTGACATATCCATACATAATAAACCTGAGTTCTCTTTCCCGACTCAGTACACGAAATCACTAGTTGCATCTGTTTTAAGAATGTTTTTATATTTTTCCCTTTTGAGTCAGAACACCTGGTATAACATAGTGATTGTGGTTCATCTTGATTCACATTCATGATTCCTCCACATAGACAACCATCTATGATTTCATTGTTTGACCGTGAGGATGGTCCATAGAGAGATAATGCTTCAGTACAAAGATGATTTCCTGAGATGGTACCTTTGGCCAGTTTCCCAACGATACCACTGCCCATTTGCAAGTAGTTAATAACAGAACTAAAGGTAGAGGATACATGTAGGCTTGGTTCGTTACATCTATTTCTGTGATAGATACCCCATAGGGTCTGAGGTGAGGCCTACTCACAGGCGGCTAAGGCCTGGCATGAGGTGGTGACCGAGTTTCCATCTAGCTCCGAAAATGTACGGTCAGATGGTAGACTTGGTAGAGAGCCTTCTACATGGCTCAGTAGGGTGATGACAAGTATTAGTTTACCCTGAACTTAAGATGAGGTGACTGTTCCGTGGAGAGAGCTTGAGAACCTTCCTCATAGAAGTGGTCTCATACCATTAAATTCTAAGGCACATCAGTTCCCCAGAGCTTCTACTGCTTGGGCTGGATGACATGATGGTAGATGAGTATTCATCAAGGCATACGGTCCATTCCATGTACTCAATGAATATTATACCACCTGTGCGTTAGGGCTTTGACCTTCGAACGACATGTGTTTGTGGACATCCGAGCCAACACTATCCCTCTATGCATTCCCACTTATGATACGGTTCTAGAGATGACATTTTTGGTTGATAGTTATTTGGCTGAGTAGATATAGACAATGAATGTCAGTAGTGGGAAAGTAGGAAACTAATGCCAATCTCAAAGACTTGTATGTGTAAAATGTTTTGGGAAGAGGAAGTGATAGAGATAGATGAATCTGTCGGGCATGAGACATGTAAGAGGATCTAGGAGAGTATCAAGAGGTGGTATACATTTCAACATTATACAACCACCACCCTAAAGTTGTCCCCACCAGGATCAGGGATCTAGAGGACATGGGAAGGGAGTAGTTGCATGCAGTCAAGTAGTGTGACCCAAGACCTCTAAGAATGATACAATCCATGGAATGTGTCTAATACTAGTTTTTATATTAATATACATAGATACTAATCATTCTTTCATGTCTCGAAACTTCTTTACGACCTAGAGTTTCCAATTAAACTATTTAATTGACCCTTACATCTATAGATACCTATGGAAGGAGACAAAATAATCACACTTATATTGATGGTTTGATCTGACCCTTGAGGTGAGAGTTTTGATTAGAACCTATTGGTGGCACCGTCAAGGCCTTATAAAATTATTTTATGTATGGACTGATCATCTGTAGCTCAAGCTCACATTGACTATTTTAGGCAAAGGGATGTGGTATATCTATAGAATCATAGAGGGGTTTCCCTTTTTCGGGGAAAAAGGAAACCCATCCAGTGCTGGATAAACTCATGCATATGAGGGAGTAGCCGATCAGTATTTAGTCAGCTAGCCTTAACCCAGTGGCATTAGGTTTTATGAGTTTTCAGTTCCCAAAAGTAGTGGATGAGTTTGGGAACATCGTTTCAAAAGTAGTTTCTAAGATTACATCCCCACAGGGAGAGCGACTTAAGAATTAACATATACCCAGGGATGGACTCGATATCTATACCTTCATATCGGATGGGTCTTATAAAGATTTGGGAGCTGATAGTATAGTTGGTGGAATTGTATAGGAAGGACTCAGTAAGACCCAACGTTCAAGGTTATTTGTGGATTATCGGAACTTTAAAAAAGTGATCACGGAGAACGAGTACCCACATCCAAATAGTCAATGGGCGCATCAATCAGTTAAAGGGGGTATAATATCGTGTGGATATAAAGGATCCCATAGAATTTTTAGTAGTTGTGAAAATGGTGATGGTTAGAGTTTCTCTAGGAATATGACTTTGAGATAGTCTATACTCCTAGGATGGGGCACATGGTGGAAGACGCTCACAACATGAGGTTTGGTTTACAGCTTCTGGGTGAGGTTATGGAGAAGCTAGCCACAAATGCCGATATTCTTGGGGGATAGAAATAGAAAAACTTATCTCCATTATAAGACTGTCACTCCCCCACTCGTTCAGCGAGTTCGAGTGGCACAACATGGGGATGTTGACAGCGAGGCCCGACATGCACAGATATCCTCATGAAAGGCTCCTAATAGTTTATCGATAGGTGGGGAACATGTCATCCTTTTTCAGAGGATGCACCATCATACTAGGGATGGTATAGAAGGATGTGTTGAGGGAATCCCATACATCCCCTTTGGTGGTACATCCTGGTGTGGAAAATATGTACTAAGACATATGAAATCAGTACTGGTTTTCATGGATGAAGGAAGTGGTGGCAGAGTTTATTTCATGATGTCTCACATATCAACAAGTGAAAGATAATCATTAGATTCTAGAATGTTTAAGAACACATTTTACCCCTAGAAATATGGTCAGGTGAAGTGGATCATAAACACTATAGAGAACATTATGTGTTCTTGTGTCATGGATCTGGTTACTGTTTTTACAAACACCTTCCACTAGTAGAGTTTGAGTACAATAATCACTATAACCCCACCATCAACATTTCACTATTTGAGGCCGTGTATGGGTTACCACTGAGAATGTGAGGATCATCCAAGATAGGATTAAGAATTCATAGAGCAGATAGAACTTTTACGCTGACAGGAGACTGAGACCCTTAGAGTTTGAGGAGGGAGGCAATGTTTTCATTCGGGTCTCACCCCGATAGGGATTGCAAGGATTTGGATAGAGTGGAAAGATATCTCCGAGGTACATCTAACCTTTTTAGTTTTTGGGTGGAGTTGGTGAGGTGTCATACCGCCTAACTCTTCACCCACATATGCACTAGGTGCATGATGTTTTTCACATGTTGTAGCTGGGGAGGTACGTGAATTATCTGTCACATGTCATCGACTATGGTGGGCTGGGCATTTTCAATGGGGTAACATTTGCGGTGTTCCCCATGGAGATAGTGGATCGATAAGAGAGGGTCCTTCATGGATGATCAATTATTTTGGGGCACGTTAGGTGTCAGCACAGTAATCTTTAATAGAGAACAAAGGAGCGGGAGGATCATATTCATGCTTAGTACCAAAATTTGTTTGTTTCTCCTTTTTTTGTCCTTTCTTGATGTAAATCCATAAGGTGGGGAGAGTTTACTATCCCAGAATTTCAGTATATATTTCTAATTATATGTAATTATTTAGAGTCTGTGAAATTTTATGGCATGTAATTCCAAGGCTCGGAGTGCCCAGAATGATCAGTTGAAAAATGATAAGCTTAAAATAGCATGTGTTAATATTATTATTTAAAAAGTGGAATAAAATTTAAAAGGATTCCTGGGTCAGAAATTTGAGGGTAGTGTTGCATTCTAGATGGTGGGTTTAACCAAGGTGTAGCTTAAGATTAGTCGATGCGGGCCTCTAGTGAGGAAACATGAAAATGGCATAACCTTAAATAAAATAACTAAATTAAATCATTTTATTTTTAAAATGCTTATAAATAATGAATGATGAATGAGATTAACAATAAAATACTACTACTGAACTCATATGGTTATGCTTTCCTTATGTAGACCCAAACATTGGCCGACGCAGGCCAACAATGGAAGTTAGTTTTTGTCCATAAATAAAATAATTAAGTAACAATTATTTTTTTGTTAAATCTTGTAACATCAAAATATTAACTAGAATTAAAAATATGAAAGTGCCATTGGATTTATGGGTGAGTGTTTTCCTTAGGCAGAGCCAAACATTGACCGGCATGGGTGAGGAGTGACTGTTAGTAATTTCTTTGAACTTTTTTATGGTACTTTAAGTGAACCAAAAATTATGATTTTATATATTTTGAATCATCTCTCAGATCGGAAATCCAAGGGCACCATTAAATTCAGAACGTCAGGATTCACATAGAAATGACTTAACTTTGGCTGCCAAGGGCCAAGAAGAAAAGTTATTATTTGGATTTTTTCCTGAAACTTATTAAAATAATTTAAAAGAATTATTTTCTTTTCTTTCTCACTATTGAGTGGAAGATAGTGATGCTTTGGGGTGGCGGTGATGCACATCAATGAGGCTCATTAACGTTAGGCTAAACTTGCAGCATAACAGTGGTTTGATGAAGAATATCAGAGATAGTGTTTCTAAAATAAAATATTGTTACGATGTGACGTCACAACATAATGGGAATGTTGCGACATGTTTCTATTTATAGTTAGATGTGCCTGGAAAATACAGATTACCAATTTGGAGGATTCTATGGAGAACCTCTAATGTACTTCAACCTAAGAAAATAATAAAAAATGCCAGCAGAACTTCATCTTCTTCTTCACGCCTTTCGGAGCTCAGAGCCGAGAAGAGACACTGACATCTTAACCCCTTAAGGATGAATGTGCGGTAATGAACATCAATGAGGTAGTGGTTTTTAATTCATTGTTCTTCCCTGTCCTTTTCCAAATGACGAATGCAGATTATCCCATGAACATGTTAATCCGTGGATCATGAATTATAACGAGGGGGGGTGTCTTTTCATTGAGGTTTATTTTTCCTGATTAAACCTTGGCATGAATGATTTAATGCAAACCACCATGAGCATTACCCTTGTTATACTCTATCTATGATGGCCCAAGACAACATGAACAATGCCTGACCACATACGCCTGTGTGTCTTGGTGTCCGCCTTCTCATTGTGACGTCAAGTCCGGTAAGAAGGCATCGAGGTAAACACTTCCTCGTTTTAAGACTGTTGGCACAATAGGCGCAAGGAAAGAAACACCAGAGCACATCTTGGGCCCCGCTGAAGATTCTGCCAGCACACCGGTGCCAATAGGAGCTACGGCAGCGGCGGCTGACCGACCTCACCGGCTGCTTAAAGGTGGCGGCAAGCACCGGAGGGCCACGTTGACCGGGAGGCCACTACACTTCAGCTATAGTGGCGTGCGGGGAGGACATTGCGCCAGGTGGGAACCACATGGAGGGGCGACCCATGTTTTGGCCATCCGAAAGGCTGGATGCGTCGCTGTCTGTATGTCGTGCCAAGAGTCGGATGCAGCGCCATGAGGGCATTAAACAAGAGGTGCAGATAGCCCTTGAGGTCCACGTCTAGACCTGAGGGGACCTGGTTAGCTTCCATTTACAAGGGTCTCACCTGGATACGCCGCACTGGTGGTGTGGCCCGCCCTTATGGGCCACGTTCAAACTCGAGGTGACGCAGTTGCATGCCATGTCCTAGGGGGTCACTCCGGCCACACCGCACGACTGGTCCCCTTACTAGTGTCCCAAGACCCCAATGGGTTGGGACAATCCCGCTGTTTGGTGGGACATACCAGCATCGGCAAGCCCGACCCATGCCAACGGGCTGGGCCGGACTAGGCTGGGTGGTCGGGCGACCTGGCTGGCTGGACCCTCTTCCAACCGGGCTGGGTCCAGTGAGGCCTATTAGGCCTGGCCCACTAGGCAAGCCATCCCAGACTAACCCCAACCCACAGCAGTTCAGGTCAGGTCTGTCTAAATGAAGCGGGGTAGGTGGAACCCCTGCACTAGGTTGGTTATGTCAGTCTGACCGGGTCGGATCAGGCTTTTGTCTCAACCGTCCAGCTATTACTTAGATGTTCATATCTTATAAACTTCTCCTCTGATTGATGGGCCATTTACGTCATTGGAACCCTCTTGAGGATGTATATATTTTGGAATGATTTGGGTTGAATTTTATTGATTTTGAGATGTGAATAATGGATTGAGTATAGGTTCTCTAAAGTGTTCAATGTACAGAACACTACATTTGGCTAAGAGTTGAAGACTGCTCGATGATAGAAAAGTGGGAAGCGTCTCTGTGTGACGAAGTAGGCCCATGGTGGGGAGCGGGAACTTGTGACTCGGTAGACCCATGCTACTTAAAAGAAGGAGTACCTTAGTTCAGACAATGTGGGAAGCGACTTTGTGTGACCTAACAAACCCACGATGCGGTGCCGCCTAATGTGTCCCAGCATACCCACAATACTCATCCAAGATGTGTACAATAATAAATCAAGATGAGTGAGAAGTGGCTTTGTGTGACCCAACATTCCCACTATACTCGATAGAGAAAGAGTTCTCTAGCGGACAAGGAGTTTGACATTTTTGATAGATGATGATACTATTACTACCCTAGAATATACATGGTGTGAGTCCTCTTCTTTTTCATGCTTACTTGGAGAAATTGTTGTGTGTTATTCCATTTTTATTTTGCGGTCCCTACTGTGTAATGTGTTACTCACCCTTACACGGGCTTCGGCCGCACATGTTGTGTCTAGTGTAGATGACCAACGTTTTGAAAGGTGTGCTCAGGAATATGGGATGGCAGAATCTACGTTGGTGGACATGCTGGCCTAGGACCAGGTGTGGCCAAGTTGGAATGGGAAGAAATAATGTACTATTTTTTCTTTTGGTAGCTTTACTACTCTAACGATCAGGAGGTGTTTACAGTATATAGGCATCCGAGTTTCCTTTTTTCACATTATTTTTTTAGTTATTTGTTGGGTTTGTATTCTGGCCCACTAACATTCAGTTTTATTTTCACTCAACTGTGTTTTTTGGTACTTATTGTTACTTTTTAGTGGGTTGGGTTGTGGTTGGGTGTGAGTGTGCATACATGTAATTAGAAAAATTCCTCCCACTTGAAGGTTGATTCCTTCAGAGCTAGTCGCCATCCCCTGGCCTTTGAGAGGCGAGCTTGGGGTAGTCACGGAATGGGCCTCAGGGAGGGGTCGTGACAGAAAAAGACTGGTGTAGAAATTTCATGTACATTATGAATATCAACAAATATGAAGGATAATCCTTGTGAAAATTTTATAAAAAATTCTATGTCAAAAAAAAATAAAGATAACGTAAGATTTTTTTTATTTAGATGAAAATGATCTTGAGATTTATCAACTGGTGAAATTAACAAATAGGACAATTGGGTAAAAACATTTCATTATTAGTATAAGAAAAATCATAAGCATTGATGTGGGATAAAAGACAATTCATAGGTATATTCTTAAAAATATTGGAATGTAGGGCATATCATCGGTGATTCTCCAATTAAAAATAATTGAAAATCTCAATGAAACAATATAAGGTAAATACGAATAATGTCATAAAATATATAGACACATGTAGTGGTGGTGGGGGGATACATCTATTGAATGTTATTTTGATGATATTAGTGACAATATGAATGTTTTGGGATTTTATATTATTATTTCATCAAATAACTGAGGCTAAATAACTAACGTATCCGTTAAATCACTTATAATCATAAAATTAAATGATAATTACATGTATTATGTTGATGAATATCATTCAAATTCTTCATATTATGAAAAATATATTTCATCTTAGGATTATTATCATTGACCAATTTTTAATGAATGTATGATTTATGATAAATTTCTGGAGAAAAATAATAACACTTTTATAATAGAATATGACTGTATAAAAGTAGAATATTCCAAATCCAATACATTATTTTCAAAAAATACTTCTATGTATTTAAATATACCTCAATGTTAAATATAGAATATAATTTCTGATCACCTAATGATGATAATTAATTAGTTGTAAAATAGAATTATTTAATTTTTATTCCAAATTATTTTTCACATTTAATTTTGGGGAAAGAAAATTTTGTTAATCTATACACATAATTGAGACCACAAAAAAAACTGTAAATTTACATTTACCTTTGAAATAGTTCAATTTACATATAAGTATTTTTGTAAAATCTTGAGTTTTTAAAATAAGGAATTCTATGTTCGATATCATACATTATACGCCACATCGAGTTTAAACAAACAACTACATGTTATTATTTAAATGATATCATTATAACCATAAACATTATAATTATAGGTATTAATGTGATTGAATCAATGAAGATTATATTGATTACACATTTACATAAAATTTCTTGAAAAAAATAATACTAAATGAGTGTAAAACCATTTTCAAATTAAATGGTAATGTTTTT
This sequence comes from Viscum album, assembly GCA_963277665.1. Classification (NCBI taxonomy): domain Eukaryota; kingdom Viridiplantae; phylum Streptophyta; class Magnoliopsida; order Santalales; family Viscaceae; genus Viscum; species Viscum album. Next base: position 2,106,413,290 of record OY728156.1, on the reverse strand, counting down.
TTGGAAAAACTATTTATGTGTGTACAAGTGAGTTTTATTCCAATAAATTAGAAAACCACTATTTTTGGATCATATTATTGAAATATAAATATAAATATATTATTAAATTTAAAATTTACCATTCATATTATGTTTTTTCAATACATAGTATAAGAACAAATACAATTTTAAATATAGAAGAAGTATTTTTCTAAAAAAGTAATTTTATCGCCTTTTGATGTAAAATTGTTTTATATATAATTTTTGAATTTTTAATAAAATATATTTGAAAAAATAAACTACTTATTTCAAATAATAATATCAAAATTTATTTTGGCTTAATTGTTTTTATTTTTCAAATAAGTCTCATTTTTGGATGAATAGTGATTAAATATTGTATTTTTTATTGAAAACAACATTTTCATCAAAGTACGTTATTGCGTTAAATTATTTATTTTATTTTTTTAAGAATAATTATATAGTTTATTCCATTAATTCAATTTAGTTCATTGGAATCAACTTCATATTGATATTGTATATAAAAACCTTTGGAATTTTTGTACAATTTTACATTAAAAAATCGTTTTCCCGTTCTGTCCACGAGATTACTTTTTCATTAACTTGTGAAATTTTTGTGCTTCGAATTTTGAAAAATGGATTCTATATTCTGAAAAATAATTTCCATATTATTTAGAATGTCTGATTTTATATTTGGACTTTATAAATAGTAAGTTTAGTAATTTTTTATTAACACGGTCAACGGTAAATCTAGTAATTAAATATAAAAATAATAATAAATATTCTATAGAATTACCCCAACAATTTTCTTAAATTCATTATTTGAGTTATTTTTAACCCAAATTTTCATTGGGATAATTTAATATCTACTTGTATCCACATGGAGGACTTTAACTCTTTTATTTTATTTTCATTAATGAAAATTCAATTCTTTCAATCATTTATTTTTAAAAATTGAAATATTTTTAAAATGGAGTTATATTTTATATTTGACTATAAATATAATATTTGAAGTAAAAAATTATTATAATTATATTATTTTTCTTTTCATAAAATAAAATTATTAATTTACAACTTGAACAATGATGATGTATTAATTTTTTAACTAAGGAAATGTCAACTAAATACTGTTAATAATTTTCAAATAAATATATTTTGAAATGGATAATTTGATCCTAAAAAATTTTAGATTAATTTTACATTATATAGATTTTTTATTTGTATCAAATATAATTTATCTTATAGTAATGATATTTATTAAATGTTATGTAATAAGTAGGGTCAAAATTGACATTTTTGATATTTTAAAAAAAAAATTAAATGATATAAAATTTCTCAAAATGTGAATTTAGATAAAAATGGTTCGTATATGTATAAAATTTTCCTAAATTACTCATTTATGGATCTTATTACATTTTATATTAATTATATTAACCCTAAAATTTTAAATTACATGATATCGTGGTAAGAGTTAAAAAGGTTAATTTAAGAATAATACATATTGATAAGGATTAAAAAATAGTAAAGAAATATATAATATTTGTGGATGAATATATTTAAATCCAAACTCATAAAAAATTATAAATTAATATGTTTTAATTTTTTTAAATAATTAAATTATATTTATTTAATATTTTGAAGGATTCTATGAGTTCCCCTCCCATCCCATATAAATGGAAACCCATTCTTCGTTATTTTTCAACACTAAAAACATATTTTGTTCTGCCAAAATCTAAAAAATACATTCTTATATTTTTTTCACGCATTACAGTGACCTCAATATGTCATCATAGGTTTATGATTTTATGTTTTTTATAAGTTAAATGCCTTATAAACCCCTATTTAGGATTTAATTTGTGAAAATTAAAGATCAAAAATGCTAGTTTTTTGGGAATTAATTTTTAGGTAGTCATAGGTTATTATTTTTTTGGAAAGATAAATGAAATATATGAGGTAAAATTTGGGCCTCCAATATAAAATAATTATTTTTGAGGATTTTCTAATATATTATGAATGTTATAGGAAATATATAGTTTCATAAAACACAACTCACATTATGTTTGAAAACCAATCGCATCCAATAAGTCTGTAGAAACTTGACCCAAAACCAAATAGGGATAAGGGTGCATCCCCTACTACTAGAATACGTATATTATTGGTTAGTATAGATTTTTCTATTTTTTTTATACTATTCTATCTATGAAAAATATGATTATTTTAGGAAGATATTTTTTATCTAACATATAACCTTGGGATTAGTAAATGATTTAGAGATTAAGTGATTCATGTTATTTTAAATGATATTCTCTATTTTGGATATCTTATATGATTAAGGTGAATATAATACTATCATATTTTTTATGTGAAGTATATGATGAATTATATGACGTAAGAATAAATTATTTTATTATGCATTTATGGTGATTTGGGTTTTATATATAAATAATTATCATACCTTAGAGAATATGTGACTTAGGAAAATAAATTTTTGGTATGAGGCATTAAGAGGGATTTATTTTTTTAGTGATAAATGTTAAAAATATTCATAGAAGAAAATGTTATGAAATAATTATGAGTTTTTAATAAATATTAGATTGGATTAGTTTAAGTAATTTTATGTATTGTTTTTTGATGAATGTTTTATGTTAAAAATTTAGTATTACCTTTTAATTTTTGAATTAATATTATTTTTTCATCACATAATTGTTTCTTTTCATTAGAGCATTATATTATCACAAACCAAGAAATTTTTTAGCAATTTATTTTAAATATATATTTCACATTTTTTGGACTATGTTATTCTATAAATGTTAATTATATTGCTTCATGAATTAGAAATTCATCATTATTAATCATCTTTTGGAGAAATAGATGCAATTTTAGGGGAAACTGATTAAAATATTAAGCAGTAATTTCCATGAAATTATGATTCCTTATATTATTAGTCCATATTGTAAAATAAATCTTCAAATATATGAAAACAGTTTTGAAATAAAAAAAATATCAGTTTACTTTTCCTTTGAAGAAATCGATGTCCTTTAACCCATACTGGATTTATAGTTTTGTGATTGTTAACATTCTCATGACTATATTCTCTATAACTCTTCATCTAAACCTGATAGTTATTTTTCTATTAAATTTAAATGTTTTCCTACGTGGAACCCATGTATGTGTTATCTCACAAATCCTTCATACATCCATTTATTTAGTTTAATGTGAAAGTGTCATTACTAATTTTTCTAAAGTGGGATTTCAATAAAGATATTATGAAATGTCAAAACATTATTACCAATCCTGAATTTAATATTTTGAGGACACAATTTCCAAAAATTGGAGATTATGTGACATATATATTTTTTAAAAAGACAATTTTTGATAGCGTACAAGAGAGGCCACATAAACCATAAACAAACAAGTATATAATATTATTTAAATGTTACCAATATTAGAATGATTCTATAATTATAGATAAGAATAGGATTAACTGAATTATTATTATATTTTTTTACAAATTTATATATAATTCCTTAAAAAATTAATTAAAAATGAATTTAAATCAGTTTTTAAATTAAAAGAAAATGTTCTTCCAAAAAAACATTAAAATATGTATAAGATTAATTTATACCACTAAATAATAAAATAAATCATGATGGATTATATAAATGAAATATATATATATTTACATATTATCTAATATTTAACATTCATCTTATGTGTTTTCGATACATGATATAAGAACATATCTAATTTTAAATATAAATGAAGTATTTTTCCGAAAAAGTAAGTTTACTACCTTTTGATGGCATACTAGTTTTTAATGTAGTTTTTAAAACATTTATAAATTTTATTTATATGATTATAAATTGAAATAAGTTTATCTAAATTTACATTATTTTATTTTTTTAAATTTTTCTAATATGCATCATTTTTAGAGGAATAATGAAAAAATATTTCATTTTTACAAAAAAATATCTATTTAATCAAAATAATTGATAGTGATAAATAATAAATTTATTTGTTTTAAATAATAATTACATCAATTTTTTATACTTTAGTTCAATTATTTTCATTTTAAAAAATTTTACATTGAAATTTGATCTGAAAACCTTGTGAACATTTGAACATTTTTACTTTAAAAACATGTTTTCTCGTTCCATCAATGAGATAGATATTAATTTAATTTAATCAATTTCTGTATTTTTAATTTTGATAAATAGATATCATATTGGGAATAATAATATTACAATTATGTAAATCGGGACCTTTTATTTTTTTACATTATGAATAATAACTTTAATAAATTTGTATTAATGTGGTTAATGGTAAAATAAGTGATTATGGGTTAAAATAATATTATAATATTATAAAATTACCCCAACAATTGTCCTAATTTTATTGGATGAGTTATTTTCAACCAAAACCTTCCTTGGGATTATTTGAAATCCATATTTACCACTACAAGAACTTTAACCATTTAATAGTATTTTATTCAAAGAAAAGACAATTTTGTCATAATTTTGTTTTTTACAAGTGAATTTTTTTTAATATAGGGATATATAGGGTATATATTAGACTATAAATAGTATTTGGAAAAAATGTATATATTTATCAATTTATTTTAATTTTAATTTTTAGATAAGTAATATTTAATTAATGGCTTTAATAATTATGATGTTGTAATTATTTAATTAAACGAAATATCAAATAAGTCCTATTAAAAGTACTAAAATAAATATAATTTGAAATTTTTAATTTCATAAAATACTTTATTATGTTATTATGATATATTATTTATGTTTTATAATTTTTTTCCTAATTTATCTTTTTATTAGTAAATTTTTAATGACTCATGTAATGAATCGTGTCAAAATTGACAATATTGATATTTTAAAATAAATAATATTTTTCACAATGATATAAAATTTCTAAAAAAGATATTTTCACCAAATTATTAGGATAATTCCATATATATCACAAATTACTTATTTATTTTTAATTTTACATTTTATTTAAATTATATTAAAAATAAATCTGTAAATTAAATGATAACATGGTAATAGATAAAAGAGATATTTTTTGTTAATACAAAAAGATAAGGATTACAAAAATATTAAAAAAATATATAATTTTAATTTGATTAATTTATTCAGACCCAAAATCATCCTATATTTTAGATTAATATATTTGGATCTATATGGATAATATAATTAATTTATATAAATTTAATATTTAAAAAATTTCCAAGAGCCCCATTCCTCTCACCTTTAAAAGAAACCCCATTATTTTATATTATTCACACCTAAAAACCATTTTAAAATACATTATATATCAATAAACCTTTCTAAACATCATCTTAGAATTTTATACACCTTATTTTGGGGAAAAAACCTTAGAGTTGTTATGGTGTTAATCAAATTAGATTGTCTAAAGAAATGGTTTCATTTTAAATTACGTGTTTCTATTTTATTTCATCATCTAATTCTATAAAATATTATTAAAAATGATAAAATAATTACTAAATTGTCGAAAATATACTGATATATTATTAATATAAAAATATCACCTAAATATATCTCCAATTTCATCAAATGGGAAATGAATTATTCATTTGTGTGTAATGAAGATTGCCACTACGCAAACTGATATAATTCATTTTTCTCCACTATCTAAATATACTAGTTATAATTATGGAATTAGAATTTATATATGATATTCATGAAATATTTATCATTATAATATAATAATATGTCATTTATTTTCATACCTTTCTGCACACATAAAAATTGTAACATCGTTCATGCTTTTTTGTGAACTATCACCTCCACAATGTAAAGTGGTTTATTTTTTATCACCATATCACATGGATTGAATATCTAAGTATATTTAAAGTATTAATATGATATTAATTATACTATGGTAATTATTTTTATATAAAATTATAATTACATTTGTTGTAATTATCATTGAAAACTGGGAAAATATACTCGTGTGTGCGTACCTGTTACCGTCTCCATGAATATAACTTTGATTATTTTTCATTACCATTCATAAATATTTTTATTTAATAGTGTAATTGATGTATAAAAGTGATTATTATATCATGAATATTATTCTGGATACGATTTACCAATACTTTTTTGAGTATACACACAATCCAATGTATTCTCAGACTCGTGTACATAATATCATAAAAACATCTTACATAGACTTGTATAATCCAGTAAATGATATAACATGATATTAATCGATGTAAAAGGAATATTAAACTTGAAAATTTTCCATATAATGTATCTAATTTACAGATTTTTATTATTTATGATGATAAAATCAATATGTTTGACAAATCATACTTAAGGTAAGGGAATTTTTAACTAAAAACATAAACTTACAGGAATTAGAGATGTATTACTATAAATTTTTCACATTAATGTAAATGATTCAAAATGGTTTTGATGAATTTATTCATATGGATATAAATATTTTAAAATTATATTTTTCAAAATTCTCTCAAATTATTCACTGTTGTATGGGACACTTAAACAAAAAAAAATCATTTTTAAAATGTTTTAAATGGTTATTGAGCATGGATTGATTATTTCTATTACATGGATTGTTTTTTATTATATACTACATGAAAAAAATTTCCCACAGTCACAACTCTTTAATTATTTAATAATTCATTTATATGATTTCATAGTTACTTCTAATGAAAGGGTTTCTTTTGTTATGTGCATGATTTTTAGATATTAATATTTATTATTTACATGGAAATGGTATTTTAAAATATATAAGGGTATTACACTAGGTTTCAAAATAGTTTTTAGGTGCTTTATTAATTATTTGGTCCTTGTAAATTTAATAAAAAAGGTTTATACCCATTATAGATCATGAGTGAGCCTGAAATACCTTATACGAAGGGTTGAGTCCCATTATAGATAATAACTGATGGGTGGGCCCTATATAGTTTATTATATGGGTGATCCCTATTAAAGTCCTATAATTCATTAGGTAATATGATTATTGAATATGACCTTATAGTTACTCCATTTGTAAATTTAAATATAAGAGGTATATGGTAATGATGTCTCAAGGCACATGAATTAATTTTCTATGATTTCTAATGATATTCTAAAAAAATGTTTCTAATTTGTTTTCATGTTTTCACTAGACTAAATTTTTTTTTATTCCCCTTACTAATATTTTGGTAACAAACCACGTTTCTTAACGATTTTCATAGTTTTGTAGAGGATTTAGGACAAGTATGACATCAAGGGAAAATTATGAACACAAATCATTATATTAAATCATTTTTATTTAAATGATTTTTTTATGAAAAAATTTATAATGAGTATATGTGTGAACATGTAATGTATGGGTTTACTAGGATAGTGTTTTCCCTAATTCTCTAAAACCATAGACCTAAAATATCTATTGTAAAATAATGTGTTTTTTATATTTGAAATATCTTAAATATGTTATGTTCAGGTATAGGTCCTTACAATTGTTTTCCTAAAAATTAACTATTTTACACAAAATTCTGGAGGGGGGAATTGTAAAAACGATTATTCTTTTAATTGAGTCTATAATTTTCTTTTTCATAGATATTAAATTTTTAATGAATTAGAAGCTGTAAAAAATTTGAATTTTTTATAGATTTTTATTCTAGATGACATGTATTCTAATAATTTTTATTATAAGAATGTATGTGTAACTAAACCGGAAATAGTTTTTTTAAATGTATGTTTGGGTATGAGTAACAAAAATACAATGTTCATGGAAAGGGTTTCTCGGAAAAATGACTAGACAAAAAAAGGTCTTCCATAAGATTATAATGGAGAATGGTTAAAAATCAAATTTTGGTGATAATTAAAAAGAGGACATCTATGGAATAATTTATATTATATTAATTGGTTAATCATCAATTTCAATAGTTTTATATAATATAATGTATAATAATAATCTCATCATTATAGTTTACATTTGTGATGAAGGTTATCTTATGAACTTAATGGGAAGATAAATATATTTTTCTTTTTTTAGAATGATTGATTATTCATTCTACTTATAGGAATGATAATGTTTACACATTAAATATAAAAGACCATAGAAGCAATGATATACCTTCCCTAATTGAAATTTAATATTAATCATGGTTGTAGAGTACATAGATAAAACACTACAATTTTATAACTTTAGTTAAAATTTTGATGAAACGAATTATAGGAGATTTATCAGTGCATAGTTTTAATTCTCATAAATTAATTGAATTTATTAATATGGGATGAAAAATAATCATATTATAAAATATAAAAGGGAAATATCAACTTTATAGGAATTATGGTTTTTACACATTAATTTATTTTTTGTAACACATATTATGAGTATTGGATAAAAACTCCATATATATTTATTAGTAAATGATTATAATAGTTATATATGGTTATATTTTTTATTAAAAAATATAAGAAAATAGTTTTATTTTTGATGTTTTATTTCCCGTGTTAACAATGATAATGAGATAAGGATGGTTACTCCATAAAGATATAATAGATATGAGTTTTTTAATGTTTATTTTAAATCTATATATAGATACAATGGAATTATACATAAATTCTTAGTTCATATAATACATCAAATAAATAGTGTAGTTAAATTACAAAATCTGATTATTTAGGAATTAATTTTACCATGTTGATTGAATAATGAATTTCTAAAAATATATGGGGTAAATATGTTAGTAATTTATACTACACAATAAATTGAGTTTGAATTTATCCAATTAATTGTAAAACCCCTTATGTGTTTTGGACTGGAAGTGTCTAAAAATTTATTACCTTAATTTTTTTATTTAGAGAGTTCATTATGAATTACATGGATAAATAATATAAATTTAATCAAACATATGATGAAAAAAAATTATTGGATATTCATTAATAAGAAAAGAATAATAAGTTTTTAAAAAATAAACAAATATTATTGAGTCAACGGTGCATGTTATGTTTGATGAAAATGATCCATATGTTTTCGAACATCGTGGAACTATATTTTCATATCATGTTTTAGAAAATGGTTTTCTTTCCCTATTAGAGTATTGTTTAGATAGAAGAAAAATTGTTGATATAATCTTGGATTTTTTACATCTATATGATGTTCAACCCATTATTGAATTATCTATTTTTTTACTTATCTTTGAAACTTTTCGATCTTATGGAATCTTCCCACAGATAGTATCATTGGAGATTTAGATCAGCTAGTCAAAAAATTCTAGTTCCTTATCAAATTAAATTGAAAATTTTCTATACTCATCCAAGTTTGAATTTACAACTATTGATGATAATTTACATGATTTATAAATAAAAATGGAAATATAGGCTGAAGTCAATGAATTTAAGAAACAAAATGTTTGGAATTTATAAAAATGACTTAAAGATGTTCATATGATTGGAGGACAACAATTATTTTAAAAAACAAATGATAAAAATGGAATTATTTTCATAAATTATAGAAGGATTATTTTTTAGGGTTATAATCAAAAGAGGTCATAAATAACAGTGAAATTTTTTCACTAGAAAAATGAAATGAATCTATACAAATCCATCTTGCATTTTTAGTATATATTAATTTAAAATTTTATTAAAGGGATATTGAGTGATATTATTTAATGGTTTCAAACAAGACAACGATTTTTTGGATAAAAACTTATGATTTTTATAATACATAATCTATATATCATGTTGTAACCATACCAAGTCACTTTATGGACCAAAAAAATCTCTAAAATCCATGTATGATAGAATTAAAAAATTTATACTTCAATTTTCATTGTTAATTGATATACTGATCAAACTATTTTATAAAGAATTTTTTTATGTATAACATAATATATTATTATTTTTATTGAAGAAATTATTTTGAATTAACATAATCTTCAATTTCTAGTTATTTTTCAATACTAATGAAATCATAGTATAAGATAATGATGATTGGCGAGATACCATTTTGTGTTTTTAAAATATATCAAAAACAATAAATAATATTATTATCTAAAAAATGTATACAAAATATTTTCACAATACATTCGGGTTTTAAAATAATGAATCCATATGCACTTATATAATATCCTAAAAAAATTATTGATCTTGACCAATCTAGGAGACCAGTTGAATAAATTTTTTTGATGGATGACTGAAAGTATACTATATCATATAGATAGTTAACCAAATTTGAGATTTTTATATTATTTTTTAAAATATTTCATTTAAATGAAAGATAATCCAATCACAAATATAATTAATATTTTTTTCATCACATTAAATAAACATCAGAACCTGGAATATTTTATTCCTATAAAAATGAGTTTTAATTAAATATATTTTCAAAATATGACTATGGTGGATGTAAAATGGATTGTAATGATGCATTTTGAACATTTTATTTTATAATATAGCATATATTCTCTTGGTCTTTAATGAATTAATTCCCATCAAATATTTCTACAACTAAACCTATAAATGATGCAACTGGATGTTTTCATCCAAATGTATTACAAATATAATACACAATTTGTGACTTTTGTTTGAGTTTTTCTGTAACACATATTTTATTCTATAAAACAACATCCATATCATTATCTAAGAACCAAAAAACTAAATAATTATAAAATAAAATATATATACAACACAATTTCCTTAGGCCAGAAATGAATAAATAAGGAATAATAATTCAATTCACTAGAACACAAGAACAACAAGAAAATATTTTTAAAAAACCGATTAATTATTATATATTTTAATATTTTAATAGAATATCAGAAAAATAAATATATAATTATTATTCATTATATAATTATTTTATTTATCTTTTATAATATAAAACAAAACATGAATATTAGGGGATATTTTTCATTATTTTTTAAAATGATTTTAAATCATTATAAAAATCATAGAAAATAGATTTTTAATATTGATTCTCAGTTACATCAAAATGATATTAGTTCAATGTTTCAATAGAATAATTATATTCCTCAAACACTTATTTACAGTCGTTTTTTTTCAAATAACAAAAATATTCTTAATAATGAAAATTCATTAATTATATAGGTGGAACCCTTTATAAAAATTATTTATTTCATCTAAAATAATTTATGAGATTCATAATGGGGGGAGGTAGATCACTTATCAGTTTTGTAATTCAATGGAAATACATTTTAATCTTTTTTAAATATCTATTGTTTTTTGTATTTAATTTTGAAGGGTGGTATTTAGATGATGGAACTCTTTCTCATATTATTTTTTACAATATCATGTCACTATTAAAATTTTTATATTAAAAATCACTCTTTCATCAATTTTATACATTATTTAGGATAAAATTATTTTTTATCATATGGATAAATATATATTTATAATATGGAAATATAAAATGTATATTGACCATATATGTATAAATGACAACAAATGAACTTATAAAATGTGCGTTGTTGGAACCATGGCCTTCTATGCATGAATTGGAGTATGGTTTGTGTTAGTTGTCAATCCTCAGTGGAAGTTCAGAATATGAGGCAGAAAAGTGATCATACAGTTCAAGCAGACATACACGCCGTGTACTTGAAGGAGAGGAAACTTGCACGCCATTTGTTTTTCTTGATCAGAACATTAAAAAATGGTAAAGGGATAAGGGCAACACATGTATTGTTTTGGTCGCGCAAGTGACCTGCACGCCAAAAAAGGACTTGGGCGCTGATGCCGAGGAGGTTTGGAAACTTGCGCGCAGGTTGTTCTTCATGATCAGAACATCAAAATATGGAAAAGTAAAGTAGGTCGCACAAGTATTGGTGTGTTCATGCAAGTGAGTTTCGTGACATAGGCTTGAGCGATAGGAGATGCGCCCCAGGACTTGCGTGCCAGGAGGACACTTGCATGCCACCGCGCAGGGGGTCCAGTTTGCATATAAATTGGGGACCTCCCCTCCTCATTTTCAATGAATTTCAAGACTTAGAGATTTTTTGAGCTCTCGTTGCACAAGTGGTTGAGTCGCGCAAGTGGTAGTTGGGTCGTGCAAGTAGAGGCTACGTGCCGGTTATTGGCTGCGCCACCTATGCGGTTTGGGAGTTAATGGTGCAGAGTCGCGCAAGTTTGGAGTTGAAGAAAGCAGTGTCGCCAAGTGTGTTGGTCTCACCTAAATTCCAATTTTGGACTGCGCAAGTGACTTATGTGCCATTCTTGAAACATGTGCTCTGGTCTTGGAGAAGCGCACCAGGTCAGGCTGTTGTACGATGATCCTTTTGGAGATCCACGGAAACTAGAAGATTGCCCGATACCTTTGGTGCAAAGTATGATTAGTTAAAAAGTGAAAGATGGATTTCAACAGAGCATCTACATTCAATAGAGGATTCATTCTTTTGCAATGATGAAGAGACCTTCACGTCTATAAATAGAGTGTGACTTTACCAAGGGTAGTGAGCCAGGGGGAGTCAACGGTATTGACCCGAGGGAAGCAGTGATCTATCCCTGAACCTTTGTAAAGGCAGTGACCCTAGGACAGAGTGACTTCTCCTGAACCTTTGTAATCCACATCTAGTTAAGTTTAGGGGAATTAGGTACGACCGAAAACCTGTCGGCGTATGCTCCTTGGACGTAGCCCATAGTGGTGAACCAAGTAAAAAGTGTCGTGTCTTCTCTATGCATGTGAATGTTTTATTTCTGTTCATATTCACCATTTAGGTTCAACATATTCCTACCAACGTGGGAACAAGATCCATCAAATTAAAAGAAAAAATTGTCACCCTGATTCACCCCTCCCCTATCAGGGTGTCCAGGGGTCCTTCATACATCAGATATACTTGTGAAGAGAATATCAATATGCAGAACAAAACAATTTACATATGAAGTTTTATAAGATTTATTAGATATAGTTAGAAAATATTTATTGAATGAATACATAAAAAAATAATATTGAGAATATAAAAGACAAACAAAAAGAGATGTAAAAATTATATGTAATGAATATTTACTATTTAAGATATATGAAAGTCTTTCAACAATAATAATGATTCTAAATAAAATGACCATAAGAGAATGTAATGATAAATTGAAAGACTAAGATGATGTATCTGATGATATTTCCTCAGATTCCATGAAGTTTAGAAATTGACCATTGTGATATTTTCTATAACAAATATTAACATGAATAAAAATATGGGATTGAATCCATATGATCTAAATTCTTATTTTGATGTTTTTTAATGTATTATTACTGACTTGTAATTGTAGAATTATTTTTTAGGTAATTTTTGTAAAGAATATTTTTGGAAGTATAGGGTTGTAAATGATTTATAGGTTTTACAAAGATTTTTTTTCGGATAGTGTGTTTGAGGGATATCATGGATTTAGAGGCCAAGGATTGTTTGATCATGTTTATTGAGGGTTCTATGTAATAAACCAATAAATATTTGACTGATCATGTTATCTTAGGTCTTCTAATAATTAGAAGATAGAACATATCATAGGGTTAAAATTAGGTATATCTAATGTTGAGGTCATTGGATTTTTAATCACTTTTAGTGAATTTTCAGATGATTTATAGTTAATGTTTTATTTGGTTAGTTGTGTTATTTTATAATATTTTGTAATAAATAGTTATACTTGTTTGTTTTTATTATCTAATTGAATGAATTTATGTTTTTCAAATTCAAAAGGTTTATTTTTTCATTTATATATCTTAATAATTTTAATTTTTTATTGTTTAATACATTATTAACTTTCATTATATCATAAAATTTATTTGCATAAAATATCTTAAGATTTTATTTAATGAATGTTCAAAGAATGGTTACATATTTTTTTATTGGGTTATTAGGCTAAATAAATCATATGGGACCTTAAAATATCATTTAAAAATGTTTTTGTCAATTTATTTATATCCAATTGAAGTAGCTAATTTTCTGATATAAAAAATTCACATAGCTAAATCTCTAATAAATCTAATATATTGTTCACCATGAAGCCTATCTTCAAGAATCATTTTTGATTCTTATTTTGACCATATCTCGTGATAAATAACTCAAAAGTGATTTATTATTTTATTGATGAATATATAATGAAAATTTATAAAATTAAATCAAGTAAATAAATTTTCGAATCGAAATCTATCATTTATGATATTAGCTTATACTTTATTGTATATTTATGTGTGAATTTTACAATTATTCATAATTTTTTTAATTTATTTTTAATCATAAAATGAGATATTTAGTTAGGAATAATGTTATTATTGATTATTTATATATATAATGGAATTATATAAATACCATTTCAATTTTATTATTTTTTTATTATGTCTTTTACGTGGGTTATTTTAGATATAAAACTAATTATGTAAATTTATTAACTTATTTCTGAAATTCAGATATGTTATTCTCTTATATGAATTAACTTCATTATTCAATTATGTGAACCATGAGTGTCAATTATCCTATGTGATATTTTCTTATGTGTTGATTTATATGTATCTATAAAAAAACTTTCAGGGATATTCATAAGTGGTTTAATGAATTTTTTATTGGCTATTCTAAAATATGGGAATTTTCTCTCTTTTGGGTATCGTAACACATACCTATTTACTTCATTTTCATATGAATTTTTTTAATTGTTATAATGACATTAAAAATTCATATGATCAATTTAAAACCTATTAAATGGTTTTTCTTATTTTTATTAAACATTTTTAATTAATATTAAATGGTGATCTATTATTATATGAAACTAAAAAATTTATATTTAATGGTGTTTGATTTTATTATATTATTTTTAAATTTATATTTCATGATTTTTAAATCATTCAATCCGGTTTTGATTTGTTTCACATAGAATTATTATGTTATGAATATCTCTTCTTGTTTACTTCTTGTTTTAAATTGAGTATCCTAATTTCTTATTTGAAATTCAAACATGAAATTTTCTTGATATTGTTCACTAAAAAATTAGTATGGAACACTTTTATGTAATTTTTTAATTTTTTTAAATTGTATTAAATTAATATTTAATGGTTTATATATTGTACACGAGTAAAGTGATTATAATTCTTTGATAATATATTTATATATCTCTCATAAATAATCATATTATAATCTTCTTTTTATTATTAAATTCTATAACTTCCCTCAATTTCGATATTTTTTATTTTTATTTTAAAAGGAGCTGATTAATTTTATTATCATATGAAGGTCACATACTAGTAATGTAATTTTTATTCCATGAGAGATTTCATAATTTTTATCGGTTATAGTGTGAATAGTTTGGTGGTGTTGATATTATGATGTACTATATATTATTCTTGTGATGAACATTTCTCACTACTATGGGAAGATATATAAAAGGGTAAATAAAATCATCTTTTACTTAGACTACTGACATGAAAATATTATCTTTCTGATCAAATACTAATGAACTAGTACGTATGTTTTATTCTTTTTCTATCTATTTCATTATGAATTACTGAATCTATAACACGTTACCCCATCTATCATATTATTTCACCAAATCTTTATGTTTATTCATTCAAAATCAAAAGATATATTTGAGTTATGACTCGTGAATCCTACTATAAGGACTATTCGATTTGTGACTCTCATTATCTAATTTCATCTTTGTAATTTGGTTGTGAGTCCCCATAAAAAACTTATGTGTCTTTGTTATTCTTCCAATATATATATTATTTTATATTATGTTTCTGATTCACATTCCAATAACATATTAGTGCACAATACAAAAATCATAATTTATATTGGTATAAGAGTATAATATGCCTAATTTGAACCAAACTATTTTATTAAACACCCTTGGGTTTATTTCAATTATTTTTTCCCTTATATATTAATTCATGTAAATTACCTTAATATCTAATTTAGATAATAAATCACTCTCCTTGAATTTTTAATATGGATTATTCACCCACTGATTTTCATCAGTTATCCTTATTGAGTTATAGTCGGTATTATAACATAACCATTTTATAAATTTTTAGTTTATCTCAACTGCATATTTTCTGATACTACACAATTAGGCTCATATACAAGCCCTATTATATATTTTTTAGCTATGTTATTCATTTCCATGATACAAATTAATATGAATAAATTAAGGGATAAATGTGTAGTTTATTATTTTATATATTATATTCTATTAATACCCCATTCCTAGTCCTCACATTATAAGGGTAACAATGTTACGATAAAAAGAATAATTATAAATGATTTTTGGATTCCTTGGAATGTACATCAATTGTTGGATATAATTTTGGATAATAGAAGTCCATAATATTGGCATATGTCATATAATTAGGAATAGAACATAGTGCATCCATGGAAAAACCATATAAATTAATATAATTCTACACATATACTCTTATATGATATTATGATTGTATATATATTTTAAATTAAATTTCTATGAATATTTTATATTATTCCATTAATAGAATTGTGTTTATTCATGTGTTTGAATGTATGAAAAATCATGATATTTAGAGGACTCTACAATTTACTCACCTTAGATAAAAAAATTGATACAAACATAACATGGAAGGCTTCATGATGGGTATAAAGACATTAATATGGGTGCAGATAAAATTTTAAACCACATGTTTTACCGATTCACAATAATTGTAAATGGAATGATTTCCCTTAGTGAAATGATAAAAAATTTAATACTTATTGAATAAGACAAATGATAAATACCAAAAAACTGATCACTCAGTAATTAACCTTTTATAAAATAAAAAATATCAATGGCTACTTTGGATTAATTGATATAATCAATACATTCGTATGAAATATAATTGAAGAAAATTTTAAGATATGAGATAATAGAAAAAATTATGACATTAATTATGTAAATGTTTTTCTATTGACTATTTTGATTCTGAAATAATGTATACTATAAAATAATATAGGTCTCATATAATTTCTGGAGTCTGTGAAGAAAAGAAAAAATAAATGATTTAATAACTAACATTAGGTAATACAACCAAATTAAAAAAATGAATGTGAGGGAATAAAGTTAGTGTTAATTATAATTCATATGATTTTAATTTTTTGAGTAAATCGATAATGAGCATATCAATCATCACTATACTAAAATAATGAATAAATAATAATACAATAACAAGGATGTAAAGGAAATAAAAACTAGTCTTATATATAAAAAATAATGTGATTCTATTAAATAATATGGTAATGATAATAAATATGATAACTTATGATTAATTTACTCTGTATATAATGTTTTTAATTATATATTTTATTATATATTTTTTTCATTCTGGTTATGATTATAAAAATCCAAATGCTTTGGAGTTAAATGAATAAATTAAAATATTGATAAAATGTGTTTTCAATGTTCTTGATTTGTATTATATGATTAATGAAAACAATTAGAAACATGTTTATCAAAATTATTTTCTTTTAGAAGATGATGAGTAATTTTGGAATACTTTTTATTATTTCCACAATAATGTTTATGATTATTTTCAATATTCTTTGGATTTTAATAATAGAGTAAATAGATAGGCTGAATTTTTTAAGAGAATGTTGTATTATTTTATTTGATCTCATGAAAAATATTTTAAATTTATTCACTTTAAATGAATAAATAAATATAAATATGGTATTAGATATGATGATGGATTACTTTAAATGCATCAAGTTCAATTTATGAAAAGTAAAAATTAATGTACATATACTTTTACAAGTTTTTAATGTGTCTTGAAAGGATGCTATGAAAATTATTATTCACTTATATTAAAAAAGTCATTTGGACTCATGAAGAATAATTTTTATAAATATACATTATTTAAAGTACCATATATTACATTTCTCAATTCAAGTTATGTACATAAAATTGTATTATTAATCTAATTAGACCAAGAGTACCTTGGGTGCCAAAAATTTCAGGTAATTGATATTTATAAGAAAAATGGCAGGGATGAATCAATAATAACATATGTAACATGGAAAAAATATGAACTTGGAATATTACAATAAACCACGTGTTTTTATTAATTACAAAATCTATGATAGGTGATCTATTTTATTTGAAGATAATTCTAAAAAGACATTAATTTTTTTAAAGTTAGTATTTATCATTTTACTTATATTTAAAAAATTTCATAAATTTAAGGGTAAAATTTTAATCCATTAGTATATCTCAATTATGAGATGAAGGAATAATCATTAAATATCAAAATTATAACCTTCTAGTTTTTATGTAAGATTCATTATTGTGTGATACTAATCGAATGTACAATATTTGTAATATTTGGTTTACATAATTAATTGTATAACATGTTTTGTTTTTGATTACTTTGTGGAGTTATAAAATTATTTGGAAACAATTATTAGTTTAGGTTTGTTTTAAATTTTATATAAAATCCCTAAAAATGAAAATTATCTATAGATAGCTGCAATGAATAAATAATAACTTCATGTTTTTGATTTATGCATGAAAGGGAAAGAACATATATCGTCATTCTAACCAATTAGTCAAATAAGTAGCAATAATCCATTATAGTTATTTAAACATGATCTATTTGGTTATACCCAAAATTATAACCTTGGATTAATGAAATATACTTGATTTATTATTTATGATTATAGTATATTATTATGGGATAATTTCAATGCATGCAATATTTTTTTTCTTCTAATTTTGTTCAAAATGAAAATGGTTTTTTATTTCTTCTATTTATATTGTTAAAGGAAGGTTAATTAAATATTTTTAGTATGATTGTATTTAAATGAACTATTATTTTTATAATTTTTCTACTCCAAGTACACTATAACATACTGGATGAATAGAATGTAAAAATATAACTCTTATAGAAATGGGAAAAACATTGTTATATGAATATAATTTTACAATATATTTGTTTGGGATGAATATATTTTTTCTAATTGTAATTTTTAAAATATAATTCTGGTTAAAATTTTTAAAAAAATCTTATTATGAATTTTTAAAATGGAATAAACTATAATGTTGGTTATTTTATAATTTTTTTTATATTTTTTGGGAATTTAAATCATAATTTAGATAAAATTTATTCTAAAATTTATGAAGTTATTTTTCCTTGTAGTTATAAAAATATTAAAACTTTTATTGTTTATAATAAAAAAAATTTGTTATGAAGAATTTTATAATTTTATTTATGAAGAAAATAATATTATATAAAATTCTAATTCTAATTTTTTTTGATGATTATATTAAAGACTTTGACTTTTAAAAAGAAAACATCTGGATAAGGATGAATCAATTGATAGGGGGAGTACTCCATGTCAACCTAATGCAAGATCATAGAAGATTCATATTTGTTATACTGTTGAAAATATTTTTAGTAATGTTGATTCTTGTATTAGAGCTATAAGTTTTAATTTATTTTTTTAGTTTTTCTTTTAATTTTACTTATTCCATTATATTATTCATGATACATTATATGATTCTAATTAGATTATTTATATTCATATTGATATTATTAAATTTTCTGGATATAATTTTTTTCCATAGATGAATCACCTTAAGATAATCATGTTATTGGAAGTAAATGTAATTCTAATAAAAGATGGATAAATATAGTCAAAGTATTTACAAATATAATTTTTTTCTCAACATTAGTGTTAATAATAAGGTTTCAATTTTCTTTAATTTTAAACATATTTCTATAATTGAATCCCTTATAATGTTATCATTTTCTACCTTCCATTTTATTAAATTGATTTTTAATACGTTTATGTTTCTTAACCCATGGTTTTTAAAATAAAAAATTCATTAATCATGTTTTGAAATTATCAATATATTTTTATGGTGTGAAACAAAAACCTTATACTTGGTATTATGGAAATAATTTATTATTTTTGTGGAAATTGTTTTTTGATAAATGTTTGTAGTTCATACGTTTTTAAAATAATTTCAATTGATTTTTTATTTATTTAGATTTATGTCGATGCTATTTTTTTGTATCATAATATGACATTCTTTGTAATTAGTTTTTTTATTTGATTGGATAATAATTGGATATGTGTCTTATAGGTGAAATCAAATTCATTTTTTGTATTCAAAATAATAATAAAAATTATAGTATTTTTTGGAATCAATTTAAATATTTAAATGATTTGGTTAGATGTTTTGATATATCTTCTTATAATACATTTAGATTACTTATGAATATTAGTTTTAAATTATCTTATGATGTTTTTATAAAATGTATTCATTTTAAATGTTTTAGAGATGTGATTATAATTTTTTCATATTTAACTACTTGTATACCTAATATTATATTTACTATTTTTATGGGATATATTTCAATAGGATATTATGGAATATTAGAGAATGTTTACTAAAAATATTATTTGAAATGTCAAAGAAACTATCAAAACTGGATTATAAAACTCCAAAATGAACTTTTTTGATTTAATTAGTTACACTATATCTAGCTTTGTAGGATGGATACATGATTCAAAAATTCATTATGGAATGTTTAATTTCCTTAGTAATAACTTATTTTCTTAGAGTTCAATAATTAAAAATTCTTTTTCTTTTTTCTTCTACTAAGATTTAAAATATATATTTATAGTGCATTTTTTTCTCTCAATCTTTGTTTATTAAAAATCATTCACTGATTATAGTTATAATTTTAAAAATAATCCAATTAATTTTAATAATCCATCTACTATTTCTTTTATTAAAACATTAAATTATTCAATAAATAATCATATTGAAATTAAATTTAGTTTTATTGAATGTTATATTATTAATGGATATATTATTTATGAATATCTGAAAATATACATGTGGAAATTTTTCCAAACCATTTGATTTTTTGAGGCCTTAAAAAATAAAGTTATATCTTGGTATGGAATATATTCAAAATAACATTTATCTAGAATAAATTATCTAGGGGCTTTGAGTATGTGTTTATGATAAAATTTTCAGATTTACATTAAATATTTGAAATCATGAACATCTTTTTCTAATTAATGTTTCTATGTTTATATACATATTTTTTATTTTATTATAGTTTTATTACCTCGTATAAATTATAGATAATGATAAATTATGTGATAAAATCTTAGTTTGAATAAAAATTATATATAAAGAGTTTATCACTATTTCCTAACAAACAACTTTCAAATTGTTTCTCATTGTATCAGGGATCATTGACATATGTTTCGAAAAAATTGACTTCTATATAATTACTCATTGAAAATTTTTATAAAAAATGAGTTTTTAAGTAAGTTTCTATAAACTATTTAAGTAATTATTTTTTTCTATTGAAACATTACCTTTTTTATGATTTCAAAAGGGGTAGAATTTATTGAAATTATTTATTGTTTTATAATTTTAAAAAAGGTGCAGAATGATGAGTGGCTCTTGAACCACATTATGATTTGATCATTATAATGATTAATTTGTTTCCTTAAAATTTTTTATATTTTTAATTGTTTATTAATTAAATTATTCTTATCATTGTGTAGATTATAACATTTTATTTTTTATAATATCATTATATTTCATGTTATGAATGGTCATAATATGTTATGAAAATTTTATATTGATTTAATAGGATAAATAAATCATTTTGGGACCTAAAATAACATTATAAATAGTTTTATATGACTTCCATGTTTCAAATTCATAATTTCAATTTTGTTATATAGAAAATTCATGTTGAGCAATCTCACATGTAGCAAATATACTTTTCACTGTATAGAAAAATTTATTGAACTAGTTACCTTTTGTATTTCTAAAATATAATGGGATATATAACAATAAATGTAGTGATTAATTCTTGTGAAAGATATTAAAATTTATTAATTTTATTTATAATAAAAAAATTTATGGTCAATTTCAATCATGTCTGGCATTAGGTAATAATTCACCTTATTTTATTTGTCTAAAAGTGGTTGTTTTTCAAAACTTTTTTGATACAATTATTATTCATAACATGATATATAGAGGTAAAATTATGGTTATTCATGATTATATGATAATATAATAAATTTTATAATTATAATTCATTTGCACTAAATGTAGGTTCTTCCTTTTAAATGGTTTTTTACATATGAAATATGTTAGTTCAAACTATTTAAAAATTTCCAAAATTAGGATACACTATTCCCTTTCCTAAATTGTCTAGGTGATTCGCATATGTGAATCTCTTAGTTAAATTTTCCTACATTAATTTTTCGTATCTGGTGATTTATATCTATGTTGATTAAAAAACTAAAAGAGAAACACCAACTTGTATTTTTTTAACATAATCTAATGATATTTCTTTTTGTTTTTTGATAAGATTTAAATTTTCAATTTTTATCTATTTTTCATATCAATAACTACTAGATATTAATATTAAATAATGAAATTTTTAAAATGAATTTATAAATTCATATTATTTTTTTATATATCTTGGATGAATTTTTCAATATTTTAAAATATGTATTTATAATGATAAATGTTTACTATTTCTTATATATAAAATATACATCTTAAATATAAAAAAAGAATTTTATTACATTATTTTGTTTTCTATTAATCTATTTATTAAAATTAATATTACAAGATATAAAACTCATAAAATACCATTTTAATTTTTTTTAAACATTTATTAAATTTTGAAATTCTACAACATTTTACAACTTTTTTTTAAAATGAATGTTTTTGAATTTATTATTGAAAGCACAAATTTTCATTTTTAATGGGATCATTCATTTATCTATTATTATAGAACTAGTATATACAATTCATTATATTGATTTCAATTTTCTTTTAATTATTATTTATAGTTTTCAATAAAATATGTGAGTTGAGGGATTGATGGTATGAGCTATAAATTTCATTATATGTGTTTATTATACATTGAATAGTATGGTATTTTTTGTTCAATTGCCATGTATCTATCTATTTTTTTCATTCAGAAAAATAAAAACATAAATAGAACATGGATTTAAATATGTTATTTATTGATAATTAAATTCATTATAAAATTTGTAATTTCAATTATTCCAATTATTGTGAATTTTAATAATGATCTAATCAAGTATGTGAACTTATACATGGAAGAAAATTGCAATGGATAATATTGACAATGAAATCCACATTTAGGGGGCTTTCTGCAATTGTCGACTATGTATTTTCCCCAACATGAACCTGTAGTATCAAGGTAGGAATCGTGACCATACATTAATCCGATTATGTGTACCTATCACAGTAACATGTCCACCATAGTGCACCCTATTGACATTTTAGGAATACATACCATGATTTTCAATAGTCGACTGTGTGTACTAATGAAAACAAACAAATGAAAAAAGAGATAACTGTATGAATAATTTGGTCGAATATGGATCCAATATCATGGTTGGAATACCTTCCATAATACTTCATATTAATAATTCATCCTAGTTTGTAGACACTAATAATTTAATTCGTGATAATCCTGCTTACTGAATGCTTCTTCCACCCTGCCGAGGCACTTCCTTCAATGTTTCTATCAATAGAAACCAACAATAATCTACTTTGGAATGAAATGATCCCTCTCATGAAAACATATAGATTAATATATGTTAGTATATCCTCTAATTATTGAGAGATATCACCTGTATTTACTACCACCACCCTGGGGAAAAACCAAGATGTTAAAGCTACCTTCATTTTTCTCCCCTAGATTTGAGATACCGATGCAGTAGAGATGTTTTAGGAATATAATTATTGAATTACACTACACCCATGTTAGCTCCACTTTTACTATGAGAGATATCCAGTCTAGTGTGTTGTTATGGAAAACACCGTAGTTATGCACCATCTGATAGAGCCATAGTACTCCATTTTGTGTTGAAGGAAAATTTTCATGTCTACACTAGAGACACATGGAAAAAGTTAAGGCACCAATGGGAACATGATGAATATGAGGGAGCACCATTTTCCAAGAAATTTAAAAAAATTATCTCCACCCTTAAATAGAACTATTTTCAGGTGAATGCTTCGAGTATGAGGAAAAGAGAAAGAACCAGTCTTTGGGAAATCTAAATCACCAGTGAAGAATAAATGGATAGCCATAAATGGCCATTGTTGAATGAATCTATGTGAAGTTTCTATATGAAGTCACATTTCATGGTAAAAAAACTATTTCTATGTGTATTTCAGAATAATAAATAATATAACTAAAATCCCACTCCCACATTCCTTTACCCACTAATGTGAAGAATTTAATTAGATCACTCTCAATGGAAAACAATGTTGGAGCATGGATAGTTTACCATCTCTTTGACATTCCTAAAATCATTGAATGAGATCATTCAATATCATGTGAAATTTTTATGCACATAATCTATAAAATGAACTCAATATGGATGATATAGTTGGTAACTCTAATTGGAATAAGGTGTAGAATATTCTCAATAATTTATTCATCTATAAATCATCCATAATTTTATTTTTATTTATAATACTCCAATTATGTAACAATAAAACGTTTTTGGTGTGTTCATGGAGAATATCCTCACCCTCTTGTTGAATTCTACTCTTTTAATGTTATAACTCTAGTGTTGAATTTAATTTCATTAATTATAGTTGTTTTTTATTAATTAAGACATTTTAATTCTTTTACTTACTTACAAGACTTCACATTATAGTTGAATTATATTAAATACACTGCATGCGATATTATAATATAGAGTTAATTAGATTGTAACTGTGGATATATAAATATAATTCTAGTTTTGGGTGAAGAATATAGTGATAATTATATTTCCTTATTTGAACTATGATTTAATAATTTATGTAATTAGTTGGATTAATTTTATGATCATTTAAATATAAATAAATTTCATAATTGTTCAATATGTGAGTGAAGAGATAATCCTTGGATGGACCACAAATTCTCAATTTAAATTTTAAAATAATTATTGTTCTAATTTTTCTCTATTTAAAAATTGAACCCAAAAAAACATAATTGAATCACACAATTTTAAATGAATTATCTAAATAAATTAAAAGTCCCAAATTTATTACATATGTTTCTATTTAATATATTTTTTGTTAGAAAACTTGTGAAAAATCACATAAAACATAGCATTATATCAATAGATGCTCTAGTTATTTGATTATTTTTTTGTAAAAAAAATTTTCAAATAGAAATATAGAGATCTTCCCACCTCATGGTGTTGATATAGATATTGATATAATTATACTTTCAAGACCTATGTCTATATGAAATATTTAATATGTGTAAAAAATGTTTTTCACCATTCCATTTGACGATTCTCTCTCCTCAGTTTCATACCCCTCAAATCATATATATAATATGAAGAGTGGGAGGGAATCCTAGTTCAAGTTAATAGAACATTGAGAGAAAGTTATTCACCTAATTTCAATATAAAAAATTTAAAATTGCAAATATATGAAAAAAATATTATAAACTCAAAAAGATATAATAACTGGAATACTTCCTAGGTTTCATAGTCTATCTAGAGAAGACTATAATAATGAATTTAGAGAATTTGTGGATATTTTCATAGTATTTAGAACTATAAGAGTTTATGAGGTTAAAATTATTTGGAAGGACTTCCCCTTCTCAGTTAAAGGAGAGTATATGGAGTCGATCCTAAACCTAAATCCAGAATTAATCAACTCAAGAATGAGATATAAAGTGAATTCCTCGTGAAATTATTTCTTAATTCAATAAGTTCCCAATATAGAAAATGAATTTATGGAATCAATAAGGAAACTAGATAGATTATATATATGTTCTAGGAATGATTTAAGAATATAACAACCTCCTCTCCACAACATAGGTATGAATAACAACACTCCTTATTATTTTTCTAAATCTAGATTATTGATAACGAAATTAAACTATTGGATTCATATTATTACGGGAACTAATTGATAAATCACCATCTAATGTGCAATAAATCATTGAATGGATCACCCAAAATTCCAATGAGTATGGTAATAGAACATCAACTATAGTATTTCATGTTATAAATACCTACAAATCACATTTTTTTGATAATATTATTAATGAACTAACTTCCCAAGTGAGATAAATTACTATGAACATGGTGGTGGAATGACCATTTTCCACACCCCCATGGTCCTACCAACTATTTTACCCATAGGAATAATTCAAGGATGAATTATCTCAAATTATAGGGACATAAATTTTTGATAAAATATCCCAATAAAAATTATAACACTAACCAATTAGAAAAAAAGGATTTAAGGAATTCCCAACTCCCCAATTAGGATCTAAAATCTAGAAAACTAAAATATAATCTTATCAACAGTCTTCTCAATATCCTATTCACCCATAGTCTAAAGAGGTAATTTAAAACCATAAACAAGCTACGATGAAATACAACCACACGAACCATCCATGAAATAATTGTCAATACAAGTAATAGAATATAAAAATAATCATCATGTCACTATCACCACTCATGGTTCTGAATTAAATATTTAAAAGGGTAATTCGGCCAGCTCATGACATCCATGATTGTAAAGACCATGATTCCTGAAGCCTAGAGTCGGTGTATTAATTTATTACATTTGCAAGATTTTAATAAATTTCATCCTGACGTACAAAATAGTTTATTTTCATTGGATAACAATATTTACACAAAATGTTTACATTATAACATGAAATTAAAAACAATAAATATATTCCATTAGAAACATCCATAACTACTAGATTATCCTTATACGTGATTCATAATATTTGTCATGAACCACCCCGGATTGACCCCGAACTGGTCACCCGAGCAGGTCCACGACATGTCCTGAGGGGCTTTCACAATCCCGCCAGGATGGAAACCAGTGTCAGGAATAAAAGTATACATTAGGGAATGAATTAAGCCCAAGAGATAAAACCAGGACCAAATAAAAAAATAGAGAACGCAACAACACGAAAACTAAAACATAAATAAACAGAGAACCGATCCAGATACAATGTATCACTAAAAAGAAAAAAACAGAAAACAAGACCCCACATCAACGATATCCAGGTGGTCCCTTGGTCACCTCCAACCAAAAGACCAAAACTGCTCTCACATGAGCATCCACTATGGAAAATCCTGAACACTAGCGGACCCTATAACGTAAATGGTAACAGATACGCATGAGCACAAAAATGATCAGTATGGATGCCAAAATTAAACCACTAAATCCAAGTGTTTCCTTACCCAATGATATCTGATGAAACAAGTTTGGAAATACAATTATAAAAATATAGTTTTCCTGTTTAATCAAAATGACACCTGTTTCCCACTATGATAGCCAACTCATGCCATATATTATTTCAAAAACAGTTTACCATTCTTTAAATAAAACAAAACAAGTGATATCAAGGCTATGCAAAAGGAGACATGAAAATAATACCAGCTAAAAATAAACCAACATAGTAAAAAATAAACAGGCAATACAAGATGAAAATAAAATAGTGTATGAGAAAATAAGAAAGCAATACAAGCTGTAAATAAACCAATGAACTAGAAAATAAGCAAGAAATACAAGTTGTAACCAAGGGTGATCCTTAACATCCCTAGATAACCCCTGGAGGCACTCAGTTTGGAACCACCTACCGGTTTATGGTAAATCCCCATAGTCTATAACCCATTGATCACCCTCACAAAAATATCAACGAAAAATCCCACATGGACTCTCTATCTACCAGGGGAAATAACCCATCTAATCGGGGCTAGTGAGAAACAATCACTTGATAATAAATAAGAGGCCTAGAAACCCTTGGTGATTATAATAATATTTTGTATGTAAGAGGCCCTCGCATGCGTAACCTATCTCACCGCACTAGCCTACCCCAAACATGGACACAAATATACGATAACATATAAGGTATATCCTTTTTATACAGGTAAACCATATTTATAAACATTCATTTCATATAACAAGACAGTTCCAACTAAGCTGCTATAACATATAAACTTTAAAACATTTCAGAAAATGTTTAATATTTCCAACCAGACACACAAATTTACTTAAAATATCTATCAAACACCACTCTTACATTTACAAAGCTAAATGGGCCCTTAATTTCTAACCACGCATTCAAACACATCACAATTGTCAAACAGGCTTTTACCATTTTCTGACCCACACAAAATCATGTTTCAAACTGAATAGCCAAACCATAAAGAACACATTATAAAAAATGATTACCAAAATACTTAAAAAACACCAAAAACTCACTTAAAATAATTTTTAGAAACCTCCCAAGGGGATGAAATTTATATGAAAACTAAAATCCATTTAGAGATCTAAACTTCCATGGAAACACCAATTACCTTAAAACCATAACTGCCAACCTACTTTATTTTAGAATATAAAACAATCCCAAAATAACATTGAACCCCTCCCAACACATTTTGACATGTTTATCATGTTATACCAATGTCATACCATACAAACCCGAAATCCTTTTTCAAAATAAAATGCACACCAAGAAAACATTTTAAAGATTTTCCCCTAAAATCACCATTTACTGACATTATTTTAAAGGAACGCCATCTAGAAAAATTGAATCCATTAAACCCTCATAAAAGTGATTTAACACAATAACCAATCCATAACACAATCAAAACATGTTCATTAATAAAAATTTTCTGGGTAACATAATAACATAGATGAATTTCATAAGGCCCCAATTACATCTTATAGAAACATAAACAATTCCAACAAGGTTTCTAAGTATCATAAAACTATGCAATTTACACTATAACACATTTAAAACCTTTTTTACAAATAAAATAAATAAAAAATTGAAATAATAATTTATTCAAGGGTGTCATAGAGCTGCGAAACCATTTTATAAATTAATTTAAAAGGGAAAGCATGAATGAAAAGGATTTATGAAGTAAATACATGGAAACACCAAAGAATCCTAGTGTGATTAGAGTGAAACTTCAATGGGAGGAAGAAAAACATCCCGAAGACAACACACACACCATATATCCAATATAAACATGAGATGAACATTAAACCTAATATTTTTTGTTCTTCCAACAAGAAACCCCCCATGGAAGCCCTAGAAATTATGTGAGGAGGGGAGAATATGGGAAGAGGAATTACCGGAAGGAACCACTGGAAGAACGAGCAACTGTCAGAAGAAGTGCTCGAGTGGAGTAGGGTGTGTGTGAAGGTGGGTAAGAGGATGAGGGGTGTATTAGGGTAGGGGGAAAAGGGGTGAGCTCTTGAAATTAAAAAAAGTAGGGGAAGCGTGAGATGTTAAGGGGATATGGGTTATAAGAAGAGGGAATAAATATATGAATTGATGGTGTGGTGCGTGAATGAATTGGGTGATTGGATAGAGGGTAATAAAATAATTAGATAAATTAATGGGGAAAGTCGGGTGATGTGTGAGGGATAATAAGTGCGAAGGTTTTATTGGAGAGGGGGATATAATGGTAATTAACAAACAATAAAAATGGAGATAGAGAGATAAAGGGGGGGAGGCATGATGGATAGAAGAGGGAGGGGGCGGTGTGATTGGAGAGAGGGGTCATTGGAGAGAGGGATTATAAAAAAGAGGAAATAAATGGGGGGAGAGGGGGTGCGTGAGAGATAAAAAAAGAGGTACGGATGAAAAAAATGGATTAAAACCCTTTTAAAAAATAAAAGTAACAAAAATGACAAATAAATAAGCAAAAAGATATTATTAATATTAATGATAATAATAATAATAATAATAGTTATTACAATTATAATAATAATAAAATTTTAAATAAAAATAATTATAACCAAGTTTTAATGACAATATTTGTAATAATATTAAAAAGTATATAATCATGAAAACGAAATTAATTTTGTTAATGATAATAATAATATTAACAAAAATAATACTTATAAATATTATAGTAATAATAATAATAATAATAATTTTATTCATTTTTTTGAAATAATAACAATGTTAATAAAAACCGAGTAATTATTATATTTATAACCATTTTAATGATTGTAAGATCATTAAAATTTTTAATAAAAAAGCATTTTGTCTGCACAAAAATGTTATTATTATTATGTCTTAAATATTTAATTTATTTAATTATCACAAATTTTTATTATTTTATGTAATGGGTGACCATAGGGGCTTCTAGGACAAACACATGGTTTCTTCCAACCGTGTGGTGCCCGTGCACCAATTGGAAACCCACCAAAAACATAAAATATCAAAAAAAAATAAACATGCACTCAACCTGCACCTTGACAAGACTAATTGATGCCACGAAATAATAAAATAAAATAATTTAAAATGTCGGGGTGTGAAAATTCCTCCCACCACAAAATGTTTTGCCCCCAGAAAGTCACCCAGGTGAAATATAACCAAAACTCATGTCAATGCCCGACTAAAACCATTGGAAAAAAAATTAATCCTCAAACTGGCTATTCACTCTACAAGTTACACCTGGTCAACTCAAAGAGAAACCATAACAGAAAATAAAAGGGGAATATAAGAGGGTTCTCCCCACCACAATAATTCTCATAACGTAAGAATTTGAACACAAAAACACCACCCCCATGGGGGACCTTGAAACTCCCTACAGAACATACCGATTTCTCCACATGAGTTGAAGAGAACCACTGAGACTTAAACAGAAAACCACTACAGGGCCACCCTATACCAGGGCTCTAAAATAAGGAAATCCCTATTACAACACCACCACAACCAAGAACTCCCCACATAGATCTAAAACTCCCCAACACCTCACATCCCCAAACAATCACTAATAAAACAAGGACCGAACCACACAAGTGCCAATAACACTTTTAGGAAAAACTAACCATTAAAGAAGTCGCTTTCAGAAAAAAACCACTACTATGATCATCAAAGGATATTTTAATCACACTATTTCCATAAAATATGAACTTAAAATAGTAGGAAAACAATTGAAAGGGAACCATTAATGTATCAATTCTAATACAAAATATCATGAACCAAGAAAAGTTCTTGCATGCCTATGACATGTTGACTATACGCGAGCGTCACCCCAAGACATGAGGTTGGGGCTCTAATGGGTGAAGCATATTATGCCTCATAGTCAAACACTATAATACCCTGATCATAACTCCTTCCTTGAATGATGCATCCCACAAAACAACCCCCGGTGACCCGAATGACCACAACGATGACATGAATTAAGATGGATGTGGTCTGATGGCATGGAATGCCCGAACCAACCATACCGATGGCACGCCCGAAGGCATCCTGATGAACTAGGTGCCTAGATCAATGAAGATAACCTCTTAGGGAATGTTCCTCCGGTACACACTCCTCAACACATAGGGAACTATAAAAAACCAATTATCACCAACTACTCCCCAAACTCCAATGATGATCACATAACTAGCCTCCACTATCCCTAATCTTAACCCTTAAAAAAACCTAAAATGGCATGAACCTTAATAACCCAGGGAGTTCCTAACCACACAAAGACACAGTTCACTTCCCTCATGTCATTCCACCACCTCTAACAGACCTCCAACACCTCAAAGGGATATGACACTCCGAAACCAGGGCATGAATCATCGACAAGAATAGGGACCTTTTTGGCCAGTAAACTATGAAGAACACAAGAAATATAAAACCAAAACATGCCTCAAGCTAAAAAACAATCGAATAGAACACCCCAATCCAAGACAACTGGCCAGGTAGCTAATAAAATATAAACACAACCAAAACCCTCTTTTCCAAAATCACCATTTTCATTTAAATTTAATAACTTTCTTATACGAAGGTAATTTTTTTAAAAAAAAACCACTTTTCACAAGGAAAAAATTTCACTCCCCAAGGAAAAACCAATTGCCAAAACCATTATATTTTCAAATGCACCCATGGAATCCTACAAATCATCACAAGTGTGTGCACCCATTTTTATCCACATCTCCCATAATCATGTTCCCCCACAAACATATCATACACACCCACACACATATGATCTACTATAAAGTGTACCAAGGGCTACATCCTTCCCTCATCGAAACCTATGAATTTACTAAAATTCATCCAATTTTAAAACTCCGTTTACCAATTTAAAATCATTTTACTGAAAATGTTTTCTTTTTTAAAAAAAATCTCCACATCCATTTCTAAAAGAACTCTTTGAATAACAAGAACCAAACAGAGTAAAACATACAAATAACCACAAGAATAAGAAACTAGAAGTTACACATAACCCAGTGATAGGGTATTGATCCATGCCCCAAGTAAGCGTCAACTACTAGGAAAAACATTAAATGTGCACTCAGACACCACATGGGTCACTATTCTCTGTGAGGTCACGATGTGACGCCGGCTTGCTTTCGTTATCATCCCTCAATCCAAAACAATGAAAACAAGACTCAAATCTCGGAATACCCTTGGTTACTTGAGGATCAAAATGAGCAAGTGTTCATGACTCTATTCCCGTACCTACCTCTCGTGTCCCGATAGTCTTAATCTCTATCTACTAAACACCCTATGTAACAAGGGCCTCCTCTGATACCATTTTGTCTCGTACCAACCTAGGCCAACCCTGAATCAGTCACCCAAGCTAGTCCACAACATGTCCTGAGGGGAGTTATCGATTACCTCAATTTGGAAACTAATGTCGGGCATCAATGTATACCTGAGGGAGTGATTTAATCCAAATATATAAAACCAGGACTAGATAAATAAATATAACAAACTGAGCGTGCAACAAAATGACAACTAAAACATAAATAATCAAAGAACTGATCTATATAAAAATTATCACTAAAAAGAACAAAATTAGAAAGAATACCACGCTACAATGATCTTCATGTGACCCCATGGTCACCTCCAACCAAAAGCCAAAAACTGATCTCACACGAGCAACCACTAAGAAAAAGCCTAAACAATAGATTACCCTATAGTTGAAATGGTAAACGATAAGCATGAGCACAAAAATCCACATAAGGATTACAAAAGTAAAGCACTGAATCCAAGTGTTTCACTACCCAAAGTTGTTCAATGAAAAATGTTTAGAAATACAATTATAAAAATAAGTTTTTCCCATTTTAAAAAATAAAACATGTCTCTCACTATGAGAACCAACTCACACCATATATTATTTCAATAACAGTTTACCATTCTTAAAATAAAACAAAAAAAGTGATACCAGGGCTGTGAAAAAGGGAGATAAGAAAGTAATACAAGGTGAAAATAAACTAGTGTAGTAGAAAATAAACAAGCAACCCAAGATGAAAATAAACTTGTGTACTAGAAAATAAGAATTCAATAAAAGCAGTAAATATACCAGTGTACCCGAATATAAGCATGTAATACACGATATAACTATGGGCATTCCTGAACATCCCTAGAAAACCCATTGATGCACTCGGTTTGGAACCACCTACCAGCGTATAGTGAATCCCCATAGTCTATAACCCACTGATCGCCCTGATGACAAAATCAGTGGAAAATACCACCTAACCTTTCTCTTTACTAGGGTCACCAACCCATCTAATCAGGGTTGGTGAGAAACCATCACTCAATAATCTATAAGGCGCCCAGGAACCCATGGTGATTATAGTAATATTGTGTAAGTAGGAGGACCTCATATGTGTGACTCATCTCACCACACTTGCCTACTCCAAATATGGTCCCCAATATACGATAAGCACTAAGGGATATCCCTTCTTTAATGTTTCCCCATATTCATAAACATATATTTCATATCACACGAAGGTTCCAACTGGGCTTCTATAACATATAATCATTAAAAAATTTAAGAAAACGTTTAAGGTTTCCAACCAGACAAACACATTTATTCAAAATATATTTCAAACACCACTCTTACATTTAAAAAGCTATATGGGCCCTTAATTTATAAACACACATTCAAATGCTTCACAATTATCAAACCAGCTTTTACACTTTTCCAACCCACACCCAAACTGGTTTCAAGCAGAATAGCCAAACCATAAAGAACACATTATTAACCATGATTTTAAAAACAATTTGAGAAACACCAAAACCTCATTTAAAATAATTTTTAGAAACCTCTAAAGAGGCAAAACATTATTTGAAAACTAAAATCCATTAAGAATACTAAACTTCCAAGAAAACACCAATTACCTTAAAACTGTAACTGGAAACCTACTTTATTTATAGAACATAAAACATTCCAAAAATAATATTAAACCCTTTCTGTAGAGACCCGAAGCTTATCGTACATGGAAATTACATTACTTTTGCGGAATACTTAGTACATAACAAAAACACACACACAAGGATCGTAATAGTTTAGTGTCTTTGGAAACTCGGATCGTAATCTTCTAAACGTGGTGAAAGATCTTCAATATCTCCCATAAAGATCTTCCCCTTTTTTTTTACCTAAAACCTTTCTTATATCCTGGGGAAAAGAAAACATAAAAGGGTGAGCTCAAATGCTCAGTAAGGGTAAAAAAAGGAAATATCAATCACATAATTTTCATAAGAACATAACAATTTTGGAAATCTTAACCTGCAAAAGAGAGCATAATTTCATAACATGGGATATATCATAGTAGTGAAATGAAATCATAACTTAAAACATTACTCATTGTGGCATACACACATAATCATAGAGAATCATTTCTTGTTAGTCAAGACTCATTGCCAAGACTATCTTAGTGGACAAAGTCCCTTTCTGAATCGAGTAATCCTCGTTTCAGTCCTGTTTCACTGAACCGGTATAACCTACCATTCCAGCCATGTCTATCTCATGAGATATGAAATCTTTACCCAATGCATTGGAGGGAGATATAGGTCCCACCCATCTCATAATGATACCATTCTTATGTGCGCCACAAAATCATAAACCATACATCATAGCATAACCCATGTAATAAAAATGGGATTCTTAAACAACATGACATCATAAAACCATTCATATAAGATAAAGGAATTCATAAACATAATTCCATCACAACATAGTCAAATCAATGTAAAAATATGGATAGAAACAGAACCCTTTATTATCTTAGATGGAAAATAATTTTGATAAAATACTTGAATTGAATTCTTGAGGAAAATATCCTTTCTTCTTCTAAATCAATTTCTTTTCACAAAACATCATGCAATTTTAAAAGAAAGAGATTTTATTGAAAATAGTCATGAAATCTTTTAGAGGAAGCTTCATGAAAATAAGGCTTTATAAAACAGTAGAAATCCGTTCGTGCCGTATAAGTTAAAAAAAACATTCTTCGTGCTTTTGTCGGAAAAGTCAAAAAGTACCTCGTACGAAAAACGACAAAAGATTCCTTTCATACGTATTACTAAAAACTCACCGAAGGGTAAAAATGGATTTAAAAAATTTTAGGTGGATGGAAATAATATTACATATTGAGTAAACATGGATGTGGATGATAAAATACACCCCAGTAAATACTTACGAATAAACAATCTCGGATAAAAATGAGATTGTGATATTTCCCTTACCTTAGGTCCAATTTGCTTCGTATGTGTCCGAACCTCCTGTATAATGATTTAAATAATGTAATTGACTTATTACAGAATCATATTCATTGTTATGATATCATATATGGTTCACTTATGACATTATATTACCTGTTCTTTTGTAAATTCCATGTTAAAGAAGCGTTTTGGGTAAAATCGTTTCATTTATCGTAGGTGTTTTGACTTGTTGTTCTTGACATCATTATTACTTATATCATGATTTACATACTTCTAGAATATAAAATATGATTTATATATCATATATATTCAGTATATATATATGTATAATAGGTAGATAAATAAAATGAAAAACACCGTTCATGGAGACGGTAGTCCGTACGTACGCATGAACGCTGTTTTTCTTTCCTTATTGTCTTGAAATGGAAGTAAGTAGATGACATACATATGTATATATATACATAAATCCAGTAGCTTTATAATGTCATATATTTCATTATTATTTCTTATATATACATTATAATCATTCTTAAATGGTTAACATGGAGAATGAATCTCATCGCGTCGTGGAGACGGTAGTCCGTACGTACGCACGAGCGATGATATCATTTCTAAAAATATTGAATTGAATTGGAGTGGATTAAAATATATCAGAATCAATATGATGTTGTAATAACTATGTATAGTTATTATTTACACCATTATACCCATCCATGTAAGGTGGTGGTGGAAAATAGATTACACCACAGCGTGGAGACGGTATTCCGTACGTACGCACGCGCGGTGATTTCTTTTTCCGTAGGATGGATAGATGGTGAAATAGGGTTGTTTCATACTTATAATAACATATCAGTATATGAGTGATACTGATGTTATTACTTCATAATGAAACAACCTAAGAAGAATAAGTGGAAGAAGAAATAAAGATGAAAGAATTGGTAACGGTAATTACCTCTTCTTTGAAGCGCCTCTTTGAGACCTCCTCTTAGGGCACTAAAATTGGTCTTTGAGGAAGACCAGAACCTCTAGGATGTTTCTAGGGAAGTGGAGAAGAGATTTTGGCAGGGGTTGTCCGAGCTTGAGTGCTCAAATTGGTGTGAGGAGGAGGGGGAGGAGGTGTCCTTTTATAGGGGAGGAGAGGGGCACCTTAGGAATATCTCAAAATATTATTTTATATTAAAGTAAAAATCGGTTTATAATGGCTCCCAAGGGTCTTATTTCGAAGCTAAAGTGGGGATGGGTCGAAATCCTATCAACCAATAGGATTTAGACAAGTTTAGGGTATTATTTTAACCTTATCAATTAGATTTAACTCTAAGTTAATTAATTTAACTTTTACCGTGTCTTTTTGTTTTCTTCCACTATATGGTTAATACACTTACTATAACATGCCAAACGAACACCAAATTGTATATTATTAATAAATATATCCTTATCTAAGTCATTTGGCCGAACCTTAGATTTTTAGGAATAAAATAACAATTAATAATATAATATTTGATTTAAAAACTATTTTGTGTCAATTTTGACACTATTTGATACATGATTTTTGTGAAAGTCATAACAAAATTATATGTTCGAACCAAGTTTATTAAATCAACACTAATATATCATAGTAACCTAGAAAATTAGTGTAATTCATAAAAAGTCTTAAATTACATTTATTTTGGTATTTATATTATCAATTATGTCAATATTTCATTAATAAGATAATTACTGCATCATTTTTGTGTCATAAATAAATTATATTATTTGATGTCTAAAAATTACAAATAAAATACCATCATGTAGTAAATCTCTTTAGCTTTCTAATGAATATTTATAGTCGAATATATCTTATGTATAACCCCATATTATAAATGATTTACTTATTAAACTTTGATTTTAACTATTTTAACCCTTCTTTAAATAAATTAATAATAAATGTCCTAATCTAATCCAAGTGGGCCTAAATGGTCATATTTTATTCCTAAGTTTGTTTTTGGTCGAATTACACTTGTCCAATAGAATTAGGACATGTGTTAGGGTAATATTAATATCATATTTATCCTTAGTTACCCTATTTACTATTAACCGTGGTAAAAAAAAGTAAAAAGTTACTATTCACCAAAAATTTATTTTCATCTCATTGAACCACATTTTAGTCCTTGATATTAACCGTGTCTCTCGGATTTTCGAAATTCCATTCACAGAAGCGGTAAAATTAAGTTTTATGCAAAATTCAGTTTTTAACCTACCACTTAGTAGTTTCACTATTCATCAAAAATTGATGTTTTTCAGAACAATGCCAAAATTTCATCCCAAGCTATATTTCATATTCCGAATTCAAAAATGAAGTCTATTTTACCAAATTCATAACATAAAAGTTGCATTAATTAATTTTATAATTAAATTCCGTTGTTAAAACAAATAGCGTGTTTTTTAAGAAACAATATCTATCAAAAGATTGACACTTGTTTATGTCTAGTTTAAATGTGAAATTACATCCAATGACCAACATTGTATTAAATTGTAAAAATATATTCTTAATATACTTTAAAACCAATCAAATTAATGATTTATCACTATTAATTATTTCGATTAAAAAAGTTGTTTTTAATTATAATTTAGTAATTTTCACTATTCATCAAAATATGAAAGTTATCCGAAAATCACCAAAATTTCAACCTAAGCTAATTTTGATATTCCGAATCCAAAAATAAAGTTCATTTTGAAAAATAAGATTTACTGGATTTCAAAAAGTGGTTATTACTATTCATAACGGCTAGTTTTAATAATATTTTTATAGCATATCGTTGTTTAGTGAAACTCGGTATTGCGTACTACACACGCTATCGAGGAAGGTCGCGATTGCGTGTAATGAAAGTCAAGTCAAGGATGTGTGTTGTGCAAGCTCCTTTTGGTGTAGCGTACAACACAAGACATTAATAAAATTAAAAAGAATATTTTTTTATAAAATCTTGGGCTGTTACATTCTACCCCCCTTAAAATGAATTTCGCCCTCGAAATTCGTCGGGGTTATAAATGGTTTACTATTTGAAAGTTTCTTTAATAGAAACCCACATCGTAAAAGGGAATACCAAAACTTGGATTTAAAAACTAAAGTATGAAATGTAACGATTACCCAAATAAACTAATCACTGGGTTTCCACATAGGTGAAAATATGGATATGGAAGAGAAATCTAACCATCATGTTCTGATGGAGAGTGGTAGAGAACATGGCTATGGAAAATCCAGTAATCACAAATCCATAAATTTGTGACGATCTAAGGTACCATCTGATTCATCAGGTATAAGATCACTAGGACAACATTTTTGGTTTTCAAGATCATTTCCCTAAAGTTGAAAATTTGAATTAGAATAAATACTTACTTTATTTTGATACAATATCACTGTTGTTCGTACCTTGAACAATTTCCACTTCATCTCCTAAATAAATGAAGTTGAATTTGTTATTCGTGAAGTGTTAGCAGATCATGTGATAGAATGACGGGTCATTCCATCTGTCTCAAACAAAAGGTAAGCAAAAGTTATTAAATATACATAAGTCATTCTATAGTGAGACTAATCATATATAGTTCCTAAAATGGACTTATACTTCATATATCATACTGCTTAATATAATAAAACTAGTTTCTACTAAACAGGGACTTCCTGTAGGCCAGTGGTAGGCGATAAAGGCCAGTCGCACTTTGGTTGTGGGTTCGATTCCTACAGCCTTGTCCGAAGCGATGGGCTGTCGCCCGTCCTGCAGGTTGTCCCTTTTTCTAAAACTATGTTACTATAACATCCCATCAATAATATCGAAAATCTTCTATCCTTAAACAATACTAACTTATGTCCAACATAATCCAGTCTAATCTTTAGGCTTATAATACTGCAGTCCACTCTCATAATATAGTGACAACGATTACCAGAGATTTAATACTGTCGTTGATCCCCACATATCATAAGATATGTCTTGTTGGTCACATTCCAAACATTCAAAGTCCTAAATCGTGTATTCTCTTGAATACCTTAGTGAAAACATGAGTGCAGTTAAAAGTTAACACTTTCCACATACCAAAATCCTCAAAATTCTATATACTCAAACCATGATATCACTTAGTTCTTATATCAATCATGAGCTCATGAATACTATCAAACATTTAATTTTCTCCTTATCCCTTCATTATGCGCATATCATCTACATTCCAAAAATATCTGAATAACCTTTCATGGATACTGGTAACATTAATCATATACTTTCAAAACACAAGGAAAGACAACAGTGTAACAATCCATAGATGTCTCTTTATTCCAAAATTACACATGATAAACATGTAATCATGCCACTACATTCTCAAACCATTGACCGAGCTTCAAAAATTCTTTCATCTCACATATCATTTGTAGTCTCCTCATCATCATCCACATAAATACTACCCATATGACCATACTGATTCTCTTCATGAGTCTTTCCCTTAGGGAATTTGTTTGCATAATGCCCATACATTCCACATTTAAAACACTTAACCATTTTTGATGTCGTAGCAATACCATTATCCTCATCCATGGTGTTAACCGACCCTTTTCCTTTGCACTTACTTGCTTTGTGTCCTTCTTTTCCACACCCAAAGCATCTTCCAGTTCCCTTGAAACATTCTCCTTGATGCCTCTTCCCACATGATTTACATAGGGGAAATTGAACTTTCTTTCCTCTATGATCATCATGGAACTCCATCTTTCTCTTATTAGTCGAGTCAGGAAACTTACCAAATTTTACTTTATTGATCATGTTGTGAGATTGCTGATTCGGCATAATAATGATGTTTGGACATCCAAATCCCATTTCATTTGGTTGCTCATGAAGAATATCATTCCATTGTCCATAATATCCTCCATTATTGTGAATCATCTTGTTTCCAGCCATTTTCTAAAACCCAAACAGAATAGTGTTAGATGCAAAAATCGTAATAAAGGGGGAGTAACTTAAATATCTATCATCTTTGGTTTAATCTAATATCGTTACCATAGTTCTAGAACTATATCCTATACGTATACTTATCCTTAGGGGCATCCCTAGACATACCTTAGAAATATCTCTAGGGATCTCACTAACGTTTTCGCATCCTAGTTTCCAAAGGTTGACTAAACCTTTCCTCTGATACCAACTGTAGAGACCCGAAGCTTATCGTACATGGAAATTACATTACTTTTGCGGAATACTTAGTACATAACAAAAACACACACACAAGGATCGTAATAGTTTAGTGTCTTTGGAAACTCGGATCGTAATCTTCTAAACGTGGTGAAAGATCTTCAATATCTCCCATAAAGATCTTCCCCTTTTTTTTTTTACCTAAAACCTTTCTTATATCCTGGGGAAAAGAAAACATAAAAGGGTGAGCTCAAATGCTCAGTAAGGGTAAACAAAGGAAATATCAATCACATAATTTTCATAAGAACATAACAATTTTGGAAATCTTAACCTGCAAAAGAGAGCATAATTTCATAACATGGGATATATCATAGTAGTGAAATGAAATCATAACTTAAAACATTACTCATTGTGGCATACACACATAATCATAGAGAATCATTTCTTGTTAGTCAAGACTCATTGCCAAGACTATCTTAGTGGACAAAGTCCCTTTCTGAATCGAGTAATCCTCGTTTCAGTCCTGTTTCACTGAACCGGTATAACCTACCATTCCAGCCATGTCTATCTCATGAGATATGAAATCTTTACCCAATGCATTGGAGGGAGATATAGGTCCCACCCATCTCATAATGATACCATTCTTATGTGCGCCACAAAATCATAAACCATACATCATAGCATAACCCATGTAATAAAAATGGGATTCTTAAACAACATGACATCATAAAACCATTCATATAAGATAAAGGAATTCATAAACATAATTCCATCACAACATAGTCAAATCAATGTAAAAATATGGATAGAAACAGAACCATTTATTATCTTAGATGGAAAATAATTTTGATAAAATACTTGAATTGAATTCTTGAGGAAAATATCCTTTCTTCTTCTAAATCAATTTCTTTTCACAAAACATCATGCAATTTTAAAAGAAAGAGATTTTATTGAAAATAGTCATGAAATCTTTTAGAGGAAGCTTCATGAAAATAAGGCTTTATAAAACAGTAGAAATCCGTTCGTGCCGTATAAGTTAAAAAAAACATTCTTCGTGCTTTTGTCGGAAAAGTCAAAAAGTACCTCGTACGAAAAACGACAAAAGATTCCTTTCATACGTATTACTAAAAACTCACCGAAGGGTAAAAATGGATTTAAACAATTTTAGGTGGATGGAAATAATATTACATATTGAGTAAACATGGATGTGGATGATAAAATACACCCCAGTAAATACTTACGAATAAACAATCTCGGATAAAAATGAGATTGTGATATTTCCCTTACCTTAGGTCCAATTTGCTTCGTATGTGTCCGAACCTCCTGTATAATGATTTAAATAATGTCATTGACTTATTACAGAATCATATTCATTGTTATGATATCATATATGGTTCACTTATGACATTATATTACCTGTTCTTTTGTAAATTCCATGTTAAAGAAGCGTTTTGGGTAAAATCGTTTCATTTATCGTAGGTGTTTTGACTTGTTGTTCTTGACATCATTATTACTTATATCATGATTTACATACTTCCAGAATATAAAATATGATTTATATATCATATATATTCAGTATATATATATGTATAATAGGTAGATAAATAAAATGAAAAACACCGTTCATGGAGACGGTAGTCCGTACGTACGCATGAACGCTGTTTTTCTTTCCTTATTGTCTTGAAATGGAAGTAAGTAGATGGCATACATATGTATATATATACATAAATCCAGTAGCTTTATAATGTCATATATTTCATTATTATTTCTTATATATACATTATAATCATTCTTAAATGGTTAACATGGAGAATGAATCTCATCGCGTCGTGGAGACGGTAGTCCGTACGTACGCACGAGCGATGATATCATTTCTAAAAATATTGAATTGAATTGGAGTGGATTAAAATATATCAGAATCAATATGATGTTGTAATAACTATGTATAGTTATTATTTACACCATTATACCCATCCATGTAAGGTGGTGGTGGAAAATAGATTACACCACAGCGTGGAGACGGTATTCCGTACGTACGCACGCGCGGTGATTTCTTTTTCCGTAGGATGGATAGATGGTGAAATAGGGTTGTTTCATACTTATAATAACATATCAGTATATGAGTGATACTGATGTTATTACTTCATAATGAAACAACCTAAGAAGAAGAAGTGGAAGAAGAAATAAAGATGAAAGAATTGGTAACGGTAATTACCTCTTCTTTGAAGCGCCTCTTTGAGACCTCCTCTTAGGGCACTAAAATTGGTCTTTGAGGAAGACCAGAACCTCTAGGATGTTTCTAGGGAAGTGTAGAAGAGATTTTGGCAGGGGTTGTCCGAGCTTGAGTGCTCAAAGTGGTGTGAGGAGGAGGGGGAGGAGGTGTCCTTTTATAGGGGAGGAGAGGGGCACCTTAGGAATATCTCAAAATATTATTTTATATTAAAGTAAAAATCGGTTTATAATGGCTCCCAAGGGTCTTATTTCGAAGCTAAAGTGGGGATGGGTCGAAATCCTATCAACCAATAGGATTTAGACAAGTTTAGGGTATTATTTTAACCTTATCAATTAGATTTAACTCTAAGTTAATTAATTTAACTTTTACCGTGTCTTTTTGTTTTCTTCCACTATATGGTTAATACACTTACTATAACATGCCAAACGAACACCAAATTGTATATTATTAATACATATATCCTTATCTAAGTCATTTGGCCGAACCTTAGATTTTTAGGAATAAAATAACAATTAATAATATAATATTTGATTTAAAAACTATTTTGTGT
The DNA here is from genome assembly GCA_963277665.1 of Viscum album. Taxonomy (NCBI): domain Eukaryota; kingdom Viridiplantae; phylum Streptophyta; class Magnoliopsida; order Santalales; family Viscaceae; genus Viscum; species Viscum album. The sequence goes on along the minus strand of OY728156.1, from coordinate 2,106,369,912 downwards.
CAATTTTGACACTATTTGATACATGATTTTTGTGAAAGTCATAACAAAATTATATGTTCGAACCAAGTTGATTAAATCAACACTAATATATCATAGTAACCTATAAAATTAGTGGAATTCATAAAAAGTCTTAAATTACATTTATTTTGGTATTTATATTATCAATAATGTCAATATTTCATTAATAAGATAATTACTGCATCATTTTTGTGTCATAAATAAATTATATTATTTGATGTCTAAAAATTACAAATAAAATACCATCATGTAGGAAATCTCTTTAGCTTTCTAATGAATATTTATAGTCGAATATATCTTATGTATAACCCCATATTATAAATTATTTACTTATTAAACTTTGATTTTAACTATTTTAACCCTTCTTTAAATAAATTAATAATAAATGTCCTAATCTAATCCAAGTGGGCCTAAATGGTCATATTTTATTCCTAAGTTTGTTTTTGGTCGAATTACACTTGTCCAATAGAATTAGGACATGTGTTAGGGTAATATTAATATCATATTTATCCTTAGTTACCTTATTTACTATTAACCGTGGTAAAAAAAAGTAAAAAGTTACTATTCACCAAAAATTTATTTTCATCTCATTGAACCACATTTTAGTCCTTGATATTAACCGTGTCTCTCGGATTTTCGAAATTCCATTCACAGAAGCGGTAAAATTAAGTTTTATGCAAAATTCAGTTTTTAACCTACCACTTAGTAGTTTCACTATTCATCAAAAATTGATGTTTTTCAGAACAATGCCAAAATTTCATCCCAAGCTATATTTCATATTCCGAATTCAAAAATGAAGTCTATTTTACCAAATTCATAACATAAAAGTTGCATTAATTAATTTTATAATTAAATCCCGTTGTTAAAACAAATAGCGTGTTTTTTAAGAAACAATATCTATCAAAAGATTGACACTTGTTTATGTCTAGTTTAAATGTGAAATTATATCCAATGACCAACATTGTATTAAATTGTAAAAATATATTCTAAATATACTTTAAAACCACTCAAATTAATGATTTATCACTATTAATTATTTCGATTAAAAAAGTTGTTTTTAATTATAATTTAGTAATTTTCACTATTCATCAAAATATGAAAGTTATCCGAAAATCACCAAAATTTCAACCTAAGCTAATTTTGATATTCCGAATCCAAAAATAAAGTTCATTTTGAAAAATAAGATTTACTGGATTTCAAAAAGTGGTTATTACTATTCATAACGGCTAGTTTTAATAATATTTTTATAGCATATCGTTGTTTAGTGAAACTCGGTATTGCGTACTACACACGCTATCGAGGAAGGTCGCGATTGCGTGTAATGAAAGTCAAGTCAAGGATGTGTGTTGTGCAAGCTCCTTTTGGTGTAGCGTACAACACAAGACATTAATAAAATTAAAAAGAATATTTTTTTATAAAATCTTGGGCTGTTACACTTTCCAACACATTTAGACACGTTTAACGTGATATACCAACATCAAACCATACAAACCTAAAAACCTCTATCAAAATAAAAAGCACACCAAGAAAATATTTTAAAGACTTTCCCCTAAAATCACCATTTACCCACATTATTTTAAAAGATCACAAACTAAAAACATTGAAACAATTAAACCCTTATAAAAGTGCTTTTACAAAACAACAATGAAATAAAATAATTAATCCAAGTTCATTAATAAAAAATGTCATTGTAGAATAATAACAGATATGCATTTCATAATGTCTCAATTCCTTCATAATGAAACATAAGAAATTCAGACAAGCTCTATAGGTATCATATAACTTTGCAATTTTCACTAAAACACATTTAAAACTTATTTTCAACAAATCAAATAAATTTCAAATTTCTATAATAATTTAATAAAGGGTGTCATAGATCTGTGAAACCATTTTATAAATTTATTTAAATTTGAAAGCATCAATAGAAAGTTGTTAGGAAGGAAAAAACCTAAAAACACCTTCTGAAACCTCGTGCGATTGGAGTGAAAAATCAATGGGATGAAGAACGATGCTTCGAAGACAAAAGGCACACCCTAAATCTAATGTAAACCCATGATACACATTAAACCTTACATTTTGGGTTCATCCAACAAGAAATCCCACATGAAAACCACTAAAATTAAGTGAGGAGAGGAGAATATGGGAATAGGACTTACCAGAAGGAACCACCAGAAAGACAAGCAGCCACAAAAAAAAGAGTCAAAGGGGAGGAGGGTGTTTGCAAAGGTGGGTTAGAGGAATAGGGGTGTGTGAGGGCCGGGGGAGAAGGGGTGAGTACATGAGATACAAAATAGGGGATGCGTGAGATACTAAGGGGATATGGGTTATAAGAGAGAGGGAATAAAAAATGAATTAATAGTGGGTGCATGAGAGATTTGGGTAATTAGAGAGAGGAAAATAAATAAAAGAGATAAACTAATGGGGAATTTGGGTTGTTGCGTGTGGGATAAAAAGTGGGGAGGTGTGATTGGAGAGAGGTGTGAGTGGAGAGAGGGAAATAAAGGGGAGTAAAATTCAATAAAAAGGGATATAGGCAGAGAAATGTGGGGGAGAGGTGTGATGGATAAAAGGGGGAAGGGGAGGCGTTATTGGAGATAGAAGTGAGTGGATAGATGGATAAGAAAAAAGTGAAAATAAATGGGGAGGGAGGGGATGCATGAGAGATAAAAAACTGAGGGAGGGATTAAAACCTTTAAAAAATAAAAATAATTGATTAACAAATGAAAAAATATGTTAATAATGATAATGATAATAATAATGATAATAATACTAATAATTATTATTATTATAGTTATAATAATTATATCAATTAAAATAAAAATAATGATAACAAAGTTTCAATGAAAACATTTATAATAATATAAAAAATTATATAATCATAACAACACCATTAGTTTTTTTATCAAAATAATAATAATTTTAACAATAATAATACTAATAAAAATTATAGTAATAATAATTATAATAATTTTAATTATAATTTTATTCAATTTCATTTAAATAATAAAAATTTCAATAACAACCAAATAATTATTATATTTATAACGATTTTAATGATAGTAATATCATTAACAATTATAATAAAAAACATTTTTGTTTACAGAACAATATTATTCTAATTATGTCTTAAATATTTACATTACTTCATTCTCATAATGTTTTATTATTTTACGTAATGGGTAACCACATGGGTATCTAGGCTGACTGCATGGTTACTACCAACCATGTTTTGCTCATGCACCAATCTGAAACCCACTAAAAACATCAAATATCAAAAAAAACCTAAACTCATCCGACACCTTTAAAAGACAATCTGAAGCCAATAAATAATAAAAATAATCATTTAAAAGGTTGGTGTGTGACAATATTCATCTTTTTATCGTGAAATAAAAATCATAAGAAAGGGTTGATATCAGATTATTGGTAAGGGTATTTAATATAGCTAATTTTATCATGAACATAAAAATTACGTATGGTGAATAATAAAAAACGCATGAATTTAAAAATAAACATTGGAATAATATGGAGGGATTGAATGATGAGTAAATAAATCTATATAACCGATCAAAAGAGAATAGACCATAGTCATGGATATTACAATAGAAAAACATCTCATGGTTTTTCAATTTCTAATATCATAATGATGGTATAAATAATTACATACATCTGAAAAATATTTTCAAGTCTACGTCCAAGACATCTAATAATACTAGGGTAAGGACATGTCCCAAACACAACTCTATTTTGTCTCATTACACATAATAACAAATTGAGGGGTTATATAGAGCCCCAGACAACACATTATATTTTAATTCATTTCCCATATGATAGGGGATAAAAAGAAACAACCTTAACATATGAATTGTAAATAACATTCCCAATATGTAATCATAATCACTAACTTATCAGAGTAACATGGTGAATGGTATGAAAATAACATGTCCATGGTCAAAATGGTCATAAACCCTTAAATAACTTATTGTAGATAACAATAATAATATTTCAATCTCAAAAAATAAAAAATAAAAAATATTTCTTGAAATATATGAAAATACTCTAATATTATCATCAATTAAATCTTAATAAAAATACCCCTTTTACTTTATAATTATGTGTTCTTTTGGAAGAAATAATTTTTATTTATTATAATTGTATTTTTAAAACCAATAATGAAAAAATATAGTTTTTCATGAAAAAATTAGTAATTTCAAAAAAAATAATTGTTCCTTGATACATATTTTAGATGGTACTTGAAAATATATAAGAAATATAGACGTTCCATTTAATCTGGATTGCATATCGGGAAGGATTGAGAAATATCCTTCAAAAACATGTAAATCACCATCAAAAAAAGAATTAATATGTTTTTTAAACTTATATAAAAATATTGAACATAATTTATGAAGATTTAATAATTATAATGAATAATTTTATTAGGTTAAAAGAGATAAAGAGTAATCCTAATTGAAAAAATGGATGTTTTGGGAGAAACTATTACCTTATATATGAATGTGTACTACATGTGAACTTAATGTACTAGATAATAAAATTAAATCCATTAACTAATTGATTAATAATATTATGTATAATTAGTTTATTTGTTATAATTTTCTATGTTTATGTACTTCTTTTTTGATGACTTATAAGATACAATTTTATTGCATGGGGGTGTTTGTTTTCTTGGTTTTGAAAAAGGGTATACTTGGATATGGGTGTTGAGGCTAAACTGGAATATGTATAATTCTACCGAATTAAATTTATATGATATTAATGATCTTTCATAATATTAAATATTTATAAATATCATTTGGTAAAATAGTATGTGGGTGAATCATTATATAAAACATTTAGGGATAGTCATTTAGATTATTACCGCAGTTATTGATCATAACAAACTCATTTTGTTTAATTATTATATATTTTCTAAACATGATACTTATAGAACATAATAAAGGTGGAAATACATATATTATAGACTTTAAAAATTAGAAAAATTGTTTCACTACAATCCTTGAAGGATACAATTTATAACAAGAAATCAAAGATCCACGAATTCTGTAAATCAGAACCTCTTAGATGATGATTTAATTTTTAATATAAAAGATACCGAGAAAGTAATTTGACTAAGGGTATTTCATTAACAATATAATATTAATATATATATATATATGATAGTTTATTTATCATTCCCAATTCTATATACCAGGTCGAATTGAATAATAAAAGAAAATAACTTGAAAAGAAACCAAAAGAGAAATGAAGAGGATTTTTCCTCTTGAATACTCCTCCTTGAGAACCTCCTTAAAGGGGTTGGTTTTGGTATTTTTATCATAATAAGAGCTTATAGATGTGTGGGAGACTTTTGGGAATAGAATGGGGAAGATTTTTCACACGTCTCAACACATGGATGGTGTGAGGTGATGTGGTGGCGAGGGTTTATATTTATAGTTTAGGATAGAGGTGATTTCCCATTATTTTATTCATTATTTTAATATTATTCTCAAGACGTACAATAGTGTTTATTATTGTTACTAAATATAGAAATAAGTGCATGTGAGTTCAAAAAAATGTTTCTTACATCATAATAACATCACCTATGACCCAATAAATCATGTATTTATCATTTATTGTAAATAATCATATTTTACTACTCAAAAAAAAATCTTGTCGCTTAAAAAAATCCCAAAAATTAACCATACTGATTTCTAAATGTGTAGAAAACAATAATAAACTCAATATTGTGAAAATTTATTCTGAATTCAGATAGATTTAAATTTTAATTAAAATCATTATTTACTCAAAAAATATAATTTTAAAAAATATAACAGATTTCATAAAACTCTAGAAGATTAGAAAACATATCATTAAATTATCATAAATAAAATGATAAAAAAATATTTATCTATTAATAAATTTTATGAAAATTACTTATCTTTAAATCATTTATTTTATTATAAAATTGTAATTAAATATTTATGAATAAAAAATACCAACACTTAATTACTAACTTTTTGAAATATGAATTTACATATAAGAAGATATAAATGAATCATACATTTAGTTATAATATTCCTAAATTTCATTTATAGAAACATGGGTGGTGTTACTATTCATTAATCTGATTTACTATTCAAAAGAGTCGTCTTACTATTCATAAGTTCAAGTTTCTATTTTATTAGTTTATATTCCTTAACTTCTTGAAAGGCCACTTATTTAATTCATTTTTCATTTATAATGTCTGTATTATGTTCTATATATGATTTTTTGTTATCTATATTATATGATATAAACATAAGAAGGGAAATTTTATTAATATGGTTCTCTGTCGATAAATTCTCTCCTCCTACAAAAATTGTTTCCTCATAATTTATTAATTGACACATCGTAAATAGATTTTGGTATTTATTAATCATCATCTACTCACACTCCCATGTATCCTTTTTAATTATATGATTTTTTAAAAGTAAATTTACCAACTGAGTCATCTAATTCATCAAAACCTATTATTTTGTGTCAAGAACCCATATAGTATCTTCATCTTACGATCAGTCTTATTCTTATTTTATTTATTCAAATGTGAATAAATTAGATGAGTCTGGAATGTAAATCCTTTACAATAATATGTAGAAACCATTTTGTACCATATAAAGGTTAGGCAGATTTAGAAAATGATAAGCCATAGCTCCATTTCTCTCTAAAATTCATAAACTACCAATGTACCTGGGGCTCCATTATTCTTTCTTCCCAAATCATATAACAACATTCTATAAAGAACCATTCCTAAAAATTTGATATCCCACATTAAATTATTAATTTTTCCTTCTATTATAAGTATTTTTCTTTTTCCTAATTTGAGTTGCTTTGATATGGGTTATAATTTTCTTTAGCTTCACTATTTTTCCTCCACAAGATATAGACCTACAAGCTTCCTTTCACCAACTTTACCCCCAACATATTGGTTTATGACATCTCATTCCATATGACACTTCATATGGTGTCATTTCAATATTTAAATAGAAACTATTATTTTAATAAAAATAATCCCAAATAAAATATTGATCCCACACACCTTGATAGTTGAGGGAGCATGATCTAAAAATTTCTTCTAATGTTTAAATGGTTCTTTCATTCTTCCCATCAGTTTACAGCTTAGAAACAATAATCAAATAAGATCAGTATCCAATTATTTAGGTATAATATTCTATATTTTTTTATGTAAAATGTGGATCACAATAAAAAAATATAAATAGGTTTTCAATGAACTCTTACAACTTCATTAATATAATATCGTGAAAGGTTATCTTGTGTAAAATCCACCCTTATAGCAAGGAAATGTGCATATTTGGAAAGTCAAACATCATTCACCCATATTGCATCATTCTTTATTATAGTTTTTGGTAATCTAGTGAAAAACACCATAGTGATGTCATCCCATTTCAATGTATGTATAAAAAAGGGTATCATGACACCTTTATGGTGTTTTATTTCATCCTTCACTCATTGACATACTAATCAACTTTTTAAATAATCAGAAACTTCCCACTTCAAATTATCCCACTAGAAATGTTCCTTCAGATCTCTATGATTCATAGTGTATGAGGGTGTATATATAAATTTTAGGAATGGGTATCGTCCAATAATTTTATTTCTATGTTGGTAATATAGGGAACACTTATCCTACTCCCAAATTTCAGAGTTCCATCCTCACACACGAAGTCTAGAAACATCCCATCAACCACAAAATTATTTTTCTCTTGAAGATTCTCATCATGACACTAATAAATTTTAATTATTTAAAATAAAAATAGGTGGGAAACCAGTGGAAAAAGGTAATGATGGTTCACCTTCACTGATAATTTCTATATCCATAATTTCTTGATCCATGTACACAAGGTCCTTTTCAATCTGTATTTTTTGGAACTCCATGATCTTTCATACTCATGGAAAATTCTAACATATTCTCCAAACCAATGTGGTATTGTATTGAAAAATAATAAACATTCATTTTGTGTACACTTTTCCTTTTCATCCTATTGAATTGTTTTTGTGAGATGATATATTTAAAACTCTTGTGATCCGTATATATCTCACATATTTCACCATATATATAGTGTATCCACATCTTCAAAGAAACGATTATTGCTCCTAAATCAAGATTATGAGTTGGATAGTTCTATTAAGGATTTTTTATCTTATTTAATGCATAGGCATTGACTCTATCATTTTGCAGAAGGAAACAATCAAGTCCTTTCTTTGATTAATCACTATAAATTAAAAATCCTCCTTTTCTCAATAGAAGTGTAATGATTGGAGCATTGGATAACATCATTTTCAATTATTAAAAACATTCATCACAATATTTCTACATAAGAACATATCCCTTTTACCATTAATCATTGTTATTAGGTTAGCTAATCAGGTGATATTATGAACGACACATTGATAATATCCTTCTAGGAAAATTAAACTGCATACCATTGTTATGTTCATTGGTGTAGTCTATTCTTGAACTTCCTTTTTCTTCGATAGATCAACTAAGATTCCATCCATTTAGGTAATATATCCAAGAAAAGAAACTAATGGTATGTAAAATTCAATCATTATAAACTACATATATAATCCATTTCTTCTAAGAGTATTTAGAAAATTCGTAAGGTATTTTCATGGTCTTCGTAGTTTTTAGAGTATAAAATGATATCATCAATAAATACCATGAAAAAGTTATCATGATATTCTTTAAAAACTATGTTCATTAGATCAATGAAAATATATTGTACATTATTAAATCCAAATAGAATTACTATAAACTCATAATGTTTATGCCTAGTGAAAAATTACCCCTTTAGAATATATTCCATTATCACACCCAACTGTTGATATCTAAATTAAAGGTTAATCATTGAAAAATATTGTTCTCCATGATGTTGGTGGAATAAATCATCAAATGGGGAAAGAGATAATTGTTCATTATTGTGATAGCATTTATTTCTCTATAGTCATTTCCCATCCTCATGGATCGATAATTCTTCTTCAAAAAAAGAATAGGGATCCCCATTGAGAATCACTAGGGAGGATAAATACTTTATAACCCAATTATTCTAGTTGTTTATTTATTAAACTAATTCCACTGTTCCATTCTATAATGGTTCTTTGATATAGGTCTTGAAACAATAATTAAACCAATAAAGAACTCAACTTCCCACTCTGGAAAAATTCTAGGTAAATCCTCTTGAAAGACATCAATATATTCATTCATAATGGGTCAATAATAATTTTTAAAATTTATTTTCTCACAGATATATAGTTTCTGATATTCCTCCCCAATAATTTCATTCAATATAGCTACTATGGTTGGATATAGATAAGAGTTTTATGGTGATGATTGTGCTCTAAATATAATGGATTCTACACCATCTTCAAAAATTGCAATTTCATTCTTCTTGTAATAGATTTTTAAATAGTATTTTGAAATCCAATCCATAACAATCATTACTTCATATACAACCATAGTTATGATGATAAAATCAAAGGATAACACATGTTTATATTCCATAATGGAAACTAATTGGGACATCTGTATTGAAATGAGACATCCCTTATGGGTTTTGACTGAAAACTCCACTTGAAAGAGAGTTGGAATTGTCTAATTTTCAATGAAAATTGGGATGATATAAATAAATTACATGAACCAAAGTAAAATAAATCATTGGCTATATTTGAGGAAATTATTAAATTACCTTCCACCTCATCATTAGGAACTTCAACCTCAGTAATTGTGATCACATAACATTCTCATTGTCCGCATGGTCTTTTCAAAGGAATGATTCATTGATAAATTATACAATTAGTTTAATAATGTCCCATTTCCATATAATTTTAGAATTAAACATGGGTATATTCTATATTTTCCTTCAAATCAATGGCTTGGTGGTCTTTTACCCCACACTTATAAAAACACATTTTCTTAGCGGGCATTAGGGTGTTTCCTTCTAGAAGTATGACATGGTGTAAAACTACCTTTTTTAACCTTTATCCAAAAAGACTTCTTACACCCTCTACTTTCCGTTCTTTCCATTAAGGTCTTTAGGCATAAAGAATTGTTTATCTACCTTGATAGCACAATAGACTATATCTTCACCTCATGATAGTGTTTGGGAATCAAGTTGTCTTCAGAAGAATGGTTATAAATCATCCAATAATAAATCAATATTTATCATTAGATTACATATGTAGTCTTAGAAATTAATTTATAGATTTTCAAAGTTTGTGTCATACATGGAAACATTATAATCTTCCTTTTTCCATTTATTCAATAATTTTATTTCTATAACCCCTCATTGTTTATAAGGAAAATATTTTTCTTGGAAAATTTTGTAAAAAACAATCCATTACATATTTGATATTTCACACCCTACTTCGTGTTTTCTATTAGTGACCCCCATTTATCCACATATCATGATAAATGAAAAACATCCTTGACAAAATTATCTCTTTCGTCACTTCCCAAAGTGGAAAATATCTTTTTCTAATTAACTTTTCCACTACTCACCTACAAATGGGGTTTTAGTCCCATTAAATGTTGGAGGTTTTTGACTCATAAATAGGACTATAATTTCTCCTCTAAGTTTTGGATAAGGTTTATATATACGTGTAATTTTATTATTGATATCATGATTCAACAATCCCAGAACAGTTATAAGTTGGTCAATAACAGTCGCATCTCCATTACTAACATCTTTATCTTACATAAGAGTGAAATCTCTATATGGGATACCTACATTGATTTGATTTACATTCTTTCCATTGGGCTCTATTTACAAATAATGGAATACACTAGATTAGGTTATGAATTTTACTGTATAATCTAAAACTAGAAACTTTATTAACATAAATTTTTGTTTTATTCATATCTACTCTCATAATCATAGACATGGTCTCATTGGAAAAAATATTTATATTTAAAGACTTCATAATAGTTTATAATCAAAATATGACATATTGTAGTCATATCTCCCAATAGTGTCAAACATAGTGTGCAATATGTCTTGTTTTTATCTACCAAGTTACCCTGAGTCAGGGTGAGGACACTTTGTCAGATTTTTTATCCCTGGGTATATCTGTTTCAGAACCACATCCACTTGTAGTATCTAGATGAGGAAGTATTGTTAGGAATATGAACATAATATATACCTTACTGAATGTATAAGATGTTCTTCTAGTAGTATCCTCAAATTATATCTTATGGTTATTTTCAATAATCTATTTTCACTAAATCAATATTCAATGATTATGCTACACTTCCTTAGATACAAACTATAGAGACACCATCCCTAGTGGCCTGGAGCATGTTCCATACTCTATTACATTGGTAATGTTGTACAGAATTTTATCCTGAATGATCAAAAAATTTATCATCATTAGAAAACTAGATAAAAACTTATTTTTCACATTATAAGATGAAATAAAAAACAATATAGTGATTCCATTGGAAACATCCATAACACCTAGTTTTCCCCTACAATTCATTCATAATATTCATCATCACATTTTGGGGAAAAACAAAACATAATAAAGGGGTGAGAGAAACCTCTCAGTAATTATAAGTAATAAAATGGAATTTATCATAAACATAAACATTAGTCATGATGAATAAAAAACGAAATCCTTTAAAAATAAACATGATCATTTTATGGTAGGAATGAATGTTGAGTAAGTAAATTCCTAAAACTGATCATACAAGAATAAAACATAGTCATGGATATTATAATAGTAAAATATAACATGGATTAGCAATTTATAATATCATAAGTATAGAATTAATAATTCCAAACATCTGAAATATTTCATCAAGGCATCTGTCAAGAGGTCATGAAATATTAGGGAAATGCGTCACCCAAAACCTAATTCGGTTATATCTCATGAGATATACCAATGGATTGAGGGGGATATAGTGGGAATCACACATCACATAATAATTACAAATCATTATTCATATCAATGGGTACAAACATAAACAATATTAACATATGATATGTAAATAACATTCCTAAATCTATAATCATAATCACTATCCAATATGAGTAGCATGGTGAGTGGTATCAGGATAGGACATCCACAGTCCAACTATTCATAAAACAATTAGAAAAATATTCAAGGTGTAAATAATAGGATATGAATCTCAATAAATAACAATTTTCCATATTTTTGATGAAATATATGAAAGTACTATAATAAAATCATTGAGGAATTTATAAGATAAATACCCCCATTTACTTTGTAATGAAGAGTAGTGTTAGAAAAAATCATTTTTATTTGACATAATTTTTTTGTAATACCATTAATGAAAAATATATATTTTCCTGAAAATGTTAGTATTTTTTAAAAAAATAACGTTTTTCAAAATTAGAATGTACATGTTACTTGCGAATGGGAAACAAATTGAGATGTTTCCTCTAATTAGGCGTATGTATTAAGAAAATTTGAGAAAGATATTTATACACCATATAACTACACATCAAATAAATAATTATTAGTATTTATAAAAATATATATAAATTTAAACTAGTATTTTTTAGGAGTAAATAAGAAAAATTAATAATGTAATTTGGGTAATGATAGAGAATGTGTAATCCCAAATGCAAAAAATGGTTTTGGGATAAACCATTTCCTTTTGTTTGATTGTGTCTTCACTTAACCATATCATCATAAATAATCAAATTGAATCCCTTAATTAATTAATTAATAACATTATCTATATAAATTTTTTTATTCTAAAATTTTTATGTTCGTTTATGTCCTTTTTGATGAGTTATAAATTACATCATTATTTCTCGACAAAATTTATTTCCTTGGTTCTCAAGATTGATATAATTGTATTTGAGTATGGAAGTTCATGTGGAATGTGTATAATTCTAAAAAATTAAAATTATATGATAATAATGATCATAAATATGTATAAATGGCTACATATACAATTTGGTTATAAATTATGAGGTTGAATCATTAGATAAGTTATTTAGAGATACTCATTTATATTATTTGGGTGGTTATTGATAATAAAAAACTCATTTTATTTTATCCTTATGTATTAAGTAAATAAGTCACTTCATGAAAATAATATAAATTTTAATTATTATGTTATATTCATTTTTAACCATTAAAATGGTTTCAATTACATTCTTAATGGATAAATTGGAGAATAAAAAATATATTATCTAGGAAGGTTTTAAATCATCATCGCTTGGATGATGATTTGGTTTTTAAATAAATCATTTTGAGAAATGATTTTGAGTAGTTATATTTCATTAAAACGATATAATTACATTATATATATTATACTAGATATATAATTCTCATTTGGATGGAGGATTTTAGAAGATAATAATTATAGAAAAAAAAATTTAAAAAAACTAAATGATAAATGAAGAGGTTTTTACTTCTTGAATACTCCTAGTTGAGAACCTCCTGAAAGGGATTGGTTTTGGTATTTTAAAGAGACCAAGAGATACTATATTTGGTATAGAGTCTTGGAAATACTATTATGAATATATTTTACAATTATTAAATAATTTTTGTTTTAAGGAGAAGAGGTGGTGAGGCATGTTATTTATAGTGGTAGGGTGGAGTGATTTCTAAATATTTTATTCATTATTATATTATTTTTCCCATGTCAGCAAATAGTTTTGATTCTTATGACTAAATAAATAAATAATTTCTTGAGGGTTAGTACCAAGGGATCTTACAGTATCCAAACATCACCTATGACTCAATAAATAAAAGAATTATCATTTATCATAAACTATCATATTTCACAATTCATAAAAAGTTATTGCATCATTGAAAAATCCTAAATATCCACCCAAAACATTTTTCAACATGTATACATAAAAAATGAAATCCGTTTTATGGAAAAAATTTCATCAATATGAGAAATGATAATTTCAATTAAAATCATTATATACTTGAAACTAAAATTTTTTAAATTAAAACCGATTTCATAAAAATAAAAAATTTACAAAGGTATGCAAAAATTATCCTACAATCATAAGAAAACAAAATTTGGATTTATAAATACATTTTATGAAAATTAATTTTTATATTCAATTTATTAATTAGAAAATTGTAATTAAATATTTATGACTCACAAAAATAAAAACATTTAATTATTTATTTTTCTATAATATTCATTTACCTATACTATGATATAATTACATCAAACATTCATTTATAATATGCATAAATAATATTTATACAAATATGGGTGATGTTACTATTTATTCAGCTGATTTACATTTCATACAGGTTATATTTCAATTCCTATGGTCAATATATTATTTTATCGGTATACTTTCCTTAAAATATATAAATACATGATATTTCATTCATTCATCATTTATTATGTTTTATTGTTTTCTACAGGTAATTTTATGTGATTTATAATATATTAAATAAACATAAGAAGGAAAGTTTCATTGATATATTTTTTGGTCATTACACTGAATATAATGGTAAACTAAGGTATATGAATGATTACCACCCAAAAATTTCCAAATAAAAAAACATTATTTCCATACATTTAGAGGTATAAAAGAACTCTAAAACTATAAAATATTACCTTGGTATATTGAAACTAGATGTGTACAATAACAATCATATAATTATTTGTCTAATGGAATAGATCCTCAGGATGAGGAAAATAAGGAAGCATAATAATATAAAATAGAGATCATGGAATAACAATAAACACCCCTCTGATTCCCTGTAATAATTCAAGAAACCTGAAAAATCATATAAAAATAATTACAAAAAGAGATTCTTGAAGTTTTAAAAAAAGGATAATAAATACCCCATATTAGAATCTATTGGAACGATTGTAAGGTATGAAACATTTATTATGAATATGTATACTAGTAGTAGGAGATTAAAAAGAATGAATAAGTTATACTACGTAAGAATATATCTACATTTATTACCCATTAAATCCCCTCTAAATTTTACGATATGGTAACATTTTCTACTCGCTACACAATTAGTACGAATAATATTCCAATTTTCCATGTGACATGGTATCAAATAATTAAATTTCATATACCATATATTCTTACTTACATATGGGATAATGTAAACCCACAAGTATGGTTTTACATCTTGATAACAAAATCATATCCTACAAGGTAGGAATATTTGAATATATTTTTGTATTTGTATAGGGTTGCCTATTTCCTAATGACTTATATATTATCAACAGAGAATAAATAAATGTTAAATATCATCCTCCCATTATACTCGAATGCCCCTTTATATACATAGCTTAAATCATAACAAATGTCACTGAATACACCTTATCCATGATGTTTGGGGAAGAAAAAGTGGATTTCAATATATATGATTTCATAAAACATAATCGTAATGAACATTCTATTTACACATTAAAAAATTATTAAATCCTAAATTTTTCAATTGAGGAAATAATTTTTTTGATATAATTAGACTAGGATAAGATTTGGAAATAACAATCATACTTGAATCATTTTTTCTGGAAATGAACCTGACCTAAAGATACTTTCTTCCATTGGTCAATTTGATGAAATTAAAGAAAATTATTTTTTTGAGGTGGTAATAAGTGATAATGTCATTTCTTATATAATTTGAAACTAGATATCATAGAGAACAATAAAATGAAAACATCTCGTTAAAATAAACCAAAATTAGATCAAAATTTTTTAAACTCAAATTAAAAATATTCTCCCTTAAATATTGATAAGAAACATCTAATCAAAATTTATATTAATTTTGAATATAAAAATAAAACCAACATCTTAATATCATGAAAAATAATTTTAAACCCATAGAATAGACATTTTTGGAATTATAAGGATAATCCCTACCACATGAATACCCCATATTATTTTATAAGAAGTATATATGTTAGTACAACGAAATCATATTAGACTTAATTTAACCCTATTGGAGGTAGACAATAATAAAGTATAAATAAATTTAAATTTATATATATATTATCATATATGTAATTGATAGTGGGTTTGTCCCATAATAATAGTTCCAATGAAGACATGTTACATAAATTTCAACCAATAAAACCTCAAATTAGTAACAGTTATAATCGAAAATAGTTGGAGTGTTTTTATTCACTACAGAAAAATATAAATTGTAATAACAAAATACTATTTACATATACCCTTTGTATAAGGCCCCAGCCTTAAACCTTACATAATCTTGAGTTATTACAAGATTACACATTGAGGATCTTTTCAGGTTTAGAGTTTTAGAGAATTAGATCATGAAACTTGCATTACATTCCACATTTAAACAAAGTGGTTACATAAAAGACAGAATTCATTCTTCCCATCAACGGGAACATATTTAAAATATAACACAGATTCTTTCTTGACACATCCTTGACACTATCATCACATCATGTACCTTTCCCTTGACCTGTGAAAAACATTTCAAAAACTTGGGATGAGCATAAAAAGCTTAGTAAGAGTTATAAAAATATGGAAAGGAAACATGAGTTCATATATACATAAGAATGAAACCATACTTTACCAATAAAACAAAATCACTTTAACATACCTCATCAAACCATGAATAAATCATAGAAATCATAAGACATAAAGGTAACTTGAGGCATTCATAACATTCTTACGTAGGGAGTAACCCTCTTGGTTACGTTTGGAATACCCATCACAGTATATTCCCTAAATCTCTTCGGAGAAACCTTAATGTTTCACTCCTTCGCATTACCCAATGCATTGGAGAGCTATATCGGGCTCACCCGCCCTTAGTTTATCACGGAACCACCCGTTCTTCATAACAATTCCCAAGAACCATAACATAATCGTATCACATAAAACATGAATAAAGGAAACATAACATTTCCACATTTCAATCACAATATAACATTTTAGGATATTGAAATAATGAATCCATTCAAAAAGAAACCATTTCCAAAACCATTTAAAACATCTAATAAAGAGATTTTTGAATCAAAGTGTCCCATACCACCTTGAAGCTTTTAACATTTTAAACCATTAATATCCATATAAATAAATCCTTAAAACCATTTTGAAAACATGGATATTAATAAGAACAAATAATTAAAACATTTAAAACGATATTCTGGTAAAAGGGGTTTTACCAAAATTAGAGACACTTGAATACAATAATTAAGGAATAACATTTAGTCAGAACTTTATAATATCATGAGAATAAAAGGATTCATGATATAATACTCCAAAGGACAGTATATACACCATATAAGAGTGAATTGGTGCATAACAACAATGAACCCTCAATAGAAATGTCAAATGTGATGAAATCCCTTATAAAGAAGGTATCCTTAAATTAAGGACAAATCAATCTCAAAATATGTGTGACAAATATAAATACACCCAATATAAGTGGATATTAAGTGTAAAACAATAAAAGGTCATTCACACATATTCAATGGATTACATATTCAAAGACTACATGTTGAACCCAAAGAAATCGAAATTGGGTTAAAAAGTTCCCATGACAGCCTAACGGCATCACATCAAAATGAGTTGGTGAGAGATAAAAAGTGTATCTCATAACTTGGACATCAAATTTACATCAATAAGGATATATGAGAACATATCCCAACATAACAATATGTAAATTAAAATACCCAACAAAATAAGTCTTTTAAAAAAGGGGTGGGTGAAAGGTTCCCTTACCGACTTGGGTATCTTTCAAAACATACACCCCATGAAAGAAGGACAGTAGATCATTGATGTAAATACTCATAAATGAATTTATATTACACAAAGAGTAGAATAATGGGCAGTACATACACCACTCAGTGGAATTTGTGGCAAATGTAGCATAAATCTCACGAGAATAAAAGTGAGATGAAAAAATCCCTTACGAAAACTCAGCAGCCTAACGGCGCCACTTAAAACTTCCAAAATGGATTGATGAGATCAAATAGAGTATCCCATCATATTAAAATAGAATTTACAGCATGAGTAATATAAAATAAAATCCCCCGACATAAAAAATAGGAGCTTAGAAGAAGTGACACAACGGAGAGTACTTAAAAAGAAAGAGAGAGGTTAGATCTCTTACGAAAGTTCGGCAGCCTAACGGCGCCACTCAAAACTCCCAAAATGGATTGATGAGAGATAATAGGGTCTCTCATCACATGAACATAAAAATTCCAGTAAATTTAATATAAAAGGTCATCCCAATAACAAGAAAGATGAGCTTTAAAAGGAATGACATAAAAGTGTATACTTAAAAAGAAAGAGAGGAGTAGGATCCCTTACCTCGGGTCCGACTTGACTCGATCGTTCTTTAATCTCCTGAATAATAAACTTGAGTTAATTTCTAATTCCTTAAGAACCCTTTTTCAAGTTCATTATTACTTTTATACCACTTATTACCATGTCACAAACATTATGTAATCATTTAAGTTAATAATATTTGTTTTGCCGATATTTGGTTCTTAAGTCGAAAGTGGTCTTCTTACAATTACATGTTGTTCGTGTGGCCAAATGTTTATTATATCCAGAATTGTATTCATTATGTAGATATCATATATGTCATATATATCCAGTACATGCATTCATTTATAACATTACATAATCATTTAGAGGTAAGAAATGAAATGCACCGTTCATGGAGACGGTAAGCCGTACGTACGCATGAATGCTACTTTCATTTCTATTTCGTATTTTATAGAATGGAATAATAATTATATAAAGGTATATTATAATTCCAGTATAATATCATATATAATATCATATTTCCATCCTTTATACATCCCACATATGGTATTTAACGAATCAAATCACTTTGAGGGGGCGGTAGTCCGCACTTCCTTAAATGAAGATATCGTGTATACCCATAATGGAAGCCATAAAGGTAAGACAAAAATGAAAAATACAGAAGCATAAATAAAACATAAACATATTATATATCATATATAAAAATAGTGACATCATAGTGGCCACCTTTGAAGGTGTTAAATGAGTATTGAACAATCATCGTTTCGGGAGGCAGAATTTCACCATCCACGGAAACCGTATGTTATTTAACAATTTGATGTAGTTGTGTGAGAGTGTAGCTCGAATAAATCTTATAACAACATCCTAGTATATTGAGGATACTGGTGTTGTTACAAATTAAGTAAATAAAAAGAGTTTAGTGGGTTGGAGAAGCAAAATAAAACAAATGAACATGAGAGAATGAATTACCTTTAAAAGTGTAACTCCTATTGATTTAAGCCCAAAGGCTTCCATTGAAAGGATTCTGCCCAAAGGGAGTCCTCTAGGATGAGGAGAGGGATGTGGAGAGAGTAAATGGGCAGGGGTTGGCCGAGCCAAAGGCTTGAGGAGTCTGTAAAATGAGGTAGAGGTGGGGGCCTTTTATAAGAGGAGAGGAGGGGTACTTTTGGAAAGTAAAGAAATATTACTTTATTTGAAAATGTTTTTCGGTTTCAAAAGGTCCCACATTGATATAAGTCGTGGATAAGGTGATAGTGCTTCGAAATACACTCATACAATAAGTTTTGGACATGTGTAGTTCATATATTTTATATTATCTTTCCATTTTATTTAAATCGTCAAATAATGATGTCATCGCTGCATCATTATTATCTCATAAACAATTTAATTTATTTAATGTCTAAAAATCATAAAAAACTACTGTGATGTAGGAAATATTTTTAGCTTTCCAATGAATATTAATAATCAAAAATCTGATCTTTATAACCCCATGTAAAAAGTGTTTTCGTAAAACATCTCTTGTTTGTGTCATTTTTGCTTTAACATTTAATAAAAAGTTATTTATGTCATTTCCAAACCAAAGTGTCTCCATGGGGTCCCCAAGTTAAACCATGGATTTTCTTGGTCTGCCATGACACAACCAATAAGGTTGGGACATGTGTCTAGGTCATTTCATATTATTAAAGCATTATTTATACCTTAAACTACACTAATTACCACTAATCGCGATTAAGAACTTAATAAGTTACTATTCACCAAAAAATTATTTTAATCTCATTGAACCACATTTTTCTTCTTAATGACAACCATGTATGTCGGATTTTCAAAATTAAATACACATTAGTGGTAAACTTTCATTTAACTGAAAAATCAGTTTGCTTGATTACCACTTAGTGTTTTCACTATTCATCAAAAATTGAAGTTTTTCAGAAAATTACCAAAAATTTACCCTAAGCTATATTTGATATTCTGAATTCAAAAATGAAGTCCTTTTTAAAAAATTCAAAACATATAAGTCACATTAATTAATTTAATAATTAATTCCCGCTGTCATGACAAATAGCGTGTTTTATGAAACAATAAGTATCAAAAGATTGACACTAGTTTAAGTCTGATTTCAAAGTGAAATTGATTCCAACGACCACTATTGGATTTAATGGTAAAAATATTTTCTAATTTCACTTTAAAAACAATTCGAAATATAATATAATCATATAAATAAATTAGATTAAAAAGTGGTTTTGAATTAAAATACAACATTTTACACTATTCATTAAAAAAATGAACTTTATCAGAAAGATACCAAAAATTTACACAAACTAAATTTTGATGTCCCGATTCTTAATAAGAGTTTTATTTGGTCAAAAATAATGTTTAAGAGTGAACAAAACTATATTTAATGACGGTTCTCCATCAAAAGGTGATAAGTGAACCTTTAGTGAAAACTAGGGCATATACGCCAAAAATAGAATTCTTTCCGTATTTTATGCCTTTATCTTTTATTGTATTAATGTAAAAATATTTAAGAACATATATAATCATATTTTAGTTATTTCTATCCATTACCGCCAATACAACGGCTACATATTAACTACCATTATTTTAATATTAGAGTGCAACGTAAGATTCCCAAGAAACTCGTTGTTGCGTGTTGGGTACGCCATCGAGCATAGCTTCCCCTTTAAAGTCATTTCAATATTTTATTCACAAATATAGATAAATATGAAATTTCATATTCTTTATTTACCTGGGGTGTTACATCCTTCCCCCCTTTTGGGAATTGCGTCCTCGCAATTTTAAAATTGCGCTTGGAAACATCCTTGAAAGTCCCACATCGGAACAAAAGTCGGTAAAACAAACACTGTAAAATAAAGAAAGATAATTACAAAGGTCACCCGAGTTAACCCATACTAGAATTACAAGTATGAAAATATGGACATGGAGGAAAAAACAAAGGGTCATGTTCTGATGGAGAGTGATATAAAACATGTTTAGGAGAAAGTTAACCACGAGAAAATCACAAACTTGTGATGGGTTAAACGGTCTTCGATTCCCCAGTAGGAAAAGTTAATAGAAAACATTTTTGTTTTAAGTTACTTTTTATTGAGGAATTTATTCATAAGGAAACATAATCACTTATCATATTTACTTTCAACCTTTATTAGATTCCTTACACAAACTCATATTTTCTCCAAAAGACAAGTATTTAGGAAGACTTGTTCACATTAAGAGTACTATAATCAACTTCTAGAGAATCACCTAATCCACAAAATAAAACTATATAATTCCCATGTCTTTAGACTTTAACCAAATCCAAAACCAAAAAGGCTAGTACAAGATCAGATAATCCAGAAAAGGATAGCCCTTTATAAAAAGAAAATCTATTCTTAATCTCCAAAATTTGTCCAACAAAACCCAAAGTTCAACGAGGACCATTCTACAATCAATTTGTCCATAAAATTCTTAAAAGTAAACCAATATAAGATTGAAACCCAAATATTTGAAAGATTTAGTCGCATAGTCTTCCAAGATAAATCGTAACATTTATCTCCAAACAATATCAGTTGCTCCTAAAGTCTCATTTTGAAAAGTAATTAACCTAATCACATATCCTCCATGATAGGTTAATCATTTTCAAAAATAACCCAAAATCAACTTACTCTTAATTCATAAAATCATATAACTAGAATGAATCAGTCAAACTAACCAGGGACTTCACGTAGTCCAGTGGTAGGCGATAAATACCAGTCGCACATTGGTTGTGGGTTCGATTCCCGCAGCTTTGTCCGACGCGACGGGATGTCACACGGTCTGTGTGTTGTCCTTTTTCCAAAACTATATAATTCATAAAACATTCCCCAAAATGAGATAAAATCTTCAAGAATAATCATAACATATTTTAACCTCAAGTTTATCTCATTCCTTTTATTTTCCATCATATCATAGAGTAACCCATAATTACCTAAAAATTAAGTATCATATAAACCCTAATGGTTACCTTAATAATTATTACCTGAATTTCCACATCGAATTGGCCATCTCGTACCTGATGCATTAGAGAACTCACCAAGTTTGAAGTGGTTGATCAAGACTCCTTGATATTTTGTTTAGAACAACCACGAGTTTCCTCATTGAATCCTTCATTTTATCTAGTATCTTAATCAGAGAACCACCACAGTTTCCTTCAAACCTGTTGTCTCTTTGGTGACTGCTAGATCCATCCATTCACTAAAAATAGAAATGTCAGTGTGGGTATATCAACAAAACCATAATGTACTAATGAGTAAGATAGACAATAAGATATACTTACTCATTCACTTTATCTAAAACTAAGACTCTTTCTGAAATCCTAACCATTATGGAAATTTTCAATTATTCTTAAAGAATACCCTAACCTCTAAAGTTATCTAAACCGACCTCTGATACCAACTATAAGGCCCCAGCCTTAATCCTTACTTAATATTGAGTTATTACAAGATTACACATTGAAGATCTTTTCAGGTTTAGAGTTTTAGAGAATTAGATCATGAAACTTGCATTACATTCCACATTTAAACAAAGTGGTTACATAAAAGACAGTATTCATTCTTCCCATCAACGGGAACATATTTAAAATATAACACAGATTCTTTCTTGACACATCCTTGACACTATCAACCCATCATGTACCTTTCCCTTGACCTGTGAAAAACATTTCAAAAACATGGGATGAGCATAAAAATCTCAGTAAGAGTTATAAAAATATGGAAAGGAAACATGAGTTCATATATACATAAGAATGAAATCATACTTTACCCGAAAAAAGGCACTTTAACATACCTCATCAAACCATGAATAAATCATAGAAATCATAAGACATAAAGGTAACTTGAGGCATTCATAACATTCTTACATAGGGAGTAACCCTCTTGGTTACGTTTGGAATACCCATCACAGTATATTCCCTAAATCTCTTCGGAGAAACCTTAACGTTTCACTCCTTCACGTTACCCAATGCATTGGAGAGCTATATCGGGCTCACCCGCCCTTAGTTTATCACGGAACCACCCGTTCTTCATAACAATGCCCAAAAACCATAACATAATCGTATCACATAAAACATGAATAAAGGAAACATAACATTTCCACATTTCAATCACAATATAACATTTTAGGATATTGAAATAATGAATCCATTCAAAAAGAATCCATTTCCAAAACCATTTCAAACATATAATAAAGAGATTTTTGAATCAAAGTGTCACATACCACCTTGAATCTTTTAACATTTTAAACCATTAATATCCATATAAATAAATCCTTAAAACCATTTTGAAAACATGGATATTAATAAGAACAAATAATTAAAACATTTAAAACGATATTCTGGTAAAAGGGGTTTTACCAAAATTAGAGACACTTGAATACAATAATTGAGGAATAACATTTAGTCAGAAATTTATAATATCATAAGAATAAAAGGATTCATGATATAATACTCCAAAGGACAGTATATACACCATATAAGAGTGAATTGGTGCATAACAACAATGAACCCTCAATAGAAATGTCAAATGTGATGAAATCCCTCATAAAGAAGGTATCCTTAAATTAAGGACAAATCAATCTCAAAATATGTGTAAAAAATATAAATACACCCAATATAAGTGGATATTAAGTGTAAAACAATAAAAGTTCATTCACACATATTCAATGGATGACATATTCAAAGACTACATGTTGAACCCAAAGAAATCGAAATTGGGTTAAAAAGTTCCCTTGACAGCCTAACGACATCACATCAAAATGAGTTGGTGAGAGATTAAAAGTGTATCTCATCACTTGGACATAAAATTTACATCAATAAGGATATATGAGAACATATCCCAACATAAAAATATGTAAATTAAAAGACCCAACAAAAGAAGTCTTTTAAAAAAGGGGAGGGTGAAAGGTTCCCTTACCGACTTGGGTATCTTTCAAAACATACACCCCATGAAAGAAGGACAATAGATCATTGATGTAAATACTCATAAATGAATGTATATTACACAAAGAGTAGAATAATGGGAAGTACATACACCACTCAGTGGAATTTGTGGCAAATGTAGCATAAATCTCACGAGAATAAAAGTGAGATGAAAAAATCCCTTACGAAAACTCAGCAGCCTAACGGCGCCACTTAAAACTTCCAAAATGGATTGATGAGATCAAATAGAGTATCCCATCATATTAAAATATAATTTACAGCAAGATGAATATAAAATAAAATCCCCCAACATAACAAATAGGAGCTTAGAAGAAGTGACACAAAGGAGGGTACTTAAAAAGAAAGAGAGAGGTTAGATCTCTTACGAAAGTTCGGCAGCCTAACGGCGCCACTCAAAACTCCCAAAATGGATTGATGAGAGAGAATAGGGTCTCTCATCACATGAACATAAAAATTACAGTAAATGTAATATAAAAGATCATCCCAATAACAAGAAAGATGAGCTTTAAAATGAATGACATAAAAGTGTATACTTAAAAAGAAAGAGAGGAGTAGGATCCCTTACCTCGGGTCCGACTTGACTCGATCATTCTTTAATCTCCTGAATAATAAACTTGAGTTAATTTATAATTCCTTAAGAACCCTTTTTCAAGTTCATTATTACTTTTATACCACTTATTACCATGTCACAAACATTATGTAATCATTTAAGTTAATAATATTTGTTTTGCCGATATTTGGTTCTTAAGTCGAAAGTGGTCTTCTTACAATTACATGTTGTTCGTGTGGCCAAATGTTTATTATATACATAATTGTATTCATTATGTAGATATCATATATGTCATATATATCCAGTACATTCATGCATTTATAACATTACATAATCATTTAGAGGTAAGAAATGAAATGCACCGTTCATGGAGACGGTAAGCCGTACGTACGCATGAACGCTACTTTCATTTCTATTTCGTATTTTATAGAATGGAATAATAATGATATAAAGGTATATTATAATTACAGTATAATATCATATATAATATCATATTTCCATCCTTTATACATCCCACATATGGTATTTAACGAATCAAATCACTTTGAGGGGGCGGTAGTCCGCACTTCCTTAAATGAAGATATCGTATATACCCATAATGGAAGCCATAAAGGTAAGACAAAAATGAAAAATACAGAAGCATAAATAAAACATAAACATATTATATATCATATATAAAAATAGTGACATCATAATGGCCACCTTTGAAGGTGTTAAATGAGTATTGAACAATCATCGTTTCGGGAGGCAGAATTTCACCATCCACGGAAACCGTATGTTCTTTAACCATTTTATGTAGTTTTGTGAGAGTGTAGCTCAAATAAATCTTATAAAAACATACTAGTATATTGAGGATACTGGTTTTGTTACAAAATAAGTAAATAAATAGAGTTTAGGGGGTTGGAGAAGCAAAATAAAACAAATGAACATGAGAGAATGAATTACCTTTAAAAGTGTAAATCCTTTTGATTTATGCCTAAAGGCATCTTTTGAAAGGATTATGCCCAAAGGGAGTCCTCTAGGATGAGGAGAGGGATGTGGAGAGAGTAAATGGGCAGGGGTTGGCCGAGCCAAAGGATTTAGGAGTGTGTTAAATGAGGTAGAGGTGGGGGCCTTTTATAAGAGGAGAGGAGGGGTACTTTTGGAAAGTAAAGAAATATTACATTATTTGAAAATGTTTTTCGGTTTCAAAATGTCACACATTGATATAAGTCGTGTATAAGGTGATAATTCTTCGAAACCAACTCATCCAATAAGTTTTGGACATGTGTAGTTCATAGATTTTATATTATCTTTCCATTTTATTTAAATCGTCAAATAATGATGTCATCGCTGCATCATTATTATGTCATAAACAATTTAATTTATTTAATGTCTAAAAATCAAAAAACAAATACTATGATGTAGGAAATATTTTTATCTTTCCAATGAATATTTATAATCAAAAATCTGATCTTTAAAACCCCATGTAAAAATTGTTTTCGTAAAACATCTCTTGTTTGTGTCATTTTTGCTTTAACATTTAATAAAAAGTTATTTATGTCATTTCCAAACCAAAGTGTCTCCATGGGGTCCCAAAGTTGACCCATGGCTTGTCTTGGTCGGCCATGACACAACCAATAAGGTTGGGACATGTGTCTAGGTCATTTCATATTATTAAAGCATTATTTATACCTTAAACTACACTAATTACCACTAATCGCGATTAAGAACTTAATAAGTTACTATTCACCAAAAAATTATTTTAATCTCATTGAACCACATTTTTCTTCTTAATGACAACCATGTATGTCGGATTTTCAAAATTCAATACACATTAGTGGTAAAATTTTATTTAACTGAAAAATCAGTTTGCTTGATTACCACTTAGTGGTTTCACTATTCATCAAAAATTGATGTTTTTCAGAAAATTACCAAAAATTTACCCTAAGCTATATTTGATATTCTGAATTCAAAAATGAAGTCCTTTTTACAAAATTCAAAACATATAATTCACATTAATTAATTTAATAATTAATTCCCGCTGTCATGACAAATAGCGTGTTTTATGAAACAATAAGTATCAAAAGATTGACACTAGTTTAAGTCTGATTTCAAAGTGAAATTGATTCCAACGACCACTATTGGATTTAATGGTAAAAATATTTTCTAATTTCACTTTAAAACCAATTCAAAATATAATCTAATCATATAAATAAATTAGATTAAAAAGTGGTTTTGAATTAAAATACAACATTTTACACTATTCATTAAAAAAATGAACTTTATCAGAAAGATACCAAAAATTTACACAAACTAAATTTTGATGTCCCGATTCTTAATAAGAGTTTTATTTGGTCCAAAATAATGTTTAAGAGTGAACAAAACTATATTTAATGACGATTCTCCATCAAAAGGTGATAAGTGAACCTTTAGTGAAAACTAGGGCATATACGCCAAAAATTGAATTCTTTCCGTATTTTAAGCCTTTATCTTTTATTGTATTAATGTTAAAATATTTAAGAACATATATAATCATATTTTAGTTATTTCTATCCATTCCCGCCAATACAACGGCTACATATTAACTACCATTATTTTATTATTAGAGTGCAATGTAAGATTCCCAAGAAACTCGTTGTTGCGTGTTGGGTACGCCATCGAGCATAGCTTCCCCTTTAAAGTCATTTCAATATTTTATTCACAAATATAGATAAATATGAAATTTCATATTCTTTATTTACCTGGGGTGTTACATCCTTCCCCCCTTTTGGGAATTGCGTCCTCGCAATTTTAAAATTGTGCTTGGAAACATCCTTGAAAGTCCCACATCGGAAAAAAAGTCGGTAAAACAAACACTGTAAAATAAAGAAAGATAAGTACAAAGGTCACCCGAGTTAACCCATACTAGAATTCCAAGTATGAAAATATGGACATGGAGGAAAAAACAAAGGGTCATGTTCTGATGGAGAGTGATAGAAAACATGTTTAGGAGAAAGTTAACCACGAGAAAATCACAAACTTGTGATGGGTTAAACGGTCTTCGATTCCCCAGTAGGAAAAGTTAATAGAAAACATTTTTGTTTTAAGTTACTTTTTATTGAGGAATTTATTCATAAGGAAACATAATCACTTATCATATTGACTTTCAACCTTTATTAGATTCCTTACACAAACTCATATTTTCTCCAAAAGACGAGTATTTAGGAAGACTTGTTCACATTAAGAGTACTATAATCAACTTCTAGAGAATCACCTAATCCACAAAATAGAACTATATAATTCCCATGTCTTTAGACATTAACCAAATCCAAAACCAAAAAGGCTAGTACAAGATCAGATAATCCAGAAAAGGATAACCCTTTATAAAAAGAAAATCTATTCTTAATCTCCAAAATTTGTCCAACAAAACCCAAAAACTATATATCTTATAAATTTTAAAATTTTCATTAAATGGTAAAAAATGAAATGTCTTATGATATGCAATTTATAATAATTTATTTGAAGTCAAAAATGAAAAAGTTGATGTAATTTAGACATTACCTTGCCCTAAAACTATATATCATAATAGATTATTGGTGGGTCTTGTTTTGTTTTATAGAATATTCATTTGGGACTAAAGAAAAATTTATATACCCCTTAATATTTTAGTTAGGAATAAAATTTACTTTTTATTGAATGAATCATGACACCCATTGATAAATAAAAAAAATGTTTAACCACTACTCTAGTTATCCTTATATCAGACCAGAATAACACATTGAAGATATTTTTTATGAATAAAATAGAGTTATAAGGGTTTTTCTTTATAAAAGAATTTGTAGGAATCCACAAGTGATATCCTACATCTCGCAAACTCTGGAAAATCCCCATATAAATAACAGAAAAATTGAGAAGGGATTCTTATCTATTATTATAGCTTTGGAAAAGTATTGTTCTTATATTTTAGGAGTTTTGATTATAATGTATTATGATCATGAAACATTGTGATATTTATTTAAGAAGTCTTATTCCAATACCATACTGGTAATATATATTTTTTTGCAGAATGATTTTTACCCCAAGGATAATGATAAGAAGGGATATGAAAATATAATGGCTAATCACATGCATAGATTACATAACATACATGTGGAGACCATTTTAGACCTCCAATAACTTCTATAAAAATTTAATATGTTATATTAGTTGGCCTTCAATTTTTAAAAGCTCTAATAAAATTTTTCTAATAAACCCAATAAGTATGTTTAGTGGTATAATTCTATAAATATATGAAATTTCCATTATCTTTTACATTTTTATTATATATTTGCTGTCTAGGTATGAAGTGCCTTTACGATTAATTGTTTTATCAAAAAATTTGTACTTTTTGAAAACTACCATTTTTTTTATCAAATTCTTTTCTTCAAGGAATCAGATCTAAAAGAATCGGAGTAATACATTACTGTTTTCTGGATGTTTAATTTTTTCTGTAATACAAGAAAGAATTATGTTGCTGAAAAGTTTTGAAAGATGAATTTGAAATCACGAGTTCAATAGTTTTCATATAATCTAAAACATAATCATACGATGCCTTTCTGATCAACAATTTCTCAGTAATCATGAAAACTTTTATCATAAAATTTATTGAGGTAATGTTGGAGATGATTGATAAAATTATTAATTTAAACATAATATGAATTGCATCGTAATGAGATTCACATTCTTTTGTGATTAATCGACATTATAATTTGGAAAATAATAGGATCTAGAAAATTGGTACTAGAATCTTGAAAAATCAGATCATGAAATTAAGCACTAGAATCTTGCAAAGAAATCATATAAAAAATTCAGTACCAGAATCCTACAAAAATCAGATCCATAAAGACAACACTAGAATCCCACAATAATCAGATCAATAAAACCAGCACTAGAATCCTACAGAAATTGGATCCATAAAATCGACACCAAAATCCTACAAAAATAAGATCCAGAAACGTAGCACCAAAATCCTATAAAAATCAGTTCCAGAAAATAAACACCATAATATTAGAAAATTAGATCTAGAAAATTGATCCCAAAATCCTACAAAAACCGGATCCAGAAAATCAGCACTTGAATTTTGGAATAATAGGTTCTAGCATTATTTTTTTGAGAATGACTTCGTAGTAAGAGAAAGAGATGTTTCTTATTTACTATAGCTTCTAATTTTCCATCTGATGCATATAAAATGGTCATAACCATATTCATGATGACAAGATAATAAGAGGAAGGGATACTAACAATCATATCTAGGTAGATTGAAAAACACTGTAATGTGCTAATATTGAAAAAAAAATAATGAAATGAGATTGAATAATATCATAATGAGATGGTATTGAAAAATAATGTAATGAGATGAGATTGAAAAAGTTAGTAATGATTTGATATTGAAAAATATTCATAATAATTTGATAACTATGTAATGTTGAAGAGGTCAAACTTGAAATTCGGTTTTTCATAAAACTCAGAGAATTCTATAGAGAATTAAATAAGAAAAAAATGATGTTTTTAATACAAGTGATTTTTGGAGTTTTGGAAATCTTGTGTTTCCTTTAAATAACAAATATGATCATTTGTTCATTTACTACTTTGAACATATGCGTGAAAGGAGGAGTGATGGATAAATTTATGTGAAAGTTATCATCTGATTTAAGGAAAATTGTTTTAGCAATTCCAGAAGATTTTTCCTTTTTACAGATTGAGTGTGAGTTAATTTTATTGAAGAAAATCAGATCTCGAATCTAGCATCATTTTATTTAATGGAATCGGAATCATAAAGAAACATATTTTTATTAAAAGAAATAAGATTGATAATCCATAATCATAGTATTGAAATAAATAAAATATAGAATCTAGTATATTTTTATTGAAAGAAATCAGATCCAGAATCCGTCATCATTATGTTGATAAAATTAGGATCCATATACAATTGATAGAGAAAATCATGTCCTAGAAAATTCGAATGGTGATTCAGACTGAGAAATTGTAGATAAGTTTCAACAAAGAATCATTGTATTAAAATAAATCAAAGATCCTTGTATTGATGAAAATATGATCCAGAATCTAGCATCATATTATTAAAGAAATCGTATTCAAAAAACCAACATCTTTGTATTGAAATATGTAAGATTAAGAATCCATCATCATTCTATTGAATGAAATAAGATCTAGAATCTACTATCTTTTTATTGAAATAAATTAGATCCATAATCCAACATCAATATGTTAATAAAATTAGGATCCAAAACCCATAATCTTTGTATTGAATTAAAATAGATCTAGAATCGAGTATCTTTATATTGAAAGAAATCATATCCCGAACACATCATCATTGTATTGATAAAATTGGGATCCATATTCAACAGATTGAGATAATAAAATACTATTAAATTGGAATGAGGATTCATTATAAGTATTTATAGAGGTGTTTCAACATAGTCATTATTCTACTAATTGGATGAATTGTTTAAAAACAAAACATTGTAAACTAATATGAGTTAGTATAATATTTCCTATCGGGATATAGAAGGCGTCTAATGAGAGTTTCTAGATATTTTTTTCACTTCTTCAAAAAAACTGATTTACATAGACCCCTGAGGGTGTCTGTGGAGAATACATAGGTTCTCACAAAGAGAATGAACCTTATAAATATTGTGTGATTTTATTTCATACCTACATTTTCATGCATTAGTATTTACTAAAAGTTAATAAGATATAAATCTTAATAGGTTGCATGGTTTTTTAAAATCTTATAAAAAGTGAACAACTGGTTCAAACCTCACACCATTCTCAGTACTTATTGTGTTCTTGTAAAAAAATTGGTATAATAGAGAGGTTCCCTTATTTAATCATTATTTTGAATAATATCAATTCTCTCAAAAATATATGAATTCCATCATTCAATGAAGAAAATTATTAGGGATGATAAAATCGTAGGATTCCTCATCTTCTATCTCATGTCATGAAATTTACTGATGCTTCTATGATATGTTTTCCACCTATTGAGAATGATCCTCCAATGAAATATTTTGAGAAAAGAGACATATAATGTTATTGAAATGATAGTAATTAAATCATTATGTATTTATGAAAAAAATTTATCAAACGGTTATGGGTATCAAGACATCATGAAGTATGTGTAACAAGTGGGAATGTATTTTCTAAGGGAATACAAAATCCAAGGAAGACAAGCTAGAAAATCGACATTGTAATTATGAAGACATCATAATAAGTGATGATAAAACAATTGATTAATACTTAACCAGAGTAAATTAATTTTTTTTTAAATATCATAGTATTCATAGATATCATGTAATATTATACAAGGGTGAATAAACTCATGAGAAATAGTGAAATATTTTTCCATGTTCGATTATAAAATATATGATTTAGAAGTTAAGGATGATTTATCTCGTTATGAGTTTCATAACATTATTGCTTCTAATAAAAATAAGAAAAATCCAATTTTTAGAAAGAATATTTAAATTTTAAATGGATTTTAAATATTTGGGAAGGATAAAATTTCAAGATTTTAATGAATCTAATCCTTGTGATTGTGATCCTAAGGAATATGATTAGTTTAATGAATAAATCATGTCTCTCATATCCAAGAACTATTGAATAAGAAGAGGAGGTACAATGGAATGTTTCCCCTCAATTTTTTTGAGTGTGGTGGAATCAGACACATTGCTATGAATTTCCCCAAGAAGAATTATGGATAATATTTATAGGATTCAGATTTAAACCCTCTATATAATAATTAGAAAAAAATATAAATAAAATAAGTCCTCCAAAAAATTCAAGAATATTTTTTCTAAAAATAAAATATGTATGTTGTGTAAGAAGGGTGAATCAGACTCAACTAACAATGATTCTTCTGAAGATGGATGTTTAGAAAAACATTGAACATTCATTACAAAATTTGAGAAAAAAAGACTCCTCAGAGTGTGAATAAGGTTGTGGTGAATTTTATAAAGATTATCATCCCATAAACAAAGTTCTTTCATGTCTTGAGAAAAAAATCACTCAAAAAAATCATAGTAATGAATAACCATCATGAAAAAGATGACGATGGAATAAAAGAGCTTATCAAACTATAGGATGAATGCATTAAGGAAACTTTAATAAAAACACTATGAATTGCAGAAAATGGAAATATTGTTGACGATCTTAGTAAGAAGTTGGATGCTAAGTAAGAAGAGGTTAACATGCTCTAATCAAATATTCATGAGACTAAAAATACCCTGAGGAATATGAATGAAAAGTGTATCAGTGCTATATAATTAAATGGTGTGACTTATTAAATGACTGAGAAGGCTCATTATAAGAATCATATTAAATTATCCGGTACCACAAATATTGTTTCATCAAATTCTTATAACATTTTGGTTTTCGAAAGTATTAAAAAATATTGGGTGGAAAAAAGAAATTAAGTTATCTATCAGATCTACAAAATATGAAAACTCACTCAAAAGAAAAGATGGCCCACATCATGAGTGTGTAAGAGCTAAAATATGTTACCAACCTCAATAATAATTATATAGATAAAGATCATTATTGAATAGAAAATCTTTTTTTTTAACACTGTTTTTGGTGTTGTGTAATCTATGAGAATAGAACATATAATTTTCATCCTAACATATCTCTACCCAGAAGAATGGTTGAGAAAAGATTAATAAATAGTGAATTAATAATGAGAAACTCCCCTAACTCATAGATAGTTTTAATGTGTAATTCTCAAGATGTTAGAGACTTCACAAAAAACATCAATTTTAATGTCTAGAAGAAGTTTTTGGAAGATGTGATTTGTTGGGTCATCATGCTGAAAGATGTATGACACTCCCTCAAGAATAAATTCATTATGACATAAAATAAAGATGATCTAAAAAGAGGAAAATTGATGAAAGATATTTTTTATTGATATAGATTTGAAAGAAAGTAAGAATAACAAACACTGGATTTTTTATAGTGGTTTTTATTCACATATTATTGGTGATATAACAATCATGAAACATGTTGAATGTTGAAATAATGATTAATAACTTTTGGGAATTACATTTCCTAAAAAAACAGAGGAATAATATCATAATATATTCAAGATGAAATGTTAAAATCAAAGGTAGTTTTACATATAGATGGGAAAAAACATATCTTACTCAGTGTAAGTCAACTTTTTGATAATGGAAAAGAAGTAATTTTTATAAATTATTATTGTGTCATCAAATGTGTGAATGATCGTAATTTTATTACAAAAGGATTATGCACTTGTGGTAATATCTTCCAATTCATAAAACTAAATAACACATGTTACTTGAGTACAAAAGATGAAATCAAATTGTGGCACTGAAGACATGGACACCTTGGTCAAAAAAGTATGAACAAATTTTCAAACGCTGATGTGGTCCAAAAGTATCCCAAATTGAAAGAAAGATATGAATATTTTTATATTAATTTATATAAAGTAAATATAAGTAAAAAAATTCATAACATAACTGAGATTCAATCTACGAGACCACTTGAGCTTAATAATTCTGATTTGTGTGGTCCGTTGAGACATCAATCAAAAAAATGAAATTTATACTATATAACATTTATTGAGGATTTAACATGGATGAAAAACATAATTTTCATGAAGTAAATGTCAGAGTCTATTGAATTTTCCAAATTCTATAGAAAATATGTTGTGAATGAATTGGCAGTTTCCATCAGGAAGGTGAGAACAAAAAATGGAATCGAATTTTCAAAACAATAATTTTAATGATTATTTGAGAAATCGGGGTTTCATGAATCTGTTTAGTGATCCATATACTACAAAAAATGAATTAATAGAAAGAAATAATAAAATAATATGTTGAATGGAAAGAATCATGTTATCTGAATACAAATTATTAAGGTTCTATTGGATATAAATTGTTTGTACTAATGTACATGTTAATAATCGATGTTTTCTGAGACTAGAAACCAAGAATAATCTTTATGAAATGTGTTGAAACAAAAAATACCCATTATAATACTTCAATGTTTTTGTAAGTCTATACATTCACATAATAAAAAATCCATATTTGTGAAAGTTTGATGAGAAAGCTGAGGAAGGGAATTTCATGGGTTATTCACCAGATAAAATTATTTTCAAATGTTGGAAAAAATGTTTACAAAATTTGGTGGAATAATATTATGTTATGGTCATTTAATATCAAGGTTCCTTAGAATGGTTTATGAGAATTATGAGGATGATAAATTAGATACTTTCATTGATTTTGAAAGTAATCAAAACATTCTTATAAATATTCAGATGAATCATGTGATGAAGATATTCCATATCAAAAATAAAAAAAAATATTTCTTACATTACAAAAGCATGTTGAATCCAAAAAAAATTATTGGGAATTAGAAGGCTGAACCAGACCAGAAGAATGTTGAGATTATAAAAATTAGACTTCACTTACCTCAAAAGGGAAAATCGCATCAGTTTAGAGGCTATTTCACAATAATAATGGGTAGATTCTATGAATGATGAGTTGGATCAGATTGAGAAGAATGAAACATGAGAAAGTGTTCCATGGATAGAAAAATAAAAATATTATTGGAACCATGTGGGTTTTTAGAAACAAACTGAATGAAGATAGATAAGTTTAAAGAAACAATGTAACACTTCTCTGCAAAGGATAAGTTATATGGAAGGTGTGTTTTTGGATGAAACCCTTTCCCAAATTAAATGATTAGAAACTAAAACACTATTTTATTTTTTGATAGTACACTTTAATTAAAATGTTTATCAGATAGATGTAATGTCATATTCCATTGATTTTGAGATTAAGGAAGAAGATTACATTGATAATCCTTGTGGTTTTCTACTTGATGAGGATGAAAACAATGTTTGTAAACTAAAGAAAGACCTGTATGGGATGAACCATGATCAATATACTTTGTATTTGAATCTAGAATTATTTTTGATAATGATGAACTTTTTTAAAGGCCAAGTTGATAGTAACTTGTATGTGAATGATGTGGACTCCAGTACATTAATTGTAATTTTTTTGTGGATGATATAATTTTTTTTGGAGATGAATAAAAGGTCTATAAATATTTTCATTGGGAAATAAAGAAGAATTTGGAAATGTAAATATTGGGAGAATTAACTTTTCTTCCTTTGATTACTATTTCAATAATAGGAATAAAATTTCTTTTCTTATGAAAAATATGCCAGTGACTTTGTAAAGAAGATCAGAATGGAATAACCCAAATAAGATTTAATTCGTATTTCATTAAACACAATTTTTAAAAATTATGAATATATAATAAGTGCTAATCATAATGATTATTTTAAGGTGATAGGAAGTCTAGTTTACCTTACTGCTTCAAAGAATGATAATTTTTATGTTGTGAATTTGTGTGTGAGGTATCAAAGTAATCCCAAGGAATCACATATAATGGATGAAAATTGAAATTTGAGATATGATAACGTAACAATTTCACATGGTTTGTTATACAAGATAAATTGTTAGATGAGGTTTTAAGGTTATACTAATGATAATTGTAATAGTTATTTTCATGATAGAAAATAAACATTTGGAGGAACATTTTTCTTGGGAGAATGTTGTGTGAGTTGTCTTAGTATGAAATAGAGTTCAGTAACATCAATTATATCTGAATCTAAATATATTTCAACTACTCATGATTATACTAAAATGTTGTGGAAGAAGGTTCATCTAGAATATTTGAATGTGAATGTTTCCAAACCGTTGAAGATACTTTGTGATAATAAATGTGTAATTGATATTTCGAAGAATCATGTCCAACATTCATGATTAAAACACATTAATATAATGTTTCAGGTTATAAAAGATAAAGTTACTCCATGAGATGTTTGATTGGAAAAAATTTCTACTAATTGTGTTATTGAGGATATCTTCACAAAATTAATTTCAAAAGAAGGGATTGTGGAATATATTTTAAAACTTCATGTTTATCCACCTACTATATATTTTTAAATATCATATGGAAGAACCCCCACCATGATCTGGATGATGTTGACTATGAGGGAGAGAAATTAACAACTTTGTAAATTTTAAGAAGGCTTTACCTATAATTTCTTTATGAATTCGTAGATGTTGTTATAATGAAATGAGGGAGATAAAAATAATGTTTGAAAAGAAATTAAAGGATATTTTATATGTAGATGCCACAAAATTTTCTTTCCTCAGAGGGAATGAATTCCTCAAAAAAATATAATCTAGTAGTTTGGTGTCCAGATACTCCCTTTTGAAAAAGGATATGTTTTGATAAAATTCAATAAACTATATTCGATATAAAAAGATGATTTTTGAAATATTTTGAGATTTGTAAAAGGTTTTAAGAGGTTTTTCAACAAATACAAAGGGGAGTTTGAAGTACCTTTTTGAAAAATTATTTTATAATTTTTTTTATTTTTTTAAAACTAACTTATTTTATTAGAATGTTTTTTTTCAGAAATCCAATCGAAAAGAATTATTTTTAGAATTTATTTGATTGATGGATGTTATATTTATCTTTAATCCGAGAACGAATGATGCTTTTGAAGGGTTTTGGAAGTCAAATGTGAAATCAAGTGTTAGAATGTTTTCATACATTCAAAAACTAAATTAGATGATGCCTTGTAGACAAAGAATTTCTAAAAAATCATGGGAACATTCATGATAAAATCCATTGAAGAATTTCGATTTAAGGATAAATAAATTCATCTTCCATAATAATAATAAATCCATTGTAATGGGATTCAAATTGATTTAAGATAGATTGGTTCTGTAATCCTGAAAAAAATCAGATCACGAAAAATGGTACTAAAATATTGCAATAATTAGATCGAGAAAATAGGCACCAGAATCCTGCAAAAAATTGGATTTAAATAATCAGTACTAGAATCCTAAAAAATATTTGATCTTGAATATCAGTATTAGCATCCTGCAAAAAATATAATCAAACAATTAGTACCAGAATCCTATAAAAATTGAATCCAAAAAATTGGAATTAGAATCATACAAAAATTAGAAACCTGGATATTGGTACCATAATCTTAAAAAAACCAGATCCAAAAAATTGACACTAGAGTCCTGCAAATATTAGATCTAGAAAATCAGAATGAGAATCATCCAAAAACCGAAACTAGAAAATAAGAACAAGAATTTTGATATAATATGCTCCATCATTATTATTTGGAGAAATAATTCGTAATGAGAGAAAAATATGGAGTTGATTTACTATAGTTTCCAATTTTCCATCAGAATCATATAAAATTATTCTACCCATGTTTATAGAAAAAATATGGAAATAGAAATGGACAAAAAATCTTATCTAGGTAGATAGAAAAAGTTTAAAATTATCTAATATTGAAAAAAAATCATAATGAGATGAGATTGAAAAATATAGTAAGAAGATGAGATTGAAAAAGTCAGTAATAATATGATATTGAAAAATATCATATTGAGTTGAGATTAAAAATCTTCGTAATAAGCAGATTATGATGTAATGATGAAGTGATAAAACTCAAAATTCCATTTTTCATAAATTTTGTAGAAATCTGAGGAAAATTAATGAATCAGAGATTGGTGTTTTAAATATTATAGATTTTTAGAGTTTTGAAATTTCAGAGATTCCTATAAATACTTACCCAGATCAATACCCCATTTAGAACTTTCTACATACATGTGATAGGTGTACTTCTTTAAAAAAGAAATAAAATTTCTCATCTAATTGAATTAGAATTGTATTGATCTTCTGATAAGAGTTTTAGTTTTTAAATATTGAGTTTGAGTTCATTACATTGATGGAAATTAGATCTAGAATCACGAATCATTGTATTGGATGAAATTGGATCTAGAATCCAGAATCTTTATATTGAAAGAAATCAGATATATAATCCATCATCATTGTATTGAATGTAATTGGATCTGGAATCCATCATCATTGTATTAAAATAAATAGGATCCAGAATCCATATTCTTTGTATCGATAAAAATTGAATCTTGAATCTGGAATCATTGTATTGAGAAAATCAGGATCCAACATAATCATATTGAATGAATAAGAACCTACAAAATCAGACTGAGGATTAGTACTAATCATTTGTGGAGCAGTTTCAGCAAAGTCTTTATTATTTTTAGTGGATCAATTTTATAATAATCAGACATTTTAAAGTCATGGGATTCAGTATTATCATTAATATCATGAGACATAAAGAGTCTAAAGTTTATTGGCACAAGATGTATTCACTTCTTCATAATAGTGGATTTTCATAGACCCATGGGATGTTCTATGGCAAGGAAATATGCTCTCACACTAATGATGAACCTTGTGAATCTCATGTGATTTTCTTTCTTACCTAATTTTTTATGCATGATTATTTACTAAATTATTAAACAGAAATAAATCTATGTTAGATGTAGTGATAATATTTTGAAATGTATAAAAAGTGAAAAACAGATTCACCCCCCCCCCGTTAGTAGTTATTGGATCCATGGAACATTAGAGGAGTTAAAATTATTGGAAAATTTCCAAGGTCACATAGATTTTCTTATATATTATTAGTAGTATACATTGATTCAAAATGGATTGAGGCCAAATATTTTTCATAACTCATAAAATAAAATTTTATTTCCTAAATAAAACATATTATATTGGTGTAAAATACCCATATAATCGATATGTTATAATGTAACCCATTAATATAACAATACAATGGAATACCTCATGATGATACGTGGATTACATTATAAAACCTATACTTCCTACCTCGCATAGACAAATGGACTGGATTATGTTTCTAATAGATAAGTAAAAAAAATTGGTAAAATATAGTTAAACCATTCAATAAGTAAAATATTGTGAATCTAAAAGGAACATTGTTGGCATAATAATCTTGTTAAAACCCCATTCATTATATCTCTTTATCAAAGTGTTTATAGAATGAATTTACACTTTATTGTTGATCCATAATAAAAGTACTATTGGGATATCAAGAACATAAAACTACAATTTAGTAAGCTTAGAGTCCAAATAAAATTTTATTTAATGAAGATTTATTAATTTAGAAGAGTGTCTTATGAGAAATCACAGTTGTATAAAGGGAAAACCAAATTTTTCAAAGGCATGTTGATATATAAGAAATAATTCCAGGTTAGAGTCAATTTACTAATTTTTTCTTCAATTTAAAACTCTTCCTAGTTAACCATTCTTCCAAATTTACTAGGCCATATATAGTAATTAAAACATTATCAGTTGGAGCTGTTTAGATTAAATATAGTGGTTCAAATGAACAATTCTATGTGAATGGAAAGTATCTTAAGAAGTACCTGGGGATATTTTTTTCATTAACCTATGGAGTCCAGACTACTACACGATTATGAAGATTAATCACTTTCTAGATTCCCATTTCCCTCATTTTGGTCTTGATGTTTATTATACTATATTATTAAAAAAATTATAATAAAATTCAACTAAGAAAGTATTATATCTATGTATGGGGGAGATTTTATCTATAACATGTAAATAATTAAAATACCTTATTCTTTTAAATACAGTATTTTGAATATACCTTTTTGTGGTTTCTGGTTTTGATTTTGCATCCATTTGGTTAAATCAAATGGTTTTTACATATTTTAAAAATACCATTATCGAGTTTGTGTAATTTCTATGTGCTTAAGATTATTATTTTAATTGATTGTTGATTGATTTTCTCAATTCCATTATAAAAATTTTGTTCTAGAATGTAGTTATTGAGAGTTAAGGACATGATTTTGGTGGAATCATTTATATTACATTAGGAAAAAAGAAATTTGTACGTAATCTAAGTAAATTCACCTTTCAAGATAAGAAAAAATCATTAATATATCTTTAAATTAATGAGATATTTCATTTAAACCATGAATACAAATGGGAAATTAGGAACCCAAAAATTAATCTATGAGATAAGGGCACTAGGCCTGTTTCCCTAATTAAATATAGCCATCTAAAATAATTACTATAGATAGTTATTTCAATATAATTATTCCTAAGAAAATAAATTTTAAATAATGTTTCATTTCAAAGATGAGTCTATTTCGGCACGGTAAATATTGTACCAATAAAAATATGGTAAAATGTGTATTAACACATACATTTTTGGTACATCAATAATGTGGGAAATGAAACTATTTTATAAGAGACTTGAGAAAGGAAAAAACACGATATTCTTGTAAGAAAAAAAATTCTTCCAGATAAATATATTTCGATCTATTCCTGACCTGAATCTATGATTAAATTTATGTAAATCTGTGACATGATTCACATTTGAGATAATATATTTCTCCCCATGGAAGATACTATTCTTTATTTAATCTCTGGATTTTACATTTTTATTTAGGATGGGTGATATCATTATATAATTTTCTTAAAATGTTAATTAAATTATAAATTTACATGGAGTATAGTAGTCTATGTTTTGGGGAGTGATATAAACTATAAAAATTTAATATTTTTTATTCATAATAATTAATAAGACACCAAATTTTAGTTTAATTCATAGTTAAATAAATATTTCTTCATTCATAAATTTATATAATAATTGTAATTTGGAAGTAAATATGTTATTTATTGATAAATAACTTGGTTTGATTTAAATTTTGAAACCAATAATTTCTTTTATGGTGGATTATAATACTACACTATTAAATGATGTAAACTAATACGTTGGGAAAATTAAAAAATACAATATTGACCCTGAAATCCATAGTCACAAGTTTTACCATGTGTGATTACCATATAATAGTCCTTTTTTAACAGTCTATATCCTTATCGGTTGAGTTTGAATTCCTTATGCCTACTGCAAGCCCTACTCATTATCACTTGACCACCTTACTGCACACTATTATTATGGTAGGCATACATACCATGAGTTTTAAAAGTTTACCATGTATACTAAATAAAATCCAAAAATAATAATATATGAATGCATAAAGAATTTCA
The DNA here is from genome assembly GCA_963277665.1 of Viscum album. Classification (NCBI taxonomy): domain Eukaryota; kingdom Viridiplantae; phylum Streptophyta; class Magnoliopsida; order Santalales; family Viscaceae; genus Viscum; species Viscum album. The sequence goes on along the minus strand of OY728156.1, from coordinate 2,106,328,127 downwards.
TTAACTACACCATAACTTTATCATTACTAATACGTACTGTGAACCAATATTTTCATAATAATTAATGTGGTTAGTTCACTAACTTTGAAATTCATGATATACATGCTTAGTAAATGAATCACCCATTATACCAAGACTATTATTCAATTTATGAATCAATAGAACACAGTTCTCCTCCTATAATAAGAAACATGATCCCTTATATTCATAATTGATGAGGATCAGAGGATATGAGTTTCTCCAAGATGGGGGTCATACAACTGACATTTATGCACCTCCACCATGAGGAAAGCACAGTTGACAACTGCCCTTCCTACCCCACTATTTAATACATCCCATGAGTTCAAGATACTAATCTTTTGGATAATATATTCCGTGATATTCATTTTTGGACATTTATCTCATGTAATATACAATTTTACTTAGGTAGTTATATAATATAACATTCCACGAGTGATGCATCGCATCCCATGAAGCTTTTAAAGAGCCAAGGAAATCATTTATTTAGTGAAGTAAAATTATGTTTGTTGATACAAAAAATCTTCAAAAAGGACTAGGAACCAATGAGAACATGAATAAGATGATGGAAAAACAATTTACATAGCATTTAAAAATTATCTCAATAATTATATAGAATTACTTTTCAGGTAGTAGCTCCGAGTAAGAGATAACCATAAAGAACTAGTCTGCGGAGAATCTCCAATAACACTAACATTAAAATGTTTGGCCTTCTCTATGAACTAAATGAATAATCTATAATTATATTTTTTTAATGTGACGTTTCATGGTAAAACAATTCTTTTGAGGTTCTATGATAAATAACACGCCCATTATTTAAACATCATGCATATATTCCATTACCCACATTTTTTAAGCGTCATATTACTCCACCCTCAAAAGTAAAATTGGGACAAACTCCGCAATGTTTAGATACTATATATAATTCTTGAAGTAAAATCATAATATTTTTCCCTATCTTGTTGATATTTTCGTCCCATCATCTATAAAAATAACACAGAAAGAAGTAGATAGAGGTTCCCTCAAATGTAATCTAGGTAGAGAACATTATATGAAATGTTTCCATTAGATTTTTTATTATTTTAAATTTCCTTTGTAATAACATAATACTAGAACAATAAAACCCTTGTGTTTGAGTCAATAATAATTCCCCCACACTTGTTGATAAAATCTACGCTTTTAATGTTCTAACTTGTAAAATTTACTTTCATTAAGCATATTAGTTTTTTCAAAACTGTTATATTTAAATTATTCTACTTACATTCAGTGTCCCATATTATACGCCACATGGATTATGTCCACTGAAAACGATACATGATATTAGTGGTAATTTATTAGTAATTGGGGACTTCAAATTTCTAGTCTAGATTTGGGTGAGTAATACAGTGATCCTTGTTTTTATTTATCTGATTTAAAAATTTCTTATTAAAGTAATAATTTCTCTTCAATTAATGATTGGATAATAATAAGTCAATTCAATAATGATTGAATAAGTGAGTAAGGATATACTCCTAGACCATAATAAAACTTCAATATTTATATTTTTAAAATAATATTAGTCTCATTTGTTGTATCATTAAAAACTAAACACATAAAACAATATTTATAAACACATTTAACACTAACATCCTAAGAGACAATCCAAGACCCACTTTTATAGCATATTTATTGGGATAAAAATTATTTTCCTGAACACCCAGAGAATAAAGCACATAAATTACTATGAATTGAAAACATTCATATATATTTCTATCTATCTCTCTTCAATAATTTATATTTGATTATTTTTAAATTTTTAATTCTCTAACATCTTGAGGTTGTATTGATTTTTTTCTTTACAAATTTAATCGATCCTTACTGTTGTGTAGTGGGGAGGTGATATACTAAAAATGTAATACATCATCCATGAGAGATTTGATATTTATCAAGTTTCATGCTTAGAATATTTTGGTAATTTTTATATTTTAATTTGATTTACATTCTTTCTATGATTAAAATTTCTCACTACTGTTGTATGATCACACAAAAGTTAAAAAAATTATATTACATATTCTACTACATTTATAATATTTTAAATCAGATCAAACACTAAATTACATGAACGTGTGTTTTATTATTCATCTGTCTATTTCATTATTGTTTCTTGAGTTTATAAAACTTTTTTCCATCACTCATGTTATTTTACATTCTCTTTTTGATTTTTCCTATCAAATGACTATCTATCATCAGGTTGCAACTCCTAAATTCTAATTTTAAGACTGTTTGGGTTTTGACTTATATAGTTTAATGCTAGTGATATAATTGTTTTGTGAGTTTCCACACATTATGTTCCTTGCTTCTTCTCCCACTAGAAAAATAGTTTTCAATCAGTCTAATATTACTCTTCAAATTTCATAATATTGAAAAATTTATATATCATCGAATATATATATGTATAAGAGAATAAAATGTCCTCTTTAGACCAAAATACTTATTAAATCATCCTTGTGTTGAACTTTATTATAAATTAATTTCTTAAATTAGTATAATAGTTAATTTTTATAATTAACAAACCTTTTTAAATTATTTATTCTTTTCTATTTACCCCCTATAAATCATCATTCATTATGCTTCTCGACATAATAGTTTGTACATGTTTTATATTTCATCTGTAAAATATATATAATTTTTATATTATTTTGTAATAAAATTATTTCTATGATTTTATAAAATATATATAAAAATATATATTTCTGATATACTTTCTTAAAATAGATTCGTAGAAAAATTATAATTATAATTTTTAATAAATAATAATTCCCCCAACCCTTTTGTAGTTTTTTCAATAACATTATGATCCTACATTCCAAGGCTTTAATTGTTGTTTACAAAAATTTTAAAAGTGGTATTTTCAAAAATATTGATTTTAAGAATGTATATTAATAAAAAATTATATGTTATAATATCATAATAAAAAATTTATTACTAAATATAATAAACATTATAATTAAATTAACAATGGAAATATAAAACATCTGAAAATAAACAAAAAATTTATCAAACATTCACAAAAGATCGTAACAAGATGTATAGAATCATCACCATATATATTCCTCACTTTTTAATAAATTTATAAGGACTTTTGTGATAATATAATTTAATATACCTAATTTTCATCATTTAGGATGGCTGATTATTCAAATGTAAAATTTATTCAATCCACCTATTTAGAAAAATATCTATCTCCATTTTCTTGGGATCCCTTAATCTCTCTAACTAGAAATACCTCTATCTCTAAAACCATGAGATCCCTCTAGGAAATTATTAGAAAAAATAAGTCAAAATACAAAAATAATAATGAATTAACAATAATATCTATATATACATATGTTTTTGTGAAAAATAAATAAATATTATAATATGAGGTCAACTCAGAAATGAGATGCGGTAAAACTTCAAAATAAAACATCTTATTTTAGTTAGATAGTTACATATTATCCTAAATTTTGTGGTCTTATTTATATATGAATATTCAATATTCAAATTCCATACTTAATCGGATCAGTTGTAATAACATCATATACATCGTCATTATCTTAAATAATAATGTTTATACTTTTCATGATTATGTTTATTACTATTATATTGTAAAGTATATCGGAACAACTGTTATTTAAAAATTATTTCTCATAAACATTTTATTGGAAAAATTATAAATATAAATATTTATAAACTAGAATTTTTTTATTTCTAAGGTTCTCTCAATGGAATCTCATTATGTTGTGATCCTTTTTTCATGGTACAAATTACAATTATGGAAAAATCACAAGTCTACCTATAATTTTTCTATTGGTTATCCAAAAAAAATTATTATTCATTAATACACCCCTATAAAGGAATATTAATATAAATTTACACCCTAATATATTACATTGCTTGAAATTAATGTAAAATCCATGAACTCTCCCCAATTTAGTATTGAACAAATATAACTTAGTCATATTTCATCTTTAAAAACTACCCATGAAATATGGAAGTTACAAAAGGCCACACATGAATGACTAATAATGTTATGAACATTATGATTGATATGTTTAGAGTTGATATAAAATAATTTTCAATAAATTAAAATAAATCAGTTATTGATATTCATATAAAATTTTAAGAACATTTTTAGTGGAAAGATGTTTCCTGGTGATGATATTTCTATAGAAACGTTAGTAATGAAAATATTTTGGGTCATGCCCTTTAATTGAGAACCTATGGTGGCCCCAATTAAAGAAAAAAAAATCTATAAATAAAATGGAATTCATTGAGCTTATGATAGATCTTATATGATGTGAAATATCCATAAAGAGACATGTCAATAATGAAGAAAAGATGTTCTGGAATCTAAAGAAATTATAATCTCTAATTCATTTATTGATGTTAATTATGGTTATTAAACCCAAAGTAAGGAAAACCATGACTAGTTTACCAAATAGATAAATAAACTCAATATGGAAAATAATCCAACTATTCATAATAATAGTGAAAATAAAAATGTACTAAAAGATACATGATATGAATGAAATAAGAAGGGAAATATCAGTACAGAATGTCCTATGTATAGAATGGAGATAGAAGTTAACATACAAGCTATGAATGATCATAAGTATTTAACTGGGAGTGCTAGTTTTGAATCACTCAACTCAACTTACTTAACTTCTTCATGCAATATGTGTTCCAAATTCTTCATGGATCATCTTGACTTAAATAATGAGGTTAATTCCCCAAATTTTTCTACTTAATCATTTTCTTCTTTATCATCATTTGAACAAAATTACGGGGAAATAAAATGTTCAAAATATTAACATGAAAGAATTTTATAAAAAATAAACTATTTATAAGGACCTAAAATATAATTGTAACCTTGTTATTTATGAAAATGATAATGGATCTAAAGAATACAACGTTTCAGTTTTTAAATTACATTAACCAAATGTTTAAAAATTATAATCTCAAATATTTTATCATAAATTTTATTTATATCAGTTATCCTATAATGATAAAAATAAATATATAAATTTGGGCTGTCATCATTTTAATAAAATTAATTCCAAAATTGGGTTTCCAAATTCAAATTTTTATTAAATATTATATTATTTAAAATTAGTTTTTATGAAAAAAAAATTATTATTAAGATTGGAAATTTTTTTAATAATATTTATGTGTTTGATTTAAAAATAATTATGATATAGGATACCTAAAATTATTAATATTTATTTATATATTTCTATAAAAATCATTTAATAAATAAATTTTCATACCTATGAATATTTAGCTAGAATTATCAAACCAAAAATATGGTTACCAAAACATACTCACATTTGATCTTCTTTCGAGTCCATACAACTGGAAGATTTGAACATATTTTATGGTTTACTATATTTTAAAATGTATGATCCAACTCTAATGTGATGATCCATCACGAATTAAAGTGTTTTATTGTCATTATTTTATCTGAATGTTTTATGCATGGGGTAGTATTCTAATATTATTTAATCTATTTTGATAATAAATAATCTCCTCAGAGGTGTAAAATATTTTATGTTTTATATTATCATTACTATGTTGAAAAAAAATTCTATATATATCATCTATCTATATCTCATCTATGTTTTAACAATAATTAATGGGGGGAAGTTGATTTTTCAAATAACTTGTTTTTAAATATTTTTTCTTTAACATTTTTTCTCATATGATCATAAATTATATTGAATTATATCATGACATTCATTTCAAAATCAATAATTATTTTTTAAAGTAATTTTTTATATTTATTTCAAATATTAAATTTATAACTTCTATTTTACTTTTAATTTTATTAATTCCTTTTGATGTTTCTGTAATATCCTGAATTGCATTTTTTTTCTCCCATTCAATAAACATCTACCTTGATATTCTGTGTAATTAGAAGTTAAATTGGAATTCCATTAGTGTTTTATTTTTTGATCTTATATGTCTATGTTTTATATTCCAACATTTCCCCTTCCATTCATTAATTTTTAATAATAAAAAATGTGGATAATATTTTCAAGTATTAAAGTGTGGTAAATATTTAAATATCTCTTAAATTTTTTAAGAAGTTATTAATTTATAATATTTATGGAGGGAGAGATATATCATAATTTCATCATTTCAAAAATTGGGATATAGTTATGGTTCGTTACTATTATTTTTATTTCATTAAAATGTTGTAAAATATTTTGGAAATATCTTAAATTCATTTATATACGACTAAGTTTTAATTTAAACATGAAATATCCTTTTTTATTAAGCATTTGTTATCTCATAAATGGGGGAGATTATTGTATTACTCTCTCTCTCTCTCATATTATTTTCATCATAAAAAACAATACATTATATATATAATCATTTCATTTGAGATGATTTTATATCATCTGATGGGATACCTTTTTATGATTATGATAAAAAATGAAAAGGATCCATATTGATATTAGGAGATCATATTAAATCCTTGAAGGAAATTGAAGGAAAATTAATGATCTTGTTTTAGTTCATCGATGGTCTTTGAAATTAGGAATTCAAGATATAAAGTCTAATTGAATACATTGATGAATGTGTCATAAACTATGTTTTGTTTCAAAGCATCAAGCATCATCGACTATACAGTGAAAATATTTAGCTAGTAAGTATTATGTGGATGAAAATAGAGTACCTAAAGGTGTTCCACCCTCACAAAACTATAAAATAGTGGAAATATAGTGTAGTATTTCTAGAAGAATATTTTCCTACGATACCCATAATTTAATTTGAAGATCATGTTGGAGACTCATTGATTATGGAGTAATAAATTCAATTTTAATTACTATTGTGGTCCATATAAGTTAAATTATATATATTTATACTATAATAACTATGATGAATTTAAAAGATTCCAAGACATATAAGAGTATATAAGTAGAGTACATTTTAGTCTTCAAAAAGTGCATGTAATTGAACAATTACTTTCAATCGAATCTATATTGGATAAAAATAATTAATTGACAAAAATCAATTGATCATTACCATATATGTTTTAAAGCATATTCTGCAGTACTAAATCCCATTTTATTATCTCAACAACTTTGTAACTTCTCTCTTACCTCTCTATATATCATCTCATATTTATTTGTCCATATTGAGAGATAAGGGTTGGAATTTGTTAAGTATTTTCCCAATAAAAATTATCTTCATTATATATTCTCTTAAATTGTGTTTCTTTCTAAAACTATCAAAAATATTATGGTATTTGTTTTACTACCATTTAATTTAGGGAGGATTAGTTTAATGCTTCATAAACCAATAATCTAGAGAGGAATAGATTATTTATCAACACTAATGTTAATGTAATATTAACATATTGAACCTTATAAAATTGTGTAAATAAATGTAGGGGATCACATAAATTTTATTCAATCTCTTCTATAAAACCTAAACTATTATATTTATTTATTCATTTCTTATTCTATATTCACACTACATAAATAAAATAACATTGATTCACATTTATTAAACATTACTTATTACAGAATGAATGTTATCTATTTATTTTATTGTGTATTTTTTATTTGATACTGTGGATTAATCAAATTGTGATTCCCCAATATTTATTTCACAATCAATACTCATTGAAATCATGACAACACCTTATTTTATAAATTATTCTCTCATTTTTATTGAATTAATCATTAACTTTTTAATTTACACTATTCTTACTCGTGTTAATGTTTTCATTATTATTTAGTTCTTTAAAATTTTAAAGTAAATTCACCCACTCTTGGAATCCTACATCAAACAACACTCTTATCATAATACCAGTAAATTATAAATACTAAATATTACCTCAATAATAATTAATGGTTTTCTACACATTTTCAATCAAGTTAAGAGTTAATATATCCACCCTTATGTTATCCTGTACTAACATCTGAATATGAGAAGAATTCTAAATACGATATTGACACCAAATATAGAACCATATATCCAAACTCATTGATCCAGTGTTGAAAAAAATACATCACATACTAGAATATGTTGGAAAAACCCAACATTAAGATCTTTCATAATCTATTGATATCACAAAACCTCTTCTGAATTACACACACTAATGTGACATTGATTTTTTCGGGAACACCCTTGGTTTCCAGTGTCCTATTCTTTTCAAAACCATTTAAAAACCATGCTCATATTTTTTAAATAATTATTTTTAGAATAATAACTACTTCCACATGTGAAAACCCATTTATAATAAAAGAAATTAAACCATATTACTTTTAAAAAGATGTATTTCATAATTAAAATCCATAATGATATCAAATCCAAACATTTTATAACACAAATCAATGTGTTGAATAAGAATATTTTTTTTCAATAATTATAACATTTATATAGAGATATAAACCTTAAAAATGAAGAAGAAGAAACAAGGATTGATCCTCCAATTATAAGGGTCAAATCCAATCAAGAAGAGAATTAAAGTGCTTCAATGAGCTCTCTGAGTTTCAAAGTGTTTGAGATAAATGACTGTAATATTTGGTTGTTTTGAGGGTGTATGGATATTTATCATGATAATTTAAAATAGAATTCCACAGTGTAGAATATTATACCACTCCATAGCCACCCAAATTATGGGGTATGATTCCCTTATAACAGTACAATAAGTGATTTTATCGTGTGAAATTAAGTCATAAAGATTAATACTAAAAAATAAAATTTCATTTTAAATTGTGTCTGCGATCCATGAGACTTCACATGATGTGGGTCCTATTTTCCCAAGGTGATAATGAACTATATCCTAACACACCACAATTCAAGGGTCTCAAAATTGTCATAAAAAATAATATCCTTTGACCCCAACACCACGACCTCCCACACCAAACTATAAGGATCCCCAAGATAGAGGGGTTACCCAAAACCCATATTCCATACCAAAAAAACATCCAAAATGGTATAATACCTATAAATCCATCATCTAATGAAATAATTTTAAACCCTCGATACCACATTGTATCCTTAATCACCATGATATAGTCTATACCCTCCATGATTTTTCTCTCAACCAAAATCCAATAAAAATGATTTAAATATAACCTAAAAACATATGAAACTCATAAAAAAATATCTGAAATGTTAAAATGAAGTGTACCAAAACTCATAAGCTATCGAAATTCTCACCACTATAAAAAAATTCTTTCCCTGGAATTTGATCTTGTATCGTGACTCACAAAATGTGAATTTTATTATTGTATCCTCAATGATTTCCACTCCCATGTATCATGTTTTTCATGTCATTAGTTCCATATCAAATGGACCAATGTAACTGTTTTCCCATGAAGTACCTTATCATAGATATTAATAATTTTAATTATTCCTAATTAATAGTGGTGTTAGTGTTATGATAAACCTCATCCGATTCAAGCACATGGGAAGGTTTTCATTAATACATACTACACTTGGAATCATGAATCACATAATGAATCCAAATAAATATAATGAAATGTCCAATAGATAGTCTACCTTTCTTATTAATTCGATGATCTCAAAGTGGATGAAAATCTTTGTTGTCTACTAAAACTTATTACCTAGCCAATAGTGTCCATGTGAGGTAAAACTCCAAGAAAACCCTGATTTCCAACCTCAAACTCTATCTGTTGATCATGAAGGTATGCATATGATTTCTCATGGCTCACTTCTATGTCCAGTCTCTTCTGAATCAAATGCAACTTTTTGGTAATCTCCTCCAAAAGGATAATTCCATCCCAGGTTTAATCTCCAATCTAAACCTAGCATAATAGATATCAAAATGTCCACAAATACCAAACATTAATGGGAGCCATTAAAATTGATGTCTAAAAATGATTTATATACGATAAATAAACTAAAGGAACACAATTTCTAAGGTAATACCAAGGTCAATAATAAACATTAAAATAATATCATCAAGAATCTAAATATCTCTATCCATCTACCAATAATTTAGTAGATGATAAATAGTGGTATAGACTAATTAAGAACTCATCACGTCTTACAAACCTCTTAAAAGTATATATATGAACCTTGGGTACTTACATATACACTCATATAGGGAACATATAATGTTTCAGACCATCATGGATATACACATCCCCATGATGTTCCACATTCATCATCTACTTGATATAGTGGAAGTGAGCATATTTTTATAATGTAGTCAACGATCACCCAAATAACATCCTTACCACTTAATGTCCGTGTTAATCTAATGAATAATTCCATTGAAATCTCATCCCAAATCCCAATTAAAAAGGATATAGGTTGCGAAAATGAAATAGATCTCTGGTGCACTACCTTAATCATTGTAGAATTCTGAATCCATGACACAAAAGATTAAATTGACCACTCATTCCCATGCACTAATATCAATTTTTAAAATTATTGTACATCATGGTCGTAAAATATTTTATAGACTATATTGAACTATTTATTTCATTTATAAACTCCATCATTGTATAAATATAAATAGACATTCTTTTACGGAAATATAAATCACTGATTGGAGATAAGGACCACTAACAGATGGTCTACCCTCAACTTGGGACATTACTAAAGAACTAGAAATTGATGTATTTCACGTGATTGAGATGAAATATCTCATCAACCAAAAATTCAAACTTCAAGGATTCTAATAACAATGTCCCAACATCATCTTCCATTACCTATCTCATCTTAGTGAAAAAAACACTAGAGGCCACTCTTCAACTGGCCCCTTTATGGATTTTGTTGTAAAATTGGAACTCAATTCATCAATAGACACATTACCTTTATCCAGAGTGTAATAAAATCAAATTATAATGTTCAAAGATACTCAACCCATCAGCAATATTCCGTGTTAAAGTCCCTCTATGTAAAAATATAATTTAAAATTTTATGATCATAATATATAGAAACTATTACCCAAAGAGAATGTGGTGCTAAATTTTATATGAATACATAACTTCTTATAAATCTAGATCATTAATATGTTAGTTATTCTAATTTGTAAATTACTTTAGAGAGATATAATTCACCACATTTCAACCTTGTATCACGAAACAACCCAATCCCATGCCAGAAGAATCAGAAAAATCATCATAACATTAATATTTTTATGTAATAAGAAAAACTATGGATTAATTCATCTTAAAATTTAGTTCCTCAAAATATTTATAACACTGATCATTACAATCAATATTTAAACCATTATGCATCAATTATATCATTATATATGCAATATTAGAAATTTATTGAATAAAATACATGTAGTAACCAGCTAATCCGTAATCTCTCTAGATCTCAAACACATTTCTAAGATGCTCTTAGGAAATATCTGATTATGCATTAAAAAGACCCACTAAAATTCCCCTCATAAAAATAAAATTCATTAGAAATTTAACTTATTATCTTTAAAAAACATATTTCTAAGACATATCTTAATTATGATGTTTGTTCAAGGTTTTATGTTTAATAACCATATGATCTATGTAATCCCCCATTGACTTAGAGTAGACTAAAATATCATCCATAAAAAACCACATAATAGATACCAAGAAGTGATGGATGATTCTTTTTAGTCAATTAATTAAATATTTTTTGACAGTTAGTTAGACAAAATGGAATATCATAAAACATAAAATGACCATACAAGCTCCTAAATGTTGTCTTACGTACCTACCCTTTCAATAATCTCAACTTGTGATATCCAAACCGAAAATAAATTTTCCCAAACCAATTATCCTTACCTTCTTGATTAAAGATACCATGAATCCTATTAAATGGATAGTGATTCTTAATAGTTACCAAATTTTAATTTTTATAATCAATTAATGTTTTTGGCTCCCCTATTCCATCATAAAAAAGAGGGTTGGAGAAAAAAGTCCACACGCTATAAAAAAATACATTGAACTCATGATCCAAAAGCTATAATTTATGATCCTACCACTCTACAAGTTATACAAAATAATATTTAATAAAAATTGGCATTTTACTAGGAATAAGGTCAATGGTAAGATCATCCTCTCTCTATAGTGTTAAAATAATAAAATAATCCAAAAATACCATGGGCTATCCACCCACCCCTGTAGAATGTGATCGTATCAATTGAGAGTCAACAACATCAACAAATACCTTCGATATCTAGTAATATATCACTCTAGTATATACAAAGGCATACCATAATATTCCATATATAGAGGCACACACACCATGAAATAAAAAATTGGTCCCCATCAGAAGATAGTAACCTGACCTGATGATAATAATAGTTGATCAAATCCTTAAGACTGATAATCCAATCCATCCCAAAAATCAAGTCTAAAATATCAAGATCAGGTACTAATAAATCCCACACCATATCGAAGTTATCTATCATCACAATGTATGAAAAATAATTTAAACCATGTTGAAAAATCATTCTTAAATGTTTCTAATGATCCAATAACTATTCGATAAGCTCATAATGCATGTCAAACATGTCAATTGTAATTTGATATATGAAATATTGAATAAAATTGATATCCGAAAAAGCATAAATATATAAGAATAAATAAAACACAGTACATCTAATATTAAGAAATCAGGATTCTGATTCTTCTAGTGCACATTTAATTGTAAAAATACTTCCACCCACATATAATATAAATTCTTTTTATCCAATTGAAAACCACTCAATGGCCTAATAAAAAGACCCACAACACTTGGAAGAATAAAAAAGAACCTTTGAAATATTATTGATATTGGATCAAACACTACTAATTTATGATATCCATCCATAAAAATGCTTCATAAGTATAAATTTCCCAAAATTATGAAACAATTAGGTTGATTCCCTATAATTATTCGTGGAATGACCAATCCTAACACAATTAGATGAAACAACTTCTGTCTATCTAGGTGAAGGCCATAATACAGTACCTATAGAAAAATGAATACCACTACACTTCCTTTTATGGTTAGAAGAAACACCCAATTTAACTACTGAACCAATTCATGTTCCATGGAAACCTATATTCTCAGATATTACAGCTTCAACTATAGCCACCATATCTTCCACCTCAAAAAAAATCATAAAACACCTGATAATTATATGAAAATGAATATAGTACTTCCATAAAATTTCATTCCTTATATATATAAGGTTATAATTTTTAATGATAATTAATTCTATGTGAACAAAATAAGTGAAATAGGTGGAAATATCCAATAAAATACACCCATTTCTCAGTGGTAAAAAATTCTTTTGTAGTTTCCCCATGAAATATGTCAAGATAAAACTATTGATTGATTATTAATTGATGGAACCCTAGGTATGATACTCATGTGACATATATTGCACAATCAAGTGCTAGAATTTCCATATTGTTCTTTCAAGTATATACATGGAGAACCCCACTTTAGAGTCCTTAGGTGATTTGAAAAAATTAAAGATGCACTCAAATGGTTAAATCCACTCCACAAATTTATGGGTTCATTTCTCACCGAATGTGATGGGTGGATTCTACATAATACACTCTAATCAATGTTCCATAATCATTCTAAGGTGCCAATCACACTTTTAACCTAGATTATAAATGGTTAATATTAGAACATTCTCTAATTAAGGGTACACTATTTGACTCACCTTTAAATCTAATATCACATGTTACACTCTTAGACTCAGAAGGTTTATTCTTAGTGAAACTTTCTGTTATATATAAGAGAATAATAAACCTACCATAAAATCCAAAATCATAAGTTCACTTCATAAATCCTAAGAAAATTTTATATATAAAAAGTATATAATGAATTTATAGATTCATTGAATGAATGTCATCACATTTATAAGGAACAAGGAAATTCAGAAATACTAAAAACCCATTTCATTCAAATGACCTCAAACAAAGAATAACAAGCATGGTAAAAATTCCTGCCCACCCACGGTAACATGAATTCAGACATGAAACTTTGTTTTCCATTCACACTGTTGCACTTATTATCTCAATTCAGATTTCCCATAATCCTATCTACGAAAAAACATGAACCAAACATAGACAGTGAGACAAAGAATTTGGCTATGTATTCCCACTATTAACATTGGTAAATAAACTATTATTGGTCAATAAAACACATCACATTTGTTGTCACACTATATAGTGAGAATCACCAGACAACCAAAATAGTCTCATTAAAAAATAAAGAATAACCAATCTACACAGTGAATGAAATGAACATAATTAAGATAAATAAAAAAACCACCCCAAATGAATAATAATAAAAATGAAAAAAATAAAATCATAACAGGAAACTCTATATGTTTATAAATTTCCACCAAAATATCCCTATATAGAGACATAAAAACTCAATAGAAACTAGGTCATGACCTGATGGATTTTATTTACTTCTGACTTAAGAAATACATTTTCATACTCTCAATGGCCAAAGTGTGGAGTGAGTAGATATTGTAATAGGATTTCAACATAGAATCTATAAAAATGAAAATATCCTGAAAATAGTTGCTCTAGATTTAAAAAATATCTAGTATATAATGAATTTTTTTAGTGAAATTCATTTGTAAAACAACCCTCGGTTTTCATAAAAAATTATATTTGTTACCATAACCAAGGAACATTGCATTTATATAAGAGAAAAAGTTAATCATTATAAAAAATCTAATAATATATCGTAGGATAAATATATGAGAAAATAACTAAAAAATTATATAATTTAATTAGAACAATCATACATGAAAAGAAACAAAATATGATCTATAGCTTATGGGAATATTTACTAGATTAAATAGAAGTCAAAATTAAACATATATTGTAAAAACTAATATTGTTTCATACCATAGTCTGTTGATATAACTAAACCTCTAATATTGTTACACATAATATAGTGACATGATCTCTCCCAAATTAACACATGTTTTCTAATGTATTATTATTTTCCAAAATCATTTGTAATCATTCTTCAAATTTCATAAATCAAATTTTTACAGTGAAACATTTCCACTTCCATGATTAAAACCAATTTTAGAAGAAAACATTTTTTTTAAATAAAATTTATTAAAAAATGTATTTCATATGTAAAATCAATCATGATATCAAATCCAACTGTTACATAATATAAAACATAGAATTAAATAATAATATAATGTCATTCAAGAATTATACCCCTTTTATAAGGACACCAACCTCATAAAAAAAGAGTAAATAACAAGGGTTGATCTCCCAAAGCCCGAGGTCAAATCCATATATGGAGGTCTCTAAAGACCTCCAAAGAGATCTACATGGAGCCTAACAGTTAATAGAGAATAACGGAAAAAGTTGTTATTTAGTCAGTGTGTTCCTATTTAAACAATACATTATAATATATGTCTACAAAATATCTTCCCATATAACATCAAAGTCAACTAAATTATGATCTAGCCTCCCCTAGCACTATATAGTACAGCTTTCCAGAGCGAGGCACTGTGATGCAAGGTGAAAAATGACAACATTTCTCTTATTCATAGACCATTTCAAATATCAAGGACACTCACACACAAAAAATACTTTTAACATGGAGATAAAAATACAGCATCCTACCGCACTAAGATGAAAATGTGTATGCATTAGTAAAACTAACAAAAGTCTTCCCTCGATCCCTAATGTTATAACCTCCCACTCCACACTATTGGGATCACCCATATAGAGGGAATTCCCTACATCTTCATATCTATGGTGAAGTAATGATCAAAATGGTAGTAACCCCATAATTACTCCCTTTATTGAAATATGATATATCCATCTATACCATGTCATAGAATATGTCCTTATTATGTGTATTGTACACTCCATTGTTTATCTCCCTAATGAAACCCTAAATAAATATAGAAACAAAAGATAAAATTCAAACCATTTCATACTCTTACTGAAAACCCTTAAAAGATAAATGTGAGAGTACCTAAACATGGTGGGAATCACATAAACTATACTTTAGGGGAAGAGCATAGTTGATAAAATATATAAATGATATTGTGGTGATCAATACCATTGATTTATCGTTGAACAAGTTACCCATAATACAGTTGTCTCGTTTGATTCAAAATCCATTCGATGAATGTAAAAATTAGGAAATTTCCAAGCGATGAATTATAAGGATATATTAAAAAATGACCCTGTATTAAACATACCATATTTTTTATATCATGGTGATAAATATAAATTAAATCATATTAAATTAAATTTGAGACCATTAACCCATTACCAAAATCCATTAATTACATAAAATCCATTAAATATTCTTTAAAAAATATATTAATCGCATATTTAAAAGAATTATTCATATATATAAGATTTTATGAATATCATCTGTATTTTTTGACTACATGAATATTATATATTTATGATCCATGTTTTAAATTCAGTATGAGTAATATTTATAATTGAAAGTTGTTTCGTAATAGAGGAGTCGTTCATCATTCATAAAAAAATTCATAATCCGTAGATCCAAAATACTATTTAAATTTATGCATTATATTTAGTTTTAATAAGATAATTTAATTATTTGGGAGTTTATTTATTATCCATGACGGTTATATAAGTGATATTCATTATTTATTTTAGCAGAAGGATGTTTTTATCTTAAGTAATGTGTATAATATTAATTTTACCCCTAAAACCCAAATTAATGAGTTATTCAGTAATATATATCATATATTATTAGTAATTACTATCCCATTTTTATTCGTGATATTATTTTATAATATATTTAAGGTAGACAGTTTAATCGATAAAAATTGGAATATTCCACAGTTAATAGAATTTTGTGGTTAGAAAAGTTGTTTCTTTTAGTATAATATAAATATTATTGAAGAATATTTATATTTTTTAAATATTTATAAAAGTTGAATCATATTTAATAATATTTTAATAGATAATAAATAATCTATATAAAATATGAAATACTTTACCTCATGGTGGTGTTAGTCAACACAATGCCATGAATTAAATTTTTTGTTTTTATAAATGGAATTGTGGAAAGATTTTTAAAGATTATTCCTAAAATAAAAATAAATTTAGTATTATAAAAAATATTCATCATATACTTTTAAGAAATTATATTTTTCTAGGAATTATATTTTAGAAAAATATTATTGAATAGTTACCACATACATTGAGAACATAGAGTATCCCTTGGAGAATTCCATGTAAATTCAGACCATAGGCCAAACTATTTTGTGTATAACATTATTTAAGTGTAAAATTGTCATATCAGATGATAAAAAGGTAGTGTTTAAAATGGAAACCAAAATTTAGATTTGGTATTAAAGGGGTAGTTGGAGGCCCTATATATTAGTTGTATGAATGAAATTATTGTAAATATATCCTTTTAATATAATTAGAAATCATGTTTTTTATTATAAGAATAGTAGAAAAGGAATATAATAGAGTGGATATATGTCTTTTATCCACTTATTAACACAATATTTGGAACATGATTCTAACATGTTAGTCATTTTACCCCATTGGTTATCCCATTTTAACATTTTATCCTTTTCTATGGTAACTAGTTTTTACATAGATAATTTATCATTTATGTTTAAAAATAAAATCTTCCTTATTGTATAATATGGATATTATAATTAGAATTTTTTTGGCAATTTTTTTATTTTCCAATTCTAAATGTATTTAAATTATTTTCAATATAGTAAAATTATAATATATTTAAAATTGGTTTTTTAGATAAAAATTACTTATAAACTAAAAAAAATTATTATTTTAAAAATGAAACATTACATTTTAAAATATTTAAAAATTATTTCAAAGAATATAATTCATCAATTAATTGGTTTCATATGTTTCAAGATATGAACATATAATGACTCTAACCTCAATAACCCAATGTCGATGCCAACATTATTATATTACCACAAATTCAAGAGGTCAAATCCTAAAAGAATGATTAGTGCATCAATTTTGGATAACTGTTTAGAAATAAGATACCCATTTTAAATAAGGAAATAAAATAAAAAAACATAGTAAATTAAAACATTTATCATCTTTTAACATAATACAAGAATTATGCTACACTTCTAGGTGAATGGAAATAATATATGTCTGACTTAAAATGCTCTGTAAGTATTATATATACCATAACTTATCATGAATAAATAAATAAAAATCAATATGGAAAGGAAAGTAATTTATCACACCTTATATTTAATCAATACACTAAATATAAAAATTAGACATGGAATAATAAATATTGAAAGGTAAAGAGTTGATTAAAAATTCCATTTTATAAAAAAAGTGAATAAAATTCATCGAGAGGTAATATCATTGGGAAAATATCATGGTTGTATCATGATACATCTACTATCAAGACTATTCAGAAGACACTTGAAAACTATGGGTGAAAACCCATCTAATTAATCGAACTAATTTCTCTCATGGGACATCTAAATTCATTGAGGGGCTATCTATAAGCATCTCCCACTTATAACTTCTTGTCAAAATCATTCATCATATAATGAATTTTAGATTTGAAGCATGAATCAATATTTCTTATCATCAAAAATATCTTTTTTGAGTAAATAATACATAATTATCATCATTTCCAAAGTTCATCATATTACAATAAATTAATAAAATACATGATTAAATATCACACAGTAATTAAAATCATAATATCCATTATAACATATTATATATATTTAAGTGATATATATTATAATGAAAAAAAATTTAAAATAAAGTAAATGTTTTAAGAGAAAGTAAACAGTCAATAATGAAAGTGAAATTTTGAAATAATTTTTTACCACTTCAGTCAATTTTAAATTAATAATCCTTGAAGAATAAACATAGAATAAAAACATTAATATATATTAATAATAATGCTTTTTATTTAATAAATAAAAGGATCTGTATATATATCACATAAAAGTGAATATGTGCATATTAACAAAAATGACTAAATGAAATTAAAATTAATATGGAATCTATTACCACTTAGTTATGTTCATATAAAATCCACATCATTGAAATAATTAAAATTATAAAAAAACCATGAAGTATGAAGGATTAATGATATTTCCTGAAAAAAGGAAACTATTTACACCATATAATAAAATTAGGTGTACAACAATAAGATATTCCTCAATACATGGAAAATGAGATGAAGCCCTTGAACTCACACATTCCATTTGTTGAACATGAATTAAACTATTTTATAATGTTATTAAGCATTTTATTTTTTATTATAGAAGAATTATTATTCTTATAATACCAAATGAGATCCTATTATAATATTTTACCGTCCATATATTAAGAATATTTCATTATTTTCATTATTTCATGTGTTAATTACCTTTTTTCTAATGTGAATTTTGACATGAAGGATTTGGTTCTTGTATATAGAATCGAAAAACAGAATTTCAAGATTTATAATGATGTTGATAATATTTTAATTATTAATTATATATATTATTAGAAAAATTAATTATAGTTTTCATTGAAAATGAATAACATCACTCCATGGAGATGGTGGGACGTACATACACATGAGGGATGATGTCATTCCTCTAATAGGTAAAACATTAAAAAAGTGATTGAAATGTTAATTTTCCTGAATTTATATTCAATCATTTATATCTCATATATTAATTAAATTTTTTATTCATTAGGTTCAATGTATATAATATGTGAAATACATATCACATCACTTTGAGAGGCCATTGTCCGATGTACACATGAGTGATGTTATGATATTTGAAATAGTATAAAAATTAATAAGATATATGTTATATTAAATTAAATAATATATAATTATATCATATATATATATAATATATTTGTTAAATCCAAATTTTTAACCTTCTATGAAATTTAGTGAGGGAAAATGAATTACATCAATTCTTGAAGAAGTGGCCCTCCTTACCCACGATCAAATATTTTTTTTCCCATTAGATGTAATAGGATATGGATATTGGACATTTCCCTAAAATAATATAATATAATTATATATATGATAAATATTTATTTATTTAATCCTATTTTAATAACATTTTAATGTGGCATATGAATAATCAAAATAAAAATTCTCGTTTAATAACAATAAATATTATTTAGGAAACTTCTTTAGGGCTGATGGAAAATCCTTGCAATGGTTTATTTATGATCAAATTATGTGATATATGATTATTTTTGGTTATTAATGAAGTGATTTTTAGGGTATTTTCAAATTAAAATGGCTTTGTAACTATGTTGATTATAGAAGAGTGTGTGGCCTTTTATAAGTGGGGTGGGGGACACACAAGGAATTTTTGAATATAATCAATTAATCCAAAATTATTTTCTTGAGAAAAGAATCCAAAAATTGGTCATTGTCGATTATTATGGGTTCTTAGGTCTAAATAATCCAATCAAATGGAATATTAATATGTATTTAGGTAAATTCAAAAATCATGTTTTTAGGTTATTCCATCAGAAAATTAGTATTAACATTAACGCTGGTAATTAATTTTGACTTCTTTTACTATTTATAATGGTCAAAAACAATATTTTACTTATTAGATAATATAAATCATTCTTATTCAAAAAAAATGTATCATTTTATTCAAATTATATTCATTGATGTGGTAAAATCCAAAAAAAATACTCACAAAAGTTATAAGGCCCCAACCTTAACCTTACTTAATCTTGAGTTACTACAAGATTACACATTGTGGATCTTTTCCGGTTTAGAGTTTTAGATAATTAGATCATATAACTTGAATTACATTCCACATTTAAACAAAGTGGTTACATAAAAGATAGTATTCATTTTTCCCATCAATTGAAACATATTTAAAATAAAACACGGATTCTTTCTTGACACATCCTTGACACTATCATCACATCATGGTCCTTTCCTTTGACCTGTGAAAAATATTTCAAAAACATGGGATGAGCATAAAAAGCTCAGTAAGGGTTATAAAAATATGGAAAGGAAACATGATTTCATATAAACGTAAGAATGAAATCATAATTTACCCATAAAACATAGTCACTTTAACATACCTCATCAAACCATGAATAAATCATAGAAATCATAAGACATAAAGGCAACTTGAGGCATTCATAACATTCTTACGTATGGAGTAACACTCTTGGTTACGTTTGGAATACCCATCACAGTATATTCCCTAAATCTCTTAGTAGAAAACTTAACGTTTCACTCCTTCGTGTTACCCAATGCATTTGAGAGCTATATCGGGCTCACCCGCCCTTATTTTATCACAGAACCACCCGTCTTCATAACAATGCCCAAGAACCATAACATAATATTATCACATAAAACATGCATAAAGGAAACATAACATTTCCACCTTTCAATAACAAGATATCAATACAACACATTGATATAAAGACATTATGAAAACCATTTTCAATACCAAAATAAAAGAAAAGTAAAACATGGTATTTATTTTTCTTTTAAAAAGAAGGTATGGTTTGTAGAGGAAGCTGAAACTCAAATAATGGTCACGGCGGCGGAGAAGCCGTTGTCGCCACATACGTACGACAAAAACATTCCTTTTTGTAGTTTAGTAAAACGATTCGTATAAAAAGATTCCTTTTGTATAATCTTAAAAGTCAAAGGGGTTTATACACCGTATAAAAGAAAGTTGTGTATAAAACAAAATATGTCTCAATGAAAGGAGATTGAGAAGAAGTCCCATACAAAGACGATATCCTTGGATTAAGGATAAATCAGTTACATAACTATGTGTGAAAAATGAATATACGAAATATAAGTGGGTATTAAGTGTAAAACAATCTGAGGACATTCACACATAATCGTAGAACGACATATTCAAGATGTACAAGTTTATCCCAAAGAATCGAAATTGGGTTAAGAAGTTCCCTTGCAATAATTAGACAGCCTAACGGTGTCACTTCAAAATTCAGAAAAAGAGTTGATGAGAGATAAAAAGGTTATCTCATCACTTGTACATAAAATTTACATCAATAAGGATATAGAAAAACATATCCCAAAATAATATTATTTGTATTAAAATACATAACAAAATAAGTCTTTTAAAAAGAGAAGGGTGAAAGGTTCCTTTACCGACATGGGTATCTTTCGAAACATACGCCCCGTGAAAGAAGGACAATACAAAATTGATGTAAATACTCATAAATGAAATAATATTACACAATGAGTTTAATAATGGTCAGTACATACACCACTGAAAGGAAATTTTGGCAAATTTAGCATAAATATCACGGGAATAAAAGTGAGATGAAAAATCCCTTACGAAAACTCGGCAGCCTAACGGTGCCACTTAAAACATCCAAAAATGGATTGATGAGAAAGAATAGGGTCACTCATCATATGAACATAAAAATTACAGTAAGATTAACATAAAAGAACATCCCAATCACAATAAAGATGAGCTTAGAAGGAATGATATAAAAGAGTGTACTTAAAAAGAAAGAGAGGAGTAGGATCCATTACGTCGGGTCCGACTTGACTCGATCGTTCTTTAACGTCCTGAATAATAAACTTGAGTTAATTTCCACTTTATTAAGAACCTTTTTCTAGTTCATTATTCCTTTTAGATCACTTATTTCCATGTTATAAACATTATGTAATCATTTAAGTTAATAATGTTTGTTTTGTCGATATTTGGTTCTTAAGTCGAAAGTGGACTTCTTACAAGTACATGTTGTTCGTGTGGTCAAATGTTCATTATATCCAGAATTATATTCATGATTTGGATATCATATATATCATATATATCCAGAATATACATGTATTTATAATATTACATAATCATTTAGAGGTAAGAAATGAAATGCACCGTTCATGGAGACGGTAAGCCGTACGTACGCATGAACGCTACTTTCATTTCTATGTCATATTAATGGAATTAAAACTAAATGAGAGGTATGTATATTTTAAATCAAGAATTATATTCATCATTTAGATGTATCATTCATCATATATATCCATTATATACATGTACTTATAATAGTACATTACATTTGTGGATAAGAAATGAAATGCACCGTTCATGGAGATGGTAAGCCGTACGTACGCATGAATGCTACTTTCATTTCTATTTCATATTTTTATGTAATGGAATAATAATTATATAGAGGTATATTATAATTCCATTATAACATCATATATAATTACTTTAAGTCCATCCTTTATACGTCCCAGATATGGCATTAACGAATCACATCACTTTGAGGGGGTGGTAGTCTGCACTTCCTTAAATGAAGATATCGCGTTTACCCATAATGGAAACCATAAAGGTATGCCCAAAATGAAAAATACAGAAGCTTATGGAAAACATAAATATATTATATATCATATATTAATATAGTGTCATCTTAATGGCCACCTTTGAAGGTGTTAAAAGAATGTTGAACAATCATCGTTTCGGGAGGCCGAAATTCTCCATCCACGGAAACAGTAAGTTCTTTAACCATTAGATGTAGGTGTGTGAAAATGTAGCTCGAATCCTTATTATAACAACATCATAGTATATTGATGATATTGTATTTGTTACAAAATAAATGAATAAAAATAGTTTAGGGGGTTGGAGAAGCAAAATAAAACAAAAGGACTCAAGTGAAGACATTACCGTAAAATCGGGTAACTCCTTTTGGTTTGAGCTAAAAGGATTCCTTGGGATGACTTCTGCCCAAAGTGAGGCTTCAAGGAGTAAAAGAGCGAAGTGAAGAGACAAAATGGGTAGAGGTTGGCCGAGCCAAAGGCTTTGGGAGTGTGGGTAAGGAGGTAGAGTTGGGGGCCTTTTATAAGAGGAGAGGAGGGGCACCCTTGGAAGGTAAAGAAAAGTAACTTTATTTTAAAATGGT
This sequence comes from Viscum album, assembly GCA_963277665.1. Lineage (NCBI taxonomy): Eukaryota > Viridiplantae > Streptophyta > Magnoliopsida > Santalales > Viscaceae > Viscum > Viscum album. The sequence continues at coordinate 2,106,304,242 of OY728156.1, read as the reverse complement.
ATTTGGATTTAAGAGGTCCAAAATTGAAGTGTTTATAGGATAAGGTGATAAGGGTTCGAAATCAACTCATCCAATAGGGTTTGGACATGTGTAGGTCTTAGATATTACATTATCTTTCCATTTTATTTAAATCGTTAAATAATGAGGTCTTCGCTGCATCATCATGATGTCATAAATAATTTAATTTATTTAACGTCTAAAAATTATAAAAAAAATAATATGATATAGGAAATCGTTTTAGATTTCCAATGAATATTTATAGTCAAAAATCTGTTTTTATGACCACATGTAAAAATTGTTTTAGTAAACATATCATGTTTGTCTCATTTTTACTTTAACTTTAAATAAAAAGATATTAATGTCATTTTCCATCCAAAGTGGCTTCATGGGGTCCCCAAGTTTACCCATGGGTTGTATCGTTCGGCCATGACATATCCAATGATGTTAGGACATGTGTCATGTTCATTTCATATTATTAAAACATTATTTTTACCTTAAACTACACTAATTACCTCTAATCGCGATTAAAAACTTAATAAGTTACTATTCACCAAAAAACTATTTTTATCCCATTGAACCACATTTTACTTCTTAATGAGAACCATGTATGTAGGATTTTTGAAATTCAATACACAAAATGGAAAAATTCCATTTAAACGGAAAAATCAGTTTTTATATATACCACTTAGTGGTTTCACTATTCATCAAAAATTGAAGTTTTTCAGAAAAATCCCAAAAATTCACCCTAAGATATATTTGATATTGCAAGTTAAAAAATGAAGTCTATTTTAAAAAATTAAAAACATATAAGTCACATTAATTAATTTAATAATTAATTCCCGCTGTCAGAGCAAATAGCGTGTTTTTATGAAACAATAAGTATCAAAAGATTGACACTAGTTTAAGTCTGATTTCAAAGTGAAATTAATTCCAACGAGTACTATTGTATTTAATGGTAAAAATATATTATAATTTCACTTTAAAACCAATTCAAAAGATAATCTAATAATATAAACAAATTAGATTAAAAAGAAGTTTTGAATTAAAATACAACATTTTACACTATTCATTAAAAAATAAACTTTATCAGAAAGATACCAAAAATTTAATCAAAGTAAATTTTGATGTCCCAATTCTTTAGAAGATTTTTATTTGGTACAAAAGGATGTATAAGAGTTAACAAAACAATATTTAATGATAGTTCTCCATCAAAAGGCGATAAGTGAACCTTTAGTGAAAACTAGGGCATATACGCCTAAAATTGAATTCTTTCCGTATTTTATGCCTTTATCTTTTATTGGATAAATGTAAAAAAATTTAAAAACATATATAATAATATTTTAGATATTACTATCCATTCCCTCCAATACAACGGCTACATGTTAACTACCATTTAAAATAATATTATTTTATTATTAGAGTACAACGTAAGATTCCCAAGAAACTCATTGTTGCGTGTTGGGTATGCCATCGAGCATAACATCCTCTTTAAAGTCATATTAATATTTTATTCACAAATGTGGATAAATATGAAAATTTCATATTCTTTATTTACCTGGGGTGTTACATCCTTCCTCCCTTTTGGGAATTCCATCCTCAAAATTTTTAAAATTGAGCTTGGAAATATCCTTGAATGTCCCACATCAGAACAAGAGTCGGTAAAACAATCACTTTAAAATAAAGGAGGATAAGTATAGAGGTCACCCGAGTTAACCCATATGTAGAAAAACATGGACATGGAAGAAAAAGAAAAGGGTCATGTTCTTTAGGGAGAGTGATAGTAAACATGTCTAGGAGAAAGTTAACCATAAGAAAATCACAAACTTGTGATGGGTTAAACGGTATTCGGTTCCCCAGTAGGAAAGTTAATAGACAAAATTTTTGTTTTAAGTTACTTTTTATTGAGGAATTTATTCATAAGGAAACATAATCACTTATCATGTTGACTTTCAACTTTTACTAGATTCCTTAATCAAACTCATATTTTTTTTCCAAAAGACGAGTATTTAGGGAGACTTGTTCGCATGAAGAGTACTATAATCAACTTTTAGAGAATCACCTAATCCACCAAAGAGAGCTATATAATTCCCATTTCTTTAAGCTTTAACCAAAACCAAAACCAAAAAGGTTAGTACAAGGTCAGATAATCCAGAAAAGGATAACCCTTTAAAATGAAAATCTATGCATAATCTCCAAAATTTGTCCAACAAAACCCAAAGTTCAATGAGGACCATCGGATAAAAAATTTGTCAATAAAATTCTTCAAAGTAAACCAATATAAGATTGAAACCCAAAATTTGAAGGATTTAGTCACATAGTCTTCCAAGTTAAATTGTAACATTTATCTCCAAACAACATCAGTTGCTCCTAAAGTCTTGTATTGAAAAGTAATTAACCTAATCACATATCATCCATGATAGGTTAATCATTTTCATAAATAACCCAAAATCAACTTACTCGTAATTCATAAAATCATATAACTAAAAAGAATCAGTCAAACTAACCAGGGACTTCACGTAGTCCAGTGGTAGGCGTTAAATACCAGTCGCACTTTGGTTGTGGGTTTGATTCCTGCATCTTTGTCCGACGCGAAGGGTTGTCACATGGTCTGTGTGTTGTCCTTTTTCCAAAACTATATAATTCTTAAATCATTCCCCAAAAAGAGATAAAATCATCAAAAATGAACATAACATAATTTAACCTCAATTTTATCTCATGCCTTTCACTTCCATCATAACATATAGTAACCCATAATTACCTCAAAAGTAAGGATCATATAAACTCTAATGGTTACCTTTATAATTATTCCTGAACTTCCACATCGATTGCTCATCTCGTACATGATGCATTAAAGATCATACCAAGGTTCAAGTGGTTGATCATGACTCCTTGATAGTTGGTTTAGAACAACCACAAGTTTCCTCATTGAATCCCCCATTTTATCTAGTATCTTAATCAGAGAACCACCACAGTTTCCTTCAAACCTGTTGTCTCTTTGGTGCCTGCTAGATCCATCCATTCACTAAAAACAGAAATGTCAATGTGAGTATATCAAAAAAACCATCATGTTCTAATGAGGAAGGTAAACACTAAGATATACTTACTCATTCACTTTATCTGAAACTAGGACTCTTTCTGAAATCCTAACCATTATGGTAATGTCACTTATGCTTAAAGAATACCCTAACCTCTAAAGTTATCTAAACCGACCTTTGATACCAACTATAAGTCCCCAGCCTTAAACCATACTTAATCTTGAGTTACTACAAGATTACACATTGAGGATCTTTTCAGGTACAGAGTTTTAGAGAATTAGATCGTAAAACCTGCATTACATTCCACATTTAAACAAAGTGGTTACATAAAAGATAGTATTCATTTTTCCCATAAATGGAAACATATTTAAAATAAAACATGCATTCTTTCTTGACACATCCTTGACACTATCATCACATCATGTACCTTTCCCTTGACCTGTGAAAAACATTTCAAAAACTTGGGATTTGCATAAAAAGCTCAGTAAGGGTTATAAAAATGTGGAAAGGAAACATGAGTTCATATATACATAAGAATGAAATCATACTTTACCCATAAAACATAGGCACTTTAACATACCTCATCAAACCATGAATAAATCATAGAAATCATATGACATAAAGGTAAATTGAGGCATTCATAACATTCTTACATAGGGAGTAACCCTCTTGGTTATGTTTGGAATTCCCATCACAGTATATTCCCTAAATCTCTTCGGAGAAACCTTAAAGTTTCACTCCTTCGCATTACCCAATGCATTGGAGAGCTATATCGGGCTCACCCGCCCTTAGTTTATCACGGAACCACCCGTCTTCATAATTTTTCTCAAGAACCATAACATAATATTATCACATAAAACATGCATAAAGGAAACATAACATTTCCTCCTTTCAATAACAAGATATCAATACAACACATTGATATAAATACATTATGAAAACCATTTTCAATGCCAAAATAAAAGAAAAGTAAAACATGGTATTTATTTTTCTTTTAAAAAGAAGGTATGGCTTGTAGAGGAAGCCGAAACTCAAATAATGGTCACGACAGCGGAGAAGTCGTTGTCGCAGCATACGTACGACAAAAACATTCCCTTTTGTCGTTTAGTAAAACGCTTTGTATAAAAATATTCCTTTTGGATAAATGTAAAAGCCAAAGGGGGTTTATACACCGTATAAAATAATGTTGTGTATAAAACAAAATATGCCTCAATGAAAGGAGATTGAGACGAAGTCCCATACAAAGACGATATCTTTGGATTAAGGATAAATCAGTTACATAACTATGTGTGAAAAATGAATACACGAAATATAAGTGGGTATTAAGTGTAAAACAATCAGAGTACATTCACACATAATCATAGAACGACATATTCAAGGTGTACAAGTTTATCCCAAAGAATCGAAATTGGGTTAAGATGTTCCCTTGCAATAATTAGATAGCCTAACGACGTCACTTCAAAATTTAGAAAAAGAGTTGATGAGAGATAAAAAGGGTATCTCATCACTTGGACATAAAATTTACATCAATAAGGATATAGAAAAATATATTCCAAAATAATATTATGTGAATTAAAAGACATAACAAAATAAGTCTTTTAAAAAGAGGAGGGTGAAAGGTTCCCTTACCGACAAGGGTATCTTTCGAAACACACGCCCCGTGAAATAAGGACAATAAAACATTGATGTAAATACTCATAAATGAAATAATACTAATCAATGAGTATAATAATGGTCAGTACATACACCACTCAAAGGAAATTGTGGCAAATGTAGCATAAATCTCACAGGAATAAAAGTGAGATGAAAAATCCCTTACGAAAACTCGGCAGCCTAACGACGCCACTTAAAACTTCCAAAAATGGATTGATGAGAGAGAATAGGGTATCTCATAATATGAACATAAAAATTACAGTAAGAGTAATATAAAATAACATCCCAATCACAATAATGATTATCGTAGAAGGAATGATATAAAAGAGTGTACTTAAAAAGAAAGAGAGGAGTAGGATCCCGTACCTCGGGTCCGACTTGACTCGATCGTTCTTTAACGTCCTGAATAATAAACATGAGTTAATTTCCACATTATTAAGAACCTTTTTATAGTTCATTATTCCTTTTAGATCACTTATTTCCATGTTATAAACATTATGTAATCATTTCAGTTAATAATGTTTGTTTTGTCGATATTTGGTTCTTTATGTCGAAAGTGGACTTCTTACAATTACATGTTGTTCGTGTGGTCAAATGTTCATTATATCCAGAATTATATTCATGATTTGGATATCATATATATAATATATATCCATAATATAAATGTATTTATAATATTACATAATCATTTAGAGGTAAGAAATGAAATGCACCATTCATGGAGACGGTAAGCCGTACGTACACATGAACGCTACTTTCATTTCTATGTCATATTAATGGAATTAAAACTAAATGAGAGGTATGTATATTTTAATTCCAGAATTATATTCATCGTTTAGATGTATCATTCATCATATATATCCATTATATACATGTACTTATAATAGTACATTACATTTGGGGATAAGAAATGAAATGCACCGTTCATGGAGACGGTAAGCCGTACGTACGCATGAAGGCTACTTTCATTTCTATTTCATCTTTTTATGGAATGGAATAATAATGATATAGAGGTATATTATAATTCCAGTATAAAATAATATATAATTACTTTAAATCCATCCTTTATACGTCCCACATATGGCATTAACGAATCACATCACTTTGAGGGGGCGGTAGTCCGCACTTCCTTAAATGAAGATATCGCGTTTACCCATAAGGGAAACCATAAAGGTATGCCCAAAATAAAAGATACAGAAGATTAAGGAAAACATAAACATATTATATATCATATATAAATATAGTTTCATATTAATGTCCACCTTTAAAGGTGTTAAAAGAATGTTGAACAATCATCATTTCGGGAGGCCGAAATTCGCCATCCACGGAAACAATATGTTCTTTAACCATTAGATGTAGGTGTGTGAATGTGTAGCTAGAATCCTTCTTATAACAAAATCATATTATATTGATGATACTGTATTTGTTACAAAATAAATGAATAAAAAGATTTTAGGGGGTTGGAGAAGCAAAATAAAACAAAAGGACTCAAGTGAACACATTACCTTAAAATTGGGTAACTCCCTTTGGTTTGAGTTCGAAGGCTTCCTTGGGAAGACTTATGCCCAACGTGAGGTTTCATGGAGTAAGAGAGGGAAGTGGAGAGACAAAATGGGCAGAGTTTTGCCGAGCCAAAGTCTTTGGGAGTGTCGGTAAGGAGGTAGAGGTTGGGGTCTTTTATAAGAGGAGAGGAGGGGCACCCTTGGAAGGTAAAGAAAAGTCACTTTATTTTAAAATGGTATTCGGATTTAAGAGGTCCCAAATTGATGTGTTTCGAGGATAAGGTGATAAGGGTTCAAAATACACTCATCCAATAGGTTTTGGACATGTGTAGGTCTTAGATATTACATTATCTTTCCATTTTATTTAAATCGTTAAATAATGAGGTCATAGTTGGATCATCATGATGTCATAAATTATTTAATTTATTTAATGTCTAAAAATTGTTTTAGTAAAACATTTCATGGTTGTCTCATTTTTACTTTAACTTTAAATAAAAAGATATCAATGTCATTTTCCAACCAAAGTGGCTTCATGGGGTCCCCAAGTTGACCCATGGGTTTTCTTGGTCGTCCATGACACATACAATGAGGTTAGGACATGTGTCAAGTTCATTTCATATTATTAAAACATTATTTTTACCTTAAACTATACTAATTACCTCTAATCGCGATTAAAAAACATAATAAGTTACTATTCACCAAAAAATTATTTTTATCCCATTGAACCAAATTTTACTTCATAATGAGAACCATTTATGTCAGATTTTTTATATTCAAAACGCAAAGATGGAAAAATTACATTTAAACAGAAAAATCAGTTTTTATAAGTACCACTTAGTGGTTTCAATATTCATAAAAAATTGAAGTTTTTCAGAAAAATCCCAAAAATTCACCCTAAGCTATATTTGATATTATGAATTCAAAAATGAAGTATATTTTACAAAATTAAAAACATATAAGTCACATTAATTAATTCAATAATTAATTCCCGCTGTTAGAGCAAATAGCGTGTTTTTATGAAACAATAAGTATCAAAAGATTGACACTAGTTTAAGTCTGATTTCAAAGTGAAATTAATTCCAACGACCACTATTGGATTTAATGGTAAAAATATATTCTAATTTCACTTTAAAACCAATTCAAAAGATAATCTAATCATATAAATAAATTAGATTAAAAAGAGGGTTGGAATTAAAATACAACATTTTACACTATTCATTAAAAAATGAACTTTATCAGAAAGATACCAAAAATTTACACAAAGTAAATTTTGATGTCCCAATTCTTAAGAAGAGTTTTATTTGGTCCAAATGGATGTATAAGAGTGAACAAAACTATATTTAATGACGGTTCTCCATCAAAAGGCGATAAGTGAACCTTTAGTGAAAACTAGGGCATGTACGCCTAAAATTGAATTCTTTCCGTATTTTATGCCTTTATATTTTATTGGATAAATGTAAAAACATTTAAAAACATATATAATCATATTTTAGTTATTACTATCCATTCCCGCCAATACAACGGCTACATGTTAACTACCATTTAAAATAATATTATTTTATTATTAGAGTGCAACGTAAGATTCCCAAGATACTCGTTGTTGCGTGTTGGGTACGCCATCGAGCATAGCGTCCCCTTTAAAGTCATATTAATATTTTATTAACAAATATGGATAAATATGAAAATTTCATATTCTTTATTTACCTGGGGTGTTACAAAAGTGATGATAATATAGAATTTTGAAATGAGAATTACCATAGGTATTAAATGTTTTAATATCAAAATTCTATAAGATTTGATTTAGATAAACAAAATTTAAATTATTATATTATTATTTAATAAATTTTTCTTCATAAATAACGTAAAATATAATTTTTCATTGTAAAAAAATTGTATGAAAATGATGTTTTCAATAAAAATGAGTATTTTTTACTATTCATCAAAAGTTGAAATATTTTATAAAAATCCAAAAAATTAACCAAAATATAAGTTTTATATAAAGAATACAAAAAATTAATTTCTTTTTATTATATAAATTTTACATAATTTGAAGAATTATTTTTTCAAAATATCATCAAAAGTGAAGAAATCATTTTCTTAAAAAAATATATAATTTTAATAAAAAAATTTATTTTGACGTTTAAATTAGACTTATATTATTTAAAATCTATAGATAACAATAATTTTAATACTTTATATAATAATATTCATACAGAATTAATTAGTGTCAATATTAAAATATTAATTTTAAAATAATATTTTAATAGAGTATCCGGTTTTTATACCTGGTGTTGCATATATCAAAATCTATTGAAAAGATTTAATTCATTTAAAAGGTAATAAATCATAGAGTCTTAGGGTGTTACATTATTCCCACCTAAAAATATGTATTCCATGTAATTTCATTCATATGAAATTCTAAAAATATTATGTTATATCTTTTTTATAACTTCCTCTAGATCCAACTTTCTTTATCTATTTTTTGATTTCAAATAAGTAAAATTACTCATTGATTTATCTAGTTTCTAAATTCACGATCTGAGGTTACATTAATTGTGATGATTTATAAATAGTATGATAGATTACATTGCAATTATATATATTTATATATGAACAAAATTGTTGGATCAATAATGTAATTCCCTAACAAATATATATTAAACAAATCATTTATTTTTTAGAGAATTTGTTCTATTTTCCAATGATATGATCAAACTCCAATTCATTGTAGGATTTCCAAGTGGATGATGTGCATGTGGAATATTTTAAACATCTTTCCAAAACCTATAACACCCATCTTCAGTGTTACCCCCAAAAAAACCTGATCTCCCACATGTAATTCGAAATCATTCCTCTAATTTTTGACATAACTCTTTTACCTACATTTAGATTCATTAATATAAGCCTGAATAAACTTTACATATTTTTATATCTCTTGAAATAGTTTTTTCACTATAAGTTACCCTTCACCAATATTATCCTAATAAGTATGACTCTAGTATTAATTTCTATTTAATTAATCATATAGTTACATTGAAATAGATGAATGTAAATTACATCCAAATAACACTTAGGTATCAGGTTTTCCATTCCCCTAATATCACATATGCAAGGGAATGGATATTTCATTCATTCATCATGGTGGTCTGGAAGCATGATCAACATTTGGTTTTTAATTATATTTAAATTTCATTTGTCCCAAACTGTCCCTTTTTTATAGGGGCAGGATTGATATGTTTTTAGGACAATGTGTTTCATCATTTTTTTCATTCCATATTGGATATGTCATATTTGGTGTAATGAGAATCTTTGTAATTTTAATTTTCTTACATGTAATGTGTGTGACAATGTAATCCTTAATAATATTGATATCAAATTTAATGTGGTTAATATGTCCTCTAAATGATGGTTTTGTCGGATCTCAAAGGAGGAGATGCATGAACATACCCTAATTGACCTGAATTGGGAAAACACTATTTAACGGTGGCCAATGTAATCTCACAAATTTGAGGGTTCAAAGAAACTCTAGTGTTTATTTTTTCAAGGTTGGTTCTGGGGTGTGGGGTGTAGCTTGGTTGAGAAAAATCACGAATGCTTATTCATTCTGTGGCATGTTGGTTCATTTATAGTGTTGTGGATATTGGTTGGATTGATGGTTCATTCAACTCATGTCTATCCATGTATGTCTATTCCAAGTTCCTTTCAAGGGATCATGGAAATATTCTTATGAATTCAAATAGTTCCTCCTCTATGAGGATATTTGTGACCAGAGGATCTCGCCAACCCTCAGTTAATATGAATCCTTCACTATGGTAGCATATTCAATGGGTTACACCAGGATATGGATTTAAAATCAATATTTATGGATCCCAAAACCTAAGAATCATGTTGGCGAAGGAGTGGTTCAAATTACAGAAGGATTTTCTTTTTCACATTCACCTTCTTTGATGGACAATGGATCATTCTTATGAGAGAGTCAATATCTTTTCTTAGTGGGCATGAGGGTTTCATTTCCCACAATATCACCGATAAAAAATTCTTTTCAGACTCTTTGGTTATCCTTAACACTCTCTAAAATAAAATTAACATAGAATGGTATATCATATATGAAATTTATTGCTAATTATTTTTATTTATTTCTATTTATAATTTTTTTACTAGTTTTTACTATTTATTACTAATTATTACTAATTATTCCTATTTATTAGTAATTATTCCTATTTATTACTAATTATAAAAAATTAGTACTATTAATTTCAATTTATTATTACAAATAAATACTGATAAAAAACAATTTAAATATAATTTAATTACAACGGATAAAAAATAATTAGAATTAACCTTAAAAAATGAAATAAATATTAAATTAAATAAAATATAAATACCTTTTAACTTGATCTCTTATTGATGTAGATGACTTCAGTAATTATTTGTGAAAAGAAAACTAACTCACATAAAATTTCACTCTGAAAATAGAGTTCAGATATAGAGAGAGAGTGAATAAGAATTGAGAGGAGGATTTGAAAAAATGGATGGGGATATTTATATGTTAGATTTGTTGCGATAGGGATATTTGAAAATGGTAACCCGTCACAAATAGTATTTTTTGTGATGAGACCTATTGCAAAAACATTCACATGCATTAATTACAGTCGGCATCTAAACAAGTATTTGCGACGGGAACCGTCACAAAATGTACTTACCGACACACTTTTTGTTTCGGTACAATGTCCCATTATAAAAAACTATTTACTGTCGTCGGGTATTTGTGATGGGTCCCATATCAAATACCCTCTGACCGACACACTATTTGAGATGTGGTATCTCCCCATCACAAATAACCTTCATGTGGTTTGACACGAAAACCACACCAATATTTTTGTAATGAGACCCCAAATCCAATCGCAAATAACCAATTATTTATGACGACCAGAATCCCCCGTAGAAAATAATCTCTAGGATGGGCTATTGGTGACAAGATTAATTCCCGTCACAAATAGCCCATTGCAAAAATCTATTTTTCCCATAGTGCCTATATATACAAAAAACATCTTTTCAAGATGGTATAGTCAAAATATGATCATTTAACAATCTAATATTTATTTCATCAAAAAAATATTGGCATTATTATTCCCAAACAAAAAAAAAACCCTATTAGGTGTAATATTGGTTAATAAGTTATTCAATCAGGATAAATTTCATTTGAATCCTGGATAGTAACATCCCAAATTAATGAAAATAATTACCTTAGTTATGTGTTTTGGTATATACTATTCATTAAATGCCATTATCATAATAGTATCAGCTGATTTTACATCCTTGGAGAAAATATTTCCTAAACATCATGAAGAGAATAATCACATGTACCTAATTCCCAAATAACTCTTTCTACCCAAGAGTCTCCAGAAAAATCTGACTATAATTCTAATGAACCTTATATAATTTTTAATACACAAATATATCATCAATAAATTAAAAATAAATCATTTGGATATTTTTCAAATAAAATATTAATTTGATACATAAAAAATAGATAATGCATTATCCAATCAAAATAGAATTACTGTAAACTCATAATTCCAATAATTCTTCTGGAAATCGATCATTGAAATGAAATAAACCATTAAATTTTATTTAATGATAACCAGAAAAAGGTATATCTTCAAAAAATATTTTGATCCATAATTTGGACTGTATAAGTCATCAATACATTGATGTTGATACATATTATTTATCATAATATAATTTATTTCTCTATAATATATGCACAGTATCTTGGATCCATCATTCATCTATAATAAGAGAATACGGGATCACTATAATTGAATTCTACAGTGAAAAAATCCTTTATCACACAAATCCTCAAGATATTTCATCAACATTACTAATTCCACAATATCCATTCTATGAGTAAACTTTTATGTTATTCTTGAATCAAGGATTAAATCAATGGAATACAAAACTTAACGCTCTGGTGGATATATAGTTAATTCATTAGTAACCAATTTCATTTATTCATGTGTTATAGTTAAATCCAAAATTAAAATATGAATTTATCCATCCCAAGATTTAGTTTTCTCATATTCCCAAAGATTCAATTTATTATATTCATTGGGGTTGGATCTAAACAATTCTCAGCTGATGATGTGTCTTTTTTATAGTTATGTAATTCTATATCTTCATAAGTAATTGTAATTTACCTATTTTGGGTATAAATTTTTTCCTCATAATTAAAATTAAATTTCATAAAATTGAATTTATCAGTGGTAAGAATATGTAAGTTAATACAATCATAAAATAAATATAGTTTATTTGTCATAATGGGCGGAGCATAACACATCCTTTTTGTAATTCAACTTCTACGAATATTTTTTAAAGGCAACCCACTTATTAATCATCTAGAGTAATGTCAAATTTTAACAAAAAAACATTTATCATATAAAAGAGTGTTCTGATTTGAATCAAATAAAAAATTAACAAATCTTGATGTAATAATTAATGTATCTACCCCCACATCATTAGGTATGTCACCTCTAGAGTATTGATTTTATAATCTTGATCTACATTCCATGCCCTCTTTTCTATTTCATTCCCATAACCAATGGGGTATTCTTTTCCATAGTTACCCAACTCTATATAGTTGAACCACTAACTAACATTTTTCCCTTATAACCATTTTATACGTTAGCATTACAACCATTCTCTATTCACATAAAACAATCTCTTGTACCCATCAATAATTATCTAAGATTATTTTTTCACTGCTCCCAAAAGATGGAAATTGCTTAATTATACACATATTCCTTGATACATTACCTTCTTATTAATTCTCATTCGATTATTAATTTTATTTATTCCATTGAACATATTGGATCATGAGTATTATTTATATAGTGTTATGGTGTATAAAAATACTCCATTATATAATTAATTTTTTTGAGAGACCATTGTCATTCAGAGATTTGTAATAAGGTTTTATGTGAAATGGTCAATCATTCACTCCTTTTATTCATATTTAATCTTTAAGATACCATCCTAACCTATTAATGGTTGCCTCATACTTAGAGTCAATTTCTTATTCTATTTTAATTAATATAAGGATCAATCTCTATTTATTTCATCACGAGATGTAAATAAATATTTAATAATGTCCCAATAAAATCATTTCATTCCATGGGTTTTATTTTTAAATTCATTCATAGTAATGTTAATTAATGACCGACATTTATCAGCATCTCATTTTAGACAATACACATCATGCGTAACCTTTTCCTTTTAATTTTATACAAGGGTGATAAATTTATACTCATGAGACTTAATATATTATTCAGCATCTATAGGATTGTTATTCCAACTAAATTATGGAAGCATCTATCACATCAAGTGATCCAATATAGAAGAATCAGGTAATGTACCTGATTTCTCCATCAAGGCATGATTATTTATTATGTCCTAACTAATCTGAACTAATATATCTATTATTTTCTCAATTCTAATACCAACTATTATGGATTTCATAAAAGTAAAATATATACATTGTCCATGAGTAATGATACACTTCTTCCTTCCATGTGCTGTTTTTGATCAATGAAATATAGTGAATTAGCACATTAAATCATTAATTTTATATCAAAATTTAATATTATAAAAAAATTATTACCCTTAAGAATAATTAAAATAATTTTTTAATTATCAATAATAGAATCATAATATTTTATTCTTAAGGGATATAATAATTTTCAAATTAGTTAAAATGGTTTGTAAATAAAATATGATTTATACTAAGCATATCCTCTATGAGTGTCAAACAAAGTTGTTCAATAAGTGATGTTTTCTTTCCCTTGGTGATTATCAGTTATATCTCAATGCACCATTTTCTGATTTATTTCCCCTAGGTATATTTTTCCTAGAACCATATCCACTTTTACTATACATACAAGCATATATTTCTATGAATAACATATAACATCTTCTATGAAAACATTATGATTCTTATATAAATGTATCCTGAAATTATATAAAGGGTTATATTAACAAGTCAATATAATACATATTCTTGTTTGCAAGGATTATATTAATCTTTCATTGACATAAACAATTACAACCACAATATATGATACCTAGAATCAGTGAATACATTACTATATTATCATTAATACAAGTGGTTAACTCCCAAAAGACCTATATTTTTAGAAGTATTGTATAGAAAAATACATACATAACAACTATTTTATTCAGGGAAATGAAATAAAAAACATAGTAATGATAAACATTTTGCATCTTTTAAATCATTCAAATAATTATAATTTATATTAAAAATAAATTAAACTAAATTAGGGTGATCATAAATACTCAGTAAGGGTCACATAATGTGGAATATATCATGAATAAATAAAGAATAATCAAGGGAAAAGGGTAAATAACTAAAATCCAGAACCATTTAATCCCTAACATTACAATAATATTCAGATAATTAATAATAAATATATAAAGTAATTTAAATGAAAAAAAATCCATTTAATTAATAAAATGAGAAAGACATTCATCCAAATAAAATATCATTTAGAAAATCACATAGATTACTATATAAACTTATTTATAAACTAATTAAATTCTAAATTGTATTAAATTATGATCTCAAGCATAATGATACATATACTATCAATAATTTTCAAAATAATGTTTAAAACATCAAGTAATCCCCTATATAATTTGGCAAAAAAATATTTTTCATGAAACTTTTAGATGCATCAATGGTTTATCTATATTCTTTACCCACCTATAATATTATAAAAATTTACTTCATCATATGTCAAATAATTAATTTATTTGACGAATCAATAATCCTTATCATTAAAAATCCATATTGAATAATGAATATATGCATACCAATATTTAACTAGTTAATAAAATATTGTACAAAGTAAAAACCCTATGAAAATATTTTATATGGTTTAGGAAATAATAATATCCATCATAAAATAAGATGGATATTTATGTGAAAATAATTTTAAATTAAAAAATGATCTAATGAATGTTATTCTTTCAACAAAATGTAAACAATCAGAAAATAATATGAGATTATACGCAATTCGTTAATATTTTCTAAATTTTAAATGATAACCCCTTGAAGAATAAAAAAAATTATAATTAATAAATACCTATTTATGTTAAATATATCAATTTATATGCATCTTCACTCTTGAAAAGTGAATATGTTCATATTAGAAAAGATGTCTCAAGGAAATGGAAATTGAGATGGCATCTATTACCACATAGTAATGTTCATCAAAAAGAGGCTTGGAATAAATCATTAAAAATGAATCATTAAATAAAATGAATTATGAAGGATTAATTATATAAAAAGTGAATGGTTCAATATTTAATCCATGAAAAAAAAATATCTAAAAAATAAAAAAACATTAATTAATGAAGGGAAATTGAGAAGAATTCCATTTACTAACATTGTACATTAGTCGAAAATTATTTAACCTCATTTATATTCATTTTATGATTATTATAAATTTATACAAAAAAATTATACTACTTATCGTATACTATATTATTCTATTACAACATTTCACCACATTTTTGTTAATAATATTTCTATATTTTCATTTTGTTGTGTTAATTACCTTGTTTTCTTAAGTGTTTTTTTCATGAAGGTTCCATTAATGTTAAATAAGATATAAATTCATCACCTATATAATTATAATAATGATAAAAATTTATACTTACATATAATATACATTTTTATTAACATTTTTAAAATTAGGATATGAAAAAATAATCACATTGCTTCATCTAGATAGTAGGTCATATGTAAGAATGAGAAATGATATCATTCAACTAACAGGTGAAAGGGTAACAAAATTTATAAAACATGACATCCAAAAACTAGTTTCATGTTATATATATCACATGCATTTATTACATTTATTTTTATTACCTTCCATGTGTAGCATAATTTAAAAACAAATCACTTATCTTCATGATACTGTAGTCCACCATACACACAAGTGATTGTATAATATTTTAAATACAATGGTATCTATGAAAATATACATGATATTAATATTATTTATTATAAATATTAAATATATACCTTATACATGTGAAAAATACATCATTATAACCATCCTTGAAAATTGGTTATGGAAAATTAATTACATCCATTCATGAGGTGGTAGTTTCCCATACACACAATCGATGATTTTGATTCCCGTTTGATGGAATATGAGATGGATAAATGTAATACCATTAACATAATAACATATTAGTAAAATGAATATAGTTAATTATTATATAATCATTTTTTAACAATATTTAATGATGTTTGAAAAAAAATAAAACCACACATTGGTAATGTTACCTCTTCATTAAAAAACTTTTTTAGGATTTCCCCAAATATATTCCTAGAATAAATTTATGATAAAAATGAAACTAGTGTGTTTTTATGGTTATATGTAAGTTAATTTATACGAAATTTTATGGACCAATTTTTTTTGGATTTTTTAAGTGGGTTGTGATGTGGTGTCCTTTTATATGTATAGGATAGGGAACACATTGAATTTTTTAAAAACAATCAATTATAACAACGTTTTTATCATCAAAATTTCGTAAAATGGGTTATTATAGACCATTGGAATTTTTAAGGTTAAATTATAGTCCTATAATTTTTTTTGGAATATTTTTTGTTCATTTTGACCCATGTAGTTGTAGTTTAACCCACAAATAAATCTATTATTACCTTAATTTCAGTAATTAATTTTTATTCATTTTAAGAATAATAATGTTAAAAAAATAGTTTCATAATATTCATTAATATAAAATTGTCTAAATAAAAAATGTTAATCCATTATTAAATATTTAATTCATAGAATTGTCATAATACAATTTAAAATTATTCCCACATACAAGATGAAAAAGTAGGTATCCTAAGAGAAAATTTGCACAAGTATAAAAGGTTTTAACATAAAAATATAACATGAAATTGCATACACATAACTGAATTTATTTTATTATAATACATGATAAAAAAAATTAAATTAGATAAACAATAAATTTAATTTATCTTTTTAAATAATTTAAATTCAAAGGTTGTTTTCATCTAAAATCAGTTTTTTCACAATTCATTAAAAATGATGATTTTTAAAAAATCCCCAAAATTCAACCAATGATAATTTTGATATTATAATATTAAAAAATAATATCATTTTATCATAAAAAAGAAATTACTATTATATTAAGTTCAAAATATGTGATGAAATTTGAAAAATATAGATTGTTTTTTGGGAAAACAAATATTTTACATTAAAATGATTATTATATAAATTTTCATGAATAAAAAACCCAAATTATCCTAATATAGATATTAATAATCATATCCAAAAACATAATTTCAATGTTTTAACGGTTATTATTAAATAATTTTTTAATAGAGTATCATATTCCCTTTACACCGGTTTTTGTGTACCATGAAAGCTATCAAAGGGATTGAATTTATATAAAAGGAAATAAATAATAATGTGCTAAGGTGTTATATATCATATTATAGTGATGTCATAAAAATTAAAAATATCATTAAATGTATTTTTTTCAATAATAACATTAAAATAAATCATTTCATAAAAATTCCACAAAAATTTTCTCAAGATAATATTGTTGCTAAAAATCATAAAATTAAGTAAACACTTTCAAAATAATTTATAATATTTAAGAATTTAAAATTTTAAAATATAAATATATAACAAAATAATTATATATGTAGGAATAAAATTTAAAATTAGTGGTTTTTTATAAACTAATTTTTTTATCAGTTACTATTCAAACAATCATAAATATGTTATTATTATCAATAATATATTTTCCCATAAATTTTTTATTTCCTTAAATGAAAGCACGCGGAAATATAATTTTTAGAAAAAATACATTATAAATTATAAATCAATATTTTTAGTTATATATCTAAACCAAATTTTATTTGATTAATGCATTAGTATTAATAATGACCTATTTTTATTATTTATACATATATTTAATAATTTAGTTATCTCTATTTTTACCAGTCAAATGTATGTGTACATTTTAATGTATATGTAATGTTCTACAACTTATTTTAGGGTTGGTGTTTCATTCATCGCAATATCTCTAACACATTTTGTTTTAAATAAACCAATATATATATAATAATTTGTCTATGAGTGTTAAAATTTTAATTTTATATTAAGGATGACTTATAAAGGACAAAAAATTCAATCTAATAACATTATCCAATTTGATCTTAGTGAATGATATTTGAAAGATAGATTGTTTTTTAAGTAATATCAGTGGGGTAAAAGTTTTATTTTTATATTTATAGAAATACATATATTCACTTATTTACTATAATATCACTAAAAATGAATTTTAATATATATATATATAGAATTTAATACAAATGTATTCAGTTTATTAATTGAATATATTAATGTTACATAAGTTATATGTTGTCATGTTGTTTTTTATCATTGAGAGAATGTTTTTTGAATTTCCTCATCCATTATGGGTGATATTAATTTTGTAAATATAAAAATGTTTTCCATATTTTTTAAGAAAACATAAAATTTCTAAAAGGATTGAATGTTTCCATTTTTCTTATCATTATGTATACAACTTATAGAAATTCAAATAGATGTTTTTCCCTTGTTTTGGTTGGTGATATGATAACTCAAGTAAAAAAATGTAATTATTAAAGAAAAAATTAGTATAACATATAGAAAAATTATTCTTAATTTTTTGGTGAATCAATATAATGAAAGGTATTGTCGATGATTTATATGATAATTATGAATTTTATGTAAGATTAAAGTAAGATAACTATATATCATTGCATGAAAAAGAAATACATTAATATTTTTGAAAGGTAAAAATTTTATGATTTAATTACTAAGGTTAATGAAATTATATTCTTTTTAAAAGTTATTTAGAAAATATATGTGATGCGTTGATTTTCAAGATGTTACATAATATTTTATAAAACAAGGGTTAAAAAAATTTTTGTTCCCATAATGAGGTCAAATTAAATACATTCCCATGGGAAGACATGCACTATTTTTTGGCCATATATGAAATATAAAACACTATTTATTTTAACAAAACATTTATTGGATATAATGAAATTTCATTCAAATCATTGGAGAATGAGATTATTCCAATTGAGGTGGTGAATGAAAAATAAAATGAAAATTCATTAATAAAGTTTGACATGATCACATAACGTATCTCAAGAATATTTTAAAAGAGAAAATGTTAAATTAATAGAAAATTTCCTTTGAAGTGTTATTTAATGTAAATTTTACATCATGTATACCAAAAATAAAGGAAGTGGAAAGTGAAAAAAGGATCATTCATGAAGAAATATATCTTGAAAAAGGACTCCAAATTTACTAAGGAGAAAAATACATCCTAGATAATAGAAAAATATTAATAAAATTGAAAAAGTGAACATATTTTTCAATTTATTAGGAATAATTCTTTGATTATAGTGAGAATTATTTTCATACTTCGAGGTAAACCAAATAAATATTAGTAATTGAAATACTGATTGATAAAGTGTTGTCATGTGATGAAAGATACTTTTAATAATATTAAAAAAAATTTATTATAGATTATTCCTAGATAGGAATTACTAAAATCTATAGTAAAGAATTCAAAACCAGATAATGATAATAAAAAGTTGTGAAAGATACTTCAAAAGTCAATTGAGGATAAGAACAAGCATTAGATAAAGTCATTTGTAGTTTTTAAATTAAGTTTAGAAATCATAATAAAAAAATTTCAAAAGAGAAGATGATAAAAGGATAACTCAAAATAAAAAAGAATTAAAAAATTGGAATGGATGTTTATCATAAAAAATTAGTTGAAAGAGATGTAAAACCATTTAAAATATTAATTTCGAAAATCTATTTGAGATGTTTGTCAATGTTCAAAGGGGTATGTGAAATCTTCTCACACGTAATATAATTTTATTAGTCATTTCATTCATTAATATCATAACTATATATATTCACAATAACTTTTAGTTATATATGTGAATAATTAAAAAAAAGAAAATAATTTTTTTAAAACTTTATTAAGATTTTAAATAAAAAATATATTGGATATCATTAATCATAATTTTAAAAACATGAAATTTTTTATAGTATATATTCATTTTTAAAATATTTCTAGTGTTTTGGTGGTCAGTATCATATTTAATGGTTTTTTTGTTAAATATTTGATATTTACGAAATTCTATAACAGTTTTAATTAACATTTTTATGGGGAAGTCAACCTAGTGAATAAAGAAAAGTTCGAATAGAAACAAATAAATCAATTGTTCAAATGGAGAATCTGTTTAAATTTTTGAATGAATCTTATGTAAGATTTAATTGACTGATCACATTTTTTAGAATTTACATATCATTATTATATAATTTTTTAGTAATATTATTTTTATCCAATGGTTTAGAAATAATAAAATTAACAAAATAAAAAAATTATTTTTTTGTAGAATTTTATTTGAAGGAATATCAGATGAATTTTTTTAGGTAAAATATATTTTATTTCCAAAACACATCAACTATAAAAATTGGAATTAAATTTTATTAAAAAGGGAAATTGAGGATCTCAAATACATTCTAATTACTGATCAATCAATATGAAATCTATTGGATCAATGGAGATTGTAAAAAATAAGTTATGATCATAGATAACTAACTTTATAAATTATTTCAAATATATATAGAATATAGTATAAAAACAATGTAATGAATGGAAAAAATAAAAAAAATAAACATATGAGTTTCTTATTATAATATTTTATATTTTTATGTTTTCTGGTAAGGGTATTTTGAAAAAGTGGAAATATAGTTCAACTGGGTGAATCTAATAATTCTTATAACCTTATAAGGAAGTAGTAAAATATGTTTTAACATAAGATATTGGGCCACATTTTTCAAATTATCATGAATATGTTGAATTTAGAAGAAAATATTCATAATATCAAATTATTTAATGGAAATTTCAATTAGAAATTTTCTACATTATAAAATAGTTAAATTGATTATTATATATATAAATGTTTAAAAAATAAAAACAATGCATCTTATTGAACAATGAAGTTAATTTTTTTGAGAAAGGTGAGTATGGAGTATCATTTTTGAAAAAAAAGAAAGCGTACAAGAGTCGGAAAGATGGAATTTTACATTTGTCCATAATAAGGGATGGAAAGAGATCAAATGGAAGGGTAGTATAGAAATTGTTTTCCACCTTATAGACACCTTTTTTTCCTGTTTAACATAGTAATTATATATATTTAAGGATTGATGATTAAATTCAATGAATGAAGATATGTAATTAATATCATTAATTGATAATTTTATATGGATCCCATGAATCATTTTCCTGGAAAATAAATATAAGAGGTTCATGATGTTAATTTTATTTGGGAAACACTAAAAAGGATGTGGTTATTCCATAAAATGATTATATTTGTATAATAGGATGAAATATATAAGATAATGTTTTAAAAATTACAAAGAAATGTATATCATTTGACCCGATTTTAGTAAAAACATACTACTAAACTATTTATCTAGGATATATAATTATCATTATATTGATAATTTTTGAACCATTTTGGTAGAACATGCTACAATTAGTTTACTTGATGGATATTTATTAATTTAATATCTTCCAAATATGAGGTGATATCATTGTTATGATAGTGATCTCTGAAGTTTAGTTAATTTTTATTGATTTAAATATGTTATAACAACAGTATTATTAATGTGATTAATGACATATAATTTTGATGTAAATTGATGATTAGATAATTCAGGTGAAAATATATAGTTATTTATAAAAATTCATATGATTCAGCCATTCTTAGTGATGTGAAATGATCAGATTTTGTTCAATCAAATTAAATTAATAATTTTAAAACATATAATATCATTAGTGGTCATTGAAAATTTGTTCAAAAAAGGAGGTTATTTTTTGTACAGTATCTAATATGTTATTGAATTCCCTTATTGAACCAAGTATATTGAATGATGAATCAAATAATCAATAGTGGATTCAGTCCACTGTGAATATTTACACATTGGATTTTGTTCCCATGAAAAAATAAACAATAAAATCTTAATAATGTTCCAATATAAAAAAAAGTACAATGGGAAGAGAGATGTGGGGAAATATTATTTAGGCCTTGTATGATATATATTTTCTTAGGATTGTTTAATTTTTTTATAGGAAGAATTTATCCTATCTTCTTTGATTGAATCTATAAGGAATCTTCTTTCAAATATTTATATAAAGTAATTAAAAATAATGAAAAGTGATAAAATGTATGACTTCATTAATTGTGAATTTGAAGAGGAAGTGTATATTGTATAAAATGATTTTCTTATAATTATATTAAACAAACCATGTCCTTGTACGAGGAATAAGTATTTATATAGCTTAAAAACTCATAGAGAGTATTGTCTTCAATGATTAAATCATTCTTTATGTTTGTATATTTTTTAAAATAAAGAGCCCACATAATCCTCTATATCGAAGAATGTTAGTAGAAACTAATCATTATTAATGTATGTTTTTATTATATTATTATGAATAGATATTAATATGATATTGTTCAAATATTTTTTACTCAAATAATAATGTTTTTTGAGATATTCATTCATGGTGAAATAAATTACTACTTGGGACCTCAAATTTCTAAATAGAAATACAACGTTAATCATTATCAATAGAAATTTTCCATATAAATATTTAATATGATTTTAATGGAAGATTTAATGCTAGTTTATATATCAATTTCTGTTTTAACATAATAATAAAATTATTAATATATAATGTTTTTTTATTTAGAGATAATTACAAAACTTTTTTTGGCATTTATCGACATGATTCCATCAAGTCAAAATGTCTTTAATTCATTTGTATTAAGTTTTACATATTTAATGTCACATAATGAGTATCATTTAATTAAATCAATGAGAATCCCAATGTACATTAATTACAATAAAAATTATATAGTGCTTTATAATAGAAAAAATATTTTTTAATATTTATGGATTTTATTATATAGATTAGGATAAAAGTGTTGATGATAAGAAATCAATATTTAGTGGACTTTTTCTCTAGGGATACAGGTGTGTAATTTAAAACATTAAATTTAAAAATTAAATTACATTAAGTAAAAAAATGAATATTTTTATACAAGACATGAGTTAACACATTTGATTTTGAATAAATAATAATTAGGTTATCCTAATGAAAAAATGAAGTTAACATTTTTTCTACTTTAATAAGTAATATTCCATAAATATTTAAAGAAATGTGGTTCAAAATTGATCGTATAAGAGCCTTTATAACAAGTACAATGTTATCATGTCACAATTAGAAAAATAGTGTTCATTATGATATATTCCATCCCTATAATGATTGATTTTGTTGACGTGTTTATAGAACCAATACATAATGATGTTGTACAATAAATAAAGATGATTATAAGTTATAGACATTAATATTTTCAATGATATGGTGTTCTCTTTCCATCACATTTATAACATAGTCATTTTATTTTGGAGTTTATTGAAAAAATAGAAACAAAAATACAAAGTTATATATTCTTTTTATGGAGATAATTTTTATAATGTGGAGTAAATATTTACACAATTTTTTTAAAATTTTAATTTTAGGAGTTTAGTGTAAAAATAAGTTTTTGTATGATTTTATTAGTTCATCTTATTTATGCTCATGTTTTCCAAACACTTTAGATGTGTTTTTCAGTGTATGTGTATGAAATGGGTTTGGAATATATAAACATAGATTATTTTAAATTATAAGTGAAGGTTGGAAGAATTTATGAATTTATAATGTATGGAATTTAGATTTTTAATTATTGTTCATATCTTATATGTCAATTGGAATCTTGTGTGATACTAATTTTTTAGTGGTGAGTAATTGAAAGGTTTTATATTTTTTTAATGAATTTGATTTATATTTTTTGATAAAAAAGTATCCATATAGGGACATTATTATAACAAAATATGTGTTTTATTTCTTTATATAAAATTTTATAATCTTGATAGTTCTTGGTATGATTGAGTTTGGAGGATGTGAAGTGGGTGTGTTTGGTAGCGTTACCTGACTTTTTATTATAAAATGTTGTATCCTTTATTATCAAATAGTAAATCACACTCAATATCTAGTGATTTATATAAGTTCAGATGTGTTTCAAATATAGTCATGTTATCTTTGAATAGATGGAATAACATCAAAGTGATGTTTGAAGTTAAAAGATTAATTTTTTAGAATTTTATATTCTGTTAAATAAATCAATCATCAATTATAACTTCCATGTTTTAATTTTTTCTTAGGTGGATAGAAAAATAATTTTGGAATGTATTAAAAAAATATAGTATTATGAAATGATATTTCGTATATTTTTTGAGATTTTGGATCCAGTCTTTTTAAAATACATATCTAAGAATAGTCAAGGAGTTTTAATTTTTCATGAGTTTCATCTAGTCTCTTGATTTAATTATTTATCCCATGAATGAAACTTTTTATTCAATAAAGGTAGATTATTTCTCAATTGTGTAATTACTTTATTTTATCAGGATAAACATTCTATTATTTTTGTGTTTGTTTTAAATTATTATCCAAGAAATTTGTTTTGTGAGTTTAATCCTTTTAGGCATTATGATATACAATTACGCTAAATCATAAGGGTGTAATAAAAGTGATAAAAGGTTAGAACATATTGGGATAGTTTTTTGACTATGTTATGTTATGGATAAAAGGAGTTTAAAGTTAAAATGACTTAATGAATTATGTAACATTGAAATTCATTTTTATAGATGTTTGTTACAAAGTCCATTGAACATAAATATTTGATGACAAGTTCATTACATTGTAACAACATACATTATACTATTTTTTTTAAATTACATTGAAAATTTCAAAATCAATTTGGATAAAGAATGATATATGATGATTGAAAAGATAGAATATAGTGATTGAGGTTATTCGAATAAAAAAATATATGAAAATAACAGAAAAAACATGAAGATACAATAGTGAATAAAAAAGTCAGCTTGTTGAGTGATATCTCATGAATTTATAAGATTCACTTATTTATTAGAGAAACAATGGATAATAAGAAAAGACCCCAATAGAAGAGTATATTTTGGATTTTCCATTTCCAACACATTTCATAATGTAGGAATACTTTGAATATGGTGATTGTATACCTAGTTAGACATGTATAATGGCTTCCTTTGGTAACGTGGTGTTCTATTGAGTTTTTTATTATTGGACGATGATTATTTAATCATCAATATATTGATAGATATTAGTGGAAGTGGTAAAAATATTTTGGGTGATCTATGAGAGGTGTCAATTTAGTGAATTTTATATGTTGAAACATTGAAGAATAATATATTAATTATTTCCTTTTTATTGAAAGTAAGATATTCTTCCTAGTGGGGAATATAAATCTTATTGTATTATTGAATAGACATATTTTACTTCAATTGAAGAACCTTATTATATTTTATAGTATTTTTATGTATAAAATTTTGATGAAAAACAATACTTCTTGAAATATACATATGAATCAAGTGTGCTGTATAGAAATGTATAATACGGTGTCATGCTAATGATATATCCATTTATTTTAAATTATGATCCTTTAAATATTTTGTGTTCACTATGGTTATGTGGATGATAAAATGTGGTTGTTTAATTTAATTAAATAAGATCAAGATATTCAGTGTATATTAGGAATGGTGAGAAATTTTTTTTATTCATCGAAATATATTATAAAAAATTATTTAGGTAAATTGAAATGATATATATTAACTAATTTAAACCCTTTACTGTGAAATTTTGTTTATTTACATCTTTGCAATTTCATGACGCAAACTCTCTAACAATCCACTTGATCGTATAATGTTATTGAATTTAACCCCCATCACCCACCTTTTATAGGAAAATAGTTGATGTCTTGATTCAACTGTAAAATATTACATAGATATAGAAGACACTTATATTTTAAGGAAAATGGCCAATATCATTAAATATTACCAATTCAAATTTTTTTATAAAAATACATGAATAATTTATAAGGAAATGAATAACTTGATATAAAAAATAGAATCACCAAGTAAAAATGATTGTAAAATTGTAGGACCATAAAAGTATTCTATACCTCTACATATATTAATGAAAAAATTGGTCATTAACAAGTATCCCATGTACAATATAAAGGTTACATGACACCTTCACCAAAACTATCTATAATATATATATAATATTTAATATATATCAAAATTATGGTCATATAAATGTAGTAAGTTTTCTCCTCCCAATAAACCTCATGTGTACTTATTAATGAAGTATGAAAATTAAAATATGAATGAAGATAATAAGGAATGATAATCCAATAATAACAACTATGGGTGAACAAAACATACACATTCATCTCATGCGTTTTTTAAACATACTTTCCATATCACAACACTACACATAACTCATAAGAGTAACCCCACGAACCCATAAAATAAACCAATATGTTTAAATTATCCCCTTATAGTGACTTTATTGTAATGTTTCTTGGCTGGCCAACTATTGGCCAATAGGGACTCTCACTTTTAGTAAGTATCCACCATCAATAAATATTCCAACATGAATACACCACCTCTATTATATAATGGTTTCGATGGTGTATAATAAGAGAGTTTCCATTTATGTTAGGTTGTGATCCCATAGGGACTCTCTATTCCTCAACTAACCTCAAATTAAATATCACAATTGGGAAGAAATCCATATTCAAGATCTTTCATTGGTTGTGGATGTCTAAAAATTTAGGATATATCCACCTCAAATTTAATAGCAATCCCTAAGTCATTGAATAATTTCAAAAACCACCACATTATATTCCAATATACCACCTCATTATATTAAAATCAACCACTACATATAAAAAATATCTTTGTAAGATAGGTATATAATCAACATTATCATCAATAATAATAATCAATTGATTCAAAAATCACACCACCCATTATATCTCTAACCTAGTATGACACACAACATGCATAAAAATATATTATATCACATATTTGTATAATATATGCACCATGGTTTATCCTAATCTGGTTTCAAGATATTCAATCACAATACCTGTTATAATCATTATATATTGTTTCAAATCATGTTAATTATCCATATTGTACTGAAATAATCGTTTTATAAAATTCCTTCTTATTCCCAATCCCTTTTATAATCACAACACCTTTTAATCACATGGGTAGTTTATTTAAGAGTTTATAATTGGATAAAAGACATCATTCCATTATACAACATTAAACATCATAAGAATTGTGGAAGGATATAATTCTATGACATGAACTCATGATAGATATGGATCGACCCTCATGGAAAAGTGGGTTGTTCTATCATAGAAATAGAACAGTAACATGTTACTCATTGAGTGAAATTTTTTCTCAACTAGAATATTTAATAACACCTAACATGGAAACCATGTAAATTCCTTCTTAATTTTCTGTTGTGTTATAATATCATTGTATAATTATCTAAAAAGTGAAAAAACACATGTTATAAATTTCATGATCTATTCCAAAACAAAAAAAAGTATTATTTTTTCATATTAATATTATTTGAACATGTAAATTGTTTTATGAAAAAATTATATACTAAAATATATCAAGAAATTAATTTATCAATCATAAAAAAATAATACCAACAATAAAATATCATTAATATTCACACACTTTAGATATTTTCAAGGAGTGATATTATATTATTGAGTTCAAAATTAATCCACCATAATATGATAACGACATAAACTATATTGTTATATATAATATATTTCCTTTAACTATCATCATTACATTTTAACCATTTATTATCCCCTCCATTAATTAACCACATAACCAGGTGATAATCATATTTGTTAATCACATCCAATATATTTCATAAAAATTATTACTTTAAATATGTATTATGATACAACCTTGAATTATAAATAATCATAAAGTCATTATAGAATAAGAAAATACACATAAATTAACCTATAATAATAACATATGAGTATATTACATCAACTAACTTAATTTAATGTAATTTTTGATCCCCAAGAATCATTAATAATTAATTGATTTTGTGTCATTATCAACCACACATTGATACACCATGTTATACAAAATCAATTTTTTTTCTCTTTTTAAAAATGAGAAAGGTAGTCTAGAGGAATATATCTGGTATAAAATTAAACTTCATGATGTTTTCAAGGTACAATATCAACATTATTATAATCAAATAATCAATTAATTCCACATACACCCCTATAAATATTATCTATTAAATATTCATATATTAAATATTTTATAGGACAAAGTGTCATATAGTTGACTTTGTATATCTATCCACCTCATTCTTATAATTAATCCATGTAATTAACCCAACTTATTTTAAATATTCTAATTATAGAATTAATATACTAAAAGTGAATCACATATATAAAAAATAAATAATTTTATCAATTGCTCTAACTAATAGAAATAATTAATGTTCCCACATAAATAAAAAAATTCCAATATTTCACTCATAGGAAAACATCACATCCAAAATATAATGAAATTGTCATTATTTCATTATAATAACGAAAATATTACTAGTCCATGTTTTATAATAAAGATAAAATATAATTCCCAATCATTTATCACTATAAACAATTTTCATATCAGATATTCATGAGGATTCAAAAAAATTTAATGAATGAATGAGATTGTTGACTAGTATAATGGGTCTATGAAGGTACCATGGGGATCCAATACAACCAAAATAAATGAGAGGAACAATAAATAAATATAAAAATATAATCCAAAATAGTAAATAAATATAGGTTTTGAAAACCAGAATTTTAAGCATCAATAATAAAATGATACATATACATATATTCATATAAACACAATATACCATCACTAGATCTATCTTAGGTAAAATATAATGGACATTATAAATTATGTGAGGCTCAATTCCAACAGCATTTCATTCCTCATCCCAGCAAAAATATCTTTTCATGACATATTTATCAACCATAATACAACTAAAATATGGATTTATGTATAAAAACCTATGTACTAAAAGAATAATTTAATTTATTATTTATTTTTATTCTCGACCTAAGTAGTTAAATTCATTATGTTGAGTAATTTTTAAAAATAAATAATTTCATTAAACTAAATTATAATATTTTTATATTTAAATGGTTAATTTTAAATTATTGAATTTTTATTTTAGAAACCTATTATCATTTTGGAATCTAGAATGTCTAAATTACCTTATTTTTTATTTTTTATAATTTTTAGAAAAGGTTAATTTTTTATGAATAGTAAATAAAATATTTTTTTATACATTATTTTTTGTGACATCACCACGAAATAAATTAGGATAAATAATTTAATAAAATAATTTAATGAATAAATTTTAAATATAATATAAATAATGTATAAAAATTATTTTAGAAATGTAAATTATAAGTTATTTGATTATAAGTGTAAAATCACTATCAGTGTCGACGTAGTTTCTTCATAGTATTAGAAAAGTAAAATCTATTTTCTTATAGATAATAATTGGGTGGGAAAAAATTTATCATGTTTTAATAAATTAATATGTATAAAATAGATTTTTGGGTAATTTTTTTATTTGTAGAGTAACATAACAAAATTTTATCCAAATTCAAGTGAAATTCTAACATAGGGAAAGAAAATCCAAATTGACAAATTAGAGATGTTTTCCAAATATTGATATGAGTAAATATGCATAATAAATGAATATAAAATATCATCATGAACATAATTAAGTTATTTTTATGGTATTAACATATTTTTAAGTTTTATATATTAAATAATTTAAATTAATTCCCATTAAGCACTGACAAAGTTCATGTGAAAGTATATGAAAAACGAGGAAAATGATTTTAAATAAATTGAAAATAACCAATAAATGAAATAAAATGTTCAATATATCATTTTAAATAAGTAATTTTTTAACATAATATCATTTCAATTATAATTTAGGGAAATTTTTCATTCACATTAATCCCTATATAGTATTATATTTGTAATAGAATCCAGTTGTTCCGGGAATGGTTCTCAAATAGTGTAAATTTTTAATATAAGGACTTTTAAAAGAATTTTTCAACCATAAATAGTTTTTACAATGTTATAATATTTATATATGTCATGAAAGTTTAATGTTAATTTTAAAAAAACAATGTATATGTTAAATTCTTACAAAATAATGATGTATTATTAATTAATTTAGTAGAATCGTAATATAAATGATGTGAGAAATATTAAAATAAATATTATTTCTAAAAACTCTGTCGATCTATGAATTATATAGATTATGTTGACATTTATAATATATAATAAAATTATTTATTCAATTTCATATTTATAAAGTCATAGTTATGAATTCTTTTAAATTTGAAAAAAATAATATTTCATGAAAAATATATGTTATAAGATTATATAAAAATAAATAAATTCATGAGTAAAGATAAATGGGTTAATATTTTTTGACAATGCAATCCCTTAAACCTCTTAGGGAATTTTAAAATATTTATACCTATAATAACCATATCATAATTAATAATTTAATTAATTCCCAAATTCCCCCCACCACATTTATAAATTGGAAGTCAATCTGTTGCCTAATTTCATCACCCAAAAAATTATTTATTTAATATAATATACTATTTGAATTATACCATTATACGTTCCACTGTCTATTGTCTTAGAAAAATTTTACTTCCATGTTCATAAGGAGGTTCTCAAGGAGAAATATTCAAGATGAAAATTCATCATTTTTCTCTGTTAAATTATTTATCACTTATCCCTTATCCTCACCCCCTATCATTTTTTTGATAACTCTAGTATAAAAAATATAGTAAAAATGTTTTTTATATGCTATATCACTCATCAAATATCTCTTTTTTAAAAAAATTTATAAAAAACAAAATTATTGTCCATTGTGTATCAATTCACCACCTTCGTGAATAATGATTCTTCATTTCTCAATAAAAAATTCAAAGATTGTTTAATTTGATTTATAATTGTTTTAACTGAGCTATATATATATATATTCTTTCTTCTGGAGTATTATTTCAATTATACAAGAAAATATAAAATGAATCGTCCATCAAACTATGAAATGAACTCACACAAAACAATTAATATAAAAAATTTTATTAATAAGTGGTTGTAAATTTCTCATAATAATATCATAATGGTATTATAATTATGAATTTAATACATTAATAAATTAATAACACTCATTAAACCTATACATAGGAGGATGGAACACATTTTATTGATGCAGAACCCGAGCTAAGAGACTATTAAACTAAAACATTGTTTTAAATGATTTAATTATTTATTGTTATAATTTTTTAAATTTTATTTCCATGTTTTCAAAATGGGTTTTACAAATGTATTTATAAATAAATAAATTTCCTAAAATTTTAATTTTAAAATTTACCTCAAATTTTTCCAAAAACATATCTTTTTCTAGGATATATGTAACAGAATTTCCTTTTAGAACCATCATTAATTACTCTATTTACAAAATTTAAGAACCATGTTTCTTCTTAACATATAAAAAATGATGAGAATTAACCATATTCATGATTCCTTATTTTTTTGACGATTATTTTACAACACTTAATGTATATTTTTAATGAAATTGTATTCCTTTGTATGTGTGTGATTTCTCAACTAAATAAGTGATTTTACTCATGGAATGTTTTTATGATGAATAATTTCATGTTTTATTACTATGTTATGTTTTTTGAATTTTTTAAATGATGATGACTGTTTATATTATAACCAAATATGGTTGTGTCTGTGATATCCATCCAACACATTGGGTTTGTGGGAAGTTGACTGTAATGTTTATTCTAAGTGTAATTGTGATACTTACATCAAAAGGAAGTCATGAGGGTTATATTATAAGGTCATAATTAGGGTCAAAAATCTTTTGGTATCCTTAAGGGTTACAATATTAAGTATTTATTGAAAGAAAATTATTAAAAAGTTACCTAAATATTTCGTTATGCTTTCTATGATTTATGTAATCCTCATGATTTTAAAAATTATGTATATGTTAGTTTTGAATGTAATAATTAAATCATTTATCTATTTATAAGTATTCATGGACTAATGTTTTATTTCATTAATTTTTTGTCCAATACATAGGTTTTTATGCTCATTATATTATTTTAAACTCATTGGTTTTAAAGCTATGTATGAGAATAATAGATGCTAAGATGAAAGTGGTAAAGAGATTTCATGAAATGAAATCATGTTTTATTTTTTAAAGACTTTTTCATATTGGATACTATTTTCATAGTAACAAATTTTTATTCTTGAGGGTTGTTAGGTATTAATAATTAACTAATTCTCCAAAAATATAAACCAACAATATTTTTGGGAATGTATGAAGATGAATTCTAGTTCAATTAACAAGATTGTGTAATTTTTAAGGTCAGGTCCTTGTAGTTGGTATCAGAGAACATTTTATATAACGTTATGGGTTGGGATAATGTTTATAGATTACTATAAATGTTATTTTGCATTATTGTTAATATTAAATGATATATAATTTTAATATTAAAATGTTTCATCATCTAAATTAGTTTTTTTTTCAGACTGGTTTTGTGTCGAAGAAACATTGAACGTGATGTAGGGATGCACAGAGTGGATGATATATTTCTAAATCTTCAACCTAAAATGGCGGGAATTATAATTAATTGGTTTGTGATAGTAATGGATTTATTTAAATGAGCTATTAATTGTGACATAATCAATAAAAAGTATAATCCATATCTACCACAAAGGAACATGATGATAGTGGAACATTTTATTGGGAAACACCTGTAACACCCCAAGGTTTAAAAAAATAAATTAAATACATGAAACATTATTTTAAATTGATATATATAATGATCCTTTAAAAATAATTTTTCTTATTCTATGTTTTGAATTTTGAAAAACAGTCTTCTATATTTGTGTTCAATAAGTTATTTGGAGTCTGATAGAACCAACTTGTTTTATTGGTGAATAATAACACTCCCTTACAAATGCTAATATGAATAGAAATATGAAATTAATGAATAGTAAATTATATTATTATTTTTTTCTTATGTCTTTAAGATAACCACTTCTTGGTTAATTTTTCAATGTGATATATAAGTAGTTATAGAATTAAAATTGTTGATTTATTAATTATGTATCATTTGGTTTAAAAAATAAATTAATAATATTTAGAATATTATTTTCAAAAAATAGACATCAATTTTAAATTATAAACGCCAAAAAAAAATTAGGATGAATTATTTGGATTTTTCTAAAATTCATGAATTAATGATGAATCGTGAAATACAGTAAAATACCGTTTATTCAAATTATCAGTTAAATATACTATTTATGACATAATAACATATTCAAGACCACATTTTTCGAACTCACATTCCATTAGTACTATTTGGGGTCACATTATTTTTGATTATTCATAGTCTTGTGAAAAAATATTATAATAATGATTTAAATAATGTAAAATACCTCCTCTTCTCAACTATAAATACGACCCTCATTCCCCTCTTCCTCCCAAACCTCTCAAAAAATTACTATTGCCTAATTTTTTCACAAATTACCTACCCAATCATCTTCTCCACTTAAAATACCTTTTCATCTCACCCAAAAGCCAAAATCAAAGGTCTTGAGGAGGATCTCAAGGAGAAGAGATCAAGTGGTAAGAAATCCTCTTCTTTTTCTTATGCCTTCCTTTCCATTCTTTTTATTTTATAGCCTCTTCCCATACTCTTCTATAATAGACATAAATTCTCTATAAATATTGAATATTATGTATTTTCCCATTTTCATGGAAAATTCAGCATCATTCTTCTTCTCTTATCCGACTTATTCAAAAGAATAAGAACATCGTCTGCGATGTGTCAAATTAATGAAATTTTGGAAAATGTGATTTCAATTTTCATTAACTATTTCAACTATTTTCATGGAACCATTTTTATGGTTGAACTAGTTTATAATATATGTATTATATATCATCCATGGTTCTGGAATTCTTTTGTACCATTGGATTCAATTTATAAAACAAAATGACGTCTTTATATTAAAGAACAACTAAATTGATCTAAACATACATCATTAATGTTTTACATAATGAATCATACTCATTTGAAAATTCCAAATGATAAATGGTATAATTTATAGTTACATAAATATCTAACTACCATTCAATTCAAATTCTATTTTTTCACTCCCAATCCACTAGAATATCCATCATGAACCGATCAAGGAAACCATGCGAAGAATGCACCCGACACAATGTAAATAACAAAATATTACAAATAAATTTGTCGACTGATGTGGTAAAATGATAATATAAGGTGTTATAAACAAAAATATGTTTCATTATGTTATTGAAAACATTTTTAAAAAAATTATATAGGAGGGTTAAAGGAAATTTAAGTAAGAAGAAGCCGAGGTAAGGTAACCCAAATTCCATTCTTTGGGTTAACTTTCTTATTTATTAATTATGTGGTATTAATATTAATGGTGTGATTATTTTTTTGTTTATTTTATGTTTCAAAATGTGAATTTACTGTACAAACATATCCATTCCATTTTAACAATTCTCACTCTAATTTTATTTTAAGGAACATTTTTTAAAATCTTTTTAAAACTCCTCTAAATAAATTTCAAAAGGATTGTTTCTTTTATATGTTTATAGAATTGGTGGTTTCTTTTTATTTTCATGACACATTGTTTCTATGATATATTCCTTGGATCTAATTTATATTGTTTTGATCCCATTATAGCTCAATATATATTTGGTTGAGCCCGTTATATATCATGATATGACGGGTGATCCTCATTATAGCTCTCCAATGCATTGGGTACTCTAGAGATAAAATTTGTACAAAAGGTTATTGCATGTGTAATGGTTAATGTAAGAGAGATATGGTAAATATTTCATAAGGAAAACACATGATGTTTCTAAGTATATGAGTTTTTATGATTATGGGTTTTATTGGTTTTTATGTTATCACTTGACTAACACTTTCTTTCATTATATCCCTTACTGTGTTTTATACTCATCCAATGATTTAAAAATGTTTCTTCCATAAGATATAATAATGGGTAAGAGAGAAAGGGAGTCATGATGTTTGATATATATTGTTGTTAAATAAATAATTATTTATGTTTAAATGTTATATAATTTGAAAAAATTGATACTGTTTGATTAGTATCATCTTGTATGAATGTGGTATGTCATGTTAGTAAGATATCCTAATTCATTAAAACTATAAACCTAGAAATATCCTCAATGTGTAATAATGTATGGTCTTGTCTAAAATTAATGATTATTTAACATTTTAAGGTTGGGTCTGTATAGTTGGAATAAAAGTATGGTTTAGATAACTTTAGGGTTAGGATGATATAAAATGAATACCATAAATGATTTTTACTCTATGGAAATTTAAAATGTTATAGAATTTAAGGATTAACATGTTTTTTCTTCTTTGTTATATTTTTTTATAATTGTTTTCCATAGAAAAATAGGGAAGCTAATGTAGAAAGGCAGCAACATGCTGATGTCTGTCTATATCTGCAGCCTGAAATGGTGGGAATCGGAACCGATCAGTTTGTGAAAGCAATTTCTCAGTTTACTCAAGAAATAAATAGATGTGGTATCCATGCTAGAGAGGAACATGATCTACCACAAAGAATCATGTCTTTTGTGGAGAATTTTATGCGGCAACATCCTCTAACATTTAGTGGAACTGTAGATCCAGTGATATCTGATGGATGGATCAATGCTCTTGGAAATATATTTGATTTCATGATAAGATCCGAACATCAAAAGGTAATACAATCAATTAATCTTTTGGAAGGTGAATCCAATAAATCGTGGTCTCTATATAAAAATATGATAGAAATATATGATCTTGATAGTCTGGAATGGGTTAATATTAACAGTCTTTTTGGAATAATATTTTCCCATAACTATTCAGCTCAGAATGGAGAAACATTTCTTGGAAACAAAGAAGAAAGATGATGATTATGTGGCATCATATGAAGCCTATTTTAAAAGACTTCCCAGTTTGGTACCAAATTCTTCTCTGGATATTGAAATTAAAATTAATAGATTTTACTCTAGTTTGAAACTATTTTTTCGAAATGTTTTGGCCTCACGAGAGTTTAAAAGATATGAGAAGCTTGTTCATTGTGTGGAAATAGTTGAGGTGGATTTTTATAAAACATATGAGGCTCATGATGAAAAAATAAGAAGCTATCAAGTTGGTAGGTAATGGGGAAGAACTTTTCAAAGATGTCTTGAGGTAAGAAAATAAATTTCCCTTCTTGTGAAAAGTGTGGAAAAAGGCATGATGATGAATGTATTTTAAATTCTAGGAAATGAACCTTTTGTAGAATGTTTGCAAACATGTCGCATGAGTGCAAAGACAATGATCTCAAAATTAATGAGAAGTAGATGGTGAGATTCTATAATATTAAGGAATTGGTACATTTGACTAATTTTTTTCTAAATCTAGTTGCTCATGCATGGAATCAACAAGATTAGAAGTAGAAGTGTTTGGTGAAATCATATGAAACCACTTTAGCGGATGTTGATTCATCAAATGGGGTGGTATTATGTACATTTGTAATTTTTATTGATTTTGAAAATGTTTTCTTTGATTCAGGGTATACACATTCATTAATTTATGTGAGGTTTTATGAAAATTAAGAATTCAACCTCATGATATAAAACCCAATCTCATGTTAAAAACACCCAGAGTAAATATTGTTGCAAAAAGAAATTATAATAATATGATTATCCTTGTCATTGCAAATAATTTACCTTAAAACCCAGATGATTTTCCACTACAATATTTGATGTTATTCTAGGCATGGACTGAATTTTTTTATCATGTTATGATAGATTGCGAAAAAAAGAATTTTTTCTGATAAAAAATTTTAGTTTTTGTACAAAAATGAACCCATACCATTAATAACACATTAAGAATCCCTGAAACTGATAATGGAAATAAATTAATGTAATCCTGCTCGTATTTTTTATGATAATGGAACTATCAAGATTAATGATGTACCAATGGTAAATGAATGCAAGAATAATTTTCTTGATGATTTTCCTGATGTTATTCCAAATTGAGAGGTTGAGTTTACTATGGAAATTGTTTTAGATGGTAAGATAATTTCTCAACCTCCTTATCAAATAAACCAAATGGAAAATCTAGAATTAAAAAAATATTTTAAATAATTTTTAGATAAATGATTCATCTGAACCAGCACTTTACCATGGGGCACTCCTGTATTGTTTGTTAAGAAAAAATGTGGTTCAATGAGGCTTTGCGTCGATTATACAACCTTGAATAACATTATTGTTAAAAATAAGATTAATTTTCCTCATATCGATGATTTGTTTGATCATATCCAAGGAGAGAAATATTTTACTAAGGTTGAACTCAGGTCAGGGTACCATCAATCG
This sequence comes from Viscum album, assembly GCA_963277665.1. Classification (NCBI taxonomy): domain Eukaryota; kingdom Viridiplantae; phylum Streptophyta; class Magnoliopsida; order Santalales; family Viscaceae; genus Viscum; species Viscum album. The sequence goes on along the minus strand of OY728156.1, from coordinate 2,106,266,393 downwards.
TATGTAACAGAGGGATAAATCCCAAAGACTGTGTTCTATACTAGATATTTTCATTATGAATTTATAGTTAGGAATTTTAGGTTAACTAATGAACCTGTTGAATTCTTGGATCTTATGAATAGAATATTTCATGAGATCTTAGAGAAATTTTTGGTAGTGTTTATTGATGACATTTTGGTATATTCTATATGTAGAAAAGAGAAAGAGAAACATCTAAGGATTTTTTTGAAAACCATAAAAGAAAAAAACTGTATGGAATGTTCAAAAAGTGGGATTTTTGGTTGCAAAATATTTCTTTTCATGGACACATTGTTAATAAGGATGTAAAAAAAAGTTGATCCTGCCAAAACAAAAGTCGTTGATGGATGGAAAAGACCTACAAATGCTACATAGATATGTAGTTTTCTTGGATTAGTATATTAGTACCACTGGTTTGTTAAAAACATTTCATGGTTATCAATCCCTCTATCTATTTTAAAAATAAAATGGGATAAATTTATTTTTAACGAAGAATGTGATGTATGTTTTTAGAAACTGATGAAGAGATTGATGAATTCTCCAGTTATGGCCTTTTTTCCTAAAATAGAGATTTTATCATCTACAATGATTCTTCATTAAAGGAACATGGTTTCTTCACTTGAATAATGATTAAGTAATAGATTATTCTAAAAGACAACTAAATCCTCATGAATTAAATTATCCCACACATTATTTGGAACTTGTAGCTGTGGTTTTTTCTTTGAAAATTTAGACGCACCATTTATACGGAGAAAAATGTCAAATATATACTGAACATAAAATTATGAAGTATATATTCACTCTAAAACAATTAAACATGAGGCAGAGAATATTGAATTAACAGATAAAGTATTTTGATTTCATGATCAATTACTATTCAAAAAAAATAAAACAATGTGGAGGATTCCTTTCATCGAAAACATGATGCATCATTAAGCATATTACATTTGGAACATGATCCATTGATTAATGATTTGATGAATTTGTTGTTAAGTGTTTTCGGTTCCAAGAATAAAACTATTTTGATTTAGGTTTCAGTATAGTCATCTTTATTAAACAGAATTAAGAAAGCATATAAGGAAGACCGTGAGCTATAGAAAAAGGTAGAAATTTTTAGAATGCGTTTGTTTCCATAATTTAACATTGATAAAGATTGTGTTTTATGATTTGGAGTTGTCTGTGCCTTGTGATTCCTAGTTAAATAATGATTTGTTGTATGAATCTCATAGTTCTCTATTTTCAATTAATACTATAAGTTCTAATATATATAGAGACCTTTGAGAGTATTACTGGTGGGATGGAATGAAAAGGGATATTGTAGAATTAAATGTGAAATTTTTGACATGTCATAAGGTTAAAGTAGTGTGGTAGTTACAGAAGGGGTGATGCAGCCTTTCCCAGTTCCCTAGTCGAATTCGGAGAATTTATCAATGGACATTGTGGTGGGAATACCTAAGACTTCTCAAGGTTATAATTATATTTGAGTTATTATTGATCGGCTTGAAAAATATGCTCATTTTCTTTTTTTTTTGTGATACAATGTCATTGAATCAAAATTCTCAATTGTAACTCAATGATATTGTCCTGTTACATGGAGTGTATCTTTCTATTTTGTCTAATCAGGATCCCAGGTTCACTTCAGTATTTTATAAGGGGCTTCCAAGGTCATTGGGAATAAAATTAAATTTCAGTACAGTTTTTATCCTTAATCAGATGGGTAGTCAAAATGAATAATTCAAACCTTGGAGGATATGCATCGATCATGTTCAATAGAATACCAGGGAATTTTGGATTTGAATCATTATTTATTTTATTTTTCTTATAATAATAGTTTTCATTCCAGTATACAAATGACACCTTTTGAGTAATTGTATGGGAAGTAATTTGGAACTCCATCTCTTTGCGATGAAGCCGGTGAAAGAAATTTTATTGGACCAAAATTAGTAGATGAAGTGGCTGAGAAAGTGAAGATGATCCAGAAGAATGTGAGGATAGATCAGAGTAGGAAGAAAAGTTATGCAGATAATTGAATGAAAGACTTCTATTTCGATGTAGTTGACCATATTTTCCTTAAAATATCTCTTTGAAATATGTTATGTGTTTAAGTAATGATGGAAATGTAATCCCAAAATTTATTGGTACTTTTAAAATCCTGGAGAAATTTTTATTAGTTGCATACTGATTAGATTTGCCTCCGAGTTCATCTCTGGAACATAATGATTTTCAGGTTTCAATGTTGAAAAAGTATGTTCCAGATTCATCACATGTCTTGAGTTCCGAAGTAGTTTAGTTGGAAGGGAACCTTTATTATGAAGAGAAACCCAGTCAGATACTTGATTGAAGGGAACATGCATTTCAAAATAAGGATATCCACCATGTGATGGTTTGGTGGAGAAACCAAATTGTTGAAGACGCAACATGGTAATATGAAAATTCTATAAGGGAAATGTATCCTCACTTGTTTAATGAGTAAGTAAATTTTTGAGGGTGCAGTTTCTAGAAGGTGAGAATAATGTAACAATTTAAGGATTTTAAAAAAATGAAATGCATGAAAATTTGTCTAATGTAGATATTTATAACTAGACTTTAGTCCTTATTTTTCTTCTTCTATGTTTTCAATTTAGAAAAAAAGGTCATCTACAATTCTGTTCAGTAAGTTATTTGGAGTCTAATGGAACCAACTTGTTTTTTGATAAATATTAATATATCCTTATTAATAGTATTATGGATAGTAATATGACCCTAATGAAAAGTAAATTATATTATAATTTTATGTTCTTAAGGCATTAATATAATAACATCTTAGATAATTTTTTAATGTCATATAAATGTAGTTATATAATTAAAATTGTTAATTTTTAAATTACATATTATTTAAAAAAAATTAATAATATTTATCAAATTATTTTCAAAAAATGGAGTTCATTTTTTAATTCTAGTTGTTGAAAAATGGTTTGGGTGAATATTTGTGATTTTTCTGAAATTCTTGGATTTTTTATGAGTAGTGAAATACGGTAAAATATTATATATTCTAATTATTAGTTAAATACATGATTTTTGACATCATATGTTATATAATACCACTTCATTCAAAATCACATTCCATTATTACTATTTGGGGTCGCATGAATTGATATTTTTTATAGTATTTAGAAAAATTAACATAATAATGATTTAAATAATGCAAAATACCTCTTCTCCTCCACTATAAATACCACCCTCATTCCCCACTTCCTCTCACACCTCTCAAACCTTGAGAATTTGATAATTTCAGACAAATTCCCTCCCCAGTCACATTCCCCACGTCTAAGACCTGATGTTCTCACCGAAAGGCCAAAACCAATGGCATTAAGGAGGATCTAATGGAGAAGAGATCAAGATGTAAGAAATCCTCTTACATTTCATGTGTTTTCATTTCCTTTATTCTTCTTTTATATTCTCCTCCCATACTCTCTTACAAGTGGAATGAAAGCTCTATAAATCTTCTATATTATGGATGTTCTCTTTTTCATGGAAATTTCATCATCATTATTTTTCTCCTCTCCCACTTATTCATGGAATAAAAACATTGTCTGTGATGTGTCAAATTACTAACATCGTGGACGACGTGATTTCAATTTTCATTAATTATTTCAATTCTGGCTAGGAAACCATTTTTATGGTTAAAATAGGATATAATATATGTATTATTTCTCATCCATAGTTCTGTAATTTTTTTTCACATGTTATTAATTTGAAAAACAAAATGAGGTCCTTATTATCAAAGAACAACTAGAAGGATTTAAAAAAATTATTATTGTTTTAACATATCAATCATCATCATTTTAGAATTCATTATGACAAATGGTATAATTTATGGCTTTGAATATATTTAACTATTATTATATTCCAATTCTAGTGTTTCACTCCCAATCGATTAGAATATCCATCATGAACCGATCATGGAACCCACGTAAATATCTCACCTGACACAATGTAAGTAACAATATATTACAAATAAATGTGTCTAATGCTGTTGTAAAATGTTAATATAAGGTGTTATAAACATTAATATGTTTCATTCAGATATTAATAACACTATTTTAACCATTATACTTGATGTTTAAACACATTTTAATTAAGAAGAACCCGAGGTAAGGATATTCTTATCCCAATTTCCATTCTTTCTGTTAACCTTCTTATTTATTAATAATGTGGTATTAAGATTATTGGTGGGGTGATTTTTTTTATTATGTTGAAATATTTGTATTTATATTTTATACACAAATCTATTCCATTATATTAATTCTCACTATAATTATATTTTAAGGGACTTTTTTTCTAAATCCTTTTAAAACTCTCTCTAATAAATATTAAAATGATTGTTTATTTTATATGAATATAGAATGGGTGGTTTCTTATGATTTTCAAGATACTTTATTACCATGATATATTCCCTGGATAGTATTTATGTTGGTTTGAGCCAATTATAGCTCAATATATGTTGGGTTGAGCCCATTATAGCTCAAGATTGGACGAGTGAGCCCAATTATATCTCTCAAGAGCATTCATTTCTATAGACATGGAAGTTAAACAAAAGGTTATTACCTGTGTAAGGTTGAATGTAAATGTAATATGGTAAATATGTTCTGAGGAATCTACTTGATGTTTCTATGCATACGAGTTTCTATGAATATGGGTTGTATTATTTTTTATGTTATCATATGACTAACGCTTTTCTTTTTTATATACCTTAATGAGCTTTATACTCATCCCATGTTTTAAAAATTTATTTTTAATAGGAGATAAGGATGGGTAAGATAAGGAAGGAATCGTGATGTTTTATACAGAGTGTTGTTAATAAAAACTTTTTTTATGTTTAAATGTTTTACATTTTGAAAAAAATGTATACTATTTTAGTAGTATCCTTTTGAATTAATGTAGAATGTCATGTATGTAATATATCCTAATTCTTTAAAACTATAGACCTTAAAAGATCCTTAATGTTTAATAATGTATGGTCTTGTCTAAAAATCATGATTAAGTAATGTATTAAGGCCATGTCCTTATGACACCATCTGATTTTCTGTTGATATTCGATCCCATTGGTGGTTGAAGGGTGGATTAAATCCCTTGAAATGACATTTGGTGTCATGGGGTTTCCAAATAAATAGTATGTCATTATTGTTTTTATCATTCATTAGGTGATTCCGACAATTAGTTTTCAAAGGTCATGAATATTTGGGAATGTGATGAGATTGATTCCATAGAATTTGATGAATTAAATAATAATTTCCTTGAAAAATGAATTTCAGAATGCGGTCTAAATGAGGATGGATAATCAATTCCATGAATTGAAACGATGGAATGAATATTTAGTAGCTGTGTTTGAAGAAATGTTCACACTATTGGTATGGTATGCAAAAAATTTTATTCTAGATCTTAATTAAAAAATGAATAAATTTTACTTAGGATTGAATCCATGATATCAAAGAAAATTGGATTTCCATGAATTATAATGTTATGAGAAACTTTTTTGATGTAATCAGTGGGTAGAAATGGAGTTTTCTAGTGACCATTTATACTTTCACAATAATAATAATAATAATAAATGTTCTATATGGGTAATAACCAATCAATGAAAAATGAGGGTATGATAATCCAGTTTCCTGTATATGAAAAGTGTTTTAAAAAGAACACTAGGGAATCCATTAAAAATTAAAGAAGTTCTTTTGATTTTTTATGTTTGGACATATGACCATATATTGAAATGAAAATTATATTTCGTTTAATTATGATTATAAATCTATAATTTTTTTTAAAATTTGCCGTGATGGGGTATTATACACAATCCTTCCCAATTAAGGATCAAAATGATGAGAAATAGCTAAACAATAAAAAGAAAGGTGTATTTAAATCCTTCATGACAACATCAAAAGATGGTGGGACATATAATTAAGTGTTATGAGTTTAATTTTATGTTTATAAGAATTTTTCTAATAACCTATTTTATCTAAGTAATACACATTTCATTATTTTTGAATAATGTTTTGGTATGTGGGAAAATTTCCTTCAAGAAATTAAACCATAACTTATGTTAAAAACCCATGGGGAAATATTAAATCAATATATAATTATAAGAATATTATTTTTGTTATATGGGGTGACAAATTACTTAAAAACCTTGTCGTTTTTCCCTATGTATAGTTTTATGTTATTCTAGGTATGGATTGGCTATTTGTTTGACACGATAAAATTTATTTTAGAGCTAAAAATATTGTTTTATAAAAAGTGATTCAATTTTTATACAATAATAATACCATACCATTTATAATTCATTTAGAATATTAAAAAATGTAAAAAATTGGAAATTAAAGTAATCAATCACATATTGTTGAAAATAAGGGAACTGTTTAGATTAGTGATTTTCTAGTGGTAAATGAATACCTGGATGATTTTGTCATTAGTTTCCTGGTATTATACAGAATATGGAAGTTGATTTTAATGTTCACTTATTTCTCCATGAAAATATTATCTCAAAACCCCCCTATTGAATGGCCCAAATGGAACTTCAATAATTTAAAATATAGTTCCTTGAGTTACTTGATAGTGGTTTCATTCATTATCGAACATTACTATGTGGAAATTAAATTTTTTTATATTAATATTAAATATGGTAAAATGGTTATGGTCATTTATTATATATCTTTGAATAACATTAATAATTATTACTATTATAAATTGTTTCATATCAAGGACTTCTTTGATCCACTCCATAGGGTAATGTATTTTACCCTGATTGAACTGAGATATAGGTACCATAAATTGAACTTGTAGAATGAAATTCGAAAAATATCCTTTCATACAAGATATGAGAATTATGAGTTCGTTTATATGACCTTTTTCTGAGAATTTCACCACCTATATTTTTTGACCTTATGAATATAATATTCCGTGAATTTTTTGATATGTTTTTGGTTTTTTGTATTGATGATATTTTGGATTACAGGAAAATTTATAAATATTATAAAAAACTTATGAGGATTATAAATCAACACAATGGTGAAAATATTGTATATGAGTAATTTTTACATTCTGATTTTTGGTTTTAATATATTTCTCTCCATGTTCATTTTGTAAATATGGATTATATAATAGTAGATCCCTCTAAAAAAAGTGGTCGATGAATGACCAAGACCCGAAAATGTCGGTATGATTCAATTATTTATTTAATTATTAGGTTAATACTAGTTGTTTTTAGAAAACATTGCATGGGTATCTAGAACCCATCTATGTTGACTCGAAAAAAGAGCCAAATTAATCTAGTTAAAATATTATGATGGTTGTTTTAAAAATTTAAAAATAAGATTAGTGACTTCAACAGTTCATTCCCTTAATTAAAATATAGTGATTTTTAGATTTGTAAGAATGATTCATTGAAACGATGTGGTTTTTTTGATGTTAAGAATGAACGGGTAATTTTATATCCTTTAAGACAACTAAAACCTCAAGAGTTAGATTGTTCTACAAATGAATTGGAATTTTTGGATTTTTCATTAATTAAAATTTGGTTAAATCATTTATATGGAGTCATGTTTTAAATATATAATGATCATAAATGTTTAAATTATATATTTATCATATGGATTTAATCATTAGTAAGAGAATATATATAGAATTGAAAATTTATTATGATTTCATGATCAGTTACCATCCCGGATAAGAGAAAAATTGTTGTTTTCCATGAGTCGATAACATCATTCCTAATTAACCATGACATTTGTGGAACATTACACATTGATTAGTTATTTGATAAAATATTAGACTAGTAGTTTTGGTTGTAGGAAATTCCTATATTTTTTTTCAATGTGTCAATGAAATCATCCTTATTAGGAACACCAACGCATTTTCGGAAGGAATACTGTGAGTTACAAAAAAGGTAAAATTGGTTAAGAATGTTAATTTTAAAAAATTTAAAATTTATAAATATTTTTTATTAATATTTGGAGAGATATTATGTGTTTTTTTAATTCTAAGGTGAAGTTATATTTGTCAAGTTAAGGTCATAGTTCTCCATTTTTAGTTCATCCTTGAAGCACAATGATGTACATAGAGTATTATTGGTTTGATTAAATGAAAAAAGAGAAATTACTAATTTTAAAATTAAATGTTGGACATTAAGATAGATTAAATTAGATAAATATCTACCAAAGGGGATGCTACCTCATTTTTTGGGTCTATAATGAAAATGAGAAAATATATCCATATATATTTCTTTGGGGACAACCAATGACTTCCAGAGGTAATAATGTGCTTTAGGGTTTTCTTGATTGACTAACTAAATATGAAAATATTATTCCTATTCATGATTTTAATTTTCAAGATCAATATTATATATTATATCTTAATGAGATAAGAAGGTTACATGATGTTCCACTCCCCATTGTATTTTATCATGATTACATGTTCACTACAAATTTTTGGAAAGGCCTTCAAAATATGTTGTGAACTGAATTAAATATAAACACAACTTTTCATCCAAAATCTGATTGAATGTTAGAAATAACTATTAAATCATTGGAGGATATGATTTTACTTTGTTTAATAGATAACCGGGGAAGTTTGGTTCACCTTATTTTGTTATTTGAGTCTGATTATAATTAAAATTTCATTCAATTATATAGATGGCACCTTTTAAGGTATTATTTGGAAAGTGGTGTCGATATCTTATATTTTGGGTTGATGACTATGAAGGGATACATTTTTAACCATAATTAGTATAGTATATGGCTGAGAAAGTACATATGTGTCACGACCCATCCTCAAGGCCAATACCGTGACTACCCCAGGCCAGCCTTCTATAGGTCAGGGGTTGCCGACTAGCACCAAAGGGGAATCCCTGATAAAAAGGGAAGGAATTACCTTTAAACCTGTGACACACATAGTCTAAACAAAATTATTACACGAAAAAGTACTAAAATTTAAATGTAAGGTGTGATGAATGTTTGTGGGAGAAAAAAATTTCCATAGGATTTCCGGGTCATTAAATTCTCCCCATCTCAGGTCTTTACGTCCCCGTATGTTACAACACACATTAGGGAGACTAATGGAGGTATTGAGCACGCATCTGATCCTCCCTCCATTATGTGCTCTCCTGGAGGTTCTTGTGCCGCCAGAAAATGCGAACCAGTGGTATCTATTGTCCACACAGGTCTCACTCCTGTCGATCCTCAATCTCCACTGGAAGCTCCATGATAGGCTCCTCATATTTGATGTCTAGCTCCCCATGGTCGATGATGTGGAATGGGTCGTGCACCTATCTCCTCAGCTACGATACGTGGAAGACGTCATGCACCTAGTGCAACTGAGGTGGAAGATCCAGGAGGTAAGCCACCTTGCCTACTCTACTGAGGACCTAGAATGGTCCAATGAATCACAGAGACAAAATTCCACCTCAGCCACATATTCATAGACCACATCGAATTGAGAATCGTAGGAAGACGTGGTCGCCATTCTCAAACTCCTAGGGTCTCCGTCTCTTATCAGCATAGGACTTCTGTCTGCTATGTACAGCCTTCATCCGCTCATGGATGATCTGCCCCATCTCCATCGTAGCCTACACTATCTCTGGTCCTGTAATTGCTAACTCTCTTAGGTCAGTCCAGCATAGAGGTGATCTGCATGTTTGGATGTACAGTTCCTTGTAAGGTTCCATCCTGATGGTGGATTGGTTGCTTTTGTTATATGCAAACTCTACCAAGGTTAATTGATCCTTCCAGCTGCAACCAAAGTCGAGGACGCATGAACAGCTCATGTCCTCGAGAGTCTGAATGGTCCTCTCAGTCTAGCCATACTTCTAGGGATAGAAGGCAGTGCTCAAGAGAAGCTGCATCTCGAAAGCCTCCTACAACCCCTTCCATAGCCAGGAAGTGAAATATTCATCTCTATAGGAGATGATCGTCGATTGAACACCAGGAATTTGTACGATCTCTTGTACATAGAGGCGTACAAGGCTCTCTACTGATCCCTGCTCTCAGATCAGTAGGAAGTAAGCCAACATGGTGAGTCAGTCTATGATCACCCAGATAGAGTCATGTCCTCTAGATGTATGTGGAAGTCCTATCATAAACTCCATGTATATCCTGTCCCACTTCCACTCTGGGAACTCTAAGGGCGGAACCAAGCCTTCTGGAACCTGGTGCTCTACCTTCAGTTGTTGAAAAGTGTGGCATCGTGAGACAAACCATGCCACTGCCTTTTTCATACCTGGACACCAGTTCCATCGTCAGAGGTCCTCATACATCTTCACCACTCTTGGATGTACCACTGGAGGGGAAGTGTGAAACTCCCTCAAAACTTCCTCCTAATGTGCAATTGGTACCATGGTCCTTCCTCTAAAAAGAATTAAATTCCCCCACATTTAGAATATCTATTAGGTGCATGTCCTGAGGATTTCCAAGCACGTCACGTCTCACAGTCAACATCCTTATTTTGTGCCTCCCTAACTCGATGAAGAAGTGGAGGAGTGACTATGAGAGACTTTAGAAAGGCTTCTCCGTCTCTATCCACAAAGGGAGTCTACAACGCGGCCAGCTGCTCTGTCACCTCTCCTTGTATCTGAATGACTAATGTCTTGCTTAGAGAAGCTTCTACCTGGATCCCCTTCCAAGGAGTATGTAATATCTTAATTTCATAGTCCTGGTGAAACTTGAGCCATTTCCGTTGTATCAGGTTCAGGTCCTTCTGAAAAAAGATGTACCTAAGACTCGGGTGGTCATAGTAGACTGTAAAACGTTTTCCCAAAAGAGAGTGTTGCCACATCTTCAAGGAGAAGACCACAGATGCTAACTCTAGGTCATGGGTAGCGTAGTTCTTCTCATGTTGTCTCAAATGCCAAGAACCATACGCGATCACTACTCACTCCTACATCAGGACAAACCCGAGTCCGGTTCCTAATGAATCGCAGTAAACTACAAACCCAACGCCCTCCTCCAGCAGCCTCAAGATGGGTGCACTAGTCAACCTCTGACTTAGCTCCTGAAAGCTCTCCAGGCAACTCTCTGAACAGAATAAGAGTTTCCCCATCTTCATCAATGCTGAAAGCGGTGCTGCAGCCTTGGAGAAGTCCGGCACAAATCTCTGATAGTACCCAGCCATTCCCAGGAAACTCCGCACCTCCGTCACACTCTTGGGTGGCTCTCAAGAAATTATTTCCTCAATCTTTGTTGGATCTACTACAACTCCAGCTTCCGAGATGATGTGTCCCAAAATGTAAACCTCTCGAATCCAGAACTGGAACATTGAGAGCTTACCATAAAGCTGCTGCTCATGGAGTGTGTCCAGTACTACATGAAAATAGTAGGCATGCTCCTCCACAATAATCGAGTAGATCTGTATATCATCGACGAAGACTACGACAAAGTGATCGAGTTAAGGATATGATATCCAGTCATGAGACTCATGAAGACTAATAGAACATTGGTTACACCGAAAGGCATAAACAAGAACTTGTAGTGGCCATACCGACACCTGAAGGTCATCTTATACACATCATCATCTTGAAATCGGATCTGGTGATAGCGTGATCTAAGGTCTATCTTCAATAACCATCGTTCTCCCTTGAGCTGATCAATGAGGTTGTCAATCATTGAGAGTGGGTACTTGTTCTTCAAGTTCACCTGGTTCAGGCAATTGTAGTCAAAACATAGTCTCAAACTCCTATACGCCTTCTTGGCGAACAAAATCATGGAAGTTCAGGGTGAAACACTAGGTCAGATAAGTCCTTTCCCCTGCAAGGCCTCCATATGTACCCACAGCTCACCAAGATCAATGGGATCCATCTGGTATGCTGGAGTAGATATCAGTGCCCTCTAGGGGGAACAGGTCAATGTAGAATTCTACCTCTTTATGAGGATGTAGTCCTGGAACGTCGTTAGAAAAAACATACACATACCGATCCACCACAAAAAGAAAACACGAACTCCGCACATAAATTGCTCTGAGAATGAGACTAGCCAACTGATATGTGATCGGCTACCCCCTCCTCTGTGTAAGTCCATCCTACGCACCAGAGGCTCCCTAATCTCCAGTGAGGGTGAACCTGGTTCCATCTGTGCGAACACATCACACTTTGTGCCTAATACAGTCAATCTGGGCATGAATTGTGGATAACCAGTCCATACCCCAGATGACATTATAAGACCTCGACGCTGCTTCCAGAAGATCCCAGCCGAAGATCTCACCTCATAGAGTAAGCTCACATAGCTGGCACCAGTGCGTAATCATCGAGCCTGCTCCCGTAGGAGTCTATAGCTGTAGGGATCAAGCCAACAACTCCGTCGTAATCTCCGATCACTAAACGAGGGCAGTGGCAATAAAATAATGACTCTCACCTGTGTTGATAAGTACTGCAGCAAGGGTGGAGTATTCATAGATTATACCTCGAATCATCTCAGGTGTGACGTGTTCATAGGCCTCAACTGCCTGGAGCTGAGCCCACCTCTGTCCGCCAGCTCCCTCTAGTCGAGGTGGACCTCCTGGTGGTGGTGGTGGTGTTAGAGTCTCAAAACATCTTCCACCACCTACTACTCGGCCAGCTCCTCTGCCACGTTGGCTTGCTCATGAAGGACCACCACGACCGAACCTATTCGTCTACCTAGGAGTTACCTCTATTATCTATTGCTCATCTGCATGGTGGGTCAGGCAGTCATGAGCAATGTAGCCCTGCCCACCATAAGCATAGAATTGCATGCTCCTCGTATAGCTGGCTCTTTCACGTATGCCCCGCACAACCGAACCTGTATCTTGGGGTCGCCCAGATGATGGCCCAGTCCACTTGGACCTCTGCGACATCTTTCTACTACCGGCTACAAAAGAGTCTGCTATGTGTGACCCAGTGGTGGGTCTCGCTACTGGTGTCTACTCAGCGAGAAAACTCTCCCCTAGAAGGGCTCTCTCCAGCACCCCTGACTACGTCGGGATGCGGAAGGGGATCATCGAAGCCCTGGTATCATGCCTGAGTCCATTTTTAAAGGTATGGTCCCTGAAGAATGGGTCCTATACAATATCCATGGTGTAGCGTGAGTGTTTGGTGAACCTCGCTAAGTACTGAGTTATTGTCATGCTGCCCTGCTGCAGATGAAGTAACTCATGAATCTACACCGCACGAAGGGTGGCTGGAACAAACATTGAGCGAAAGAGACTCTCGATGTCTGTCCAGAGTAATGATGCCTCATCATGCACCTAGAGCATCAGGCACCACCATCTTCATGTTTCTACATGCAGGAGACTCGCGACAAGGATCACCATGAGGTCGGCCGGTGTCCCTACCAATCTAAAAAATCACACGACATCCTCCAACCAATCCACATCTACATGTGGGTCCATCTCTCCCTGGAACCTGGGCAGTATCTTGCGCTGGAACTTGTGAAACACACTCAAAAGTCATGCACCCTCTACTTTTGGAGCTGGTGGTATCCGTGGCCCAGTGGGTAGTGGTACCGCTGGTACCTCTGATATAATGGGGCCCTGAACCGAGGCCTCATTGCTTGGTGGGATACCATCTCGTACGAAACTTAGAACCCTAGTTGGCTACCTTCGTGGGGCCATCGTGAAAAGAAATAGGTGTGCCACATTTAAAACAGTATAACTGGCAAGCTAACACAAAGTAATCACGAAGAAAAAATTTTCAATGAAAACACACATGCAATCAGTGTTTTTGTGCACTGATTTGGGGATCAGAAGTTAGAGTCCTAGTGTATGGATACGTTGGCCGCCACACCAACACTGGTTTCCCTAAACAGATAACCACACCCAGAACACTTAACACTATTGTCGTTAAAGGAATCAGATTCCATGTTTTGGGGTAGAACTAACTCCTATGATACTAGTTTTTCCTGACCTGTCCTCAGGGCCCGTGCCGTGACTACCCCAGGCCCGCCTTCCCTAGGCCGGGAGCTAGTGACTAGCAGTTAAGGCGACTCCTTGATAAAAAGGGAATGATTTTCCTTTAAACCTATAACACACAAAATCTGAACATAAGTAGTAGAGGCAACATGTACTAATGCATAAAATTAAGGTGTGATAAAAGTAAGTGGGCCATTATACAAACCCAATTGAACAACAAGTACAATTAAAAAGGGGAAACATCTCATGGATCATCCATCGGGGAATCCTACCTGAAGGGTAGGTACAGAACTCAAACATCTTGTCCCTCTGGTACGTCCCGTCTAGTCCATCTCCGAACAGCCTCCCATCTGTCGCCATCATCCTCGATCACTGGTGTCCGTCGTCTGCACAGAACACAATAAGGTGTGGGAGAAGCCCGTGCAGGGTGAGTATAACAATACTCAGTAGGGGACCTCGAGACCCCCAAAGGTCCCCCAGAATCCACAAAGGATAAACCATAGTAGAAAGATAAAATCATGAAGTATCATCCAACCCTACTTGAGTATATGGTCATACATATACCTAAGTTATCAATCACATTCCGGATCCAACTCTCGAGCCCAGGCACTACCCAATCCACACAGCATGTAAAATCAATCACCTCGAAGATAAATGATTGTAAGTCAAGACTCAGCTCACAAAACTATTCATATTTTGTAGAGTGATAGATATGATCAGATGTAGTCACTGATTCATCTAAGCTGTCAGACCCAGACATGATATAGGACCAGCTAAGCTGTCGGACCCACACAGGATACAAGACCCGTTATTCTATCAGACCCACACAGGATAAAGGAACAAAAGTCATAACGGTCGGACCCATTGAGGATCCCGGTACTATAGTCATCGCTATCGAACCCATGGAGGATTCAAGTATATTAGTCGTCTTAGTCGATCCCACAAAGGAATCCGGTACAGTAGTCGTTACAGTTGAACCCACGAAGGATTCCGGTATAGTTGTCATCACAGCCAGCCCTAGGGTTCCCACACACAGCACGCTCGATTCAAGGAGGGTCTGCCTCTCAAGCCATGTGTCATTACATAAACCAACACAAAGTCTTGATTTGATATATCTCATAGTTCTATATTATCATACAGAACCAAATGTGGAAGACGACGCATAAATCAGACGCACGGTCTGAGTGTTATTGGCATTCCCGTTCCAGGGGCCTGGTTGGATTCACGCTCGATCCAAAACCATCCATTTTCCAAATTTGTCCAAAACTCATTTATAGTATCCCAAAACGACTGCCTAATTGCAAGGGTTCCCATGCTGCAGAAGGTGCATCGATCTGACGTGCGGTCCGGGAGTTATTCACATTTAAGCGAAGATTGGCCCGGCCCGTCAAGCCCAGTGGGCTGGCGTATCGGCCCGACCCGGCTCGGCGGGTCCGTCCCGGATGGGGGTCGGCCCAGCCCGGTGGGGAGAAACCCATCTGTGGTAGGTGATCATGTTTTCTTAAAAATATTTTAGAGTAATAGTGTCATGTATTTTGATAAAAAAATGAAAGATAATTCCATGAATTATTGGGACTAGAAGTATTTCAGTTGGAAATATACCATTCTTATGAGGAAAATCCTATTCATATTCCTGATCATAGATAGACTGTATTGTATAATAAACTTATTCATTAGATTAAGGTTTTGTGGAGAAACCACATGGTTGATAAAGTGATAGGGGAATATTAAAATGCTCTCTAAAAAACGTATCCCCATTTGATTAATAAATGAATAATCTGTAAGGCTGCTATTTAAAAGGAGGATGAGAAAAACTAGATACTAATATAAATTTTTTATTTATTAGTATTCTTCAACTATGTAGTTCAATTCATTATGGTATGTAATTTTTAAAATAAAAAATTTCATTAAACTATTTCATACTATGGTTATATTTAATTGATTTATTTTAAAATTATAGGATATTGAATTTAGAAAAATTAATTTTATTTTTGAATTAATCATGTCAGACTTATCTTAGTATGAATTATTGATTATTTTTTAAAAAATATATTTTTTTAGGAATAGTAAACAAATACATTTATTTCAAAATACATTATTTTTTGTGACATCGTCAAGAAATAAATTGCGATATAAAATTATTTAAACACATGTAATGAATAATTTAGTATATTATAATAGAAATATTATTCAAAATTAATTCAAAGCATTTAAATTATAATTTATCTCATGAGAAATATAAAAATATATTTTTCTTTCGATGTAGTGCCTCCACAGCATTGGAAAAGTAAAATTTGTCTTCTTATAGATAATAATTGTGAACAAAAAATTATTTTCATGGATTTTTTTATGAATTTTTAAGTGTATTGTTTTCTTGATATTCGACAATTTTAGAGTAATATAACGTGAATCTTATCTAAATACATAGGCAATGCTTGTACAGGGCATGTAAATCCTAAATAACAAATGTAAGAAGTTTTCTTGACCTAGATACGAGTAAATATGCATACTAAAAAAATATAAATGGTAATATTGAACCTTATTTTGTTATTTTAATGATATAAACATATTTTTAATATCAATATATGAAATAATTAACATTAATTCTAAATAAACATTAATTCAGTTCTTGTGATAGTATAATAAAAATCAATAAAATGTTTTGAATTAATATTATAAGAACCATTAAATGAAAAAAAAAATTTGATGACAAATTTTCATCCATTATATTATTTTGATTCAAAATTTTACATTTTGGATCAAATTCGATAAATTTAACCCCTATATAATATTTTATTTTAAACGCAATCAAGTAATTCACACAATGGATTAAAATTATGATAAATTTTTAAAATAAGGCTTTCAAAAATAATTTTTTGAAAATTAACATTTTTTGAAATTATAAAATATTAATATTAATGATGATAGTTAATTTTTAAAATCTAGGAAAAATGAAATACCATAAAATCTTACACGACGAAAATGAAAAAATTATTAATTTGATAAAAAATCAGAATAAATGATTTTAAAATTTTAAAATATAATATAATTTTATAAAATAAAGCTTATACATGAATTATCTAGATAACTATGAAACCCCAATAATGACACCTAAAAAAATGGACAAGAATTGTTCTCAAACCAAGTGACCTGAAAAATTAGAAAATGCTTAAATGACACCCCAACCACTAAGAAAGACCCAACCGAATATCCTTCAATGATTTAATCAAAATATAGATATATCTTGGGTGTCACAAACACTCCACCATGAATCGCATGGTTTGGTCACACCGTTTACCCAACACTGCACCAACCATGTTCGAGTTACTGGAAATAAGGGGCACCCCACACGACTTGGATGCATGGTTTCAAAAATGTGCACCAACCGTGCTAACTCCTCTTTTAGAAAATTACACCAAGGCGCACGATTACCTAGGAGCGGATCAAGGTTTCCTCTAACCATGCACAAACCATGCATACGATATTAATTCCACTAAAACTTCCAAAATATGAAAATTTTAATCGGGACTCCACCAGAACTTCCTTATATAGGTTGGACACTACTGCAACCAAAACATAGAACATCCCAAATGAATCAAACCCACTATACATAAATTTTATAAAACTCAAACAACTTAAATGATAACTACCTAATGTGAAAAAGAGGATTGAACGACACAAAGTCATGACATACCAAGAAGGGGAACACAAAATTTCAGCGACCACATTCAAATAGGCACAACAGATTGTTTTACACAACAACATGTCCATCATAACATTAAAATGAAACGATGAACATACAATAATAAGAAATAAATAACAATGAAAAATATTAGATCTCCTTCCAAACTCTTATGTAAAAAACAAGAACAAGGTTTCACTCACCCTTTGAAACCCCACATTGTGTGCGAGCTTCACCCCAATACTTGTAAATGAGTATTTTTTGGTAGAAGCATCTCCAATCTCGTAGTGAGGCATGTGTATTCCATAATAACGAATCCTTTTAGAGGGATGCGATTAGATGACAACTGAATTCCATTGGTCCAATGTTATACCCATAAACAAACCCAAAACAACATGGGTATTAACAACCTCATGTGTTCTAAATGACCCGAATATAGGGTCTTCATCCTTCAAACCACTTAACACTCTTTAAGGGTCCTCTATCACATTGAATTACATGAGACAACCGAGAATAATCAAAATCTAGCAAGGACTCAATGAAAATTTTGGTGACCTTTCTAGGAGGCATATTCTGATCAACACAAAGAACACAAATTAAAAACCAACATCAATCTAAACCGTATTTAGATGGAACATATCTATCCCAAACAAAAGTCCCACAAACCAATCATATAAAAACACAACAAAAAATTACATTTCCAAAAAGCACTATTTCATTTAAAATTCAAAACATCCTTCTCCCAAGGCCACTTTCCAAATAACGAAACCCAATTTTTACAAATAAATATCCACATTCTAAAACAAAAACCAATTTCAAGAATTAATTTTTTCACATACATATTGTCTTTGGGAAAACATGTCCATGTCATTTATTTCAATCACCCACAAACGGTATCCTATGAATCATTACATATTTTCCCATCCACAAATAATTACATCATTAACACACAAGTTACAACATGAACGTCCTATAAAAACTCTCACATATGTGATCATTCATAAGGAGTAACAAGGGTCACACATTTCATTACCTCATCAAACCCCATGAATTTATGAAATTTCAATCCAAAACACTTTTCATTAATAAGTCATTATAAAAATTGAAAAAACACATGAATATAATATTTTTTCATTTTCATAATCTGATTTTATTTTAAAATATTACCCACATAAAAAAGACCAAATAAATCTTAACTCAAGACAAACCATCTTAATGAGAAACTAGTGACTTTGACTAACTTGGATACATGGTAGTGGGACCTTCCCCAAGATATAAATAACACAAAGAGGACCTTGAACCATATAATTGGACTTCACATGGGTAACTACTCCATGTGAGATCACAATGTTACATTGGTTTGTCTCTATTGTCATCCCCCAATCCAAAACAGTGACAGTATACTCAAATCCCAGAATTCCCCTTGAAACTTGAGGTTTAAAATGAGAAAGGGTTTATCATGCCCTTCCCATACCAACCTTATGAGTTATAAAACCCCCAAATCTCCAACTACCAAACTCCCTAAATAAAAAGGTCCTCGCTCTGATACCATTTTTTCATGAACCAATCTGGGTCAACCCTGAACCATTCACCCAAGCCGGTCCACAACATGGAACGAATGGCGTTCATAAACACCACATGATGGAAACTAGTTTCAGGCATTAGATATAAATCATTTAGGAATAATTTCACCCCAGAAATGAGGATCAAATGAATAAACTAATAAAAATGATCTTGCAGGAACAACCCACAACTGAACATAAATAAAGAAGTAGCTGATCCAGACTGAAAACTAAAACAATAAAAGTAAAACAGAGCACAAACTAAAAAAAGACTGAACTACAACTATCTCCATGTGACATCTTGGTCACCTCCAACCATAAGACCAAATTTTCTCTAACCATGATCACCAGATCTAAGAAACTTGAATAAATGTTGAACCTGAAAAACATCTTGGGTCTACATACACTGAGTGGTATATGTATGGTGTGGGATAATAGCTAAGTAGGAAATCACCATAGAGTCCAAGCGTATCCTCTCCCAAAATAGTCCATTAACACTAGTTTGAAATACATTAATAGAAATATAATTTCTATATTTTATTAAACAACCACAACTTTATAATTTTAATGGCCAACACACTACACAATCAATTTCTCAAGAGAACTCCCATTTTATAACAAAAACTAAAACGAAACAATACTAGAAAACAATTTCAATGGAACAACATTAAATGAAAAAATGTTCAATGAATTAAATTTTAAAGATAAAGCACTTACGTTTATATTTACCAACCAAAAATATCAAATTCCAATGAGAGGTGAAATATAATCATTGAGCATTAGTCATAGAGAAACCCATAGCCACTAGCTAACATTGGATCCCAAGTACGTCGTTTATAGGTGTATAGTGACCATAATAAATATCCATTCTCCTGCACAACCCACTAGTAGGGAACATAACCATAACCTGGAGGCCCCAAAATTATCATAATAGTTTTGTTAGTGTCTTCATCATCAAACTTTTTTTGTGAAACAGGGATAAAACAACTTTGGATCACTACCATACTAGTACATGTTCTCCCACCTAGATACCTAGGGTTACTATTTTTGTTTTTAATTGAGTATCACACAACACATGATACCACTTAAACAATTTATGAAAAAAACCAAGCATTAAATATTCAAAACTGCCACATTCACTTCAGTAACCCATTCTTGAAAACAAATGCCCACCAAAACATTTAAAAATAAATTCTAAAACCATGAGGAACACAAATTCCTAATGAAATTTTAAAACAAGACTTTCCACATTTTAGAAAAAATTGGAACTCTAAAAACATGAAAAATTCCATTTATGTTTACACAGACAAATAAATATACCAAAACATTTCTAAATCATTTAAAATCCATCTTCAAGTGTAAAATTCTAAAAATCTCCTTAGGCCAAACATTTTCCAAAAACACACTCACCCAAAGATAAACGGGTATACCCTTCCCATATGATTCCATTTTAAACCACATTTAGAAACCAGTTGAATGATCTACCATTATATAGAAAACAAGTACTATTTAGGTAAACAATATTTCAATGAACATTGGTTTAATGAACCATCTTCATTTGAGGGAAAAACCATGTGTGCACCTATTGGATCCATGGTTGTGCCAATATCCAATGGTACACCAAACATAAAAAAGAACACTCAAAAAATATTTCCACAAAACCCACCATTTTCTTTACAACCACATCCAACCATACATGTTATTTAGAGAACATAAAACAATCCCTTTCTAACTACAAAACCCTTGTTTAAAAATTTTAACACATTTAACAAGATAAACTATTACCCAACCATACACACCAAATAATGTTCAAAAACAATAAATTACCATCACAACATAACCAAGACTAAATATTTCATAAAAAATCCCAATTTAAATTTAAAAGAGTAATGGAATTTTAAATAATAACCCTAGGTACTATAAACTAAGGAATTTCGCACAAATCCCTTTGAAAATCTATTTCTAGGTAGTTCTAACAATACAAAATCACTATTTTCATCAAGATATATATATATTTGAGGAGTGAAAGAAATTTAAAAACTAAAATCCCCAAGTGATCGTGGAGTGTTCCTGAAAGGAAAAGGTTAGAAATGCCTACCTCAACCAAGTTTGGATGTGAAAAAATCCAAGGAGATGAAGAATCAAGCCTTACGGACAATCTTTACATCCTAGACACATGAAAACAAACCAAAATCATCCTACCTTAACCATAGGGTTTTTTCAAACTACAGAAAAGCCAATGGAGAGAAAAAATGATATAGGGGGAAGAGGAGAAAAGTACTGGGGACGAGTTGATGGATAACCACAAACCTTCTGGGAGGAAACACCCCCAAAAACGACCCAAAATGATGGAGAATGAAGGGGAAGTGCCTATAGTCGATTCCCAATATGTAGGTATTCATTTGGGAGGTGTAATCACCTAAAATTGATCTCTAGGTTAGAAACTATTAAACCCATACGTGGTTATATGGTTTTTCTTCATGGTTTTGTAAACCGTGTGCAAACCATGCAAGGGCTGTTAGAAATTTTCTACTACATTGTAGAAATAAGTTGAATGATTTGGGAAACTGTGGTCAAACCGTATGACCTGAAAAATTGTCCAAAGTCCCTCAAATTACACCCCAAACACTAGTGAAGACCCACCCAAATATCATCCATTGTTTTACACACAATATAGTGACACAGTGGGTGTCAAAAACACTCCACCATAATTATTTCTACCAATACCATTCACTAGAACCATGAATAGTCTTGTATGAAAAAATACCGGGAAAACACAAACACAATTGTTGGTTACTCAAGCCAGACCTCAACTAAAATATCCAACATCACAAAATAAATTAATATTAATGAAAATTATAGTCAGGGTGTGATAAGAAGTATATAAACCTCAATAAATAGTTTAGGTGCATTAAAAAACATGATTCTCAAAGAAATAAAATTGATAAAAAAATTACCAATTGGGTAACTTTTGAAACATTAACCCCATGAATGAATGATTATAAAATGGAACTGTGAATAACAATAATATTATGTATAAGAAACATGGAATTTAATCATTGAAAGTAAACACACCACACAAAAGTAAAGGGTGGTGAATATACCATGAATCTAAATAAAATTAAAAGTGAGATGAAATTCCCTTACCTTGTGTATTTTCTTTATATTTAGATGTTCAAACCACCAATAAATCGAGTAACTTATTTTGTATTTGTGAAAAAATGATTAATTGGGAGGATTTATTCCAAAATTGTAGCCTCAAGGTATAAAGAAGAATTTTATATAATATATTTGGTAGGGCTTGGCTAAACATAATAGGTTTGAGAGGTGTGATGAATGGGTAGAGGTGGTGTCGATTTATAGGGAAGGAAAAGGACTCACATTGAATTTTGGGAAATAAGTTAGGTGTCCAGATTTTATTACCTAAAAAAGTAATAAAAACAATCCAAACACAATAATCGATTGTTCATTAAAAAATTATGGTCATCCAATGGGTTTTGTATGTGTGTTTAGGATGTTTTGGTTATTATATTTGAGGTTCATTATTTTTTTATCGAACCTTTTCTCTTAACTAATGTAATTAATTTTAATCACATTCACTAATATTTTCAGTGAAAACTATAGTTGACCTTAATAGATATTATAAATAATGATAATTCAAAACATAGAATCCATTTTTCCAAATTCTAATCACATAAGTGGATGAAATTAATTTAAATTTAATCTCATAGACAGGATGATAATACATGTTGTTTATATAAAAACGTCGATAAGTTTAATATGTTTTATATCCAATTTCAATTTGGAACATGTTAAAATAATCTATATTGGAATCATTGTTAAAAATATTATCTAAATAAACTATTAAATATACTAAAAATATATTTTATACTTGTAAATAAATTATATGAACAAAATTATTGAATTAGAAATCTAGTATTTTTAATTATTCCATAAAAGATGAAACCTTCTATAAAAATTTAGAACCATTATGCTACCCTAATATTTATGTCTCACCTAAAAATATGATGTTTATATTTATATTATAAATTTAAAAAAGATCCAAAAATTGTATTTAAAAATGTTTTACCATTAAATGGAGGTACAAATTACCTTAATACATATATAGGTTTTTATGTATAAAATTGAGTTTATTTTTATCTTCTGTCTATTTAATCTAGTGGGTGAATATAAAAAATATTTTTTTGAATATATTACATATTTATTAAAATAATATCCCTTAACAATTTTAATTAACTTGGTTATAATAGCTTTGTGACTGTAATACTATTTTTTTATATTCGATCGATTTTCATATTCATATCTACTAGTTTGAGAAACTATAAAATCAAGTTATATTTGTTTAAACTACATATTTTCATAATTTAGTTAATAGTATACATATTGATAAAATTATGGGCTAGGTTATATTCCCGAATAATAATATCTCTAATAATATATTATAGTTAAGAAACACATGTTCTTGCATGCTACGCAAGCCATCGAAAAACATTTATCTTGCGTGTAATATACACTTAGTCAATGTTGAATGTAACATACTCTAAGTCGGTGTTATGTCTATCATGATCCAAGTTGGATCTATGTAAAAGGAATGTATAAATTAATGTTTTAATATATATATAATTAAAAAAACTATTTTTATTATCACATGAAATGAACAATATCCTAAACATAAATTAATTTGAACAAAATATTTCACAAAATCTATGAGTATTATAAGCTATTTTAACATTAACATTTAAATAATAGTATTTATTTATTCATTTAATCTTGATGGTGTGTATCATGTACGCTATCATACACATTTTTTCTCTGTAAAAACTCATGATGTGAAATTGTCCACCACCCCCCCCCCCTTAATAAATACGTCCTTTCAATTTGAACATAAGACCAAAAACTAAGGATTGGTTTTCCAAATTTCCATTATTGAAATCACACAATGGAAAAAAGAATTAATAAAAATTCAACTTTTAAAAAATAAGCGGATGCATGAAGATCAACTTAGATAACACATACTAGTGTTCAATGTATGAAAACATAGACTGTGAAGAGAAAACTATCCATTATGTTTTGATCGAAAATGATAGAAAATATGACGAGAAAAATGTTAGCAATAAAAAACTGTAATTTTATGATGCGATAAAAGGTAATTGATTTCATTGTAAGAAATTTAATATGATATACATTTTTTTTAAAAACATTTCATATATTAGGGTAATTTTTTTACTATTGGAATATAAACATAAGGAAATATAATCACGTGACAAGTATAGATTTATCTTTTAATAAATTTCCAACTCAACCTTATCTTTCTCTTCAAACAATGATAATTTAATATGATTCTTTCATGCCTGAAACATGTGAATCAACTTATTCAGAATCAAATAATACATGAATGATTAAATAACCATTTCTACATTATTTATACTTTAACCAAAACAATAATGGTTACTACAGTATAAGATAATTCCCCAAAATTAAATAGTAATATCCAAATATTAACATACTTTGTATTATAAATAATTATCCTCACAATTCATTAGAATAATACAATCTAATATTGAATCCCAGAAGCTAGAATATTTTAATATCATATTATACCTTTATGAATTTTGTGGATTATCTCTAAATAAAATCAATTTCTCATGAATTCTTATACAAAAAATGAATTTCTCGAATCATCATCTTGGAAGGATAATCATTTTCATAAATAACATAAATCATCATAAGTCTAAAATTACATCACATATTCTTCAAAAATATAATTCAACCATTATTCATAAAATAATATCATGTAGTTTTATATTTTCCTTTATCATATCAGATTCCTAAAATAGAAAAGGTCTTATGAAATAACATTAATCACTTATTCCCCAAATCATATTTCTATTATGATAACATTTTTTCCCGAAATAAACATATTCTCATTCAATAAAATCATTAATATAAAAACATTACTAGTGATAAGTAATTTATGTAGGCCAATGCAAGGTGATTTACCATTTTCTCTCTTCATTCATGGGTTCAATTCTCGTGGCCTAGCCAGACACGATGAGTTTTCACCCATCATATGTGTTTCCCTTTTTCAGAGACTATATAAATCTTATAACATTCCCAGAATATTATAATTCCCAAAAAAATAACCAGAGCACGTTCTAACATCCAATTTAATCTCAAACCCTTTATTTTACATTCTAAAATGTAATAACCCATATTTATCTCACAAATAAATGTTTCTTAAAATACCATTATTCTCTTTAATATTTCATAAACTAAAGCTGAAAATGGGTATCTAAGATATTGAACCTATGATCCACATAAAATTTTAAACTTGTGAGGATATCCTTTTCTCTTAATATAAAATCCTAATATCTAATGATGTCTAAACTATCCTTTGATACCAAATATAAGGAACTATCCTCAAAACATTGCATAACCATTAGTTATTTGAAGAATTTTAATTTATTTCACATTAAGGATATTTTCGGTTTTAATCCTTACATAAATAGGCTATAAATCATATATAACAAAAACTATAAAATACAAAGTGGACTCTTCCGAGTAGTATCTATTTTTTCCATAATCTAAAACATTTTAAAAAATGAATCATAACATCTATGAAAACTCTTCACAAAATTTAACATGGCATTGCTAAATTGTTACCCATCCTTATGTCTAGTGTAAAAAAATAAAAAATGGGGGTGAGAATAAAAAATCTCATTAATCGATATAAATAGGAAGAAATTGTTATAACCTTGATAAACATTAAAACAGAAAAAAAAATATTAAGTAATTTCTTTCACCATTAATAAGTATTAAATAATTTCCATTGATTATAATATTATTTAATACATTTTTTAATCACAATATTGTCATAAAACCCATAGCAAGAATAGGAAATACTTAAAAGTAACATGGGACATAATTATAATTATCACAAACCAGTCAAGGATTCCATACAACCCAACAACTTACTCTGTCCAAGACATGAACTGAATGGAATTATTGTCCCCATGACCTATAAACTAGTGTCATGACTCCAAATTATATAATGGGAAAAATTTACACCCATAATTAAAAAGGATCTAATTACCAAAACAGAACATACATTGAAGTCCCCCCAACTGAATAAAAACCAATTCATAAAGTGGCCCAAATTCAATAACTATTGAACATAATAAAAAACTAAATAAAAAACTAAACCAGAACCAAACATTCACAATAATCATGTGACCTATTGGTCACCACTAACCACAAGAACAAACTAATCATAGGAAACACAATCCTAAAACATGACCCTAACAATAGATTTTTTATGCCAACACTGAATGCTATAAGATTGGTGTGAGATTAAATATATTAGTAAGAAAAAAGAACAAAATCCATACATTTCATTTCTCAAAATAGACCACAAACTCTAGTTTGAAATACATATAAATGTAAAAAAAATTATTTTTACTAAGTAATCACAAATTTCTCTTTTTCAAAACCCCACATGCCACATTCCCATTTTAAAAAAAAATTACCATTTGAGAAAACAACTTCCAAACATGGATCTACCACAAGTGATACAAGGCTTTGAGGAAAATAAAATAAAGAGATGCTAAGTAAGTAACTAAGTGAAATGTAAAAATAAATAAGAACTTACATATAGTCACAATGGGAATTTCCTAAATAACCCAATAGAAATCCATCGATGAACAAATATTAGACTGACCTGCCGGCATATGGTGCAACACCCTAGTCAATTTCTAATTGGCTAGTCGAAAAAATCCAACCAGGTGGCATGTACCACCGAGACCAAAATTCGTGGAGGGGGGGGGGGGTACCAACCTGTCTAATCAGGGTTTACAGTAAACCATTATTATAATCTATTAAATAATTCCAAGAAACCCATGGTAATAGTACAAGGTTAAAGGGTATTCCCCCACAAGTTTAACTCACCTGACATCCTGTAACCGTACCTAGCTACCCTAAACACCAACACCACCTATGTGATATCCCACCCTTGGGGAATCATCCATATGGGTTCCCATATAACAATATTACTTTCTCAAGGGCCAATTGGGCAGTCACATCAAATAATATTTCAAAACATTTCTCAAAAGTGTAAAGGGTTCTAACCAAGAATTTACACCTACAAACTAGAATTAATTTCCAAAAAATTATATTGTTCCAACTAATGATTTATCATTATAAATTCTGATAAATTACTAAAATGTTTCTTAACAAAATAAAAAACACAAAACATCACTTTCTTGTTCATAATGCCAAATATGTCCATACATTTAAACTGTTAATCCATTTACAACACCACATAAAGACATAGTAAGAACACACAAAACACATAAAGATTCCATAACATATTTCATATAATTTAGAAACAAACCATCTTTTAAAACCTACCAAATGGGAAAAAATTTCAAACATAAAATTCAAAATCATATCAAATCCACTTTGTGAACATGAACCATTTAGAAAATATGATGTCTTGGAGGAAATGGATAAAAATGGGAGGATGGGAGGATTATTTTTATGAAAATGTGTCATTATGTTAAAAAGGGTCATTATCATTTATTGTAATATCCATACATGCACCCTGTTCACATATGGATGTCCCTACATCCAATGGAACACTCATGAAATCCCATGATATCATACAAACCCTTTGAAAAGAACCAGATCCTACACACAATATAAAAATAACCATCATCATAAACTACCATAATGTAACAAAGACCAAACAGATTCTAAAAACCCTCAATTTTATAAAAATGGACCAAGAAAAATTTTATCATACACCTTGCACATAAGAACAAATAATATTATTTATGAAAAACCATTCAAAACAAAATCTCACATATTTTACATCATAAAAAACACCAAATCAATTTATACTAACACGTAAAAAAACATTATATTATTTTTATGAAACTTGGAAATATAAATCATTCAATGGATGTTTATGGAAAGGAAATTAATTGACACACCTACCGCAATGGCATGAGAATGAAACAATACATAGATTAAAGGAAGAATATTTACAAAAAAAGTATTTTCATAACCTAATATCAAATAAATCAACCATCATCATCCATAACTAACCCCATGTTTAATCAAAGGGGGTTCTAAGACAAAGGAGACCATGAAAAGGGATAATGGTGGAGAGTATAAGAGGAATGAGAAATATTTGGTGAAGAAATCATTAATGATAACTAGCCTTTGGGGGGAAATCTTCCAAAAATTGTCCTAAGATGAAGGAAAATTAAGGGGGATCCTTCTAGTAAATACTTAACTAATAGGGGTTAAAATGGGATGTGGAATAACTTAATTTTTTTTAAAAATAAATGTTTTTTATGTTTTAATGGGATGCCTGATTTTTCTGCACGGTTTTGAAAATCATGCGCAAAACATGTGGCTGCTATTAGATTTTTTTTATAAATTATGATTAAAGATTCATGTTTTTTGAAATATATTATAAAACTCTGTGACTATAAAAATTTTTCAAAACAATAAAATAAAAACCCAAACACTAGGAGAGTCAAACCAAGGATCCCTTAGTTATTTTAACCCAATTCCATGACACCATGGGTGTCACAAACTCCCCACCATTCCTCTTTATCTAAATACATTTCACAATAACCATGTGCAGGGAGAGAAGTAGATTGAATCCACTAGAACCCAAAAAACATTGTCGGAAACTCAACCCAACCCTATCCCAAACTATCTAACATCATTAAATAAATAAAAACAATAAAAATATAGTCTGGGTGTGACAAAACATAAATGGAATAAAAATCCATTCCAATTCCATACATGTCACTCATTCAAATATAATAGCCACAAAACCAACTTCTGAGTTCCATTATATAATCATAACACATAAAACATTGACAAATTTCCATTTCAGTATTGAAAATTCATTTGCAATCATGAGAAATCATTTCAAGATATTGAAACAATAAATCCTTTTTCAAAACCATTTCCATTAACAAAATACCACAAAAAGGGAAAAGGAGTTTTTTTTCCTATTAGAAACATGAAGGATTGTAGTGGAAGCCGGATAGAAAAAAATCATGGTGGCATTGAATTCATTATCACCATATATTTTACAAAATCTTTCATTTTGTAATTTGTTGAGAAATTCAAATTATTCTTATAAAAGAATAAGAATATTCATTTTTAAAATACTTTGAATGAAATGAAAATTCAAAGGGCCTATTTAAACACCTCGTAAAATAAGGTGTTGTATAACATCATAATATGCCTCAATGAATAGAGATTGTGAAAAAGTCCCTTACCTTGAGTCTAATTCATTTGGTATGTACATTATCATATTGGATAATAAACATAAGTTAATTAATTAATTTCATTATAACCATTTTAATGCGTATTGTTCCTTTAATATCACATATTATCATGATATAAATATTAATGACTTGTTTATTCTCACATTGGATGTTTTGATGATATTCGGTACTTGAGTTCAAAATTACTTTTCTATAATATCTATAGTAAAATTGGTGATTATTCCATCATATCAAGAATAATATTAATAAAATAATTATCACATTTTCATATAAATAATACTTTTAAATCCAACCATTTTTGTATAGTTCTCAAAAATGAACATCATCATAATAATGGAGATGGTAGGTTGTACAAACACAGGAGAAACGTTTCAATTTTTCAATGATCAATATGGAAAGAAGGTAGGTATTATTTTATACTTAAATAATTATAATAATATCATTAATATCAAATTAGTAATTCAAATACACTTATATATCATCATGAATGTGAGGTGGTGATGAAAAATGAATCGCTTCACTTCGAGGAGGTGATAATTCACATGTATGCACGAATGTAGTAATAATATTCATGTGAAAGGAAAGTATGAATGTAATTGATATATTATTATATTATAATAATTATTATTTCATGAAAATAATGTATAAATATTAATTACATTAGTATAAATAATCTTGAGAGAAGTTAAAGGAAAAAAATTATATTGGTTCGTGGAGGTGATAGTTCAGACGTACGCACAAATGATTAATTCATTTCCCATTGATGGAATCAGAGATGGAATTAGATAATGATATTTACATTATAAAATATTGGTATATAGTATAATATAGTTTCTATATAATCATGTTTGAATAATATATTATGGATGTTTATGAAGAAATAAAATAGGAATACATGATTAAAACAAAACCTCTTCTTCATACGATCTTCCTTGATTAAAACCTCCAAGGATGGTGTTCTACAAAAAATAAGGGCTTAATTATTTTGGGAGGGATTCTAGTAATTTATTTGGGAATGTATTACCTCAAAAAAAGATTCTGAGTTGTAAATTAATGATAATAATGGGTTTCCTTTTATAGGAAGGGGCACTCATGGAATACATCAATGTATTAAAATAATATAAATCATTTTCTATAAGAAAGGGGTTAAAATTGATTTTTTTTAATATAGTGTAATTTTAGGTTGAATATCATTCACCTAATGAAAATTATTTTTGTTTTGACTAATTTCTGAATCCTTATTTTTTATTACCCTTAATTAATTCTTTTAACTCTTACTGTATTATCTTATAATTTACACATTGATGGTTAATATAATAACTATAACATGACGAAATACAATTAAATTAGTAATTAATGACTTTTTAGTATATAGATCAATTATTTTTCTAAATGATAGATTTATTTTTAGATTTATATCATTTAATAAAATATAATTTATTTTAAAATTACATTAATGTCAACTTTTTCAATATTCATTAGATGAATTTTTAAAATTATCATATAAATTTTAAATTGTCTAAAAATTATATTAAATCGTACCTTAAATTTCATAATCACTTATAAATATCATGTATGACATAAATTATATCAAATAATATTTATTTTAATATTTATAATATCATTTATTTGATTCTGCTATTAATAAATCAGTTACTTCATCGTCATTGTGTCACAATTTATTTTAATTATGAATATACTAAAAAATATAATTAAATTACCATGATTTAGATAAAACATTTATATTTATAAATAAAATTTATAGTTTATAATATCACTTATATATCATCATATTAAAAATATTTTTCTAGTTAAAAACAAGAGTGTGACATAATTGACTTTTCTTCTAATATAATAATATAAATATCTTTATACCATCCATGTGGCTGAAAAATGTTATACTTCATACCAATAATGATTTTTGGTCAAAAAAAACTCATCAAATGACATTAATACAAGTGATATGGTAACTTATAAAATTATTTTTACTCTTAATTTTCAGAATTACCCTTAATCGTGCTAATAAAAATAATTATTTAAGTAACAAGTCATATTTTTAAAAACTTATATTGAGCATATTACATAAAAATTATCATAGTGATTAAATCCATGTATGTATATTTTTCAAAATATAAATCATATAAGTGGCTAAATGATTCTTTAAAATTAATCCCAATTAAGAATGGAGAAAACATGTTTTTAAAGTTAAAATATTCCAAAGTTTACAATGTTTTTAAATCCAATTTCATTGTGAAATTGGTTCCAATTACATATATTTTATTTCTATATAAAAAAATTAATTTAATTATAATTTAAAATGAATTAATAACATAATTTTAGTACATAAATAAATTTGATGAAAGAAAGTTTGAACTAATATTTTATACTATTCATTATTCATCAAAATATAAACTATCTTAGAAAAATGAAAAGAATAAAACAAATTAAATTTTGATACTCATACTCTAAATAAGTTATTTTTTTCCAATATAATCTATAAAAGTGACAAAAAATATATTTTAAATAGCTACACCACCAAAATGCGAAAACTATTCCTTTTTTAGAAGTACTTCCTTTGTAAAATTGGGTTTCTTCTTATATAATGTCTTAAAAACATAAAATTAATGTTATTAATAAAATTGAATATATTATATATATCTGAAATTAATATAATTTTAAAATAGTGAGTTTATTATTTTTAAAACACACTTCTTCACATTTAAGTCATTTTTCCGAAAAAAAACATTTCTTTTTTATTTTAAAAACGGTGTTACATTTATGTATAATAAATTGTTCATCAAAGAATTATATATATACATGTGTAAAAATTATTTTAATAATTCAATTAATACTATTAATTCCTCCCATTTTAATAGATAGGTGAACATTAACATTTATATAAAAATAGTTAGTTGGTCATTTTACCTCGATGTGGTGTATCATGTACATTATCGTACAAAGTGTTTTCATTTAAAACCCAATGAAGTAATAGTTGAATCATTCCACCTATCAACAACTATTTCACTAGGTATGGATTCATTATGGTTATATCTTGAACTTCTTCTATACTCCTTTGTATACTCCATTAATGAAGTGTCTTTATAACCAACAAAAAGGTGAGGGAATGAAATGGATTGTTCAACATGGATTACATAAATAACCATGGACACATGTGTCCAACCAAATAATGGTTTAAAGGAAAAAATGAAGACCATAAAATTTATTTTAATAAAAAAAAATTTATATCCTATGAAATAAATTAAAATTAAACATCAAACATTTATATATGTCATGGTAAAGATCGTGAATAGTTATAAATGTATCATATACACAAAATTAAATGAGTTAAAATTCGTTTATATTCATTCATTATGATTATGATAAACATTATTATATTAATTAATAAATAAATAAATTAAGCCCCTTTCATTTTAATAACCATGCGGACTCATTGAGAGATACACATATCAATGGATACCTTAAAAAATAAATTGTAAATCTAATTATTATTGATCATTGAAATAAATTAATTTATCATTTGAAAAAATTCATAATAATTATTAAATTGTAAGTCACAATAGGATTTATCTAATAAAATATGAATTTTAATGAAAGAAATATAATTTTAATGTAATTTATTTTTTTTATTAATTATAAGGCTACCCAATGTTTTCTATCTTACTATATGGTGTGTACCTCGACTATCCTGAATTTTGGAAAAATTCTTGGGAAATTGGAATATATATCCATTAAACTACTAGGAATGTAATACCATATACATGACATGTGTTCCTATTTACTCATCCAATGGATTTGTGTGTAATCATGTTGTTATAATTAAGGAGGTACACAGGGTGTACACCAGCTACACATTTTTTAATCCGTTAAAGAAACATTTTTTCACTCTCACATGGTTTTCAATGTGTATAGTTACCAGAAAGGGTTGTGTGAATTTTTCTGCAAACACAAGTAGATTACAATGTTTTCTTTCTTGGTATTATTTTTGTAATATAATATGTGGGGTTCAGATTATAGAGGTATACACATGGTCAGGACTAAATGAACCATGTTAATATATTGTTCGACGAGTCATGTATCCTACAACACATCTTGGAATAGTGCACATGGGTACGCAACATGTATTATATTTAAACACCACATAACCTCATACTATCAATCCATATTCCTCAATAATTCTAGATGGAATCCTTGATTATCTATTATATATGGTTAGTCAAAAGAATTTTTTAATCATGAACAATGAAATAAAAATCTCCAAAACATGTTAATTCAAATTATATAAATGAAAGAATAATATCAAATGAAAAATTGAATCATGATATCTTATAATGTTCAAAAATAAAATATTTATTTATTTATTTATAATGTGATTACGTGGATACTAATAATTGGTTTCAGATGAAGTTGAAGAACCTTTGTTGGGGGTAATATTAAAATTTCCTTCCATTTAGAGTTTCCATAATCCCCAAGGTAGAATATTTCTTTCTAAAGTTACATTTAATATATTTATATTTTGAGGAATTGATTACCTAATCATAGAATCCTTTATTCAATATTGTTGTTAAAATTTCAAAAATCCATTTAGATAATTTTCTTCCCTATAATTATTTAATAGTAGAATGCCTCTAGTAGTGAATCAAACATAATCCTTTGATATTCGAGTAACTCCAATTGATTTTTGTGTGCTAACACATTGAATAAAATTTATTACAATATTTGTGACAACTGGGCCCCACCCACCAGTTGCCCCGCAGACACGTGGGCCCCACCGTATGTCCCACCCACATGCCTGAAAGGGTTATCTAACTAATGACAGTCCCCATAGACCAACACTTGCCCTTTTCAGTGTGTTTTGTCCCCACTCACACACACCCTGGAAAATGTCCCAGAAGGTCACCCATCCTAATCATTACCCCAGGCCAAACACGCTTAACTGCGGAGTTCTAACCAGGTAGACTCCCGAAAAGGAAGATGCACCTTGTTGACATGAGTCATATCATTTAGTCATTTAACCCTTTATCGTTTTGGGATGTTACAATCACCCCCCTTTAGAGAAAAACGTCCTCGTTGTGGGCCCTACATATCTACCTAGGCAATGCACCACACTTAAGGCTGGGTTCCTCCTCTGATACCAAATGTGACAATCGGGCCCCGCCCACCAGTTTCCCCAACAGACACGTGGGCCCCACCGTAGGTCCCACCCATGTGATTACTTGGAAACTAATAATTGGTTTCAGATGAAGTTGAAGATCCTTTGTTGGGGGTAATATTAAAATTTCCTTCCATTTAGAGTTTCCAGAATCCCCAATGTAGAATATTTATTTCTAAAGTTACATTTAATATATTTATATATTGATGAACTGATTACCTAATCTTAGAATCATTTATTCAATATTGTTGCTAATATTTCAAAAATCCATTTAGATAATTTTTTTCTCTATAATTAATTAATAGTAGAATGCCTCTAGCAGTGAATCAAACATAATCCTTTGATATTCGAGTAACTCCAATTGATTTTCGTGTGCTAGCACATTGAATAAAATGTATTAGAATATTTGTGACAACCGAGCCCCGCCTAGCAGTTGCCCCGCAGACACGTGGTCCCCACCATAGGTCCCACCAACGTTCCTGAAAGGGTTATCAGACTAATGACAGTCCCCAAAGACCAACACTTGTCCTTTACAGTGTGCTTTTTCTTCACTCACACACACCCTGGGAAAGATCCCAGAAGGTCACCCATCCTGATCACTACTCCAGGCCAAGCACGCTTAACTATGAAGATCTAACCAGGTAGGCTATCAAATAGGAAGGTGCACCTTGTTGACATGAGTCATATCATTTAGTCATTTGACCCTTTATCATTTGAGGATGTTACAATCACCCCCCCTTTAGAGCACAACGTCCTCTTTGTGGGCCCTACATATCAACCCTGGCAGTGCACCACACTTAAGGCTGAGTTCCTCCTCTAATACCAAATGTGACAACCGGGCCCCGCCCACCGGTTTCCCCGAAGACACATGATCCCCACCGTAGGTCCCACCCACGTGCCTGAAAGGGTTATCTGACTAATGACAGTCCCCACAGACCAACACTTGTCCTTTCCAGTGTGCTTTGTCTTCATTAACACACACCCTGAGAAACTTCCCAGAAGGTCACCCATCCTGATCATTACTCCAGTTCAAGCACGCTTAACTGTGGATTTCTAACCAGGTGGGCTCCCGAAAAGGAAGGTGCACCTTGTTGACATGAGTCATATCATTTAGTCATTTAACCCTTTATCATTTGGAGATGTTACAATCACCCCCCCTTTAGAGCACAACGTCCTCTTGTGGGCCCTACATATCAACACAGGCAGTGAACTGCACTTAAGGCTGGGTTCCTCCTCTAATACCAAATGTGACAACCGGGCCCCGCCCATCAGTTTCCCCGCAGACACATGAGCCCCACCGTAGGTCCCACCCATGTGCCCGAAAGGGTTATCTGACTAATGACAGTCCCCACCGACCAACACTTGTCCTTTCCGGTGTGCTTTTTTCTCACTCATACACACCCTGTGAAACTTCCCAAAAGGTCACATGTCCTAATCACTACTTTAGGTCAAGCATGCTTAACTGTGGAGTTCTAAGAAGACAGGCTCCTGAAAAGGAAGGTACACCTTGTTGACATGAGTCATATCATTTAGTCATTTAACCCTTTATCATTCGGGGGTGTTATAAAATTCCTCTTGATCACTCTTAGATCATTTAGGCACGATGGAGTTCATTTCATTCTTAAGCTAAATAGATAATTAATTTGATAGTGGGAGGGATATACATAGAAGTCTATTATGTGCAATGATTCTATATCCTAAATTTTTTATTATGCTTTTAAAATATAAATAAAAGTCTATTTATATTTCTACGGATTAGGCAAAAATATTATTTAGTTTTATACCAAACCTTAAATAACATTATAAACATTTAACAAACCACATGCCATATAATAATAATAATAATAATAATAATAATAATAATATTATTATTATTATTATTATTATTTGGTACATCCAAACATTCACATTGATAAATATATATTACCAAATTCTTATTTAACATTCATCATCAGGAAAAATTATGGTCCACCAAAACTTTTCAAAATATATTGAAAACCACAATAAATATTTTATTCAATTAAATAAATATTATATTAAGTATCCAATAAATAACAATTTATTAAAAATTCATCAAATAAAATAAATATTTTATTAACCAACCAATGAATAGATTTTTATTATATGAATTAATATAATTAAATATTGTATTTATTAATAAACCAAAAATTATGTATTAGCTTCAAAATATTAGTGATAAAAAAAGCTTGAATAAAAAAATTTCTTGGTCCTCAGAATAATATTAATTTAAATAATTATAATCAAATATAAATTAATCTAGATCAATGGAAACCCATAGTATGAGACCCTCTAGAGTTAATTATTTTTAGAATTCTGTGGGATTACCTAAATTAAAAATTACTATCTATAAATTGGTCAAAGATCCAATGATATAGAATATAATTTTGTTAAACAAAAAACCACATAAAAACAATAAAAAATGAATATAATACCTTTATCTCAATATCTCATCAAGTGGGTTTCTCATCCATATCATCAACCTAAATACATGATACATTTTTCTTTTACTATTTAAAATAAAAATTATTACACCATTGACATGGAATTTATGAAACAAATATATTTCAATCAAATGGATGAAATATCAACTTCAAGAATGATAGAGTAGAAAAATATGAAACTATAGGGAAATATTCATAAAATAATTCTATGGTGAATTAACATATTATTAAAGGGCATATATTACATTTAATTTCTGGTTTGAGTACGCTTAATAAAATGAGTCTTTTTCTCATGATGTTAATAATTGGTTTTTTACAAGATGGGAGATATTTATAATAGACCCCCCAAGTAGGATTTCTTTATTTTTTTGGTGCCATCAAATATTATTATTTATGTGTGTATGCGTAATGGTCTAAAGAATTTTAGATCATTTTTAATTAATGTCATAACTCCTTCATATATATTAAATGATAATAACTATCACAAAAATGTTGGTTGAAGTAGGGTACACTGACTGTGTCAAGAATGGCATGTTATTAATGGATAAGTCGAGGAAACATCATACCATGGAATTTAAATTCTCATTTAAATGTGATAGATACAATAATAAATTATCACCCAAATGTTATGATGTAGAAGGGTCAGTTTTTATAATATATTTATATTCATATTCATATAATTTAATATACCTGTATTATTAAGTAAAAAAATAAATTTTTCTAGGGAACCAACTCCAATATTCATATGGAGATAAAAATTTTCGTATGAATTTTGGAAAACCAAAGTTAAGTTCACGTTACCCTTCACTGACATATACATCGTGTCATAGTAATAATTATGGTGTAACTTTAACAACTTTTCAACATAAGAAGGTTGAATCATTTTGGAAAATTAAATTCATAAAATTTTATGCACTGTATGAACTAAAAAAATTCAATAAAGAAATAACGAATATAATTATTATGAACAAATAACACTGTTGAAAGACTTAAATTATGAGTATAATAATAATGTTCATAAAGAAAAAAAAGTATCTTGACTAATATATAATTATTGATCAGTAATTACATTATATTTGTAAAAGATATTTTTTCCTAATAAAATGTGTATTTATTATATTTCTTTTTACATAAGAAACACGTGTAAAAATGAACCATATATAATTCATTTAGTAGATATCCTTACACTAGTCAAAAAAATATCCTAAAAAAATTGACATATATTTCAACAAGAAAAAATAAAATACCTATGGTATAATGGATAAACCATCTCTAATTCCAATAGATTAGAATTACCTCCTCCATAAATAACACTCCAGAAAAGAAACAAAATATAAGTAAACCAATTCACATTTTTTAAAATAATAATATAGAAACATTTTAGGAATTATTTTGAATAATGAATGAAAAAATGAATATGTATTTATAATATGAAATGTTACCACTAGAATACAAATGAGACAATTAGAATATTAACGAGAGTATTGGAATAATACCGTTACTATTTGGAATATAAAACTTTTTTTATTTATAATATGAATATTTGAATTATAATTTGAAGTTAGAATAATAATATATAACATATATATTATTTATAATGAGTAATTTAAGGGAATAAAATTAATAATTTGTTTAATTAAAAAGACAAATTTTAAATCTCAAAAAATTACACACTTTTAAAAAAACATTAATATGATTTATTCTATAAAAAAATATTTTTTATATTATTAATAACAAATAGTTAAGATATATATTTATTTAAAAAAAATCAATTTTATTTTTTGAATCATCTTGTTAAAATTTACCAAGGGTGATTTTTTCAAAACTTTCTATCAATATTATAATATTATGGGAATAATAAAAAATTCAAACGTCAAACATTTTAGGTAATATTGATGATGTAATAGTGATTTAATATATATAAATTTGGTCAGCTTGACCTAAAACTTTTACTAATATAAATTTTTCTTTCAAAGAAATATAATTTGTTTTTAAAACCTATAAATTATTTTCCAAATTCTAGAAATTTAATTTATTTCTTTAAAAAACAATTTTTTTCATTTTTCACTTTTCCTTATGATTAAACTAATAAATTATAATTATCAAGTGATTAAAATTATTCAAATAATGATATTTTATTCATTTTTTAATGTAAAACATATTACTTTTGAAAGATTTACCTTGGGTATAATAATTTATTCAAAATTTTAGCCATCGTGTTCTTCGCTACTCATGTACAAATAACACCTCACACCTCCCTTGGTAAAACACATGACTTAAACTTACTATATGTTTGGATTTTTTTAGATACCCTACAATAATACCCATATCATTCTTAGAGATATTCTTTAGCTACTCAAATCGGATCACTCAATGAGTTTTGTTTCCTTAAAAATGTGTAACATCATGAAGAGGGCATGTTTTCATATACATATCTTCTTATAATCCACTTATCTTCCATTGTTTTCACTTTTTAATTAAAAAATAAATTATATAATATTAATTGTACAATATTTTAACATTATATAAATTTTATTACATAAAATATTTTTAAAATTTATGATGTTATTATATTTCTCATTTATATATGTTATTCTTTTGATAATATACTATTAATTGATAACTAACCATCAGTAAGGATTTTTTCAATTATTTTCTATCACCAACCTTAAGATTTATTATAATATATTATATATAATATATAATTTTAATACATGTTTTTACCCTATTGAATTAAATTCTAATAAAATTACAATAAATTTTTGAAAACAGAGTTTTTTTCAAACATCTCTTGAACTCTTATCTAGTTGTTTTTTTCCTGAAAATAGATATTTTATACCAAAATATGTTATATAATATTAATTTTTGAATGATAATGGTTTTTACCTAATGTATTATATATTAAATCTCTATGAAACATATCAATTTTCAAGGGTTTATTTGAAAACAATGATTGTTATTTTTTCTATTTCCATGGGGCATGCATGATTAAGGGTGTTTCAAGATGTGACAAGTTAGAACATGATTATATAACCCATTATTTATATTTATAGTGTGATATATCTAATGATATTATGTGTATTATGCATGGTAATGATTAAAAAAATCACAATTATGATGCTACAATTTGAACACATATGTAAAATGTGAACATGACGCTATATTTTCTCAAAAATATGGTTCATATATGAAAACAATAATATGATATTTAATTATTATAAACATTTCAAATTTAATTAGATTATAAAATAATTCACTTAGGATTTTGGGGATGATAATTTTTGTATGATATGATGATGTTTTCTATTCTCAATAATGTACTATTGATTGATGTCCCTTTTTTGTCCCATGATATTCATCCTCTTATCAGTATTTTATGTCATCAATTTATTTGATGCATATCCTTATGGGATTAAACGTACTATGGATAATGTGATATATTTTAAAAGGATAAAAAATAACATTTTAATATTATGTATGTTTTATTATGTACATGTGACGTATGGTCCAAATTTAACCTAGATTCTAAACCTTCTCATCATGGAATGTATTTCTACAAATTATTTTATCAAAAATATTATGTAAAATCCCTGTAAGAAAATTTTGTGTTCTTATAATTGGTTTCAATGGTAGAGTTGAGATTGTTTGAGAGTTATTAATGTAATTATTAGTGAAAACCATTAGAATATGTTTGTGTTTTAAGGTAAAAAAATTTCTTCTTTGGTAAACAATGATAGAATATCATTTTTTAGTAATACAATAAATACATGGATATTATAAGTGGATGTGGATCCATAAAATATTTTTCTAGTCATATCAATCGTGAAAAGGGATGATTGGATGTTTACTTGATCCTCACGAGGTGCCAGAGAAAGTGGACTATCTCTACACCAGGTTTGACACTCCTAGTGGACATTTAAAAGTTAATCCCATGATTTATGCGCCACATTATGAAGGATATATAAAAAATTTAATTATTACACTTGAATTTAGAAATGGAATAAAAGAAATGGTCCTAGAATCATCATTTGTGGAAAAATATAATCATATAAATCTAATAAATTATGAATTTCAAAAAAAATGTTAATATAATAATAAATCATTTATTCATGATTTGTGGAATTATTTTTTTCAATACTTTTATATTTTAAAAATTGTGGTAACTAGAAGAAACAAGATATAAAACTTATGAGAGAGATTATGAAATGGTTTTTTGAACAATATTCCTAATGAAATTTTAGGTGGAGTTGGACACATCATAGAAATTCTTAGATAAAATTATGTTATCAACAAAACCTGAACTATATGGAATTTTTTCCTTAACCCAAGATGGAAGAACATTTCATCTATTCCATTATTACGAAATGGCCATAGATCGTATATGGATATCCTAATCCACATTTCTGAGAATAATGGTTGAACTCAATGTAGAATATCCCTCCTATGTTCCCCTGTTTTGAGAGAGAGAAATTCATGTTGGGTTCTAATAATTTTGTTGTAGAGGATCATAATTGGTGTTAATTGATAAATAATTGAAATTATAAGGATTAAATAGAGTAAATGGTGTTTTAAGACTTTGAGCAGTTATTTTATAAAAAGTAAATCCATTAAACTATTCAAAAAAGGGCATAGGAATTTTTTAGAGATTAAATAAAAGGAGGGTGAATATAATGTGTATTATGAAGAAAATTTTACAATTATATTAAGTTGATCTTTGGTTTTTGTTATCAACAACAATAAAAAATATATATATTCATTTTTTATGTAAGACCACACTATTGAATGGATCTAGAAATTATAGACTTTTTGAAATGTGGAGAATTAGTAGATGTACTCTCAAATTAGATATAGAGTTTGAAGAATGGGAATGAATGAAGACAAGAAGAGATGAATGGACAATTAATCTAGTGGATCAAATAAAAAAGGTGAAATGAATATTCAGCGACCCACTGGGTAAATATTATGGATGAATCATCATGGGAATTTTGATAATGTCATGTGTAATAGATTAATTTATAGGATAGAAGGTGGAAAACACATGATTTTTTTTAATATAAATGATGAATATAGCCAACATGACTGAGGAATGGAAGCTACCATATAATTTAGCACCCATTGTATAATGATTCAACTATAAGAAGAAAGGTCACCACGAAACCTTGATCACAAAACAATAATCTGTTGATGTTAATATGCATTAGCAGTCACTAATGCCAATAATGTAAGGGAAAAAGTGTTTCATTACTACTACTAAGCATACACATGAAAATAATATCATATAAGGTACACGTCCTATTTACTCGTGAATTAAAAATATTTTTTATTTTATTTTTTTCATATGAAATCCTTTACATCCTTATTTTTTTCTAAGAATGTTGAATCTCCAAATCGATACCATGATGTAGATATATCTATAACAAAATTATGTGGTGAAATATTTATTACTTATGGGTTATAGAATTTTATAATCATCATCTATTATAATATTATTTCATTGAATATTATGATCCTTCCATTGGTATAATTTGATTCTATATGGGGAATGGATTGGAAATAGTTATATATATATCACATGAATTTTCAAGAAAAGGGAATCTATTCATATATTCATAACTATCCCATTGACATAAATAAAATAATGTTATATAATTAATTTCCATTTTAATATAACTGAAAAGTGTCAATGTTGATACACATCTAAAAAGAATATCTATATAAAATTGATGTTTTAAATGTAAATACCAACCATTAGGATTTTCACATTGAAAGTCAATATACTATTTCATTTTTAAAAGAGTCCATTGGATTCCCCGATTTTGTAAGATATATTTATAAATATATTGGATAATTAGATCCATTGTTATCTTTAAATTCACTAATAGGATGGCCTCGATCGAACTAGAGGGGTTAAAGAAGAATATAAAATATAATACGGAAACTTTTTCATTTTTCTATGTACATCACCTTGGGGTGAGTTTATTCTCCTTGTTAAGAAAATGGATTGATCAATTAGGCTTTGTGTTGATTACTAGGAGATGAAGAAAATCACGATAAGTAACAAGTTTCCCATGAGAAGTATTAATGATTTTATAGATCATATACACAGATT
The DNA here is from genome assembly GCA_963277665.1 of Viscum album. NCBI lineage: Eukaryota > Viridiplantae > Streptophyta > Magnoliopsida > Santalales > Viscaceae > Viscum > Viscum album. The sequence goes on along the minus strand of OY728156.1, from coordinate 2,106,223,175 downwards.
AGATTACTTATCAAAGGTGGATCATCATTATGGATATCCTAACCTAATGGAAAATAAGGAGTATAATTATAATTAAACCTTCCTGAAAAATAATATACACAATGAGTTTTTAGAAATTACACTAGGACTTACTAAATCCCAAGAAATATTTATAGATTTATTTAATAAGGGAATTAAAGGCTACATTTAAATATTTTTTGTATCATTTATTAATGATATTTCTATTTACTCTAAGATAATGGAGAAACATGAAGTGTATATGAGGATTTTTTTTGTTACATTAAAATGGTTAAAATTTATTCCATGTTTTGAATGTGTGACTTTGGGAGGCATCAAGTCACATTCTTTGGGCACATGATAATTATAGAGGAAATTTTTATAGAACCTTCAAGGAAAAATGAAATTTAGGAATAACCTAGTCCATAAATATTCTTGGAAACACATATTTTTCATGGACTAGATATAGAATTATAAGATTTTATTAAGAATTTCTATTAATTTTGTTTTCTACTATCAACAGAAAAAGGTGTATTGTATGTTTGGTTAGAAAAATTTATTAGAGGGTTTAAGGATATAATAAAGTTGATAATCACTATATATGTAATCACAGTACCATAATGTAGTTAATGGATGTTGTTATACAATTATTCTTAAATTAATATCTTTGTATTTTTATTCTTTAAAAATAAATAAGTGATATCCTTTTCGTCACGAATATTGATGATACATCAGTATAACTACCTAACATTTGATATAGAGTTAGAAACTATAATCACTACCGTAATGATTTTATGGAACTTCATTTATGGTGAGAAATTAAAAATATTAACATATCACAATATCCAAATGTGTATATTCTGGTTTAATGAGTTAAACATGTATCAATGAAGTTGATTAGAGAAGATCAATGATTATACTTTCACTATTATATTTCATCTTAGATTAGTGAAAATTGTACATGATTATCTATTTTTATTATATATTACATCTCTATCCATTATAAATATTTAAATTCACCCAATATTCATCGATATGAAAAAGTTAAATCTAGAAATCATTATGTAAAGGAGTACATCCCACCTTTCCCAAATGATTTCCCAACATTTATATAATATAATTTTAATGAGGCACAATGGAAATATCAGGATCGTAAATATAATTCGCGATATATAAAGAGGGGACACATAATGAATACTAGATCTATGAAGATGGTGTCATTCAGTTTGGAAATAAAAATTGTTTACCTAATTCAGTGGATATAAAGAAATAGTACAAAGATAGTCCACAAAATTTATCATTATCCATTTATAATAGAAGTAACATATTGTATAGTTATTTTTAGAGTATATCTAGGGGACATCACGAAGTAATAAATCACTATGTTAACTTAAAAATTATTGGTATCTCAACAAATTAATACAGATGGTAAATTTCTAATTAGATGATGAAACCAATTATTATATCCATATGTAAATAGGATAACTGTGTCACGGAATTTTTCACTAGTCTCTCAAATTCACCAATTATAATTAATGATATATGTATTGTGGTGAATCTCTATACTAAGACTTCCCACATCATCTTTATAATGGAATATTTATTGCTTTAAAAACATGAAATGATATATCTAATATATATGGGGAGGATATATTGAGATCCAGTTTTGATCGTCTCTAGTCGTTGTCAAAAATTTACTTCTAAATTCTAAAGATGTTTATGAAATACTTTAAATAAAGAATGGAATTTCAGTATTTCATATCACCCTCAAAATGATGTCTAGTATAATAGGACTATATAGAAACATATGTACAAATTGAGATACTATTTAATATAATTAGATGATATATAGTATTATCTTATCCTTTTTGTTGAGTTATAATACAATAAAACATTTTACTCAAGTATTTAAAAGGATCCATATTATGTTATGTATGTGATTTGATGTTAAAATACCACTTTTTAGCATGAAGTTAGTGACTGAAATTAACATGGACCTAATCTAGTGATTTAGAGGGAATATAAGGATCACTCCATATGAAAACATATAAAATACACTAAGAGTTACCAAAAGAGCTATGATGGAAATTGATCAATTTATTTTTATTTTAGAGTTAGAGATAAATAATTCCTTCAATTATCACCATAGTAGAGATTACTATTTATTGGAAAGAAAGTAAATGTTTCCAATAGATAAAATGTCCCAATTTAGATCATTGATCAGATCAGACTACTATACTATCGTGTGAAACTAACAGGAAACATGGCATATGTTTAGGATGTGTTCCATGTGTCTCTCCCAAGGAAATACATACTTTATCCCTACCATGCTCTGAATACAGAGGGGGGACAACTATAAATGACCTCTATAATGATGAATAGATGATAATGATCTTGAAACGTAGGTACAATGTTCTTCATAATAAGATAAGTAAATTTTAAATAGTTCTAGTGATGAACTATAAATTTGAAGAGGGGATATGGAATCCATAGGAAGGAATGAAACAAAAGTTCCCTCATCCATTATCATCTGATAATATGAGTTGAAATTTGAGGGATAAAATTTCTAAACGGGGTAATAATGTAATGACCGCTTATTTAGAAAAAAAAAATTATTCTTGAATAAATCCAAGTTATATTATACATCATTATTCATATACACCACAAAAGAAACTGAAAACACATCATTTCATTAATAGAGATAATTACATTGGCATGTAAGTAATCCCAAAAAACACCAAATATTAAAATAGGAAAATTATTTAATTGTAAATTTTGAATTTGAAAACATTGATCCTTTTAATTTTCTATCATTATCTCCTTAATAAATAATAATATATAAATGAAACGAAATACTAGTATATGTATCAACATTTTTGAAATAGAATTTATAGAATCATTGGAGGAACGTTAGTGAATAATTTATAAAGGAATGAAGATGTATTTATAGGAGGAAATGTGTCCACTATAATTTCACTATGACCATTATAATATTAATGTGACTTTTGGAATAGTAACAAACCCATTAGGAAAGAAATCTTGGCCATTGGGAATAGTTACGAGATAAATAGAATAGAAATTTGACCTCCAAGGAAAAAAAATTTAAATATAAATAATATTTATAATGACTAATTTATGAAAATATGAATATTTTTATAGCATAAAAATAATAAAAATATTATAAACTAAATTTAATTATACAGAATTTTTGATAAAATTTATTTTAAATAATTTCATTAAAATCACAAATTTTAAGTAATATTTTTAATTAGATAAGATAAAAAATTATTTTGATAAAATTAATGTCGTTTTTAGAATTATCATGTGTGATTTCTCAATAGTGAATTTTTTATAATTTTTTTAATAAACTACCACATTTATATGAATAGTATAAATATTATTTATCATATGCCATAGAGTTTATGACATAATGATTATATAATAATGAATAAATAGATGTTTAATTACATTATTAATTTAAAAAATAATTTAATAATATAAATAAGACATTTTAAATAAATAACCTATCTTTCAAAAAAAATTATTTTTCAAACCCTAAAAGTATAAAGGCCCCTTTTAAACAAAATTGATTCCATTTTTCTCCAATCATATTGATTAAAAAAATAAATTTCAATTATAAATTGACTTAAATTCCAAAAATCATATTATTTTATTAAAATGTATCTCATAATTTCAAAATTGTTATGATTGAAATGTTTAACATGGATATAATAATTTATTTAATATTTTACCTAAAAAATTACCCTATCCTCAATTATAAATAACCCATCCACATACCATGGAAAATTATTTATGTTCTATGTAATAATGTAATAAATTTACCCAAATAACATAAATTAATATCATTTTCATACTTAGGTATTGTATAGAGCCACTTAACACTAAGCACTAAATAATTTTAGTACTGTAAAAAATAAAAAACACTGGGAAGAGGGTATGTCTTCTTCAACTTCTCTTTGAGTTTTCATCATCACATTCTATTTTTTCTATTCCTTTCAAACTGAAATATTATAATGTTAATTGATTATTATTATAAAATAATATTAATTATTTTAATAAAAATTAATATTTATATTTTTTAATCTTTTATATTTCATGGTTCTCTATCTTTTTTACTATGATAATGTCCCATTAATGGTCTCATTGTCTCAAGAAAGAACAATTCCAATTATTTTATAATATATTCCCTTGTGGATTGTTTTAATAAATCATTTTTAATTTATAAAAAATTATAAATATTTCAATTCATTAAGATATAATATTTATATATTATCGACACTAATAAAGCAAGATCATTAAATTGATGTAAGACAGTGTAATTTAATAATCATAGAATATCAAAAATGTTTCACCCTTACTAATGCTAAATATAGAATATAATCAAGTTATATTATTTTATCATGGGTGAAGTGTTAGAAAATAAATCACTTCTAGTTTCATGATTTATTTAACCTTAGTTCATTATTGAGGGGGAAAAGGAATGAAATAAAAATGGGTTTTAGGTTAAGGGACTCAGGATTCTAATTAATTATTTTTTTATTTTATTTTCATTCACATTAATATTATGATAGATGTTACTATATTATATTCAATTATTCATTTCACAGTTATTTCCATTTTCTTTTTTGGGGATATACATGTTCTTAATGTTTCAAATAAACTATTAATACAATAACAATGAAATTTTTAAAAAACATTATTTTTCTAAAAATCTAATTGATTTATAATCATTTGTATGTTATCTATATAAAATGATCTTTTATACCCAAATATGATATTTTTTTATTAATTTTTTATTAGTAATTCTTATTCATTAATGTTTGATTTATGACACCATTATGAAACCCATTAATTTATATGAATTTTTTTCATGCATAAGATTTTTATTTATTATATTTTCATGTGTATTTCATGATTATAATAATTTAATTTTGTGACATAGGGGTTTCAGAAATATATTTCCCTCAAATTAAATTGGTAATTTCACATACCTTATGATATTATATGTATTACTCATGATCATGATGTTATCATCCCTCATAATTTTGATGTTAAGATTTATGGACATATGTTATGCATAAACATGTGGCTATCATTGTTGACAAAAAATTTGGAATTTGAACTCTATATAATGATATTTCATTTTTATTCTTATTTCACATTCAATTCCATTATATAATTTTTCCATTATTACTATGGTTCTAATAAAATTATTTTCATATGATGATGTTTACTATGGTCACCCATGCACTATTAATTCTCGTTCATTATTCTTCACATGATATTTATCCACTTATTGGGCTTTTTCTCATCTAGTTCTTTGATGTATATCTTCAGTTGATTATATATAAAAAGGAAAGCGTGAGATATTTTAGGAGGATAATAATAGGTACTGAAATAATTTTTCAATTTTATTATTTAAAAGTGATATATGAGATCTATTTTCTTTGATACTAAAAAAAAATAACATAGAGTGTATTATTATTATGCTTCACATTATAAATATGATGTAAGAGTCCGAAAAGAAAAGTGATTAGTTTTTATAAGATCTCTCTATTATTAATACTTTTTCAATTCCATGATGAGATACATCATGATAATACCTTCTAATGAAATTCACCTCCAGGTAATTGATGAATTTTATAATTTAATAAATTCTCTTTAAAACATTTATTTGTATTTTAAATCTCATATTTATAAGAAAAGTAATTTAAAAAACTATTAATGGTCAATAATAGTGTCTTAATCCATTAAAAAACGAGATTAAATATCATATATCAACTAGGAATGACTAAAACTATATTCTCTTGAAAATTATTTTGGAGGGTTCTATAAAATAACAACCTAAATGTTCACTGAGTACACGACAAAAAAATTATCTAGAATAACATAACATAGAAAAAATTAACATGTATAGAATCAATTATTTTACATAATTGCATACATATAATTTCCCTAAGATTATCCAAACCCATATAGATATGCTCATAATGAACTTTATTTCTCATGTAATAAACAAGGATATTAAAAATAAATTCTATTACAAAATAATTATAATGTTGTTATGAAAGCCTTTTCATAATTCACATAAACAACTAATATGAACTCATCGCTACAAAGGTCATAAATATTTGTCCAAAATTTATATAATTAAACTAAAAATATATCATAGGTATGTCTTCATTTTTAACCCTCCTCTGGTGATATTCAAATCATAACTATACTTTAAAAAATGAACCCTACCCTATCAAAGTGTAAATAAATCCTCAATAAGTGGAAAAAAATTCATTCTTCACCATCCCAATGTTTTAAAAATATAATTTTTATAAATTCAACAATAAATCATGTAACATTGTAAAAAACCCTAATATGATGCATGGTGATATGGTATAATGATTGAAACCACACTGTATTAACTTATCAATATTTATACAAAAATATTAAAACATAAATATTTTATATGATATGTTTCTATTGAAATTTATTAGACATAAATATTTAAAATAATCTCTATATTAATATCTCACATTGTAGTTAAAATCATAACATCTTCTAAAAACTTTGTGTCATCCTTCAAACCTATAAGAAAAACATCTTACTTTAAATTACATGAAGAAACATAATTTTTTAAACTTGATATCTAATAATATGTTCCAAATTCCTCCTATGAGACAATTAAAAATATATTTCCCCAATAAAAATACAAAAATATTCACTTAGTTTTTGGAAAATCACCATTAATTTATATTTATCCCTACATGATCATAAAAAATACATTTAATCCATGCCAGTGATAAAATTACATAGTTTCATCAATTTTAATTATTTGTTTCATAAAATATAAAATTTTCCCATTATCATATCTTAATAAAACACCACTAACAATTTCATCCAATATTCCGCAAGAGTATTCAATCCATGTAGCCTTAGAATCTTCTCTACTAATAGTTATAACCCATACCTAGTAAAGAATTGATAAAAAACAAATAAAATTAAAATCAATAAAAATAAAAAATAATATTACAGTAAATATAAATTATACCCCATACTATCTATGGTTCCTAAAAATATATTCCAATGTTTTTCTAAATAATTTCCATGAACTCATAATAAATTTGTCCTATATTTATCCAATTTTTAATTTTATCTCTATACATGGGGATGTTGAAAACTTCAATGATATTTGATTCTAACACAACTAATAATGGTTATATATCTAGCTACTATTGTAAAAAATGTTTCTAATAAGGTTTATAAAGAATATTGGAGGTCTATTAAAAGTAGCACACTTCATAAACCTTTTTTAGAAACCCTAAAAATAATATTATATAGACCATAAATAACTTATAGAGCTATAAGTAAAATATATAATCCTTGGTTCCTATTGAATTGATAAATAAAAACTATAATGATAATATTTCATTTTATTGGAATCATATTCTAATGAGTATTAAAGAACATGTATTACATTAAAAATCAATAACCTCCTAATTAATATGAAATAATGAAGAAAATTCATGCCTCATTCAAAAAATATTATCACCATACTCTTCCATTTAATCAAAATAAAATAAATCATATGGATGATATAAAATTTCTTATAAATCTATTTATAAATATATATCTAGAAATTATGATATTTCATCTTCTCAGTAGTCATAAAATCAAGATTATTGTGAGAAAAATTTGTAACACCTCACAAAAAACCCCAAAAATGTGAACTCTCTATCGGAATAACTAATAACTATTAATAACCATAAACATTAAGATATTTTGAATAAAATTATTTCTTGAAAAAGTAAACTAGAAAATGAGTTTTTCTGATAATGTACACAACATGATCTCCTAATAATAACATCCATCAAACATTCACCAACCCTGACTATAAACTCACAACTAAAGGAACACGAAGAACAACAAATATCTAGATAAATTAAAAACACATCTCAAATCAATTTATCAATCTAATAATATCATCAATAATTATTACCATAATAATTTGAAATATTATTATTTGCAATTTATTAAATGGTGTCTTTGATTCCTGTTCATTATTAGGGAGCATCATCTGGTGAAAGTCCTTAGGTTCTTGATACACATCCTCGTGTAGAAAATTAAAATAAAATCACATAAATGTAATATCTAAATATAATAAATAATCTTAAACCTGATAATATTTACCTTGAATGTCTCACAATATGATCAAATCTCTCACCCTATATGTATCATCACCCTATATATACGACACATGATCATCATGTCTAGAAATAAATGATGCTTGAATCCATAACTGTAAACATAATCTATTCGAATAATATTATTCAATTAGAATTTATATATAGGTTAATAGAGTCCAATATTAGGACGTGAATCCCTTATCACTATATCATATATATTTGGTCTACTTTACATAGTATTTCAATGTAATATTATTGAATTAACCCTCATAAAATTATTATGACTATCCTAAAACACAAGATATAATACCATTTTCATGATAAAACCCTATGAGACACCAACTGAGTTTGGAAGCAGAAGGATTTTTTACTCTTCAAACACTCCTCTTTATCATCTACATGTTACCAATATGCACGTTGATTAAAATATCATAAACATATATGAGCCATTTAAATTTTTAATAAAAATATACATCCCCATAAATATTAGCATTTCATAAATATATCCATAAATACATTAATATTATTGTAGAAAATCCATTCCACATTATAATATTAGAATCTACATGTGATTTTTGATGGATAAATACAAAACATCATGACTTATCTATACCTATAGAATATTTTTTCCAAAATTCCACATCTAAAAAGTCTCTTATGTTCACAGATAAGGTCATCCTACCCCTCTCACAATGAAAGAAATAAAATATAAAATGTGTATATATAAACAATGGTTGATAATATATATATATATATAGTAGTATCCTACCTATAACAATTATATATCCATGAGAATGAAAAATGTTCATGAATTTACAAAGGATGAAATTAAATATATTAATTAAATATATATCCTCAATATTATAACTCAAATTCACATCAATTTAATTTCTTATAATTAATATACCTCTCATAATAAACCATAAAGTACCTCTTATAGTAACATTAGAATTAATACATATTGTAAACTATTCCCCATCAATTATCCTCCAACATTGATATCAATATAATGTATAATGGTTCAGATTCTTCACACATAAAGGGACTCTCAGTCATATTGCGTGTCAACCTTTGGGACCCCTCTCCACATTAAGCCTCCTCTTCTAAAAAATATTGTTTGAACAGTTACCCATACACAAAGACTTTAATAATTTTATGATATCCTATTATATTTACTCATTATAACTAAACACATCTTCATTGAAACATAATGGTTGGGTAGTGATCCACTTATAGAGAACCTTACAGTTTTTAGATATATATCTTTACGTAATATCACTATCACAACCTAAATCATTATCTCTACATCACTTTTACATATCATATAAAAAAACTAAATATTATAAACCACCAGTACTATAAAAATTTAAACAATATCAAAATTATCATCATCATGAATTTTCAATGGATTCAAACCCCAATTATCCATAATATATCCCACAAAGACCTATTTCTTATCCGATGCGGTCTTGATTAATTTTTATCTAGAAAATTGAACGTTTTTTAATACTCATTTATAACATAAATGTTGTTTTAAAAAAAATATTGACTTTTAATTATGTATTTTTTGTGTGGAAGTTTTTTTCAAATGGTTTTATGTCTATGATTAATTATGATGATCAATAATCATCTTGCTAATTTGAAATCAGGACCCATAGAAGCATTAGATGTGTTGGATAATGTGATAGTTGAGTTTGGGTATTTAAATGGTCACTAAGGATGGTTTTAGTGGATGTCTGAATTGAATTTCCATTTGAGGATACTTTTAGGTGATCTTCAGGCAGCTTGTAGGAGTTTGGTGTGGTTATTTGGTAAACTCATTTGTGGATGGACTATTAAAAAGTATAGAAATTTATTGAAAAGTTATCCATATGGTATCTCACATACATGGGTTATCATTGATTGATCCCCTAACATAGGTGATATATATAGGATCACCCTTATGTAAGTGAACCTTATAGGATCACCGTTAAATTAGTGACACTTACAGGAGCACCCAGTAATGGTGATCCTTATAGAATCTCGATTTGGCAAGTAACCCTTAAGGAATCAACCTATATAGTGGTGATCCTAGTTGGGATAACACTAAGTCAATATAATATACATTGTGGGGGGTCTGGAGGACCCGTACATAGGTTCCAAGAATGGGTTATCAAGGCATAGTGGATATAAAAAATAAAAATAAATACAATAAAGAAAATATGATTAAAAATATTAGAAATTTATAATGTAAAAATAAGTATATAAATTAGATTTAAAGGGATATTTTGTTAATTGTGTTTTTAAAGTATAGAAAAATGCCTCACCTATACATTTTTTCTAGAATATAAGCTACCCCCCTCTGAGTAATCATCATTGGAATGTTGTCACTTCTAAATATTATAAACTTTTTTTATCCTTTCATCTTGTGATTTTATAGATGTATCTATGAATCTCTGTAATAATTATTTCAAGGTATCCCTTATAGGTTCCTTATATTAATCATGATTTAGAAAATTTTCCCCAAATTTTATGATTCTAATCTAATTTTGGGATTTTGGTAATTTGGAGACCAATTATAGGTCAATTCATTATGAGTATAATTTTACAAGAACAAAATCAATTGTATTTAATTTATCCCCTATATTATTACACTTTTTATAGGTGTTTGATGTGTGGCCACACTAAATTACTATATATTGAACTAAATATATAATAAAAGTTTAAAATGATAATTAATTTAAAATAAATATCCTTTTGAATTAAGGGTGGCCTATTATTGAGTCTTGATAGTAGACTATTGGCCCCATGTGTGGTGTTTTTGGTTCTTGACTAAGATAAATATTTAAGTAGTGTCCATAGATGAAATTTAAATACGGTGGAGACCTATTATAAAAATGATGACTCATGGGACTCATCATATAATATAATTTATGAAACATTATTAAATTTGGAAAAAAATATTAAATTAATTGGGATAAAAAATCAAGAGATTTAGTGAGGCCCCATTGGAATCGACTTTGTGCTTGATATATTTTATAGCCTTGGAGCACGTCATATGAATGAATGATAGTATAATACTTTTGAATTAATTTGATAACCTCAAATTATTTTTTTATAATTATATTTGGAATGCCTCAGATCATCTTCATTGATTCAACGTTTTTTCCTAATGACATGCTAATACTAGAAACATTCAACAGCGACTGAAGAAGATATTGATCTTTGGTGCCTTTTTATAACACAATGATCAATGGGAGGGTAATTATTATTTTTTAATTTATTTATAACTCACTATATACTGAACTATTATTAATAATAGATATATTTTTATGTGATGTTGGTGGCAGCTTGAGGTGTCTTATTAACACCCTGCTCGAACTTTTCTTGGTACCTTAGAATATGTTATAGTTGTAATGTTGGACAAGGGAAATCAACCAAAGGTAGACGGTTGATAAATTATTGGTTTTAATTATTTTTATACATTGTTTTATATGATCGACGCATGGGTTATCGTGACATTTTATTTATTACTTTCATGGCCTAATATAGCACCCATTTTGGTAGAGCAAGGTCGAAGTATTATTGTTATCACTTTTGTGGTGTTGAAATATTTAATTTTCTCATGAATACTAGAATCATTATTTTATGTTGTTTTTCAATCTAATATGTCATAATTTACCCTCCACAAAGAACCCATAGACAACAGTACTATTTAATATCCTTTTCCATATAGGGAGGTACACTTGTGGTCATGTAATACCTCTGAGCCAAAAAATATTGAGTGGTTCCATCCTAAGGACATTAAAAAGTTGTATCCATGAATGATTATTTATTATAAATAGTTGATCAATGTACATATGATATTGGAATCTATATTAACTTAGTACAAAACTTTTTCCTATGAATAAATAAACATAGAATGAGGAAATCTATAGTTATGAGTGATGGGATTTTATTCACGAGTTTTTATATTATAGCTTTTTTACTTCACCTAGAGTAATATATAAAGGATTTATATTAATGGTTTTTGGGATCTAATTGTTTTTTTCATAATTCAAATTGGATATATTTCGATGAATCATATCAGTCGCATGGGAAGTGCATTTCACTAATATGCTTTCATGGGTTTTGTAACTTTTTCCATGTACATGGGTTAGTTATTTAAATTTTTTGTATCATCATATGTGGTTTTCCCCATATAATATTTTGTTTTTATCCTATCTAACATATAAATAAATTGGTTGGGAAATTATATTTATTATTACAAAAAATGGTGGTAAAGTGGTCTTACTTAAATAAATAGTTTACTATAATTTGTAATGTGTTTTTCTTAATAGCATGTAATTTATATTTTTTAATAAATACTTAGATAAATATGGTTTTTGAAAACTAAGTGAAGTGGGGTGATATAGATTATATAAATATATATACATGTGTGTGTGTGTGACTAGACCTTCAATGTGGGTAGATAGTGAATGATAACGTTCACCAGTGGTGAGATTTTTTTGATGTGGTATTTAATTATTATCAAGTTGATATTCATCATATTTAATTCACTAGATCGTGATAATTTGAAATGGTATTTTTCATCATTTTGTGGTAAATTTCTATAATTTTATACTAGTTCATTCACAAATCCTCAGGTTGAGTACAACGTAGGTACCAATGAAAAATCTGAGAATGTGTTTGGGATAAATATTGTTCTTTTATTGCTATTAGTGTTGTAAAATCATCTCTAAGATAGATTGATTATAATTTTATAATCATGAGACAGAGAGAGGCTCCATGAGTTGTTCTTATGTTGTATGATATCAAGAGAGAGTTTTGAATGACACATTATCCATTAATAAATTAGGAGTGTGGTCCGTAGGTAACTAAGTTATAGATATGGTCTATTTAGACCATCGATGACCATATATAGATGTCCATTGAAAATAGGGTGAAAATAATTATTTGTATGTTACGAATACGAGCAACATGATAGTGGTGAATCCTTTTCCATTAAGACCAGAAAAATGGTTTTTATAGATGGGAAGACACACCGATTTCCATTATCACATCATTTTAGAGACTAAAAGAAAAGTAAACTCAATGAATTTCAAGGCAACATTTAGGGAATTTTTTTATGTTTTCAATAATATATTCATTTCATAAACATGAAACATTTTTCCATAATTTTGGTAGGGTTTGAGGTGGTAGAGTAAGATGTTTTGATGATAGAATGAGGAAAAATTCCTGAGTACTGGTGAAAATAATTCAACTTCAATATTTTAATTATGTTATGAGATTTTTTTATTATCAATAAGAACATATGTGAGGGTATAGGATTGTGAACGTTGGACTGTTCAATGAGGAAAAGTGGGGTTAATCAAGAAACAAGAAGTAATCCACTAATAAATCACTCCAAAATGATGACATGTAGAGTATCCATGGTGTTAGATAAAACATTTCGCACATAGGCGATATTCTTATATAATATTATTATTGTGGAATTTCGGGTCTGTCGATAACTAGTGTAACTAAATATATATCATTTTCTATACATGTGGGAGGATGATAAATATATAAAGGTTTTACATCTCCTAATAATAGTGGTATGATGAGACTGGATCAGAATAGTGATCTATGGTATGAAAAAGGGTGATTCCACAATTTTGTTTCTATAGTTATACTATAATAACCTAGTTCCCATGTTTTATGATAATAATTGGGTTTTTTTCAAAGAACCAAAATAAATAATTTTTCATTTTTAAAATTATTAATTTAAATCCGTAATTTTAGTATTAATTCTATATATTATGTGTTAATTTCATTTTTAATGGTTTTTCATCCATGTCTGATGATCAAAACCGACACTTGGAATTCTCATCTCAATGGGGCCCCATAGAAGTGTCATATGTAATAATGTAAATGTAAGTCAATTTTTGTCATTATATAGACTTGAAAGATGTGTTTTATTTTTTTAACTGAAATGGTGTTTGGGGTGGTTGGTAGTTGAGCTATAGGTAAACCATATGTTGGAGTAATTATTTTGAGAAATACCACATGTTTTTGAACTCTAGAAAAAATTGTAATAATATTTCTTTGTAATTCTTTTTGGATCTTTCAATCATGGTTGATCATTATAGGATCACATAGAATTGGTGATCCTTATGGGATCACCCTTCTGTGGATGATATATATGGGATAACATAAGATGTGTGATCCTTATTGGATCACCCTTACATAGGTTATCCTTAATGGATAACCGAACATGGAAACCCTTACGAGATGTGTCTTATATGTGTGATCATTATACGATCTCCCTATGAGGATGTCCCATATGTGTATGGTGTTTTGAGGACCCTTATATAGGTCTATAGACCAGGTTAGCTTGGTCTAGTGAGAAGAAATGTAATAATTTAAATAAGTAGAAATATGTTAGAATATATTAATTAAATTAATTTATTAAAATGGGTAAAAATGTAGGAAATGGTTTATTTATCTTCTTAATTATGGTAAAAGAACTTCCCTTACATATTCTATTCAAAACGGTCCCTACCACTTTTTGATCTTTTATATTGCTTTAGATATTTTTCAAATCATATCGTATTTTTTTTAATTCTGGTATTAGGTCAAGGATAATCTAAATATCCCTAATAATCATTCCATGGATTATCTTTCAGTTTCATGCTATAATTTCTCATATATAAATTTATCTACATATTTAATTTTGTTTATCTGGTCTTACAATTTCCCTTTGGGATTTTTATTTAGTTCCTAATACAAGACAAGTTGGGATCATAAATTATATGGTATGTGGTTTCTAAAATATTACATAAATTCTAGAACTTTTTATTTGTTTTTGAGAGGTATGGTCACTCTGAATTACTTCACATTACAAAAAAAATCATAATTTTTTCAAATGGTTAATTTACTATCATAAATATCGATAAAATATTGGGTATCTTATTGGTGAGTGTTATGACGAGAAAATTTCTTCAAATGTGACATGTTAATGGTTTTTTTAAAAGATTGTAATTTAGAATGTGGCATAAGAGGATCCCTAATTATTGTGGTGGATATTTAAACAAATGTAGTTTCCTATTATGAAACCTCTGATTTAATTAATATAAAATTTCATACATTTGAAATATTATTTAACTATATATAGATATACATTTCTTGTGTAAATCTCCACATTATTGGATTTATTTCAGAATATTCTGATATCCTAGTATTCTTTTATATGAATTCGATTTATGAATAATAATTATGATTTCTCATGATTAACTCCTAGGAATCAACATATTCTTGAGACATATAGATTACCTAAGATTTTATATTAGGAATTGATAGTGATCCTAACACATTTGAATTAATCAGATTGATTATTGGTATTCGATATTTTTTATTGACAAAGTATTCTATTAAGAGACACCTAACACTAGAAGAATCAGATATGATTGATCCCTATTGTCACCATAAATCCAAGATATTTAAGAAGGTTTTATTATTATTTATATATATATATATATATTATAGACAAAAACATGAAATATTAATCTAAAATGATATGTTTATATACATATTCGTGTTGGCCTACTATATTGTACTCACACCCATCATGGGTCTCCATTGTTACCTAAGTATTCTTCATGGTTATAGAAAAATATACATTAATGTTCTATATTACTATGTTTTGATGAATACGGGATTAGATAATGAGATAATGGAACTAGAAATGGAATCGAGACCAGTTTTTTGGGATTTTTATAATTCATCTATATAATTATTTATATTGGTCCATATGGTCTATGAATAAGGGATTAATTCTTTTGTATCCTACACTTTCAGTGAATTTTATAAACACATTTTGACAAACCATTGTTTATATATTATTTATAATCACATTCTATGATAATATTATTTTGGTTATATGATGTATGTGATTGTTATTTTTTATAATGTCATCTCTTACTATGATATAATGTTATAGTCTTCCTACAGTAATGCCCTTGACCATATCTACTAGTCAAAAACCTCAATTATACAAGGTGGAACAACTATGGAAATGTAATTCAACCAATATAAATACTAATGTTTTGTCTCAGGCTAAGGATGTTATAATGTGGAATAAGAGAATCTTTTTTTAGGAAAGGTAGATGATTGGTCATTCATTTTCAAAATTTGGATAAAACTTGTTCCATGGAGTAATGAACCCTTATATGATAAAGGTTCAAATTATTTGGGAAGTGATTTTTTTCTTTCTTTCACTTTTCCAAATGTGTTAATTCACCTAGGGAGATCTATTTTGTTGTGAATTAATGATTTACGTTATTTTTTATGTTGGATGGAATGGAAAGAGGGAATTTTACCTCAATTATATGGGCTTGTATTTAATGACCCAAAAATTAACCAATGGAATTGTTTCCCTTGTTATAATAATATAATATATTATAAAATAGATACAAATAATAGGTATAAAAAAACTTAATTTTTATAAATATTGAATAATGTATGTAATATTTATAAAACATAAAGAACATAAATCGATAAAATAGTAACATTACCCTTGGAATAGTAACATCGAAATTAAGAATAGTAATCCCAAAAATAAAATAGTAACCTCACATATGAATGTATAAATTAAGTTTATCCATCTTATAAATGAAAATATAATATATTTATATGATTATATAAGTTCAAAAAGGATTAAAAATGATAATTTAATTGATTTTATTTTTGTAAAATTAAAATGATTATTTAAAATTTTATAATTAATATAATAATTTAAATAATACTTCCATGAAATAGATTCAAGAATTAATATTTTATTTTTAGGATTATAAGATAATTTTATGAGACTTTATTTAATTTTTCAATCTGTTATAAAATCAGTTATAATTACAAAAATTGTATTTTTCGAATAAAAGATGACTTTAATTTAAAATAAATTTTATTATATTTAGAAAATTATTTTCTTAAACTAGAGTTTATTTTTAAATTCTACATGTCAAAAAATAGTTGGGGTAAATTTTTTGAATTTTTATAAAATAGTTTAATTTTTATGAATAGTGGAATACAGTAATTTATGGTACTTAAAAAATACCTGAATTATCGATTCATATGTGAATTTTCACTTATTTAAGCATGTAATATCTAATTATCATTAATTAAATTAATATATTTTGTGAAAATTTTCAAACTATTGATATTATTGAATCAAAATTATGAAATAATGAATAACATAGTGGAAAAAACACCCCTTTCCTCCACTATAAATACGACTCCTTTCCACCCCTTTTCATCACACCACCAAAACCGATATACTTTTCTATATTCAGTCCAATAATTTCCCAATAGCCTTCCCCACATCTGTGATATTTTGGTCTCAATAAAAGACCAAATCCCATTTCTCTAATAAGTCCACAAGGAGAGGAATTCAAGATGTAAAATCCTCTTATGTTTTTATTTAATTTCTTTTCATGATCCTTTATTTTCATATTATATCATCATATACCCTCATGAATGTTTCATGATAACTATATTATATTATATTTACTATTATTTTATTATGTTAATGTAATGATCTATCATTAAACCTCTTCTCCGCTCCATTTTATTCTAAAAATGGGAATGTCCCTAGTAATGTGTCGCTTCACCGCAATTCTAAACTATGCATTTTCATTTTCCACTAACACTTTCATATCTAATTCAAAAATTAGAATAATGGAAAAAAATAATTTAAAAAATTATGATAAAACCTTCTTAATATTTTTGAACAAACATGGAAAGATAATATCTAATAATACAACAAAATGAGTTCATTGTGATTGAATGTCGGCAAAATTAATCTAAATGGTTATTATTAACATTTAAAAAAATGAATCAACCAAATATGTAACAATAATAATATATATGTAAATTTAACATTATTAAGGTTCTTTAATAACATATAATCTTAATTCAAGAAATTTATTATCATTTCACATGAAAGTCTACACTTGTATACATGCGAACCGAACATGAAGACCCTAAAACAAACACTCTCTGAATGATAGAATTGAATGCTATAACTCATAATAATGGACAGAAATGAACATAGAAAAATTACAATACATGTAAATAGGTTATAGATTTACTATTGAATGAAACTGATTTTATTATCCATTATATAAATATGAATAAATCATTCATACATAATGTATGTGGAGTCTCAAACCCAATTTCCATTTATTGAGTTATTCCTATTTTATTCCAAATTTCAGTCTATATGTGAATATAATACTCTTAAAATATAATTTCATTGTTCATACCATTTATTTTTTGGTATATAAATACATCATACCTTTTTTATTATAAAAATAAATATTATCCAATGTAAATATTCTTTAAAAATATACATATTTAACATATCTTATGATTTTTTCTTCTCCACTAAAGAATGATGATTCCTATAGCGGAATGTTATTCCCTTTATGGAAACCAAATGATTGTAACAGAATCTAATATTTATTTATGAAATACATTTAATTTCATGATTTATATTATGAAAAATATGTTTATATATTCTATGTGGGATTCAAGATTACATAAATATTATTTTCTTACAGGTGTGCCTGGAATTATACAGCTCTACAATGCAATTTGTAATGTGATGTATCTCCTTATATAAGGTTAAATATGTGTGAAATTGATGGAATATTTTTTCACATTGTTTATTTTATGATTACTCTCATATGTTTTTGTGAACCTAATGATTTATTGGTTGAAAACTATGTGTGGTACATTACCACTAAGACATGATGTTTCATTTTTTTCAATTCTACATTTCATTCTATTATCTAATGATTTTTTTAAGATTATTATGACCATCCCATGATTATGTTATGATTATTATGATTATTCCCCCCAATTTTAAATTGATTAATATTTATTTCTATCCTCTTACTAGGATATTAGCGGGCCCCATTCTTTGATGTATATCTTAAAGTGAAAAATTATTATAAGAAGTACACGAGGGACACTAAAAATCTAGATTAGAAGGAAATAAATAATTTGTATGTTTTATTATTTAAATTTTAAATTTAGTGTTAATTATTCCGAGACACTAATCATTTTGATCGTGGTTTTGTAACACTATAATATTTTTTATCAACAGTATGATGTAACTGTAATTAAAGAAAAGAAATATTTCTATATTTGGTATCGGAGTATGGTTTAACTAATTTGTGAATAAAGATTCAAAAAAATTATTAATTACCTTTAATCTAAGTCTAACTATATGTAATCACCCAAGAATCATTGTTATATAAAAATTATAAACATATGGAAAATACAAGATATTCCTTTAGAGATAATTTCATAATAGGAATAAATTATTTACTTGTTGACTTATGTTTTTTCAAACCTTAAATATTTTATAAGATGATGGGAACTAGGATAAAATAGCCTGACAGTCTATTTGAGGGAAAATGCAGGGAATGCCCAATTGATATCCAAAATTCCTTGGGAGGTGGAGTTGAAACCTTCATAGTGATTATTACACTACAACCTAGGGATTTGAAAAATGAATTTAAGAATGTTTAATGTACTACTTAAAAAAACTGGGAGGAATTAGATATTATGTATTTTATGATTCAATGACCTCTGATTTTTGTGGGTATTCTGATCCACATGTCATAGAGTAGTTGGTCACCTCAATGGAGAATATCTTTTTTTTGCTTTACTGTTTTGAGATAGAGAAACTGAATCTAGAGTACAACAAGGATAAGGATGAAATTTAATATTAGGAGTGGGAAGACATTACAAAAATATTTCATAACAAGTATTTCACATGAATTTTATGTACGAATATGGATGGAGAATTAATTTTTTTCAATAAGTGGTAAGGATAATATGTAACACCTTCTAAAGAAAATTTCACAAGTATTTTAATGAATGCATTGGTTTTATTACAAATGATGATAGAAAAACAAATATAGTCTTCAGTGGATTAAAATCCCACCTTTAACAGGATCTAGAAATTCAAGAATTTGTGAGTTATGTATAAGTTATTTGATATGATAACAAAGTGTATATGGAGTACGTAGAAAGTTCCCATGGATATAGAGAAGTGGAATTAAAGATAGAGTTACAAGGAGGAGGGCCAAATGATAAAGATGTAATTAAAAATCAACCACTAACCTAAGAAAAAAGTGGGAAGAGGCATCATGAGAATTACCTCAAAGGGATGGGGAAATGAATAATGTGTAAGAGAGAAGGCCATAAATCTCATTAGTATTGATGAGACGTGTGAATATTTAGAATGTGGTAGATGAAAGTAGAAAACCACATATATTTCTATGCCTAAATTGTAGGTAGAAAGGGAAATATGTAAGACAATTCACTAAACCTTGCGTCATCAAGGGTAATAGAAGTAGGAACCACAAAATACAAATGAGAAAGGGAAAACTTATTCCATCACAGCTACTTAGGTGGATAGAAATAATTATGTGGTGTTAGGTACAGTAGTTATTCATTCAAGAATCACTAATGTACTCTTTCACTCCAGTTTTACACATTCTTTCATATCATTCAATTTTATGATAAGTACTCAAACACCACCTTAAAATATAGTGGTTAGGCTATATATGGGACAGAAAATGGGAAAATTATTTCACCCAAAGTATATAACTCCTACTCAATTAATTTTTTTAGAGTAAACCTCTAATAAAATATTTTAATACATCCTTTTGTGAATTTTAATTCTATATTGGGAATAAATGGGAAATATTTATAAAAATACAACATCAACTGTCTGATAAGGGATATCACTAACCAAATCCTGAAGAAAACTCTAATTCTATATGTTAGGATGAGGATGAATATATATCAAAATAATAATCTCAATTATGGATATTATTTTCTTATTAGCATTCATATCTTTATGAATTTATTGAGATAATTAAGAGAGTCATGCTCGAAGATATGTCCATTGTGATGGACATTACATAGGTGTTTATTTTAGAATTTCTTAGTCTTCCTCCTTAACAAGAAGTCGATATATTAATTAAATGTATTCCAATATATATTTATATACTAATGAAACCTTATATAATATCCACCATTGAGTTAGAGGAACTAAAGAAGCAGTTATAAGGGAATATGTATAAGGGTTTTATACACTAGTGTGATTCCCAATATAGTGTTCTTGACCCCATCTTCAAGAAGAAGGAAGGATAAATACACCTCTATATTGATTTTCATGAGCATAAGAAAATATTGATAAATAGGAAGTATCTTTATAAATTAATAGATAAAATTTCCAATCAATTGTGTTGATCTATTTATTTCCCTATGGTGGTCATTCGGTCAGGGTATCACCAATTAATGGTGAGGAATAAAGGTATTCCCAAGACTTCCATATGAATGAGGTATGGACACTATGAGTTCCAAGTGGTTCAATTGATTCTAACTACTAATCCGAAATATTAACATATATAATTAATATAGTATCTCTAGATTTCCTCAAATAAAATTTGGTAGTCTTTATAAATGATATTCTGATACACTCTAATAATAAGGGGAAACATTAGGTGTAATTGAACAATATGATAAGACCTTGTGAATGGATAAGTTATATGAAATTTTTACTAAATATATGTTCTGTATAAAGTAAGTATCATTCTTGTATAATGTTATCACCAAAAATAGAATATCAATAGACCCTTAAAAGTAAAATAAAATCAAAGAGTGGATCAGGATATAATCATTAACGTAGATTTGTAGTTTACATTGTCTATCTGAGTACTACAAGTGATTTTTTAAGAACATATAATGATTTTAAAAACCAATAATCAATCTTAATCATAAGTGAGAAAAATATTTATGCATAGGTGAATGTGAAGACTTCCTCTAATAGATAAATTAAAGGGATATTTACACGCTAGTACTAACACTTCCGAGAAGTGGGGAACTCTTTATTCTATTAAGCGATTCTTTAAAGAATGGATAAGTCCTTGTGATCATGAAACATGATAAATTGATAGCCTATACCTCAAGGAAGTTAAAACTCCATGAGAAAAACTATCCCAAACATGATCAGAAGTTAGAAGTTATGATATTTGCATTGAAAATTTGAAGTCATTATCTTTATGGTCAGAAGTGTGAAATATATAAGGATCATAAGTGAATTAAATAAATTTTCACATAGATAGATATTAATATGTAACAATGAAGATAGTTATATCTCATCATGTATTATGACTCCTCAATCCAATATAATCATGGAAGGAAAATGAAAGTGGAAAATTCTCAATGTAGAGTAAATCCTACAACATTATCAATGATGAGAACGGGGAAAGGTACCATCTTATTATATTTAAAAAATATTTTCATGAAAAATATAATTAATGGGACATCATAAATCCTTTCTCAAAATGTTTTCCCAACCACCCCTCATGGAGGAAATAATTGATGCTCATAAAATGATGTGAAAATTTAGAATAAGGTGGAATCCATGAGAAGGGGAAAATCCTCAGAGTTCAAATTTGATGAAGAATGAGTTGTACGATTTTAGTTATGACTATTTAAACCTTAAAATTATGATATATAGACAGAACATCTATGTAACACATATTTTTCCATTATATTTATTCACCTAGGGGTAAAAAATACATATCATGATTCCCTAGTTAATTATTGGTTGGATAATATGATTATGTAGATCTATAAATATAAATAAAAGGTATTTTTATGTTAGTAAGTGAAGGCTAAAAGTGAAAAATATATGGGGAGGAGGAAACCATTACTTATACCAACATGGAAATGAGAATAAATTACTATAGAATATTTCATCATACTTTTTAAGTCATCTATAGTACACCATTCTATATGTGTTGTTGTGGATTTTGCTTACAAATACAGGTCACATTATAATAATTTTAGAGGACATGTCACTGGAAGAACATTCATTGACATATATCTAAGAAGTGGAAATGTTTCATGTAGTACCACTATTAATTGTATCTAATCAAAATGTGATATTCACCTATAAGTTGTTGAAAATTATCTGACATTATCTAAACAAAAAATTCAAAATTAGTAATACTTTTCATCGCCAAACTTATGGCCAGTATGATCATAGTATTTATAAAATGGGAGACATCTTGAGAGAATATTCAATAAATATAAAAGGTGGATGGGACCAAACTCTGCCTCTTTCAATGTTCTCATACAATAATAGTTTTCACCAGATCTTCAAAGTGCCTCCATGTCTTTCCGTTTATCAAAAAATATGTAGAAAACTGGCATGTTGGGGTGATGTCAGTGAACATCTCCTTCTATGCCATAAAATTGTTAATGAAATTTTATAGAAAGGTGAAAACCATTGAGAATCACATAAATGTAGCCGAAATATGAAAGAAGATCTATGAAAACAATCATCAACATGACCATGATATTGAGGTTTGAGATATGGTACTTCTCTACATATCTCTATGGAAATTGATAATGAGATTTTGGATTAAATGAAAGTTGAATACTAGTTATATAGGCTAAATAGAGATCCTTGACACTATTAGAGTTGTTCCCTATTGAACATATCTTACACCTACCATATCTCAAGTGGATTGTGTATTCCTTGTATCCATATTGTTGAAGTACACATAAGATCCCTCACATATATAGAATCCTTAGCTGGTTTATTTTGAAATCTATCACTATTACAAGGAAAAATCGGTGAATATATTGGCTTGTATAGATAATTTCAAACATAAAAAGACTACTTACATGGTCAAATTAATGTGGTTGAACTATTATTATGAATAGGAAACAAGGTAATCATACAAGTATATGAACAATAAATATCGTTACTTATTTTTGTAAAATGAAAATCCAGGGGAGAAATTTCAAAAAGTGGGAAGAAAATAATGACCCAAATATTTATCAATGGATTTTTTTCCCTTATTATAATTATTTTATACATTATGAAACAAATAAATAGATTATAGATCCATATAAAAACATTATTTTCATGAATGATGAATAAAATTTGTAATAATCATAAAAATTAAAAAACATATATCTATAGAAAATCAACATTTTCCTTGGAATAGTAACATGACCACTAGGAATAACAATCTTCCCAATAGAAAAGTAACCTCACATATGAAAGTTAAAATAAAAATTTTCTATATTACAAATTAAAATATGATATATTTATTTGATTGTAATTATTAATTATTTTTTAAAAAATGATTTTTTAAATGATGATATTTTATTAAAAAATAATTTTCTTAGAAAAGTGTGACTACGACTCTTGAATTAAAACAAATCAAGACTGAAATATGTGATATGAAGGAATTCTACATTTATCCTAAATGATAATTGAACCCCAATTTGTAATTCCATGACCCTAGAAGCCCGGATTTGGTGAATTATTTTAATACATTTGCATGATTACAAGGAATCATATTCCCAAGGACCGAGTAGTTTTCCAGTTTTTTAAAACCAGGTACATACATATGTTCAACATTACAACATGAAAATAAATACAACCTATAATTTTTATTGGAAACATCCACCACTCTACGATTATCCATGTCAATCAATCATTACAAATTTCTTCTTGTCCTGAGAAAATGAATCATAAGAAAGGGGTGACCTGAAATACTCAATAGGGGTATGAAATACAGTGGAAGATATCATAAAAACAAACAATAGGCATGGTGAATAATTGAAAACACATGCCTTTAATCTTGAACACATTATGGAAGTAATATTATCTTAGTAAATAAAGTCATAATAAAACATAACCACGGGTATTATACTAGTGAATAACAATATGAACTTTCAATTACTAGCATCATAATGAGGGAAATACGTTTGCTGGAAATTCTAAAATATATCATCAAATACTTTTCCATGAAATCTAAAAATGATTAAGGCCTCGGAAAAAACCATAAATATTCAATTTTTATAGGCCTCATGCCAAAACTATGGTTTGACTCATGATACCTTCCGATGCACCTAGGGGATATAGTGGGCCCCACCCAATAGTTACTCTGTCTAATGCATTCCTCATATGAATGGGGTGAACATAAAAAACAAACACATTATTATTGAAACTAACATATGAAATTTAAATAACATTCCTCAATCATTAATCATAAACATAACCATTCTGAGTAATATAGTTAATGGTTTCGAGATAGAACATCCGAAAAAAATAATCATAAACCACTCAATAAAACATGGTTTATTATAATAAATAAAGGGACTCTTGATATGATACACCAAAGGTTATTACATAAATAAAAATAAAGAAATAATTCATGAACAATGCATATATCCCCTAAATGTTAAAGTGAGATGAGAAAATTCCTTTTTAAATTTGTAAAGAGTATTTCTTTTGGAAAATCATATTTATTTTTTACAAAATCTGGTTTTAAAAATGTATATCCTAGAAAATATAAATTTAATTTCATTGAAATTATATTTTATTCTTAAATAATGTATTATTTTGTTATAATAATTTAAAAAGTGTTTTTAGAGAAGCTTCAAAAATAAAACATGTTGGTGTAGTTTTAGGAAAATATTAAAGGGTTTTAAAGTGAAAAGTCATGTTTTCATTAATAAAATAAGAAATGACCAAAAATAGATTTTTCAAATTAAAATTTGTGATTTTATTAAGATAAATATTCCTTAAAACATATTATATATTGCACTTTAAAATATTTATAAATATTAAATGTTCCTTGAATCGAGCTTGCTTATCGTGAAGAATTTATGAAATAACCTTTTAAAACATAGAAATCACCATAAATGAAAGTAGGATTCTTATTTGTAAAAATATGTATAACATTAACAAAAAATTTATGAGGAGTAAAAAATAATGAAGTAGAATATAATTGAGGTGAGTAATGAATAAGAGAAACCTGAATGGAAATGGAGGTTCGGGTAGATTATACTGAAAGCATTGCAATCAATTAAATCGTTTTCCCAAAAATTAATAATCATAAATGATAAAATTATTATCTGGAAAATAAATAGATTCAGGATGAAAAACAACAATCGGTAGTATAAATACACCATACACAAATAGTAATAGTGAATATGGAATATCTCACAAAAATGGAAGTGAGATGAAGAAACCCCTTTCCTTAAGTCTGATGGTGTTCATCAGTTGGTCTTAGTGTCCCGGATAACAAACTTAAATTCATTCATAAAGGTTCAAATAAAGTCTTATAAATGTAATTTATTTATTATATCCTTATTAAGAACATTCATATTCTTTTTAATTGGTTACGATTTTCAATTTCATTATTCTGATTAGTTTTTTTCGTGATCAATATACTTATATACATGAATGAAGAATCATGTAAATTGGGTATTTTTTTCCATAATTGAAGTTATATATTATTAGGTAACATTGATAAGGTTACATGGAATTAAATTAAATTTGTTTACATTGAGTGAATATGAATCCTTATATAAATAATTTAATGATAATTTTTTGGGTTAATTGGTGGTTTTTTAACACCACAAATTAATTTTTATTTATAAATAAAAACCATGAATTAAAAAAGATTATAGAACCATATATGATGTATAATACAGATATAATAGTCTATTTCAACCATAAAGAATGTTTCATGACCAATAATGAAGGATAAATTGAAGGAAGAATCTTCGTCGTCCACGATGGTTGTAAATTGGTTCCTCACATATAATGATTTAGTTTATAATATAAAAGAGAGAGAGTAAGAATATTTATGATGGTTATTCCATTAACATTATATAATTCTATAATATATTTGATACTGGAGTAATCATGGTCATTTGGATAGAGGAGGTTCATAAGGAATAAGAAAAGAAGATAAATTCGAATGAAACTAAATGGAAAAGTATGATGATTCACCTCTTGTAAAAACCTTTTGAGAACCACCTTAAGGGAAAGGGTTTTTGTATTTTGTAAATTCCAAGAGCATCTTGGATTTGGGGATTGACAAGGGAAGTGTATTTGGGAGGAAATATTTGTAACTTCAATGCATAGAATAGTGAGGAGAAGAGGGAGTGAGGGGGGGGGGGTTATTGTGGAGGAGAGGAATGAAATTATGAATATTTTTTTCATTTTTTATTAATTCACCATAGACAACCAATAGTGTTGTTAAATGTGACACCTAATAGTAATAATTTCATGTGAGTTTGAACCAAGTGGACATACATCACTCATGATGTCATAAATAGTGTATTTAACAGATAATTTTTATATACAGAATTTTTCCGTATTTCACTATACATCCAAATTTCGTGTTTTTCAGAAGAATACAAAAAATTCATCCTAAAAATATTCTATGTGTATAATTAAAAAATGAATTCCATTTTTTTAGAATAATTTTCTAAATATTATTAATTTAATTTGTAAATAAAATCATAATTTATTCAAAAAAACAACTTAAAAACTATAAATAATTTTATAACATCATGAAAAATTAATCAAGGTCCCATAAAATTATCATATAACTATAAGAAAATAAAATAACTATTTATTATTACATTATATGAAAATAAATTTACATTTTAAATTATTAATTTAATCATTTATTTGTAACTAAAATATTTGTGACATACAAAAATACCAATACTTATACTATGATAATTGTTTTCACTTATAAGATGTCTAAATTGTATATATACATTCATTGGTGAAGTTTCTATTTTTTTGGCCAATTTACTATTCATTCCTATCATTACTAATCATAAGGATCTGTTACTATTCATAATGGTATGTTTCTATTCCCCAAAATTTTAATTAGTATTATTATACTCTCAATATCTTACTGAACTCAACCGTGTATATTAGGTTTTTAGAATTCAAATCACAGAGGTGGAAAATCTATGTTTCATGTCTTGGTTATAACAAATTTGTGTTTGTAGAGACTCAATGTTCCCTTCATTCTATAATAAATCTATTTTCAAATTCTTGGGGTGCTAAATTTTCCCCTCCTAACAAAAATTTCTTAATCCAAATTGAAATTTTACTTCAAATTTTAATGGTTGATACCTGAAAATTCCCTTATGGGAACCTCACATCAATAAGATGGTTCAAATATCCTATTTATAAGAGGAAAGGGAAATACATAAATTACTAAAAAACAATGCACCCTAATTGGATGACAAGGTCATGGAAAAATAATCAAACTATCATGTAGTGACATTAAACTCTAAAACCTAATACAATGATCGAATTAAAGCATTTCATAAATTATTAAAAAATTGCAGAATATAATGATTACACACATTATAATGAAAGTATATATGATTGCACGATGAACTTATCATAACCCTTAATCAACAAGAATCATATCTAAAATTTACATTCCAAACATGTGAATAACATCATCATGTATCCTCTTGAAATATGGTAACAACATGAATTACAGTAAAAACCATATTCGAAACATGCATTCTTCTGTATTTTGTAAGTAAGATACATATTATAGGATATATAACATAAATCCATAAGTGTTGTAAACTCCATCGATGATATTATAGACCACTTCTCAACAAGTCAATAATCAATTCCATGATATTCAATACTTATCTGAATCGATCATTTCTTCATCGTTATCTCAACATCAGATATATATTAAGGGTTTTCTTTCCCTCAATCTTTTTTCCTAAAAAATTTAACTTTCAAATAAATCACTTTTTTTATACCATTCATCAAAAGACCACAAATCCTTAATGAAATAGTACTTTAGTAAAATACTTATATAACTCATAATTCTTACAAACAGTACATTACTAATAAAATATTCAAACGACATGATTCTTGACTAGGAATATTAATCATTATACTTAATTTTTGGTAGCATCATAACTTGATCATTATCCAAAATATTAGTTTGGGGTATAATCCATTGATGCTTGGGACATTATTCGCATAGTTCAGCATCTCCATGTAGTTGAAGCATTGAATATAGTTAAATTATTTCCTTGTCTTGCAATTATGAGCATTATGGCCTTTTTCTCCACAATTGATGAAAACTCCTTTTTCTCTCAAGAAAATTCCAAGGCATTTCTTTCCATAGGTATCACATGTGGGAAAACCCTTCTTTCTCTTCTTCTATTAATCCTTGTATTTCTATTTTAACCTCTTATTATTTTTCTTCACTTCAAATCAATAGGACTCAGAGAAGTCTTTACATAACTTTTCAACATACGATATTATTTCCCCAAATGATAATGATACTTGGAGAAAATATTCCGTTGAAATGATGGCTTAAGAGAATTTTAGATATGATCTTTCTTACTATTCTCATCACGTGCATTGGTGATGTTCTGATTCCTTCTACGAGGCACCATTTCTAATCAATACCATATTATTTATTCGTTCATAAAATTATTAACACTCTATATCTATAAACATGGTATAACACATAACATAAATTTATGATTCAAAAATATTAGAACCATATAATTTTGTTACTTTTGGAAAAAAATCCTTCCTAATTGTCTGTAATACTCCGATGAATTTACAAAAGCATATCCCTCGAGAGTTTCAATCCAAAAGTGCAGCAAGGCCCGTTTTTATGTAGCATTTTCCACTCGAGTCTAGCTCAAAAGGTTTTTTGTGTTTAAACCCTAGATACATCTATTCCAAAGCCACCTCTACTTGTTTGTATCCAAACAAGGATGTATTTTCCTGATAAACCACATAATCTATTACTTACCAAAATTATATGATGTCCTAGTATTATTATCACCAATGTCTATCTTAGGGTTTTTTTAAATAATATAAATTTTATATATCTAATTTCCATCTTTTCTACTAAACTTCCTTTGATATCAACTTTAACTCCCCGACCATATACTCCCAGAGTCGGTGCATTATTTTAATACATTGGCATGATTATAAGGAATCATATCCCAATGGGCCTAGTATTTTAGTCATTTTTGAAAACTAGATACATAAATATGCTCAAAATTACAACTTGAACTGAAATACAACATATAATTTTGATTGGTAACATCCACCACTCAAAATTATCCTTGTAGGTCAATAATAAAAAAAACAACTTCTACTCATGAGAAAATGAAACATAAGAAAAGGGTGATCTCAAACACATAATAAGGGTAAGAAATATTGTGGAAGATATCATAAAAATAAACAATATTCATAGTGAATAATTGAAAACACATGCCTCTAAACGTGAAGACATTATAGAAGTAATATTAGTTGAGTAAATAATTCCATAATAAAACATAACCATTGGTATTCTAGTAGTTGAATAACCACATGAACTTTCAATTACTTACATTATAGTGAGTGAAATGCATATGTGGGACATTCTAAAATATACCATCAAGGCCTTGACCAAGATGCCTAAAAATTATTAAGGCTTTTGCTAAAACTATACATTTTCATTCTTTTCAGGGCCTTGTTCCAATACCATAGTTTGTATAATGATACCTACTAATTCACTGAGGGGCTATATCTGACCCTATTTGACACTTAATAATTATAATACATTCGTCATATGAATGAGGTGAACAAAAAACATTCACATTCATATTGAGACTACCATATGAAGTTTAAATAACTTTCTCCATTCATTAATCATAAACACAACTATTCAGAGTAAAATATAGAATGGTTTCAAGATAGAAAATTGATAATAAAACTAATCATAAACCATTCAATATAACATGGTGGATGATAAATTATTTAGTAAACCTCAATGAATAACATCATTATAAAAATGAATTTGACATATATGAAAATACTTATAAATGATACCATTGACAAATACATGAGGAAATAATCCTTAAACATTCCAAAGTGTCCCATACCACCTTAAAACATTCAAATAATAATCCATTATAGTATCATGAGAATAAGTATATCACAGAAAATAAAATTAAAGTTCATTAAAGGGATATGAGAATGATCCTTTTTTACTTTGGAAAGAGGAGTAATTTTGGAAAATCATTTGTATTTTTCATAAATGTAGTTTTAAACATGTATATCACATAAAATAAAATTTAAGTTCAATAAAATTAAATTTTAGTAATAAATAAACCCTTATTTTTGTAAAATAATTAAAATTGAGTTTTTAAATAATCATTAAAAATAAAACATTTTGTTGCTGTTTAAGGAAAATATTAAAGGGTTTTAAAGTAAAAAGGATTGTTTTCTTTCATAAAACAAGAAATGAACAAAAAAATTAAATTTAAAATCTTTGACATTAGAAAGATAAATATTTCTTAAAACATATTGTATATTGATCTTCTAAATAGGTGAAAATATGAGAAGCTCCTTTAATCAAGCCTGTATTTCGGGAAGAGTTTTTGAAATGTCTTTTTAAAAGATAATAAAACCCATAAATTAAAGTAGGATTATGGGCTGTAAAAATGTACAGAACATTCACACCGAATTTATGAAGAGTATATAATAATAATTAATATTTTCATTTTGGTGATTAAATAATAAGAGCAACCCGAATGAAAAATGGAGGTTCATGTAGATTACTCTTAAAACATTGTAATAAATTGAATTTTATGGCCCCAAAATTAATAATCATAAATGAAAAGTTTATTATCATTAAAATAAATACATGCATGATGTGAAACATCAATGGGAAGTATTCATACACCATACATAAGTAGTAATAGTGAATAGAGAATATCTCACAAAAATGGAAGTGAGATGAAGAAACCCCTTATGTTAAGTCTGATGGTGTTCCCCACTTGGTCTTAGTTTCCTTGATAACAAAATTAAATTAATTAATTAATATTCCCAAAACCTATTGTACATGTAATTGATTTATTATAACATTATTAAGGTCATTAATGTAATTTTATTGGTTAAGAGGTTCAATAACACTGTTTGGGTCAGTTTGTTTCAAGTTTGGTATAATTATACACATGAATAGAGAATCATGTAAAATGAAGATTGTGGTCTGGAATTGAAGTAATATTTTATTGGTGAACTTCTATATGGTTAAATTAATGGAAATTTTTTTGGTTACTTTATGTGAATATAAATCATTATATAAATTATTTAATGATAACTATTTGCCTTAATTGGCAGTTTTGGAACACAACAAACTCATTTTTATTTATAAATCAAAACCATGTGTCAAAAAAGATTCCAGAACCATATATGTTACGTAATAAATATATTATAGTCCTATTAAACCATAAAAATGGTTTCATGAGCAATAATTCAGAAGAATTTGAATAACGAAACTTCGTCATCCACAAAGGTTGTATATTGGAACCTCAAAAATGATGATTTAATTTATAAAATAAAAGAGAGAGTGTAAGAATATTGATGTGGGTTCTTCCATTCACATTATATAATTATAGTATATATATGATACTGGAGTAATCGTGGTCATTTAGATATAGGAGGTTGGGAGTGAATTAGAAAAGAAGATAAACTGAAATGAGACTAAATGAAAAATAATGATGATTTACCTCTTATAATAACCTCATTGAGAAACCTCCTTAAGGGAAGGGGTTTTGGTCTTTGGGAAATACCATGAGCTTCTTGGACATTGGGAATGACTAGAAAATGGTATTTGGGAAGAACATTGGGGATCATTAAGCCTTATAGAAGTGATGAGAAGAGGGAGTGAGGCGGGTTATATTGGAGGAGAAGAGAATATTTATATTATTTTATTCATTTATTTATCAATTCCCTAAAGAAAAAAATAATGTTTTTTAATATGACCCATAACATTAATAAGTTCATGTGAACACTATCCAAGTTTCCTTATATAACTCATGATGTCAAAAATAGTATATTTAACTGATATTTTGTATATACTGTATTTTAGCATATTTCACTATTTGTAAAAAAATCAAGTTTTTCAGAAAAATATAAAAAATTAATCCTAAATGTTAGACATTGTTTATAATTAAAAAAATAACTCCTTTTTTTGAAAATAATTTTCTAAATAATTTTAATATAATTTTTAAATAAAATCTTAATTTATTCAAAAAAACCTTAATACTATAACTCGTTTTATAACACCTTGAAAAATTAATCAACGTCCTATAAAATTATCTTATAACCATAATATAATAAACAAAAAATTTATTAATACATTTTATTAATATACATTTCAATTATAAATTAATAAATTAATCATAAAATGGTAATTAAAATATTTATGACATACCTAAATACCAATACATATACAATGATCATTTTTTAATATATCTAAATTGTATATATACATTAATGGGTTATGTTCATATTTTTTTGACCAATTCAATATTCATTAATAATAATTTCTATTCATAAGCGTATGTTACTATACATAAGGGTATGTTACTATGCACAAAAAATTAATTTTTGTTATCAGACTCTAACTGTCTCACTGAACACAACTGTGTATGTCAGTTTTTTGAAATTAAAATCAAAATTGTGGAAAGATTATGTTTACAATGCTAGGTTATAACAAAGTAGTGTCTGTAGCAACTCAGTGTTCTATGCATTCTATAATAAATATATTTTTAAATTTGTGGGTTGTTACAAAATCATCTGGAAAATTGTGTGAGTAAAGACATCCTTCCACCGTGGCCAATTTGTTTTCTAGCCCATAGGCAACATAATTAGCATCCTGGAAGGTGTGAGTGAAAAAGTAATTCATGGAAGACATTTTTTCAAAACACTTTTCCCATTTGGATGTTATCTTCCATGAAAAGTAAGTATGACCCATTCATATCACATGAAAAATGGTGTAGGAATCAAATTTTAACCGTAGACAAGTCCATTATATTTGATGAGAAAGATCAAATTCCGTGATCATACACATCATCTATGATTCCAAATAAGTTATATTAATACAAGAACCGTGAAGATAGTCTACAATATTAACATTTTGATCTCTGAAAATAGCACTATACAATGAGGGACCAGTGATTCCCCGAGATGACCCATCTTTATTGCACATTATCTATCTGCGATTTGTGATCTCCAACTAACCTACAAAATTCCACGAGAAGTAGGTGAATTACCTGCAACCTAGAGAAAGATGAGGAACATGAAATCAGCTATAGGGTTTCTACACTTTTCAGCATATGTTCCATTAGCATCATTAACTACTGTAAGGATAAACTACAAAGAGTGGATGGTACAAAAATAGATTCGGTTGTTTATTGAATTATGTATGTATTTCTGCACGGTATGAACCAACATGGCACAAACTAATATTTAAAGTACACTGAGCTATTTTGAATGTATGATAGCATGTATTACAGAAAGTAGGGAGCATAAAAAATCTATGTCTTGGAGTAATATCTAAAAAAACCCAGTACAACCTACCATAATAAATAATTTGTCTTGTAACTCATGAACAATTGGTCTACATCCTCTCTATGATGGTTGGATAGTACACATTTAAAGAATAATGAAATACCCACTCATTGAAAGTTGGAATCTACCAGGAGCTTCTTAAGAGAAAACATCCATAATAGTGTGAACTTAAATGGTGCCATCCATCCCTTATTCCAATCACCAATACATTTGACATCACATTGATTCATGTTTTTTTAGAAACTCATTGAATTAAGGTAACCATTGGAAGAAACATCCTAGATCAAAATTTCCACTTGTTTATAATAATAATTGTTGAAAACAATGTCCATAATTTCATTCGGAAGCAAATCCATATTTTCGAGCTTCCACATTATCATTATATTGAGATCAATGTCATTGTCTTCCACGCTAACCCGATTAAACATAGATTCACCTATCCAGTTATAATACCAAAAGAGTATAGATGAATTCATTCAAACCACCCACCCAGAGTTTGTTATAATATTTTGCAAGATACTCCAAATTCCCGGACAAATTGATAACTCTTGGTGGTTTCTTTTCCCTGATAGAACCCTATCCATAAATCTTCATAGAAATTCTAGAACAATAGGTTTGGTGTTAATAAGTTTCCATATGAACATGGAATGTATGGATTGATTGACTAATTCCAAATTCTTTATTCCTATACCCCCCATGTTTGAATGGTAAAAAAATATTTCCCCAAGTGGTGGTGATGATTCACCTTCCTAGAATGAAACCACTAAATACAAAGTTTTTCATTGTAGTACTTAGTTTATTGATGGCATTGGCAGACCAAATATAATCCATATAAGAGTATACCTGTTTTGAGATCACAAAATGCCTGATATGATATATTCTTCACAAAATTGAGAGAGTATTTACTTTCCTAGAAGCAAGGGTTCTATTAATTTGATCTATTGCATCTAAAAATTGAGTGGTGCGAGGCTTTCCCCAAAACAAAATAGCACCAAAATAGAAAACTGGTAAAGATACATATTTTATTCCCAAATGATTGATGAGAATAATCTTCCTCGATGTTGAGATATTAATCCCAAAGTATACGACGTAATTACTCTAGTTAATTTCTTGACCAGATACATTTTCATAATGTTGGAGAGAACTTTTGCGATTGGTGATGTTCTTCTTGTCCCCCTTTTTAACATCCAACGTAAATAAAGAATAACACATTTTAATATTTATTAAAATTTGTGAATTAAAAATTTATTTTACTTTAACAGGGATTCAATATTTGATGGCATACCTGACACGCAACAGTGGGTTTCTCCAAAGTCTAATGTTGAACATAATGATGAGTCATTCTGAATAATAATAATATAATATTATTTTTAATGGTAGTTAACGCCTAGCCATTTTATTGGCCACAATGGACAGAACTAACTACAATATGATTACACATGTTTGTTAAATGTTTTTACATTTATCTACTAAATTTTAGAGGCTTAAAATAAGTAAGAGACTCATTTAAAGCATAAATAATATAATATTCATTAAACGGTCAATCTATTAACTTTTGATGGAGATCACACTTTAAATTTAGTTTTGGTCACTTTTATATGTTCTATTTGAAAAAATAAAATTATTTTTTATAATCAGGATATCAAAATTTACTTTGGGTATTTTTGTTTTTGTTTTTCTGATAAAATTCATTTTTTAATGTATACTGAAAAGTACTTTATTTTTATTCAATACTGACTTTAAATATAATCTATATATATGGCTATATTATCTCTCAAATTGTTTTTAAAGAAAAATTAGAGTATATTTTTACCATTTAATACAATGTGGTTCATTGTATGTAATTTTACTTTGAAATTGTTAATAAACAAGCGTCAATCTTTTGATAGTTATTATTTCATAAAAATGCGTTTTTTGTTTTAACAAAAGGAATTAATTTAAAATTAATTAATACAAATTATTTGTTTTGAATTTGGTAAAATAGAAAACTTTTTTTAATTCATAATATGAAATATATCATAGGGTGAATTTTTTGTGTTTTATGAAAAACATCAGTTTTTAATGATTAGTGAAAACACTAAGTAGTAGTTAAAAAACCAACTTCTTCATTTAAATGAAATTTTACTGCTTCAATTAATTGAATTTAAAAAATCCTAAATACATGTTTGTTATTAATAAGTTAAATTTGGTTCAATAAAATTAAATTATTTTTTGGTGAGTGGTAACTTTTGACTTTTATTTACCGAAGTTAATGGTAAATTGGGTAATTCAAGGTAAAAATGATATTTTAATAATATTAAATTACCCTAACATTTATCATAATCCTATTGGTTGATACATTTAAAAACATGGACATCCTTGGTTCTATTTTTCAACCCCTTGGAGCCACTTAAGAGTGATAATGACACATTATATAAATTAATTTAATGTAATGACTAAAATATCTTAAACATATATCATTTAGTAAATAATTTTTTTTAAATGGGGTTATATAATTTATATTTTCAACTATATATATTGATTATAAAGATAAAAATATTTCTTACATCATGGTATTTTTTTGTAATTTTTATACATCAAATAAATAAACTTATTTATGAAACAATAATGATGTCGTGTTTACCTCATTAATGAATGATTTTAATAAATAAGATTATAAGGATTAAAAAATATCCAAAACCCATCCACTTATTATTGGATGATTTTATTTTGAACAATAGTCATCTTAACTTATACATTAATATGTTTTGGACCTTTAAAAACTTACAATCATTATATAATAAAGTAATTTTTTCAGACATTCATAAAGAGCCCCACCTCCCTCTTAAAAAAAACCTCACCTCTAAATCATTAATCACACAACTCTATCCCCTTATCTCGCCCAAAAATTTCCCAAATAATCTCTCATGATGTATATCATACTCCTAGAAGCCTTACCATAGGCATAAAAAACATCATGATTGCCTTTTAGTTGAAATCAAATGGAGTTCCTTGATTTAAGTGTAACGTCTTCTCTCAAGTTCTTTTCTTTTATTTCACATATACTCTGCCCTAAACACTTTTATTACATTATATTATAACAAAAATCATATACTAAATAATTTAGGTTGTTTATATGATAAGGTTTAGAACTACACATACACACACCTTCATCTAATTGGTAAAGAACATGTTGTGTATGTGGACCGTGAACTACTGCCTCACGAAACTATGATTGTTCAATATTATCATGCTGCCTCCCATTGTAGACATTATTATAAAAATATATTTATATTTGATATATATTATATTTTTATTTTCTTTATGATTCTGTATTTTTCATTTATATCATACCTTTATGGTTTCCATAATGGGTAAACGTGAAAATTTCATTTGAGGAATTGCAGACTACCGCCCCCTCAAGGTGATATGACTCGTTCATGACATACGTGGAATGTATAAAGGATTTAATTACTAAAATTATATATGATATTATACTGGAATTATAATATACCTATGTATCATTAATTTTTCATTCCATTAAAATACTAAATAATAATGAATGTAGCGTTTATGCGTACGTACGACTTACCGCCTCCATGAATGGTGCATTTAATTTCTTACCTCCAAATGTTATGTACTATTATAAATACATATATATAGTATATATTTATGATATATATGATATCTAGATAATGAATATCATTTTGGAGATATTTTAATTTTGACCACATGAACAACTTGTAATTATAAGAAGTTCATTTTTGACTCAAGTACCAAATATCGACAAAATGAATGTAATTACATTAAATGATTAAATAATGGTTAAAACATGGTAATAGGTGATATAAAAGGAATAATAAACTTTAAAAATGTTCTTAAGAAAGAATCAATGTTTCTCTTAAGAGATTTAGGGAATATACTATGATGGGTATTCCAAATTTAACTCCCTACATAGCTATGAAAGCTACAATGTAAGTATGTTATTAATGCCACAAGTTAAATTTATGATTTATGTTTTATATGTCTTATTCATAAATCTTATGATTTCATGAGGTATGTTAAAAAGCATATGTTGTGATTAACTAATGTTTAATTTCTTTATATTATAACCCTTACTGCGCTTTTTATGTTCATCTCATTATTTGAAATGTTTTTCACATGACTTAAATATGAATAGTGTAAAATATGGGATCAAGGAAAAGTCATGATTTCTAAAACATGGAACTATAAATGGATATTTTTTATGAGTTTTTATTTTATGAAAAAATGGATTCTGAGTAAAAGTGTCTACATGTAATATTCAAGTTGTTATGTATACGTTATGACCTAATTCTATAAACCTCAAAAGTTGAAAAGATCCTCGACATGAATTTTTAGCTTAATTAAATATTATGTATTGTATAAGGAAGTGTCTTTATAGTTGGTATCAAAGGTCGATTTAGAAAAATTTGGGAGTTAGAATACTGTTAAATTGATGTCCACAAATTAATTTTTGGTAATATTGAAATGATATAGCATTTACAGATTACCTTTTTGCTTCACCGAATATATTTCTGTGTTTAGAATGGTTTTCCAAAGAGGAAACATCAAATCTTTGATGGGATGATATCAGGGGGAAGAAAACCTTCTCAATCACCAACTTGAGATGGTCGGAATTGGAACTGAACTATTTTTTGCAGTGATGGTACAATAGACTTAGGCGACAAATTGTGGTGGTATCCATGCACGAGATCATCGAGATCAACCATAGAGGAACATGTCAGTAGTAGATCATTTCATGAGGCAGCATCCGCCATCATTCAGAGGATCATCTGACCCTGTGCTAGCTGAATGGTGGAATAGAGCACTAGAAAATATTTTTGATGTGATGTGGGTGTGAAGTACATCAAAAGGGTAGTCATGTTGTTTACCATTTTGAAGGTGAACCTGATCAGTGGTGGTTGATGGTAAAAAATATCTTGGATAGTGAGGAGATTGATGCTCTTGATTTGGATGAATTAAAATTTATATTTTTCGAGAAATATTTTCTTAAGGTGGTTCATCTTAGGATGGAAAATAATTTCCTAGAATTATGGTAGGAGGATGACTCAGTGGCTTCTGATGAAAAAAATCACTCTACTAGCAAGGTATGCTTTATATTTCATATGAGATCTTGATATTAAATTCAACCATTTTTACTCATGATTAAAGCCAAAGTCTTGAAGTTCTTTATCTTATCATGAGTTCCAAAGTTATGAAAAACTTTTTTGATGTACAAAGAAGGTGAAAATGGAGTTTTCGGATGAGCATGTGTTCTTTGAAAATTAACATAATAAGAGGTTGAGGTGGAAGATGAAAGGGAATAACTCTTCAAAAAAGTCTAATGTTAAGAAACAAAATATTACAGTTTGTGAAAATTATGGTCAAAAGCATGTTGTGGAATATCATTTGATTTATGGTAAGTGAAATCGATGTGGTAAAATGGGACATAAGGCTCGTAATTGCACTAAAAAAAGATCAGCATAATGGTATGAAAAATTATGATTAACAGTCAGTAAAATTTCTTAAGTGAAATAAAATGGGTAATTATTTAAATGAGTATCCAAAAAATAACCCAACATATGGAAATCATCCAGACTACAAGCAAAAGGGGGTGTTGAAATCATTTTCAATGACTTCAGTAGATGTTGGGCCATTAAATGAAGTAGTATCAGCTCTTGGGAGATCAGTATTTTTCGAAGACTGATATGTTTTTGGGTACCATTAGTTGAAAGTAAAGTAAGCATACATTCTTGATGACCGAGTTTCATACAAGATATAGCCATTATGAATTTGTGTTTATTCCTTTTGGGTTAACCAATGCACATGTTGTATTCATGGATCTTATGAATATACCTTTCCATGAGTTCTTGGATAATTATCTGTTTGTATTCATTGATGATATTTTGGTTAATTATAAAATGAAAGAGGACTATGAAAGTCAATTAAGGGTTTTCTTACAATCCTTAAAAGAATAGAAACTGTATGGGAAATTCTGTAAGTGTTATTTTTTATTACAAAAAATTTCATTTCTTGGTCACATTGTTTTAAAAAATGGCATAACTATTGGTCCTACTAAAGAAAAATTTGGTGAAGAATGGCCAAGACCCATAAATATAAACGAGATCAGTAGTTTTTCAGGTTTAGATTGTTATTACTGGAGGTATCATGAAAATTTATCATGGTAATCTAGACCACTGACTAAGTTAACTCGATAAGGTGTTAAGTTATTTTGGAAAAAATAATTTGATGATTATTTTAAGTAATTGAAAAAAATATTGGTGAATGCTCTTGTTTTGGAATTACCTTCCAGAAATGGGATATTTTTTTATCTATATTGATTCTTCGTTGAATGTACGTAGTTTTGTACTTATGACGAATGATCATATAATTTATTATGCTCTACGTCAGTTGAAGCCTCCTGAGTTAAATTACCCTGAACTTGATTTGAAATTAGCTGTTGTTGTTTTTTGATTTAATATTTTGGAGTCATCATTTGTATAGAGTAAAATGTGAAATATATAATGACCAAAAAAGTCTAGATTATTTATTAACTCAGAAATAATTAAACATGAGATAGAGGTGATGTTTGGAGTTAATCAAGGATTATAATTGCATGATCCATTGCCATTCAGGAAAGGAAAATAATTTTTATGATGCATTGAGTTAAAAAAATATTGTTACATTAACATTGTTACATTTGGTATAAAATCTTTTGATTAAATACTTGATTAAATATGACATAGATATTTTGGGTGAAACAAAATTCCTTTGTTTTGTCTCAGGTGTAAGTATGATCATCTCTCTTCAGAAATAATTAAGCAAACACAGAAGGAAGATGGTGAGTTGCTGAAAAAATAGAGTTTATTCAGAAGGGTATGTTTCCTTATTTTAAAATTGATAATGATTGTATTTTGAGATTTGTAAAGAGATTATGTATTCCTTGTGATTCAAATTGGAAGAATGAGTTGTTATGTGAATCATGTAGTTCTCTATTTTATGATCATCCTAGTAGTACTAAGATGTATTGATATATTTAAGAGTATTAAAGTTGGGATGGAAAGAAAAGAGATAATTATGAATTTATTGTGAAGTGTTTGACTTGTCAACAGGTTAAAACAAAGTAACAGTTACCAAAAGGGATGCTTTTGCCTTCACTGGTGCTAAAGTGGAAATCAGAAAATATATCCATGGAATTCATTGTTGGATTACGAAAGACATATCGAGGTAATAAAGAAATTTGTGGTACTGTTAATATATTGACTAAATCTTCTCATTTAATTATCATTCACAATAGTTTATCCCTAAATAAACTTTCATTTTTATATGTTAAAGATATAGTCATGTTCCATGGAGTTCCCTTCTCCATTGTATCTGATCGTGATCCCTGTATAACTTATAACTTTTGGAAAGGCCTTCAGAAGTCATTGGGTACTAAATTAAATTTTAGTTTAAATTTTCATTCCCAATAATATGGGTAGTTAGAACAAACAATTCCAACCTTCAAGGATATTCTATATTCTTGTTCACTGGATTACTAGGTATTTTGGGACCAACATCTTTCTTTTGATGGATTTTCTTATAATAACAGTTTTAATTCCAGTATACAAGCTTTATCGATTTGAGGAATTATATTGGAATAGGTGTAAAAATATAAATTTTGGGATGTACTAGGTAAAATTAAGTAGGTGGGACCATAATTGATAGTAGAGTTGGAAGAAAATGTTCAGTTGATTTAGATGAAAATGAGAACATCACATAGAAGAATGAAAAGTTGTGCGGATAACCAGAATAAGGATCTTATTTGAGGTCGGTGATCACGTCTTTCTCAAGGTTTCTACATGGAAAAGTGTGATGAGTTTTGGTAATAATAGAATGTTGAGTCCAAGTTTTATTCAACTTTATGGAATCTTGGGGAAAGATGGATCAGTTTCTAGAGTGTCTTTACCTCTAAGTTTATCCCAGGTACACAATTTTTTTCATATTTAAATGTTGAGAGAGCATATTCCAGATCCATCTCATGTTTTGAGCCCATAAGTAGTTCAGTAGGAAGAGAATCTCTCTTATGAGAAATAACCAGTCCAGATTTTTGACTGAAGAGAGCAAGTGTAGTAGAATAAAGTAATTTTTCAGGTAAAGGTTTTGTGGAAAACATATGGATGAAGAGGCCACTTGGGAAATTGAAAATTCTATAAGGAATAAATACCCCCATTTATTTGATAAGTGAATAAAAAATAGTGAGGATACAATTTCCAAAAGTGGGGAAGGATGTAAAATCTCATGTAAATAAAGAATATGACATTTTTATATTTTTACATATTTGTGAATTAAATATTAATTTTACTTTAAATGGGATTCTATGTTTTATGTCTTACCTGACATGCAACAATAGGTTTCTCAAAAGTCTAATGTTGCACACAATGCTGAGTCACACAAAAAAATAATAATATAATAGTATTTTTTATAATAGTTAATTCATAGTTATTGTGTTGGTAGGAATTAACAAATCTATCTATAATATGATTATACATGATTACTAAATGTTTTTACATTTATTCGATTAATATTTTAGGCTTAAAATAATAATGAATCTGATTTTAAGCATA
The DNA here is from genome assembly GCA_963277665.1 of Viscum album. Lineage (NCBI taxonomy): Eukaryota > Viridiplantae > Streptophyta > Magnoliopsida > Santalales > Viscaceae > Viscum > Viscum album. The sequence goes on along the minus strand of OY728156.1, from coordinate 2,106,180,096 downwards.
AATACTCAAATATTCATTAAAAGGTCAATTTACTGTCTTTTTATGGGGAAACCTATTTAAATATAGTTTTTTTTCACTTTTATATGTTATATTTGACAAAATAAAATTCTTCTTTAGCATTTGGACATCAAATTTTACATTTGGTAAAATTTTGGTATTTTTATGATAAAATTCATTTTTAATTAATACTAAAAAATAATGTATTTTAATTCAAAACAACCTTTTAATATAATTTATTTATATGGTTAGATTAGGTTTTTAATTTTTTTAAAAGTATAATTATATTATATTTTTACCATATAATCCAATGATGGTTATTTGATGTAATTTTACCTTCAAATTGGACATAAACAAGTGGAAATCTTTTGATAGTTATTATTTATTAAAAAGCACACTTTTTGTTTTTGACAAAGGGAATTAATTTTATATTAATTAATGAAACTTCTATTTTTGGAATTATTTAAAATAGACATAATTTTTTAATTCTTAATATCAAATATAGATTAGGCTGAATTTTTGGTCTTTTTCTGAAAAAATAAATTTTTTAGGAATAGTGAAAACACTAAGTTGTAGTTAAAAAACCGAATTTTTCAATTAAATAAATATTTTACCAATTATATAAATTTAATTTCACAAATCCAACTTACATGGTTGTTATAAGTAATTAAATTTTTTTTCAATAAGATGAAAATAATTTCTGGTGAAAACTACCATCTAATGTTTATTTACCAAGGTTAAAGTAAAATAGGATATTTCAAGGTAAAAAATAATATTATAATAATATTTACCCTAACATGGGGTATAATCTTATTGGTTGGTACATTTCCAAGCATGGACATTCTTGGGTCTATTTTGGGACCCCATGGAGCCACTTATGAGTGATAATGACAGATTATATTAATTAATTTAAAGTAAAGGCAAAAATGACTTAAAACTTATATCTTTTAATTAATCAATTTGTATAAGTGGTTATATAAGTTATCTCTTCGACTATAAATATTCCATACAAATATAAAAATATTTCCTACATTATTTTATTTCTTTATAATTTTTAGACAACAAATTAATTAAATTATTTATGACATAATAATGATGTTGTGTTTACCTCATTAATGAATGATTTGAATAAATAATATTGTAAAATTAAAACAATTTCCAAAACCGGTAAAATTATTATTTTATTATTTTATTTCGAACAATATTAATCTTATGTTAGACTTTAATATGTTTTGGACCTTTAGAAACTGAAAATCATTATATAATAAAATAATATTTTCAAACTTTCCTAAAGAGCCCCTCCCCCCTTATAAAAATCCCTCACCTCTAACTCATTACTCACACCTCTCAATCCCCTTGGATCATCCAAACTCTTCCCATATAAGAATTAAATATCCCAATATTCCACCTATATTCCTTACCATAGGCAGAAAGCACTGCAAGAAAGCCTTTTTGTTCAAACCAAAGGGAGTTACCTGATTTAAAGGTAACGTCTTCTCTCAAGTTATTTTCTTTTATTTTTCTTCTATAACCCAAAAAAATAATTTATTATTTTATTTTATAACAACACTAGTATCCTCAATATACTAGGTTTTTGTTATGAGAAGCATTCGAACAACAATTACACACACCTCTTTCCAATCGGTAAAGAACATTTTATTTCTGTAGACGGGGAACTATTTCCTCATGAAACAATGATTGTTCAACATTTTTCTACAACCTCTCACGGTGAAAATTATGATGGAGATATATTTATATATGATATATATTATATTTAAATTTCTATATGTTTCTCTATTTTTAATTTATATCACACCATTATGGTTTCTAAAATGGGTAAATGAAATAATTTAATTTGAGGAAGTGCGGACTATCGCCCCCTAAAAGTGATATGACTCATTTATTCCATACGCAGAACGTATAAAAGATGTAGTTAATGAAATTATATTAGATATTATACTGTAATTATAATAAACTAATGTATCATTAATTTTTCATTCCATTAAAATAAGAAATAGAAATGAAAGTAGCGTTCATGCGTACAAATGGATTACCATCTCCATGAACGGTGCATTTCATTTCTTATCTCCAAATGTTATGTACTATTATAAATACATATATATACTAGACATATAAGATATATATGATATCTAAATCATTAATATCATTTTAGAGATAATGGAATTTTTAGCACATGAACAACTTGTAATTATAAGAAGTTCATTTTTGACTCAAGTACCAAATATCGACAAAATGATTGTTATTAACTTAAATGATTACATGATTTTTATTAAATGGTGATAAGTGATATAAAAAGAAAAATAAACTTGAAAAACGTTCTTAAGAAAGTATAAATTAACATTATTTTATTATTCTGGAGATTAAATAATGAATGATTCAAGACGGACAAGAGATAAGGGACTTCGTCTCAATCTCCTTTAGTTGAGGAATATTTTGTTTTATACCTAACATTCTTGTATATGGTGTATGAACACATTTGAATTTTCATTTCATTCAATAGAAATATTTTTCTACGTGGTTTTTTACTAAATGACAAAAAAAATGATCCTCTTTAATGTAATTGGTGACAATTACATTATCCACCGCCGAAAGTATTATTTGATATATGGATTACTTAGAAAGTTGTAATGTTTTAAAAAGGATAAGAAATTCCATATACTCTTGTACATATTTTGTTATTCAAATTAGTTTTGATAATGGATTTGTGATTTCAATCTATTTAATGGATATATTGTGATTAAAATGTAGAAATGTGATCTTTCCTTTATGTTTTTTATTAGTTATGAATATGTTATTGTTCCTATGCATTGTTTACGTATACGGGTGTTTCTGTGAAAAACCTTGGGCAGGTGAGCCCGATATAGCCCTCCATTATACTGGGTAACGTGACAGAAGTAAACGATAATGTTCCTCCTAAGAGAATTAGGGAATACACTATGATGTGAATTCCAAATGTAACTCCCCATGTAGCTGTGAAAGATATAGTGTAAATATGTTATCGACTCCACAGTTTACCTTTATGATTAATGATTTTTATGTGTTATTCGTAACTCTTATAATTTCATGAGGTATGTTAAAAATATTATGTTTTCTTGGAATAATGTATACTTTGTTTATTTATATCCTTTGCTGAGCTTTTTAGGCTCATCCCACATTTTGAAATGTTTTCACAGGACATACAGAAGAGTGTGGTCAAGGTTTGAATCAAGGAAAAGTCATGTTGTCTAAAACATAGAACTAGACATGGAACATTTTTAAGAGTTTTATTTTGATGAAAAAATTGATACTGAGTAGAAGTATATACATGTAATATTCAAGTTGTTATGTATGTGTTATGACCTAATTATCTAAAGCTAGAAACATGAAAATATCCTTAATGTGAATTATTAACTTAATTCAAGATTATTTATTGATTTAGGTTGGGTCCTTATACCCTATGTAAAAATGATAAGGTCATTAGAAAAAATTATGTAGGATGGAGTAGAGATACCTCGATCAACTTTGATTGTCTTCAAATCCCCCCAAGTCACCATGTCCTGGAAAAGCCTGCTTAGATAACCCTCTGAAATAAAAAATATAATATCTATGAGTGGATCCCCTTGTCTCACCCCTAGATCATGTGAGGTATCCATCCAGGGTCCATTCCCAAGAATAGAGATGTGAAAATATTCAAAAATAACATTAATACAATGAATAAAATTCATAAAAATTCTAAAGTTGTGCAAGACCTTGACTATAAATCCTCAGTCTATTGTTTCAAATTATATTTTGATATCCCAATTAAGTGCAATGTTTCTCACCGGTTTGTTTTTCTAAGGAGGTTCACAAACTCTGAGGCAGTGATCAAACAATCCTAAATATTCCTTCATTTCATGAACCCAAACTGGTTCAAAGTGATTATTTTTTCTTATACCCTAGAATGTCTATTGGAATGTAATTTTTTATTCATTTTATTTCGAGTATTAACTAAATAAACTGCCCTAAATTGACTTATGTCACTTTATTTTTCAACATTTGGGATGAGTGAAACAAATTGAACATTGGATCCTTGAGTAAATGCCCCACCCTTGAAAAATTTATTGGAAAACTATTAAACCTCATTTTGAATAATGACCAGGTAGATCTGAATGAAAAGGTTATTAAACCCATTTGGTCCAAGATTGATGTCCTTGTCTTGAAAAATCACTACCTTTTAACCTCAATGTCCATTTGAAAAGAGGTGTGGGAACAATTATCTTCCTCAGTATAAATGTTGGGATCGTACTATCAAGAATCATTTCACTTCTTGGGTGACTATTAAAGACATCCATATAAAAAAAATAAAATATTATTTTCAACATTCTATATTTCCTCAAAAATTTGATCCTTGCCCATTAGTAGAGCAAAAGGTAAATTTTCCATTCAAACCTATAGAAGAGCATTAAAAACATAGTGTTTCTATAACCATCTAATATCCACCTAATTTTGAATATGTTTATTTATGATATCCCTTAAATTTAATAGTGTCATAAGCTTGGATGAGATATCATCCTCTTGTTTCATGTATCCCCAAATGTTTCCCCTCATATTCACTTCATAAATATCATGTACATAGCATTACAAACCATCAATATCAGCATCCATTGACATCACTTAGAAAAATATTTTCATAAAATGGACTTAATTGTTGAATTTTAAAGGTCATATATTGGTAATGGTTCATTTTTTATATTTTCTAAAATAGTTGATTTTTTGTAAATAATGAATAACAATAATTACAAAATATATGAGTTATTGAGTCATAGATAAGGTATGGATTATTTAAACTCAAAATATCATACTATCCTTCATTATTTTAATATATTTAGTGATATGGTGAAACCCATTGAGAGTCTTTATAAAAAATAATGAAATAATGAATAAAATAATGAAAAACACCCCTCCCCCCTCCAATAAATATTAAACCTTGCTTGTCACGACCCGTCCTCATGGCCCATGTCGTGACTACCCCAAGACCGCCTTCCATAGGCCAGGGGCTGGCAACTTGCACCAAAGGTGTAAATCCTGATAAAAGGGGAAGGGATTGCCTTTATAAAAGTAAACAACACAACATAGTGCACAAAGAATGTAAGAACTAAGTAAACTGAGTAAAAAAGTAAGTGTTGAAAGGTAAATGGCCCAGAAAACAAACCCGACTGAAAGTAATATACAATTGAAAGTCTAGTATAATAGCATTAAAGTAAAGCAACAACCACCGAGTCGTCCTCTGGCAATCCCACCTGAAGGGTGGGTACAGATGGCCTCCTTAGCACCTGAAGTCCGTCTGTCCGCTCCGTGTACGTCTCGGCAAGTGGTCCACCTCTGAGTACCGTTTTTCTCAACAATCCTCCACCATTGCCAGTGATGTATGTCATCTGCATCCAAAACAACATATTGCGGGCATTTCTCGTGCAGGGGTGAGTATAATGATACTCAGTAAGGATTCCGAGACCCCTGAAAGTCTCCCAGAATCCATGAAGGATAAAACAAAAATAAAATATACCATCACAAAGTATCAACCAACTATTCTTAGGTATATTCCCATATATATACCTAAGTCTTCAATCTCAGTTCGGCTCCAACTCTCGAGCCCAAGAACAACCCAGTCCACACAAGAAAGAATTCAATCACATCAATGATAATGATTGAAAGTCAAGACTCAACTCACACAGGTATTCAAATTTTGTAGAGTGATAGAGATGATCAAATGTATTCACTGATTCATCTAAGATGTCGGACCCGCATAGGATACTAGACTAGCTAAGCTGTCAGACCCACTCAGGATATAAGACCAGCTACTCTGTCAGACCCTCTCAAGATACAAGTACATAAGTCATCACTGTCGAACACAAGGAGGATCCCAATATAGATGCCATTATCGTCAAACCCACGGAGGATTCTAGTACGGTATACATCGTCGTCGAATCCACGGAGAATCCTAGTACCGTAGTCATCGTCGTCGAACCCACAGAGGATCCTAGGATGGAAGTCATCGTCGTCGAACCCACGGAGGATCCTAGTACGGATGTTCTCTTCGTCGAACCCATGGAGGATCCTAGTACAGAAGACGTCTTCATCGAAACCATGGAGGATCTGAGTACGGTAGTCGTCATCGTCGAACCCACGGAGGATCCTAGTATGGTAGTCAACGCAGTCGCAGCCAGCTCTAGGGTTCCCGAACACAGTACGCTCAATTTTGGGAGGGTCCGATCCACGAGCAAAGGGTTAAATACAAAAACTGTCATGATGTCCAGAGTTGATGTATCCCAAAGTTCCGTCTCATAAAAAGAAACCCAATGTGAAAGGCGGTGCGTCAATTGGACGCCCGGTCTGAGAGTTTTTGGATTTTTCGTTTTAGGGGCCCGGTTGGAATTACGCTCATTCCAAACTTGTACGATTTCCAAAGTTTTCCAAAACTCACTCAGAGTATTACAAAAGGACCACCATGTCCCGAGTGTCTCGATGTCATAGATGGCGCATCGATTGGACGCGCGACCTTCATGATATTCACCTTTAAGTGTAAAAGGGCCCGACCCATTAACCCTAGTGGGCAGACAGGTCGGGTCAAACCGGTCTTGGCAGGTCCGACCTGATAGAGGGTCAGACCAGCCCGATGAATCGCGCAGGGCATGGCGAAGAGTGGCCCAACCCTATCCTGCCCGTCCTGGCACAGCGTGGCCCGACCCGGCAGGGCACGACCTGAGCGGTACGGGGGGCCCTGCTTTCTCGAACCGGCGGCACCACCCTCCCTACCAGCTGGCCGAAGCCGGCCTGCCTTCATGGAACAAGCGGCCCGCTCGGGCGAGCCGTGTTCCCTCCAGCGCAGTGTCCTCCTGGCGTCGTGTTTCTTCTCATCCCGGTAGACCGCCTACCGGCCGGTGCGCCAGCCGACCGGCCTGCGGAACGTGGGCTGCGGACTTCTGTAGCTCGGCGCCCCCTTGTGGAATCGCGGTCCTCCTTCGGCCCAACTGGATTTTTCCGGGCGGTTCTCTATTGGCCGAGCGGCCCACGGTTGCGGGCCGCGGTTCCTCCGCACGCAGCCGGCATGCGGCCGCCACCTTCGATCGTCGCCGCTTCCCGATTTTAAATCAAAAAAAATTAATGAGGGTCATCAGTCCGTGTTTGTTTGGCCCGTGCCCTCCACGTTAGGAGTTAACAATTGGCCAATGTCAATTCAGAATATTAAAAAATAAACGGGAGGTACAATTTATTCACTCAAGAATATACAAACCCCTACCTTTTTAATCGATGGGCTTTTGTTCGTCGCATGGGAAGATGATGTTGGCATCATTCATTGTACACTTCCACTTCAGAGTTCGTGCATCAGTCTATTGACGATGAAGAGAAAGGATGAAGGGTCATTGAAGAGATCCCACTTCATAAGGGGGGTTCTGAGGAAGAATTTTTCGTCACCGGCATCTTCACATCCTTTTTTGGAGGAAGCGTAATCCTCCAAGTGTTGGGTGTCACGTCACTTTACAAGCACTTCGTCGCTTGGTGAAGCCGTCCCAAATCCTCCTTCCAAGATCTCTATATGTAGGAGAGGGGGAGAGGTATGTAACTATTGTGGAATTTATGACGGTTCATTTATTAGGATCCTTCTTAAATTCCAACTATGTGGTTACTCAAATTAAAAAAACATGGGGGGTCAAGTGAATAAAAAAGAGATGACGCATAAAATTAATTGATAGCAATTAATTTTATGTTGAAACATAAAATTAATTGACAAAAATTAATTTTATTTTGACACACAATATTTAATTGATAGGGTTGTGAGGCTTCCTCTCCCTCCCCATTAAATGGGGGGATAAGCCCCAGGCGGACCCCACGTCATAACCTCTCGTGGGAGGTTATGTTGCTCGAGTGGTCCCCAATACAATAATCCTCTAATTGGAGGTTAGGGTGTGGTTGTCCCACCACCAACTCCCAAAGGGAGGTTCCAACTAACTACTCACACAACACATGACAGCTTAAAAATAACATAAAGTGTTGTACTTTATTTTATTATTATTTTCTTTAATAAAAATCCAAAAACTAACATCCAAACTCGTCAGAACGTAACTATGGTAAAGGTCTCACTAAGAAATTACCGATGCTACGAGTTCAATGGTGCCCTGTGATTTCAATTCCGAGCACCGGTCCTAAAGATATAAAATCTCAAACATGCGTTTACTGAACATACCATAAAAAATGTTCGGGAAATTATTATCAGCCACCCTCGACTCGCGCCGGTAGAGGTTAGTCTCTAGCTAGTTTAAACACGACCCAACGAACCCAATAGTACTCTCATATTTTTTATCCAACATACCATTTAGAAGTTATGAAGTTCACAATAAAATAATTTTCACATAATTATTTTATTTGCGGCCAAAAACTATCTTTTTCTACTGGTCTGTTCCGGCCAATGTTTGTGTCTGCATAAACAAAGCATGCCCTCATGATTCAGCGGTGGTTTCATATTTTTATTCCGATCTACCATTAGTGAGTTATAAGAATTTGAAAAATAAAATAATTTATTTAATTATTTTATTTATGGTTATGCCTATTTCGGGATTTTTCATGAGAGTCTCGCGTCGACTAAAATTAAGTCGCGCCTAGGGTAAACCCACCTTTTTGAGCACAAATATGCCCTCAGATTTCTAATATGAGTTACCATTTAATAGTTATTCCACTTTTTCAGGAAAACTGCTTACGGGTGTTAATTTACACTTAAAAAACTTCAGAAATTGATTCCGGGCACACCGGGCCTCGTACTCAGGCGCCGTTTGAAACTACAAACTCATAAAATTCCAAAGTATTTAAAAAAATATTCCTTGAAATTTCCGGGTCTTTATATTACCCCCACCTCAGGGATTTACATCCCCATAAATCTACAACACACACTAGGGAAACAAATGGGGGTACTGAGCTTGTATCTGAGCCTCCCGCTCCCAAGAGCTCTCTTGGAGGTTCCAGTGTTTCTAGCGAATGCACACCAGAGGAATAGACCATCCACATAGGATCCACTCATGTCAATCCTCGATCTCCACCGGGACCTCCGTGATAGTCGCCTCATCATCAATTTTCAGCTCCCCGTGATTGATGATGTAGGACGGGTCATGCATGTATCTCCTTAGCTGAGATACATGGAATATGTCATGCACCATGTGCAACTGAGGTGGAAGGGACAGAAGGTAAGCCACCTCACCTACACTACTGAGGACCTAGAAAGGTCTGATGAATCGAGGAGATAACTTGCAGCCCTGACCAAATCTCTGTAGACCTCATCGAGGTGAGACCCATAGGAAAACGTGGTCGGCATCCTTGAACTCTAGTGGTCTCCATATCCTATCAGAATAGGACTTCTGTCTGCTCTATGCAGTCTTCATATGCTCCTGGATGATCTGCGCATTCTATGTCATTGCCTAAACCATCTATGGTCCTACAAGTGCTGACTCCCCTAGGCCAGTCCAGCACAGAGGTGATCTACATGGTCGGCCGTACAGTGTCTCCATGACTTGTGGAAGTAGTGGAGGAGTGACTGTGAGGCACTACATAAAGGCTCTTCCATCCCTATCCACAAAAGATTTCTGCAGCATGGCCAGCTGCTATGTCGCCTCTCCTAGCAGCTGAATTCTCGATGTCCTACTAAGAGAAACTGCTACAAAATTCCCCTTCCCAAGAGTATAGACTAACTCAAAGTCATAGTCATGTGGGAACTCAATCCAATGTCACTGACTCAAGTCTAGGTCCTTCTACGAGAAGACACGCCTAAGACTTTTGAGATTAGAGTAAACTGTAAACCGTTCGCTCAACTAACTATGGCTTTGACTAGCCATTTGAAATGAACTCGACTACACCCTATTTCGCTTACGTCCTACAAGAGCTTCTAAGATTTCTCTTTTGATGAAAATATAAATATGGTCTCATCCCATGGATAAACCATGTTCTATGCCTAATAAAGTCAATCCTCACATTAATGGTACTATTTCATTCCATGGACGACGTCGTAAGGCCTTAATACTACTACCAAGAGATCCAACTGTTACACTCACCTCCTAGGGTCGAGTCACAATGTCGGTAGGAGTGTGTGGTCCCTGGCTCTCGTCTAGTAGAAATATCGAATGTGAGGGTCATGTCAACGGTTTTAACTGGAACCTCTCAGTATCAACCACACGAATAGGTAGGAAATAAAACATCACATGGATAAGTGTATTTTATTACATCAACTCAAGGTACGAAGAAACTAAGAAACCACAAACAATGACATCAACAATGCTAGAAGCAAAAGTATCTATGCCTGAAGATAGCCCTGCTCCTGTCCACATGCTCTTGGAGCACTATGGTCGTAGGCCTCAGTTGCTGAAGCTGAGCTCTCCCATGCCCATCTGTTCCCTACAGTCGGGGTGGGCCTCCAGGTGGTGCTGGTGATTGGGATTTGAAATGTTTTCCACCACATACTGCTCGGAAAGCTCCTCTTCCACGTCTGCCTACTCCTGGAAGACCACCATGGTCGAACCTCTGCCTGGGAGGTCCTTCTACTACCTTATTTTCTTCTGTAGGGCGGATTAGGCAGTCTCGAGCCATGTGACCCTACCTGACGCATGCATAGAACTACCTGCTCCTTGTATGGCTGGCTCTATTTCGTGTGGCCCGCACAACCGAACCTGCATCTTAAGATCGCTGACCTGATGGCCTGGTCCGCTTGGACCTCTGCGTCAACTGTCTACTACCGGATGCAGAAGACTCTGCTACGTGTTGTCCTATGAAGGGTCACTCTGCTGGTGACTATTCAACGATAAAACACCCCACTAGATGGGATCTTTCCAGTACCCCCACCTGCGTCGGGATGTTGAGGGAGATCATTAAATCCCTGATCTCATGCCTCAGTCCCTGCTCGAAGGTCCAGGCCTTGAAAAACGGGCCCCATAACATATCCGTGGAGTAGCATGAGAGGTCAGTAAACCTCACTGAGTACTGAGCTACTGACATGCTTCCTTGCTACAGATGTAGTAACTCCTGAATCTACATTGCATGAAGGGTGGCTGAAAGAAACTCTGAGCAGAAGAGACTCTCAAAGTCCGTCCAAAGTAAAGATTCCTCGTCATGCATCTGGAGCATCAGGCTCCACCATATTCCTGCCGCTGCATGTCGGAGACTCGCGGCAAGGATCACCATTAGGTCGCCTGGTTTCCCTACTAATCTGAAATCTCTGATGATAGCCTCCAACCAATCGTCAGCTGCCTATGGGTCTGACTCTCTGCTGAACCTGGGCTACCTCTGTCACTGAAACTCGTGAAACGAACTCAGGCGGCATGCACTTTTTGCTTCTGGGGTTGGTGGTATCGGTGGCTCAGCGGGTAGTGGCACCGCTAGTGCCTCCTCTATGATGGGGCCCTGCATCGAGGCCTCATCGCTCGGTGGGCTACCATCCCGTACGTAACTCGAAACCCTAGCTGGCTGCCTTCGTTGGGCCATCCTGAAAGGAAACAGGTGCACCACGGTCAAATAGTATACCTGGTGAGCTGACAAAAAGTAATCATAAAGAAATATTTTCAAGGGAAACACACACACAATCGGTGTTTTCGTGCACTGAGTCGGAAATCAGAGGTCAGGGTCCTGGTGTATGGATACGTCGGCCACTGCACTAACACTGGACTCTCTTGACTGATAAACACACTCAATACTCATAACACTATTACTTCACATTGAATAATAATCAGAGTCCTGACTTCTGTGTTAGAACCTCCCTCTGATAACTATTTGTCGTGACCCGTCCTCAGGGCCCGTTCTGTGACTACCCCAAGCCCGCCTTCTATAGGCTAGGGGCTGGCAACTCACACCAAAGGCATAAATCCTGATAAATGGGGATGGAATTGCCTTTATAAAATTAAACAACACAACATAGTACACATCTAAAGTAAGCACTAAGTAAACTGAGTACAAAATTAATTGATGAAAGGTAAATGGGCCAGAATACAAACCCAATTGGAAGTATTATAAAACTTAAAGTCTAGTACTATAGTAGTAAAGTAAAGCAGCAACCACTGAGTCATCCTCTTGGAATCCTACATGAAGGGTGGGTATAGATAGCCTCCTCATCACCTCAAGTGCGTATGTCCACTCTGTGTACGTCTTTCCAAGTATTCCACCTCCAGGTATCGTCCAGCTCAACAAGCCTCCACCACGATCAGCATTGTCCGTCATCTGCATCAATCACAACATAGTGCAAGCATTGCTCGTGCAAGGGTGAGTATAACGATACTCATTAGGGATCTCGAGACCCCCAAAAGTCTCCCAGAATCAACGAAGGATAAAAAATAATGAAAATATACAATCTCGAAGTATCAACCAATTCTTCATATGTATATTCCCATACATATACCTAAGTCATCAATCTCAATTCAGCTCCAACTCTTGAGCCCAAGCACTAACCAGTCCACACAGGAAAGAATTCAATCTCATCAATGATAATCATTGAAATTAAAGACTCAGCTCACACATGTATGAAACTTTTGTAGAGTGATAGGGATGATAAAATTTAGTCACTAATTCATCTAAGCGGTTGGACCCTCATAGGATACTAGACCAGCTAGGCTGACAAACCCACTCAGGATACAAGACTAGCTACTCTCTCAGACCCACTCAGGATACAAATATAGAAGTAATCGCTATCAAACCAACGTATTATATCAGTACAAAAGACATTTTTGTCGAACCCAAGGAGGATTCCAGTATGGTAGACGTCTTCGTCGAACCCATGGAGGATCCTAGTATGGTAGTCGTCGTTGTCGATCCCAGAGAGGATCCTAGTACGGACGTCCTTGTCATCAAACCCATTGAGGATCCTAGTATGAAAGTCATCCTCGTTGAACCCATGGAGGATCCTAGTACGGAAGATTTCATCGTCGAACCCACAGAGGATCTGAGTACGGTAGTCATCGTCGTCAAACTCACGGAGGATCCTAGTACAGTATTCGATGTAGTCGCAACCAGCTCTAGTGTTCCCGCACACAGCACGCTCGATTCCGGGAGGGTCCGCTCCTCGAGCAAAGGGGTCGATACATTAACAATCATTTAGTTCAGAGTTGATGTATCCCAATGTTTTGTCTCACCAAAAAAATCCAACGCGACAGACGGCTCATCAATCAGACGCCCGGTCTGAGAGTTATTGGCTTTTCAGTTCTAGGGGCCTGGTTTGAATTACACTCATTCCAATCCCGGACGATTTCCAATGTCATCCAAAACTCACAGAGTATCTCAAAATGACTTCCACATCACAAGGTTCTTGTTTCATAGATGGTGTGTCGATCAGATGTGCGGTCTTATTGATAATCACCTTTAAGTGGAAACGGGCTCGGCTCGTTAAGCCCAGTGGGCCGACGGGTCGGGTCAACGCGGTCTTGGTGGGTTTCACCCGGCAGAGGGTCAGACCGGGCTGATGAATCGCGTGGCCCAGCTTGGCGGGGCACGGACCAGCCCGACACCGTGTGGCCTGACCCGGAAGGGTGCGGCCAGACTAGCCACGGCCCGGCTAGACGTGGCTTGGACGGCGGGCCGACCGGGGGGTGCGGCCCCACACTTTCCTAAACCGGTGGTTCCAAGTGGCACTGCCCTCCCAAACCAGCCGGCTGAAGCCAGCCGGCCTTCACGGTGCAAGGGGCCGCTTGGCCGGGCCACGGTCCCTCCAGCGTGGCACCCTCCTAGCATCGCGGTTCTTCTCAGCCCAGTCGGCGGCCTGCCAGCCGGTTCACCAGCGGAGCGGCCCGCGGAACGTGGGTTGTGGTCTTCCGCAGCGCGGCACCCCCTTGTGGCGTCACGGTCCTCCTTCGGCCCAGCGGGCTTTAGCCGGCTGGTTCTCCTTCGGCCGAGCGACCCTCGGTTGCGGGCCGCAGTTCCTCCGCACGCGGCCAGCGCGCGACCGCCTCCTTCGATCGTCACCGCTTCCCGATTGCAAATCAAAAAAAGAACAACGGAGGGTCATTGGGACGTTTTTGTTCATCCCGCACCCTCTGCATTAGGAGGTAACAGAAAGCCAATATCAATTCAGAATACTGAAAAATAAATGGGAGGTACAATTTATTCACTCAAGAATATACAAACCCCTACCTTTTTATTCGACGAGCATTCGTTTGTCGCTGGGGAAGATGATGTTGAAATAGTTCGCCGTATGCTTCCCCTTCCGAGTTCGCGCTTCGGTCCGTTGAAGATGAAGAGGAAGGATGAAGGGTCGTCGAAGAGATCCCACGTCGTAAGGGGTTGTTCCGAGGAATAATTTGTCGTCACTAGCGTCTTCGTGTCCTTTGTTGGAGGAAGCATAATCCTCCAAGTGTTTGGTGTCACGTCCCTTTACCAGTGCTTCGTCACTTGGTGATGTCGTCCCAAATCCTCCACCAAATCTCCCTATATATATTATAGGGGGATAGGTATGTAACCTTCATGGAATTTGTGATGGTTCATTTATTAGGAACGTTCCTACATTCCAACGATGTGGTTACTCAAATTAAAAAAAGAAGGGGGGTTAAGCGAATTAAAAGGAGTTGGCGTATAAAATTAATTGACATCAATTAATTTAATGTTGAAACACGACATATAATTGAGAGGGTTGTGAGGTTTCCTATCCCCCCATTAAATGGGGGGTTAAGCCCCATGCGAACCCCACATCGTAACATCTCGTGAGAGGTTATGCTGCTCGGGTGGTCCCCACCCCAATCATCCTCTCATGGGAGGTTAGGGTGTGGCTGTCCCACTACCAACCCCTAAAGGGAGGTTCCAACTAACCGCACACACAACACATGATAGCTTAAAAAAATTAATGTGTTGTACATTATTTAATTATTATTTTCTTTAATAAAAAGCCAAAAACTAACATCTAAACTCTTCAGAACGCAACTGCAGTGAAGGTATCACAAAGCAATTACTGACGCTGCGAGTTCCATGGTGCCCTAAGATTTCAATTTCGAGCACCTGTCCAAAATATATAAAATCCCAAACGTATGTTTACTGAATGTACCTGATTTTTTTTTGTAAAATTATTATCAGCCACCCTCAACTCACGTCGGTCAAGGATCGGCTCGAGCTAGTTGAAACACAACCCAAAGAACCCAACCGTACTCTCAGATTTTTAATCTGACTTACCGTCTAGAAGATAGAAATTTTACAATAAAATAATTATCACATAATTATTTTATTTTCGGCCAAAACTAAATTTTTATACTGGCCCGCGCCGGCCAAAGATAGTTTCTTATTTAACAAAGCATGCCCTCACAAGTTCAGTGGTGGTGTTGGATTTTTAATCTGAGCTACCATTTGTGAGTTATAAGCATTTAAAAAATAAAATAATTTGTTTAATTATTTTATTTATGGTTATGCAATTTTTGGGATTTTTCAGATGACTCCCGCACCAACAAAACTTATGTCACGCATAGGGTAAACCCACCATCCTAAGCGCAATGGTGCCCATGAATTTCTAATCCGAGTAACCATTTAAGAGTTATTCCACTTTTTTAGGAAAACTATATACGTGCGTTAATTTAAGCTTAACAAAACATCAGAAATTAATTCCAGGCACACCGGGCCTTAGAATCAGGTGCCGTCAGAAACTGCGGACTCATAAAATTCCAAAGTATTAAAAAAAATCCTTGAAATTTAAGGGCCTTTACATTGCCGCTCATCCACACACCTCCAAACCATTAATCTTTTCCAAATTTTAAACATTAATTTTCCTATACCCCTACCCACATCTATGATATTTTTTCCAATAAAATTATATATAAAATTTTCCTAAGGGGGGTTCTCAAGAAGAATAATTAAATAGGAAAAATCATAACACATTTTATATTAATTTCTTTTTGAGTTCTTTTATTTTTTTATTATATCATAATCTCCCCTCATACACATGGAATGATAACTCTTGTATCATATATATACTTTAATTTTAATTTTTTTATTGAATAATCTATCATCAATAATTTTTCTCTCTACATTTTATTCTAAATTTGAGTACATCATTTGTGATATGTTGATTTACCGGCATCATGGATGATGCATTTTCATTTTCAATTAACACCATAAATTTTCATTGATAAAACATTATAATGAATAAAAAATATTTCAAATGCATTTTATAACAATTTTCATAGTATATAACTAATGTATATACATAATAATAAATAATAAAACAAAACAAGTTCATTGTTATCGAAATCCACATAAATTAATCTAAAAAATTATCATTATCATTAAATTTAATGAATAATCCTAATATCTTGGAAAAAATAATATATATGACCAATTAAATTTATTTACGTTCAATAATAACGTATAATTTATATTCTTTATAATTATTCTCAACTTACATGAAATTTTATACTTTTATACGAGTGAACCGATCAAGAAAAACAAGAAACTAACACTCTCAGAATGATAGAATTGAAATATATGTATCCTTATAATGGCCATAAATTATATTAATAATATTTTAATACATTTATATGACGTAATTTATTTATTAGTTAATTAATATTATTTTATTATTTTGGATATTGATGTAATGAAACTATTCATACATAAGGTAAGAGAACTCTTGATCAAAATTTCTTTTCTTTGGGTTGTCCCAATTTTGAACAACATTTCAGTGTGTTTGTGCATTTAATAGTCATAAAATATATTTTCACTATTCATAAATTTTATTTTATGAGATATAGTTTCTTCTAAAATGGTTTTATGAAAAAAACATCAATTTCCTAAAATAATGCTTCTTTTTTAAAACTCGTATTTTACTTCTCTTGATATTGTATGTTCTTTACTAATGATTGTTGATTAATATAATAGTATATTTTTTTCATTGTGGAACCCCAATGTTTCATCAGGAATGTTTAATTTCTTAAAGAAAAAAATCCCTTTGTTTTAATTTATAACAAATTTTGGAATACATTCTATATTGAGTTCATGATTATTTAAATATTATGATGTGACGGGTGCTCCTAAATTTTATAGTACTCCAATAAATTAGGTAATGTAATGTATATCATTAGGAAATATGAAATAAGCATGAACATGATTCTATATTTATTCACATTAATGATATAATTATTATATACATATTTTATGTGTGGACATGATGTTATATTTCTTCACAACTATATGTGATATTTTTCCACAAAGACATGATGTTACAATTTTATGAATTACCACATTTCATTCAGTAATATAATTCTTAATATCTTGATTATGATGATCATACATAGTTTATGTTATGATGATTATGATTATTCTCACTGAATTTATATTGATTTATATTCTCATCTATCATCATATTAGGATTTTAGATCATGTCTTTCATTGATTTATACTCATGCGCCGACTGTAACTAAGGATTACATGAGTGAAACTAAGAATATATAGAAAAAGGAATTAAATAATGTTTTAGTTTTATTACATTAATGTAAGGTTTTTTCCTTCGTTTACCATGTCACTAAACCTTCGGAACCTTATTTTGTAAAACAATTATAATGTTTATCTTTAAAATGATGTAATAGTAATGTAAAAAATCATGGTCACTTTATTGTAGGATAGACACACAAATCACATTATTTATTTTAAATTTTCTTATAACTATAATATAAGGGTTTATTATATAATATATCATCATCCACATTCCATTTTTTACATAAGAAGATGGTGGAACCATATCTAAAAAATTCATTATATGGATAAAAATCAAAATTATAGCTACTTAATCTAGTAATTCTATAGTGTTAGTTAAATATAAATTCTATGTGGATATTATAAATAGTTTTGACATCAATCGTTAGTAGATATTCCATTTAACTGATAATAAAATATGAAATAAATGATTAATGATATATTAAAGATAAGTTGAGTGGTGTGGAACATTTAATTATAGGATTGTTACATTGAGTATGTGAATTTGGAAATATAATTGAATCATGGGATATGATATTTCTATATTGTGTGATGTAAAGAATAGCATGATGTTTGGATTTTTGTTTTCTTTCCTAGATAGTGAAGTTGATAATTGTTATAGTTAAGTATTCCGAGGTGCTTTTCATCCATTGTAGAGGTATGACTACACAGTGGCCTCCATTAGATCACATGGAGGGTATATATGAGAATTCCCCACTAATATACTAGATAAATCGTCTTATAGATCATGATTTAGTGATGAATACTTATCCCTGAGATAGGATTTATGGTTTATAATGTTTAAAAAATAGAGGCTCCTCAAGCTATTCTTATGGCATGTTATTTTAAAAAAAATTTCAGGTTCCCCATATGAAATTATTCACTAGATTAGAATGTCCCCATGAACCTGATTACTACATAGAGTAAATCTAGAAGAACTTTTTCCATGAGTAGATACCCCAAAAAAGTAGGTTGAATCTACATTTTTATATGTTACAAGGCCTAGTGAAGTGATTCTAGAATATTTTGGTCATAGTTGACCGGAAAATGACCATGTATTAGAATGAAATCCAAATTTGAATCATTTAAAATATCATTGTAGGTTCCCTGAGAGAATACATGTCTAGGGACTTCTTATAGATTTTTAGGTTAAAGTTATAGTGAGGGATTAAACTAATATATTCAGAGACCAATAACATGATTTATTCTATGCATGTAGGGGATGTGGTGGCAAGATTCATATGTTATGAGGAAGATATAATGTATGAGGATTGAATGTATGTGAACACATTATATTATATATATATATCTAATCTTGTGAACCAGACTCTTATAACTAATATAAATATGGTAAAATATATAGTATGGTGGTAGAATTCATTTATTTGGAAGACTAATTGTGGTTATTTAGAATGTAGGATGTGCCACATTTATTTTTCATTCTAGATTGATGGTGGGAAGAGTAGATATGACAATTAAACATTATAGACTCCATGTGGATATAGATATATGTAGTTACAATAGCATGACACTTCTTTCCATGTTCGATCAATTTGTGACTAACCGACATTGGATTTAAGATCATGTGGGAAATTGGGACACATAGAATGGGTTTTCAGGAATTAGATGTATTTCATGGTTGATAGTGGATCCTAATTAGTTTATGGTTATATAGTAGAGTCATATATTACACAACATGCTGGAAGCTGTAGTTTGACTTGTTTTTTTAGGATGAGGTGATATATATAGTTCCTCGGGTTTGGGGAAATAGATCAAGTAAAGATGTACTTCATATATTGAAGATATAATATCTTTTCACTCAGATAGTAGCTAGTTGTGCATTTTTTAACCCACTCATACTTACAAAGAAGTTATATCTTCAATTGTGTGATGAATGGTTCTAGTGGAATAAAAAAATTTCCATTACCTTTTTTGAAGGAAGTGTATATCACTAATTCATAAAAAATGAGTTTCTATGTTTTCAGATTACCAATATATATGTTATTTCGAGTTAAGCTGATAAAAACACCATGGGGTGAAATTAGAGGGAGTTCAATGGTGTAGGTAATGCCTTGGGTATAAGGTTCATTGATTCCTATAGTATCAACATGTTCTATAGATGACCATCTTCAATTTTATTCAAGGAATGGATTTGTTAATATCATATCATTCCCAAAATAATATTTATCTTATACAATTGTGATTCAATTATTACAAGGGAGATAATTATATTCATTTTTCATAATAGGATTTACAATAGGGTCATAAATTACCTGATCATCAACAGTTAGGTGAAATTAATGTACAATTTTATTATAAGTTGATTGATAACCGAGAAGATTATTTTGGAATTTTTTCTATTGTTAAACAATTTAGTGAAATTTTATTTAAAATATTTCAATGTTTTAATATCTAAATGAGTGGTTTAATTAAATTTCTATTTCAATCCTAGTGTGTAATCTATTTTGATTCCACTTTATCATATTAATCATGTGGATATTTTTTATGAGAAGGACTAGTTGGAGGACATGGAGGCTATAGTGTTTGTATGACTCAATAAATATCTATGGGGTTCTCTTGTACATTTTTCCTAAGCAGTATGAATCATTGAGGTTTTTTGTGGATTATCGATAGTTATTCCATGTGAATGTAAACAATAAGTACCGACGTCCACATACCCAAAAACAATAAATTGACAAAGTAGTGCCTGATTATTCTTTCTGATTTATTTGAGATCATTTTTTCATAGTCTGATGATGATTCTCTCATACATTCGTCACTCTACATTCAAAACAATGTACAATCAGTATGAGTGTTTTGTGAGGCCTTTCCATATAAAAACACACTAATGGTTTATATATACAAGAATAATTGTGTACTCCATACATATTTAGAAACTTTTTTGGTTATTATATAGTATGATATTTGAAATAGAATATATGTCAAAGGTGGAGAAATATAATAAATTCATATTGATTTGGTTACACTTTTAGAGCATCAACATTTTTCAAATGTTTCAAAATGTTAAATTTGAATCATTCAAGTCCACGTCATAGGAAAAATATATCTTTCTATATAGTATTGCAATTCCCTAAAATATTTAGGGTAGTTATTTTAATGTAGTGGCCAAAAAAAATTGTTGATGTCTACATTTTTCTTGGATTGGTCATCTATTATTAATGTTTTCTTTAGGAAATTTCTTATATGGATGTATCGATGGATGTATGGATTTATAAATTGGAAAAAATCACTTGGAAAAACACTTTTACATGATATTATTTAGAGGTAATTGAGGTATTTAATTAAATTAGAATGTTTATCATACCTGAGTAAGTTAAGTAGTATGCCTTATTTTGTGATGCATTATGGGTTAAGCTGGATGATATGATGAACTATGGATCTATGTATCTAATTATTCCTAAGAATATTAATCTAATTAATGACTTTTATAAGGTTTTAGTGTCATATGACTAACGAATTTTATGGTATTACATATTGGAAAATATTTTTGGGGTCTGTACTAATGAAAAGAGCATATTTCATATTTTCTCAGTGTTGGACATGTACCGTAGATATTGGATGTGGGTTAATTATTTATAAATTTTTATACATTGATCTAGAATAATATCATATAAAGGGTCAAATTTTATTAAATTTGTCAATATATAAGACATATGATTAGGTACTCTAGGATTCCAGCTATTAGATGTTACTAAATATCGTCTTTTGTGATATGTAATGCGATGATTATGTGTATGAAGGCTGAGTGACCCATAAGTCCTTGTTGATCATGTCTTCAATCCTTAATTGGATGATGTAGATCCAACTATCATATTCAAATTTTTATGTCATGAGAGATTGTATATATGGTGGGTAGCCACCACCAGACCACTATATTCATTCAAAAAAAATCCTCATGTGTGAGGTCATGTGATAGCCCCATGATAATTCATGATGATATAATTAGGAAATCCAAGTCCAAAAAATGATAGATACACTTAGGTGTTACTAATATGTATTAGGACATCCAAATATAGTATTGGTGTCGATGGATAAAGATAGAAATAGTGGTCACTATCACATGGAGCTCCACTAATGAAAAGGTGAAGATCAATTGCTATGGTTCTGCTAGTCTCTTATAACCACATCCTACTCTTTAGTGGAAATTGGGTGATGTGATAATGCATTTTTCATTTAGGTTTACAAGTACACAATTAGATAGTGACATAATCTAGGTGATTATGGATCAGTTGACTAAATTGGATCACTTTTTACTGATCAGGAAGACCATTTCTAATGATGAGGGGGTGAGCATATTTTTCTAGAGATATTGCACATCGAAATAATTTTTCATAGTTTCTTTTGAGATTTGGACTCCAATTTTCCCTTCCATTTTTGGAGAGTTTTGAAGAATGTATTTGGCATAAAAATTAATCCAATCACTTCTTAACACCCTCCTCTAAATAGATTTTCTATTCGTACTGTTGTAATATAGGATGAATACTTATAGGGAATTGGTGGTCCCTATGAAATCTATGAGGCCCTAGAAGAGGTCACCTAAAATAATATATTTTAGTTTTAATATATATTGACACATTGGAACCCTTATATTTAAGTTCTTTTATTTCACCCTTATGTTGTAAAGAACCTGATGTGTATTATATTATTCTATAATCTAACATACATGAGAAATCAATGCATATATTGATGATCAGAGAATAGTTTGAAACAACCTACAGTACATAGTGAAACCATAATATTTTGTTTTTGGTCAGTGACCGGGTATTCCTATGGGTTTCTCTATGTTTGGGACTCTACCACGTGTAGAGAAAGAGAAAATTGGAACCCTTGTACATGGGTCGATGTGAGATTATTGAAAGGCTTAGTATGGTGGAATACATGTTAAATATTACCTAGAAGTATAGATAAATACATTATTTATTAAATGTATAACATATTAATATGTATTTTCTCATACCATAAAATGTGATCAACATTTAAGACATTGATCTCATGGTCAATGAAACATTTGAGGAATGAAATTTTTGTGTTGTCTACAGGAGTGTGAAGTCTCTCTATGGCAACAGAGTTCCTTTGGGATATGTTCTCTTTCAGCGTGGCTATGTTAAGTGGATACATGATAGTGGGAAAGTGACATTATTATGAAAATGGTATAATTTGATATAAAAAGGGATCCCTTTTTTGGAAATTCATCTCAAGGACAAGAGCTTATATAGTGGGAATGTTTAAACAAACATGTTATCATCATGTGTGGTATTTTGTGAGTTTATTAATATAATTCTGAACTAGTTTGAATATTCATTTAATGATAAACTATTTCTATAAATTTTAAATTTTATATTATATTATATATTATAACTACTTATGATTTTTCTTAATTGTTTCATATTAAACTATGATTATTGGGGTTATCCTTTGTCATGTTCATTCACAATATGTCCCCATGTAATTTTTGGATGTCTGGGATAAGTGTGTGTCAGGTTTTAATGTTTACCTTGGATTATAGGATTTTTTTAGTAAAATATTGTGACTACATAGATTTTTTTGGTTGGTTTATAGGGGTTCATATGTTTATTATAGGTATTGGTAATGGTTATTGGGAAAACCCATCCATGGATAGACTTTTCCATATACTTTAAAATGTATTAAATAGTGATTGTTCACTAATATTCAATATTTGGTTGATACATTCTTGATCACCTTCATATTAGTGATCCTTATGGAATCACATAGAATGGTAAATATTTTTGAGATCAAAAACTGTTATGGGTCTATAGAGGATCACTTGACATGGGAGACTTTTATTAGGTCACCATTATATGGATGATTCTTACAAGTCCACACAATAATATTAATCTAAACAGGATTATCTAACATGGGTAATCCTTACTGGATAAAACTTAAGTAAGTGATCTTTATGGGTCAACTAAAATTGGAAATCCTTAAAACACCACCCTTATTCATGTGATCTATAAAATAATGTGTTTTAGAAACATGAAATTTTAATATATTTTTTGTATTTTTAGGTTTTATGGATGGTACAATGTTTACATTTGGTTTCATAGAATAATATATATAATTATAGTTCATAATTTCATTGTTTTTAAATGGGGTTTAAGTAATTGTGAGTGACTCGAGGGTTATTATTTTTATTGGGAGCATAAGGCCCTGAAAACACAATTTCAGGATGTGTAAGCTAAGGCATACATTTCTTCCAAACCATGCGGCCATTAAAGGGAGCCATGTGGACCCATTTGGAATTATTCTATAGTTATAAAAATAATCTGGGAGAAAAGAATGTCATACAAGAAACATATTGTTTTTATTATAGGTGATCCTCCTAGAGTGGGAATGGTTTGAAAAACCACGTTCCTAGCCATGTAAGGTAAATGATCCATTAATTTGTTGAATGTACAGTATTATCATGGTTTTCTAGAACATATATTTCATTTAAATGGGTGAAATTACCAAAATACCCCTCCATTATATTTCATTCTTATTCCAAATTTCATTTTCCATTCACACAAACATTAGGGGTATTCCTAAAATTTCTTTATCCATTAGGATTATGCCTCATTCCTTGATTTTATCCCCGATTTGAAAACAATAAATTTCATTAGAATCTTATCAGAAAGAATATAAATATAAGGACCCATCCTTATTACATTACATAATAATTAATTTTACTCAATAACTGAATTACATTAATATTGATGTTTTTCTTAAATTTTATAGTTTCATTGAATTGAGATATAACACATATATAACATTAAAAATTTATAAAGAAAGGATACCAAAAAATAGTATCGATTTCTTTGAAAATATAAAATATTTCAAATAAAAAATGTTTGCTTTGAAAAATATTCATAACATTTAACATGGATTCTTTATTTATCTTACACATCCTTATTTCTATAAAAATAATTTAATAATATTTTATGAGAACAAATATCTTAGTAATGGATAAAAATAGAAGGAAATAAAGACATTATTCCCTGAATACTTGTACTATATTAAATCATTTTCCAAAAGACATTCTTGTTACTTGTATAAACTAACATTGAGAAACATGGTATTTCTATGGGATTTCCACAAAACATTTTAAACATAAATTGAACCATGAAGGTATATTCAGGAAATACATACATAATATTGTATCCTTCTCACATACCTTGTAATTTAAAACCATCATGGCTATCATACAACGTAACCCTCACGGCTACCTTATCGTGTAACCATCACAGTTAAACATGGATTAACAATATGAACAACCAAACATATACACATACCCATTCATTAGAGGGTGGTATAGGTCCTATAATTCTATAAAAACAATTTCCATAAACAATAAAGTAATCATACAACAATAATAATTCTATAAAAACATTTCTTTTTCAATTTGGAAAACATAATTTTAAAAGTGGATTTCAAATGAAAAGACCCTTAGAAATATCATATAGTCGAAGTGAGTCTTAGTAGAGTGGATGGAAGATGTATATACAATATAAATACAAATAACTCAAAATTATATAAACAAAACTTATCACACAAA
This sequence comes from Viscum album, assembly GCA_963277665.1. Taxonomy (NCBI): domain Eukaryota; kingdom Viridiplantae; phylum Streptophyta; class Magnoliopsida; order Santalales; family Viscaceae; genus Viscum; species Viscum album. Next base: position 2,106,155,081 of record OY728156.1, on the reverse strand, counting down.
AAAATTTAATACAACATAAATAATGAAGTAGAAGTTTAACCCAAATAATGGAAATTAGGGTAAGAATTCAATTACCTCAGATTTGTCTTACATAAAACATATTTAAAACTCTTGTATAATTGTTAAAATAGTGTTATTAGTATCTTAATGATTTATATTCGTGTTAATAATACATTATATAATCTTTTCATTGCATCATTCCACCCTTTAATTATTAGTATTGTGTTCCTTCTATTGTGTTGTGTGCGTTCTTTAAATGATTTCCATGGCCGGTTTGCATTTGATTTTATTATCATATGAAAATGAATTTACATAACAGGAATAAAATGGAATTCAATTTTTTTTAGAATATATAATAATAACATAAATCATTTTTTTACTATATATGATGATGTATCATTAAATAAAACATTAATGATATTTTTAGTTCATTTTTGGGGGTTCCTCGAGAGTCTTAAACTTGATTCAATATGTAATTTATTTCATGCATAAAAGTTCCATAAATTAACTAAAATAGGCTACATCGGGAAATTTAAATTATATTTCATTCATTTAAAGAGTTTTATGATCATCTTTTAAGAAAGTAATTGAAATTGCAAACACATCATCGATGATTTTGGAAAATCGACACATCTTAGATGGTGTTTTTATTTTTATAGTAACAGGGAGAGGAGAGGAAAAAAGATGATGAATTTGTTACATAAACATAAAAACATATATAATACGTAATATTATGGATATTTCATACCTCTTGGATAAGGGGAGGTTATGAGAGTATAAGAAAAGAAAATAATTTAAAAGAAAACACGTGAAAAACGAAGGGATTCTCACCTCTTGATCTCTTCTCCTTGAGATCCTTCATAAGGCCTTTGGTTTTTCCCTTTTTATGAAACCAATAGGTCTTGGAAGTGGGGAAGATCCTTTTGTATGATATTTGGTTAAACTTGTACAATGATTAATTCTTGATAGGTGTGATAGGATGATGGGAATGATGGTGGTATTTATAGTGGTGGAGAGGAGGGATTTTAGATTATTTTAACAATTATTTTAATATTTTTGCTCAAGAATATGAATAGTGTTGATTCAAGTAACCCCCAATAGTATTAATTTATTTCTGTTTTGGATCAAGTGGGCATACATCATCTATTCATCTCCTATGATGTAGTAAAACAAGTATTTATCATCTATCATATTTTATCATATTTTACTATTCATTAAAAATTCTAGAATTTTTAAAATATCATAAAAACACACCATTACCATTTTTCGACATGTAGAATTCAAAAATGAAATAAGTTATTTTAAAATAATTTTCTAAATATTATTAATTTATTTATTATGTAAAATCAAAATTTGTTGAAAAATAACAATTTTAAATTTATAACTCATTTGTTAACATCTTGAAAAATTAATCAACATATAATTATCATATTCCCATAATAAAATAAAATAATAATATGATTTACTATTCATAATGGTCATACCTCTATTCATATTGATATTTATACTAGTATGTTACTATTATACAAAATAATTGGTCCTATCATTCTTAAAATAACTTACTAATCAAAACTGTAGATGATCGTTTGTTGAAATTCAAATATTAGAATCAATAAAATTATGTTTAAATGCTATTTATAACTATCTATATAAAAAATGTTTTAAGAATTTCAATTTATTATTAAAACCATTCGGTGTTACATTTTCCCCACTATCTAGAATACATGTCCCCGCAATTTTATCTACTTATTTATTTACATATTAAACAAGTGAGGGTACATTTCCTTCATCTAATTTTCAAAATCCCATTATTTTGTTTCAACCATGTGTTTTCTCCACAAAACATATACCTCATGTATTACATTATTTTTCAATACTTATTTCATTTGATGAAACATTGGAACTGGATTGTCATTATTAGAAATATTCTCCTCCAACTGAACTACTTCTGGACTCAAGACATGAGATGAATTTGGCACATACTTTCTCAACATCAAAATGTGAAAAAATAGGTATATGAGATAAAATCATAGGAAAAGATACTTAGTATGTGATTGTTCCAAAATTATCAAGGATTTCATATGGTCCAATGAACTGTGGACATATCTTTCCTATCTTACCAAATCACATTACAGTTCTCCATGGTGAGATTCTAAGAAAAACATGATCACCTACCGCAAAATAAAAGTCATTCCTCCTCTTGTATGCATGAATTTTCTACTTCCTCTAAGTTTTTCTCATGTGTTGTTAGACCACCTTCACTTTCTCATCCACATACTAAATGAATTATAGTCACATCATCTTCCTTTCCCTAGCCTCATTCCAAAAATCTAGAGATTGAAACCACTTACAATACAATGCATCAAAAGGTTCCATCTGTATACTAGAATAAAAACTGTTATTATAATAAATATCAACTAAAGAATGGTGTTGATCAGAACATCCCTAGTAGTCCATTGAACAAACCAGAATCATATCCTTCAATGTATGAACTGATCATTTTGACTTCACATCTGATTGGGGAAGAAAATTTGTACTAAAATTTAATTATTTTACCAATGACATATTAATTCCCTTCAAAAAATTATATGTGAACCTTGGAGCCCAATCATATAGAATAGAAGGAGGAACTGCATGTAACCTGACAATATCTTTGAGGTACAATTGAGAAATGAAATCCAAAGACATTGATCTTGAGTATAATGAAAATGTTCATATTTAATCAGTCATTCAATAATGAACCATATTTTATTGTTACCTCATGATTTATTTCATAGTCCCACAATGATTTCTGTGGATATATTCTATCATTTCCACTCTAGTATTGGAAGAGGATGAAAAATCCCTTTCAATAACTTCCTCTCTGCTTTAACCGGTTTACATGTCAATGATTTGACGGTAAAATCCGCAGTATACCTTTTCATTCCATCCCACCAGTAATAATTTCTAAGGTCTATTTACATTTTTTTAATGCCATGATGAACTGAAAATAGAGAACTATAAGCTTTACACAAAAAATATCTCTTCACCAGAGAATCACAAGGAAAACAAAATCTTTTACCAAATCTCAAAACAAAATATTTATCATGTTTAAATTCTAGAAACTTACCCATATTAACCAGTTATATATTTTTCTATAGCTCATGGTCTTCCTTCTTCCCATTCCTAATCCTCTCTAACAATGATGAATTTTCTGAAACATAAAACAAAACCAAAGTGTTTCCATAACCAAAAACTTCTAATCCAAAATTCATAAATTTATTAATAATGGGATCAATATCTAAAAGTTACATGGTTTATGATGCGTGATGTTTTCTAATCAAGATGTCCTCCACTTTGTTTTGTTTTCCTAGATGGTAATTAATCTTGTAATCATAATATTTTATCAATTCAAGAAATTTTCTATACCTCATTTTTATTTCCTCTAATGTGAATATATACTTCAGACATTTATGATCAATATCTATTTTAAATTTGTCTCTAAATAAATGGAACCTCCAAATTTTCTAATCAAAACCCATATCAACCAATTCCAAATCATTTGTGGGATAATTTATAGTTTTCTTAAAGAGTAAGAAATTACCTAATCATTTTTCATTATAACACAACCATGTCCTAGAAATTAAGCATCACTAAATATGACAAACTCACCATTTTGTGAAGGAAATGAAAAAATTGGGTCATTCACCAATCTCTTATTCAGTTCAGGAGAAAAAAATAACATTCTTATATCCAAATAAATTTCTCTCCTTTTGTGTTAACTTTTTTAGAAATCCAAATAACTATGTATCGTTTCTTAAAAACTATCAGAAATAACCTACTAATCCAAGTAAATATTATTCTCCATAATATTTATAGGCCTTGACCATTCAAGAACAACTTTTATTTTTCTAGGATCAACTATTATTACATATTTATTTACAATGTGACCATGAAAAGAAATCAGTTGCATCAAAAAAATCACACTTACTGAATTGTCCAAACAGATTATTTTCCATTAATATTTTTAAAATAACCCTTAGATGTTTTTCATTCACCTTTTTACTAATATAAAATATCATAATGTCATCAATAAACAAACTACAAACTTATACAAGAACTCATTGAATATTTTATTCCTAAGATCCATGAATGCAGCATGTGAATTAGTTAACCCAAATGACAAAAAAAAATATTTCCCATATATGTTATGAAAAGAATTTTTCGGGATTTAATCCTCCTTCACCTTTAGCAGATGGTATCTAGATCTCAAGTCATTCTTGGAAAAGTACTAAACTCCCTTGAGGAGATCAAACAACTAATCGATATGAGGAAAAGGATACTTGTTTTTAACAGTGATGTTATTCAAGGATCTGTAATCAATGAAAATTCAGATGAAACTATATTTCTTTTTTATGAACAAAATAAGAGAACCCCAAGGTGAAGTGCTTGGACGAATGGAGATTTTATCAAGATACTCTTAAAATTGATTTTTCAAATCAATGAGTTCCATTTGATCCATTCTATATGGGGGTTTTGAAATTATATTAGTATCATGAACTAAGTCAATTTTTAATTAGACTTCTCGATCAGGTGTGACATCAGGTAACTCATCATGATAAGCATCAAGGTATTCATTTTAAAATGGTACATCATTAATCTAAATAGTTCCATTCTTTTCAACAATATGATCAAGGTAACATTTATTTCCATATTTCAAAATTTTCTCAACTTTTTGATATTTTTACAATTGACTAGGATTGTTCTTTTATAAAACTAAAACTCTTTATGAGAAAATATCTTCTTTAGCTCTATATCCAATCTTATCATGATAGATGGATTGAAAATCCATTCCAATAATGACATCAAACATTACCAAGGGAAAAAATGCATTGAAAGGAAATAATTTCCTTAGACCACAATATAAATATTCTAATAATTCGTTTTTTCTATAATATATCCCTCTAGTATTTTAACAATAACTTCTAGTCTCATTTATTGATGGGATGTTTCCAAGTTACTAGAAAACTCCTTAGAAAAAAGAATATTGTATACACCATAAAAAAAGTACATTAGAAAAATATGAGCAATCAAATAAGGTACCTGATAAAAATTCATTGGATAGCCTGACGTTTGCTGACATAGTCGCAATGGATCTCACTACACCTTTCTGTTTATATTCTAACTTATTTACATCATTCGGATCTCTCTTTGGGATATAAATTTCATAATGACCCATCTCACCACATATAAAACACTTTATAGTTTTCTTATTAGGATTAGTCATAGGATAATTTCTAATAAAATCTTGGGCGATATTTCCTAACATTCCTTATCAAAAACGCATCTTAGTTTTGGAAGGGAATTCCCTAGAGTGTTTTTTGCCACAGTTTTCACTAACTGAAAACGTGAATTTCATACCATTATATTTCATTGATTGGTTTTACCCATCGCTTAATATATTGACTTATTCTTCTCCTTTTTTAAAATGTATATTTTATCACCAGAAACACATTCTCTACCATCTAATCACATTGGAAAGGATTCTTCTAACTTTTTAATTCACGGGAGGCCAATTAAATTCAATAACATGTCTTCAATACTGATTAAACGAAATTTATTTTACTATAAAGATAAATAATAAGATTTGAATCATACCATGGTAATTTTGTGAAGTTAGTTTCATACAATTCTACTAACTATTCCTCATTTTTCTTCAATTAAACTAATTTCCTCTCTATTAAATGTTTCACCGATCTAGGAAAATATTTTTCAAGGAAAAGACTTTTTAATTCATCCCACTATAAGGCATCAATCTCCCCTCTATCCATGATATTTTCCACTATTGACAACCACTGATTAGATTCACCTTCAAAACGATAAATGAAAAGAATTTAATTTTGATTATATGAACATCCCATAAAATCAAATATCTTTTCAAGGGCTTTAATCCACACTTCAGCCGCTACTGGGTTAGACGGTCCACTTAAATAATGAGGGTGTTGCGTCATAAAATATTCCATTATCATCATGTTAATTTGTGGTAGATCTGGTTCCTCTCTTACTTATATTCCAGTACCATTTATTTTTTGTGTTAGCTGATCCATTATTGTATTCAACTGAACAGTCCCAATCCCAACCATTTTGGGATTCAGATTTAGATGGATATCATTCTGCCAGTTCCTTTCCACTTCAGTGTCCCTGTTTCTTTTGCAGAAACCCATTCAAAACAACAAAATATTAGTAAAATAAACAAGGTAATATTTATATTCTATAAAATTTCAATGTAACAATATAGTAAATATAATTCATGGTATATTATTATCACCATATTATCCCCTAAAGTTATCTAAACCATCCTTTGATACCAACTATAAGGAACTACCCTTAATACATTACATAATCTTGAATTTTAGACAAAACACAGCTCATTTAATTTGGAGGATATTTTCATGTTTAGAGTTTTAGAGAATTGGGATATAAAACATGCATAACAGTCCTAATTCATATAGAGAGGATTCCATAAAAATAGTATCCATTTCTTCTAAAATATAAAACATTTCATCTAAAACATATTTCATTTGATAAATCTTCAACACTTTTAACATTACGTCCTTATTTATCATACAAATTCTTATAACCTATGAAAATTATTTATGAACCTGGTATGAGAATTAATATATTTATATGTGATAAAAATATATGGAAATAAAATATTAGTAGATGAATACTTTTCACATATGAAATCATTTTCAAAAAGACATTCTTATTACCCATATAAACTTACTTTGTGAAACATTATAATTCCATGATATTTCCAAAAATGAAATAGAAATTAAATTGAACCATAATGGTATATTGTGTAAATTCATACATAATATTGAAACCCACTCATCAACCTTAAAATTTGTAATCATCTCTACTACCTTACAATGTAACCATCACATATACCCTATTGTGTAACCATTGTGGTTACACTTTGAGTAATCATGCGACTAACCTCAAACACAAACAGACCAAATGAATTGGATGGAGATATAGGTCCCAAAATATATCATAAAAAATTCCCATGAACTAGAACAAAATAATACAGCACGAATAATTACACAAAACATTACTTTTTCAATTTGGGAAATAGAATTTTAAAAGATTATGTTCAAAGAAAATCCCCTTACAAAAATAATATAATTGAAGTGAAACTTAGTAGAGGGGATGGAATATGTATATAAAATTTAAATATAAATAATTAAAAATACTATATAAAAAATTAATCTCACAAAAATTTTTAATACTAAATAAATATTGAAGTATAAGGTTAACCCAATGAATGGAAATTTGGTTAGGAATTCCCTTACCTTGGGTTTTTCTTACAGAAAAATTGGTTTAAACCTCATGTATAGTGGTTAAAATTGTCTTTTTAATTTCTTAAAAAAACTATATCCATGTTTATAATACCTTATATTATCATTTCATTACATCATTCCACCTTTTAAATGTTATAATTTAGTTCGTTCCATTGTCTTTGGTGCGTTGTTTACATGAATTCCATGGCTGGTTTGTATTTGATTTTCTTTTCGTATCAACATTAAATTATATAATTGTAATGAAATGGTATTCATATGTTTCTATAATATAAAATAAATAATTTTTTAATATATATGATGATGGAACATTTGATAAAACATTAATGATTTTTGTTTAGATCATTTTTGGCAGTTCCTCAATAATCATGAACTTGTTTCATTATATAATTTAATTTCATGCATATAAGTTCATTAAGAAAACATAAAATAGGTTACATAATACACATTATTTTATTTTTCAACCATTAAAAGGTTTTTATGAACACAATTGAAGGATTTAATAGAAATTGCAAACACATCGTCCATGATTTTGGTATATCGACACATCGTGGATAGTGTTTTTATTTTTCAAGTAAGAGGGGGAAGAGAGGAAGAAAGATGATGAATTTTTTACATGAACATCAAAACATATAGAATATATATGATTTTGGATATTTCATACCTCTTGGATAAGGGGAGGGTAAAATAATATAATAAAACAATAGAATTGAAAAGAAAACACATGAAAATTGATGAGTATTCTTACCTCTTGATCTCTTCTCCTTGTGATCTTCTTTAAGGACTATGGTTTTGGCCTTTTAGGATACCAGTTGGAATTAAACATGGGGAAGAGCCTTAGGAAGTAAATTTTTCATTATATGCACAGTGATCAAAGACTGAGATTTGTGAGAGGAAGAGTTTAATTAGGGTGGTATTTATAGCAGAGGAGAAGAGGGATTTTACATTATTTTAATTGTTATTTTAATATTTCTTCTCAAGACTATAAATAGCATGATTTGTGTGACTATTAATAGTAATAATTTCATGTTATTTCAAACCAATTGTTCTTACATCATCCTTGCATCACCCATGACGTAGTAAAATAATTATTTTAACATTTATCAGATTTTATTATATATTATTATTCATAAAAAATTCAGGAATTTTAGAAAAAACCCAAAACATTCACTATAATCATTTTTTGACATGTAGAATTAAAAAATTACATACATTTTTTGAATATAATTTTCGAAATATTAATAATTTTATTTTTAAATAAATCATAATTTATTCAAAAATATCAATTTTAATTCTATAACTCGTTTTTTAACACCTTAAAAATTTAATCAACATCTATTTATATTTTAACCTAAAGAAAATAAAATATTAATATTATTTACTATTTATAAGGGTCATTATACTATTCATATTACCATTCATAAGGGTCTATTACTATTCAAAAAACAACAACTCGGTTCTATCAGACTCCAAATAACTTACTGATAACAATTATAGATGACTGTTTTTTGAAATTCAAATCATAGAAGAAAAAAACTTTATTTTAGTTTAGTTATAGATAACAACATAAAACAATGTTCCATTCATTTAAATTTATTTTTAAAACCATTCCGTGGTACAATAAATCCTCTTACTTCCATTGTTATTTAATCTTTTTATTTGGATTGATATTTTCATCCAGGCTCATTTTCCCATTTTTTAGGTTGTTTGTCAAGATTTTCAATTTCTATCATCCTTGCTGATATTAGAGGCTGATATTTGATGAGTGAGAACCAAAAATTATAATTTAGGTTATTCCTAGGTTTTTATGATTTTATATATGTGTTATTAGATTCATACAGAAATATTCATATGTGGGTTGTCCAGGTTAAAGAATTAATAAAATTTTTCAAGTGTTTAAATCATTTATTAATTTTTATAAGATACCTATAGGCTTTATGTAACCTATTTAAATATTCTATGTCAGGTATGTATATTATGGTAGGCTGGGAAGGTTATTCCAATTGTTAAAATTTTTTAATTTGTTATATTTTGTTATGACTACAAGAGTTCCATGGGAGTGTGGATGGAATGGCCATTGGTATTGAGTTAATGATGATTACCATGACAATGAATATGAGGTTTGATAAGATAATGGTGTGTCCCGATATAGGTAAGATGATGTTTTCCATTGGGTGTTAGGTGATGCGATCATTAGGATGATCCAGACGTTGGTGAGGATACTGCAGATGGGTAACAACATTTACAAGAGAAAAAAAGGTTCTGGATGGTGTGGATTAAGACAATTTGTTGATTAGCACCCACCATTGTTGGCCGAAATTTTATTTAGAGTCCTATTCACATAAATAGGAAACATTTTAGAAGGTGTTGAATAATCAATGTTGGTGGAGGCATGCAATGATTTACTAACCTAGGGGATGGTTTTGACCACCAATTACAGAGGTGGTTCTCACCCTATAATTTCATAGTTGATGTTTTTTGAGGCATTTGGTTGGGGGATGAGGGTCATCATTTTAATCTGGAGCTGATATTATAGTATTATTGGAGGTTGAATATATCTATTCTCTGGGATGTCGAGATGTTGACCTGAAGGTTAGTTATTATATAATGGAGGTTGGATATCATTGTACCTTATGATATTGGGTTGTTCGGATTGGAGTGACTTTTGATGGATGTTCAAGAGACATGTGATGTATTAGTGTACATGATAATGGGATTCTTATTAATACATCATTGGCTTATAATGTGATAAGTGGAATGAGGTTCTAGTGATATTTTAATGGGAGTTTTCAGGGGGGTCCTCTATGTATGATATCCTAATATGGACTCCTAGGGATCAATCCATTGTTCCATGCTAGTATAGATATATATTTCCAAAAATATAATGTATATATATATATATCTGATGGAATGTTTTTAAGGATTTAACAGTACTTACCAAAGTAGGTAACCAACCACTTTTAGCTTCTAAGCACATTTGAAATTAGTTATTTATATTCTTATTTGATATCATTAAATTTAATTAATTTAATATACAATTATATAAATATAGATTCAATATTGGCACAGGTTTGTGGCAGACCATTATGTTCATACTAACACCCTTTATGGGCACCTCGAGATGCTTCTAGACATTATTATTTTTGCATCAAGTTATATACTGAGATGATTCTCTATACCAATTGGAGATTCACATGTGGATGGGATGGATGGTATATGGTCCAGGGTGGTTCTTTTCAACAAGATGGTTTTTATTTTTTGGGATTTTGATTTTGTTCTTATATGATCAACATTGGTTGATCATTTATGCCAATTTTTATATGAGTACATGATATTTATTCATTACTAATATGATGGGTTGTTTTTTAGTTTTATTGTTTTTTATCTATTATTTATTCGATTGGGTATGGTATTTATTCTTCTAAATTGTTTTTTATCATATTTACTTCATTATTTCATCACCAGAGTTTATATTCTTCTGAATATAACCTATTAGATCATCGCTACTATTCAAAGGCCTTTAGAATAAGAGGAGGTGTTCCTTAGGTTAAGAGGTCATGTGACGTAGATTAGGAGTTTTAAATGGAGATAGGGTTGGGCCTCTACAAATGGTATCAGAGGTGTTACTTTTTGTTTTTTTAGTTTTTCTATGTGGTATTCAATATGTTAGAGAAATGGGAATAATTATAACTGGGTCAAGAGCTAGTGTTTTGGTTCCAAGTGCCACATACATGAGGGAAATAAAAAGTTTCCATATATATGAACTTGGTGATATTATTTTTAGTTTTATAGTTGATTGATTTACCATCGAGTGTCTCACATGGATGAGATGTTATTAGATTTTTGAGGGTTTAATCCATATCCTTGTATGGAATGGGTGGACTCTTTATGGATCATAGTAGGCACATAGTATCATATTCTGTGTGTATATTATTGTGATTTTAATTTGGAACCAATAATTCATGAAGTGGGGTTATCCTATTTATAGTGTCCACGAAAATCTAATCATTTCTATCCTATATTAAAATTATTGTGGAATTATTCTCTTTCATCTCAAGTATGTGGTTCCAGATGAGATTGATATGTGATTTCAGGCATATTTTGTATGTATGGGCATGAATGAAATGAGGGTTGGTAGGAATAATGGAATGGTTTATTTTATTAAAAATACCTAAAAAATATAAACAATGTATTCCTCTATGGAATACTATTGGAATTATACTCATCCACCTTATACATATTATATATTATTTTCATGATATGGGTTACCTATCTCTGATATGTGTTGGTAAGGGACCTTAATGTCGGATGAAATAAGATATGAGTGTGGTAGGGTATTGTGAAGATGTTGAGATGTGAGTCCTGATATGGCTTTCGTGGTATCTTATATATATGTCTGTTATGGATATATTTAATGTGTTATTTGGTCTTCGGTGTGATTCCACATATAATGATTTTTGGGGAGTGTTAGGTGGGAAGATATGTTTCAATTCATGATTGTATATAGGATGAGGCCCCTAAGGATTTGGCTAAATCCCACAATGGTTGAGTTGACCATGAGACTTTGTTAGATGCTCTGATACTAGAGGAGTAGCTATAGAACATGGAAGATGTTTGGAAATGGCTAGATGGAAAGCTCAGGGATAGGTTGGCATGAGCGATATAGAGCATTGATAGGGCATATTAACAATAGTATCCATCAAGTATTTAGATAACTCATGAGTTACAATCTCAACACCCAATATTGTTTTGTAATGGTGGACCATATATAGTAGATAAATTGATTGAGCCTATATTGTTGACATTATACGTGCTCAATACACCACCGAGATTGAAGCTAGATCCTTATCTGCTCAGAGGATAGAGAAAGAATTTTTTGGATGTACAAGTATAGTCTATTAAGACTGAGGGACATTCCTAGAAGGATTTCAATGATATGTTCTATGATCACATTTTACCATAGATATAGAGGGAATATTGAGACCATCATTTCATAGACCTATTGTAGGGGATACATCTATTATGAATTATGTGGTGAGTTTCTGTAACACCGTAGGTAAATAAAGAATATGAAATTTTTATATTTATCCCTATTTGTGAATAAAATGTTAATATTAATATAATGGGAACACTATGCTCGATGGCTTACCCAATACACAACAACGAGTTCCTTTGAAATCTTACGTTGCACTCCAATAATAAAATAATATTATTTTAAATGGTAGTTAACGCCTAGCCGTTGTAATGGAGGGAATGAACAGAACTATCTAGAAAATGATTATATATGTTTTTCAAATATTTTTACTCTTTACAATAAATTTTAGAGAATTAAAAATGCGAATGAATCCAATTTTAAGCGTAAACATTCTAATATTCTTTAAAGGGTCGATTAACCGCCTTTTGAAGGCGAACCTTTTTTAAATCCACTTTTTGACAATTTTATGTGTTATATTTGACAAAATAAAATTTTTCTTCAGAATCGGGACATCAAAATTTACTTTGTGTAAATTTTTGATATTTTTCCGATAAAGTTCATTTTTTTTAATGAATAGTGAAAAATGTTGTATTTTAATTCAAAACCACTTTTTAATCTAATTTATTTATATGATCAGATTATCTTTTGAATTGGTTTTAAAGTAAAACTAGAATATATTTTTACCATTTAATAAAATAGTGGTCGTTGAAATTAATTTCACTTTGAAATTGGACTTAAAATAGTGTCAATATTTTTATGGACATAGTTTCTTAAAAACACGCTATTTGTTTTGACAGTGGGAATTAATTATTAAATTAATTAATGCAGCTTATATGTTTTGAATTTTGTAAAATAGATACCATTTTTGAGTTCGGAATGTCAAATATAGCTTAGGGTGAATTTTTGGTATTTTTTTGAAAAACTTCAATTTTTGTTGAATAGTGAAACCACTAAGTGGTAGTTAAAGAAACTGATTTTTCATTTAAATGAAACTTTGCCACTTTTGTGATTTTATTTTCAAAAATCTGACATACATGGTTTTCATTAAGAAGTAAAATGTGGTTCAATGAAATTAAAATAATTTTTTGGTGAATAGTAACTTTTATGTTTTTAATCGCGATTAGAGGTAATTAGTGTAGTTTAAGGTAAAAATAATGTTTTAATAATATGAAATTAACATTAAACATGTCCTACCCTTATTGGATGTCTCATGGCCGACCAAGACAATCCATGGGTCAACTTGGGGACCTCATGGAGCCACTTTGGTTGGAAAATGACATTAATACCTTTTTATTTAATGTTAAAATTAAAATGTCACAAACATGAGTTGTTTTACTAAGAAAACTTTTACATGGGGTTATAATAGTAAGCTTTGTGACTATAAATATTAATTGGAAAGACACAAATAGTTCCTACATCATAGTATATTTTTTATAATTTTTAGACATTAAATAAATTAAATTATTTTTGACATCATGATGATGCAGCGATGACCTCATTATTTAACGATTTAAATAAAATGGAAAGATAATGTAAAATATAAGACCTACACATGTCCAAAACTTATTATATGGGTGTATTTCGAACCCTTATCACCTTATCCTCGAAACACATCAATGTGGGACCATTAATATTCGAAACTCATTCTAAAATAATGTAACATTTCCTTACTTTCCAAGAGTGCCCCTCCTCTCCTCTTATAAAAGGCCCCCACCTCTACCACCTTACCCACAATTCCAAAGCCTTTTTCTTGGACAAACCCTTCTAATTTTGTCTCTAAACATCCCTATCTTACTCCTTGAAGCATCACATTGGGCAAAAGTCTTCCCAAGGATGCCTTTGAGCTCAAATCAAAAGGAGTTACCCGATTTAAAGGTAGTGTCTTCTCTTGTGTTATTTTGTTTTATTTTCTTATCCAACCCCCTAAACACTTTTTATTCATTTATTTTGTAACAAATACAGTATCTTCAATATACTATGATGTTTTTATAAGAAGGATTCTAGCTATAGTTACACACACCTACATCTAATGGTTAAAGAACATTATGTTTTGGTGGATGGAAAATTTCTGCCTCACGAAACGATGATTGTTCAACATTCTTCTAACACCTTCAAAGGTTGCCATTAAGAAGAAACAATATTTATATATAATATATAATATGTTTATGTTTTACTTAAGTTTCTGTATTTTTCATTTATGGCATACCTTTATGGTTTCCATTATGGGTAAACGCGATACCTTCATTTAAGGAAGTGCGGACTACCGCCCCCTCAAAGTGATTTGATTCGTTAATACCATATGTGGTACATATAAATGATATATCTAATGATGTTATATATGATACCATACTGGAATTAAAATACTATTATGTAACATTATGTTTTAATTACATTAAATATGAAATAGAAATGGAAGTAGCGTTAATGCGTACGTACGGCTTACCGTCTCCATGAATGGTACATTTCATTTCTTATCTCAAAATGTTATGTACTATTATAAGTACATATATACAATGGATATATATGTAATATATTACATCTAAATTATGGATATCATTCTGTAATTATAACATATATATATATATATCTCATTTTGTTTTAATTACATTAATATGACAAAAAATTAAAGTAGCGTTCATGCGTACGTACAGTCTACCGTCTCCATGAACGGTGATTTTAATTTTTATCTCCAAATACTATGGAATAGTATAAAATGAATATATAATGGATATATATGATATTTAGAACATCAATAATATTCCGGATATGATGTACCGATAACTACATGGAAAATTATTTTCCAACAAGTTCAATTTTTGACTCATGTACCAAACATCGACAAAAACGTCGGATATGAACTCATATTATTAACCAATTATTATAACATTAAAATATGTGATATTAACTGAATAATAATCTTTATAGGAGTTCCTTAAGCAATTATAAGTTGACCAAAGTTTATTATTCCGGAATATAAAGAAACGAACAAGACAAGTTGGACTTGAGGTAAGGGATCCTACCCCTCTCTTTCTTTTTAAGTACACTCTTTTATGTCATCCCTTTTAAGCGCATATTTATTATGATTGGGATGTTATTTTATATTAATCAGACTGTACTTTTTGTGTTCATATGATTATATACCCTATTTTCTCTCATCAATCCATTTTTGATGTTTTGAGTGGTGTCGTTAGGCTGCCAAATTTTCGTAAGGGATCCTACCTCTCTCTTTCTTTTTAAGTACTCTCTTTTATGTCATTTCTTTTAAGCTCATATTTATTATGTTTGGGGATGTTATTTTATATTACTCATACTATAATTTTTATGGTCATATTATGAGATACCCTATTTGATCTCATAAATCCATTTTTGCAAGTTTTAAGTTGCGTCGTTAGGCTGCCGAGTTTTCATAAGGGATTTTTCATCTCACTTTTATTCCCGTGACATTTATGCTACGTTTGCCACTATTTCCTTTGAGTGGTGTATGTACTTCCCATTATTATACACTTTGTGTGGTATAATTTCATTTATGTGTATTTACATCTTCATTTTATGACCCCTCTTCCATGGGGTGTATGTTTCGAAAGTTACCCAACTCGGTAAGGGGACCTTTCACCCTCCTATTTTTAAAAGACATCTTTTGTTATGTCTTTTAATTTACATCTTTTTATGTTGGGATATGTTCTTATATATCATTATTGATGCAAATTTTAAGTCCAAGTGATGAGATACCATTCACTCTCTCATCGACTAATTTTCTGAATTTTGAAGTGACACCGTTAGGTTGTCGAATTTTTACAAGGGAACGTCTTAACCCAATTTCAATTTATTTTGGTTCAACTTGTACTTCTAGAACATGTCATCCTATGAATATGTGTGAATGAACTCTTATTGTTTGACACATAATATCCACTTATATTTGGTGTATTTATATTTCTCACACATAATTATGCGATAGATTTATCCTTAATTTAAGGATACCATCATTATAATTGATTTCATCTCAAATTACATTTCCATTGAGACTTCATTGTTTTTATGCACCAATTCACTCTTATATGGTGTGTATACTGTCCTTTGACATATTATACCAGGAATCTATTTATTCTCACGATATTATATTGTACGGATTAAATTTTATTCCACAATTACTTGTATTCAAGAGTCTCTTATTTTGTTAAAAATTCTCTAACAAAAATATCGTTTTAAATTTTTTAAAGAGTAATTATTCTAAATATTTATCTTTAATTTCCATGTTTTCAAAATGGTTTCTAGTATTTATTTATATGGACATTAATGTTTTAGACTTGTGATTCCATTAAAATCATCAAAGTGGTATAGGGCACTTTGATTCTAAAATCTATTTTAATTGGTTTTTGAAAATGGATTGATTAATTCAATATCATGGAATTACTTATTGTGATTGCAAATGAAATGTTGTTATTGAAATGTTTATATTTTCAATATTTTATTTGTAATGATGGTACTTGGACATTTTACGGGTGGTTACGTGATAAACCATATGATGAGTGTTGTCGTGAATACCAGGACGGGTGGTTATGTTATAACCTCCAATGCATTTGGTATGGAAGTCGGCCGTATGGATATTCCATTAAGTATGTGTGGAAGTCGTCCATATGGCTATTCCATTAAGTGATATTTGTGGAATTTGACCTTATGGTTATTCCACTTAAGTATGTTTATGTCCTGAGTTACTTTTATATGTTATGTGTTATTTATATGGGTTTTATGGTAATCTTTTGGTTACAACAGGGTAAGTAATGATATTTTAATCAGTGAAGAGTTTTTAATACTTCATAAAGGTGAAGGTATTACTCTGATAAAGTATACATGGTTTACTTGACGTTTGAAAAACTAACAGTTTTCATTCTTTGTGTATCCCTTACTGAGATTTTTATGCTCACCCCAAGTTTTCTTGAAATGTTTTTCACAGGACATAATATGGAATAGGGTAAAGGATGGGATCAAGGGAAAGTCATGCTATCTAAAACTTGTAACTAGACATGTTTCTTTTTAAGAGTTTTTAGTTTATGAAAATTTAGTAGAAGTGGCTACTTTGTAATCTTTTGAGATGTAATAGTTATGTCCTAATTCTCTAAAACTCTAAACCTAAAAAGATCCTCAATGTGAATTATTCATTTAATTCAATATTAATTAAGGTTTAAGGTCGGGGCCTTATAGTTGTTATCATAGGTCGGTTTAGATAACTTTAGAGGTTAGGGTATTCTATAAGCATAAGTGACAGTACCATAATGGATATGATTTCAGAAAGAGTCCTGGTTTTAGATAAAGTGAATGAGTAAGTATATCTTAGTGGTTATCTTCCTCATTAGTACATGATGGTGTTGTTGATATACTCACACTGATATTTCTATTTTTAGTGAATGGATGGATCTAGCAGGCACCAAAGTGACAATAGTTTTGGAGGAAAATGTGGTGGTTCTCTGATTAAGAGACTGGATGAAATGGGGTATTCAATGAGGAAACTCATGGTTGTTCTAAACTAACTACCAAGGAGTCATGATCAACCACTTGAACCTTGGTAAGTTCTATAATGCATCGTGTACGAGGTGACCAATCTATGTGGATGTTCAAGTAATAATTATAAAGGTAACCATTAGGGTTTATATGATCCTTACTTTTTTATGTCATTATGGGTTACTCTATGATATGATGGAAAATGAAAGGCATGAGATAATCTCGATGATAAAATATGTTATGATTATTTTTGAAGATTTTATCTCGTTTTTGGGAATTTTTTGAGAATTATGTATTTTTGGAAAAAGGACAACACGCAGACCGTGTGGCAACCCGTCGCGTCGGACAAAGCTGCGGGAATCGAACCCACAACCAAAATGCAACTGGTATTTATCTCCTACCACTGGACTACGTGAAGTCCCTGGTTATTATGACTTATTCTTTTTAGTTAGGTGATCTTTTTAATTAAGAGTAAATTGATTTTGGGTTATCTATGGAAATTTATTAACCTATCATAGAGGATATGTGATTTGGTTAATTACTTTTCAATATGAGACTTTAAGAGAAACTGATGTTGTTTGGAGATAAATGTTACGATTTAACTTGGAAGACTATGTGACTAAATCCTTCAAATATTTGGGTTTCAATATTAGTTTGTTTTACTTTGAATAATTTTATGGACAAATTGTGTATCGAATGGTCCCCATTGAACTTTGGGTTTTGTTGGACAAATTTTGTAGATTAAGAATAGATTTTCTTTTTATAAAGGGTTATCCTTTTCTAGATTATCTGATCTTGTACTAACCATTTTGGTTTTTCTTTTGGTTAAGGTCTAAAGATATGGGAAGTATATAGTTCTATTTTGTGGATTAGGTGATTCTCTAGAAGTTTATTATAGTACTCTTAATGTGAAGAAGTATTCCTAAATACTCATCTTTTGGGGAAAGTATGAGTTTGTGTAAGAAATCTAGTACAAGTTGAAAGTCAACAAGACAAGTAAGTATATTTCCTTAAGATCAAAAATAAATTCCTCAATAAAGAGTAAATTAAAACAAAAATGTTGTCTATTAACTTCTCCTACTAGGGAATCAAATACCGTTTATCCCATCACAAGTTTGTGATTTTATTATGGTTAACTTTCTCCTAGACATGTTTACTATCACTCTCCATCAGAACATGACACTTTGTTTTTCCTCCATGTCCATATTTTCAATCTTGGAATCCTATTATGGGTTCACTCGGGTGACCTTTGTATTTATCTTTCTTTATTTTAAAGTGATTGTTTTACTGACTCTTGTTCCGATGTGGGACTTTTAAGGATGTTTCCAATCCCAATTTTAAAATTGCGAGGACGCAATTCCCAAAAGGGGGGAAGGATGTAACACCCCAGGTAAATAAATAATATGACATTTTTATATTTAACCCTATTTTTGAATAAAATTTTAATATTAATATAAAGGGAACGCTATGCTCAATGCCTTACCCAATACGCAACAACGAGTTCCTTTGAAATCTTACGTTGCACTACGATAATAAAATAATATTATTTTAAATGGTAGTTAACGCCTAGCCGTTGTAATGGAGGGAATGAACAGAACTATCTACAAAATGATTATATATGTTTGTCAAATATTTGTACACTTTACAATAAATTTTATAGGATTAAAAATGCGAATGAATCCAATTTTAAGCGTAAACATTCTAATATTCTTTAAATGGTTGATTAACTGCCTTTTGATGGTGAACCTCTTTTAAATCCACTTTTTGACAATTTTATGTGTTATATTTGAAAAAATAAAATTCTTCTTTAGAATCGGGACATCAAAATTTACTTTGTGTAAATTTTTGGTATTTTTCCTATAAAGTTCATTTTTTAATGAATAGTGAAAAATGTTGTATTTTAATTCAAAACCACTTTTTAATCTAATTTATTTATATGATTAGATTATATTTTGAATTGGTTTTAAAGTAAAATTAGAATATATTTTTCCCATTTATACAATAGTGGTCGTTGGAATTAATTTCACTTTGAAATTGGACTTAAACTAGTGTCAATCTTTTTATAGATATTGTTTCGTAAAAACACGCTATTTGTTTTGACAGCGGAAATTAATTATTAAATTAATTAATGCAACTTATATGTTTTGAATTTTGTAAAATAGATACCATTTTTGAGTTCGGAATATCAAATATAGCTTAGGGTGAATTTTTGGTATTTTTCTGAAAAACTTCAATTTTTGATGAATAGTGAAACCACTAAGTGGTAGTTAAAGAAACTGATTTTTTGTTTAAATGAAACTTTGCCACTTCTGTGATTTTATTTTCAAAAATCAGACATACATGGCTATCCTTAAGAAGTAAAATGTGGTTCAATGAGATTAAAATAATTTTTTGGTGAATAGTAACTTTTATGTTTTTAATCGCGATTAGAGGTAATTAGTGTAGTTTAATGTAAAAATAATGTTTTAATAATATGAAATGAACTTTACACATGTACTACCCTTATTGGATGTCTCATGGCCGACCAAGAAAATCCATGGGTCAACTTGGGGACCCCATGGAGCCACTTTGGTTGGAAAATGACATTAATACCTTTTTATTTAATGTTAAAATTAAAATGTCACAAACATGAGTTGTTTTACTAAAACAAATTTTACATGGGGTTATACAAGTCAGATTTTTGACTATAAATATTCATTGGAAATCTAAAAATACTTCCTACATCATAGTATCTTTTTTATAATTTTTAGACATAAAATAAATTAAATTATTTATGACATCATGATGATGCAGCGATGACCTCATTATTTAATGATTTAAATAAAATGGAAAGATAATGTAAAATATAAGACCTACACATGTCAAAAACCAATTGTATGGGTGGATTCCGAACCCTTATCACCTTATCCTCGAATGAAACCAATTTGGGACCATTAATATCCGAAAATCATTCTTAAATAATGTAACATTTCCTTACTTTCCAAGAGTGCCCCTCCTCTCCTCTTATAAAAGGCCCCCACCTCTACCACCTTAACCACACTTCCAAAGCCTTTTTCTTGGCCAACCCCTTATAATTTTGTCTATACACATCCCTCTCTTACTCCTTGAATCATCACATGGGGAAAAAGTCTTCCCAAGGAAGCTTTTGAGCTCAAGTCAAAAGGAGTAACCCGATTTAAAGGTAGTGTCTTCTCTTGTGTTCTTATGTTTTATTTTTCTTCTCCGACCCCCTAAAATCTTTTTATTCATTTATTTTGTAACAAATCCCGTATATTCAAACTACTAGGATGTTTTATAAGAAGGATTCTAGCTACACTTACACACACCTACATCTAATGGTTAAAGAAAATACTGTTTCTGTGGATGGTGAATTTCTGCCTCACGAAACGATGATAGTCCAACATTCTTCTAACACCTTCAATGGTGGCCATTAAGATGGAACTATATTTATATATAATATATAATATGTTTATGTTTTACTTAAGCTTATGTATTTTTCATTTATGGCATACCTTTATGGTTTCCTTTATGGGTAAACGCGATTTCTTCATTTAAGGAAGTGCGGACTACCGCCCCCTCAAAGTGATTTGATTCGTTAATACCATATGTGGTACGTATAAAGGATATATTTAATTATATTATATTTGATACCATACTGGAATTAAAATACTATTATGTAAAATTATGTTTTAATTACATTAAATATGAAATAGAAATGGAAGTAGCGTTCATGCTTACATACGGCTTACCGTCTCCATGAACGGTACATTTCATTTCTTATCTCAAAATGTTATGTACTATTATAAGTACATATATATAGTGGATATATATGTAATATATTACATCTAAATGATGGATATCATTATTTAATTATAACATATATATATATATATCTCATTTTGGTTTAATTACATTAATATGAAAAAAAATTAAAGTAGTGTTCATGCGTACGTACAGCCTACCGTCTCCATGAACGGTGCTTTTAATTTTTTTCTCCAAATGATATGGAATAGTATAAAATTAATATATAATGGATATATATGATATTTATAACATCAATACTATTCTGGATATTATGTACCTATAACTACATGGAAATTTTTTTCCAACAAGTTCAATTTTTGACTCATGTACCAAACATCGACAAAAACGTCGGATATGAACTCATATTATTAACCAATTATTATAACATTAAAATATGTGATATGAACTGAATAATAATCTTTATAGGATTTCCTTAAGCAATTATAAATTGACCAAAGTTTATTATTCAAGAATATAAAGAAACGAACAAGACAAGTTGGACTTGAGGTAATGGATCCTACCCCTCTCTTTCTTTTTAAGTACACTCTTTTATGTCATTCCTTTTAAGCTTATATTTCTTATGATTGGGATGTTCTTTTATATTACTCATACTGTACTTTTTGCTTTCATATGATGATAGAACCTATTTTCTCTCATCAATCTATTTTGGATGTTTTGAGTGGCGTCGTTAGGCTGCCGAATTTTTGTAAGGCATCCTACCTCTCTCTTTCTTTCTAAGTACTCTCTTTTATGACATTTCTTTTAAGCTCAACTTTATTATGTTTGGGAATGTTATTTTATATTCCTAATACTTTAATTTTTATGGTCATATTATTAGAGACCCTATTTGATCTCATAAATCCATTTTTGGAAGTTTTAGGTGGCGCCGTTAGGCTGCCGAGTTCTCGTAAGGGATTTTTCATCTCACTTTTATTCTCGTGACATTTATGCTACATTTGACACTATTTCCTTTGATTGGTGTATGTACTGCCCATTATTATACACCTTCTGTAGTATAATTTCATTTATGGGTATTTACATCTTCATTTTATGACCCTTCTTCCATGGGGTGTACGATTCGAAAGTTACCCTACTCGGTAAGGGGACCTTTCACCCTCCTCTTTTTAAAAGACATCTTTTGTTATGTCTTTTAATTTACATCTTATTATGTTGGGATATGTTCTTCTATATCCTTATTGATGTAAATTTTATGTACAAGTGATGAGATACCATTCACTCTCTCATCGACTAATTTTCTGAATTTTGAAGTGACACCGTTAGGTTGTCGAATTTTTACAAGGGAACGTCTTAACCCAATTTCGATTTCTTTGGGTTCAACATGCACTTCTTGAACATGTCATCCTATGAATATGTGTTAATGACATATGATTGTTTGACACATAATATCCACTTATATTGGGTGTATTTATATTTCTCACACATAATTATGTGATAGATTTATCCTTAATTTAAGGATACCATCTTTATAATGGATTTTATCTCAATTTACATTTCCATTGGGAATTCATTGTTGTTATGAACCAATTCACTCTTATATGGTGTGTATACTATCCTTTGACATATTATACCATGAATCCATTTATTCTCATGATATTATAATGTTCAGATTAAATGTTATTCCGCAATTACTTGTATTCAAGAGTCTCTTATTTTGTTAAAAATTCTCTAACAAAAATAACGTTTTAAATGTTTTAAATATTCATTATTCTAAATCTTTATCTTTAATTTCCATGTTTTCAAAATGGTTTCTAATACTTATTTATATGTAGATTAATGTTTTAAACTTGTAATTCCATTAAAAGCATCAAAGTGGTATCGGGCACTTTGATTCAAAAATCTCTTTTAATTGGTTTTTGAAAATGGATTGATTAATTCAATATCTTGGAATTACTTATTATGATTGAAAATGAAATTTTGTTATTGAAATGTTTATATTTTCAATATTTTATGTGTAATGATGGTACTTGGACATTTTAAGGGTGGTTACATGATAAACCATATGACGGGTGGTGCCGTGAATACCAGGACGGGTGGTTACGTTATAACCTCCAATGCATTGGTTATGGAAGTCAGCCGTATGGCTATTCCATTAAGTATGTGTGGAAGTCATCCGTATGGCTATTCCATTAATTGATATTTGTGGAAGTTGACCGTATGGTTATTCCACATAAGTATGTTTATGTCCCAAGTTACCTTTATATGTTATGTGTTCTTTATATGGGTTTTATGGTAATATTTTGGTTACAAATGGGTAAGTAATGATATTTTAATCAGTGAAGAGTTTTTACAACTTCATAAAGGTGAAGGTATTACTCTGATAAAGTATACACGGTTTACTTGATGTTTGAAAAACTAACAGTTTACATTCTTTGTGTATCCCTTACTGAGATTTTTATGCTCACCCCAAGTTTTCTTGAAATGTTTTTCACAGGACATAATGTGGAATAGGGTCAGGGTTGAGATCAAGGGAAATTCATGCTATCTAGAACTTGGAACTAGACATGTTTCTTTTTAAGAGTTTTTATTTTATGGAAATTTAGTAGAAGTGACTACTTTGTAATCTTTTGAGTTGTAATAGTTATGTCTTAATTCTCTAAAACACTAAACCTGAAAATATCCTCAATGTGAATTATTCATTTAATTCAATATTAAGTAAGGTTTAAGGCCGGGGCCTTATAGTTGGTATCAGAGGTCAGTTTAGATAACTTTAGAGGTTAGGGTATTCTATAAGCATAAGTGACAGTACCATAATGGATAGGATTTCAGAAAGAGTCCTGGTTTTAGATAAAGTGAATGAGTAATTATATCTTAGTGGTTATCTTCCTCATTAGTACATGGTGGTTTTTTTGATATACTAACACTCACATTTCTGTTTTTAGTGAATGGATGGATCTAGCAGGAACCAAAGTGACAATAGGTTTAAAGGAAACTATGGTGGTTCTCTGATTAAGAGACTGGATGAAATGGGGTATTCAATGAGGAAACTCGTGGTTGTTCTAAACCAACTATCAAGGATTCGTGATCAACCACTTGAACCTTGGTATGTTCTATAATGCATCATGTAAGAGGTGACCAATCTATGTGGAAGTTCAGGTAAGAATTATAAAGGTATCCATTAGGGTTTATATGATCCTTACTTTTTAGATAATTATGGGTTACTCTATGATATGATGGAAAATGAAAGGCATGATATAATCTTGATGATAAAATATGTATTGATTATTTTTGAAGATTTTATCTCGTTTTTGGGAATTTTTTGAGAATTATATTGATTTGGAAAAAGGACAACACGCAGACCGTGTGACAACCCATCGCGTCGGACAATGCTGCGGGAATCGAACCCACAACCAAAGTGCAACTGGTATTTATCTCCTACCACTGGACTACGTGAAGTCCCCGTTTAGTATGACTTATTCTTTTTAGTTAGGTGATTTTATTAATTAAGAGTAAATTTATTTTGGGTAATCTATGGAAATTTATTAACCTATCATGGAGGATATGTGGTTTGGTTAATTACTTTTCAATATGAGACTTTAAGAGAAACTGATGTTGTTTGGAGATAAATGTTACAATTTAACTTGGAATACTATGTGACTAAATCCTTCAAATATTTGGGTTTCAATCTTAGTTTGGTTTACTTTGAAGAATTTTATGGACAAATTGTGTATCGAATGGTCCTCGTTGAACTTTTGGTTTTGTTGGAAAAATTTTGGAGACTAAGAATATATTTTCTTTTTATAAAGGGTTATCTTTTTCTAGATTATCTGATCTTATACTAACCTTTTTGGTTTTGGTTTTGGTTAAGGTATAAAGATATGGGAAGTATATACTTTTCTTTTGTGGATTAGGTGATTCTCTAGAAGTTGATTATAGTACTCTTAATGTGAACAAGTATTCCTAAATACTCGTCTTTTGTGGAAAGTATGAGTTTGTGTAAGAAATCTAGTAAAAGTTGAATGTCAACATGAAGAGTAAGTATATTTCCTTAAGATCAGAAATAAATTCCTCAATGAAGAGTAAATTAAAAGAAAAATGTTTTCTGTTAAATTTTCCTACTAGGGAATCAAATACCGTTTAACCCATCACGAGTTTGTGATTTTCTTATGGTTAACTTTCTCCTAGACATGTTTACTATCACTCTCCATCAGAACATGACACTTTGTTTTTCCTCCATGTCCATATTTTCATTCATGGAATCCTAGTATGGGTTCACTTGGGTGACCTTTGTACTTATCTTTCTTTATTTTAATGTGATTGTTTTACCGACTCTTGTTCCGATGTGGGACTTTCAAGGATGTTTCTGATCCCAATTTTAAAATTGCGAGGATGCAATTCCCAAAAGGGGGGAAGGATGTGACACCCCCGGTAAATAAAGAATATGACATTTTTATATTTATCCCTATTGTTGATTAAAATGTTAATATTAATATAAAGGGAACGCTATGCTCGATGGCTTACCCAATACGCAATAACAAGTTCCTTTGAAATCTTACGTTGCACTCCAATAATAAAATAATTGTTGGAACCAGGTTCTTAAAAGCATGATTTGGTGTATGGTTTGTGTTTGTTGTCAATCCTCAGTGGAAGTTCCGAATGTGTTCCAGCAAAGTGATCATACAGTTCAAGCAGACAACAGTTTTGAAGGTGGCGCTGTTTCCCAGTGTTTGCCAAATTTTTGGGCCTCAAAATCGGAAAATGAAGACATGGATTGTCTGCAAAAGGAGCTTCGCAGAAAAAGGAAGTGGTGCGTGAAATATAAGAGGCTTGCGCGAAAAACTTAAGTTAGGCGCGGAAAACAGCGGGATGCGCGAAATATTTTTTCGCGCAAACAGTGTTTCGAATTCAGAGAGGTGAAAAATGGCAAAGGCATGGGCTGCGCGGAAAATCAGGGATGTGCGCGAAATACTTAAGTTGGGCGCAGAAAACAGCGGGATGCGCGAAATAGTTTTTTCGCGCAAATGCTGTTTCAGAATCAGTTTGGTGAAAGATGGCAAAGGCATGGGCTGCGCGGAAAATAAGGGTTGTGCGCGAAATACATAAGCTGGGCGAAAGATTACGCGCCAGATGAGAGATTTTCCGCGCCGAAGGGGATTTTGCGCGCAGTGGTCTCAGTCGCCTATAAATATGAGGTGACCCCCTTCATTCGGTTGGTTGGAAGACTTAGAGAAGATCCGAGGTCTGATGCGCGAAAAGGATCACGTAAAGGAGCTTGCGCGAAATATTTGGAGTTGCGCGAAAAAGGGGATTTTTGCGCGAAATATTTTTCCGCACCAAAAGAAAATGTTGCGCGCAATAGGATGATTTTGCGCGCAAATGGTTGATGTTTCGCATATTTCTCAGTAAGGTTTGTCTGCACGTTTGGTTATCCAGTTCAGTGGTTCTGTGCGTTCTAGTGCATCTCTTCCGGACTTCGATGCAAGCAGAGTCTCGTGCTGAGCAGAGGCAAAGACTTCAATGCAAATTTATTGAAGAGACCTTCACGTCTATAAACTGAGTGAGACTTCACCAACGGCAGTGAGCCAGGGGGAGTCAACGGGAGTGACCCGAGGGAAGCAGTGAGCTATCCCTAAACCTTATGTAAAGGCAGTGAGTCTGGGACAGAGTGTCTGTACCCGAACTTTTGTATCCCCAGCTAGTGAAGCATAGTGGATTTAGGTACGACCGACAATCTGTCGGCGTATGCTCCTTGGACGTATCCCTTAGTGGTGAACCAAGTAAAAATTGTTGTGTCATCTCTCTGCATGTGAATGTTTAATTGCTGATCATATCCTTCATACAGGTTTAAGAAGTTCCTGCCAACGTGGGAACAAGATCCACAACTTTAAGAAGAAAAAGTTGCCACCCTGATTCACCCCTCCCCTCTCAGGGTGTCCCGGGGTCCTTCAAGTGGTATCAAAGGGAGGTTGCTGGTCTTGAATCTGTCCTTTGTCGCCATGGAGAATGCAGCCAATGTGAGGGGAGTCCCTCTCTTTGATGGAAATAATTTTCAGATCTGGAAGAATAGGATGTGATCACATCTAAGATCTCTTGGAATGGAAGTTTTGTTTTCTATTGTGCAAGGAATACAAGTCACTGATCAAACAGGACTGGCTATGACTGACACAGACAGGAAAATTCTTGATGCAGATGCTAAAGCTCAAAATGCACTCACCGCAGCTCTTTCTGATCAGATATATCTAAAGGTGATGAGTTACACTTCAGCAAAGTCTATGTGGGATAAACTTGAAAACATTTATGAAGGAGATAGAAAGGTAAAGGAGGCAAAACTTCAGGTTTTACATAACAGGTTTGACGACCTAAAGATGCATCCCAATGAAAATGCAGATTCATTTTTTAATCGAATTACTGAAGTAGTGGGAGCAATTCGAGGTCTTGGAGAAGAAATCAAAGACATTGATATCGTTAAGAAAATATTGAGAAGACTTCCTCCCATGTACAATGCAAAGGTGTCAGCCCTCGAAGAAAGAGATCTATCCAAACTTTCTCTGGATGATTTGTTAAGTAGTTTAGTGGCATATGAGATGAGAGTCAAACCTGAAGATGCCACGACTCGCGTGAGCAAAGAAATGGCATTCAAAGCCATGGACAAATTGAAAATTTCAGAAGACAGTAGTGGTGATGATGACGAAGAAAAAGAAATTCTTTCCCTCATCGCGAAGAAGCTGAAAAAGGGTAAAGGTAAATTTAGAGGTAAGTTACCTCTTGCATGTTTCCGTTGTGGAAGAGTTGGGCACATTGCCTCTCAGTGCCAAAGAAAGTTGGATAATGATGAGAGCGAAGCTGAAGACATTGAAAAGCCTCGGAAAAGGTTTTTCAAAAAGGGTGATTTCAAATCTGGAAAGAAAATGCAGAGGAAGAGCTTTGTCTGTGAGGAAGAAGATGATGATATTGAATTCTGTGAGGAAGAAGAACCAGAATTTAAAACTGAAAAACATGCTTCCATGATGGCTACCACTGAAATATCAGATTCTTCAATCAATAAAGGCATAAATAATCAGAGTACTGCCCTTGATAATCCAAAGGTTCAAATTAAGGATGCTTTCTCCAAGATTGAGAGTGAATGTAAGAAATGTAATAAGTGGAAGGAAATGGTCAAAGAGTCATCAGAATATGTTGATGAACTTGAAGCTGAAATTGAACGTCTGGAAGAGTTTGTGAAAGTTCAGTCTAAAATCATTGAAAGCAATGATGATGTATTGGATCTTAAGATAAGAATTGAAGAGCAGGGAAAGGTCATCAATGACCTCACCTCAAGACTGGAAGAAAAGTCCAAGCCTACTGAGGGTCTTGAGGAGGAAATTGTTACTCTTAGGAGTAAACTTGAGACCGAATCTTTTTCAAAAGAATCAAGGAAGAAAATACAACCTAGAAGATTCTCAGATGCTGAATTATTGGCAAGATCCAAATGTGGTTCTGATGGAGTTGAAAAAATCTTGAGCGTTCAAAGACCCGCCTGCATGGGAAAGCGTGGAATTGGATGTGAAGCTGAGACATCAACTGCTGGAAATAAAGAAATTCAAAAGAAAGAAAAAACGAAGGTTGAACATGTTGAAACATTTTCTGAAGTGCTGAAAAAGGAACCCTCAATCCAAACTAGAAGGATAACTGACAATTACCATCAAACATTCCGAAATGATAGGCAGTTCAACTACTCTCACATGGATGAAGGTATGAGGAGAAATTCAGGTGTGAAGGCATTCCCTCACATGAAGTGTCAATTCTGTGGCTATCTGGGCCATACTATGTCATATTGCGAAGAGGCAAGGAGTTACTTTAATGGAGAAGATTTGGGAAATCAACAAAGGAGACCGATTTCTTATCCTCCATCTTATAGAAGAAATATCTTCTATGGTTACTGTTTTAATTGTTCTAACTTTGGTCATAAAGCTATGTTTTGCAGGCAGCGGTATGACAAGAGAAATTCATACAACACCCAAAGACGGGACAGGGTTCATCCTCCTGATGATGTTGTTCTCACAAATAGTTTTTCTCTTCTGGAAGAAGATTATGGGTATGAAGACTCAGATTATGTGGAAGAAAGTTTTAAAAGGCCATCAGTTTCTTATGCTCAATCCAATATCTCATGGAAAGAAAAGAATAAAATCGAGAAATCCAATCTTGCGGAAGTAGCCCTCAAAGCTACAAAGAGTAGCAGCACCTGGATTCTTGATAGTGGATGTTCTTCCCATATGACAGGAAATGCTGACCTTCTGAAGAACATTGAAAAGAAGGTTGATGGAATAGTACGGTTTGGTAACGATGGTGCTTTGAAGATTAAAGGCAGTGGGAATACTGCTCTCGCCAACGGAGAGCTGAAAAAGACTGAAGTTCTTTATGTGGACGGTCTACGCCATAATCTCCTCAGTGTAAGTCAACTCTGTGACTCAGGGCTCATAGTAACCTTCAATCAAAAAGGCTGCACTATAAAAGGAAAAACAGGGAATTCTCTTATGAAAGGTTGTAGAACAGATGGAAACTTATATCAGGTTGACAGCAAAGTGAACTCTTGTTACTTGTCTGT
The DNA here is from genome assembly GCA_963277665.1 of Viscum album. Lineage (NCBI taxonomy): Eukaryota > Viridiplantae > Streptophyta > Magnoliopsida > Santalales > Viscaceae > Viscum > Viscum album. Next base: position 2,106,124,924 of record OY728156.1, on the reverse strand, counting down.
TGACGAAGAAAACAATTTATGGCATCGAAGGCTGGGGCACATTAACCAACAAGACATGGAAAAGATATCTAAGCTGAAGATAGTCATGGATATTCCCATTCTAAAACGCGAACGGGAAAAATCTTGTGATGCCTGTATTCGTGGGAAGCTGGTCTGTAATTCGTATCGTCCAAAGAAGAAAAGGGCATCACATCTTCTCGATCTCATTCACACTGATGTATGTGGCCCAATAAATGTTGCTGGAACCTATGGAGAGAGGTACTTCGTCCTTTTCATTGATGATTATAGTAGAATGGCTTGTGTAATGGTGATTCACAGGAAGCGACAAGTACTTGATTGCATGAAAACTTATCGCCGAATTGCCGAGAATGACACTGGACGGTCAATAAAAGTCCTACAATCGGAAAATGGAGGGGAATACACATCCATTGAGTTTGAAAACTATCTAGAGAAACATGGAATACAGCATGAGGTAGCTGCTGTGAGAACTCCACGACAAAATGGAGTTGTTGAGCGTCGAAATCGACAGGTCAACAATATGGCCAGGACTATGTTGATTGAGAGTGGTATCTCTCGCCATTACTGGAAGGAGGCTGTTGAAGCTGCAGTTCACATTCAGAATCGAACAGGGCTCTACATGGGAGAAACAAAGACACCGTACGAATTATGGCATGGAAGGAAGCCTTCCTTGAAATACTTTCGGGTTTTTGGAAGCAAATGTTTCATCCAGAATAAAGAAGGAAACCAAGGAAAGTATGGTGACAATGCTGATGAAGGAATTTTTCTTGGGTATCCAATGAACAGTAAAGCTTACAAGTGTTTCAATAAACGCTTGGGGAAGATTGTGGTAAGCAGTGATGTTAAGATAATTGAAGAGAAAACCACAAATGCTTCAAGGACGCCATATGCGGATGTGATGGACAATCAGGAAGAAAGTGAACGTGAAGAAAACACAAACACAGAGATAGAGGATGTTGTTCAAAACTCTCAGCAGTCACATCATGATGTTGACTCAGAAGAAGAATCAGAAGAAGAACCTATAGCTGAAAAGAATGCTACTGAATCTCTCAGGAGAAACCGAAGAGCCGAGATTGATCCATCCAACATAATTGGGGACATGAATGCACCCACTCAAACAAGGAGGATGAGAAATAACACACCTTCTGCATTTCTATCAGTTGTAGAGCCAACCTCATTTGAAGAAGCTGCAATGGATGAATCCTGGGTGAAAGCCATGAATGAAGAGTTAGATCAGATTGACAAAAAACAGACGTGGGATTTGGTCCAGAGACCCAAAGGTCACAATGTGATTGGCACCAAATGGATTTTCAAGAACAAGTTTGATGAGCATGGAAATGTTATCAGAAACAAGGCTCGACTGGTATGTAATGGGTATTCTCAGATTGAAGGTGTTGATGTTGAAGAAACCTTTGCTCCAGTGGCTAGATTGGAGTCAATCAGGCTATTCCTTTCCATGGATCTCCAAAGAGGATATAAAGTATATCAAATGGATGTCAAGACAGCATTCTTAAATGGTGTACTCGAAGAAGAAGTCTACATTGAACAACCAGTGGGTTTTCTTCTTGGTGCTGATGAATCAAAGGTCTGCAAGCTAAAGAAAGCACTTTATGGATTAAAACAGGCACCAAGGGCATGGTATTCTAGACTAGATTCGTATCTCAAAAAGCTGGAATTCAAAAGAGGAGGAGTTGATCACAATCTCTATGTGAAGAATTCTCCAAAAGATCAGTTCATGGTTCTTGTTTACGTCGATGACATTATATTTGGTGGCAGCAAACAAGAATCAGTGGATGAATTTGCCAATCATATGAAATCAGAATTTGAAATGTCAATGATTGGGGAGCTCACATATTTCTTGGGACTGCAAGTGACTCAGAGGAAAGACTACACTTTTATCTCTCAGGAAAAGTATGCAAGAGAGCTGCTGAAGAAGTTTAACATGCAAGACTCCAAACCAATGTCAACTCCGATTGCAGTTGGAACCAAACTTGGGAAGCATGAGGATGGGAAATCTGTAGATCCCACCCTGTACAGGAGAATTATTGGGAGCCTATTGTACCTGACAGCGACACGGCCAGATATTGTCTTTGCCACATGTCTTTCTGCCCGCTTTCAGAGTAATCCAAAAGAGGAACACATGACAGCAGTGAAAAGAATCATGAGGTATATTCAAGGTACTTACAAGTATGGATTATACTTTTCTGTAGGAAGGGATAGTGAATTATCCACATTTTCTGATGCTGACTGGGCTAGCGATGTTGTGGACAGAAAGTCCACCAGTGGTGGAGCATTCTTTATCGGAAATAATTGTGTTGGATGGTTGAGCAAGAAACAAGAAAGTACTTCTCTTAGTACTGCTGAAGCTGAGTATATATCTGCCACAAAGTCATTCACTCAACTGCTATGGATGAAGAAACAATTAACAGATATTGGTGATGAGGTAAAGCAGCCAATGGTGATCTACTGTGATAACAAAAGCGCAATTGATCTCACAAAAAATCCGGTTCAGCATTCTCGTACAAAACATATTGAAATACGGTATCATTTCATCAAAGAAAAGGTTGAACAAGGGGTGATTAGACTGAACCATGTGGGAACTGATAAGCAGGTAGCTGATATCCTGACAAAGCCACTGTCAGCAGCTGTGTTTGAAAAGCATCGGTTGAACCTAGGTGTTCAACCACCTCCTGCTGCATAAGGAGGTTTCGAAACTCCCCTCTCCCCGTTTGTTTTAACTGTTTTTATCTGCTTATGGCTGTGATGCAGGTTTATGGGAGAGATACTATCCAGGGGGAGTATGGCTTGAGCTGAACGTTGAACAAACTTTTCGGTCTTTGGTTTTATTGTCAATGGGGGAGAAAGGAATAAATTCACGGCAAGAGAATTCAAGGCAAGAAATTCACGGCAAGAAATTTACGGCAAGAAATTCTTCTGTGATGGAAGTGTAAGATTGTGATGAGAAGTTTAATAAGGATAACATCGGGCGTCATGGAGAATTTCAAAACACTAAGACCCAATTCAAGCTTCCTCTCTTGTTTTCTACACCGAGCATTGCTCACGTAGACTTAGAGTGTTGGCTGAGTTGATTCTTGCGTTTTGGATTTGCTCATGGTTGGAGATCTATTGAATTTATTCTGATTGCCAACAAACCCAAAGGGGGAGATTGTTGGAACCAGGTTCTTCAAAGAATGATTTGGTGTATGGTTTGTGTTTTTTTTCAATCCTCAGTGGAAGTTCCGAATGTGTTCCAGCAAAGTGATCATACAGTTCAAGCAGACAACAGTTTTGAAGGTGGCGCTGTTTCCCAGTGTTTGCCAAATTTTTGGGCCTCAAAATCGGAAAATGAAGACATGGATTGTCTGCAAAAGGAGCTTCGCAGAAAAAGGAAGTGGTGCGCGAAATATAAGAGGCTTGCGCGAAAAACTTAAGTTAGGCACGGAAAACAGCGGGATGCGCGAAATAGTTTTTCGCGCAAACAGTGTTTCGAATTCAGAGAGGTGAAAAATGGCAAAGGCATGGGCTGCGCGGAAAATCAGGGATGTGCGCGAAATACTTAAGTTGGGCGCGGAAAACAGCGGGATGCACGAAATAGTTTTTTCGCGCAAATGCTGTTTCAGAATCAGTTTGGTGAAAGATGGCAAAGGCATGGGCTGCGCGGAAAATAAGGGTTGTGCGCGAAATACATAAGCTGGGCGAAATATTACGCGCCAGATGAGAGATTTTCCGCGCCGAAGGGGATTTTGCGCGCAGTGGTCTCAGTCGCCTATAAATATGAGGTGACCCCCTTCATTCGGTTGGTTGGAAGACTTAGAGAAGATCCGAGGTCTGATGCGCGAAAAGGATCGCGTAAAGGAGCTTGCGCGAAATATTTGGAGTTGCGCGAAAAAGGGGATTTTTGCGCGAAATATTTTTCTGCACCAAAAGAAAATGTTGCGCGCAATAGGATGATTTTGCGCGCAAATGGTTGATGTTTCGCATATTTCTCAGTAAGGTTTGTCTGCACGTTTTGGTTATCCAGTTCAGTGGTTCTGTGCGTTCTAGTGCATCTCTTCCGGACTTCGATGCAAGCATAGTCTCGTGCTGAGCAGAGGCAAAGACTTCAATGCAAATTTATTGAAGAGACCTTCACGTCTATAAACTGAGTGAGACTTCACCAACGGCAGTGAGCCAGGGGGAGTCAACGGGAGTGACCCGAGGGAAGCAGTGAGCTATCCCTAAACCTTATGTAAAGGCAGTGAGCCTGGGATAGAGTGTCTGTACCCGAACTTTTGTATCCGCAGCTAGTGAAGCATAGTGGATTTAGGTACGACCGACAATCGGTCGGCGTATGCTCCATGGACGTAGCCCTTAGTGGTGAACCAAGTAAAAATTGTTGTGTCATCTCTCTGCATGTGAATGTTTAATTGCTGATCATATCCTTCATACAGGTTTAAGAAGTTCCTGCCAACGTGGGAACAAGATCCACAACTTTAAGAAGAAAAAGTTGCCACCCTGATTCACCCCTCCCCTCTCAGGGTGTCCCGGGGTCCTTCAATAATATTATTTTAAATGGTAGTTAAGGCCTAACCTTTATAATGGAGGGAATGAACAGAACTATCTACAAAATGATTATATATGTTTTTCAAATATTTTTACTCTTTACAGTAAATTTTAGAGAATTAAAATTGCGAATGAATCCAATTTTAAGCGTAAACATTCTAATATTCTTTAATGGGTCGATTAACCACCTTTTGATGGTGAACCTATTTTAAATACACTTTTGACAATTTTATGTGTTACATTTGAAAAAATAAAATTCTTCTTTAGAGTCGGGACATCAAAATTTACTTTGTGTAAATTTTTGGTATTTTTCCGATAAAGTTCATTTTTTAATGAATAGTGAAAAATGTTGTATTTTAATTCAAAACCACTTTTTAATATAATTTATTTATATGATTAGATTATCTATTGAATTGGTTTTAAAGTAAAATTATAATATATTTTTACCATTAAATACAATAGTGGTCATTGGAATTAATTTCACTTTGAAATTGGACTTAAACTAGTGCCAATCTTTTTATAGATATTGTTTCATAAAAACATGCTATTTGTTTTGACATCGGGAATTAATTATTAAATTAATTAATGAAACTTATATGTTTTGAATTTTGTAAAATATATACCATTTTTGAGATCAGAATATCAAATATAGCTTCGGGGTAATTTTTGGTATTTTTCTGAAAAAGTTCAATTTTTGATGAATAGGGAAACCACTAAGTGGTAGTTAAAGAAACTGATTTTTCGTTTAAATGAAACTTTGCCACTTCTGTGATTTTATTTTCAAAAATCCGACATACATGGTTTTGATTAAGATGTAAAATCTGGTTCAATGAGATTAAAATTATTTTTTGGTGAATTGTAACTTTTATGTTATAATCGCGATTAGAGGTAATTAGTGTAGTTTAAGGTAAAAATAATGTTTTAATAACATGAAATGAACTTTACACATGTCCTACCCTTATTTTATATCTCATGGCCGACCAAGAAAATCCATGTGTCAACTTGGGGACCCCATGGAGCCACTTTGGTTGGAAAATGACATTAATACCTTTTTATTTAATGTTAAAATTAAAATGTCACAAACATGAGTAGTTTTACTAAAACAACTTTTACATGGGGTTATACAAGTAAGATTTTTGACTATAAATATTCATTGGAAATATAAAAAGACTTCCTACATCATAGTATTTTATTTTTAATTTTTGGACATTAAATAAATTAAATTATTTATTACATCATGATGATGCAGCGATGACCTTATTATTTAACGATTTAAATAAAATGGAAAGATAATGTAAAATATAAGACCTACACATGTCCAAAACCTATTGGATTGGTGGATATCTAACCCTTATCACATTATCCTCGAAACACATCAATGTGGGACCATTAATATCCGAAACGCATTCTAAAAAAATGTTACATTTCATTACTTTCCAAGAGTGCCCCTCCTCTCCTCTTATAAAAGGCCCCCAACTCTACCACCTTACCCACACTTCCAAAGCCTTTTTTCGGCAAAACCCTTCCCATTTTGTCTATCCACATCCCTCTATTACTCTTTGAAGCCTCCCATTGGGCAAAAGTCTTCCCAAGGAAGCCTTTGAGCTCAAATCAAAAGGAGTTACCCGATTTAAAGGTAGTGTCTTCTCTAGTGTTCTTATGTTTTATTTTGCTTCTCCAACCCCCTAAACTCTTTTTATTAATTTATTTTTTAACAAATACTGTATCTTAAATATACTAGGATGTTTTTATAAGAAGTATTCTAGATACACTTACACTCACCTACATCTAATGGTTAAAGAACATACTGTTTCTGTGGATGGCGAATTTCTGCCTCACGAAACGATGATTGGTCAACATTCTTCTAACACCTTCAATGGTGGCCATTAAGATGACACTATATTTATATATAATATATAATATGTTTTTGTTTTACTTAATCTTCTGTATTTTTCATTTATGGCATACCTTTATGGTTTCCATTATGGGTAAACGCGATATCTTCATTTAAGGAAGTGCGGACTACCGCCCCCTCAAAGTGATTTGATTCGTTAATACCGTATGTGGTATGTATAAAGGATATATTTAATGATATAATATATGATACCATACTGGAATTAAAATAATATTATGTAACATTATGTTTTAATTACATTAAATATGAAATAGAAATGGAAGTAGCGTTCATGCATACGTACGACTTACCGTCTCCATGAACGGTACATTGCATTTCTTATCTCAAAATGTTATGTATTATTATAAGTACATATATATAATGGATATATATGTAATATATTACATCTAAATGATGGATATCATTCTGGAATTATAACATATATATATATATCTCATTTTGTTTTAATTACATTAATATGACAAAAAATTAAAGTAGCGTTCATGCGTACGTACGGCCTACCGTATCCATGAATGGTGCTTTTAATTTTTATCTCCAAATGCTATAGAATAGTATAAAATGAATATATACTGTATATATATGAAATTTAGAACATCAATAATATTCTGTATATGATGTACCTATTACTACATGGAAAATTATATTACAACAAGTTCAATTTTTGACTCATGTACCAAACATCGACAAAAACGTCGGATATGAACTCATATTATTAACCAATTATTATAACATTAAAATATGTGATATGAACTGAATAATAATCTTTATAGGAGGTACTTAAGCAATTATAAATTTACCAATGTTTATTATTCAGGAATATAAAGAAACGAACAAGAGAATTTGGACTTGAGGTAAGGGATCCTACCCCTCTTTCTTTTTAAGTAAACTCTTTTATGTCATTCCTTTTAAGCTCATGTTTTATATGATTGGGATGTTATTTTATATTACTCATAATGTCATTTTTGTTTTCATATGATGATAGACCCTATTTTCTCTCATCAATCCATTTTGGATGTTTTGAGTGGCGCCGTTAGGCTGCCTAATTTTCGTAAGGGATCCTACCTCTCTCTTTCTTTTTAAGTACTCTTTTTTATGTCATTTCTTTTAAACTCATATTTCTTATGTTTGGGTATGTTATTTTTTATTCCTCACACTGTAAGTTTTATGGTCATATTATGAGAGACCCTACCTGATCTCATAAATCCATTTTTGGATGTTTTAAGTGGCGCCATTAGGCTGCCGAGTTTTCGTAAGGGATTTTTCATCTCACATTTATTCCCGTGACATTTATGCTACGTTTGCCACTATTTCCTTTGAGTGGTGTATGTACTGCCCATTATTATACAATTTTTTTAGTATAATTTCATTTATGGGTATTTACATATTCATTTTATGACCCTTCTTCTATGGGGTGTACGTTTCGAAAGTCACCCAACTCGGTAAGGGGACCTTTCACCCTCCTCTTTTTAAAAGACATCTTTTGTTATGTCTTTTAATTTACATCTTATTATGTTGGGATATTTTATTCTATATCCTTATTTTTTTAAATTTTATGTCCAAGTGATGAGATACCATTCTCTCTCTCATCGACTAATTTTCTGAATTTTGAAGTGACACCGTTAGGTTGTCGAATTTTTACAGGGGAACGTCTTAACCCAATTTCGATTTCTTTTGGTTAAACTTGTACTTCTTGAACATGTCATCCTATGAATATGTGTGAATGACCTCTGATTGTTTGACACATAATATCCACTTATATTGGGTGCATTTATATTTCTCACACATAATTATGTGATATATTTATCCTTAATTTAAGCATACCATCTTTATAATGGATTTCATCTCAATTTACATTTCCATTGAGACTTCATTGTTGTTATGCACCAATTCACTCTTATATGGTGTGTATACTATCCTTTGAAATATTATACCATGAATCCATTTATTCTCATGATATTATAATGTTCATATTAAATGTTATTCCGCAATTAATTGTATTCAAGAGTCTCTTATTTTGTTAAAAATTCTCTAACAAAAATATCGTTTTAAATGTTTTAAAGATTCATTATTCTAAACTTTATCTTTAATGTCCATGTTTTCAAAATGTTTTCCAGTATTTATTTATATGGACATTAATGTTTTAGAATTGTAATTCCATTAAAAGCACCAAAGTGGTATACGGAACTTTGATTCAAAAATCTCTTTTAATTGGTTTTTGAAAATGGATTGATTAATTCAATATCTTGGAATTACTTATTGTGATTGAAAATGAAATGTTTTTATTGAAATGTATATATTTTCAATATTTTATTTGTAATGATGGTACTTGGACATTTTACGGGTGGTTACGTGATAAACCATATAACGGATCGTGTTGTGAATACCAGGATGGGTGGTTACGTTATAACCTCCAATGCATTGGGTATGGAAGTCAGCCGTATGGATATTCCATTAAGTATGTGTGGAAGTCGTCCGTATGGTTATTCCATTAAGTGATATGTGTTGAAGTCAGTGGTATGGTTATTCCACTTAAGTATGTTTATGTCCCAAGTTACCTTTATATGTTATCTGTTCTTTATATGGGTTTTATGGTAATCTTTTGGTTACAAGAGCGTATGTAATGATATTTTAATCAGTGAAGAGTTTTTACTACATCATAAAGGTGAAGGTATTAATCTGATAATGTATACATGGTTTAATTGATGTTTGAAAAACTAACAGTTTTCATTCTTTGTGTATCCCTTACTGAGATTTTTATGCTCACCCCAAGTTTTTTTGAAATGCTTTTCACAAGACTTAATGTGGAATAGAGTCAAGGATGGGATCAAGGGAAACTCATGCTATCTAAAACTTGGAACTAGACATGTTTCTTTGTAAGAGTTTTTAGTTTATGAAAATTTAGTAGAAGTGACTACTTTGTAATCTTTTGAGATGTAATAGTTATGTCCTAATTCTCTAAAACTCTAAACCTGAAAAGATCCTCAATATGAATTACTCATGTAATTCAATATTAAGTAAGGTTTAAGGGCGGGGCCATATAGTTTCATAGACCTATCATTAATTGTGCATTCTATGATGGGTGATAACATCGACAAGGTGAGGTGTTTTGAGTACGGTTTTTGAAATTCCATTAATGAGATTTTGATCATTTTTTGGATGACCTCATATTCTGTGGTGGTGAATTAGTCTATGATAGGTGAGAGAAATAAGATAGACCAAATTTATTTTTATCCAAGTCATAATTCCATGTTTGACTTGTTGTGATTCTTTATGTAGTTGGAAGAGATTCCATGAGGGGACTCATAAGGGAATTCATACCTGAGATATTGGAAGACAACCAAAGAGTGTGTCATCGATGATGTGATTACAGTATGAAAAATTATACATGTTCTGAATCAGTTTGAGGGACCTATGACTGATTGTTGTGAATGAATCCAGATTATACACTTGGAGAGGATCTATAAGAGGACTATATAGAAGATATGGTTCAGGTGTGGGTTCTTATACAGAGATATAAGGTAATAATAGGAGTGGTATTTAGATATGGTAGTTTAAATTCTACTCCACACCGTAAGTCATGACATTGGGAGAGAGAGAACCAATAGTGGGGTTAGTGGTCCATAGATGTTGCATCTTATTATAATGGTTAGGCCTCTAGAATTCAAGATTCGTTCCTGGTTCATTTTATTGATATGGATGGGTCAGGGTAGGATGGGGAGTAAAATATGGTTCTTGTTATTCCTGGATCATATTGCAGACATTTTTTGTGAATGTATGATTTCAGTTCAAGAGTTTAACATGTTGTAAATGAATTAACTGGTCACTGGTTAGTATTTGGGAAATAGGTATTATGTGTGTTTTGTGAGAGATGAATATGAATCGTGACTTTAATGGTCATGTGTTTAAATATAATATATATATATATAATGTGGGAATAGTTTTTTGAACCAGTTGTGATGCACTGGAAGTGATAATTTGATGTGATGCATGACTCACTATTGTCATGTATTAAATGAGTATGTAGTTAGAATGTGATGATGTTCATGAATTATGGATTCTCAGGTGGTTACATTTACATTTAAGGGATGGTTAGGTTGGACCATCTGAAAGTCATTATGGGTTAAGAAACTAGTAGTCATATAATTCATTTTTTGGGAGCACCGTGACAATAAATGGATTATGATTGAGTAACTAGGGAATAATGGGTAAATATTTATGAGATGGGTAGGTCTGGTACTATCTTTAAATGAATACATATTGCTTTAGGGTGATCTATTTTTCAGTGGAGATACTATAATTCCCTATTTTTTGGAACGAGTTTTCTTAATTTTTTTAAATTTTATCTTTGGTGGACATTCCAATATTTAAATTGTTTTTGAGTATTATATCAGTAATGAAAATGAATTATTTAATTTTTTAGTTGTATTTCATTCCCCACTAAGTTTTCCTTGGGTTAACATTAGTATAATGAGCTTTATACCCTAATAAATTGTTTTGAAAAGTGCATGTTGAGGTGCATAGTTTGGCCAAACCATGCAAACCTCAAAGGGGAATGGTGTGCTCCAAATCTAAACATTAAAATATTCACAAAAAACATTTCTATGTAAGGTACACAGTCATGTAAGAAACCTTAAATTTTTATTTGAGATGATCCTCATGTGCTTCACAAGATTTTTAAAATTGTTCCCCTGCACATGTGTGGTATATTAGCTTTTAGAGAGTTCCACCACATGTTTTGTGCATCTTTTCCCAAATCATGTTCTTCATTTAAAATAATTAAACAATTAATATGGTACTCTCTTATATTTCATTATTCATCCTCCTTTCTTATACTGGTCATGAGCACTGTGGGGGGATTCCTCCCATTTCTTCCAACTATAGGATTTTTCCTCCATTATTAATTTATATCTAATTTGAATGCCATCGGGTGTTTTGAAAGAAAAATGATATTGAAATCAGTCCTGTTACTTAAAGTCATCCTTCATATTATTATTTTGAATTTTATTTCCACGTGATATCATTATCATAATTTTTAGGGTGTTTGTCTAGATTCTTCATTTCTATCATCTGGACTCAGATTAGAGGCTTGTATTTAACGAGTGAGCACATAAAATTATGAGGTTGTAGATTCCTATATTTGATCTTATTTTATCATTTTCCAATGGTATTCATACCTAAATAATTATATAGGGATTGTTTGGTTAACCCATTAATATATTAATGGTTTCCTTTAAATCATTTATTTGTTTCTACGAGTTTTATATGTGCATTTTATATACTGTCTAAACATACATAGCTGGGAATAGGGGTTAATGTTCATTTGGATGGTTATGGATTTTTTTTAAATTTATTTATTTTGTTATATTAGGATATGACATGATGAGTTTCCTAGTTACATGATGGGCTTGGTCTATGGTGTTGGGATTATGTTGATAGTTGGGACTTAGATGATGACTTTGTTTAGGCTAAGTGAATAGACCGATATATGGGGCATGGTATTGGAAATCGAGATTGAGGTGATTTGATCTTCAGGAAGAGGAAAATAGTGAAGACCATGTTTTGGATAGGTGTAATAGTTCAAATGAGTCAATGAGGTTTTTAGATGGTGTTTTATAGGATATGTTTGTGATTACCACTCATTTTTGTTGTACTCGTTTTTTATAGTCATGGGCAAAAAAATAAGTCTTAGTTAAGGTGGTTATATCCACTCATTATATGTGGAGGCCCTCGTTGATTTATAATCCTTGTGGATATCATTTACCAATAGACATAGACAATGTGATCATCATCTAAATCAATGGATGGTTGTGCATGAGAACATTGGTTGGGGGATGTGGATCAGAATTTATATCTGAGGCCAATGGTCTAGTATTATTGGAGGATGGATGTCAACATTCCTTGAGACATAGGGTTTTTTAGATGAGAATTGTTTATATTATAATTGATGATAAATAAAATCATACCTTAGGATTTCAGGCTATTGAGATGATGGATAATTCCTTTAGATGTTTGAGGGATATGGCATGTATTGAAGGGTATGATGAGGGAATATCTGTTACTCGATTGAAAGCACTTGAGGAGTCATATGGCATGAGGTTTTGGTGATATGTTAATGAGAGAATCATAAGGGCTTCCTAGGTATGGAATCCTTATGTGGATTCATATGATATTAAGCCATGGGTCCTCTCAAATGAATATATTTCATTCCAAACTTGTAATGTATTCATATATATATATATATATATATATACATGAGGGAATGCGTTTATAGATATTCCATCCTTGGACGTAGTATGTAAATGCTAACTAGTAAATACTGTTCACAAGTGTATAATTTTATTTGTTATTATGTGTTAATTTATTCTATTATTTATTTATTCATAAACTTATATAAATATGGATGTATCCTAGAAATGCATGGTTGGTTTTTTACTTATTTCATACTAACACCGTACTTGGGCTCATCAAGATACAAGAATAATTTCTGGTTTTGAGATCAGGTTGAGAACCAAGACTATTCATTGGACCATAGTGATCTGGGAAGAATAGGTGAATGGGATTGATGTATGTTTCACATATTGTGGTTTATTTCATCTAGCTAAAGTTTTTTTTAGAATTTTGTTTCTTTTCTTATATGATCAGCAATGAGAGATCTTATACTTCTATTTTCATGTGACTACCTAACATGTAATTATTTTTGATATATAAGGATATTATTTTTGTTTGTTATTTATGTTATCTATTATTTCTCCCACAGATATTGGTATTTAATATTTCATATTATATTATTATCATATTACCTATATTATATCATCAAAAATGTGTATAATCTCTCAAATATCACATCACATAAACTTACTGCTTGTCAAAATACTTTTTGGTACAAAGATATGTTCTTATGGCCCAGTATTCCACCGACATGAAGATCATAATTTAAATGGCTCCTGGTTCAGAGATCTACAAGATCATTATAATATTACCCCATATAAGAGTGTCCTTTACATGATGAACCATATATATGTGATCCTTATAGGATCTCCCTGGGTAGTTGACTCATATATGAAGGGGTTCATGGAGAACCTTATGTGGTTCTAGTGGTTATATTGGGAGGGCCTAGTGGAATATAATAATTACATCATAAATAATAAGGAATATAAATTGGATAATAAAAAAATAAAAAAATTATATAAATATTCTAATAAATGAGAACGAAATGGATAATGAATTATTTGATTATTTAATGTTTCGAACACGGTTTCCCCTACATGTTTCACCTAGAACCTGAGATACCCATTTGATCACTTTAATTAGGAATTGTATCATTTAAGAAACCTGTTGGATTCAAGTGTGACTCAATATGGTGAGTAGTTAGAGGTAGATCTAACTATCTGTAACCATCCTTCCATTTTTTCTACATCAATTTAATGGTATTACCCAATATATGTTTATTTGTTTCTCTATTAAAAGCCTTTGGTTAGTCTATTAATTTCTATCATTTGAGAAAAGGTTGATAGTTGATACATGAAAATAATAATTCTATGCTCCTGAGGTAAATGTTATTTTAATTACCGCTTTAAGTGTTTTAAATTTTATATATGTGTGTGATGAGTGGTTATGCTAACTTATATTTCATTAATAGAAAATTATAATAAATGTTTAAAATAATTATTTCTCTATAATACTATACTTTAGGATTATTCTTAGGTTTTTATTAGTGTGGAAACATGACTATTAGACCCATGTGAGGTATGATTGATTTTTACTATATATGGGAATTTTAGTGGAAACACCATGGGATCCATAAATAATTTATTGAAAAATTAAATTAATCAATCGGCATTGGATACATCATATGATATAGTGAATTTATCATTTTATAATTATAAAAATTTATTTAAATATACTAACCTCATTCATCTTGATTTCCTAGGATCACCTCTGATGAATAAGAAATATTATAGATATGAGTGACTCTATAATATTTCCTCCTATGAAACAATTTTATAACTGATCCCTATGATTGGATAGGATTTCATCCAAGAAATAGGCTTCATGAATAAGGAAAATTTATTTATGTGGATAAAATCTTAAAAATTAGTGGAGATGTTGAGACTTTAGAACACCATAGATTATTTCCATGGACTCTGCATTGAATCCTGATGAAATATTATGATTTGAGAAATCATAAAATCGAATGTGAATTACTGATCGATCATGGGTATCACTATATAACTTGAGTATCAATGGTAGTTTATTTATATTGATTTATTGTAAAAATAAACATGAACCATTTATCAGTATAGTTATGTTTAATTATTCTATTAAATGTTTCCTACTTAGTTACACCCACACCCTACTTAGGATGTTGTTGATAAATGTGTGGACATCATGGATAGATTATGGGACAATGTAAATTACCCTCTAACTATGGTTTTATGGTTATTGGTGAGTAAAATGGTAGATTTTGACTGATTTTGGACTCAGAACCCGTTTTAGTGAGTTATCCTCTTATTTTTTATTATTTTAAGATATTGGTATATATGTTTCATCGACAAGTGAATCATTATTTTATATGATTTAATTACATGAAATTTATAACATTTTTTTATATGAAATGTTTTAAATATTATTTAATAACACTTTTTTCTATGTTCATCTCTTAGTTATATTATATATGTGATTTCTATTATTTATAATATTGTTTACTAGTATGTTATAACGGTATAGTCACTATGTGGTAACCCCCTATAACACATATATATGTAGAAAACCTCTATTGTATGGGGAGTCTCAACTTATTTCATGTAACATCATTATCCCATACACTGTTGAGTGGTCCTAGGATGAGGAAATAACATCTACTGGCTATTCATGTCGAGGTGCTTTATATTGTTTCTAAATACATGGGTAGCAATGCCAATAGATTGATTCTTCATAGGGGGAATGGATCAGGGTTTATGGACATAGTTATGGTTATATTTATTATGTTAAGATAACTACTAATAAAATTGATGTTATACCTTATACTATATAAGGTAAAATTATAGTTTATTACACTTTATATTCAGAATTGTTTGACTCATGATATTTTAATTCATTAATTTATATTTATATTTTAGATGTATAGGGGATATAAATTTATTACATATACATGGTAATGTAGATAGAAACACCATTAGGGATGTAATTCTATAGAATTATAAAATTTTGGGAATACGACAACAATATCGGGGGTGTAAGATCCTTATAGTATATCATATTTCTAGAGAATGGTATATTTTATCATATTCATGCGATCGATTGGTTTGTACTATATTGAGTCGATATGGATTATTATAATTGATATGTATTATTCACATCTTTTTAAGGATGAATTTATTTATATGGTGGCGATTTATTTTTATTGGAAGAATGGAATATCCAAAATATTATCACTGTGGTGGGATTATAGATCTACTTAATAGCCTTTTATTGGATGATAAAGTGGTGTAGAATTATATTTCTCCCATATTTTTTATCTATTAATTTATGTTTTTACTGATTATTTCTCAAGGTTACCACTTAATAAAATTGTTGATTTCACTAGCGAGCTCACACTAAATGAATAATCAATTTGTATTCCACTATACCAGATTGATCCTATGTATATTTCTAAGATCATGGATTAAATATAGGAATTAGATATCAAGGGATATATATGAACTAATTCATATTCTTAGGGTATAAATTTATATTCATTGAGAAATAAGATTACTATTTGAGGTTGATTATAGATTACCATAATAAAAACCAAATGAATTTAAAAAAACATGTATCGAATTCCATGATTTGAAGTATTATTTTATCATCATAAGGGAGATCAGGTATTCTATAAGATTGATTAGAGGTACAGTTATCACCAGCTAAGGCTAAGTCCTTTAGCCATACCTCACACTAGAATCAGGATCTGTTATGGTCAATATGAGTTTTTTATGATGTTTGTTATTTTGATAAAGATGCTAACAGTATTTACACCCTTAGTGAATTTCATTTTCCTTATATATCTAGGAATATTTTTAGTCATATTTTTTAATTATGTTCACTTATACTCTAATTCCAGGAAATATCACATGTGGCATTTACAGATTATTTTCCAAACATATTAGAAGAATAATCTATATGTTTGGCTCTCAAAGTGAAAAATTTAGATTTACTAGGTACACATTATGGATCATGTCATGTTTGAGAATAGAATATCAATATTTTCTAATAATTTTAATAAATCGGTTTCTTGGGAGTGTCCCCCCAACATCTTTGGAATAATTATATTTTGGTGTTTGATAGTTATTACCATATTTTTATATGGTATTTTATATATTTCTAGTTTCATTAAGGGTCTCAATAAATAATGATACAAATTTCATTTGGATTAATTAGGGAGATATAATCGTTTTGGATATTAAGGGGAGGTTGAATACAACACTGATCTCAGCCATTATTGAGTCATGTAGTGATTATAAATTGTGTTAAGAAGAATCAAGAGGTTTCGAAGGATAAGTGTGGATGCATGAAAACCATGTGGTCCCTTATGGGTATAGAAATATAATTTAATAAGATAATATCAATTGGATAACTTAAATGGTTGAATTATTAATATTACATAACTAGAGATGTTTGATGAATTACCTATTAGGAAAATGGATCATGGTGTATACAACTAATAAGATTTTGAGGTTTTTTTTCTCACAATGGAACCTCATCCCTAAAAAATAAAGTTGGCTTATGTATTCAAACTATATTAATTTTTATACATCTTATGTAACATCGTGGTATTTTTAGGAATTTGTTTTCAAAAAATATTTTCATATCTTAGTTTTTTTGCAAACAATATAATGTTTAGAAGAACCATGAAATGTAATAAAAATATTATATTTATATTATAAAGTAATACATAAATTGTTTATAATTACTAGGAATTACTCATATATGATCTAAACATCAAACTGACTATGAATATATTGTTATAAAATTATGAAATATTAACACACATTTAATTAATGTAATTTTATTCCTCAAAAATATATTTCCTTCAAAAAATGAGTTCATTAACTTTTTATGAGTGAAAATTAAATTCTAGAAGTTATATAAATATATGAGAAAAAATTAATTTAGTTTTATAATTCATAATTTAAAAATTATCTTAAATTGTATTAATATACTTTTTTGAAAACATTTATTTTTTCAGAATACTAAAAAATGATTTTTTTATTGAATAAACTATTTTATTTTAAAAAATTCACCAGAAAAAAATATGTTTTGGATTTAAATTAAATTTTCATTAGTTAATTTTTATATAATATAATCCAATTATGGTTTTTAGAGTGTATTTTATACTTTAATTTAGTATAAAAACATGTTCTTTATAAAAATGGAATTTTTCGGAAAACAAGTTTTTCATTGTGTTTTACCTATTTAATTTAAAATTATTCTCTTTAAATTCATTGTTAGCATTTTTTATAAATTTCTTATCTATTTATAATCATTATATTCAAATTTTTTAATTATCCCCTTTTAAATTTTAGACAATATCAATATTAAATTGTAAAATTAATTACCTCAATAAATGGTACAAAAGGGTAAATATGGATAAAAAATAAGATATATATCCATACAATTTCATTCTATATATCATTGGATGAACTTAATTATACTCTTAACACCAATATTTCTATATTGAGTTTTGTAATGTACAATTGACAATGAAATGATATATTTTTTTATGTAAATCAATGAATGACAAAAATGTCACTTTTATTGTCATAAATATATCTTATATGTCCATATGGAGACAAAAGATTGATATGAATGAATTTAGGTTTCCATTATAAACTTAATAAACATAGTTTTATGATATTATTTTTTTTTGAAGAATATTTGGGATTAATTGGATGAGATTATTACCTTTATACTATTTTATATAAAGAAAAGTCTATAAGGTCACATCCATGTTTTTAATAACAATAAAAATGATAATATGAGATTATCGAGAGAATATATCTGACTATATATGGTAATTTAAAATTTAAATGATTTATCATTATTATGTTAATTTACACTTAATTTTTTGTTAAAATTAATTACCTTAAATTCTTCCACAATACAGATTTTGTAATTATTCAATTAATAGAAAAATAAAATAATTAATAATATTAATTTTAAATGTAACATAATTTGATATATTTAATTAGATCGTAGAACCCTCTATATTACCTTGACATGTTAGTTTTATAATAAAGTTATTGTTCTTAATTTTAAATTTTTTCTTCATGTTTTTATATTAAAATGCAGTGAAATGTCTCAAATTGACAATAATGATATATTATGAGATAAATATTTTATTACCTTTTTAAAAAAAATTCATAACATACTTAATAAAGTAATAATTGACTATTCGAAGGTAAATAATTACTTTAATTTTTCTATTTAAAATCCAATTGATACTATATAAGTAAAAATTGCAACTATTTATGATTATAATAAAAGTACCATGGTTAAAATTAAAATAGGTTGACTATGGGTTAATAAAAATAATGGTGTTCAAAATAACAAAAAAATAGGTCTAAAATATTATAGTTTATTATTTTACAACCTTATATTATTTTATCTTTCAATAAATTTTCATTTTGGTGGTATCAGGATATAAAACGATATATCATGCATACCATATTTTCATCACATTGAGACTTATATATAGACCATAATCTACACCTTTATCTTATAAAATTATTTATACAAATTATACATTTTCTTGTCTTCTCAAAATATCAACCATATATCCCTTTAGAAGATATCATTAAGAGACATTTTGGAGAAGTGGTAATCACTCCAACATATGACATTCTTTTCCGGCTCTTTGTTACCTCCTCTAAATATGTGATTTTTATCATAAAAAAAATTCAGTGTCTTAAATACAATTAAATATAATTCATATTATTATAAAACCATTATAACCCCTCTTTCATATTAAACATGAAGTGAGGGCATCACTCATGAATATGTATGACTTACTTTCTCCATGTAGTGATAAAATTACTTTTTATTTTCAATAATTTATGGATGGGAATTATGGTTTCTAAAAAATCTATATATGAAAAATATGATTTAATTATACTTATTAAATAATAATATTATGTCTAACTTATCATCATCAAGACTTTTGAAAAATGATAACGTTGATTGTGCATATATATGGACAATGATCTCAATGATGTGATGTAATTTGTTTCACTTAGAATTTACATGGATTGTTACAAGTATAAAATTAAATAATAAATATGATATATATATAATTATTTCTAAAATATAAATTAAAATTTACTATTTTTCATTACATATATGGGAAAATGAAAACATCCTCCATACGTACGTATAACCTACCATCTCCATGAATGATGTAATTCATCTATCAATATATATATATAATGAATTAATTCTTTTAAATGTTTTTATAATTAATATATATGATATTTATAAAATTATTTCAATAATATTAATTATGGTACCATGACAAATGTATAATGAGTAGGACTACCAAACTGAAACACGCTTGGAAAATGAAGCAATTATCATACAGAACAATAATTTATTAATAAATTATTAATAAATTTTTGATAAGACGTTATAATAAATAATAAATGGTATGATAAAATAATCTTTTTTAATTGATATACCATAAATAAATAATTATTAACTATATGGTTTGAACATGAACCAAAAAAACTGATTGAGTTAAGGTTTTATTTGATTATCTTGTTTTTATTTGTTACTGTATCTACTGTGAAATAGTTCTCTTCCATATCCATGTACTCTATAAATGTGTTCAATGTTTTTTTCTATTCTCCTAAAAACTATTAAATTAATTTTCAACCATGAATTATGGTTTAAGAAATGGTTTCAATGTAATTTTTTTTCATTTTCCATAAAAGGTACATTCTTACTTTAAAAAAAATATGAGTGGAATGATTTTTAACATATACGGTTTGAATAGATTTTTCCATCATTATTAATCCTTAATTTTTAAAATATTCCTATAAAACTTTGAAACATTAAATTCAATGAAAAATATTTCTTTTTTAATTTAATGACTTTAAAAAAAATTAAAATGAAAAATATATTTCCCAAATTTTTTTCCATTAATCATTTAAAATATTTTTTTATCTAATATAAACTTATTTTATGTATCTTATTAATTAATGGGTCATTATAAATATTTAAAATCCTTATTATTTATGTACATTGTTTATTTTTTTGATGGAATTATTTTAATAAATCATCTTTCTTTTCCATGTTTTATGAAATGATGAAATGTTTATAAAACTAATTTCTTTTCATGGGTTTTGATATATTGACTGATATATAAACCTATGGAATATATATTTTTGGTTACATTTATTTTATTGGTGGGAACAATATCCCACTACATTAAATTTGTTAAAGCTATATATATCATGAGATAAAAATTAAAAAAAAATTTATGGGCTTGACCCACTATGGGAATCTCGGTGTCCAAGTCCACTACGGAAATAAGCGTTTCATAATCAACTGTGGGAAATAAGTGTGTCCTAATCCACAATATTTATGGTCTTGATAGATAATATTTACATATGAAATGGTGTTATCTATTTATTATTCTGTTAAAAATGTATGACATTAGCTTATGATTCATGATTGATGTATGATGATTTCTCACTCTTTTGGTCCATGTTTTCTAAAAGGATAATGTTTATTTAATGAATCATGATTTTTAACTATGGCCAGTTTTTGTGAACTCCATAAGTTGTTTTCATTTTTACATAACCATATCAGTACTACATTATTTCATATAATCATTGATTTTTATATGAATTTGTTTCCTTTAGTAGACATCTGATATCACCCTTTATTTTGTTTCATTCACCAAGTGATGAAGAATGCTTATAATAGGATTTGTATAAGAGGAGTAAAATGTGATAAGATATTTTTAGAAATTGTTGAATGAAATAAGAATAATATAAATATATTATCCAAAACATTTGAATCATTGTGGTTAGGGTATGGATAATTATGTTTTTTTGTAATATTTATAAAAATATATGTATTTTTTGTATGAAAAATATTGGGTCATTATAGTTGGTATAAAATTAGTCTTTAAACAATATTTAGAGATTATGGTTAGAAAAATTTATTGAAAACTATGGGACAATACTATGTATTAGATAAATTTTTTTTGATAAAGATCTTGAATGAACTAATTTAAACTTACGATGCCCTTGATTAAAAAGAAGGTGTCATTATTTATATAATGACCCAACCATAAGTATTAATTATTTTAGTTATTTTAAAGTTATAAGTAAATTTATTTTCCCAAATATATTTTCATGTTATTTTTTATAATATTATGTCTCGACAAAGGAATAGGAACTCAAAAATTACAATTTAGACAATTATACTCAATATAAATTGTTTCATAAAACAATTGGATTTAAAATAAAAAAAGTTTCCCATCATGTAAAATGTTTCCTTGTTCTAATAATTGTCCATATTCAACAATATATCGAATGAAAAAAATTATTCCTTGGTATGAAAATAATATTACAGTAAGGGACTTAAAGGAATAAATATTTTATTTTATTGAAAGCATGAAAACCCATAAAAAGTTGTTATTGGGTAGGTTTGTTGGGACATTGTAACCCTATAAATAATATTTTAACCCATACAATTAGAATAAAAAAATGGAATTCTTAAATAACTAGAGTACCCAACACATTGGAGAGCTATAATAGGACTCACCCATTATATCATGAGCTATAGTTAGGCTCAAACCATCATATATTGAGCTATAATGGGGCTCAAATCATCATATCTTGAGATGTAGTTTTCTCAACCCATAATGAATAATATTATAAGACAATATCATGTGTAAAACCCTTGATGACTTTTAAACCCACATGTAAAACACTTTCTTATACAAAAAATACCCATTTCGTGTAAAAATAATCATTTATAATATATAAACCAGGTATAGAATAAAGAAACATATTTTTTAAAAAATAAATATATAAACAAATGAAGGATAAATTAAATAATTAATAAACCATGGTGGAAGGAAAATACACTAATTCTATATAAGTTAAAGAAACATCCCTTTAATATTTTTTATGTAAAAACCACAAATAATTACATTTAGATTATGAAAAAAAAGTATAATTTTAAAAAAACTAAAAATTCATACATGAGTATATATGACATTAAAAAATCATAGGAATTTTTTTAAAAACAAATAAAATGATTTTAGAAAAAATAAACAATGTATAATAAGAGATCTTCAAGGGTAACCTTAAAAAAATATAAATGAAATCCCCTTATAAATATCATTAAATTTGATTAAGACATAATAAAATGAATTGATTACATGTGTTCCATAAAAATACACAAATAAGTGGAAAATAAAAAATGATATTAAATGTCACTTCACACAT
Organism: Viscum album; assembly: GCA_963277665.1. Taxonomy (NCBI): domain Eukaryota; kingdom Viridiplantae; phylum Streptophyta; class Magnoliopsida; order Santalales; family Viscaceae; genus Viscum; species Viscum album. Next base: position 2,106,101,953 of record OY728156.1, on the reverse strand, counting down.
AATCTTATCATGACATATTCAATAAGTATATGTTTAACTGAAAGAATGTAAATTAGGTTAAAAATCACTTTTCCCACCTTCAACTTCCTTCAAAAGTGTTAAAACTTCTTGTATAATGTTTTATAGAATTTTATTAACTCATTAAAGAATGATATTAATATTTATAATTCCTAGAATAATTATTTTATAATATATTATGAACCATTAATTTATAATAATTCATTATATTCATTATTTCGAGTGCATTTGTTTAATGGTATCATGATCGGTTCAGTTGAAACTAATTATAGACATCCTTATAAAACAAGATTACAACTCTTCAATTTTAATAGAATAGTAATATTTAAAGTCAATAAGTATTAATGATTCTATATATAATTCTTATTTATTACATTATGGTTCTTCCTTAGATAAAACGTTTGCAATGATATTTTGGTTTATTTTGGTGGTTTTTCTGAACACCAATAACTAGTTTCATTCTATTTTATATTTAGTTTATATATTAGTTATAGGAAATAAAAAATGTTACCATATGACTATTAAATTATTATCTAAACATTAATATAGTTTTATGACCATCCATTAAGGTAGTAATATAAAACAAACAGAATAATTATTCATAAAGACGATTAACAGTCATAACATGGACTATAGATTCATTTCTATAAAAAACAATATATATGAAATAAAATGAATATGAGATATTCCATTTGAAACATAAAACTAATATATATATATATATATATATATTCTACTTTATTTATCTTGAAATTATAGATTAAGGAGTTTAGAATAAATTAGCGGATGAAAATCAATTAGTATATGTACTATGAAAAAATTACCTCTTGAATATCACATATGTGAGAGACGCTTGGTGACCCTAGATTTTTTATATTGGTAAAAATATTAGAATTTTGAAATTTTTAGATTAATTAAAATATTTTTTGAACTATATTTTAGGAACTAAAAAATTATTGATTCAAAATGTGGTGGTTATAGTGGTATTTATACTTCAGTATAGGTGGGTGTAAGTGATTAAAACAATGACTACTTTTTACTTAACAACAGACACATTATGCTGGAATAAAATTACAAAAATTCAGGTAGAAATTAAAATTTAAGATGATTTTTTTAATAAAACCCACAAAAAAAGATTACATGATTTAACTTTTAGGTATGATAAGATCCTAACATTTAACATTAACCTATTTCAAAATTTTACCAATAGAGTATTAAATAATTTCCACCATGGTCGTTTTTTTGTTTCTAAAAATTATATTGAACATATAGAATATTTTTTAACATATGATTGCAAATATGGAAACAATTTTACATTATTCAATTCACATAATAGGAAAAATTAGATTTAAAATTAATCACACATAGACAATGAAAAATGGGGTTTAAACATGAAATATTCAAAAGATTGAAATGTGGTAATATCCAATTATAATGTAAAATTGACAAATTTTATCTAAATTGGTTTTAGGGAGATATAATTGAACAAATTATTCTTTAAAATAAATTTAATATATATTTAAATAGAAAAATAAATTAGATTAAAAAGGGTTTTTCAGATAAATTTTTTTATTTTTCAATATTCATCAAAAAATACAACTTTTTTGAAAAATACCAAAAAATATACCTTCTAATATTTTTATATTAAACTTTCCAAAATTTAGTATATTATTTCAGGATAAATTTATAAAAGTGTAAAAATGTATATTTAAAAATGATACACCATCAAAATAAAGAAAAAAGTACCTTTAGAAAAAAATATTTTTTTTGAAAAAAAAAATTATTTGTTCATATATTAAGCCTATAAACATATTTCATGAATTTAAAAACCTTTTAAATTATTTTAATTATGAAAATTTCAAAATATTATTTTACTAATAGTGATTTCATTAATTTATTAAGGTAAAATTTCTTTATGGTTGTAAAAATATTTGTTTTATAAAAACATTTACTTTATATTCAACTAGTTTTTATTTTGATTTAAAATTAACTGATTAAAAATTAATTCATTATATAATAATTTGTAATCTATATTTTTATATTATGGTTAATCTCATTCATTCCATTTATTCTATTGTCAAAGTGATAACTATCAATTTTAAATAATAATATTTAATCATTTGTTTAAGATCAATGTGGTGCATCTTGTATAATATTGTGCATAGTGTTCCATTTTAAACAATAAAGGGGTTTTACATCCCCCTATAATAAATTTCTTTCACTAAATTTGATTTTCGAACTGAAAACAAGTGTATTAAATCTTAAAAATATTTTTTTGAAATCCAACTTCCAAAAAATGGTTAATAAAACCTCCAATTACCAATAGAGAAAAAATGTTTGAAGGTATCCAGAGATAGCACATACTATGTTTCTATAAAGGAAATAATATACATTGAAGGGAAAATAATCTATCATGTTCTAATGGATAGTAATAGATAACATTATCAAGAAAAAGTTAATAGTCACAATTTCAAAAATCTGTCATGGGTTAAAAGGCCATTGGTATCTTATTAATAAAAGTAAACATATAAATTTTTTTCAATATATTTTTCTTAGAGTCTATTATTTCATTTAAATTATAGAATAAGAACATATGTAAATGTATCAACTTGAAAATTATAATTTCATCCTCATATTTTCCCCAATCAATTAGTATTCAAGATTAATTTTCATACCTGAATCATCATAATCAACGTCTGAAAATCACAGAATCCACAAAAAGTATAATAATATTTCCACCCAATATTTATGAATTTACCAAAACCAAAGTGGTTAGTAAAAAAAAAGATTCTTTTAAAAAAAATCATTATATGACGAAAAAATAATTTAATCCTAGAATTTTGTATTTAAAACCCATATATTATAAGGATTGATCACATAGACTTCCGATATAAATTTAATAATTTTCTTGAAATAAATCAAACTCTATTAATATTTTATACCAAAAATTAATTTCCCTAATCACAAAATCATCAACATATACTAGGTATTTAAATAAATAACCTGAATCACTATAAATCATATTTTTTTCAAGAATATAACTAATACGTTATTTCTAAAATATAAATTTTTTTATCATAAATATAAATGTTACATATACCTTAATCATTTATCAAAACATTATAAATGTACCCAAAATTGTCCCAATTACATAAAAATCAAATGATGGGTTATTAAGACATTAAAAATATTGATATTCATTGAAAATATCCAACTCACTTGGGCTATCATCACTTTTATCGATGACCCAACATGAACTTTAGTATTAGTAAATGGTTTTTTACATATTTTTCAATAAGGATTATTTCAATCCTATGAAAATATCTTTGGACATGCGTTAGCGTAATGAGCAAAATCTTTATATTTATATCATCTTTTCATCTGATTATAATTATTTTTTGATCACTTTCTTTACAATCAAATTACACATGTAAAAACATTCCACATCTGTAAAACATTTAATATTTATAAGAAAGTTTTCAGGATTTTTTTCCACAATTTTCAAAAGAAGGGAATTTTAAATTTATTAATACAAATTTAATTGAAGAATAATTACCAAATTTTATCCAACATAAATGCTTATTATTTTGTCATTATGACTAAATTACATTTCAATGATCTCCATCTCAATATTTTCACTACAATAAACAAGTTCCACATAGCTTTTAGACTCTCGTTAATTTAAATCTCTTTATAAAATTAGTTTCAAACTATTGTAAAATCTATAAATTTAACTATCATTATAAAGAACAAATTCTTGTAACTACCTGGACAATCTTGTAAAATTTTCTTTACTTGAAGCTATAGAATCATTATACTTTTACCTCATTTACAATAATTGTTTTTAATTCCAATTAAAATAGTATTAGGAGAGTACTTTTCAAGAAAAGGGCACATAAAATCATCCCATTCCATAAAATTAAGGTCATCGTTCTATCTTATATTCTTTACCAGATAACACCACTGATTGGGTTCACCTTCAAAATGATAATTTTCAAGGCTTAAATTTGATCATCTTGAACATCCCATGGCATCAATTATCTTATCTATAAGGTTGATCAATCCTTTAACTACCACTAGAAACGAGGTTCTACTAAATGATGGAGGTTGTTGCATCTTTAAATCCTACACTAATGAAAAAATTATCAATAGTTGATCCAATTTCTCAATTGTAAGGATACCTCCATCATTAATATAATTTGTCAACTATTTGATCACTATGAAAAATTATTTTGTCCAAATTTCAACCATCATGGGATTTCAATTGTGAAAAATGTTTTCCTCTTGATGAATTCCAACCAAAGATTCCCTATTTACCCTAAAAAAATTTTTAATATACATAGGTAATATAATGTATCCTTGTAATATTCATATTCAATATTATTAAAAAGTAACCATAAATTACAATTCATTTGTGTGTATTCTATTAACATTATTCTAAACATTAATATTATCTTATCTATGATTTGAAAACAACTGTATGATCTTGAATATTAACATAAATTATTCTAGTTATTTTAGAAATACAAATAATTTTCATTTCCCAAATATTTTTTATTATAATGTTTTTGAAGATGAGTTCCTAGCTCATACATAACAACTACAAATTATAATGTAGACTCTTCTTCTCAATATCAAATTTTAACCAAACAAATTCCTTTAAAATAAAAAATGATTACACTTCATGTAATGTATGTCTTTGTTCTAATACTTATCTCAATTCACCATTAATCCTGTGAAAAACAATTTAAATCATGGGACGAGAACAAATTTTATTGACCCATACCTCGGGGCCCATGTCGTGACTACCCAAAGCCCGCCTTCCATAGGCCAAGGGTTGGTGACTAGCACTGAAGGATTATTTCCTAAAACTAGGAACGCATTGCCTTTATAACCTATAACACACCCAACCAAGCAAACTGCAAGATATGAACTCATGTAAACTGAATATTAAAGAAAGTGAGTACAGTAAGAAAAATGGTCCAGAATACGAGTCCAACTAGAATGTACAAGAAACCAAAAGTACAAGATGGCTAATAGGTGAAAACTAGCTCCTGGATCATCCACCATGAATCCTACCACAAGGGTAGGTATAGATAACGAATGTCCATCTCTGCGGTTCGCCTCGTCTAACGTCCACCTGAAATTTACCTCCAGTCCTAATAGTCTCGTACTCAGACTGAGTTGTTCGTTTTCTACACCAAACACAATGAAGTGCGGGCATAGACAGTGCAAGGGTGAGTATAACGATACTCAGTAGGGACCCCGAGACATTCAAGGTCTCACAAAATCCACAATAGATAACCACAAGGAAAGGAAACAACTGATAACCATACATAGGTATATTCCCATATATATACATAAGTAATGAAGTAAACTCATCTCAATCATGAAGAAAAGACATAGTCCAACTCCAATGATCTAAGATCAACTGTTCTGCAATGGAAGAAATACCATGAAGGAAAGTACGACACAGGTACGCCACATAGAAGAATACCACCAAGGTATTACCACGAAGAAAGTACCACACAGGTACAAACTCATCTCACACCAGGTATACCTTAGGTACAGTAGTAGAGATGATTAGATGTAACTACTAAATCATATTACTATGTGAAGAGGTAGACCCACACAAGATCGTTCGGTGCTGACCAACATAGGATTTCTTGTGATGAACCACACAAGATCACTAGGTGCTGACCCACACATGATAGCTCGGGGATGACCCACATAGGATTGATCGGTGCTGGCCCACATAGGATCACTCATCTTTCGTCACGTCATAGCCAGCTATTGGGTTTCTGAACAATGCTTTCTCTTCTCTGGGAGGGTCCTCTCCACAAGCCACTATTCGATGATTTAACAACCACATAGTCTCATGAAGAAGTATCTCAAAAGACATCCATGACATAGGGTTCTCAAAAAAATAGATGGTGCGTCAATAAGACGCCTGGTCTGTGAGTTATTATCATTTTAGAACCAAGAGCCTAGTTGTATTCGTGCTCAGTCCAAAACGACCATATTACAAAATTTTCCAAATCTCTAGTTTGGAATACTCAAAATGAATTTCTCACTCTAAGGTTTCCAACGCCGCTGAGGGTTCGCCAAACAGATGTCTGATGCCAAAGTTATGGCCAAAAGAGCGTAAATGGGTCATAGTGGGTTCGGGTCCGGTCTGACCCGGTCAGACCGCCCCAGCCCGACCCGGCTTGGGCCAAACTGATTTGGGTTGACCTCTACCGACATGCTGGGGCCAGCCTGGCCCATGTCGTGGCCTGACTCACTGGGCGGTCCAGCCCACTCGGTCCAGCCAGGCCCGTGCTGGGCAGCCTAACCCTATGGCGCGGAGGTCGCAAGGCCGCGAGGATGGCGAAGCTGTGGGGTGGCGCGGAGGCCCCAGGGCTGCGAGGGTGGCGAAGCGGCGGGCCAGTGGGTAGGGAGTACGGGGAAACAAAACCATAGGACGGTACAGCATGGCCGCAGGCGGTGAGGCCCCGGGGCGGCGCAGAGGGCCACTGGGCGGCGCGGGGAGCCGTGAGTGGAAGAGAACTGTGGGGCGTGATGGCCACGGGGCGGGGCGAGGGGCCACGGTATGACGAGGATGTGGGGAGGTGTGGGAGATACGGGCGGTGAGACTATAGGGAGGTGGAGTGCTATGGGGCATGGAGGTCGTGGGGCCGTGGAGGGCGCGTGGCGGTAGAGGCCGCGGGGCGGCAGGGCGTCGTGCCTTCACTGGCGGACGACTTGACTGGCCACCCTTCGCTCGTTGCCTTCGTTGCAGTTCTAAAGTTCCACCGATGTCAATCGCTGACACCAGTCATTGTCACCATCTCAATGAACACAACAATAAAAAAAGAATAGTGGAGCGGTAGGGCTATGTTTGGTTGGCCTTCACCTTCCACATTAGAGTAGTAGCAAGTGGCTCAACAAAATCTTTAATCAAGAACTTCAAACTCTATAATTTCATACAAATCGTGGATCAACTCCTTTTGGTTGATCTGTATTCACCATGATTTCTAATAATGAGGAATTTAATCAAGAAATTCAATTAATTCAATAAAAAACCAGACCTTTTTAGTTTATTGACATCGATGATGAGGGAAGGATGGTCATCGAATTAAGACGTTCCAAATTAGAGGATTTCCTGAGGAATAATTTGAAGTCATGTGTCGGTGTTCTTCATTAGAGACCATGTTCTTCATTAGATAACGTGCTCTTCGTTGGAGAGCCTTCACCGAATTCTCCAAATCTCTCCCCTTTTCCGACCCTCTTCCCCAATTCTACCACAATAAAAATATATCCAATATCTTAATTTATGTTAATCAAATTAAATTATGTTGGCATAATTAATTGGCATCATTAAATGGGATGCATTGGCATAAATAAATGAAATGATACCAAAGGTCACATACCTAATTAGAGAGGGAGTTAAAGAGTTTTCTCACACATAAGAGGGGAGTTCAAGGGGTTTTTGGTATATGGTGGTCCCCACCACCATAACACACACATGGGAGGTTTTAGCTCAGGTGGTCCCCACATTTGAACCATCCAGATAGGAGGTTTCAACAAAAAATAAAAATAAAATTAATGTTTATTTTAATTTAATTTCTATTTCCATCAGAAATCCAAAAATTATCTTTCACCCTCGACCAAATTACGTCGAGGTGAAAGTCTCCTTAAAGAAATATTGGCCCAACCAGTTCAACAGTGCCCATAGATTTCAATTCAAAGCACTGGTTCAAAAGTTACAAAAACTGACTGGCACGTTTACTGAACGTACCCAAAAAAAGTTCAGAAATCCATTTCGAGCACTTCGGGCCTCAGAATCATGCACTGTCAATTTTAGAGAACTCTAAAAATTACCATTTAATTAATAAAATTACATGGGATTTCTGGGTCTTTACATTCTTCCCACCATAGGGCTTTAAATCCCTATGATCCACAGCTAAAAACTTGGAAAACCAGTGGGGGTACTGAGCATGAATCTGAGCCTCCTGCTCCCATTTGATCTCCTAGAGGTTACAATGCTACCAACGAATGTGCACCAGAGGTATCAATCACCCATAAAGGACCTGCTCTTGTTGATCCTCAATATCTACAAGATCCTCCGTAAAAGTCTACCCATCATCGATGTCTAGCTCGCTATGGTCGATAATATGGGAAGGGACATGCACGTATCTCCCCAGCTAGGATACATGGAAGACATTGTGCAATTGGTGCAACTGAGGTGGAAGAGCTAAGTTGTATGCCACATCACCAACTCTGCTAAGGCCCTGAAAAGGTCCAATGAATCTCCGAGATAACATGCCACCTCATCCAAATCTCTGCAAACCTCTTAGAGGTGATACCCGTAGAAGGACGTGGTCGCCATCCTCGAACTATAGAGGTATCCGTCTCCTATCAAAATATGAATTCTGCCTACTCTGTGCAGTCTTCATCCACTCATATATGATCTGAAAATTCTCTGTGGTATCCTATACCATCTCTTATCCCACTAGTGATGACTCCTCTGGGGCAGTACAACACAAAGGTGATCTTCAAGGTTGCTCGTACAACGCCTCAAAAGGTGTCATCCCAATGGTGGAGTGATATCTGTTGTTGTATGAAAACCCCACAAAGGAAAGTGATCCTCCTAACTATGACCGAAGTCGAGGATGCAAACACATAGCATGTCTTCGAGGGTCTCAATGGTCCACTCAGACTGACCATATTTCCGGGGATGGAAGGCAGTGCTCAAATGAAACTGCATTCTGAAAGCCTCCCCCAACCCCTTACATTCCTAAGAAGTAAAACATGCATCACGATCGGAGACAATCGTAGAGGGTACTCCATGTAGCCACACAATCTCTGGCACATAGAGGTGTCCTAATATCTTTAATGAACCCTGCTCTCTAATCGGTAGGAAGTGGGCCGACTTGGTGAGTCGGTCGACGATCACCCAAATCGACTCATGACCTCTGGATTTACATTGAAGTCATGTCACGAAGTCCAGAGATATCCCATCCCACTAACACTCTAGTACCTCTAAAGGATGAACTAATCCTATTGGTACCTCATTCTATGCCTTCACTTGCTGACAAGTGAGGCACCGAGAGACAAACTCTGCAACTGCTTTCTTCATTCTAGGCCACCAGTGCTGTCATCAGAGATCCTGGTACATATTCGCCACTCCGGGATGTACCACTAGAAGGGATGTGTGGAACTCCCACAACACTTCCTGCTGAAGGGACACTTGTACCACGGTATATCCTCTAAAAAGGATAAAGTTCTCCCCACCATCAGAAAATCCATCAAGTTCCAATCCTATGGATATCTATGCACGTCGTGTCTTGCATTCAGTGTTCCCACACTCCGCCTCCCTAACATGCTAAAGAAGTGGGGGAGCGACTCTAAGAGACTGAATAAAAACTGCTCCATCTAGATCCAAAAAGGATATCACTACTACAACATTGCCTTTTATCAGCGTAAAAACCGACATTAATAGTGCTAGAAAAGCACTGTTAATGACGGCGTAGAAAAAGGGGGTCCCCTTTATCAGCACTCTAGAAAGAGCTGATAAAAGAAACCTTTATCAAGGCTAAAAAAACACTGATAAAAGATAAACTTTATCAGTGATTTTCAAATCACTGATAATAGGGCCCTTTTTCAGCACTCTTTTAGCGCTGTTAAATGTATCCTTTATCAGCACTAAAAAATCACTGATAAAGGCACCTTCCCCTACACCTGTACATCCAACCCTTTACACCTGCACACCTACACAAACCAGTATACTTGCACAAACCAGCACCTGCACGCCTGCACAAAATAGCACCCGCACACAATATTTTGACAAACAATGTTATATACATTTACTTAACAACATGAATACAAAAAAACACACTACTATATACATTTCAGTCAATGTTTTACATGGTTACAATAACAATTATCCAACAACTATTATAAACATTAATTTTTCATCCTTTGATATCTGTGATATGCTCTAAAAAATTTCCATCAACGGTATTTGTTGTTGAACAATGAATCCAAACTCAAGGAAAAAAATTCACCTATATAAGAAAACAAATATTATGTTAGTAATACAATAATTAAACAAATTAAAACACTAATATGAAAGAATGCATTAACATGGAAATTTGAAACTAAAATATTAAAATGATAAACTCAAATTTTTTCATTTTGATAATAGTGAAAGGGAATAATGTAAAATCAATATATTTTTGGATGATTAATCTCATTTAATAAATACTGATTCTTTATCTAATGAAATGAATTAACGGTCACACCGTGCATCTCATTGAAGAGAATTTGATTTTTACACATCACAAATGACTCATAGATCATTTTCCTAAAGTATCAAAACAATCAGAATGTGTTTGCTCAGTTTTCCGCATGTTACTTGTGTGGTTTTTTTTAATTTATGTCAATTTGAAACTGATATCATAAACTTTTAGCCATAATGGTCACACCATGTGTTGGATTGAGGTATGGTTGATTTTTACACGTCACAAATGACTCGTGGATCGTTTTCCTAATGTATCAAAACAATTGGAATGCATTTCCTCTGTTTTTCCTATGTTACTTGTGTTGTTTTCTAAAGTTTTTTTCAATTTGAAACTGATATCATACACTTCTTTCCATAACGGTCACACTGTGCATCAGATTGAGGTGCGGTTGATTCTTACACATCAAAAATGACTCATGGATCATTGTCCTAAAGTATCAAAATAATATGAATGCGTTTTCTCAGTTTTCTGTATGTTACTTGTGTTGTTTTCTAAAGTTAATGTCAATTTGAAACTTATATTAGACACTTTTAGCCATACCGGTCACACCGTGCATCGGATTGAGGTACGATTGATTTTTACATGTCAAAAATGACTCATGGATCATTTTTCTAAAGTATCAAAACAATCCGAATGTGTTTGAATAGTAATCTATATGTTACTTGTGTTGTTTTCTAAAGTTTATGTCATTTTGAAACTGTTATTAGACACTTTTAGCCATACTGGTCACACTGTGCATCAGATTTAGGTGCGGTCGATTCATACACATCAAAAATGACTCATAGATCATTGTACTAAACTATAAAAAACAATCCGAACTTGTTTTCTTGGTATTCTATACATCAGTAGTGTTGTTTTCTAAAGTTAATGTCAATTTGAAACGAATATTAGACACTTTTAGCCATACTGGTCACACCGTGCATCAGATTGAGGTGTAGTCCATTCGTACACATCAAAGATGACTCATGGATCGTTTTCCTAAAGTATCAAAACAATATTAAAGTGTTTGGTCAGTTTTCCATATGTCAGTAGTGTTGTTTTCTAAAGTTTATGTCAATTTAAAACTGGTATCAGACACTTTTAGCCATACTGGTCACACCCCATGTTCGATTGAGGTGCGGTCGATTTGTACACATTAAAAATGACTCATTTATCGTTTTCTTAAAGTATCCAAACAATACGAATGTGTTTTCTTGATATTCCGTATGTTAGTAGTGTTGTTTTCTAAAGATAATGTCAATATGAAACTGATATCAGACACTTTTAGCCATACCAGTCACACCGTGTGTCATATTGAGGTGCTGTCTATACTTCAAAAATGACTCATGGATCACTGTCCTAAAGTATCAAAACAATCTGAACATGTTTTCTCTATATTCTGTATGTCAGTAGTGTTGTTTTCTAAAGTTAATGTCAATTTAAAACTGATATTAAACACTTTTTCCCATACCTGTCACACCGTGCATCGTATTGATGTGCGGTTTATATTTACTTTTCAAACATGACTCATGGATCATTGTGATAAAGTATCAAAAAAATTTGAATGTGTTTGCTCAGTTTGTCGTATGTCAGTATTTTTGTTTTCTCAAGTTTATGTCAATTTCAAACTGATATCAGACACTTTTAGCCATACCAGTCACATCGTGCGTCAGATTGAGGTGCGGTCAATTATTACATTTTAAAAATGACTCATGTAGAATTTTCCTAAATTATCAAAACTATCCTAACGTTTTTTCTCAGTATTCCATATGAGAGTAGTTTTGTTTTCTAAAGTTTATATCAATTTTAAACTGATATTGGACACTTTTATCCATACCAGTCATACCATGCGTCGGATTGAGGTGCTGTCAATTTATAAACGTAAAAAATGACTAATGAATCATTTTACCAAAGTATCAAAACAGTTTGAACATGTTTTCTTGGTTTTCTGAATGTTACTTGTGTTATTTTCTAAAGTTTATGTCAATTTGAAACTGATATCAGACACTTTTAGTCATACTGGTCACAACGTGTGTCAAATTGAGGTGATGTAGATTCTTACATGTGAAAAATGACTATGTATTGATTTCCTATAGTATAAAAACAATCTGAATGCATTTTCTCGGTTTTCCGTATGTTACTTGTGTTGTTTTCTAAAGTTTATGTCCATTTGAAACTGATATCAGACACATTTAGCCATACTGATCACATTGTATGTCGGATTGAGATGTGGTTTATTCATGTACATAACAAATGACTCATGGATAGTTTTCCTAAAGTATAAAAACAATATGAACATGTTTTCATGGTTTTTCGTATGTTACTTGTGTTTTTTTTCAAATGTTTATGTCAATTTGAAACTGATATCAGACACTTTTTGCCATACCGGTCACACTGTTCCTCAGATTGAGGTGTGGTTGATTGTTACATGTCACAAATGACTCATGGATCATTGTCCTAATGTATCAAAAAAATACGAAAGTGTTTAATCAATATTCCGTATGTTAATAGTGTTGTTTTCTAAAGTTAATGTCTATTTGAAACTGATATCAAACACTTTTAGCCATACCAGTCACACTGTGTGTCGGATTAAGGTGAGGTCAATTCATACACATCATAAATGACTCATGGTTCATTTTACGTATGTCATTAGTGTTGTTTTCTAAAGTTTATGTCAACTTCAAAATGATATCAGACACTTTTAACCATACCGGTCACAACGTGCGTTGGATTGAGGTGTGGTTGATTCTCACACATCAAAAATGACTCATGGATTATTGTCCTAAAGTATCAAAACATTCCGAAGGCGTTTGCGGGGTTTTCCATATGTTACATCTATTGTTTTCTAAAGTTAATGCCAATTTGAAACAGATATCAGACACTTTTAGCCATATCAGTCACACCGTGCATCGGATTGAGTTGTGGTTGATTCGTACATGTCACAAATGACTCAAGGATCGTTTTACAAAAGTATCAATACAATATGAACACGTTTGGTCGGTATTCTGTATTTCATTAGTTCATAAGAGTCTCTCATTTAGTTATTCTTTACTAGAAAATCAAATCATTTCTAAAACCATTATTCATAATCTAAGGATGTGAAACATAATAAGGGGTTATCATATATTCTCAATAAGTGTAAACAAGGGAGATATCATTGATCATATAAAGATAATATAAGTAGTAGGAATTCACCTTCATTGTCCTATTTGTTTACATTCTTCCATCTGGTACATTGCACATTTGTTTCTAAACACATCTATATCATCATCTGAATAAGAGTTTTTGTTACAGTCGTAGTAGTACTAAAAAAATATAAATAAATAAAGGATTAATAATTATTTTAAATTATGTACTAATTATTTTCAATAATACCTCTTCAAGGATGCTATTTTCTTCATGAAATATGATCTCTTTCATACATTTACAAACATAATAACCGTAGTCCTTGCCGTTTTCTTGTTTCGAACTCTACAGAAACATAGAGAAAAATAATTAATTTTTTTTGATATGTATTTTTATGGTGAAATATAATTATATATACCCTGATACATCTCCATTTTTAGATCTTGTGTGCCCTGTCGTCCTTAGGCCCTGGATTTATTCCATCCATTAGACGATATTCATACACTGCCCTATCATAATAGAATCCTCATTAGAAGATAATATAAATTATATAACTAGATATTTAGTTCTAAAATGTTGGATATAGTGTATTACGATTTATAATCGACAACATGTGTGGTCATTTTTTTGGATATCCAAGTAGTGAATCTGGAAAATAAATCTTTGGAGTTTCCAAATTGACTGAAATGAGCATCCAATGTTTCCTAAAAGAAAAAAAGGAATAAGTACAAATAGAAATGAAAATTTAATTGATATGATTAAAATGTATAGTTTTACCCCTACAATGTTGGTATTAAAAAGACTCTGTCAGTCGTAATTCAGCGTTGAAACGTTCTGAGCAGTCTTGACATTAATTCAGCATGAAAAACAGAATCTATTTCTCCTGGTTCTGTAGAAATCGTGTGAGGACTAACTAGTCCAAATTTGTATTCATGGGAAAATCCCTTCAATTGTTTTTCATATATACGCCTGTGAAAAATATAAAATGTATTTAGCCATAATTATCATAGTATATAATCTTCTGTAAAATAAAATCATCAAAACATACTTCATGTATACATTTATAACTCAGGCGCCTAGCCAGTCATATACGATGATTTCAGCTACAGCGTCAGCATTAACGAAATCTAATGTTTCCTCTCCATACATATCTTTTTCACAAACAATTGTGTGACTCTTTCTGCCTTTCATTTTCGTATCCACATGAGCTTGCAATGATATTAAATGTGGATATAGAATGGGCGGGGTGAAGGTGCTCTCAGTAGATCGTTTTGATCAGTTGGTTGATCCTTTTGAGCCGCTATTTCATTTTAGATCCTCCATTTTTTCCTTCTCTAATAAAATTTATCGGTTAAGCCCTTTTCTAATTTAATTTTAAAGGTTCTGCTTGAAAAATGAATTGGAAATGAATACCTCCTGGTCGATATGTTTTTTACATGATTCGACGACCATGAAACGAATGTTCAACCAACTTTTTCCACCGTATGAATGTCGTCATCGTCATTTGGCATGGGTAGCTTGGCGATCAGATCATGAGATACGATAATCGAATCCTTAACATGACTAGTTAGAAGTGGCCTGAAGTGTAGCGTTTCATTTTGAATATTGAACACTATAGCCCTGGCTATAAGGTGATGGGTGGGAGTTGATAGATATAAATCACAGTCATTTTCACCCTATAGTATATGATTACAAGAACAGTATCAGTATCTTTGGGATTCACATTTAACAGAAAAAAATATTATAACATTGATTACCATAGTTAAGTCAGGTCTGTGAGGGGAATGGCTCATCTCAAAGATGGTGGGGGTGGGGCGGGATCTTCTTGCACGGGTTGTTCTTGAGTTGTTTGTTCTTTTACCTCTCCCCCATCAAAGTTTATATAAACTCTCCCTGACATTCGATTCTTTCATCAGGGGTAGTTACTCTATCTCTCATCATTTTAATTTCTTTCGTTTGTTCATCCTCTTGTTTTTTTTCTAAAAATACTTCCAGGGTGTCACCCCAAAACCCACACCTCTGAGGTAGCCATACTGTTTTGGCTGTTTCAAGGCCGCTGAAAGTATGTCTACATCCGGTGTGGGTGTTGTTGATTCCTGTGACTATGTCAAATAGAAAATATGGGAAAATAAGTAATCATTATTATGTAATAGTGATTTAAATCAAAACAAATTTATATTGTGTCATAGTTACACATGTTTTCTACACTTTTTGTGTGTTTTCATCTACCAGTTTCTCCTCCTTATTAACACGAGCCTCCATCCATAGAACATGGTGTGGGATGGAATTGGATTGGGATTTTGATTCATTAATATTCGTATAAAAAGATAAATGTGGTTACACTTTTGTTTTATGTCACATAAAATTATTACAGTACTTTTAAAATACATACCAATTGTCTTTCAATTGAAGCGTACCCCAACCTTGATTTATGGTAGGGGTACTCTGGTTTTGGTGCCCCTGATTTATTTTCAACACTCATTTGATGTTTCATAAATAAAAAAATTTCAATCAAAGTGATGAATACAAACAACATTAAACAATGTGTAACCAAACACAGTGTACCTGAAAAGTCTGCTCCACACGATGGTTGCAAAATGCATCCAACGCTCCTTGGGAAATCAAGTGTTCATAAAGAGGAGGTGGGTGCGGCTTGATTTTCCCTGCAGCATCTTCAAGAAGATGTTTCTTTAAAATGGTGCGACATCCTCTATGAACCCTTCCTGGTAGTCTTAATACATATTCTTTGCGCGAGACATCTACAATAAATGCACTCTACAAGATATGATGAAGAGTTAGTCAATATTTCAGTATTTTATTTTATTTTATTTTATTAAATTAAAAAAATGATATCGTAACGTTACCGTAATATCTTTCCACAATAATGTTTTCAACCTGCTGACAATATGTTTCCATGAATCTACATCAATCGGCACACATTGCCGAGTAAAGATTCCAATGTAGCTACTAAACATGGCTTTGTTGGGGTTTACATGCTGGCCTCGCTTATCCCATCCCACATCATATTTGATACCTTTTTCTTTTGCCTTAAGGATTTTAGCTAAAACTGTCAAACTACGGCGCACCTATATTTTGTGCGATTCGAGATTCATTGCCTACCATTTCCTCGGTTTATGCATCATAATTATGTTCCTCTGAAGCAGTAGCATCAACACTAGGACCAGTAGCAACAAGTAGAGAAACCTATTGTACCTCAGTAGTTGGAATAGGTGCAATAGGCTGAGAGATATGTTGTACCTTAGTAGTGGGACCATATGCAATAGGTTGAGAGACCTATTTTGTCTCGGGATTGGGTGCATCAGTAGGTGCATAAGTCATTATCTACAGAAGTGGTTTAACATTTAATTTAGATCACATAAAAGCAGTAGCGAACAGATAATAACATAATGTAACAAAATATATATTAGAATACAAAAATAACATGATTATTGAACTGTCTTTTTTTAAAGGCTGAAGGGATTTGACCCCTCTATCGACTATCCATATCCCTTCATTGTGGTCTCCTCTGACATAAAAAACATCATCTTCATTTGGACCACTACAAAATGACTGCGAAGTCCCAATGAAAGGTTCATCCTCTGTTGAATTTTCATCTGAACCTTCATATTTTATGGTCGATAACGGAAAAATTGACTGATTTTGGTTTGTAGGATCTAGAACATAAAGTACTTGCACTCCCTGTGATTCCATTATAAACGGTTTTTCTCTCCCTCCTTCCTTACTGAAATCAACTTTCACGAATCCTAATTCATATATTTTAACAACACTTTTATTATCATCCCACTTGCATTGAAAAATTGGAACATGGAATTCTGTATAATCTAAATCCCATATTTTTTTGATGATTCCAAAGTATGACATATTTGAATTAATCGGATTTCTGTCATTAGCACCAGAAACATGCATCGCTTCAGCCACAAGTGTAACCCCACTATTCTCCATGGTACTATCTTCATCATTTTCATTAGTATAAAATCTATAACTATTAACTACATAAGCATTGTATGATAATACACACACACTTGGTCCTCTGGCTAGCCATCGAAGTCATTCTGAAATGGACTCTGGATTTTCATCTGACTTCTTAAAAATATGGTCCCGATACCATCCTATAAACTGTTGATTATGTGAATTTGATATCCATTTTTCATCCCTAGATAGATTCAAATTCCTAATAATTTCTTTGTGGATTTCAACATATGGGTTAACATCGAAACTGTTATATAAAACGTAAAGGTGGGCCTGCTCCTAATCTGTAATATTGATTGTGAAAACCTGTCATCAAGAAATTACCTCACCCTCAAGCCGCCGAGTGTGATATGATTTCATACGGCCAATGCTTTCCACACCAGACATGTATTCAGTACAGAATTCAATGGCTTCCTCAACAATATATCGCCCAGCAATACAACCCTCTAGCTGACTTCTATTTTTAACATACCCTTTCAAAATCTTCATATACCGTTCAATGGGGTACATCCATATTTAATTTATCGGACCACATAGTTGAATCTCTATCACCAAGTGGACCATCAAATGAACAATCATATCAAAAAATGAAGGAAGGAAGAACATTTCTAATTCACATAATATGATGACAATTTCACTTTCCATAGTTAGAAATTTCACCGGGTCTATAACTTTGTTGTATATTTCTTTGAAGAATAAACACAATTTCATTAATGTATGGTAGACATTCTTGGGATAAATGAAACTTAAAGCTATAAGAATGAGATATTATATCAAAACATGGAAGTCATGTTATTTCAGACATTTTAACATCAAGTCTCTCATTGAAACGAGGTTACTAATATTTAAAGAATACCCCTCTAGAACCTTTACGTCATTCAAGAAGTTTCAAAACTGATATCTCTCCTTCCTGGAAAGAGTGTAAGTAGTAGGAGGAAGAAATGTTCATTTTTCACCCTTCACTGGTGCCAAATCTTCTCGTATTCCCATGTCAACCATGTCCAACCTAGACTTAATTCAGTATTTTTGTTTTTCCAAATGTATTTCAATGGTCCTTGTCATTTCCTCAATACGATCTTCATCATTATTCACATCTGTAATCACATCCTCCATACAATCATCTTCATTGTTCATGTTTGTAATCATATCAGATGATCCATAAAATGTTGTGCTATCCCATCCACTACCTACATTCGTTTTTCCCCCATGTTTATTCAAACATGTATAACTATGATCTATTTCATTACAGATCAAGTGTTCTTCTAACTCGTCTGGACTAATTTGTTTTGTATAACAACAGTGTAAGCACAAAAAAAGGATTTGAGAAGGGTCACATGCATGATCTTTTGAAAACATGATAAACTCTTTCACACCTTCTTCATACTCTTTAGTAAACTGATTGGAATTCATCCATTCTTTATTTATATTCATCTTATTTGAAATCTATAGGATGGTTATATAGGTTAGGGGAGAAGGAATATGAGTATAACTTAGAAAAAAAATAGATACTTCAAAAATGGTGGGGGCGTGCTCATTAATAAGAAATCTTGGGTGGTTTTTGGGATTCAGCCATTCTCTTCCTCTCTTCAATCCCCCTGATGAGGGGTAGTTCTTTCGAGTTTTTTTATAGAGTGTTAGTGAGTTCTTCCCTCATAAAACCTCCATTACTATTATACTTTATTTCCCTATGATTTTGGATGATTTTAACCAGGGTTTGTGTGATGATTTCACTATAACATCTTCAAATCAAATCAGATGATGTATATTTTTTTTGTATTAGCTAGAGGTTATCCTCGTACGATGAACACACCATGTTTTGTGTGTTTTAGGTGGTGTTGTGTTTCCTAGTGTGTTTTTGAATGATTATTCATAATTATATTAAGGTGAATAATTAATTATACGTATATATAATTAATTATTTGGGAATTGTGTTTTGAGATTCGATCTCAATCATTGGTACACGATTAGATAAGGAATGTATAGTCTTGGTTGAGGATGAGTTGATCTTGGTGAGGCGGTTACACCATTTTTTGTGGTAGGTGGACCCTGTAATATAAAACCATGTTCCAATTTATGCATGATTGTGCATTCATGCATGAGTATATGTGTCCAGTGAATGGGATTGAAATAAAGAGCAACCAAGGTAAATAAATAGGGTGTTTTTGATCCACCAAAAGATAGAGTGAGGGTTCTATTGAATGTTAGTGATTCTTTGATCATACAGAGATTATGTCTCCATGGAGTAGATATGTTTATGAGAGGAGCGGCTATGGTATGATATTTTTATAGCCTAGTTATGTTTTATAAGGCTATTTGAGTAGGTATTAGTGTCTTAGGCCTAAATAAGATGGTTCATATTGTTTTGTATCTCACGTATGATGAGGAACACCCTCTTAAAGATATATAAGAGTCATGGTGTGTGTGATGAGTAGGATATTCCATATACAGTTTGGTGAAGTGTGTCATAGAGGATTTCCTCCTTATAATTGGATTAAGAGATCTCCAAGGGGATATAGGATATGGTACCTTTGTAAGGGTCATGATAATAGTCTGGATGACTTAGCATAGGGTATCCAAGGCTTTTACTGTGAGTTTCTTAGAATGTTCATTATTTAGATTTAATGAGTTTTAATGTGGGAATTAGAAGATGATATAGACTACACTATCGAGGCCTAGATCAATTATAGCATGTGGGTTGTGACATTACCATGCAGAGATGAGTGTGTGTTGGTATCAATGAGTAGAGATGGGTTAGGTTTGTAGAACCCAGGAGATCCCCTTATAGGAAGAATTAGAATGTTGATAGGTTGGGAATAATTTTCATGTATAACCAAGATGGTTTTATGGAGATTATTATGCATGTCTAAATGGGTGGTGACTTTTATCATTTATGGTCAGACCAACTAATAAATTGGTACTTCATATGACTTTCACCTAGTTAAAGTATGATCATCCATGGGGCCCACCTATTGATGATGTGGTTTAGCTAGTACGAGAGGTTGGCTATCTAGATACCCTCCTTAGATTACTATTTATATGTTTTGTGGCATGAGACAAGATGGATGGCCTTTATTTAAGTGATAAGGTGATGGTAAGACCCTACTTTGAGGGAGAAGGCATTGGTAAAAGGGGATTTGTGTGTGACTTCCATGGGATCCACCTATTGATGGTGCATTTTGACTTATGATAGAGGTTGGATATTGTGATTCCCTCCTCAAATCATTTTTTGTATGATAATATGATGTGAGATATAGAATTGGGAATCACTTATTATTGGTTTGGAGTAGTTTTGTGATAGGTTGTCTATAGAGATTCCCTCCTAAAATTGTTTTTTATGTGATGTGATGGTGAGACCCACCGTAAGTGGGGAGATCTAATCAAGATCAAAAAAGTAACCAACCACATATACAAGTGTCACACACACAAGCATCACACACAAGAATCACACCAAATCATAATTAATGTCAGTATTGACAATAAATGCAAACATAATTAATTCATGCAAATTCAATTTTAGTCACCTTAAGGAGGAGGAACCGGTGGAAGAGGAGGAGGCGTCGATAGTGGTGGAAATGGAGGTAGTGCAGAGGTAGCGCATAGGTAGCACGGAGGAAGCTCGGAGGCAGCAGAGTAGGCGGAGGAGGAGGAGGAGGAGGAGGAGGCGCTGGTGGAGGAGGAGGAGGCCGCGGTGGAGAGGAGCAGGAGGAGTCGCGGTGGAGAGGAAGCAGCGTAGTAGGTGGAGGAGGAGGAGTAGGAGGAGGTGCCGGTGGAGGAGGATGAGGAGGAGGAGGCGACGGTGGAGGTGGAGGAGGAGGAGGAGTAGCAGCGGAGAAGAGGTCGCGGCGTAGGAGGAGGAGGAGGATGAGTCATGGTGGGGGAGGATGAGAAGTAGGAGGCAGCTGTTTCGGAGAGGAGGCAACTGCAGAGAGGAGGCAGCAGCGCAGGTCCAGGGTTCCAGGAATGCTTGACTGGATGCTGGGAGGAGGAGGAGGACTCAATGGATTTTGTAAATCCCGTTTGGACCGTTATCAATTCTAGTAATAGAACTGATAAAGGGGGTCTTCATTAGCGCTAAAATGAAAAGCGCTAATTAAGACCCCCTTTATCAGCGCTTTTTTAGCACTGAAAAAAGTTGGACTTTATCAGTGCTTTTGTAGCGCTGATAAAGACATTGTTTATCAGTGCTAATAAAAGCACTGATAAATGTATAAATTTAATAATTTCTTTATATTATTATATATTTATTTAAAATGATATATATATTTATTAATAATTATAACTCTAAATAAATATATCTCTATTTATACTAATAACATTATTTGAAAGGTATATTTATATATATATCATTGAAAATATAATAAAATATATATTAATTTTTTAAATATAATTTAATTTTAATTATAAGTTTACATTTTCTATAAAATATATATAATATGGGTAACATAATGGATTATAAATCAATAACAGATCAATGTGATATGTAATTATAATCTATAAATGAAAATTATTCATGCACACACACATATATATATATATACGCAAGTATATATTCATTGACCCCCAATTCATTGGAAAACACATATATATTCAACAATTTTAATTATAAATATATATTAAAACATATTATATATTTATAAATAAAACAAAAACATTAAATATAAACACATATAATAAATATATATATTAAATATAATGAATTAATAAATCTAATAAATATAATGAATTAATAAATGTAATAAATAATATAAGTCTAATATATATATTTATTATTAATCTTATAATTATTTAATTAAATATATATATAGTTATAACATGTGTTTTTTGTTTAATGTATACAATAAATATTATCAGCGCTAATATAAGCGCTGACAAATGTAACCTTTATCAACACTAAGAAAAGCGCTGATAATGGGATATTTAGAGCACTGATATATGCACCCTTTATCAGTGCTTGTTTTAGTGCTGATAAAGGGTGAATTTATCAACACTTTTTTTAGCACTGATAAAGGCCTACCCCTTTATCAGCAATTTTCCATTAGCACTGATAAAGGCAGGCGCCTATCTTGCCTAGTTTTGTGGTATCGTATATGAAAAGCGGCCACCACCTCCGTTGCCTCACCTAGAAGTTATATACTTGACCTCTTGCAGAGTGAATTTGTGACAACATTCCCCTTCCCATTAGTATAGACAATCTCTAAGTCATAGTCCTAGAGGAACTCATGCCAATGTTGTTGTCACAGGTTCAATTCCTTCTGAGAAAAGATATATCTGAGACTCTTTTGATCAATGTGGACTGTAAAATGCTCACCCATCAAGTAATGTCGCCACATCTTCAAGGCGAATACCACTACTGCTAACTCCAGGTCATGGGTAGCGTAATTCTACACATGTCATCTCAGCTATTAAGAACCATATGCGATCACTAATTTCTTTTTCCTTAGGACACATCCAAGCCTGGTCCCAGATGCATCATAGTAGACTATATACCCTACGCCCTCCTCTAGAATCCTCAAGATGGGGTCACTAGACAGCCTCTGCCTCAGCTCCTGAAAACTCGGATAACATCTCTCCGACCACACGAATTGTTTCCCTTTCCTTGTCAACACTGATAATGGTGCTACAACTCTGGAGAAATATGTCAAAACTCTCCAGTACAATCCAGCCATAACATGAAACTCCTTATCTCCAGCACACACCTAGGTGGATCCCAATAAAGTACCACCACAATCTTCACTGGATCCACTGCAACTCAATCCTCCAATATGACATATCCCAAAACGTGAACCTCTCATATCCAGAACTGACACTTCGAGAGCTTACCAAAAAGCTGGTGCCCTCGGAGTGTGCCTAGATCTATCTGCAAATGATAGGAAAACTACTCCTCAGTATTCGAGTAGATCAGAATGTCATTGATGAAGACTACTTCAAAGTGATCAAGGTATGGCTGAAATATCATGTTCATTTTTCCCATGAACACTACTGGTGTGTTAGTTACACCTAATGGAAAAACCATAAACTCATAGTGGTCGTACCGACATCTGAAAGTCATCTTCTGCACATCCTCGACTCATACTCTGAGATATTGATAGCCTGATCTAAGGTATATCTTCGAGAACCACCGTTCCACCTGTAACTAATCAAAGAGGACATCAATCCTCAGAAGTGGGTACTTGTTCTTCAAGGTAACCCGGTTCAAGCGCCGATAGTCAACACAATGTCTCAGGCCCCCATAATCCTTCATGGTGAAAAAAATCGGGGTTGCCCAAGGTGTAACACTAGGATGAATGAATCCCTTCCCCTCTATGTCCTCTAGCTATACCTGCAGCTCACGAAGCTCCACGGGAGCCATCCGATACTCTAGTGTAGATATTGGTTCCATCCCGGGGTATAAGTCAATGTAAAATTACACCTCTCTATGAGGAGGTAGACCCAAAACATCATCAGGGAAGACATCCGCGTACTGGTCCACCACTACTAGATAGCTCGGACATTCCACATCAACCACTCTGAGGGTAAGGCAAGCCAACTGACGAGTGATCGTCTGCACCTTCCTCCAGGTATGTCCATCCTATGCGGCAAAGGCTCCATTCTCGCCGGTGAAGGTAAACTTGGTCCAATCTGTGCGGACACACCACACTTTGCTCCTAATACAGTCAATCTGAACATGGACTGTAGATAACCATTCCATACCCAAGATGACATCATAAGGCCTCGATGCTACTATTATGAGATCCCAGCCAAGGCTCTCACCTCCTAGAGTTAGCTCACACTATCGGCACCTGTGCGTAATCATTAAATCCACTCTCATAGGAGTCTCTAGCTGTAAAGATCAATCCAAAAGATCCATCAGAATCTTGGTGGTTTGAAAAAGGGTAATGGAAATAAAACATTACCGGCACCTGTGTCTATAAGTATTGTAGCTAAGGTGAAGTAGAAACAGATCGTACCTCGTATCATCTCCAGAGAACCACGATCGTAGGCCTCAACTGCCTGGAGCTGAACACATCCATGTCCTCATTCTCTTTGTGGTCTGTGTGGACCACCTGGTGGGGGTGGCAGTAACATCTCAAATCATCACCCACCACCAGAAGCATGTTCATCCCCTCTGCCACATATGTCTGCTCCCGGTGGACCTCCTCGGTCGAACCTCTGCCTCTACCTGGGTGGTCCTTCCACCATCTGTTGATAATTCATACAAAAGGTTGGACAATCACGAGCCATGTGACCCTGCATGCCGCATGTGTAACACTGCCTGCTCCTAGCATGACTGGCTCTACCTCGTGTGCCCCGCACAACCGACCCTGAATCTT
Source organism: Viscum album (assembly GCA_963277665.1). Lineage (NCBI taxonomy): Eukaryota > Viridiplantae > Streptophyta > Magnoliopsida > Santalales > Viscaceae > Viscum > Viscum album. The sequence continues at coordinate 2,106,077,244 of OY728156.1, read as the reverse complement.
GCAGTCGTCCATATGTAGGTCTGGTTCTCTTGGTACTCTATGACATATGTCTACTCCCAGCTGCAGAAGACTGTGATACATGACGACTAGTGGTGGGTCTCGCAGCTGGTGACTGCTCATCAAGGAAACTCTCTACTAAGAGGGATCTCTCTAACACCCCTGCCTACGTCGGGATGCTGAGTGAGATCATCGAATCCCTGATCTCCAACCTGAGTCCCTGTCGAATGTATGGGCCCTAAAAAATGGGTCCCGCACCATATCTATGTTGTATCATGAGAGTTCAGTGAACCACATTGAGTATTGAGCCATAACCATGTTTCCCTACTGCAGATGAAGTAGCTCTTGTATGCACACTGCGTGAAGAGTCCCTGGGACAAACTCTACTCCAAATGGGCTCATGAAATCTACAAAGAGAAGCGTCGCCTTGTCGTAAACTTAGAGCATTAAGCTCCACTATTTTGATGTTGTTTACTATAGAAGGATGGTGGCAAGGATCACTATGAGATCGGCCGGTGTCCCTTCTAGTCGGAAGAATCTCATTACGGCCTCCAGCCAATCCTCACCCGTCTGTGGGTCCACCTGTAACACTAGAGATTTTTTTGAGAAATATTTTGTTTTTATGGTATATACATCATCAAAGGAATCTTTCACTACACAAAACACTATCCTTCCTTGCTTTACATGCAATCGTGACCTTCCTCGATAGCTTACATTTTACGCAATATCGAGTTTCACTAAACAATGATATGCTATTAAAATATTATTAAAACTAGCCGTTATAAATAGTGATACCCACATTTTGAACATTAAAAAATTTTATTTTTCAAAATGGACTTCATTTTTGGATTCGGAATATCGAAATTATCCTAGGGTGAAATTTTGGTATTTTTCTGAAAATTTTCAATTTTTGATGAATATTGAAAACACTCGGTTACTATTAAAAAACCGAATTTTTATTTAAATAAATATTTATTTTGTTTAAATTTATTTTATGTTAAAATTGATACATAATACCTATATATGTTCAATGTAATTCATTGGATTCATTTTATAATAATTTTAGACATATAAAAATTTTATTGAACTTTTCACCGTCTTTTACCCACCTCCTAGGAGAATTTGAAAATTTACATAAAACCTAATTTTTCCACTTTTGTGAGTGGAATTTAAAAAATCTGAGACACATGGTTAATATCAAGTAGTAAAATGTGGTTCAATAAGATAAAAATAATTTTTGGTGAATCGTAACTTGTTACTATTTTTCCCACGGTTAAAAGTAAATAGGGCAATTAAAGGGTAAAAATGTTATTATTATTACACTAACACAAGTACTAATTCTATTGGAAAAGTTTAAGTCGACCAAAAAAAACCTTAGGAATAAAATATGACCATTTAGGTCCACTTGGATTAGACTAGGACATTTATTATTATTTTATTTAAAGAAGAGTTAAAAACGTTAAAATCAAAGTTTAATAAATAAAACATTTTTAATATAAGTTTATACATAAGATAATTTCTACTATAAATATTCATTAGAAATATAACAATATTTCCTACATAATTGTTTTTTATTTATAATTTATAGACATTATATAAGTTAATTTATTTATGACACAATGATGATGCAGTAATTACCATATTAATGAAATATTAACATAATTGATATTATAAATACCGAAATAAATGTAATTTGAGACTTTTTTTGAATTACACTAATTTTATAGGTTAATATGACATGGTATATTTTATTTAATTAACTTTTTTTGAACTAATCATTCTGTTATGATTTTCACAAAAATCAAATACCAAATAGTGTCAAAAAGATACATTAAATAGTTTTTAAAACAAATATTATATTATTAATTGTTAATTTATTCCTAAAAAACTAAGGATCTTCCAAATGACATATATAAGGTTATATATATTAATAATTAACAACTTGGGGTTCGTTTGGATTGTTATAGTATGTTTGTTAACCATATATTGTAAGAAAACAAGAAGACGCGGTAAAAGATAAATTATTTAACTTAGAGTTAAATCGAAATGATAAGGTTAAAAAAGTAACCTAAACCTGTCTAAAATCTATTATTTGAGATTATTTAGGTCCATATCCACCTTAGATTTTAAATAAATCAATTTGGAGCTATTAAAAACTGAATATGACTTTGTAATAAAATAATCTTCAATGTTTTTTCTAAGGTGACCCTCTCCACCCTTATAAAAGGGTACCTCCTCCCTCTCCTCCTCACACTAGTTTGTGCTTTCAATCTCGGCCACACCCTGACCATTTACCTTTTAAACGTCCCTAGAAACATCCTATAGGTCTTGTTCTTCTTCAAAGACCATCTTTAGTGCCCTAAGAGGAGGTTAAGAAGAGGCACTTCAAAGGAGAGGTAATGTCCGTTACCGATTCTTTCAACTTTATTTCTTCTTCTACTTCTCCTTATTTAGTAGTTTCATTATGAAGTAATAACATTAGTATCAATAATATACTGATATATTATTATAAATATGAAGCAAACCTATTTCACCTTCTATCCATCCCACGAAAAATGAAATCACCGCGCGTGCGTACGTACGGAATACCGTCTCCACGTCGTGGTGTAATCTATTTTCCACCACCACCTTACTTGGATGGGTATAATGGTGTAAGTAATAACTATATATTATTATTGTAAAGTGATATTGATTCTGAAATATTTTAAATACACTTCAATACAATTACACGATCATGGGAATGATATCATCGCTCATGCGTACATACGACCTATTGTCTCCACGATGTGATGCGACTCGTTCTACATGATCTTCAATGCATAATGATTATATAAATGAATTGAATAAACAAATATGATATATATTGCACTAATAACATTATGTAAATGAGGTATCTATAACCTAAAAAGAAGAATAAGAATTTATTCGACGAAACATGCATAAGAACAAAAAGCAATAAACACCCGAATAACAAGTAGCAGCGAAATATTACTAATAAGAAGCTAAGAATATGACCATATATGATATCATAACAATATGTGCGACTTTTTAATAAGTCAATAACACTAATTAAATTATTATACAGGAGGTTCGGACACGTATGAAGAAAATCGGACCTTAGGTAAAGGAAAATCACGCAATCTCATTTTTATCCGTGATTGTTTATACTTCAGAATTTACTATGGAATATTTATCATCCACATCCATGTTTCCTAAATATATAATATTATTTCTATCCTTCTACAATTGGTTAAATCCAATTTTACCTATTGGTTAGTTATTAGTAAAAGATATGAAAGGAATCTTTTGTCATTTTCAGTATGAGGTACTTTTTGACTATTCCTGCCAAAGTACGAGAAGAATGTTTTTTAACTTATACGACCTGAATGGATTTTAAGAAAATTATTTCCATGAAGCTTCCTTTACAAGTTTTCATGTTTATTTTTAATCAAATTCTTTTAGTTTAAAATTTTATGACATGTTATGAAAAGAAAAATGTTTTTGAAGTAGAAAAGATATTTCCCTCAAGAATGGAGTTCAAGTGTTTTATCAAAATTATTTTCCATCTAAGATAATATAGGGTTCTGTTTCTATCCCTATTTTTTCATTGATTTGATTATTTTATGATGAAATTAATTTTATGATGTCCTTTTATCTTTTATGGATTATGTTATGATGGCATGATGTTTAAGAATCCCATTTTTATTACATGGGTTATGCTATGATTTATGATTTTGTGGCACACAAAATAATGGTATCATTGTGAGATGGGTGGGACCTGTATCTACCTCCAATGCATTGGGTAAAGATTTATATCTCATGAGATAGACATGGATGGAACAGAAGGTTAATCCGGTTCAGTGAAACAGGACTAAAACGAGGAGTGAACTCGGTTCAGAAATGGACTTTGTCCGCTAAGATAGTCTTCGAAATGAGTCCTGACTACTAAGAAATGATTCTCTATGATTATGTGTGTATACCAAAAAGATTCATGTTTTATGTTAGGATTATTGGGATTACATTTCACTACTATGATTTATCCCATGTTATGATATTATGATCTCCTTTTCAGGTTAAGATTTTCAAAACGCTATGCTCTTATGAGTATGATATTTTCATTATTTTACCCTTGCTGATCATTTGAGCTCACCCTTTTGTATGTTTTCTTTCCCCAGGTCAAGAAAAAGGTTATTAAGTAGGATATGCTGAAAGGGACTCTAGATATGATGAAATAAATGGGAGAAAATGTAGATGCTTTATGAATGAGTTGATTATGTTTCCCGGTTTCTAAAGACACTATACCTATACGGTCCTACCATGGTTTTGTTATGTGTTGTAATAAGAATGCTTAAATTCTGAATTAATAAAAATGTATGTAATGTATGGGTCATTATACCGCCTCTCCCCTGAACCTGGGTGGCCTCTGGCGTTGGAACTTATGCAACATGATAATACTGCGTGTACCTTCTGCTACTGGGGCTGGTGGCATCGGTGGCCCAATGGGTAATGGTACTATTGGTGCCTCCCCTGGTGCCTATACTAGAAGAGATCCCTACAACAAGGCCTCGTCGCTCGGTGGGCTATCAGTGCGTACTATATCTAGAACCCAAGATGGTAGTCTGCGTGGATGCATCATGAAAAAAAACCAGTGTGACATGGTCAATAAGTTATACCTGGTGAGCTGACTCAAGAGATCAAAAAGAAGAATCTTTAAAACACACACACAATCAGTGTTTTTCGTGCATTGATACAGAAATTAGAAGTCAGGGTCCTGGTGTATGGATACGTTGCCCACTGTACCAATACTAGATTCCCTAAACTGATAACCACAATCACTACACTTAACGCTATTTCCATTAAAAAGATCAGGGTCCTATGTTCTATGGTATAACTGACTCCTCTGATAGAAATTTGTGATGACCCGTCCCCTGGGGCCCATTACGTGACTACCCCAAGACTTCCTTCCGTAGGCCAGGGGCTGGCGACAAATCCCAAAGGATTGTGTCGCGGCTCGGCTTGTTTGGGAGTCCAGCCTACTGGGTCTGGCCCGGCCTGCGCTGGACGGCCCGGCCTGACAGCGCAGAGGCAGTGAAGCCGCAAGGGTGGAAAATCTGAGGGGTGGAACAACGAGGCCGCGGATGGCGGAGCCGTGGGACGACGCGACAGGGCTGTGAGCGGCAAGCCATGGGGCAGCGCGGGGGTCGTGGGCAAGGTGGCGATGGGTCGGCGTGGGGGGCCGCGAGCAGGGAGGCTGTGGGGCGATGCGCGGAGCTATGCGCAGAAGAGCGCCATGAAGCATGATGGTTGTGGGGAAATGCGGGGTTGCAGGTGGAGAGGCCACGAGGTGCGGAGGTCACAGGGCAACGAAGGTCGCGGGTCGATGGAGGTCGTGGGGGCGGCGAGGCTCCATGCTTTCGCTGGGGACTGGCTTGACCGGACGCCCTTCGCTCGTTGCCTTCATTGCAGTTCTCGAGTTCTTTCGGTGCCAACCACCGACACCATTCGTCGTCACAATCACGGAGAACAAAACAATAAAGGAGAACAGTGGAGGGGTCAGGCCATGTTTGATTGGCCCGAACCATCTGCGTTAAAGCGGTAGCAAGCGGCTCAAAAAAAACTTAATCAAGAATTTCAAACTCTACAATTTCATATGAATCAGGGATCAAATCGTTTTGGTTGATCCGTGATCCCCATTATTTCAAAGAATGAGGAATTTAATCTTGAAATTTCAATAATTTAGTAACAACCCCTACCCTATTAGTTTTTTGACGTAGATGAGGTGGGAAGGATGCTCATCGATTGAAGATGTTCCATGTTGGAGGATGACTCGAGGAAGAATCTGATGTCGTGTGTTGGAATTCTTCATTGGAGAGTGAGTTTTTCATTAGAGAATGCATTCTTTGTTGGATATCTTTTTCAAAATTCTCCAAAGGTCTCCCATTTTCTAACCCTTTCCCCTAATTCCACCAAAATTAAAATATATCCAACTTCTTAATTTAAGTTAATCAAATTAAATTATATTGGAATAATTAATTGGCATCATTAAATTGGTTGAATTGGCAGAAATAAATTAAAGGATACCAAAGGTCACCTCCCTCATAAAAGAGGTATTTCAAGAAGTTTCTCACACTTAATATAGGTGTTCAAGGGGGTATTCGTCTCGGGTGGTCTCCACCACCATAACACTCATGTGGGAGGTTTTAGATCAGGTGGTCCCCACCATTAAACCATCCACATGGGAGGATTCAACAAAAAGAAAAAAAATAAAAGTTTTTTTAGTTTATTTTCTATTTCCTCAGAAAAACCAAAAAATTATATTTTAACCTCAACCAACAGTTGTTGAGATGAAAGTCTCCTTAAGACAATATCAGTGCTACGAGTTCTACGGTGCCCTATGATTTCAATTCTGAGTATCGGTTCAAATGTTACAAAAAATCACTTTCAAGTTTACTGAAAGTAAATGAAAAAAGTTCAAGAATTCATTGAGGGAACTCCGGGCCTCAGAATAATGCATCGTCAATTTTCACAGACTCGTAAGATTCCCACTTAATAAAAAAAATACATGTATTTTTCAAGACTTTAAAAAACTAATAGGTATGTACATAAAGTAAGAAAGCTACTAGTCAAGTGAAAACATGAAAACCCATCAATGAACTGTTTCTTAAAATACATTATATGTAATAGAAAAACCATGTACATTCCATCATACATCATTAACATATCAATATTATGTTCAAAAATACAAGTTGAATAACCAAATGGTTGAATTGCATCTCTCGAGTACCAAAAACATTAGAGAGAGATATAAAGGGGCTCACCTGCCATAATCATATCATGAGTTTTAATGGTGATAAACCCATCATATCTTTAGATATAATGCGATAAAACCACAGTAAACAATATTCAAGGATTGTAGCATGAAAAAAAACACTTGAATTACCTTTTGAACCCATGTGTAAAAGACATTCAAATTTCAATTAAAAACCCAATTCATGGAAATTCACTTTTATAATATATAAACCATGTCATGAACCTACTCGACTCAACCATGAACCAGTCACTATAGTCGGTCCCTAGAAAGGCCCAAGAGGCTTTCTTGATCCTTCTAGGCTAGCAACAAACACCACGTCATCAACAGGGAATGGGTGGAGACGATTTCTCTTAGTGAAAATATGTACAGTAAAAGAAAATGTAGAGTAACTAAAAGTGAATAAAATACAAAAAAAATGACCAAAAACAACACATTAACCTAATCATGATCAAAAATACATGTGACACGGAGAGTCACATCCAAATTGGAAACCAACTCTAACCCACGACGAACAAGATCAGGTCGAACCTGCAAAAAAACTAAAAAAACAAGAAAACACTACATGCATGAGTATAAAAACATAGTAGGCATGTCCAATAATCTATTCCCAAAACACCACCATTAAAAAAATAATTTTACTAATTTCAAGATTGAAATACATTATATAAAATATCATTCTTCAAACATGAATTCCTTTTAAATCATGTAACATATCATTTCCATATTCAATTTAAAAACAAGATTATGGTTTGAAAGAAAAAGATGCATTACATTTTGAAAACAATTTCTCAAATGGTTTAAAATCCAAAAGTTAGTTGTTAAACAAGAGTAAAACCTTTTTCAACACACAAAACACAAAAAGAAAAATGGAAAAGTAGAACATGGGGGCCAAAAACCAAACTATGCACCTCAATCATCCACCAAGTACAAATAAAAACTAAAGAAAACAAAGGCCGAACCTAAGAGCTTCTGAAAAATCCAAAACATAATATACATGTGACCCATCCTGAAAGAATGCCTACTCTCAGTGACATAATAATGCCCAAACACTCAAAATTTCCATAACTGACCTAATAATGGGGCCCAATACCCTACTATAGGGATGTCTGTACTAAGGGCCACTAGACAGTTCATAATCTAAACTAGCGGTGTAATCATTCATATAAAATTCACTTACTAATATCATGTTTCCATGCTGAGTACTAAATGAAAAGAGGGGTTAGTCAATAATTTCAATAATGTAACAAATCACAATGCAATAACATCGCACACAAAAAATCACACAATCCACGTACAGAGTAGGATCACCCATGTGTTACCCCAAATATTGTTTCCAAAATAATTTATCTTATTAATGTGAGAAACAGGCCTTAACCAACCACTCAACACCAACCCATTTTTAGGAGAACTAACACACGACACTTTTAAAACACAAAACACACTTAAAAAACCATTTATGAATCCCAAATCATTATTTTCAATCTAAACGGCATTTTCAAATTCCATTAGGGCATTTTAACAACACTTATTATGCACATTAAAAAATCATTTTCCAAAAACTCATGAAAAAGAGGAAACTTCTATCATTGACAACATGCATTTATTCTAGATTTAATTATTTAATATTATTTACCATTTATTTAAAATCAATGAAATATCAAGAAATTAATAAATTATAACTATAATTTCAAGTGTAGTGGGGGACCTACCTTAACTCATAGCTCGAACATGATGATGTGACATGCCTCGCAGGAGAACACAAGGACGCACAACATGATTACCATAGTATCAGAGAAATTCTTTTCCAACACACTAGAACCAAAAAAATAACTAAAAACGTAGAGACACAGACTTAAAATAATTCAAATGAAAGAATAGTGCATAATCCACCTTAGAGCGGAGATGCACTTGACCAAACGGGCCACCCAAAAGGGCGAATGGTCCAATGTGGGGGTGCTCTAGATCAGCGTGGCCGTGTGATAGTTGGAATGTTGTGGTCGGAACTGGTAGGGAGGGTGCGTAGATGGCCAGAGGGTGAGCAGTGGTCGAATGACACCAGCCGAAGGGTGCACGGCTGGTCGAAGAGCATGTAACGTCCAGAGTGCACTTATACGGAGGAGCACAGCGGCCGTAGACACACTAGCTGGTCGAAGTGTGCTAGAATGGGGTCGCGGATGGAAGGAGGGATTTTGGAAGCCAGTTGGCCCTGACCGGTGGGTCCATGATGACCAGGAGGTGGTCGGGCGGTAGCCGGATGGAGGGTGTCGGCTATGAGGCGTGGATGACAGCCGGATGGTGGGCGAGACGGCTGGCAGAGGCTGGACAGCGGGTGCTAGTGGGGTGGTGCAGATGATAGTTGGATGACGGGTGTGGGGCAGACAGACGTTGCCCATCCGGTAGGTTCGGGTTGGCCATAAGGCAAGGCAGGAGGCTGAGGTGGCACAGAGGTTGGGAGAGGAGAGCAGCGCTGAGATAGGGGAGGATGAGGCACGGTGGGGCGTTGGTGCAATCAAGGAGATGCGAGCAGCTGCGAGTGAGGCTGAGAGAGGAGATTGGGGAGAGGGAAACCAGGGTAGGGGTATCCGGCCAGGGCAGTTCTAGCTGGGATGACTAGTGGAGGGAGTCCGGGAAAACAGGAGAGGGAGCGGAGAATGTTGGTTGCACACTAGGAGAGGGAGAGGGGGAGGGTAGTAGCAGATGCATAAGGGTAATGAAAAAAGTAAAAAATAAATAAAAATAAAACAAAAACCAAGAAATAAATAATAATTATAATAATACAGTAATATATAATAATAGTACCCAGAATAATAATAATAATTATAATAATAAGAGTAATATGATATTTAAGAATATTCTTCATATAATAATTATCATTATGTTTAAATTAATAATAACCTTTAATCGCTATTTTATATTTGAAATATTAATGAAAATATTTTAACAATAAATAAATAATATAAGTAAATTTAATTGTAATGATATAAATAGAATAACCATACATGAAAGTAATAATAATATTATCTTCAACCATAAAAAACAATATTATAATGGTTGAGGCATTTTCTTCACCTTATTTTAAATTGATTTCCACAATTCGTTTAATTTTATTTTATTTCATTATTAATAAATATAATATTAATAAAATTTTAATTATTTTAATAATATTAATAAATATTTTTAATAACAATAATAATAATCTTAATGATAAAAATAAAAATGATAAAAAATCGTCATTTCATAATAATAATAATAATAATAATGTTAAGAAAAATAAAATGTTTCAATAATATAATAAATTTAAAAATAAAAAAAATTTACTTTTTCATAGATAGGAAGATTGCACAATTACCTAGGAGAATCCACAAGGGGTTTTCAAAACACGCTCTTCCCATGCGCCCAACAATTACTACTAAATTATGCATACTTTATCACATAACTCAATAGTTTTGTTCGAGATTCAACCCGAATCTCAACAAAAAAAATTATAATCCAATGAAGTGATAAAATAAAATAATTAGATAGGTTAGGTTGTGAAAATTCCCCCCACCATAATGGTTTTCGCCCCCAGAAATCCACAATGAGATCTAGACCCAAAGATAAATCTTCTTATGGGACACCCACTACCAAAAGTTTAAGCACCTCCAGTTGATCGATCCAAACAGAGACCGAAATCCCATGAGTTACAACTCATCCTAAAAAACACAAATACCTTGAGAACTAAAAAACCGAACCTAGACCATCCATTTCATCCCATGAATGAACCTAAACCACCATAGAGATTTATTCCTATACTCTTAGTCCCACAAAACCATTGGGTGTACTCTAATGTCAATGTTCACTCAACAGGAAGAACTCGGGATTAGGTGGTTCCACATGAGACCACCCTTGACCAAACGATACCTGAAATGAAACTCTGATACTAATACGGGGAGGCCCGAACAAACTCCCTTCCATAAGGAATGGGTTAAAAATAAATTACTTCAGGTGTAACTCAACGAGACCTATTGTGTGTCTCCCCACCATAAGAACTGATGAAATTAACCAAACATAAAAACTTCCCACGTGGACCTAAAACCCCCACCATGAGTGTTGAGAAGGGAAGGGCCTAATTTATAGAGAAACAAAAATACCTCCATTGATATATCAACAATGTCACACCCTCAGAAGTACACAAACCACACCTCACTAAGGAAAAATATTAAACCAAGGTCCTTTTTCACCACTGGGGTTCTCCGGACTATGAGTCGGCTTCACTCTGGGACCTATGGATGGAGCACCAATGATTGAAGCATCTCACACCTCATTGTCATGCTTCATAAATTTCAAAACATAACACACGAACCAAAAATTCACCAATCACACTTCCAATAAAATAAAGGTTTCAAAGAGTATTTACAAAACCATTATTAAAAATGATGAAAAAGAAATACCATATAATGCTATAAGTAACAACTACTACATCTAGGGAACACTATAAGAAGAAAACCCCAAACTGATTCAAAACATTTTTATACATCAACTTATTCATTGAGGTGGCATTCGACGAGCCAGGTTTGGCTTCCATGCGCTTCTTGGAAACACCTTGGGAGAATCGTTGCATGTGACCAAGATGGTCGTAGGTGTGGAAGGGTTATGGAACACTTGCGCACGTCGGCCTCTTGTGTCCCTACTTACCACACTGGTGACATATCACAACATTGAATAGTGGAGAAGATAACTAAAGGTACAAAGGACTCTTGATTCCTCTATTTGAGCCACATGTATCAGGTTACGTCCCATTATTTCTATAGTTAGCCTCTGCACGGCTTCCCATGTTTGGAAGGGGATTCTCCATCTCGAGTGCTCATTATAACTCAAATTTAGCATGAAAGGATTCTCCCATAACATCAGATAAGTTGGTTAGGTTTTCCTCTTACACTTTTGTCTGTAGTTCAGGTCGGAGCCAAAACTCAAATTTCTAATCCTTTTCGCGATCGTTTGAAAAAAACCATTAGTCAAATGGAACAACGTTTAAAAATCATTAATAGAATTCTAATAATTATTCAACACCCTACAGAATACAACAAAACTCTATCATCATCCACAACTTTTTCAACTTAGAGATGTATTTTTGGGTAAATGATGACTTGAATAATTCCCATGTGTGATCTTATCGAGGCTTTTTTCGAGACACAAACATCCACCATTTCCTGGTTGGGACTTCAAGCATAAAGGTACCCAACTTCACCTTCAATGACTCAGGTGGAACAGGAAAACATTAGTTCCTCTAAATAATCCAAAACTACTCCACTATCTAAAGAGGATCTTCTTTTTCATATATGAGAGGTGTGTTCAACATCCAAAACTAGAAGATATAGTCTATAGTCTGATCAACTGCAGGATTTTATAAGGATTTATGACCCAAATCTACACCTTGGGCATCCATAGAACCTTCGTGGGGTTAAACCTGGGGGATAAAGAAATAAGAAGGTGGGTCAAATCATGGTAGTTACCTTTTGAAATTCAACATTTCACAATTTAAAAAGAGACGTTTTAAAACCATTTTCCAGAATTAACAAAAAACAAAAATGCTTCAAAAGGGGAAACTAGTGTTGATGGGTGACTCAGAAATATGTTTGGTAGTCATAGACTAGTCACACCACCATCACAGAGATCATTATTGGGTAATTTCCACAACTCCACAAGGATTTACAAGACATGTGATCTCACGAAGACCACTTTCTCAAATCCCTTTTCATTTCCCAGCATAAAATAATTCAAAGGATCTAAAAGGAGGCAAACAACCTAGAAATCCCATGGTAACCAGAGGATCAAAAAGAGAAAGGGTTCGAGGGGTCCTTCTATTCCCTACTCCTTGAGTCCAGAAAATAATACTCCTTCTACCATAACAACAATGAGTAATTATTGGTTCTCTAGAAAGAAAGGCCCCCTAAAGAGCTTACCTCCCTATACTATCGTGTTTTCATGAACGAACCTAGGTTGACAATGAACTGGTCACCCGAGACGTTCCCCAGAAAGGCCAAAGAGAAATTCCTAATCCTCATGGGGTGGTGAAAAGAACCATGGAATCAACATAGAATGAATGGGAATGTTTTCTCTCAATAAAAATAAATAATTCAGCATAAAAATAATAATAATGAAAAGTGAATAAATGACAAGAAAAAGAAGAAACGACCAATAAAAACACACTAACATGAACAAGACCAAAACTCTGCATGTCCCCAAGAGTCACTCTCCAATCCACAACCAAATCTCTCCCACAGTGAACATGCTCAGGTAGAATTTGTAACAAAACTAAAAAAACAAGAAAACATTATATGCAAGAGTATAAAACTCGGTTGGTGTTCCGAAAAATCTATTCCTAAATCATCGCCATTAAATAAATAACTTTACTAATTTCAAGTTTGAACTACATTATATAAAATATGAATATTTACAAACATTCATTTCTAAATCAAATAATAGACCATTTCCCTCTTCAATTTAAAAATAAGTTTATGGTTTGAAGGAAAAAGTTGAATTAAATTTTAAGAATATTTTCATGAACAATTTAAAATCCAAAATTTAGTAGTTAAACAAGTGGAAAACTATATGAAACATAAAACCCACATCAAGGGAGATGGAAAAGTAGCACACAGGGGGGTGGGCAAGAACGACACTATGAACCTCAATCATCTGCCATATACATATAAGCACTAAAAAAACATGGGTCAAACCTAGGAGCTCAAGATCAATACAAAATGTACTATACATGTTACTCATCTTAAAAGCATGCCTACTCTCAATGACATCATAACTCCTAAAAACTCGGTATTTCTCTACTAGGCCTAACCGAGGGGCCCAATCCCCTACTAGAGAAATGTCTGTACTAAGGTCCACTTGACAGTGCATAGTCTAAACTAGTGCAGAAATCATTCGCATAAAATCCACTTACTATGTTAGGTTCCCCTGTCGATTACTAAATAAAAATAGGGTTGAGTCAACAATGTCAATCAAGTGACCAATCACAATGTACGAACATCAAGCACAAAAACTAAAAAAATCAACATACACAACAAGATCACCCCTACGTCAGCCCAAAGAGAGTTTCCAAAATAATTTATTTTATTAATATTCAAAATGGGCCTTAACCAACCACTCAACACCAACCCATTTTTAGAAAAATCAACAGACACCACTTTTAAAACCTAAAAAAACAATTGGAAACCCATTTTAGAATCCTACATCACCATTTTAAATCTGAAAAACATTTACGAAGGCTAGTGGGGTATTTTATCAAAACATATTATGCACATAAAAAACATTTTTCGAAAACAGAAGAACAAGAGGAATCTTCTATCATTCACAACAATTTTCATTATAAAACTAATTATTTAACATCATTTACCATTTATTTAAAATCAATGATATATAAAATGTTAATATATTCTAAATATAATGTAATGTGTATTGGGGGAACTATCATGACTCAAAGCATGAACAAAATGATGTGACACACCTCGAACGGGTGCATAATAATACATGATACGATGACTATAGTATCAGAAAAATTCATTGCCAACAAGCTGTAACTAAATAAATAAATAAAAACATAGCAATGCAGAGATAAAATAAGTCAAAAGAAATAACAATGCATAACCCACATTGGTGTAGAGACACACCCGACCATTATAGCCACACGATAGGGTGAATGGTATGTCTTGGGGGTGTGCTCAATGACTACGGTCGTGGGACAATAAAAAAAGGGTAGCACACATCGACAATGAGGGTGTGTGGTAGGGTAGTGGGTGTGTAGTGTCTAAAAGGAACCACCATGAGGGTGTGTGGCTGGTAAGAAGGAACAGAACATATAGATAGTGCGGGTAAGAAGGCGCACGACAGCCAGAGCTGCACCGGCTGGTCAGAGTGCGTTGGCAGGGAGACATGGCAATTCAGAGGGTGCGTGACGGCCTAACAGCGCCGGCCGGTGGGTTCTCGATGGCCTAAAGGGAGATACGGAACTAGAGGGGTAGTCGTACGATGGCCAAATGGTAGGTGTCGACTGGGAGGTGTGGGTGGTGGCTGGACGACAGGCTGGACGATGGGTGATGGCTGGATAGCATGTGCCGACTGGGTGGCATGGGCGGTCGTCCGATGATGGGTGCGAGGTGGCCGAATGTTTCACGACCGTTAGTTGTTGGGTAGCCAGAAGGAACAAAAGGAGGTGGTGGCATTGCTGAGTCTAGGAAAGGTGAGCGGCACTGGGACAGGGGAAGGAAGAGGCATAAAGGGGCATTGGTGTGATTAGGGAGAGGCAGGCGGCTGTTGAAGATGTCTGGAGATGAGAGTTGCGAGAGAGAAGTCGGGATAGGGGGATCCGGCTAGGGCTGTGCCGACTGGGACAACCAGAGTTGGGAGGCCAGGAGAGGGAGAGGAGATTGGTAGCGGCGCACAAGGGGAGGGGGGGATAATGGTGGTAGTACAAGCATTAGGGTTGGGAAGAAAAATTAAAAAAAAAGAAAAAAACAAACAAAAAATGATAAATTAATAAATTAAGAAATAAGATATTAATCTATAATAATAATAATACACATAATAATAATAATTATTATAATATCATAGGAAATAATATCATTCATAATATAATTAACATAATGTTTAAATTAATAATAACCTTTCTTTTTTTAATAATTATAATGTTAATGACAATCTTTTAACAATTAAAAGATGATATTAATAACTTTAATAGTAATGATAGTAATAGAGAAACTATCCATGAAAATAATATTATTATTATCCTCAATTAAAATAATATTTTTATAATTGTTAAAACATTTTCTTCCTCTAATTTTAATGCGCTTGGCATAATTGGTTTCATTTTATTTTATATAAATATTAATAATAGTATTGTTAATAAAATATTAATGTTTATTATAATATTAATGAAATTTTTTAATAATAATAATAATAATGATAATGATAAAAATAATAAATCATAAAATTATTCATTTAATTTTAATAATAATAACAAATTGATTAATAATAATAAAAATTTTAAATAACATAATAAATTGTAAAATTTACTCAATTAAAATTTTCAAATACCAGTGTGTCACGCAATTTCCTAGGCAAAGCCGTGTGGGTTTTCTAATATGCTATCTACCTGTGCACCCAAAGACGTCAACTCAAAAGCACACACTTTACGACAGAACTGAAATTTTTTTTGGGATTCACCCTGAACCTCAACACATAATTTTTAAAATCAAAATAAATTATAAAATAAAATAATTTCATAGGTTGGGGTGTGAAAAACCATGTTTAGAATAATGAAATCATTTTTATGGAAAATGAATTTATAATATTGTGATTGAAAAAATTATATAATTAATGTTTCATGAAGGAAGTAAAATCCACACATGTTTTATAAGTTAAAAAACATATTCTCCATATCTTTGACAGAAAATACATAAAGAACCACTTTTAAAAAATGAAAAAAAATAATAAATTAAAATAATAAGTTTAAAATGGCATAAAAGACTATAAATGAATTTTAAATAAATCATAGTAGATTTTTAGAATATATTTGAAAACAATTTTCATAAACATGTACATTGAATAAAAATAGAGTTTTATGGGTAACTTTAAAAAGATAATATTTAAAAGAAATTACCTTATAAATATCATTACATTGAAGCAAGATATCACCAAATGATTTGATTATATGTGTTCAATTTAAATCCCAATAATAAATTTTTAAATAAAACATAATATATTAATAATTATTTTCAAACATAATTTTAGCATGACATAATAGAGATGTAGAAGTTTATCAAAAAAATGGAAATTGGGTGAATAAATCAGAATCTTGATGTTTATATTTCTTACCAAGTGTTTAGACATCATGTAAGAAATTTATAGAATTTAATTACTCATTTAAAAACTATATTCATATTTATAATACATTCTATAAAAATTTTATGACATCTTATGGCCAATTAATTAATAATAATTAATTTTTTTGTGGTTTTGAGTGTGTTTGTTTCAAGGTTTCATGATAAATTACTTTGTATATAATTATGGATTTTTTTATAAAATCAGATTAAAACACAAAAAATAAAACTAAGATTAGTAGTGAAATTTTATAACTATTTATGGTCCCATATCAAAATTATATTTCATAAATTAGGATGATTGATTTGATAAAAAATTAATAATAAATCATTAGTTTATTTTGGGGGGTTTTCTTAACATTAAGATCTAGTTTTATTTTCTAAACTATTATGTGTATATACTAGTTATATAACATAGAATATGTAATAATTTTCCTAGTAAAATTTTATTTAACTATAATTATTGTTTTGTTATGATCCCTGAAGTTAGTAATTGAATAGAAACAAAATCATTATTCACACAGATGATTAATTGACATTATTTTGGCAATAGTTTTTTCTATAAATAATAGGATATAAGAAATGAAGTGGTTATGTTATATTCAATTATAAACATAAAAAATATTATATACATTATTTTATAGTAATCATTAATTTATGGCAGAATGAGGTGAGAATAATTTAGTATAATAAATGACATTGGGAGAGGTACATTGGGAATATTACATCCTAAATATCACCTCTTTGAGAGACCAATGCGGGTCTTTGATTTGGCATACTGGTGGTAACAGAAGAACTAGTAGCTGGGTATAGTTATAATGAGATAATTTAGAAGATAATTGAGGAACTACATGGATTTTGAGTCAAAATGTAGCAGTGAGGAGTTTTATTTATACTTAGGGATGGGTGGATTTATATAATTAAAATAATGAATATTTTATATTTAATGCCAACCATGTTGAGGTGGAATTAAATTCCTTAAAATTTTCCAGAAGATTAAAATTTAATTTTTAGGCTTTGGTTGAGAAACACATAAACTAACCTTTGTATGTTATAATTTTTAGGCATGCCAATATCTTACCTTTTAACATTAACCCTTGTCACTATTTTTTTAGACTGTGCTCAATATTTGTTTTCCATGAAAAATTTTTTATCCCAAAAAATGGAAATTAAATTTCAAAATATTCTATACCTTATGATTCCAAATACAAAATCCATTTTACTTAATTCAATTCACAAAATTAAAAAAATAATATTTAATATTAATACCACAATCATAATGAAAAATTGGGTTTTTAATGTGAAACGTTCAATGAATTGAAATGTTTTTATATCCAATTTCATTGGTATATTTATTCAAATAATCAAAATTGGTTTTATTTAATTATAATTAAAGTAATAACACATTAAAATCAGTTTAATATATAATTTTACAATATTAATAAATTAGATGAAAAAGATTTTTTTAGTCAAACCTATGATTTTTCAAAATTTATAAAAAATTGAAACATGATATAAAAATACCAAATATTCACCCTATGATAATTAAAAAAATATAAAATATAAAATTTATCTTTATTTTTATGAAATAAATTTAGAAAAGTGTCAAAAAAATATTTAAAATAGGCGCACTATCCAAATGGTGAAAATTTTCCTTTTAAAAATATATATCTTTTTATGGATAAAATTAGATTTTATATTATATTATGACTATCAAACCTATAAAATGAATTAACAAATTTATTCATTTTATAAGAATTTAATTGTTAATATCTTTCACTATTAGTGATTAATTTAAATTGTTAAGTTAAAATTCCTTTGTTAGAATAAATATTGTTTGCACTAAAAATATATACATTATATTAAATTGGTTTCTTATTTTGATTTCTAATTAATTGGTAACAAATAAATTAATTTTATAAAAACTCTTAAGCTATAATTTCATATCTGGGTTAATCTCATTCATTAAAAACATTCCATAATCTAGGTGATAAATAGAATTTTTTATAATACTTTTTAGTTATTTGTTTAAGATTGAATAAGTATATGTTGAATGTTATTGTGGATAATGATCAATTTTAAAAATTATTGGGATGTTATATTTTAGAAATCAACTATTAGGATTATGTGGTTTCTCACTATGATTATTTTTTCTCACACTATTCTATTTAGGTTTTAAAAAAAATATCTAGAACCATGAAGATTCATGTTAATAGAAAATGTGACGGAGAATTGAATGATCTTCCTCACTGGTAACCAAATAAAATAGAAGTCATAATCAATTCACTTTTTATTATTCCAAATCCAAAATCTTATAATATGATCCGCAATTTCAACCTTTTGGAGTTTAAAATCCTATCTAATAATAGAAATATGGAATTTCTTGGTAACCACATAAGAAATAGATTTCGACTTTCATTATTTGAATAATTCGGGAAGATGAATATGTTAAAATGTTTTGAATAAATTGTATCATTATTTGGGTGATGAAAAGAAGACCAAAACAATGTATTTTAAATGAATAATGAAAGTTTTAGTTAATATATTATATGAGAAAAATATTATTGTTATCGCATCATAAATTGTTCAATGTTTTAAATGTTTAATGTATGGGAATTAGGATGTCAATTCCCTAGGGGGGGTTATGATGAAGATTGTAAAAAATGTAATATTAGTAATGGTTATATTATTGATGACGAGGATACTACAAATGAAAATTGAAATGAAATAGGTGTAAAAGATTATAACAATGAGCCATGTTTAATGGTTTGATAATAAAGTTGAACAATTGACAGTTTAGGTAGTAGAATTAATGAATAATGTTATAGATGTACTTTTATGGTATTATTGATTAAAAAAATATAAGTATTGGTCCAAAAAGGATTAATATTAAGATTTTTAAATAAAATTTTAATTTTAATAGTAACTAGAAATTGTGAATGGGGTAATAAGGTGATATTGTTTTAGAATAAAAAAATAATGGGATAATAACCATTATTATGTGCATTATGTTGGGATAATAATTAGATAAGGAAATGATTTATTTTTATAAAATAAATTTGAAAGTATTATTGACAAAAAAATTGATTATTAATATAATGGAAAGGTGTTGTAGCATATCATTGATTGAGTTTATATATTCTTTTGGATTTACGGTATGAGGAAATAGAATTTTTTAAATTCATACATGTTCTCACTATGGTTTTTTGATAATTTACCATATTACCATGTTTGAATATGATATATGGTAATTATTTTTATGTTTTTGGTTCATGATAATTAATATATACTTCAAAAAATTTAGGGTATTAATGATAATTGCATTTTAAATAATTAGTGTCCTTCTTTTAAATGATTTGGATTTGATTCTTTTCTAAGTTTTATAAGTGTAACCATTTATGAATTTGTTTTAAGTTGAATTTTGGATGATGATTAGATGATTAATGTATTACATGACAATTTGATGAGTTTTACTTTTTTTTATAGCTTGTGATAACCATTTTTTATAATTATTACTATATATAGAATGAATGTATTATCATCCCATTATGGATATTATGATCCACTAGTTATTAAGAAAATAAATTTTAATATTCTTTTCCTTGAGTAAGATATGGTGATAAAATTGATAAAGGCACAAAAAAATTGTGAGATTGTATATAAGAAATAAAATAAAGTAATTATATCTTCAAAATGTATTTTGAAATAAAATTTTATCATACTTTCATTAATTATGATGATATCAATGAACTTTTCTAGACATATTTATTCTGTGGTTTTGTGGCTATTAACCTCTTCTTGACCAAGTTCTTTATCCACCTCTATTATTTCATAAGGATTACTTTTTTTCCTTCCAAAACAATATTTTAATTGTCCACCAATGACTTCCCAATGTGTAAACATAGTAATGAAAAACATTAAGTAACCTTTAAGTTTCAAATTTCCCTTTTATAAGTAGATATTTATTATTCATTTATATGATGTGGGTTTCAATGAATGAATTATAAAATATTTAAAATTTAATGAAAAAGAATAATTTCACAAGAGAAATTATTTTTATTGGGGGTATAATGTAACACCATTATATTTTAATGAAATACTTAAAAAAATAATTTGTTTTCTCAGATAGCCTGTGTTACACACAATGGTAATTTTTGATGAACCGATATATATTTTAAAAATATTATATTTCCATTACAACCTTGATATTAAATTGATGTAAATAATTATTAATAACTTCTTGTGAAATAAATTTAAAACTGAGTATGAATTTATTTTTAAGATATTATAAACCAATCACATAATTTATATTTATCTAAATTTTTTCATCAAAAAAATTATTTCCTTAAAAAGATATGTTATAATTTTTATTAAATGTAAATATTAAATTATATAATTTATATAAAATAATTTTTTTAAATAAATTTATAATTCTTAATTCTAAATTTCAGAATTATCTTTAAATTAATTTTTTAAAACTTTAAAAAAAATATCTATTTCAAATATTAGTGAAAAATATTGATTTTTTTTAAAAACTATATTTTTCTTTTAATAATTTTATAAGGTAATATAATGTTTGTGGTTTTTTTAAAATATTAATTTTGTCAATATGATATCCAATAATCCAATTATTATATTTCAAAAGGATTTTTACTTGAATTTAGTATAATAACATTTAATGTGTAAAAAGTACTTTAAAAAAATATTTCATTTCATATTGAAAATTAAATTTTAAATTAAATGATTCAAATTATATGTTTTTAATATTGAAAATTTTATTCTCAATATAAAATTAAGAGGTTTGAATTTGGTAATTATTAACCTTTTTTAATTCAATGTGAGTTGTAACTATGGTAAAATTTATTAACCTAATAGTTGGTAAAATGTGTTACTATAGATTAAAAATAAGTAATATGACCATAAATATTAATAATATTTATTATATGATAATGTAAATTATACTCTTGACACCTATGGTTTGACATATTTTTATTTAATGGACAATTTTTCTTGAAAATTTCTTATTTTCTATTTTAATCAATGAAATCCAAAAATGTCACTTTATTAGTCTTAAATATCTCTTCTATGTCCACATTAAGAAAAATGATAGATATCAACAAGTATAAGATTCTATTTTCAACTTAAAATAATTATTTTTACGTTAAAAATATATTTATTTTTTTTAGGCCACATTGGTTAGGGATGATTCCTTGTGATTATACACGTTACATAAAGATATGTGGTCTTTAAACTAACCCCTGTAGGCTTTCTGTTTCACTATCTTCAAGTGATTTTTCATCACACTAATATACTATGACTCGAACTAAATTTTAAATAGGTATTTCTTGTTGTTTTTTACTTCTAATAACTCTCCTTTTGGATTGTGTGCAACCCATTGGTGAGTTTTGGGAGTAAACTATTGGCCTCATTTGAGGTGGGGTTGATTTGGACAAAAGGTGATATTTTAGGAGTTGAACATCGACATGAACTAAATAATGTGATGAAAAATTAAATTAATATAGATTCATAGGAGGAACCATAGTATATAGTGAATATACATTTCTATAGATGAAGAAAATAAATCAATTAATATGTGATGACTTCATTACCTATGATCGTATCCTAGGAATCGTCTACATTCCAAAAACATATAAATGAATAGGATCACCTACTAGGATTAAAAATTAGCCTTATATGTTGGAGTTCCTAGGATACCTTTGTAGGATTTTGAGGTAGCATCGTAAATGGAATTCTTAAGATCATCTCATAAGATTTTACATTTATGCCTCTTAAAATGTTATGTATAGTGACATTTGAAACTGGTCGAAGAAATTATGATCAATTTAAGGTGTCTCCATATAACCAAAGGATAATTGTGTGTTTATTTGTTATGTTTTTTATTTATTATATAAATTTCCATTCATCATTACCCAAAATAGATATGTTTATATAAACCATTGGTGGTACCCTATAGGGTCGTATTCAAACTCTACTTGACCTATATTTCTTACTCAAGTATAATTCATGCCTATAGGTGGGATAATGTCAAACACCATTTACCTAAGGGTTTATTAATTAATGGTTTTGATCAATGGTTATGGTACTAGGATAGAACTTGAGTCTAGTTTTTTAGTCCTTATTGGTTTTCTATATATTGATTCTATTGGGAGATTGTTTTATAAAATCTTTCTATAAGGGATATTTATATTCGATGTGTGACTTGTATGAATTTTTTTACCACCCATTTTTTATCATAGTTTGGATAAAATTTATATATCTTTTAATAATTTTCCTCACATGATTTTTGACTCTTTAATTTTCATTATTTTAATTTATTTTTCCTCTTCGATATGAGGCTATGAACTCCAAATAGATATATCATTGACCCTCGATGTTAATTGAAAACCTCTAGTGTATGGGGAGGAGTTACAAAGGCCGTATACCACCAATAATCTTGTAATTGTGGTGTGAACCAGAATAGGGGATATCACATCTCACACATATGTTAACCACAAAATATATATTCATAATTACAAGAAAGATTCTAAACATATCACATATTTATACCATAATATCACATAGTTTGTCCATTATCTATATCCAATTAAATAAATCTATACTCTTATATCATAACTCATATTGTAGGAATTACATATTCAATAAAATTTAGACTAACTATCACATATAGAAAAATAAATTCTCAAAAAATCATCAACATTCACATACCCTTCCATGATAAAATATCCACAAATTACAAAATTGAAATTTATCTAAGGGAACATTATAAATTTTAATATTATCATAGAAACTAGCATAATATTTAAAGAACCAATACAAATTATAAAAAACTTAAAGGATTTAAAATAGAGGTACAAAATTCTTCTTGAAATTGAATATACCATCTCCTTATGTGGCACAACCTATATGAAAACAGTTCCACACTCATGTAACTCATTAGATTAGATTCATTCTTCACCCATTCATGGCATGACCACCATGATATATGTATTGAAACCTATGTAAAACATTGCCTTTTCACTCTATGTAATTATATCTTCTACAAAAATCGTAATATGAAGAGGTGAAACCGGTTCACAAAAATGGATTTACCCATACAAAATTAGAATAAACTTTGAAAATTAATAAAAATAAGATTATTAAAATAAAGAATTATTTTGGAATCTTCAAAGCTATTTATTCATTAAATCATCACATTGACATAAACAAATTCACTTGTCAATTATAAACAAATAATATCAAAAAATTCATTACATAAAAGATATTATCATTATTTTCTCTATTTAGATATTTTAACATTTAACTGCTATAATAACATTTTCAATCATTAATTTTAGAAACTTCAATGAAAATTATAATCCTTAATTTTAGAATATATTATTAGGTCATCTCCTAATATTTGTTTTCCACTTCTTCTAATTAACTCTGTTAATGAAAAAAAAATCAAATTTTTTATAATTTTAGTTAATAATAATAAATATATTTCATATCAATTATTATTTTTCATTTATCATCATATTATTAATCAAGGATTATAATATGTAATTTAACCATTAATTAATAAAAAATTCAAAAACATTTCCTTAGTGTAATAAATTTTATGATTCCTCAGTTGCCTAATTCAATTCTATAATGATTGATAATCCCAAAACCTCAAATTTTATTTTTTATTAATTTTAATATATCATTCAACACCCTTTGATTCACCATGAAACATAAAATTTAAATCGTTATCTCTTGAATGAAGTGATTATCATAATAGAGAAATTTATTTAGTAAAAATTAAATAACATTAAACTGATAATGTTCCAAAGAATCAAAATATTAATCAAATTGTTAACAAATTATTTATAAGTCCTCCCTTAAACTTTTTATTCAAAATCACTTAATTTATTATTAAATTTGACAATGTGTTATTTAATTGACTCAAAATATATATTATATTCTCTCCTTTTATAGGTCCATGATAATAACCACCACGTATCTCATTGAATTTATAAACAAAATAAACCAATAATAAATTAAATTATTAAGAAAATAAATAATCTAAACACTTAATTATTCTAATTTATGAAATTAAATATTCCTAACTCATTAAATGTTTAAAAAAATTTCACCCAATAGTGAACATCCAATCCAAAATCCAATGGTGTCCCCAAACATTCATTTAGATACCCCTCGGTTTAATATTAACGTTTCATAATGTAAATGAATAAAATATCCTCAACATTAAAAAAATAGAATTTTTGGGTCTCAATATGTATTTTTTCTTTGTTTGATAATATGAAAATGAAAATATCTTAAGGAAAAAAGGTATTGAATTATATATTTCTCTAAGGATGGTTAAATAAATGGATTTAACTTTTACGTTGAGAAATATTTCAGATATTTACACTTTCTATAGAGGGTTTATGAATGGATTAGTAGTATTAAACCATATTTTTAATTCAGAAAAGGTATAGAGTTAACTAGTTTTTATGTGATTTGGGATGCTAGAATATGGACAATGAGATATAGGTTTTTTAACATTGTTGAAGAAATTAGTTCATATAGAGATATGTATATTTAATTAGATGTATTGAATATTTGAGGTGAATTTTATTAATAAAGGAGGACCTTATATTTGTAAGGGAAAAGAAATTATGTTTCATAGATGGATATTTTCTCTCTCGTTTATTAGAAATTCCTCCTAGAGATAGTATACCCTATAATGTTTCAAAATCACTCATAACTCGATAAGATTGGTGATATTATGATATACTATGATAAAGAAGTATAAAATAAATTTCACTTAATATTATCATTTAAGTTTAATGGTTTCATGGAAATATGGTCTTTGAATAAGGATTTTGAAGATCCCCAATATATATGAATTATTTTTTCCAGTTCACAGATACTAAACGATGGAAAAGAAATAAATGATGGAGGAATAATAGGTTGAAAACATTTTTATACCATTAGAACCAGATTAATGATTATGTAAGGAATATATATAGAGTGATTGGACTTTCAGATATTAGTTGATGCCAATAATATGGTCATTTTTATACCAACAAGTCACTATAAGCAGTGACACTTTAAGTACTTATAATATAGAAATGTGAGGGATATATTATCTAAGAATATATGTGAAATAGAAAATAATTTTATATGTGATAACATTAAACTAAAGATAACATATTATATGACTTATTTTAATGATATCTAGATGGATTTTTTGTTGAAGAATTTTTTTATGATTTTAATAATCATGTTGATATGATAGATATTAATTTTATTTGACTATTGTTTTCTATTTTTTTTAATTTATTATTATAAATTAATGAAAGAGAGATTTAAATTTTTATTAACCTTTAATTTTAGGGATTATTTTTTCTGATGACTCATAGACTATTAAACTAGATTGTGTTAGATTCTTGCACATTATAAGCTTTTTAAAGGGATAATAGCCAATTAGTTGTGTTTATAGTTTATAAATAGTTTAGATCAATAGATGTGGTAGTCAATCGATGGAAGAGATTAGTTATGTCAGTACTAAAGGTTAATGATCTTGGATATCCAATAGTGGGGAGTAAATTATTTATTTCATTATGGTAATTCTATTGTTATTTGGCAGATTTTAGTGTGAGTTGAGATTAAATGTTTATAACTAAGTTTTGCTTTAATTATTTTTGTAGCACAGGTTATGTTATATCAAATTAGTGAGCAATAATTGTATTTTATTATCATTTTATGATACATAATTTAATTCAATATGTATAGTAACTAATAGAGTGTAGAATTTGGTAAATTATTTATGCACAAATTCAGATTAGAATCATTTTATAATAAACATGGTCTAAAGGATATTATTTGGGATGGGTTCTTATAATTAGAAGATATATAATTATAAATTAGAGTAAATAGTGGACATTTAAATTTTGAATATATGACCATTTATGCTTCAAGAGCTAAATAGCCATTATATGATAGGTTTCAATAAAATTTAAATCATTTTTTTAGAAATACAGGGTGTTAGATATATTTTTTGGATCATTTGATATTTTCGAGAATTTTGGTATTTCAAAAAAAACAAAAACTTCTTTCATGATATGAAGTGGCTCATGATGTGTTTCACATATCTTGCCACATGTGGGAAAAATATATCTTTTAAACATTATCAATTTGAGGATCGAGAATCATTCATGGAATGAATCATATGTATTACTGATTCTATTAATACAATACTATAGGGGAGATAATTATTATATTACTATTTTAGTGGTGGAAGAGGGTACCAAGAAAGTACATAATTAATATTGGATAAAAATATATCCTAATTTTCGCAACTATTCAATATAGAATCATATTTGAAATTATTAGGGATTAAAATAATTAACTCATCAAGTCTATAATGATCATTATATTTTTACATGTGATTTTTATTCATATTTAAGCTGTAATTGTCTATGTTTTTTACAAGGTGGTAATTTGAGAAAGAAAAATATAAAGAAAAAATATAATTAAAACCCACTGGGAGTCTGGTTAGTGTGTCATTGTGTATATACTATCTTGCATAAACTAGGATCCCAAAGGATGCCATGATAAATCCAGTGGACTATTTAAAAGATATTATAGATCTACAAAAACATTATTAGAATCAAAGAAAAAAAATTAACGTGAAATTTTTGTTTTTTTTGAATTTTATGTATTAATTTATAAAAAGGTAACCCATTATACTCAATAGATAAAAAATCATTGAATGGTATTACTCTATTAGTTTTATTTTATTGTTGCTCCAAAACATCTTGTTTAAAATTGTATTCCAGCACCATCTTATGAGTTAGTATCCATTATATAATCATATGATTGTTTCACCTTAACCTAGATGTTTATTTTATTTTATTTTTCAAGGAACAATTAAAAATCATTATATATTAAATTTTTGACCTGGTTTGGTGGATATCTAAATTATGGGGGGATTATGTTCTGATACTAAGAAATATTTTTTTATAAAATATTTGAAGGACCAAACATTTACTCTTGGTTGTAGTTATATTTTTATATATTGTGTAATATGTGCGTATATGTAGAAAAGAATACGAGTCCAAAATGGTAACCTAGAGATTAGATATACATTCATAAATATGTCAACCCATTAGATACATTGAAAATAATATGTATATTTTACCGTGAATTTATAATCACTGATATACCGCTCTAAAGTATCTATATAAGGATCGAATAGAGTTATTAACCACAAAATAGTTCCAAACTATTCCATTTGATTATATAAACCTTGGGAGGTCATGGTTAATTATTTGTGATATTATATTGAGCATGAAATATAATTTTATATTCTTGGAAATCAGTTATATCGAGAATTATAACATAAAATTTAATATTAGGGTTCCAGTTTCTTGGTTTCTATAATAGGGATCACTTCGAAGAGTATATGGTCATGCTTGGGACGGTGGGGAAATTTGTAGGTTATGATTGGATGTTTGATGATGTAGATGTGTGTAAAACCCCAAAAAATTATAGTTTCAAATAATATTGTGATTTATAGCTTATTTACCATGCCACATGATTTTTTTTGAAAATTATGATAAAAAATTGAAATACTAATATTTAAATTTGATCATTATACCCTAGTTATTGAGTTGGAATAATGAATATGTGTTATGAAATTATGAAATATACTTACAATTAACCTACTTAATTAACATTTTTAAATTAATGTTAATGAAATTAGAATTTAATTTATCATGAAGTCATTTGATGTTTCAAAAATAAATATTCTACAAAACCGATCTTTATTTATCATTTTTCATGTCAATTATAATTATTTTTTTTCCTTAATGAAATTTTATTTTTAAAAAACAATGTATTTTTTTAAATCATAATTTCAGAAAATAATTTTGGTTGAAATGTTTTTTTAATGATTGATTTTTCTATAAATAGTGAAATACTGATTGAAATTTAATATATATTTAGAACCATGTTGTCAATTTAAGGTAAATAGGCCCCAATTATTTTGTCTATTATGATTATTAAACATGGTAAATATTTATTATCATAGTAAAGGTAAACATTGAAAAATCATGTTTATACTTTTTTATAATACATTCTAATGACACTAATAGATTAATTTTACCTATTTTTTGAGTTGAGTTCATCCATAAAAATAAAATTTTAGAATTTAGGGCTATATAGATCTTTTTTTTCATTGATGATAACCTATATAACATTTTACGTATTGAATAATAGAAAATTTCACTTGTTTCCCTTTTAAATTTATTTGATATATACATATAGCAAAAAAAATATGTTAGGAATGAATCATATAAGTTACATTTATACTAATGAAATTACATTAATTATGGAAATTTATTTATTTTCTTAGTTATTATATTATTAATTTAATAGCTTATAAAATTCATACATAGTGTTTGTGTAAGGAATTGAAAAATCAATGTAAATAATTTAAAAAACAATAAAATTAATAAATTTGGGACAAATTCCTTTTCCCAAAAAAATTATTATTAATAATTATGTATTACTCATTGGAAAATATATTATATTTCAATTGAATTTTTGTCTATATATCTATAATGTAAAATTATGCGAATATTATATAAAATGGCTTTAATAGTCTTTGTGTTAAATAATATTTTTTTAAATTAGATAAAAATCATAAATATATTACTCTAGGACAATAAGGATAATAACTGAATAAATTTTAATTAATTTTACACTAATGTTAAAAATATTTAATTATAATTAAAATTATTAATATTTAAGATTGAATTTTTACCACATTTATGGTTAATATTGGTTAACAAATGATATATATAAAAAGTTAATGTATAAAATACCCCTTAACCCTAAAAAAATATTATTTTATAGAGATATTTAAACCATATAAAATATGATGTGTGAAATTAATTCAACATTGTTCAACTTTCACATAAAAATTTAATTATTAACCTTTAATATTTTTATTAATTCCATGTGTGCCTTTTTCTTCAATTTAAAAAAGGATACCCATACCCTCTATTATTTACAGTACCACAAGCCACATATCTCTACCAAATCCTATCCAAATATATTCTAAAAGTAAAAATACGAAAATTAGTTGTTTTTTTATTCTTATAATACCATTACATGGGGTTTAATAAGAGATCTAAAAGGGGTCTACTAAGTAATATGCAATCAATTTAAAGAAACTATCAAATTTATTTCTTATTATAATTCATATGAGTTTTTTTAAAAATCATTCAATTACAAATAAATTAAAATAAATATGATCATACAATATTATGACTTTTATATTGCTATATTCCACCACTTTCCATTCTATATAAACTAAAAACAACGCTCATGAAAACATGCCACTTATCATCTCCACATAGCATTGTAATTAATTTCCCATAAACATTTTAGATAGAAGAAAATAAATATAGAAATAATTATTATATATTATATTAATGACATAATTATTATCCTATAAATATACAATACCATATAACATTCAACCATACACTTGTTAAAAATTATCACATTTCTCTTGCGAAAGTGTGGACCACTACCTCTGTAAACAAATGTGATCCGTTTTTCCTGAATATTATATCATTTATTATTATAAATATATATACAATGAATAAATATTATATTTATATAATGAGTAAACTAATTTATAGGATATCATATATATGAAAGGAATGAAACTACTAATTAGACACATGCATGAAAAACCAAATAGTTAACTCATAGAAATGACAATTTAAATAATTAATTATTAATAAACAAGTGTTGAAATTAGATAAGTTGATCACATAAGATGTAATAAATTTTAATATGGTTTTTTATTTGAATTATAATGAATTTTAATTTATTTTATAGGGGTAAAAATGAACATAAAATAATTTCAGACCTAATGTAATGGTTTCTCATCTCACATTTGTTTCAATGTGAAATACAACATATTAAACACTTGATTCTTTTATATGGTGTATATACAAAAAATATGATATGATATACCTTGAAATAATTTATATTAATTTTTTTATGTTTCATTTAAATTTATTTAATTAATGGGGTTTTTTATTAAAAATATAAAATGTGGTATGGGATTTAATTTAAAATTTTATTTTATTTTGTAAATGTTTATTTGCAACTTTTCAGTGAGAAAATATATATGATTTTATTCTCATAAAACCTATCAATATTCATTTATTATGGTTTTTAGGTTTTTCTTATTTAATTCATATTTCTTCCCTTGTTTCTTTGAGAATATATAAGATTGTTACATTTGAAGGATTTTATTTTAAAATTAATTTAGTGAATATTTATTTCAAAATTTTTTTTGTCAATGTCCATATTTCTTATAAAAATGTTTTAGTAATGAAATTAATATTGGAAAAATATTTATTAATGTCATTATTTAAATATATTTTCAATTTTATTATATTTTTCAAAAGTAATCTTCTTGTCATTTTCCAAATAATTATGTTTTACCAAAATTATGAATAAAATACTTGTGTTAATATAAAAAAAATATGGATTTTCCCTCCTTCATGAATACTCCATAATTTTATGATTCCAATAAAATTTCTATTATTAATTTCAATGAAAATATGATTCCTAATATTTTAAAAAATTTATATAGTTGAATTAAAAAAAATTATATTCCTCATGAAATGTTATAGTGATAATTTAAAATTATTTTCATCTATGAAAACACTGACATATGTGTTTGGGGATATGATAAAATTATACCATGTTTACTCATTATTTAAATAGTTTACGATGGGGGAATATTTATATTCAAAATTCATAATTCAATATGGATAATTATTCACATATATGACCTTTTGAGAGTGACATTTATTAATCATTCAAAATAATATATGTTTATAAGATGTGCAAGTGATGGGTAGGGCATAACTATAGATTTCATATTGATGCATCAAAAGATATTTTGTGAAAAGAAGTTTCCCAAATTAGATGGTTATTTAGTTTAAACCCAAAATTTTATTGTGAATAATTACAAGGTTGAGAGGCCATGCCAATATGAGTTAATATATATTTGTTGAGGGGACATGATCATTATTTTCAAAATTATACATTTCTTTTATTGAGATTTTATTTCCCATTATCCACTTATTTTCAATGTTGATATTATACATGGATACTAATTAAACTCAAGATGGTGACTGCATGTAATTAACTTTGATTATCCACCTATATATGTTGATTATGCTTTATTGTCTTCATATCAACCATTATACACATCTTATATAGATTATATGAGGTATCCCTTTAGTTTTTTAAATCCTATAATATATGAAGCTGGATACATTAAATAAAATTCATGGATGAAGATTAATTTCCCTTACTATGTTTTAAAATTTATTTTAATTGTTAATTAAGAATCATGTATGTATATTGTTATTTAACATAAGAAAATAAATTTATCCATGGTTATGTGATATAACTTATATTATACTCACAAAATAATGTATTCACAATCTCTGGGATACTAGAGATGGTTATCTGTAGTTTGTATCAAAGGAAAGGTTATTGTAATCCTTGGGACCAATATTTAGAACATGATTTATTAGATAAAATAATCCTAAAAGAGACTATGACAATAATCTAATTAACTAAGAAAAAATTATGTCATGCTAATGAAAGGACTTCGGTTTTTCTATTAAATTCATCCTTCTCTGTATACTGGAAATTTTATGTGGCTACGGAATTGAATCCCCTAGGAGTAATATATGTGACGATGGTGGATTGATTTTTAATTTGATCCTCATCGGTAGATGATGGGTTTTCCTTAGATAATAGACCCGATTATACACACTCATTTAATATTCTTGGGTTGATTAACATTTTCATTAAAAATTTGTTATGAAGTATTTTATTATATAATTACCATTGAAGATCCATTTTAAACCCAAGGTCTTATATAGTGAAAATTGGGTTTCATGATTTATATATCATATAAATTCGTTTTCATGATTATATAGTTTTTCATTATGATAATTATTTATTAAAACATTATTTATGGATTTAGTAAATCGCTTCAACCAAGAGGAATCATGTTTACAATTAATGTGAATGAAATTTAATGATTGTCCTCAGGAGAAACATAATGTGATAGAAAATTAATGGATAAACCTTATTATTACTTTTAATAATATATAATGACATATCATTAAAAGAAATCAACATAAGTGATATTATTATCACATCTAGAAGAGTAAAATTGACATTTATAAATTTTTAGGTGGAAATTAACATAGAGAAGAGAATTAAAAATTTCTATCATGTCAGTAATATGGAATAAATCCCCAACGAGAATATCTCAAAGGAAGGGGAATGTGTCTTTAATATGGAGATGAATTTCATAATATAATTAATATAAATTTAATTCAATGTATTATATATGTGAAACTTCGGAAATATCTGATTTGATTCCTTACACATTGTTTGAACTCTTACAATATGGATGGTCATATGATATTTTAATCAATAAAGATTAATGATTTATGTTTTTTTTATTTGGTTTTGAGAAATATATTATATAAATTTTGTATCAAGGAGATTAATGTTATAATAATCCTAAAACATTTAGGAATTTTCCTATTGTTTATTTTCATTAGTTTATTCAAGCCTATATTGAATGGTACCAATTTAGAAAAAAAGAAATTTATGATGATGTTTATTTAATTTATGTTTTTCTGTAATATAAAAAATGGTATGTGATATTATTAATGTAATATTAAGGTAATTTGTTTTTTATAGAATTTATATTTTCATTGAGGTTTTATGGTGATTCAAGTTGTCAAATAATTTTATGATATATATTTTCAGGGTATTCCCATGTTTGTTATGTGAAATTGTGATATGCATCATATTGTCAATGTATAAATGTTAAATTTAATCATAGAAAAAACTATGTGATAAACCCATTCATATATTTAGGTTTTGATTTTTTTCATATAGATAACTCTTTACTATAAGGAATAAGTTGAACTTTTTTGTTATTGTTGATGTTTTAGATACCAATGTGATATATTTATCAATATTTAATAACATATTTAACCATTTCAGGTTACACAAATTTTTAAATATAAATTGAATTAATTTTCATTCATTTATAGACACTATGATCCATTAAATTTTAATTTTTATACTTCAATCATGAATAATTCATTTTGAATACTAAATAGTTTGAGTTAGTGATGAATTGGAAGTTTATTGAAGAATAAAGAATGGATGAAATTGTTCCTATGAAATTGAATGAACCCAATTATTTAAATTTTCCCACATTACCTATCACGATAGTAAACAAATATCTAACACTTATGAATTGTTCCATAAAATAAAAATGTTATTCTCCTGACTTTGTTCTTAAATAATTAATTTCCTTCAGAAGACTTCAATGATTAATGTTTTTTGTATTTAACTTTCCCTGGACCAGGTTCATATCACTCTTTTTTAGTTCATTTAATTTAATTTTCAACTCCATGTGTAAATTTTAACATCCCATCAGTTCCATCGTCATCTTGGAACCATATTATGAGTTATTACAGGTAACCAAAATGTTTCAACATTCCCCTTTTTAAATAATTTTTTACCATTCATTTGTACGATGTGGGTTTTAGAAAATCTATTTCCAAAAAAATAAATCATTGGATGATAAGATAAAATTATCTTGCGATGAATTTGACTAATGGGTATAATTTAATACCCCAAATATTTACATTAAAATAATACTTCGATGGTTTTTTAAAAACACAATACTATGCTTTGATAAAATTAGGATATACAGTATAAATATTATTATTTAAATGTGGCCCTTAAACCATAGCCAATAACTTCATGGGAAATAATATGAGGAAAAAAATTATGAAATATATACATATATAAGGGCACTACCCAATAAAAATATATTGATTGATCATAGGAAATATGTACTCAATTTTTTGAAGTCATTTTACGTTTAGAAATGTATTTTTGGCCTAAATGATTTCAATTTATTTTTTTGTGTAAAAATTATAATTATTTTTTGAATCTTTTAGAAACAAATTTTTTTAAAATTTACATAATATTATAAATTTTCCTATTAAAAAAAGTTATGGTGAATTTTTTTATTATTATAAAACGATCGATTTTTTAATAAATAGTGAAAATAACTACCCTTCAAATACTTTTATTTATTTTTATTAAATTAGGTAAATTAAAAGTACCATTTTATATTTATTTTAACCTAAATTTCATTATAATAAGATATATTCTTAATAATTTAATTATTTCTTTTTAAAATAACAATATACCGGATTTTGATGAAATTTAATTTTATTTCTGGAAAAATATATATTCCATAAAAAAAAATTTATTGTGTTTTATGAATATATATTCAACATAATACAACCAAATATAGAAATTGTTTCATGAAAAATGGTATCAATATTTTTAATAAGTTAGTAAAAATTAAGAAAATTACCCCCTTTTATTTTTTCTCACAATTGAAAATAATCATGATAATGGTTTTTCACCCGATATGGGTAAAACAGGTAAAACATAGTTTAAACAATGTTTTAAAACATTAAAATCAACCAAAAACATTAATTTATAATATTTTTATATTTTTTTGTCTATAATCATCAATTTTTTGAATTTATGACCACATTGATCCTTTCTCTTGGAAACTGACCAATGAAATATTTTATGTGGAGAAAAATACAAAATGCCACTCTCTTAATTCTGAATTTTTTTATATGTTCACATAAGGATAAAAATACATTGTGATATAATATTAATGGTTATTTTTATAATAATAAATATTTATCTGGGTGCTAATTTATTTCCAATTTTTTTCATAATATAATTGCCTTAATTACTTATATAATATTGCCATATTCTCTTGTGAAATTTTAAAAAATTTAATAAAAATAGTGTAAAAATAGTATAAGTAATATATTTGTGATGATTTATGGTTAAAAATAGAATTTTATTTCTAGTAATATTGTCTTATTTATAGTAAAATGCATTATATTCACATTTTTTTCTTCAAGAAGTTTTTAAATTAAATTTATGAGAATATTTCATAAAATGACTATAATCATATTTTATATTAAATAATTTTATATTAAATTAAATAAATATTAAAAAAATCATCAATAAAGAATAGAATTATGATATATCACCTAAAAATTTATACCATTAAAATTTATTTTCTAATTATAATCATATGTTTAAAATTATATCCATTTAATATCCAAAAATCGTTACCGTGGTTAAGGATAGAATTGCTCAACAAAGGGATTAAACTAATATATAATGCCTAAAATACCACTTAAACATATCAAAACATTATTAGTTGATGTTATTTCAACCATATATTATATTATATTTCAAATGGTGGCCTATGTTTCTAATTTCACATGAATAAGAATTTATTATTTTTAAATATTTTTTTAATTATTCTTATGTTCATTCCTCCACTTATAAAATAACTACCCCCTCACCTATTATATGAAGCAAAATAAGTTTAATACTCTAACCAAACCTTGAAAAATTCAGTTAAAAAACTCATATCAAATAATTATTGGTTTTTAATCCTAAAAAGAACGTTACATTCATTATGAATAGATCTAAATGATGTCTATCCAAGAAGTGGTAATCGTTTTTTACCAACTATTTTGAATTTATTTATTATTCAATATCCTAAAAATATTTTTTAAGAAACATAAATAAGTAATATATTTTTATAAATATAATTATATTTTATTATTATTTTGAGACACCCATTTTCCACCACTTTGTATCCTACAGAACATGGAAGCATTTCTCAAGTGTACGTACAACCTACCATCTCAATGAGGGGGTGTGATTCATTTTTCATTACTATTTTGATGGATGTTTCAAAATTTTTAGATTAATCATATATATTATAATTGTGAAAATATTTTGTTTCTTTAAACATATTATATCATATTACTATTTAAAAAACTACTCATTGGAAAATGATAATGTCGCTCGTGTGTATGTGTTGACTTCCACCTCTATGAAGTAATGATACCAATTTTTCATTTTTAAATTTAATGGATTATTTTAAATAATTATATAAGGAATATATATGAAATCTATAACGTTATTCAAGTTATATTGATAATTCAACCATAAATATTATGTAAGGATTGAAACTACTATACTAAATAAGACATGAAAATTAAAAATATAAGAAATAAAAAAAGATTATTTTAGTAAACAATAATTACTAAGAGATTTTTCAATTGTCATAATTAGATCATATTTGATAATATAGTATTTTTATGGTTCTGGTTTATAAATATAATAAATTTAAATTTATTATACAGGATGATAAAATAACGTAAGAATAAATTCATACCTAAGGTATGGGTTCCCCCTCTCATATTCATTTACACAAGACAAATTTCATAATTACCTTTATTTCATTCAAGTGGTGTATATACTTCCCCTTCGATATGATATATATTTAACCCTGTTATTTTACTGGTATTTAAATTTTTATTTAATTTTATTTCCTTTAAATGGGTTATGATTTATAATATAACAATATGGTAATGTACTTCTTTTAAAAACTATTTTTTAGGATTTTTTATATGAAGTTTACCTTTGGGAAAATTTAATGTTCAAAATAACATAAACCCCATATATTATATTATTATATAGTAATTTTTAAGGATTATATTTTTATTTTAAACTAAATCTCTTCTTCTTCCTAGAATCAACACATAAGATGCGTATAATGAGATATCTTTTAAGAATATTCTTTTGAAAATTTCAACCCCAATAGTTTTTCCATTTTCATATTTTACTTAAAATATTTTCAACAATATTAATAATTATCCTAAATAATTTAGTTAGTTAATGTTTTAATTATTTTTTTAATTTATAATTAAATTTTAAAATTAATATTATTTTTAAGTAATTTATTTATTTTACTAATGTATAATAGACCTGTTTTTTATAACATACACTGTATGAGTTTCTTTTCTACCATTATAACTAATCCTTAAATTAAAACATTATTTAAATTTTGTTTTTTTGTTTTAAAAGATTATATATTTCATTATATGATGGATATTTTTATAGTTTAAATAATATATTTTATAGTGAAATTTATATTTTCCTCATGATAGGTCCATATGATATTTTAAAGGTATTTTTATTTCTGAGAACAACCATTATTGAAAAAAGGGATATGATCAAATTATTCCTAATTTATTCTTTCTATGTATGGTTTATAATGATGAATTATTGAATTTTATTATTCTTAATTCAATAAAACTAATTATTTTCTTATAAGTAATTTTATGAGTTAATTGAGTTTATTATTAAAAATATGTTTAATGCATTGAATGTGTAAGTAAAGGGTTTGTTCGACTTATTGATATCCCTTATATGAATTTACTGGTCTCGTAAGATAGAAAAAATTTACATATTAGATTTTTATTTAGTTCTCACCAAACAATTTATTAATAATTTTTTTTAGTTGTGTGGGAATAAGAGTAATATTCTCTATATCATAGTTTAGTGTCCTTGATCCTGTGGTTTAAAATTATTAGTTTACATTAATAATAACTTTTTTCTTTTTTAAATCTATTTTTTATGTTGATATTATCCATGGATTATCATTGAACTACTGTTTTTATTGAATGAAATGTTTTATGAGTGTCTATAATTCCATAATGATTATGGATTATTTACTCCAGGTATTTTATACTATAATTAACCCTGAATAAGTACATAATATCACCATTTTTGATTCATTTCCACAAGATAAATTGAATAAGATATGGAATACATTTAACGGATGAATATTATTTTACATTTCAATGTTTTATAATCAATTTAAAATATAAAATTAAAATCATGTATGTATTTGGTATATTAAAATACCAAATAGATTGGTTATTGTTGATGCGATCCCACTATTTCTTTTGAAATTTTTTGAAAACATACACCAGATATGGGATATTGGAGTTGGGGATCTATAATGTGACTATGTATCCATCTATAATGTGTGATGGTAAATCATAGGTTATGTCTAAATTAACCCAATATTAATCATGTATTTAATAAATTGATCAAATACAGAGACAAAGTTCTAACTTTTAGGCTTGTAATTACAAATAATTACCTTAGGGATGGATATTTCAACACAAAAGAATAATTTGGAATATATAATGAATGATAGATACAAACATTCTATGTCACTATTTTATTGACTTTTCTTTAGGTTCATATATGAACTCCCTAATAAACTATTTTTTGGACCATTAAAGGATTGTTATGATCATGTCATTATTAATGTGGGATACCAATTCGTATAGATGTATTTTACAAGATGAATAAATCATTGAATAAAATATTGTTGAAATTATTGTCTATCATTGTGATTATTGGAATCAAAATGACCAATATGATGTAAATTTAGAATAAACCTTCCACTTGATGGTGTTAATAGGTACAATCAATCTTGATCATGGTATTAGCTTAGCGAGAATAAGATTATTTTACAGGGTGTATCGATAATTAATAATTTTGATTTTATATAGTACTATATTTGAAGTCACCTAACTGATGGAGTCTTTTAGTTACTTATTGGTATTTTTGATTATTATTTTAGTGTTTCCTTGTACAAGAATATCCTTGTATATGATGAAATAATTTTTCATAAAATAGATAAGGTAAAGGGGCCCTATTGATGGTGGTTATACAAGTATAACGTTATGGGTATTTGAAAAATTTTTGATGGTGAATATCGAACCATTTACATTGGTTTCTATGGATTTCATTTTTTTTCACATACCCCATTTATATAATCATAGATGAAAAAATAAATTTTATGTATAAATATATAACATGAAATGGTATCATTTATATTATTTTATTTTTATACGATATTTAAAATTACATTTAATAGTGATTCTATAATACAAAAGTGATGTCAACTATATTACAATTATTATTTTTTTTATTAATGATAATTTTTTGATAAAATGTATAGCCTCTCAATGGTTCTAGTTGTTAAAATCCTTAAGTTTGTGGTGAAGCATGACTTAGTGAATATTGAATTCCACCATTATGGAACAATCAATAAAGGGTGGGATGTTATAATATTAAAATTATAAATTATTGAATTTTTATAGAATATAATAATTTTTTAATTATTTGATTCATTCATGGTATACATTAATCTTTAAAATAATTTTTTTTATATTTCATAAGAGTTAAAATACTATGGCTTAAAAATTAAATTATTTTGTGTTAATAAAATAATCCAGGATCTATTATCTAAAATAAAAATATTTATTAAAATGTTGGGATGTTATTTTAATGAGAAGTTATATATAAAAATTATATAGTTTATTCATATTTACAGTCACTAGTAGATACACTACCAAGCAAATGGATTTAAAGGAAAAAAATCTGATAAAGAAGGGGAGTATGAAGATGAAAAGGATATGTAATTTTTTGGAGTAGGTTCTATTAAAAAATCATTATCATTAAATATTTATTACTATATTATTTATACAGTTGCTTATATACAAATTTTAAACATATCATATCTTTTATTTTATTCTGTATTCTTTATACAATAAGGTCCTTATAATATCTTTCACAATTATATGTTATAGAAGTCCCCTTTATAATTTTTAAATGTGATTTATAAGAAAATATTCTTAAAAATATGATATTTGGTCTAGATAAATAAGATTGAAATGACACAAATTATGTCTTATTGTCAATTATTACGGTTTTATAAGAGTTTTTTCTTATTTATAAATGATTACACATTATAATATTTATGAGAACGAGATCACGAGGATTAAAAAATTATAATCCAATATATTAATTTTATTGGATATACCAAGATGAGAGCATGTGTATTAGTCTATATGAATGAGATCATAACTAGAATATATCATTAATCATGTATTTATATGAATAATGAAAACCATAAATATTTTTGGTCGTGTACCATTCATTATGAATGAAATTAGTCTTATGACATTTTTCAAATGATCATTATAGAATTTCTCTTAATTAATTATTCACAAAAGATATCTATGTCACATTTATTGGGATAAGCATTCCTAATAAATATATATGGAAGTGGTATTTAGGGGAATGGTTATCTTGGTAATTCAAATAACGACAGACCAAAAATAAAATTCTAATGACATATTTATGCATCATTATTGATGATATATTGGAAAAATGTAATTATATTACTCTGTTAACATTTCTAAAATGGATTTCATTATTATGAATATTCTTTTTCTCTATTAGTTCCAATATTTTTTTATACCACTCATGGTATGTTTGTGAACCCCTTTACCACTAATTAGAATACATAGATAGTTGTACACCAAATGTATATAGAAGTTCATGAGTTTAGTTGAATTTAATTTTTTCTTATAGTATTTTACTTATTTGGTAGACAAATAAAGTATTTATGTTATTTTTATCATAATAAACTCCCATTATATTCATGATTAGGAATAACTGGGTTAAATTTTTATTTCACATAATATTCAATTCTGTAAAAAGTGTTGGTAAATAAAGATTTATTTCATAAGAGGTAGATATAACTAATTAAATATTCTATGTAAAAGAAATAATTTAATTCCCTTTACTACTAAAGTAGATTTATGAAATCATGTTTTTTAAAGATTATTTAATTATGAATTGATAAGTTATATAAACAGTAATTAACTACTAGTATATTTTAAATAATTTAAAATGAGGCTATTATTTTTTATTGATAAAATAAATTATCACAAGGACTGATTCATATATATTGGATAATGAAAATGTGATGGAATTTTTACAATTAATTTTTTCTAAAATATTGACACACTACTTAATTAAGTAGTAAGTTAAATAGAATTATTGATGTGCAGATGTTATATTCAAATGATATAGTTGATAAAACACTCTCATTTCTTGTCAAGACATAGTTAGAAACATAATGAGTTATTTATCCGAATAATATGTAGATATTGATGTAATATCATTTATTTTTCCTAGTACTAGATAAATTTATTCATATTAGTCAAACCATTCAATCTTGTGTGCATCAAAACTGGGAATAATAAAAACTAAAAATCCATTCTGATGTACCATCAATTGCCTATCACCTCAATCTCACCTCAATTATAACTTATATCATGATCCACACATGTTGTATGGAACTGTTACACATAATAAAAGTACTGCAATGATAGAATTTCTAGTTTTCATCGAACCACATGAAAAAAACATGTGCTGAATGTGAAAAAGAATGACGAGAAAACCAACATTCATGAAATATGAGGACCAAATATTAGCCTTTTTTCCTTCGGCCTCAACCTGTTCTCCCAAGAAAATTACAAGAAAATGGAATATCCACCTAATTAAAAAAATACTCTTTTAATTTAATATAGCATCGATTTATGAATAAATTATATCTTTAAAATTCATCTAAATTTAAACATGATAAATAAATTTGATGGAAAACTTAAAATAAAACATATTATATGGAGTTCAGATCAATCATTAATGAAAAACAATTCCACATTTTTATTGTTTATGAGATCCTTAAACTCCATTTGGTCAACTATCCTCGATCTATTCCTGATCTATCATCATTATCCATGAATGATCGCTAATGATCTCTTGAAGTATCTAGAGATTTATAGTCAACCCTGATATGTTTTAATAACCACTTATTTGTATAAAAAGCCTTTACTGGAATTGGATAAATTATAGCCAATCAGTTTATCATGTTATTTTATTTATTCTATACCCATAATAAGTTTTTCACAAACACCCCTCACTGAAAATTGTTATGTCATACCTAATGTAAATCCTATATTCTAAACATAATGGTTCATTTAAATTTCTGATCTTAGAACCTATTTTAGAGTAATTACCCTTTGTGGAAAACTATGTGGGTAGGTTATTTAATATATTTCAAAAATTTATTTCCCTTGAATAGGGCCTTAGAATCATAAGACGACTCGGTTCTTAGTCTTGAAAATATTCAATATATTTTCCAAATATAATTCATGGTTATTCTAAGTCATCTCCATCAAAGTGGGTTGTAAGTTGAGTATTCCACCTAAAGACCACCTCTAATGGGATATGTGGTAGCAAAAAAATCCCAAAATGCATAACAATATCTAGTGGAATTGCCTTGTAACAGCCTAGAATATATATGAATACTTAACTTGTGATAGATCTAATAATTATAAAATAATTTTATATAAGCTAATGTGTTACAAATTCATGTATGAGGCAACAACTAAGATACATGAATCCACCTACAAAACCACCAATTAGAAAATATTCAAACATAATATAGTATAACTTGGTTCCATGGACACTATATGATGAAATTATTCTCATCACATTAATGAATATTGTAATAATATCTAATAGTAACTATAATTCCCATACAACCCCGATCACCAAAAATAAATATCGATAATAGATCTAAAATAACCATGACCATTAAGAATCCACAAAACTATGAAACTTTTAAATAAACAAAATATATGTGGGAATGATTCCCAATAAGGGTTGAGTGTAAAATTACCAAGAATGATTCCTTGAATTCCAAAAGAATGAAGAAACAATGTTACACCTAAGATTTCAATATTTAATTCTTTCAAATATTTTTTATAATATATAATTTCACATGAAACATCAAAATAAAATAAGTTATGATATATTAAAAAATAAAAAATAATAAAATTACAAAAATAATATAACTTATAGTTAAAATTTTAATCAATTAAAAATATATCAAATTGAGGAAAAATAATTGATATGATTTATTTTTAAAATTAGATTCTTTTCAATGAATATTTTTAAAAGTGTTGTTTATTTTAACATATAAATTCAGTAAATGTTATAAAATTGTGATTATAACTCATAATATTTAAATTTTTTAACTTAAATATTATAATTCATTTATTTTATAAATCAAATGAAATAACATTATAAACACTTCCTACATAATGAGCATTTTATATATAAAAGAAGTTTTGGTTTGTTTTTATGTTTTCATTTAAAAGATAAAAATATAAAAAATAGTTTTAATTTAATTAAATTTACTTCTTTTTTGTATTCATCCTATTAAATTTAACTTAGAATTATTTTATTTATTTTTTGAAATTATTGATATTTGGGTGAATAGTGATAAAAACAGTTTTCAAAAATACGGTTACATTAGAGATGTCATTACTAATTATTATTACATAAAGTATTCTGAGACATTAGTAAGGATAAATATTTCTTAGATATTAAATAAAATATTTAATAATTTTATATTGAATTTAGAGAACAATGTTTTTAATTTTAATACTAGAGAAATGTTTTATTCTAATACAATAATAATTTATTATCCTTTTTATTATTGAATTATTTATAAGAATACATTCATCTATAGATTTATTTTAAATTAAAATTACTCTAATTTACTTCATAAAAAATAAATAACCTAGGGATCAATTTAGTAAATGATTTTTGTAAAAAAATCTATTTTATTCATAAAGGCCTTTTCTAAAAAACTGTTTCTCATTAT
The DNA here is from genome assembly GCA_963277665.1 of Viscum album. Classification (NCBI taxonomy): domain Eukaryota; kingdom Viridiplantae; phylum Streptophyta; class Magnoliopsida; order Santalales; family Viscaceae; genus Viscum; species Viscum album. Next base: position 2,106,032,930 of record OY728156.1, on the reverse strand, counting down.
GTTTTTTGTACTTTTATTAAAATAAAATTTCCATATCTTTATATCTTTAATGTTTGGAAAAAATTCTATATTTTAAATTAAAATATTAATTTTTTTAATAGTTTCCATTTCTTTTTTATTCATAAAATTGAATTACCTTATAAATAGTTAGTCTCTATAGTAAATAATAAAATGGTTAAAGGGGTGATAAAGTAATGTATAAGGCTTCAAATATCACAAAAACATTAGTAAATCTAGTTATACGAGTGGATTTAGATCCCAAATTATTCTATATTGAAAAATATTTGTACCTTCTTCCACATGACCATGAGAAATACATTTATGTAATTTTAAAGTTAAGAGTATTTACAAAAGTGTCACCTCTCTCACTTATAAAAGGATATCATCACCCCCTCACTTACTAAGAAAATTTGATCATATTTTCTTAACCAAAATACACCAAAAAATATCCCCAAAACTCTTAGAGATATGGTAAAGATTTTGTTCAAATCAAAACGGCCACTCTTATAAATCATAAACCACTTACTAAAGGATCCCTCCTAAGAAGTGTTGTGAGAAATTATAATTATTATTCTCATTTTAGTTTTATTATTTAATTCCCTATGAGTATATAATACACATTAAAAATATAATAATATGATTATAATTATTGATTTAAATGGATATTATGTTGATGAAATACCTATTATCTACCAACCATTTAGCTTTTTTAAAATAAAAAGAACTTTTCATGTTCTATGTGTTAACTACAACCTCTAGGGATGACAGACATTATCTTTCATAATTTCATACAAGAAAATTTTTAAATTATGTATTTAATTAATAAAAATTATATTAATTTCTAACTTTTGATTCAAGATATATTATACATTTTCTTCCATTCATCTATGTCATTCAATAAAAAATTAAAATGACTACAATGTGTAATATAGACTACTCCTTTCCTAATCACAATATTCTATTTTCCATTACCTCCAAAAATTAATGGTTACCCAAATGTATTTAATTATTTAATATTATATTTTTAGTATTATTAAGGTTCTGTAATGGTTATTTATTTAATTTTTTGTTACCCTATAAAATTAATTCTGGTTACAGAATTGAAATTTCAAAAAACAATATTTTAAATCTTTCCATATGAATCATCAACATAAGTTCTATGAAGAATCCATGGAACACCATAAATATAGTATAAAAATATTATATGTCTTTAAATATCTATAGTTAATGAAATGATGGCTATAATGTGATTAAAAAATATCTTTCACTACAACTGAGAATGAATGTTTGAATTGCTGACAGCTAATGATTTTTGTTTATTGAAAATAAGCAATAAATATGTAATAAATTTCTATAAAATATTAAGATAAACTACAATAAAAATTTATATGTTTCTAAAATAAATTATTAATATGTATTATATTATTTTAAATAATGAAAAAATATGTATGATAAATCAATGATTCAATGTAAATGTTTCTCATCTCAAACATCCTTCTTTACTATATGTTCTAAATTACAAACTTATTTCCATGATATGGTGTATATGACACCTCAGTAATATATATTATATATAGATCCACTATTTAATTATTTTAATTAATGTAGTAGTTTTATCATGGACCACCTTTTTTCATACCTGAATTGCCCTCCTAAGTCGGCCCCATGAAAAAAGAGAGGTGTTCCCAATCCTCTAGGTATGATAACTAGTATTGGGATTCTGATATACTCAATTGGGAAATGTTCTCCCAAAACACTTATAAATTAAATTAATTAAAAACTAAAAACATTTAGCTGAAGTAGAATTAAAAAATAAATAAAATCATAAAAACTACTATGTAACCTCATGCACCACCTCCAACTAACGATCCATATTTTCCCCTTGGAAACTCAGACCAAACTAGAAACTCCACGGGAAGCAAAAAACAAATAAAGACGTTTTAGAATGAGTATTAAAACATTATAGGAATTCTTAAATTAACTACCCCTATGACATACCATTAAAAATAAAACCAATCCATGCTATACTGAGTGAATATTTTTAATAATGTGCTTTCTACACTTTTATAGATAATATGTAATAATCTTCCTTTTTTAATTTCTAATTAGAATTATATTTTCAAAAAAAAAACAAGACATAAAGAATATTTTATAAAATTATTTATAAAATACTACCAATGATAACTAGGTCCCTCATTATAGAAAACAAAAAAGTATGTCACTTTATTGATCAACTATAAAGATAGATAAAATCATATAAGAGGTTAACATCAATATAGTACAATAAAAAAGGGATGATAAAATAGAATGTACCGTGAGAAATCCCTATAATTCTAGTTCAACCAGATCAAAAGATCATCATAGCTTAGTGAACAATCCATATAAACCATTCTCTTGAATTTAATTATATATAGGTAAAATCCAATGTTCTACTAGTCCCTATACATTATCATATTTTTTTTATTGTGTAAACTTTATAGGGAGCCAAAGTTAGTTCTCTACAGCCTCAACCATCCTAATAGTCCTTAGTCTCCCATATAAGTACATAGGGTTTCCATATGACTCATTAAAATGTCGGTGATTTTTTATCAAGCTTATTTGAACATACAAGTTGTACAATTTACAAAAAAAAAAAATCACAATCTTACATATGAACTCACACGTTAAGAAAAATCCATTTCGACATTTCACAAATAAGTAACAAGATTTTACACCATTCGCGCATCAAAATTCACACATTTAACATGTATAGTAAATATCCAAATCAAGGGTAATAAATTAATAGGGGATTTCAATTTTCATAAAATATTTCAATTATTTAATTTGACCTCATTACATAAAAACTAACACTTACCTTTTAGAAAACACCATTGGGTATTTTCACTTTCATGATAAACATTTTATAGAAATCCAATTAGAAATTTTGAAATCTCAACCATTAAAAATATGCTTAAAACCAACCTCAAACCAAAGAATACTAGTTGAAATGTTGTATTTAAATATTATAAAACATGTTAGAATACATTTCCAAAAACCATGAAAATTATATCAAATATAAATTTTTTATAAAAATAAAAACACTCTTTAAAAACACAAAAAAACATTAATTTCATTTTTATAGATCCGATATAGAGAACCTACCTCATAACACATTGCCTTTTAAAAAAGAAACTTCACACTTACACATGTGTAAACTTACCTATATATATACCCTTTTACCTAATGTACATATTCTACCATCCATGAGATAATATATAAAAAGAGGGTATATATATATATATATCTGTGTGTGTGTTTGTTTTTTTTCTTACCTGTGAATGAAAATTCAATTAGCCTTAATCAAAAGTTGACCAACAACACATTCACAAGGCCCCAGATACATAATATAAAAATATAATAAACAAAATAATTAAAGAAGCTCGGATTTAAAACCATTTAAATAATTAATATAGAAGAACCCATGTGTGTTTAGTAATATTACATTATCAATTTATAAAAAATAATGAATAAATCATAAGATATTAAAAATAACCTATTTCACTTTAAAAACAATTGAGTATTTTTTAGATGATTAATATAATTTTCAAAAATAATATGAAACCCAAAGAATAACATATGGAAAACCCAGTTAAAAACAACTTCATTATTTAGATTTTACTAAAAGATAAAATAAATATACTAACTATTAAAAATGGCAAATTAATATATAGTAAATAAAATGATAAAAAATTAAAAATAAAATCATGGGGGAAAACCAACTTGTAACTCATTTTATTTGTCAACTGATGATCATATCCTCTATAATTGAACCAATTAAACATAGAAAATGGATTGTACCATCTATGTGACCCAAATTATGAAAAACAATGTCCAACCCTAATTCTACGGTTTGGACCTTATGTGGGGCGCTAAGGGGGAAAGGAAAAAGAGTGAATAAAAATTATCCTTATTGGAAGAAGTGTTTACTAAGGATGATTTCACACCATGTCGGAAGGAAAATGGTAATGAGAGGAGGTCAGATGGGGGTGTGGTGACACATGAAGAGAGGGGATGGTCGTAGCCAATGGGTGTCTTTCAAGGGGTATGATTGAAGGTGGGAATGGAATTATTATTATTATTTTATTTTATTAAACATGAGGGACACACATGGTCTCCAAGTAAAATTTACTAAATCATTCATCGAGCAACCACCCTTAATTCGGTGGACTAAGAACATGCATTGGTTGATCACTCGATTTAATAAATGTTGTGCCAACCATTGGAAAATTATATTCCTTGTTGACAGACTCATCTACATAGATATCTCATGTTTTTTCGAAACTTGTGTCCAAACAGTGTGACACATTGATCTTTTTTTTAAAATAGATTTTTCCAAATATAATTGACTGAAAAATAAAAAATATATAGTTAATTAAATAAATAAAATAATAAATAAATAAGGGATAGGGTGTGAAAATAATCCCCACCATGACCCTATATACCACCCAAAACCCATAAAACATATGAACACGGACACACAAAATAAATATGAGCATTAAAAATCACTCAAAAAACATCAAACCACTTGATCCCTCAAGAGGACCATGGAATCAAAAACTACCTACAAATTTTAATGTCATACCAGACAATTGAAATCCTAAAATACAATGTGAATATAATCACAAAGGATATCTTCACAATTTTTATATTCCTAGAGAATTTTTTATTATAAATGACAGGGAACACTAATATAATTTCTACAAACCACATTTTAAACGTTAAAATGCAGGGATTCAAGTAAAACCTTCTACCCAAATCTCATAAAAAACCCATCGAAAAGAACAAAATTTATTTAACAGACCTAAACATAGATCAAATATTATAATAATACTTATACAAAAGAAATTAAAAAATGGATAAATAATTACATAATGAAATAGAGGAATCCCTAAAAATATTTACCCAACCATTATCAAAGAATATTAATACCCTAGGAAAACCCAGATTATTTCCCAAAATCAAGGACCACCAATACACTCATCACAACATGACTTCCCATGGATGAAGTAGAAATATGTATAATTTATGAGCATGCCTCTTCAATAGTGAAATGGGATCCCCTATAGTGTTAAAGATGAAAAAGTTATGACATAGGCCCTCAAATCCAAAATAAAAACCATGGATATATCAATAATATCCTTAAAAACACTCGCCTAAGTGTAAAATTGACTATTATAAAATTCATCTAGTCACCCATATCACACACTAAGTGTTTTTGATGTCTATTTAACCAAATTAAGACTTCACCTCAACCCTCCCAACATAAAATTTCCAAGGAGACCATCCCCATTTATTTATTAAAAGAATTACCCAAAGAATATAAATCAGGATAAAAATCAAGGATGGAACTACATGAAAAACCCAACCATATACCACCTAATGAAATCAACTGATCAATAAAAAAATATAAAATTTCAATGTATGAAAAATACTAATGTATTTTTATGATTCATATCGAAATAACAAAAAACATATGTTCCAATAGAATATGAAACTAATCAAAATAAGAAAATTGAAAATACAATTTCAAACAAATAGAAACAATGACATTAAAATCCATATAATATAATGGAAATTGTTTTTTTATTTCATAAAAAAGTACTCGTCACATACTTTTAATAATTGAAGATCAATTTAAAACGCTGAAACCAAAAGTTATTTCAAATTTATAATCAACAAATAAATAACTCAAATCACAACCTCACTTAAAATAAAAAACACCATAAAAACATTAATTAATCCTTTGAAAATTATAACCATTTACATTATAATTTAAATACCCTAAAACTTTATTGATAAAAAATTTGATCCATAATTTTCTATTTATTATAAAATTTTCCAACAAAAAATAATTTAATATATCATACTTCCATACATAAAATAACAAAAATACCTTTAAAATCATTATATAACATCGTATGATCTTATTTAAAACAAATTATGGGTATTTACATAAAACACTCATTTCATTTAATTTTGAGGAAAACCCTCTTTATCCATTCCAAAAATCATTTTTCCTTTTAAAATCAAATTTTAATTTTAAATAATATATCATGACTAAACCAAAATAATATAAACATTTCACCAATATAAATTTCAAAATCCATGAGAACCAAAATTAAACAACCAAATATGCGGGTGTATTGTCAACGTTGGAGTTTATAGTTTTAAAAATTGTATTTCAACCATGAAAACCCCAAAAAGAGTCAATTAGAACCTTCCACATAGGATCTATATGGTTTTTCAAGACATGCGAGATTCTTGTTCCTTTAAAACAACTATTTTCCCTATAAATATAAAAAATATTACAATGGAAAGAAAAATTATAAAATCAAAATTCAGAAACAAATGGTTTCTCATCTATCTTTATGACTCACATTGATCAAACCCAAAACCATGACCAAATTTTTGTTCACTAGTAATTTTATCTCCCATCTACCAGACATCCCAAATAACAAGGGCTGCTCTAAAGGTATTCAAAGACCCACTACATGAGTCAATGCAAAAAATCCCTAAGTATGAATTTTTTTAATTAGTTGTGAACTTAAAGAAGGATGTTTTTTTTAATGAAGGGATCAACATGAGAAGAAGTGTCTCAGCCTTGATCACACCACAAATACCCCAAAAATGATAATATCCACAGATATTTTATATTCCATGCACCATTTCTTCATTAAATTTTTTTGATGCACCATGTGATATAAGAGATTCAATAAATGTTATTCCTCACTCTATATTTAAATATATAGAAATTCAAAAATTGAACCCTACTAGAGTGGTGGTCTATCTCACAAATAGATCCAAAGTTTTCCAAGTATGTGTTATAGAAGATGGTCTTGTAATTGCAAATATCTTCTCTTCCCATCTGACTTTTATGTGCTAAAATGTAAGAAGATAAGAGTTTATCACACTCACCGATCATATTTTGGAGAACATTATTAATGATTGTAAAAACCATCATTAATCTTCACAAGGTAACACTCTCAATAGAGCTCTAATATTGTTTCATTTCAATATACTCAAATATATGAAAAATTTGTTAGATGTTCATTCACTAGATGAAATGAAAAAAAGGAAAGATAAATCTAAAATTTTACAAGAGACAACCACATAATTAATGGATAGTTTGTTAGAAGTGGATGGAGGATCAAAATCAAGAGATGATTTTGAGATCTATAAGTATAAACTCAAAGAGAATTAACATGAAAATATTAACACAGATCTCCAGAAGGAACTTGATATAATGGAAGAAGAACTAGACAAGAATTATTCCATATTCCTTACTATGGAACATGATCTGAACAAGGTTATGAAAAACACCAATAACATTGAAGAGGTATTTATATGATATTCTTAAACCAATGGGATGAGTGGATCACAAGAAAAAAGAATATTTGTACTCAATAAATTTCAAAAGAGAACATTTTTATTTAAACGTGAAGAGGTAAAAACCAAAACAATGTTCATCTGGGTAATGAAAATTGAGGTTCAATCTCACTCATCAAGAGAAAATAGAAATTTCCAAAGGACAAAAAATCACCTTAAAAAGATTGAGGTTCATATTGTAATAAGGAAGCAAAAAATACCTTGAATATTTTAAAACCATCCCAAAAGAATAAAAAATAAATGGTTTTGTTTGTTTTTTGGAATCCATGTACACAAATCATACTATTGTTGGTGCACCATGTATTTACCAGGAAATAGGAAAGATCCAGTGTAGGAGACCAGATTCCTCTGAACTATTTATCAATAAAATCCATCTGGTCACACCTCTTCATTACATTTATTGCTTTCTGTGGTTCATTATCAAATTTTCTTATATGTTAAAAAATTTTAAATTCATTGAGTACACTTTATCAATTATGTATGGGAGAGGGGTTATTGTAGTATTAGATTATTCATATTTTTTTAAAAAAAATCAATTTTTGAGTTGAGCTAACCACATTTAACAAAAAAAAATATTTGGGAGGCAACCTGTGTTTTCTCCTTAGTTCACTCTTTCACTCGATCATATTCTAGCATTATTGAATAGTACTACATTATAATTTTTTCATTCTTATTTTTCAGGCTCATGATGCATGTCTGAAAAATAGACATACATAACAGAACACACATTGTGCTGGTGCATCAAAATAGAACTGAAGAATCATGAAAATAATAACCTGATAGAATCATCATTACTAAAGGGAGTTTTCTTTTATATTTAATATCATTATAATTACCTATATTTTTTCCTCTAATTTTCATTTGTGAATTAAACAAAAAATGTATTCCCACACTTGAATTCAATTTTTACTCGACTTATCTAGGAGACTTGAGTTTCCTATGAATCTAGTGATTCCATGATTTAGAATTCAATGTCAATTAAATCGAGTGAGTAAAATAGAGAATTGGATGATTAAAATTATGTGTGGATATTTAAATAAAGACTCATGATTTGAATTATTTTATTGATTCTTGTAAATGAATTTTCTATTCTATCTTTCATGCTTTGATTTTCTAGAATTCGTGTGAATTGATTTGTTATTATTAATCATTCCATGAGTGATTGTACCAAATAATAATTTCCAATCTCGGGAGGATTTCTAGACAAAATATTTACTATTTAATATTGATAATATTTCATTAGTGGTCTTGGGACATGTCACCTACCATAACTTGTATTGATTAATATCGAAGCTATGATTTTGATAAAATACATTTAAAATGATTTAGGAACTTCTTTTTCCAAACACATATTTTTTTAATACCCTCCATTACCATGTATCCTTCATTAGACCACAAAATCCATGATTTTTCTTATTGGTTTAAGACACATTACAAGCAGATTTTTTCTTACCGACCCTCACTTTTATTATTTTTTCATGGATATTTCATGTTTGAGTGTGGCCGAAGGGAATTTCATGTGCATTCATTGGAAATTTTCATATTTATTGGTGTTTTAAGGTGTGTGGAAATATTTTTGGAAGGGGATAATATGATAATGGACATGTGTCATCATTTCATTGTTCTTTATTTGTTTCATCCATTTATCCTTCTGAAAAAAGAAAATTGGAGATGAGATTTAATTCCATATTATACATTCATTGAAGACTCATTTCCCTATCAAAATCAATGGTGTGAATATTGATTCATTCATTTTATTGAATTTTTATCTTATCCTCCATGAAAAAAATAAAAAAATCAAAATAGAGCTATTCCTTTCTAATGTTTTGAAACAAATAAGGGATAACAAGGATAATATCATTCATTGTAATCATTATTTGGTTCATGTAACATGTCATAAAAGTTGGGGGTGTTGTTTTTCATGTTTTCAAGGGGGATTGAGTGAAAAATTTCTTATGTTTTTATTTGGATGAAAAATGCATTGTACTTAGGAATCTGGCCACCTCTTTCGGGCATAGAATGTTTTTAACCATTTTCCTACCAACCCAAAGCCACAAGGTCATTTGATCCTTTACAAAAATACCTCATGAATTTATGTATTTTTTCGTTAAAATATGGATAAATTTGTTCATTGACAAGCCTATAAAGGAGTATGTTCTCATGATATAAGCATAACACTACTTGAATTTTATCATGAGGGATGATATGAAAGATAAAAATTTGTGGTAAATCATGATTGGTAATGTTTAATAATAAATAATTATGGATATTGAAATAATGAAAGGATAAATTTCATCATTCATCAAAGGGAAATAGCAAAATGTATAAATTGATTGTTTCTTTATGAAATGAAAAATTAAATTGATACTTTATTTGTATTTTTTAAAATTTGATTTGAAATTGATTTTTTTTATTTTATTACTTAATAATTTGAATATTGTTAACATTGGTTCCCTGTGAAATTTATTTTTGAGATTTTATGATTGAGGAAAAGAATGATTTATGTGTGGGGGAATCGATAGATATAACATTTTCAACATTTTATTAATGAATTTTAATTGTTTGAAACCTCCAAAATAATCAATTTGAGATTATATGAATCAATTTTATATTTATTATTTGTTTTGAGAAAAATGGTAAATAGTGCTTAATTTTGGATTTTTGATAGATTTATTTGTCAAGGGTATTTTATTCATTTCATTAAAAATAAAATTTCAAATTTAATTAATAATTTTTATAAATCTTGACTTATTTACTTCATATTTATCTTCTATACCAGGGGATGAATATAGAATCTAGAGGCCTTAAAAATCAATAAATTTTAAAAACAATTCGTGTGAACACTATAGACCCCACCATAATAACAAAAGCACATATTCGTCTACACACCTCCAATTGAATTGATTCTTCTTGGAGATGAAATATGACATAAAGGTTCATGAACAACATAAATTTCCTGGAGGTTGAAATCAAATCTGGTGGATTTTGAATGAACTCAATTGAAGGATCCATCCATGAAATTTCACCTATAAAAAGAATCCTCCAATAAAAAATTCAAAATGTGTACATGAGGTGGAAAATTATACTAAAATTGGGAAGGTGTCCGCCCAATTAAATGATAAAAAAATTTCATGAAGGAGGTAATAAGTTAATATAATTTTTTAAGGTTTATTAATATCTAATATATAAAATATGGAGTCTTCCTAGATAGAATAAATTCTGGAGTAAAAAGGGTATACCTCCCTCACCAAGCATCCAGATACTCTACAATTTTGAGGTGGATAGAAATATAAATCGTGATGAAATTTAATGAAGGTAGAAATTAATTATCCGATCATTAGTTGGGGATAAAATTCTCCAAATCATGGAGGAAAAATTATTCCTATAAAAAGAGAGGAGATACCACCTCTCAAGTCATTCCATTCCATCCACACAACCTCCAATCGACTGGCGAGGGAAGCATTGGATGAAGAATTACATTATATTTATTTAATTTTGTTCTTTTTAATTTACGGTAATATCTATACTCTCCCACATCATCTCGAATTCCCCATCCATAAAGGGGTAGTTTTGTTGAATTATTGAGAATGGGGAGGATGGAATGACATGCTTGATTGAGTTCTTTTGCATTAATTTAATAAGATCTCTTCTTCTTTCATAATCTGGTTTCAATTATAAGTTTAGTCATAAATTCTAAATGCGGTTATGTTTGGTTTTAATTATATTAATTAAAATTGTTTGGGTCGATGATCAAATCACCTTCCACCCAATTCATTCTTCTATATGGTGTGATATATTAGGATTTTGTGTCGAGTGATTGATAGTCATTACACACATGAGAAATAAAATAGATATACTTGAGGTTTCAAATTAAAATATTTTCATCATAGTTATTTGATGAAGGGAGAGATAGGACTGGGTAGAATAATCTCTCTCTAACCATACCAAGGAAGAAAAAGGGTACAAACATTAAAAACATGATAGCATAGCACTTGGTCTAGCAAAACTGACCCCAATCACCATTATTATCATTTTTTTAAAACCATAAAATCAATCATCTTATTGCTCACACATCATTACAATTCAACTGAATCCAAATTCATTTTTAGAACTAATTGAAAAGTGACAACCATGTTTGTTCAGCAATCATCTTCAGAATTATTCTTAGGATCAACTATTATACTATACTTACGTAATTAAAAAATTGTTTTTCCAGGCCCCATGAATGGAATGCATCAATTTAACCGAGATACGGTGGAGATTTTGAGATTATGGAGATGGGGAATGTCAGTTGCTTATCATTTCTAGTTACCTCATAGTTATTAGGATATAATTGAAGTCGTACATGTTTCCTAGTTACGAGGTTTCTATTCATCCCCAACTCACGATTTACATCCCGATGATGTTGAGTTACATGATGATGCATCCTCTGGAAAGCATCCTATATGAATTGTGTTTCATAGAACAAAGGTTCCTCTTGGATGATGTATTCCATTAATACGGGTGCAATGGAAGAATGGAAGACTATCATAAAATACCTAGGCAAGGGAGGCCTATGTTTGATCACAATGGCCGAATTTTTTCTCAGATACTTCTACACCACCCATGATAGGGAAATTTTGGGAAGAATTGTTTTCAGTGGGGTTTGGTGAGAACATCATTCTTCTTTGAGGTACAAATGATGATTTTTCTAGATTTTTATCAATTTAAATACATTAATATGAACTAATGTGGGTTATTTTTTAATTCATGGAAGGGTCAGGGGTGTCTGGGACTCGTTGGAAGCCTAAGACCCGACTCTTGGAGAGTTTTCGGGTTACTGCACAATTTAGAGAAACTGTGTGGTGAATGCCGCATGGTGAATCTAATAGTGGGGGGGGGGGAATAGAAGTAATAACTTATTTATTATTTTGATATACCACATGGTAACAACCTCATGACCATGTGGAAGGTCTAAACAAGATGAGGGCCAATGAAAGATAAGACCTCATGGTTACAAGACAGTTACCGCATGGTCAGAAAAACCATGCCACTATCCCTTTCTCTTATAAGAAACTAAGCACGACATCTGCACAATTTGGCTAACCATGTGGGTAAATAATGTGAGACCTGTTGTGTATGATTTTTGATAATTTAAATTTAAATTAAAAATCATATATTAACCCATTTGGGGGTTTTCTCTAAATGGATAGTATCTCCCCCATTAGAAATGCTCTAAAGCCTAGCTATTATCTCTCTTCGAATATACTCTTCATCTGATCTCTATTTTGAATTTTATTTTTCTCTTTGGATTTGTAATGGTAATGCCTTGATTCCAATTTATCCATATTTGATTATTATACTTATCAATTTTTATATTATTTTTATTTAGAATCTTATTTCATAATATCCCATTCATCATTATTTCATCAAATTTCTCCCAAACTAGGGAAAATCAAAGCCTAGTACTGGATGACCTATCTATCCTGGGTATATGTTTGTGGTATCCTGATTTACATTTAATGTTGAATTATTTATATATGTCAGAGTTCACCAAACGAATTTTTTGGGTACCGCCCTGATTTGTAAATCATACCTGTTATTTCATATTGATTTTTTGATAATTAATTAAGTGTTTATAATCATGTTTAAGGTTGTTTAACTAGATAAATTTCCACCCCCTGGGTGAATTCTCATTTGGAGAAATATATGGTTATTATTCCTAGGATTCCTAGGTGGTATTCTTTTAATCCGTATTATGGATTGTTTAAAATATAATGGGTTTTTTTCGAATGGATTGTTCCATGTTATTAGATGGTTTTCTTTTGTGGATAGATTGTGGGATTGTAGATTTGACCCTTGACCCATAGTTATGAATATTCTTGAAAAATAATGTTTAGACTATTTATTTCCAACTAAGAACCATCCCATGTAATTTTTCTTATGATTACACATTATAATGGTTTAGATTGCATGATTGAATTGTGGTATTAATCGTTCCATGCGAGCAGTTTTAGGCCAAGCCATTGTGTTTGGTCCTATTTTATACACCCATTGTGGAAAAATGAATAATAAATTCTTTGGTGTTTACCATTCATTTTCTACTAAAATTTCTTAATGAACCTATAATGGTTAAATTGTAAATAGCATTAGGTGGATCATAAATTCTAATGGAATTATTTGGACGGTCTTGTATGTCTATTATTCCTTGGTCCATTGAATAATCCTCAGATTCTCTATAATAAATTGGATGGGCTCAATGAGATTTTTACACAATGTTATGCTGTGAGTGAACCATGGATGCCATATATAGGCTCACAGAGGCTATGTACATGAAGAGTGAATTATGGATCTTCATGGGATTCCATGTATGGGCTCAAGAGGTAGGATTTTTATCATGAGTAATACTTAGGATCCCTATAGGACCACCAAGGACATGCTCTGTGACATAGGTTACACCACAACAAGAGTGATATTAGGTTCCATTATGAGGGTCTCTATAAACGGACTTGTAGGGTGTTAGTGAAATTTCACATGGAGTGATACTCGAATTGAACTTTAGGATTATCAAGGAAAGGCTCGGTTTATTTTGATAGTGAAAGGTATATGAAATTCCTTCCAATCAAAGAAAAATCTTGATTTCGGTCATTACCTATACATGCCTAGATGGGTGGTTGACTACTAGGATTTAGTCTCACACATTGTTTGGATGATAATTTGGGAACAAACAGATTATATTAATGCATGTGTCAATAAGTTGAAGATACCACCTAAAGTTACACAATATTCTAATTGCGGCGAGGAGAGTATTGGAACAAACCTAGGCTTGTGATACTATAGGGATACATCTATTATTTTTGTACCTTTTGGATCTTATACCGTATATGATATCCTTGGGACATGTTTAGCTATTTTTCTATAGAAACATTTTACATGCATCATTTGTTATTTGATATGACATGTGGCTATTTTTATTTTAAATATTATAATATTTAATCATATTTTATGGTATTAATACTTCCACTATCTGTTTCTTATTTACATTGTGTTACACTCCGCCAATGTGGGAATAGTATCCCCACTATCATCCCCTTGGCCCTTGCAGCTAGTCTACAACATCTAGCATTTGTGGAGATATGCTTGAGGCCATGTGGAAAACTGGGTTTAGAGCACTAATAGGTGGCATCTTGACATGTGATGTTACACGTATATAGAAAAATGTAATGATGAAAAGTAAAAATAATTCATTAATCCTAGTATGATAAAACAAAATGTGGATTCATCAAAAAAAGGAGTTTGTGATTTCCAAAACCAAAAGGAATAAAAAAAATCAAAAGTTGACTTCTGACTCAGCATATATAATTTTTTGGATTAAGTAACATTATTTCACAAGAAGAAGAATTTAATTGATATTTTTAATAAGAATTAGTACCATTTTTAATAATTTATTTGATTGATAAAACTAAAAAAAATTATATTGTTTTTATTGACTAGATTATTATTTAAATCAGAGATTTATTTAAAAAAATTAAACTATATTTCTATTTTGGAACAAAATTCACCCACCTCTTGAGTTACCCACTTATACCAATATTTCGTATTGGAGGTTTTTTTAACATCTTTTTCACTATAGTTTAGTTTCGTTAAATTATATTAATTTCTATGTGTTTCTAAACTTATTTTCTTTATAGATAACAGTATATAAGAAGTAAATACCACTAATCGGTATCCTTGTTTTAATGGAAATATTTTTTCTCAATGGAAGACTAAAATGAAAATTTACTTGTAATGAATGGGCTTCAATATATGGACGGTAATTGAATATAAATATTAAAATTAAAAAAAACTAGATCTTTTTTAAGTGGTGTGACTAATGTTACATTTGATTATAATATTAAATCTATGAATTATTTGTAATGATATTTTTTAAAAGAGTAATTTAATAGAATATGTTTATGTGCTCCTTTTTATAAATTGAAGATACACATGATATTTCTCATGAAGGAACATATATTATTATATAAGTGTGTTAAAACACATACACTATTATATATGACATATTTAAGATGAATCATGATGAATACATAATTGACTTTAATATTAGTTTTAATGATATTTTTAACATTATGCCTGCATAGGGAAAGAAACATATAAACAAGGATCATGTCATGTGACATTTAAGGTGCTTGCAAGAAAGATCGAGAGGAAATTATGTATCTATAAGATATTAATTTTGTATTAGTATACTTCAATAAAGGATTTTTTTTGAATGATAATGATGTTTTATGAAGAACTATAAGTAAAAATAGAGGAAGCAGATGAAATAAAAAGAAAATATTCATATTATAATACAAATACCTCATAACCAAAAATAATTATCAAATAAAAAAGTTAATATGATAAAGAATAACTTGGTGACAATGATGCGGAATTGGAAAATTGTGATAGTCAGTTAAAAATTTCAATAGAAAATATTCTTTTTAGAATCCCAATTATATCGGTATTTATGATAAAATAAATTGGATAAATGATTGTAAAAGTATTATTCTATAAAGTAAATCAAATTATATGAATGTAAAAAAATGAATCATCAAATAATATTATCCTAAGTTAATATATAAAAAATTATGTGGAAAAATATAATACATAAATATGATATGAAAGATAATTTGAGTTCCTTAATGGAAAGTTCAAGTAAATTATACTCAATAAGAGAATAAAGATACGAAAAAACTAATATATGTTTATGAAAAACACATATGAGGTTTTAAATTTTATTTTTCAATAAAATGGTTACATTTCAAATCATTATCAGAATAAAGATGATTAAGTAAACATTTTAATTATTGAATTATTTGGATATTGTAACATGGTAAAGGAATAATGTAACGAATTAGAAGATAAATCCAAAATTTTAAAGAAGAATCATTATATGTATGACTACATTAGAATAGATACCATAATAGAAAATGATAAAAATGATCAACCTATTAAACTATATAATGACTAGAAATTTTCTAATAAACCAATAAAAAATGATTTGGTGAGATTTAATAATACAACAAAAACACTTAATTATATTATTGGTAGACAATAAATTCTTAAATATACCTCTAAAATAGGATGTGAAACTAGAGAGACAATAATTATTAAAAATAAATTTATTTCATGCTCAATTTTGTCTAATTAAATTAATTTTTTATTCAACTATAATGAATATGTTAATTATATCTAAAATTATTTTGTCTTCTTATAGGAATACATTAAAAATACAATGGATTACAAAAAAATGATACAAAAATCTATGGACCCAATAAAATATGGTCCCCAAAATCATTTTAAGTATGAATCTATTTTCTATGAAACTGAGTATAATGTCTTATAATGAAAATATATGGTACCTGGATAGTAGATTCTCAATACACATAAATAGAGACTAATCAATCATCAAAAAATTATTAATTTTGATGGTGGAAATGCCACTTTCGGTGAAAAATCCAAAGGGACGATAATTGGACATGGAAAATTTCATATCTCTTTCACAGTTTTAATTATATTGTATTAGCTGTGAATGGATTGAAATACAATATTCATAGCATTAAAAAATTGTGTGATAATGCTTTTAATGTTCATGATATACAAAATATTTGTACTGTTTTTAATCCAAACTTGCTTTGGTTTTTACTTCCTTCAAGAAATAAAAATGATGAAACTCTAAATTTGAATTTTTTATTTCTCAAAATTTTTCTTATTTATGTGCCATTCACAAATAATCTTGTATTAGGAATAGTTGACTATTACCTTCAAATATCCAATATCTTATTAATATAATTATGAATGATTTATTTAAGGATATAACTAATCTTGAATTATCGATAGAAAAAGTCTTTAATCACTATCAAAAGAAAAAATATATATTTCAAATCAAATAATAATATTATAACATCTAAATCATTAGATACGGTTCAAAAAGATTTTTTTGAACCACATTGAGTTCCAGGATTATATGGAAAACATTATTCGTAAGATATAGGGGATGAATATTCAAGAAACACATGGGAAACGTCCTTTATCATAAATGTAGATCTATTTAATGAATTTTAAAATATGTTATATCTATTTAAAATATTATAAGAATTATAATTAATACACTATGAATTGATAATGGTCATGAGATTGAAAACCATAAATTCAATTCATTATTCCCATAAAATGGATATATTAATAACTATTCATCTAAATAGACCCCACAACAAATGTTTTAGTAGAGAAGATAAATAGGACTATCATGAAATTCATGGACAATGCTCAATGAGTAGGATCATACTATTTGTTGTTTGATATAAATCTGTGAAAAAATATTGTTATATACTTAATACAGTCTTAATTAAACCTCTCTTAAAGAATACCCATGAAAAATTATAGAATTGTATAATACCAATGTCTAATTACATTCAAGTTATTTATTGTTATATATTCATAATAAAAAAATAGAATTTGACGGTTTTTCTTCCAGGATTGATGAAGTACTTGTCATTGGATATTCTACATCATGTATGTTATATAGGGTGTTTATTAAAATTAATAATATGGTGGAATAATCTATACATGTCAAGTATTTTAAAATAGATCCACCTGAGCATAAGAAATATTTAGAAAATCTTGAGGATACCATTCCTATATTGGACATAAATGATAGGCGTGGGGACATTTTTTTAGAAATCATATAAATAACTCATAATTTTTCTGATGAACTTCATGATTAAAAGTTTCTAGAGGATAATTTGGTGTCAAATGATTCTATTTATAGTGATTTTATTACTCATCAACATTATACATTATATGTAGTGTTAGGTAACCTAGGGAAAGGTACCCATACTAGATATTCTCAATGAAATTATGTTGAAAATAAAGCTTCTTTGTCTCATCTTGAATCTATGAACATCGATGATGAAATTAATGTAGAATTATGTGTAATGGATATTAAGAAATAACTAAATAATTTTTAATGATAAAGAGTTTTTAAAATAGTAGAAAGACTCAAATACTAATTATCAGTTGGTAGGGGTTTAGATCCATCATTTATGAGTCAAGAAAAATTGTATGAACCAATACTAGATTGGCCGCACATGGATATAGTTATGTAGTAAGAATTAATTACTAAGAAACCTTTGCACTAGTATCTAGAAATGATTCCATCATGATGATTCATTCATATATAAAACAATTAGTTTAAAATTTAAAAAAAATATTTCAAGAATTCATTATTAAATGATTATATTATTGAAAACTTTTTTTGGAACAAATAGTATATTTTTGAAAACCTGACATTCCAAATCATGTTTTGAAATTCCCAACAAGATTTTTATTATTAAAAACAATCTCATAGATTTTGTTATGAATGGATTAGCTCTTTTATATTATCTAATGGTTTTAATAATGGTATAGATATACCTAATTTGTTTATTAAAAAATTAAAAAATATTATTAGTATATTTTTTTTGTTAATGACACCATTTTATGATCTTTTATAAATTCAATGTGTACTCAATTTTAAAAAATGATGAAAATTAAATTTGAATTGTGTTTTATAGGTGAAAATTCATTCATTATTTACTATCATATTATTCAAAATAATGATAGAACTATTTTAAAACAATTAATGGACAAAATTGATCCTTTAAAACATTTTTCATGGATATTACTAATGGTAATGATACTCCAATGATTGTTATATGTATGTTGGATCATTTTTAAACATGAAATAAATTAATAAAAACACATAAAAATTAATTATTTGATTTTTACTATATATCACTTCTATTTTTCGTGATATAATTTTTAGTCCTTGTATGTATGGTAATTATGAATGAAATCCAAAACAGTCACATTTACATACCGTAAAATGAAATTTAAAATAAATAATTAATACAACCAACTCACTATTGTTAAACTCTATAATATACACATTTTATTTGGTTAGTAATTAAAATATAGATTTTAGTGGTTTTATGTTAGATAGAAAAAGTACTTCTAGAACAAGTCCCTTTTGGGGAAAGTCTCTTGTGGCATGTTTCAATATGAAATAGAACTATGGGACATTATCAGTTGTTTAAGTAAATTACAAAGGAAGAGAACATTTTTGTGTGGATATTATATAGATAAAACAAACTTTAATATACTATATATGTCAATTTTGTTATCTATTTATAAAATGATATAATATAATTGAGATAAATTTTTCTAAGAATACAATACCATATTATAGAAAACAAATTTAATATAAGGCTTCAATTTATGAGGGATCATAACCAGAAAGGTGATATAACTCTATAATTAATTGGTAATCAGAACTAAATTAAGTATATATTTAAAAATACTTTGAGTATTTAGATAATAAATTATATAAGACATGAATTTAGCATGATAAAATATTACTAATTTTTTAAATTTAGTTATCATTATTTATTCTTATGGTATTTTTTTTAAATTAAATTCTCTATGATTATATGGATGTTACCAATATAAATGCGTTATAATGTCATTTTTACAGTTTGTTTTTTTCAAGTGTCCAGCATGGCTACCAATATTATTTAGTCACTTTTCCAATATGAATATAATGAAAACATATTAAAATGGTGACTACATAAATACTAGGAACATATTTTTCATGTGTTATCATACATAATAATAGGTTACAATTAGCATTTATACTATTCATTGATATTTACAATTCCCTGGGAAGTAGAATTATTGTGTCTAATTAAATAGATTTTTTAATGAAAATCATTGAGAAGGATTTATTTTAAGGTTATTTTAATTTTATTCAATAAATGATGTAAATTCATATCTTTATCATAATCTGAATTTTTACCTATATTTTCTCTTTTATATCCTCCATCATTTTAAAATATTTTGATTTTATTGATTTATTTCACCTCAAATATCTCACTATATCTAACTCAAACCACTCTATTTTATCTCTAATTTATAATCATTCAACAATATATAATAGAATTAGAATGTTGTGGATGAACTGAATGTTAAAACTTAAATTTCTTGGGCAGTCTCCCACTTTAATTAATTTTAATAATTTTAATGCTAGCTCAAGAACTTAAGTGAATTCATAAAATCTCCACTAAGATGATAGTCTAGTTTCAGTGGAAAAATTTATAAATTCATAGTGGTTTAAGATGATATGATCACTACATTGTATTGTGATTTAGGAATAAGGATGGGATGAAAATTCTAAAGAAAATTGTACACCTTTCTATCAAAATCTTGTCAATGCATTTTAGGTGAACCTTGACTTCTTCCTTGGAATGAAGAGTGATATAATAAATCAAGGAAACTGGAGAAGTTTATTAACTATAATAAAATCATTGGGAAATGTTTATTTATAATGTTAAAAAATTTATAATATTTTTGTTATAAATTTTATATCATTTTTATCATCACAAATTATAATTTCATATTTCCTAGGATGGGATAACTAGTAATGATACTGTCAGATCACCCATTTCTCTTGAATTGACTTGATAATATAGGCTCTATTTTAAATTTATTCAATATGTAATATTCACAAGAAAATGATAATTTAGTATCCTAATAAATAAACAGAAGTTTTTCATTTTATTTTTTACGAATAATGGTATTAAAGTCATAATTTGAAGATATTTTATGAGACACATGTTTGAGCTCTTCAAGCTAATATCACAGTTCTGTTCCTTCTCCAATCTTAATCTAGTTTATGCCTTGATCAACAAGACATAATTATTTTCTCAATGGTTAAATTACTACATGTAATGTATTTTTCATTATAATAATTATATTTACAAAATTGAAATTTAACTATAATCCATTGAATCATGAATGGGTTCCTGTCAAAAAGAAACTATATAAACATATCAGTCTAATAAATATCTTATTAGAACTATGGATCTGGTATATCAATGTCTTGGACATGATGAGTTAGTGGATTATAAAAATGATTATATTTCTCCATTATATAAGAATAATAGGAATTAAATATATAAGAATATGAGGAAGAATAATAAATTGAATATGTAGGAAAAAATAGAGAGGCTTGATTAGCTTTTGAGGATGAGGAACTGTGGGACGAATAAGTTTGATCTGATGAAGATATAGATTTATCATATGGATATACTATTAATGGGAGTACCCATAGACAACCTATTCATAATTCATATTTTAAGTGGTAGAATTCTTCATGATATCAGGAATAGGTCATTGAATGTCTTGATTCAGTTGGTAAAGATCATGGAGACTGCGCACCTAGACATGGCAGGAATCCAAATATCTATGTTCAAATTACCTAAAAAGGGTCTTCGATAGATGAGATTGAAATTATTAAAAGAATTTAATATTTACATCATGTTATTGGTGATTGTACAATAATATTTTATTATAGGGATTATCTTGAAGTTGTTAATGGTGTTGTGGATAAGACAACGATATGTTGTTAAATTGATGATTCTCCAAGGGTAGATGAAAGGAATTCGACCAGTGGTCCATCTCCATTTTCTATTGAACCCTCTATTACACTTTCTTAATATGTCACTAAATATGACATTAATGTTATTAAATGATCGAATTTGGATATATTCAAAAAGGAATTTGGTAATTTTGACAACTCTTTGCATCATGTGATAAAATATGATATTTAGGATGTTGTTACATTATTAATAAATGATCATATCCTAGATTTAATTTTGAAATATATATAATTAAAAATTATAATTTAGATTTATCAGTTTAGGTTTTCCATCATTAGGATGATATATATGACATCATCATTTAGTTAGAGAAGAGTTTCATTAATGTTTTGTTTCATCATAGTCCTATATATTTGAATCCACTTGTTTTATATATTATTGATGAATACAATGTAATAAAAATTTAATGGGGATGAGATTAATGTTGTGTTTGAATAATTCTATAATTTTTTGAAGAAATTAATTATGTTTTTCAAATTAAATCTTTTAGTAAAATAGATTAGTTTATAAGAATTTAAAACAAGCTAGTTAGAGACCAATAAACGATCAAGAGTGTGACTGATTATTATTCAAGAAAGATCCCCAAAAATTAATATTTGAAAAATACGTTTAGATCTCTTACATTGGATTTAAATATACCCCACATAATCAATTTTTCAATTCACGAGTTGAGAATCACAGAGATATTAATCCTATTTTGGAAAATTTCTAACAGAATCCGGATGATTTTATTAAGAATTAGATTATAGTTAATGGGATACCTGTGATTTCACCCTGTTATTGTAATTTCATCACTATACCTCTTAGACATCTATCTTATCCACTTTATCTATTATGTTTTCTTGTACAAATAAAACTACAATCAACACTTTTGGCCAATCTTCTGACTAAGCCTTTCATGATTTTGGACATGTTTCAAGGTGTCTTGTTGTTAGAGTCCATATATCCTCATATATACATAATAATAATTATACATATTCCTATTCTTACAAAAGACATGATTATATCCTTCTTATAGATATTGGGGATGATCCTCATTCACATCCATATTAGTATTTTTATAGGGTTTTATTGAAATACGTATATACCCATTATATAATATAATTCAATATATTAATGAAAATATAACGTTTATTATCATATTTATTTTATCTTATTCTTATCTTATTGTTTTTTATAATATAATGAGAGGGAATAATAATTGATGGGTGTGATAAATTAAAAATAATTGAATTCTGTGTAAAAATTATCTTTCATCTAATTTTTTATATTAACTTCAATCACTTGAAAATATACAATTGATATTTGAAATTTATGTAAATTCTAATTTCAAATTTTATGACTATCAAAGAGTGGAAATGGTTCACTTAGACAAGGACATCATCATTTTGATGATACCATGTCATTTTTATCATGTTATTAAGGATTTTAATGTTTCCGCTTAGAAAAAATTTTAGAATATACAATTAAAAAACGGTTCTGTCTGAAGACTACAATTACACCTTACCATGTGATGTTTGAGTGAATATTTCACATTGAAACACATTATTCATTAATATAACACATGAAAAAATTCGTATTTTGAGTCAGATAAATAATTTAGTCATGAGTTGACAATACATTTAATATTCAGCATACCATACATTGATAATCACATTATGCATATAAAATCAACCTATAATGAGATCAAAAGACCTGAAGGTAAAAATCATTGAAGCGATCACATCCATTAAATTACCTAAAATATGAAGAATTTAATTTATCTTTCAATATTATGTATTATTTTTCATAGTGTAATAAAGTTTTTATAACTTTTTATGTAGTGATTTCTTAAAGAAAGAGCATATCACATGAATTAATGAACATACAAATGTGGAAATTTTATAAACAAGTTATGATATGAACTGAACATGTCATATTTAATTGGAATTCCATCAGGAAATTGGTTTTATAAATAAATATAGGATTCAATTACATCAGGGATTCTAAAACATGGATGCTGAAAAAAAAATACTGATGTCTCTGCACTATAATAGGCTACATGAATGAATCGACAACATGGTCTACCTCATTCAAATGATTATATGCCAATTGGATATGTAGATCATCATTAGGTTATGAAACAAATAGGTTAAATCATTCTAAAAGGGAATTTTAATGCATGGCTGGATAATTTTAAAGGATTAAATAGGGCGTCAATTCAATTAAAGGATAATGATTATTCTCTAATGGAAAATTTTGGATATAGATTTCCATTATGAAGTAGAACCGGTTGTGAAAGGTGATGTGATGCATGGTACTAAAAATATTTGGTAATAACATATGACACAATAAAGATATTCTTATGCTATATAGAATACATTATTTCTATAATATCCCTGAATGTTTTGAATAAATGATTTTGAAATGAATTTTTTTCTAATTTAAATGAACTAAGTTATAAAAAATAATTAATTAAAAAGATATGTTTCAAAAAACCAAAATATTTTTTGATTATAAGATAAATTAAATAATAAAAAATCATATAAAAATAATTATAAATAAGTATATACTAAATTATTTCATCAATTATAAATTTTTGAAAAATTTATAATTTTCAAATCATATTTTATTATATTTTTAAATAAATTATTATTTTCAAGGAAAAATATATTATTATAATATATTTTTTAAAATTATAAGAATTTTTTAATATATGTTGAATTATTTTTCTTAAAAAAATATCTTAATTTATATTTTATTATTTTTAAATATGTGACTTTTATGATAAAATAAAAAGTTTGTTTAAAGGGGTTATAAAATTATCATAAATTATTAAATTGAATTATATGTTTTAAATAAAATATTTTTTATCTAATATGTTTATCATTAATCAATGATGGTTAAAATTAAATTTTTATAAAAATTTGTATTTTTAATAAATTTTTCGATCATAAAATAATAAATGGTTTTAATTATTAAATAATGGTATTATATTCAATATAAATGTTTTTAAATAACAAAAAATTATTATAATTTTATTTATATTTATGATTTATGAGTATTATTGATTTATAAATATATATTTTTATATTTGAATGTATGAATTAAATATAATTTGATTTAAAAATATATGAAGATTATTTAAATCTTAAAAAAATTAGAAAACAAAATATATGAGAAAAATATAGAGAAATATCATTTTGAGAGTGGGAAAATTTTAGGGTCTTGTTTCATAGGAGAGGCCATGCGTTAAGTGTTTATGAATCCGAAGTCGATGAGAGGGAGATCACAATATAGGGATGATGGATGGAGATAACAACATGCATGAGAGGTTTGAGGATCAGTCAAAGTGGATCGACCACTAGGTTAGGCTTGAGCACTGGAGAGGAATTCAAAATCAGTTTTTATCACTTGAGGAGGCTTCTAAAGGCCGATGAATGTCAAAGGGTATTTAATGGGGTAACAAAGTAAAGGTCAAAAACCTGATTTGAGGATTGCCATTGATCTTATATCTTCTTCAACCTAAATGAGGTAGGTGAGAATTTTAATTTGAAGGTGTCCAAATATCTTTTAGTTTTACAATTTTATACTTGTCTTCTTCTTCATTTTTTAACATTAGGTGTCAAATTCTATTTATGGATAAAGATATTTTTCTTCCTTCCATTATCTTGTATTGAAATCTATTGATTTTTTTAATGCATGTAAAATTGAATTGTTAAATTATTTTGATCGATTAATCTCTTTTTAATGAAAAGTTTTAGACAAGATCGATGCAACTGTATTATATAAATAATCAACCATATCGACCAATGACTACCTAATATTTGATCTATAGTTTTTCACCCTCTTCCCATATTTTTTTGACTATATATATATATATATATATTTGTTGTCGGTATACATTCAGTTGATTTTTCTTCACAATTTCTTTTCAATCCAGCTTACAAACGAAGAAGCTGCATCCAATATATATATTTTATGAATATAAATTATTCTTGTTTGATTTATATAATTAGAAGTGGTCTCCAATAATCGTATGTTCTATATAATTCACCCTAGATTTAGAATAAGAGTGGGGTAAATAGAATTAATGAAGGTTTCCACTGAGTAGAAGATTGAGTAGTAGGAAGATCGAACCTTCAAGGTGGAGGAATTATGTATTTATGGTATAAGAATTGTCATTTTTAAATTATTACATGAGTATTTCAGAATTTTTTCTGTAGATTTAATTTTATAATTCAATCATTAAATTATTATGATCTTTGGATCTTCTTTTATGTATGCAAGAGATGTGAATTTATTTAAACAAGAAAAATTATGTTTTAATTTGCATTTATTATTCTCTAATGGAGGTATTTCAAATATTTATTTCAAATTTCGGATATTTTATTCTTAAATTAGAAAGGTATTTTTTTAGATTGTGTCATAAACTAGACCGGGTCCACCCTGAACTGGTCTCTTGAGTCGTTCCATACCATTTCTTGAGAGGTGTTCTAAGTCCCCTCGGGATGGATACTCTTTTCGGGCATCAAAACATAAAAGAGTGAAATATTTATCCTGAATGAAATAAAACAGGAAAAAATACATAAATAAACCAAACATGATACAACAACAAGTAACTAAACTTGATAATTATAAATGGATCTTGATGAAAAATAAAACTGAACAAGATGAAAACTAAAATACAAAACCAAAAATAAAATAAACAAATTGAACAGTTAATGCATGATCTTTGTGTGACCTCTTGGTAACCTCGAACTATAAGACAGTCTATGCTCCAACTGAGATCACCTACTTGAGAACTTAACAAAAACTAAACCTCTAAAACTACTCGGGTGTACTGGCATCGATCAATATAGGTAGGGTGTGAGATCAACAAATTTGTAGGTAGACACATAGTCCATTCCATTCCTTTCCCAAAACATTCCATTAATACTAGTTTGAAATACATTTAAAAAAAATATTTTTTACAAAACTTTCATTTCAATACAAACAACATGCTCCATTCCCCGATAATTTATAGAAGTCCACAAGAAGTAAAATGGAAAGTGGAGCATTATTTGTCAAAACATATACTTAAAAATCCTTTTTAAACTAAACAGACGTTCACATTTTTTCCAAAAAAAACCAAAACCCAGTACAAAAAATATGATTGTACAAAATGAGAAGAAGGACACTAATGGTACTCGTAATGGGAAAACACCAGAAATACTATGAACTCAGAGAAGAACCGAAACATACTATACATGTGACTCATCCTAAATGTATGCCCAATGAAATTACATTATAACACCCTAATTCTCAACTGTCACCCTACCTGGCTTGGTTGAGGGGCCAAATCCCATAACAATAATAAAAAATTATCCACCTTCTATGGGGAACTACCCAGTGTGGAATTTAAACTAGTCTAGAAATCATTATCGATAGACCTCTTTTATATGCTATGTTACCATGTATATATAACAAGATATTGTACTATATAATACAATCAATAATCCATATATTTCTCACAAACCACAACACACAGTTTGGAACCACCCCGACAACCTCAAAGGTTATCCCTTTCCATAAACATTCATTACATGATGGAGGTCCCATACCGAGGACCCTCCCACTCTTATAGATCAACACCTAAGAAGGGGACCCAACCTAAGAAGGGTTTATAAAATAAATATCAAATTTCTAAATAGATCATGAGTTCGACCCATATAATGTAGATTTGTAGGGAAAACAATACCTTAAAACCCATTTCCATCCATATAAAATTATATTTTCATTATTCCTTCACCAAAATATCATTTCCTTTCAATCCCACACTCAAACATGTAACACATTCCCAACATGCCTTTTTTTCAATTCCAGTGAATCACCATAAAATGAGTTGAATACATTCACAATACACATAATGGTTCCAAACGAACGTTTATCCATTTTATGAAAAAATTACATTTTCATAAAACACCAAACTTGTCATAACCTTAAACACAATTTTGAAACCACCCAGGACATTTTGTAAACCATGGAACCATTTATAAAAAGAGAGGGAATGTGGATATATGAGTTCTTTTTATAAAACCAAGGTTCGATAGAAGAACCAATCCAAATTTCATCATCATTTGAAGGACCATCCATGGGTGCACTCCATGCCTCTATGGATGTGCCCAAATCCAATGACATAGTATAATTTGTAATTTCCAAACCTTTTCTTTTTGAATAATCATTACATGAACCATCCACCAACATAATGAACCATTTAATCAAAACACTAATATTCATAAAGCCATCCCAAAAAACACAAATAATTTCTATAAAACGTTTTTATAGGTAAACACCACCAAAAAAACATCCCACATAACTATTTAAAATAGAATCACATTTTATTGAACCTAATTGGATAAAAAAAACATGAGCCTGTATAGGAAGACATCCAAATCACAATTTTCAACCAAATCTATCAATAAAAAACGAGACAATTAATTTTCTATGAATATGAAAAAGTTGATAAATATGTTTTATGGATTAAAAATAGAACACAATAATCACATGGAATGAATATTGAAAAAGGGCATAAAGACACCTTGCTCAACACATGTAAACATGACTACACATCAATAGAAAAAATAACAACACCCTGCAGACCAATAAAACACCCTAGACAATGAAAAAAATTAAAATTACTACACCATAAAACCTAGGGTTTGGCCAAATTTAAGAAAACATTAATTCAAAGGAAAACACACCAAAGGGGGGGCACACATCAAAGAAGAGGCAAAGGAACTGTGTTGGGTGATAAGATTAGAGAAAGGCAGAGCATAGAGTATGGGTAGTCGGATATGAGGTTTTCGGACTGGGGGGTTCGCCCTGGTGAGAAAGAGGGATAAGCAAGGTCAAACTGCAAGGAAAGATGGTGTGCGTGGGGGAAGAACTAGGGTTAAGACACACCAGATCTAGGGCAGGGAGGAACACCATAGTTGGGAGGGTTCATCCCTAAGAATGGGAGGCTGAAGCAGTGGGTCG
Source organism: Viscum album (assembly GCA_963277665.1). NCBI lineage: Eukaryota > Viridiplantae > Streptophyta > Magnoliopsida > Santalales > Viscaceae > Viscum > Viscum album. The sequence goes on along the minus strand of OY728156.1, from coordinate 2,106,004,011 downwards.
TTGGTAATGGGAGTCTAGAGAGAGGTGTATGGTGCACTCCAGGCCAAGCGAGTGAAACCACGGGCTGGGGGTGCTACAATGTGAATGGGAGATGAAATGGGAGGGGGGATGCGACCCCCTAGGAATTATCCATTTTTTTCATCTTTTATAATTACTATACTAACAATAATTATTTTTTTCTTACCAATAACGAACATTATATGAATAATAACACTACTAAAATTAATAGTAATCAATCAAAATAATAATTTATTTATAATGATAATTTTAATAATAAGAATTTTATTCTTAATTTTAGTATCAATAATAATATAATCATAACAATATAATTAATTTTAATAATAATAATAATAATTATTATTATTATTGAAATGATAATAATAATTTTATTCATTTAATTTTTATTAATAACAATATTAACATTAATTTAATCATACAAATATTAATAATACTTTTAACAATAATTTTAACTAAAAAAAATATTAGTAGAATTTTTAATAATAATAATACCATTTACTGCAATAATATTATTACTATTGTGTATTAAAAATTTTATAATTTTTAATTTTAAAAAATTATTTATATTAATCATTAGGGAACCGCACGTGCTGCTTGGCTGAGCGCACCGTTACGGCCAATCATTTGGTGCTTGTGCACCAGTTTGGATCCCCTCAAAATTATTAATCGTTATAAGTTTTTTACTATATATCAACCTGCACAAGGACAAGGATTATCGAAGCCAAGAAATAATAAAATATGAATGATTTTAGTAGTTGTGGTGTGAAGATTCACCCAACCATAGACACTTTCAACACCCAGAAATTCACCAAGCTGATAGTTGAGGAAAACTCGAGTCCAAGACCACATAAAACATATAATAATAGAAAACCTCAGGGTGACCATTCCCAACACATGTCATACCTGACCAATTCAAGGAGAACTACATCTTGTGATTGAGGGGACAAAATGGGAGGGTTCTTCCTACCACAAGAATTTCACTAACATGATGTCCATGAAAATTAAACACAACACCCCGAGGTGGGGTCAATGTGGGAACTAACATACCAAAATCATTTTCTTCTTCCAAAAGGAATGAATAAAACCCCAAATAAACTAGTTTAATACCTACTATAACAACTAAACAAAACCATCACCTCAACTGGGAACTAGGGAATTCCAAGCCTGAACAAAACCCACTTTTTCAACACCAATAGAATAAATACACAATTAGGATTAAAACTATGATGTTGTTCCCCAGATTTAAATGGAAATATAATGGAGAAATCCTAAAAAAATGAATCCCTCTACATAAGGTTGAACAACAACACTACCAGAATTTAGAACAATTCACTATGGTCAACCTCTAAACATTATGGAGGAAACACATGGAAAAGAAACCAAATAAAGAAAGACACCAAAAACACTTCCCATAAATTTCACAAAACCAAAAATCCCCCTATCGAACATAGCTAATATGATACTAAAAATATTATTTGGTCTATTTATTGATAGACACATCAGCTTTCACAAAAAGTTTATAGTTCAGAAACCAAACTAAGAGTAGAAAAGCCAGCTTGGATTACTATGTAATGAGCTCATCACACCACAAAAATAGGCATGAGATTACAAAAATTACAAGAATAGAATAAGTAAACATTAGATATTTCCATCCAAAATCTGATAACATGATCCCTAATGAGGTTCTACACACTCTCGGTAACTCTAGATTGTGCATGAAATTCACCCGAGACCTATGGCTTGGGCTATTATGGATAGAGTATCTCCCTCCTCAAAGTGAGGTATTTTCATCATTCATTACACAACTCCTTTTTCCAATTGATGATTAAAACTAAAAAATGTTGGTATATTTTAAAAGGGATGCAACATTACTGATTATAATGCCTTAACTATCCATACAGGTGGCACACTAGAGAACTGTTCAACAAACTGGAAGATGACACAGACGAAGATAGCTTCTTGAGGACAGGTTCCTTCGGGAGCCACTCCTCACCAGATAATAAATCCTTAAGAATGATGAACAACACCAACTACACCACAAAATATAATGACAATGAGATATCCCATCTTTATGGGTCATGAACTGCACCCTCCAATAAATGTAAGATGATATGAACCTTAACACCCTCAGGATATCCCCACATCCCAAAGACAGACTATATCTCCATGAACCACACAACTGCCTCTAACGGACCTTGATTACCTTGATCAATATGCAACAGATGAAAAGAACTGGGTACTAGGCATGAACCATTTTCAACCATGGTAGTCATTCTAGGAAGTACATCCGAAATAACATAGAAAACAAAACCTAAAATCGGCATCAGACCCAAAAAACAATCAAAAGAAACTACCCGAGCTCATAAAACTGGCTCAGAAGCCAAAATAACTCAAGAAAAACAAGAAACAAATTTCCCAAAATCCCATTTCATATAAATTTTTAAAATCCAAAAATTTCTAAAAAACTTTAAAAACACAATAACCCTCCTTTTAAACCAAATTCAATTCCAAAAATTCATTTCCTTTTTTATCTTAAAAACTCACATGTGGTACCTTATGAACATCACATGTGAATTCATCCAATCATTCTTACATCATCCATGTAAAATATCCACCATTCCCTCTCCACACATACCCACACACATTTGAACCTCCATAAATAGTTCCATGTATCAATCATTTCATTTCCTTATCAAATCCAAACAAATACCAAATTTTCCAAATCTAATAAATTACTCTCAAAAACCCCACTTTACCTATTTAAAACCATGTAAGAAATGCACTCCCATTACAAACCCATTCTCTCATTAAAATAACACATTAATTTTCAACATAAACTCGCATCAAATAAAATTAAAATGAATCACAACCAAAAATAAACCACCAGAATAAGGAACTACTGCACATTCCTAACTTGGCGACACGGTGGTGCGACAAGCCCCATGTAAAGAATAACACTAAGAGGACATTGAATTAGGGTCACAGACTCATCATTGGACAATAACACATGTGAGGCCACAACATAAACTGATTCACCTCCATTTTCATCCCTCAAAAAAAGAATAACCCAAGACAGAAGACTCGAACCCGGACTACCCCTGGAAATTTGAGGATCAGTGTAATAAACAATTCACAATTCTCTTCCCAAACCTTCCAAACATGTACCAAAAATCCTAATCTACTACTACCAGACACAAAATAAATATCAAGGACCTATTTTGATACCATTTTTTCATGACCCGACCTTTGTCGACCCTCAACTCCTCTATTGATCTAGTCCACAACATGTATCGAGGAGCATTTTCGATCCCCTCAGATAATAACTAGTTCCAGGCATCAAAACATACAAGAGGGAAATATTTATCCCAAAAGAAATAAACCACAACCAAAAAGATAAATAAAATATAAAATCCAAAAGAACTATCAAGTAAACATGATAATTATAAATAAATCTAGTTACAAAATACATCTCAATAAGATGAACCCTATAATACAAAACCGATACTAAAGCATTCAATTCATACCATTAACTTGTGACCTCCATGTGACCTCTTTATCACCTCAAACCACAATACCAGTCATGGTCCAACTATGAGAACATTATTTGGAACATTACAAAATATTGAACATATAAAACATCTCAGATCAACAGACACTGGGAGGTATAGGTAGGTAATGAGCTCGACAACTCAGTAGGTATACAACATAGAGTCCATGCCATTACATTGCAAAAAAAAATTCCCTTGATACAAGTTTAAAATACATATATAAACATATATCTTTACACACAATTTTTAATTCAAAACAAACAATAGTTTGCATTGCCCCCATAATTTAAGAAATGGCACTAGAAGGAAGAATGTAATTTTGAGTCTTATCTTTCAAAACAACTACATAGGAATCCTTTTTAATCAAAACACATGTTCACAATTTTTCCAAAAAAACTAAATCTAGGATCAAAGAATAAGATTCGACACAACAAGGTCAATGACTCTAATAGTACTCGTAATAGGAAATATGAGAAATACCAGGAACTCATAGAAGAACAATAATGTACTCTATATGTGACTCAACATGAATTCATTCCCTACTCAATGATGTCATAATGCCCTAATACCTGACTGTCACCCATCCTGGCTTGGTCGAGGGTACCAATCCGATAACAATAATAAAAAAACATCCCCTACTATGGGCCACTATCCATTGCATAATTTAAAAATGTGAAATAATAATTTTATTTATTCCTCTTTGTTATGCTGGGTTTCTTTATATATTTATCATGAGGGTGTTCCATATAATATAAAAAACAACCCACAAATATGTCACCAACCATACCACACAATTCATCACCACCCTATCCACCTCAAGGGTAGTCCTTTTCCAAAAACATTCATTAAATAAGGGAGGTCCCTTACCGAGGACACTTCCTCTCTCCTGAATCAAAATCTTGACGAGGGACCCAACCTGATAAGGGTTTTAAAAAAATCCACTGCAAAACACCATATGGGAATTTAGTTATACCCATCTTGGGTACATTTATCAAATGGAAAACAATAGCTTAAAAAATTATAATATTAATAAATTCCATATTCATTATGTCTTCTCCAAACGTCCATTAAGATTGAAACTGACAGTTGAACATGTTACACATTCCAAATTGTTGTGAAAATATACCTCAAGGTGTACTCTTGGAATATTATGGGTGTGATTTTGTTTTTGACAAAGCCAAATGATCTAGAATGAGAATGGTTGGTGTTTGAAAAAATTTTGGGCCTCAAAATTGAGATTTTGATGTTGGAAAAGGGAATATTTATTCATAGGAGTGAAAGGTATGAAGAACGTTGAAGAAAATTGGAAAAGGATGGGAATTTTGTACCACAATTCATAAACTATTTACCATGTTCTGAGAACAGTACGCAGAACATTGGGAATAGTACTACAGAGCAGTTTAAAAAACCAAAAACTGTTTGCGGTGGATGGTGATGTGGTACACAGATGTTTGTTCATTGAAGGAGGATATAACTGTGTATGAGAAAAATTAGTATGTGGACCACATATAAAAAATTATATACGGAAGGATTGTGGTTCCAAGAGGTAGAAGGATTTGTATACAGTGAAGGTTAGTTTAATGATTTGGTAAATATTAGATTATTGGATTTTACAGGTACCTTTTACTATATTAGAATCTTTAATCTCACCGATTATTGTGGGCAATGAATTACCTTATAGAACATATTTTTGGTCCTGAATTTTTGACATGTTTTAAGAAGGTTTGTGAGAACGATTTCCGCGAAAGCTAAAGTGGTTTGAACAGAAGAAATTCTGCCAAAGGATTTATGCGGATAAATATAACCCATATAAAACATGGTATGTGGAGGAAGAATTCATGGTGCACATTTGGTTATCAAAGGAATTATGAAACCAAAGAACCATTTGCGGATATAGGGTGATTCAAAAAGGAAGTCCACAAACAAATAATAGTTCATGGTAAAAGGAAGATTTTTAAAAGTTGTTCGTGGAATTGGAATACAGAGGCAGTACGTTATAGCGATGGTGGAGGCAGTCGGAGAACAATGGAATTTTCGTGTAAGTAAAACCGGTTTGTGATAGTGAAGGCAGAGTTAGTCTGTAGATGAATGGAAGTTGACATCAGTGGAAGGAGTACATAGAGGAGGTGTTCCACATATCAAACCTGGTATATAGTATGTGTGAGGAGTAGGTGGTTAGTGATTTTCACATGGAAGCTTGCAAAACTTCAGATTAGTTTGAGAATGTATTTTTCGTTAGCCAGTTGATCTTGGGAAGGTGGAATTCATCTGTGGGGGATATGGGGACTTCAAAATAGAATCTACCAATATTTGAGTATGAAGAAGTTCATGAAAAGTAATAGAAATACATATATATAAACTATGCTTGACCTACAAGTCGATAAACTATGTGTGGATTCATTTCTAAGATCAGTGAGTGAATGAAGAAGATGACAGTGACCCTTTCCACCAGCAATGAGCCAGAAAAAGAGTCATAGGGTCTGATACATTGTAATGTAGTGAGAAGATTCTAAACCTTGTAAAGGTAGTGAGCCTTGGCATATAATAACTAGCTTGGACATTGTACTCATTATTGGTGGTGAGTCTGAAGGAATTTAGTACATTGGAAAATCATCATTGTATACTCCTTGGACATACCCCAGAGAGGGTGATCCAATTATATTTTTTTTGTGTCCTATGCATCATTTCATATCTTATTATATACTGATCTGAGAGTAATATAGAGTTGAATTTTGTATTAGAATGAAACCTGATCTAAAAAGCGAGAAATCTTTAATCTTTCATACCCTGATTCAACCCTAGGGCATTCGACCTACTCGACCTAACAATTAGTATCAAAGGGAAATGTTGAAATTCAATGTTTCTATCTCATGAAAAGGAAATGGAGGTGTTAAATATTAATGGAATTATGATCTTCGATGAAAATAATTTCCAACTATGGACAAATAGGATGTAGCAGTACTTATGATCAGTAGAGATGGATGTCTTCACAACATTTATACATGGAATATTAGCTAACATTAATAGTGTTGTTCTATTAGAATATGAATGAAGGGAAATAGATGCTGATGCTAAAAGAAACCATTCTTTAGGGAGAGACCTATCAAATGCAGTTTATATGATGGTGATGTCTTATAAAATATCATGTGAAATGGAGGGATTTTTTTTAAACATTTATGATGGAAACACAAATGTCTAATAATGAAAGTTCCAGGTTCTATGGGAAAAGTATGTGGATCTCAGAATGAATCCCAATGTGACTGTTAATGAATTCATTGATAGGATAAATATTATTATAGAAGACACGTGTGATCTTGGAGAAGTATTTGAATATATAAAGACTGTGAAATTTATCATGAGAAAACGTCATCCACGATTCATCTGAATGTTTTAGTGTTGAAAGATAGAGACCTGAAAGATATAAAACTAGATAACCTACGTAGTTCCATTGTATCATATTAAATGAGAATCGATGATAATGATGCAGTGTAAAAAAGGGAAGTCTAATGATGTGTCATTCATGACATTGAAAAATATCTCCATTGAAGATATTCCTAATGAGGAAAATATGGTTGATGTCATGTCCTTTCTCTACTCCAATCTCTATATTGGATAGTTTAGGTTCAAAGGTAAACTTCCATTTCATACATTTTATGTGGAATGATTGGTCATTTGCAGCAATGATTCTTAAGATGTTTAATGATTAAAATGAATAAAATGATGAAATTCTCCAAATGTTGTACACACTAAATGGGAAAGGGAGGTGAAGTACAGGGAGAAAGTTATTCAAAAAGAAGAACCTGCTTTCAAGAGAGGATGACTGTTCAGAAGAATATAAGGCAAAATAGTTGGAGGACTGCAAGGATAATAAAATAGATTCTTTGGATTCATTTTTCATAAATTCATTAACAATAGAATAAAGTGACAATGAAGAAGGATAAATTGAAGGAAGTTTTGATCTTCATGATGAATTAGAAGCTTCCCTTGCAGAGGTAGATATTTTGATAGCCAAATAAAAGATAGTTAACAATGTTGTTCGTGATGACAAATTCTTTATGAAGCAATCGGTAGAAAATAATTCTGAGCTGAATGTAGGATTTGATAAGTTGATTTTTTCAATGCTAGAAGTATCATAAAAGGTTGTTGAGTACAAACTCAAAATTGAATAAAAGGAAATAGAAATTGATAGTTTTACTGAAAATTGAATAGATCAAAGAAAACATATCGAACAACTAGAATAGGAAGTCATCAATCTACAACAAACAATTAAAGATCAGGAGAAATTGATAACTATCAATTATACATCAGGAAAGATGATCATACATGAAAAATATAAGATGATATTTGAGAAGAGTGGTCCATCATAAAAGATGAAATAATAAATTATGAATGATAAGGATGGTATGGGGCTTGATCTCAAACAAAAAGCAGTTATGGTTAAATTCAGACCACAAGCACCTTCTCTATGATTGAAGGTTGGATTGGGTATGATGCAGAATAAGAATATTGAAAGAACCCAAAGAATAACTAGTGGTGCATCATTTCAACATATGAATGTACCTCACATAAGATTTTATTATTGCGGTAATATGGGACACATTCAAAATGTATGTTCTATAGAAAATAGGTACGAAATGGATTATGACCGATATAGGTGGTTGTATAGGTCTCAAAATAAAAGGTCATCATTTGATGGTCATTGTTTTAGGTGTAAAGGACTTGGAAATGTGGAAAGATAATTCACATCAACAATGCAGAGGAATGTACTAAGGATGACTGAATATGCTCATAAGAAGAAGCCAAATTTATCTTCAACAAATATAAAAACTAAAAATGATATGTATCTCTATAGGTTGAAGACGCTCTATCACATTCTGAGGAATGATTCAGATTACCATTCCATGTCATATATGAAGCCAAATACTTGGGTCAAAATGAAAAGAGAAGAACATATCACAGTTGTAGAAATATCAATAAAGGCCTCAGATCGCACTAGGATAAGGATCATTGATGTTGTATACACTTATCACTTGATGGAAAAAATAGATCTAGTGACTAGAATTAGTTACGATAAAGAAAGTATGATTATATTTGGTAATTATGAGCTCTTTATAATTATTAGTTCAGGAAAATCCATGTTTAGAGGAAAAGACATGAGACAAGTAGATGTATTGGTTGTTGACGGTCTTAGTCCCAACTTATTTAGAGTCACTTAATTTTGTGACTCATGGAATTCCATAATATTTTCCACGAAATTATGTATCATAAAATTAAATTATGGTGTTGTTGTGTTGTATTGAAATTCTAAGAAAGGGAATTTCTACCTCGTGAGTGGAGAAGAATAGAATGTGGTTCACATCCAAGGATGAAGAAAAAAGTTATATCATAATCATCTTGGACACATAATCCAAAGTTCCTTGGATGATCTGGTGAAATATGATCCAACATGAAATATCCCGATATTATCAAATGATTATACTCATACTTGTGATGCCTGTCAACAAGGGAAGATCGTTCAAAACCCATATAATCAAAAGAAGAAATGTTAAACAAGATTGCTTGAGTTGGTTAATATTGACGTGTGTGGGAAAATTTCTCCAAGGGAAACTGATGGTAGGAGATATTATGCTCTCTTCATTGATGACTACAGAAAAATAGAATGGGTATCAATAATCACCCACAAATCTAATGTGTTCAGTGGCATTAGAAGATATCGATGGGAATGTGAAAAGATGTTTGGTCAAGAAATCTGGATGATTCGAATGGATAATGGAACATAGTTAAAAAATAGTCAAGTGGAGGATTATCTCAAGAAACATGGGATAAGGAATCAATTATTAGCATTAAGAACTCCACAACAAAATGGAGTAGTTGAGAGAAAAATAAAATTGTGAACAACATGGATAAGACATTACCCATTGGGAAACATATTCCAGAAAAGTTTTGGAAAGAGGAAGTGACGACAATAGTCCACACATAAAATAAATATTTATTGTGTCCAAAAGAATAGAATACTACATGTGAGTTGTGGTATGGAAATAACCCATCATTGAAATACTTTCAAGTTTTCAAGAGTAAGTGTTTCATTCTCAATAAAGAGAAACATAAGAAGTTTGAATCATGTGGAGATGAATGAATATTTATTTTCATCTCAAACAAAAGAAAAGGGTATAAATTCTTCAATAAGCACATAGTAAGGATAGTTTAAAGACATGGTGCGACTATAGTAGAAAATTAATAAATTCTTTAGAAAATACATTATCAAACTTATAAGGATAGTGATGAATAGATGAGAAGATCGGGAGATGCTCCAGCTCAGGGGGGGATGATTAAGAAAATGGCATAGATGATTAAAATAAATCAATGTATACCCATAACCTAAAAAGAAGAGATGAAATTGATATGCAGAACATAATTGGTGATCAGACTGTATCAGTGAAGACAAGGAGAATGAAGTCTCTACAAAAAATGTCAAACTGATCACATAAAGATCCTAAAAGCATTGGTGAAGCAGCTGGAGATGATAATTGGGTTCAGGTAAAGAATAAATATCTTGACCAAATTGAGAAGAATCAAAAATGGAGAATTGTTTCAAGAGCAGTAGATAATAATTTCATAGGGAAAAAATGGGTTTTTGCAACAAAATTAATTAATATAGTTTTTTAATTCAAAAAAAAGCACGACTTGTGTGCAGTGGGTACATCCAGAAAGAGGGTATAGATTTTGATGAAACAATTGAACTTGTTTCAAAGCCGGAGACAATAATATTATTAATTTCCATAGAAGTGAAAATAATGTTTATGGTTTTTCATATGGATGTTAAGTCATCATTTCTAAATAGTTTTATAGAAGAATAAGTTTAAATTGCACAACTAGATTTTTTTCTAATCCATGAAGCTGATAATTGGGTTTTTCGGCTGAATAAGGCTTCATATGGGTTGAAGAAAGCACCAAGATCATGGTATTGAAGCATAGATCAATTTATAATGAATCTCAGTTTTAGGTGTGGTGGAGTTAATCACTGTTTTTATTTCAACAAGGAAAATATTCAAAGAATTATTCTAATAGTTTATGGAGATGACATAATCATTGGTGGATTAGATGAATGAAAATGCAGAAAATTTTATGAATTCATGAAACGAAAGTTTGAAATCTCGATGATTTGTGAGATAACATTTTTCCATGGATTACATGTGATGGAAGTAAGGAATGACACTTTTATTTCTCAATATAAATATTCCCAAGAGGTTTTGAGAAGGTTTGGAATGTATAATTCCAAATATATGAAGACTCTACTTACGACTAAGGAGAAACTATCTCAATATGTTTATTGCAAGGTAGTTAACATCATATAATACATGAAAATCATTGGAAGCATGTTATACATGACTGCGACAATTCCTGGAATTTTATTCACCACATGAAAAAAATAAATATATCTATGAAATTCCATGGAAATTTTCATTCTTTCAGAAAAAATGACACTTTAGTATATCAAAGGAAATATGGATTTTGGTTTGATGTTTTATGAAAAATCATAGTAGGATGTATTGAGATATACATATGTAGATTGGTTCGGTTTAGTGGATGACAGGAAATCAAAATAAGGAGGTGCTTTCTAACTTAGTGGATTGTGTATTTCTGGGTTGAGAAAGAAACAATGTTTCATTTCATTAAGCAATGTACAAGATGAATATATTGCGGCTACTCAAGATTACACACAACTATTGTGGATGGAGAAAAAACTTGAGGATTTGGGAATTGAAGTGAAATATATGATTGAATTCCATTTTGATAATTCATGTGCTACAAATCATAAAAAAAATATAGTCCATCACTCATGAAAAAATAACATTGAAATTAAATATGATCTCATTATGGGGAAGGTAGAGCATGTGCTTGTGATGTTGGAGTATGTGTCTATAAAACAACAAGTTGAAGAAATTATTTCAAAGGCCTTTCCTAGAAAAGAATTTGAACGACATTGACTAGCTTTAGGAGTCCAATCAAATTCATGCACTTGAAAAGCGGAGGATGTGGGACCCCCTCTCCCAAATGTATGGTGTGTTTTTTATCTAATATACTGATATGTCTTCTTTACGCTATTGCATACATCCATGAAGTGCTCTTCGAGTTAATCGTCAACAGGGGAGAAGGTGTGAATATTTAGGGGAGAAAAGACACGGGGAGAAGATGTTGAGTGGTGCAGTGAGATAGGGGGAGTTGAAGTAGAGCTGAAGTTGATTAGATGAGTTATAATAAAGGGGGAGCATTAAATCAGACGATTCTAGAGGTGTTCGTTCAATGATTAGATATCACGATGGTTCAGGTTTGTGATGAAAAAAGTTCATTGTTACCAATGTATCAGTATGGTATCAGAAATTTGTGATAAGAAATGAAGTGATTAATTGATGAACATTTCATTATACTCTTGTTTCTCATGACGATCATGTCTCATGTGGGAATAGAGTATGTGGTGAGTAAATTCTTGTTCTCTATCTTAATCGCATGAAGCGAATGATAGTTGAAGATGGAAGGAGATTTAACTATATATCAAAATGCAAGAATTGTTATGGGAAGAGTTGTCAACAAACACAAAGAGGGATATTTTTGGGAAAAAATTCCATCAAGGTGTTCCCTTAGTATGTTTTGGGTATGATTGTATTTGTTGAAAAAGCCAGATGATTGTGAATGAGAATGGTTGATTTTTTCAAAATTTTTGGCCTTCAAATTCGATATTTTGATGTTGGAAAAGTATGATTTTTTCATAGAAGTGAATGGAATGATGAACGTTGAAGAATATTGGAAAAGGATGAGAACTACATACCACAATTCACGGACCATGTACCATGTTCTGAGAATGGAACACTGAGTAGCGGGAATGGTACAGCAGAGTGGTTCATGAAACAAAAAATGGTATGCGGTGGAAGGTGATGCAGTTTGTGGATGGAGTGTCATTGATGGAAGAGATAAACCTTGTTGGATCCAATATTTTATACAAAACTCATATAAAAAATGGTTTGTGGGTGGCTTGCAGTTCGCAGAGGAAGAAGGATCAGTGTGTGGTGAAAGCTGGATTGAAGATTTGGTAAATCTTAGTTTAGAGGATTTTGTGGGTATCTTTTTCTATATAAGAATCACTAATCTCAAAAATTAATGTGAAGACCAAATATCCTTTAAGAACATATTTTTGGTCTGGGATTTCAACAATGTCTAAAAGTTGTTTGAGAGGAATAATTTCCCAAAATCTAAAGTGGTTCGTGTAGAAGAAATTCCTCTAAAGCATTTAAGGGAAGAATTGTAAACCACATAAAACACGATACACGGGGGATGAAGGCATAGTACATAGGTGGTTACCAAAGTTCATCCATTAAAAAAGAAAAGTTTACCGATATAGGGTGATTTTTAGGTGGTAGTCGATGAATAAAGAATAATTCATGGACAAAGAAATATTTAAAGAAGAAGTTCATAGAATCGGTATGCAGAGGAGGTATGTTATAGAGAAGGAGAAGGAAGTCCATGAATGAAGGGAGGTTCACGAAAGCAGAATCGGTATGTGCTAGAGAAGGAGGAGGCTATCTTCAGATGAATGTCATTTTTCAGAAGCGGATTTTGTACATGGAAGAGGTGGCCCGCATTAAAATCTCAATACATAGTACACATGAGGAGTTGGTGTTTCACGATTTTCACATTGATTTTTGAGAATGCTTCAGATCAGTTAGCAAAAGTATTTTCTGGTACCTAGAAGTACATAAAAAGGTGTAATTCATCTATAGGTGAATGATAGATTTCAACAGAGCATCTAAGAATAGTTGAGGATGTAGGAATTCATTAAAATGAAGGGACCTACCTGTCCATAAACTCTGTTTGACCTAAAAGTCAATAAACTTTGTGTAAATTATTTTCCAATTATTGTGAGCGAAGGAAGAGGAAGATGTTGACCCTTTCCACTAGAAGTGATCCCATGAAAGATGAATAGTGAGTTCTCCTTAGGAATGAAGTGATAAGACCGTAATATTTATGAAGGCACTGAGCCTAGGCATAGAAGATATTTCTTGAACCATGTACTAATTATTTTCATTCAGCCATTGTGAATTTGGTACATTAGCACATTATCATTGTATACTCTTCGGACATAGCCAATTGAGGGTGAACAATGTAAAAAATATTGTATCATGTGCATGATTTAATATCTGGTTATATATTGATACGTGAGGAAGCGAGAATTGAGTATTGTATATAAAAAAACAAGATCCAAAAGGAGAGAAAACCTTAATATTCCATACCCTAATTCACCCCCACCTCTCAAGGTATTAAAAATATTGAACCTAACAAAAATTAGCCATTATTTCCAATCCAGTTAATCCCCAAATAAGAGATGAAAAAATAAACAATATAAAAAATGGTTCCAAATAGTATTTCAACTATTTTGAAAAAAAATTCCTTTTCATTAAACACCATACGTGTCATAAACTTCAATAAAATTTGAAACCATCCAAACCATTTTTTAAACCTTGGATCCATTTAGAAAATGAGAGGGAAAGAGTATCTTGGTGTTCATTTTGGAAAACCATGGTTCGAGATAAAAGACACTCCAAATTTCATCATCTTTATAGGCACATCCATGGGTTCAATTCATTCCTCCATGGATGTGACCACATCGAATGGAATTGCCAAAGCGGACCCTTACAAACCATTACATTTTGAGGAAACATCACACACACCATTTACCAACACAATAAACGTTTTAATCTAAATAAGAATTTACATACACCCAACCCAACGACCCAAAAAAGTTCCATAAAACGTTTATATATGTAAAAACCACCCACAAACATCCAATAGAACCATTTAGACGAGAAACACAATTGGTTTAACCCATTTGGATATGCAAAACATGAGTATATTTAGGGAAAAATCCAAAAACTTATTTTTACACAAATCTGTCAGTATGAAAATTCTTTCATTAATTAACTATGAATATAATATGGGTGATAAAATTGATTTATGGATTAAATAATAAAATTAAACAATCACATGGAATGATATTGGAAGAAAGTTCATGGAGGTACTTACCCCAAGAAGTGGGAATGTGAAGGAACCTAAAATGAAGGAAGAACAACACCCTACAGACCAATCACACACCCAGTAGAACTATACGAATAAAAATCACTAAACCTAAAACCCTAGGGTTTTTCCAATTTAAAGGAAATGAAAATTCAAAGGTATTCTATAGAAGAGGTAGAGGCACTATGAATGGGGGTATGCACGAATAAAGGAAAGGCATGATTTTTTGGCCGCCGGAGAGGAGGTCGCTGGACCGGGGGGGGGGGGTGCGCTGGCGAGAAATAGGGCACATGAGGGTCGGACCGCCGGGAAGGGTGGAGTGCATGGGGGAAGAATTTGAGTCTGGCCACACCAGAACATGGATTGAGAGGCACAACAGAATTGGGAGGGTGTGACTTTGGAAATGGGTGGTTGGAGCAGTGGGTTTTTGGGAATGGGAGACTAGATAGAAGTGACTGGTGCGCTACAGGCCGAGCGAGAGAAGCCAGGGGCTGCAGGGCACTGCCCCATGAATGAGAGAAGAAGGGGGGGGGGGGTCATGACCCTCTTAGGGTTTCATCCTTTTCTATTTCCATAAAATAACTATAATAATAATAATAGTATTAATAATAATATTTTTCTTAACAATAATAATTATAATATTAATAAATATAATAAAAAAATTAACAATAATCAATTATAATAATAAATTAATTATAAAGATAATTTTAATAATAATAATTTTATTCTTCAATTTATTATTATTAATAATATGATCATAACAATATCATTATTTTTATTAATAATAATAATAATAATAATGACAATAAGAATAATAGTAATGATAATAAAAATTTTATTCATTCAATTTCAAATAATTACAACATTAATAATAATTTAATCATAAAAATATTTAGGAATGATTTAATAACAATTTTTAATTATAAAAATTTTAATATAATTTTTAAAAATAATAATAATAATAATATCATTTATCATAATAATATTATTACTCTAATTGTAAAGCCCCGACCCCAGTTACCCATAGTCGGTGCATTTTTACATGACATTGGAATGATCACAAGAAAGATCAAATCTCGAAAGACCCATTGGTTTGGTAGCCTTGGAAACACTAGATATATTCATAAGGTTTACATTACATCATAAAATGAAACTACAACAACATAGTCTCTATAGTCCACACTCTTATCCCCTCACACTATCCCTGCAGGTCATTCGTAAATTACTTCTTCATATCTTGGGAAAAATAAAACATAGAAAAGGGGTGAGCTCAAATGCCCAGTAAGGATAACAATATAACGAAAACTTTCATAAATAAGAATAAACATTTAAGGAAATGTATAACTAAAACAAAAGCCTTTTAAACTTGAACTTCAACATAGTATGTAAAAAGTAAAATGAAATAATGTCATTTACTTATTCAAATGGATATTCTACTAATCAAATAATCACATGCAATATCAATAACCACTTTCATAATGATGGAATGC
This sequence comes from Viscum album, assembly GCA_963277665.1. Classification (NCBI taxonomy): domain Eukaryota; kingdom Viridiplantae; phylum Streptophyta; class Magnoliopsida; order Santalales; family Viscaceae; genus Viscum; species Viscum album. The sequence continues at coordinate 2,105,987,888 of OY728156.1, read as the reverse complement.
ATAATGCCAGACTATCATAACCACATAGCCAAGGCCTCGTGCCAAGACTACAAATAATATTTTGTCAAGGCCTTATGCCAAGGTACTAGTTTGTCTCATGAGACCTACCGATACATCGAGGAGCTATAGGGGGCTCCACCCATCACATATTAAGTCCAATGAATTCCCATATGAAAAGGTTTAACCATAACATAAAAATTTCTATTAAAACTAGCATAAGAAATGTAAATACTTCATCCAAAAACCATGAAAATAAAATATCCATATTCAAACATATCACAAAACCTTCAATACAATATGGAAGTTTTGTTTCATAATAAATCATCTCCAAATAAGCTTAAAATCTATCAAAGGATGTTGACATAGATGAAATCAAAACTCTTTTTAGAGAAATATCACTTTTTATTATGAATTAATTTAAGAGTCATATAAAATGAAACATTTTCTTTGAAAGTATTCTTATAATCTTGTAATGGAGTCTTCGACGATTTTATAACAGCGGAAAATAGCCGCACCCGTCGTATAAGTTAAAAAAACATTCTTACCTTAATTCTGTCAAAAGGTTAAAAAGCACCTTGTTTAGAAAATGACGAAAAGATTCCTTTATAAACCTCTTATAAAAGCCAAAAAAGGGTATAAATTACTTTAACACATATTCATGTAAATGGTAAAAATGTTTTGAAATACATTTTGGAGAAACATGGATGTGGATGATAAAGAAATCCCAATAGATTATTACATATAAACAACCTCGGATAATGAAGAGAATGCGAAATAAACCCTTACCTTGTACTTTTCCTTGGATGAGGGTAGGTTAACCTCCCGTATAATGGTGAGAAAATTGTTATTAAATTATACAAGAATCATATATATATATATGATCTTTTAACATTGCTTTGTTAATAATATCATAGTATTATCGTCATTTCGGGTGTTAACTTACTCGTTTTCTTTTATATGTTTTGTTAAGTAAGCCATGTTTTTCATGGATAGGTTGTATCTTATTCATATCCAGAATGATATCAAGTCCTTAAACATTATTTTTAAATCCTCAAATGATAACTATACTTGAATGGATACGATGGAGAATGAATCTCATCGTGTTCGTGGAGACGGTAGTCCGTACGTACGCACAAGTGACAATATCATTCTTTTGATATTAAAATAATATATAATTGGATAGTATATAATATATACAGAATCATTATCATGTTATATTTATTATATACAAGAGTTAAACATCATTATTATACCCATCCAAATAATAATATATTGAATAGCAATTACACCATGACGTGGAGACGGTAAGCCGTACGTATACACGTATAGTGACATGTTATTCAAAGGGTGGATAGAATACTGAATATGGTTGTACCATATTTATAATAACCTCACAGTATATATAAGATACTGGATTTATTATTTTAGAATGGTAATAACAAAGAAAGAAGAAGTGGAAGAAGAAATGAATTTGAAAAAGGGTGGGGAAAACATTACCTCTTCTTCGGGTTCTTCCTTTTGATTTGATCAAAAAGGATCCTTAGGTTGGCTTTCCGATCAATCTAATGCCTCTAGGTTGTAGTGAGGGAATTTGAGAGAGTATTTTGGAAGAGTTTGACCGAACCAAAATGCTTTGAAGGTGTGAAGTAATGAGAAGGGGGAGTGCCCTTTTATAAGAGGGATGAGGGGCACCTTTGGAAAAGCTAGAAATATTAATTTATAATAAATGAATATTCAGTTTCTAATGGCTCAAAAGTTTATTATTCAAAGGTTAAGGTTGGGATAGGTTGAAAACCATTCAACCAATATAATTTATACAGGTTTGTATTACTATATTAACATTATCTTTTAGTTTTAACTCTTAGATAATTAGTTTGACATTTACTATGTCACTTGGTATTTTTATATTATATAGTTAATAAAATTACTATATACATCCAAGAGACCCCCAAGTGGTCCATTAAAGATTAAAATATCATGATATAAGTCTCTTGGCCAAACCTTAGATTTTTAGGAATTTAATATCAATTAATAATATAATATTTGTTTTAAAAACTCTTTTATGTCAATTTTGACACTATTCAATAGTTGATTTTTTTGAAACTTATAACAGAATGATTACTTCTAAAAAAGTTAATTAAATCAATCCTAATATGTCATAGTATCCTAGAAAACTAGTGAAATTCATTAAAAGTCTCAAATTATATTTATTTGGGTATTTATAATATCAATTATTTTAATTTTGCACTATTATGGTAATTACTGCATCATCATTGTGTCATAAATAAATTAAATTATTTAATGTATAAAAATTATAAATAAAATAAAATTATGTAGGAAATCTTTTTATCTTTCTAATTAATATTTACAATCGAATTTATCTTATGTATAACCCTATATTAAAATTTGTTTAGTAAATAAACTTTCATTATAAATCTTTTAACTCTTCTTTCAATTAAATAATAATAAATTTCCTAATCTAATCCAAGTGGACCTAAATGATAATATTTTATTCCTAAGGTTGTTTTTGGTCGAGATACACTTGTCCAATAGAATTAAGACATGTGTTTGGGTAATATTAATATCATTTTTACCCTTAATTACCCTATTTACTTTTAACCGTGGTAAATAAAAGTAAAGAGTTGCTATTCACCAAAAATTATTTTCATCTCATTGAACCACATTTTACTTCTTTATATTAACCGTGTCTCTCAGATTTTCAAAATTCCATTCACAGAAGCGTTAAAATTATGTTTTATGAAAAAATAATTTTTTTAACTACCACTTAGTAGTTTCACTATTCATCAAAAATTGAAGTTTTTCAGAACAATGCCAAAATTTCACCCTACACTATAATTGATATTCCAAATTCAAAAATGAAGTCTGTTTTGAAAAATTCCAAACATATATGTTTCATTAATTAATTTTATAATTAATTCCCACTGTCACAACAAATAGCGTGTTTTTGAGAAATAATATATACCAAAAGATTGACAATTGTTTAGGTCCAATTTCAAAGTTAAATTAATTCTAATGAACACCATTGGATAAAATGGTAAAAATATATTCTAATTATACATTAAAACCACTCAATAATATAATTTATCACTATAAATTATTTTTATTAAAAAATATGTTTTTAAGTATTTTTCACTATTAATAAAAATTGGAAGTTCTCAGAAAAATACCCAAAATTCATCTTAGGATAATTTAGATATTCCGAAATGAAAAATGAAGTCTATTTTGAAATATAAAATATATATAATTTCAAAAAGTAGGTATTATAATTCATAACGGCTAGTTTGATTGGTTGTGGTGTGTTAGAAATCGATGTTGCGTACAACACACGCTATCGCATTATTCAAAGAAAAGCGTACTGTAGAATCTTGGGGTGTTACACTAATGCTTAAAACATTTACTGATTTTTATCTTCATAAAAATTTCCATATTTTAATCATTTAAGAACCACACAGGCACCAAGGCCAACCACATTGTTACCGTCAACCATGTGGTGTATGTGCACTGCTTCAAAAACCATTAAAATTATTAAATTCCAAAAAAAAATTACCATCACTCAACCCGCACCTTGATGCTGGTATTCAAATCTGAGAAATAATTAAATAAATTAATTTTAAAGGTATGGTTATGATAGTTTCGTTAAAAGTCATTTATAAATTTAAACTAATATTTTTTGTATTTTTAATTTCAAATTAATAAGGGGTTATAGTATCGAGATTCAATTTTGATTTTATTTAAAAAAAATGTATTGTGTAAGGGTATTATTTTCATAGTCTATAATTTTAATTCGTCAAAATTAAAATTTGTTATTTTTTCTAGTAGGGGAATTATTAATCAAAAAACTTGATATCCATATTTTTAGATTCAGTAATACTATTTTTGATGAAAACAATATTAAAGTGTAATGAACTTTATTTCTAGTAAATTTATATAAGGGTATTTCTTTTTTACACAACTTCAATGTTTTTTGTAGATTCTATGTTTAATTTATTTATTGAAATCAATCAGAATTTTTTTTAAATAATTTATTATTATTTTTCCAATATGGTAAGTGATGTGTTTTGAATTTCAATTATTTATATATATATTACAGTAATAAGATTATATTTATTAAATTTTATTTAAAACTCATAACAAGGGCGTTTTCAATTTTCATTTAAAATTTTGTATGCAATGTAGTTTCCATACAACAATATTAATTTTATTAATTAAAAAATATTTTGATTATGTCTTCTTTTAGTACGGGTTTTATTTTTCAAAGAAATTGTTATAATTCTTTTTGTGGATTATGTTATTAAAATAGATTATATATTTTAATATCTATATGCTTTTGAGATTCATTTATTTTAAAAGCCTGTATTTTTTTCATTTGTTAGTATTTTAATAGATATAAGGCTTTATAAATATTTCTCTATATGTATATATATATATGAAGAATTTCATGTTATAACACCATTTTATATATGGAATTCATTTTATAAAATTATTTTGACCGTTTAAACATTCTTAACAAATCTTTTATAAATACATGGGGTGTTATTAATTTATCAAAATTATTGTTTTAATAAAATATGTTTCAATTATTAATACATGTTTATATATATTTATGAGTGTGTAAATAAATGTACATATATGTAAGTGTCAATTCATGTAAAACTATTTTTATTATCTATACATATGTGTATGATATGGTAATAATTTCATTTTTCTAATATCAAAATATTTATATAAATAAATGAACATTCATATCTGTATATTTTTATAAAACTATTATATATATATATGAAACTGTATAAATACATACATCATTTCATATGAAATTATATTTATCATGGAATAATATTCATTTTATTGAAATGGTTACTGATGTGGATTGTTTTGAACAATCTCAATGGTTTTATGATATGGAAATCAAATACCATATTTTTAAATACTATGAATTGCACATGGATGGGATGAAGTGTAAACCGAAACCCTTATGGGTCTTTGTACAAAAATGTGATAAATTAACCCAGATATTTTTTAGTGAGTCCTCTATAGCTTACATGATGGGATCACCTGGATAGTTCTGCAATGCATTAGGAAATTTAATAAATATCATAGGATTCTATGTGTGGAAAGAGGGAGGTTATCCTAAGAAAAATATGGAATTATAGAGTAAATCTAATTCATCAAGAGAATATTTACACTATGCTATGTTGTCTTGTGAGTAAACTGTTAATTTATGTTATGATCCAAGGATTCTTTGAAAATTATTTTTTTTATTCAAATGAATTTTAATGTTAAATATTTATTATTCAGGGAATGAATTAAATGGGTTTTCTAAAGGATCTATGTGATGAAATCCACCAAAAAAGGTGTTTATTTCCAAAAATACTCATGATTTATATGATCAACATTTTCAAATTTATAATATGTCTATATTTATATTCAATTGCACACCCAATTTGGTATTCATATGTTTTGAAACACCTTAATAATAGTTTTTTCACATTCCAATTGTTAAAAGGTTGTTCACAGGTCAATTAGATAGTCAAATAAGGACTTTTATTTTGGGGATATCACACATGAATCAACTTATGTATTTTATAGCTCTAAAAATATGTATGGTTTTTTATAATTTTCCAAAACCTAGAAAAGAAATGGTTCTATAGTGTACAGAATAGTGTGCATTGTTTAGTTATTAAATTATTAAAAAAAATATAGAGCATATTTCTATCCTTTAATTTAGAAGCGTAGGTTTGGGGGTTCACAGTGAAACATTGTTTCCCATATTTATTTGATAATATCCTCCAAGGTCATCACTGATATAAAATCATGGACTTTAAAAAACTATGGCTACTTGGATCAAGATGCATCACATTTCTTATATTTGTATACCTTTTTATTTATATTTTTTATATTCTTTTGAGATGTGTATTTATATTTCTTTTTTATCTACTAAAACTATATAAACATTTAAAAACAATAATATACTTAATATTCTCCAAAATACATTATTTTTATTCCAAATAATAACTATGAAAGAGGTCTAGCGTGACTTGGTGTCATTTTCATTACATATACAATTGTGGAAGAGTATTCACGCCTAAGAAATCTTGTGTAATATTTTTTGTATAACGTCGTCTATTTTTGGGTTTACATTATTCATTAATAAACTACTTGGTAGTAGGTGACTTCTAGATGGAGAGTATTATGTCTTAGAAAGATTCCAAACCCATTATTTTAATTATATGGTTTTATTTTCTTGTTTTTTTAAATCTTTTTCTATTTTTTGAAGTGTAAAATAAAAATTTTATTGATACGTAGTAATAATTATTATTTACATAAATTTTTTTATCATGTAAATTGATTTGAAAATTATGATTATTTAAAATATATTTTTACTAATCATTGATCCTTCTGATGAGAAATTAATTGAATGACCAAATTTATATATTTCTACTATTTTTATTAACTATGTATTCGTATTAAATTGGTTATCTAGTTATTAAATTTTTATAAATAGAAATATTTTTGAAAACTAAATTCACTCCCTCCAACTTGTGAGTTACTAGATTCAATGAATAGATTCTATATGTGAGTTTATTCTTGTGTTCATCCATGTACATATAAATGATTCCCTTTAGTTTGTAATTATTTTAGTTTGGTTCTAGTTTGTTGTTTTCCCTTCTTATGTTCATATATATTATCTTTTATGATTCTAACTTTTCAACATTACAATGGTAGAAAGCATTGTGAGGGATATTATTTTAACACCCTAACCTCAAAATTCAATGTTATTTGGTGAGGTTGAATTTTTTTCAATTAAATATGAAGATAAAAAGTAAATGAATTCATTTATGATGATTTTAGAGAATTTTTTATTTAATGTGACATTTTTGTGGTTTATTTGGGATTGAATCGTTTTATTCAATAATGATTTGAAGAATTAATTGTATATTCAATTGAAAAAATAAATATTTATTTTTTATGAGTAAGTTTTAATAGTGATTAGTGGTGTTATTCTAATGAAGGTGGCATTGGTAATATTGAATAATCCGAGTTGGATATTCAATGAGACATTTGGTGGAAATTTTATATTTTTCTTACATAAAAAATAATGCTACACTACCTCACTTTATAGCAAAGTGTAGAAACACACAAGGGTATCCGATGTCTACCCTATGTCTCCTATCATGAGGTCATTTCAAATGAAGTTAAGGGTAGTGCCTGTGGGAGGAATGAGTGTGATAGATAACCATCATGTGGGGTATCACAGTGGGGGAGAACATACCTGGCATGGGGTGGTTTCAAGAAGAATAGGGGGTTTGGGATCAATTGCCAATTATAGAAATCTACCGACATAGATTAAATTATAATGGAGTGTTGCAATTTAGAATGATTTTATGTGGGATTGTAATTGACGAACCAGAATCGTATGATTGTTCATTCTATTTATCCTGACAGTACAATTGGTTCACTGAGATTTCTACTGTGAGATCTGTTCACTTGATGTTGTAATATATCTAATCTTATATTTGAACTCATCTTCTCCAGGTATCCTGTTAGGAAAATTTTTATCGTTAGAATATTCGGCTATATCGACCAAAACATGAAACTAGGAATACATTCATTATTTCATCACTTTGAGAATCCGATCATGGTTGAAATTATTTTGAAATTACATTATCATAACATTTATTGGAAAAATCAAGTCTTTAGAGAGGATCATAAGATTAATATTTTTTTATTATGATTCTTGATGTCGTTGAATATGGGTAGTGTATGAATGATCCAATGATGAATTTTGCGTTTTTTGTGATTCTAGAAAGATATGAGGTGATGATCTACTCCTATAAATAATAAAACTGATTCAATTTTCTATGTGTTTTTTATCTCACATATGGTCATTCTTGTTTAGAGAGAAATGGAATTCCATGAATGTCTAGTTCAAAATGGAATATGTGCACCTTCTATTTACATGAATATGTTGAGATTATCATAGGAAATCCATATGTTCATTTCACACTAGTGTTTTTCATTATGAACTGTGTTCTGTGAAGCAAATGAGATATCAGAAAATTATTACGTGTTTATCTAGGCATATTTTTTTGAAAAATATTTGTGAATACTCATGATAGAGTTTACCCACAAAACATCTCATGAAGAACTAGTGTACATCATGTATATAGTCATTTTATTTTGTGCTTGAGAAGTGATGATAGTTAGTATGTGTGCATACCTATTGCGTGAAAGAGTAGTGTAAAATGGTAATGCAATCTATAACCAAAAACACTCAATCATGAGATCATATGCAAAAAAAAAATTGTATGTAGAGTAAAGAGGGAATTTAGTGTTAAAATAATAAAATTTGTATATTGTATGTGATTGAGAAATTAGAAAAACGGAAGTGTGGGTGATTTGTTAATTTAGAAAATATAGTCTATATGTACATAACTATTTATCTATGAGGAATTGTAGAAGTGGAAATGTCTTTATATAGTGCACATACACACTGATTGAGTGTCAACTAGTAAATAGTGCGTGTTTGAAGAAAAATATTTGAGACAATGTGAAGTAAATGTTCAAGTGATAATTTTATGTGATTTTTCACACAATAAATAGATTAATATGTCCACATGCAATTTAATTTTCATAAGGAAGTTTTCATGCATATTAAATAATGAATTTATAAAGTGATACATACTTGCATTCATGTACGTGCATAAGTTTTGGGAAATTGAATGTGAAATATTATTTTATTAATATCTAAGCATACTTTTGAGAATGAATCTAGGAAATTATTTATACCAGTGTTTTAGAATATTTTGGTATCTGAGTTTTTAGTGGTTAGTAAGGATAGTTCTTCAGAAGAAGAATGTTTTATTACATGAGTAGTTTTGTAATGTGATTTTGGACCATATTCAATGATCAGATATATCTGAAGAAGTCAATCATCAGTGAAAAGAAACAATAATTGTACATGAGCCTGTTTGATATAGAAAAATAATGGAGGAGTATCATCAACTCCTAATCCTATCTATGGATCATATTTAAGAAGCAAAAAGGATCTTGTGAATAGGGGAGGGGTCTAACCAGTTATTGAATATACTCAAGAGAATGGGGGGTCTAAATAGTCAAATGGTTGGGGGGTCTAACCAATCGAGAGATAAGAGTTGGATTTCTAGACGGTATAACCAAAATCAAACGGAGGATTGATTACAGGGGTGTATAACTTGTATATTCATGAACAATTTTTTAGTTGATAAAAATATTACAGTGGATAATCCATGTTTGGGTGTCTAACCAACGTGGAAAGGATGCAAATATTTGTAATGAACCTTTTAAAAATATTTTTTGTTGTGTATCATTTAATTTCATCCTTTCATGGATGATCCACCCATCCTAATAGGTTACAGTGGTTTGAAATAAAATGTGACAAAGAATACAGTATCATTTTCCACACTTTATTCACCTATCCCCCTCTCCGTGTGACTGCAAGATCCTTGGAAAATTTACACCAGAGTTACTTAGTCCAACAAATATATTCTATATATATGTTTAGAATTGTTTGGATCCTTTGATATGGAGACACTTCCCTTTTTTTGGATTTTTTCTACATTGGTTGTTGTTTTTAGTTTGTCCCTTCTGGGGTTCTTATAGTTTCTCGTCTGATTCTAACATGTTATCATTCCACTAGAATAAATCATTATGTTGTGTATAATTTTCACTCCATAACCACCATATACAATATTATATATATATATATATATATATTTATTTATTTTTATCGATTTTCAATAGTTTTAGGTTAAACAAGATAAAAATTTAAACCTTTTACGTTTCAGTGTGGGAACATTATTTTCCCCTGGTTATAACTAACCATGAGATATAAAATAAAATAATTGCAATCCCTTAATTTTGGGTATTTTTATGTTTTTCACATGGTCAGTATAACTATGTAGAAAACTCATGAGACTTCTCGGGTGTATCTAGTGAGGGTTAAATAAATACTATAGTGTTTAAAAACCATATAAAGAAACCATATGATTTTCATATATTTTAAAATACATGAAATTATTAAAATACCCATGACATAATTAAATCCTTAAATCCTCCAATTTGTCTCTCTCTCAAACCCTATGACACCCACACATGAAACACACATCATCCCCTATCAGTTAATTAATTTTAAGGGGTTCTTTGGATTATTTTATGAAATAAAATGGTATTACACTCCTCTACTCTCCTTTGGTTATTCCTACTTTATTATATTTATTCACTTATTATCCTTACCTAGGGGAAATGCTGGTCAAACCATATGGTATGCAGGTTGGATTAATCTTTTTTATCTTAGTGTCTATGTCTTTTAAAGCTATTCTTGATGAATTTTATAGAAATTTTCATTGATTATGATGATTTTAATTAATTGTGATGTAATTGGAGAAAATCATACCAAATTATGTTTGGAAAAATGTATTTCCATTCTAAAAATTTTATAAAATTGTTTCGATTTTATATAAATTATGCAATGTATACATTATTATAATTTTATGTTTTTAAGACCAAAAATGCAATTACAATTTAATTTATACCATTTAATGTTCGAAGGTAATTTCTAGACCCTCATGGGTGTTTGAGAAAATCTTATATTATTTTGTTTACAAAAACTTATTTTCTAAAAGGATTATTAAGAGGACTAATGACCTTGAATTTTTTATTAAAGGAATTGGACTAGGGATCCAAGTTGTTTCTAATATTTATAGGGTTATATCCAATGAGGTTTCAAATATTATTGTGATTTTTGTCCCTTGATTTTGAATTCATGGATTTTCCTATACTTCTTGATTTTTATGATATGTGATGATGTTTTAAATTTTTTATGAGTTTCCATTCTATTTTGTTAAATATAAATAGAAATAAATGGTGCTTTCTTGTCTAAAAATGTAGTTTAAATGTTTTTTGTGGTACATGAATTTAATAACGGATCAATGTGATTTAATTTGTTTTTAAATACATAATAGAACATTTGGAAACTACTATACAATTTTTAGTATTGGTTTAATAAATAGGTGTCAAATCATGGTTGAAACATTGTGAAAAATATTCTGATTAGCCATTAACATTTACTATTTTCATCATGATGGGTATTGATTAAATATGTGTTTTTCTTGGTCAAATTGGAATGGAGTTTAATGTATCTCATATGTTACTACGGAATTATGTTTCCTAAATCAAGATTATGTACTATGTGACACTTTTTAATTATCTTGGGGGAATAGATACTTATATGTTTTTGAAAAACCATATTTTAATAGAACATAATTAATTTTCAATTCAATGTTTGTAAACTTAATAAAATTGCAAAAGAACATGTGGAATAGTGTATTTCGTAAATTTTATACATAGAAAAAAATATGTAACATGAGTACATTAATATTATTTAAAAAAATGAGAACATTCCATTAAAATTTCATTGTTATTTTAAAAGAGTCTATGAAAACCTTTGGATATAAGAAATAAATGGCTGAGTAATAAATCCGAGTAACGTAATAATTAATGAATAAAATGATAGAAGCAATACTTATTGGTCAATATGTATATCATGGTGACATAAAAGAGGTGATAATCATAAACATGCTCACATAATCATGGTCTAAGATGATAACACAAAGGCAATATATGAATGTGGAAACATATTATAGAAAAAAAGCATAAACACATGTCTTGTCTAACCACCAGGAAATCCTAACATTGTGTGATTTGGATAAACACCCATACACCATACTTGGTATCTCATGGGATATAAATATTACCAAATAAATTATAGAACCATATAATTTCTAACCCACATGATATATTCAGTTTATGTGGATGAAAGTCTCCATGAATTATGATAAACTTGATTTTGATACTGATTTAATTTAGATCCCAACATTCATTGAAATATTATCATAGAATATTGATGACCATGTGATATAAATTGTTTATTTCCGTATAGAATTGACAAAGAATTTTGAAAAATATCCATTTTATAAATTCTTAATATTACAGGTAACATATATTTATTTATTGGAAACCCTATTAAATTTCATAAAATGTTAGAAGTATAAGTTTAATTTATTTTCCTAAAAATTATTTTAAAGAATATGATAAATGTTTTATATTAGCATTTTTAGTTTTTCTCTATCATTTTTGATATATTATTCATTATATGTAACTGTCGAATTGGTATGAATTCTTACTTAAGATTTGTTTACTTTTTAATCATTTTATGTTTCATAAATATTATCATTATTATTTTAACATTTTAAACCTATAAATAATATGACATGAAATATTTCTAACATTCTTTTTAACATTATTTTTATTTACTCTAATGAGTATTATAATTACTATTTAGTTTTTTATTTTTTTATTTTATAATATTAATTTTTTTTTCAAATTTATACTTATTCAATAGTATTTTCTAATAATTTACTTATATTGTATTCTAATTTTTTATATCATTTAATCTCTCATTATTATTGTGGAAATTTTAGGTAACCACATTAATATATATAAATAAAAATGTGTTTATTTAATTTACTTTTTATTGTGACATTTTTAATTTAAATTAAAAAATTTATGTAATAGGTAGAATTGTATATATGATTACTAATTGTTTATTAATATTTTTTGTAGAATAACGCCATATCAAATAGTTGAGTCACCTCAAGCAGTTAGGGAGGACAATAAACATACTTATACTGGGGATCATCATCATCATTCTACACAAAATCCATTTAATTGGACTTGTGATGATAATGATTAAAGGGTTCATAAATTTTGTACAAATAATTTACCAAAATTATCAGCTTTCTTTGGCTTGGACTCAAAGATACATTTATTAGTTTTATGATAATGATAATCCTAGGGGTATAAATTTAATACTATTTAATGATTTTTTCCCATGAAATATCATGTAAAATTTTTCATTTTGTTTTGTGATTGTAATTTTTTTGATGAAGAGATACTGTCACATCCCTGCTCGAATCCCCAGGTAACCCAAAAAATGATTTGGCCATGACATATCCCGAAGGGAATTTTTGATCCCTATAGGTCAACAACTAGCACATGAAATCATACAAACGGACAATGGGAATGGTTTTCCACAAACTTTATAGAAGAAAAAGATACAAGGAAGTATGAATAAAAAAATAAACTCTAATGGAAATACAATAAAAGAAGGAAAAAGTTATAAACAATCACATATTACTACAACCTAAGTACCAAAAAAGAGGTGAAACACCCCTGGTCCTTATGGAAACAACTCACCAAGTCCAAAGTTCAACTGTATGATCCACCTCCAACTAATCGTTTCCCATTTCTTGAACCTAGAAAGATATAATCTATTTGAACCAAAAAAAATTGGTAGGGTGTGACATAAAATTCCTAGTAGGATGTCACCAAGGATTCTGTAATATTTTCCAATAAAATATTATCCAAAGTAAACCATTTAAATATAAAATTAACATGGTTGGATTTTTGAAAAATATTTAATCAAATCATGCGATATAATTCAAAAGATGTAAAGTACTTCAGGAAAAGGATTTACATGTGCTGGAATATTCCTAAAACAATGGATTTAATAAAACATTTCAGTAAAATAATTTATATACATTTATAAGGATATAATGATGTTTTACCAAATTTCCCTACATTTATATATCAAATGCAAAACAAGTGAGCGATATGGTCTTATTCCATGTTGGTATGATGATATTCTCACCATAGGTCTCTGAAAACTCTATGTGATCTCAGAAGTATGTGTATTCACAGGCCCCCCTAAAACCGGCTAATAGAGTCTCATCACCATCCCATTGGGGATGTGACATACAGTATATATGCTTTATAATGTTTTAATAGCATAGAGTGTGCACAAATGACTCCCCAACTACCTAAGTATTGAATGTGATATTATGTAATCAATGATGATAAATTTTCTTAAGACTTATTAAAATTAAATTTAATCCCATTCTTCCATTTCATATGCAAATATTCTTTTTAAACCCAAAATGGATTTTAATAAAAAAACATACCTATATAAACAGATAAAACCACTAGGTTTCTATCTCAATATTTGTGGTCTTCTAAATGACTGAAATCCTTTACAAAAATTCCATAATTTCACAATTAATTTCTAAGTTTAAATTCAAAATTTTAATTGATATCATTCAGATAAAATCTAATTTTTTTTCATCAATTTAAATAAACTGATTTCAAAAAACACACCCCAATTTTCTTGCAGAAATAATTTCAAATCCACCAATTCAAGAGAATTTGGATTTTATCAAATCTATTTAATGAATTTTATAGAAATTTAATTTAAATAAATCGGGAAATGAAATGTTAATCACTATGTCCATATGAGATAGAATGTGCTCCCTTTATCATGACACTTAAAACTTGAAACTTCACCCATCATTGAAGATGAAGGTATAAAAGACCTAAAAACAAAAACAAGATATGAGATCCAACACTATTAGGCAAGAATACATTAATTTTAGGATGATACATTGAAATAAAGAGAGAGTATAAAGAGATAAATACAAATAACGAGGGAGAGAACTCACCAGATGACCACACTACAAGTGTAATGATGATAAAGTGCCGAAGGAGATGATCTAAAAGGGTTAAAATGTCCAATGTCACATGGGGAATGCTTTGGATAGAGGGAGAATAAACTGGAGGGAAAAATGAAATATATTCGTTATGTTTCCTATTTAAAAACCATAGTCGGGGTATTAAATGACATGTAATTCCAATACATGTCACAAAATAGATAATTTTCAAAACCACCAAAAAACTAGTCGACTCACATTTAAAATTAATTCTATGAATTAAAAAAAGATATTTAACATATTCACAATGAATAATGTCTTTTCAATATTTATAACCTTCATAATGTGAATCCTTTTACAACATGCATCAATAAATATTTACACGTCATGTAACATAGTTACACATCATGTAACCATCCTACAGCCTACAAAAAATTAGTAAAAGATCATATTCCAAAATATCTTCTTACTTCACCATTATAGATATCCTCACAATTAATTCTCAATCCTGCAATATAAAAAACAAAAAAACATGATAAGGGTAAAGAAAAACATTTTATATTGGTAACGATATGTTACAACCACCCAACCATAAAAAAATATGTCCCCATAAAGCCTATGAAGAAGATTACAAGACAAAATGATGAGTCCACTACTCTATCATCAGTCCATCAAGCTCCCACATCTCAGTATTATCATAAACATGCTTCCATATAACAAGAACCATATTTATCTTCCTCCCACAAATTACCTTGGTCTCTAAATAAACTATACAGATTGGATACTTAGTTAATGATAAATCAGGTTCAATCTTCAGATCACTCCAGCTCCAAAGATGAGATATGTCAAATAGATACTTTCTCATTTGGGATACATGGAACATTTTATGTATTTACATCAGCTTCAATAGAAGTGCTAAATGGTATGAAAATTTTCCCACCTTTTCAATAACATCTAAATGTCACACAAAAAGGGGGAGAGAGTTTTTCTTGCTTTACAAGAATCTAATGAACCAATCGGGGTGAAACATTTAATAACACCTAGTCATCAGTTGAGAAACCCAGTGGTTGATGATGATTTTCAACATAAGACTTATATCAGAAATATTCCATCAACATTCTCTAAATAACCAGTTAGATCATTGTTATCACAAGTTTCACTATTTTTTTTCCACACAATGGACATTCACCAATCCTCAACCAACACAACATATATCTACAAGGATACCCATAAGAGGGCTCAAAATGTACCATTATAATCGCAGAATGGTAATTTTTGTTATATGAAAATTCACCCATCCCATAGGGATCTACCCAAGCACCCCCAAAGTGAAGAACCAAAGAGAAAAGCATATCATCAAGAATTTGTATATTACCCTCTATCTAGTAATCTAGCTAAATATTGTAATCTATTATCAAAAGGACAAGATATAATAGTTTCACCTAAAGGTCTCTCTCAAAGTGATATGTGAACAAAAAATTATTATCTGAAAAAAAATATGGAAATCTATGAAAATATATATTTCACATAGATATTTCCCAACTGTTAAAAATTAGTTATATTTGAATTCATATGAAGTCATCCGAGTTGGTAATCATGTCGATCACAACCCATATCACTTAATTTTTTTCAATATGAGGAAACCCAGCCACAAAGTCCATAGATATTTCAACCCACTACCACGTAAAAACTATAAGTGTTTATAAAAAAATATAACGATTATAGTGATCGGTCTTCACCTAGTGGCACGTATATAATGAGAAAAAAACTCACTAATTCTAGATCTCATACCGAGCCACCATAACATCTTCCACATATCTTAAAACATCTTAGTGATTCCTAGGTGTGTAGACCACTGTGAATTATGATGATCCCCCATCACAACATTTTATACCACTAACGACACAAATGATGTGTTATTGATATAATAAAACATCATATTTGGAGAATGATCACTAGTAAAAAATATCCACCCTGTAAATAAAGTATCTAATGCTACGGTGTTTATTATCAACCTCATGATCTTGAATAATAACTTCAAGAAGATAATAATTCAACTAAACATTGGATAAAAAAACATCATCATGTCTCATAAACTTCAATATTCTATGGTGAAAAAATATCGATCAAATTATTCTCTTTAGAAGATTATTTAACTGTCAAGGTTGGAATTTTCCTACTCAAAGAATCTAAAATTACATTACCTTTCTAATAGATATAGGTGATTTCAAATTTTAATGATTTCAGGTACTCTACCCAACACCTCTAGAGAAGATGACAATATTTTTTAGATAAGATATACATCATGATTTTATAGACTTAATACATATTAAATTATTCTATAATATGGTAGTGCTACCAAAATTTATTTATATTCATCCCAGATACGTGTTCAAGGTCATGTGAAGGAAAATTATTTTTGTATGGACTAATCTGACAAGATCCATGTGCTACTACATGATTGCCCTGCATAAAGAATTGAGCCCAAGCCTGAACCCGATGCATCCCAAAAGACCACATAGCCCTGTATAGCCTATAGAGAAGTCAACGCAAGTGTAGTTTTAAAAATATGATTAAGCTATACTAAATAACTACTACATTTATCATTCCAAGAAAAGATAACCCCCCTCTGAGTTATAGCAATCATTGGAGGATCCATCTTCGAGAAGTCCTTAACAAAATGACAGTAATATATGGCTAATACCAATAATCATATAATCTCGAAGACATTTTATGGTTTCTCAACATTCATAATAATCATCACCTTCATAATATGTACTGATATTCCTATTTCAGAAACCATGTGTCCCAATAATTTCACTTCCCATGTCCGGAAATCCTTGTTTGAAAGCATGGAATGGAGTATAGGATTTCTCAGAAGACTCATAAATGCTCTAAAACGATGCACATGATCCTCCTAGGACATGAAGATGTGTATTTCATCTACAATGACTACCACATAGTTATCTAGATATTTGAGGAAAATAATGTTCAACAAATCCATCAAGACAATAAAAGAATTTGTTAGACCAAAAGGCATAAAAAGTTACTTAAATTGATATTATATATTCAATAGGTTGTTTTTAGATGTTAGACTATTTTATCATCAAAAATTGGTAACCAGATTGAAGGTCAATCATTGAAAACCGATTTCCAATTTCAGTTGATCAAACATATCATCAATGCACGGTAACATATTCATGTTCTTCACCATAACATGATTGAGCATTTGGTAATCAATTCATAAGAAAATAGAACCATTATCATTATCTGTGAAGAAAATCAATATTTCCCAAGATGACACACTCGGGCTTTTAAATATTTTATAAATTAGATCATCTAATTGGCATGTATTATCTTTCATTTCAACTAGATCCATGTGGTATGAGTGAATGGAAACTACATTAGTATCAGGAATTAATTCTATGAAAAACTATACCTCCCTTACCAATGGAAAACAAGATAATATAGAACGAAACACATTAAAAAACACAACAACTACTGAGGGAGATCACTACCCAATGATTCCCAATCCAGATAAAGTGGAAACACTTATATTACTT
Source organism: Viscum album (assembly GCA_963277665.1). Taxonomy (NCBI): domain Eukaryota; kingdom Viridiplantae; phylum Streptophyta; class Magnoliopsida; order Santalales; family Viscaceae; genus Viscum; species Viscum album. Next base: position 2,105,969,722 of record OY728156.1, on the reverse strand, counting down.
TCCCTAACTCTGGATAAGAAGTTATGAATCTTCTCGACCTTGGGTCCTATTCTCTTTGAAAGATAAGATACACACCACTGAGTGTAGTAAGGTTTACCTGATGAAGAGTAAATTCAATCCATAATTTATAGGTAAACAACCAATAAATTTAGAATATGTCTTCAGGAGGATTCTTTTTGAGGTCCATGAAACTACAAGTCAACTTGACATAGGACAATGATAATTTACAAGAGTGACTATGGAGACCCTTATCTCTCTTTGATTCAAGGGGTGTAGTAATATCCATACATAATATAAGGTATCCATATGAAGATAATTTGGATTATCCATATGAGTTGAAATAAATGATTAAGATTTACCAGTGTCAAATATAGTAGTCACCAGTGATGATGTTATAATAATGATACCTCTCCCAATTCCTGTACCATCATCTACTTCCCCTAGAAACTATTATACGTTGTGGAGAATCTTCATTCAGGATGCTCATGGCTAGAAATATTTTTTTTTGTGATTCATTTGATTTCCACATAGTCTTAAAAGTATATGATAATATTTTTACACTACCCAGAGTGGAAAGGTTATGGCATAATCTCTATAAGTTCCTGAAAACATCTGCAAAAGTCATAGTTCATGAGTTCCTTGGTGTGAAACTGCATAGAATATTATGGATTTCTGCACTAAATTCAAATAAAAAAAAATATTTCTCATGTTTTAGGAGGTCTATAATGACTCTTATATCAATAAATAACATGGGTATAATCATACTACCATTTTAACTTGAATAATCTTATGCTACCACTGGGAGAAAAAGAAACTCTTGTCAACCTTGACATCCCACACAGGTCAATCTCAAGCATTATCGATCTGTCTAGTACGTCAACTTAAACAGTAATATTCAGATAGAAATTCTGACAATCGATATACAATTGAGGTCCCAACATGATCCAACAATCATTCCTCCATTCATTAGATATAATCTCAGGTTAACACTTTATGAGTTCAACAAATAGATTTGATTAATAATTCATGGTTCTATCAGCCTGATCAACCTTGAAAAACTCCACAACCATATCCATCAAAAGTGACTCTGAATAGAACTATTTGGTGAAGAGAACCTTGATGTTTTTCCTCTCTAATACCTCTTGTTTTTTACCATCAACATCATTTCCCACCATATCCTTCTCGGTCCCTCCAGTCAAAAGGAGGAAAAAGTCATCTTGATCTTCTACAGTGTCTCTAATAACTAAAATAGATATTCTATCTTTACCTACCATTCCTAGGAATGTTAGGGATTAGTACAGGCTTCAAAAACTCTAAATTTTGGTGAAGGAACTCTTGAGAATTATTTATAAGAACATTCCCTTGAGGGTCAATAGATGAATCTTGAATGGAGAATGGATGTGGTGCTTGTTCAAGAGTATGGATAGTGTGTACAATAACCTAAAAATATTTGGGTTCACTAGAGGATTCTCTCGATATAGTTCATCTACATCTTCCTCCGAGATCTGATTCTCATGTCATCATGGATACATGATGCTACCCAAAATAAGTAGTATGAAAAGAAGACTTTATATTACAGCTCTAACTGAGAAACAAGGGAAATAATTCCCATCATAAATAACAGCCAATATTTGGGTTACACTCTATCTAAATTAGAAATATGGAAAATAATAGAATAAATCCACAATAAAACCTTCTATAACTATCCTTGGAGACTTAAGGTTCATTATAGTGGATTTTAAATAGTCACTCAATCGCAAGTACATCCAATGTCTTGATAATATTTCACATTTTCATACAAGCTTCATGAAAAATGCTCTACCTCCTTTGATACCATTTTTTCATTAACCAATCTAGATACCCTAGATATTTGATAACCAACACAACCCTAAAATAGAATGAACGATGTTTTGAATCTCCATGGGTTGGAGACTATCACTTCGTATCCTACAAAATGAATATCAGAATGGTTTTCCACAATCAATGTGGTGGAAAAAGAAACAAATCGATATGAATAAAAAAATAAAGTCCACTAGGAGTACAAAACCAGAAGTTAACTAGGCATAAACCAACCCAAAGTACTAAAACGTAATTACTGAAATATTGTGAAAAACCCCAAGTCCCTTATTCCACAACTCACCAAGTCTAAATTTCAAAAGCTGGATCCACCTCCAAGTGATCCATTCCTCGCGATTGAACCTCGAAGGAGATAATATACCAACTCTCAAAGGCACATGCAGGGTGTGATATAAAAAGATCAGAACTGTCTCACAAAGGATTCTATAACAGTTTCTAGTAAAAGAATAACTAATGAAATTCTTTCAATATTAATATAAAAATGGTTTGTCATATTAAATAATATTTAATCAAATCATTCTATACAGTTCAAATGATGAAAATTTTATTAAGAATAGGTTTTATAAGTGATGGAATATTTCAAAAATAATGGGTAAAACAAAACAATTACGTAAAATAGTTTATATTAATTAAGAATGAATGTAATGGTGTTTTATAAGATTATAATGAATTAATTTCTCAAATATAAAACAAGTGATCAACAGGGTCATATTCTAAATTTGAATGATATTATAAAGGATATATGACTCCAAACTCTCTATATGAACTCAAAAATATGTGTATACACATTCCCCCTGACACAAGCCAAAGGTGACTCATCACTATCTCATTAGAGAAGTAACCCAGTACATGGTTGTTTCAGAATGATTTAATAATTTTGAGTGTGTCCAAATAACTCAAATGATACAATAGGCATTAATTTTATATTACATAATCCATTATGGGAAATTTATTTTAAAACTACTTAAAATAAAATTAAAACCCATTCATCCATTTCATAGGACAATTTTCCAGATAATCCAGAAATAGGTTTTAGTAAAAAACAAGCCACATTAACAAGATAAACAACTTGTTTTATATAAAAACATTTTAATCTAATCCCAAAGTTTGAAAACCATTCAAAACAGATTCTATCATTTCACAATTCATTTTTGTGATTACTATCAATATTTTATTTGAAATCGTTTACATCGAATCTAAAATTTAATTTCAACAAATTAGATCATCTAATTCCCAAAAACACACCCTAATTCAATGGAATTGGTGGTGTTTTCCTAATTTTTATTCCTAAACCATTTCAAATATCTAAATTCACTAGAATTATGTTTTTATCAAATCAATTGAATGAAATTTTGAGCAATTGAAATAAATCAAGAAATTTGATGTTAATCACGTTAGCAAATCAGGATGGAATAACATACCTTTACCCTAGAACTCAAAACTCACAAAGACACCAATATACTTTAACAAAGGTGTATAATAACTCAAAAAACAACCTATAAACGTGATACAACATTATGGGAATTGAATCCAACAATTTTAGGATGGTTCGTTTAAGCCCAAAATGAGGAGAAAGAAAGAAAGATATAGAATTTGGGAGAAAACATACCTTGGAACCACACCATAAGATTAACGATTATAAATCACCCAAGGAGAGGATATGGATGGGTTTGAAAACTCTAATATTGTATGGGGAAGGATTTGAGACGAGGGATATGAAACAGGTGGGGATCCAACATAAATTGATTATAAGTTCTAACTCTGTAAAAACTACAGTTAGTGTATTACACAATTTGTAATACCAATACATGTTGTGAAATTTCTACTGTATAAAACAACAAAAAAACTCATCAACTCATATTGAAAACAGATGCCCCAAATTAAAAACTGATTATTTAATCATTCACAATGTGTAAAGACTATTAATGATGTGTACCCTTCATAATGTGATGCCTTTTATGACTTGTATCCATAAATCCTTACACATCATGTTACCCTCCGACATCCAATTGAAAAATATGGTGAAAGAAGATGTTCTTAAAAAAATCACTAACTTCGCCATTATAGGTATCCCACTAATACATTATCAAACCTACCAAATCAAAAAACAAAAAATCCATGAATTTTTTAAATATTCACATATCATATTGGTAATTTGTTGTTACAAATTGTATCTTACTTATGGGATATAATTTCAGTAATCTCATTTATTATTATTTTCCTTATCATTATTTTCTAAATAATATAGGTTTTCATCCCATTTTTGAAGTTGACATATCATATTCCTGACACGGATGAAGTGAGGAAGAAAGATTTATCAATGTATTATAGGAGATGGAGAGAGATTAAATAAATTACTACCTTATAATTCATTTTTAGGGAATGTCAAAAAAGTCCATTTTATATAACAAATATTTTATATGGATATATATGATTTTTAATGTTGAAAGAATATTTTATGAATCGTTTTTGGTAAGTGAAATGTTATATTTTAAAAGCTATTTTATTATTAATGATCATATTAATGATATAGTAAAATTTAATAATAATGAATGAATATATATCATCAGGATATCTAATAAAAATGTAAACCCTCATAATATATCTCATGAAGGGTATACATTATTGAAAGAACAAAATATAGGAAAATAATTTCAAAGACTAAGAGCTAATCCATCAGGCTCTATAAGGGTTTCCCCCCAGAGAGAAGGGAAAATGAAAGAGGGAATAAATGATAAATAAGTAATTATACCATATATAATATTCAAGGGTTATAAGAGATAATATTTTAATGAGTTATATAAGTTATTTAATCTATATATATATTATTTCACTAATTATTTATCTACATATTCCATATTGAAATACACTAAGTAGTAGAACATATAAGGAACTATCATACCCAATGGTATGAAGGGTATTTTGTCTACTGCATTAATAATTCCATAACACATGGGTCATGTATGAGGGTATAATGTAGGTGTATCTGTTAAAAATGTTTTTCATTATTATTTATATTATTCAAAATTTGATATATATATATATATATATAATCTAATTTTCATGATAATGGTGAGGTTATGTATTATATGATTAAATCATTCTATAATTTATTTTTTCAAACATGAATATACTGTTTATGGAATCAAATACCACTCCTCAACCTTCACCTTCATATCCCACTACCCCATATCCAACTACATATCCAACTCCTACACCTTGTCCTCCATAGCTTTCAATCTATATTTGTTTTTCTTTTGATGATCTTTATTATTATATTGAATCAAATGGAAGTATTTATTAAATTTATGATTTTATTCATCATCAAGAGATAAATATTGATCATCTTAGTGTTATTATGTAGGATATTATAGACTGATCAAGAAGAGTAACCTTTCTTACAGTTTAGGCTACAATATTCAGAAATGCACTACCAATTTTGAATTTTTCCATATATAATTGTCCAACAAATTAAACCAATGTTATGCATATATTATATCCTTCATTTCATATTGGTGTCTAGTATATTATTACATTTTTTAAAATTTATAATTTTATATACATATTTATATGAATAATTTAAAGTCAAATATATACTTTATATACAACAACATGTATAGTATTCCAGGAAATAATATAATTATTCTTATCAGATTAATAGATTATCAACATATTCATTTTTATTATTGTAATTTTATGGGCTCTCTATTGATACTAACATTTATGGGTGTGAAATTACTATTGGTATTTTAATTATATATGTGATGTAGCATATTATGAGATAATTTTTTGGGATAAATTTGATTCATGTATTTTCTATCCCATTTGATTATCATATTTAATTCAGTACTTATACATTTAATTAAAATTTATATTTATGTTTTTTTATTAGGTATTATATAAAAAATTTATTTATTATGAAACCACATTGTCATATGGGTGTTTTAACTGTAATCTATTTCACTTATAATTATGATAATGAATTATATATAAAGAAAATTATATATTACTGAATGATTTCAAAACACTATAATTTAGCATGAGATGATTATTTATCATTATGGTTATGTAATATATATTAAATAATTTTTCATATATCTTATCTAAATGACCAATCAAATTAATAGGTTTTTAGGTATTATTTGAAATTGGACGTTTTTTTTTCATTTTTCCAAAGAATAATTCAATATATTGGTTATACTATATTCATGATGAAGTGATCCAAAAATTACAAAAAAAATTAGACTTTTATGTATGATTACTTAAATCCTATTATATTTTAATTAAATTTTATTATATTTTAAAAAATATTTATAAAATATGGAAATAAATTAATTTAGGGATTGAAAAAGATAGAGGATATCAATTATCAAATATTTGTGTCAACATATGAATTCTCATTTATAGTTAATAAATTTTGGTTGTAAGTACTTGGAATTTTATTTTTAAAAAAATAGATATTTTTAAATAGAACTATAATCCTAATTGAGGAATAAATTAAAGTTGATATTATTTTATAAGATTTATGTTTGATTTAATTTCAACTAGAAAAGTTACAAAATTACACATTTTTTAATTTTATCATAACCTTTAAATTAATATACCTCTTAATTATAATGAGGATACATTTAAAATTATTTCCATTTAAATTTTATCATTTTAAGGACCCTTGAAAATATTTTCAGAATGAGATAAATCAATTAGAAATAGAATGGGTGTATAATTTAAAATATTTTATAGTGTTTTAGTTTAATTTAAATATAAATTATGAAAAATGAATTTAAAATTGTAATGAATATATGATATTAATTTCTGATTTTATATTATTGTCCATTTTTTTGTTGTTTTCTATTTTTTATTATGACACTATTCTACAAGGTTCTATTGTAATTGATTTTAATTTTATTAGAAATAAAATTTCGCATCAATAATTATATAACTGATGTCAATTGTTTAAATAAACTTTTATTCATAATCAATTATACAATAAATGGTGCAAAAAAATTCCCATTAATGGGGTTTACATTGATTTTTATGATGATTTTTTATAAAAAATCATGATATATTTTTTCACATCAGTTATTATTATCAATGATGAAAAAAATATTTATTGTGTCTCTCTCAATAATATCACTAGGTAATTGAAATTAAAAAACAAATAAAAATAAGGTTGAAAACACATTTTTACACTAGTGAAAAACAGATTTTATTAAAATAGACAATTCACTTGACGAGATTATTAATATTATATAAGTTTTGGTATAGGAGATTGAAATGGTATCTGATGTATATAGTGTTATAATTTATAATTTTGGTCTGTATATTGTCACACGATTATGATTTTTCTACATGTTTATTGTTGGTGGTGTGATATTTCAGGTGAATGATGGATAAATAGATGTATGGTGGGATCTAAATTCAGAGAACTACTAAAGGGTTGGATATATAGGAAAACTATGATTTTGTGGATAAATCATTGGATTAATAAATATAGATAAACCGATATCTAGGAAAAAGATCCATACTGGGATCTCTCAAATCCTTTTATTCAATAGAGTATCTGGAGGTTGAGAAACATAACAATGTATGATTTCCAAAGAGTGTCCCCATGATGGGAACACGTCTACCTAGTGATTTTGATATACATATTCAGGGATGGGTAATTTAAAAACCTGTTGATTTTACATACGATTTCTCATAAGTTATTTACACAAATGAGTGATTTGATAAATAATATCTATGTTTTGTACCCTACCTAATTTTGATTTTATAGAATATTATTTGTTTGGTGCTTCCCAACCAAGTGAATACAAGCACTATTTCTAGGTTTAGTTACTTTTCCAACTAAACATTATGAAGATTATTTATACAGTTTGTTAGTTCTATAATCATGTCATCAAGAGATCAATTATTTGTATCATGAACTAACATATTCTTTTGGTTCTACTAATTATTGTGAATATTTTTCTAAAAGAGATCTGGATATAACTGCACTTTTTACTTATTATGGCTAATGTGGGGAGTATCAGTCATAATTGTGTCTTAGTTGGCACTTGATAATGATAACAATGTAATTACATGTTATTTATTTTCATTCATTAATTTTATTTTTAATCACAGTAATATGTTTATATATTATAGATTATATTAATTATTGATTCGTAATATCCTACTAAATATTATACTCACACCCTATATATACACATTGGTGAACATTTAAATCCATATCATATATTTATGCATAATTAGTGGTCTTCAGACACTTGTTGAACTGAAGGTTATAGACATGCAGGTAGAGATATTATAGAGGCATATACTAGTTCACTATTTCATTGTATCCCTTCATTTATTTTATTTCCTTTAATGTGTATTGTGTTTTTTATTGATTAATTAAGTGATTATATTCATGAGATATGATATGTGCAACATGGAATGGGTTCATTCTGTATTAATATATTTTATTTTATTTTATAACAATTTTAAATATGTAATTATACTTTATGAATTATTTTGAAATATATTTTTTATAATTATATTTAATTGTTTATGTCATTATTCAAGTAGAAAATTTCTCTAAATTTCAAATAACACCCTAACCTCAAATCAATAATTTTCAAAATATGTGGAGCTGATCTTTATGTCACATGCCATGATATCTTTTGTTAATATATTGGTAATATAGTCAATAATATAAAAAATACTATTAAATAATTTTTTATTTTTTTTATATATTTAAGATTATAAATATAGGTTGTAATAACTAGAAGATATGATAAATATTGAATACAGTTTTGTACAATACTTTTATGGGTGCATGTCTAAGTTAAATGAGAGATAATAATGTTGTTATTACATTTATTGCTAAAATTGAGTTTTTTTTATGAATTATGAATTTATTATTGTGGAATATTATTACTCATTCTATGGGGTGGTAGTAGGGTGAATATATAATCTATATAAATGGTATATAGTTTCTTATTACATGTTCAACTATCAGCATGTTTTAAAAAAATTATTTCAAAAAATGAGTTGTGGTTATTTAAAATGTCAAAAATAAATTAATTGATGTTTTTCATAAAAACTTATAAATGATTTGTTAATTAAATGAATCCAAATGGGTGAACCTTCTTGATACCTATAAATTTATAATTATGTAATTATAATTTATAAATATTTTTATGGATGGTGATAGATTTGTTAGTATAGGTATATGGATAACCTAATGTGGATAAGAACAATATGATGGATTCTCTAGACATATAATTGAATAGTTATATAAGAAGGATATCATGGATTTAACATTATGATATATGAGATATATGTTTCAAATATTGGGTGGAGAAACCTAGGGATGATCATATACAACCTGTGATAGTGTGAGTTGAGTGAAGTAGATGAGTATTGAGGATTGTATATTACACAAAACATAAAAAAGAATAAATTATTTAGTAATCTAAAAATAATGTGATGTGTGAGAGTAAGGATAGACGCATGGGTTTAGATTAGTCATTTTGGTACCATGAGTAAGTATAGAAATAAAAGAACACATTATTCTATATATTAAATGTGATTTTACATTCTTGAGGTGTATCCTTAATTGATAATGAATATAACCCTAATTTTAATTGAAAACAACTAATAAATATTTGATTTTAGCTAAGAATTTCTGTGGTATAAGACTGTATATTGTTTATAAATATTATTTTATATAAAAAAATGATAGGTATGTGTTTCTATGGGAATTTTTTTTAATTCATCCATTCCATAGGGGAAGAAATTAAAAGTATTGAAAGTATATGTAGTATGTATAACAGTATTAAATTTTATTATTTTTTTATTATGGTCTTGGATATAAGTTTTTATAAATGATTTACCTTTAATAACATGCATGACATAACCATTTAAAGAATATAAAATAATATATTGGAATAGAGAGCATAATTTTGAATACAACCCTTCGGTTTTCCAAACCATATGAAGAAATGACTTTGGGTTTTAGGGAGGCTTATTATATAATTAAATTTATATTTTTAATAAAGTATGGGATAACACATTTAATTTTTTAGAAACTTATTTTAAAATAATTTGTGGTTAATGGATTTTACCATTAAACATATAATAGTTATTTTTATATCTGATAAAAAAATTTGAGTATTTCATTATCGAAAATATTTGAACACACAACCCATCTAAACAAGTGACTAGAATAATAAATATAAAGGAAAATAACTAAAAAGTCATACAATTTAATCAAAAACCTGGAAATTATGACAAGATTAGAAATAATAAATATAAAAAGTTAAATAAAAGAAAACCACTTTCATTTGATCAATAAATTGATAATTAAATGTGAAAAAATATTATATCATTGTATAATTATCATGGATAATAATAACTGGATTCTTAATGAAGGAAATTTTTAATTATTAGATAACATGTCTTAGGAACATGATATCTCTATGATAATTATCTTACATCAATATAGATTAAAACTAACTGGTAGAAACCAATTTCACAATGTCCAGAAAACGGATTCATATAATAAGACTATAAATGAATTGAGGTTTTATTTATTATAGATCCCTCCAATTTATCTACGAAAAATTTATTCCTTATATATTGAATAATAAATTTAATTCATGAACAATGTTCATTATAATCAAATAATTATTTTGATTAATGAAAATAGATTTAAAAATATTTCTCCATATGAAACAATTATATTCAATGTAGAAAACCATATATCGATAATATATACTATATAAGAAAGAAACATATATTTTTTAGATTATATGGCTATTTAATAACCATTTAATGTCTATAGGAAAGATAATAAATCATGGGAAATATAATGACTACCAAAATCAATAAAGGAATTAAATTTCAATAATTTCCATTGAAAAAATGATCATAAAACATCTAATGTAAGAATAAGGCTTGTATCAACAATACATGTACACATTAAATTAATAATAATGGTATGTCTTCATTGATGAATATAAATAAAAAACAAATTATTAAAGATAATTCTTGAAAGAAATATACTTTTTATTTTGAAAATTAATTTTTTTTTAAATTGGTAACTAAAAATTTTGAAAATATATTTCATTTAAAATAATAATTTAAACATGTAATGGAATCATTAAAATAGATTAGCGATCATGACAGCTAGAAATGTTTTTCATGTTGTACATCTTAGAACAAAGATACCTTTCCCATTATCTATAAAATTCAAATGAGAATTTTTTTGATAATAGAATGATGATTACATTAGAAATATTTAATATGTTATAACTAAAAAATATTTATTTAATATATCATATTCAAACTGATAAATAAATTTTTAATTTTTTAAATGGTTTAGGAAGAAAAAATATTTTCCAATAAAGAGATAAATGTGGTCTTACTTTCCCAAAAATATTTTCTTGATTAGTTTTTATAAAATTCATTAGTAAAATGGTACTATTACATTAAAATATATTAAATAACTAGAGGAAGGGAAAATGATATAGTTTTATTATAAAATCATCAATTAATTTACATTAACAGAATTAAATAATAAACAATCTCGATGAGAATTAAATTGTGAAATAAACTCACATAATCATTATAACATTTATGCGGTAATTAGTTAAAGAATAATTTATTTGTATCAACATTAATATATTATAAAATACTTAGAAGTACTATATTAGATAATAAAACATCGTTTCATGTATAATCATACATTTTCAGAGATGATGATTGATTTTTATAACCCGATGAAAATAAATTGAGTAATGATATTTGTTATCACTTGGTAAATCTTATGTTTAATCACCTAGGATGTTATAATTCGAATTTAAACTCAAAATACCTTGAATTAATAAATAATAACTTTATTATATGTCATATGGGTAGTATATACACCATACAAAATAAATTTGTTGCATAACATTACAGTATGACTCAAATATATAATTTGAGATGGTGTTCATTACATAATAATATCTTATATATCATATTATTTTACTAAATGTACTTATATATATCATTCATGGGAGTGGTGATGAAAATATACTCACATCTCTTTGTAAAGGTGGTAGTTCCCATTTACATGAACTGTGTTGTCATTTTTATGTATATGAAATAAAAAGATATATTATATTTTTATAATGATAAATATTTAATTAATATAATAATTATTCAATTTATATCACATATATTCCTTGATATTATCCTTATTATTTTCCAAGTAATGTGTTACTAAATGATGAATCATAATGCTTCATGAGGCTGTAGTCTAACATACACATTAGCGACATTATTGTATACCATGATGAATTTAATGAAAAAATGATATATGATATAACTAATCCTTAGGTATAATAATTATATAAATATATTATATATAATTTATATCAATCATAATACCCATCCATTATAGATTTTATAGAAAAATGATTGACATTGGTTCGTGAGGTGATATTATTTCGTATAAAAAAATGATGATTATATAAACCATTTTTGGAAATTGGTGCGGTTATAGGTTATGTAATTATTATAAAAACAAATCACTATATTCAATATAATTATGTTATTATGTCCTTATTTTTTAATAATAATTAATGTTGTTGGAGGAATAAATAAAATATAAATTCTCTTTAAAGGACATTACTTCTTCTATAGTTAAACTCCTTTGGTTTTCTCCACAAGCCTTTCTTGGTTACCTGCCAATGAAAAATAATTCTTCTTGGAATAGGGGATAGAATTTGGGAAGATATTTGGGATTTTATTTTGAAAAATAAAACTGGTTTGAGTTGTGAAGAAGATAGGAGATTGGGTGGCATTTTATAAGTAAGGTGAGTGTCTCACTTTTAATATTTTGAAATAAAAATAGTAACCAACTTATTCACATATCATAGGGATATAAAATGTAAAAATCATGATATGTAGACATAATAAAGAAGAAATATTCCCATAAAATCTATTTTTAAATGGATTTTTTCATATTAAGCTTAATATTTTTACCTTAACCACCCAGTAAATCTATTTTATCCTTAACTGTGGTAAATAATTTATAATATTCTCACTACTGATTTGGTTCAAATATTAAATTTACCATATTAGATAATACAAATTATAATGAATATAATTATTAAATTCAATTTTCAAAATTCAATTATTAGAATTAGAAAATGTTAATTTATAATTTATCCAAAAGAAGCGATGAGAATGTTAGATTCAAGGAAAAATGATGATACTTATACAATTCTTTCATATCAAAATGCAACATGAAATTTAATAAAATTATTTAAATTGGATTAATAGATATATAATTAAAATAATTTAAAATTTAAATATATATATATATATATATATAATTATACTTTATTTACCATTTTAAAAAATATAGTTTTCAGTTAAAATTAATTATTTTTCATTATTCATCAAATATTGAAACATATATGAAAAAGTCAAAAAAACCTAATGAAATTTTTACATTTGTAATTCGAGATTGAAATTTATTTTTTAAAACAATGTTTATAAATTTAGTTAAAATCAATTTTAAATAATTTCTGCAAATAATGACAATATCAAATTTATAAAAAAATATATTTATTTCAGGAAACATTTTTTTTCTAATAGATAATTCTTATTTTATTTTAAATAAATTAATAATAAAAATTTAAATAAGTAAATTGCTAATATTAATATTCTCTAACTTAATAGCTAGGTTTTAATGGAATATTATATTATGTATTACTTCAACTTGGTGTTTTTTATTCTACAAGATATTGAATATATTAAATATATTTTTTTACAAATAATTTGTAATGTCTTCGGTATTATATTTTCATCTATTCTTGGAATCTCATGTCATACAATATATCAAATACAATTTTCTTATGTTATATTATATAGGTTTTATATCCACCCATCCAAAAATAAATGTTTCCTCAAATTTTTATCATAATCATGATAATCATGGGTTTAACATTTGGAAATAAAATTATTGAAAAAACTATACAGTAAAAGGTTTAATAAAATATAATTGTAATGGAAGAGACAATGATGTATAAAGGTAATCTGAAAAAATTAGTTTCCATTTAGGATAACATCACTGGGAATTGATTATATTGACATTAAATTGAAGGGAAAATATTTATAGAAAGTGATAGTGGCTAGTGATAACAAGAGATTGAGTGGTCAGTATAAATTTAAGGACTAAAAGACCAAAAATATATGAAATTTTATAAGATCATTTGACTCATCAAATATTAATTTAACATGATTAAATTTTTGTTTCAATATCCTTTTCCAAAATGCAAAAAATTAATTTACTATTTTAGAATATAAGGAAAATAACTTGATATGTTTCTATTTCATAAGAAAAATTTAATCACTATGTTGTGGTTCAATGAATTTCCAATTCATCCATTACTCCATCACATTGATTTCCAAAAAGGAATTTTTCATTTTGAAAGTACATAAATTATGTTTTAAGGGATTGTGACACACATAATAAAATTATAATCCATTTTTTTAAAATTTTGTTTGTATTATAAAAAAATACATTACAAGTTATACAATATTCAGGAATTTATAAATGATGAAGTAATACTTTAATCTATAAAACCTAATCCAATATACAACATAAACCATTCCTTAAATGGTTAAACATATGGCCCTTACCAAAAACTATGATCCATAACATTATAAATAAGGTTAATGTATTTTCTAAATGAACTTATCATAAATATCACAAACATAATGAAGTAATTATTAATCATCACATGCCAATTATATGAATACCTTCCTCATGTGTTTTCTTGAAACATCGTAATAACCTAAATTTACATAAAACAATATTGGAAACATGCATGGTTCCTTATTCATAATGTAGTAGAATGTTTATTGGATATATTCTTTTAATATTATGTTGTTGTAAACTACTTTAATGATATTATAAAACACTCTTTCATCAAATAATTAATCAGTCACGAGGTGGTCGGTACAATACAATTTACTTTATCTTTAACCATCATCTCATTATACCACTATTATTATCCCCTCACCAGGAATGAATTAAAGGATATAATTCCTTAAATAATTATATTTTCAAGATATTAAACATTACAATAATTAATATTTCTTTTTCTTCAATACAATTCGAGAAACACATTAAAATCCTTAATTAAAATGTTACACGGTACAATCGTTATACATTCTATAATTATTATAACTAGTATTTCAGTGATAAAATACTGAAGTTTCATAACTCTTGAATCCATACATAGGAAAATTAATAATTCCAATTCTTCTATGGTAATATAAAATCCTTTGTAATTATCTATTATCTTTTTTGATGTATGTTTCTTTGATTCTAGAGTTATTCACTTTCGTAGTTCCCCATCTCCTTAGAGTTGAATCATTAAATTATTTGAAACTATTTTATTAACCTTAAAAATACATGAATGGGAACCTTTTCCCCTGACACCTATATTAAACCCCCATTAGTATTATGTAAGTACCATGGTATTTCCCTTTATAATTATCACTTTTGGGAAAATCCTTTTCCCTTTCTTCCCTTTATTAATATTTTCTCTATCATCATATAATCATATTTATTTAAAAAAATAATTAGTACTTGTAGAATTCATTTTCTATATTTTAATAACATGATGTTATGTCCTTATATGATGTGATTATTTGTGAGGCTAATTTTTAACAAGTGATTATCTTAATCTCATCAAACAGATGACCGTTCCTACTCATAGGATTAAATGCATTTATGTGGTTCCAATTTCATTTTTTGGAAAACTTTTTTATTTCAGAAACACAAATGATTACATCAAATAATTATGAATCATAGTTGTTAATCCCCAAACATGTGAAATAATTAATATGAATTGGAAAAATTATGCATAGCTAATATCATAATCATAAACATGGTTTCTTCAGGATAACATTATATTCAACTACATAATAATTGTTTTTAAAGAAAATGTTATTTATCCTAATGATATCCCTCATGTGTGTAAAAAAATGTGTGTAACACATTACTTTTTCATACAATATGTTATGATTAGGTCATACCCAAGGTGCCCATTTCAGACTTATTACCCGTAGATATGTCAATCCATTTACTACATATATATGTAGTATCCAAACTGATTTTTCTTTTCTATGGAAAACAACACAATCTCGTCCTTACTAAAACATTTGGATATTATTTTATATGTATAAGCATAATATATCACATGGTTATGATACCAAATCTAGTTTTTGATAAATATAGGTCCCATGTTTTCTATTGAAATTCCTCTAATACCAATTGTAGAATCCTAGATACAAATAGTCAAGAGTAGTTTTCTAATTTAATAGATTTGGATAAGACACATGTAATATCATCCTAAAGAATTGGATATTTTATTAGTATTAGTATCTAATATACACACATTAATATTTCATTATATTTTAAAAAAATTATGACATAATTTTTAAAAAAATAAGATTATTCTCTATAGAATAACATTCAATATAAATCTATTTACACTATGTGGAATCAAGAGAAATGCAAAAAGAATAATAGTGAGAGAAAATGCTCAGTAAGGGTTATGTATAGTGTAATATATCATAAATAAATAGAGAATAATCTATAAGGAATGAACAATATGGAAATGTATATCTTTAAATAAACATTACATTTAAATTATTGACTATATTTTAAAACGGTAAGGTAAATTACATAAAACATGTTCAATTTAATAAATTAAAAAATTTACATAACTTTATGATGATAATAAATATGGAATGGTAATTCACTAAAATTTTTGCTTAATCAATAAACTTTTATTGAAAGGAATCCAGATATAATATTATTGTAAAAATCTCATGTATAATAATAATTGATTTCTTAATGAAGGAAATTTTTAATTTTTAGATTCCATAGCTTAGGAACAAGATACCTTAAAAATAAAGATTTATCCCCAAGATAGTATAAAAATTATAGTCAGATACAAATTTAACTATGTAAAATGAACTGATTTAGTTCACGAGACTATATATTCATCAATGTGATATCTATAACTAGACCCAACCGTTATTATATATCCAAAAAATCCTTATATATTTTATGATTGAATTAATTTAGGTATAATTTTAAATATAATTAATTATATTCAAATTTTAAGAAATTCTAATTTAATAATATCTCTTAGGTAATGAAATACAATTCAATTTAGAACACTTCATGTAGAAATAATGTACATTTTAATTCATAAACATAAATGATAAATAAAATGGATATTTAGGAGAAATCTAATTTCCATTGGAAATGGAACAATTAAATTGGACGTTTATGTCTAAAAAATTAATCAAATAATTGAATACCAATACTTCATGGTAAAAATTATCAAAAACCATCAAGATGAAAAATAAATATTATATTAAAAAAAATATACCCACATGAGTGAGAATAGAGTGTGGTTGTCTCCGATGAATATAAATACTATTAAAATACAGTTATAAAATTCTTGAGGAATATATCATTTTCATTTTTAAAATTTGTTTTTAAATATGAATGATTAGGAAAAAAATAATTTGAATATAATTTTCATTGAAAATAATATTTCAAGCATATAATTTAATACTCAAAATGACGAATTTTTCATGATAGGTTTAAATTACATTCATATTGAACATGTTAAAATGATCATTATTTTCATTTTTATTATAAAATAAAAAAGGGAATTATTTTAAATAAGGCATAATAATTAAAATAAAAAAAATTAAAAGAAAAAATGTGTAAAAATATGAAAAAAATTATTCATAAAAGATAAAAAACATTTTCTTCTTTATATAAAATGTTTATAGATAAAAAGGTATTTCAAACTGAAGAGAGAAATGAAGTCATATTTTCATAAAATAATTATCGATTATTTTATATAAAATAGAGTGTAAATGGTACAATTACATGAAAATATAATGATTTACTAGAGAAATAGAAAATGATAGTGTTTTTTATTAAATTATAGAATATCTTCTTTCAAATGAAAGTCATGAATAAATAATCTCGATGTGAATGAGATTTTGAAATAAACCCCAAAAATAGTCATAACATTGTTTGAAATAATTTAAATTAAAACTCAAAATACCATGAATTATTATCAAATAATTATTTTACATTTAAATGGGAATATATATGTCATATAAATGAAATTATATGATTTATATTACAACATTACTCAATAATGGGATATTGTGACGAAACCCCTTGCTTCATGCTTCATTTTAGTTAAACATGATATTAACTCATGGATAGTGGTTTTAAAAAAATTATTGACATAATATAGAACAATATTAGTATTTATAATATCATATATGATACATTTAAATTATTTTATCTCATTTTCATTAATAATCAAACATTATTTTCATTGTGTTAGTGGTAAATTGCCTGATTTTCTCATTCCTGATTTTTATAGATTTTCTGGGTTTTATGTGAATTATATAGTTCCATAATAATTAAAATAATAATATTTAAATAATTATCCTAATTTCACAATAATTTTACTTTTAAAACCCATCACGAATGATTTTCATAAAAAAAGAAGTACATTACGATCATGGGGTCGATAAGCAATATGCATGAATGAGTAATGTTTTCATTTTCCAATGATAATTATGGAAAGAAGTTTAGTAATTTTTTATCATTAAAAGTGATAATAATACCATATATATAATAGTATTTATTTAAATATACTTATATATGTCAGCAATGTGGTTTGGTTATGAAAAGTGAGTTGCATCGCTTCATCAAGACGATATTCCACACATACACAAACGATGTTATAATTTTTTAGTGGAACAAATAAAATGATATATTATATTTTGATAATGATAAATATATCTTTAATTCAATAATTATTCCATGTATATCACATATATTTCTTAATATTATTCATATTTTCTTCCATGTAATGCATTAGTGAAAGACATATCACATCACTTCACGAGGTGTTAGTCCCCCAAACACACAAGCGACGTTATCATAACCCCTAAAGAAAGGAATTTGAAAGAGGAATATATAATATAATGAATAAAAAGGTATAATTCTATTGAAAATATATTATTTATAATTTTTAACCATAATTATACTCAAACATCATAACTAGTCATAAAATAATATGTAACATCGATTCGTGGGGTGGAAGTCCACCGTAAACACAAATAATAATCATGTAACTCATTTGATTAATTGGGGGAATGATTTATCCCAGAACGTTTATAATTTTATCTGAATACATAAATCTATAATTATATATACATCTATGTCTGCTTGTGTTTTTTTAACAAAATACTAATGATCATTTTAAAGGGAGTAACTAGAATTTCACAACAGGTTCTAAATTCATTCATTAATTTAAAATTACTATAAATTATTTACATAAATAATTATTTAAAAATTAATATCAAATATTTATATAAAAAATAAAAAATAAAAATAGTTATTTTTCAAAAATTCAATAGAAATTATTTTTTTAATATAAACAAGGGACAATTAAAGATAAATTAAATAAAACATGGGATTTTCACCATTATATTTCAATTGCAAATTATGAGCATATTTACTATGTAAAATCCCCCACACATATGAATTACACTCACATGAATTCTAATTAATATTATTAATGAAAATTATTCATCCCACATTCTTTCGAGAATACAAACGTGAAAAAAGATAATAAAGGATCTATTCATTATTAATAATATCATTCCTTTTTTATATTTCTAATCCAGTACCCCAATTAAATTTTACATGTGGTTAATATTCCAATATTTCAAATAGAATGATATGGAGTGGAATTTATATTTTGAAAAATAGAAAAACCATGAGTAACTCTTTTAAAATATTCTTATACTAAAGATAAGTTTCATACTTCTTTGATAAAAACTATATGAAATTCTTATTATTGAGTTCCTCAATTAAACATATAGTTTTCAATATTCACCTCACCTAAATATATTCAATTTTTATAATTTAAAAATTCTATTTATTTTTTTAATATATTTTTTTATTTTATTTGACCATTTACTATGCTTAATGCCCCAGAAATCATATGGGGTATATATTTCAAATTTAATCTAATTTTAAAAGACTTATATAAATTTATTTTATGTTTCATACCTGATGTGTTAATTATATATGTATAAATTCAACTCAATATATTTTTAAAAAATAATGTTTTCTCAAGTTACAATTATAATTTCCCTTAATTCATTTTAATCATAAATATTTTACTATATCTGAAAAAAAATTCCATGATATACGTTAATAAAATTACTTATCCATCATATAAATTCAACTGTATATAAATTAATTAAATATTTAAGACTTTTATAGAATATATTAAATGGAATGAAAAATTTTATTCAAATATTTTATAAACTAAATAACACAACCAAAATTAATATTTAAATAATATAATATATAAAGATAATCATATTGTTACTACATACACATAGATAAACTCATAATATATCATAATTAATTCAAAATATACTGCTTATTTTTTCCATTTAACATTTAATTTGGAATAAAAATTCAATTACTAAACTAAAATATAAATTGAATTATTGCGCTAAAAACATTTAGTCAGTAAAAAAAGTGTTAATCATTGAAAAACTAAAGGTAAAATCAGAATAAAAATATAATAAATTCGGTAAATGAAAACTAAAAAAATGGGAACGGAAATAATGGGACATATATTAGATAGTTAACCAAGTGGGCCTTATGTTTTAATATCCCCTCGATGGAAAGTTCTATTTTTCATTTTATGTTTTATAGTGGGTATAATTTCATTGAGATGAACCCTTTTATAGCATTAATATTATTTATTATTATTTAAAAAATTATTTGATCCCCTTGATATATTACATCAAATACATTTCCTAGTAAATAAGATACAACAAGTATTATGGTGGTAGGAAGATGATTGGTTCCTTATATTTTACTTTAAATACAACTTCTTTGGGTAATTTTTATTCTTTCGTGTCTCTCTAAAAATATTCTTCATTAATTTATTTTATAATGGGGGAATTTGATAATATTATTTTTTTAGTAAAATTGAAACAATTTTAATTTAATTCAAATTCCATTACATAAATTCTACATTTAAACGGTTTCTCTTCACATATATCCCCCAGAATCTCCTTGTACACATTCTCCAAAAAAATGATCAAAAAATTCTGGGATCTTTATGTTTTCATCATCATGTGAATCGTTTGAACTTTGTCATCCTATATGGAAAATGATGTATTTAAAAAATAAAAAAAATAAATAGTGGGAGTTAATTTTAATTTTTTTAATGAAACGAGATAAAATTTTATTCATGAAATAAATGACACCAATAGTTGATTTGGATTCGTGTTATTCATTAATTAAAAATGAACCTGGAGTTGGGTTTTCATGGATCATTTTAATAGTGAAGATCCTTTAATTTTTCTTAAATTTCCTCCACATGGGTGATTTCTTCAAGTGAGGCTAGAGAATGATACCATCCTATTGATTATTCTTTTTCAAGGATAGGTAGATCATGTTATAAATTAACATAATGAATGTGAGTCATAGATTATGCATGGTTTGTTAGATCCTACATAAGTATCAATATGATTGTGTTCTTTAGTAATCATCTTTAGCCATATATAAAAGTGAGTTCTTGATGTGAATAGTCACTATACATGTTTTCAACCTCTTGAATTTAATAAAAAATATCCTGAGAATAAAATAGAGACACTTTTGTGCCTCAACCACTTCCCAATAGCTATATAGGAACTACCCAAACTCAGTTAATTCTCAATCCAAAGTTTCCAATACCAGGTGCTTGAGGAAAAATTTAAAAATTTGCATGACCTCATTGAATGCCTAACGTATCAAAATATAACATCAGGATATCCTCACCTATATATAAAATTGAGAAATAGTTTCTTTCTTGGGTTGAGTTTGTCAACAAATGATTTTTTTGTTATTAAAAAGTGAATAATATTTATAAAATGAAACAGAAATAGTGAATAAATACTTCATGGATCCCATAAAATAGTGAATTGTATTGAGGTACCTATCATGGGGTTTGCAAATAAATTATTTTTTTTCTAATTTTATATAGTTAATAAATGGTGTTTTCTCTCTTTATTATATGTTTTAGTCATTCACTAACTATTCCTAATTATATTTTTTTGTCAGTTAAGTAGGAATGAAATAAAAAATCTGTGTCATTATTTTGGAATATACAGATAAAATTTAGTCATATAGTTGAAATATATATATATAACAAATATAGGCATAACATATTCTGGAAGAAATTAAAATCTATTGAGAAATAATTGAAGGTAAACATTAATTTCCCTATTATTAGAACCACATATACTTTAATAAACATAAAAAATAATCTTTCTGAAAATACAATTCTATAAATGTTATGAATAAATAGTTTACACCTTGACTACAGTTCACACCCACCTCATACCATTAGGGATAATAACACAAAATAATATTGTATCAATTAATTAACCATCGAAAGGATAAATTCTCCCATGATAGTTAATCCAAGAATCATTCAAAAGTATATAAAAATGATAAAATATAAATTTAGAATTACATTAGATTCATACTAGATTACTCATCCAACTTATTCCACATATTAGTCACCAAAAAATTTCATTATTCAATGATCAAAATGTATATAGAATGAAGATAGAAAACATGATATAAGAAAAATAATGATTTATTATGAAATACATTTTGAATAAAAAATGAAATAAAATTAGAAAAAATATACTCTAAAAAACATAATATAATCATGAAGATCATTACTGTAGTGGCCAATCACTGACCAAAAGTGAATGGTACAACTTTTTATCATTGAGGGGAGACTACATTTACAAATAATATAAAAATGAAATTTAAAAACTTATTAAATATAAATTTTAAAATTATTATAAAATATTTTCTATCCTAAAGACATAATTTGAGTGTTTTCATGTTGAATTTAAAATTACTCATTGATTCATCAATGAATTATAATAATTTCATAAAATGTTCACAATATATGATTTTTTTTAATTGTGTGGTTTGGTCAAATAAATTGAAACTATTCCAACATTAAATATGTGGCATGTGATCTATATAAAAAATGGTGACTCATCTCAAGGTATTCAATTAAAATATAAATCGATACATATTTAAAATTATGTTTAAAATATTTAAATTAAAATTTGATATATATAAATTTTCAGGGTAAAAATACTAAAGTGTAGTGGAATGGGAAGAACTAGAATATCATTGTTGTTTTAAAACTAATTATCAAATAAAATATTCTATTTTAATAATCCCTTAAAAATATGGAATTAAAATTAAATTTCCATAATTAATATATAAAATGTAAAATAAATAACTAATATATTTTAAAATTAAATATAATATATTATTTTAAGCATAATATGTTATAATGACCACTAAATTAACAATTTTGGTGGGATTTCAAGGTTTATAATTCAAGTGAAAAATATGAAACTCTTTCCTCTCCAAAAAAATATTTTATTAATTTATCCAAAGGGGGGGGGGAATAACTATATAAATAGTATTTTCAATTGATATTATTTTAATAATTTATG
Source organism: Viscum album (assembly GCA_963277665.1). Taxonomy (NCBI): domain Eukaryota; kingdom Viridiplantae; phylum Streptophyta; class Magnoliopsida; order Santalales; family Viscaceae; genus Viscum; species Viscum album. The sequence goes on along the minus strand of OY728156.1, from coordinate 2,105,946,208 downwards.
AAGTAATATTTTAAAGGGGGTTTATTTCTAGAGATAGTTATTAACATGATAAACAATGATGTTATCATTGTTATTGTGTGATATTTTTTAATGTTTTTTCAAGTACATTAAATAATTTTTATATTATTGATACCATTGAAAAAAATTAAGGCAGAAAGTATATATTATATGACGGTGAATTATTGATTGAATAATAAGTTATCAATTCCAATAAATATTTTCTAGCGAAAACAATTAATCTTATTAAATAATGAGGATCGTTTCTAATAATGCAAGAATATAAATCACTTTTTTATGGTAATGATGATTTTTTTTTTTAATTTTACAGGTTTATTACTCTTTTTATTACTCATGTAGAATTAGAATAATTTATTTATGATTCCTTATTAATATCGTAACATTTTCTTGTTATTTATGTTAATTGGTTTCCAAAAAATCCCAAGGGGGGGTTTTTGAGTGTAAGAGATTATTGGAATTAGATCAATACATGGGTTGATTTTTTGAGAGAAAATGTATCCATGGAATGTGTTATGCATCTAAAGAAAAATATTTGAGATGTTTTATGTGTATATAATCTAATATGTTATATTTTTTATTTATAAATAAATCCTATTCCAACCCAAAATATATAATATTTATTTACATGTGGTGAACTTTTATTAATGTTTATCGTTTTTGGAATTAGGTTTAAAGAGGTTCAGTAAATAAGTTGATGAATTTTACAATGAAAATGTAAAAAAAATATTTATAATACTTTGATTATCCCATTAGACATTTCACATATGAAATTGATCCATGGTATTTTTTTCCATATACACCACACTTTAAATTTTATCATATGACATTAAGGGTCATCTATGTCTTATCCCATAAGACATTAATTATAGTATATATGTAATTGGTGGTCACATATGAGATTAATTTTAAGATTTTATAATTGTGGTTTATGAATTTTAACTTAAATTATACTTCTATCATATGAATTCTCAATGGAATACACATTTTTTGCGACATGTAGATTTTTTTTTGGAGTTGCATATGAATTTTGAGCTATGTATGTCTTTGAACATAGTAAATATTTGAGTTTCTTTATGAAAATACAAGTTTCTAGAATATTCATTCAAAATAAAATTTTTTTATTATATCTAACATATTTTATCCTTCCATAAACATAAAAATAGTTTTTTTCTTACTTAAGAAAATATAGAATAAGTATATCACTTTCAAAAAGAAGTTATTATGAAGGTAGAAAGAAAAATTACTATATAACCCATGGTTATGTCACAACCCCCTATTCTTTAATTTTTTGTCCTTGAATAAAATAGATGAATAATAATGGGAGAATAAAAATATATAATTATTTAATAATCATTTAATGAGAGGTTATTATTTTTATTTTTAATTTCAAATTCCACCTAAAATGAGTTTTTTTCTTCTATGTGATATATAATATATTGTGAATGCATGAGAAAGTGTCGAAATATTCATGAAATAATAAAAATTAGATATTTAACTCTACATAGATTACTAAGCATATTTTCTATTAAAAGAACATGATTTTTTGGTTTTGAGGATGGCACGGCTAGAATAACAAACCTGAAACAATACGGGTTAAAGTAGAAGAGTATAGAGCATCATTAAAACCTCATTAGTAGAAGGAATCTTTTTTTGAGATGTTATTGTACTTGAAAAACCAATTTTTTATCACTAAAATAATGATGGAAGAAACCAAATATATTTCAGATATTTTAATCACTCATACTAGGATATTATATAATCTTTTGTCTTTATATATTGTTAATAGTAGTTTTTGTGATCTCGATGAAATCTTGAACATACAAATGATTAACCATTAATTTTAAATGGTAAAAATAAAAATATCTAATTCAATTTCTTTTGTATTATTGGATGTGTTGATAATAGTAATTCATAACATAAGAATAATTAGTGAAGTGTTTGTACAAATAAATTTATAATCACCTCTAATGACCCCAACTTTTTAGTGATATTTATTTCATGAATAAATGTGTGTTACACATTATATAAGATAATAAATGTAAAAAATAATGATACAAAAAAATATCATTAATAAATATAATTATATTATACATATATGAAAATATTTACAATTCTGAACATTACAACAGGACAACAAATAGAAAATAGAAAATATTAAATGAGAAAATAAGAATCAACCCATTTAGATAGAATCATCACCCCCATAGGAAGATGATTTATAAATTAATCAAAATGTTAGTAAATCAATAAAAATCTTATGAAATGAAAATAATACCATAGAGATAAATTGTAGTGATTTTTTAGGGAATGAATGAACTTTTCCTTGGGGTATAGAAGAAAATTTGATTGTTGGGATTTGACTATTATATGATCGTTGTTCAATATGATCATTGGAAAATTTACCCTGGATTGAAAATTTAACCATTATGTTTATATCTTAGAACTAGTAATGAAAAGGTATAATTGATACAAAAAGGGGAATAAAAGTTATCAACCAGTAGAGTCATAGCGTTTGAAGATCATATGTCCGAAAATGGGATGGAGGTAGCATCACTCGGGTTCTCCCTTGACAAAGCCCAATATGAGAATAAATAATTGAAGCATGATGGAAATAAGCTACATTTTATATTCAAGATAGTGTAGATTACTACTCGGTCTATGTAAGATGATCCACCCCATGAAACTTTGACCGTCACACACCTCACCCACATGTCATATGAAGGAGTAATTTGGGTTACATGTGTAACACACAGATTCATAAAGTATAATTTCATTTTTCTAAATAAAATATTTATTCGTTTAATTTTATTTTAAGATTATATTTTATAAATAAAATATATTATTAATTGAGATGAATTAGATAATTTTATTTTTTGATGAAAATAAAACATAATTTTATTTTTTGAGAAAATTTATACAATTTTATAATAAAAAAATATTTTTTTTATAATTATTATTTTAATAAAATATTATTTTAAAGAAATATAAAATAAATATAAATGATAAAATAATTTTTTAATATCTTATGAATTTTTTTATAATTTTCATAAATTTGATTGTGCCGTAAAATGTCTATTTTTAAATAAATAATGATGGTTATATTTAATTGATAAAATTCTCATATTTAGAGAATGATTATAGAAATATAATAATTATATTTAAAATAATCACATTAAAATTAGGTTACTATGAATTTATAATAACTTTTCCAAAAACATTATTTTTCAATGAATTGTAAAAAAATACAGTTGTGTGTTTTTTGTAAATTTTTTGACATTATATTTATGTCATAATGATGTAATAATTAATTAAACAAAATATATATCATAAAAATATCTTATATTATCAATATTATGTATTTTAATATAATTTTATCAATTACTATTAATATAAGTGACTTCCCAAGGTCAAAATGTGAAATTAGATTTTTTTTAAAATCATTACTTTATAGAATCATTAAATTTTCATGCCAAAATATGTATTAAAAATTTTATTTCTATTATTATGTTTTAATTTATTGTTAAATGTTACACATCTATCCAAAATTAAGGGAAAATAGTTTTTATGCTAATGTATTTTTATATTCCATAACCTATATTTAAAATACCTAAATTTGGAAATTATTAAACAATTCCTCCGATTTTGCTAAAAATAACCCCCCATTTCACTATAATATTTCACTAACAATACATAATCCAAGAATATAAGGTGATGTTTAATCCCATGTAGCCCCCATAGTTTTCTATATCCCCCAAGTATTTGTCCTCTTATTTTAGGAACAACTCTTCAAGGTAAGAGAATTCTGCACTTATCTTTTACATTAAAGTTCTCAATTCCTGTGGTTTATCTTCAAATTTCCAAACAATGTTTTTTCTTAACATTATATTATCATATAAATGTATATATATATATATATATTATTAATTAGATACCTTTCCCACACTCATTTTAACGTTTTTAAATCCATTTTGTTATATATCATGGTACCGAATTTACTTCCCAAATATTTTTATTTTAGCTGATAAATACAATTTTGCATTTTTATTTGAATCCTAATTCATATTTTATTTTCTAATTTTATGAACTATATTTAAAATTTTATTTTTTATTCAGGTACTCACAAATATGAACCTGCATTTACTTTTTTGGGTTTAAAATGATGGGATTATCATGTATTTAAACACATTTTTCCTCCTTGATTTTGATAAGAAACTCATTATTTATTATCAACAATTTATTTATAAAATTTTTTATTAGAAATTTTTCAGAACACATAAAAATAATACATTTAAATAGTGTTCCAATATATCAGTCTAATGCATTAGGTACATAATTTTATATCTAGATATGACATGATTTATGATACGCTAGTGGATGACTTTGATAACATTCATTTATGACACCTTGGTGATTATCCATAGTGCTATGCTTATAAATGACTCATTTATATATTTTATCCGCATTTCAATGTTATGATTCGGGTTATTATAATTTTTTTATGCCTCGTGATATTATTTATATCTCACATGATCAATTGATTTTTTATCCCCTTCTTAATCTATTACAAGGATTTATTTTCAGCCATTTCCTTTTATGTTTTCCCAAGTATATGGAATTCATTAAAAGTATCATAGTGTGAACCCATAAATATGTCATTCAAGTGGAAATGGAATAATGTTTTATGTTTTTATGAATTAAATACCCTATTTCCCCGAAATGAAATTTAAAAATAGTTTGTATTTGTACAATGTAATGAAAAGTTGGGAAATAAAAAATGTAGGATGTCACAGTTTGTGTCAAAGGGATTTTTAGTTATTTGTTGAAATTTGGCCTTGAAAACTTTAGGTAGAACCCTATATAAAGTCTAAATTTTTCGAAAAAAACTCCCGGTATTTTTTCATGTATTATGTTAGTAGATTCCAAGAAAATACATCAGTGTCTCTATGATTCAAGTCGATATGGCTCTAGAACATTTGTACCTATGGGTAACACCCAAAAACTAATCATTTAGTGAGACTTGATATGGAAATGGTGCCTTAAAACCAGCCTTGTCACACACCTATTTTGACACTCTCGGGGGATATGTTTGGTTAACAGTAATATATTTATATACCATTGTGAAGGATATATAAAAAATAATATGAAATGATATTAATTAAATATTTAATGATGATGTTTTAGGACATAAATCCCCTTTGGAATTAGAATATTTGTAAATTTGACACATTTATAACTAATTGTTTCTTATTTTAGATAAATTACAGAAAATTGGAGGAGTCACAAAAATTATGAGTGCAATGGAAGATGCACTGGTAGCGTTCCAATGGAAGATGTAATGGAAAGCATCATGAGGATGAGGACTCAAAAAAACATAATTTATGAATAATTACTTGATTCAAATAATAATATCATGTTCTTTATGTAGGGAACAACATTTTTTTAGTCCTTTATAAATCAATGACCACCTTATTTTAATGGATATACCAACACAGTAATTACTGATCAATGGATAAGATCTATAAAATAATACTTTTTATACTATATTTTTCATAGAATGATTAAGTCACCCTGGTAGTAAACTACTTATAAGGGTATGTTGAGCAGCAGTATACACTAATTGAAAACGTGAAGCCATGAAGGGGATGGATTATATGAAGTTGGAAAAGTTCAAGGGAGTATTTTTTAATAAATATTTTCCCCATAAAGTGAGAACACAAATGAAGAAGGAATTCCTAGTACTTAAAAAGAATTAAAATAAATTAGTGAATAACCATGAGATGAACATTACATATCTTTCTTAATAAACCTCTTGAATCATTATGTATCCAAACAAAAATACTGACAAATTATTCAATGGACCAAGATATCATATTTAGAGAAATCTAAAAAATTGAGAATATGAAAGTTATGATAAGATCATGGGGTTTTGAATGAAGGATGAATTTAAATTTAAAGAGATTAAGTGGCCATATATTTTAAATGAAAAAAATAGTAGAGTACCCAAACTCAAGGAATAATTATGTTCATGGAATAAGACAAATGAATGTTCAACTCCAACATGAGAAAATGTGGAAGAATCATTTGAATAAATTATTGCATTGATGAGGAAAGATAAAAAAAGTGGATGATATGGGTATTTAGCTCAAAACAATTTGGGTGGGGTGAAGCCTGGTCTTCTCAATATTAATGACAAAGGGAAGATGGTGTAGGCCCACTAGTAAGTTCAGTGATTCTAATGTGGATATATGTGGAAGCTTTCCAATAGATGTACAAATGAAAATATAATGGGGTGAATCGACATTTAACCTCCTCGTTGGACTAGGGATAATTTTTAGGTATTGATTATCACAATATATAAAGGGAGGGTCTAAATGATGTAGTGGTAGGCACTTTCATCATGTTATTAAATTAATAAAGTACATTGTTTTATTTTAGTTCTATACCATTCATTATTTAATATTTGTTTTTAAAGAATATATTATAGATCCCTAGAAAAATATAAGTACTTATATTAGTCAAAACTCTTGGAGGGAATATCTTAGAATCATTCATCTATAGAAAAACTAATATTAAATTTGGAGAAAAATGCCTCATCCAAAATATAATAATCATTTCCATAGTGGAAATCAACACTATACAAGTGGAATATTGGTTCTTAATATATAATACAAAGTTCAACTACCCAATCATGTAAATTTTAGTAGTCTTTAATATTAAACCTATAGTAATTTTTAATGTATAGATATCCCTACCTGATCATTCTCCAGAAGCACCTCACATAGCCATCATTATAGAGATAGCCATTGATAAGGGGGGGGGGGGATGGAAGTATAATTTTAGAGAATTTCCTTGTTATCAATGAATACATTGATGTATTTAATGAATAGTAACATTGACCTCACCTAGAAAGAGAATTAGGGTTATCTATTGAAATAATTCAAAAATCCATGAAGATATTAAAAACCACATATAGATTGGAATATATAGAGTTAGAAAAATTAAAGAAACACCATATAGATCTTTTGGAAAAGGAATTTATCTCACCCAGGTTGTCTCCATGGGGAGAACATGATCTATTTTTATTGAGGATGGAATCATCTATGAAACTATGTATTTATTATATAAAACATAAAGGAATCATAGAGATGAACAAGTACCCTCGTTAGAGGATTGATGATTAATTTGACCTGAATTGTGGCCCCAATTATTCTCCAAGATTGACCTAAAATTTCAGCATCATAAATTGAGGGAGTTAAAATAATATATTCAAAATATATTTATCCAAAAAAGATTTGGGAATTATGGGTTTTTTGTTATTCCCTTTGTCTTGGCTAAGTACCCGATAATATTTATGGATTTTATCAATGGATTCATTATAGAAAATGTTGATAAATGTTTGTTATATTTTATTGATGATATTATAATATATTAAAAAATCACAAGACATATTAGGATCATTAAAGTGTTATATTGAAAACTATATATAAGGATTATTTATTTGGAAAATTCATAAAATTTCAATTCTAGATAAAAATGTCACATTTATGGGGAACATTATAAACAATGAGTTATCTCAGTTAACCCTTAGAACAAAAATGTTGTAGAAGAATGAATTCATCCAATAATAGTAACCTAGAATCGTAGTTATTTTTATTTTCATGATATTATAAGAGGTTTTTGAAAACAATTCAGGAAATTATAATCTACTATCCAACATAACTCAAAACGAACTATTTTTATTTTTAAAATTGAGTATGAAGAATGTTTCCAATAACTGAAGAAGATATTGGTTTTTTATATAATTTAACATTAACCTCTTATGGAGAATTATTCATTATTTGTAGAGATTCATATCTAAATAGTATTAGGTGTGTCCTCGAAAAAATAAAAATGTGATTACTTATGAATCTTTAAAATTGATGACTCATGAGAAGAATTATACTACGCATGATGTGGAGTTAGATATAGTAATTGTTTCTCTAAAAGTATAGAAGCACTATATTTATGGGGATAAATTTGATATATACATAGACAACAAAATATTGAAGCATATATTAACCAATAAACAATTCAGCATGAGACAAAAAAGATGGCTAGAACTTCTTAAAGACTATGACTATTCAATTCATTATCACCCCAAAATGGAAAACATCATTGATGAATTAATTAGGAACGATTTTATTGTGATGGAAATTATGAGGATTCAAGGATATCAATTGATCAACGACTTAGTAAGGATGAACTTGGGAATCATAAGGGAAGGGACATCATCAACCCTATCCTAAATTATTTCTCAATAAAAATTAGTACAGAATATCAATAGATATCAAAGATAAGATACATTGTTAAAAAATATTACTGAGTTTTTTTTGATTAGGTTGTTTCATTAGTTTACCTTTGATAAAAAATGTGTACTAAGAATTTATAAAAGGATACATGTCCCATACAACTCGTATATAATGATAGAACTAATGGATGAAGCTCGTAGCTCAATATTCTATATATGTCTTAGAACCATTATACTTTATGGGGTCCTTCATGATCATATTTGGTGGGATAAAATGAAAGTGGGTACTTTCAACTATAGAATACGATTCTTGGTGTGTAAACATGTTATAAAATGCTGAAAAATTTCTAAAGGGGTATTGAAACCACTACCAATTCTAATAAAGAAGTAGGGAAATATCACTATTCAATTCATCACAGGTCTCCCACAAACATAAAATGGATAAAAAGTGATATGTGTTATAGTGGATCAACTCATAAATATTTACCATTTCATCCCTAATCTAGAAGACTTGTCTCTTAACCAACATGAAGAGTTATTCATAAAGTATGTGGAAAGGCTACATGGGGGGCCACTTTCTATCATTTCATGTCATAAACCAAGGTTCACATCTAAATTATAGAAAAGTATTCAGTATTATATTAATAAAAATTTGAATTTCAATTAATATTATCACCCTTAATATTATGTCCAATCTAAAATAAATATTTATACACTTCAGGTAATATTGAGAACATGATTAATGAAATTTAAAGGTGGATAGAATCATCACATCCCATTAGTTGAGTTCTCATACAACAACAACTTCCACTAGAGTATCCAAGTCACCCCATCTGAAGCTCTATATTGGTATTATGGTAGAACTCCAACAAGTTGGGTTAAATTTGGTGATTTAAATCTACTTGGGAATGATTTTATAAAAGAGATGATCAAAAATATTCATTCCATCCAACAAAATATAATGGTTTCTCAAAGTCTCGAGTAGAGAAATACTGACAACTCTTTAAATTATTTTTAGTTTTTTTGGACCACTTTTTCATTTGTATTTCACTGTGAATGAGATTCATTAAACTTTGGAATAAAAGGAAGGTTACCCAAAGAGAAATTATCTCCTTTGAAATCCTTAATCGTATTGTTATAGTAAAATATCATCTAGAACATCCACCAAAACATGATAAATTTCATGATGTATTCAACATTCCTCCCTTGAATAAGTACATACCTGATCCCTCCCATGTACTGAATATGGAGGTGGCATAACTGGAACACGACATCTCTTATGAAGAGCATCTAGTAGAGATCATATATCATAGAAAAAAGGTTATATGCAATAAGAAAACACACTTTTTAATATTATTTTGAAGGATACAAAAACATGGAAAATCATCATTGGAACAATATGATATAATGAGACATAATTACCCTCCTATTTTCTCTTCTGAGAGAATCTGTTGATTTTTTTAGGTGAAAATTTTTTAAGGGGGGATAATGGGCCAACTAATACTTTATAATGATATTTTGTTCTTGAAAAATTGTGTTTTATATTAAATATAATATTATAAAAAGCTAGAATAAAGAGAAACTGATGAAATTATATCTCATTAATAATTATCATTACATTAGTGAACTCTGAAACCAATTATAATTTTAAACATTATAACTGGATAAAAAATAAAAGCAGAAGCACTGAAATGAAAAAATAGGGATCAACCAATCTGTTGTAATCAATGCCCCCACTGTAAACACAATAAAAATGAAAAAATATTGTTAAACTACTGAACATATTAAGAAATTAAATTATATCCTTAGGGAGAAATTTTAGTGATTTTAAGTGAATAAAAAAGTGGTTTTATAGTGTATAAAAGAATATGGGACTATCAGGATTCAACTATAACATGATAATTATTATTATATGATTATTGGGAACTATATCCATATTTTATAATTTTAACATTATCATTAGCTATTATAAGCTGTAATGGAAAAGGATAATTGATACAGAAAAGAGAATAAATAGCCTCAACCAGTAGAGTCACGTCATTTGAATCCCAATTGTCAATCATGGGAGGGATGTTTCATCATTGGGGTTCTACCTTAACCAATCCCAAGATAATATTCATTATGTGAAGGATTAATGAAATTTTTTATGTGATATATTTAATTTAGTGGATATTACCCCTAGTTGTTATTAGCTGAGCCACCCAATGAATCCATAACCATCATAGACATCACCCTTAAAGAAAGTGTGGGAGTTACGGGTGGTTATGATTATATGGCTTAGTTTGGTGAAATGCAATTTAATTTGTATAAATAAAATGTTTGTCACATAAATTCAATTTTTAGAATATTTTTTTCAGAATAAAATATATAATTAATTGAGTTGAATTTGATAAATAGAATTTCAAATGCTAATGAAACTAAATTTTATTTTGCAAAAAAATATATAATATTTCAAAAGAATTTAAAGTATTTTGATAAACATTTTTTAATTAAAAATATTCTATTAAGAAAATGTAAACTAAATATAAATGATGAACTAATGTTATACTGGCCTCATAAATTTTGTATAACTGTCAGAAATTTATGCGTGCCTTGAAAAGTGATATTTTTATGTAAATAAGGATTTTTATATTTAAAAGATAAAAATATTTTATTTATTGAATAATTATAGAAAAACAAAAAATATATTTAAAATCATAACTAATAAATTATGTTACAGTGAATTTATGAAAATTTTCTAGAATTCTTGAGTCCCTTACAAATAGTAATAATACAGTTTTTGGTTTTAGATATATTATATGACACTATATTTTTGTCATAATGATGTAATAATTAATTAAACACAATGAATAGATGAAAAAAATTTATTTTATTAATAATTTGTATTTTAATATATTTTAATTACTTTCAAAAATAATAAGTGGCTATCCCAATTCTATAAAGGACAATTTAATTTTTATTAAATTACATTCTATAATCATTATTTTCTATGAGAAAAGACCTATTAAATAATAATTTATAGTACTGGTGATTTGAAATATCATGAAATATGACCCTAATTTCTATAACCATGATAAACACCCTTGTGTAATAAATTATTTTTCATTTCGTATAACTTATATTTCCAAGACTAGTACTGGGGAAATATTTAAAAACTCCACCACTTTTGCTAAAAATACACAAAATTTCACTATTTTATTTATGTCTCAATGCATCCCCCATTAATTTATGGATATTAATCCTTAAAATGAGTCCCCTAGATATTTGATTAATCCCCCAAGGTTCTATCCTCTTGTTTTAGGAACAAATATTCAATATAATAAGAATCTCCACTTCTGTTCTCCATTCAGGTTCCCTTCTCATGTGTTATGTCTTATAATATCAAAACTAAGTTATTTTTTCCAATTCCAATTATTCTAATAATATAATAATAGTATTTTATGAATGTCAAAATATTTTCCCTTCTCATTTTACACTTTTCTAAATCCATTTTTTATATATTTTATATTGATGAATTTAGTTATCAAATAACTATTTTTTATAAGTAATTCACTTTTTCTTTTTTTACTCGAATACCCAAGCCTATTTTCTTTTCAATTTGTATTAATCTAGATATATGAATGAATTTATTATTGATTCATTTATATATATAAAACCCACATTTCCTTTCAAGGATTAAAAATGATGTAATGATCATGTCATTAAGCCATTTATATGTCCTGGTTTTCATAGGAAATACATAGTTCCTTACCCAAGGGTTAATAAAAAATGATTTATTAGGATCTATATCAATCATATCAGCCTAATAAATTTGAAGGTTTCACTAAGATATCAATCCAATATATTTGGAAAGGAACTTAATCTCTAGTAATGAAATGTTTTACGATACATTGTTGAATATCCTTTTTAATTTTAATTTTTGAAACCTTAGTGATAAACCATGGTGATATTATTATAAATGTATCTTTTAAATTTTATAGCAACATTTCCTTATTTTTATTCATTTTCTTATTATTGTGTTGTTCCTCTTTTTTATTCCACATTATTATGTCAAATTATCTTATTGATATGTCTAATAATCGCATACATTTTATCTCCATTTCTTATTTAATTAAAAGTCTTTATTCTCACTCGTTACCTTTATATATTCCCCCAAGATATAAAATAGAGAAAAGTGAACCTAGAGTGAACCCATGACGATGTATATCATGTTAATACAGGGGAATTATTAAGGTTTTTAGGCATTATATGACTAACTTCCAAGAAACTAAACATTAAATGATCCTCTATTTAAACAATGTAATGAAAAGATATAAAATAAATAGGTGGGAATCTATATCAATGATTCACCCTCACTCTCAGTATTTTCACTGATCTTGTGGGTCTTTGTAGAGATCATAAAAATTTAAAAGAGTCGATCTTGTGATAAATAATATAATTAATCAAATAAGTTCATGAAATCATATTAATTGATAATTAACAAAGTTATAAAAATTATATATCAAGGTATATAATTCATAAACCATTAAATGAAAAAACATATAAAAATAGTTATGGTGTCACATGATCATGGTAATCTTTATAAAAATAAGAATGATACCCAAATATAATGAATGTATTAATTCAAGGTTCAATACCAAGATAAAATAATATAATATTTTCGGCACATGTTCTATGGACTATAACTTACTCCCAAATATTTTTACAAAATATATCTCTTTAGTAAATTTATTTCTTCGATAGCATGTGTTTCACGCAATACCAATATAAAGAAAAATTATTCTAACAATAAAATATTATTATATTAACTTGATAATCATATCCTATATTTTCAATTGTTGGGTGGGAATAATAAAAACCACATTATGAAATATATTTAATAATTTTTAAGAAATTAACACATGATTTTTTAGAAAAGTCATTTTATTTTTGAAAAATATGTTTTCTTCAAAAAATAATTTTATGGGATTCTATGAGATCCTAATTACAGTTAATTTAGAAAAATATTAAAATAATTGACAAATAGACTTCATCTTCAAATTAATAATGTCAAAAATATTCTTTGTATGATTTTTAATAAGTTTTTCAAAACATAGAAATTTTAATAAATTATGAAAATACTGAATTTTATTTAAATATGTTTTTCCATTAAAATCATTTACAAAGTGAAATTTATTATTAGATTTGTTTTAAACAATTATTTGTAAATTTTTATTATAATTAATCGAACTTTAGACTTTTAAATGTAACTAATACATGATTTTATTTTTTACAAAATTATACTAAAAAGTGGAATTTTCCGGAAAAACAATTTATTGCTTATTTCCTATGAAATAATAAATAAACATCATTAAATTCCATGTTTATAATTTCAAACAACCTGGATTCTATATTTGGAATCAAGGGGTCAAAATTTAATATATATTCCCATTTAAATTTTTGGTTTATATAAATAATATCCTTAGTTATATTTGATATCATGGTTAAGGGTAATTCTGATAATTAAGTGTAAAATAATATAAAAAAGACTATAAAATGATGCTACAAATTTCAGAATTTATATTTTATGAGTATTTTTTTATCATAATCATCCATGGGTACAATTTATAACCTTTTGTAGAAACTTGGATGACATTAATTCATTTATATTATTTTATTTATAGAAATTTCAAACATGTAACACTACTGCACATGATAAGTTTACTATTTTTATTATGTGGTTATCCAAAAGATATGTTTGATCATAAATAGTATTTTCCAATATTGAATGTTTATATTTATTATAGTAATTGTTTTAGAAAATTTAAAGATGAAATAAATACATTAAATTCTTACACAATAGTGATGATGTAATTACTAAATTAATAGATAAGTCAAATAAATGATATTAAAAATATTAAAAGAAGTATAATTACTAATAATAATGGTGATAATTGAGTTATAAAAATAGAAAATAAATATTTATGATAAAATAAAATAGTTTTATTTTATTTTAATTATTATTTTTGGATGTTTTTAATGTCGATGTAGTGAATTGTGTCAAAATTTATACTAATGATATTTCATGAATATATTATTTTATTAGTTTTAAAAAAAAATAATTGAAATGTCATATATTTTCGAAGGGAGTAATATCTAGTCTAATATGTCATCCCCTATGAAAATATATTAATTTTTAATGAATTTATCTCTAGAATAATTATATTATATTTTAATATTATGTGAAATTCCAAAAACACCACTCCCCTCTCATTATAAATACAACCCCTCACCCTCCCTTACCCTCACACCATCAAATAATTAAAATTTCACAAATATCTTAAAAAAACTCACCTATATACTTTTCAATTTTTCTAGTACTTCTGGTGGCCCTAAAAGAACAATTGCATGTTCCTCATTGGGTCCTTCAAGAAGGTGATATTAATGTGTTAACATTCTGAAACTACCTATTTTAATTTATATACATATTTTACCTTCTCAGCACCTCTTTCATACATAAAAATATAATAAATCTAGTGTCACATATTTAATTTAATATTATATTTATAATTCAATTTCTTCTATCAGTCCCTTTTTTCATATCCTCTTATTCAAAGAAAGGAAACCATATTCCAAATTATGGTGGTTAATCATCTATGTGGATAATAACATTTTGTTTTCCATTACCAAAATCATTATTGTTCATAAAATAATTATTATGGATAAATAAAATTTTATAATGTATATAATAATTTATTTCATGTTCTAAATCTAACAAATAGACACAGTATATAATTAAATGAAGCTATTGTGTGATGGTCAAAAAAACTGCCAAAATTAACTAAACAAAAATAATTAACATCTTATCAAATAAATCATTATAATTTTATAAGATAATGGATATAGGGGACTATTTAAACATTCTAAATTATATTAATAAAATTTAATTTAACATATGTAAATTATTCCCACTCGATAATATCTTTCAGAATCATACCCCAAGTGAAAAGACCATTAAACCATGAAATAAAAACTTCTGAAACAAAAAAATTGAACCATATAACTCATCAAGAAGGAAATAAATGTAATTAATAAAATTATAATTAATAATTCATTTTTTAATAGGTTATTTATAAATAAACTATTTAATTTAATTTGATTATATAGGACACTAAGTGCGAGTGCAGAAAGTATTCAGACAAAAAGTAAAGGATCACTAAAACACTCCATGTTTCATTTCTGTTACATATTCTCTATATTTTCCTCAATTTACTAATTCAATTTTTTTATACTTATACTATATTTTTTTATTAACCACACACATATATGTATCCTTATTCATAATTTTTTGAAGGAGAATTATTTTTTTATATGGTTTCCTTATAAATCCCTCTCGATAAGAAAACTCATTAAAAGAGAACTTCTCGGTTTCTTACCGATTATTTAGTACACTAAATATAATATGTTAATCCTCTAATATTTTGAAGAAGAATAAACTAAATTTATGACTGTATAAAATTTTAATTCATTTATAATATTATAAAAATAAATTTTCTTTTATCATATTTAAATATACTTTATTCATTTCATAAAAACAACGCTTATGTGGAACTTTTATAAAGTTACCTAAACAATCATTGAAATGTTTTATCTTCATTTGGTCATTATTTTTAATGACCAACTGTTACTATTAAGTAATAAATGTCCATTAAGTACATAAAAATATTATTTCATGGATACCAATTTTATTTTTCCTTTGGTTATGCCTTATAATATTATTATGATACCAATTTCATCCCATGGGTAACCATTATATGTATTTAGCATGTATTGGTCATTATGTGGAAAATTTTTCATTGAAAATGTTTTTATGGGTTCACCCATATAGTCTTCTTATTTATTGGGTCATTTATTAGTATCATGAAAATTGTATGTATGATATTTGGGAGTAAACCTAATCAATTATGGGACTCTGTCCACCATGTGATATAGGCTTAGTATTTAGCATTGAATCACATTTTTTTTCAGGTTATATGTTTCTTCCACATTCCAATTCATTCATCAACATATGAGTCCATGTTTTATATGGTATCATTCTATATGATTATTCATTATCCATTCTTTTTATGATATCATTGTATTCCTTTTAATTCGTGTTATATGATTCATTTTCATGATTATTCCCTTATATAGATTTTTGGATCACACCTTTTTCAATGAATTCCCTAGGTTATCCAATATAATTTTGGGAAGTCAAAGGTTGTTAGGAATCCATTTTTTAGATTTATAAAAAAAATTGATTCGAGTTTCATGCTTTTTAATTATGTACCTAGTCATTCAAAGACATTATAATTTTTTATCGTTTCATTTAATTTAATAGATTGTTATACCAAAAATCATGTAATAATATATGTAAAATGCTCTGGTCTTTATAGTTTGTATCAGAGGATAGACTTGTTATGTTTTGGTATTTGGACTAGAAATAATTTTAATGAAACCTAGGAGTAATTATATCACCCAAGAAAACCTAGATTGAATCATATGGAATCATAAGATATGATATAACCTTTGTATCCTAGTTTATCCTTTTTTGTTCATTGTTTCATTTTAATATGATCTTTTTTTATTTATGAAATACCCCGGTAATTGTTTTTTTTAATTTTTTGTTATTGTATTTATATTGGATAACATTTTATAACAACTATTGTGATTGGTAATGTGATTATTTCCCCAATGGGATACAAAATTTGATGGGAACATAATCTCATAACATCATGTTTGTACTCTCTCAAATAAATCATGTTATAAATAACAACTTGAATCATGTGGAAACCCCTCCTTCTACTAAGAAGTAGACAGCTTCTTTCTAATCCGTAATGTGAAAATGCCTCTTTTATTTAGTATAACATCTGGTAACCTCCCCATAAATCAATGGATTAACTTTATTGAGATGATATTCTTTATCCTATAATGATCAAAAGAACAGAAACCCATGTTAGTAGTCTATCAATTTGAAGTGGAAACTCAAAATCTATTGAACCAAAAAAATAACACAAATTATAATTTGAAAATTTATTCCATAGAAGGGGAATAATTCAATTCAATTATTTAATATATATTTAAACTAAAATCTATGTCTTAGTACGAAGAAAGAGTTCCTTAGACTAAATAAAAAAAAATATGAGTGAATTAGATCATATAATGGAATATTTAAAAATTTTGGATGGTATGAATCTATGTTTTTCAGGAACACTGAAATCAATGTACATCACTTCTTTAGTGAATTAAAGCTGAGTATGAAAAAATAATTATTGTTTTGATTATTTGACAGTAATGTAGAGATTTCATGTTATTGTTGTATGATTGAGATAGAGATCAGAGACTCTTATTAGTCTCATGGTATTTGAGATAAAAAAGGTTAATATCTATTTTAATATAGGACATATAATGGGTAATTTTTTTGTTGGAAATAAACTCTAACTACCACGGTTCAAAAGTGTGAGAATAAGCACCCTGGGAATTGTCAAATGGGAACCAGGATATTTTTAGAATAATAAAGGTAGGGGTATTAGGATAATATTTTAAAATTTTAATTGAATAATACAACCAATTTGGTTAATTAATGTAATGTTTTTATCGACACACATCATAAAATATTGTGTTTCAACTTCGTGTAACATGAGAATTATGAGATCCAATAATGTAAGACGAGGGTTTTCGGAGATAATCAATCACAAAAACATCTATGGTATAATGTAAGGGAATATAAATTCACTACAAGTGAGGAGGACCTGATAATGATTTTGTTAAAGGTATAAAAGGTATTTATTTTAGAATAGAGGATATAATTTTTCATTTTGGTTCAACACATTCTTTCATATTGTGCATGTTTATTATAATTATTCTTACTCCGCCTCAAAATATGGATGATGAGTTACCATTGAGATTATTTAATGGGGTAATTATTAAATATAAAGTATATAAATCCTTCCAAATAAATTATTGTGTACATAACCTTCTATGAAGTCATCCATTACTTATATTTTTGGAGTTTCATGCTCTATTGATATTATATTGAAAACAATCTTATAAATCCATAATCAACTATATAGAGAGGGATATCACCCTCCACATCCCATGGAATCCTCTATTTATGTATAAGTGTAATAGGGAGGATGAATCTTCTTTAGAATCATGAACTCAAGTGTGGATATTAATTTTATATAAGGAATCATATCTATCTAAAATTATTGAGTAAAAGGAGTGGATTTTTCTTTGAGACATTCTCATTTTTAGGGACAACAATGATGTATTCCCCATATAATTTCATATTTTTTCTCCTAAATGAGTGGTTGAGTTCACAATCACTAGAATTCTGGGTTCTCTCCCATATAAAAGACTCTATATAGGGAAAAAATCACCGATTTTTCAAAATTGAAGATGAATATACAATATAATATGGATAAGGGTTTCATATACATAAGTTATATTCCATGTGGTGTGTTATTCCTCTTCCTCATGGATAAGGATTGATTATGACACCTATGAATTTACTATTATGTGCTCAAAAAAAATCATGGCAAAGAACATATATCTCCTTCCAACGATATATCACCTTTTTGATCGAATATGTGGATCCATGTATTTCTATAAAGTGGACCTCTAGTTGGGATATCACTAATTATAGGTGTAGAATGAATGTATATACAAGACAAACATTCAAACAAGGTATGGTCACTATGATTAAATAGTAACTCCATTCAGACTCACTAATTCTTTTAAAAAATTAATGGAGTTAGTGAATAGAGATTTTATAGATTACCTTGAAAAAATATTGGTAGTATTTATTGATGATATTTTGATATAGGAAAATTTTAATGAAGAGCATGAGGATCATTTTTATATTTCACTAAAAACACTGTGAAGGGGTGGAAAAATATGGGAAGTAATGTAAATTTACATTCTTGATGGGGGCATATCATTCATGGGACATGTTATCACAAGTAAATGGATATATATAGACCCTTATAATGTAATGAAAAATTAAGAGTGGTATAGAAAAAAATAAGTGACATATATCCCTATATTCATTAGTATATTTGGGAATTACCAATGATTTTTTAGAAAATTATATTGATTTTCAAACCCACTGACGAAGCTGACCCAAAAGGGTGTAATGTTTCTGTGGAATAATAAATGTGAAGACTACTTCAAAGAGTTGAGAAATGGATTATCACTACAACGGTACTTAAACTACCCACAATGGGAGAAGAATTAAATGTATACAATGATTCATCAAAAATGGTATTAAGATGTGTACATATAAAAATTTATAAGGTGATAGTGTACTCTTTAAGGCGTCTATTATTTTATAAGTAATATTATATCATTTCTGATCTAGAGTTGGTGGTTTTGATCTTACTATTGATAATCTGGTAACATTATATCTAAGGGGGTGAAGAGTGAGAAATATAATGAATAAAAGAGAAAAAATATATCTTCAAACAGAAGGATTATAAGTGGTGTTAATGAATATGTTCGGATATCATCAAATACTTTGACTTCTCAATCTACTACTATCATGATAATTAAAATTAGGTGGATGATTCTCTATGTAGAAATGTTATCATAACATTAACAATGATGAAAACTTTGAAGGATACAATCTTTATAAATAGATAGTGGATAGAAAATGGAATCATAAGAAAAAAAATAATTAATCATTTCAAAAAATATTTCTTAAAATCCCTCACAGATAAAATAATGAATTCATAATGAAATGATGTAAAAATAAAAAAATGTGGAATCTATATAAAATGGTAAATCATCATAGTTCAAAATTGATTAGGAATTATTCATGACATGTTTTTTGAAAAATTTGATCTAGAAAACCCTTTGATAAAAAGGTCAATTTTTATTAATGAACATATCATTCCCTTCTCTATCCACCCATGTAGAAAAAGTTTATATAGATATCTCTTAGTGTTGTAACGACGGGATGATATGAAAAAACAGATCAATTAATATAAATCAATGTTCCATGTATGTTATCAAGTGAATGATGAAAGGGAAAATTTAAAAGGAGAAGATAAAACCATTACAAATAAAAAAATTCAAATGGTAAAACAATATTATAGACCTTTTCATTGGAATTCTCAATTCATCTACTAGAAATAATTACATAAGGGTTATTATGGATAACCATGCAAAGACATATCATATTATTACAATTCAATGGATTTTCTCACTTAATGAACGTGTGTAGATATGCCCTAGAGAAGTGGTGAGGCTTCATGAGTCAGCATTATTGATTGTATCCTATCGAGATCCAATATTTTCCTCCTAGTTCTGGAAAACTATCCAACATCCTTTAAAAACTGACCTAAAATTGAGAATGGATTATCACTATCAAACTAATGTCAAGTCCGGTCAGACCATTCTGACACTGTAAGACATGTTGAGACCATGATAAATAAGAATTAAAAGGGAATGGTATTATAATATTCTACTGATCATCGTCTCTTACAATAATAGTATCCACTTGAGAATAAAATTGACCCTTATGAATCATGTTAGGGGAATAAATGTTGAACAACTCCATGCTGGTGTGAAGTTATAAAACTTAAGATAAAGGGACCTTAAATAGTCTACAAAATGTTTGAAAAATGTTACGTTCATTAAATTACACATCAATGATTCCCAAATTTTAAAAAAGATTAACGTATACAAACATGGGTATAACTTTCAATTCGATGTTAGAGATATGGTATTACTCTATGTATATTTTCTGAAGAGGGTCTTGATATTTGGGAATAACGGAAAGCTATATCCTAAGTACATCATCCCATTCTATATTCTTGATTGCATCCGAGCTTTTGAATATAGAGTAGCACTTACCCCAACCATGACTCAAGTATATAATATATTCCACATCTCCCAACTAATGAATTACATACCAGACCCCCCACGTGAATTAAATTAATCGGTGCTATAATGGTAAAATGATCTATCTTAGGTTGAAAATGTTGTGAATATATTTGATCTTATATATAATGTTCTACACAAAAATACCAAATTGATAGTTTAAGTACTATGGAGATACCAAAAATATAATGAGGATTTATGTTAATTGGTTGATGTGATAAAGGATAAGTACCCCCACCTATTTTTAACATAGTATGAAAAATAAAATTTATAGGGTAAAATATCATAATAGGGAATAATGAAAGACCCATACATTTTTATTAAATATTTCTCTTTAAAAAAATTATTTATTTTATAGCTTGAGTTCCATGACACAGTGAGAATAAAAAAACCATGATATACTATTATAATATTATTATTTTAACAAAATTGTTACAACCATGTTGTTGAATTGGTAGGTATAAATAAGAACAACCTTATTATAAAATACATTTATTAGTAATTTTTAAATAAAAACATAATTTTTTAGTGACGCCATTTTATTTCTAAAATATATGTATTCTTCAAAAAAAATTATTTCTCTCTATGGATACCACGCAAGAATGATATAGGATTAAATAACAAAATAAAATTAATCATCTCAGAAAGGCGAACCTTCCTTTTTGAAGCCTACCCGATTAGAACTCCACATTTAAACATGCTTGTCCTGGAGTAGTTATCAATATGGCTGGCCTTCTGGTTTGTTTTTTGGGGGTGTGATTGATTGAGGATAGAGCATACTGGAAAATAAATTTCTTGTATTATAGGGACTTTAATTAGTTAGATGACCAATTCAGGAATGTGGGTGAGCCTCAGGGTGGGGAGCACATGTATTCAAGGAAATTGGTTGTGCATGGTGTGTTGGGACTCAAGAACCATGATATGGTGGGGTGTCTGTACTTTTAGTAGGGCTCGGTTTTTAAATTTGTAATTTAAGGTGCTACCCAACATTATGTGTGGTGTAATGCTTTGGTTGAAATGCAGGTTCCACAATGAATAGGTTCAGCTCTAAAGGGTGGATGAATTTCACACCCAAAAATGATAATGGGTTTAATAAATATATGATATGACTCAGCCCAACATGGTGCACCTTCTTTTTCAAGATCCTACATAATTAAAACTCCACAGCCATTTGTGTTTGTCCTAGAGTACTGATCAGGATAGGTGACCTTCTAGAATTTTTACTAGGTTGTGTGTGGGTGAGGATAAATCATAATCGATAGGATATGTGTTGGACTATGGATACTTCCATTCATCAGATGACGCATTTAGGTGTGTGGGTTGGCCCTAGGGGGGACCATGTCTCTGTGGGGAAACTGATTGTACCTGGTGGGTTGGGACCCAATTCCCAGGTTAGGGTGGGGTTTTTATTCTGTCATTGGGGCCTAGTTGTTACATTTGGTATCCGAGGTGGTACCCAACCTTATGTGTGGTGCACTACCTAGGTTGATATGTAGGGTCCACAAGAATGAAATTATTTTCTAAAGTGGTGTGATTATAACACCCCATAGAATTATAAAGGGTTAAATTACTAAATTATATTGCTCATGTCAACAAGGTGAAACTTCCTTTTCAGGAGCCTGTCTGATTAGAACTTCATAGTTATGTGTGTTTTCCCTGGAGTTGTGATCCAGATGGTTGACCTTCATGGAAGTTCCCTATGGTGTGTGAGTGTGGAAAAAACACACTATAAAGGATATGTGTTTCCCTATAGGGACCAAAATTAGTCATATAACCGATTCAGGTATGTGGGTGGGGCCAAAAGTCGAGACCATGTGTCTACAGGGAAACTCGGGGTACTTGGAAGGCCAGGACCCAACATCAATGTTATAGAAGGGTGTGTGTGCTATTAGCGGGGCCCAATGTTTACTATATGAGAAAATAAATATAATAAATTTAGAAAATTTTAGATAATTTATTTGAAAAAAATAAGTTGTAATACTTAATTTATAATTCCAAATTTATCTTTGGAATAATTTTTGATTACACTCTAAAATAATTGAAAATTTAATCAATATTAAAAAATATTGATATACATTAAAAACTGTTCTTTCCTTTAATTAATTTAAAACGTTAAACTCTATAATGTATTAGTTTTAAAATATATTTAGTTCATTTTTAATATATGTAATATAATATTTTTCCTCTTAATTAATTTTATTCATGAATTGACTGTAAAAATAGATTATACTTAAAAATGTTATTTTTTTAGAAAACATTTGTTACATTTTTCTAGTTTAATAAAAACATAAATTATAAAATTTCCATGTATTTGATTCTTAAAAATTGATTCTATATTTGTAATAATGGGGTCCAAATTTGGAAAATAGAACATTTTTAATTTTTAACCAATATGAATAGTAACTCTAATAATTTTTTTAATGTAATAAATTGTAAATTATATAATTACGATTAAAATTAATATGATAATGATTAAAAATTTATCCTAACAGTTTCCCACATTATATTTGACGATTAGTTTTCAAACATATTCATCATTGTGTTGAATTTATGTCCATTTCTATCAAATTGGATAACATTAAATTATTTATAGTATTTTATTTAATGAAAATCCAATCTTTCACACTATTATTTTTTGCAATCATAACATTTTTTACATTCTATTACCTGATTAAAAATTCGGAATATATATATTCTAATTAAATATAAAATATTTATATTCATTGCGATCATTTATTCAAAATATTAAGGTAGGATCTCATTAACATAAATTATTACACAAAGATGATGAAAAATTTATAAAATTAATGGAAAAATCAAATATATGGTATTAAAAATATTAATTTAAATATAAACTGATATATTAAATGAGATTAATAAATCATTAGATTATCATGAAATTTTTAGGATATAATATAATATTAATTTCCAATTTTACATATTATTTTGATGCTATTTGAGTCATAGTAATAAATAGTGTCAATATTGATAATAATGATATTTCACGAATATGATATTATATTATAATATTTAAAAATCATAAAAATATTATATATTCTAAACTAGGATGATATATAGATCTTAGTTTCCACCAATATAAAATTATAATCCATTTTTATGCATTTGTATCATGAATTGTAATATTATATTTTAATATTTTTATAAAATTATAAAACACCCCCTCCTCCCCTCATAAGTACCACCACTCACCACCCCTACACATCACTCATTATAATAACTTAGGCCATGAAATTAACTTATAAATAGTATCTTACCCACTATATCTACATCCAAGTGCTTATAGTCTCACCAAAACAACAATTTCACTTTCCTCAAAGGGTCATTCAAGGTGGTGATAATCAAGAGGAAAAATTCTCAAACTATCTCTTTTAATTTCTTTTCTTATTCTAACTTCTCTCCAACTATTTCATCTATCAAAGAATAATAAATATAGCATCATATATATATATATATATATGAATGATATATTTCAAATGTAATATCTCCTACAAAACCCTTTTTCTCATATCATCATATTCAATGAAAGGAAACTATTTTCCATATTTTGACAGTTAACTGTCTCCTTGGATATTGAGTTTTCATTTTGTATTATTACATTCCAGGATAGTAATAAAACATGTATTATGGTTAATCGATATTTTATAAATTAAATCATAACTATTTTAATGTTATAGAAACAATATGTAGACAATATATTAAATAAAATGAAATTAATGTATAATTGTTGGAAACTCGCCAAAATAAACAAAACACTTATCATCAACAGTTTATTAAATGAATTAACCTCATGTAAAAAAAACTTATATATAGGACCATTAAAAATATTGTAATTGTATCATAAACATTTTATTTCACTTCAATAATTTTATTCCCATTCACGAACAACTTCTATAATTATACCCACGTGAACCAACAATGAAACCAAGAAACAAGAACTCCCAGAATGAAAAAATCGAATCCGATAAATGAACATAAATTAAATTACAGAAATTATAATACATCAAATTAATCTCAATGGTGTTTTAAATTAATAAATTATTAAATTATTAAATCTAATTATATTATATATGACATTAATTGAATCTGAAGAAGATATTCACACATTATGTATGGGATCTCTCTGAACCTCCAAATTTCCATTGGGTTATGCTTTCTCTATATTTACCTCAATTTTACTCTTAATTATTATTCAATAAATCTACAATTTTATAAGTGTATATACAAAAAATATATATGTATCCTAATCGGTCATTTTTTTAAATGATGTACCAGTTTCAGAATAATCCCTTTTCAATTCCTCTCGATAAAAAAACCTAATTAAAAAGAACTTCTCAATTTCTTGCCCATTTTCAAGTATACTAAATAAACTATTTTAACCCTCCAATATTTTTATATATTCAATAAACATATCATAAATAATTATTTTGTTTAATTTTAAGTTTTATGGAAATAATTATTCCTTTATCCTTTTTAAATGGTCGTTATTATTGTTCTTAAAACATCACATGATTGGAATATTTCTAAATTTGTATAAACTCGCCATAATTATTTACATGATTATGAATTCATTATTAATTATAAATTATTATATTTCCTTTATTAATGTCAAAAAATTATTTAAATCCATTTCTATGGATACCATTTTCATATGCCCTTTTGTTATGCATTATGACGTTATTGTGATGGCCATTTCATTCCATGTGAAAACTTTATGAATATTCATTATGTTTAATCAATTATATGGAACACATATTCATTAATATAAAATTATGGGAGATTATGAATAGTTCTCCAATGAATTTGGAAATTTTTTAGCCTCAAGAGATGTTATGTATGGGATCAGCGAGTAAGACTAATAAATTATGGACCGCTTTCCAAAATGTGATGTAGTTTGGTGTTTAGAAATAACCCATGTTTATAACTTGTTATATATTTACTAATAATTTATATTTTCACATGATAATATGTTTCCATGTAAAATTTATTATGATTCCCTATGTTTACTCATGATCCATTATTTTATGTTTTCATTTTTTTCTTTGTGACTCGTGTTCCACACTTCATTTCTTTATTTATTCCCATTCCTGGATTTTTATCTCGCCCATTTGGTCTATATATTCCACAAGTTATCATATGAATTTGTAATTAATTAAATACTGTCAATATTTCATAATATATATTAATAAAATTATATTTTATTATACTTCTATCATTTCTATTTTTTCAATTAATGAGGTAAAAGAATTATATAATTGATTAGTGGTGTATATAATTATAGTCCCAACTAACACATATCAATACATCATTAATATGTGTGAAATGTGAATATGAATGAAATTATAAATCCAAATAAATTCATTACATG
Organism: Viscum album; assembly: GCA_963277665.1. Lineage (NCBI taxonomy): Eukaryota > Viridiplantae > Streptophyta > Magnoliopsida > Santalales > Viscaceae > Viscum > Viscum album. The sequence continues at coordinate 2,105,919,614 of OY728156.1, read as the reverse complement.
AATAAATAATGGATAAAAAATTGTAAAAAATGATATAATTTAGTTATCTTTTTAGAACCCATTTAATCAAGATAATGCATGTTTGTGAATTCAAATACGATGTAATAAAGGGTAAATAACTATGATGATTATTTTAATAGTTAATTGAATATATGGAAGTTAGGGGGAAACCATAAATGAGAATATATAATTATAGAGTATTCAAAATCCAATGGAATTAGAAGAATTGTTGTAATAATTAATTCATGATGATAATAATAGATAATGGTTGTGATGGATCATTCCACTTAGAGAGATTTCATTTGTAGAAAATTGCACATAGAAAAAAACATAGAAGTTCATCAAGAGATTATCATTATATCATATAGAATTATAGAATAGATAATATATGAAGGATAAAACATATGAAAGGATTAATTTTAAAAAATGAAAATAGAACTATCACAAATGATAAATCATTTATAGGTTGATAAAAAATTGAAGTCGTTTCAAGATAACTATTTCTTTGTTTTTAAACATTGTTAAATCATTAAAAGTATCTTATTTAAATAATATAATAAGATTCAGATTATTATAAAATTATAATTAAAAAAAGAAAAAATAAATATGGCGTAATTAATATTTTTTAAAATAAATCATTATTAAAATAGAGATTAAATGAATGATAAATATTTAATAAATATTTATAATTTTTTATGATGATTTTATAGTAATTGGGGAATAAATAAATTTAAAAATAATTTTAAGATATTAATTAAAATAATTTATGAAAAATTATTTTAATAATAATATGTTTTAATAATAAAAACACTATATATAATATTTATTAATCTTATAGAGGGTGATAATGAATCATTAAAATCCTTTTTTAATTATCATAGGGGTTTACACAAATAAGTCATAGGATTGAACCTATAAATTCATGTGTATACTTATAAAATAAATGAAAAAGAGTATAACCAATATATATAAAACTTTTGATAAATAAAAATAGAGGAAGATAGAGAGAAAAAATTGAGGAAGAATAAAACCACATGAATACAAAAATAGTACGAACGAGCCCATAATATCCATATATGTTTTGAAAGTTCAATACATAAAAAAGGAAATGACATAAGTAAAACATCAAAAATAAAAAAAACATTTTATATATTAAATATTTTTGATAAAATCTATAAAATTTGAAATATACTAAATATAAAAATATATATAAAAAAAATTATACTTTTAAGTTAAAAACCATTACCTTAAGTTCTAGACTGCTTTATTTTTCTTCTAATCGCATGAATGGTTGAATTATATAAATTAACTACACATTAAAAAAAATTATTAATATAAATATTATATTTTATATTCCATTTATCATTATATGATATTCATTTATTAGTTCAATTCTACTCAGGTTTATAATTCTTGGTTTTTCTTTCTATAGTTCCGAAGCATATGTTCTATAATGGTGTTACTCAATGGTATTTTTTCCATTTTTCCATAATCACCAAAAGTTTCAATGTATATGTATTAATATAATTCCAATGTTGGATAATTTATATGATAAATATATACTCTTAAATGTTTGAGGTTTAATTATAACATCTTTATATGTTTTTATAATATAATAAATTATCTTTTTGGGTTTTTTAATATCAATATTATAATTAAATTTTCTTATTTAAGAATAATAAATAAATGATAATTTTTATATCACTATTATAATTATACCCAAAAAAACGTTTTTGAAATGAGATATGAATAACTTAATTAAAAACTTCAACACTAAAATATGTGGTATAAACCTACCATGTTGTGAGTGGTGTTTTTAAAAGAGTTTGAAATAAAAATTAAAATATATGGATTTCATATATTCATCATATTATAACTCTAAAACTGTTATGAATTTTTGTTATAATAATATGGATATAAATGTGAGATAATATAAGGATGAAAACAAATGTGTATGAACTTGATGTTGTTTGTTATTATTATTTCATTAAGTTTCTTTAATGGTTTGTGGTGTTGTGTAAACATAGTAACAATTTTCCTCATTATTTAAAAAATTATTTCATAAAAAATATTAATTTCATGATAAATAATTCATAATTTTCAGTAATTTAATTGTTTTTATAGTGGGTAGGTATATTTATTATATTAGAAATGGGTCTATAAATTATTTTATTATTTGAAAAAATCTAAAATGATGGATTATTTTTAATAATTTTTAAATCATAAATTTATAATTATTTCATAGTATTAAATATTATCCAGTTTAGTAATTTATTATATAATAATAAATTAAAATCATATTAAAATTATTTCTAGAGGTGGTGAACTGACCATTATATGGGATGTCATAAAATATTAGAACAAACTAGAGGGGATAGGATAATAAAAAATTTAGTAATAAATAAAATTTAAGTATACATATGGTAATTATTTAATTATATAACTGCATATATAAGATAATTATAATAGTTTTGGTTGATAAATCATACATATTACTTAGAAATTCATCATTCGATACACTACATGTTATTTTTGAATTGTATTTTTGGCGGATAAGAATCATCAAAATAATGTAAGTTTAGTTATGGGAGTGATTATTGTATATCTTATGCTAAGGATGGTGTTTATAAGTCTATTGGAATGGCTGGAATTATAGTGTATTTATAGTTGAAGGGTAGAAGAAATATAGAATTCAAGGTTGAGTTTTTTAGTTTTAAATCAATATTATAAATGATAATAACTATTGAAAATAAAAATGAATTGATTAAATATAAATAATATAGTTTTTAATTTATTTATATTCAATATCTAATAGCATAATTGGGACATTTTAATCAATGTAAAAAGGTCAAAAATAATATAATTATTAGATAAAAACTAATTTTGGAAATGTAAATTACATTATAGTTATAAAAATTAGGATTAATATTTTGAATTGTTTTATTTTTACTCATTATATTCATTTGATTTCTATTAAAAAAATTATGACTTACTAGGTGATTTTTCAATCATAATGATCTCATAAAAAATACAATATAAAAAAACTTTGATTTTTTACTATTCATAATAAATACACTTTTTTAGAAAAATAAAAAAAGAACCACACAAATATAATTTCTATGTGCTGATTAAAAAATGAATTCTATTTTATTGAAATAAATTTATATATTAATAAATTCATATATTTTTATATTTACATAATAATTACTATTTTACTAAATATTTAATAAAATACATTATTTAATGTTTACACATATAAATATTTTGAGGTTTATATTTAGATAAATCCATTTACGTTATTATTTTTTATAAAAATTTGTTTTATTAATGTTGAATATTTTTATTATAAATTTTACTTTTCATAGTAGTTAGTTACTATTATAGCTATAAGATAGTATTCATCATAGTAAGTTTTAATTACCAACAATAAAATAATATTCCTAATATAAAATATTTTGTTTATACATCCTATAAATACCACTTAATTTAATCATTCACTAGTAAATAACTTCTACTCACGTTTCAATATTTTAATTTTCAAAAATTATGATTATATATCTATTATTTTGTTCCTTTTTTACAATTATCTCTACATATCTAGCAATTCAGGGAGACTATAAAATTATATAATTTCATATTCTGATTAATATATTTCCTCATATTTATATAACTATTGTTCAACATTTATCGTTAAGGAATATATTTATACTTCCCATTTAATTTTTGAAAATGAGAATCATTGACTCCTTACGGGTTGAAATCAATTTATTTACTATATTTTGTTGATTTACATGAAATAAACATCATTATATAATAATAAATTTTATATTATCATTGAAAATAGTTATTTGGTAAATATAATGGTTAATAATATTTAAAACAATGGAATGACATCATTTAACATTTATATATAATTGAAAGAAGTAACATTATAAAAACATTTACAAAAAAAAATTAATTATATATTCTAATCCTTTAAAAGAATTACATTCGCACAATTAATATTTTTTTTATATTGTCTCATTAATGTTAAATATATTTTTTGTAAAATACAATTAAAATTGATAATTTTATCTTAATATTTAACTATTTTATATTTCTAATATGAATCAAAATGAATAAATGGAATATTATAATTTTATGTTTTCATACTACTTATACATAACATATTAATATATAGCTAATATTTTCCTTTATAAGTAATTATATCAAAATTTTAACAATCATAATTTCCAAAAAATTAATCAAGATCAGCTCTGATATGAACATAGAAGCATCGAGAAACACTTGTGTATATATATTTATAACAACATATATTAACCCATAAAACATTAATTACAACCAAATCCTTGTATCAATATTTATGGACATTTGGGAACTAGGGACATAATGCATCTCTAACCCACATAATAACAAAAAATATAACTGAATCCTTCATTATTGACCACTTATAAACTGAATAAAATATATTTTCACCTATAATTGTGAAGAAAAATGGGTAAAATAAAGGGTAAAACTTAATCATCTAGAGATAGACTTGATCATAAATAATAAGAGACTTTACCATGTGATAAATAAAATTAAAAATAAAATAAGATCACCGAATCATAAAAATTCATCTTGAAGAATGAGTTAATAATCATATATCATTGAATAAAATTCATAAACTATCACATAGATGTATAGAATAAGTAATATGGTTAGATATATTCATGGTAATATTTTAAATCATAACGATGTGGAAAAAACTGAACAATTTCACAATTCAAGGGCCACATCCAAGAGAACATATAATAATGTGATATCCTTACTACGAATTCAATACATATAATATCTTATATGATAAATTCATTGAATAATTTTTTAGTGGGAAATATAATTCATGACCCACCCATTGAATCGTGATACATATAGCATATGTTTTTCTCATAAATACGATAATAACCACAAATAAATAAATAATCATTTCTTGATTGAAACATAGAGTAAAAATTGGAATGAAATTTTAATAATGAGTTATTTATGTAAATACAATTCAATAAAGATAATGAAGTGTAGGTTATTCACATATTATATAATAAATGGAATAAAGTTATGTGATTAATTTTTATATTCAATTAAATGTATGAATATTTAGGTGAATTCCCATTAATCAGAAGAAGGAAATACATTGTAATGACAAAGTAAATGAGTTTTCAGAAATATTATCATTATTCATAGTTTTTGATATTTAAATAAAATATAATTTATGGATAAATTTCACAGAGATATTACAATAATAAAATAATATATATTGATAAGAACAAGGGTAAATAATATGAGGTTGAACTTGACATATTATCCATTTATGGTAAAGATAATATTCAAGGTAATAAAACATAATAATGGTAAATTGGGTGTAATGTAAAATGGAACTTGCAAAGATGAATATTTATTGAGAGATATAAATCCAATTGTAAAATTATTAGGAAAATAATTTCATAGTTAGTACCCAGTATTACAACAAACAATGTATCATTATTAAAGAACAACATAAATTTAACATATTCAGAAAATAATATTTTAAAAAATAAATAAATTTTTTGACAAAAAAATATTTTTTAAAAAATATATTGATTAATATTTATAGGATAATATAAGTGAAATAATTAATAATCTTTTGTAAAGTTTGATTTTATTTTTATAAAAATAGGGGAATAAATAACAATAAAAAATTAATTTAACAATTTATTGAATTTATTTTTCATAAATCATTTTAATAATAAGATGAATTAATAATTAAAAAACTAAAATTTATATCCTCAAGACAGTATTAATTTTTATACATTTTAATGATGATCAATATGTCTAATTAATTTACATGGAGACTAAGGATTTTTTATCAAGTTAAAATCAATGATATCTATGATAAAAATATATTTTTACAAAAACTAAACACAATGGATTCTACCATAGTTATTGAATAAAAAGTTTTATCACAAATAACTTTTATCTTCTCTTCTTAATCATTATTTATAAAATGATATATTGCTTGAGGTTTGACTACTTATCAATCCACAAGACAAGTTTTATCTTGTTTTTCATCTTCACAGTGCCTTATGGTGTTGTTTTATTCTTCACAACAACAAAAACATATTCTCAATCACATAATTTGATTCAAAATATTTCTAACTAATTTTCATGACTATTCAATAGAAGCAAAATCCCTTGAATTATCAAATTTAATATTCTAGAGGTCCATGTATCTTTCATATATAACATATCATGTTTTTATTAGATCATTAATATTATTATTTTTCTATATATATTTTAAATGACTCATACATGTTCTGGAGAAGACCCTGATAAAATCTATAATGAAATTAATATGAGTAATATTCCCTTGTATAGTTTTTATCACACAATTATACATCTCATATAAATATTATTTATTATTAAGGTTAATCTAATGAAAGAATAAGGATACCATGATTTTTGAATACTATTCCAAATATTTACTCTAAGTGTCATGATTACGCTTATGAATATAGTAGATGACCATTATGATCTCAAGGGAATGCTTCAACATTTTTCAGTTTTAAAAAATTGTCAACTATTAAAAATTCATATTTGACCCTTATGGAATGATATCATCTTCATGAATTACCTAATTTTTTCATCAAAAATATAATTTTATGATTCCTTAACTTAAGAAAATAATCCTTTCACTTCATCTCAAAGAATTTGCAAAAACCTCGAAAAATCTATAATAATAATTAAATGAAGTTAGACAATATATGGATATTTCTGTGGATATTTACCCCAAATACCATGTATTTTTTAATATGTACACTAAATTTAGATTAAAAAATTAGAACATTCAAAACTTTTCAAAATGAACACAGAAATCAACCTTTCCAAAAATTATCTTGTCTATATACTAAATAATCACAATTGACCAATTATTTCATGTAAATTCTCCTCAAAATCTCTTTTCAATAACATGGGGATCAATTAGAAAATTATATGTTATAAATTATACTATTAAATTTTTTTTATATCATATTTAAATTTATCTTGAATGCCTCATGATTTTATGTTATCTATCATTTTAAATATAATTTATATGAAAGCATGGGTTTCACACATCACAATTCTTAAACAAACAATGATATAAAATTAAAATTTATTATTCTAAAATGACTATTATAACTTATCCATTAAATTTTGGGAATGTATAAAATTTTCCAAATTATGATATTTTTATTTTATACATTTAATGAAAAAATTATATTCATTCAAATAATTTTATCGGCATAAGATAAGATTTATTTCAATTTTTCACATTAAAAGGCTGTAATTTTTCAAAATGCAGTTTTATCGACTTTAAGGGCACACTTATTTTTAATCTAAATTTTTTAAATTTAATTTATTATATTCAAAAGAATAAAATTCCATTTTGAAAGTGCAATGTTAAAAATAACTTTGGTTAAATGTTTGGTACTTATTAAAAAAATAATTATTATCCACTATATTAAAAAAAACATAATTTTTATAAAACATTATATTTAGTTATATGAGTGTTCTATTTATGATTTAAATAATATCATAAACTGTGAAAGAGTAATGAAAATTTTGGTACCTTATTAAATAAAATATGATATATTTATATTTTGGAATACGTAAATAATTTTTTAAAATTTAAAATTTATGTGTTATTATATCTGTGAAATGTAAATGTTTATTTATAATTTTATAATTAGTTTAATGATTTTAATTTATTTTGTTTACATAGAAGAATAAAAAATTATTTTCTTTTTTTATGGTTATAAGACAATTTTATGATTCCTTAATTAAATTTTCAAAGTGTCGTAATATTTGTTATAATTTTAAAATTGATATTTTTCGAATAAATGGGGATTTTAATTAAAAAGTAAATATCTCATATTTATAAAATTATATCATAAAATGGAGTCCAATTTTTAATTCTACAAATCTAGAAATTTTTAGGATGATTTTTTTGTAATTTTATAAAATTGTTTAATTTTTCTCAACAGTGAAATACAATAATTTTTGGTATTTTACAAACACATTATTTATTGAGTCGTAGATGATGTATGAAATATTTAATCACATAATATAGTACTATAATTCATTATTTTAATATACGTAGTTATAATTTTCAAAATATTTATAGTCTTGATAAAAAATAATAAACTAATTAATTAAATAATAAAAAAACACTCATCTCCCCCACTATATATTCCACCTCACGCCATACATTCTAATCACATCTCCAAATCGTTGAATCTAGTAAATGTTTTTCCCAATACCTCTCCAAAACCACTACCCATGTTTTTTTAATAATGTGATCACCCAAATTATCATTTAAAATAACCTTATGGTGGTTCTTAAAGAGATGAATTCAAGTGGTAGAGATCATTATTCGTTCTTTGAATGTTCATTAATTTTTTCTTCTTTTCTTATCCTTCCCACAACTCACCTATAAAAAGTGACATGATAAATCAAGTATCTTTTATATACTATAATTTTATTATGATAATGGAATACCATCCATCAATTCTCTTATTTTCTGATTTATTTTCAGAAAATGAAAACATCATCTACGACGTACCGATTTACCACCATCATGGATGTCGTGTTAATATTTTTCAATTACTCCTTCAAGGATTGTCATAAATATATATGTATGGTTAAAAATAATATTTTATATAAAATAAAAATTAATTAATGTTCTGTAAATATTATATATAACTAAAAATAATTCATAATACAAAACCAGTTCATGATGATTGGAAAAAAATTCCAAAATTATCTCAATAGTTATCATTAATGCTTTATCTAATGAATAATTATCATATAAAGTAAAAAATATATATAATATAATTAAATATTATTTTGGATAATTAATAATAAATAATTTCAATTCTTGATAACTGCTCCCATTTACTATGATTTTTCGTACCTGTATACAAGTGAACCATTCATAAAACCCAATGAAATGAATACTCTTGGATAATGAAATTGAATCTCATAACTCATAAACAAGTATTTAAATGAAATTAATAAAATTATATGAAATCAGATAAATTTTTAATAGGTTTTATATTAAATTATTAAATAATAAAATTTCATTATATATAAAAATAAGCATAAGTGAAAAACACTTTTAGGGATAAGGTATGTGTTTTCTCATCTAACTTTTATTTCGGTGAGATAGACCTTATTCGCAACTTATATATTGTGGTTCAAGTATGTATAAAACACATTGATTTATCATATAATGAATTAATTTATCTATATGGTATAAAATGTTTCATTGTATGATTATTAATTTAATGTGACAAACAATTTTATTGATTAGAAAGTGGTAAGGGATTCCCCCCAAACCACTATTTTTCATTCGGGTTATGCTTCCTCTCTATTTATCAAAAATGAAATTCATCATTATTCTTTTATAATTATTCAAAATCTGATGTATATTCTCTAAAATATTGTATCTATATTAGTTCATATATCTCAGATGGGAAAACACATGATATATAAGGTTCTCATTGCAATTCCTCCCATTATGCATGCACGATTATTGGTAACATCCAAATTTTTATCCCATTTACATGTACCATAAATATTATGTTATAAGACACCATTATATTTATAAAATAAAAATATATTTAATTTAAAAACCTTTTTTTCATTTTTTGGTTTTATATAAACAAATAGTAATTTTTCCATATTAAAGTCTCATTTATATTCTCTTCTAAAACCGCACTAAAGTTGCCCAATTCTAATGTTTCTATAAATCTATTTTCACATGTTACACATCATTTATGCCTATAAAATAATTCAACGGTATTTACCTTTAATTTTATGGGATATAACTGTTTAAATATATGCTTTTATGAAAAATAGATAATATTTTCCAAAAGAAACCTTCTTTCTAAAGTAAAAAAGGGGTTTTCTCATCTCACTTTTACTCTTGTGAGATATATGCCTTTTTCAACACTTATTACTTATGTGTGGTGTATATACTACCCTAGGATATATAATAACATATGTCTTGTTTTTATCAAGTTATTATAAGATTTATTTAATGTTATTCCTTCATAGGGATTATCATTTTAATGTTTCAAGTGGTATGGGACACATTGGAATGTTAAAGATTATTTTTCTCAAGAATTTTTAAATGGTATCATTTAAAAGTATCATCATATATATAAAAATACTTTGTTAAGAATTTTAATTTTGTTATTTCTATTTATTATGATACCATAAAAATATATATTGTTGAAGGTTTTGTGATCATTTTTATTATGGATGTGCCACTTTGAAACAGTTCTTGGTTTTTTGATAAATAATTCACATTATATATAAAAGTTTTCTCAATTCAAAATTTTATTTTTATTATCATTCACATGATTTATATTAATAATGATTTATACTTATTAATTGGTGGGTCGGTCCCACTATATCCCTTTATTGATCGCTATGTCTCATGAGACAAGATAGATCAGGTTTTTACCTTTTATGTGTGGTTTATTGGATGATGCTTTGAAGATATGTTGATGGTGTCTGTTATTATTCATTCCAAGATTATGATATTAGTAATTGAGAATCCATGTCATTATTCAACTACTATAATATTTGTGGTTATCTTCTTTTCTCATGAAGTTATTTATTTTGAATTATTTCGATCATCTTTTATTCATGCCAAATTATGTTTGTGTTTATGTTTTAATGAAATGTGTTATTAGATATTAATATTACCATATTGTTTATAGCTTCTATTCTATTTATTTACCTTATTGGGCATCTAATCACACCCCTTTATAATGTTATATTTTTCACCAGGATATGAATATGTATATTATAATTGATTTATAGGGATAACATAGGAGTTTATGGATGTTTCCAATGGTGATTATATGTTCTTTTTTCGTTTCAATTCATAATGTAACTATTGTGTTTGTATATGGTTTTACAATCAGAATAAAATACTCAGTCCTAGAAGATGCAACATCCATGTTTGTTATACCAGTGTAATGAAGTATGGTGACATCATTAGGATACTGGGGTTGGGTTATTTATAGTTTATATCAATGAAAGCTAAGTATAATATTTAGAAACAATATTTAGAACTCATATAGATATTACAAAGTAAATAGATATGTCAAAATTAATAAAAAACCTTATTTAATGAATAAAATTTATGTAATCTAGCCACTACCTAAGTAAATTCCCCCTTCTATATGATAATCTCTTGACCAAGGAAATACCTATGTTAAAATAAATGGATGAAGTATTTAGGTATTGGGGTTGTACTAACAAAATTAATGAACAACCTTATTTAATGAATGTAAATAATATCTATTTTGGAGGTCATATTAATATAGTTTTATAAAAATGACATCTCACAGGTTAGGTGATAGCTTGTTGTCTCTGGAAAGTCCACAGGGTTTTAACCCACAACAGAAGGGTGGAAATGGTGTAATTTCTACCATTATTCTATATCAGGTCCTGATTATCTTGAAATTTTTTAATATCTTATACATAATGGTTAATTTGATACTGGGAAAAGTTTTTTAAAAATAGATAACTAGGGGATTTGGAATATTATTTGGTTATTATCTGATTATTGTTATGTAGGAAGACATAGAAAATTTTATAGACTGAAAGTTGAATAGTATTTTGTATTCAAATATGATTTTATTATGGACATATGGTGACTGAGGTTATTTATGGAAATTGTTAGCATATAATTGAAATTTAGGGTCCTTTTTAAGTGAATTTAGACAAATGTATTTTGGATGATTCTTATGATGGGAATTGATTTATTTGAAATTTAGAAATTATTTTTTAGGGTAAATTATGATTTTTTGGATAACATTTTCTAACATCTTTGGTTTCACTAAATATTTAATAGATGAAGGAATAACTGGTAGATCTTATGATGCATAATTATTTTTTAGGTGTGAAAAAATTATTTTTAATAGTCATTTTCATGAATGGGCGATGAAGTGACAATAGATTGAATTACAACAAAAAAAATGATATTATGATTATGACATCGAAAGCTATCAAGCAAGTTTATTTTATCATGTTCTTATATAAATATTAGATTAATACCTCAACTATAATAAAAATATTTTGGAACCAAAAAAATTTATGTTTACATTTCATTATGAAAAATCAATGTTCTTTTAAGAGATCACATGATTTAGAGTTTCCACTAATTATTTCCTTACCTAAATACTACTTTTTTTATGAACTCCATATTTTCCATTTCCATCTTTTTAGTAGGATATTTTATTAACCTTATTTCTAATGTGGCTTCCCCAAAATGGAATTTTGAAGTATCAACATTTGGAATTTAAAGTACATTTTCAAATTATTAGGATCAAATTTATTGGAGGGTAGAATGTAACACCACATTATATTATGGTATTCCTTTTTTTAATTTATTTTCTTTGACATCATGGGTTCCACACAACCCCAAGCTGAAACGAATAATAAAATACAATTAAAAATAATTACATTAAAATAATCGTTATAACCTAGACATTAAGTTTGGTAGAATAAGTAGTATTAAAAAATTTATTAAATTTATATATTACACATTTAACCAAATTATTTTACATTCCTCAGAATCATTTTAAAGTCATAAGATATGAATTAACCAAAATTTACACATTAAAATATTATTTTTTCAAAAGGAATTTTTACTGCCTTTAATAACACACTTGTTTTTAAACAAAATTTTTAACACTTTTATAAATTCTATTAAACCATTATCTATTCATTTTTAAAACCATAATGTAAAAATTATCATATATTGAAATTGGGGTAATTATAAGAAAACTCTAATTTCCCAACAAATAGTGAGAAATACAGATTTTTATAACCCTGCCATTTTAGTGTTATTTATAGCCTATTTAATAATTGAACAGTAAACACAAATAAGAAATTTTATATACAATATTAGTATCTTATAAATGAAAATATGATAAATTTATATCATGGAATAAGTAAAAAAAATTAAAAATGATAAATTGAGTGTAGGTATTTTTTATAGATTAAATGTGTTTTTAAAATGTTATAATTAAAACAAATATTTAAAATAAAATTACTTTTTCAAAATTTATTCATAAATTAATAATTATTTCATATTATTATACGATAAATTTATGTGACATTAATTAATTTTTCAATGTTTCATACATTTAGTTATAATTTTAAAATCATTATTTTTTAGAATAAATGATGACTTTATTTACAAATTAGATATCTCATACTTTGAAAATAATTTTCATAAAATGGATTACATTTTTTAATTATACAAATTTAAAAAATATTACTGTGAATTTTTGTGATTTTTCAAAAATAGTTGAATTTTTTGTCCATAATAAAATATAGTATTTTACTATATTTAACAATATATATTAATTATTGAGTCATGGATTATGTATGGATTATTTATCCATATAACATACAAACATCCATTATTATTTTATTATATTTAGTGATAAGGTTTAACCTATTGATAGTCTTGGGTCAGAATAATAATTTAATGAATTATATAATCAAAACACCCATCTCTCCTAATATGAATACCTCCTCTCACCACCTCTTTTCCTCACACTCCAAATCCTTGAATATTTTCAAATATCCCTGAAATCCATCTCTTAAACCTCTCCACAAGGTTATGTTCTTGTCTTCCTCTCCCAAAATTCTAATTTAATATTATTTTATGAGGTGATCTTGGGGAGGAATTCAGGAGGTAAAATCCCATTTAATTCTTTGAATTTTCTTTCTTTTTTCGTTTCTTTTCTATTCCTAACCAAACTTCCCATATCCAAATAGATATGATAAATCGAATATATTTTATATAATGTAATTTTATTATGTTAATTAAATATCATCAATCAATTCGTTTATTTTCTTATTTATATTCGAAAAATAAAAACATCATTCGTGAGGTGATGATTTACCGCCTTCTTAGATGATGAGTTTTAATTTTCCAATTACAGATTAATGGATGGTCATAAAACCATTATTATGACTAAAAATAACATTAATATGTTTAATTATAAACATTAAATGTATTCTATCCATTATATAAACATAATAATTGTTCATCATACAAAACTATCTTGTGATGATCGAAAAACCTTCAAAATAATTTAATGGTTTTCATAAATGCTTTCTCTAATGAATCATCATCATATTTAGAAAAAATATGATATATAATAGAATAAAATATTCTAGGGATTCATTAATAAAAAAATAATTTCATTTCTGGATTACTATTCCCATTTCAAATGATCTTTTGGACATATATACATTTAAACCAATCAATAAAACCAAGGAATCAAACACTGAAGAATGATGAAATTGAATCTCATAACTCATCAAAAAGAACATAAATGATCTTAATAAGATTATAAAAAATAAAATACATGTTGAATAGGTAGCTAATTGAATTATTAATAAATCTAATATAATTTTCCATGATATTAACCATAATTAAATAACCCTTTCAGACATAATATAAGACTTTTCTCATCTAACATTTATTTTGGTAATATATAAACTATTCACCACATATATCTTCTGTGTGGTGTATGTATAATGACCATTGATTTATGAAATCATGAGTTAATTTATCTTCATTACATTAAAGTATTAATTTTATTATTATTAATATTATGGGACATACGGTTGGAATTATTACAAAGTGGTAAGGGATTCTCCCTAAACCCCGGTTTTTCATTCGAGTTATGATTTCTCTCCCTTTTCCGCAATGAAATTATTCATTATTTTTATATAAATTTATTTTAATTATATTTATATTCTGAAAAATAATATATCTATACCATGTTTCATTTTTTAAGTGATATTACATGTTTTATTAGGTTCCCTTTTCAATTCCTCTCATTATGTAAGCCTAGTTAAAGGGAACATCCCAATTTCTTACACATTTTCAAGTATAATCAATAAAAAATTTTATGACCCCATTATTTTTCTAAAATAAATAATTTTTTCATTAAAAACTATATTTCTTTTTTTATGGTTTTAGAAAAACTATTTGAACATTTTCATTTTTAATGACACTTTTCTATTTTCTCTGCATCCACACTAATGTGGCCCAATTGTAAATTTTTTTGAAAACTGTTTTTATATATTGGACAACATTTATGATTCAAACATAATTTCATTATCATTATTTTTTTTCTAGGAAATATATTTTTAAATTCATATTTTATAAAAAAAAATATTATTTTCCAAAAAACTCTTCTTTCCAAAGTAAAATGGGGTTTTGTTGTGTCAATTTTACTTCTGTAAGATATATTCCTTTGTTCAGGACTTATTCCTTGTGTGTGGTGTATATAATGACCTTTGATATATATTATCATCAGTTTTATTATTCTAATGATATTATAAATTTTATTTAGTATTATTCCTTCATTATTTTTATTATTTAAATTTTTGAAGTGGTTTGGGACACTTTGGAATGATTAAAGATTATTTTCCACAAGAATTTTTCAATGGTCCTATTTAAAATTATCATCATATATTTCAACATTTTTTTTGTGTCTGGTACATCATTGAATTTTATGTCATATTTTACCATCTACCATATTTTTTTATGGTTATATGGCAGGTTTTATTATAGATGTTCTATTTTGGTACCACTCATCGATTATGGTTGAAGTATCACATATTGTATGCTAGTTTTTATATAAGAATATTTACAATGATTGGGTTTCATACCATACATATAATGAATGAATTAGATATAGGCAGTGAAAATAATTCCCCACTATATCCCCTTGATGATTCAGTAGGTCTCCTGAGACATGCTAGATCTTGTTTTTACCCATTTAAATATGGTGTCTTGGCTCAATATTTGACGACATATTCATGATGTCTAGAATTATCCATTCTATAAATATGATATTAGTAATTTTCAATACATATGTTTATTTAACTTGTATAATATCCATGGTTATGTTTTATTTTTTTTTGGGATTATTTATATGGCAATATTTTGATCATCTATTATTCCTTCTATATTATGCTCTAGTTTTTGTTTTAATGACATAATTTGTTAAAGAGTCACCGTGACTTATATTTGTAGCTTCCAATGTATTTATTAACCTTACTGAGCTTATGATATCACCCCATTCAAATGTTTTATTTATCCCAAGGATATTAATATGTATATTATGAATGAATTTTAGGAATAATTTGGAGTTTATGGATGTTTCTAATTGAGTTTTTCTGTTGTTTTTTTCATTCAAGTTGTAATTTAACAATTAGGTTTTATCTGGTTTTAAAAACATATTAAACAACATGGTTAGTTGGGATTCAAATTCCATGTTTATTATACCAATACTATAAGGTAATGCACTAGATCCTGGCTATTGGGGTGGGAGTCTTTACAACAGTAGCCTCAAATTCATATCTATTTCAATTAATCCATAATGGAAACCACTTATTCATATAAAATGGTAATATTCATATATAACCCGTTAGAAAATGTTTAATCCACTCTTAGATATATTGAAAATGAATAAAACCAATAAATCTCTTCATGATAAATCAATTGATTTCTCCAATCTGTCATTTATATTTTTTTCAAAACCCACTTTGAATCCAGTGATAATATTTTTCTCCCCCTTATTGACAATAAATTATAATTCTCTTATGTAAAGAAAATTCCAACTAAAATATTACTAGTTATCTTATTAAGTGAATGAAATAATGTCTCACATACTAATGATACAAAGATTACAAAATAATAAGTCTACATGATCCATGATCGGATTATAAAAAAGCAGTGGTGAACCCTAACAACGTTTTTTCCATAAAACATACCATCTTGTGATTCTACTTTTTAATTATTAATTTAGGGGTTTTTTAAGTATATTTCCTATTAAATTTTAACACATGATCTTATCTCATAAAAAACATTATGAATATTTAAGTGTAAAAATATTTCAACCCATCATGTTATCCCAGATTTCAATTATTATTCCCACTTAAGAACTAGAATTGATATAGTAAAACTATGGATATGAATTATAATTTTCATATAACATCAACATTTTATAAATTGGGGTCAAAAAATTCAGATTTATATTATTATTTATAGAAAATTTTATTCTTGTTTTCTACTGCTCAGGGGAAGAACTTCAATATTTATTAATCATGATACATGAACTAATTTGGTATAGATAATTCTTCTTTTTGAAGTGTCATTGTAGTAATAAAAAAAAGATCCCCCAAACATTATCAGTATACATTGGAAATACATTATAACTAAGCAAATCAATTTCATAATAAGGTGGAATGCATTTATTCCATTGAGAAAACATGAATCTTAAGAGTTTCCTCTCCACTAGAAATATCATTTTATTATAGGGTCAAACTCTTCATGCTTCAATTTTTATATATTTTCACAAGCCTTTATATGTGTAATGTTCATATTTTTATTGAAAACTGCAGTAATAATTGGGACCTATTTCATAACATGATAATGAGAAGTACATGCACTTTTTATTACATCCATCTTGTCACTTACCCTATAAACATGAGATCTAAGTATTGTGTGATAGTATTTTTGGTAATGTCCATGAAACTGACATCACCCCTATATTTTTTCATGAGATACATTGGTATACATTTTTGATAAACTCCTTGAAAATTCAGTTTATTTATGTGTAATCAATTTTCTTCCTTTTTCATAATAATTTTCTTGTTTTTTATTGAACATTATTATTTTAAAATAATTTATTTATCCAGAATGTTTAATTTTATTTTAGCATCATTAAAGTATCTTAACATTTTCAAATTTTGGATTTTATATATGAAGTCTTATCTTCAAATGATCAATAAAGTGAACTTTGATGTCAGAAAACCCACAAATATTATCAATATAAACAATTCTATTTTAGGAGAAACTATTTTTTTATTTTATTTTATGTAATTCATTTTTCTAAGGTTGTTTCATCACATTTCTAATTTTCATCTTATATTTCCATAGTTTCTTCAATTTAATTTATTATAATTAAAAAAGTGAAATTTTATACAATTAATTTTACAATTTGTGCCAAATGTCTCTACATTACCAACAATGGCCATTGAAGTTATATATTATTTTCTATTATAATTTTTTAGAGAAAATAAATTTTTTGTGAGGGTACACTAAAACATTAAAAACAATTATTGGGTAATATTGTCTTCTAAACTAATATGTAACACCCCTCGATATAATGATAAATTATTCATGACCTTCATCACCCCATGAAATTTGATATCTAGTTTTACAATGTGCACATATAGACAAAAGATATTAACTATTACAATAACAGAGGAAAATATTTACACATTTCTATATTGGAATAGAATTATTTATAGTTTTTGGATGATCCACCATAAACATCTAAAAAATTTTCATGATTTTGTCTCATCAACAACACATTATTTTTTTTAAGAAACATTTACTATGCCTCATTAATTTATTATTACCTTGTAATGATATTTTCATCATGCATATACAATATATTATGTTATTATCCAGTCTTCACCTTGGAATTTTTAATGTTATAGTTCTTATCATTCCAATTATAATTTACATTTATTATTTCTCTCATAGTTTGATTATTTTAATGAGCTTTGTGTCTCTATAAATACATTATATTATCATCATTTTTTATCATTGATTAAATATATCTCTTTTATTCCTCAATATAACTACATGAAGAGTGTTCATTACTTTTAACATAATCCATGAATCTCTTAAAAATTTGATCCTTTTTACCCTATTTTAACTCTATAATTTTATGTGAATATTTATCTTCTTTTTCTTTTAAAAATATATTCTCTTAAAAATTGGTAAAGATCGATTACAATTATGATCGACATTTATTCTTTTATAAATTTTATTCAGAGAAGTCATCTTCTTTGTCTTCACTCTAGATATTATCATATTTGTTAATTGGATAAAAATTTTCAAAATTTTAAATTCATCCATAAAATAAGAAATTTATAGAAGACTGAAAATTTATATATATTGTCCTATTCTAATGTTTATTTAAATGGGAGAAAATATTTTATCCTACTCTTAATTTCTAAAACTATAATATTATTTACAATGAATGATTCACTATTATCTTTATTTTGTTTGAGACTATTCATTGATTTTAATTCCATATACTCTTCCATATTTTAATTTATGATTTTGGATATTATTATCTCATAGGAAATAAGAATATTATGTTATATATCAAAGGTCATATTATATCTATCTTGAAGTGCTAAAGCATTAGCATATAATGTATCTAGGATGTTCTTCACAATAATATTAATAATGGTTGAGACTTTAATGTTTATCAAAGGCCTATAATATTAAATATAATTTAATTCACCCTTGGTATGTAATAATTAATGGTATCATAATCATCCATTCTAACATATTAAATATTATACCTCTAAATATAATTTTTTTGTTCTTTCACTATAACATTCCTTTGGAGAATTTTTTTGAGCTTATCCCATAATTTCTTGTTAGTATTTTGTTCTATCACTTTAGTATTTAATAAATCCAATATGGACATTATAATAACATTAGTTTTTTTTCTATCAAAAAATATATTCAATTTTTAATAAAATTTCAAAGGGTAATACTTCTCAATTGGATAGAAGCCAAAAATAGATCCGTCATACACTTATAGGAATAGAGAGTGGAGATAAGGAATCACCTTATTATTCCATTTACGGTAGTTATTTCCATTGATTATCATAACTCCTATACTGTTTATATTATTAATGATCCCAATTTTTATCTTTTATCAATATTTGAAAAATAAGATGAAAAATATAGAGATCTGATAAAAATTTATGTTCCCTAGTTCATAGATTTATCATTTAGAGGGAGGGGTTGGTGAAAGAATGAAAATAATTTTTTATAAACAATTTGTTAATTTAATATCTAGAGCTAGTAAAATTCATGATCATCCAATTCTATAAAATCTCATACTTTCCAACATTTAATCAATTATAAGAACCTAATATCACATGTTGTTTTAAAATTTCCTATCCTAATATAGGTACCTTCCACTTAGTGTGTTTAGGTGATGTTTGAGGAAAAAGTTTACCCTAATAAACACGAGTGATTAAAATGTAAATTATTTATTAAAATTCATCAACATGGGATAATTTAATTGAGTGATAGCTCTTTAATGTCCATTTTCATATCTCATTGGGTTATTTATACAACCACTCATTGGGATGGCTATCTCCAAGAAATATCAAGTAGTCTTATAACTGGTTCCTTAGACTAAATCCCTCTTGTGTACATATTTTCTACCAATAAACCCATGAATATGTATTCACATTCTTATACACTATGGTGTTGTGTGTATATTCAAAAATTGTCATTCATTACTCGTTTCTTTATTTATCTTGACACTTATTCAACCACTATGATATATAAACATTGTAGGGATGGGGTTTCCCATGCATCTCCTTCTTCTGGTGTCTCAAAAAAAAGAAACAACATCAGATTGTACCCTTTGAAATAATATTATATTTATAAATTTATCGTAATAGAACCTCCATATCCTTCTCCTCCAAAGAACATTATTTCGAGTCCTTAATTACATAGGATTATTCTATCGATGATAAAAATATTTTTTATATAGGATATCATTATCAGGTTCTCATTAATCATACATTTTTAACAACCAATTATTTTATTAATACTTCCATAAAATCACATTGATGTATTTTAGTTATAAAAAATATGGAAACCTCATCCATTTATGTTAGCATATTTTATATTTTTAAATTTTTCAATAATTAATACATAATTTTTTTCATTAAATATCTTTCAGTCATAGTCAAAATATAATTTAAATTTTCAAAAAGTTTCATGATTATTTGTATCTTGAAAGGGCCGTGAAATCCTTGAGAAAACATGACATATGAATTTATTTAGCTGTTATCTTCAATTAAAATCATAAAAACTATTTTATCCTAAATATTTCACTGAAACTATCCATAAATAAAGAAATAAAACATGATTGATTCCTTATAATGAAACTCAACCATAAATCATAAAATAATTTTGGAATAGTTCCTCATCTTTAATCTTCATTATCGTGTATTTTTCATCATTATAGTGAAATATATAAGATTATATATCACTACTATTTAATCAAAATACCACATTATATTTTTTATATTTAATACATAAAATAACATTCCATTGTTTTATTTAATTTTTTCTTTTGGAACTCCATATATCATTTGGAAATTTCATCTCATATTTTCTTCCATAAATGACTAATACTTTTTACATATATCTTCCAAATTACACTTATGCATCATTTAGATGTCTGTTAGAAAATATATAATTGAACTTATGTGATTAATATTTAATCTTGATTCTTTTTTCTAACCTTTATGCATATGATGTACCTCTTATAAAAGAGTCATATTACTCTTAGATTTCTATAAACATCGAGAAATCATCATATTTATCATCACAAATACATTTATGAACTATGTAGATGATCATTATGATCATGGGGTAATGTTTATGCATATATAAATTCCCACCAACTACTAAAACATATGAATTTTGAGAAGACCCTTCTAAAATTATATAAACTTTATGAAATACCATATTTTAACCACTTATTAAAAATTTTCCTAATCATTATATCAAGTAAAAAAATTAAATTCATCTCAAGATATTCTATATCCTATAAAAATAAATCAAAATAAATTACAATAATATAGAAAGTATTGTAATATTAAAAAAATTCATTAACACAAAACAAATTCTTTTTCCGCCTATGAGTTCTCAAATTTATTTACATATATATACATTTAGTAGACTTGTTTACTATCAAAATCAAGTAAAACATGTTAAACCTTTTAGTGTATAGATAATAAATAATCATAAACAATTTTTTCATTGATAATTTATTATCTCCATCAACACTTTTCTTTCACTTTAAGATCAGGTGAATTATCATATAATATAAATACTCATATCATGAATATTTCCATATAGAAATTCTCATTAGTAACCTCAATTCCATATAACTTTCTATTTATCTATGATGGTATAAACATACTCATATTCATTTTTCTTGTCCTATACACTGAATAATATATATATATATAATATTCTCTAAATATATATATTGAAAATAAATATGATCAATGTATATTATAATTATAAAAATATTGGGAAAATTAGAAACAAAAAAATATGGAGTTAATATATTCATTAAAAAATAATTATAATTCTATATTACTTTTTTATAATATTTAAAGGTATATAAATGAGTGGTAATAGAAGTATAGAAATATTTATATAAGTATTGGATTTCATTTGTGTCAATTATATCAATGTATTCTTTTAATGGTTTGAAATGTTCTGTTGTAATAATGATAAATTTTTTCACTCTCTAAAACTTGAGTTCATTAACTCCAATATTCTCATGATATAGAGTCAGTAATATTCCAAAAAATAATGTTTTTATCATGGGATCGTTTTATGTCTTATATTAAATGCGGTTTCAAAATTTTTTATTTATGCGGCACAACCAAAAAAGAGTGTTTTTATAATGATTTAATAGAAAAATTATTTTATTAGTTAAATATATAAACATGATTGAATTTATAATTTATTTAATAGTTAAACATGAATATAATATAAAAAATCAAACATATTGGTAGTGTAGAAAAATAAATTCATTTTTAGGGTGGCAGTGAGCCGGTTATAATTTGTGTAATGATTTAATTTTTGAACAAATGAGGTAATGTAGTATTTTAGTTTTTACATTAATTTAATAATATTATAGTGTACTGGTTATTCTTATGTCAGTATTTAATGATGTATAAAAAATATTATTTTTAGTAAAAATAAGAAATAAAATCTCAAAATAGTATGAAAGAGAGACTTTAAATCTTCATTTTGATTCCCTCCCTGAATATAATACATGTTCTATATGAAGGATTATTCTTGAAGAAAACCCCCCATTAATGTGGTATGATAAGACATCCGAGGGATTTTGATAGATCATAAGAAAAGAAAAAAAATTATATATGAAGGGAAATCAGTCGAAGTTTGTGAGTGTTTATAGGTGAAGGAAATGTGAGTTTTTTATGAAATTTTGAGAATATCATTATTTTGACTCAATAACATCAATAGTATTGAATCTTGTGACTAATAAGATTTTTTAGTTATATAATGTATGTTTTTAAATTTTATATAATTATATGCTAAATTTCATCATTTGAATATTTTATTTTAACATAAAGGATTATAAATAATATTTTTGGAAATAAAATATATTTTTTAACTCTAAATTCCTTTATAGGATTAATAATTATTTTTACTATTTTTAAATTCCTTTTATTATTCACTAAATAAAATATAATTCATATAATAAAAAAAAATTATTGATCTATTTTTTAAACATTATGATGTCATAAAATATTGGTCACACACCAAATTTTTATGACAACTCAATTTTATTCCTCTTTCATGAGGTTTCTAGAAATATCAAATTACATAATTATTACATAATAATTCTAAAAGTAAGATCCATTCAATAAAAAAAATAATGTTGTGTATTCAATTATTTAATTTACATTTTAAATAAAGATTGGGTTTGAAGCCTCTTTATATTGAAACAAAACAAAGGACCAGTTTTTTAAGGGAAGAGAAGACCCATTACATAGATTATAGGAACTATGGGAATTAAATCCCAATAAATGTCCTTGAAGGCCCATATTTTTCATCAAATGTATACTATTTAATATTATTACTATATTATTCAGGCTACTACAATACTTCTTCCACTATAGTACCTACTATAGTGTCAATCACAACTAAAGTGTCATCAGTGCAATAGTATAACTGTAGTTACAGTTCATCGATATTACAATTACAATCCTGCTATATTTCCTAATCCCAACAATTTCTTAAAATCCTTCCTAGATAAGTAATACTGAGTTCCTACCACTAAAAAAATCCTCAACTATAAAATATGCATATGGGTTATGCTCTACTCTTAGTTGTGGCCCCGCCTTTTCCCAAAGCATGTCGCACATTCCCCAAGTTGGAAATTAATTTGAATCACCCTCTTCATAATGTGGACAATGTACATGCTTGGTGGGACTCGATCCTTCAACAATTCCCACTAAGAGTGAGGGGTACCAGAAGTGAGTACCTCTCCACTAACACCCCATGGGAAAAACATGTTCATAGGTTACAATCGACTCCCAGTGGAGGGGTCCAACGAAGCCCATAGTGTGCTGCATGTTCCCAATCTAGGAAATGGATTTGAATGTCATTGTAAAT
The DNA here is from genome assembly GCA_963277665.1 of Viscum album. Taxonomy (NCBI): domain Eukaryota; kingdom Viridiplantae; phylum Streptophyta; class Magnoliopsida; order Santalales; family Viscaceae; genus Viscum; species Viscum album. Next base: position 2,105,895,229 of record OY728156.1, on the reverse strand, counting down.
AATAGGCATATTTTCCACGTTTGGAGGGAATTGAGCATATGCCAGTTCTCATTGAGATAGAGTGTATAATAATCTAGTTCCACTTGACTAACACCACATGGGAAAAATATGTGTATGGGTTAACCTCTAATCCTTATGGTGAGGGTTCCACTTTGATTTATTATTACCTATAATCTTTTGAGAGATTTATTTGACTTTATATGTGGACACTTGTTGCCCATTTTGGACTAGAATGACCCCCAATCCAATATTTTTATAATTTCATGTTTTTTGGGGGTTTGAACGCTCCATATCATGTATTCATCCCTAAAAAGAAGGCCTTCTGTGTGGTTCTCTACTCCCAAAAATATATTTTTTAATCATAGTATCAAACCCACTATAAATTGGAAAATGGTGGTTCAACTTATTTTGGTGGTATATTATGGTCATGAATCCCCTAAATTTATGGTATGTATTAATCATTCAAGCCTTCCCTTCCATTAAACAATTGATCATTCCTATAATGTAATGTAGATACATTGGTGGCTTTGCATTGTGTGGATAAAGGTATGTTAAAGCTACAAGATGTTGGTGTGTAAAGGTTATTTGTAGAAATAGAATTTTCTCACCAACCCCATAATCGTATTTTTGTCAATGTTTGAGATGTTATTTCATAGTCTAAGTTTCCAGTTTATTTCTCTCCTACTCAATTTTGTATGGAATGTTTTTTACATGTCAATTCAATTTATTTTTTCAAACTAAACTATCTACAACATCAGCCCCCCTACATTATAGATGTGAAATTTTCCTAGGCTGGTCCCTATCTCACCATCTAAATTAGATAGTAATTCTCCATTATAGGTTCTCCCTACTCCTCCTGATTTACAGGCTTTTCCTTGTCTTCCCTCTCCACCTTCCATGGAGGAGCCTTAAGACATTCAACTGAATGCATAAACCTCCATTATTTTGTATATCCCTGAACCTAACTTATGTATATGTTTTTAATTTCCACTATCCTCAATTTTGCTTCATCCTTTATCTCTATGTAATATTTCAATAATCAGGGAAGATCATCATACTCATCATAAAGAGAAGTTTTCCCTTTTACATATTTTTACCCTTATGGTGGTTCCCCTCCTACAGAAAACTGAATATCATTATCCAATACTTATAGTTATTTGTTAAATGTGGAAACAAACATGAATCCTAGTGTCTTTTCTCTTCCTTATAGTTTTTACCATACTAGAGCTCGATCTAATCAGGAGAAGCATCTTTTTCAAAGGTTATATTTTTTTATCTATATTAGGGGAAAAAAGTCAGAAACCCCTCACTTCAACCATTTAGTTTCTCATTTGGAAGGCTTGAGGACTTAGTGTGTGGGTTAAAATAGATAGTAGAGAATATGAAGGTGGAATTGGTTTTAGTCCTTGAACACAAGTAACTACCATCAGGGATTTGTGAAATATGATAAAAACTTGGTCTTCATAATTTCAGGCATGGTGACCAATCAATCAAGACATATGGATTTTTTGGAAAACAAATTCTTCTCCATTGATCATATTTAAATCCCACGCCATAATATCTATACAACGATAATGTTTGAGAACTCCACCTATTTAATATTTATTTTTATGCCGAATTAGATTCTAGGGAAAGCGGGTTGTTATGGTCAGATTTATGAAACTTAAATCTAGGTGATGGGGCTTGGATCATGGGTGGTTATTTAAACTCCATCCTTGATCCTTAGAAAAATAAAGGAGCAGGGTAAACCCCTTTGAGATATAGAAAATCCATTTCGAGATTTTTATCATATAACAGACTCATAGGTGTGGGGTTCACATGGGATATAATCACAAGGTGAAAAATCAAAAAGTCAATTGGTGTATCTTTAGCCAGCTTTTTTGCTTCTTGGGAAACCTCAACCTCATTTCATCCATCTCGAATAGAAATTTTGAGAATCTAGTCTGATATCACTCTGACTAGTCCCCATTCTAATTACCTTACATGTCTAAAAAAATTAGTGGATGATTCATTTTCTCCTATCATTGGGGGGGGCCCTAGTTATCTTCAAGTGGTGTGATTATCCTAGAATAAAGACATGGTTGAATGTTCATGGGTGATGTTTCACAAAAATATCAATAGATTGAAAGAGGTCCCACATAATTGGTATTAGAAACATCCCTCTCAATTTCTTATCTGGGATATTCTTATGAATGATATTGAGAAAGCTGAGTTATAAAATCAACATCTATGTGATGATGATGTCTTCAGAAATTTGGATGACATGAAGAATCAATTGTGTGGAATAATTATTGAAAAAGAAATGATAATTATAGATAAATCCAAGTTGAAGTGTCTTATGTGAGGGGATAAAAACATACCATTCTTTCAGTCATTCTTGAAAGTGAGGAAGTGATAACATGCTCTAAATATTCTTTTTGAGTACGGGTCATTCTACAATGATCCCAATGTGGTTGGTGATATGGATTAGTCCCGTTTTCAATCCATAATTTTTGATACTGACTCTCTCATATAATAAGTATATTTAAGTGGATGTGCTGATCATTCTGATGTTATTACTCATGTTATTTCCAATAACATTAATGTTTTTTTGAGAATATTCTAGAAGATCATGAAATTTGTGCAGTACATTCTTCCTCCAACTCTAGTAGTTCTCCAGGCCTAAAAATATTCCCATGATCCTTCATTACTATTTCCAATAATATCATCAAGAAAGAGCAGGTGAACATCATCAACGTTAACTTCCATAGAGGGAGCTTGACTAATGTGGATGTTTCTGTCATGTTGATCCTTATTCAGAAGGACAAAGATCCTTACACTTTGAAATAATTTAGATCTATCAGAATGTGAAACATCCCCTAAAAAATTCATACTACTATCATCAAGAAAATATTATCCATAAACATTCATAGATTTGTTTTAGATGAACAAATAATATTTATTCTTGGGTAATCCACTCAAACTATCATTACCTTGGAATTGGAGATGGTGGGTGACATAAACTGAAAATTTCCCGAGTCCAATATAGACTTTAGACACTATATTTTAAAATCATATGATGGGGTTTAGTGGACCTTAATAATTATAGTCATCAGATTCATGAGTTTCTCTATGTGGAAGATTGAGTTCTTGGTCATATGTATTGCATATGCCTAGTTTTCTGTGATATAAATAAAGAAAATATATGGAATTTTAAAATTTTCTTAGGGGTAAAGAAAGGGAATCCCATATCTCCTAGTGGATTTATTCCAATACTTGAATCCTGTAATAAATATCTTAATAAATGTATCAATGATGTTCATGTTAATCCCTTCAGGTTTATAGCCAGCAATCAATGGTATTTCCCATGGGTGTGGTGGTTGGGAACCCTCTCTATGAAAATATCACATATAAGAAGTATGGTTTTGTTTTGATATCACAGTCACAAAGATATCAATGATTTGGAATATCACTCATGGTCACACATAAAAGCTCAAGCAACATTATAAATGGATTATGGGAGAAGTCTCAGTTTACCTCTTGAACTACAATTTGGTGGGAAGTATTTTGGGATTCCCTAGTTTTCTGGTTCTTGATATCACCCACTTCGAAGAGAAAAAATTCCCTAAATTAATGCAGTCTATTCTAAATAAATAGAAATTATATGTTTATCTTGGAATATAAATCTATATTGAACTAGATATACTTTTCTAAACTTCTACCTCATCGAGTTTCTTCTCCCCAATGTCTTACCACTATTTGTTATACATGATGCTAGCAACGATACATGGTGCGGTTGGCTGTGGTGTATAGATATTCATGACCATGTAAATTTTTGTGATATGTGGAATTCATAATAATGTTATTCCAACTAATGAGGTATTATAAATTATAGTTATTAACACGATATCCAAGTTCTCATGATGCTCCGCTCCGAAGGAATAGATTTTCATCCATATATTCTATGAATGCGATTGGGATTCCCCTCTGTCAAAAAGACATATCATTTTTTCTATGTGTGACATTCATGTCCTGTTTGGAGATCTATTCCTACAGTGTTGGTTTTGAAGCTACGGTGATAATACACCTAAAAGAAATTATTTGGTGATGCTCTGTACAATGAGATACTGGATTTTATGGTCTGCTCAAATAAAATCAAGATGCATGGGTATCCTTTTTTTCTTTACTGGTGGTGAAGGTTAAATCTCAGTCCCTTGTTATAGAGTTAGCTCTGCTAGTAAAACACAATGATCACAATCCTTACTTGTGTTGAATAATTGAATGATGATGTTTTAGGGTCTGGCCTCCCCATTCCCCTGCCCAGAAAAAATGGGTTCGATGGATACCTTCTTAGCGTAGCATTAAATTGAATACTAACAGATCATGTATGAAGGGTTGTATGTAGGTAGGTGGGGTAGTCCATGAATATAATGGATCCTTTGATTATAAGTTCAGTTCCTCGAATGTTCAAGTTTATTATCTCATGGAATAAGTGGATACCATGATCAAAGGGTCATCTTTGTGTCATTCTCATGGTATTATCCTTAATTAGGTGGAATCTGACTTTTTTATTCTCATCAGCTCCATCCAATGTACAATCTTTACCACATGGGATGTCAAAAATATTATACATAAATGTGTATATCTTATCACCAATATAATTAATCTCACTAAAAATTATATTGAGGAAAAAATGGTCACAAAATTCTTTGCTTTATAATTTGTTCTTTATTACATTAGACCCCCATAACTTGTTTTAGGGAATCCCCCATCCTTTTAATAAAAAATTCACATCATTAGATGATAATGATTAGTTATTTTTAAAAATGGTTATATTTGTCTTTTACAACCAATATATACATATTATATCCATATTTTACTTTAAATATGATTCTATTCTTGGTTCTTCATTCATTAATTTCTTAGTTTCCATTATATTAAAAAAAATTATCTCTTTTACACAGTTGTTCACGTGAGTGATTATTCTATGAACCATGACATGCAAAGATTTTAAATTATAATTATATTGTTTTATTTAAATTGTTATTCTATTTTAAAACATTTAACACGATGTATTATATTTACTCTATAACAGATGTTGTAATAAAATATTTATTTTGTCCCAATGTGTTGCATTAAATTTATTTAAAGTAATTTGTAAATTTATTATATCCATTTTTTTTTTGAACATTTATTTCATAATATCATGAAAAAAAATTAATTGGAAATATTTATGGAATTATATAATTAAATAAAAAAATTTATATACATTTAGTAGCTATACATAAAGAAATGAATAATAAACATAAAAATACTCATTAAAAATTATGGAAGTCAAACTTCTTTAGCACTTCAGTATTGATTAATGGAAGAATATATGAAGAGATAATGATCGAAATGATAGAAAAAGGTAAATAGGGGGATCAATAGAACATTATTATACTAATTAAAGATATAAAATTAATATAATTATATAATTTATTAGATAATTAGCAGTATAAAATAAAAATATTACACAAATTCTTTTTGTAGTATGATGGTCCAAATTAGAACAACACCACTCTCATACATCTATACTCAGCAAGAGATATGGTGTGTAGTATACTATTTTCAGATGGGGGATAATAACCCAACTATGATATACTATTTTTGGAGATATAAAACTATGGCACAAAAATTTTATAAGAGGAGTAACAAAACAAATTAAAACAGTGACTTAGACCATGATAGTAACAACATAAATAGTCCTGAAATTATAATTTAGGAGTCCTAACCTGAAGAAAAAATATTTATCTTACATAGAGTATCATAAATTAAATTAACATATCATAGGATGGATGGGAAGTAGGGTTACATACAATAAGAATGAGAAAATGTATATATATTGATCAAATAATAATATGATGTGGTTCATGAATACATAATTATCTCATTTCATCAATCCAGTTATAGTCAAATTAGTTTTGGTAAAATCATTGATAGATGGTCAGTAATGGTAATATATGTTTACAGGATCACATGGGGGATCATAGTGATTGATTACTTTTTATCACATTGAGTTTTATGCATGTCATTATATCAGTTCTCATGTAATCTATATAAATTATGAAAAAATTGAGCCACTAAAGGGAACACGGGTAAATAGTTAGAATAGTTTAAAATAATAATAATTGTGTCAAATAATTTTATCAAAGGTAAAACAAATTCTAGAAATATTTATGCAATTCAAACTAATTTGAAGATACTATTTGAACAAATTTCTCATGAGTAAAATAGATTAAATATATCATTGAAACTATATGCTAAAATATTGTCCAAATAAATCCACAAATAGTGTATGAAGATTAACTATGTAAAAATATGTGCTAAATTCATGATGAAATATGGTAATATGAAAATATATATTATTTATTAAAAAACATAAACAAGTAAATAGATATATTAAAAATAGTTTAACACATCATGTACATACCTTTATGGAGATAAAAATATGTTTCAAATAAAATTTTATTCATTATTCTGTAATAAATTCTTATAGAATAAAAATAATAATAATAAACACATAAACCAATAAAATATTAAATTTAATATTTATAAATTTATATAAAATATAATTTTTAATAAAAAGGAAAAAGAAGGCTATTAATATTTTCAAGTAAAATTGAATAGAAAAATTATTGATATTAAAAATGAAAAAGAACATGGTACTTATAGAACCATCTAGGATTTAATAACTATAATATAATTTTTTAAAACCAGTGACATAATAAATAATAACTAATATTGTAAGGTTTTAGATATAGATGAGGTCATGATACTATTTAAAATAGTGGTATAGTTCTAGTAACATGGATCTGAAAAGCTTCCACTGCCCTTTAAAGGATTGGATGATGACTTTTAAATACTACAATTAAATTGATAAGTGATAACTTTAAGTGTTCATTCTTCTATAACTAGTGTTAACAAAAGCTTTTTAAACTGTCAAGATGGAATGCAGCCAATATTTAACATGAAGAGAATATAATGCATACTTCAACCATTTAGGTTGATACTGGTGTCAAGCACCAATCTTCTACCGTTCATGGTGTGAGAGGGATTTTACCTTTGATAAGATGAAATTTTCCTCATAAAATGCTAAAAATAAAAATCCCAAAATATGTATATTTGAAATCTATTTACCAATGATCCCATGTTTTTCATTGCTTGGGGGAATGATTTTCCAAAGTACCAATGTTTTTCTTTATGTAAAAAATATAATCTACCATATTAGAACCCCCGGTTTATGGTACAAAACCCTTAATTTTTCATGGATATTAATTATAAGAGGAAAATTTGGGAGAATTTGGAGATATTTTATTATGTTTTGGGGCTATAGGAGAGGAACACTGGCTATATAAGGTTTATCCAAACAATGAGGCTATCCTAGAAGAAATTGTGTGATATGGAAAGCTTAAGGTCGAGAACTTCGGCATGGTGTGCGCACGGGTATGGAGACTATGCGAGGAGGTCATTAAAGGGTCTAACTAGGTTGTATCTAACACACAATTATCACATGGTTTGTCTAACCATGGGAACAAACCGTGCATATGGTTTAAGTGAGATCCTAAAAGAGTGGATCTCACATGTTTTTTTGATTCTATGTGGATATGTTTTCTCTTATGCTGCCATAACATGATATTTCTCTTCCTTTAATATATAATAACATCTCCCATTCGATTTGGAGTCAATATAAAGGATTCCCTTGGTGTTTCTAACCTGGATTCTTGAGGTATGCAATCGTTCTTTGTCGTTCTTGATCAGTTTCATAGATCTACAAAGATCTACTTCTCCTCCCTTCTTGGTTTCTTAGATCTATATCTATTATGGGTAGATATAAGAGTTTGTAGTCCATATAAGTTGTGATTTTTCCTAGATCTTTCTATCAGAAGAGTTTTAATGAGGTTATGTGAAGAATTGATCTAGTTTTCAAAAGTTTTCTTTATCCGTGTAATGTTTCGCCAAAAACCTTCGAGGTAGGTGGGTTATTTCTCAACTCCAATCCGTAGAAGTAATGGGAATGCATTCAAATCGATTTCCATGTGATTAATTGATCTTTAATTGTCTGGTTATGATTTTTTGAAACATTCTTTTTTAATGGTTTGGTAAATTATAGAAATCTAGAAAATTGGTTATTTTGAATAATGTGTTTTTGTTCTCGGTTTATAAATAATTATTTTAAAATGGAAATTTTAGGAAACTTTGTGACATTTGAGTAGATATTTTTTACATAAGGAAAAAAATTGGTACATTCAAATCGATTTCCATGTGATTAGTTGAGTAGATATTTTCAATAAAAATTGTATTTTTTATAAAAAAATTATTGTGTTGAAATTGGTTTTTTTTCAATAAAAGTGCATTTTTATTGAAATGGTTTGAAATTGTTTATTGGAATGGTTTTGTTATACATTGGGATTTTTGTGAGTACATTTTCAGTGTTACCCTAAATAAGGGATGTTTACCTTTTGGGTACAAGGTGAGTGACCCTAGATTGGGGGTGTGCTTCATAGGGACACAAGGTAGTTGGACAAGACAATGCTCATGAGTGTGGAACTTTCAAATAAAGCATGAATGTGTGGTTGTGTTGTGAACTATAGAGTGGGTGTTCCAAAATGATAATAATCATTGGTTTTTAAGATGTTATTAATTATCTTATAGATAATAACTTGCTATAAATTAGGTTCCTTTAAATTTTTTCACATGCTTATAATTGGGTCTCAAACTTGTTTATATTTAGAAATAAACTGTTTTTATATGTAATTTTCTATAAACAATTTTATAAAATTTGTTAACCATTATTTCTTAGTGGATCGAATAGGGAAGTCCTAGAAAAAACCTAATTATTTATAAACTCACCCCTTCATTGGAAAATTTGTGCTTAGTCAGATTCTACATTCCAGAACATGGGAAAAGGTAAATTATCACACTTCATTAGCACCATTTCGTGATACTTTGAACGACATTGTGATGTTTGAGCATGAAGATGGTTGTTCATGGAGTCTTATTGTCGCTTTGTAGTTTATTCACTATACTTATGTTATTTACTTTGATGTTGGTTTGTCTTCCATTGTAATATACATTGCTTGTTTGATTTAAAGAGAATTTTTTGAAAATCTAAGTTTATTTCAAGCATCATATAGTTCACTGTCTTTTAGGGGTTTTCAGGTTGTTGTTTTTAGACATTAAAGGGTAAATATTCCCCCACAAAGTTTGAAACCATTAAGCATTTATTTACATCCTTTGTCATCATGGGGATGTCAGTTGAGGCCAAGTAATTTCTCATTGTACTCTCAAGCCAATGAGAATTAGTGGGTCATCAAAAATTGTATCATCTTGTTAGATCCTTGCTTAACATGTAGTCATCAGTGTCCTTGGTCTTAGAGTATAAATTGCATCTTGTATATTCCTTGGGGTGGAATATTATAAAGCATTAGGATTGTTGGAAAGTGAAATGTATAACATAAAATGATGTAGTTAACCCAATTATGTTGAACATCATGTCACTAGGGAGTTGGGTATATAAGTGTTTGAAGACAATTCCAGGATGTCTAAATCTCATTTTCATGGGTTTAACCTATAAGACGATCATGAAATGCAATGTAGAAGAATGGAATCCCACTAGAAGTGAAAAAATAATTTCATGTAATGAATCATGTTTAAAAAAATCTTCTATTTTTTGAAATGTATGATTTTTTTTCAAATGAAATGTGTTGAAAAAGGAAATACTTATGATAATTTGAAAATAGTTTAATTTTCAAAAATCACGTTGAATTCTTTCAAAAAGGGTTAAACACGGAAAAATAATTTTTTTTGGAAATCAATGTTGTTATAGTTGATGGTATATAATTTTAAGCACTAAACCTCCAATTTTTATAGATTTATATTGCTAGAGTTTGATGTTGGCTTAGAAAATGGCACCCGATAGGAATCGTCGAAACCAACCCAAAGAATCTAGGGAGAATGTGGTTGCACTGGAAAAATGGGTGTACCATGATCTAGTTCAAAGTATTGTACAATATTTTCAACCTGTGGATATGGGGAACCAGAGGAATGATCCAAGGAATGTGAATCAAACCATCCAGTTAATGAAGCAGAATCCACCAAACTTCTAGGGTGATGTTGAACCCAAAAAAGAGGAGGTGTGGCTGGGTAGGATGAATCATATCATTGATTTCATCATCAGACTATCAGATCCCAAATTCAATATAGAGACTTAAATTCTCTTGGATATTTCACACCAAGGGTAATATTTAGTAGTGCGGTTTAAATTTGTTGACTGTCTTAGATAGGAAGATTTTGAGGAATTTTTCAACAAAATATTATATCCTCATATGTTCAAAATATAGAGGAAAATAGTATTATTTAGCCTAAAGCATGATAATATCTCGGTCATGTAATATAAATCTAAATTCAGGAATTTAGTGCGTTATTCACGATAATTTGTGACATGTGGATCTTTAAAGGCACACAACTTTGAATTAGTGATAACAAATGATATTCGATCGAAGATGGCGATGTTCTGTATTACGAATTATACTAAGATGGTGAACATAGAAACTGTGGATGAGCGTTATATCCTGAAATCTATTTGAGGAGGTATGATAATACCTATAGGGAATGGTGGGAACTCAAACACTGAGAGAAATTAGAAAAGGGACACTAATGTCTAAGTTATAGGTGGATATCAGAATCAGATGGCTGGATTAGTGAACCTTCCTCTACAACCCAAGAATAATCCAAGTTGTTTTCAATGTGGTTCATTTGACAACATAAACTGAGATTGTACAAAACAACCTAGATTATGTCATAACTACAAGAATATGGGGTATATTTAGCTCTATTTTCACATATCTCCAAGGACCGGTTCTTGTGACACTACTCAGGCATTGCAAGCATCGTATGATCTGACAATACAAGGAGAACAAAACCGGTAATATCAGCATAAAAAATCTAGACATGATGATTCAAGAAATACCAGGACTCCTCAACTAGGGAAATCACAAAATGTCAACAAGGAGAATAGTGATGCGATAAAGTAACTATAAGAATCTAAGATGATGATTGTCGATGATAAGGTTGAACGATCTACTATGATAGGTACAATTTTTTTGATTTCTACCCTTGTGTAAGTGATCATCGATACTGGTTCATCGTATTATACCATTTCTTATCATGCTACTTATTTTCTATGTTTAATGTTAGAAATGATTACTTTTTTTAAAAAAATGAAAACTCTTCTCTGTGAAAGATAATGTAAAAACGTTCTGTGTAGAGCGTGTGTTGTTACTGTTGATGTAGATAAGCTGAAATGTGACTTATCGGTGTTGGAAATGTATGTCTATAACATAATTCTGGGTAAGTATAGGTTGAGAATGTTCAGGTCTCACATTTACTTTTATAGGAGAACAATTTGTTTCAGGACTGAGGACGACATTGAGTACCTTTTCAGAAGATAGAGGATGGTAAAGAAAGTTAAAAAGATCATGTTGGAATCAACAGTGGAAATTATCTCATATCAGTTGGGAGATTTGTCTTTGGCATCACAATAAGTGATAAAGTAAAATAGTTTTCCAGCTGTCATGGATAGATTTCTATATGTCTTTCTAGATAACTTCCAAGGGTTTCCACATAGAAGAGAAGTGGATTTTATGATTTATATCATTCTGTGGACTAGTCCTACTTCCCTTTCATCTTTTAGTATGTAATAAATAGAGTTATGTGAAATGAGAGTGATGTTAGAGGAGTTTGAAAGAAGCTGTTTCATTCAGAAAGTATGTCTCAGTGGGAAGCATGGGTCTTGTTCGTGAGGATAGTAGAAGGGTATATTTGGTTGTGTATTGATTATTGGAAGCTTAACCATGTTACAATGAAGAATAGGTACCCACTTCCATGCACTGATATCCTATTAGATCAATTTAGGCTAGATCAATATTTGTCTAAAATTGACATTAGGTTAGAATATAATCAGTTGCGATTACAGAAGAAAGATATTACAAAGAAAAAAATTCAAAATCACAAATTCCCACTATGAATATGAAGTCTTTCCTTTTGATCTAACAAATACACCCGTGGTCTTCATGGATTTGATAAAGTTGATATTTTTTTGATATCTGGATTCTTTCCTTTCAGTGTTTGTGGAAGTCATCTTGGTGTATTCAATGACAAGGTTTGAACATGAGGATAACCGTGAAACAATGTTACCAGTCATGAGTTATCACTTTATCTATTCCAAATTATCAAAGAGTAATTTTTGTATATAGGAATTAATTTTTCATGGACATATAATTTCTAAGAAATTCATGTCTATTGATCCTTAAATGGTGGATGCATTTACCTTGTGGAAAACACCAAAGAATGTCTTCAAGATAAAAAGTTTTGTTTGTCTAGCTGGTTACTACTAATGCTTTGTACATGATTTCTCATGATATCATTGCCAATTACAGCTTTAAAAAAGAATAATGCTCTATTCCAAAGGACATAATAATGCTATAAGTTCTTCCAAGAACTAAAAGATCATCTTACATTAAAACATATCTTGTTTTTTCTAGAATTAGGATAGAGGTATGGGTTGTTCTATGATGCTTCATGATTAGGGATTGGTTCTGTTCTCTTGCAAGGAGACCATGCAGATGTTTATTGTTAAAGGCTATTGTGGGTGGATTATAATAAATTACCCAACACACGATTCAGAGTTTATGCAGTTTTCCATGCCTTGAAGACCTCGCTTATTTATGTCTATGGTGATATATATATTGTGTTCATAGACCACAAAATATTGAAATACATTTTCTCAAAGTGATATTTGAATAGCCAACAACAGATATGGATGTAGTATCTCGAGATGTTTGAATTTGACTTGATGTATACACCAGGAAATGGAAATTCAGGGGTGGATGAATTGAGTTTAAATTCATATTCTTAGATAGAGAAAGAAGCATCGGATGAATTGCAGTTGATGTCGATCCTAGCCGACATGCATGTGGAATGTGAAGAAAGAGGTGATGTTGTGGTTTTGTTTTCAGCAATGATTGTTCCCGATTTATAAATATGGTCAAAAAGGGACAAACAAATAATGCAAAATTTCGGGATATGAGTTCAAAATTCAATGGTGGGGAGACCATTGAGGGCTTGAAACATGAAGGGAGTTCAGTTTTTTTAGAGATTGGATGGTTGTGAATATAGAATGTAAAAAACAACTTCTTCATGCATACCGCCATTTTATATGGGATGTACATCATGGTACATTGAAGATGTATAAGTAATTGAAGGCATAGTTTTGGTGTATTAGTAAGAAAATGAAGGTGGTTGAGTTTGTCTCACGATGCTTAACTTGTCAATAGGTAAAATCTAATTATCAATGACCAGTGGGTATGTTGCAATATTTACCCCTTCTACTGTGGAAATGGGATCATATAGTGATGTATTTTTTTATAGTTCTTCCATGAGTGGTTCATAAACATGATTCCATATTGTTGATAGAGGATCGTCTTACCAAGAGGGCCCATCTCATCCATATTCATGAAAATCATAAGATGGAATACCTATCTAAAATATAAGTCCAAGTAGTGGTAAAGAAACATGAAGTAACCATTTCAATAGTCCTTGAAAGAGACATACGGTTCACATCATGTTTTTGGAAATCATTACTGAAATCCCTTGGCACTCAGTTCACTATTAGCACAACGTATCATCCTAAGATAGACGAATAGTCTAAGAGGATGATACAGACGTTGGAAGACATGTTGCAAGATTGTGTAATGGATTTTGGTGGCTCTTGGTAAAATAATATACCCATGGTGGAGTTCTCATATAATAACAACAATCAGGCCTCAATACGTATGGCTATGTTTGAAGCATTGTAAGCGAATCATTATCATTCTCTACTATGTTGGGTTGAAACGGGTGATACATCACTAGTCGGGCTAAGCCTCATCCATGAAATAGAAGTGAATTTCAATTTGATCAAAAATAGGGTGGATATTGCTCATGTCCATCAGAAATGTAATGCGGATCATTGTTGATGGTCATTGTCCTTTGCCGTGAGTGATCACATGTTCTTGAGAATCACTCCAATACTTGGACATCGTTTTTTAGGGAATTAGGGAAAGATATCTCCTAGATACATAGGCCCATTAGAGTTACTGGAATGGTTTAGAGAGGTGGAATTTCGGTTTTCATTACCACCATAGTTCAGTTTGGTGCATAACTCATTCCACGTATCTTAGTTAAAAAATTATCAGCTTGATCCAGACCATGTGATCAGATGGGATGGCATTGACCTAGAGTCGGATGATTCATTGATACATATCCTTGTACAGATTATGGATAGGAAATATAATGTCTTGCATGAAAAAATGCTCAGCCTCATGTGGGTTTTTTTGCAGCATGGTCACATTCATGAAGAAACTAAGGAATGTGAGAAGGAAGTGAAATAGCAACGTCCATAACGCTTTTAGATAAGCAATGGGTTTCTACTTTCTATAGACGTAATGATAGATGGTGGGGAGAATGTAGTGACCCGTATTTTTGTCATGTAACCCTTTATTTGTGTTTTAATTTATATAATGTATAATAGGAAATTTTGGGAGAGTTTGGTGATCTTTTAGTATGTTTTGGGGGCTACTGGAGAGGTGCACTGGCTGCGCATGGTATATCCAAATCATGTGGACATCCTAGTAGAAACCATTTGAAATGCTAGGTTTAAGGTAGACAGGTTCGATACACTGTGAAAAAATATTGGGAGATGATGTGAGGAGGTTATTCAAGAGTGTTCCTAGGCAGTAGCTAATGCACAGTGAGCACACGATTTGTCTAACCGTCTGAACTAAGAGTAAAGATGGTTTAAATGAGATCCTAAAAACTGTATCTAAGGTTTTTTTGCCTCGATGTGGATTTTTTTCTCTCCTAAGAATCCATAAATTCATATCTCACTTCCTTGAAGGTAGAATAACCTCTTACAAGCAATTTGGTGTCAATATAAATGCTTTCCATGGTGTTTTGAACCCATATTCTTGATGTATATAATGGTTCTTCATCATTCTTGTTCAGTTTCATAGATCTACTTCTGCTCTATTCTTGGTTTATCAGATCTACAGTAGTTATGGGTATATCTATGAGTAGGGAGTCCAAATAAGTTCAGATTTGGTCTTTATCATTATAAGAGAAGATATATAAGGAGGTTCTGTGAATAATTGACCCAGTTTTCTAAAGTTTTCATTATTTGTGTCATGTTTCTTCAAAAAGCATCAAGGTAGGTGTCTTCTTTCATTAATCCACTTAGTAGAACTAATGGTAATGATTTCAAATTTATTTTCTTATAATGAATTTATCATGAATTTAATGGCTATGAATTGTTGGAAACCTTGTTTTTTTATCAGTTTAGTAAATTGTATAAATCTGGAAAATTGGGTGTTTTAAATAAAGTGATCTTTTCTTGGTTTAAATATATGTATTTTAAAATAGGAATTTTATGAAATTTTGGTACATTTACTTGATTAGATGTTTAAAGAAAAAGGGGATTTTTTATTGAAACTAAATGGTTGTGTTGAAATTGGTTTGTTTAATTGGTTTTCAATAAAAGTGCAGTTTATTGAAATAATCTAAAATGGTTATTTGGAATGGTTTTAGAATACATTGGTTTTTGTGTGAGTTTATATTCAATTTTCTCTAAAATAAAAGATTTGTACCATTGGGGTAGAAGGTGTGTGACCCTCTATCGGAGGAATTTATCATTGGGACACAAGGTAATTGGATAAGAGAGACTACTCATGAGTATGGAACTGTCAAAAGAATCATGCATGCGTGGATGTGTTGTGAACTATAGAATGGGTATACCATAAATATAAAAAAAATGGTTTTTAAGATTTGATATGTTATTTTCATGAAAATAATTTTTGGATATTGGTTTCATTTACCTTTGTTGTCACTTATTTATATTTGGTTTCGGAACATATTTATGTTTTGTTATAAATTTTTTCTAGTAAATTATTTTATATAAACTATATTATATAAATATCTGACCATTCTACCCTAGTGGGATGGGTAGGGAATTCATGGGGAAAACCTAATGAGTTATATACTCAACCCTACATTGGAACTTTTTTGATTTTTCATATGCTACCTTCCAGGACTTGGGAAAACGTATAGTATAACACTTCATTAGCACTATGTTGTAATAATTTGAAAACTGTGGCGATGTTGGATCATAGACCTGGTGGAGCATGGATTCTTGTTTACATCTAGGAGATTATTCATTGGCCTTTCATTATTTACATTGATGATGGTTTTTCTTCCATTGTATCATATTTTTTTGGTTGATTTAATGACATTGTATTGAAATGTGATAATTTATTTCATGAATCACATAGTGAGCTATTTTTGGATGATTTTTTGGGTTTTTTTATAAATTAAATTGTAAATCATCCCCCAAATACTTTGAAACCCATTGGTCTTTATTTGTAGCATTTGGCATGTTGGGGATATCGCTTAAGGCCACATAATTACTCGTTGTACTATCAAGCCAATGAGAATTATTGGGTCATTAAAACCTTTTTAATTTAATTCATAGGCTTCTTATTTAAAGATTTTATTTTATTATTATTGTTATATGAGAAAAATTATCATTGATAAAACCTAGGAGATCTAGTACTTTGAAAAACTACTACCGTTGTAGTCTTAAGGATGGTGATTCTATGTGAATTCGTGATATTAATGATCATGGATGTGACGCTAATAAAGAGGCAGTGATTGAGAAAGAATGAATTCAATGAAGGATAATGGGCTACCAGTTATACAATCAATGTGATGCTTCCATTGAAATAATTATTCTATGAGTGCCTCATTTAGGATGATGAAGCACTACTATGAAGAGAAAGAGGCATGTTGTCATGGAAGATAGGTGATGCCTATGAAACATAGGAAGATCATGTGATGCAAGGGTATACATATGAAGATAGAGAGTAAGAAGACGAAGTATTGAATATATATATATATATAGTATTATATATATAAAATTATAATCATATAAATATATTTATATATATATTTATTAATACACTGAAAAACAAATTTACTAAAAAATTAAAGTAATTAAAAAATTGATATAAATAAAACCCATAAAATTCAGGAGAATTATTTGAATTATAAAATATGTATATGTCTGTAAAAATTACATTGTTAAAATGATTAATGATAAAAATAAATGTGACAAATATAAATATAAATATTCTAAAAATTTAAATCATAATATTATATTAAAATAAACAATATATAAAATAAATTCTTTAAAATTAAAATAATAAAAAATATTTAATCATTGAAATATAGTGAAATAAATTTTTAAACTTATAATTAATATTATTCTATGATAAAAACAATAAAATATAAAGAATAATATAATATATGATAAACATGGAAGATGCCATAAATTTAAACAATTTATTAATATTAAAACAATATAACGAACATGTATGTTATAGAACATAATATATTAAACTAAATATATATTATCAGTAATTTCTATCAATTAATCAAGAAACTGTTAACAAGTATCATTACATAGACAACCACTAACACTCATCCACTTTCTGTTGGATTAAAAATCAAAACATTTAAAAAAATTTATTTTACCCTCGTTTATTTATGTAATGAAAAGGATAAAAAACACTATCTATATATATTAATAAATAAAAACAATTATGCTTCCAACATGTTAAAATCAAATTTAATTATTTCAATCTTATAAAATTCTTAAGACTTAGTAAAAATATTTTATAGTGATTTTAATTAGGTTTAATCTCAATAAAAACATCACCGTTATTCACACGATCTATAATAATATAAAATATAAAATAGACATGATTTATTATATAATTTTGTAAATAGTTTTTATGGATATATGTTATATAAGTGATACAACAATAAATTTGAATTTTTTTAAAACAAAAACCAAATTTACATAATATTATGTTTATTAACAAAAAAATATTGAAAAATTCACCAACTGAAATATACACAACATCTACAGTTGATATGGAAACTTTTAATTTCTTTATATAAGACCAAAATATTAATGTTTTTAATGAAAATAAATCAAACCATATGTATATTATGTTCTAATTTTTTCGCCTCCAATATCATAATTAAAATATAATTTTAAATCAAAACAATTATATTAGAATAAATAAAAATACAATTAATAGATCCCTTATCAAAATGATTTAATATTTTAAAAATTATAATATAACTCTATTTAGTATCAATTTGAAAAATAACTAATAAAAATCCAGTATTGTCTTAGGTTCATATTTTGTTGAATAATAAAAACTAGTTATAATGTCCCTATAAAATTTAACACCAACAAATTGATGAGAAGATTCAATATCTAACATAAAACTTGTGCTCATTTGAGATTTAAATGATCTAAAACATTATATAAATTCATTATCACCAATTATTTAGTATAATTTGATTGATTAATAAATATCCCATAATTACCTTAAGAAATATAAAGTCTAATAATTAAAATTAATTACCCCATAAAGATCATTTCAATCACAAATGTCATCAAAGAATATAAATCATTATAATAAAATAACTAGTGGAACATAAATCCATATAATCAATATATATTTGAAAATTTTAAAAGTCATTTTAATAACTTTTAATATATGTATATATATATATATATTAAGTGATGAATTACCTTTATTGAAACCATTATTCAACAATAACGAAGAATATATCTCATACTATGTATATGGTGCTTCTTTAAGACCATACAATGATTTAGATAGCTTCTAAACCATATTAAAAATTTTATATTCTATAAAACTTATAGGGTGACTAAAATATTATAATTCATATATAAAAATATATTTTAATGGACTTTTGAAATAGATTTTATATAGAATAAAACCTAAAATCAATCAAAATCTAAAAATATTTCAGTATATTCTTAATTAGTAACAAGTGAAAATTAATTTCCAAAATCAATCCATTATTATTAAAAATATCCTTGGTCCTGAACTCTAGTGTTATTTTTGAAAATCCTTTTAGATGAATCCATCTTATTTATAAATATATACATTGTTTAAATTAACTTCTTAATTTTATAAAATTATTAAAAAATTAAATCATT
Source organism: Viscum album (assembly GCA_963277665.1). Lineage (NCBI taxonomy): Eukaryota > Viridiplantae > Streptophyta > Magnoliopsida > Santalales > Viscaceae > Viscum > Viscum album. The sequence goes on along the minus strand of OY728156.1, from coordinate 2,105,876,076 downwards.
ATTTCTATAAAGGATGTTAAAATTATATTTCATAGAAATAGTCTAATTAGTATCATTTAAAGAATCAAAAACAATTTTAAGAACATAAATAGAAAAAAATCGCAATGATTTTGACTGAATTTTTTTTTTCAGAATGTCAAAACCTATATGACCAATCACACTATCAACACAATGTTCCTTATGAATCCTACAAGATCTTGGATTATGTTGAGAATAACATTTCTACCCATAAAAAGATATATTTTATAGAGGTTATTGTTTTCCAATATTTAAATCTCATAAATAAACATCCATGTCTCTAAGAACAGATTAATGACCACCCATATATTCATCAACTCTATATTCAAGTATTCTTAAACATTCATTATATTTTTATTAAAAATAATATATGATTTACCATTAGAAGAATAACTATGTATAATACCTCCAACACTTTAATCAAAAAAAATATCTAAATTATCCTTATTATTCAAAATAAAATGTTTACAACTAAAAAATTAAATAAACAACATTCACTTTTCAAACATTAAAAAATTAATAAGGGTTGTTCTTCAGTGAATTTCTAACATAAAATATATTCATTATATAAAAATTAGTACATATATATTTTTCAAATAAAATCATATAAAAATATACATTAAATAAGTTTAGTTCCATCCATTTATTGAATAGTTATATTTTTTCATTCTACAAAAATATTTTTCAGTTGGGTTTTAGGAGACTAAATTTTATTAGAATAAAAATTTTCATTGATAACATTAGCATACTCACATTTTACTAAATCACCACCTTTATCACTTATAATATAAATATTTAAAAACCAATCATATTTTTAACTTTCATGAAAAACACTAAAACAAGATATTATTTCATTATTACTATATATGAAATACATGCATGTAAATATACCAAAATAATTAACAATAATGAAAACATATTTCATACCCTCTAAACAATAAGTTTTCATAAGACCAGTTAAGGAAATATTCAAAATTTAAGAGGTCCAGAAAGAGAAACATTATTGATAATTTTATAAGATATCACGTGCCACATACTATATAATCCGGAATAAAAAATGAAATATTTTATTACCATTAATGTTGGTGTCCCTAGAACATTTCTATTCATGTATAATTTCTATATCATTTTTAAATTAGAATGTTTTAGCCCCTATTAGAGATATCAAATTTTTTTATAGCATTGAGACAGATGATGTGTTCATTAATTAGATAATAGAGATTAATTGATTAAATATTTTCCATTCAATATGAATGAAACTAATTAAAATTAACTCTAAATAGAAAAAAATATATTCATGAATCGAATGCATATCCTCCTCAATAATTTTTAAGATACTGATGAGATTATGTTTGACCAATTCAAATAAAAATTCATATAAATTCAAAAAATAATTAAAAATTCCACTTCTCCCAAAACTTTTACCACACATTTATAGTTATCACAAAAAATGATAAGGCCTATATATAATTTTATATGGGTGAGTAACTTCAATTAATTATTATTCATGTTCTAGAATAGTCAATGTCTATGTACCATGGGTCCTTGAGATTCTTAAAGTTATTATCCAAAAAAAGATAATCTATATTGAGAAGAACTGGGCCCCCCCTTCTATTTCTGTTCAAATTGGGTTATTAATAGAATTAATAGACTACAAAATAAATTTAAATCATTTATTTTATGTTAATAAGGAAGATAAATTGATTTATATAAAATTAAATGTGGAAAATGATATTTAAGAAATCTAAAAGAAAACATAATAGAATAATTTCCCTGAAAAACGCACTTAATGTATGTTATATAACAAGATTTTCCAATACGAAATTTTTAAAAATATGTATTTTTTAATATAATGTTATATTAAATATAACCAAAACTAGATTTTTCTCAATATATTTTAATCATTTCTATGGTCATTTCATATTTTCCTTTTCTTTAATAAATAAATTGTATTTCCCTCCACCTAATAAATTTCTTTCCAAGATTATCATTCTCTTTATTAAAAGATTCAAAATCATTTTAGTTTATACCATTAGAATATAAAGTTGATTTTTTATTTTATTACTTATTAGAATAATTCTCCATATTAAAATTATAACATTCCATGATAAGTCACTTATTTTATTAATTAATTTTTTATAAAACATTTCAACTCTTAAAACATCTTAATGAATATTTTCATTTACTTCATAAAACTCAAAGAAGATATAACCAAAACATTCAGAATAAAAACCTGATTCACAATTATTAGCTACCTAATTTTTTTTCTACCATAAAACATAGCATGAATAAATCTTAATCACATATATATTTATTACTAGAATCATATTATTCAGTATAAATCCATAAAATATGATATGTATATTTCATTTCCTTCTCACATTTCCTATGTTTAGATTATTTCACAAAAAATGGATAATTTGGGTTAATGTTACTCTTCTTTCTTAATTCACAACAGGTTACATCAGGTGTATATGTAGTATATATATTTTTTTTTATTTTTTGTTCTTTAATTGTTCACCTCTTGTACATTTTATTTCATTTTTTAATGTTTTAAATACCCTATTTATATTTTTATTTCACATTTATCACTTTCTTAGGAGACAAATTTAGAATAGTTAGAATAAACATTTTTATTATATTTTAAGGTAATACCTTTCCTTATTAAAGTTTCTTCTTCCTAATACTAATCAATATGGGTTGGAATTTTAACAATGTTCCAATGAGTTTATCCAGTGTGTACTTATGAAGTTATTACATTCAGGTATGGAAAACTTATTTTCATGAAACATATCTTATGGTTCTTATAGGACACCATAGAAATAATAATTTTTTCTATTTTTTTACTTCAGATCTGTCTTTCCATTAAATATGGAAGTAAATCTGTGGACCATTGTTTTAAGGTCTTAAATTTTACCACATTTAAATCTTGGTAATTAACATGATTCATTCCCATTTAGGTTCTAATAAAATAATAATATCTTATATGTGTTATATAAAAAAATCAACAAGATATTTTGGTCTTTCATATAAGAATATACATGACTAAGAATCATCTATTAAAAGTTTTATAAAAAATATCCACAATAATATAATTCCAAAAATATTAGTCTTCTTCATTTCATATATGTGTATTAGGCTCATAGTCAGAGTAATTTTAAGAATTCACCATTTTCATATAGGGATCAATGTTGAATTCCTCTAAATTATTTTCCACTATATTTTAATACTGTACATAATCATTACCAGAGAAATGAGGATATTATTTAGGAATCCAAATATTGTTATGATTTATTCCCACTGTCTTAATGAATCTTTATCCAATTATTGTGATTCCTATGATCTGTATATCATGAAATAATAATATTAATGAATATAAATACGGAAAATACAAGACTATATAAGAATTTTTAATATTCAAAATGAGTTTTCATTGAATTTTTTTGGTATCAAGAAAAGTATAAATGATAAACTATCATTAAGAAAAATCACCAATTAAAAAAAATTAGGTCTGAAATGTTGCTTTAGCATCTAAAGGTGAGGTGAATAACATTATTGATAATATTTAATATGATAAAATTATTATAATATTAAATTTCTAAAAATATTAATCTGTATGAGTTAAAAGAAACAATATAGTTTTTATACTAGTCTTGTCCAAAGATGGCATAATGTACTCATATATCTCTAAACCTAATGAAAGATATGTTCTAAAATATACATATATTTGAAGTGGAATAATTACAATAATTCAAAAAAAATTCTTATGGATGTATAACAATGAACTGTATCTTTTCTAATGGCAGTCACAACACAATTTCAACAATGACTTCAGATAGTGGAATTCATAACCTGAACGGTCATGAAATTAAAACATGGGATTCAAAACAAAAATTATTTAAATATTTTATTTGAAAACCCATAATAGAATTTTAATGAATATATGCAATATGATACATGGTTTTTGTTAAACCAATAGATTTTGAAAGAACATTTTATTTGATAGCATATACGACACAAAGTAGTATGGCTAAATGACCCAAGAAATATATAATTGACCATTATAAACTAACTATTAAATTGTTATAAATTAATACAATTAATTGATTTATTAAATATATACGAAATACCTACCTAATAAAATTTTATTTAAAAATTTAATGTAATAAATCATCCAATTTTTATTAGAGTCAATTTTCTCATCAAAAAAATGATTTCTTCAAAAACAATTACTGACTTTTTTAAATAATTTAATTAATATTCTTCCATTCGAGAAAATTTATATCATAAAATCGAAATCATATTTGATGTCAGAGTATAAAAATGATCTTTTGGTGAATTATTTTGATTATTCTCCAATGTTGTAATTTTCAATGAATAACGGAAATACTACTTCTTTTAGAAAATTGTTTTTAATTGAATAGTGTATTTTAATTTTCATTAATTGAAATAATTTTTAAAAATAAATAATTTAAATTTAATTTATATACTATAAATCAAACAATTTTTATTTAAATTCATATAATGTTGGTCAATATTCATATAGTTAAGAAAATATCATCTTATGCTTGAATAATCCTTAAAAGAAATTCTGGTTTTAGTAGGTTTTTTTAAAAAATATTACTCCACTTATATGAATTGAATTTCCAAAAATAAATTCCATATTTTGAATCATAATAATTAATATTACATATTAATATCAACATATTTTTTTGGTCATAATGTATAGAAGAAGGAGTCAAAATATGTTACCATAATTATGGGTAAAACAAGATTAACGGTGGTTAAACATAATAAATAATGGTTATAATGAAATATAAATTTTCTTATTTCTATTTTACACCCATATATCAACTCTATATCATCTAATATTAATAAATTTTACATTTTGGAGCCATATTTCCATGATTATTACCCATATAATAATTTCTGTTAATAAAATCCAAAAATTTCCACATTCATTCTATTAATCAATATAATATTTTTCTCATATATTAAAATACCATACATTTGGTTAAAATGGTAATTTTAAAGATAATTTTATTTTTTTCGTACTAATTAATTTTTATGTTTTAGTATTGGAAAAATTAACTGAAATTCTTAAGTAATGCCGAAATAATAATTGTTTAATTTAAAGTACAAAAATTAAAACATTTAAATTATATAAAAGTTAATATGATTTGAAAAAAATGTTTTAAAAACATTTTTTAGATTTTTATAAAATTTTAGATAAGTTTTAATGTTATATATTTGAAATTCAATCTTTTTCTTTAGGTTTTGTGGTCAAATTAATTGAATAGTATCAATCTTGATTTTAATGATACTTTATAATAAATAATGATCTCTTAAATAGTTTATAATCCATAAAAAAATCAATTTAATGTAAAAAATGTTAATAATTTAAACTATGGGACACTTATGAGTCATTTTACATTTTATAGTAAATGTCCTAACCCATATAGGGAAAAATATTAGTTACCGTAATTATGGTTAAAACATGGTATTACACATTACATGTGCATGTGTTAAGATTAACATTCCATGAAAATAGTTTTTTTTATAGATAATATTTCATTTTTAATTTATTTAGTTCTTATTATCTAAATATTCCCATTTTAGATTTGGCATCATTGGAGAAATTGCATTCATAAGAAAACTAGTTATTAAAATGAAAACTAACATGCTAAAAGTGAGTATCCTTATATGTTAAGTTAATAACATGTTTAAAACGTGTTTTATTAGTTTTTTTTGGGTTTAAATTGAACTTATCTTCCATCCACTTTGATATTTATAAATTTTTTAGGCACATGGTTTGAGAGTGAATTTATAGTATTGAAAAGTTTTATGTACAATCAAAATTGTAACTCCTTGTCACATATAAATGGGAACCCATATCATGTCTTATCCAAATATAAAGAGAAATTTATTCATCCAATACCTTTTAAAATGAATTAATTATATCCATTCCCATGTCCTAGACTCATTAGTTTGATTAGAATGTTGTTATATATAATTTTTTTTGAAACCTATGTTGGCTTCCTGAAGAACACATTTAGTTTGTAATTATACGTCTTCATTTTATTTCATCATGTACCCCATTAAAATATTCTCTAAATATAATAAGATAATACTAAATAAATCTTCCATATACTAAGATGTAATTATTTTAATTTAAAAACACATATCTATCACCTCTTCCCTTAAATGGTAAAGGAAACAGTTGTTCATGTGTATGGCAATTACCACCTCAGGAAATGATGTAATTCACTTTCCTTCACCTTGTATTATGGATGGTTTTTATAATAATATATATATATATATATGTGTGTGTGTGAGATTAATGAAATATTTTAATTATTAAAATAAAATATATCATTTAATTTCATACCTTTTCATTCAATGAAAAATGATAATGTCCTTTATTTGTACGTGTTGAGTGTTGCCCCATAAAGCGATCAGATTCTTTTTTCATCACCACGTACATGAAATATATTTATATAAAATTTTGAATAAATATTATGGTATTTAGGATATGATTATCATTCTTTATAGATTAAATAATACATACCTTATTTCCATAAAAATATTTCAAAAATTAAATTGTTACTCATGTGTACTTACATCGAACCATCTCAATGAATGTTGAGTAGTTCATTTCTATAACTGTAATTAATGATTTGTTTTAAAATTATAATTAGTGTTTAAAAATGGTAATTATATAATGATAATTATTCTATGTATTTTGGAAAAATTAACTCTTTTACCATATTCAAAATTATCGAAGTAATTTTGGACATATAAATTGAATATTATCAAAAGTTCTAATGTGGACTTACATGACTATATAAATAAATATTGCATGAGTTTAAATAAAATACATTGAATGAAAAAATAAACAAGATTATTATGAAATTAAATATTTATCATAATTTATTACTTAGTATGATACATATTTCACATGATGTGTCAGGCCTAAGGTAATGGATTCCATCTCAATTTTCATTCATTGAGTCATTCAAAAAGGTTATGAAACAATTTCTTTTTATGGTGAATATACATCAATTTTTCAAGTTATATAATGAATACATCATAATTAGTGTTATTTAACAATACAATTCAAATAATTTCATCTAGGTGGATTTGAATTAAAATTTAATTAGTTTAAAGGGGTTAAAATATGAACATGTTTTAATTAGGAAATATTAATTCTTTCATTATATTGTGTATTCTAATATTATATGTGTAATTAATTTTCATTCTATTATTTTTCACTTCCTATTTATTTATTTTTATTTAAGTTTTTACACATAATAAATTCATTGATTAATTTTCACTTAATTTCTATGATATTTGTAAGAGATTCCATCTCAATTTCTTCTCCATTAAGACTGATTTTGTATTATAAAACTCTACATTTATATGAGTAGTATCTACTACCACTATGATATTTTATATCATGAATTTATTTATATTTATAGGATTTAAAATTTCAATTGAAACTTATTCTTTTATAGAGGATATAATTAAAAATCTACCATTGAAGAAATGGTTTATTTCACAATTTTATCATAATTTAGGATTCTTTGATTTTAAGACTTCTCAAGAAGAAGTATTTGATATTCATAAATTAAACTGAATATAAATTATTATCCTCTGGTAATTTATAAATGTTGTAATTTTTTTCCTTATTCCTATTTAAATACTAATGATAATAAAAAATTTATAAAATTAACATTATTTCATCTATTGTAAATCCATTTTCTTTTATTTTTATGTTTTCTAGAAATGTTTATCAAAATATTTTTGGTATTCTCTATTTTTTATTAAATATAATTGTACTCATGTAGGCCTTTTTTCAAAATTGTTTAAATAGAATATTTATATTATTTTTTTAACAAGTTACTTTTTATAAAGTGTGGGAGGAATGTTTTTATAACTTGTACTATATGAATATAATTTTTTTTTCATGAATACTTATTTCTTTTTATTATCCATTAAAAGTTTTAATTTTAATTTTCAAATAATTTTTTTAAATTATATTTTGGTAATATTTTTATTTTAAGGAAGTTGTTTCCAAATTAAAAGGGAATTTTACTTAAGAATAAGTTTAATGATCCTGTTATGGTATTTATAATGATAAAATACAATAAAAATTTATTTTATATATGATACACTTTTGATATGTTGTAATGATTCCATCCTTATTCTCTCTCTCTATATGGTTTTTGATAAATTTGTTGGGGAAAATATTAACATTTTATTTTATTGTTTTACAATATGAATTTTAATTTTTATTATGTATTAAATTGTTATTCCTCCAATAGTTATGATAGATTCATTAGACTTAGTAAGTGATGGGATGGGTCCCATATGTCCCCTAGATGCATCAGGGGGTCTCATGAGACAAACTAATTTTGTAATCTGGTTGAGGCCTCACCCATTTATATAAAAACTATTAGAATGAGGCCCTGAAGATATTTTATGATGTTCGGTATTATGAATTCCATAATTATGATATTAGTTATTGATGTATGTTTGATTATTATTTTAGTTATGAAATCCATATATATATTTTAGGCTCATGTGATTATTTGTATTGATTTATAGGATAATTATCTATTCCAATAATATTATTCATCATGATCAATTTACTAATGAAATGGAAGGAGTTTTCAGTTTTTTACCTTGGAATGTTATTTATGAATTATTTTTTCAAATTATATTTGTTATTAAATTTGTCAAATGAATATTGGGATTCATGAATGAATATTGTTTAACGAGACTACTAAACAATTCAATCCTTCATGATGAGATTCCTTATATCGTAATCCAATGTAATAATGTAACAACCTACTCCGGGATACAATTTTTTTTGTCATTATAGTTGTAATTATAGGAAGTTTAGCAGATAATAGGGAACTAGACTTCTAAAAAAATATATTAGGGAATATATTCCTATGATAGACTCTGTGGACTTTACTTGAAGACACTATTTTGTTATTTAAAAATTATATTTTTGTATTTTTTTGTTCTATCATGAGCTAATAATTCTTAGAGTAATTAAATGTTTAATGGAATATATACCCCTTTTGAGTTTTTTTGATATGGGAACATGATTAAGTAAGTATTGTTTTTCATATACCAAACAATTTTCTCAGAAACAGCTTACCATTGATCGCCTATATATCATAAAGTAAGTATTGTTTTTCATATACCAAAAAATTTAATACCTACATCATGTATTCTCTCAAAACGTGGTAATAACCCAAATTACCATAAAATCATTTTGAAAAAAAATATTTTTCCTTGTTACAAATGATTATTAAATATATTCCAAAAATTCAAAAAAAATTCGTAACCTCATTAATGATATAATTAAAAATAGTTAATAAATCATTAATTATTTCTATGAATATATATACCATCCAATTTACTAATTAATATCCAACATATCTTTATACATGTTTCATCTTTTTTACATGAGGAACAAATAAAGAGATGTCTTACCCTTGATCATGTATTTCTAATGAATATAAGCTTCCCATTAAATAACATTTCTATGTCTTTATCACCATTCGACGTATCATTTTCAATAAATATTGAAAAACTTATATCAAGTATACATATTTATTTCTTGGTTCGAACAATATAATCCTTTAATTACAAAACATATACATATCAATCATCCAAATTTATTCTTCAACCATTACTCGGGTTTCTTTATCTAATTCCTCAATAACTCTTTCCTAGAATATAATATATTAATAAGGTCTTATGGTTTCTCAACCTCAATGTAATCATAAATATTATGTTTAATGTAAAAAATGTTGTTAGAACATTTATACCATTCACATGTCAATCATTGTCTTTTTATCTTCAACGATAGAACCAATACTTATACCATCTTCCCAATTCACTTCATGATATTTCCCTTTAGAAATTTATTTTCATAATGCCCATAAATTCCTCATATAGAAAATTAAATGTCATCAAAATTCCTTTGATCCCACTCCATTGGACAAGAGAAGAAGTAAAATTCTGAGAAACCCTTTCTATAATTTAAACCCACATAATCCTGACAAATTACTTGTAGGATGTTAAAATTATGACACCTCTTTTAATATATGACATCATAGGATTCTCCAAAGAGATATATGTGGAAATATCATTCGAAATATCCTTATTTATCTCACAAAAGTATTCTCATCCTATTTCCCAAAGGTTTTATAAACCATTTCATTGATAGCATCTATTGTGACTCAGGCTTAACAAACATTGATATTACATTATTTTAGATTCATATTCTAAAAAATAAAAGAAATATATTTTTGTGGACCATAATAGTTTAGTGTATTTGGAAACATGGAAAAAAATTAACATGGTGGAATATCTTCAACATTTACCTTAAATATCTCTCCAATTATTACTCCAACATAAAAACATTATTAATAACCTGGGGAAAATAAAATATAATAATGTAGTGAACTTAGATGCTATGTAAAGGTAAACAATGGAGATATGTAATCATAAAATGAGAATAAGTATATGATAACATGATCTAAACATTATAAGATCATACCCTATATATCCAATATCATTATCACGATACATGAAATAAATATTAACAGTTTATAAAACACGAATCCTAAGGGTGATAAATCATAATAAATCAATCATGAATCATAATATCATGTCATATATATGTGGAACCATTATAAAAATATAATACCATTTCTTGTGTCAAGGTTAAGTTCTAGTACCATCAACAAAGTGGATCAAGAAACTCATATTTCCACAATTTCTCACAAGACACACCTATTTGGAATAACATATTAGGACACACTAGTTTCCCATTATGGATTAGGACACACCTATTTCCCATTTGTTATCAAGTATTTCCCATTTTGGATAAGGACACCATTATTTCCCATTATGGTTATGCACACACCTCTTTCCAATTGTGTATCAAGATAAATGACTTTTTTACAAACAATATTTACTGAGATATAAATATTTACCTATTTAGTAGGAGATAGATATAGGTACAACCTATAAAATAATGTAATCATACATATATGTGCCACAAAATAATAAAACATTCATCAAATAATGACCCATAAATAGATATGGGTTTCATAAGCAACATATCATTACCATTAAATGAAATTTGTATCATAAAAATTACATCTTATCATTAACTATGGAAATGATTTAGGTCCCATAATCACTTCATAAAATCATAACCTATGAAAATTAGTTATTTTCAAACGCATATGACAAGTTTAAGATAAATTCATGTCATAAACATCTTTATATAAAAAGGTAAACCATTCAAGAAGGAATATAAATGATTTTATTGGATTATATTCACTATAGAGAATAAAATATTAAAAATTATTCCATATTATACGGAATATAATTTGGAAATATCGTTTAAAAACATTTATTTTGAAAGAAATTCATTCAAATTTAAAAAAACATTTTAAAACAGAAAACATTTATGAAAACATTTTTCATTGAAAATATATTTGAAAACAAATAATAAACGCTTTAAAACCCACAAAACATATTTAAAATATATTTTACTTGAAAAATATCTTAAAATATCATTTCAAAAATGTTTTTAAATTCTTTTTTGAAGACATGGTTTTTTAGAAAAACAGATTTCTGGACGAAGGGAGAAATGAGGTCATGATTTATTAAATACATTTTTTTTAATTTTATTTAGTACCAAATAGTTGAAATGGTACTAATACATGAATTTATCATAAATAAATATAGAATGATAAAATTTATGAGTCTTCTTGAAATATTGATCATAATATTTCATCAATAAAATCATGATCATAAATAATCATAACAAATGATGGGATTTTGGAAATAAAATCTTATCTCTTGTTAACATTGTATCATAATCCCCATGTAACAAAATGATATTACATGAAGCATAAATAAAAATAAAAATATTTATATTCATGGAATATAATTTTAAATTGTATTATATAAACCTCATAAAATAAAATATGTGCATAACAAAACATGTATCTCGAAGAAGGTAAACTGAGAAAAAAAATACTTTACAAATTTGGTATTTTTTGAAACATAAACCGAATGAAAGATATATCAATAAATGGATATCTAAATAAGAATAATTTCAGGTTAATAATTATGGAATATATCCATGGTTATTATATACATCATATAAAATAAATTTGTGGTGAATAAGTTATAAACTTCACAGAAATAAATGTGTAATAAAAACACCCTTACCCAAAGTCTTTACTTTGATGTTACAAATACAAACCTCCTGTATAAAAAATTTATGTTTATTTTATGTATACATAATAAAAATATTCCCATATATAATAACATATATGATTTTATTATGACCTTATATTACCCTTTTGTTAACAATTCCTTGTTTAGGTTATGATTGATGTAATAACCAGTTTTCATTTTATACATGATTTTACATATTATTCATGGTCCCCTTACATATATAATGACTTGCATACTAATAAAATGTAAAAAATTGATTAAATATCATATATATTCACTATATATATATTTATAATAATTTATAAATTATATAAATATGAAAATAAATATGAAATATAATACACCATTCATTGAGTGTGGAGGGTTCGAAAAGGCCACTCTCAGGAATTCCCTTTAAATTGAATATAAATATGAAATAGAATACACCATTCATTGAAATGGTATGTCGTACATATGCATGATCTTTATTTCTTTTTTCTTGTCATATTGAAAGAAATTAAATGAAAAATGTATATATATTATCATTAAAGTATATTTTATATGTCTTATATATCATATAATTTTACTAAACCCATCTTTAATACTTTCCATGTACTGTTTGAAGGAATCATATCTCTTTGGGAGGCTATAGTCCACACATCCACAAACAAAGTTATCATATTTTAACAAAATAGAAATAATGAAGTTATGTTTTATATAATTCTTTAAAAAGAATAAATAAATCATAAATATCAAATACATTATATTAATAAAGAAGTTACATCATTTTTTCCATCCATGAAAGGTGGAAATGGTAGATCGAGCAACATCGATTCGCGAGCCAGTAGTCTGTTGTACACGCGAACAGTTATTGTCTATATCATTTCATTGAAGTGTGTGTGTGTAGGTATAAACCCTAACATAACAACATATAAGTATATTTTTTATACTAATACTATTATATAATCATATAATTAGACTATTTTAGTGCATAGGGAAAAAATAAAACAAAAGTGCTTGTTGAAGGTTGTTTCATATTATTTGGGTAACTCGTTTTAGTTTTTACGAAAGGGCTTCCTTGATTGGATTTATACCTAATGTAATGAATATAGGATGAAATGAGTAAATTTTTTAGGATACTTGTTCAGGTTTTGGATGATAAAAAAGTATTTATTGGCATGGAGAGGGGGGGAGGAGAGGAGGCTTTTTATATTTGGGGAAAAGGATACATTGGGTATTCTTGAAACGATTTGAGTGCTCCCCATGTTCTAATTATCCCCAAAAAATTTTAAATTGTCTATTATAGATCCTTATATGTTTAATGGTTTATATATGTACATAAAATAATTTTTAGACATTTTTGGGTCATTTTTACACCCTATATTCTATGTTCGAACATTAATTATGCTCATTTTTACCTTAATCACAGAAATTAAGTTTAATTACATTTTCTATTATTTTGGGTAAAATAAATTTTACCATATTATAAATTAAAATTTATAATGATTCTAAATATTCAATACATTTCTCAACATTGGAATCGCAGAGGTGTTAGAAATTAATTTCAAATTATTTCCGCAGATATGTAATAACATCAGGGTTTCTAAGAGAAAATGTTTAAAAAGATAAAAAAAATTTCTATCTAACATCAATTTTAAATTATTTTAAAAGACCAAAATTGGATATAATTATTATTTAAAACCAAATAAAAATATAATTTATTTAAAAAAATTATATGGAAAAATATTTTTTGAATTATAATTGAGTATTTATCATTATTCATCCAAACATGAAACTTCTCATAAAAATACAAAAAATACACCCAAAGTAAATTTTCATATAACACTGTCAAAATAAGGATGTTTATTTTTTCATATGAAAATTATAAAATTGTATGAAATTATATTTATAATGGTTTCACCTTTAAAAGGCCGTAAAATTATCCTTTTGAAAAATACATCATTGTTTTCATAAAAATTATATTCATTCTCAAATTGTTACTATAAAACATATTTGATGATTGTAAAACATTTGTTTTTGATTTTCTAATATAAAAATGTTATTAAAATCATTTATCAAATTTTTTTCTAATTTATTGTGTTAAAAGTTTGATTGTACATGGAAAATTACTTTTCTTATAATAATAATTTATTTATTCTAAAATTTTTCTCACATTCAATTATAACTAATTGATAATGAAATGATTAATTTTATATAAATGTTTAAATCATAGTTTCTTAATTTATAAAATACCCTTCATATCATCCATTCTTATAGATAGATGATGATTATAATTATATTTCAAAAATAATATTAGTAATATGTAGTAGTTTGGTTAAAATCAGCCTTGCATGTAACAAAAGTTATTAAAGGGACACATAATTGTGAGTAAAAAAGATATAAATAGTGTGGCATGTACTAAAATATAATATTAGTGTTGTGTGTAGTGTAATATTTATTCAATGTTGTATAAAACTGAAGCAAAACATAGTGCTTTCATATGACAAAAGTTGTATTCAATGTTGTGTGAACTGAAAATTAATGAAAACATTAAATTAATTAAAAAATCACTAAATATATGGTTGTTATAGATTATTTATTTAATATTTATTCACCATATTAATATGATCAATTAATTGGACTTATTATGTGATTATGGGGTCCAACTATAACCCCATCGAGGGATTAGTAGTTCTCATGAGAGAAACTAGTTTGTATATCTCGATGAATCATTACCCATTTTTGTAAGACGTCTTGGAAGGAGGCCATGAAGGTAAATTTATGAGGTCCAAAATTATTAATTCCATTATTATGTGATTATTTATTGAATTTAATATGATTATTTTAATATTTATTATTTTTATGGATAAGAATCAAAATAATGTGATTATTTAAAAGGTATTATTTTTTCACGATTTATTCCTACCATTTAATTCTTTTTGCTCATGATATTTATGGAATTGAATGGGTTTGTAATTTTTTCCATTTAAATATGGATAGTGTATAATTTATTCATCCTTGATTACACCATACATATGTCACAAACCGTCCCTCAAGGCCCATGCCGTGACTACCCCAAGCCCACCTTCTATAGGCCCGGGGATAGCGACAAGAACTGAAAGGTGTATCCCCTAAAATGGGAAGGCGTTGCCTTTATAAACTATAAACCCACACAACCCAAGCACAAATACAGATACAAGAACAAAGTAAACTATATAGTAAATAGGGTGTGTACAGAATGTAAAAGGGCTAGAATACAAGCCCAACTATATAGTACAAGAAAAACTAGAAAGTACAAGTAAAACAGAGTACAGCTCCTGTGAACACCCACCAAGGATCCTACCTGAATGGTAGGTACAGCTCTCTATTGATCATCTATGCGGATCACTTAGTCAAAGGTCCACCTCTGAGCAGTCTCCAGTCTAGGTACCATCGTCCTCAGTTAGTGATGTCTGTCATCTGAACCAGAAACTACAAGGTGGGGGTATAGCCCATGCAGGGGTGAGTGTAACAATACTCATTAGGGACCCTGAGACCCCAAATGTCTCCTTGAGTTCCACAAATAAAAACCTCAGGTTTACACCATGAAGTTAGATTACCACACAGGTAAAGTACCACATAGCATGACATCAATCACAAGCCCAAGGTAAAGACATCTCGCACCAGGATTTATTCTATGGGTAGAAACAAGTAGCATCCCTAGTCACAACGTCGAACACATCATCTGCTAGGGAAATCTTCTTCTATCGAGTAAAGTGGTCCTACCTCGTCACACAGCTACACTTCCCACCAACCTTAAAATGCTAAGGTACTCCTCATGTCTAGTATCATGGGTTTGCCTCATCACACATAGGCGCTCCCCTCCATGGGTCTACCATGTCACATAGAGACACTCCCTCTCGTTTCCTACTGAGGTACACCTCCTGTCAAGTATCGTGGGTCTGCCATGTCACACAGAGGTTCTCCCTACCATGGGTCTACAACGTCAAATAGAGGTGCTCCCCACTAGGCATGTTGAGTCACTCAGAGTCGAATGGTCAGCAGTGGTCATGTCCAGCAAATCAAAAGGTTCCATACGTAGCGTTCTTGGAATAAATTCTCCCCAAGCCATCTATAAATCCTCAATCACCCCAAAGTCCAACGAAGAAGAATCCCAAAGTTCTGTCAAGTCATATGTGTTCCAACGCAACAGACAACGTGTCAATCGGATTCCCGGTCTGTAAGTTATTTATGTTTCCGCTCAAAGAGCCTGGTTGGATTTAGGGTTTGATCCAACCCAGACGTACTCCAACTTTATCCAAAACTCAAGTGGAGTATACCAAATAGACCATCTTGATTCAAGGATTTCTATGCCTTATACGTTTCGTCAAACAGATGCTCGGTTCTCATGTAATGGCCAAAAAGGTGAAACTAGATTCGAATGGGCCCGGGTCTGGTCCGACCTGGTTGGGTCGACCAGGCTTGGGCCGACCCGACCTAGTTCAAGTCAACCCAGCCTGATCCGGGTCTGGCTTGGTTAGCCTAGTCCTTAGCGGGCCGGGCCTTGGCCAGCCCAGCCCTCTTGGCACGTCCTGGTGGCGCGACCCACTAGGCAACGTGGTCCGCCCGAGCCGGCGCTGGAGGGGGGGGGGGTGTTCCCTCTTTCTTTTTTCTCTAATGTTCCATTGGACCATTTAGATAGGTGGCACACGAGACTCGACGATGAGGTCCTTCCCAGTCCAGTGCAGCCGGACGAACATCCTCCCAGTGGCACGGTCGTGCACCGCTGCTCCACTATGGCGGTCCGGAAGGATGGCCGCCCTTCAGCCACCGTCGCGTCCAAGAAGCTTCGGTCTCCTGCTCCACCAGTGTCACAGACGCACGCCACTTCCCTGCCATGCGACCGGCCAGAATCTGGCCACCTTACTGCTCCATCACGACCGATGGGCGGCAACCTCCTGCTCAATTGGCGGCACGAACAAGGACTACCCTTCCTTCCTACAATCAATCGGGTGTCGGCCTCCACCTTCTTCCACAAGCCATTGCAGTTTCATTCCATGACCGAAAAATAAAACGATCACATATTCATGATCCTTGGGTCAACGGCTCTGTATCCATATGTCACGCTGAACCAAATATTGCATTTCTAGCATAAATAAATATTTGGATTTGAAGAACGAATGAAGAATATGTGGTGAATCAAAAGGGAGATGCAAGGTTTTAATAATGGATGATGGCCATGTTTGTTTGGTCATCATCATCATAAATTCATAATATGAAGGTTTAATAAATTAAATTCAAATATAATAATAACCCCTACCTTGAAACATCATAGAATCTTCTGCGATTGTCATTAGATTGTGTTCTTAGTTCCCATGATCGGCTCCCAAAGATGCCACTCGCACGTCGCCCATTGGTGGTCGATGTCGTCTGTCACCTCCCGTTGGGTTGGCTTCGTCATCTATGGGTTTGGAGTCATGGTGTTCCTTCAACAATTTGCCTCTTCATAAAGCTCTCTAATATCTCTTCCCTAGCTCTATATTTATAGGATAGGGGGAGGGTATGTGACGGTGCTGGGAGATAATGGGGATCATTAATAAGGAAGCTTCCTAATTACCCCCACTCATGTTGTTACTCCGATTGGAGGCTCAATCCATTTATTGGATTGACACATCGTCGTTCCCACCTTACCGCTTGTTCGTTGGAGGAATATAAGAAAAAAATAAAGTTATTTTATTTATTCTATTAAAATGTTCCAAAAACTATGTTTTTCTTCGAACCTACTACGATCAATGTGAATTCTCCCTTAAGAGAATCTCAACATTATGGATTCAAATGTGCCTTCAGATTTTTAATCTGAGCAATGGTTCAAAATTTAGAAAAATCTTCTCACATGTTTGCTGAGCTTACCCAAAAAAATGTTCGGAACATTATTAGTAGTCACCCTCGATCTATGCCAGTTGAGGTTAGGCTTTGAGTAAGTGAAACATGCCCAAAACAACCCAATGGTACTCTCGGATTTCCAATCCAAGTTACCATTTAAATGTTATGAATTTTACAATAATGTAATTGTCACTTAATTATTTTATTAATGACCAAAAACTAAATTTCACTGGTGACTTGAGCTGGCCAATGTTAGAATCCGCCTAAAAAAGCATACCCACACAATTTTATCACTGGTCTCAAATTTTTAATTCGAGTTACCATATTTGAGTTATAAGCATTTGAAAAATAAAATAACATTATTTTATTATTTTATTTATGGTTATTCCATTTTCGGGTTTTCTCACATGAGGCCCGTTCCCACTAAACATAATTCACGCCTCGGGTAAACCCTCCATCCTGAGCATAATGGTGCCCCTGATTTCTGATCCAAGTAAGCATTTATTATTTATTCCACATTTTTTGTAAAACTACTTACTCAAGCTAATTAAAGATTAATAAATCTTCGATGGATCATTCTGGGCACTCCAGCCCTCAGAATAACGCGCCGTCAGGTTTTACGGTCTTGAAATAATTCCATATAATTAAAAAAAATATGGAATATATAGGACATTACACTCTTCCTACATTAGGAATTTATGTCCCCTAAATCCACAACATGGACTAAGGAAAAAAACTAGTGGTACTGAGCATGGATATGAGCCTCCTGCTCCCAAGTGGTCTCATAGAAGTTCTAATGCTTCCTGCAAATGCGCAAGAGAGATATCAACCACCCACAAAGGACCTACTCTTATAGATCATCAGTCTCTAATAAAACCTCCGTAAATGTCCCGACATCATCTAATTCCATCTCACAGTGGTCGATAATGTGTGATGGATCATGCACGCATCTCCTAGACACATGTAAAACATTTTTCACCTGGTGCATCTTTGGGGAAAGAGATAGACTTTACACCACCACTCCCACTCTTCTGAGAATCTAGAACATTCTGAAGAACCTCAGAGATAACCTGTCACCCTGGCCAAATCCTTGCAATCCTTATCGAGGTGAGACCCTTAAAATGACATGGTATCCTTCCTCCTGTTGTCATAAGACTTCTTCCGTGTCTGAGCAGTTGTCACTTGATAACAAGTGAGGCATTATAATACAAAATCTGCCACTACTTTCTTTATCCCAGGCCAGCGGTAATATCTTCAGAGGTCCTAGTAAATCTTTTCCACTCTAGGATATACCGCCTAAGGGGATGTATAAAAATTACTCAACACCTCCTCCCATAGCACTACTGGTGCCATGGTATGTCTTCTAAAGAGGATTAAATGCTCCCCACCTTTAGAAAATATATCAGGTGCCTTCCATGAGGAATATCTGAGCACATGAAGCCTCGCATTCAGTGTCCCAAGTTGTGCCTCCCTGAATTGCTAAAAGAGTGGGGTGCGACTATCATAGATTGGAGGTATGTAGCTCTATCTCTATCCACGAAGGATAACTGTAATGTGGATAGTTGCTTTGTCGCCTCACTCAGCAACTGCAGACCAAGCCTTCTTCTGAGTGAATCTACTACCATGTTCCCCTTCATAGATGAATAGAATATCTCAAATTCATAGCCCTATAGGAACTCTAGCCGTCATCGCAATCTCAGGTTCAGGTCCTTCTGAGATAAGATATACCTGAGACTCTTGTGATCAAAGTAGACTGTGAGACATTCATCCATCAAGCAGTGCTACCACCTCTTTAGCGCAATGAACACGGCTACATACTCCAGGTTTTGGGTAGCATAGTTTTACTTGTTTGTCTTTGTCTCATATCCTGAAAGCTCTGCTGACACTTCTCCATCCATAGTAAATGCTCCCCCTTTTTCGTTAAAGATGTCAAGGGGCCACTACCCTGGCGAATTCGGGTACAATTATTTATTATTACCTAGACAAAGCCGGTGTCCCTCTCCCTTTAGGGTGGTAACCCTGGAAACTGCTTTTGAAATGATGTCCCCATTCTCTGCCACTTTGGTTTAGAACTGAAAACTCAAAACCCCTACTATCACGAGGGTATGTATGTTTGACTAAATATTGATTGGATACAACCTCCTATGCTTGAGTTTAACCTATGATTCCTAGGTTTCATTTTTTGGAGACCAAGGAAAATCCAATTCCAACATTGTAGGTAAACCACATCCATTTTTTCAAATACATTCAATTTGAGTATGAACTATGGATGTCTTGTCTATACCCAAACTAACGCCGTAAGGCATTGATGCTACCACCAAGAGGTTCCAATCGAAAATATTGCCTCAGGGGTCAGATAACACTGTCAGCATAAGTTCGATCATCGAGTCCCCACCCAAAGGTATCTCTAGATGTGAGGGTCAAGTCAACAACTTAACCAGAAACTCTAGGTCTTATATAAGCTTCGTGGAAGGAAGTAATGATTAGTACCAATGTACATTAATAATACAACTAATAGTAGAAATGTACCATTAATCTAATCATTCCAAGTGCCCTTGGGTCTCAATCCATGACCATATGCAACTACTCCCTTCACATGTCCTCCATCTCCTTGAGCCTCGTGGGAACCTCAAAGGGGGGTGGTTGTAACATGAAAAAATGTACATTACATCATGCTACTCTCCCTGCTCTCCCTCTAAGTCTCCACCCCTATAGATTCATCAATCCATGACACTTCTTTATCTATTTTTTTTAAAATTCCCATGTCTCTAAGACTGGTGCCAGTTTCATGGTTTCCCACTGCTAACATTCACTGGTTGTATCTGCTCAGCCAAAGGACATTCAACCACAAAGGTTCTCTCTTGAGCCCTAACATTGGAAGGAATGCATACATGAATAATTCTGGCACATATGTCCCTAATGACACCTTTCTCATGAAGTCCAAGCCCTGGATCATTCATCGTATCATATTCATCGAGTATCAAGAATGGTTGGTATGCCTTGATGAATACTCAATCATCGACATGTCATCCTGACAAAGCTATAGAAGCTCTAGGAAAATCTCAACCACCACCTAAATCTAGTCCTTATCCACCTACGAGTCAGGATTTCCACATAACCTAAAGGGGTATCTGATGATGAAACACATCTAAGGCACTAAGCATACATGTGTCCTCTACCAGTACCGCTGGTTGTAAATACTGACCAACAGGCAGTGATATAGATGACACACTACCCAAAGGTACCATATCGGGAAAGGGTCCATATACCAAAGCCTCGTTATCCTATAGAATATCCTCATGGTCACATACTAGAAAGGACCAGCATCTAGGATCAACATATGCTCTACTGGTGTCTTAACTAGGTGGAAAACTCTATCCACTGCCTCCAGTGAGCCCTCACCTGCCTAGGAAGCTGACCCGCCTTGAATCCTCAAAGGCCTCTATCACTGGAACACATGAAAAGTGCTTAGTCGGTGTGCATCCTCTACTGTTGGGGCAGGTGGAAACGCTCATCCAATGGGTAGTGGTGCTGTTGGTACAGCACCCGAAGGTGCTAACATCATAAGAGGTCCCTACAATAAGGCCTTGTCTCTCAGTGGGCCGTCATCATGTACTCTCTTGGGAATCCTGGATGGTTGTCAACGCAATGGAATCTTGATAAGGAACAGGTGTTTCATGGTCATTAATTTATACCTAGGGAGCTGGCTAAAAAGAAATCAAAAGAAAAAACTTTCCAAAAACACACGCAAGTGGTGTTTACGTGCGCTGAGGTAGAAATCAGAATTTAGGCCCCCGGTGCATGGATACGTCGGTCGTCGCACCATCACTGGACTCCTTGAACTAAAAACCACACTCATAACACTTAACACTATTTCATCACAAAAAATATCAGTGACCTAGTCCTTTGGTAGAACTGAACTACTCTGATACCACTTTGTCTCGACCAATCCCCCAGGGCCCGTGCCGTGACTACCCCCAGCCTGCCTTATATAGGCCTGGGGCTTGCAATAATCACCAAAAGGCATATCCCCTAAAATTGGAAGGTGTTTCCATTATTAGATGTAAACTAGCACAAACCGATCAGACAACCAGATACAAGAACAATGTAAACTATATTGTAAACATGATGTGTACAGAAATTAAAGAATCCAAAATACAAGCCCAACTAGAAAGTAAAAGAAAAATAGTAAAGTAGAATAAAAAATGAGTACAACACATGTGAACACCCTCCAAGGATCCTACATGAAGGGTATCTACATCTCTCAAATGATCATCTTTATGTATCACCTCGTCAATAGTCAACCTCTGAGCAGTCTCCAGTCTAGATACCATCGTTCTCAGTCTGCGTTGTCTGTCAACTACACCAGACACAACAAGGTGCGGGTGTAGCCCATGAAGGGGTGAGTATAACAATACTTAGTAGGGATCTCGAGACCACGAAGTTCTCCTAAAGTTAAAAAAAGAAAAACCTTAGGGTAACACCACGAAGTTAGATTACCACACATGTAAAGTACCACATAGCATAACCTCAATCACAAGCACAAGGTAAAGACAGCTCATACCAGGATTTATTTTAGGGGTAGTAACAAGTAACATCCCCAGTCACAATTTTGAACACCTCGGCTGCTGGAGAACTCCTCTTGTATCAAGTACAGTGGGTCATTCCACATCACAATGAGGTGCTTCCCACTAACCATGGAGTGATGAGGTACTCCTCATATTGATTATTATGGGTGTACCACGTCACATAGAGGCACTCCCCACGATGGGTCTGCCACGTCATAGAAAGGCGCTCCCCCTAATGGATTGCTGAGGTTCTCCGCCTATAGAGTATCATGGGTCTTCTATGTCACACAAAGGAGATCCCCACCATGGGTCTTCTGCGTCACATAGAGGTGCCCCCCTCTAGGCTTGTCGAGTCACTCCGAGTCAAATGGTCAACAATCATCAAGTTTCAGCTAGTCGCAGGGTTCCGTACGTAGCGTGTTTGGGAGAACCGATCACCAAGCCATAGGTCCTACGTCAATAGCCCATAAGTCACACAAAGAAGTATCCCAAAGGTCTGTCACGTCATAAGGGTTCTAACGTAATTAATGACATGTCAACCAGATGCCTGGTATGTATGTTATTAGCATTTCCGCTCTAAGGTCCTGGTTAGATTTTGGGTTTGATCCAACCTGGATATACACTAACATTATCCAAAACCAAAGTGGAGTATACCAAATGGGCCTTCTCGATCCAAGGATTCACGTTCTATAGATAGTTTTTCAAATGAGCACCTAGTTATCATGATTCAGCCAAAAAGGCGAAATTTGGTTTGGATGGGCCTGAGTTTGGTCTAACGAGGTTCGGTTCGACCAGGAATGATCCAGGTCTGGCCCGGTTGGCTTGGTCCGCGGCGGGCCTGGCCCGCCGAGTGCAGCCCAGTGCCGCGACCCGCTAGGTAGCACAGTCTGCCCGAGCCGGCGCCAAAGGGGGGTGTGCGCCCATCCGTTTTTCGCGAACG
Source organism: Viscum album (assembly GCA_963277665.1). Classification (NCBI taxonomy): domain Eukaryota; kingdom Viridiplantae; phylum Streptophyta; class Magnoliopsida; order Santalales; family Viscaceae; genus Viscum; species Viscum album. The sequence goes on along the minus strand of OY728156.1, from coordinate 2,105,852,430 downwards.
GTGCATCAGACCATTTGGCTGGGTGGCATGTGGGACCAACCGGAGGGGTTCCTGCTGCTCTACCACTACCGGCCAAAAGGACAGCCGCCCTTTGGCCTTTACCATGACCAAGCGACCACAACCTCTTGATCTATAGGCGATGCGGGCGCGTACCGTCACTTTTCCACGCGGCTAGCCAGATGTCGGCCGCTACATTACTCTAATACGGACAATGAGTCACGACCTCCTTTTCAACTGGCGGCACAGACGTGCGTCGCCCTTCCTTCATGCGCTCAGCCGGGTGTCGGCCGTCACCTTCTTTAATAAGCCATTGCTATTTTTCTCCAAGCCAGAAAAATAAAAAGATCGCATATTCGCGATCCTTGGGTCGATGACTCCATATCCGTATGTCGTGCTCAAAAAAATATTGTGTTTCCAGCATCAATAATAATTTTTCATTGATGAGAACATGAAGAATGCACAGCGAATCAAAAGGGAAGAGTCAAGGTTTAAATGCAAGTTGATGGCTATGTTCGTTTGGGCATCATCGTTGTGAATTCAGAATATAAAGGATCAATAAATTAAATTCAATCATATTGAAAAACCCTACCTTGAATTATCGTAGAATCGTATGTGATTATCGGTGGACTGTGTTCTCAGTTCCCGTGACTATCTCTCGAAGACACCACTCGCACATCACCCATTGGTGGTTTGGTGTCATCTGTCACCACACGCTGGGTCTGCTTCATATTCTAAGGGTCTAGCATCGCGGCGTTCCTTTAGCAATTCACTGCTTGGTGAAGCTCTCTGATACCTCTTCCTTATATCCATATTTATAGGAGAGGGGGAGGGTATGTAATGACGTGGGGAGTTAATGGGGCTAATTAATTAGGAAGCTTCCTAATTTCCCCCAACATTACTATTACTCAGATTATAGGGTCAGGCCATTTATTGTCTTGACACGTCTTTGGTCCCACTTTATCACTTTTCCATTGGAGGAATAAAATGAAAATAAAATAAAATATTTATTTTATTTATTCTATTAAAAATTCCCAAAAAGTAACTTTTCCCCCGGACCTACAGAGGCCAATGTGAAGTCTCTCTTAAGCAAATATCACCACTATCGATTCAACTATGCCTTCAAATTTTTAATCTGATCAACGGTTCAAAAGATAGAAAATTTCTCTTACGCGTTTACTGAACATACCTAAAAAAATATCAGAAAATTATTAACAGTCACCCTAAACCCACGTCAGTCGAGGTTAGGCTCTGACTAGGTGAAAAAAGCTCCAAAAAATCCAACATTACTCTCAGATTTTCAATCCGAGTTACCGTTTAAATGTTATGAATTTTACAATAAAATAATTATCACTTAATTATTTTCTTTATTTCAAAAAACTAAATTTCATTGGTGGCTTGCAGAGACCAATGTTGGTATCTTTATAAATAAATCATACCTTCAAACACTTATCATTGGTCTCAGATATTTAATCCAAGTCACCATTTGTGAGTTATAAGCATTTGAAAAATAAATTAACTTTATTTAATTATTTTATTTAAGGTTATTCCATTTCTGGGTTTTCTCATAGGAGGGTCGCGCCAACTAAACATATGTCACACCTAAGGTAAAACCTCCATCATGAGCACAACATTACCCTTATATTTCTGATACGAGTAATCATTTAACAGTTATTTCACTTTTTCCAGAAAACTGCTTATGTGCACTAATTATAGCTTAACAAAACATCGACGGATCATTTTGGACACTACTGGCCTCAGAATCGTGCATTGTCAGATTTTTCAGGTCTCAAAATAATTCCATATAATAAAAAATATATGAAATTTTTGGGACATTACAACATAAGCCTTAAAAAGCATCTGATCTAACTGTTATTTTGTTTCATTTCCCCATGATACGTTGAACTGATATTTGAATGGGTTATAGAATGAAAAATATTTACTCCCACAATTTTTTGTATTTTATGTTCTCAAATATTATTTTACATTAACATTTGAATCTCATTACCAAGTCTAATAGACAATTAGATATGTTGAGATGTGAATCCTTCTATCTCATTCTAATGAAATAAAATAACAACTAACTCTTCACTACTAGGTTCATTGTCTTTACATATTTACATACATTAGAGACAAGGAAAAAATAGAGAGATAAATTAAATAATCATAAATAATAGTTCTTGAGTATTAGATCTTCTCATCTCATCAAGGATATAATAGTTGAAGAAGTTTTGTTGTAGTCATTTACATATAGTCGACATTGGTATCAAAATGTGTAACTGATCGCATGAAGGTTTTCATTGTGTGAGATCTTTTTATCACTATGAGTCATATCTATGTCATTATATCAACACAAAACACATTCATATAAATTTAGAAAAGCCTTAATAGATAAAGGGTACAATTTCATATAGTTAGAATAAATAAAAATAATAATAATTGTGTCATGAAATTATATCAGAGATAAAACATATTCCATAAATATCAAATAAATTCAGAGTAATTTGAATATATCATTTTAATATAATAAATTGATTCATACAAATTAAATAAATATTTCAAACTAATTCCACAATACACAATCACAATAATTCCTTCAATACCATAATCGAATTTGTTTTGTAAAAATACATTTTAAATTCATGCATCAAATATGATAAAAATGTAAATATATATTTCAGACACTAAAAAATACATTGAACATGTTATGAAATATAAAATTTGTTATATAAAAATTAATTAAAATAAAAAAATATAATTTTTTTAAATATAGTGTACCACATGTTGTAAATATTTTATATCAAGATAGATTTGTGTATATAAGGACTACAGAATAAAATATATTCAATAATCTAAAATAAACTCACATATACTCAATAACATTAAGAATTAATTTAGAAACCAATTTAATACTAAAATTAAGATGTATAAAATATGGGTAAATAATATTTTGACTAAAAATGAACAGGAAGGATTAATTATATTTTGAATTATAATTAATTAGAATAAAGAAAAATGTTATAAATGAAATGTCACTTGATAATTATAGTATCATTATAGACTTAATAATATATAGTAGTATATTTATAAACATTCATTTTTGAAAATTAGAACTAACGATACAGAAAATATGATACCATTGCGGGTGTGCATTCATTGGGACGAGGACCTTTTCCATTGAAATTTCATAGAGGAGGGATATCATTGATTGGACCTTCCTTCTAGAGTCAATCTATTCTTGTGAAATAGTTAATAGGGCCATCTTCTACAAGCATGTCTGAAGAGGATTCGATTCATGTTAGTGCTTTTAGAGAGTTCTGATGGGGTCTGGTTATTATCATCTAACATAGATGGTGGTGAATCCATGATTCCATTATTAAGATTTGGATATACCAATAATATGAAAAAAAAACTAGCATTATAGACCTCATTCTCATGCTTCCTTGATAAAGAGGTCTACTAGTGATGATGGAGCATGTTTACTAAAATCAAAGGACTAGTTCTATAGTAAGAAGTTGTGATGACGGTGACTATGGATTTTCGGTGAAGAAGGAAGTTATGGTTGAGGTTGAATAACTCTTGTGGGGGATAAGTTTCTTCTAGTGATCAAATTTATTTTCTTATACCATTGATATAGACATGTTATCACTTACAAGTTGAGGTTGATAAAGAAATGATTTGAAGAGTATGAGGCATGTTACTATGGAGGAGAGGTTCTCTATGTGAAACTGAGAATACTGTGTGAAGTTTGGGTGTTTGGATAATGATGGCGGGGAAGAAGAAGAATAAATGAATATATATATATATATTTATTTATTTATTTATTTTTATATATAATAATAAAATATTATATAATATTTTATATATGTTAAAAAATTATTCCCCAAAAACAAATAAATAAATTTTTTACTCTTAGAAAAAATAAATCTATGAGATAAATTAAAACCATAAACTACAACAGAAATTTATTTATTGTATATATATGTATAAATTAAATAGTTAATAATAATAAATATGAAAATAATTATAAAATATAAAAATAATTATAAAATATAAAAATAATTATAATGAAATTTTAAATCACATGATTATATTAAAATAAACAATAAAAAACATATGTTATTTGAAATTAAAACACTAAAGGAGTTATAAACATTAAAATATTGAGAAATAATTATTAATAAAAGTGATATAAGACCATTATATGACAAAACAAATATATTATAAATCAAAAGATAATTTATGAGAAATATGGATAATGAAATTAATTTATACAAATGAATATTATTAAAATAACATAAAGAATATGTACATATTTCAATATAATAAATTATACAACTAAAAATTTTGATGAATTATGATTAATGTAATTCAAAAAAACCTAAAAATATCACAATACATAAACATATCTGTCAAAAATCTATAGAAATGTGTGGTCATTTATAATTTTGATAGATAACCTACCAATGTTAGAGTTTCAATTTTACTATTAAGAGATATATTAGTATCTTATCCTTTTTAAATGATAATGACGAGTTATGTAAAAAATGAATGTTTTACCTATTAAGTTGAATTAGAGATTCGTTAGTCACATCTATGTTATATGATCTTCAAATTATGATTAAATAATTTCTTAATACTTATGAAATTATAGATTATATTTTTATGATGGTTTGGTTATTGTGTGGGTTTTCATTACACTCTAATATGCGTTTTATTTTAAAAAAAATAAAATTGAATTTAGAGTAAGTGATGTAATGTTTATATTAGTCATTATCTAGGATAGGGTTATGCCAAAATATGTTACATGTAATGTTAGATGAGTTATTACCAAAGTATTATGAATTCGGTCTATGTGAGTCTTTGAGATTATGATTTTATCCAGGAAATCATTATTATCGAATAGATATACGAATTGATTTAGGGTTAAATATGAATATTATTTCCATTCATTTTAGAGTATCTATATAGGGTTTTAATTTTATGAAAAACATGATTCAAATGATGATTTTAGGAGTTGGGAGACAATAAAACCCAATAATAATGAAACTATCTCTACTTTGGGCACTCTACTAACCAAACAATTGCGAGAGTTTCCTTATGATAAGTTTTGAACAAAATTATGATTTCAATATAGTGTCTATATATTCATCATTATACGATCTTATTATTTTGATAAAATAGTTTTATTTTGGGTTTCTATAATCCTTTAATTTAAACATACTATTTCTATGTCGGGTTCTCTTACATTTATTAATTAAAGATATTAATTCTGGGTTGGTTATTGGAAAACCTTCTATTTTATAGACTATTCTTATTTTACCATTTTTTCACCTATGTATCAACATAAAATTTATTGGATTGGAAAAAATACTCTTGAGGTTGTAAAATTATATTAGCCTTCTATATGGATATAAGCTATTTATGTAATCAACCCGGAATTTTTAAGGAGATGATACTATAAATATAGAAATATTTATTCCTCTTTATCCATAAATGACCACCCCATGCTTCCAATTATGGACAATATAGTTAATTTACATTATCAAGGATGCATCATGGGTATAAATGGTGTGAATAATGACACAAATATGTTTTTATTGACTTCGATATCATTATGTACAAGCATACACATATATTATGAACTATATGAAGGTATTGTTTTTAGTTTATTACAAATTTTTATACTTACACATTTAATATGAACCTCATTTGATTTGTAGAACTCGGGTATGATATACAAATATATGAATTAGACCATGGATGGTTTTTTATTTAGAGTAGTTAAATGGGGATGGGGTGATGGTATCAAGGGATTTAATATTCAACTAATAATGTGTCTCTCAATTTTTATTTTATTTGATTTAATCCATATCATATTTTTTATCAAACTATCTAGTGATCATTTTTTAGATGTACAACTTTAATGACACGGAATGGGTTTATTATATAATATCCAATTTTTTTTAATTATATTTTTCCATTATATTTCAAATTAATTATCTATGATTATAATTTTTTATTTCTCATTATTTTAAAAAAAAATTATAGTTATTATATTGACATAATAGTCTTCTAAAAATATTGAAATAGTCCCCACCACTAGTCTGTGCACTCTGATGCATAAGGAGTAATTATTGCATTCATATTATGTTCTAGAATGGGATGATAGAGAGGTAACTAGAAATATAGGACACAATATATATGTATATTATTTATTACTTTTAAACTCAAATTGTTGAACCTTTTTTCATAGAGTTTGAATATGTATTTAAACAAAAATGTACTCCATCCATAATAAAAACATTATATTTTTAGTTTTATACGATCTAATATCCATATTTAATTATCAATGGATATGAATTAATATTTTTTATTTAAATTGTACTAAAATATAATTAATCAATTTATATCTATAATGAAAATAATTTTCAATCACATTTTTTGGGAAATATTTTCCATGGAATAATTTAACTTAATTTCTGTCATATTGAGATTTCATATTAGTTATTTTTTAGATTTGTTTTTATTTTTTTATGACATCATCACTAAATTTTTCAATACATTTCCCCTACAGGGTCACTAAATCATTGAAATAATGAATTAAGATATGTTGGATCCCTAAGGGGTGAATTAGTGATATACTTTTTTATGTTTTATCTCATAGAAAATAACATCAACCTCATATTAATAAGACATGATTCTAATGGAAAATTCATAAAAAAAATTAGCGCTACCAATTGAAATCTTCAAATTAAAATAATTACGACATAATAACAGTGGCTAGTTCAGGTTGTAGTTCTAAAATAATCCAATACTATAAAAAACAACTAGAAACCAATTATTTGTTTTTTTCAATAAGTATAGAATGCATATTGAATTTTTTATAGATATTGAAGATATACAATTAATGTGATCCTTTCATTGATAAATGATATAATAATGTCTTTGTGACAACTATTATAACCTTCACTAAATATCATCAGTATTTTGTCACTATTCCACTTTAAATTTATCAATACGTTATCTTTATTAATGTTATTCTTCAATTATGTACATATTAGTGAGAAATAAACTCTTTATAGATATATATTGGAATCTTTATACCCAATATTTTGTCAATTTGGTGTACACGGTCTGAGGAATATAGTTCTGATACCCAGTTCATATGATCACTTCCATCTGGCTGGTCACCAATTCCTACTATCCATCTCATTCCTATTAAACCTATTCATTCTATAACTTCTAAAAAACATATATTTAATTTGAAATTATTGTAAGAATCCATCTAGTATTAATTAAATTGATCCCACATCAATCTATTAATCCAATCAAATATCCAATTTATAGGCACTTTATTCAACTATCACTAAAAACATGAAAACTCACCCAAAACCACCCCATTATATAGGTGTAATTACTATGAGAAATAAGCAATGAGAGCATAAATAATATTCAATTATCCCACTTAAAACATTAAGTGTACCACTTAGAGTCTCCCTACCATTGAATGCATTAAACCATCCAAAAAGGTAAGAGATATCTTTAATACTGAGTATCATCATTTTTCATTATACATCCTTATATCTCAGAGAGAATTAATGTGTTTATATGTGATTTTTGGAACATTGAATGATCATATTTGGATTTTCATATTTAATATCATAATGATATTTTCATAAATCCCTTCAATCCTTTAATCTAATAAATCTATAAAAAAAATCATGTAACTGATGATACATCAACAAATATTCATGAACAACCTCAATGAATCCTATGAGAATTCATTTTTATAAAATTTCATTCGTTTAATTACATAAAACATAATACTTTAACCACCATATTACCTTGGAAAACTATGACCAATGGATCACTTTTTATTCACATCCAATGTATCTTTATATCTGATGCAACAATGATTTTTTTCAATCATTCTAAGACATCATCACATTAAAAAATAAATGTAAATAAGGGAAATATAATATATCATGTTCAAAATAAATTAATCTTATTTTCAATGAAATTCATTCTTAATGATCCATTTAATGAATTTGTAAACAATGTTTCAAAGGGAATTACTATTTTCCTCTAAACAAATAAATCCAACCAATGACATTAGAAAATGGTATGCCTGGTGAACTTGATTTGATGATTTCATTATTTATCATCCAATTAACCTATGAACATACTTAAAAACTTAATGGTTTCTCAACCAACCACTAGATGACAATATATATATAGTGAACTCAAAATACATTAGTTGAATAATCATTGTACACCAAAACATCATTCTCCTCATTTCAACTCAAGCTTGAATCAAGAGATATTTTAGTACCCGTGATGCTGTGAACTATAACAATGTTGAGTAAATGACTATTTTAACTTCATTGATTGACACGTCTAATGAAACATGACAGAAAAATTGGATTACCATTCTTCTCTATAACTTTGGAAAATTTTATATGTCAGGCAGTTTCTATTAAATGAACTTGATCTATTAGACACTATTTGATGCACTCAATATACTAAACCTTATTTGATCACCTTTGAAGTAAATCACAATAATGTAAAGTTATTTATGATAGAAAACATAATATAACACTTTGAAAAACCCTTTTTTCTACACATTATTCATAAAACATCCCCAATCTTCTAAGTCGCAATAATATTCTTTTATTTGGGTTCCTAATATAATCCATTTAATATTTCTAAAATTTATAAAATAATAGTACCATGAAAAAATTTATTAAATATATCCTTTTTTATCTATTAAATGAAATTAGGCATCCCATTAGTAATTATTTATTGATAACTAATAAAATGATAATCTTGTTATAAAATTTTTTGAAATTCATTTCTGTAATCTTAAGAATAGTAAATCTTATCTGTCTACTAGATTTTATAATTAGAACCATAATAAGTTGGTCCCATCTATGATGAATTATTTTATGGAACAATTTTAACAAAACATGATAAATTAAATTCAAAACAAGAAGGATTAAGAACTAATAATACCTTTTTGATTCCATGGTTCCAAAATTTAAACAATTCCATAAGGGGGTGTGAATTGGCTAACTGAATTTTAATTATTTTAAATGATTTATTAATGCAATATTTTTGTTGTGTGAGTATGAACATTGAATATATCATGAAAAATAAATAATATTGTTTCAAATTTATATAAAAAGAAAGAAAAATACAGTACAAGAGGAAATTTAGTTGGTTTTTTCATGTTGAGATACATTCAAGATGAATAGACATGGTTGTATTTCGTTGTATAAAAATTTACTAACCCATTATTTCATGAATTAATTTTTGTCAGAATCAACTATAGAAATCAAGAACCATTTCTTATTGTATTCAATGTATAATTGATAAATTTAAATGAACAATTATTTTTTTTATAGTCATGTAGGTTTTAATAGAATCTATATGAGAAAACTAAAAGAATTACTTCTATGACTTTTGATTTGGTAAAAAATTAATCTCTACATGTTTCCTCCTTTTTAATCTTCTATGTCTTATTTCCATCATGCTAAATTATATTTTTATTATTTTTAAAAAAACTCTCATGATTACCTCAAGTTACTCTAGTAATATATCTAAATTTTTAGAAATTATATATTGATAGGATTATCTTTTAAATGATACATATCCTTTTCTATTATAATTTAATATATATATCAATGATCTTCAATGAATGGGTCTCTTTCTCACAGTATTGGTCTCCTTATTTTCTAAATTTAAAAATTTTATATCTTTTAATTAAATATGTTCTCCACTATAATCTATATTTCTATCATGTGATCCTTATTCCTTATTGGGAATATTATATACAGTAATAAGGTTTCATTCATCTTAGGAAGGATAGGCTAATATACCTCCGTGGTAGTTTCTTGTGACATTACTATAAATAAATATTAAAAACATGCTTTTAATTGAGAAAAAACGTTCTATACTTGTATAAATTTACATCAAGGAGTGGTTCACACTCAAAAACATTTATGGATGTGTTTAGATAAAATTAAATAACTATTACTAAAGGTAAGATGAGTAGATTTTCATGTTTTTTATTCACTTTTATACTATATTATTTGGATTTATGATGTCTAATTTAACAGTATTGGTGGATCATCAACTTCTTTGATTCAAGCTTCCATAACATTGGGTATATGCATTGGAATTAAAAATCTAGCACCATATGTGTTTTTAAAATCCTAATGTCTTATTTTTTCTTTCCATTACATCATTTATTGAACAATGTGCGTGATCTTTAATCCATTGTTGAACGTTTCATTAACCTGATGATTTGGATTGGTTTTCGAAGATATAACTTTAAGGATTTCAATTATTCATCATTGAGTATTAGTTTTTGTTCAAAAAGAAATTTTTTTGTGATGAAATAATCCTTCAAGATATAATTGGTAACCATAAATCATCATACTAATTTAGAGTTGATTTAGAGATGGTGTAACTATTTCATGCCCAAAAATAATGATCTAAATTTTTCTTATGTAATTTTAATACTTGACTGGTACATATATCAAAAATATATATTTTTTGTATATGAATCAATGAACTTGGGTATTTAATATACTATAAATAAATCACACACACCAGCAAAAAATATAAAAAAATTATAGGATCATTAAATAAAATAAAAAATAATATAAAATTACAATATATAAATTTAATAAAATTCTTACATGATAATAAACACACATGAATGTGATTATAAGAAATTTTAATCTTATATATCTAGGTATCCAAAAAATAAGAAAAAAACATGAATAGTATAATAAAAAACTAATATTAAATTATATAGGCATTTTTATAATGAAATATGTAGAACCATGAATGAAACAAATGTAGAGGATTTTAGGGAATATATATAGTTTATTTTGTAGTAATTTGAAAATGTTAATGGTTAAGGTACTCATTGGAAATATGGCTATTTGAATACTAACAATTATATTATAATAGTAAACTGATGTTTATTATTATCAGATGAAATGACAATATATATAGTGATATGAATAAAAACACATGAAAATAATGATACCATATAATAATATATAAATTTTTAATAACAATATTATAATTCATCTTACTCAAATGAAGTAATTATTTTTTATAATGAATTTTACTTTATTTTTTGAATTTTAATATTTTATATTCAATATAAATATTATATTAAAATTCGTGAAAATTTTATTTTTTTAAAATGGATGAAAAAAATTTAATCCATCATGTAAAAATAGATTATGATTATTGTTTTTTTCTATCAAAGGTATATGTTTGGTTGAATAATGAATAAAAAAAATCTATATTTGTTATAATTTTTGACATCATTTTTATTTAAACATGAAATATTAGATTCTAAAATGGTTTCCACGACCCTAACTGTTCATAGTTGATTATAAAATGCTTTTGGAATAAAATAATAATATTCTAATCCAGAGAAATAATTTTTAAATTATATAATATGATTTATTTTATTTTAAAAACTATGTTTGACTTCATGGATTATTTCTTTTGTATCATTTATAATAATTATACATTTCTACATTTGAATTATAAACATTAATTAATCAAATATTGTTCCTCTTTATATAGAATCCTGCTATTTTTAGTCTTGTTCGTAAATATAGGTAATATTAATTATGTAATTCCAAATGTACCCCTCCCAATCAACTATATATACCCTTCTCATCCATATTTTCATGGAAATTTCAAAAAATACTAACAAAAAAATTTGCACATATTCCATTTGCATCACATTGACCTTGTTATCATATTAGAGATATTCACCACATCCAAAGTATTTCTGATGTCTAGAAATCATCAATGGGTATGTCTATAAAGAATATGCAAGTTCCCTTATTTCCTTTATTTCATCTATTAATGATGTTCAATTTTCTATTTTTAAAACCATACCTAAACTATAATTAATCAATATATAACAATATAATGAATTTATTAATAAATCTGATAAATTTATATAAACAATAAATCATATATACCTATCAATTAACACCTATTTCAATGTGTGCCTTATACTATGGATTATACTGCCTTCAATGATAGTATATTTTCATCACACATAACCACTATACCGGATTATTATTGTAGTGTATATACTGTATAAATATTGAATTTCATTTGTTTGTAAATTTTTTGAATGATATATTTAATATTTATATTATGAATATAATAATTTATTTTAGGGCTAGCTAAAGTACCATGACTTATTAAGTCGTAAAACATTAATTTTTTTGGCATGAAATTATCATACCCCTACCAATGATTTCTTTATTAATTTTATTATTTTATTATTTTTTATTTAACCTTTACACATGAGATTCAAATTTTACGCTTAAGGTCGAAAATAATAATAATTTAATTTTTTTCATGGTCTTTACATTGTTACCGTATATGTTGGAAATCCATGTAATCAACCCCATCACATACTTCTTATTGTGCATATCTTGCTGCTCGTAGATTAGCATAATCCATATTGGTACACATAAATAGAAGAGGTTTCCTATTCTTTTTTTACTTTTATTGTTTCGTATGCATGGTTATCACATAGTTTGTGACTAACCATTTTTCATTAGTGGAAATCATGTAGAGTACCCTCATGGTTAGTTTTATTTATTACATGACCTTCTCTTGGTTTAGAGAAACACTGTGAACATCATTCAATATGTATATGGTTTTTAATAGAGATTTTATTAATCATTATAAAAAGGCTTTTTTATCTTTGAATCGAAATTGAACATGTAACATCCAAATATTTTCAATATATATATTTTCTGTTTTATAAGACTATGTTTGACATCTTTCTTCACACACACTTTAACAATGATAACGATACATTAATAAATTTTAAAAATCATATTTTAAATGTCATATTGATAACATATGAGTTATCAATAAATGCTATTAAATATTAAACTTCATTAAATTTCAAAACTATCCTGAAATTATATTAGTAATATATAATGATTATGAAAGAATTTTTAAAGAAAAGTAATTTATCATTATATTTTTTATCTTTTATAAAATATTTAACAAGAAATTTTAATAAATATAATTTCACAAAATAAACATTATTCCTGAATTTATAATGTCAAAATTCACATATTATTATTTTTTATAATTTTAGGAAAAGATAAATTTTTTTAGATGAAAATATGGTATTTATATAAATTATAATTTTTATGACTTTAAATATAATATAAGGGTCTAAAATGTAAAATAAAAACCTTTATGTAACCATATAAAAAATAATTAATGGATATATTCATTTTAAAATATAATTTTAACTTATGAAACCAATTCCTCATATTTTTAATTCAAAATTAAAAGGATATATTAATAATGAAATGTGATTTTTAACATTTTATAATTATTTGATATTGTGTTAAAATTTTGTTATTTCGTTCTTTTAATGTTACATAAACTAAGTTTTTAAAATTTTGATCAATTAATCTCATGAATATCAGTAACCATAAAAAATGTATCTTATATATATGTTTAATATTGGCGAACACTCACTTATTTTAAAATAATTTTTATGTGTTATTAATGATTTATTTAAAATTATATTTTTTCAATTGTATTGAAATTAATTAGATTAAATGGAAACCAAATTAAGAATCATCATGTAAAAAAAATTCATATAGATTTAATTATATTTTTAGTAATATAATTCATGACATGATTATTATTTTATTAGGTGTAATAAGTATTTAAATGACTAATCAATAGTGGCACTAATTTTCTTATGTTTACATGATATTTAAACATTATTGATTTTTCATAGTTTTTAATTTCTTACCAACATGTATCACCATCTATTCCACTCATAACCCACATAATATTCATTTATTTCCATTGGTACCCCTTACAAACCATTCTTTTCTCAGAAAAAGTCCCACTTCCTCACTTATAAAAGGATCAATTCGACCCTATCAATACTCATATAAAATCAATAAATTTCCATGAATTATTATCCCAAATTTATCTCATTGATCCTTATTACACGTCATAATGTTCTTGGTTAGAATAAATCTTCCAACATGCCACAAATCTATACACTTCATCCAGGGGAAGATGAAGTTTTCAACATAGGTATCCCATCCTTATTAATGTTCATTTCATATTATTTACTTTATAAACCTTACATAATCGTAGTATAATGATAACATAATCATCATTATAATTGTAGTTGTAATAGTAATACAGGTACAACCATTATTTTTTCATACATATAATATGAAAAACATGAATCATAGTTAGTTTTTGTGCATAAATTACTTCATTCACAAAGTAATAATTTCAGATTTTAATTACCACCCAATATAGATGATACTAATGATTGTATTCATAAATAAATATTTTTTTAATAATTTTTTAATGATTTTCAATCATCCCTTAATTTCTAATTTCACCCACCACATTCTTTTAGTAATAGTAATTCTAATACTGCATTGTATGGACTATCGCCTCCACAAGAATAATTTTCTGATTTCCATCTAGTTTTATTTACACATATAAATATATTAAAGTATGATTAAAAAACAAAGTAAAGTAAATATAATATTTTTATTTTTTTATAATTATTATAACTAAAATAAATAACTCATTAACTATACTCAGTAACAAAGTAAAAGTGTGTTAATGTATTGGTCAATTTGAAAACAAAATAAAATGGTTTCATGAAATTATTTCATGAATTATTATAAAAAAATTTAATTGGATAATATGATATAAATATTTGAATATTTAATTTTTAATTTTTTTTATGGGATAAAATAATATTTAACTAATAATTGAGAAAAAACCATTCATAGGTTGAAAATCTCCAAAAAAAATCATGGTCGACTTCATCTTCTTGGATAATGATAAATATATTCATGGAAGTAAATTTAAAATAAATAAATCATAATAGTAAAAAATCCATTACTGAATCATTAATGAATTTTTAATTATGAGCAGTCTAATTGGAACTAATATTGATAGAACTCATAATAAATTACTACAATGGGTCTAAACTAAAAACACATAATATGGAAAAAAATATTGAAACCAAAACAATATACATGTAAAAAATGAATATAAATGGAAATTATAAAATTTTATATGTATAAATATGGTTCTTAAATTAGTCAATGAGACATTTATGTTTTTTATACATGACCATAGAGTGAAACTGACAATGTATTGAATCAACAAAAGCGTTTCATCTCAAAACAACCATCATTGAACTGCCTATCCTTTTAGGCATCTTATATATTTTAAATGGTTTATATAAGTATAATTTGATATTTAATATCATTTATTTTCTATATTCATGGTATTTTAACTTCAAATTCATTCTCTTAATCTTTCATGGTATTTTTATTAGAATGGCCATGTGAAGTAAGAGCTTTTTTTCTCAAACTCCCTTCATTGAGAGAAGTTTTTATCCATGCACCAATTAACTTTTACCTGGTTTATATTATATTCCAAAAGATTTTAAAAAATATTATAGTACAAATAATATGAAACATTATTTTTTTCAAGAATTATAAGAAATATTGAGTTTATCTTTCATTACAAGAAACCCTATGTTTAAACAAAACACATTATTGTTATTATTATTTTTATTTAATATGATAGTCATCACCTAGAAATTTGAATGGTGGAAAAAAAGGATTAAATGAATTATTAAAATATGGTTCACACACACACACACAAACACACAAATATATATATTGAATTATCTTTATCCAAAAAATTATAAATTAAATTAAATCTCTTTTGAAAATAAAATGAAATCTTGTCTTGAAAAATGATTTTAATACTCAAAAGTGTGTTTTCCAAAAAAAAATTTAAAAAACAAAATTAATTGGATTATGTTAATTAAATTTAGATATTATATATTCAATATAATGTTTAAAATTCTTCCTTCATGTTTTCTGTAGAAGATATGAAAATAAATCTAATCATATGCTTAAAACTTTTTTAAAAAAATTTGTGTTTTCTGCCTTTTCATGGCTCTTGTATTTTTTAAAATTATATTTGAAACTTATATAAAATTTAATTTAAATGATAAAAAATATTTATGGAATTTCAATATAAAAGTTTACATTAGTTTAAATTTTTTTACTTTTTGAAAATTTTGATTTTTCCATGAACAGTGGAAAATACCAATTCTGTATATAGCCTTTTATTTTAAATAAATTTATAATTGTAAATATTTTTTTAATATTTTTTCACTTAAAATCATTATACTTTAATTATATTTAACCCATTTAATTAAAATTAATCAAATTTAAACAGGTTTTTAGTATATATTTTTTTAATTTATTTTTTTTCAAAAAACTATTTTAAAAAACATAATGTTTTTCCTTTTTAATTAAGTAAAATAATACAGAACATCAAATAATTATAATGAAATTTATATATAATTTTTCATGAAATATTAATTTATATTAATTCAGTTATTATTAGTCATAAATTTATTAAAGAATCACATTTCCAAGAATTATACTATTCTTAAAAACACGATGTCTCTCCACGTCTGTTGATTTTTTTATAAAAATAAAATTTTCAACTATTTTGAAATGAATTTAGATAATTTTTTCTATAACATTTTTTAGAATAATTTATATTGTCTAATAATTCATGAATAGTTTTATTACCAATGTGATTAATAAAAATAATAAAAATAATTTATTATGGTTAAGGTAAAAATGAGATTACTAAATGGTTAAACATATAATATACTGTTTAAAAATGAAAAAAACCTCTCCCAAACTAATTTAATTGTTAAATTTAGACCTTATCTCTTATATAATGTAACATTGAAGATTATTGGGTCCTTTTCCATGTGGAAAAATTGGTATACATTAGTCATTAAAAAACAATTATAAGTGTCCCACACACCAATCTTTTAATAAGTCTCCCACACTCATACCTTCTTCATAGCTTCAAAACTCTTGTATTCATTAAATAAATACCCAAATAAGTTCAAAACTTCCCTAAAATCATCCTATTTTTTTAATCAATACTATCTATGATTTATTTTGGTAGAAACCTAAGGAGGATATTCAAAAAAGATGTAATTTTCCTTAAGGAGTGTTTTTAATATATTTAATTCTCCACCTCCTTTGATGATTCTTCTAGCATAATGATATATATATTAATTGAAATATATTACATATAATGAGATTATTCTACATTAATGTTATAACCTACAACCACACACTCATAAATCAAATGGTTTACGAAATCATTATTCATGGGTACAGTGGACTACTGCCTCATGAAATGATGGCATTCATTTTTTTCTGTTACCACCTATCATGATGGTTTATGATGATATATTGAATGTTTATATATAATATTTATAAAATAATTATAAACCTTTAATAATTATATCTTATATAACCTATTTATATTCAATTTTGAAATTGATATGATAACGTCGCTTATCTGTATGGCGGACTATCGCCTCATGAAGCGATATGATTCATTTTTCACTAATGCATTACGTGAAAAATAATAAAGATACATATATCAAATATATGTGATATAAATAAAATATTTATAATATTAATGAAGTATTTATCATTAAATTAATATAATTTATCAATTTATTTTTTACCATTTTAGTCACAGAAAAACTGATAACATCAATCATTGACGTGTAGACTACCCCGTCCTCGATGCGATGTGATTTCTTTTTTGATCACAAAATAAAAATAAAAATATATATAATTATATATATTTAAATTGTATTTTATTTATGGTATTATTATCATTTTTTAAATGTAAATCATTACAGACATACTTTTCATAATGATCATTTAAAAATGGAAATTTACTCATGCATACGTACGTCCTTCTGTCTATATGATCATAATGTTAATTAATTTTTCAAACCCGTATTTCAAGACTGGATTAAAAAGTATAATTGATCTATAAATATTATAATTATTCCATGATTATTATTCTTTATATGTTTAAATAATGAACTCTTATAATATAGTCAACCCAACTAAGTCATTTTTGACACACTAGGTGAATATGATTAAATAATATGATATAAACAAAATAGATTATGTAATTTTATATAACATGTTAATATGTGAAATTAATGTAATAAAAAATGAAATAAATTCTCAATAAATTAAATAACTAACATAGGATTATTATTCATAAATAAGAATAAACACATGACATTTTGAGCTTATGTTAAAGCATTTGTGCCTCACAATTTTACTTCCATGAGACCCATGCCATATTCACCACCTATTTCATTAATGTGGTTTATATTCTACCAATGAATGAATTTTTTGATTCTTATATTAATTTTTTTATTAATATATCTATTAAAGGATATATATAACATGTAGTAACAATTTGAAAAACCATAAACTCGGTTCCACATTCCAGTTCCCTAAGACGGTCGATCACATAACCTCACGTGTACCTCCCCATACGTCAGATGGATATAACTAGCTTCAAAATAATAATATCAATAATGAGAAGACAAATCAATATTTATTAATATATCCCAATATAATATGTAAATAATTAATAGCTAATGATATAACTTACAACCACAAAAACCAGTCACACATGATGGCTAAAAATGGAATAAAAAATTCACACAAAAATATTAGATATGCCATGCCAATTATGTGTCAAGTGTCAAATGAAAAAACCAAGGAAATCAAAAATAAAAATCAGAATAAGATCCTGAAACCATGTTCATTTCCCTTATCCATCCTCTATCCCAACCTAGTTATCTTTCATAAGCACATTTCCCTTATCATATCCCATAAACAATAAGTCTATTCAGGCACCGATGAGGAAACTGAATTAGGGAGTGAATATAACATAGTAGGCCCCTAAAAAGCATCTAAAAAAATATTCATTAAATTTTAGTGTATGTAGTTTTATAAAAAATAAAAATATAATAAATAATTAATCATTTTACATATTCATTTAGTCATTCTTTAACAAGACAAAAATCACAGTTGACGAACACACCTAAACTCTCAATTCCTTCTTCAGCCCTTGTCAGAGTCTAAACCATAACAAAAACTCAATTCACAATTAATTATAATAAATTTTATTTCATTATCCATTTCATTCCATTTCACTACACGTTTATTTCCAACCATAGACCAATTCCAAAATCTTGAGAAAAAATTTTCATGTCTAGCCCCATGTGGGTATTTGAAGCATATGTCTCAATCCCATACATCAATTACATGGGTATTTAGATCATAACCCAATGTCCTGAACATAATATCATATATAGGTATTTTGAAACATGGTCTTTTTCCCATGATCATATACTAAAATGGGTATTTGAAGCCTCATTTTTTGTCCCACAGTCCAATTTGACAGAGTCATTTGGATCCTCATTCCCTATCTCAAACTCATTTATCACATTGTGAGTATTCGGAGCCTCAGTCTATCTCTCTCAATTGTATATCAATAAATAAGATATATATCACATATATCAAATAATTCTTGGTAAATTAGTATTAACCCTTTTTTATCATATAAATCATAAACCCATGAAACCATTAAGGTTAAGAAAAATATATCATAACCCTCATTTCCAATTAATCCATAATCACATTAATTGACTAATTACAAAATACTAATTTCCAAACAACTCCCCAATCATAATATTCATGTAATAAATCAATTCCAAACTCTCATTAATATAAAAACATTAATAACCTCATAAAACAATCAATATAATATCACATTATTCACCAATTTCACAATCATAATCACCTATTAAATTTTCCCATGTTCAACTAATTTAATAATCACATTGAAAATTAATTAATAAATCCCAATATTTGATAAACTATTTAATAAATTATTTTACTAAATTCAATATTCAATTTCCAAATGTTCCATTTGAAATTTCACAACACATACATGAAATTTGAATTCAAGACTATGGGAATTTAATTAAAACCACTTACCTAAAGTTAGATAAAGTATTCTATCTAACCTAAATTTCCAATTGAAGTGGGACAACCAATATCATAATACCGAAGGAGATATATATCCAAATCCTATATCCAAGATTAAAATAATCCATATCCAACAAACCTAGTTTTAAGACCAACTAAAATAGTGTAAATTAATTCCCTTTCTATCCTAAAAGAGATACAGGAGAAAGAGATACCTAATCATGAAGATACCATATACCTAGAGACGTGAAAATATGAAAATATGGCATCTGATTCATCATGAATGATGTTCTACATATATATTAATTTATTCCAAAAACATCAAAAATTGATAGTAATGGGTTAGGGTCGAGTATTTTCATCTTTTGGTTATGAATGGAGGGTTTGGAAAATATTAAGCTAATTTTTAGGGGTTTAATGATTTGCATGCATGGTTTCCTGTTCGAGGAATATGGTTTACTCAACTATTTTTATTAACCATGTGAGTCACTTTAGTGTGTCAAAAAATTAATACTATGATTGGAATGATTTGATAAATCATGTTCCATTTGTGCAAATCCACTCTATTTGGATTTACATGGTTTCCTAGGTTGGGCCCACAGTTTGGAAAAAATGTGCTCCAACCATGCATTGCCTCTCTTCCTTCCAATATTCAATAATTTCACCCAAATACTCTATGAGGTATAAACCAACCAAGATATACTCAAATTATTGAAAAAAAAATTAATCTTAAATGAGCTCGATATATCTCTAAAAAAGTATAGGATCTTACAATATCCCCACCTTATAATAGCTCATCATCAAGTTTTACTCCCAATCGTCTATAACATTATGAATTAAAAAAATTATTCCATTGAGTCTATATATCTTCTCATCTCTCCCAATTTTCCTCCTAAACATTCAAAGGATTCCACAATAATCATACTATCATCACAATAATTCCCATCAATACCTTCTCACTACAAACCTACCCATGTATCGGATAATACTCAAAGGACATATCATTCTCTAGGTCAACATCATCCCTGTCAAGCACATGAGAAGGTTCTATGTGATACCATCGAAGAAGTGTCACATGAAAAAATCATGTATATCATTGTACCTATATAGAAGAGATAATCATTATTTCACCAGCCCAATTCTCTTCAAATACTAAAAAAATCCAATAATCCTAGGTTCCAGCATTCCTTGCCTCTGAATCCTACGATAAACAATTATAGGAGACACTTGAAGGAACACAAGATAACACTATATAAACTCTAGCTTTCTTCAATGTCTATTAGAATATGAATTATTTCTTCTCTGAGTTATAGCCATATATTTTTGAAGAGCTGAACCTGGTCAAACATATACTATGTGAGACTGAGTCCCAATATCTATAACTCCACAGACTCTATCCAAACTATAGGTGATTTTCAATTCCCTGAAAAATGTTCCTCATATGGTTCCATATGAACAATTTCTTAGTAACTATTATTATAGTTGAACTCCATAATTTATAGGTGATAACTGTATGAACTATCCAAGTCTAGAACACACAACCAAATCATATCATCATGTTCTTGTATATTATTTTCCAACTACCAATATGTCTGCAAGTAGAATTTCATAATCAGAAAAACCTTTGTACCAAGAACCTTCTACAAACCCTACTAGAAGCATGAAGTAAAACATGTGTCACTATCGAAAACTATGATCAAGGGAACCCCATGCAGATGGAATATCTTATAAATATATAATTCACGAAACTGATCCACTAATAATTTCTCTTGTATAGGAATGAAATGTAATAGCTTTGTCAGTCGGTCCACAACCACCAAAATACTATCATTGTTCTCGGGAATCATAAAAATTACTACCATAAAATTAAAAAAAACCTTGTCCTACATCTGTTAAATAATTATTGGTGGATGTACTAATCCACCAAGTCATTTGTGGTCGATATTCACTAATTTATAGGTGTAACATTATGTCTGGAACACTAATCTACACTCTTCTTTTCCCAACCACGAATAATGTTTTCATAGGTCCCGATACATTTTGGTCACACCTGAATTCACTAACCATTTTGAGTCATGAAATTGATACATCAAATACTCATTCATTCTCATTGGCACAAAAATACAACTCTTGACACAGATTATTTCATCCTAATTTATTATCCAATCGATATGAGACTTTCTACCTTAAAGGCTTTCCCTCAAGTCCATACATTACATATCCTCATATTGTATATCTCTAATCTAGATAAAAATTATTTACTCCACAAAAATACAAATGAGATTAATTTTCCCATTTCTCTCATGAACCATAGCAATCATATCATCTAGTAAATTCATTATATTCTAATAAATACTAGACTCTTGAATTGCATGAGTCTGCTTTTTCCTTCTCAAAGCGTCAACAACATCATTTCCCTTACCAAGTGTATATTTGGGATAAAATCTAAGGACTGCATATAATCAACCCACTTCTACTATAAAATATTCAAATATCCTTATAAAAATATATAGATTAATCTCTTTTAATCGGCATACATAGTATAATTCTCACCCAAATGATAATTATACCAACACTTAAAATCACAAGCAATTGAAACTAACTCTCCATAATGTGTAGGGTAGGTTTGTTCGTGTGACCTAAACTATCGAGTGACATACTCCATAACTCGAACTCCATCCATCAACATTTCTCTTATACTAATTCCAGAAGCATAAAATACAATTAATACTCCTTATATATCTTGGGTAAGATCCAGGTTGGATCCATTGTCAAAAGATTTATCAACTCTTGTAAGAAATCATCATATTCCATCATCCATTCAAAATCTATCCCCTTCATGTTCAATCCCTAAAGAGGATATTCCAAAAAGAAAAATTCATGGATGAACTTCAATTGGTAGGAAACTTTCCCCCAAAAAATACGGATATGGAAAACATTATTGGGATTATCTCAGGAAATCAATACATGCACCTTATATTCATCTATAGATACTATTTCCTCAAAGAGGGTGTAACCTAAAAAATGCACCTGATAAATCGATAATTGACTCTTATATAGCTTGGTATACAGTCAATTCTCTCTCAATGTACTCAAGATAATGTCATGGTATTGGTAAGGATTAAAATGAGTCTAAGATTAAACCAAGAATTCATCCACAAGAACACCCTCAAACTGATCCAGGTACAGGTGGAAGATTCATTTTTTAAATGATATAAAAATATTTTAAACATTCATTAACACTAATAGAATCATGATGAACTCATAAAGTCCATACCGGCTTCTAAAATTAGACCTTAGTATATCACAATCTTGAGATCTCAATTGATGATACCCTGATCTCATTTAAATCGTTGAGAAGAATCAATAGCCACTCAACAAGTCAAACATTTCATTGATATGAGAAAGAGGATAAAAGATGGTTCAACATATATAGTAAATACATAACCTCAATGTCAAATCTTCTTTCATTGAAAACAAGACTGGTGAACACCAATGTGATTTAATCAAATGGATAAACCCTCAATCCATCAACTCTTCTAGAAAAATCATAATATATTAAATCTTTATCTATATAATTTTGGATAGTGGAATCCAAATTGTCTTATCCCCTATCATGAGATAAATCTTGAATTCCACATCTCTCTTACGAGGAATCAAGGATATGTCCTCAAGAAACATCTCATGTAACATATCCACTATGGGTTGAAAGATATCTTTCATTACACCTAAGTCATCTAGTAAAAATCTAGAATACTTGGTTGTGAGATCCCATAGTTTTTTATGAACATTCTCTACATGGGCCACATTAATATCCCACTCTCCATGGTTTATATAATTATTACCTTGAAGATAAATAAATTTTACTCTCAGTCGTTAGCAATCAATGTGGGCTTAGTATGGTACTAACCAATCCATACCCTTAATAAGATATGATCCTAACATGTCATGGATATAAATATCCCATAGAAACATATACTTACAAACAATGGGAGAACACCCCTAGTAAAAATAGGGGTCCTTCTACCATACTCCAAATGTTGTATTGATCATTATCACCCCACTCACATACTCCAACATCTATTTGAACTCATTCAAAAGATGTGAAAATAAATAAGAATGACATTCACCACTATCAAATAATGCATTAGATAGTGTAGAAGATACAATAATAGTACCTCTAACTATCGAAAACAAACCTATCTATCCACTAGTGTAGGATTAACTACATGTAATGGTCCTTCCCCACTTCCATGTGATGAAGTCGGAGTCCCATGAACTATACCACTCTACTGATATAGTCACTCTTTCCCTAAACCTTTTCATCCACTACCTTAACCTCCACGTCTACTAGAACATCAATAGCCAGACTAATACAATATAAAAGAACGCATTCCCATACTGTTGAGCCACCCCATCCCTACATATTTTTCATAGGCCCCTATAGAACCATTCTAGATATCCCATCTTTCCAAAATCAAGACACTAAACTAGTTTTGGGGTAAATGTCTATGAAAATGGATTGACCTACTTCACTAGTGGAAAATCACCCAGGTATGATCCGGAGAAACTAATCCATCCAATAGACACTCTTCATTCAACTTATTTGGTCGACATTATCATAGTGAACCTTTCTACTCTTAAAATATGTAGCTTATGATCATCTAGAAGAAACCCCTTATCCACTATTAGAAGGATCCTTAAAGTTCCACTCAAATATGAGAGCCTAATCCACCACTTCGTAAAAAGATTTTAGTCAAAATATATTAACATGGTAATTAATATCACATTTAATCTCATCATGTAAATACCTTTTTATAGTTATATCATCACCTGTTAGCACTTGGAAAATCACTTCCTGTTAGTAAAACAACCAATGATGTCTATCACATACATACTCCCATGAGTGAATTCTGTGAACTCAACTTCCCTATCATGTCTCACTACGTCTAGAGAAAATTACTCCAAGAACATACCAAAAAGTTCCTTACCTACCAAACCCTATTCCTACCTGATCTGATCCAAACCACCCCTAGTGATTCTCCTATCCAAGAAAAATATTATTAAAAAAAATGACCTTTTTCTCAGTAGGAGTCTTTATATATTCAGGTATAGTTTGGATGGACCCAATCCAGAACTCGGTTGCCTATGGTCCACCCTATATAATGAATTTTAGAGGGTGTTGTAACTGAAACACTCCTGTTTGGTCAGACATACTCTTCAAAACCCTTCTAGGTATCTCTCCATAAACCACATGATGTGATAAATTTTCTCATAGAACTACAACCTAACTCCTTCATCTGAAACTATTATTGCCATATATTCCACTATTAGAGGATCATTTCCATCCATATCATCCTATCATCCTCTCATCAAACATTATCATTGTTGCATGTCTCTATAATGACATGAAAATAACTTTGGACATATAAATCAACATCAACACATTTAACAAAAGGTTTTATATAAGTATATAATAATTCACCCCTTTTTTATGGCCACATGGTCAAAACTGAGGAACTATCACTACCTATAACCATCCCACATCCATGCCACGGTTAATAAAGGATAAACTAGTTCTCATTATTCAAGACTCATTGGACACCTATTTATTCATATCTTGAATAATTTTACAACATCAAATTCCATATTTTTCTCTATTTTCAGTTCAATTACACAAAAATGAAAAACTATTTCAATTTAATCAACATACCCAAAACCCGATTTCCCATGCATGACTAAAAATGATGCATGTAAAAATAATTCTTGAGTGCCTAGAAGTTTGCATTCATACTCAAATATCATTATAGATAGGTCTATGAAGCCAATCTAATAAAATATCTGAAACAATGATCACATAAAATAACAAGTGCTTCACTCGTAGTGAATTAGCATCCAACTATAATAGCAAACAATAATAACAATAGTCCCACCCTTGGTAATTGGGTTTTCCATCATATATGAGTTACATAAACCCATAAAAAAGATTGGGTATGAGGCCCAACTATTCCTAGTATCATGTCTACCATTCCTAAATAGTAATAATAAATAAAATAAATTAAAAATTCATATAATATAACTTGGTAACATCCTCACCCAGTTACCACATATCGATTCCTCGAGTCTATTGGTGACATTACCTCAAGTGTGCCATCTCATATGCTGTTGGCTTCAAACTAGTGATATGTGTCTAAAATCATTCATGGGAAGAATATAACATCATTTTCAAAGTTGAAAAATATCAGATGTAAAAAAATAATAGCTAAATGATATAACAAATAACCATACAAATTGTTCTGACATGACAACTATAAAAATAATAATATCCAATCCAAAATTGAAGATATGTCTTGCATAGTATGTGTCATGTTTCTTCTAAAAACCCAAAATAGATACATGCAAATACTATCATGTGGATCCTGACACCGTTTCTAGTTCCCTCATCCATGAAAAATCTATAATCATCCATTTAACAAAGGGCCCTTTACTTTATCATGTCCTGCAAACAAAAAGTCTATTCGGGTACCAATCAGGTAGCCCGAGTAGGGTGTGAGTTTAACCCAGTAAAACACCACTGATGGTATCTAAATAAATATCCAATCAATAACAATGTATAATTTTTTATAAATAATTAAATGGTTTACATATTTTTTTTCTTTATTAAACCACGTAAAGCCTTTATCTCAAGAAGGCATATGAACTCTCAGTACATGCTTCGACCAATGCTAGAGTCTAAACCATAACATAAAATCCACTCACAACACTTTAAAACATATGGTATTTGATTATCCATTTCATTCCATTTCACATCCTAACCATTTGGAACAGTAGTCCAATTCCAAATACATAAGCACAGATTGTCATGTCTAGCACCACGTAGGTATTTGGAGATTTTTTCCATGTCCCACACCTCAATTAAACATGATAATTTGGATTCTTGGTCACTATCCCACAATTAATATTTCATATGGGTATTTGGATCCTTATCCCTTGACCCAAACTCATTTATCATATATGGGTTTTGTGGAGCCTATGTTTTTGTCCCACACCTCAATGTATCTTTGGTATTTGGAGCCCTAGTCCATTTCTCTCACTCATTTATCACATATGGGTATTTGAATGCATGGTTTGTGTCCCACACTCATATATCAATTAATCAAACAAATATCAAATATATCACATAGTTCAAGGTATATCAACATTAATCTTTTTACATTATTTAAATCATAAACTCATTAACCTAGTAAGGTTAATACAAACATCTCATAATCCTCATTATTAATTAATTCATAATAATATTAATTGAAAAATTAAAAAATCCTAATATCCCATCAATTCTCAAATCACAATATTAAAATAATCAATAAATTCCATAGTCTCATCAATTGAATAATTTTTATCAACTCATTAATCAAAAAATTTAATGTCACACTAATCACAAATTTTATAATCATAATTTCCAATTCAATTTTACCTAGTTCAACTCATTTCATAATCACATGGAAAATAAATTAATCAACAAAAAGATTCTGTTAATTAATTAATTAATTAATTAATTAATTCAGGATTAAATTTCCAAATGTTCCAATTAAATTTTCACAAAACATACATCCAATTCAAATTCAAGACTATGGGAATTGAATTTAGGCAACCTACCTCACGATATATGAGGAATTATTGCAAATAGAAATTCCAAATTGAAGCTGAATAACCAAGATCTTATCGAAGAATGAGATATTGTTCCAAGACCTAAAACCTAGGTAAAATGTATCAATATCCATTAAAAATAAATACAAACCCACTACCATTGGATGAAAACCATCAAATTTTTTTAAAAAGACATATGCGAGAGAGAGAAACATTATCGAGAATAAAAAACATACCAAGAGAGGTAAAGATACAACAAAGCAACCATCAATTCGTTATGATCAGTGTAAGAGACCCCAAGTAATTTAATTGGATTATTAAAAAATGTTAGAAATGAGTTAGGGTCAAGTTGGGTTGACTTTGGTGTAATTTGGTGGGGTTCTGGACTTTTTTATCTAATTATGAGGGGTTAAATTTCCCATGTTCATAGTTTACTATAAAATGCACCTAGTTTAACCTAACTGGGTGCCCTAACAGCGCACCTCACCTAGGGGTGTTACATGGATACTACTAAGAGGGTGAATGGTTTGAAAAACAATGCACCAGCCATGTTAATAACTTATGTTTAATTTTTCATTGTTTTCTAGGTTGGACACAGTGTTTGGGAAAATTGTGTGTGAACCTCTCATTTCCCATCTTCCATAAAAAATTCACCAATTTTACCCAAGAACAACCCATAGAAAAACCCAATAATGATATACTCAAAAAATATAAAATTAGTACCTTTAAATGATCTTAATATATCTCCATATTTTTTTTCTTACATAGTTCAAATGTTACCAAAGTGGTAACTGATTTTTGTCACATATTTCGTACGAGAATAATGTCGGGTTATAGAACAATCTTATTTTATGAGGATTATACACAACACCATTGAGATGTAATTTCATGAATTTATTTATTCTCATGTTATTTTACAATTCATTTAATTTAATCCATTTATGGGTCTTATGATTCAATGTTACAAAATTTTTAATATTTTTTTGTTATAGTCAAATCATTTATCAGGATTTTATGCGATTAAGCCTCCATTATTGATATCATATGATCTACCTCCAAATAATTATATTGAATTTTCTTATAATAAAATCATATTATTTGAATACATTTTTTCATTATTTTTCCTATCTTTATTTACTAAAGTGGTTAAAATAATTTATTATTGAAAAATAATTTTTTCGACAGTAAACCATTTTTCTTTCAAAACCATGTTTTTTTAATTATTTCAAAAATGTTTGAAAATGAATTTTTTAAATATTGAAGGATATTTTACTGATGAAATTTTATAAATGTTTTCTAATATATTATTTTTAGTCATTCAATTTTATTTTGAAATAAATATATTTTTAATTTTAATTATAATGTGATTTTCATAGTGAAAAGAGTATTTCCATAAAAATGTATTTAATGATATTTTAATTGTATTTACATTGATCAATCTCGAAAACCATTGATTTTACCTATTATACAATTGGAATATTTTTTAGTGAATCCCTCCCCATTATTTATCTTAATGGATTAATATTGTTTCAAATAAATTTTCATAGAACCTATTTTCTTTCCATTGGTCAATCATGTTTCAATGTGTCTAAATTTAAACCAATTTCATTTCTATGTGTTAATAATGTTATAAAATAAATAATTATTTATTTTATTAGTTTTATAATGAAATTAAATCTCTAGGTGTGTTATTCATATTGTGGGATATGAATATTACTTATACAATGGGGTTACTCATATAGCACAGGGTGAGCCCATTGTATCTTATATCATGGGGTGACCCATATGGAATCGAGTTACCCCATTATCGATTATACAATGTGATAGAATAGATAATATTTATTGAACCTATTACATCATATATGGAGGGGAGGCCAAGATTTAGCCGAGTTATCCTATAATATATTAAATGATGGTACTCCCAAATAGAACTCCAACGCATTGGGTAATGATTATGGTTTATGTTGACTATATAGTTATTAAAATTCAATATTTTTGTTTAGTTTTATTGAATACTTCACTTAAAGATACCAAAATGGGGTTTAATTACATTATATGGGTTTATAATGTTTCTTATGATTGATATTTATATCACACGACACACATTTATTGATTATAATGACTTGTGAATTTTAAATGTTTTCTTATTTTATGAACTTGGTATTGATGGGTGCGAGTTAATTTAGTATTTTATAATGAAAACTATTAATTTAATAATACTATTGTGCACTAATTATGCGCAGTAATGACATTCAATTGAAAATTTATATGTTTATCCTTACTAGCCACTTCAGCTCACCCATCTTATCTTTCCTTTTCCCAATGATATAAATAATAACTATGACTAAATTCTGCCTTGAGGAGATTTTTTGTGAATGATGATGATGAATTAATGTTAAATATGAAAAAATGGTTTAAGTGGGTGAAATGGTAATATGACTACATGTGTATTATTTATGTAAGAGTTATTCCATCTTTTCTAAAAAACTAATACTAAATAGTCCTGAATGTTAGAAGAGATCCAATTATTATTATATTTTTTATTTTTTATATTGAAAAAATGGGTCTCAATTATCAACATAAAATCCAAAAATTAAATGCTTATAATTTAAGTACTAGATTAGGGAGTATAGGTCATGATATATTATAGTTGGAATCCAAGGAAGGTTCTGATAACATTAGATATTGAGATGTTTTCATGTGAGGTTATATTAAGATTCATAGACACATTGATAGGCCTATAAGATTAAGGATGATAATGTTAAATTTCATAGGAACCCCCATTTTGAGGGTTCTATGTAATAAAAATTTGGTTGTTATTGATGACATTTTGGAAGACATTTTATTGGGTTGACATATTTTTAACCCATTTGATCAACATTGACTGTTATTTACAAATGAAATCTTTTTCATGTTAAAAAAGGAAACCCATATACTGGTTAACAACCCATCTCATCCAAAAATATGATGGGTCTTAAACCTATATCTAAAATATTTTACTGATTTTATGCCTACCATTATCCTATTTTATGTCCTGATTAGTTGGAATTTTTTATAGGTAAATATTATATTTATTTTATAAACATATGATATTTTATTTTAGGAATAACGATTGATTTAGCTTTGAAGAATATTTGATCAAATCCATATAATTTTTGGGTTTTGATCTTTTTATAGAAATGATTGATAAATTTTAAGCATAGTTACTTACTGTATGATTTGGTTTTAATATTGGGTATTATTGTTGAAATGTGGAGATTAATTTAGGATGGTTTGTTAATTTTAATAGGTATCTTACCATATTCTTAGAATCTTGGTTTCTTGTAATGTTTAAAGATATGATGAAAATATTTTTATCCCTTTTATATTTACATTGACTTTAAAATTTTAATTTTGTTTTTTAGGCATGAAAACATCATCCTCAATACACGTCATTGGATAAAAATATTAGATTGTGACGAAAATTGATTAATGGATGAAATTATACTCATCATGTATTTATATTTCAATATTATATTTGTCTAGATGGTACGAGAAACCCATAACTCTTGTAAAATGTTTATGATACAAAATTATTATCTTAGTACCATCAATTATATTAAACCCGTGGTCCTTTTTATCTTCACAGATTTGTTTTTTTGAGACCCTTAACTTTCCATTGATCATTCACTTACATGGGATCAATGACCTCAACCACTATCTTTAATTGTTTATAGTTTTACTTGATTTGATGTCCCATAATAGATGTTTAGATGTGTTTTAAACCGCCAGTACATCATTTTGAGATATTTTTAGGAAAACTGCTATTAAATATTAAATAGTTATTTAGCTATAATTTTAAAAAATGAATAATAAATACATATTAAAATGTTAAATAATAAATAAAAATTTCATAATTAATAAATAAAAAATACAGAATGAATGTATATCCCGAAGCTGAAACTCCTAATTATTTATAAAAATTTAATGAAAAAGAAAGAAAACAAAAGAAATGAAGAAGGATGAGGTCAAACATTGAGATAATCCCTTGTCTATAGAAATAAATAACATGTCCAAAGTCACAGTAATCATGATTAAAATTATGAAAAGAAAATTAAACTTCATCCACATACTATCACTAGGATTTCTTGTGATTGAAGAGAACAATATACTTCTTAATCATATCATGATTCGTGGTGAGCTACGTCTTGGATCGACCACACCCTCATGCCGCAACCTAGTCCCCCCAACGACATGCTCATCAATAATTGTTTGGATGAAGACCCTACTTCCAGATCTAATATTGTTTCCTAGACCCTTCTAGTTCTTCCCACCCCAAATAAGAAATGTCTTTCTCCAATAGAGTCTACTCATTAACATTAAGAGTATCAATGACCATAGTAGGGATATTAACTTGGTTATAGCTGTTAGAAATAGGTACATCATGCACCATATCAAGAACATCAAACATATTTGAGGTGGTAACCCACACCACACCACTACTATACGAAGGGGACTATCTTGGATTTTAGGTAATGTATCTCACCAAAATTTTATTAGCGTGGATAGGGGACAACGTATCCTAACCATTTTTATAAGAGGTAGTAAAAGATTTTTCATGGATCAATTCCTTTTACACTTTAGTTTCCATATCATTTGTAAGTAGCTCCAAAACATCAAACTCATAAATAGTATCATCATGCTTCTTATCCTTATCACTTGTGTAATCCTTTGAAAATGGATAACGCGATCTACCTGTTTCTTAACAATAGCCTGTACATTAAGAAGCATTGATGGAACCTACTATGTAACAATTTCAGCCCATGATTTCTCTCCCAAGAAGGAAGAGGAATCTTTTACAATAGTATCTATTTTCAAATTATAAATGTTACCCCTATTCAAAATGGAAAACCCTTCATGGAAGGAATCATATTGATTCTAACATCCTTTATGATACAAATCCTGAGGAGAAATATGTATAGCCCTTAGTGTAAGATCTTCATCAGATGACTTATAAGAATATACCTTGGGCCAATCCTTCTTATGGAAATTACTTTCAACATTCCCATGACCTAAATATAATGAACAAGAGACAGATATTCTAAAATTAACAGATTCATGTCCAATTTTCCTTCATATTGATCAAAATTTCATTACTTTATCATAATCAATTTTAACCTCAATCTCATCAGATTTACTGGGTAGATAAATTTCTTCATCCTTGTTAGTAGATATATCAACCTCAACTAGAAATCATTCATAGTGGCTAAAGTGATCATTCTCAGTTTCATAATCTATTTTGATTGGAATACCAATTGCATGTGAAATAAAATACAAGATCTATTGGTACCAAAACAACCAGTTAAGACAAAAATCAATTACCCAAAATTGTGAAGATGAGTTACATACCCTTAAAGAGTTTAATCCTTTCTACAATTCATAAAGATACAAAATTCTAGGCGTTATGGAAATGGAACCAAATCTCCATGCTCATAACTCCAAATCCTCTAAGGTAAAGATAATGTGGAAGAACCCTATTCTCAAGGAGAAAAAAACTCCATTTATTAACACACAATTGTACATTTAAATATCTCAAATAAATAGACAAATAATTATATATATACATATCTACTTATTTACATATATTAGAATATTCACATTAATATAGATTTTTTTTATTGGAAGACACATGTTTATAGATAAAATTTACTTGTATAGGTACATAAAAATAAATTAATTCATTTTTATAAGGTATATAATATAGATAATTATTTATTTTAATTGAAATAGATTAAAAATATTTAATTTTCTATGGTTTATATGTTTATAAATACATTTCTATGTAAATCTGTATTTATAAAAGTAATTTATTATAAGAAAATATATGGAAATATGTTTATATTTAATTATAAATAAAAATAAATTGTGAAATATTCAAAAAATTGACAATATGAATATAATCCCACAGAATACATTCAGTACCCCCCAAAAAAGACAATATGACCCCCTAAAAAGGCTGAAATTCTGTCAAATGTTAAACAAATATAGGATATCTTGAATAAAATAATAGTTTTGGAGGCCTTTTTTGGAAGTGAAAAAATTGAATGGTGTCTCCCCACACATAAGGACCTAGATATCATTGTAGGATTCGATTTTATATGTGGTAGAGAGGAAACAAAAACCCAGATCAAAACATATGTTTTTTTGAAGTTCAAGTTTTATTTCATTCATTTCATGAAAATATAATAAATTTTATTTTATTAATTACTCCAAAAATATAATTATGTTTTATTTAATTTTATAAGATTTTATTTTATTGGTTGTGTTGCTAAAATGGATTCCCTGCTAAAATTTATGGTCAATTTATACTAGATTTTTATTGTCAACTTATTGAATATTTGTTTTATGTTTCAAATTATTATAAACTAATATTTATAAATATATATTAATTTACATGTTATAATTAATTTAAATTACAAATAATAAAATACATGTGATATTATATCATAAATCGTAAATCATAATTTAATTTTTTTTATTTGTTTAAATTTTTTCCTTTAAATTTACGGTAGTTTTTTTAAACCATCGTTATTTCCCAATAGTTTTTTTAAAAAACTACCACTAAAGAAATCTAAAATATAAAATAAAATATATTTAAAAAATATTTAGTGATGATTTTTAAAAATATTTCTAAAAAACTAATCCTTATTTATCAAAATCATTTTAGCGACAATTTTAAAAACCTTCATGAAAAAACAACCGCAAAATCGATTTTTTCCTATCGTAAGTTTATATAGATTAGACGTAGCGTAATGGAGATAGTTTTCTGGATTCATGAAAACTAGGTTTAAAATTTCAACGATAGTGTAACTAAACATTTTTTTTTGGTTTTCAAGTGATTCAAGGAAGCAACAAGACATTTATTTTACAAAACAAATATAGAAAAGGGGTTCTAAGATATTTTGGAATAGATAATTCCAAGGAGATAATGACTCTTGTAGATAGCTAGATGAAATTTTTATTAGATGATAATGCGAAAGTGGTTAATATCAAAAAATATAACAGATCATTGGAAGTATATAGATCTTAATAGAAATATGACCAGATATTATTTTACACCTGCAAATCTTAGTGGTATCAAATCAATCCCAAAGAATTTCACTTACCTGTAGTAAAATTTATACTTTTTTGGATCAAGGGAATGGTGGATATCTGTTTTCATTACCATGAAAATATCAAAAATATTTCTTTATTTGTATAGAAGAAAATTGGACCAATTCAGTATATGACAGAAAATCAACATTAAATATGCATTCTCTATTGAATGTAGATGTATTTCTTAGATAAAGAAAAAAAATTTCATTAAATTGAACATCATAGAAGATTAATATATGTGGCCACTCAATATTTCACCCAATTATTGTCAACTAAGTAGAAGCTTAAAAATATGGGAGTTTCAGTGAATTCTATGATCATAACTTTCTCGAAAATTCAAGTGGTATAAATATTGTGATGAATTATATCACTACTTGATAAATAGTAAAATGCAACACATATATTGCCATATTTTAATAAGACTATGTCAATAGATTAGTTGAGGCCAAAATTTTAATAAGACCATGGAAATACCCCTTGATGCCTACTCCCCTCATCGCGAGGTTCCTTCTCCTTATGTGGCCTCTCATTCGGTACCCTTCTCCACTTCAGCCAATTCTCATCATGGTGATCAAGCCCTAGCCTTTTAATATCTCCTTCCAGCTATCTCCCTCCTCTGCCATAGTTATATCACCACCTACCTCCGAAGATCTTCCTCTAAGGTGGTTCCAATGTATCAACCCCACCTATTGCCTCTAAGGATCTTTAAATTTCCAATGTGGCCTCCCCACCTCCCGTATCTCTTGGCACATAGGTAATCCTTATAGGTTTCACTCTTCGATCTATATAACAACCAATATCTGATCCTAATACTTTGATATATCTCCCATTGGAATTAATAATCCTAAGAACCCTTCCTCTCTATATGTTTTGTGATTTCAATCTATGGTACCCTAACTTCTACAGTTTCACTCTTTGATCTATAGTTCCCATGACGTCAACTCTTAATCTGATCCCAACAGACCTCATTAGGGTTACTCCTTCACAATATGTAAGCCCCTAATCTGATTTCTTCAAACCCTAATTTTTGAATCCTATTATTTGGAACATTCTTCATATTAAACACTTTTAATTTTATTGGTTCAAATCATTTTTCAGTTCTATATTAAGTCATCTGTCACTATTAAACAAAAAACATTCTCCTATTCCATCCCAAACCCCTAATGAAAAAAGTGATGTTTCCCCCTATCTATAGATGTTTACCCTTTGGTAATTTAGTATATTAATACTTTATATCCACACTATATTATTATTCTTTAATATGGTGTATATATCATGTAATCTGGCCCCCTAAAAATGTGGGTATTCCAATGCTCGTTCACAAGCATATTATGTATTCATATTATGTTTAATGTTTTCAGTGTACTAAAATTATTTATATATTAGATGCATTCAATATATTTAAATTACAACATTTTAATTTTTTCCAAAACATTATTTATTTTTCCCTTGATGGTAATATTTTTATATTACACTTCATTGTTGATCCATTCTACAAGGTTCAACTTTGCAACACGTTTTTGATAATTTTTCACTTTTAGTTTCAAGTTATATATAATATTCCAACTTATATATAACCTAGAGTTTAAATATAGACACATAAAATGGGATTAAAGAAATTATTATTATTTATAAGATATCATTTTATATTGATTACTAATATGTGTTCAATGATAACCAACATCTAGGATGTAATTGAAGTGATTGGATAATGTTGTAATATATGATTATATTGATAAAAAATTTACATTATCAACTCAAACATAATTTTCATGTACTATTATATTACTTTTATAACATATTTACATCTTTAATTTTCTATTATCTTGTACACTTTAACCAGTCATCACTTATTACTGTCAAGACAAGTAGTATAGATGATTTTTTTATAGATTGCACCATAGATCTAGTAAAGAATAAAAAGGATGACATAATAAATCATTTAATTGTCTACTTACAATAGTTTTTCACCATAATACTATATTAAAATATTATTTTTATATTTTTATAAGCCTCATAATGTTTTTACCGTCCTCTCCATTTTGTAATTTTTTTATTAACATGTCCATTTAATGTTTATATTATTTCATAAGACAATGTATATTCATATTCTCTATAAAATTTCCTTCAAATTTCTTATATATATATATATAATATGTGTATACTACCAGTTTTCATATTCTAAATATTAGTATAACCCTACATTTCATCTTGCAGGTGTTGATAAGTTTCTTTAAAATCAAAATTCTATTCTATTTAAAAAACTGGTATGGATTCTTATTTTTAATATGAATGTTTTATTTGTTTCATTTGACAAATTAAAATATGAAAAATGTCATACAATAATTCATAATTGATGTTTTGATAATTCATAGTCATATGATTTCAGTGAAAATATGTTTTATAGTAATGTTAATGATATCACTTGTGAATTTTTTTTTTAAAAAGTTAATAAAATGATTTTAATATTAATTTTATGTTGAGAATATATTTTGAACAATTTCATTAAAAATAAAAAAGATGGAGTTGAAAATTAGGCATCTTAATAAAGGTTATAAATATGGAAACTGGAATAAATCTATTACTATAGAATAAAAATTAATGTTATTAGAGAAGATTGGATTTTTAAAAAAGTTGTTTGAATGATAAGAAGGCTCATATCAACAAGGTGGAAGAATGCCTAAATAAAATTTTATAATTTATTGAAAAAATGTCAATTTAAAATCATTATCTTATTTATTTATAAAACCATACAAATATTTTCCCAATAACATTGAATAATTTATTTGAATTCATATAATTTATTCACCATAAGAGAACTAATTACCATGTAAGATTAAAAAAAGAATATAAATTATATTTGAAAGTGTTCTCATAAATGATCATGAGAGTGTATTGTAACAACCCAAACATTCATTAATGAATATTCCCCTAGATCAAATTAAATGTATGATTATGAAAAATGATTGTATAAAACATATGCACTTCCTTGGTTTTATGTTTTTGGATTTTAAAATACAATTATGAATTCTTTTCATTGTTTATATAGACGTTGAACAATGATCACATGATTAGTATAAATATATATATTTAATAAATATAATTTATTCAGATAAAAGAAACGATGGCCTCATCCTATAGAACTTCTCCATAAAAATCCCATTTGTCGAAGCTCGGAAAAGAGGTAGCATCATTGGGATTCACTCTTGACCATGACCAATCCAATCTTCAACACATTAATTTGAATGGAATCGCCTACAGGAGAAGTGGAAGTTAATAGAGATTACCACCTGAATGATGATATCCAAGCCACCCCAAGTGTCTATCACTATCGCACACTTTACCGTTAGGTATTATGTAACAAAACCCCAGATCTATGATTATGTACATTATTTTTTGAATAAATAATATACATTCATTTTATTATTTTTACTTTGTAAATGGTTTTTAAAGAACAAATAGTATTTTTATAGTTATTATTAAATTAAGAAAGGTTTTTTTATGTATTAGTGTATTTTTTAAATAAATATTTTATTAATAAAATATTATTACTAAATTAATTTTTTTAAAATATAAATTATCATGTAATTTTTTTTGAATAAAAATGTAATTTTTATTATGGTTTGAAAGCTATTTGTGTCAAATCCCTTGATTTTTTTTATAAATGTCAGTTTTTATTTTAAAGGTTCAGAATACAATATTTTGAAAATTTATTTAGATAAAATGAATATTATTTTTAGATATAGGAATTATAAGAATTTCTAATTACATATTTTTCATAATTTTTTGACATAGTAGAATTTTTAGGTAAAAATTAAATATTGTTTAAATATATATTGTGTTTTATGACTTCATAATGACCAAATGGTGATGTAATAAAATAAAATAAAAGGAATGTTAATCCAATAACTGTTTCATCATTAAAATAATATGATTATATATTTTTTTTATTAATTTTATGGTGCCATAGTGGACCCACCATGAATTATAAAATATTTTAACTTTTTAAAATGATTTCTTTGAGAGTGTGACTCACCTAGACATAAGAAATCCTAATAATTTAATAATTTATTCCATTGTAATTATAAAATAATTTAGTACAAACAAATTTGGAAGAAACCATTGGAAAAATAGTGGTATTATTTGTGGTTTTTATTAGTTTAATGTGTAGTGTCCAAAACATTAAAAATAAATATTTCTCTCTTGTTTTCTATATAAACCCACTCAATCACCCATTATATTTCACTCAAAACCTTTTTTGATCAACAAAAATCTTCTCTTATCTTCTTATAATCCTTTCATGGCCCCCATGCTCCTTATTAGCCTCAGTCAAGCCTCTCACATGCCTTTGGGGTCACACTTCCATTTAAGGGATTTCGGCCATTCTCATTTTTGTCCAAATTTTATTATGTTGTTATACCATTATATTTTCCATTAAAAAATGTTGGGGTTTGACTTTTCACCTCCCCATACTTCCATCCCTATGTTTTAATGATGATATACCTCTTTATATCTCATTAATTTCCCCCATGTACACATATTTTCATATTGAAAATCCATAACGAATTTCTATCTTCTCATTTACATTCAATAAAATATTTTATATTTTTCATCTAAATGATGTTAAATTTGTTGAGTTGTTATGTATTATGACTCTATTACTATTAATTTCATGTATAAATGATGATATAACCCTTTCTCTCTCATCAACCAATTTTACAATTTCTATTTGATGTCGTGTTGCTGCCGAAGGTACACCAAAATTTCCCATGCAGAAAAAATCATATAAGTGAATACCATACACATTCTCTATCACTAGTATTAACCTCTGTGAACATGTAGTTGTTTATTGAGGATATAAATTTTATATATTCCACATCACTTATTAATGTAATAAATTATGATTTTTAATGAATCCATATCGTATTATCTATGTGGCACATTTATGCATGAAATGAAATGTTTATTAAGGGTGTTCCCTAAAAGCGCTCCAATGCATTATGTAAAGATTAGTATGATGAATAATCATGTTCAATGAGGGTTTAATCATTTGAATTAAATTTCAATAAGGGTTTAATCATTCTAATTCATTTTAAATGAGGGTTTAGTCATTATCTATGTGCAATGAGCTTTGGATCATGATATAATCATGTTAAATGTTGTTTTCGTATTTCCATGTTATGATAATCATGCTATATCATGCCTTTATGTTCATGATTCTCTTGTACTCCATTAATATTACTATTTCATAACATGTACTATATTATTCATGTTATTCCATGTCGACTTTCTTACTGGGCATTATAACTCACCCTTTTCTTATGCATGTCCTTGGGTTATCTCATGCAATGTTAAGTACAAAGGAATATTGTGGTCATGTAAAATAATTTTTCAATAGAGTTGTTGGGTTTTATGTCATATGTTATTATGTAATGTTTATAATTTCCAAATACACTAGACCGATCGATCCTTAGAGTTTTCTTAAGTTAATATTTATGTAATGAATCTTGTTTATGTGTGTAATAAAGAGCAGGGTTGTTATAGTTAGTATCAGAGGTTTGGTTTTGTTATTTATTAGATTAGGATTAAAAAACCCTATTGAAAGCATTATGGATAATATTAAGTAAATTAAAAACAACCCAAAATTTTGGTGACTTTATCAAAAAAATACATCCATGTATAGATACATATAATTAGAGGCGGGTCTGGTACAGATGTATCTAGGGTAAAACATGAAAACAACGCTTTGAGCAAGAGTAAAATGGGAACTACTGCCCGACAATGGGCCTTGCTGCACTCTTGGTTACAAAACTATCGGTTCTATTATTTGGTAACTTTATAAGCTTAGTATGAACCATTATTAAGGGAATAAAAAAATACACCTAAGAATATATGTTTGGAAGTAGATGAGGGATAACATAGATTAAAGCCTAAAAATTAATAAGTCAAGTAAATAAATATAACTTAT
Organism: Viscum album; assembly: GCA_963277665.1. Lineage (NCBI taxonomy): Eukaryota > Viridiplantae > Streptophyta > Magnoliopsida > Santalales > Viscaceae > Viscum > Viscum album. The sequence goes on along the minus strand of OY728156.1, from coordinate 2,105,811,687 downwards.
AAGTTATCCATTTTTGTATTTGTATTACCCTTTAGGTGTTACTGATAAATTTATTTTTTTCCCAGGCCAGGGTCAGTAATAGGAGAACTCAGGATAACAATCGATGTGAAGATCAATGTGATGATTGTTCTAATGAGATGCCCAATCTGATGAGAGTGGAAATCACAAACTTTTCCATGATACTCTCTTAGTTAACTCATGTTTTGAAGAGAAACATGGGTCACGAGGAAATTCCATCCCCTCAAAATAAATAACATGCCAAAATTGAGAGCATCATAAAACAAAGGCCTTATAATTTTAATGGATTTTCTGATCCCTCAATCGTTGAAAAATTAATCAACGCCATTGAGATGATATTCTCCATCCTTCAATGTTCTGAACAAGAGAATGTTCTTCTATCTGATTATCATATAGAGGGTGAATCTGATCAATGGTGGACATTTATAAAAAATATGATATGAGATTGAGTAATTAGAGTGGAAGGATTTTAGGAAAATGATTTTCGATAAATATTTTTTATGCACCCTATGAATTAAGATGGAAAGGAACTTACATTCCCTTAATAAAAAAGGTGAAAAATCTATCAGATAATATGAGGAAATATTCACAAGGATTACCTGATACACATTTGACTTGTTTATTACCCCTTAATTCAAGGTTTACTAATTTATTGGTTGGCTAAAACCTGGCCTATGCAAATCCCTAGTGATCCATAACTTCAATATCTAGGAAGATATTTTTTGATGTTCCCTTAATGTTGATATGGAAATTGGTGAATCTCAAGGATATCATGGGGATAATAAAATGAAAGTCACCTTAAATTATTGAATTCCTATAGATAAATCTTGTGGTTCTATGAAATTCTTTCACCCCAAATGCCAAAGGTTTGGAAATAAGAACCCCATAAACTTTCTGAAGTTGAGGAGGAAATGATTTCGGTGTGGAATAGAAGGGAACCTGGCCATTAACAGACAACAAAAAACACCCACTACTACGACAGAGGACAAGAATTATTCATTAAACCTTTATTCATTGTTCATTACTTCAACTTTAATGAAATAGAGAACATTCAAACCATTTCCCTAATCCAATGTTTTTTGGAGGCAAACAACAACCTCCAAGGTTGAAAGGGTGATACTATTCCATAACTACTTCTGAAGACAACCTCGAAAACAAAGTGGCGACTGGTACGCTAGTAATTCATTTGATAATATCTAACTTACTTTTTTATTATGGTTCTTCACATTATTTTATATCCCATATTTTTATTAGAATAGTCTCAACACCACAAAAAAGAATGGAATTAGATATGTCAATGAGAATGGAAAATGGGGAAATCATTGCATCCAATGAATGTTACTCCTCCCTATCACAATTTATGGATAAAACATCCCAGGGATCCTCCACATACTACCTCAAGTATAATTTGATTAAATTCATGGAAAGGATTGGATTTCCCAATATATAGCCAGCATAGATTGTTGTGAGAGGGAAATCACTCTCCATATGGAGAATCGACCCCCGATTATATACTAGTGCAAGAATGAGGATGAATATCACTTAGAATCATCATATCAAGAATGGATATTACTACCCTATGAGCATGTGTATCTTGTTTAGATGACTTAGTCTATATAAGCAATCATCCTTGAAGGCATGCCAATTCAGAGATAATTCACTAATGTTTTTCTAGAGGAATGTTTAGGTCATCCTCATAGAAGAGATGTGTAATTCTAGATTGATTTTATACCTGGGTAATTTCCAATATCCAAGAATCCATATAGAATGGTACATTGTGAAACTTGAGACGCTAAAGAAACAACTACAAGATAATAAAGAAAAAGGGTTTATATGCCCAAGTGCTTCGCTATGGGATGCACTAGTCTTCTAAGTCAAGAAGAAGGATGGGTCAAAGAGCCTTTGCATTGATTATCACGAGCTCAACAAAATCATGATAAAGAACAATTATACACTATCCTGAATTAATGAATTGTTTAATTAGCTACGTGGAGCATAATATTTCTCCAAGGTGGATTTTCAGTTGTGATAATACCAAGTAAGGGTGAAGATAGAGGATATCCCCAAGACGACTTTTAATACTAGGTATAGGCAATATGAATTCATTATAATGCATTTCAAACTCACTAATGATCAAAAAATATTCATGGACATAAATAATAGATTCTTTAGAGATTACCTCAACAAATTTGTTTTAGTCATTATAGATGATATTCTAATATACTCCAAAACCATATAGGAGCATGAGGAGCATCTAAGCACTATACTAGAGACCTTGTAAAAGGAGAAGATCTATGAAAAGTAGAACATGTGTGAGTTACCATTAAAGGATGCCTCATTCAGGGTTATATCATCACATGAAATGAGATGTCTATGGATCCCTCCATGACTGCTGCAATAGAGGGATGGCAGATGTCAACATCGGTGACAGATATCTGTAGCTTCATGGGGTTACCTAGATATTATCGCTGATTTGTGAGAAATTTATCACGATTATCAAACACTATTTCCAAGATAACATAGAATGTAGTTAGGTTTTCTTGGAGTAATTCATGCGAAGATATCTTCATAGAGTTGAAAAGGAGGATTATCACTACACCCATGCTCAAACTACCAACAAGTGGAAAACATTTATCTGTATTCAGTGATGCTTAGAAGAAGGGAATGGATTGTGTATCGATGAAAAATGACAATGTCATTGCCTATAATTCAAGTAAATTAAATGTTCATGAGAGAAACTATCCAACACATGATCTATATTTGGCTTCAACAATCATCTCTTTAGAAATTTGTTGACATTACCTCTTTGGGGAGAAGTGTGAAATATACCTAGATAAAAAAATACCCTTTTATATATTCACACATAAGGATTGAAACATGCACCAATGAAGATGGTTAAAGATTATAAAAACTATAAATACTCAATCCATTACCACCCTAGGAATGCGAACAAGGTGGTATATGCTCTATGTAAAAATGATCCAACAACTCTTTCATTGATGTGAATTGAAAAGGATCCAATATTTTTATGATTGATGAAGATGGACATGAGAATCATAAAGAATGGAACATCATCAATCCATTCAAAAATGATTTCTGAATCATCTATTTTCAAAAATAAAAGGAAATCTCTTAAGGATGACGTGAGAATTTAGAAGAAAGTTGAAACTATCAGAAAATTGAAATCCATGGAGTTCAATGTTGTTGAAGAAGGAATTATGAGATATAGTTCAATACTATGTGTTCTATCAAATCAAGAGTTAAAGAATGAACTTTTGGATGATGCACATAGATCAAATTTCTACATTCACCCAAGAAACAAAAATATATATCGAGATCTCTAATAGAATTATAGGTGGGATAACATGATGAAGGAGATCACTCAGTATACATCAAAGTTCCTGGTATATCAGTAAGTGAAGGCTGATAGGTAGATGTATAGGGGGATGATGTAACCATTATCAATTCCAACATGGAAATGGGGGAACATCACCATGGAATTTATCACTGGACTTCCAAAGACATTCAAATGAAATAATGCTATATGGGTTTTTGTGGATCATCTTACAAAGACTACTTACATCATTGCAATTCATTAGAATTTTCTCATTGGATCAACTAGCACAAATATACATCTGAGAATTGGTAATGATGGATGGAGTACCACTATAGATTATATCCTATTGAGATCCAAGAATCACCTATATGTTTTGGGAGAGTCTACAACATGTTTTGAATATTGAGATGAAATTTATCAGGACATATAAACCACAAACTGATTTCCAATCTGAGAATACTATCCAAACAAAAGAGGACATGTTGAGAGCCAGACCAATAAAATTCAAAGGAGGATGTGATCAACATATTCCCCTTGTTGAGTTCTCTTACAATAATAGTTTCCTCTCATGAATCCAAAGGGCTCCTTTTTATGCCCTTTTATGGGAAGAAGTGAATAACACCAGCATGTTAGGATGTAGTTGGGGAGAAATAACTCCAATGTCCATAAATGGTTGATGAAATGGTGGAGAATGATAAGATCATCTAACATCTCATTAAAGATACTCAAAGTCGACAAAAGAGAAATGATAATAATCTTCAACGAGACATAGATTTTAATATTGGAGAACTGGTATTTCTCTACATATCACCATGGAAGAGAGTTATGAGATTTGGGAGGAAGGTAAATCTTAGTCCAAGGTACATCATCCCATTTGAGATCCTTGATCGCATTGGAGCAATGGCATATCGAATAGCAATCCCAACAAACCTATCTCAAGTACATGATGTATTCCATGTATAACTATTGAGGAAGTAAATAACTGACCCTTCACATGTACTCAATCCAATGGTCATACCATTAGATAATGACCTCTAATATGAAGAGAATTTGGTGAAGATATTAGATTGTAGGGAACATGTTCTACGAAATCAGATAATGCCCCTTCATCAAGGTGTTGTGGAAAAACAAATAGTTTATAGAAGAAATGTGTGAATCAGAGGATGTGATGAATCATAGTTACCCTCATCTATTTTAGTGTGGGAAAAAGAATTTTTTAGGGTGAAATTTATTAAGCAGGGAAGATTGTAAAGGACCAAACATATATTAATGAAAATTATTCTTGATCTAATTAAATGGATTATTATGTAAAATGGTTAAATAAAACATATGAACATACTTGGTTTTATGTTTTCGGATTTTCAAATACCATTTAGAATTGTTACTGTTGCTAATATAGCTATTGAAAAGTGATAATATTATTAGTATAAATATATGGCTTTAATAAATCCAATTTACTCAGAAAAAGGAAGCGATGGCCTCATCCAGTAGAATTTATCCATACAAATCCCATTTTTTATAGCTTAGAAAATATGTAGCATCACTGGGATTCACTATTGGCCAATCCCAATCCACGCTTCAACGCATTAAGCTTGGTTGAAATCTCTTACATGAGAAGTGGAAGTAAATAGATATTACCACTCAAGCGATCTGTTCTGATCCACCCCAAGAGTCTGTCTCCATCGCACACCTTACCCTTAGGTCTTATGTTGGTGTTATAAGGGGTTATGTAAAAAGGCCATAGAACAATGATTATGTGCATTATGTTTTTTAAAAATAATATACATTCAATTTATTATTGTTACTTTGTACATGGTTTTCCAAGAACAAATAGTTTTTTAGTTAATATTCTATTTAGAAAGATCATTTGATGAATTAATGGATTTTGGAATTAAATAATATTTTAATAAAATTTTGTTAATAAATTTATTTTTATTTAAAAAAAATTATCATAATTTTTTTTAATATAGTTGTAATTTTTATTAAGTTTGGAAATCTTTTTTTGTCAAAATCAATTAATTTTTGATAAATGTCAGTTTTACATTAAAAATGAAATAAAAATATATAGAAAATTATTTAGGTAAAATGAATATTATTTTTGGATTCAGTTTGTCAAAATTATCTAATGGGTAATTTTTCATAATTTTCTGAGAGAGAACAATTTTTTGGAAAAATTAAATACCGTTTAAATATATATAGTGTTTAATGTCACTATAATGACCCAATAGTGAGGTAATAAAATACTTCAAAAGGTATGTTCAGAAATTATATATTTTACCTTCAAAATAATGTAATTTTAGATTTTATTTATTTATTTTTATGGTGACGTAGTGGACCCACCAATTCTTATAAAATATTTTAACTTTTCAAAAATGATTTACTTGAGAGTGTGACTCCCCTCCACATAACCATGGATAATATTTTAATAATTTGGGCTGTTGTAATTTTTAAATAATGTTTTACACTTAAATATTTCGAGAACCATGGGCAATAACCATGCGATGGTTTGTTGTTTTGATTTGTTTAATGTGTAGTGTCTAAAACTTAAATAATAAAGAATTCCCTCTCCTTTCCTATATAAACACACTGAATCTCACCTTACTCTTCACTCAAAACCTTTTGTGCTCAACCAAAATCTTCCCTACTATCACTATAATCCTCCCAAGGTGCCCCAAGCTCCCTATAATTTTATCCCAAGCCTCTCCCAAGACTTTGGGATCACACTTCCAAGTAAGGGATTTCTTCCTTCCTCATTTTTGTCCATGTTTATTTTTGTTGTTATACAATTTTATTTTAAAATTAAAAATGTTGGGGTAGGATTTAAAGACTCCCTCATAATTAAATCATTATTTTATAATGATTATATACATATTCTTCGCTCATTAATTTCTCCCATGTACACCTGTTACCATGCTGAAATTCTTTAAGGAATTGAACTCTTGTAATTTACATTCAAGTAATTATTTTGTATTATGCATCAAAATTCTAGTTCATATATTGGGATATAATTTTATACGACCCCATTACTTTTCATTTCATGTATAAATTTTTAGATACCCCTTTCCCTTTCATCAAACGATTTTAAAATTTCCATTCAATGTCGTTATGCTTCCTAATGTACACCAAAATATCCCATGCCAAAATCATCGTGTAAGTCCATACTATACCCATTTATATATTGAGGGTATTCACCTCTCTGAGTTTGTACTTTTTAATTTAGGACTTAAATTTATTTATTCCACATCTCTTATTCAAGTAATAAATTATGATGTTTAATTAATCCATGTTGTATGATCCATGTGACACACTTATGAATTAAATGAAATGTTTACAAAGGGTGTTCCCTAATATCACTCCAATGCATTGGGTAATGATTAGTATCCTGACATTTCAGGTGAAACTAGGGTTTACTTAGGGAAATTCAAGTTAAATGAGTGTTTACTCATACTAATTCATGTTCAGTGAAGGTTTACTCAGACTTCATGTGCAATGATCCTTGGCTCATGCAAATATATTATTAAATGTTATTGAAACATTTCTAGGTTATGATAATCATGCTATATCATGAATTTATATTCATACTTCTCTTTTTCCCCATTGATATACCTATTTTGTAATAAGTATTATATTATTCATGTCATTTTTTGTTTACTCCATTACTGGGATTTATAACTAACCCTTTTCTGATGCATGTTCTCAGTTTATCACATGCAATGCTAAGTATGAAAGAATATTGTGGTCATGTAAAATAAGTTTTCAATAAAAATTTTTGTTTAATGTTATAAGTTGTTATGTAATGTTCTTAATTTCCCAATACAATAGACCTATCTAGTCTCATAGTTGTCTTAGGTGATTGTTTATGTAATAAATCATGTTTAAGTGTGTAATAAAGAGAAGGGTTGTTATATGTATAATAAAAAAAATTAAAAAACAATACTTTTCAATTGACTCACTCTAATATATTTATGTGTTAGTCTCTATAAGAATTTATATTGAATGATCAACATTAAAATCTAATCACAAAACATACAGAAGAAGGTATACGTATCTCTAATTTTTTTTCTCATTAATCATAGTAACTAATGCCCTTTAATATGGTGTTAGTGACTGTTGGGACTTATAAAAACAATAATTCTAAAAAAACTACAATGGTCACATATATTTACATTAAGTATCAATTGTACTCTAATCTATGTTCAATTATTGATTTCATAACAATTATGGCCTTAAATAGTCATTATATACTCTTTTATAATACAAGGTCGACTAAGCACATCATAATAAAAATTCGTATTAAAAATTGGTTAATGATTAACTAACTTTTCCCACACAGTAAAATTCATCTTACTAGATGGGTGACTATGATAGTGTTCACAGGTGACTCAACGAAATAAAACATTATTATCCAAAACAATTCTAATAAGATCAGGATAATAGGAAACTTAATTATTTCACCTCTTAATAAAAGAAAACCGACAAAAATAAATGATCGAAAAAAACCTAATTCTCCTCCATAATAACATCAATAAGAGAAATATATCAACTACTAAAACAATATAAGTCATCAAAGATTTTAAATCGTACTCAATAACGTATTAGTTATCATAAATTACATTATGAAGATATTAAACGAAAAAACATGAACAGCTCCTAAAAAATATATCATGTATCAATTTTGCAATAAAATTATATGATTTTAATTATAAAATATTTACTAATCATAATTTATTTATTCAGTAACTTAAATTTACTTCTATAAGTTTATTTCAATTTTATTTGACAAATTTGAAATGTTTCGTTTAACCTACACACCCCTAGTTTAGTAGAATTTGTTTCTCTTTTGATCCGCCTTATTTTTCCTTTATAATTCACAATACAAAATAATATTTGATTTAAATCTCAAATTGTTTCCATATTTTATGTTTAATGTTTAAGTCTTCATGGATTGTGGTTTTCATTTTTATACTTATTATAAAAATTTTCACTATGCGTATTATACATAACTCCACATTACATCATAGTCTATATCAACATCTCTACCTCCATCACATTATATTTTATTCATATGCCATTTTATATGTAATTTCACTATATATTGATAACGATATATTATAGGAACATGGGTGAGGACTATTCCAGTATGTTGTTTACTATCAGGGGAAGAGGTGTCTTTTACTTTTGTATTAGTTTGTTAGGATTGGAAGTAGTTGGTTGGGAAGTTTGTCTAGTTTTTATCCTATTAATTATCTAATAAATGGTTTCATATGTTTGGAGTAGTTATCTTGAAAGTTACAGTGATTCATATCCCTATATTATTTGGCTTAGGGGAAGGATGGGGGATTTGAAATTGTTTCAGAGAGTAGGGTTATACTATGTAGAATAATGGGATGCTGCCTTGGGCCTCAAAAATCTGTGCCTCAAGAGGATTTCATCTACTAGATCATTTCATTTCCTTCATTATTATCTAAATCCTAATGTTGTTAATTATTGTTACTATTTATTTTCTCTCTCTTTATAAATTTAGTCCTACCAATATATAATAGTCCTAGGTCATTTTTCATGTGATGTTATCCACATTTTTTTCATTCATGAGTGTCATGTGTGTTAGAATGTTGTTTCAATATTCACTAATTTTAACAACCCTCAATTTTTTAGGGCCAATATGAGGAATTTTAAGGAATTAAATTATGTATTCTTGACTAATTTAGGATTATATCAAGAGAGGTCAAGGGTCAATATAATTCTGAGAGGGGAGGTAACTGGGACATTGATCCTAGAAAATGGTAGAAAAGATAAAAAGGTACTTGATGTATAGAATCTGACACATAATGAATTTTCTATGTAGGGGATACAATCCTTAGATTCCAATTAATTTTCCAATGGGGATGAAATGAGATCTCATTAATGGAACCAGGTTCCAAGAAAAATTAGATCAGGTACATTGTGGCTTCTAGGAGTGTTTCATTTGGTGATTTTATACACATAATACCTTGAACATCTTTCGACTTCCCTCCCTCATTTTTTTGACCAAGCATGAATGGTGAAAACCTTTTTAGAATCCACCATGATTCTCAGAGCGATTCAACTTATATTTGTAGTCTTAATCAACTCCAATATGTTGTGCTATACTTTTCCAAATAAGGATAATAAAGTGGATTCTTAAATCATAGGATTCTTTGATAACTTATTCACTGATCTTATTAAATACCTAGTCTATATATTTTTTTCCAAATTTTCCGATTTAATTTGATTGGAATTGATTCAGGTGGTGTGAGCTTTGGGTGGGATCTCCAATGTTTTAGTTAGTAATTCCTTAAATGTTTTTTGTGGTTATATGCGAATTCATGGGTTTTCATCTATGAAAGAGAATTTATTTCGTGGGAACATGTCTTTATTAAGTATTAATTTGATCAGGTGTGTCATTCTTTGGTTGTGGTGGAAAATAGATTATAGGATAATTATAATAGTTTATCCAAAAAAATCCTTATAGTATTGCATCATGATTCATGTATGATGCACCAATTTGTGCATGTAATTTTTTTATTTATTTTTCATAGATTTGGCCATACTAATTAATTTTATGATATCATTTAATTATTACTAGGTGAATGTCAGTATTGGAACATCTTTTTACAAAAGTGGGGACGTAGAATTCATGAGTTAAGTTATATAGACTGGATTGATCTTCTATGGTATGAACATGGGATTTATAGTTCATTCATTTACTTTGAAAACAATTCATCATCCCCTGTACTATTATTTCATTTTTCAATATTAATTTTCTTCCCGCATCAATTTTTAGGTTCAATTAATGACGATTCATCATATCAATGGAATTTTGTTGAAGTCTCATAGGACCTGTTCATGTGTGTTGCGGAAACTGCCACAGAAGGTGATGTTTTTTGGCCTTATCTGGTTTGTTTCCAGTGATTTAAGGAGATTTTTTCCTATAATTCATCAATTCTGTTTAGTTTATAATTGGAGTTTTGGAATTTTAGAACCCTTGGTAATTTTATTATACCATGTTGATCATCCTTCAGGCAGTTTCGTGTCACCAGAGTCAAAGGAGACTCACCACATATGAATATATACACATATATATAATATGTTCTCTCATTATATGTATATTCGCCCATGGAATGTGAAATTACATATAAGGGTGTCGGTGTGTTTATGTATATATATGGAAATGCATACGTGTGGGGTGATAACGGGCTTCAGAAATTGATCATATATATAAGGATCATCATGTGCATATTCAAGGCCATGGAGACACGTATATAACGGTTAGGGTGTCCTTATATATATAAAAATTTCATATACCCGAAGGATGGATGGAGTAGCATGGATTTGTCATTGATAAAATTGCCAAGCACTGAGTGTGGCTCGAATCCTTTAAGGTAGGGTCCCTATCCTAGCCTCTTTACTTCATGAATGTTTTAAATTTAATTTTTTTGCATTGTTAATTCTTCTTATTTAAATTAAATTTCAATTTATGATCAAGTGTTAGCTATGATAATTGTTTTTTGTTAATGTTGTCATTTTTTTAATAAAACCCCTCCAACAAAGGTGCACTATCTGCAAAAAATCATATTTCTAGTTTATGCATATATATTTTCTTGACATTATTTCATTGATGTTTTCCTTATAATTAATTTCATTGTTTTTCGTAAATTACAGATTGTACTTGACTATTTGTATATACCTAATGGGGGCTCCCTCATTTTTTTAAAATGGTTTTTTGAACCAATTCACCCAAAGTGTTCTTAGACTTTTAAGTTGAATTTTCCCAATTAGGAATGTGATGCAATGAACATGTCACCACTATGTTACCCCATTTATTCTTATAAATGTAATTTCCATGTTTTAATGAATTTAATGAGTTAAATTGAACCAAACATGGGTAACGTGGCACATGAGAGGTAATGCCTCATGTAATGAATTATGTAATGGTTATTCCTCCTTTATAAAGTTTAATTAGATGGAATGAAATAAATAGAGTTACTTTTTAATGGTGACTTGCACTCCACTTTTGAAATTTCATAAGGTAAAGTGGTAAATTTCCATTTATAACCAAACACCTTTTACGTGTTTGAGTTGGTTTGTGTAATTGATTACCCAAGTAAGAAATTTCCATAATGATTGTTCCAGATTCTATGTTTTTTCATGAAAATTTTAATATAACTTTCTTGTTATTATAAATTAAATTTCTTGATTGGGATAGAATGGATTGTCTTCATATAAAGTCTTTCCTTGAGTGTTTAAATTGGGAGGACCCTATTAACCAGGATACCGTGACACTTGGTTATTCCTTATTTAGTGTCATTCCAAAATTTCACCTTGTTCCCTCATCATCTGCTATTTCAATTATGTCAATTTAATTCAAATCTACATAGGGTTGGGTGGTATCTAATCCTTGACCCATTACCAAAAGGTTACGGTAATGGTCATGCATCCAAATCTGGGCCCACTACCTTGTCTCTCAGGATGAGGTCCATTGGTCTCATCTCATATTATACCAAGACACATACCCTTGGAGAGTCGTTTACCCAATACTATATAACGAACGTTCCACCGATATCACTGAACAATATTTGTAACACAAGGTAGTCCATGCCTTCCCTACAAACTCTAGGGAGGTCAAAAACACACCATCCCATCCTCATATACTTTAGGGAGGTCACATATGCACCAAATCAACCCTATAGTCTCTAGGGAATTCACATTAATAACACAATTATTAAACCTATCACACATATCTCGAACTGATCCCATACTACTAGTCACTCAAGACCTACCCATTTTGAAAACATGTGCCAAATTACCCATCAATATTTTCACAAGTCCTTCCAAACCCATAGTATCTTCCCATTAATAACACCTTCCACTCATCACTCATTAGTGGAGTCACTACCTGAAGTCTCCTCTGACTTATACCTTATGGAATGATCAATGTCCCAATCATTATGGATCAACACTCCATGTACTATGCTTGAAAAAAAAATGTAAATAAACAATATCTATAGATCATAATTCTTTAACCCAACAATCACAACATTCGACATATTTCTTGAACTTTTTGTATGTCAATTTGAAAACAAGAAAAACATTATGTCTGACCGTACCTACATTAGTTCCATTATAGTATCTTATCCCCATGTTCCATATACACAATCTAATAAATAGAAAAAGGTTATTATTTATTTTGACGAATTGAACAATACCAAATGTTTCATGGTTGAACCTTATGTCTAGGATCAGGCCTCATCTATTCACTTGAGTATATACAACATCACTCACTGAGGGGGTGTTTAGGGGGTGTCATGGAGGGAGGTGTTTCTTTATGAGGGTGGTGTCCATGAGGGATGGCAGTGTCGAGGAGGAGGGGTTGTCCAGGAGGGTAGGGAGGGGGTATTTTTGGGGAAAGGGGTTGTCCAAGAGGGAGGGGTCATCTAGGAGGGGGTGTCTTGGAGGGAGGGGGTTTCCATGAGGGTGGGGGTTGTCCGGGGGGGGTCTAGAGGGAGGGGTTATCTGGGAGGGCATGTCTAGGGGGTGTCCAGGGGGGAGGGGGTTGTCTAGGAGGGGGTGTCTGGTGGGAGGAGTTGTCCAGGATGGAGGGGGTTTTCCAAAATGGGGTCTATTTAAGAAGTAGGGAGGGGGGTTTCCATGAGGGAGGGAGTGTCTTGGGGGGTATCTAAGAAGGAGGGGTTGTCTAGTGGGATGTGGTCGTCCTGGAGGGAGGGGTGTCTAGAAGGGGGTCCAAAATGGGGGTGTCTAGGAGGGAGGGGTGCCATGAATTGAGGGGGTTGTCTAGGAAGGATGGGGTCTATCTAGGAATGAGGGATGGGTTATCCTAGAGGGTGGGGATTTTTCATGATGGGTTGTCCAAGAGGGAGGGGTGTCTAAGAAGGGGGTTTCCATGAGGGAGGGGGTGTTCAGGGGGGTGTCTAGGGGCTGTACAAGAGGAATGTTCTATCCAAGAGGGGGTGAAGGGGGGTGTGCAAGGGGTAATGTCCTAGGAGGGGGGTTAATCAAAGGGGTGGGTCTATGTGTGGGGGGGTCTATCCATGAAGGAGGGGAGATCTGTCTAATAGGGGGTTTGTCCAAGGTGGGGGATCTGTCTCGGAGGGTGTCTATCCAAGAAGAAGTGGGCTTGTCTAGGGAAGGGATGCAAGGGGGTTTTCAAGGGGCGGGGGTGTTCAAGGGGTGTATGTACCTAGTGGGTGGGTGGGGGTGGGGGTTTGTCCAGGATGGGGGGTCTTTCAAGGAAGGGGGGGGGGTCTTTCTAGGATGAGGGTTTATCTAGGGAGGGGGTTCTAAACATGGGGGGCATGTCCATGATAGAGGGGTTTGGTCTAGTGATGGGGGTCTATCCATGAGGGGGGTCTTTCTAAGAGGTGGGGTTCTGTCTAGTGTGGTGGGGGTGACTACAAGGGGAGTGGGGGATGTGTAGGGGAGAGGGTGGGGTATACTTTATGGATTTCCAGACCACTTATACAAGGTTTCTAACTGTGGAAGTAGGTCGATTACCACAGTTTTTAACCGTGGGTATATGTATAATGCCGCGGTTAGAGACTGTGGAAATAGAGTCTGTTCGTCCTATGGTATAAACACATTTCTAAACCATGGCTATAACAATATTACAATGGTTTCAACTATGGTTTTATACATAGATCTATGATTCAAACCATGGATATAGGCCTATAAGAACAATTCAAAATTATGGCTATAGGTCTAGGACTATAGCCACACAATACAAAGCCACAATTACTCAAACCATGGATATTACCTACATCCACAGTTTGTGGACCTATAGCCATAGTTTAAAACCGTGGTTATATCTTGAATTACTAGTAGTGTATCCATAAATTAATGAAAAATCACATTGAAATCAAGAATCATTTCCAAAGGATATGGTAAAGCATGGGCATGTGATGTTTGTTCACAGGCCTAAAAACCTAAAATCTAGTCATATTCTAACTAATTCCTTACACAATGTTGTGTTTGAAAGGAATATACTATCTATTGGAGTTCATTTGACTCACCTCACTTGAAATAGTGAGGATTCAATACCCCATATCCTTGAATTATTGTCTGTTGTTCACTAATGTGTTCATATGTGTTATTTAAAATGTTTCATCCATAAAAGAGTGGGCATTGGGTTGATTTAAAAAGGGAGAGAAAATATAATGATCATAATATGGGGAGAAGCTGAACGATGGGTTAGTGGAGTAGGTGGAGTTTTAAATTATATGATGTTAAATATGTTCAATCAATGATTTTATATCTGAACAAATAGGATAGTGATAAATTCAGTTGAGTGGTTTTGGGAATAGATTGATTCATTGATCAAATTTTTATACTACTCTTGTTTCAAAAATGAAGCATGTATCATGTGGGATGAGAATTTATATTGAGTAAATCTATAATTTCTCTAGGAATCCCAATATGCAAATGTTGGATAAAGATGAAAGAATCTTTAACAAGTTATCAAAATGTGAAGAGTTGTAATCAAACCAAAAGGGGAAGATTTTTGAGAAAATATAATTCAATGAAACATTTTTCATGATTTTTGGTTGATATTTTGGGTGATAAATCTAGAAAAATGTGTTTAATTATGGTTGAATTTTTCGATGAAGAATCATTTAAGGTTTCATAGTTTATTAGAGTTTTTTAAAATTTTTGGGCCTCAAAATCAAAAAATGTTATGCGGGAAAGGAAGTATTTCAATATATCTTTTTTCCTAATTGAAAAATATTGGAGATAAAAATCTATATAGTATCATCGATTCACTATGCAGACCACAAAGGAGGTACGCATTACAGAAAAGGAAAATATGAAAAGGTAATTCATCCACATAACAGTACAATTTGGGCCGCATAACATGCTACACAAACCACATTGAGGCATGATGTTTTGCAGATGATGGTAGTGATTTTAAGCAGAAGCATAGGATTGTATGAAACATAAACATTATAGTGTGATCAATTCATGGGAGTCTTATAATTTACAAATAATGGTTATTTAAGGTTCATCATGAAGGAATTGTCATCTATATATGAAGGAAGAAAGTTGATTTAGCCAAACCAGGTTTGTGTATGGGGATGTAATGGACAGTTTAGTTTCTTGTGATAGATTATCTGAAAATGGGTTTTTGGTACTTATGATTATAATTTTTGGTATATTTATTTTCCTATATAAAGGACCCAAATAGCATTATTTTTTAGAGAATATTTCATTATAGATGATCATCACTAGAATAATTCAGGTAAGCCTGAAGTAGTTTGTGATGGATGATTCCATGAAGGAGGAAGAGGTTCATGATGTATTAATTCCAAAAATGGAAATTTTTAACGAAACTTTATGTAGGAAATTCATATAAGGTGTTTTTGTGGTTATGTATCTCATAATGTAAAAGGGGTTGCGAAGTAGAGGAAGTCTACGAATCATTAGTGGTTTGTGAGGCATCATTCATCTACGGAGCAGAGGAATTATATAAAGAAAAGGTTTTCAATGAATTACACACACCATGTCATGCAATGTATCTGATGGAAGATACAAGATAGTTCATGAAGTCTGAAAGGAATTTTTTTAAGGGACAAAAAATACTTAAAGAAAAAAATTCCACAATCGAATAGTGGATGTAAAATTGAATTTTACATACTGTGTGAAAATAAGACTATATGTCACACTCATATATGTGTGAAATAATTATTAAGTGATTAAGAAAAATAGAATATTATTCATTAGTAGTGATCTGACATCATTCGAGAGAGAAATGATCTTTCAAAATGTGGTTGGTTCTAAATCATGAAGGATAGTGATTCCCCACCGAACATTATAAAGGTAGTGATCCAAGGCATATAATTGTTCGTTCCAAAAACTTATTTTTGATGTGAGCCTTAGTTGAATATGTACATTAGTATCTTGTAATTTTATTCTCCTTTAAAATAGTCCATTGAGGGTGAAAAATGAAAAATTGGTATTCCTCATGCATGTTTCCATTTTTTCTTACATTTCTATGGAAAAGTGTGATAAGAGTGTTTTATTTAAGGAAATAAAAATATCGAGAGGGGATTTTTTTTAACTGTAATGACTTGATTCACCCCCGGGGTATTTTACCTTATTTTGATTAGAAATTTTTTAATTTAAAAAAAAATGAGAGTTAAAAATAAAGAATGTGAATCAAATCCATTGTACCTCTATCCTAGAGCAATGATAGTGTATTCTCTTAAAGAGAATAAAATGGTATGTATTTTAAATCAAGAATAATAATTTTATGTGATATTTAACAACCTATATTCCTTTAGTTATATGCATATTGATGAATCCAAATACAAATCCACTTTCATCCCACATCATGTTCTATGAAAGGAGTATAACATAAATAAAGTGGGTAAACAAGCTGATGAATGCAAAAAAGTAGTTTGGGAAAAAGTAGTTGGAATTAAATAATATTAATTAATTATGATTTATTATATTATTATATAAAAATATCTATTTATGATAATGTGTTTTTTATATGGTTTAGTCAAAAGAATCTTTAGTGACCATACCTGAAGAAAAACTACATTCAGTAGCTTTGAAACAGATTGAAGAATATGGTAGCGTTGTATAAGTAGGATTTGATGTACCACCATGAACATATTTTTTTTATTATAAAATGATAAAAGGATACATGTAATATGATGAAAGTATATTTGGAAAAATGGATTCTTTTCATAATATTATTTTTTGGTTTGGTTTGGTTTGGAAGACCAATATAATAGAAAGGATCATAGTGAGGTGGTGGTGAAAAAAATATTATCCCCTAAAGTACAAAGCCACCCTATTATATTTGAGGCTAGTCATTCCCCACAACCAGATACCTTACCTTGGGTAAAATATATTTCTAATACTCTTTCTCCAAAATTTTAATGAAACAACTTATTATATACTTATATTAATAAAATTATATTGGGTAAAGTTGAACATGATTTCCACCCAACAACCCCCACACACCACCATGTTCTGAGGGGTACATGGAATTATATCCTGAGAGAAATGATAATAAATAGTGAAATCCCAAAATATCACATGAGTGTGGGGATTGAGATAACTTAGGATATGGCCACTATGTTTCCTAATCTATGTGATGTTTTGGATTTTCCTACGATAAATGATACCGTTTAAATATTCACTACAAGGTCATATAATCTTATTAAGATACATTATGTATGTATCTAACAAAAAATTCATATGAAATACACCATTAGTTGATTAGAAAATGTCTAATGTGATAGAGAAATCAGAAAGGACCTTCTAGGAGTACCTACTCCCCACCAATTCAACAAAAACATTTATTATCAGTAGAAAGCCATATATAGACTCCAATTAAATATGGAAATATATCTTATATTTCATATGAAGAAGAAATATATAGATCTTTTATTACATACCATGATTTTATCAAGAGTAAAAATGATTTTACTAAGTTTGAATGGATGGGTGTCTAAGTTTTGAATACATACATAAGGTACATGATCATAATACGCATGTCTAAAAAATGGTATAATATATTCATTATCGTTAATAACTTATCATATTTTCTATAAGTGTTTATTTTACTACTATATAAATTGGAAACCATGTGAAGCCTGATTTGGATTCATTAACCACTATATCATTTCTATTCTAGAAATTTTTTTAGAGAAAGGAAAAATTAGAAGAAATGATCTAAATGGTGAGTTTGATAAAAAATAAATTATAGTAGACCACTTTTTATTCATAAAATGTATGGGAAAACTATACAGAAAAATCATGTAAAATTTATTTTTATTTTTTCATTTAATTTTTTTAGGGAAAACTGGATGTTGATCGCACTCAATATGGATTCCCCAAATATTTATTTTTTTGGATCCAATGATTTGATATCCAATAAAAAGGCCACAGATGATGTGTCTTGTGAATTTTTAATACACTGTAATAAAAATTTATAGATATTAAATTAATTACATGTTATAATCTATGTTTTAACAAAAATCATGGTATAGAAGGGTTTTCCTAAATATTTTCTAAATCATGGATTGATATTGGTGACTAAACAAAAAAATACAACAAATTACCTCAAATAGAAATAATTAATGTATATGTTGAAATATTTATCAATTATAACCTATTTCTAAACGTTTTACTTATTTTTTCAATGTTTATATAATATATGAACCATGATATTGGAAATTATTATGGATATTATCTTTGAAAATATCATAGAGAGTTCATAAACTATGAAAAGACCAGTATCCCAAATAGGTAATTTTCAAATGAAATTATAATTTCCTTAAAAAAATCATTTTTTATCTATATTTTTTCAGTGCTACTATGATTTATGAAAACCTTCATACTAAAAATAAGATATAAATATAGTTGGACTTGATTATGAAGCATACATGGTGTCAAAATGTTTGCGGACAAAAAATTCAATGCTACCTACCCTGATTGTGACCTGGTATGGTTTATGACCAAAGAAATATATTTGGGGTGTGAAGAATTGGTATCATAATTCTTATATATTATTTTTATCCATTTCTAATGGACCAATATAAATGGGGAAATAAACTATTTCATAAATGATCAGAAAAAATAGTGTTATAATGTATACAATCATCATGAAGATGTGACTTCTGACTACTTATTTATTTAATTTTCTCATCATTTTGTAAACACTTTTTAGTTAATTTCATTATCATTTCTAGAATAAAATTAAACTAATTCACTCTATAGGGTTCTATCGTGGGTCGTGGTAAATGATAGAAGAAAAATAATAATACATTCGTTTCACTTTGGTGGGTGGTGGAGTTATTTGGGCTATTCGATCATAAATTAGATTGATGATATAAAATGAGTAATTCTTCTGAAATATATAAAACTAACAAATCAAGTGTACATTAGTGAAATGGATTAACTAAAAATAATTCTTTTGAATTAACATGATGTGAAATGAAATCATCCCACCATTATATCACATATAATCTCACAATTATTACAAGGATATAGGTGTTTAACATATCTTATATGTGGAGATAGATACTTTTTCGTTGGCTCAACATCAAAAAATGTGTCCATAGGTTCATCTTTAATATGAATGTGTACTTTTATTATGTTATTTTATTCATTTTCACTAAGTCATTAATAAAAAACAAATCATCATTCTCAATAAAAAAATACATGAAAATAGTGATGTTCCCATTTTCAGGAACAAATAAAGATTATGTTTTGTTAGAGGTTATCATCACCTAAAATATTGAAAATGGTATTCTAATCTACATCACAATATAGGAAGACTAAATAGATCCACTAGATTTTAGTTTCATTTGGATGTCATAAAGAGTTATAATAATTTATACTTCTTTCAAAAAGGTTTAAACAATTTATTATGGTGTTTAGTGTCGTCTAAAAATACATAATGGGACATAATAAATATTTTCCTATCATAAAAGTTAAATGGTTTAGTGTGGAGTTTGTAATCACTATGATTGTGAAAGGGAATGAATAATTTTATTACGTTCCTTAAAAAATCAAATGTAAATATTTATTTTAGTACAATAAATGAATGTTAACAGGTTTACACAAATATTTTATGTAATATAGTAATAAATAAATGGATACACTAATGTTTAATATAATACAATAATAATTAATGTGTTATTCCATTGTTCTATAGTAGACAATAAGGTAAATGTTTATATATGAGTTTTAAACCAACAAATAAGTATAAAATTATTTATAATAACTGTATTAGTAAATTAATGTTATTTTATTTTAATGTTATAAGATATATCATTTTTTTTGTATTGACCTTATAAAATATAACATGTGTATCCTATGTGGGTGAATTTAAAATGTTATAATTTGGAATCAATTTTTGAAAATGTGGGATTATGAATGAAAATTATTTTTGAAAAAAGAGATTTATAATTGTAGGATGTGATGAAAGAAATTATATTTTAATATATCAAATATAGTGTCAAAAAAATCATTACGATGATGTTTATAGTGTATATATATTAATAAATAAATATCACATAGGTGATCATCATCTATGTATGATAGTTTTTGTTATAGTTTAAGTTCATTTGTGGAGGACTAGTGAAGAAAGTTTAATTTTAAATTAGATTGTCTAATGTAGTTTATTTTTGGTTCATGTAAGATAAACTAAATTCCAAGTATTTTATTTTAATGGAATAAATAAAAATTATATTATAGTTTAATGATATATATCTAGAAAAAAATTCCTTTTAGTTTATTTTATCATCATTTTGTCTAATTTTAAGTTAATTTCCCTATCATTTTTAAAACACATATTTTTTTCAATTTTCATAGAGATCGTGATGAAATGACATTGTCAATAAGGATGATTCACTCTTGTACAAAGATAATTCACTAAATAAGGATGATGAATTCAAGATGATTAAATTTTCTTTTTATTCTCTTATTCATTCAACATTCCAAGTTATAAAACTGCAATATTTTTTATCAACCAAAATGTTTAAGGAATGGTATGATAAAAAGACATGGTGGAATTAACCATACCTCAAAATGAAACATATTGTATGTGATATGATTTAAATAGTGTGACTATAGTTTGAAATTGACATTTTATTATTTTATTATTTTATATTTAAGTTTAAATTATTTCTTGATATTATTAATGACATAAGAATTGTATTATTATATAGGTGGATTCTTTTTCTCGAGTTGGGGTGGATTATTAAATGTTTCTTTTACTTGTGAGATATTGGACATCAAGGTTATAATTGAGAAAACTGTAAATAAAATGGGTTAAGAATTTTTACGAACATCATGAAAGGATTAATTCCTTTGAGTTATTTAGTTTATTTTTCACCATTTAATCTATAATTTTTATGTTAATTTTTTATCCGTTTTATTTAATAATTAATAAATTTTTCATTGATCTTTGGGGAAGTAATATAATTCCTTCAACTATCATCATTAATCCATAAAATAGAAACCATGTATCTTTTGTATTATGTTATTTAGATATTATGGGGTTTCATATTCTATCTAAATGGAACATTTAATTCCTTTTTGGATTGGTACAGATAGTTGAATGAAAAATACACATCACATACTCAATCAGCCACACCTCAATCAGATACACAATGTTCTAGGTATGACTCAAATTATATGTTTTTTAATTTATACTTTGAATTTTTGTTAGAATAACACATCACATACTCCAAAATGAGTAATCACATTCCCTATTCTCTAAACTATATTCACATATATCTATATTTTACAAAATAAATTTTGTGAGTTTCTATGAAACATGGTTTGTGGGTTGTTTCTGAATATTTCAAAAACTTTCTCTCTTGCATGGGATTCCCAATTGTGATGTTTGTATAGTAAAATCATTGTTCATTTATCTCTTTAATTAGTGGTATCATTTTTTGAAAAATAGAATATCTTGAATTCTTTAATGATCTCATTAATATTCATCCCCTTCTCCTTTTCCCTCCATGTTCATTAATTTCTTGGGCATTCAAAATTAGTAGTATACCCAGTAAGTCATATGAATTTTATTCACCTTTCATTATTGACTCCTATTTTTATGGATGATAACTATAATCAAGGAACTGATTTTATGGAAGATTTTATAGTACATTATATTTTTTCTTATAAGCACAAACATAAACATGATTGGATTAGTTTTAGGGAATTGTGGATAAGATAATTTATGACATTATGAGTGAAAATATACTAATTTGAATACTTAATGGGCTAATACAATTCCTTGCATACAATGCGTTAATAAGAATAAAATGATTACCTCCAACCAGGAATGTGGTTTGATTGGTATTATTTCAAAAATATGGTAACTTGTTTCTCTTAAGAGTTGAAAAATGTTTCTTACTTCTTCAATGTTAATAACATGTGATTCATGTGAAATCACATCTCCATTCATATTCTTAAGCCATTACTTTAGGTAAAACTCAGAATATCCCTTATTTTCTAACATCTAATACCACCGTGTTAGCTTTTCATCATGACTAAAATAAACATATGTTAACAAATTAAACACTATTGAAATTCATCATATTCCTATGGTTCAATTTTACCTTCTATATATTTCTAAAACGATACATACATGGGCGACAATGTTGTTTCATGATTTATATCATAGAAATAAATATTAATTATTTTATGAATAATTTTACAAATAAATATGTTGGTTATATAATTTGTACATAGTTGATATGAATTCAATTCATGTGGTAACATAGTGGAAAAAAATCATGGGAATAAAAAACCTTCTGTTTTTTTATATAGAAATATGAGTTGCTAATTTTATAATCATTGGAGTATTTATCACATGTATAAGAAATGAGACCATAGGCAAGTGACCTTGATAGTGAAGTGTATGAATCATCCACACCTCAATATGATGCATTATTTGATAAGTATTCCTCCATGTGTGTATTTTTATTAAAAATTGACTATAATTTTAGTAAATAATATAATAAAATACTAAAAACTATGAAAGTACATTTGGATAGTTTTTATAATTTGGTAAAATGATACATATGTTAGTTTCAATTTGTAGGAATTAGACACACCTTAATCAGACACACATTTTAATCAATATCACTCCATGTGTGTCTTTTTATTTAAAATTTCTGTTGATTTTAGTAAAAAAATACAAGTGAAATAATGATAAAAAATATACTAGATTAACATTATTATGATTCTTTATTAAATCGATCTATATGTCATTTTTTGATTTTTATGAACTATCTGTACCTTAATATGATTCATTGGGTTTCCGGTATGACTCCATGTTTGTATTTCTACTTAAAATTGAAATATATTTCAGTAAAAAAGACATGTGACCTACTAAAAATTTGGAAAACACATACATATTTTTTTGATAAATTAGTAAAATAATTCATAAGTCATATTTAATGTATAGTAATTATCCTCAAATAAATATTAATCACTGTGTTCTTGGTATAACTAAAGGTGTTTGTTATTACATTAAAAATAACATTTTAGTTCAAGAATATATCACTCTCTATAAACTAAGAAAACATTCTCATATTATCTTAATAATTTAGTAAAATGATTCATATGTCATTTTTTGAGGTACAAGAATTAATATAATGTTAATTTGATGCAGAATGTGATTGGTATAACTCAAAGTGTGTGTTTTGAGATTAAAATGACATTTTTGTAAAAAACTGTAAGTGAAAAACTCAAAATAGATAAAATTCATTCATATTGTTCCAATAAATTTCTAAAACGAACCATATGTTATTTTTAATTTGTCAAAATAATCCTCACCCAAACATAACGCACAGTGTCACCGGTATGACTCTATGTGTGTCTTTTTATTTAAATCTGAAAATATTTTTTGTAAAAAATACAAGTAACATACTTTAAATTAAGAAAATTTATTAGGATTGTCTTGAAACCTTAACAAAAAGAATCAATATGTCATTATCAATGTGTAGGAATCATCCAAACCCCAATATGACTCATAGTGTGGTTGATATGTCTCCAACTATGTATTTCTATTTATAATTTACATTAATTCTAGTAAAATAAATGTACATATTCCAAAACAAATAAAACACATTCATATTATTTCAATATATTATAAAACAATCCATATTCACTTGGGAGATGTATGAATCTTATTCAACTCAATCTAATGCACAGTGGTGCCTGTATGACTCCAAGTTTGTATTTTCATTTAAAATTACAATAATTTTAATAAAAAAGACATGTGAGATACTCAAAACTAGGAAAAAACCAACCTATGGTTTTGATACTTTATTATGATGATTAATAAGTCATTTTTGACATTTAAAAATTAGATTCACCTCATTTTAATTCACGGTGTTCCTGGTATGAATCAATGTTCTCATTATCAGTATTAAATTTAAATTTTGGTTCAAAAATGATTTTAATCACTGAAAACATAAAAATAAAACTTAAGTTGTATTCATAATTTGGTAAAATGTTTCATAATTCATTTGTGACATGTAGAAATTATTCCCACATCAAATAGACACATGATGTGACTGGTATGACTCAATGTTCTTATTTCCAGTTTAAAATGAAATTTTAATTAAAAGGAAAAGTGACATATTCATAACATAGTAAACACATTAGGATTATTTTTATACTTTACTAAAATTATCCATAATTAATTTTTAACATATAATAATTGTCTTCACCTAAACCTTATGAATTATCTGCTCTGTATCACTCAAAGTGTTCCTCTATATTTAAAATTGATGATAATTTTTTTAAACAACATGTTACATACTCAACACCTATAAAACACATTAATATTGGTTGTATACTTATAAAAAACGATCCATATGTAATTTTTTCATTTTAGTAATCATTCTCACCAAAATCTATCACATTTTGTGTTTGATAAGTGTCAAATTTTCTTGTTATCAATTTCAGGTAGACATTTTATATCAAAAATGTGTTTTAAAAAAATAAGAAAATATTCCCTAATTTTGTAGATAATTTATAAAAATTATTCATCAATAATTTTTTATGTGTATGAATCATTAACACATAAAAATAACACACTATATGACTAATATGTCTCATAGTGTGTTTTTTCATTTTAAAATAGAGTTTTAGTAAAAACCCAATGTGACCTAATCAAGGATTCGAAAATGAATTCATATTGTTTCGATAGTTTAAGAAAATGTTCCATAAATAATTTGCGACATATAGAAATTGATCACATTTCAATATGACACATGATATGGTGGGTATGACTCTGTGTGGATGTTTCTAATTTATAATTAACATTTAATTTAAAAGGCCCATCACATCCCCAAAACCGATCAAATGAGGTTAGATTGTTTTCTCATCATTATATTTCTATTACTTAATTAATTCCATTATTATTTTTGTCTTATACATATTGAATTAATTTTCAAAGAGATAATTCTTAAGGATATATAATAAATGGGGTGACGTGTCGGAATAACAGAAACTCAACTTGATATACAGTGTTCCTGGTATTACACAATGTTTAGTAATTAATTAACACTTTTTATTTAATTTAATTCTTTATAGTATTAAAAAGATAATAATTTTATTCTTAAATAGGTTCATTATTTTTCATGATATCGTGTGGTTTTTTGAGTAATGGCTTGATTGGAGGTCTGGGGCCAATGAAAAAGTAATATTGTTTTCTTTGAATTTCTATGATAATTTTAGTCACTAATGTAATTGTGTAAAACAATGTTTAGAATTTTTAAAATATATTTTTATTTATTTTTTTTAATATTATTTAATTTATAAATTATATTTGTATGTTATTTTCTTACTATTCGTTATCTATAGTGTTTAATGAATTTAGGAGAACACTATCATATTCTCTTTTATTAGTGAGTCTAAAAGTGTTGAAAAAGGATCAATTTAACAGCATTATGGAATGAACATATAATGGAATCATTTATCAGTGCTAAGAATAGAGAATATGAGGGGAACCTATATCAACACTTTTTGTAATGATGAAAAATGACCCCCTTTATCAGTAATTTTCTAGTTCTGATAAAAGAAATGTTATTTTAATCACACTCTAGTAGTTTTTTCCTTTTAGCACTACTAATTGGAAATTTTAGCATTATTAAATGCCAATTTTGTATTAGTGAGTGTGATTTTGTAATTTCTATATATATTTTGGGTCAGTATTGTTTGAATTTTCTGCATGGGAATGTAAATCATAGTGGTGTTTAGAAGATATAGGTGGTATATGGCATTCAAGAGTTCATTTAGGAATATTGGGAGGGACTTATATATTATTGGAGGATTTCTAGGGGGTTTAACTAGCTAATGAGGTGCCCTCAATTAGTTGGTTGGATGACCAAAATCCTAGTGTTCTAGTTGGTCTCACCAGACAATTGGTGTATCTATATAAAACTTTTACAAACATGGGAAACATGAAATTTTCCCCCTCTAATCCCCTTTTTATTTAATCCCATCTTCTCCCCTGACAACTATTCAATGTAGTGCCTATAGGGGATTAGGTTTTGAAGGTTTTGGATCCCCTCCTCTGATCCCTTTATTATTACATGTGTCATTGGTTGTTCTGTACTCATTTTGGTATATCTTACATCACATATCCATTGAATCACTATTTATCTTGGGTTTTTTCCTCAAACCCTAATTTGGGGAATTTGGTTTACATTTAGTGATTCGAAATGTTGGGCTTGATTCAGGAGTTAGTTACTAGAGAGTTAAATACATGGATGTTTACGTAGTTATTCCTTACAATTTTGTAATATTTTCATAAAATAATATGCATTGATTGTGTGAACGTTCATGTATAGACATCTGAGACCTTTTTTTCCATGTTGGCATGAGAATGTTTTCTGTGTATCATTGATGTAGGGTTCATTAATTGAGATTCCAATGTGTGTTACTTAAAATTTTTGAAAATTAGCCTCATTAAGGGGATGATCATAAGGTCATTTTCCTTTGTATTTATGGACTACAAAGTACTATATTGGTTCATAAAGGTATATGGTTACATGAATAACAGATGTAGGGGGTTAAGTAGTGAATTCATTATCATGTTTTCCTTTAATCGGCGAGTATGATCCTTATACTTAGTTTTTATAGTAGTGTTGTACCTCAATCTATCTCTTCTATATTTTTCATAATAAAAACAGCCATTTATGGTTACACAAAATTTATTGAGTGATTCTTAATTATTAATTTTGAATAAAAAATATAGATTCCTAATATTCAAAGTGATAGAATTCAATTCCATATTAATTGTCTTATTGAATTGTAAATGGTTTCATTGAATCAATAAAATGATGTTTCAAGGGTAACACAAATATTTTGGAGTAAGTAGAAAAATATATTATTAAAGCTAAAGGTAGCAGGTAGTAGGTTTACCATGCTTGAGGAGTGTACAAACCATCTAGTTGAGGAGGACTAAATACCTAATGGAAGTACGTAAAGATAGGAATCTCTAGAAAACCAACTATCTTGTAAGTTTTATCGATAATATAACATGTGAATCCAAATCTGTATGTAATAAGTATGAATTCATATAGACCATTCCACTCTTAATTGGTTTCTTATTGTGATTAATGATGTTGGGGAATTCTATAAGCTTCTTATATTTGTTCTAGGATAAAAATTTAGGTTATTTTATCATTTAATATCATCAAAACACATTATAAACAATTATCAAAATGATTAAAATATAGATATCATGAAATTTCTTCTCAAATATCCAAGTCCCCTCTCAATAACCAATTTAATTTCTAATTCATTCTTTTAGAATTTATTTTATATTTTATCAATAAGAGAATTAAGTTTTGATTTTAACATGTGTTTAGTTGAATTGAAGTAGATAATGAGAAATATACTTCAAAATATAAGGGGCTGGAAACAATATAAAATAAATAATTTTTCTATAAGAATGGAAAACTGGTTTAGAACATTCCTCAGTGGTACTCATAGTGAGATTCTAGATCACCTGTGCATCATGTTTCAAGACCACAATAAACATAGTGAGGAATGAGTGGCCATAGGTGGGTATTATGAAGGTAAAAAGACATATAATATACCATAGAGCCTAGAATTTTATAATTGAGGTATACTAAATCACAAATAACCAATGATTAATGCCTTATATGTGTTATTGGTGGCGTACGAGTTTCCCAGTGTAACACGAGAAAAAAATTACAGATGATCTTATAGTGATAGAAGAGTGCCTATAAATATTTGGAGTCATCCATGGAATCTATAAAACCATTAATTTTTCATTTAAAACATATCAGTATACCCACTAATATAAACAATTCAATTAGATAACATTTAACAAAATCAAACAAGACCTTTACCAAATCATATGGGTATTCCCACCCACATAACTACTCCACTTCATTTATCGAGTATACCCACTCACAATTGTCACCCCCAACATATTATACCTTTAAATGGGTTTTATTACCTTTTATTAAATTTTTATGGGTATTACCACCCATATTATCACCATTATTTTTAACCAAGTCCCTTGGTTCTACCCACCCAATAATAAAAAATGATAATAATTACCCTTTCATAAATTTATTCAATTAGACATGGAATATCTAAGGCTTTTTCAAAAAGAGGTCCACATGGTTGAAGTTGATTTGGGAAATGTATTCCAATGCAACACAATATATTTAATTGGAATCCCTAATAGGTCTGATTAAATCCACTAAAATAACCTTTTCAAAAAATGTGGTTTCACTGGAATGTTTGATGGTTGGAATATCATTCGTTAACTCTAAAAAGATTTACATGTTGAAATAAATCCCCAGACCACCTACCTCAGATCGACAGTATAGTTCTCATCCAGTATCGAGTTTAGATTTGTCTTGTTTTAGGATAAATATGAGAAATATAATATTAGGTCATGTGAACCCAAAATAAAATAGCACAATCAATTTCTAGAAAAATCAAGAAAGGCTAAAAATGAATGTAAGCCTTATCGATTTGGATATGTTGAGACAGACCATTCTCAGATTAGAAGTCGGATGAAGAAATGGGATCAAAGACTAGTTTAGGCTTCTAATGGTATTCCACATGTGACCCACTATAGTACAATGTAAGAAGGAAGTGAAAAAATAAACATAAAAACATTTTAGGGACAAAATAGTAATTTTAAACAATAAATTCTGGCCGCACGGTTTCTACGCACTGTTTGTCAACCAGTACTGAAACCATGCAAGGCTTCCTATAAGTTTGGAAATAACACATGGATACCATGTATATCTTTAACTAACAATTCAAAAATTTCTATAAATTCTATGAAAATTAAAAAGCTATCCACATGGGTGTGTGGCCCAACACGCATCGTTTTTAATAACTGTTTGGATTCTTCTTTCATCACAAAACTCTGGTTCTGTGCTCCAGATCAACCCCAGACACCCTACAAACCTCCATAACCCAAAGGAAATTCATAGTATCCCATATTAAAACAATTAAAATGAGAATTTATGGTAACCAACTGTTACATTACCTCAAATAAGAACCATGTTCTTACAAGCTTCTACCCCATAGACGATTTAGGAGGCTTTAAGGGATGAGGTAGAGATGAAAAATACGATGGAAGAAATAATTCTGGGGGAAATCAGAGTGTTCAACATAAACAATGATAAAGTTATAAGACTTGGGATATAATTATATATACCATCTGAGATAGATATAATTAATCAATTATTATTTGATTCAAATAGATCAAAATTCTTCATCCACCTAGTAAGCATAATTATGTATATATATAGCTCTTAGAGTGCATCTAATAGGATAATTTAAAGATTGAGATTACTAAATATAAATCCATTTTACTAATATTATATAAATTAATTACATACTGGAAGAAGTACAAGGGTATTACATAACCATCACTTATACCAACATAGAAATGGGATAATTCACACTATAATTTTTCAATGGACTTCCAAAGATATATAATAAAAACATTGAATAATGGTCTAGAATGTATAGTTTGTCAAATTAATCCTTATTAATTAGTATTTAAGAAGACTTATCACTTCATCAACATTCCCGTATATGTATAATATAAGTAATGATGTTTCATCAAACACCACTATTGATTATATCTAATCTGGATATGAGGTTCACCACAATATTTGGTGGAGGTGTCAAAAGGTATAGAGAATATACATGAATGATTATAAAAAAAAATTATCTTTATACTGATAATCAAACTAAAATGGTCATTCAATAATTAGAGAATATACTCAAATATTTCTCTATAGATTACAATTGAGTCTAGGATCACAACTTTCCTCTTATTAATATCTCATAAAAAATAACATCCACATAGAAATCCAGTTGGAAATTATTATTCCCCTAATGAGAATTAATATATTACTCAAACAAATTTGGATGAATTTTGATAAATGAAGCTATTGATACTATAATTGTTTCAAGTTATTATAGAGAAGGTCAAATCCATTCAATAACATGATAGATCTACAAAGTGTTGATGAATGAGCTATGTTGATAATAAAAAATATGATATAGAGTTTGATGTTTTGGATAAGTTTTTTTTATCATATCTCTGTGGATGTGAGTTATGTGTTTTGGTATAAAGGGAAAAATAATATTCTTATATACAGGACCCCTTTATATTCTTGATCATCTTATAGTTATAATATGTTGTCTTTCCCTTCTATAAATAACCTCTCAAGTCCATGATGTGTTCCACATATTAATCATCTGGTAGTACATACCAGATCTCTCACATATACAAAATCTGGAGGAGGTACAATTGGATAATGACATCTTTTATAAAGACAAACCAATATAAATTTTGTATTATAGAAATAAAATTCTACTAAATATCTCCACACATCTTGCGAATTTACTATAGAGGAATCATAAGTTTTGAAATTAAACATGGGAACTCAAGTATCTAATGAAACAAAGATACCCTAATTTGTTTATGTCATAGGGTTTTAGTTGAAATTCTAAGGATGCAACTTATAAAGGGCATAAAAATATAATTAACCATTATTTTAAAATTTCAAAAGATCACCTCTATAATATATTTACAGTATAAATGATTCAAAAAAAAGAATATATTACATTTGTATAGTAAAATTATAAAAAATATGAATTTTTTCAATATAACCAAAAAATATTATAATGGGGCAATAAACACATGTAAATAAAAAATGTAAAACAAGATTTTTTGGAATGGAATAGACTTTTAAAATTATCATGTAAGTGTATGAAATTTAAAAACATGGTATATGTATATATATATTACAAATAATATTGTGATTTTAAAATTAAATATAAATAACTATTATTACAAACGTTACTGAATAATGAAGGAAATGAGGGATATTAAAAAAAATATGGGTAGCTTGAATAGTATTTAAATATCAGGGAAAATAACTAACTATTTTATTGGTAAATAGATTGATGTGGAATAGTAAATAGAATAATAATTAGTAGTTATAATGAAAAAATGAATATAAATATCATGATTCTATAAAAATTATTTATAGGTTATATAACATAAAAATAAAAATAAATATAAATTTTAATGATGTATGACTAATTTTTGTTAGTAAAATATCAATTATTATGATAAAATTTATTTAAATAATAAATATTTATAAATAATGTAAATATTATGAATGATAGCAAATAATAATTTGATCACTCTTAATAAATCAAATACTCGTATTCTAAATAAATTGATCCTTCATATATTATGTGATTTTATTTAAACATAAAATTTATATA
Organism: Viscum album; assembly: GCA_963277665.1. NCBI lineage: Eukaryota > Viridiplantae > Streptophyta > Magnoliopsida > Santalales > Viscaceae > Viscum > Viscum album. Next base: position 2,105,780,009 of record OY728156.1, on the reverse strand, counting down.
TTATAGAATATGAATTTTATAAAATGGAAATATTTTTTGGAACAATCATATATAAATTATATTATATTTAATTTTTCATATTTTTATTAGAAAATTCATTATTTTTAGTGAATGGTAAAAAATATGGTTTTTGGAATACTGTAACTTTTATGACATCATCATGATATAAATGAGAAAAAATTATGAACCTATTTTATAAACATAAAACTAATTTATGGATTAAAATAAAACATTTTTAAAATAATAATATTAATTTATAAACCATTATTTTAAATTTTATAAACAATGTTATGTTTTATTCTAATAAAAAACGATTTTTGTTTCTTTAATTTCATTAAGTGTTTCTAATAATTATTTTCATTTTTATAATGTTTAAATTATGGTGAATAATCTTTTTTTAACAATAATCTAATAAATATATTGGGAATCAATCAAATTCTTTATATTTTTCATAAATTATAAAATAAACAATATATTATTTTGAAACACCCCTCCCCCTAAGATTTATAAATATCCCTCCACCACCTCTTTCTCATAACTTAAACAATTAATTATTTTTTAAAATATACTACTAAATACAACTCTAAAATTCCCTCCCAATGAAATTAATCATCTTTTGTGACCAAAATATCTTTATCCAAAGGCTTTAAGCTCAATCTAAAGGAGGAGACCACGAGATCAAGGCGAGGTTTCAAGACCTCATTCTCTTTTATTACTACTTGTTAATTTACCTATGAAAGATTTTCAAACACATATTATTATTTCATTATACCATTATAATGGTTTTTAAATCATTTTAATCCATAAAATATAATATATCACCTATTAACCCTCATTGAAACAATTTTAATATATTGTAACTATGTAAAACATTATGATTCAAAAAACATGTTTTTTCATTTCAATCCTACACCGACACATTTTACAAAATCAATTGATAAAAAATATATTTTAAAGAATGTTTTTAATATAATAGTCTATTTTTTATAGATATCTAATATGAATTATTCCACCTCTTATTTTTAAACCCATCTTAAAAACTAAATTTGAGACACTATAGTTTTACATAATCAATGTGAGTGATGATATTTTGGTTTTCAATTATTACATTTAGTAATATTCAAAAAAAATCATGATTCACAAATCACATATTTTTGACTTAATATAATTAATATACTTTTTGGATTATTATGTAGTCTTGATATTTGTGACATTACCTGTAAACAATCACATAAAATTTGAAGCCTCCAAAATAGTGTTATTATGGAAGATTCAATGAATTGTAACTATATAATAATATATAAAACATAATCACTTCTAAACTGATATAAATAATATTGCATGAATTTTATTTATCTTATGGAAACATTTTATAGTGGCCCTGAACTATTAACTCTGTGTTAAAGTAGTTTTGGAAATATGAATTTAAAATCATTAACTAGTTAATGCAATTGATATTAATTTAATAAATGAATAAAAGATGGTAAAAATAGATTAAAAAAAATTAAAAATGATATTGAGAAATTAATAAATTAATTTATATTGACTATTTAGGTGTCTATATGGTCTTCCAAATACAGTTTTCACGAGATCAATGTGGTTCATTCCTTCACCTTACCATTTTCTAATAAATGTACTCCGGTACTCTATATTTCTCTTGCTTCCTATTTTTATGATTCTAATATGATTAATATAATAACATTATGATTAAAATATCTTCCATTTTTTAGAGACATTCAAGTGATTATTTTACAATTTTTATTTTTCTAGCAAGTCAAACTATATGATACTTATATGGGAAGATTGTCTAGGTTCTAAATTTTCAATAAAATTATTCTTATTTTATTACACACTTTAAAATATTATTTTACATCTATGATTTAGATAGAATACCATCATTTATTTAACACAGAAATTAATAGTCCATTATTTAATTTATAAGAAACTATTCTCATATCCCATTTTAAAATAATATTTCCCTTTAATTAATATATAAAATGAAGAGTTTGACTTCATGACTTCTTCGTCATCTATTTTTACTATTTTTCATTCACATAAAGAATTATATTCATAAAAAATATAAATGGATTCATAATTAATGCCCAAAATTAATTAATACCTTATTTTCTTGGGATCCTATATGATACTTAAATTGTTTAATTTATATGGATTTATTATGTTACCAATTTATTTATTAATGGTTTAATTAATTTTTATGATTTGTGTATGTTTATTTTCCATGTGTCACATATTTTGATGTGATATTATATGAATTGGTGGGAGTATAATAATATATCACCACAATAATTTCATAATTTATTAATATCTTGTGATATCATTATCCATAAATGGAGATTTGTTAGCCTTTTCTATTGTGTTATGTGTGGTCTAGGTACTTTTTTCCCCATCCACACAATTGTGATTTCTTAGCAGTGATTGTTGACCAATGTTTATAACAACATATTTCATTTTTATTCCATAATTTATTCTTACTTATGCTTACCATGACTTTTAATATTTGACTCTTGTGAAATGTTTTTATATAATGTTTTATGATCTTTCCCTTTTTGATTCCATGAAATGATTACTAACTCTCATGATATTTCAACCATGATTATCAGTTTAAAACATTAATAGACATATGGATCGCCATTTATTTTATGTATTTCCTAATGATATTCCATGTAGTAATAAGAGTATAGTGAGCCCTAAAATAAAAATCTAAAATGTGAATCAAAGACTATATTATTATATTAGTGATACTTTATGATATATTTAATTCCCTACAAATTTGAGACCTCTTGATTTTTGAATTTATTATAAAGATATTTAAGTTAAAAATTATATAAAAAAATGTGTTTGATATCCTGGCCATAATATTTTTTATAAGATAATGGTCTAGTTATTCTTTCGTATTTGGTTAAATTCACCATAAATAACTAATTTTGAATCATAAGATTCCTTAATTTTGGAATAAAAGTTTATTTATTATTATCATATTTATAATTTTACTCTTATATTCTTATGAATACATTTATTCTCATCCCTAACCCAAAAATATTTCATTAAATAGATAGAATGAATAGAAATCATGTCAATAAGCAATTTTATATTAAATGAGATAATTCCCTGAATAAGATTTTTTAATATAAGGGGATTTTTAAGAAGTCCCCTCATGTAAGTGATTTATTAATTGACTCATGTTATGATCAATATATTCAACCATTTAGAGTACTTTAATCCTGCAAGGAAGGATCAGGTTACATTTGATTCCATTAAAGATAATGACAACCCCCTTTAGGTGGATCCTATAATCAATTAATTATAGTTTAATGAATAATATAAATTGAAAAATAGTAATCATACATTAATAATCCAATAAATATAAGGATATATTTACCATTTATCATGTGGGGGAGATTCCAATATGTGGTATACAATAATAAAAAATTCCAGTCCTTGGGAAGACATTAATGCCATGGAATGATATTAATTCACGAAAAAAAAGTCTATAGTTATTTTCCTCATAATATATATATTTAAATAGATATGGGATTTATTATTATTGAGGAAATGAAATATGAATTTATAGTATTTTATTAAAAAATAATTACATGAACATTATGTTCTTCCTCTGACTTTTTCACTAACCATAAATTCAATATTTACCACTACTTTACTGTTATAAAAATATAGTCTTCAAAAATATTTTTCAATTAGATAATTTCATTACTCTAATGAAATATTATGGTGATATTTTATGGTGGTGATGGTGATATGGGAATCCCAAATGTTCTGTTTGAATGGAGATAATAAAATATCAATAGAGTGAAAATCATGGGTTTTAACTGATAAGCCTCACATTAGAGAGGAGATTCAATTACCCTTGTGTGAAAGCTACCCAAAGATGTATTGTGTGACCTACTATAAAGGATTTTATAGATTCTACTAAGCTATAAAAGAAGGTAATAACATGAATGAGTGTAAAATGTATATAAAGATGACAATAAATATGATGGATGAAAAGAAAATTCCATTTAATCCCCCTTATATAGTTTGTAGTTTTAATTACAAAGAACATGAACATTATAAAGAAAAATTAACTAATGTTAAGATCATTGATCATAATTAGGGACCAAAACCACTAAATCCATGCGAAAAAAGAAAATATTATGTAATGAATAACACTGAGGTGGAGAATGAAAATTATATTTCAATAGGTATACATGAAATTCATTAAATATTAGTGAATTAACTATTTGATTATTTCTATATTCATTCCCCCATATCATTTAAGATAACAATAAATATACAGTCAATACTGTGATACATGGAAGGGGATATAGTAGTAAAAACACCATGTTTTTTAAACAACACATATCAATTATATTACTCCTCTCCCATTAATATTATGTGTGAAATCTTTATAAAAAACAATTTTTTAACTATTATAAAATTTGATTCTATATTTCAAATGGACACATTTTCCTTATAAAGAAATAATTTTAATATTTCAGATCGTGGAATCACATTCCATATCTCAAACAATCCTTGTATTTCATACAATTTCAAAAATAATTTTGAAACTTCATAGTAAACTATTTCCTAGGAATGGATATTTATTCTTTATAAGGAATCTTATCATGCTCAAATTATTGAGGAAAATGAGAGCGTTGTCATGTAGGCCATGCCAATTGTAGTGGAGTATTTTGATTCCTTCCTTGAATATGTTTATAGTCTTCTACTGATCTATAGGTTGAGTACTCAATAGAACAAATTCACATATCAACACCCATATGAAATAGTCCCCATAGAATGACCCCTATTAAAGGATATGTTGTATTAAATTTATACCAAACATGACTTTTGGATGGATAAAGTCACTTTCTTATGGAATGTTATAATAATATCATAGAAATATGTAGATACTTCCAACCTTGTGATGATTTATGAATAGTTCATTACAAAAATATTCATGGATATTCTTAATTTGAATTGATTATGTTAGTATTTTTGAATGTTTTTTAGAAAATGTTCATTGTTTTAAAACTAACTAACCATGAAAACATAAAAAGGATTATTGTTATTTTGTATAGATGAATTTTAATGGAGATTAAAGGATTTGTAGAAATAGATATTTATAACATATGTACTCACATTTCCCTTATATGGGAAAGTATTAAGGATATATAGTGTCATATTCCATCCCATGTAACCCAACCATCTAGGATATGAACAAAAATGCTGCACGTCTCGAAGGGAATTCCAACATTCCATTGGGAGTTGAAAAAATGAGGGAATGATTTTGACCGAACTAAAATATTATACATGTCATATATAATAGCATAATGAAATAGTGGAAGAAAAATAACGTAATTATATTACATAACCAAATAGAAAATAAGATAGTTATACAAATCAATAATAGAAGGAAAAAAGGAACAATCTCATCAAAATTATAAAAGTCAAATTAAACCATCAAATTTTAATACATGTGTTATGTTGGAAGGCCCCACCATCTCACCACCATCTACCCGTACAAAGATGACTTGAAACACATCACCTTAGTATAGAAACATTTGTTTTTCTTGAATAAAATGACATAATGATGTCTAGACACCATCATAGGGGTCTGAATGGTGTGATTTAAACAGGTTCAATATGATCACACTAAAGTGTTTTGTATCATGTATTTGTAAAAAAATATCAATATTTGTAATTTATAAAAAAACATGGAATGAAAATAAGTTATAAAATCATATAAAAAGGTAAATTTATTAAAAATTTTAATAATTGGAAACCCAATCATGTAAAAAAATTCAAATAATATAAAATTAAATAATGTAGGTAATAAAATACAAAATAATACAAATAAAAGAATAGGTAAATCATTCCAATAATCATTATATGTCATGATAGAAGAATAATTTTACCAAATTCCATGACTAGTGTGAAATCAGTATTTCATTACACAAGCCTAAAGACAAAAGGATAAACCAATGAGTGAACCTCCCACAACGGTAAAACCAATCCCTTTAACAATAGACCTAAGTATGAAGAATAACATCCTCTGAGTGGACCCCAAAAATATAAAATTTATGATATACCTAATCTGTACCTTCAACCACCAAATTCTCTATTTTTCAAATAATTTCATCAATACCATTTTTTAAAAAACATTTCATAAATCCATTTTACAATGCCCTCAAAATAGAAAATTATTTTATCAAAACCAGGGAAACCCCATATTTTCTAAAAATTTATTTGAAACAAACATGTAAATTAATTAATAATGATAATTAATTTTGAGAAAAAATATTAAAATTATTGAAATCAATGGTTCACCTAACATAGTCTGGAGACGGAACCACCCACATCAAAGTAGGTCTCACACCATGGGAGACATGACCAACAACCATCAAAAGAAACACCGTATGAAAAATGGAGGCCCAATAAATAGTTCATATATATTAGAATCATACTCCATAATAGAAAGGGTTGGAATAAATGTTAGGACACACACACATCAAGAAACTCACATTCTACATGATGTCAAAAGAAAATACTAACCCCAATAAGAAGATCAAAAAACATATCTAGAAGCATTAAAAAAGAATAATCAACATATGATCAACCAATCCATTAAAACCACCCAAATATATACCCATGAACACTATAAATGAAGAACGAGATATAGTATTTACTAAGAGGGATTTATCAAAACCGCCAAAAATATCAGGCACTGAATGACGTAATCTAAAAGAGTTGAATGTTTCAAAAATCACATAAAAGAGGTTATATTTTAATGGTGGTAAGATAAAATATAAGTGAATTTGGGTTTTGTCTTACTGTGAATAAAACTTTTACATCATGAACAGTTCATAATGTGACTTACAGATTCACAACATGAATCCCATGAGTTTCACATATACTAAAAAAAGTTCTCCTTAAGTAATGTTTTTTTTTTCAAGAAATGAATTAAAATCCTGATCTCGGTTCACAGCTTGAATCTGTTTCATGAATTAAATGAGATTAATATCAATGGTCTATTAAAATATTAAAGATGTGAATAAAATTCATGACATGAGTTTTTCTAAAATCTTACACGAAGAACATCACTGGTAAAAAGTCCCAAACGAATATAACACCCTTCAATTCTAAGAAATATGTTCTTAAATATCATAAGATCGTGTAATTTAATCCAAGATGTTACATTTTCCAAAAACTATTACTTTCCATCATTTAAATTCATTTAAGAGAATGGTCATCTAAAAGGATGTGAGGTCACATATACCTTATTGGTGATTCATACTCCAACGTCTCATGGGAATCTGGTCTGTGTCTCTATTTCACTCTAACTAAAGGATTGTACTTCCCACACAATAATATCACTCTTGTATTAATGATTCCCACTAGATACTCAATGATAGAAATTTTTAGCTACTACATACTCTCCTCTTAACTAAGAATGTTAGAGGGACTCAGATGGTATCTACTGGGATGATATGTTTGGAAAACATCACCCATACCTATAAAATAGTATATAAATGATAAATGATAATAAACCTTCTCAATACACTCATTACCCAAAAACATTCCAACATATCTTGGCACTATCTTCCCCTATTTCTTATCATTATGATGACCCAACTATTGAGTAATTTCCATGAAAACCCATTCACATATAGAAAAATTCACAGGGATATATTTACAATATATATAATATTTCTTCTTCTTTTGTTCTATAACCAAGCATCAATATATATCTTGGATCCTCACTGAAATTCTCTAAATTAGACATTGTCCTATAAGAGTGGATTTTCCCATATATTACCAATGAAGAGGTGGGTTTCATTGTATACCATTCAATGCCTAAAATAGAACCATTCTGATTGATGGATGATAAGTATTATTGAAATAAAACTCAACTCGTCCCATGCGTTGTCCCATGATCCATCAAAATCAAAATTTTGGGAATAACCCATATCCTATAAGTGATTATTGTAACACTTATTATAATGATCCATTAATGTATGGAAAGATATACTAAGCCTGAAATGAGTCCGCATTATGTCTTTTAGATTATTATAGAACTAAGAGGTAAACCTGGGATCCATATATGAGACAATAGAAGAGGAAACCCCATGAAACATTACAATATTATATATATATATATATATATATTGTAACCACATCCTCATCATTAGTGGTGTCCCTAATTGGAATGAAATGATCATATTTCATCAACCAATCAACCATCACCCCAATAGAATTATTATATTAGGGAATTCATTGAAAACCAAAAAAATTTCCACTAACCCCTTATCCCATTTTCAAATCAGCATTAGAAGTGGTTGGAGAAAACAAGATGTATCTTATGATTTACCATTATATGTTGTTAGGTCTCATAGTCTGACAAAAAATCCTAAATTCCACCATAATTTTAATCTCATCCCATAATATATCATAGCAGTGACCATATTAATGGACCATAATAAACCATAAAGGCTTGATAAAATGTAACTCCTCACATATGTTAGGATGAAAAACTAATACATGTAGTGGATAATACAATAAAAAGGGAGATATAATACAAAAATAGACTCCCTACCATTAAAAATTTCATGAATTATACTAAACTTATCATATTGTCCCATACTCTATATAATATTCTCAATGGGAGATGAAAATAATAAAACATTAGTCTTATCCATGCCTAAATCATCCTCTTATGTTTCCAGATATAACTAAGTGAATATCCCCATATAGTTCCACTCTTCATTCGATTCTAATATAATATGTAATGATACTTTACTATAGAGAGCATCCATAACATAATTCCAATTCCTTAGGGTGTTGAAAATGTCTAAATAATTTTTTTTAAGGTACTCCACCCCCACCTGTTTCTAGGATTCAATATATTTTGAGAAAATACATAACATAAACTCTTACGGTATGAAGAGATTATGGATCTCTCTTGAAAATATAATTCAACCAACATTTATGTGCATACATAACTATTTCATGCTTCAAATCATGAGTGGGATAATTCTTCTCATGCAGTTAAACCTAGATATAATAATAGGACACCACATGGTCAAAACGTACATTCATACAACCCAAATAAACACCTAATGAATTACATTATACCACATACCCTATACGAGTCTTATTTTCATTCAATAATTATTAAAAATGTCAGAATTTGTTTTAAATAATAAAAAATATGAAACATAGAACCCTATATGAATTTCACCCTTATCCCAATAAGAGTGGTCAATGGTGATGAAAATATTGGGAAATATTTGAAAACTCACTGATAATTTGTAACAAGAACCGAGAAATACTGAATCATGATGATTTTTTAGGTATCTTCCCATAAAACATATCCCTCACCTTTTTAGTATCAACTAATAATTCATGATTAGAAATCGCATATTTGAAGAAAATCACTTATTAAATCTATTTATTTCATTTTTAAATATTTACATAATGTTAGTGTTATCTCAATATCTTGAAAACCATATTCATATGGTGCATATTATCAGGGAGAACTCATGAGTAAACCAACACATAATTGATCAACACCACAATGATGGAGTCTATGTATTGATGTAATATGTGGTTCATTGAATCTATAATAACTATAAGATAATTAGTCAAAATAAAATGAATAAAAATATAATTATAATGGCCATACATACTCATCGAATTCAACTTTGGCATGTCATACTCTCAAATCATGAGCTGATGATAACCTAAACAAAGATTGATCTTCAAAAACTACTTTTCCCCCTTTAATTGATCAACTATGTCATCTTTATGATGACAATGTTACCTATTCTTAACTATCTCTTGGTTCAACCTTTGATTGTCCAAAACAATTAATTGAAATATCGGCCTACATGTAAAATATCAAAGGGGCATGCCATAGAGAAACATTAGGGGGAAACCGACTCTATCATTTCATCCAACTTGATATTCATCACTTTCATGTCAGAAGTTTTCATAAAATACGAGGTTATTAAGATTGGATTCATAATCAAAACAAGATGGATAATAATATCTTCCTACCCTTCTATAGGAATGTTGGATAAGTTATTAGGATGAAAATTTGGGGAGTCTTAGAAAAAATTTTGAAGAACAAAAAACATGAAAATGTCATCATGCTTGACTGCAACATAAGACAATAAACTTCAGATCTCTAGTAAAGGAGGCACATCGTTATCCATCCTCAGATCCTAATCGCCCCAAAAATGCTCGAGATCTCCCATTGAACGAAATTAATGAAAAATGATAATTATAATAATCAATTTTATTAATGTGGGAAACTATCCAATTCATTCCAAGGAAGATTTCCAAAAAATATATATCAATAACCAAAAACCCCAGACCAACACAACATTAGCTATTGATATAGAACATGACATATAAGGAATACCTTCATCTCTACTATTTCCAAGAGGCATATCTAACTCCATGATAAAGGAAATTATCTATATAATATGTTTTATAACATCAAAAAAATTGGTATATTAAAATAAATATCAGGCACCCGTATCAAATAAAGTAGTTTTTATAGGAGTTTCAAAAAAAATGGTAACCCTCACTATTGATGGGTCCATGCCAACCTCCACCGAAAACTCATCCACTTTGTGAATATGATTCACTCATGAAGACTATAGCTATATCCATCTAGATTTTAAATCCTCTAACTACACTGTAGCATAATTTTAAGTTAAAATTTCAAAACAAAAACAAGGTATAGACATGTCATGGAAGAACCATTATAGATTACCGTAGCAACCACACAAATTTTTGATATTCAAGGGTGTAGAAATATAACATATGGGGTGTACCACTATGCCAAAATAGAAGTATGATATGGGGAAAAGGGTAGCTTCCATAGATTGTCCAATAGATTCTCATCATTAAGAACCAACCCCATCACTCTTGAAATGATCATACCCTATCCTTTCCCTTCCATGTGATCTAATGAAGCTTCCACTGGATTGAATATAGGTGAAAGTATATACAATCATGCATTATGTGTTCATAATTTCATAATAGTCCTGTCAAATATGTTAGCGTAGGTAGAAAGCTTCAACATATACACTTTTGATTAGATATCTAGTAGTAAACCATGTAGGTACATATTATTTTTCAACTAATCATTATTTAATTCCTCTGTAGAAAATGTACAAGCTCTGTAAAATGACTGGTGTACCCTGACACTAATCTATATCCATATAATAACAAAATGAACTATAGATACTTCACCATAAAAAAAAGATTTAGGCAGAACTTTTGAATAAAGAGGTTATTGAAACTATTCCAATATTGTCCCACATTTCAATATCTCCATACCATGGAATCCCACAATCACCTGTCATGGCCCTCATGAGTGAACAAAGATATCTTGACCTTGATAGCCATATGTGTATCCATGAAGTCATAGATTTTATCAATCTTATTTATCAGAACTCTTCCTATTGGGGTCCTTTTATACCCTTAAAGGATATGGGGTACTCATGTTGGAACCCAAGAGATCTACCTCTCTCTCCTATATATCATGGATGTATCTCAGAGGCAATTTGTAAACTCACGATATGATCTGGTACATGAAATGAACATATCACATGATAGCCTTAGTAATATTATGATCCACATTAGGATTCCCTTAACGATCACATTGTTCACCTTTCTATGGTACGTGTTGAATAATTGTCAAAGGAATACTACTGCACACTAATAATTAACGAAAACAATTATACAATAGAATAATATCAGGTAAAACCAAAAATCCATTGACTCTAAATTGACATAAAAAATATAAAACAATATAAGTGACACATATCATAACTTCTCATGGTGACTGGAGGCTCATCAGAACAATAGGTGGAAAAGCACTCACTACAACCTACCAATCACGTTCTGAAAATATTTTCACATTTCTAATAACTTCCCCAGACTGAGCATATCCATCCTATGATACCAAATTTTCTCATATCAACCTGGATAACCCAACTATATAGGATCAAAACCAAAATTCTTCTATACCCGAAGGGAATTCCTGATCACATTAGGCTGGAGGCTATTACTTGGGCATCAAGGAACAAACTGATAGAATCATTTCACCCATCCTAAAAAAAGTATACAAGGAATATATACATAGTGGAAGGAAACATCAGATGAAACTGAAGAAATTATATGATATTATCAATGAGAAGTAGTATTAGTGATAAAACATGAAAAAAATAAAATAAAACCCCAAAAGTAAAATCCTAACCGAATTTAAACAACAAATAAAACCAACCAATTCTACTCAATGTGATATGTGTGGAAAACGCCACCATTTACTCATACCCACTTGGTATAACCTTCACCACCTCATTGTTGCACCACACATTTACCTTCATTAAAATACATTAGAAGGTATACACACTGTTGAAGGGGTGTGTGAGGTATCATATAAATAGGCTAAGTGAGATCTCACACAAGTGTTTCATATCAGATCATTATATACCAATCCCAATTTCCACAATTTATAGAAAATATTGTTTGATATATAGTTATAATTTATATCAAAATCTAGTTAAATAATTTCAAAATTTCAAAATTCCAAATACCTATCATGTAAAATATTTAAAATTATGTCACATTTATTAAATAGGGTAACCAAATAAAAAATATTACAAAATAAGGGAAAGGTAAATCATGTTAATGATCACTATAGGTCACGATAGAAGACAAATCATACCAAAATAAATGAATTGTGAGCTATAAATAACTCAGAAAAAAATTTTAATGGGAAGATAAATAGAACATGAGTGAATCCCCCCTAACAATGTTATTACTTATCCACTATAACAATTGTAATATGGAGAAGGGTAATACCCCAGGAGTGAAACCCCGGATAATAAAATACTTGATTCCTCTAATCTATAAATTCCACCAATTTACCTAAGGATTCCCTTGTGCTACATTTTATATTTAATTTTAAGAAAACTATGGTTTGAAAATGATTTCATAAATCTATTACAAAATGAAAACAAAATACCCTTTTTTTTAAAAAAATATTGAAAACAATATTTTCTCAAAATAATTTTTGAACACAAATGAAAATCAAAAAATCATGCTATGTCATTTAGAAAAAATATATAAAAAATAAGAGAAACCATATGTTCAATTAATATATGGCAGATGTGGAACTTTCCACCTTAACTCATGTCACAAACTGAGAGAGATGGAATACATAACCCCTAGAAGGATCATAAAATAGCAAAATGAGGCCCAGTTAATGATTCTCCTGACTTATAATAATCTTAAATAACAAAAATATTTGACATAGATGTTAGGACACGTATAACTCTGTAACCATGCACATTTCACTATGACCAAAGAAAGAACTGTCCCCTAGAAGATGATCACGCAATTGATCTAGAAAGATAAAATATGAATCATCATCACATGATCAACTGATTCATAAAACCAGCCCAATTTTTTACCCATTACCAATGGATGTAAATATTGATAAATTCCTCTTACCGATTGAGAATCAATGAAACCACTATGAAGATTCAGTACCAAACAATGTGGAATAGAAGAGAAGGACATGTCCAAAATTTCCTTGAAGATGCATGAGTACAGTGAAGGAAGGAAAACACATAATAAATTAGTTTTCAGGGTTGATGCACATAAAAATAACAATTAAAAATTTTTCATGGTGTGAATTAAATACTCAAGATTTGAATCTCGAAGTTACATGTACATTACAATAGATAATGCATCAAGTTAAATAATATCATGAAATGAATTAACATTGTGGACTTGGTTGATGTCCTAAATAATTTTTCCACATTTAACATGATTCACATTATTAGACAGGTGGCATGTTCATGTCATGAATCATGTTCCAATTGCTATTTTTCCTGTAGCCAACACTAAAAATACTTCCAATAGAAACTCCTTAAATAACTCCATCCCCCTTCTGAACCCAATAAACAAGTTCTTAAACATAGTAATATTGTGTTACAATAACAAAGATGTTACATATATGGTAACACCAAATAAATTCATTGATGTTTTAAACATGATGAATAAAAAAAAGATAGTCCATGGATCAATAATGAAATATATGAATAAGAAAAGTACATGAAATATGACTTAAATTTATAATTGTTAATATATTACTTGACGATTTATAGGAAAATTTAATTTGAAAAAAGTAAATTTTATTTATAGATCACAAAATCATAAAGAATATTTTTTTCAAAATATCTTAAGGTGAATTTATAATGATTTTCAGTTAGTTTCATTTGTGAAAAAATCTTGTAGACAAAGTATGTTTTGAATTAATGGTGCAGTTATTGAAAAAGTAGCTTAACAGTGATCATGGATGAAGGAAAATAATATGATCTTGAATTTTCAATACAAATATATGGGTTGAATCTATCCAAAAAAGTGGAGCATTGATCTTTGGAAGCTCAATATGGTGTTCATGAAGCTGTGTGAATAATGTGGTAATGTTTCCCAATATAATCCAAATTTTAGGGTCTAATGTTTTGGTGAAATATAATTTTTTTAAGAAAATTAAATATGTTTACCCATGTAAAAAAGATATATAAAAGTGTATATTTTATGCTTCTAAATAAAAATATGGAAATGGAAAGGGTTTCATGAATGTTTTATGATTTCGCTAATGTTGGAGTAATGAAAATTAGATATAATTTAACTAATAAGGTAAATGTGTAAGGAGTTTACATGATGTAATTGAGTTTCATGATAAAAGAAACAAAAAAATAATTGATGTTTTTTGAACCAGGAATGTCAACAGAATATGTGGTGATGAGAGAATTATTTTCAAAAAGGTCCAGGATTTCTATAAATATTTCATTTTCCCTCATTCTATGTATCCATACCTTAAATAATATTAGGTTTCTAAAATATATTAATAACTTCATGAAGTAATTTATAGTGTGAATTAGTTATGAAATCAATAATTTTATGATGAAAAATACTAATTTCTATTTGAAAAAGTGAGTTTAAAGATACTAAAATGGTTTGGGAATGATGGGTTTTCTAGAATAACAGAAAAGTTATGAAAATATATTGTTCCATAAAAAATTTCAAATATACATTAAATTTGGTTAGTTGTGATAAATCATTGTAAGGTTTATGTGAATGAGTGTTTTCAAAAAAAGAAGTTACCTAAAAATTATATGTTAAATTAATATATGTATATTTTTATGGAAAATTAAATGAGGTGTAAATAATATTGATTCAATAAATTAGTAGATTAATCTTTTAATGGAGTGGTGCACATACATTATATAAGGGGTGAGTGGGATTTCAAAGTGTTACTGGTAGAAAACTAAGAGGGAAAATATGTCAACTCAAATCATTATAATAGTAGTGTGCTATAATGGATTTTGTAAATTGGAACATTTCATTTTTATACTCATTTGAATAGCTTATTTATGGTGAAAACCATGTAAAATTTACATGTGTCATGAATATATACATTTATTCTCATACATTACCACATGAAGAAGATATAAGAGTGTTTTGTTTACTAATGACAAAATATCCAAATACGGGTGTGCTTTAATCATCCAACCAATGATTAACCACCCCTATAACAACCTAAAATTAAAAAATAATGAAATTGTATTCGATATATTATGTGTTTCACAACATTGAGATCAAATATTGATATATATATATATATATATATATATCTTTAAATTTAATCTATTCGATAGCTTGCAGAACACACAACCCCAAGTCAAAGTGAAATACATAATATTATAACATTATAACCCTGTTGTTAAATTTTTGGACACTAATTGTAATAACTAAAATAAATAAATTATGATTATTGGTAAATTTTAAATAAAATAAAAATCATTTAAAATAAAATAAATTTTTTCTAACAAATGTATTTTTCTAAAATAAATATTATGTGTGCATTGCACACATGATTTAATATTAATTTTTTACACTTTTATAAAAAAATTATAAAATAAAATTCATTTTCAAAATCATTAAATTAAAATTATCTTATCATTATTTTTTTTATTTTTTTGAAAATATTTCTTTTATATGAATAGTGAAAAATGTTGAATTTTAATTGAAAAATATATTTTTGTTTAAATAATGTATAATGTTATGTTATATTTTAAATTGGTTTTATTGTAAAATTATTTTTATATTTTGTTATGTATTCCAATTTATTTCATTGTAGTTTTTTAATATTAAATTATTTTATAAAAATATTTTAATATTTTGAACATTTTATCTTTAAAACCATGCTTTCTCACCATGTATTCGATGTTAATTTTAAAATATATTTTACAAATTCTTCAAATTGAATTTTTAAAAAATTATTCCATATTTATTATCATCAGTATTTATAATATCTAAAAACATAAAATAGTATTTAACCATTATTAACAGTGAAATCATTAAAAAATAATAATCATAGTTGTGGTAAAAAATAATTTACTTAGGGTTAAGATAAGAAGGTAAGGTTTAAAAATAACCTACCATCTTTTTAAACACCCATTATCTACACCAATTTCGACCATATATATTATATGTTTGATAAGACCTCATTTTGGTGACCTTTGTCATGATACAAATTTGGTTATGATTGAATCTTATCAAAAAACAATAAAATTGTGACACTCTCTTCACTGGTAAAATGTCACCCCCTCCTCTTTACTTAAACCCTTAAAAAAATTTGTTTTATTCAATCCGTGACCAAATAAGGTTTTTCTAATCATTTTAAAATCCTTATTTTGGTCATAAATCCAACCTATGAATGATTTTGGTGCAAACAAAAGTGGGATACCCGAAGAAGATGCAGTGTTCTTCAACCAGTGTTTTTATTTTACTTGATCCTCCACCTAGTTATGTTGTTTTTAAACCATGAGGATATACTAACCTCATTATATTTCATATAATTATATTTTTTATGTTGATTTAATGACCTAAAATACCCCCACATTGATTAAATGGTTTATGAAATAACCATTTGTGTGTACTACAGACTACCATCTTGTGAACTGATGTCATTATTTTTCTCATTACAACTCCCATAGTAGGATATGATGATGGATATAAATTATATATATGATAATTATAAAATAATTATACCTATGTTTTAATTATATCATATATATATATATCTAAATTCCATTCCTTAGGGGATATGATAATATTGCTCGTGTATACGGTAGACCATCGCCTCACGAATTGATGTGATTCATCTTTCTCTAACACATTACATAAAATATAATAAAGATAATATTTGTTAATAAATGTGATATAAATGAAATAATTATGATATTACTAACATATCTCTCAATCTGAAAATAATATATATATATATATATATAATTTTATTTCATTCACTAATAAATTGAAACATCATTCATGTATGTGTGGACTACAACATTCATGAATCGATGTGACTCTCTTTTCATCTCCACACCATATGAATGATATATACATAAGTATATATAAATAATAAATATGTTATATATGATATTATTATCAATTTTTAAAGATAAAATATTACTTAAATCCTTTATATAATGATCAGTATAATATGGAAACGTTACTCATGTTTATGTACGACCTACCATCTCCGTGATTATAATATTCTCATTTTCACAAAACCATCACTCGTGATTGGTTTTACAAGTATTAGTTTTGTATAAATATGATAATTATTTCATTATTATTATTATATATATGATAAAACATTATAACATGTGAGAGAACCATATCTTTCGCGATGAAACATGCATGATAAAACAAGGAAATTAACACTTGAAACAATGAAAATAATCAAATATTATTAACAAATCGTTGATAAGATGTTATAAAAAGATCATATATGATATTATAAAATTTATTATATTTATTTTATAGGATAATAACATGATTAAAACCAATATAACATAGGTTTAATAACATTCAATCAAAACTATGTTTGATATAAAGGAATTATTACGTCAATTTCCATTCATTAGGTTAAACTTCATATTCATTGACTATGTCATTCTATGATAATGTTTGTACCCAAATTAGGTTATTTTATGAACCACTACATCTAATTTTTTTATTAATATTCTCATGTAAAACACATAATAATTTTATTTATTATTCTCTACATTAATGATGCAATCTTTGTAAGAGACTTCGTATCAATTTCTCTCTATTGAGGCATATTGTAATGTTATGCAACTAATTTTTTAATATGGGGTATATAATAATCCTTTGATATGTAATTTAATTATTACATAATAAATATTATTATTTTTTCAGCTTTAATTATTAAATTCAAATGTACTTTACTTAAGAGCTTCCAAGTGGTAAATAATTTGATTACTCAATTTTTTTTCACCGGGTTATATTACTTATTCATCGTCTTTGATATTATATGATTATGTGTATAATGAATAAATATTATATTATGTTTTCATCGAATTTTTTATGTGTATTTATATTTTACATATCTAATTGATTAATTTTTTAATTATCACATCAATTTTATGGTCCCTATAAGGGTTTATTTTATAGTCTAATGATAATTACTATTATTGATTCATGAATTTTAGTTGACAAAAATAAATTTATCATTTCATAAATGAACACATTTAATTTTATTATCTTTTGTTTATTTCTAACATTTTCAAGTAATAGTTTTATTTTTTTACTTTTTTACTTAAAATAATTGAAAAATTCGGTTTTAGAAAATATGACATAATTCCACTCTTTGGATAGAAATATGATTTCATCAAAAAAATTATTTAAAAAAAATATAACTTTTTTTCAAAAAAATTAGAACAATTTATTAAAGAAATTTAAACCCATTTTTTATTTTTAAAAAAAAATTCAAGGGAATATTATTTTCATTTTTGTTCAAGGTACTCTTCTAGCCTTTTATAATGAAAACTAAATGTTTTTTATCTTGTATAGAATGTGTAGAATTACACACTGACATGTCCATAATTTCATTAAAGAATCCTTTGATATTTTACAAGGTTATTTTGAATTAATTTTTTTTGGAATATTTTTCAAATAGTTATTCATTAAATTTCATTTTCAATGAAAAGTATTTTCAATTTTTTTTTGAAAAATTATTTTCAAAATGAAAAGGTTATTTTCCTCTAAAATTATTATAGAAATTTTTATGTGGAATTTTTAGTCATAAAAGAAAAAAACTATAATTTTAGATATAATACACTGAGGATATGTTGTATTTATACCATACTTAATCTAGGTTTGTGTGGTTTTTGATAATGTTTACCAAGGATTGTATTGACGTTCACTTCCTTGAATCATTTTTCAGTCAATAACTTTCCATTGAAATGTTCAATTTCTTGTGATCATTAGACATTAAATTTCCCTTAAATATCCATATAATGTATCATTGATATGTAAATTGTTTAAACCATATATTATTTCTACATAAAATGCTCTAAATTGAAATTATTTTTTTTATTTTAGGTAATATTGATAACTCTATATTATCTATTCAATGTGGATATTTGATTATATGGAACATTATTTATTAAATAAATTGATTATTTGGTATATTAGTAATTATATGGACACCCAATATATGAGTGGAAAATTGTTATAGATTTCTTTTCAAGACATGAGTAGTCTCATGGGATGAGTTATTTGGTAACACATAGTTAAATGAATTTTTACCCATCATTTTGAAACTGTCTTAATGATATATCTTGCTGATATAGGTATCATGTGCCTATGAAACATGCCATCCAAAAATAAAGTATTTTCTCCATTTAGAATTATTTCATTATTATTCATGATATTTTAATAAAGATATGATATCTAGATGCATTTAATACTAAGTTTACTGATAAAATTGTATATATTTTTAGTTATTTACATTGTAATATTGATTATTCCTTATCCAATGATGATATTTATGTTTTGGATTAAGTTTAATTTTATTTTATTTATTTAACCTTCCATATTTATTATGAAAGTGAAATTATTTTAACGTCATGTATTTTTAGTTATTTGATGTTCCATGTTGATTATACTCACCGATTCATGATAGATTCTATTGTACTTATCCCTTACTAAGATTTGAGATCGCCCTTATTTTTTCCTATCTAAGGAATCCATGAAGTGTAATATAAAAGATATATAAGAATATGGTATAATGAATAATTATATCTTAAAAAAATATTTTATTTTTAGTATTGAAATGTAATATGGGGATCATTATATATCTAGTTTACCAAGACTAATAAACTATTCGGTCCTTTGGGACATGATTTCATGAGTATTATTAAAATTTTATAAAGAATGGTACCATTTTAATATATCAGGGTCAAGGTCACTATAGATGGTATCAATGAAAATTTATTTGATACCTTGAGAAATAGATTAAGTAAAAAAATATTATAGAACATAACCATAAGATAGACATTGAGGATAAGTGTATAAGAACATCTTAATTTTTTTTGTAAGATAGAGATTATATAGTTTTATCTGGTAATATATTTCAATTTAGATACTAAATGTCAGAATAATTATAGAAAATATATACGTAGGGGTAATAACTGTGAAAAGAGTTTTTCGGGTTTGGCATGATCATCACTGGGGGCACAAAAATGGGCCTCATAATGCACATGGTTTGATACTCCTAGAAGATATGATTAAGATAATTAAAAATTTATTTACAAACCATTATGTTGGATTTGAATAGATTATGACAATAAATGAACTAGGTTAAGTATAAGGTGTCTTAGATAGAAAATACGGTGTCTCAAACTAATGGGAAAATATTTGATATTTAGAAAGGAAGAGAATAATGTAAATAATTTTTTAAGAAAAGTTAATAATTTGATAGAAGGAACTAAATATAATCTTATAGATTAATTTCTAGTTTTAGTTTTAAATGTAGATAACCTTTGAATTTCCTAATTCAAGAAACTCTTCTAAATGTTAAATCATAGACCGTGTAAAGACATATGTTGAAATAATTTGGTGAATAATTTATTAGGATTTGAGAATTAAATTTTAGATTTATTTTTACGAATGTTAATTTGTAAAAAATAATGAAACATCTAAGGATTGTGTTAAACAATAAAATAATATATGTCATCATTAACTTAAGTGTTATGGATACAATAATAGGTTTATGAGTTTATGGTTGATAAAAAGTTGAATTTATTAAACACCAATTTTATAGGGGAGTCTACTAATATTATTGACATTTTTGAGAAATGTATGGAAATTATTTTTTTTAATGGAAGATTTTTTTGTAGAATATTGTCTTTAGATTAAATAGACATATGTATAAAGGTATTGATAACCATTATGGTGAATATTATCATTAACACCATTGTAATTATTGTCAAATATGATTATTAGACATTGTGAAATTAATTAGAAAAAGTTGTATTGAAAACCTTAGTAAAAAAATTATTTACTGATTAATTTTATTTAATGGATTATCCATTATATTTTTAGGAAAATTTATGGTAATTATATTAATGTAGTTTAGATAAGGGAAAACTTCCATTCCAGGTGAAAACCTATCAAATTTGGTAAGGTTGTGGAGATTTAAACCAATACCGAAGGAAAATATTGGTTGATTACATACCACTGTACAATGAAATTTCATGGTTAAAATGTCATTATTTTTTATTAAATCAATTTGAATAATATATATTAATTATGAATTATTGTTGTTTGTTTTGAGTTTTTGAGATTTATTTATCATACTGGATAATATGATCTAACCATATTGGTTTTGGAAAACTATTATAGAAAAATAGAAATGATTTTCCCTCTTTTATAGATCTTATAATATATTAAAGTGAATTTTAGTACTTGTGGAATAAAATTTTAATTTTTAGATATTATTTTATTCGAGTAAGAGATTAATTTGAAAATTATCTAAGCACAACCAATGGATGGAATTTTCTTTTTAAATAGTAATGTATCAAGTAATTCGTTTTCTTTATATTATTAAATGGTAAAATAATTACTCAACATCATACAATGGATCCTTAAACAAAAATATTATTCTATTACAATTTTATCTGATGAATAAAATAGTCTTTTAAATCATTTCAAAAATAAAGATTTATGCCACATCACTTTTCATTGATCATTCACTTTCATGTTACTAATGCCCAAAATCACTCTCTATAATTATTTATAACTTTTTGAAGGTTCAGGTCTTCAATATCTAACAATGTTATTCTTCTTGAAAACCATGTTATGTGTTATTATAAAGGACCTCGATACTTCCCTTTCTCTCTTATTAATTGTTTGTTTTATTAACTATTTTGACAATGTGGGTTTTCAGTAAAAGAATTATCAATTATCAAACCTGTGATTACCATGATAAAGTTTAAATTTTGAGAACAAAATTTATTTTTGTTTGGAGGATATAACAATATATATTTATAAAATAATAAAATTTTATTAAATAGTGTATGATATATGAAATGGAGAACTTAAATAACCTAGAAAATTTATATATATATATATATCAATAAATTTAATCTATTTAGTAACTTTTAGAAAACAAAATGACATGTATAAATGAAGGGTAATATAATATACATTTATAAACTAGACCTTAAATTGGAAGGTATTAATATTACTAACGAAAAATAAAAAATTATTTTTATCTATTTATTATAAATAGAATAAAATTCATTTAATAAAAAATATATATTTTCTAAAAAATTGAATTTTTCTAAAAGTTTAATCAGTATCTCTTTTCCCACATAATTAAAAAAATAATTTTCTATACTAATAGAATTTTTTTTTGAAAAATAAATATAATTTTTTAAATAATCTGATAATAATTATCTTAGGCTAAATTTTTGGGTTTTTTGGAAATGTTTTCTAGTGAATAGTGAAAAATACTAAATTTTAATTTGATGCAACATTTTAATTTAAATAGTTTATAATGATTAATTATATATATTAATTAGTTTTAAATAAATATTAGTTAAAATTTATTTTAATTAATCCAATTTAGGTTACCATAAAAATTTTCATATTGAGTTTTGACATAATAACATTCTTAACTTGTGAGTATTTTTTAATTAAAACCTTGATTTCTCATTGTGTCTATGGGATTAATTTTAAATTTAAAATTTCCACTATAATGAATTGAATTTAAAAAAATGGATTAAATGTTTGTAAAAAATAAAAATTTGTAATTTGTAATTTGTAAAAATTTTGTTTTTAACAAATTCTATAGTGAAAATAAAAAAGATAAATTTTCACAATAAATGAAAAAATGGATTTTCTGGGGGTTAAATGTGGAATATAGAGGATAAAAATAACCTAAAACAATTAAAACCCTCATTTATATGACTATTGAAAAAAAATCTTCTAGGATAGATAATGAACTATTTTGGAAGATTATTTAAGGATAAAAATGTGGTTATGATTGAATTTGTTCAAAAATTACAAGTGAGTCACACACCTCACTTATAGAAGGACACCCCCTCGTCTCTACTTCATTGATTAAAAAAGTTGGTTAATCCAATACATTCCCAAATAACATTACAACACCCCAACCCTCATCTTACATTCCTTATTTTATGACAAATCCTTCTTATTTAGTGTTTTGGTGAAAACACACAGAGGATACTGAAAGAATAGGTAATGTTCTTCAACGAGAATTTTTATTTTATTTTTCCATCACTTCATTAAATTATATTTAAAAACTTATCATATAAAAAACTTAGTATAATAATTATACGTATATTTTTTATTTTATGGTTATCACAAATAATAACCTCTACATCCATCAAATGGGTTACAAAATCATCATTCGTGTGTACGGTAGACCACTGTCCCACAATCTGATGTCATTTGTTTTCTCCATTATAACCTTTGAAGGTTGGGTATAATGATGGATATAAAGAACAGATATTATATTCAAAATATAATTATACATTTTTATAAATTATATCATATATATATATATATATCTTTTACATTCCATTCCTTAAGGGACATGATAATGTTTCCCGTGTATACGGCGGACTGCCACATCATAAAATAATGTGATTCGACTTTCATTAATGATTTACATATAATTTAATAAAGATAAAAATAATAAATATATGATATTTAAATGAAAATTAATAATATTAATGAAATATGTTTCATTACATAAAGATAATATATCATTTTCATTCTTACATTTCAAATTATAACATCATTCGTGTATGTATGGACCACCACCTTCATAAAGCAATATGAATCTATTTTCATCACCACACCACATTAATGTTATATATATATATATAAGTATATCTAAAGAAATAATATGATATATATGATAATATGCTCATTTTTAAATATAAAATAATTCTTACAACATTTCCATAAAGATCATTGAAAAATATAAGTGTTAATCATGTGTATGTATGACTTAACATCTTTGGGATTGCAATGTATTTAATTCATAAAAACCATCATGAATTATTGGTTTAGAAAGAATAATTAATGTATAAATATGATTATTTTGTAATGATTATTATAATGGAGATTATGTAACAATATAATATTCACAATAACTAGATCTTTCTTGATCATACATGCCTGATAAAATAATGAAATTGACACCGCCAAAATTAAAAAAATGAAATATTACTAAAGTAAGGGGGATAATATGTTATAAATATATCATATATGATACTATAAATACTAATATAGTTCGTTTGTAATTTAATAAACATTATAAAATAATAATATGGAGATTAAATCAAATTCAACTAAAATGAAGCATGATGTAAGGGAATTCTTAACTCAATTTTCATTCGTTAGGATAAACTTATACTTTGTTGATTATGTATATATAAGATTATGTTTACATTTACCTATTATTATTTTAGGATTTTTTAAACTTATTTTAATTTTATTTAATTTCAATACACATAATCAATTAAATGATTAATCCCCACTTCAATGATATGAACATTTTAAGAGAATTAGTTTTAATTTCTCTTCATTGACACATATTGTAATGTTATGCACATAAGTTTTATTATATAGTAATTATTATTACCATTTTACATGAAATAAACGGATTAATTTAAAATTAATTGTATTTGAGTTGTAATTTTAAATATTATAACCAAGGGGTCTTCACTTAAGACTTACCAAGTGTCAAATAATTTCATATTAAAATTTCTTTTCATTGGTTTATATTACGTCTTCATCATTTTTTATATTATAAGGTTATGTTTATAATAAATTTTGATTATTTTATATTGTGTTTCCATGGAATTTATTTGGATTTATATTTGATACACATAATTTATTCATTGATTAATTATCACTGTAATTTCATGATCATTGTAAGGATTTATTTCGCATTCTAATTCTATTCGAGATTATTTATTCATGAATTTAAGTTGAAGGAAATTGTTTGTTCCTCAAAAACATAAACCCATATAATTTTCTTATCTTCTATTTATTCATGATATTTTCATGTAATAGTTACATTCTTCCACTCTTTGGTACTTCAAATAATTTATAAAATGTTTTTAAGAAAATGTGAATTCATTTCTCTCTTTGGTCAGATATATTTTTCCATCCAAAACCATGTTTTTAAAAGGAGTTTAAAAAATTATTTTTATACTTTTCATAATTTTTTATTAAAATTTTTTTATCCATTTTTTTCACTAAAAATTTTCAAGAGAATATTCTTGTCCTTATCTGAGGAAGTCACTATCCTAACCTTGTTACAGTATCAATAGAATGTTCTTTTTAACTTTTATATCATATACAGAATTACCCACTGAAATGGACATCATTTCTTTGAAAATTAATTTAAATATATAAAATATTATATTTAAATCAAATAAATTCCTTAATATTTTGGAAAATATTAGTTTTTATAAGTGATTTTCAGATAACATGACTTTAAAAAAATTTATGTTTTAAAAAGTAATTCTCAAAAAAAGATATTTTCCTCAAGATTGATTTCAAAAAACTTCTTATTTTATTTTTATTCCTAAAAAAATAAAACACTATTTTACGTATAAAATAATGAGGATATATTCTATTGAATCCATACTTATTCTCCTTATAGATGTTTTATTATTATTTTGACCAAGGATAGTAATGAAATCCACTTCAATGATTCATTTTTTTTAGTTAATAAATTTCCCTTCAAATCTTCACTTTCCATCTTTAATTAGATATTAAATTTTCCTTATATATATATATAACATAGATATGTTAATTATTTTAAATGTATATAATTTTTATATACAGTTTTCTACATTTATTTTTTTTTCTCATGAAATATTGATAAATATTTATTGGTGGTTGGGGTTTAGTTGAGTGGTAATCACCTTGTAATAGTACATAATAGACAGGGAGATCAAAATAATTTAGGTTTAGTTACTATAGAATCATAGTAGTAGTACTCGAACTATAGAATAGAAAAAAAAAATATCGGTGGTAGGCACTGTAGTAAGAACTATAGCGGTGGAAGCATTGTAGAGGCCCATGTACTATAATTGTACTATTCACCATAAGGCCGTTGAGACAAAAATATAGGCCTTTGGGGACATTAAATGGGATATAATGTCCAATGGGCCTATTCTCCTTATAATGGGACTCCCCTAACCAAAAAAAGAACATTTTTGCATTAAAAATATAGTATTTTCCCCATCAATAAAAAAACATTTAAATTAGTATTCTTTCCTCGATATAGATATTTGATGATAAGGAACAATGATTATAAATTAAATTAATTATTAGAGATATGATGAATTATTTGGACTTGAAATACATTAGTGGGGAACATTTATATAGAGACCCTTGATTATTCAGTGGTCTTACGGAAAAAATCAGTTAGATAACCTTAGTTATATGAGTTTTTACCCATATGTTTTAAACTCTATTGTGTATAGATCTTGATGGTAGAGGTATCATGTGTCTGGGAAACATGACATCCAATAATTAGTAATTTAATTCATCAAACAAAATGTTATTATGATCCAAGAGTATTTCTAAATGATATTATCTCTTGATATTTTTCATTCACACTATATTGATTAAATGGAATGTGTTTTTCATTATTTATGTTACAATATTCATTATGACATATCTAGTTATGATAGTCCTTTTATTTATTAAATATCATTTAATTTTAGTTATTTTCATTTCCAATATTATTATTATTATAAAAGATTTAAAATGATATGTTTATTTATTTATTTACCATTCCATGTTGACTATTTTAATTGGTTTATGATATATTCCATTGTACTTAAACATTAAATATAATTTTAGATCACCCATATTTGGTTACATTTACCATCAATACAAGAATCATAGTATGAAGTATATGAAGGAATATTCCCAAGGGAATAATGATATCCTTGAAAAATAATATGGTGTAATTTTTTTTACTCAAATTTAATATGGTAATCATGTGTGTATCGAGTTTCCCGTAACTATTAAACTACTTCGTACTGTGGGATGTTATTCATTTTAACTTATGCCAATGTAATAAAGTAAGAAACTAGCTCTGAGAAACTGGGGTTGGGGTCACTAGACCCCCCCCCCCCAAGGATATTTACCCTAGTGGGTTAATGTGTATTAACATAGAAATAACCCAACATGGTTACACAAATATAGTTAAGAATAAATTAAAATGGTGATTTCTCATTCCATTACCATCCTTGAAAATAAAATATAGAAGTAAATGAACTCTACAAAATGGATACCAAATCCTATCGATGATGGATATTCAAAGGGATATAATCTTATTAGAGTTATTAAGCATGGATATGGGAATCATAAAGGCTGTTGAGATATCATATATTTCTCGAATTAATGGTCATCCATCTATCCTTGAGAATATTAATGACATATAAGGAGATTTTATGGATATTTAAATTAAGGTTTAATTAAAAATTATGGAAAACCCATATTTTTTTTTGAATCAATTAAGATTTACATGTAATATATGGGACATGAGTATGTGTACCATATGATATTGAGAAAAAAATGAACTATAATTTTATGCACATAACTCATTATTCTACAAACACTGAGGAAGAAAAAATATGTATATATAACTCTAAGATCACTTATGGTGGGATAATAAGAATATATATATTTTTGTATATGTATTAATTTGTTTGTTATACTATAATGTTAAGTTGTAATAAAACAATTATAAAGGTATGATGCAACGCTAACCCATACAGACTTGTAAATGAGATAATATCACCATGTAATCTGTTTGTGGTATTATAAATACATCTAGGTGAAACAATTAAATATTGGTTGTGGTTTAAATTTCATAAAAATACATCTAAATTATTTTTTATTCATTAATACCTCTTATTGAATCAATATTCCAATATATATATAATAGAAATGATAATGATTCATGTAACACCATTATCGATTATACATGATCGAGATCTGAGGATCAGCTCAATGTTTTAGAGGATAATTCAAAAGGAATTGGAAATCTATTTTAAAATAAATATAATATATCATCATTATATAGATGGTCAATCTGGACGAACAATTGAACCTCTAGATGATATTTTTAGAACATTCTCTATGGACTTAAATGAAAGTTGGGTTCAATAACTTTCTCTATTTGAGTTCTAATATAACAATGGCTTCCACTCAAGCATTTAGATGACTCCTTATAAGTCCCAATCCAGGAATTATTATATAACTCTAAATAGTTTGGATAAATTTATAGTATGGAATTTTTTAGTACTAAAACTAGTATAAGAGATGATATATAAGGTCAATACCCTTCAACAAGACATCAAATATACTCAAAGTCAACAGAAGATAGATGTTGATAATAATTAATGAGACATAGATTCTAAGGATATGGTTATTTTATTCCTTATAATATCTTCATAGAATAGATTTATTTGGGTTGGGAATAAGAAAAATATTTGTCCTAGGTATATAGGCTCCTTTTAGATTCTTGATTGTGTCGGAGTTGCAACCTATTAAATTGACCTTCCACCAAACTTGCATCAATTATAAGATTTTTTCTATGCATCTTCACTGAATAAGTTCATATCATATCGGTCATAGGTACAAAATATAGATCTGTTTTATTGGGAACATGATATTCCTTACAAATATCATCTAGTAGAAATATTAGATCATGAAGATAAAGTTGAATGAAAGAAGACCACTCATCCTATAAAAGTTCAATAAAGGAACCCTAAGTAAATGATTGAACATGACAACCCATGGATATAATAAATAAATTTACCTCCATAAATTAATATCATAGTGTTTTATTTGAAACATATAGGTTGAAATTTTTGGAGCTATGAATATAACCACCAATAATTTTCAAATAAGAAAAATTTTCCCTCTCTAATATATTTACAATATTAATTATACACATTACAATATAAATTCATTAAATTAATATAAAACATTATATATTATGTTTTAATATACTCTACCTAATTTAAACTATTATAATGAGAAAATATATATTAATTAATAAAAAACTTTAAATTAAAATTTTGTTACATCACTGTGTCCAAAAATTATCATGGATGTGAATGAAACTATCAATTAAAAAAAAACTACTATAAATAAGATTATAATTTTATATTTAAAAATAATTAATTAATTACTACTATCAACAATAAGATAGATCATATACTTTATATAATGTTACTTTATTCAATAACAAAAAAAGAACATTGAAAAAAAACAATTAGCAGGCAACATATCTTACCCATAACACATTCCATTTCAGATATTATAATCATTGAATGTTTTAATGGTCATAATTTAATCATATTGTTATAAATGAATCATCTCAATGATTTATAAGTGATAAATCACTATTCTAGAAGATTTTTGAAATTCCCATAAACTTTATATCACATATGATATGACACTTCATATTCCATACCATACAATACTAGAATCCATATTCCTTTAACAAAATAGCCATATCATTTTTTATAACACAAATCACATGTATATCATTTATTATAAAATGGATGAATCATATAATATGATTCGTCTCATGTTAATACATATCCAAAAATCTACCAATTATACTAAAATCACATAAGGAACTTATTAAAGAAATTATAACTCTTTATGAATCCATCCCAACTATTTTAGATATGGTTTATCATACCCTATTCCATTTAGAACATGAACATTATTCAAAATTTAATGATTATTATATGGCCTATCTTATTGACCTTATGATAATTTATGATATTTAAAAAAATTACTAAATAGATAAATGTAAGAAAATAGAAGCCTATTAAAAAATATAATTTCTACTAAATCTACAAAAGGTTTTATTTGATCTAAATAATGGATACTCATATCACTATATAAACATGTCAAACATAATATTAAGTAGTCACCATGCATGGAATATTCCAATCTACTATAGGATAGCACGTATATGTTCAATTATCCAAGTATATTGATCATATAGAGTGATTATGCCGCATGTAAATCAATCTAATAGATAAAAATGGAAATCTTCTGTAAAGTTATCATAGCCATGAATTTAATCCATCACTCAATCAATAACCCATAAGTATTTTATTATCATATAAGTGAAAAAATATCACCTTGGTTGAACTCAACTAATGACCTGATATGTAACATACCCAAACACCACTGATTAAGTCATCCACAAGGCTAGTGTAAGAAAGTTATCAAAGTATGGAATTTTTCATGCTAAAAATAACAATCTAATAATTTCATATTTGAAGAATTTTCCTATTTATTATATTTATAAGATAAATTATATACCCAAAATATCATTTAATTAGGTCAATATGAAATATTACATATGAGAAATGGGTATACTCAATAGAATTGAAAACGGTATGTTTAGAAATTAAATACAAGTAAAAAAATTACAATTTTATAATTTAACATATCATAGTACCCTAAAAATATCACTGATGTGAATAGTAGGGTGAAAATTATGAAAATATTATATATAAAATTTCTATTTTTATAATGAAATAAAAACCCATTGGAAAAAATGAGTTGATAAATAATAAAAAAAATAGATGTATTTATAGGAAGTGTAATGATAATTGGAATAGTATGTGATTGTTTTGGATAATAATTAACTATTTAAAGAGTAACCAGAGTGATGATGAATTGTAAAATTCATAAAAATTAGTATTTATAAATAAAATAATAAAATATAGTATTATAAACCTATTCAAATAATTCTTAAATCTTGTAAATTACAAAGAAATATCAGTATAAAAATTAGTAATTCATGTCTTAATTAATTACGTAAAATATTAATTATTATGTTAAAAATTATTTATATAATTTTTTATCCACTATTATTTTCATGTATACAAAATATATAACCATCAATCATTTAATAAATATTAATTCTAAAATATAAAAATGTGATCAATCTTTGTAAAAGATATTCCTTTTGTTCTAAATAAATTGTATTTTATTATGTTAAGAGATATTATTTAAAAGATAAATTTCAAAATCAAATAATTTTTATTTAATAAAATACAGATAGTTTTTTGGAATTATCATAAAAAAATAATCTTAGTGTAATTTTTTCTGTGTTTTCTAATTAGATGAGTTTTGTGGAATACTAAAGAATATATTTTTTAAGAATACCATAACTTTTATGACGATATAATGATATAAAAATTACATAAATTATATTTAAGGAGTAAAATAATGTATTTGAAAATAATAATTTTAATTTATAAACCTACATTAAGTATTTTAGAGACTCGATTATATTTTATTCTAAAAAGAATCTATTTTTGGTTCATTATCTTTAATTACATGATTTCAAGATAAAAATATTTTTTGTAATGGTTTAAATTTTAATAAATCATTAATTCCTTCAATCAAAAAAACAATAAATTTTATGTGAATCAGTAATATATATTCTTTATACTAAATGATAAAATAATCAATACTTTAATTTAAAATTCTCTCCCCTCTTGGATCTATAAACAACCCTGCTCCACCCCTTCGTCCATAAATATAAAATTATTTACATTGTAAAATATATTACCAAATATCTCTCTAAAATTGTTATCTAATGTTTCGACGAACATTTTTGTCCAAAAACCCACCTTTGAAGGCCTTAATATCAATCTGAAGGGGGGGGGGGGCTAAAAGATCTTGATGAATTTTCAAAATCCCTTTTTCCTTCCATACAAATTATTCATTAACTAAAAACTAATTTAAACTAAATATTTTTTTCTAAAATAACTACATAATCATGTTAGTATAATACTTAAAACTATATATTCTTATAGATCACCAATTTCCTCTCAGTAGAAAAATTTCAATAATTAATTACTATATAAAAACTATTTTAAAAACCACATTTTTTAATCCTCTTCAGACACATGTTATAAAATTTAGTGATCAATAAAATTGAATTTAGAATATATTTTTTTAATTTTTTTAATACTTTTATAATTTTATAACATTAACTATTCTATCTCATTTTTATAACTCACTTAAAAACATATTTCAAAAGTGATAGTTTTATGTTAATTATGTGAATGATGATATTTTTATTTTTAGTTATTCCATTTTCAAATTTACCTAAAAATGATTAAATGATTTAATATAACATGAAAATAAAATTAGAATAATTTAAATTATTTTATAATGAAAAAATTGTCGTTAAAATTTTGTAATTAACTGTAAACAACCATAGTAAATTTATATGTCTAAAACTATCATACAAAAGAATATTTAATGAATTAAAAATATATATTGATCAGTCAAACTAAATACCTTTTAGAATGATATAAAAAATATTCATTAACACTAATGAAGAGAATAGTAAAATTTTATACTGTCTTTTGATCCTTTTCATATGATCTATAAAATTTTGGATTCATGAATAGAATATATTTGAATAAGTTCATGCAAATTATATTAATTTAATAAAAGGAAAAAACATGAAAAAATGGATTATAAGTGATAAAATAATTATAAAAATGGGTTTAATAAAGTAATTAATGAATATATATTGAAAATTTATCATTTTAAAGGATATTTTAGTGAAATTCAGAACATCATATAGGGGTTCATTTCCTGCATGTTCTTATTTTTTCAAATTCGGTCTCTATCACACTCTATTTCTATATATTATTCTTTATACCTATATAATGTTATTAATTTTACCCCTTTATAATTCCAATATATACTTTTTTTCTTTTTCTATGCATGAAATTATTTTTACCCTTATATTTTTTTCATTAATTAAACTATATGAAGCTTATAAGGGGAGTATTTCCAATTTCCCCCTTTTTCGAAAAAAAATCTTCTTATGTTATTATAATATTATAAAAGTTATTTCATATTTGTGATTTCCTAAGAAAAAAATTATTTTAACATAAAAAATAATGTTTTATTACTTGTTTTATATAAAATATATTCTATTATCCCTTTTAAAGACTATTTTCGTCTTCATATAAACATTTAATTATAGAATTTGACTTCATGAATAATTTATCAAATTTTTTTAACATTTATCTTTCATGTTGAGATATACATTCATAAAAAATGATCATTGGTATAATAATGAATACCTACCATTATTTAATCTCCTACTTTCAGGGGATAAAACATGATACATTGATGGTTTAAGATATATATACTAATTTTGTTTCCCATTTATATTTTTGTGGGTCAAATTCATTTTTATTTTTTTTTATGCTTCTCTTTTATATATAACACATATGGATTATGTATCATGGTGATGGATGGTTCTATAATTATATATCCCCCAAATATATTGGGTAATAGATAATATCTCATGAGATTATTATGAATGGGTTAGGTTCAATTATCCTTGTCTATAGTTTCATGTGTGCAGTAGGTTCAGTTAGCCTCACCCACATTTTTATGATTTCTTAGAAGTGGGACTATACCTATTTTTATGATTGAAATTATTATCTATGTTCATATATTATTTTCTCTCATTTTTTCTTTTCTATTATTATGATTATTTATCATGGATTATTTTTATGTGATGAATTATGATAATTACCTTATTGTTTCAATGTTATCATTATTGTATATCATGATATATTATCCCATTTTTATTCAATTACACCCATATTGTAATTAGTAGAACACAAATTCTTTTATATATGTTTCCATGATGTCTGATGTAGTAATAATATTATAGTGAACTCTAGTAGATAGTATTAAGTTAATAATAAATGGCTATTTTATTCTTTTATTGATGTTCTATAATATACCAAATTTTCCATAGATGTTATAACTCTATATTATTTGAAGTATTATGCGGTTATTTATGAAATAAATTGTTATAATATTTTTATGAGATGAGTAAAAATATACTAAGTTTATTTAAATCTCCATGTATAAAAAATTTTATATTAATTATAAAACGCTTCATAAATTAATGACTGTATAAAATTCCATGTGGTATAATTTTATGGATTTGTCCAAATAAAAATTCTAAACATATTATCAAATATGTCTATTTTATATGATATATAAGATTATACTCCTAATAGTATTTTCATATCATCATAACACATAATATCCCCTTTTGATCATCAATTAGGGATAACTGAAATTAATACATTGAGGGGATTTTTTCATTACACAATTCATATAATATTTGCAGCACACATAAATGAATGTTAAATAAAGATTTTTTTATTATAAAACTGTGATATAATCCCATTAAAAATAGTCATTACATTTTTTCTCTAATGTAAATGATACCTAAAAAATGTCATTATCCTCATTCTTCTACTGTGTTAATTTCATTGTTAATGGATTTCTTATATTCTCTTCTATATCCACCAAATGGATATTTACATCACCCTTTCAATGATATCTCCGATGATATAGCATTTTTGAATTATGATTTTTATATACTATTGAGAGTACGATTCTATATCTTATGAAATAGATCCATTTTTGGAATAATATAGATCCATTAGTCCTAAAATTCTTGGAACCACACAAGATCAGTGATGTGATATTTATTATAAATATATTAATTTATTGTATATAATTTCATGGTGTATTATACCTTTGTTTTTTATTTAACCATGGTGGATTATTTATAACTCTTATAAATGATAGCTCCACAATTGAAGAAAAAAGAAAACTACATTGAGAAGCCACGAATTTTTTTATTGTAAATTATGATCAATGTAACCTCTTATAATGAGACCATCCTCAACTCTATTAACAAAGAATATATCCTTATATCTTAAAAAATAATAATATTCTTTTAAAAAGTCAAGTTGTTGTTAGCATGATTGGATTGGAATCTACCTTGTATTCTTAAATAGTAAGATACATAGAGTCATGTGAAAAATGTGAAATACATGAAAGATCATAAAATGGATTCATAAAAATTAATCTCCATCCTTTTCAAATCATTAAATAATCTTGAAGCATCCTAATATTCAAACAATGAAACATCACTAAATATCCAATATTAGAGTTCTCAATTCTAAATCGCTTTAGTAATTTTCTAATATATGTGTTCTAAATAAGTCTAAAAACACTTTAATATATCTATATAGATCATTATACCCCATATTAATAGTACTTATTTATTTCATTAAGAAACATTTTCCCAACCATTGTTTTCAAGAATGAAATGTTATGATTTCATTTACAATATCTTTTACGTAATCTATATGAAATACTACAAATTTCACAACACTCCCTCTAACCTAATTATATATAAATTAATCATTCACATTCTTAATGAATCTAATAACTATTATTTTAGCATAAAACTATTTGTTGAAACTATGCAAAGCTCACTTCAATACACAAAGGGAAAATTGATACTTTTCAACCCTAGATTGTAAATTTTTCACTTCAAAACCTTTGTATTTTATCATATACACATCCTTGAATAAATTAAAATTAAGGAAATAATTATTTATATTAATTATATATATCACTTAATAAATATGAGATACTACAATAAATAATATCCAAATATACTTTATCACTACTTCTAGAGAAAATGTATGTTTATAGTTTCTACCATGATTTTTTTATAACCATTTTATACCTCAGAGTATTTATAAGTAGACACTTCATCATCCATGAGTGTTTTATTATGGGAAAACCCACTTTAACCCTCTAGATCATAACCCTTCTTCTAAATTCCCCATTTTCTAAAAATGGTAGGTTTATATAGTCTCCATCTTAGATTTTAGGTTCATTATCCATTTCAAGTAATAATTACTCTTCATAGAGGCATGGAATGTAGTAGTAGCATCATTTCAGAACATTTTTATCTATATTTCCCTTATGAAAACCAAATTTCATGTCCTTTATATGAATCTTACTAGAACATTAAAGTAATTATGAAACCTGGGTTTTTTATTCTTCCACAATAATTTATGGACCTAACTCATCTTATGTCTGAGGAAAAATTCTTTTTTACTAT
Organism: Viscum album; assembly: GCA_963277665.1. Classification (NCBI taxonomy): domain Eukaryota; kingdom Viridiplantae; phylum Streptophyta; class Magnoliopsida; order Santalales; family Viscaceae; genus Viscum; species Viscum album. The sequence continues at coordinate 2,105,743,504 of OY728156.1, read as the reverse complement.
TGTTGAACTATTCCATTTTTAATTTTCCTCCCTATAACACCGTTAATTAAATATTTATCCTCCAAAAATAGACCAATTCAAGATACTAACTCTTAATAAATAATAGTTTTTAAAAATAATCACATTTAGTTTTCATGGGATAATAATAAATAGTATTATTTTCATTGAGGTATATGTATATAGAAATAAAAAAACACATGTATGAATCCCAAAACTAAATCCTCATAAAAGTAATATTAATATGACATCCCACCTTTTTATTACATAACTTTTCAAAAAAATTTACAAATAGATAATCTTTAATGTCTAGTGTCTTGTAAATCAGATTCATAAAAATGAAACATAAAACATTATTTTAATCCCCTTGAAAATATTCTTGAAAAGTTAAAACAATGTGAAATTTCTTCAACTCATAACCTAGAGATATACATCAAACGAAAAGGTGAGCAGAAGGCCCAGTAAGAAAAACAAGTGAAACCGTTTAGATGTGAACTAAAATGATATAAAAAATAACATGGATATAAAGAGGAATAAAATAATAATAAATTTAAACACAACACGAAAATGTGGCTAAAACATTTAATTTCGATATTTATGAACATATCACCGAGTTCCAACCCTATGGTGTCATAAAAATTCACCAAGGTATGGTAAAACATGTCATCTGTAGAGATTAATTTCATTACACAATGCATTGAAGAGATATCATAGCTCATCAATAATATTTATTTATTTTCATGTGATAAAAAAATATCATAATCATAACATTTCATAAATAACCCAAATATAATAATATAAATGGTTTTCGTGTCAACATCGTCCCATTTAAAAAGTTGTTAAAAATAATATCATTATGTTATTTATAACCCATGGAAAGGGAGAGAGGGTTATATATATGTAAATTAGAGAATCAAATATTTCCATATTATTTCTTTATGAATATCCCCAGAAATTAAATTGGCTTGTGTATTCACATAAATAAAATAAGATATTATCTTGGGAAAAAGAGAGAGAATTTGAGATGAAAATTCGATAGCATAATGGTGTCCTTAGAAATTCAGAAAATCAGATGATGATAGAGGAAAGGTTCTATCATTATTTGAACATAAAATTTACATCAATAAGGATATAGAAGAACATACAACCACATAATAAAATGTTATTTATAAGACATATCAAAACAAAATTAATGACTAAAAGAGGATGGTGAAAGGTTCCCTTACCTAGAAGAGTAACTTCAAAAACATGTGGGTTGGGACCTTGGGGGGATTGAGGGAACCCTGGGAGGACTCATTGGGAGGTAAAAAGACTAGATCATAGTTGATATGGAATTTTTAATGAATGTAATGAAGAAATTGGTATGTATTTATAGAAAAAATGAGAGAATATTTTATTAATTTCCAAAGGACACCTCATTAGTGGTATTTTCAAAACTATGGGCTTTCTCATGGTATTTTCCCATGGTATTGGCCAATTTAGAGACCTCTTAACATATACTACTATAAAAAACTCCACAAGAATTATTACATAAACATTACATCATTAATGATAACATTAAACACGCCAAAACTCAAAATTGTATTTTTACTATTCACAGAAAAACAAAACATTTCATAAAAATATCATAAATTCACCCTAACATAATATTGATTCTCTGAATTCTAAACTGAGCTCTATTTTATGAAAATAATTTTCTAATAATATGATATTTAATTTTTAAGTAAAAACACTATTTACCCAAAAAAAATATGAATACTTAACAAATAATTCTAAAATAGTTATTTTCTTATTCTATTATATCACTTCACCATTCAAGAGGCCTAAATTATATTTATAAATTTTAAGTGAGGTTAATATTACATTGGTCGCATTACTTTTCATAAGGGTAATATTAATATTCATAATTTATTATTCACTAAACATTATGTTGATATTATTAGACTCTAAATTTCTTTCTGATCACATTTCTTGAAAACCGTTTTTTGATAATAATTTCACATTATTAATTATTTAATGTATACAAAATTTTTTCAAAATGCCGATTTTCCAAAATTCACCAATAATATGTAACTTCTATAAATTCATCCTATATATATTTTATCATTTTAAATTAAAAAATTTAACAATAATAAGAAATAAAAAATTTATTTATAAAAAAGGATTACACAATGTAACTAAATCCTTATTACATATCCCCTTATAACACCTGCATTGGACCAATGTTTAAGGAGTGCTATGGTGATAAAATATTGGGGTGGCTCAGACAACATTTCCCAAGTGGTGATTTTAATCATATTGAACTTCTCCCATAAGTGATTCTGTTCAAAATTAACATGTCGGAGTTCAGCTTGGCCTTGGTCCAGATAAAATACTAGTGATGTTAAATCCTTTCCAAGCACTGAAAAATGGGCTTCGTATGGCCCGAGTATACTGGATGAGGCAATCGACACTTATTTATGTATTAATTAACAATGACTATTTTAATTTGTAAACAATAATTATTATGTTAATTGTATAGTTTCCAACGGTCATATTGTCCAATAGTCATATAATAGTGGAAATGAAATAGTCTCATTTTAATTATACTCAAATAATTAATTAAAGGATATATTTTTGATGAGTATAAAATAAAATAGCACACAAAATCAAGAAAGAAGTTTTATTCAAAATTTTATGTCATTAGAGTTTCCCCCCTTAAGAAATTCTATCCCCAAAATTTTAACTCATTCCCTTTGAAAAGAAAAGGTGTCGGTACATATACTTCATAGACTCCTCATGTCACCACATGGCTTCTTCAAATTTGTGGTTCCACTACAACACCTCAAAAAAGTGGGTATTCTTGTTTCATAGAACCTTGTACGTATGATCCAAGATCTCCAACGGATTCTTCTCATAAAATATGTTATGTTCCAATTGCACCACATCTAGATTTAGTACATGTGATGGGTCGATTATGGACTTCCTCAAGAAATATACGTGAAATACATCATGAACTTTCCCTAGATTTGGAGTAAGTGCACGCCGATAAGCCACTTCTCCTACATGATCAAGGATATCTTAGGGGCCAATGTACCTGGGGATGAGATTCCATTTATACACAAACTGTGTGACTCTCTTCGAAGGTGAAATTCGAAGAAATAATTTATCACCAACCCCAAAAACCAAGTCCCTTCTATGATTATCATGATTTCTCTTTTTCTGACTTTGAGATGCATTAATGTGATGTTGGATGGAAATAAACTTCTATGTCATCTAGTACACAAGATCGGGCCAATTAGCTTTATCTCACTAGTGTCATCCCAATAAGTAGGATTTCTAGAACACTTCCCAAATAGGGCATCTTAATATTCAATTTGAATGCTCGTGTGGAATCTTTTGTTGTAAGAGAACTCAACTAATGGGAGATGTTTATCCCATCCACCTTTAAATTCCATTGAACATGTTATTATAATTTCTTAGAGCGTTTGAAAATTATTTTCAAATTGGTCATCAGTTTGGGGGTGATAGGTCATACTAAAATTCGATTTGGTACTCATAGAATGTTGAAGACTTCTCTGAAATTTTGATGTGAACCTTGGATCATGATCAGATATGATAGAAAGTGTAACTCCATACAGCCTTACAATGTTTTTCACAAAAATCATAGAAATTTGAATAAGAGATAAATCTTCCCGAATAGATATTAAATGGTATGTCTTGTTGAAACGGTCCCCAGTAACCCATATCACATTTTTTTCCTTTGGAAGTTCTTAGGATATTAGTAACAAAGTCCATAGTGATATTGTCCCACTTCCATGCTAGTATGGGCAGTGGTTGTAATACCCACTTAGGAAGTTTTCACTCATCTTTCACTTTCTGACATATCATGAACCTTGTATTGTAGTTAGCAATCTACCTTTTCATATTATCCCACCAATAATGATCACGAAGGCCCTTATAAGTTTTCATGCTTTACGGATGTATGGAAAAAGTATATCTATGAGCTTCATCCATCATCTCCTTCTTTATATCTAGAATAGATGGAACACATGGTCTTGTACTAAATTTCAATACACCTTCTTGATCAATATTGAACTCAAGAAACGTCCCATCCTTCATAGCCTCAAAATTCTTTTGGGACAAAGGATCTTATTTTTGAGCATTCTTGATCTAATCAAGTAATGATATTTGATAAATGATTTGGAATAGGGTTGATAATGTCACTTCCCTTATAATTATCATGTCCATCTTAACTAGGCCATTTTTCAAGGGATCTCTTTTATTCATCATCATGGACATTACAACTGGTCTTTTCCTAATTTATGCATCAGTGACTTCATTTTCTCTTATGATATGATAATGAATTGAACAATCATAGTCTTTGAGAAGATCCAACTATATCCTTTATCTCATGTTCAATTCCTTTTGGGTGAAAATATAATTCAAACTATTTTGGTATTTGTATATATCAAATTTCTCAACATAAAGGCAGTGCCTCCATCTCTTCAGGGAAACAATAATCACAACTTTCTCAAGATCATGCATAAGATAGTTCTGATCATGAGTTTTCAACTATCAAGATGTATAAGTGATGGCCATGTCATTATTCATGAGGACACACCCAAGCCCATTCATATATGATTCTCTAAAGAATATAGAATTTTTCTCCACTTGAGTGAAGAGATAGAATGGGTTTAGTAACCAATCTCTTATTTATATCTTTGAAACATACCACACAGTCTTTTGTCTAGATGAACTAGACCCCTTATCTATTTATCTTGGTTAATATATTAGAATGTCATGAATTTTATTTTCACAAACCTCCTATAATATTCTGTAAATACACGGAAACATAGAATCCATGTTATTGTTGTAGGTTGAGGCCACTCCTCTACATCCTTTTTCTTTTTAGGGTCAATTGTGATTCCCTCATTGGTTACAATGTTCCCCAAGAAAGAAACATGTTGTATCCAAAATTCACATTTTCTGAATTTTCCAAAAAGCATGTCCTTCGGTAGAGTTCTCAAAATGACCATTACATTATCCTCATGATCCTCACGACTTTTGTAATATATAATAATATCATCAATAAAAACTACCAAATAATTATTAATGTAGTCCTTAAATAATCTATTCATAAAATCCATAAAATATTAGCTTCTTTAGTCAGTCTGAAGGGCATAAAAACAAACTCATAATAGCTATATCTTGATCAAAAGGTAGTTTTTTTAATATCTTCTTTATTTACACTCAACGGATGATAACCTGGTTAGATATCAATCATATAGAAGAATTGATCCCCTCTATGTTGGTCAAATAAGTCATCAATTAGTGGAAGGGGTAATTTTTTTTCACTATGATCCCATTAAGTGTTCTATAATCAATGCATAGATGCATCGATCCATCCTTCTTCTTCACAAAGTGAAAATGTACTCCCAAAGGAGACACACTCAATCTGATATTCCCCTTCTCCAAAATTTCTAGGAGTTGTTTCTTTAATTCTTCAAGCACTATATTTTATATCTTATATGGGGTCATTGATATTATATTAGATCCAATTATGAGTTTAATTGAGAACTCTCCCTATTTTTCATGGGAGGATTGAGTAACTCCTCAGGAAATATATCAAAGAATTCCAAGATGAGGGGGACATTTTCTATCCTTATACTCTCATTTCTTTTTTCTTATTCATCATTTAACTCTATAATGAAAGATATATAAGGTTCTTCTAGACAAAGATATGGTTGAGATGTCTCTCCTTTGAAGATAAATTTAGGTTTTCTATTCCAGACTACTGATATTTATTTTCTTTTTCATATGATCATAGCATTATACATTTAAAGCCATTCCACCCCTAGTATAATGTCAAAATCTAGCATGGGAATGACTACTATATTTTTTATGATATTTTTCTCAATAAAGTAAATACTAGAGTTTCTAAAAAGTGAATATGCATGGAGAATCCCACTAGAATTCTTGACTGATAACTCTACATTTTGCAATTCATGGGTTGATTATAAATTATTTACAAACATGGAGGAAATAGAGGAATACATAAGAACAAAATCAAACAAAGTACTTGATACCTTTGAGTGTTCAAAAAGACTACCTTCCACCACATCATTTGGCTCTTCAACTTCAGCTGTGGTGATAAAAAAAATACAACCTTCTTCTGCATGCCTTTGTTGAAGATGATTGGAATTCCCCTCCATTTCCCTCTAATTTAGATAGTGATTAGAAATGTGCCCAAGTTTTCAACACTTATAACATTTAACATCATGTAGGGCCTGCACCGTATTCTCCTTTTCGTTAGTGTAAAGGTGAGGCTTCACCTCACTGCCAAAATTCCGTGATATATGGCCATCTATTCCACACTTGTAGCACTTCATTTTTTCCCTAAAACTAAAGCAAGGTGGCTTCACTCTCAACTCCTCTATTTATAACATAATGTATTAGTATTAAATTAATTAAATTTGTTGATATTTAATTTGAAATATTTGTTCAAAGAATGGTATAAACCTTCATTAGTAAAGTTCATTAGATTTGTGTGAAATCATAGAATTGTTACGAAAAGTGATTTGATAAATGATTTTCCAATGATGAAACTAAAATAGTTGCATGATTTTATTTATAGAAAAAGGAATTCCGTAAAAAGTTATTTAAATGAAATATTTTTGGAATTATTATAGTGGAAAGGTTGTTGAGCATATTTGGTGTCTATTTTCATATTGCATTATAAGGTTTTGGTATTAGTGGGAAACTGCTCATGAGTATAGAACTATCATAATGAAGAATTCATATGTTGATGTGTGGATTTGTTGATTAAAATGGGGTATTCCAAAAAAATTAATAAATTTTTTTGGGAATATTGTTTGGTTGCTTCCCATAGAAATTGGTGTCATTTGAGATAAAAGTTATACATTGTCACTTATTTATATTTCAATATAAACTGTCTTTCAAATTGTTTTAGGTAAACTATTTTATATAAATGGGGTGTGATTAGGGAATACATTGGGTAAAATCAATAGAGTATCATTACACACAACTTATTTGGAACTTTTTTCCCTTTTTTAGATATTGTTTATCAAGATATGGAAAAAGGTAAATTATTAAACATATGTATCATTACTTCATGAAACATGGGTATTGTTAGAGGTGGAGTATGTAACATTTTTTAGAGATTGAAGTTGTTATTTGAGTCTTTGATATTTTTTTACCACTATTTAATTTGATATTTTAGTCCTCCACTATGGTACTTGTTTTTTTTGACTTTTTATAAATTAAATGTTGAGTTTTATTAAATTATTATCATGCATCATATGGTTGTTTTTTGGTATCTTATTTTATTCTTAAATGGAAAATAATCCCCCATTTGTATTGAATCCCTTATGAATTTATTTCAATCCATTAGTTTCTTGGGGATGTAACATAAGTTAAATTAATGTCTCATACCCTTCTCAAGGAAATAATAATTAGAGGGGTATTACAAGTGGTATCAGTTTGTTCGGTCTAAAAAACATTTTGAGACAAGTGGTATCTATTTTTTAGTGTAAAAAATATATTTTAGATAAGTGATATTATTTTGTTCAGTCCAAATCATTTGTTTGAGAAAGGTGGTATAATCTTGGTCCTTCCTTTGTGGATAAGTGTTCTATTTCTTGGTTTTTCTTTGACATGGTATTGGTTTTTTTCCTTATAGTTTATTTCATTCTGTTCTATTCCTTGGTTTGGGTTGGTATAAATGAGTTGGATTATTGGGACATGAAATGTAAAGGAAAAAATATTTAGCTAACCTTTTTATTTTGAACTACAAGCTATGAGGGAGATGGGTACATAAGTGTTTTAGAGACACATATATGACATACAATATCATTTTCATTGTTTTAGCCAGTGAGACAAGCATCAATTTAATTAAAGTAATGACTTACCCTTAGAAATGTATATTTAATTTTGTTTTATGATGTATGATTTGGTAAAAATGTGATAATTTTTGAAAATGTTAAAATTGTTTTAAAATGGTACATTTTGAAAAAGAGAATGGTGGTGATATATTGAAAATGGTTTAATTTTAATAAGAAAGTAAAGAGTTTTCAGAAAGGGATAATTTATAGAAGGATTATTTTGATAGTATGATGTGATAGAATTTGAAATTTTCAAGCCTCCAATTAATAGAGAGTGATACATATGTATTTTTTTGTGTTTCTAGAAAATGGTTCCCAATAGGAGTCCTCGAAAACAATGTGAAGAAGATATAGATAATGTGGTTTCACATAAGCCACATTTGAACCAAAAACTAGTTCATAGTATTGTCCAAGTGTTTAAGGTTTTATATAGTGGGAATAGGAGGGAAGATCCAAGGAAAATGGATCATTCCATCCAATTATAGAAACTTAATCCACCCATATTTTAGGGTTATTATGAACCAGATAGGGTAGTGGTGTGGCTAAACATGATGAATCGTATCTTTGGTTTCATCAGCACACCAGTAGAGTTGAAAGACAAATTGGTGACATATATTCTTGAGGATATTTCATGCCAGTGGTGGGATGTAGTTATGTAGGCAAAAGTAGATCAAGTCTTTGTTTGAGAGGATTTTGAAGAATATCTCAACAAATAATTCATTCCAAAAACGTTCAAAATTTAATTAATTATGGATTTATTCAACATGAAGTAGGAAAATCATTTTTTCATAAATTTGGACACTAAATTCGTGAATTTACAAATCTTATCACCAAAAGTTGTTACTAGTACATACAAGAAGGAATGCATATTTTTATTTGGGCCGAGGAAGAAGATTCACTCAAACATTCCTAAGAACTATATTATATATATATATATATCCAATAGAGAAATGGTAGCTGAAATGGATATATAATGAGCTATATGAGGAGGATGTATGTTGATACCCATGGGAAATATTGGTAACTCTAATGCTGGGAGTAATCAAGAGATGGAAACATATTTGGAAAGGTGGGAGGATGAATTGAAATCATATAGTTGGATCAGTGAGTCTTCCTCTGAGATGCCTGACTGTAGCCATGTGTTTCCAATGCAGTTCTCTCAACCACATAAAGTGAGAGTGTACAACACCAGCTAGAGAATGACAATATTGAAACAAGATTGGGGCATCATCAATGCATTTATTTTTGGTCTCTAGGGCCTGGTTTTGGGACACTTCTCAGGTGTCGGAGGTATCATGTGCATTGATAGGGTGAGTACAACAAAATAAGACTCATCAGTAAACTAAATCTATCAATGATGATTCAAAGAATACCATGAATCAATTAGTATAATAAAAATATGACAACAGGGAGAAATTTTTTGTGAAGAAGTAATTATATGGATCAGAACAGGTCATTATTGATGATCATTCTGGACAATGTATATTGAGAAGTATAAATCTTTTGAATTATACCCATATGAAAGTGTTGTTTGATATAATTCCATACCATTCCACTATTTCTTCCCAATTTCTTTATTGGTTGATCTTCATACATGAGATGGTGCCTTCTCTGATAAACCTTCGAACTCCCATTCGTAAAATAGACTGCAAATCCTTTGTGTGTAGAGCGTTTTATATAACTGTTAATGGATCTATGATGAAATGGGATTTCTCTATGCCATAGAAATATGTCATTGATATAATAAATGGTATGGATTCGTTGAAAATGTTCAAGGATCACATGGAAAGTTATAATAGAAATGTTAGTTTCACAATTTATGATGATTTTGAGCATCTCTTTGGAGGAGATATGAATGTAAAGGTAGGTTCAACAAGAATTTTGACACAGTTAGATGGAATGATCTCAAACCAATTGGTAGTGTTGTCTTAGACATCGATGGATGAGATCAAGAAGAACAGTTTTTCTACAGTGGTGAATCAATATCCTGATGTGTTTCCTCAAAATTTCTTAGGGTTACCACCGATAAGATAACTGAAGATTATGATTGATCCCGTTCTGGGGACCATCCCCGATTTAAAATTTTTCTTACCAGTTGGCACCAAAAAATTTGAAGGATTTGAAATTAATTTTTGAAGAGTTAGAAAGAAAATCATTCATTCGACCTAAAACGTCAGTGTGGGAAACATTAGTCTTTTTCTTAAAAAATGTGGATGGAACTCTATAGATATGTTTGGATTATCATAAGTGTATTCATGTTATGATAAAAAATAAGTATCCACTTCCCCACATTGATGTCATATTTGATCAATTATGGGTCTTAAAGGTTCTATAAGATTGACTTGTGGCCAAGATATTACCAATTATGGGTTCTGAAGGATCTTATTCTGAAAATAATTTTAAGAAATAGATATGGCCATTATGAATATGTTTTAATGCCTTTCAAACTTACGAAGGCACCAATGGTCTTTATACAGTTAATTAATTAGATATTTTAGTTATATTTGGATTCTATTTTGATGGTTTTTTTAGATTACATATTGGTATATACAAAGACAACTGACGAACTTGAGAAACACATGGCGGTATTGTTGGGAATCTTAAGGGATCATCGTATGTATTATGAATTACTAAAGATTGTTTTTTGGATACTAGAGATATGTTTTACTAGCCATGTAATTTCAGAAAAGGTAGTTATTGTGGATCTAAGAAATGATATAGGCTATGATCTATTTCAAACCTCCAAATAATGTCTTTGAGAAACATAATTTTATTGGATAGGATTGTAATTAATGACACTTTGTGAATTTTTTCATAACAAGTTTCACCTATGAAATTTTTTTGAAAATATTTTTCCATTGAAATGTGATGAGGAATGCCAGAAATCATTCCACAAGATAAAATCATTCCTTACATAATCACTTATCTTGATATTCCTCATATCTATACAGGGTTACATGGTGTATTATGATGTTTCTAGAATAGGGTTAAGGTTTGTTATCATGAAATGAGATCATGTTGTTTCTTATGGATCATGAAATTTATGAGGGAATTGCAAGAAATTTCTAATATAATATTTGGAGTTTTCTTTTATAGTCTATGAATTGATGACATGGTGTTTTTTTCTCTATGGTTATAATTTTATTATTTTCATGGATTATAAAATATTGAAACATATTTTCTCATATTGGGATTTTAATCTGAGACAAACAAGATGCAAGGAGTATCTATAAATGTATGAATATGACATTATGTATATACTAGATAATGTAAATTAAATGGAAGATGAATTGAGAATAAATTAATATTCTTCGTTGGAAAAAGAGTTTTCAGATGAGTGGAAACTGATGTTGGTCCACCCAGGCATTCATGTTGAATGTGAGTACCAAGGTGATGTGGTGGATTTCATTCTATTTTTAGTGGTTCATGAATCAGTATTTATGGTTTCAATGGTAAATATTTCTGACTTAGAATGTGTGTAAATCATTTGGGAACTCAATTCTATGAAGATCATTAAGGGAGGGAAACTATATGGGAGTTCAGTTTTGTGGTATCAAAATCGGATGTATATACTTATGGGTTGTGAGTAACAACTAATCCATTAACACCACCATTCAATATAGGTTATTCATCCTGGAATACATAATATTTATAGTGAGATTAAATCATAGTTTTGGTGGGTAATTATTAAAATAAAGTTGGAAGAATTTGTTTCATGATGCTTAACTTATCAAAAATTTATGTAACATGATTAGGGACAAACATGTATATTTCAATATTTACTTATCCCCATTTAGAAGTTAGAGTAGATAGCAATGGATTTTCTAATAGGTATAACAAGAACGATTAGGAAACATGGTTCTATATGGGTGATAGTGTATTATCTCATAAATTCATTTCATTTCATTAAAATTCATGAAACTCATATAGTGGAGGACTTGTAAAAAATATATATCTGATATGTGGTAAAGAGGCATGGCGTACCAATTTCAGTCATGTCATGAAAAATATAAAGAATACCTCTTGATTCATGAAATATTTACTGAAATCCCTTGGTACTCATTTAACTATGAGTACAGTGCATCATCCTTAGATGGCTGGGAAATAAAAAAAGGATGATAGATACATTAGAAGACATGTTACATGATTGAGTAATGGATTTAGTTGCCTAATGGGAAGATAAAGTGTCATTAGAATAGTTATTGTATAAAAATATTTATCAGGACATTAAAAAAATGGATCCAGTTGAAGTATTGTATGGGCATCCTTGGTTTTCTCTACTTTGTTGGGTGGAAACAAGTGAGACATTTCTTTTTGGGACTAGTATTTTCTAGAAGAAAACAGAAAATATTCTGTAGATCATGAAATAGATAGAGATGGCACAGATTTGTCATAATTCATATGTGTATCGTCATCGACGGTCATTGAATTTTGCAGTGAGTGATAATGTATTATTGAGCATCTCTCCAAGGCTTTTACATCATAATTTGGGGAGGCATGTAATGTTATCTCCTAGATAGACATGAACTTCTGAGATACTAGAATGGGTTGCTGAGGTGGCATATCTATTGGCATTACCACCACATTTTAGTGCATTGAATAATGTTTTCAAAGTATCTTGGTAGAAAAATTTCCAAACTAATACAGACAGTGTGATTCAATGGGATAAAATTGACTAAGAAAAAAATTATTTTTTGGTACATAACTGGGTAAGGATTTTTGTTTTGGAAGGGGAAAGTCTTGCAAGGAAAAGAAATTGGTCTAGTGAGGGTTTTGTGGAAACACGGTCAGCTTCAGAAGGATACATGGGAATGTGAGAGAAAAATGAAATTGTAGATTCGAGAACTATTTTTGGGAAATGATGGTTTTCTATTTTCCAAGGATAGAAATTCCAATGGGGGGAGAATGTAGCATCCACAATTTCAATTAAGTAACCCATACTTTATTTTTTAATTATGTAAAGTATATGAGTTACGTTTGGGAAGGTTTGCGAACCTTTTGGATTGTTTTAGGGGATTTTATATTAGAGAAAGGTTTCAGAATGGTTTTGGTAAACCATGAAACTCCTACAGAAAATTGTGCACAGTGAGATAAAGGAAAAGGGGAAGGAGCACATGTTGGGCATGGTTTTTTCAAACCATGTGTCAGCCTAGGAGAAATTTTGCTACTCGAGATAGTGGGCTTTGTCGTCGTTTTCACACAGTTTGGAATCCATGTGATCCAAAAATTCAAGGTTAAACCCTTGAGGAATTATCTTTCACACAATTAGCACATGGTTTTCCTAACAATGTGACTAACCATGAATGTGATAAAATTGTGACCCTTAAATTGTAGATCTTAGTTATTTTTCCCTATAAATCTTTCATTATTTCCCCAAATGGCCCTAACTTGATAATTTTTCCTCTCAAAGGTTGTGGAACCTCTCCCCATAAAATAGAAAGTGATCGAAAGACTTTACTTTTTGTATTGATGCTCTATTCTCATGTTAATTCATTGTTATTTGTGGTTTTCGGTAGTTTTCAATTGATCTAACTCTTCCACACTCTTCTTCTTAGATATACATAGATTGTGGGTAGGTCTAAGGTTTTGGATTCATATTTTTTTTTCATATTTGTTCTTATAGTTCTTAGTAGAATACATCTACGGTAGGTTCATTGATATTTAACTAGGCTTCAAGGTCTTTTAAGTGTCGTTCCTTGTTTTTCTCATAAAACCCAATTTTGTTGTCTCTACTCTCGAATCCTCTATTTTGATCTTAAATACTTAGATTCACATTAATTAAATTGATCGAAATTGGTTTTGTTATTTTTATGGAAAGAATGGTTGAATCATTATTTGGTGATGTTTTGTGTATTTGTGTAAAATCATTGAATTATTTTGAAAAGTGATTTGATAAATGATTTTAAACTGATGATTTTAAAATATTATCTTGATTCATGTAATTGAAGAATGTTTTCAATAAAAAATATTTTTTAAGGAAATTTTTTTGGAGTGATTATATTGGAATGGTTTTGGCCATACTTGGTGGGGGTTTTCATATTTTATTATAAGGATTGGTTGAATTATGACATTGTTGTTGGTTCTAAAGGTGTAATAGAACATGGTATTTAATTATCATTTGAAAATATTGTATATTAGCAAAAAACATATCATGAGTATGTAACTATCACAATGAATCATGAATGTTCAGGTTTTTGGATGAGTATATTAGAATAGGGATTACCAAAGTTGAATTAATTATATTGTTTTAGAACATTGTTTGGTTTCTTCCATTGGATATTTTTGTTATATGAGATAATGGTTTTACACTAGTACATGTTTATATTTATATATAAACTATTTTAGAAAAAAATATGAAATATTTTATATAAATGGACTAACATGTCTTATACATGTGGTGAGAGTGTGTGAATAATTAGTGAAAATATATTGTGATTCATTACTGACACCTTCACTGTCACTTTGGTTCTTTTTTAGATGTTTTTTATCAAGAAATAGTAAAAGAAAAAGTATCACACATCTTTTTTAGTACATCTTAATACTTGTTATATTATAGAGTTTAAGCATGAAGCATATTGGGGGCTTCAGTTTCCATTGGATTCATTAATTTTTTTCTTCCTATATTTACATTTGTATTGTAGTCTTCTATTATGGTACATGGTTTTATTTTGATTTTAATAAATGAAATGTTGAGCTGTATTTCATTATCATCTTGAATAATAGAGTGGTTGTTTGGTTATTGATTTTTTGGTTAGTTATTGTATTCTTAAAGGTAAAATTGTCACTCACATGTATTGAATCCATTTATCATTTATTTTAATCCCTTGGAATCTTGGGGATGTTTCATAAGGCCATTTAACATCCATCCTCCATCTCAATTCAATGACAATAAGATGTATATTATAATAAAGAAGTTAATATCAACATTTTTATTTGTTAAAATAATTAAACAATTGGTTTTATGCGTTTTTATCAATACAAAACCATAGTGATATTTCCTACCATACCATTATATGTAAAGGCACAAAAATAGTTTTAATTTCAATAAGTTATAATTTATATTCTTAAAATTAAATCATGGGTTACAAAATTACAAATTTTTTATTAAAACATATTATTTAACTAATTTAACATATATTTTCTTGATCAAAAACTTTAAAAATATTTTATATCATTATTACATCATAATTATTTTTTTAAAGATATATTATTTGAAAATTTGGTTTTTTACCTGTTCACAAAAAATAAATAAATCTTTTCAAAAAAATCAAAAAATCACCGAAATATAATTTTGAAATGACTATTTATAAAATCATAACTTGTTTTAAAATAAAATTTATTAAGCCGGTATAAATTAATTATAATATTCACCCACAAATATATATTAAAACGTTTTTAAAACCAAAATATTTTTAAACCATAAAATGAATTTTCAAAAAAATTTAGTTCTTATTACCAAATAAATTACCAAATAAATTTTTTCTGAGTATTACCTTTATTTATATATATATTAGTAATAACTAGGTTAGTCTTGTTCATATATTCCACTTCAAGGGATTTGTTATATGGATCATATTTAAATAATAATATTTCACAGTCATTAAATCTAAGTGTTGTGTATCTTGTACACAATCAAACAAAGTCTTATTTTAAAATCATATTGTGTTATATTCTTACCACATTAATAAATTATATCTTTATCTTGTTAATATAGGGACTAACATTTGAAAATACCCTTTTCTAAACCCAGAACATTGAAAGGGATAATTAAAATTCATTTTTAAAGAAGTAAGGGAAATATAAAGGTCATCTAGGATAACACATATCAAGGATTATATGAAGGTTAAAATTAGTGCGAAGTGAAAATATAGACATGTGGGAGAAAATTAATTTCCAAATAATGATGGGCCGTGATAGAGAATGTGATAAAAATAATGTTAGGGACCATAAAAACATAAATTAGTACGGCATAAAGTGGACCATAAATTGATTAGAAATGAAGGTAAAAGAATAAAATTCATATTTCATGATCAATTTCCTAGAGTGGTGTTACTATTTCTACATAAAGATAATGTACATGAGAAACTATACTTAATTTATTTTCTTTCATAATTTTATTTTATTTTTTTGGTTTTTATTCAATTAGTTTTCCCTTATAAAACATCTATACTATAGGAAATGAATGTTCAAAATTAATATTTCATTCCTAAGGAACTAAAATTAACTTTTAAAAAAGAAAAATATCCTCAAAAGGATAAAAAATATATTCCTCATATATTTAAATATTAACCAAAACCAAATAAATTTACCATTAGATATGATAGTATTATTTATGAAGAAACCATCATATGAAGAAATAAAACATCGATCTATAATGACTCATCAGTTACAAAAAAAGTTAACCATAAATAATTTGTTAAATAACTAGGCTTAATATTCTTAAAACTGTTTTAGAGTAAGTAAAAAAATCAAAATCATAAATATTTGATTACATGTTCTTCTAAGATAAAAGTAAACTTTATCTTCAAATAATATAAATCTATTATAAAGTAACAGAACAAAAATGTATATTCCCTAATCAAATAATCTCCAAAATATACCAATATTTTTTTAAATTTACCTGAATTACCATATAGAAAAAATAAAATCCGATATACATTCAAAACATAATCCATCATTTATTTGTGAAATAAAAAACAGATCTTATCCAAAATTATTTTGATAAACCTTAATAAAATAATATTCTGAAAATAGAGAACATCGTTTAAAAACATAAATCCCATAGTCACAAAATCACCTTTCCATCCCATGGTGATCTATATGATTTATCATATGTTCCCAATATATAATATTCTTTTTATACTAATTAAACATAATTACATAAAAATAAAATATAATATCAATGAAAACTCTATCAATAACTTTATACTTATTTCCAAAATATAAGAAATCATTTTTCCTCAAATAACCTTTTAACAAGTTAATCTTATTGGTTATATATACATTATACATCTATTAAAGCTCAATAAATATGTATCAAATTTATCCCAGAACATAAAACCTTTAAAGGTGTATCTATGAATTAAAACATTTGATCACCCTTATACTTATTATCCTATGATGGTATTAATAAATCTTATGTCTTCCTCAAGTTAAAATATCATAGTCTCCAAATTTATCTAAACCATGCGCTGATAGAAACTATAACATCTCTGGACCTGTACTCCCAGATCTGGTCCTAAAAACATAATATTTACATTTATAGATTTCATATTGAGAAAATTGAACCAATTTTGTCCATTCATAACATAAAATATAAAAATGAAATATTGGTTCACTTACATACATAATAAAATTTTTGGTTTATAGTTTTATATAATTATGATAAACTCTAACATTATAATACAACTATCTTTAACGGAGAATTTTTTCAACTATTCTTTTCTTTTAATTTTCATATTAAGTGTTATATATTATTCCCAATCATAATTAAAACTTTTAAAAAAACATTTAAAAATGTTTTATAATAAAAATAATCTTAATAAAGAACATGTACAATGAATAAAATAACCCTCGTTAGTCCATTTCAAAATCATGAGTTAATTTTGAACATTTTATATTTAACATAATAAACATTAACCTCAAATATCTTAATAATTTCACATGAAACCATCTTTAATAAAAAATGGATTTTTTAAAAAAATTTATAAGAAAACATCAATGAAAATATCATAATCATTTGGGTTTCTTATAAAACATAAGAACCTATTTAAAAAGTTTTGTTCAAAACATACATTATAACCATAATGGTCCTAACAATGCCCTCAAAAAGGACCATTATCTTATCTTATGAAATCATAATATTTTCATGAAAATTAATTAACAAGAATAGAAACCAAACATTGGTGATTCTTGAAATCATCATCATAAAACCCTTGTAATAAACCTTACAAAAACCCTTAAATTGTAATAACTTACTCGGTTAACCTCATCATAATTCTTTAAAAAATATAATTTTTATTGAGTTATTTGGATTGCTATATCATGCTCAATTATTAGTATAAACAAGCACCAAGTAATATAAAATACATATAAACACGTGTAATATTTCATTAAAAAAATAAAATCTTATAATCAAATCCCTTTAACAAATACATTGAATCACTTTCAGACTTTATTTGAAAATAATTATTAAAATAATTTCTCATTGAAAACTCTTTAAAAAAATGATAACATAAGAAAGTGAAATGAGAAATTATTTTTAAAATCCATTAAAACCAGAATAATAACATAATTAAATAATAAATTTCCTGGTTTTGGGAAATTAGGCTTATTTTAAGTGTAATAAAATAATAATCCATTTACACTTTGGTAAAAATATGAAAAATAACCCATTTGGAAAACATTAAAAAGGATTATTTTAAAAACATCATTATTAAATAAAAACATTATTTAATATTAAATTTAAAAACTATTTTATTAAATTAATACCATATTTGAAACTTTTTATTTAATATGTACATATAGAAAAAATATAATAAAAACATTACTAGTTTTTGAATAATTTTTTTTAAAAAACAATTCTTACTTGATAAATTTTTAACCAATGAAACATTGGAATAATTAAATTTTAATGGATTCATAAAAAATTAATTTAAATATTTCAATGATAAAATAAATTTATTAGTCATTTTGTACACAAAAAACATGAGGTAAAGTTAGTTTATAAGGGAATTGAGACTTCGAACCCCTTACCTTGAATACTATCTAAGAGCATTCAATATATAAATTCTGAATAATAAAATTATATTAAATATTTAATTAATTGTGGAAAATTTTCATTTTAATTACATTACCATCATACCTATTATGTTATTTTCTTACCATGTCTTATTTTGTTTCATAATCAATTAATTTTACATCAGACATTTTGTGCACGTTCAATTCATAATCCCAAAACAATATTGTTAGGATGACTGAGATGAAATATTTCATTATTCCACAATATATAAAATAATTATAATTAAATAATTATAATTTTTATATAAAAAATACAATTTTATAATTACACATGAAAGGAGTGAGTCAAAAACAAATCACATCGCTTCTTAGAGGTGTTTTTTGATACGAATACATGATTGACGTTATAATTTTTTTACAGGTGGATGGGAAATAAGTTCATTAATATAATCTATTTATATAATGATAATTATTTAATTAATTTAATATATATTTATTAACTCTATCATAATAATAATCTATGTCAGGCAGTCATGAAAAATTAAACACATCGCTCTATGGACATAGCTGTCCACATATACGCAAGAACTATGATACCATTCCTTGTAGGATGAAAAAGGTAAAGAATAAGGTTGTTTAATTAACAAAATAACATATTAGTTTATATTATATATTTATTTTATTATATTTTAATTTTTATGAAGTAATTAAAGGAGATAAAATAAAATTTGAAATGAAAGATATTAGTTAATACCATTATATTCACATTTAGTTACATCCTTTGGATTTCTTATTAAGGATCATGGGGATGGACTTTTATAGAGATAACAACCTATAAAACTTTTATAAGTATGCTTATGATAGTTTAGAGTCTGGATTGTTTGATGTAATTGGTTCAAGTTGGGGTAAAGAATAGAGGATGGGTGGTGTATTTTTATTGCGAAGGAAAGGACACGGTTGAAATTACATAAAATATTTAAATGAAAAAAATTATATTCCATTGGAAAATAGATCCAAGTGGCCAATATTTTTAATCTAATATAGGCTAATATTTAAATACATTAAAATAATAAAAAATTAATTATCTTTTATTAAATCTTAAACCATGACTTTTTCTTTTACCCCTTTGTTAACTAATTTTTTCCTTAGTCACGGTACAACTTTTTCAATACTAAAGGCTTATAAATTTACATATGAGGTAAAAATTTACAAAAAAATGTTCAATGGATCAAATATTAGACACTATAACACCCCATTATAAAATGTAAATATTTTTATGGTTTTTTAATAAACTAATAATATATTAGTTATCATAAAAAACAATTGAATTTATTTTAAGAACTATTTACATATTTTTACATTAAAGGCATAAATATAGGCATCTAAATAGAATATAAACTATAAAAATATATATTTTAAATTAAAATTATTGTTATTTTTTTCCCATAAGTTATCCGAGACATATTATTTTCAATTGTTTAACATTCTGTTTGATTTTTCTAATGATTTCACAGACATTTTGTCAACGTTTTGTGAGAATTTAAGGTAATTATATAATCACTAAAAAATAAAAAAAAATTACCATCATAAAAAAAATTTCAAAATAAAAATAAAAATTTATTTTTAAAATCTTATTCTCCCAGTGTAAAGATATAAAATTAATTAAAATTAAGATATTTTCATTTTTTAATTATCTTTTACATAAAATAATATAAAAGTCTTTATCAAATAAAAATGTCATAAAAATAAAATATTTTAGAATATATAAATGGACGAAAAAAATAATATCATTAAAAATAAATAATTTAAGTATAATATAGATTGTTATTTTCATATCACATTTTTTTAACCTTATTTATTTGATTTAACCATACCAAGGTGACAATTATTTAGAAAAGTTACAATTTATTATAAATAGAAATAAAGATGAACTATTTAACAAATTAGTAAATTATAATTAAATTTATTTATCAATTTTATAAATTAAAATATATGTTGTATTATAAAGTTACATTAAATATATATACACAATAAACAAGGAAAATGGTGCTTAAGAAAATACCTTATTTAACCATAAAATAATTTCACATTGAAATCAAGTAAGATGTTAATTTATGGGAATTTATTTAATTAATGGATATAAAAGTTATTTTATATACTTTTGTATCTATAAAAAATATAATTTATACTTCTGATCACACCAATAATTGAAAATAGTCAAAACAATTTTTAATTTGAATAAAATATAATTTATGTTCATAAAAGTAAAGTATGGGTCCCCAAATTCAAAATAATGCTTTAAAATACATTATATAACCCATGTATCATATATGTTTCCAATTAAATTTGGGAATAATTTATTAAATAATTATTACATCATAATAGCATCCGAAAGGTGATAGTATTTGAAAAATCGGTATTTTTACTCTTAAACAAAAAAATTAATATTTTCAGAAAATTCCCAAAAATATCACCATAATTTTTTTTATCTGTTGATTTAAAAAGTGATATTATTTTTTCAATTAAAATTCCAGAAAGTGTAAAAAAATAATTCTTTTCTTCAATTACAGAAAAAAATAAAATCCATTTGTTTGAAGAAAACATATTATTGAAGCATATCATTACTTTACTAAAAATTGGATTCTTATTTCCTATAAATTTAGCAATAAAATTTTATTAAATAGGAAAATTATTTTTATATATATGTATATATATTATTGAGATTACTCCTATTTTAAACCTCCACTTCAGCGGATAGGTTATATTAGTCATATTAAAATAAAAATATTTCACTGTTGCAAAATCCAAGTGTTTCTTATCTTGTATGCAACTAAATAGAGTATTATTTTAAAATATATTATGATAAGAATAACTAACATTTTTTCAACAACTTGATAATTGAGATATTTGAGTGAAACATCATCCAAGCCTCTTACGAAAGTGATACTTTACCTAGGAATCTTACCAGGGATCTACTTATCTCAAGCCTCCTACATATAAGGCACTTAACCCAAGCCTCCATAATTGGATGAAACATAACCCATTAATCCATAAATTGTATAAAGACCAAAACTAGTTCCAAAAATTATTGTTCCTCTTTCTCAGGTTTCCTAATTGGGTACCAATTCAACCAGAATCTCTTATTTGCATGCCCAATTATTTCAAGCCCCTCTTACATAAAAATCAACCATACCATATATTCCTTAAGTTGATATAATACTCTTATTTTTCTTATATACCTTGATTCATGATACTCCTTTTGGTCCCAAAAACTCCTTGAATTGAGATAGTAATCTTATTTATCTCAAATGAATCAATTACATAAACCCAACTTAACTTCCTCAAACTAGGTCTCCAATATGTTTTAAGCCATAAAAATAACTTTAAAAAGAGACATCTATTATCAAGATTCATAAATTTATTCCCTTGCATAATCCTCATCCAATATCTTATTTCCACCACAAACAATCATAATTACCACATGGTGGTAAACTACATGAAATTATCCAGACATACAGCCTTAAATTATAAAAAACAATGTGTTATTGGATTCTTATTATTTGTAATACACCACACAAGAGTTTAATATCACCCACATGTATCTAATGGGCCTCCTATTTTAAATAAAAATATTTCATCACTATTCTTTATCCCACTACGAGTCTAGTATTCCATTATAGTATAGTTACCAAAATATTAAGGATGGGCATCCACATATGGTCCTCCAATTAGAAGCAAAACCTAATCTACACTCAATGGATATAATTCCCCATGAATCTAGAATTCATTCCACATATAGTTAATAATATACATGGTTTTTACATCTATATATGGGCTTTATAATAAGTATAAACCCCAATATATCCTCCACATGATTTATTCCCTATGATTCTAGTATTATTTCCATGTCAAGTTACAAGTAGATAAGGTGGTAAGAGGAAATGTTTTGGTATTCTTCTAAATGTATGCACCAAAAATACATTCTCTTAATTTGTTACAAATTGGAAGGATAAAATATAAAGGGATAATAAATCATAATACTAATAAAAATTCTTCATATTGATATACTCCTCTGGGTTTCATCAAATTCCATGAGCTGAGATACTCATCTCGGTGAAAAAAGTACCATCACCTTATGCATGTGTCATATTACACCAATTGGAGAATCATTATCATAAGTCCCACACTAACCCATTAGTATTTGTATTTCACCTATTAGTCAACTATACATGAGTTTAAACTTTTTTTATATAGTCAGAGATTCAAAAACCCTAAAACACTTCATTTTATTCTATGTCACATGACCATAGATGGTATGATGTGTTGCATTATATGGAATCAGAATAAGAAGGTTATAATTCTCTTCATAAAGATACAGAAAATCCCATTTCATAGGACCAATCCCCAATAGATCACATCACCTACCTTTGGAAATGAATTCTGCACTAACTCAAAACATACAATCATAAGGCCACATTTGAAATAGCAATAACAATCGGTCATCCCTATACATGTAAAATAGAATCAGAACCATGATTACAACTTAGTATCTTCTACCACAATAATTTATTTCATCAATATATTTTTACTAAAAATCTATAGATTGAATATCTTATTCATATTATAATAAATAGTTGGTTATTATTAAAGATATTAAAATCATTTTACCCTTCTCTTCTACCACATCCATGTAATATTCCAAGAAAAGACACATAAGTTTTCACTTTTATTTCGATTCATGTACTACTTATTAATGTGATGCCCCACTCAGAAAATCAAAAACCACATTTCCATTATTTGGAGTATATTTTATCTCAAATTCATTATAATATAGATAATTTACTAACCTCATTTTCCTTATATTGTAGTCCTAGTAATAAGATTTGTATTTTGAGCATTTATGCTAATGTTTTTTATCATAAATCACTCTCTAATAGAATATAGGTTCAAAAATTTAAGAATATGAACCATAATAGCCCACCCAATATCTCTCACTGTGTAAATATTATCATGTAACCTACGTTTTTTAGAACCTTAGAGAACATAAAAGGCTTCCTCATTAATAAAAATCCTAACCCAGTAACTGAATTATCCTAATATACAATAAAATTTATAACCAAATCATGTAAAATAAGTATAGTTAGAAATGTTGGTAACTTCTACATATCTTATAATTCAGTATCATATTAATCATACAATAAAAAAATATACATCTTTTAGTTTTGATCCATCATTGATGCATCTATAAAATATAAATACTGTATTATGTTTCTGTAATATCTTATATGACCAATAAAAAAATTATTCTAAACACACTCTTCATAACACCCCAGGACATAACCATTAAATACATCTCTAAATCCATATAAATATTAAATTTTCATAGTATATGACCTTTAATTTTTACTTCTTTGATCCATAAGTGATACTCTTGTGTCTTATGTTTATTACTGATGTTATAATATATTTTTTTATATAATCATAAAATGAATGCATTGTTTCTTCTATGATCAGAAGTAGACTAAGATATCATCAAATAACTCCAGTATAATTACATAAAGATAAATATGAAAGATATTATTCATATAGTTCATAAATAACATAAAAATATTTGTAAATATTAATAACATCCTAAAAAATGATAGTGATCATAAAAAATCTTAAACACAATCTTTAGAATTTATACTTACTTTACCCTAACAATATGATTGGAATATTTATAATAAATTATATAGAAATATAAAATTACCCTCAATGAATTGTATTAAGAATCAATGTAATGAAACAAAATCTTTTTTTTTATTCATTACATGATTCATATTCCATTATTTTATACAAATTCTAAAACTCCCATCCATGTTAACAAAAAGAATATTAATTCACTAAAAAAAGAAATTATTTTGTTATAAATAATATCACATGTAGGGCCAATAGTTTATCATTAAATGGTCATATAATAGTAGATACCACTTCATAAGAAGTTGTATATTTTGTTTAGTGACATGTACTATATAAATATAAAATTCAACTTCCCTCCCTCGATCCAAACCAAAGAAATTTTCTACAATGAAATTTAAAAAACATTTCAAAAAATAAAGGAGAAATAACTTGATCATCCTTCTCCAATGATAAAATAAAAAAAATTTCCATATCATATGTAATAACTATGCTTTTAATATCCTGACAAAACCCCACCATAACCCTTCCTGGATTATCATTGAAGTCGAGTATGGACCCTAATGCTCGACAACAATAGGCCATGTTATGGGGACTAGTGTTAAGGGTATAAGACACATGAAATGAGAGGAATTTCTATATATTATCCACGGAATATAAAGGATAAAAAACCAAAAATTTGAATAAAATAACCCTTCTGTCACATAAATAATATTAATTTATATATAATTTCATAAAAAATAAAATCGTATTTCTTTTTCGTCGCAGACCATTCAATAGTTCCATGGTCGATAGAGTTTCCTAAAACCTCTAGAGTGCCTTTACTGGTGATAGATTCTTATACATAGCATTGATGGTATAGGGTGTTACTGTGGGGAGACTATACCCTTATATAAGAGTAAAAAAAATACATAAATTAATAAAATAACATATCTACAAAAATATTCAGAGTATGCATAGAAAATAAGCATATCAGTAATGTCTAAAGATATTATTATTAATTTCCCTTTAAATAAATACATTGTTTAATAACATATTTATCCTGAAATTATGAACCAAAATAATCCATGATGAATTTTATTAAGATATAATTTATAATATTAAATATGATTATTATAATTTATCCATTAAATTCTTGGGTATAATCATATGTAACCACATTATGAAATATATGATTAATGGAGAAAAAATGGAATCAATTAGAAGATTTATTCTTTATGAGGATCATTTATCTAATCATGGAAGATTATAATATCACTAGGATATTCCCTAGCATAATCAAAAGAAAAAAACCATTAATTTTGTCTTGAGTGAAATCATTATCAGGAGAAGTTCAAGATCATATAAATCACAATGAGATCTAGGAAACTTAACTTAGAACCCATGATAACCACTACTACTTATCTTACCCTTAAATATTATACCAAATATTTAAGGGGTTTTGTGAGTTAAATTACGGATAATATAAATATTTAGTGAGATAAATTTTATATTAATACATTTATTTTATAATTTTAGTATTTCAATAATATTTTATATGATAGAATGAAATTTATTAAATAATTAATGTCATGTTTAAAAAAAGTATTGATTAAATGTAATTAATACTTATTAAACAATTTTATCAATATTATAAAATTCAAAATAAAACCATTTATAATTTAGTTTTAGATGAATATTATTTTTCTGTATATTATGTATTTTAAAATTAAAAAAATGAATTGAATTTTTTTTCAAAATGTTATTATAATAAATAATTTCAATGTAAAGATAATAATATTAATACTTATTTAAATTGTAATTTATATGAAATAATATTAATAACACTTATGGTTTTAAAGAAATCATTTTTCTACAAAAATAATTTTTTGATTATAATTTATGTTTTAATTTTAAATTTTAATTCCTATATTATAAATTATTAATTTACAAAAAATATTTTCATTTTTTTATTAATCATAACAATGGTATTTTATGATAGTTTTTTGGATTTTCCTAAAACATGATTTTTCGGTGAATAGTAAAAAAATATTGATTCATATAAATACCATGATTTTTATGACATTATTTGAAAATAAGTGTGAAAAATTTGATTATAAATCCCTTTTCATAACAAATAATGTATATAATATGTTAAATTATACTTTTAAAAATTTATTATAATTTAGAACCAAATGATTATCATTTTACAACATATGAAATATTTTTTCCAAAAAATTGTTTTTATGTGTTATATCCTTATTATTATAGTATTATTTTATAAAAAATAAATATTTAATATTAAAAAAAAATTATAAAAATATCTAAATTATTTATTAATGGAAAAAATAATACAATTAAGTTGTCATGGTTACCAAATGAGTTACTCTGGTAAATGTAAATTGCATTAAACATTATATGTAAGCAAAAAACACATTAAATTAATCATATCATGTATAAAAATGTGTTTTTAAGGGTTTCATCAACTGAATTCTCATAAAACCTCCATTATTTTAATATTTTGGACTCAAATTACTTGAATAGAAACTTTTCCATTTGTATTATTACAAAAATGTCACTCCCTTCTCTTATAAATGGAATCACCCTCCACCCATTTACATATAGTTTAAAATTAGAATTATTATTTAATATTATACCATTTTACTCTCATTATTTCCCTATAAAAGGTCTGGATCACCATTATCCAGGGAGAATCTATAAATCATCCATTTTCAAGAGGTCCTCTAAGAGAAGGTTCAAATTCTCAATATGAGTACAAATCACTTAATATTTTTCTTCTATGAAATTATCCAAAAAATATATATTGCACATTATAATATAATTACATAAATATGTTTATTAAACTTAATGATTATTATGTTAATTTTATAACCATTATCTACCCTTACAACATTTGTATAAAAATTAGAATTTTGTTCGTGTGTACGTTTAGACTACCACTTCCATGAAGTGACATATTTTTTTTTCATAACTGAATTGCATTGATGGTCATAAAATATTATTTCATCAATATGTACGATATTTATAAAATAATGAAAATTCAATTAATATTAATTTTTTTCTAGATTCTTCCCATTTCAATGAAAAATTAAATTATTATATATGTTTACTTGTGAACTTTCACCTCCCAAAAGTGCCATGTTTAATTTTTTATCAACACCATACATAACTAGGAATAAACATTTACTGGATGAATATATATGATATTAATGAGTAATATATTTCATGAATAATATTTTATGATGTAATAAAATAATTATTAAACATTATAAATTAACCCATTGATATAAGTAAATTACCTAAAAGAAGGTCATCATGCATTATATTTTTGCAAACCATACCTATGAACCCCTTGGAATGAAAATAAAAATTCAAATATAAGTGAAACAAAAAATATTATAATATATTTAATAATATAATAATTGTGTTCTTTATATAAAATAAAGAGGTTTGGAATTGTAGATAGGGAACACGTATGAAAAAATCATAATTACTGACATCTAATGATGAAAATAACCATTAACTAACTAATATGTGTGTAATGAATGAGTATAATTGATTAATAAAAAAATTAATATATATTAATATGGTTCTAAAATAAGTGATTAATATAGTTAGATTTATTATAAAATAGGTTTAATATATTTTTTGAGATTCATTAGTAAAAGTTATGGGTTATTCATCTTAAATTGTATTTTTTTTTCATTTTCTACACTATGCCCATATTTCCATTTTAAATGTTCATATAGCCCCCCTAAATATATTTTAATATGAATAAAATTACCCAAAAATTTTAAATTATTACTTCTTTTTTCTTTTTCATGTTATTTTGTTTAAAATGTTACCAATTCTGTAAGGTTTTTTTTTCAAATGTCACTTATTTTTTGTTAGTAATCTTTATCCTCCCTTTACATGTCTTTATTCCCATCAATTTCCTCCTTTTCATATGTGTGTTCATATATTTTTTTAACTACAAATTTTTCAAATCAATATTTATTTGTTTCAAAAACTTCATTTTTAAAGATTTATCATTTTGAATATTTTTTTAAAAATTATTTTTCACAATATCATTTAATTGATATTTAAATGCTACTTATGACCTCATTTTGTATTAATGTTTAATTTACTTATAAAAATTTATGGTAAATTCCATTAAAAATATTTAATAGAACATTTTCTTTCAACCTTCATTTTTTTAAGAGGCTCCCTCTCCTTATTTTATTTTAACTTTAGTGAAATTTTTATTCTATATTATGTATAAAATATGTTGTATAAAGGGTATCCATAAATTTTAGTTTATTCCTTCTTTTTTCTACAACAAAATATTTTATTCTCATCAAATAGTGTCTTTCAGCTATTTAAACATACTTTTAAGTTTCTCATGTTTCACTGGAGTTGTGATCTAATGATTGAATCCTACTTATTTCATTAGATGTATTAGGGTAATTTAATTCCATTTTATCCGAGGTAAATTTTTTAAATCATGTATGTTTATTTTTTAAATAATTATATTTATTGATCACTAAGGAAATTGTATTATAAATATTATTTTAATTCATTTTATTCACAAGGTGAATTAATTGGGATTAATTATGTATTGGTCCGGTCCCAAAATAATATAGTCATGTGATGCATCAGTAGGTATCATGTGAAAAAACATATGGGTATTTGGTTTATTTCATGAAATTTATTTATAATTTCTCAACATTGTTCATTGATAGTTTGATAATAATGTATTTTTATGGGGAAATTGTGGTAAAATCATGATTTTCTGGAATGAGTCCTTATTTATATGACCTTAATGCCATATAACCTGACCTTTATAGTAAGATAATGATGTCTTTGTATAAGGATTT
The DNA here is from genome assembly GCA_963277665.1 of Viscum album. Taxonomy (NCBI): domain Eukaryota; kingdom Viridiplantae; phylum Streptophyta; class Magnoliopsida; order Santalales; family Viscaceae; genus Viscum; species Viscum album. The sequence goes on along the minus strand of OY728156.1, from coordinate 2,105,714,352 downwards.
GTTGAAATATTGGGATGTCTAACATTATGTATTGAGTAACTATTACATCATTTATTATTATCCATATGATTATTTAATTTGATATTTGATCAATGGATATATTTCTAACTCATGTTATTTATTACATAATTCATTTATTTATTATTAACTCTTACATATTATTTATGTCTTTGGTTTTAATGATATATTCTATTATACACTTCCCATTGTGGGGTAAATGGTCTCACCATTTTATTTCGTTTATTTTATTAGGGTAAAAAGAAGGTATTTTTCAAGGAATTCATGGTGGTAATAAATAAAATATGAAATATTTTGTGAAGTTTATAAGTTGTTCTTTATGTTTCCAATGTATTATTGAAATCAATGATCTATGTGGTAAACTAAGAAAACTAAACTACTCAATCATTGAAGATATGATCCATTTTATCTTCAAATAACGTAATAATGTAACCACCAGCTCCGAGTTACTATATTTGGGGTTGTTACAGTAGGTATCAGAGAAATTTTAGTATAGTACCCAGGATAGTGATTTTAAAAAACCAATATCATACGACATAACAATATTAAAGACACTAAAGATAATGATAAGTATATGGAAACATCTTAATTTTTTAAAAATTAAAGAGTGTATGGTTTCTTAGAAATAAAATCATTACATTCACATAAAAAATTGAAATAGGATTTGGAATAGATGAACCTAGGGGTAAAAAAATGAAGATGTTTGTTGGATGTTAACTCAATCTTCACTAGGTGAATAAAATTTTTCCCTAACAAATAACATTGATTAGCACTTCTATGTGATATTATATGGTTAATTAAAAAGATATTTATGAACTATAATGATTTTTTTTAAATATTTATGTTGCTGAACATAGTAATAAATGAACATATATGTGCTATATTGAAACATATAGATTCATAAATTAGGTTATTAATGACAGTGATGAATTACTTATTCTATGTTTATAGATTTATTTTTTTGAAATTTTCAATTATGCTATAACTCACTATTCATTTTTATGTAATTGATGGGTAATGGAGAAACTTATTTAAAAATTGTTGTGTTGGGTAAGGTGGTTCTTGTACCAATGATAACCCAAAAAATACAGAATTTGGGGTGATAAGTCCTATAGATATACCGTACCATCAAATTTTAATTGTGATTAATAACATGAACCTAGATTCATTTACAAACATGCACAAAAATAGATGTTTGGGTTTTAAGATATGTTCAATTGATGAATATCGTATATAAAAAATTAATTAGTTTTCTATGAATTAATAATGTGGGAAGAAGCATATTAGGAAATGAATCGACAAAATTGGAATATATTTTATGACTGGAAGAGGAGAGAATAGATCAACTGATTTATCATGAAAAATAAAGATTTTAGTTAAAATAATGGATGTAAATAATATTATACCTTTTTAACCACTAATAGTTCAATTTCATAAATAGGTTTAAATTGGGAATTATCTAATTTAGTGCCCCAATCAAAGAGAAAACAAGGATGATAATCATCAACATGCTTCTAGATGAAGTGAATATGAAATGGACTATGTTGTGACAATCACTTAATTTTATCATGTTAATTAATGTACCCTTATCATAAACACTAGATTTATAAATCTCATGTTGTATTTTTTATAGTAAATCAAGTATATCTAGAAAGTTTTCTATGTTCATTAAATTACCAACCTAATGATTCATTTGTCAATAAAATCTTTATGTTATATGATTACTTTATCCCAAGATTAACTTTATAGGAATACACTTCATATCAATCTTATTAACTCTTTTATTAGATGAATTTAATGTGATATTGGAAATGGATTTTTTATCTAAATATTTTTCATAATAATAAACAAAATTCGGAAATCAGATTTTATAATCCAAACTAAACTGTGATCATCCACCAGGGAATGTTTGACTATGAACTCCCTATGAAAAATAATCCTATGTGTCATGAACCCAAGTCATGATGGATTTTTAACTCAAATGATTGGAGAAAAGATAATAATTAAGGATAATACTATTATGAGTAAAAATATGTGTTTCTATTTTTTTAAGGCTTATATATTTGTATCAATTTACCTATAATTAAGTACTATATTTAATAACATGTATTACATGCAACTGTGAACCAATATGAAAGATAATATGTTTTATTGAGAAAAAATTTTAAGTACTAAGTTTGAACATTACAATATAATCATTAAATTTACTTGTATAAATGGAATTAATGAAATTATGAAATCTATGTCCAAATTATACATTATGAGATATTGTTTTAGAATTATTCCTTAGAAAAGTCATTTATCTGAGATTTGAAGGGAGGTAGCGTCACTAGGGTTTCCTAAAGGCCAAACAGAATCTAAACTCCATAAAGTGTGTGTAGATTGAAATAATTAATGGTAGAACTGAAATCTTTGAAAATATATATGATTTAAATAATAATTATTTATCCACTCATAAATACATCCTATTCTTATCTTATAGTTATATCTTATGCATAAAATGTTTGGGTATTTGTAAGTAGAAGTTAGGATGATATAAATAGGTAATGTAATAAATTTTATATCAATACATGTACATTATAAATTGAACATTTCCATAATATTTCATTTTAAATAATGGTATTAAATATATAATAAATTTCGTATTTTATAAAAAATAATTTATGATATTTTGTTAATAAATATTAAAAAATTTAACCAATCTTAAATAATTAGGAATAAAATCCTATATGATTGATTTTTTCAAGCGTTGTTTATTTATGTATATTAATTGTTTTTAACTTAATGAATTAATTATAACATTTTTAAAAGATTATTCTAATTAAATTTATAATTATAAATTCAAATATGAGCATCAGTAATTTAATTTATAATTAATATGATATAAGATTAAGAAGACTGAAGGTTTTGAAGAAGTAATTTTCTTATAAAACAATTTTTCATTATATTATATATGTTCATTTAAAGGATGAATTGTCACAAACCCCTCCTTCCAAAGATGCCCCTCTTGAGATGGTAATGGAGAAATAGAGATAATGACCCCTAAGTCATGCCTCCTGTAGGCCCCGAAGTGGTTACCAACTCCAAGGTCATACAAATCTCACAAAATGAAATTTATTACCAATTTTATAGTAACCAAGATCAGGAGATATGATATATCAACCTAAAAAATCAAAGAAATATATATGAAAGAATCCAAAATCCATCGCACATGAATGTTTTTAAATAAAAAAACTATATTTACAATAAAAATCCAATGTACCCAAATAAAAAAGCTAATCTTTGACACAACAAATTTCACAAAGTCTGATCTAGTTATTCCCAGTACATTCCACATATTCCTCCTAGAATCTTGAAAGAAGTTTAAAAAACATAGGGTTATCATACTTGTGTACTCAGTATGGGAAAACCAAATTATATCATGAACAAGTGGAGTAAGTATACTAATGCCTCTATAAGGAAATAATAGAAACCGATATCACCTAACCGGTTATACTAGTCACCCCAACCACAAAAAATAAATTCTCACCAAATAATGCAAGTCGAGTAATGTAATATTGAGCACGTCGATGATAGGGTTCACTACACAAATTTCCCACTAATTAGACACTTTTAAGCCCTAAAATAAAACGTCCTAGTGCTCCCACCTCTTCTGAAATTACCACGTCACAACTCACCTGTACACACCTGGGCCTCATAGATAATCGTGGAACCTGAGAAAAAAAACCTATTCACATCTCGCATGTACACACCTGGACCTTATAACAACATATAGCCTGAGAAAACATGGGCTACATACCACATAACATCTCTAAAACACTTGGGAATGCACAACCCATATAATCCCAAAGACGCATGGAAAACCAAACCTTATATCATCCTGAAGACACATGGGGAAAACTCAACTCCTCGGTACACACTTGGGTATCACAACCATAACATTCCCATAAGATCTTGGGAAAACCCCACCTAGAGGAGGGAGTGGGGAAGAGTGGGTGTACATCCATCCATCCTTCTACTATAATGTTTGGGAAAGACACCCTCCCTCGTGACAATGGGGGTGTTCAATATATAGTGCTAAAATAGGGTGGGGTGTATATAAAAAACAAGAGGAAAATACATTTATGTATATATATTATCAAACACTCAAGCCCAACCTATGGGTTCTCAATCAAACAACCAACCATCCTATGATACTTCCAACTTTTTTGCTTCCTATAAATGCATTTATTCGCACCAACAACTATCACTTAAAAATTTGATAAATGAAATCCATTCACAATAAGCCACAACTCAAGACATAACTATATCCAACTCATTTAACTAATTATCATTTTTTTTATGAAATCCATTTGTTTGTTCCATCCCTACCTAGGAAGATACAAATCATAGAATCCAACAAGACACAAAGAATAAACCACGTAGTAGAAAAAGTACCACAATAAGGCATCTCACTTAATATTTCCACTTTGTTCAACACCCCAACCAACTACTATTATCTTCATTCTTAGAATTAATTCCACCCAATCCTTACTCTCAACAAGTAAACCCCCAAATAATATTCAAACACAACAACACATCTCATTAAAACCAAACATGAAATACCCACTGTATAACAACACCACACCCAGTATTATAAATGTAGAACAACACGAACCTGTAGCCACACTGCTCATACACTACCCATCCATTCTATAATCAATCAATATCTCAATATAAAATTCTATTACACCACATATACCACCTCAAATTATGGTTATTCTCTTATCCCCAGCTCTACACATCCACACAAGAAACTAGATAGAACAAAACCACACACAACACACTGCCAAACCACAAAATTCAGGGTATATTTATATTTTGTAGACACTCATTCTTTAATTCCACTTTGATAATTCATGGGTTATCACAGATTTTAGTTGGATCTTAGGGAATCCATTTATTTATCAAAATATAGATAGCTAATCAACTGAATATATATAACCATTAGACACATAATCATCCAAAGGAAATCACAAGCCATCCCAAGTGCATAAATAAGACCACCATTGACCATTATTTTATGTAGTCATACAACCCATACAACTAACTATATCAAAAAACAAAAAAATAGAAACATGTGTCACATTTTTCAATCCCATTTATATTGATATTAAATAGATTAAATTATCATTAATTCTTCATAATTCTTTTATCTTTACTAGATAACATTCAAAAACACACCGAATATAATACACAAATTAAATGAAAGGAAGTGATCCCTACTTCAAGAAATAGACGATCAATAACTCCTCCTTGTGTCAAACAGGGGGTGTGAAAGGATCCTAGAAAATGTGATCCAATTATGCAACAAAGATGCATGGATTATTATGGAATAATGGTTTGGTATTTCTCAAGTATTAAGAGAAAATAGAAATAAATAATGAACGAAAGGATCCCAAGTTTGAAGGACTAGATCTGAGGCTCAAGGGATAAAAGACCATTTTGAACTCTCCATTAAAAAGTAGATATTGAACTCATGTTCTAACTAACTTATAGATTCCCAAGAATTAGATATTTAATGAAATATTTTATTTCCTTTGAAAAAAAATCAAAAATTCTTCAACGGGGTTTTAAAATCATTTTACATCAAATAAAATGTAAAAGGGGTGAACCTGAAAAAACTATGAAAAACTAATTTTTTTGAAAAACTATTGAGATGACGCACTATTGGGAGAGTCATCTGCATGATCTATTGGTGGTAAGTCATCATTTTTTGAGTCACCTTTCTATGATACACCATTTTGAGAGATGGTTCGGTGAGCTAATTATGGATGACTCACCGTCAGAAGATTCACCGGTAAGAGTCACTGATCCCGACTCACCGTTAGTGACCTACCATTCTGGAATCGCTATTGGACGATTCATTAGTACAAGTCACAATTATGATTCACTGATGTGTCTCATCATTAGGATGACCAACCATCTCTACCTAATTTCAAAAACTCATTGTTACGAGTCACTGATGTGACTCACTATTGGGATGACCTATCGTCGCCACCTACAGTCAGTGACTCACTGTTACCAGTTTCAGTGTGAGTCACCATTCTAACTCACTGCTCATGAATCATCATTGCGACCTACCATTAGATTATCCACTATCATATGAGATACCATTATAAAAATGAATTTTTGAAAAACTCTTGAAATGAGTCACTATTATCTCTCTGACACATCAAACATTGGATTCTGAAAAAGTAATAGACCCGAGACGTATGAGCCACTACATCATATAACTCTCAAAAAATTATCACCCTCAAGATTTAAAAACCATATATGATGAAATAGGGGTCCAAATAATCACCTTTTAAGATACCTCTAATGGAACATTCTATACTTGAAACATCTCCATGAAAATAACACCAATGTTAGATGATAAACCACCCCACATTTCTCAAAAGATGGAGTGAGACCTCAACATCCCAGAATACCTCCTCTGAAATCTTCTAACCCACCCAAAAAAAGATACACCACACAGGTACCAAAAACCTCACTACATGGACATATGAATCAAGGAATCCATTCCTCTGTGTCAAGACACTATATGCTCTGGGTGGTACAGACTCACCCACACGGGTTTAATCACATCTCAATTAATGCATCTTGATTTAGAATATGGTATTACACTTTCCAATGTTAGGACTTTATCACACATTATGTGACAAGGAAACAACTCGTCTCATATCAAAGAAGTTTCAAGCAATACCATATAAGGAAAAACATAACAAGACAAAACTCATAACAACTCTAGGTACTAGGTACGTAATTGCCTTTCTCACTACCATTTAATCACTTCTAGGCCACATTCCTCCACAATAGAAAAACATAAGGAATGGTCCACCCATGAAACACCTTATCCTGATGATCCTAGATCACTAATAGTCATTCCATGAACATCACGTCTCATAAACATTCAACTCACCCTAGTAAATGACATGAGTTTCATCATGAAGATATCGACGAAGTTGAGAGATATGAGAGAAATCGTCAACCTTCTCCAACTTTGGTGGTAGAACAAACTGTTATTCAACCTCACTAAATTTCGCCAACACATTGAAGGGTCTGATAAACCTTAAAGAAATATTACACTCTTTTCTGAACCTCCATGTCTCATGTCGAGGGGAATCTTTCTAGAACACATGGTCCCCGACCTCAAACTCCAAGGTCCTCATTCTATGATTAGCAAAAAACTTCTTCCAATCTTGTTCCACTTCCATCCTATAAAAAACTTTATGAACCTTCTCTGTCATGATTTTCACATTGTCCAAGCCAATAATAGTTATCTCCCTAGCCTCTATCCATCACCAAAGAAAATAACATGGTCTTTCGTATAATTCCTAAAATGAACACATGCCAATGGATGTGTGATAGCTATTATTGTAAGAAAACTCTTGTAATGGGAGGTTTCATAACCAAGATCCACCAAAATCCATTATTCATGCCCACAACATGTCCTCCAATGTTGGTATGGTCCATTACGTCTTCTCATATGTCTGCAGGTGGAAGGAAGTGATGAGGATATCTGAGTTCAAAACACATACTGTAATCCCATCCATAATCATGGAAATAAACATATATCCCAATCTATGAAAATGGATCTCATAAATCCATGTACACACACCACATCATCTACAGACCTATGTGTTGTAGTTTCCAATGCACCCGACTCCTTAATCACTATAAAGTGAGTCGATTTTGTCAGCTGATCTACTACTACCCAGATAACATCATATCCCCATGAAGCTCTAGGTAACCCTATGATAAAATCCATAGATATGTCCTCTCACTTCCTCTTAGTGTCATATAGCGGCCGAAATTAACCACCCGGAACACGGTGAGCATCTTCCACCAACTGGTAGACTAAGAACTTTTCCACAAACTCCGCCAATGTATGCTTTATACCGGATCACTTGAACTGCTCTCTCAAGCCACAGTACATCTTGGACACTCCATGGTACCGAAAAGGGTGAGTTATAGAACTCACTAAGGAATCCCTCATGAATATCCACTAGAACAAACAACATTCTATAGAACAACACCTAATTATGACCATCCCACTAGAGAATCATCATGGTCCATGAGATTCAACTTCAATTATGCCTTTGAATCCCTCCACTAAGACTCCATCACCTACTACATAAGGGAATACTACACATTCATATGAAATAGATAGTCTCTCCCACCATCCATTAATGCATCTATATGAAAGGTATCCAACTCCACTCTTGGCTTCCAAGCATCCGCAGATTCCCAAACTACCTCCTTCAATGATGTCCTACTCAAAGAATCAGCCAGGAAATTTCCCAATACTAATGTGTAAGAAATCTCAAAGACAAAGTCCTGAAGAAACTCTATTCACACCTATTGTCGCATGTTCAGATTTCACTAGGAAATGTTAAACCTCAAGATCTTGTGATCCATGAAGACAACAAGGCTCTCCCTAATGAGATAATATTGAAACAACTTCAATGAGAGCATGACTAATGTTAGGTCCCGATCATGGGAGGCATAGTTACGCTCATGGAGATGTAACAGTCTAGAACCATAAAGGATCACATTTGATTGTTAAATCAGTATGTATCCCAATACCATATGAAATGCATTAATAACACTTCGAAAATCACCCCTTCCTCTAGAAACTAGATCACTGGAGTACTGAAAAACTTCTAATTTAGGTAGTTTTATGATTTGTAACACTTCTCACTCCACACAAATGCCTAGTCTTTCCTAGTCATGGCCAGGAACGGAGCTTCTACTTGAAAGAAATAAGGTACAAACTTTTGGTAATAGCTTCAAGACTGACAAAACTACAAACCCCTACAACATTATTGGGTTCTTCCCATGAAAAAAATGCCTCAACCTTTGATGGGTCAACTTCTATACCATGTTGATACACCACATGTCCAAGAAAGTGTACCTCCCTTGTTTAGAACTGACACTTGGACAACTTCTTATAGAGTAGGTATTGTCAAATGACTTCTGAGATTTATTTTAGATGCTTAGTATGATACTTATCTAGCATTGAGTATATCAGGATGTCATTAATGAATACAATGATTAATAGGTCCAGGAACACATAGTGAATAGATTTCATGAGCCCCATGAACAAGGATGGTGCGTTCATAACACCAAACAACATAACCACAAACCTGAAGTGTCCATACCTTCACTAAAAAGTATCTTCCAAGATATCATAATCCATCACCCTTAGCTGGTGATACAAAGACTATATATTGATCTTAGATAACCAACTTACTCTCCTCAGCTGGCTGTAAAGATCATATATCCCTAATAGAGGGTAATTTTTCTTAAATATTATCTTATTCAACCTATGGTAGTCTATGAAAACCCTCTTACAACCATCCACCTTTTCCATAAACCTTAGTGTAAAACCACATGGCGACACATTAGGCCAGATAAATCCCTTCTTCATCATATCATCTATCGAAATCATCATCTCTCACAAGCACTAAATGTGTAATCAGATAAGGACCAATGGAAATTGAAGAAGCATTGGGATATAAGACCATCCCAAAATCGACATCACATAATGGAGGTGGAGTCCCAAAATTCATAGAAAAAACATCCATGAACTCCAAAAAAACTCTAGGTACTTCAGTTTCTTCTACATCCACCAACAGCTCAACCAATAAAGAAAGAAGAAGCTCCACACACCAAATTCCCACCAAACATCTCTGCTCACCAATGTGAACCACAAGATGGACATATATATATGAAAACATGACTCTCCTCTGAAGTTAGTCAATAAAAAATGTATTGAATACATCCAGTAGATGCCAAGAAAGATATCATATGTTTTAATCTATATCAAGAATAGATCCCCATGAGACTGATGTTCCCCCATAATCTATCTACATCCCTGACACACATCAATCAAGCTTCTCTATCCTCCAGCAAGTGTACTCAACACCAGGGTAATAGGATGTGTCTCTATGTCTAGTCCCAAAGAATGGGTTAGAATAGTTTTGTTAAAAGAGTGTGAGGTTCCTAAATCAAATAATATGTAAGCATTATTATTGATCAAATGGATCATACCTCAAATAGTCTCCAGCCCTACTAGAAATGCTGCCATTGTGGCATGAAACTGACCACACCTAACTCCTCTACCCCTCTTCTAACGACTGGATACATGACCCAACCAAGGATAAGGTCCTAAAGGAACACTCTGAGGAAAGCCTCTACCTACTCTGTCTCCCCTAGGCGGTGTGTGTGCTAGTTGTCCCTGTTGCTGGAATTGCCCTGCCGGCTACTGTGGCTGATGCATGCTCTGGGCCTTTCCAACTCTACCATAATGAGATCGAATGGAAATTGGGAACTAATTCTAGATATTACCACATACTTAATAGATAAAACAAACCATCCTCAGTCCCACATGAATGGCATACATACCATAAGGTTGAAACGGAAACAACTGAGGTCTCCACCCCACCGGTCAGAACCTTGAAGCCCCTTGCACCTGAGAGCTTCTGCTGATAACCTTTCCCTTTGATGAACTAGGATGACTCACCTCTCATGGTAGACCTCCTTATAACTAAATTATATTATCTACCTTCTCCTTCTTCTAGATTTCCATGAATTCCAGCAAGGTAATGGGAGTAACCGCATACTAGAGAGAAGGACGAAGTGCCTCATCTAATAGTCACGCATATGACTCCACATCTGAAAAGTGGTCTGGAGAAAAATTAAAGAAATACTTGAATTTATCCCTAGATCCCATACAAAATTTTCTCCCCTTGTAGAGGGAGAGTATCTCTTTCCTCTTTCCATCCTTCAGGGTCGATGAATGGAATTCTACTCGGAACTCCTTCTCAAAATTGACCCATAGAACATTAGTATCCTTCTTCTCCCCCATGTAATGACTCCACCACTAACGCACGGATCCTCATATCTAGCTCACCGCCAAGTGAACTCAGTACTCCTTCAGTACCTAGATCAATCTGAATGTGATCAAAATACCCTTGATCCAACTCTCTGTCTCTATTTCTGAAATACAACCTTCGTACTTTCCAAGAGACTACTGATGAAAAGCACGTAATTTTATTATCCCAATGGTTGTCCTTCCCCATTGATTCAACCATGTTGGTCATAGTGGACACTCAAGAGGGGGGGAGAATTGAGTTCCAATTACAATTTCTCTTAAAAATATTTCTTTTGAAATCCCCTAATTTAAAACCTAAGTTAAAATGTAGTGAATTTCTATATATTCTAAATGGTCATTTAGATTCTCAAATATTTATTAGGTCTCCGTTAATTTAATCAGAAGATTAAATTATCTTTTGAAACTAACTTACTTTGTTACAAAATGTAAAAATGCTTGCTATATTAGCTATCAAAGTCACTTTAAAACAAATTTTATTTCAAAGTAATTAGCAGCGGAAATAAAGAATATATATAGTATACATTAGACCTAATCTAAAATGCACAATAGATATAACCAAGAGGTTCAGTCTCAAGCCGAGACTTAATCATCTCAAAAAATTTATATAAATTTGATCCACACCCTGGATCGAGGTAATCATCGGTACAAAGACATTCCAGGTACTAAGACCTCAACCACAGTCATTCATGGGAAACAAAACAACAGCACACAGGCTGTCCAGGTCCTACTTGAACTCTACCACTTTCCATAGTGGGATACAAAAGTGTTAAGAAATGTTTGTGTAAGGATTTAGAAATCCTTAAGCTTAGCATAGGACATAGTGTGAGTAAGTAGACTACAGAGTACACACACTGCTAAAAATGAAAATAAATTAATCACTGAGAGAGAAGATATGAGTTTTAGAAAGCTCTAGTGATTTGAAGTGCAGCGCTGGACTCTTTGAATAATCAAGAATGCTTCTGAGTCTTTCTCTGGTTTTTGACTAAAAAATAGAGTGTCGTATGCTTCCCTGGTTTTCATGTTCAGCTTGATCATCTTGAGTGTATGAAGAGCTCATTGTTGTTCTTCACTCCTTGACTAAGGTACAGCTTGTGTTCTTCGCTAGAAATGAATGGAGTTTGACTGGTCAGCCTATGAGTAGACTTCTGTCGGTAGATGTGTAACGGTGGACTTTTTATAGTAGTGAGTGCCTATCGGTAGCTATTTGTCCTTGTGACGGTAGCTCCTTGTATCAGTATCTATTACTCCATGTATCAATAACTCTATGTACCAGTTACTCCTATTGGTAGCTTGTTTGTTCTAGAAGTAACTTGCTTGTATCGGTAGCTTGGTGTATCGTTGACAGTTTGTATCGGTGAACACTATATTGGTAACATGTGCAAATCGGTAGTTCTATTCTGTACTATTCTAGCATATATCGGTAGACTTATGCATACTGGTAGACTTGTTCTATCAGTAGATAAACACCTATCGCTAGCTCTCTGTATCTGTGGACTTGATCTATTGGTGGCATGTGCTTATCGGTGGACTTATACATACCGGTATCTCTACGTATCATTGACATTTGCTTATCGATGACTATGTCTATCAGTAGACTACGTACCGGTAGATCTGTATTGGTAGCTATAAGCATATTAGTGACTTAATACTTATCGGCTTTCTACCAAACATATCCGAATGAGTTAGAATTATTTCAAAAGTCATATAAACATAGATAAACATTGATTGACATATTTCAAAGATTATTTTAATATTATTATCAAATATAATTTCATAGATTAAAAGAATTAATATATAGATAAACATTATTTGGGATTATTAAAGTATGTGAAAGAATAATTGGGATTATAAAAATAGTTGAGGTCAACAATCTCACCCTTTTTGATAATCACAACTTAGGATATTATAATTCAAATATAATTAGTAATGTATCAGAGGATAGTGCATTAAGTAGAATTGTTATGAGAAAAATAATGTATTATAAAGCATATATAGCAAAGATAAAATATAACAAATGGACTGGAGGAAAATCAATTAAGCTTATAAAATATAGTATTTCTCCCCTGCTCATAAAAGATAATATTGCTATATATGTTTCCCTTAGATAATATTTCTCTCACATTATGATAATAAAAAAGTGGTACAAGAAGGAAAAAACATATGAGAATATAAGTAACAGATGGTAAAAGAAATTAAGATCATATATATTTCATGGAGCATACAGATAAAAAAATAAAAAAAGAAATATAGGTGATCCATATCAAAAAATCCTAGACACTGATCAATCCACATCCTCAACATGAGATTTCCCTTTGGGATCAGAAGAAGATTCTGGTGAGGTGGATGCAGGTGAAGTCTAAGGAACTCCAGAGATGATCAGAGGTGGCTAAGCTACAGAAACTATTCATGGTCTATACTATGTAGCACTCTGATTGATCATCGGAGTAAGGCTTCTGATGGCTTGGACTGGAGTCATCTGAATAGGAGAAGTAGTAGAGGCCGATGCAAGTAAATCTAGAGGTATAATAACTATTCAATCATCGACATGCAAGAAAGGAAATTAGATATTTCTGAAATCCATAATGATTCCTCCTCCTCTTTCTATGGAAGAAATGAAATCATCCTTGTTTTCCATGAATTTGTCCAACACTAGAGTCAGTTCCCTTAGCTTGCTTACCTTCTCCCTAAAAGCTTTATTGATTGGTGGTAGCTTCATGTTTTCTGACAAAAGATTGAAATGATTATTGAGTTGATGCATGGTGTAATAACTTTGGAAATAATAATCAACATTGTCTTTCACATCTTTTTGAGAGGCACAAGCTTCTCGCATATAGTCTGGGACAATCTTAATTATCTATCTAGTGGTATCTCGAGTAGAAGATACCACTTTGGTCAGATCAGATGAGTCAACAGAGCCACTGGTTGATGCTGAACCAAGCTCCTCCTTCATCAACGCTCTAATTTGATCTAAATCCACTGAAGGTCTCGAAGAAAAAGAACCAATAGAGAAGTTTACTATTTCCCTGAAATTTTTGAGCAACCCACTGATAAGATTTTTCACTTGATAATCCTGGGTGCTGACATGATCTTTCATGGAGGTTTTAAATCCTTCAAAGACTAATACCATCTGGATTACAACACTTTTTACATAAGCTAAATCTTTTTCTATTTGAGATTTAGAACTCACATAAGATTCTAAATTGATAACAGATTTCTTTATAACTTGAACATCCTCTGCTAGTCTAGACACTTGAGTCTCAAAATCTGTAACTTCATCCACTATCTCTACCACAAAGGTAGATACATTACAGAAAAGAGAGAGTTCAAAGGACTTTCCCAAATTTCTCATCTCTTCAACATAGCAGTGCATTAACTCAGCAACAGAGGCACTAAAGGACTCTTTCAGCTCAGCCATTGAGGATGAAATATTAGCCTTGGTGATCATATCATCAAGTGCAACCACAACAGGTAATATTTCAGAAACTATACTGGCCACAGATTAATTCATAATCGATTGAATAGATGACACTAATGAAGCTTCCATTTTACTTATCTCTTCAACAAAACTGATTTTGAGATCATACTTTAGCTTTTCCAGATCATGCATTCTGAACACATCTTCAGGTTATATCTCAGATTGGATATCATAATTTATTATTGGTCTATTGATGGATGTCTCATTATCAGAATCTAGAAAATCTAATCCACAAACCACAAAACCTGGGTCTTCTTTCCAATCCTCAATTTCAACTGCCACTGCAACACTGTCAAAACTGATTGGATGCTCCCCCTTAACTAGTGCATTCTCTTGTACATCAACATCATTCTCAGTAGGTATAACTTCCTCAAAAGAATATTCTACAATCAATTCAATATCTGCAACATCCAGAGGTTCCTCAGAAATAGGTAAAGTTCCTTCCATCTTACCCACTACATACTTAACAGGCACAAATGAGATTCCAATAAATGGACTTAGACTTAAGCAGACAGAATCAGAGGCTTCAGATACATTCTCTCTTTTTTTCTTCATTCTTAGGGGCTGGCTGGTCTTCCTTATCAACATGTGTTTCTTCTTCGAGTAAAGATTCATTTCCTAAAGATACAATTTCAGCAATAGGACTTGGGGGCATGTCCAGATCCCTTCCATTAGCCATAGAAGTCTCCTCTTCATCAGTCTCATCACTGTACTCAGGTTCTTCTTCCTCAGGACCTAGACCTGGATCCCTCATATCCTTAGGCCTTTAATGATGATCCACATGATTGAACTTATCATATAGATCCTTTTCATCATTAACCCACTCTCTTCTCCATGGATTCTAGTTTATCTTCATGTATTTGCAAATAGTTCTTGTAATGCAGATGTTTTTTTTACCACAACTGTCTCGTCCTGAGACTCAGCTACTCTTTTTACTTTGATCATCACTGAGATCAACCTGGCAGAGAATAAGTCATTGGTTTTTGATTTTGGCCTAATCATATCCTCTATTTGAATCATTAGCAGCCGGAACAGATTCACTTTCACACCATGTCTTAAACGATGTAGAAAATACATATCTTGATATCTCAAATTTGCAAAGTAACATCTCCTTGGAATTAAAACATGCTTGAAAAACTTGAACATCAATCTGTTATCTCCATCCATGTCAGCAGCCACCACATGTCTTTGCTTGCCACTACCGGTGAGTTCTTCTAAGGAAATCTCATAATCAAATATCTCACTTGTAGGTGGTACTGATTTTGAGAAATATCTAGAAACACCTTCATGCGGAACCTTCAGGCATTCAGCCCACTCAACAGATGAAAAAGATATTTCTTTTCCATTCACAAGTGAAATCATTTTGTTCTAATCTTATGATTTCTCAAAGGTTATAAACTCATTGAACTGTTTCACGAGCTTTGGATAGTAGGGGTCATTGTTGATCAAAAATAATTCTACAAACCTATGATCTTCAAGAATGTTGAGAACTAATGATCTAATAGACAACAACCATTCCACACATAGCTCTTTTTCGATCACAATAACTCTATTTTGTAAATGAGGGTTCACTGCTCGCCTTACTGACCTCGTTCTACCAACACTACCACTTGCTTCTAGCTCGGTCTCCTGCTTCAACACATTCGACATATCTAAGTCATCCTTAATAGTAGCGTGTTTGGTTTTTCCCATTTTTGGTTCAAGGAACTTAGTGTTTTCGAGAGATTTGAGAGCTAAGGCTTGAGGTTAAAGGGGTTGAGGTGGATTGAGAAGTGATTAAGACTTAGTTTTATCATTTAGGAATCATAAATAATTAAAATATAAAAATTAAAGTATAAACAATACAGATTCTGCAAGCAGACAAATGTTTAAAACAACTCATACATATCGGTAGGGTATACCGGTGAGGTATCACATCGGTGAGGTACATCGGTGAGGTATCACATCGGTGAGGTACATCGGTGAGGTATCACATCGGTCAAGTTTAATCATTCCAAACTCATGTCTAATTTAACATAACCCATCCGAACATAAAGGTTTGGTGAAAATGTCAGCTAATTGATGTTCAATGCCAATAAATTCAAGAGTAATATCTCCTTTTTGGTAATGATCTCTTAATAAATGGTTCCTTACATCAATGTGCTTGGTCCTAGAGCGAGATACATTATTATTTGAAATGTTAATTGCACTGCTGTTATCACAGTTAATTGAAACATGTTTAAAATAATATCCATATTCCAAAAGAGTGTGTTTCATCTATAGAATTTGTGCACAGCACCTACCAGCAGCTATATAATCTACTTCAGCGGTAGATAAAGCTACATAATTTTGTTTCTTACTACACCATGATACTAAGGATTTTCCCAATAAATGAAATGTTGTAGATGTGCTTTTTCTATCCAACTTGAAACCAGAAAATTCAGCATCTGAATAACTCATTAATTCAAAAGATTTTCCTTTTGGATAAAACAAACCAAAATTTGTAGTATGTTTAAGATATTTGAAAATTCTTTTAACTGCAAGAAAATGAGATTCATTAGGATTAGCTTGAAATCGTGCACACATACACACACTAAACATAACATCTGGTTGACTTGCAGTATGGTAAAGTAAGCATCCAATCATATATATGTAATTTGTTTGATCCACTAGTTTCCAGTTTCATCTGCATCAAATTTACAAATAGTACTCATGGCTGTATCAATTTCCTTAATACTATCCAATCCAAAACGTTTTAAGAGATGCTTGGTATATTTATTTTGATTCAAAACAATACCATTTTCATTTTGAAAAACATAGAGTCCAAGAAAATATTTGAGTTGTCCCATTAAACTCACTTCAAATTCATTTTTCATACTCTTTGAAAAATCAGTACATAATGAATATTTAGATGATCCAAAAATAATATCATTAACATATATTTTTACTATCAAAACATATTTAGAAATTATTTTGATAAAAATAGTTGGATCAACAATCCCTTTAGTAAAACCTTTTGAAATACGGAAATTACTAAGTCTATCATACCAACCTCTTGGAGCTTGTTTTAAACCATATAAGTCTTAGATAGTTTGAAAACCCAATTTTGGAAATGAAGATTAGTAAATCCAGGTGGTTTTTCCACAAAAACATCTTCAATTATAAAACCATTTAGAAACACACTTTTGACATCCATTTGATATAACTTGAAATTCAGATTAGCAACATAGACAAGTAAGATCTTAATATCTTCTAATCTAGCTAAAGGGGAAATGGTTTCCTCATAGTCTATAGCTTACTTTTGACTATAGCCTTGTGCAACTAGCCTAGATTTGTTTCTAACTATATTTCTTGACTCATCAACTTTGTTTCTAAAAACCCATTTAGTGCATATGGTCAAGGTGTCCTTAGGTCTTTCTACCAATTCCCAGAAGTTGTTTCTTTCAAATTTATTTATCTCTTCTTGCATAGCCATTACCCAAAATTCATCATTGATGGTATCATTGATATGTTTAGGTTCTAACTATGAAATAAAGGCTTGATATTTAACCTGATTTCTTAAAGAAGCTCTAGTTCGGGTCCCTCTATCAAGATTACTAACAACAACATCTAAAGGGTGATTCTTTAGAATCCTAGTTGATCTTGTAAAGGTCGGACTAGAAATTTCAGGCTCTTCTCTTAGTTCGGGTTCTATAGAAGAAGATTCTGGAATATGTCCAGAATTGGTTGTCATTTCAATAGGCTCATTGGTTTTATCATTAAGGCACAGAATAGAGAAATCTTCTTTAGGATTTTTAAGAGAAGACTTAGGTTCATGTTGATCAGTTTCATCAAACATGATATGAACAGATTCTTCCACACCATTGGTTATTTTATTAATGACTCTATAGGCTTTGCTAGTTAATGAATAACCAAAAAATTCCTTCATCACTTTTGGGTGCAATCTTGTCATGATTACCCTTTGTATTGAGAATAAAGACTTTGGAACCAAAAACTCTAAAGTAAATGACCTTCGGTTTTCTATTATTCCACAACTCATAATGGATCTTCTTGAGAATAGGACTAATTAGAAATCTATTAATAATATAACAAGTTGTGTTTACAGCTTCAGCCCAAAAATAAATCGGCATATCATATTCATTAAGAATAGTTATTGCAATCTCTTGAAGGGTTCTATTTCTTCTTTCTACTACACCATTATTATGAGGTGTGCTAGGGGAAGATAAATTCTGACTATAGCCATTGTGTGAGCAATAAGATTAAAACTCATGATTTTCAAACTCACGATCATGGTCACTTCTCATATTGTTAATCTTAAGTCCACTAAGGTTCTTTGAAGACTTGTAGTATTTAATAAAGTAAGAACAATCGTCACTTTTGTGAGCTATGAAGTATACCCATGTATGTCTAGAAAAGACATCTGCTAAGACATAGACATTGTGATTCCCATTTAAACTAGAAACTCTAGATGGTACAAACAAATCCATGTGAACCAACTCGAGAGGACGAGAAGTTGAAACTTCTTTCTTTGATTTAAAATAAACTCTATGGTGTTTCCATTTTGACAGGGATTACAAACTTTGTCTGATGGGAATTCAAGTTTGGGTAGGTCTCTAAATAAATTCTTCCTAGTCAGTTTTCTATGTGAATGAATATTAAAGTGTCCTAATCTTCTGTGCCACAACCAAGACTCATTATGAAAAGCATTTAAGAAATTAATGTTTTTCTTAGCTACAGAATTAAAATCAACAGCATAAACATTTTCATTTCTCAATGCAGAAAATACTAAAACATTTTTGGAATTAAAAACATTACAAGAATCATTTTCAAATTTAACATTGAAACCATCAACACATAAATGATAAATACTTAGAAAATTATATTTATGTCCATCAATAAATAAAACTTTGGAAATTAAAACAGAATCAGTGTTACCAATCTGGCCTAGGACAATGATTTTTCCTTTAGATATATCACCAAAGGTGACATGGCCTATATCAAATTTGATTAAACTTTTGATGCATGATTAATATCTAGTCGTGTGTCTTGAAAATCCACTATCCAAGTACCATAACTTATTATGAGAACTCTTCAAGCAAGATTCCTACAAAACAGATTTAAACAGAAAATGATTTTTGTACCCATATTTTCTTGGGTCTAGACAGGTTAGAATTCAAAGCTTTAGGTACCCAAATTTGTGTTATGGGTCTTATATAATTTACAGAATCAATATATTTTGAAGGATAAAATTTATTTGATCTATAACCATATGAATAACTAGTTGAAGCATACAGATTTCCAGAACTAGAACTAGCAGCATTTTAGCCAGATTTATAAATGAATCTAGTTTTAGTAAATTGTGTCTATCTAGGCCGATAGCCTATTCCAGTGGTATATTTTGGTACCACTTGTTTTCCTATTATTTTAGTAAGATTGTTCTTTCCATTTGTGAAATTTTCTAAGTCCATTATTAAATTCTAAATAGGCAATTTTAGTTCAGTATTTTCCTTAAGTAATTGAGAATTATTTTCCTTCTTTATATCAAGGGAAGATTTAACGATACTTGTTAGAGAATGTTGTTTCTTTAAGGTTTCATAATTGTCCTTCAATTCATTTCACGTTTCTTCCATCATATTACAATATTCTAATAAATCTTCACTAGACATATTTTCTGATTCAGAATTAGAGTCAAATCCAGAATAATATGAATTTAAATCAGGAGTGTCCAGTGTTACCTTAGATGTGTTTGTAATGAAGCACTTGTTAGTACGATTATTTTCAGAGTCAAAAACTTCAGATTCACTTGTGTTGTCTTCTGAAGCACTCCATGTTGCTTTCATAGATTTCGTATACTTTTTATCCTTGTAGTCATATTTCTTTTTGAACTTTAATTTTGGATAGTCTGCTTTTACAGGTCCTTTCTTGTTGCATTCATAGCAGATAATTTCATCACTTTTATCAGGCTTCTTTCAGTACTTCTTCCAGTAACCTTTACTGTCATATTTCCCTTTGTAATTTGATTTCCTAAAGAATTTATTCTTCATGTAGAACTTCTTAAATATTTTGGATACTCGATCCATTTCAGCATCACTTTCAGAGTTTGAACTTTCACTTTTTGAGCATTCAGTATGTATGTGAACATTCTCCTTATCCTTGCTCTTTGATTCAGTTGACTTAAAAGCCACTAACTTCCTTTTTGGTTTATCATCTTCTTCCTTGTTTACATTGAGTTCTTCCTCATACATCATAAGCTTACCAATTAATTATTTAACAGGAAAAGTACCAATATTATAGGATTCTCTAATTGAAACAGATGTCCCTCCCCATCTTTTTGGTAAACATCTTAATATTCTCATGATCTGTTCTTTTGTAGGAACAAATTTACCAAGAGAGCTCATAGTTTTGACATTAACATTGAACCTGAGATACATGTCAGAAATAGGCTCATCAGGCATCATTTTAAAATTATCATACTTAATAGTATAGGTATTCAGTCTCATTTCTTTGACATTGGTTGTTCCCTCATGGGAAATATCCAAAGTGTCCCAGATTTCATAAGTAGTTTTTGAAGCAGATATTCTGTTAAATTCCTCATCACCTAAAGCACAGTACAAAGCATTCATAGCTTTTCAATTATTATTGTAAGATGTTTTAGTTGGTTCATCCCAAGTAGTTGTTTTAGTTTCTGAAATATTATATTTGGTTTCTATAGCAGTATAGATATCAAATCCTATAATTTCTTAATTAATTTTCATTTTAAGCTTCCACTGGGCATAAATTGTACCATTAAAGAAAGGTGGTCTGTTGGCAACATAAACTTCTAATCTATTCTCCATAGATAGAGTTTAGCAAAGATATTTAAATATATAAAGTTTATAACTAATAGAAATTTAAGATCTTTAATATACAACTAAAATCATAGTTGAAAAACAGAGTATTTTGAAAATATTTAATAATAAACAAAACCTCTGATACCAAATGTTGGTTGGAGTGGACACTCAAGAGGGGGGTGAATTGAGTCCCAATTAAAATTTATGTTAAAAATATTTCTTTTGAAATCCCCCAATTTAAAAACTATGTTAAACTTTAATGAATTTATACAGATTGTAAATGGTCAATTGGTTTCTCAAAGATTGATTAGGTCTCAGTTAATTTAATCAGAAGATTAAATTTTCTTTTGAAACTAACATACTGGTTTACAAAAAGTACAAACACTTGCTAGATTAACTATCAAAGCCACTTTTAAACAAATTGTATTTCAAAATAATTAGCAGCAGAAAATAAAATATATATATATATAGTATAATTTTGACTAAAAATAAAATGCATAGTAGATATAACCAAGAGGTTCAGTCTCAAGATGAGACTTAATCCTCTCAAACAATTTATATAAATTTGATCCACATCCTGGATCGAGGTAACCAATAGTACAAAGACTATTTAGGTACTAAGAACTCTACCACAATTGTTCATTGGAAACAAAACAACAACACACAGGCCATCCAGGTCCTACTTGACCTCTACCACTATCCATAGTGGGATACAAAATAGTTAATAAAGGTTTGTGTGAGGATTTAGAAATCCTTCAACTTAGCATAGGAGATAGTGTGAGTAATTAAACTACAGAGTATACACACTGCTCGAAATTTAATGAAAAGAATCATTGAGAGAGTAGATATGAGTTTTAGAAAGCTCTAGTGATTTGATGTGCAGCTATGGACTCTTTGATTAATCATGAATGCTTCTGAGTCTTTCTTTGGTTTTTGTCTGAAAAACAGAGTGCAGTCTGCTTCCTTGGTTTTCAGGTTCAGCTTGATCAACTTGAGTGTATGAAGAGCTCGTTGTAGTTCTTCACTCCTTGACTAAGGTGTAGCTTGTTTTCTTCACTAGATATGAATGGATTCATGTATTTACAATGTTCTTCTAGTATGAAAGTAGCCTTTTTTTTGTGTGAATGCACCTCCTTCCAACGGTATTCAACCCTTTCTTTTCCACACTTCATGTTCCTTGTATGTTATCTTATGTCTGGAATATTTCCTTCCTTTTATATCTTTCAACTCCAAAAAATGGAAATTATTACCTTTTTACAAGTACGAGGTACGGTTCCCTGAAATGCCAACAACTATCATTAAATAACATTAATTTCATTAAAATCATCAAATGTTACCGTTGCTTAATAAATAAATAAAATTGAGAGTGTAGAGTTTGACTAGTCAGTCTATTAATAGCCTTCTGTCGGTAGATGTGTAACGGTGGACATTGTATAGCAGTGAGCACCTATCGGCAGCTATTTATCCTTGTACCGGTTTCTCCTTGTATCGATAGCTGTTACTCCTTGTATCAGTAGCTCTATATACCATTGGCACCTATCAGTAGCTTGTTTTTTCTAGAAGTAACTCGCTTGTATCGGTAGCTTGGTGTATCAGTGACTGTTTGTATAGGTGAAAATTTTATATGTATCTTGTGCATATCGGTAGCTCCGTTCTGTACTAGTCCAGTGTATGTCGCAAGACATATGCATACTGGTAGAAATGTTCTATCAGTAGCTAAACTCCTATTGATAGCTCTCTGTATCTGTGGACTTGATCTATCAGTGTCATGTGCATATCGGTGGACTTATACATACTGGTAGTTCTACGTATCGGTGACCTTTTCTTAATGGTGACTATGTCTATCGGTAAACTAAGTACCGGTAGATATGTATCGATAGCTATAAGCATATCAATGACTTAATACGTATCTTCTTTATGAAAAATATAACCGATTGAGTTAGAATTATTTAAAAAGTCATATAAACATAGATAAACATTGATTGACATATTTAAAATTTTATTTTAATATTATTATCAAATATAATGTCATATATTAAATGAATTAATATATAGGTAAACATTATTTGGGATTATTAATGTATGTGAAAGCATAATTGAGATTATTAAAACAGGTGAGGTCAACAAACCCTATGTCGATCAACTAGGAAATCCTATTGAGCCTCTGCTGCCTATGCTACACAGGGATGATCACTGGGTTCCATTCCTAAAAATAGGTAAACATAGAACTCTTAAGCCCGAGTAGTACAAAATTTTACATAAGTTTAATTTTAAATAATTTAACTGATTTACTCATTATTTATTTCAAATTTCCAAAAAAACTCCCAAAAGCATATAGTAAGATAATACATAATGATACATATACGTTTCCTAGGGTCCCTATCTTGAAATTTTTTTTCCCTCACTTATTTATTCTATAGACTTAGAGTCCTTGCATTGGATCAAAGGGGGCCCTAAAATACCATGTCCTAGCCGGTCTTCCCTAGCCTATGTCATGTACCATGGTCACCTAACATTGTTTCATACCAACTCATACAATCCCCACTATTCCTAACAATAATATCCATCCAATCACTCAATCATCACACTTTGATACTATTCTATGATGACCCCCTCCCTCCAAAGATGCCCCTCTTCATCTGGAAATGGGAAAAGAGATAAAATGACCCCTGATTCCTACCTCCAGTAGGACCAAGGGTGGAGACCAGCCCCAAGGGCATACAAAACTCAAAAAATAAGAGGCATTGAACTTTTTATAGTAACTATGATCAATAGATAAGATGTATCAACCACAAAACAAATCCCAGACATATATAGTAAAGAAGCTAAAATTAATCCCACCTGAATTTTTTCAACTAAAACTACTTTAAATACAATAATACTCCAAATTAATTACTAAAAAGAACAAAAATAATTAAAGACTAAAAAACTTTGCCAAAATCCAAGAAATTTATTCCCAGCTTAGTCCATGTAGTCCTCATGGAAACCTGAAAGTTGTTTTGTATACATACGGTGAGAATACAAGTATACTTAGTAGGTAAAAACCAAATTCTCTCAATAACAAGAGGAATAAGATTACTAATTCCCCTCGGGGAAAAAATATAAAGCCAACAGAACCTAACAAGGTATACTAGCCACCCAAACTCACCAAAGGAATGCTCATAAAATAATACAGGTCAAGTAAAGTAATATAGAGAAAATTGATAATAGGGTACCCAACACCACTTTCCCGCTGATTAGACATTCTCACACCCTAATGGAAAACATCCTGGCACTCCCAGCTCTTCTGAAAGTAACACATCACGACCAAATGACACACACCTATGCCTCACAACCACATACTACCTATAGAGAATTGGGATACATACCCATCACATCTCGAAAACACCTGGTAATGCAAAACACATCTCATACTGAATACACTTGAGAAACCACAACTCATCTCATCCCAGAGACACTTATGAAAAATAAAACTTGGTCGCACATACATGGCCCTCACAACCACAACCATCCCAAAGGATCTTAGGTTGACACTATTTGGAATAGATATCAGGTAAGAGTAGATAGTTGTCCATCCATTCTCCTACTGGGATATTTGGGAATGACCCCCTCACCCATGATGATAGGGGGTTCAAAAAATAGTTCTCAACTAGGGTGGGGTGTGTATAGAAAACATGAGGAAAATATAGGTATGTATATATAGTTTCAATCACTGAATCCCAACCTATGGGTTCTCAATAAAACAAAAAAGCACCCTATGATACTGCAAACTTTTCTACTACCTCTAAATGCATTTATTAACACCAGCAACAGTCACTTAGGTTGTTGATAAATGAAATCCATTCACAAAAAGCCACAACTCAAAACATACCCCCAACCAACTAATTTAACCAATTATCATTCTTTATTAAGAGAAACATTTGTTCATTATATCCCTACTTCAGAAACTACTAATCACAGTATTCAATATGCTTGAAATCATAAATCTTGTAGGGGAAATTGAACCATAATGAGGCATCTCACTTCATATTTCCACTCAGTTCAACACCCCTAAGAACTACTTTTATCATCCTTATTTAAATTCATTTGACCCAATCCATACTATCAAAATGAATACCCATGACTCATAGTAAAACTCAGAAACACGTCTCCTCACAGGAAAACATGATAGTCCCACTGTATAACAACACCACACCCATTACACCCAATAACATAAACATAGCACAACCTGAACCTACAGTCCTACTACTTAAACAATTCCCATCCCTTCCACAATCAATCAGTCTCTCGGCTTGAGATTTAATTACACCACCTATACAACCCTAGCTTACAGCCAGGATCTCAATCCCAGCACCACACAACCACACAAGGTACAAGACTGAAAAAAACCAAACACAATACACAGCCACACCAAACAAGCTAGGGTGAATTCAGATTTAGAAAATACCCATTCTTTAATTCCACTTTGATAATTTAGGGTTTATCACATAACACTTTTGATATTCGGGAATCCATTTATTTATCCAAATATATGTAGTTAATCAATTTCATATATACACCCATTAAACACATGTTAAAAAAAATCCCCCAAAATTAATCCCAAGTGAACAAATAATATCACCCAATGACCAATATTTTCAATAGGCATACATCCCATACAACTCATGATATCAGTAAAAAAACAAAACATAAGAATGTTTCTATTTTTACCAACCCATGTATATTAATACTAAACAAGTTAGATTATCTTTATTTGTTTTTAATTTTTCTATCTTTACAATATAACAATAATACACCCAACCACATTATACAAAAATTAAAAGAAGTGATGGGATCCCTACTTCCTGAAACAGATGATCATCACCTTCTTCTTGGGTAAATAGGTGGTGAGAAAGGCTCTAGGGAAATGTTATCCAAAGGTGAAACACAAACACATAGCTCTAAAAGGAAAAAATTATATATTATTCTTGAGTATTAAGAAAAAATATTGAGAAATAATGAAGGAAATGAGTCCATCTTTGAAGTAATAGGTCTGAGACTCAAGGAATAAGAAACCATTTTTAACTCCCCATTAAAAGTGGATCATTACCACTCATTTAGAATAAATTAAAGCCTCTTAATAATTAGGAATTTAATGATATGTTTTACCTACTTCGAAAAGTCTTCTAAAATCCTTAAAAATGGTTTTAAACTCATTTTAC
This sequence comes from Viscum album, assembly GCA_963277665.1. Taxonomy (NCBI): domain Eukaryota; kingdom Viridiplantae; phylum Streptophyta; class Magnoliopsida; order Santalales; family Viscaceae; genus Viscum; species Viscum album. The sequence goes on along the minus strand of OY728156.1, from coordinate 2,105,687,910 downwards.
ATCAAATAAAATATTAATGGGAAGAATCTAAGAAAACTATGAAAAACATGAAATTTTAACAAACTATAGAATTTAATCCTAATTAGGTGAGTCACTAGTGTAATATATAGGTGGTGAGTCACCGTTCGGTTACCTACCATTCGGTGGGCCACTGTTTAGTGAGCTACCATTGGAAAACCCACCATTAGATGATTTACTATTGCAAGTCACTGGTCCGGACTCACCATCTGTGACCTACCATTCCTGACACACCATTAGATAAATAACCAGTGTGAGACACCATTAAGATTCAGTAACACGACTCACCATTGGAATGACCTAAATTCACCACCTACCACCAGCGACTCACTGTTGTGATCCCCCGACGTGACTGACTATTGGAATGACAACTATCACCACCTATCACCAGTGACTCAATATTGCGATTCACCAATGTGAGTCATGGTTCTGACTCACCAGTTCCAACTCCCCATTATGAATTAACGGGGGATGTCCCACTATCATACAATCTACCATTTGAAAAAAAAATATTTTTGAAAAAATCTTGAAATGATTCATCGTTACTTATAGAACTCCTCAAACACTTGATTTTGACAAAGTAATGGACCAGAGTGGTCCAAGGACATTACATGAATTCATAAATTTTAGAATAAAAATTTGAAAACATGAATGTAAATTTTGGATTTATAATATCATTATTATCTTAGGGTTAATTCTTAACATTTTCCAAAAAGATTTATTTTTAGGTAAAGAATGAAAAATTATTTTCTTTAGAATATTAGGAATATTATGAAATCGTAAGTATAATATAATGACTAAATATTTTATGAAAAATTTATAATAGTGAAATATTTATTTAATAAGTGAAATTATGTATTATAAATAATAATTATATTTTATAGAACATTGATTAGTATTCTTCTTCCTATATAATATTTATATTATAAAAACAATTTTTCTCTATTATACATTTATTATTTATGAATTAATGTTTACCTCTTTCAGAAATTTAATATTGTCAATTTTATTTAATATTATAATCAATAATATCAAAACAATTAATAATTGAAATTTTATATTTGTTCATAAAGAATAAGTTTCTGAGGTTTAAAAATTTGGTATAATGGTAAATTTTGATTGTGGTAAATTTTAGGACTAAATAAAAAAGGAATAAAATTCCTCAAACCAAATCTAATTTTTTTGAAGGGTTTCCATGAAACAATCCTCATTAAAACTCCATTATATGTGTATTTGTTTACTCATATTCTTTGAATAGTGACATGTCTTTTGTATTATTACAAAAATGCCACCCACCATCAATTTAAAGGTGACTTACATCGCCCCGTTATATTAACTAGATAAATTTGAAATAATAAAAAAAAAATATAACCATTTTACTACCCCTAGACCCACATCCCATTTTTAAGCCTCAATATCCAAGTGAAAATCATAAATCTTCTATTTCCAAGAGTCCCTCTAAGAGAAGTTTAAAATTATGAATGTTTGTACTAATCACATCCTAACCTTAATCTCCTCATAATTTGTTTTTCCCATGAAAATAAAATTACATAAATATTTATAGTATAATTAAATTTAATTATGTTAATATTAAAACTATTATATACCCTTCTCACTTCCTTATAAAAATGTGAATGTCTTTCGTGAGTGCATATTGACTACCACATCCACAAAGATGCGTACTTATACTTTCAAAATCACCATACAAGGATGGTTATAAAATTTTATTTTATAAATAAATAATATATTTATAACACGTTTAATATTTTTTAATAATATTCATTTTTTACCCACCTTGGGGTTTATGAATACATTAAAACATTGTTTGTGTGTACGTGCGAACTACCAGCACCACGAAGAGACGTGTTTCATTGTTCATTGCTTAATTATATGGATGTTTATAATAATGAATTTAATGAATATATATAATATTAAATATCAATATATTTCATTTGTATTATTATATAATGATACACTACATGAAAATTTCCATATACCCACAGTTTCAAATCGTGGGTATATCCTATAAAACTGTGGGTATAGGCTATGCCCACGGTTTTATAAACTGTCGGATACTGAGGTGTTGGGATAGCCCTATACCCCTAGTTCTCTAGAAACCATGGCTATATCCCACTAAAATCTCATATTACAAACAGTTCTGCTAAACCGTACGTATACATATATACCCACTGTTTACAATACTGCAGGTAAACATTTTTACAGCCCAAATATATACCCACGGTTAAGTAAACTATGGGTATAGATAGTTTTTTCACAGCTAACATACACACGGTTCAACAAACCATGGTTATAGATAGTTTTGAAGTAGTATATATACCCACAGTTTGTTGAACAGTGGGTATAGATAGTTTTCCTAGAAAAAAAAGCTGCCCACATTAACCAATGTGAAACATTGAACTTGCAGCCCCCTAGACCTGCACCCCTCCACCCCCCTTGGACAGACCCCCCTACAGCCTCCCCCCTCGGACCTACAGTACCCCCTGGACACACCCACCGCTACAACCCCTCACTGGACCTGCAGTACCCTAGATAGAACCACCCTCCCCCCACCCCCAAACACACACTAGACCCATAGCCCCAGCCCCTCCTTTCCCCCTAGACAGACCCCACCCCCCAGACCTATAGCCCCCTCCCCTTGGACCCCCCTGGACCCCCACACTAGACCCCCTATAACCTGGACCCCCCCTGGACAGCCCCCTCCCCCTGAAACCCCTGAGACTTCTTGTGAAACTGTGGGAAGTTGACATAGAGTTTTCCACCTCAATAGTTGATCGAAGATTAGTGTATGTTCTGGTCGGGACTATTCAATATTTTGGACAGGGAGCAGGTTTTGGTCCTACTATGGATAGGGAAGCAGAACTAGTTTTGGTATAGGAAAATGATTTGGAGTTTTTCTAGAAAATAACTCACACCTTCTGAGGTAATGTTGAAACCTATGAAGAAGATAAGTGTCTGGTGAAGATAGTGATAATGTTTGAATTTGATGACAATCCAGAGGATATCAGAGTAAAATTTGTTTTGATCTTGTTAGAGGGTCTTATTCAAAGATGATGGGACTTAATGGTTCCAACTAGGATTACCGTATAGATATGTTGAAATATTTCAAGATTATTTTCAAATAGCATAAGTGTCTTGAGGCCCTACCTTATTCCAGATCCTGGGAGTATATTGATCTTTCCAAAAGTGGTTGATCAGTGATGGAGTATACCAATAATGTTTCTGAATTAGTACAGTACACACCCTAGATCGCTTCAAATTATTAGATGAAATCTCAGAATTTCGAGATGGGACTACGGATATAAATTTATTCTCAAGTAGTTTTTCAAAGTGAAAGCTTACATTGAGGTAGTTGATCATTCTTTCATGGTTTAAATCATCTTGAAAGGAATTTCTAGTTACATTGGACACCCCCTGGACCTCCCTTGGACAGCCCCTAGACACCCCTCCCTACTCCCCCTGCAGACCCTCCCTTTCCCATTGGACAAACCCCCTGGACACCCCTCCTAACTACCCCTACAGCCCCTCCCTTCTCCCCTAGACAAACCCCCTCCCCCCTTATCAAGAATAATGTCGTGGAGATATATTTCATGACGATGTGTTGAAGATGTGCTGAAAATATATATATATAAAGTGCATTCGATGTGTTAACATAAAGAAGAAGTCTTGGAAGAGGACTGAGGGTGAAGGAATGCATGGAATAATTTCATAACGAAATGACATTCATGATTTGGAGATATTGATATGTGTTTAGATCATGGATGAATGTGGATATAGGTTGGTAATTGGATGTCAATCATGTTCACTGGTTGAATTAAAGAGGTGGCTGATATATTAAAGCTGGAATTGATCTTAATATCTGAAATCCGGAACGGATTTAAAATACATGAATTATGGAGAAATTTTTAACTGGTTAAGTTGGCTGAGGTTACACAACATTTCAGTGGATTACATAAATATTGTTGGACAGGGAGTCATAAGCTTCCATTAAGCTATTATATAAGGGGAACTATGGCTATAGGTGTGGAAAAGTAGGCTAACAGGAAGTGTTCATGTGGAAAAGCATGCAGCATGTGAATGCAACTCTTGCATGGTTTAGATGGTTGCATGAATCAATTTTTAAAGTCTCATGCTAGCGATTCATGAATGAATATTTTTGGAAATATAGATTCCATAGTATTTGCAGTCTTAAATGAAGAATATAGTGTTGTGATATTCATTATGTTCTACTGGGACATAGTTCATTATGATCTACTTAATGCTATGAGGGAGTTCTTTAACCACACCTCAATGCCCTATGGAATCAACTCCAATATTATTGCCCTAATCCCAAAAAAGAAAAATGTTGTAGATGTAAAGGATTTCATACCTATTGCTATTGGGAATACCTTTCCAAAAATCATTAGCAAAATTATTACTAGGAGGTTAGGACCCATTTCTTGTGGGTTTATCTCTTCAAATCATTTTGTCTTTATCCCTGGTATGAATATTCAAAACTACCTCTAATTGTGTTAACATCATGAAACTAAATGTTAAACATGGGAACATTACTTTAAATATTGATATCTCAAAAAAAAATTGATACAATAAAGTGGAGTTTTATTTTTGAAACGCTCAGAAGGTATGGACACCCTCTATACCCACATGACCCCTGGACTGCCCCCTTGAACACCCCCATTCCCCCCTAGACAGCACCCTTGCACCCCACTAAATAGTCCCCATTTCACCCTCACTGGACACCCCCTCCCCTCTAGACACCCCCCTGAACACCCCCTGGACAGCCCCCCCTGGACACCCCCCCCCTGACAGACCCTGGACACTCACTCCTAGACACCCTACCTGAACACTCTCCCATGCCCTGCAGGCCACCCAGACAGCCCTTGGACACACCTCTGGATAGCCCCTCTAGACACCCCACCCTACCCTTACCCTAAAGACCCCCCGACCCCCCCCCCCCCCCAGACAGCCCTTGGACACCCCTGAACAGCCCCTCCTAAAAACCCCACATGCACCCTCCTCCCTACTTTTGATAGTTTCATTCATCGGAATACAATGGTTATTGATCCACCATACCAACAAGTTACATTTAATAAGGTTTTCATTACACGAGTACAGATTTTCACGACCAGTGATACCTTTTGGAATCTGATGTATAGAGTTATAAATCTTGGCCAGGAAAACATTCATTGAAGACCTTCGTGAAGACTAAAAATCCCACTTAAGAATATATAATAATGTTATCAAAACATTCACTTTGATGGTGGTTAAGAACAACCTGTGTAAAATAGGGGTAACAACATTCCTTGGCAAACAAAATGTTGGGAGTCAGACAGCCTGGAAAGCCAAGAGGGGAACCTGCCCCAGTTGTCGAATGAGATTATTTTATGTTTACTCTTTCACAATCCACTGAGACTACTTCTTGAGAACAAAAATGTTCCCATGCAACACTTTCCGCATCCGTGAGACTTTCCCCATGGATCCTCAAGGTCAGATCAATACATTGACAGATATAAAATTTCCCCGTAGAGAACGACCCTTCAAGATCCTCCTAAGAAAAAATAGCTCGTAGAATGTGTATTGATCCCTTGATAAATGCATAAGTTGATACCACCATCTACCACAAGTTTGGCCATCCTCATCCACACATCCCTAGGAAAATTTTCCCTCCCCATCAGAATACAATATGAAAGAAGTAATTATCTTTTCAATATTCCCCAAAACCACTTTCAAATCTATTAGGATCAATAAAACATTAATTGTAATGGATCATAAGGATGAAATTCACTAGTGAAATTCTTCCAACAATGTATAGAAAGTGGTTATGGGGGCTGGTGTGGTGGCTGGTGCGGTGACCTGGTGCAGGCTGGAGTAGCTAGTGCGGGCAGAAAAGCAGGAAGTAGGGGGATGGCAGGGGCTCGTACGGGCTGGAACTTGTGGTTGGGGATGTTTTTCAAGTGGTAGAGGGTAATCATGAGTGTTTTGTAGGAGGAAAGGTGGTGGGGGCTGGTGTGGTGGTTGGTGTGGTTGCTGGTGTGGAATGGATTGTAGGGGGTCACGGTGTGGACGGAGTCATGACCACAACGAGACAGTCGTGTGACCGCGGTGTGACAACGTCGTGACCACGGAGTGACCATGGCGTGACCGCGGCATGACCGCAGCATGACCTACGATGTGACTCCAGTGTGTTGGCCTAGTCCAGCAACATTAGTGGGGTGGAATCTTCCGGCCAGGAGTGAAGGGAGAAAGAGGAGGCGAGGCAACATTCTTATCATCACCATGCTAAAAGAAATTGTGATTAGTCAGTCTCAACATTGATCACAAGACTTATGGAATACTATCATAGTGCTGATCATCCAACAGATTCCCCATAGTTTTAGAAATCCTCAACTACCCTATATCAGGTGTGTGTTGTTTACTGTTCTAACACAGAAAAAAAAAGTTAACATAGAAGCATTTTCTCTTCAAAGGTCAAAACACTCATCCGATCATTGTGATCATAAAAATAATCAAATTTAGAAGGACACCCTTTCCAAATAAAAATATCATTATAAAATTATTCTCAAGTCTTATTATTTTCCAACATTTAATATGATGTCTCTCGAGCAATTAGATGGTCCTTGTAGAATACGAGTAACAAACTTCACCCTCATCTCCAATGTTGTCTACAAGTGACTATAAATTTTCGTGAGAGACTCAATCAAGATATTGATACTTGAGGTCCTCCCTCCTCCTGAACTATGGATGGTTAATGTATCTAAAACACTATACAGGTATCAAACATCGAATTCTGATAGGACTGCGAACCGTCGCGGGGTGTCATCCAAGAGCTGAGCCAAATCACGGCATTACCGCGGCGTGACCGCGGTGTGACCATGACGTGACCGTAGTGTGACCCACATTTAGTTGGCCCAGTCTAGAGACATCCATAGGGAAACATCTTCCAGCCAGTATTGAAGGGAGGTAGGAGGAGGAAAGGGCAAACATTCCAGCTATCGCCCTACCAGCAGAAATTGTGATTAATCAGTCTCAACATTGATCACAAGGCTCATGGAATAATATCACAGAACGGATCATTCATCAGATTCCCCATTGTTGTAGAAATCTCCAACTACACCATATGAGGTGTGTGTGTTTTACTATTCTCACATAGAAAAAAATATATGATGTAGAAGCATTTTCTCTACTAGGGTCAAAACACTCATCTGATCATCATGATCATAAAAATATAAAACTCTGAAGGACACTTTTCCAAATACAAATATCCTTATAAAAGTATTCTCAAGTCTTCTTATTTTCCAACATTTACTGTGATTCCCCTCGAGAACTTAGATGGTCCTTCTAGAATTCAAGTAGCAAGATTCACCCTAATCTCCAATGTTGTCTACAGGTGACTAAATAAATTCATGAGAGACTCAATCAAGATATTTTTTACCTGAGGGACCCCTCCCCCTTAACTATGTGTGGGTAATGTATCTAATACTCTATCTAGGTATCATACATTGAATTCTGACTAGACTGTGAACCGCTTTGGGGTGTCATCCTGGAGTAAGGTCAAATCATGGCATTACCGCAGCATGACCGCGGCGTGACCACGGCGTGTTGGCTCGGTCCAGTGACATCTATAGGGAAGCATCCTCTAGCCATAAGTGAAGGGAGCGGGAGGAGTCAGGTAAACATTCTGGCCATCGCCCCACCGGTAGAAATTGTGATTAGTCAGTCTCAACATTGGTCACAAGACTCACGGAATACTATCACTGAGTTAATAATCACTATTAATTGGTGTAGAAGATAGTACACCTCCGTTGGAGTGATTTCATTATAAAATCAGTTATGTTTGATTAAAGAGGCATGGTATTTATCAAGAATATTGGAATGAAGATCTATTTCTTGAAGATGTGTTGAAAATTTATATATGAAGAGTACATTCGATGTGTTAACATAAAGAAGTTTTCTTGGAAGAGGACTGAGGGTGATGGTATGCATGGAAGAATTTCATAATGAAATGACATTAATGATTTGGAGATATGTATATGTGTTTGGTGTCTCGAACAAGGGATTAATCACCCCCACAAACAATTAATTAAAACAGTAGCAGAAAATAAATTAAATTTCGACATGACCCATTCATATGTCGGACATCCGTGCCAAGAAAAAAAATAAACAGAAGAAACACAGTTAAAGTAGACAAAAAATAAACACACTGTCAATCCCTCAACTACACTGATCTCCCTCCCCTGCAAAGAAAAACCGCATAGCTGCCTCCAATGCCCTTCTAGCCCCCTTCACAGAATATAAGTACCCTTCATCCGTAGAAAGTGATAAAAGGCATAAGTGGCCGATGGGATAAAGAAAATAAAATAAAAAATCAACTACAACATACATATATCCTCTTCCCCAGCACCAATGAATGGGCTTCTCGTGTCATTGCAGATAGAGCTTCAGCAAGATTCTTCCCATCTGTCCCAAATTTGTCACCCTTGTATTTCCTAGACATATACATTATGAAAAGGTGTTTGTATAGGTAATGATGCTACGAACAGTTCTAGTGTAAGAATTTCTAGTCTAAGAACTAATAATGTAATCACTACTACTGTAATGATGTTAGTATAAACATTATTAGTGTGAATACTACTCCTTTAATAAATTCTAGTGTAATTTTGCTACTAATGAAGCCATATGTGTAAATATGTAAACTTTTCCAGTGTAAATATTGTTGTTAGAATGGCATCTTGTGTAAGAACTCCTAATATAAAGGTTATAGTAGAAGCTATTCTAATGTAAGAAATTCTACTTATCCACTTCTTGTCTTATTCTAGTGATGGTAATGTAAATATGTATTCAAACCAATTTTTTAAGGTGTCAACTATTGGAATATTGGGATTGATCATCAATTTCCTTGCGTTTAATGCTGGTACTAAAAATAACAGAAACTAAATAATAGGATTGGGAAAATTATTAGATGTTTTATGTTACAGAAATTCAAATATTAAATAATATAGGGGTAATTACTACATAATGATTATGCTCTTGTAAAAAACACACCTTAAACATCCATGTCATACAAGCACCATAATTACGAGAATTATTTCTTTAAATAAAGTATTAGTAGAGATAAAGATAAAATCATCCGTACTCAGTGGCTTATAAGAATCATCATACATGAGCTATTTGTATCTGCTTCATCACTGGACTCCTCTTTTATTTTAATAAGTCTTGATGGTTTACTCTTTATCACAGTTCCAAGTGATTTCCTAGGTAATTTTTCCTACACAAAAACATCCAATGCACAATTATTGAGCATAATTGCAAAGATTATATAAACTATATCAAACTAAATACCATTGGAACTATTTATACAATGTGTGAGTATTAATAAGAACCCTCAAAAATTCATCATAATCACTTTAGATGAACCGGAGGAATCACTCTCTGAAACCATGGTGGCAGAGAAAATGACTTTTTTAGGTAGTAGACTTTCCATTCAAAGTAGTATAAGCTTTTTCAGGAGGCTCCTAAAATAAAACATAGTTTAATAATCATTGAAAAATAATGAAACAAAAAAAATGAAGTTTTGTATTGGTTTTTAGAAGAATACCAAGAAATGATCACCATAGACCACTCCTATTCATAGTTGATAAATGCTCACTCCTATGGAATCACTTTCAGAAGAGCATGATGAATCAGAGTTGCTATTGGGATTCACATTCTTATTAGAAGAAACAGTGATGTTTTTAGCACCAGTGTGGGATGGCTTAGTAGAAATTGAAGGCTTGGTAATAGTATCCTATAAAAATTCATTCATGGCCAATTAATCCAAGAGAGCCTCATCTATCATTCCTTTATTTTTGTAAGTCGAAATCAATGGAGTAAACGAAAGAAAATTTAGTTTTTGGACCCACAAATATAAGTAGTAGAAGGAACTCTGACAGCACTACAATTTGAGTTAGGTTTTTGAGACATTTTATAATATTATTACAATTAAAACTACCTTGGGTAAATCCACTTTCATTCATCATTATATGGAAATTAAATTCATGGGATTATTTTCCATTTCTAAGAAAATCATTCATGACATAGTCATATATGTTGATATCAGGATTCCCTTGTCTTCTTGTAGCCCTGCACATATATAGAATATAATTAATATGATTCGAATACAAATTGGAAGGTGTTTAAACTGCATGGATAATCCATTTCTATAGTTTAAATTGGTTGTATAGTTTATTATGCATACATGTTCATTTGAATACAAATTGAAATGTGTTTCTTTTATTGTTCTGCGAGTAGTTTGAATTTAATAATCATTGTATTTTAAACAATTTTCACACATAGCTAACTATATACAACTATAGACAGAAAACAACCCTGATAATTATTTGAAAAAACATGTAAAAAACATACCTATGTGAAACATACCTTTAGGCAAGACAATATCCATGGAATCCCATACCTACAACCTAGCTGAATATAACGTCCTGAAACCAAACATATTAAAAGATACAGTCATACATAAGCTTATATCATTTTCATGAACACTGAGTTTCATTGCCAAAAAACACCAACCCCCCCCCCCCCGAACCTAGCCCCCCCCCCCCCCCACACCCAGCCCCACCCTCCCTACACCTAGCCCCACCCACCCTGCACCCGGCCCCACCCTCCCTACACCCAGAACGTTTCAGAAGAAAACAAATTAACCATTCTCATCCATATAAAAATTCAATTAATGTTCATAAAGTACATACATAATTCTCCCTACTAAGTCAAAAATGGAGGGGATCAATATCCCCCCCATCAAAAACATCCATATCCCCATGTCCATGCCAATCATCACCAACATCATCATCATCATCATCAACATCATCAGCAACCTCATCACCAACAGCAGCATCAACAACATCCTCACCACCAACAGCATTATCCCTATCACCTTCTTTGCCACTATGACCTCCATTGGCATCACTAGATATATTATGTAAAGAGTGCATTGATTCCATATATGATTCAAAAGTATCATAATCCTCTAATGGAATCGACTGACTCAAAACTGCCATAGTTTTTATGAAATGTTCGGTCATCATATTTCTTCTATCACGCTCCTCTAAATCTATATTTTTTGCCTCACCCGCTTCAGCACGAGTGATTTATAGCTTAAAGGTCTGGGAGGCTTGACAGGATCCAGATGACGACCAATACTTAGAGGGGACGATCTTTTTCCCTGGTCGACATTGTACTCTCCTCGGGTGCTCCTCACATAATACCTGACTTAAATGATCATGTGGCCAAAAGATTCCATCTTCATTACCATCAGGGGCCTCCAAGGAAGACTGTTGAAATTATAAAAATATTAAATTATGAATTTCATATAAATATTTACAATTTAAATAAAAAACATACAATTTTATCTTGTGTCTGTGCATTTATTTCACTTCTATCCTATTTATTTCGACTGTGGAAAAATAATTTGGCACGAGGTATAGGACCTTTGATGCCCAATTTAGATTGCTGCAAATGAAAAATTCACAAATATAGATTAGTACCATATATGAGAAATTCAAAAATCTGACCCATGTCTATTCAATAATATTTTCAGTAGAATATCATGTACAACATCACAATACCCGGTTAAAGTACCTGGTACATTTCATGATTGGGCATTGTAGTGCACCCCAATGTGTGAAAATATGTTATTGAATCCTTATTCATTATGTTTTGGTCTGACACTTCATAAAAAAAATCCAATACAAGTAATAAGAGTTAAATTTTATATTTCAACCATTAAATATTAAGATTACCTTTAACATAGTGGTCTTCCATTGTGAAATCATTTTTTTATATTGACTTTTAAGACAGTCAGGGAATATGGGTACCCCCTCTAAGTCAGTACCAACCCTGCTCTTGATCCAATAGTAAAGTCATGCTTGTATGAGTCCCAGAACTCCCCAACATCCATCAACCTTTCTGTCTTAGTAGCTTCTCTGTCAGTGAAGTTAAATCGAATCTAAAATGAACATGTTGTTTCATTTAAATACCCCAACAATATAGATATGACATTCTATAATTTTCTTACCCATATTTTCTCCCATGATTTGTCCATAATATCATTACTAATACGTCTCCATGACACTGGTTCCACCGGAATGATATCATGATACTTGGTAAATGTGGCCATGAAACGTCTACACTGTGTTGAAGTTGGACCTACCATCTTATTTTCTTGATTGTAATCCACCATTATCTATTTCTGGAGATTCCAAACTTCATTCTTCTGATTGCGCCCACATCGCCTAGAAGAAGATCCCACTGAATAATAAAAATATGGGGAAAGAATAACTAAGTCATGGTACAACATGTCAAAACTAATGTGATATAATTTGAAACAGTTATAATCAAAAAACCGTCTTCGGATTTCTCAATAGACTACGAAGGATCTGTGGGATATCCTGACTCAGTAGCTTCTATAGGAAGTGTCTTTTCTAGTGCATGCTCTGGGTGACCTTCATGCACTGGAGTGGAAGCTAATGGAACAGACTCATCAGATGCTAGTTGGATGGTAGGAATTTGAGGCGGTGTAGACACGACAGCATATGGGTAGTAGGAGGGGGGATACATCATATGATATGGATACAGTAAAGGTGGAAACATCTATGGAGGTGGTGTAGTCATGGCATGTGAATAATAGGGTAGCTGAGATGATGATGGAGTCATGGATGAAAACATCCCAGAAGACTCAAGAGAATGGAAAGGTGTGGTCGAAGGGGTGTCTGATGGTAGGTTCGTGTGGAAACGGGTATGATGGGTGCTTCTTCTAGGTCTAGGATTATCCCCACTCACACCCATTCTAACCGTATTATGAGTCAAATATGGTGGAACTGAATGTATCTAAAAAAATTGATAAAGAATTATAACATGAAATTATATGTAATGTAGAAAAAACATTTAAATTATAATACTCACTGATGGAAGTGAAGGCAACGCATGCTCACGCACTGGTCGATTGGGATAGAATAGTCCCTTTCTTTAACCTTATGTAGTATTTGGAATAATCTATATAAGAAAATAAGATTTAATGAAATAACACCAGAAAATACAAAAAAAAAACATTTCATTAAAAACTAAAAGAAAATTAAAGTAATTATAGTAATACTAACCTGAGAAACTCAATTCAATATAAACTGAATGAATAGTGAACATGTAGGGTTGATTCTATATATTACTGACCACTAATTTAGGTTCAAAATTAACTCTCACAGTGTGAAAATTTGATTCATCAAACGCAATATTTTGTCTAACACCAATGGGGACGTCAATAGTGGCAATTTTATCACCAGCATCATGAAAAATAGGTATGGATATTACAACATTAAAGACACCATAATCAGGTCTCAAATGACCTTTCACATAAAACACTTATTTAGAAATTGATGCCAAAGTGTATGGTTCATCAGTACGTAAGCATCAACTCATATCAATAACTCTGAATCCACAATCATCAATAAAGGTAACATCACTTCTCATTGAATCAAACCATTTACATTTCATCATAGTGACTCTACCATGAGAGTAGTAATCTAATAACAATATTTTATCAACTATCCCATAATAATACACCTATTCATATCAAGGGAGACTATCTGATACACTGGCATAACAATCCGTTGTAGTGGTTAACATAATTCCATCATGATGTGTTCCAATTTTCACCGCTCGATTCGTTGTAACAAATTTATACCCATTGATTATTAAAGATTTACATTCACAAACCAAATAATTAAGACCAAAAGCCAAAGCTCTCAATTCTTGAGATACTGAGTCAATAAGTGCACTCAACACCTAAAATATATATCAATAATACAATTAAATGGGAATCTATTTTTTAACTATTTAACGTAATGGTAATACCTTTGATTTCAACAAGGAGGAAACTCTAGGCTATGAAAATCCTCTCTCCTTCTCAAAGACAACTATCGATGAACTCTACTTATAATTTGTTTATGTTCCCTAAATAAAATTATAATAAATGTGTGAACTATCTGTGTAATTTCATAAAATGAGATAACATATAAATATCCAAATTACTTACTTGATATAGTCATCAAACAAACAACAGTTAAACAAAACTGTGCGATGTGCCGTATCTTTCTCTTCAAGGCTTAATGTAGCCAATGTATAAGACCCAACAATTCATCTTTTTTTGGGAAGATATGGAAAAGAGGTCTCAATTTCCTCATACATGTCATCTTCATTTAACATTGGACTATTATGTCTTGTGGTTACATCAGACAAATACATTGATCAAAAATCCATACATTGTTGAACTAGATAACCCCTCACAATCGATCCTTTGGGATAATTATTGTTTTGAACATATGATTTCATTAGGAACATATTTCATTCATTAGGATACATCCACCAAAAAGCTGATGGTCCCCCAAGAAGTGTTTCAGTTGGAGGATGAACTGTTAAATGCAACATGCAATTGAAAAAGGATGGAGAAAAAATATTTTCCATCCACATAAAATTAATGGCTCCCCCTACTACATTTTTATCAATAATGACTTGGATAACATTTTATCAAAAAGGTCTCTAAAAATGGCACAAGATAATTACTGTCACCATTACATTATTTGATAGAACATACTGAATAGCTATTGGAATCAATTCATGAAGAAGGATGTGATAATCATGAGTTTTTTGATATTTTAGTTTCACATCTCTTCTATTGACTCATTTAGATATGTTTCTAGAATATCCATTGGGAACCTTGATATTATCCAATACTTCTAGGAATTAATCTTTCTCTGATGGTTTCCTCACATAAGAATCACAAGGAACTTTCCATTTGTTTTCACCGATACACACAGGATATAGTTCTGGTCGAATACCCCAATCCAACAGGTCTCAACGTGATTGGAAAAATTCTTTGGTCTTCCCCTTGATATTAAAAAGAATTAAAAACAACATTTCACATATATTTTTCTCAATATGAATTATGTCTAAAGAATGACCTAACAAATTGGTAGACCAATATGGCAATTCCAAAAAAATATTTCTCTTTTTCCAATTGTAAAAGGTTTCACTGTCAACATTCTTCCTATTTTTATATTTCAACTAACCTTTACCTAATGAAACATTGAAATCTTTTAATTCATTAAGCACATCACTTCTTGACATACGATGAAGTGGTTGTTCACTCTCAAATGTATTATCAATCCTCTGATGATTCATCATGTATTGACGATCAATTAGCAGGAATCATTGATGCCCCATGAAACTAAAACTACGATGATATTTAAGCCTTCTCGATCATGTATTCATCATAAAAATAGGACATGATAGATGTCCCATCGTGTTCCACCTAGAAATCATTGCATAATAAGAGAAATCATTTATGGTCTATAGAAGGGAAGCACTCATCTGAAATGTATTCTTTAAAGAAGCATCAAATTTATGCACATTGAAATACCAAAGATGTTTCAACTCTCTTATTAAAGGCTGAATGTAGACATCTATATCATTAACATGGTACTAAATTCCATATATCAGTATACCCAAGAAAGTGAATGGTTTTTTAATTCTCATCCATGGAGTAAGATTATAAACCTGAATAAAAACTGGCCACATGATGTGAGAAGTATGCATCTGACCAAACGGATTGAAACCATCAGAGGGTAAACCCAACCTGACATTACGCACCTCAGATGAAAAATCATAATGTTTTGCATCAAAATAAATCCACTCTAATCCATATATAGGATAAACCAACTCATCATTACCTTTAATTCTCTCTACATCATGCCATCGCATATTGGCTATGATTTCAGCAGACATGAATATATTTTGAAGTCCGGGAATCAATGGAAAGTGTCACATGACCTTATATGACATAAAATATGGTGTTCCATCTGTATTTGTCTTCCATCGAGATGTACCACATTCTTTATAGTCATTACATTCAATTATTTCCTCCCAGAATAAACTGCAATCTTTCGGACAAGCATGAACTTTATTAGTATCAAATCCAAGCTCCTTATTTAACATCCATTCCATGTAATTATTTGAGGGAATATCTACACCATCATGATGAAAGTCCATAAAAATGTAATAATTTAATCAATAGCAGTATTTGAAATTACGTACATGGTTTTCCCTTGATATAACCACATTAAAAATTCCATCTCAGTAATTTTAGTACATTACTGATATACTGATGTTCTGGCATCATCCAATAAATTTTTCACTCTCTCATTATCAACATCAGTATTTTCCTCATGTGTATTGATATCATTGTCTTCTTGAACAGTCATACTCTCTCTCTCTTGGGATTATGGACAAATGGAAACTGATGAAATATCAATTTATCCATGCCACTTCTTTAATTTTGTTCGTGACCAGTAGAACATTGACTCATCTCTCCATGGTGATACCAAACATAATTGTTTGTTTGAAATATAAATTTTTTTATATGGTATCTAAATTCTTCCAGTCTTAATCATTGTATTCCAACACATTTATAGCATGGACACTGTATACAACCTCCATCTGAAGCATTGTCAAATGAAAAATCTAAAAAATTCTCCAAATTATTTTAAAATGCTGTTTAAATCCTATTAGTACAATACATCCAACTTCTATCCATTCTATAATAAGAAAAATAAAAGTTATCTTCCAATGAAAATGTAAACCTTAATTATAAAATGGATATGACTATAGAAAATAAAACTATTAGAACATAAAAACCTAAGAATTTAATTCACATTTGTATAGCAAGTGCCTATATTTTTTTAACAAATTTCAACCCTTTCAGTATCATAGATAAAATTACTACCACTATACTATAAAGGGATGATCAACAAGGTAAACCATAATGGGCCTAGAAAGGTTTCATGTCTATGATAGAGTGGTATTTGTCATTATAGTGGAACTAAGGGAGTGATAAAAATGTTTTCCCTCCCTTAGGTGTTACATATAAAAAATAAACTTTTAACATTAATACACAACCTTATGCATGGGTTATTTCATTTAAAAAGAAATGGAGAGATTAAAACATTCATAAATAATCATAAAAATTTTAAACGAACCCCATATCCATGTAATTTACTATTTTCCACGGGTAAAATTTTAATTCAAAGAGGGAAAAATATTAAAGAAACCCACTTCATCTCCAATAATTAATAAAAATCATTTAGATAATTTATATAAAACAATCATGAGTATAAAATATTAGTATAAATATAATAGAAGAATAATTTAATAAACTAAATCTCTTCCTGAATTTTTTTAATAATATAATTACCTTGAAACACCTACTACATACAAAGTGTAACAAGTCACAACAAGACTCTTAAAAAGGAAAAGGTCATTTTGGTAAATAAATGAATTTAAAATCAATTGAAAAATAAAATACACTCTTTTAGATTAATATAGAACACTAAATTTTACACACACCATGATTAGAGTTCTCATAAGAAATGATATATTAATATATACATATACAATACATAAGATAAAAAAGGGATACAATTAAGAGATCTGAAATTTCATATACACTACATAACCTATACAACCAAACAGAGAAGATGATTGATTAATACATGAAGAATTCATCATTTTTCTCACTAAATAATAAATAAAAGTTAATAATATATCTCAAAATTTTATACTAATCATTTCCAAAATGATTACTTGAGAGAGTTGTCCCAATGAGTTTAACTAATGTAAAATTCTTCTTTACCAGCACAAATCAAATTCGAAGTATTTAATGTGATTGATGAATCCTAAAATTATCTATAGTATAATCTATATGATTTTGGGGGCATTCCATTTGATTAATAAAACTATGAATGAATATCAACTATATTTTATAGGTGGGACATAATTATTTCATTATTGATATAGATCACAAGTAGAAGGAAAAAATCCTAAAATTTATTGGGATTACTTATCAGAAATACATTTTCTAAATTGTACGAGGTCGTTCCTAGGACAATGAGTTTTTGGAGATACAATCTCTCAAGATTATTTTTATAATTGTAAAGAATCCATTCACATGGGAAAATAAAAACAATTCACATGGGAGAAAATCTCTTTGAAATAGAGGTGAACATTACCAAAAAAATTATAATGTTCTATTGTATTGATTTCCTATTCCAAATTTATATACTAACCAAAGGGAAGATAGAGAGAGAATGTGATCTTCTCACTAAGTAAATATGTGAAATGGTATAAAATTCATATTTGAGTAATATTATACCAAAAATGATTCACCCCGTCTAAGTGTTGAACACATCCAAATGTGATCCTAAAAATTATTATTATGGAAAGAGTACACCTGAAATTCTATTCTCAATAATCTCATGTTGAATATTTGAATTTATTTTTTAAAAACCTACAATAATTTAATCATAGAATAAGTATATATACCCCCTTTGAAAAAGACAATGAAATATATATATTCTAAGGTAAAAAAGAATAAGATGAAAAGAGATGAAAAGATGTTGAGAAAACCTAATTAATAAAAGGGGACTTGCCACTATTTGACGGTAATTATAGTGGAATTATTTATATTAAATTCTTTATTTAGTATCCTCTTGATGATGTTTAAATCATATCCCAGTTATAAAATATAAAAAAATTAGGTTTCCTATAGAAGAATTTTGGTGAACAATGATTGGGCATGAAAAAAGAAGATCTTGTAGTGGAATTGACTTCAATAGAAATTTACAACAAGTGTACATCATGTAGTACATAATATTTATGTGAAGAGGATTTAATAATAGATATATCATTTTTTAGTATAAAATATCAATTTTCAAGTAGAAAATATCATATCTTTAAAGAATTATGTGATGAGTTATATTATGAATCAAATGTTTATTAGGAAAAGACCCAAAAACCCATAAAGATATATTCACTGTCATTTTCTGCTCTATGAAAATCATGCAAGTAAAGGTCAACCAAATTGAACATAAATTATAAATTGTAAAGAAATATTTTTAGAAAATGGTGTTTATGTTAAAAAATATCTACAAATAAGTTGTATATATAAATAACCTGAAAATGGATCTTATATAAAGATAGTCAAATTTTGATAATGAATGGATCACTATAATCCATGAGAGAGAATAAGACAATATGGGGCATTAAGAAACCAACCATTCACTAGAATAAGTAACTATTATCAAGAATTATTTACAGGTATTTAAGGAAAATATGATTAAAGAGATTGAAAATCATGTTGAATAAATGAAAAAATGGGTGAAGATCAAACAATGTGATGCTAATTGAATGTGATGATACAATGAAGAGAATAAAAAAATGATAATTAAATTATAAATATTTGATTATTAAAACATTATTTTTAATTTAAAAATATATAAACATGATATTTCATGTCTTTAAGATAAGTTTAAAAAATATTCTACCATAAAAACTACTATGGAGTATTATGATGCTAAAAGGAAGGGTACTATCTTACTCAAAGGTCAATGTTTGAGCTAAATCGATTTTTAAAAGCTGTGATATTTTTAATTTTAAAAAATTTACAAATATTGAGGGAAAAAGTGCTTATAAATATACCCTTTTTTCAAGTTTTGATTGATGAGTTTATATTTCAGATGGTTCCCCAAATAAAACCCAACCAATTGATGTAAATTCTAAAAAAATCATGCTATCAGTTTTTGAAAAATTAGGCAAAACGTATATTAAATAAGGAAACAAAGGATTGATGGTTATTTTTTTACTATAAAATATTTGAGAATATGGTTCTATACTACTATAATAATGTTTTACCATATATAAGAAATAAAGAGTCTACATCAATAGGGATGAAGCCTAAAATGAAGTAACTACCATAGTTGAAATAAAATAATATGTATACTTAAAAACAATTTTGAAAAGCTAGATATCTATATAATATTTTTAGTAGATGTGGTCACAAGAATGATACATGAACATTTAACACAAGTACTCATGTTTCAAAAATTAATAGAGGAATGGGAACACAAAATTATATGTAGGAAGCAAATAAATTATTGGGTAGTTGGAAAAATGTCCCCTAAAATCAATACCATGATGCCAAAGAATGTTGAAAATTAATGGCAGTAAGTTTCTTCTTTTATATAAAAATAGAAAATTCCATGGGAAAATGAAAATAAGATATGTTTCATAATGTTAAAGAAACCAATAATAATAAAATTATAAATCAATCCAAACTAAAAATAAATGAACTATCTTAGTGAATAACTCTCCTAAAAATCCATGTGGAGGAACCAAATACGCTGAGCATATTTCTAAAGCATGCTTGAAAACCATTCCATTTATTTATAGATAGAAATATAAATACATGAATAATAAATGAAAATATCCCAAGGTAAATACAATACTTTCAAGGAAGAATAATACTAATTTCATGAAAGGTTGACAAAAAAAGATGACTAAATGGATTCTGAAGTGCTATGTGGGAGGTGTAAGAAGGTTGGAAAAAATTAAAATCATTATCCTACATGTATACCGATCAATGAATAAATCATAAAAATATAAAATAAATAAAAGGTTATGCATGTTAATTAATGAATCACGTTGAAAATAAGATCCCCCACAAGTAGATAAGAAAATAACCGATGACTCTAAAAGAAAATTCCTATTAAAAAATATTTGTGAAAGAATAATGAGTCTAAATGAACTTGGGTTTAAATTGGAAATGATTAAATTATTAATAATAAATTATCAATATGATTGCATAAATTTATAAGCTAATATTAATAACTTATTCTAAATAATATGTATTTCATTTGTGTTCTAATGATATGGGTATTTAATAGGGATGCTGGTTCTCAATAAGAGAAAAAATAAAGAGAAAGAAATTGTAAATATTGTTCTAGTTCTGAATTATTCATCATCCTATAACATAAATTGACCTTTACTAGTTCACTCTCAACAATAGACATATTGAAATACATTTTTAAATTAGATTCACCTTGATGAATTATTTATGAAGAGTCTCCCTGAGGTAGATACATGTGAACAAATATTTATAATATTATATAATGATTAATTGAATATTAATATAGAATGTGCTTGAAAATTTATTTGGAAATGTATGTTCATATATTATCTCATCCCTTTCTATGAACGAATTAGGTCTATTATTATGGAGGATAATTTAATTTAAAAAATAACAAGAAGATTGAATAGGATTAAGGAGTTTCATATTTCAAATAGTTTTTGACTCATGTGTTAAGAAATGTTAACAGATAGGTTATTATTATAGATATATATAAATTTATTACTTTTTGTCCCTTGGTTTTGTATTGAGAATATTTTATCATCCCATTAATGAGTTTTGGTAATTTTTATGAGTAGGTATCATATTCTGTTGAACAATGTAAAACCATAATGTCTAAATCAATCCCTCTAATTTTCTACACTGAGTATTACTCAACTAAACTGAGAATGAATTAAATTAAAGTGAAATGACTAGGGGAATCTCCCTTGGGATTTAGGTAATGTCTTATGTCTCAAATGTCATAGATTACTATTTTGGATTCTTATGTCGTACTTTCATTTATTTTTTAATGATGAGTTAACTGGATTAGACTATATCAATTTTGTTAGAATACCTACATCATAACCTATGGGTTATAATACTACCATTCATCTAAATGTCATGGATACTTCCTTGAGTATAGACTAGAAGAATGGATTAGGAAGAATGTAATGACTCACTTATGTGTTTTATTGAGAGAGACTGATACATTTATCCTTCACATAACTATTTTCAAGTAAATTGATTTTCTAAACTTCACTCAAGGAAATGTTTTCCATTTAAAGAATTTATTTTTTGGGGGCCAAGTAATTTGGTCAAAGGATGCTCGTGTATGTTTGAGTTTCACAAAATAGGAGAAGAAACCAATCTTAAATGAATGAATCATTGTCCCCATTGGAAAACCTCAACCAATTTATAAGTAATAAATGGACTATATTTTCATGGGTCTATGGAACCAAAGTATTCATTTTCATTATTTTATCCTTAATATTACATCATTGTTTTCCACATAGGATCCAATTCTGAGGGTTATTATATAACAAAGAAATATAATCATGGAAAGGAATCAAATTTATTCCACAGTGGTAGCTGGATATCTAAGATAAATTTAATATATAAATATGTTCTGAACAATAATAGCCCTTCGAATAATACAATTATCACAATACATTTCCAAACTAGGAACTTATTTGAAATATAAATTGACAAAATATGTTCCTCAAGTATTGATTACATATCCAATATCACTTATTGATTACAATTCCATGCAGACTATTATTCATTAAACTATATAGTTTGAAATAAGCATACCCAAAGTCTCAAATTCTAGTCAATCTCAAAGATAAAACGTGTATGATTCATAATCAGAATCATAGTAATCATGAAAATTAGAAATTTAATTTTAAAAACAGGAAACAATAATAGGATTCAATGATTTCTCTCACAATTATAACTCATAGAAAAAATAAACTGAAAGAAAACTATATTTAGATTCACTCTAGGAAACATGATGACGTAAACGGTAACAATATTAAAAACAATGGTTTAGTACTTTCATATTTTTCCACTATTTTATGTTCATTAAAGCCTCAACTAAATATTATATAATATAATGAAAAACAAGAAGAATAAATTTCAAAACAAAATTCCAGAGATGGGGGCAGGGAGGCGAAGGCCAGGACGGGACGTTGCCGAAGCTGGAAGAAGTTGAGGCTGAGGCCAAGGCTGTGAGGAGAGGAAGACGAGAGGGGGACATCGCTGGAGCTTGGGGCAGGGAGGTGTAGGGTGGGATGATGAGGCTGAGGTGAAGTCTAGGATAGAGTTTGGGAGCAGATGTGGAGGATGGGGAGGGGAGGAGATAAACGGGGTGTGGTGTCTAGACGACTGGGAGGCGAAGGTCTGCGATGGGAGAAGAGGGACAAGGGACGTAGGGCGGATGGTCGGGAGGCAGTGGTTGGGGAGGGGAGGAGATGGATGGGAGTCGGGGAGGATGATAATGATAGAGGAGGGTGATGGAAGTGAGGGTAAGGAGGAGGTCCATGGAAGAGTCAAGGAGCGTGATGGAAGAGGGACAAGGAGTGCGATGGTATGGGGAAATTGGGTATTGGTTTTCAACGGTTTTATTAAATCCATGGAAATAGATAGTAAAAAATATATATCCCCACCATTTTTCTAAACTTTGGGGATAGATACATGGGGAAAGATCCCATTTCTATTAGTTATAACACAATATTTAACAATCATTATCGAGTAACCCATTTATATCGATAAATTACCCAAAACAAGATCATCATTTGATTCCATTTTCACAAACCATACCCTTGACATCCATTGAATAAAAATGGAACATGATAAAAAAATAAAAAATATATATATACTAATATATTGAATAATAATATAATTATGAACCTTTCATCAAATAATGGGTTCATTCAACCCTTTTACGAAACAAGTATGAAATAATTACAATTACAAACTTTCAACGATGATAATAAACCTAATAAATCCAATTTATAGGTTTTTAATAAGAATAAATAAAGAGTACAAACGTTAATATATATTAATAATGTCCTAAAAAAGTGATTCATATGGTAATATTTATTATAAATGCGGTTCAATAGAATTTATCATTGTTGGGAGTAACAGGTAAGGGTTCGTCATCTCAAATTCTCTATTTTGAGACATGTTTTGAATTAGAAACCTATTTTCATTTATAATGTCTATATAGTTCCCCATGACATGTTTTACTATGAATATATTTTTCATGGTATTTAATATTATATTATAACTTTTCTTGTTCATGGTATATTGATTCATATGTCCCCAAATCCATATGGGTTTCTTTTTTAATAACGGTTTATTTTTAGATGGGAATCATTCTTCTCTATTTATATGTTATTATTTATTTAAATGTAATCAATTTTTTAAATAAAAATATTAATTATTTATTTTTATATCCATATGTTTCTTCATTTAATTTCAAAAATAAGTTTTATTACACTTTTACTGATGTGGGTTTTATTTTTGGTATTTGAATTATTATTATTATTTGTATATTTTATCTTTTACTCCATATTTTTCGTCTTATCCTTTATTTATATCAAAATTTTAATTTTTTTTTATTTTTTCAAATATCATTTTTAAAGGGTTTGTATTCATATTTTTGAAATTAATATTTAAATGTTACTTGTGTTTTAATTTTCAACGATATTTTAATTCCTTTACAAAATGTGAAAGGAATATTCATTTAAACATTTTTTAAACTACGCATTATCTCATTTCTATTATTGAAGTTATTTAAGAAACATCCTATCCATGATTTCTTGGTTCCTCATATAAATTTATATTCCATTTTATTTATAAAATATTTTCTTCAATGGGTATCAAAATGTAATGGTTATTTCTTCTTCCTTCACTAGATTAATTTTTAATGCTCTTCTAAATGTATTTTATTTATTTTCTCACTTACATTAAAGTTTATACTTATTTACTAAAGATATAATATAATGATAATATGAAAAAAATATATGGATGGATTCTGATTATGTTATTTTATTTATTAACTGTTGAATGTATTCACAGATTTTAAATTAATTATTCCAAATGATATGTTTTCTAATAACTAAGGAAAGGTGATAATTCAATGTGCTATTTTTTAATTCTTTCATATGGTTAATTTAATGAAATTATTTTTTTATAGTGTGGGGATAAAAATTATATGTCCACTCGATGCATTGATACATCTCATGAGAAAAAATATTTGGGTATATATTATATGTGTGCCCATTTATTAAAAATGTAATTACATAAAGATTTTGTGGTATAATAACTATTTCTTAGCATAATTCCATAAGGGAATTTTTTGTTGGTTTCAGGCGTAGTAGAAGTGTTGCGATGAAGGAAGATATATTAAAATTAATTTTACTATTAGTTTTCCAAAACTAATAACAATGATCTTTCACATTAAATTTAGAATTTGTTTATTTAATAACTGAAGAAATAAATATCTAGGAAAAGGAACAATTTTCATTGACGAATGTTGATTATCCTAAAAGGCCCTTATATATTTAATTTGTATATTTTGTGAGGATAAATGGGTATAATCCTAGCAGTGGTGATCCACATGTGTTTTAATAGTCTCCAAGTAATGTCACTCAGTCTCTGGGTGCTAGCATGGTGAATCTAATATCTTTCATTGTTCGTTATTCATCTATGGTTCTTCTGTCCTGGGTAAATTATCTCTTGGGTTTCTTATTCACGACAGGGAGAGAGGAGGAAGTTTCAAAAGAGAATTTTTTTATATGAAACAATTCTCAATTACCATACATGGAATTTGTTTCAAAATGAATTACAAAATAGACATGGTCATCTATTTATATAGATGATATTTTGGTCCCAAAATTTAATTGCACAAAATCCATTATATATATATATATATTTATAAACATTAATGAAGTCTCATGCCATATATTATTATTATTATTATTATAATTTGGTGCACCAAATTTTACAAAATAGATATATAATATTTACCATCTTGTAAATATTTATTTTATGAACAGACATGGTCTTGGTCTGTTCGAACTCCTCATGCATTTATTGAACACCCGAATTAATATTTTATTCTTATAAAAAAATTTATTCTTAAACAAGTACAAAGATATTTATTAAATATTTAGTAAACTAAATAAATAAATTTTATTCACAATCCAGTGAATAAATATATATTTTATTTACATGATCAACATAAAATAGATAAAATTAATCCTCAGTATTAAGATTAATATTTATTCTATTAATTAAATTCAAATCGAATTTAATTAGGACAAATAGAAAGAATTAGTGCGTGACCCTCTAGAATTATTTCTCTTTTTAATTATGTGGGTTTCCTAATGTCCAAGATTACTGTCTAAAAATGGGTCAAGGAACCTAATAGAAAGAACATAAAGTCATAATTATGAAACCCACACACGAACCCTCATTGTGTTATATAATCCCATTATCAAAATATATTTTCATACAGGTTGCATGATGGTGTCATCAACCTATATGCATGATACATCATTCTTTAACTATCTAAAATAAACATATCATTACACCATGGCCATGGAATTTATGTTGGTGGTTCTATTTCAATCAAAGGTCCAAGATATAGAATTCCATAAAGAAGGACATTACGAACCCTTCCTTTACTTATTAATTAATAACATGTCATTCATGATACACCAAATATACCCTATATCCTGGAAACATATGGCATGACGGTTTTAATCAGAAAATCTAAGTGTGTGGGTCATGACATGCATTAATTATAATATTAATGTATATGGACAATTACACACACTCATAGATAGGAATATCTGATAACACCAAAACATGTAGAATTCTTACTAGCGAGTCTATACTCATTATCTCCCATCTTGAAGATTACCAAGTGTGAACATCATGAAAACAAGACTCATATTCTTACGAGTACTTGTACATGCTGGTCTATATAATATGTGTTCCATAATTGTATGGTATCCAACCACATAACTATATTAAGAATGTTTTTATATCACTTTAATGTTATCATCATATAGGGGAACTAATATTTCCTTATCAATGTGACCAATACTATAGGAAATTATTATATATATTTCATTTAGAAAAATGGACAATATGTAATAAGATGTTTAATTTGATATTTAATCCTTCAAATATTCATGTAATCAAAGTACAAATAATTAGTTATATGAAAAAAAATCTAAAAAAGCACCACTTGGAATATATCAAACTACCTATGACATTCAATCCGGTAAAGCACACATGATAATAATGTTTTTATGCAGTCAAGGATTTAGTCATGGGGTATGCCACACTGTCTTCCATGGAAATAATAATCACTTCAACCACAAATCCCTATGAAATATACCTAAAGATATTATACTTCCAAATTATGTTCTTCGTCTTTTGATGCGACCTTGTCTCTTTTAATAGAGCCACCACTATAGTATTACCACAACAAAGTGTGATGGGATCTTTAATACTAGGAACCACATAATGCTCTTGTAAAAAATAGTGCATCTAATCTAATTCTTTAGCTACCTCAAAGGATACAATATACTTTGACTCTATTATATAATCTATGAAAATATCATTCTTTGATCTCTTCCATCTTACAGAACCTCCATTCTTAGTGAAGATGTATCTCATTTGTGACTTAATAACATCTAGATCTATTTTGAAACTAGAAACAACATATCCTTAGTTTACCTCATATAATTAAATATTATCTTCACTAACATCTAATGGAAGTTAGATAGATCATCTTGATATATTCCTACCACACTTAATACATAGGTGACATCTAGCCTAGTATAGAGAATAACATACATGACTGACCGAATCATTGATGTATATGGGATCCTTCCCATTTTATTTCCTTCCACGTAGGAATGAGGACACATTTTTTTGTAAATTTGTAATCCATGTGATGCTGGAAACAATATCTTCATATATTTTTATATAAAAAATCTCTTTAAGTATATTTTCAATGTAAAACCTTTGACATAGTTTGATCAACCTCCTGGATCTATCACAATGTATCTTGATCCCAAAAATATATAACTCCCCACCCAGGTATTTCATGGAAAAGATATTATTCAATCATTCCTTAAGAGTCTATAAGAATTTTATTTCATTTACAATAAGTAATATTTCATCAATATATAATATTAAAAAAATGACTACACTCCCACTAAACTATTTGTAGACAAGAGTCTCATATTTTTTATTGAAAAAAATCATATTTTGGTATTGCTTCATCAATAAAAAAATTACATGAACAGGATTCTCTCTTTAATCCATCAATGAATTTTGAAACATGCATATCTTATTGACATACTTTGGAGTAAAACCCCTTTAGGTTGTGTCATTTAGACATCTTCCTAAAGGTTCTCATTAAAAAGAGTTGTTTTGAAATTCATTTTCCCAATCTCATAGTCATGGTAAGATTTAATGGAAAGTATAATTATGATGGATTTTATCATTGCGAATGGTAGAGATTTTTCATCTTAGACAATGCCTTGATTTTATTTAAACTCTTTTGCAACAACTCGCATCTTATAAGTATTGAATTTTCTTTCCATGTCTAATTTCTTTTGAATAACCATTTGAAAAAAACACAATCTTCATCCACTTGATGATCTACCAAAATCAGTAGCTGGATTTCATACTCAGAATCCATTTTATAATTCATAGCATATTGCCACATGGAAACATCTATTCTACTTAAAACTTCCTTTTAGGTTAGAGGGTCATTTTTATTAACTAATAAGGATTCACCATCATTAGTAACTAGAAAACCATACCATTCTAGTTCCCTAACATATCTTGTACTCATATGAAATACTTTTGCATCTAGAATAGTTTCTTATTCCATTGGTCATTGGAGAATCTGATCATGTACCAACTCTTGTGTTCCTTGAGCCTCAATATCATCAAATGTTATCTTGTTCCTACAATCTATATTATATATGTTCTCCCTCTAAAGTATTATGGTGTTTCTTTCCTCTATAATGAAATTTTCGATGGGTTTATATAGGTAACATCCCCTTGTTTCATTAGGGAATCTTATAAAGGTACACTTTGTCCCTTGGAATGCATTTTTGTTACCTGAATATGCCTTAACAGACATTTTTATTCCCCATACATGTAAATTTGATAATATTTTATTTCTTCCACACCAAAATTTTTATGGAATACCATTTACTAATTTAGTTGGTACTTAGTTAATTATATGTTCCTCTATTTGTATCACATATCCCCAAAAAGGATAGTTGAAGAATCATATGACTCGTCATTGATCTCACCATCTCCAACAAGGTGTAGTTCATCCTTCTTACACCATTCCACTAAGGTGTGTAAGGATGTGTGAGTTGGGGTAGGATCCCAAACTCATGTAAGTAATAAATGAAGTCTTGATTAAGAAATTCTCCACCTTGGTCTTAGTGGAGTTTCCGAATAATCCTACCAAGATGGTTCTAAATGTCATTCTTGTATTCCATGAATTTATCAAAACAATATGAATTATTCCTCATAATGTAAATATATCCATATCTAATAAAATCATCAGTAAAAGTTTTAATGTATGTGTACCAACCCCTTGATTCAATAATAAATTCAAAAAATACATCAGTATGAAAAAAATTTAATATGCTATTTATATCTTTCACCACTCCCTCAAAATGATGATTTTTCCATTTTTCATATAAATATGTGTGACCGACACAAACTGTTTTTAGTTTGAAAAAATATAAATATCCATATTGATGTAATTTTGTCAAGAATGTTTTATTTACATGGCCTAGATGGTGTTGAAAATTTTGGTTGTGGTATTAGTCATGTGAAGTAACTTTGTTATCAA
Organism: Viscum album; assembly: GCA_963277665.1. NCBI lineage: Eukaryota > Viridiplantae > Streptophyta > Magnoliopsida > Santalales > Viscaceae > Viscum > Viscum album. The sequence continues at coordinate 2,105,658,424 of OY728156.1, read as the reverse complement.
TTTTCATTACTTGGTTCATGTAATCCAACACATAAAGACCGTTATCTAAATATTACTTACCATAAAAATTACATAATTATAAAATAAGCACCATTTATTTACAAATTTAATGGTGAATCCATTTTATCGAGTCTAGATATAGAAATAATGTTTTTGGAAATGTAAGACACATAATAAAAACCATTTAAAACTAATATAATTCTATTCATAAATATGAGGTGGTAGTCCCTGATTGCTATTCAAGCAAGTTTATCTTCGTTGGATTCTCATAGATCTACCTCACCTCTGTAATGTTTTCTCAATCAACATGGTTTCTATATTTGAATACATATGTGAGATCCACAAGATATATCTAAAACCAATTTTATAGAAATAGATAAATTTTCTTTGATAACAAACACACCTAAATCTTCCCCTTGCTTCTTTGGTGGGATCTTTTTTTCTTCTAGTGGCCCTTATTTTAACATGTGAAATAGATAGTATCTTGTTCCCTTTAATCCCCTTTGATCTTATTCTTCTTATAAGGGTGTGAATAATCTTTACGATTAAATCTATTTTCATTCCATTTTATTTTGTTCATTATAATAACAAAAGGATTTTAACACTTAATATCATTATCAACATGGTAAAGGAGGATAAGAAGATATGGAAGTGACTTCTAAAAGTTGTTCATATTAAAATTCACAACAAAACTAGAGAATATCTTATGGAGTGATGAATGAATGAGATCAATGCCAAATTCCATGGGGATTTTAAACTCTAGAACCACTAAGCACTCAATATCGCCAATGAGATCGACTATGTAAGTCCCAAATAGGGAACCCTTTTTATGTTTACTCTAAAATATCACCTTTAAAATATCAATTCATTTTTTTCAAGATCTCTCCTGGTAAAGAAAAAAGATATTCTAAATTATTCTATATGCATCCATTCTTTCATGAGACTTCATGAGTTCACTATAAATATATGATAGAATCAAAAATTAAACATAAAAAACTTCATTCATATGTTTTTTGTATAATAGGAACTCTTCATCACTCTCCTCTTGAGCAGAAGGATCACACATTGATGATTCTATCATGTAATATTTCCATTCATGGTATAAAATAACCCGAAGGCATCTAAAATACTCACAGATGTCACTTCCAGTGAGGATATTTTATTTATCTAATATTAATCATATGGAGAGTGTGTATGATGATATTTTCATTAAATTCTACAATTAAAATAGCATATTATTTGTTCATTTCATGATTAGAAATTTTGTGGGAAATAATTAATTAATTTCTTTTATTAAATGTCCCACTATTTTATCAATTCATAATATCCCTCAACATTGAGCACGGAGTTTATATTTCCTAGGAAATTCTATTGACAATGATCCATATTATCCTTCACATAACCCCAAAAAGGGTTGTTCAAGATATTTGGAAGTTATTTAGTTAGGGAAGTGTTTTCCAACAGTGGGATTGCAACTCCTTGGACCATTGAGTGGACTCCCCCATCCAGAAATCCTCACATGGATTTTCCTAACACTTACCTCTAAATTACACTATATTTAGAAAGGATTACTCATCTTGATTTAAACTGGTTATTTAAACTTGAAATATCATAATAAAAAACATTGTAAAAGTAAATTTCCCAACAAGGGTTGGTCAAACATACAGTTCAATTGAGTTTTGTTCCTAATTAAGTAGTGACAGTCTTTGTTTGATATAATATTATATTGAGGGATTTTATTTTATTATGTATAAATTTTTATCGTTTTATCCTTTACATGTCTTGGTAATATTTAAGTGGATGTTTACATAATTAAATAGAAAATTTTGAATAAAATATTTATGCATAATCAATTTTTTTTTAAATTCTATCTTTAAATATTAATTCATTCATTTATGTGATCATTATCTTGAATCAATAAATATAATTTTATTGCACTATACATAAAATAAAAAATTAATTAAATGACTCGATCATGATATTATCTAATTGATTATTTAATGAGAATAAATTAAATAAACTTATGAACTAGGGGAAATAACTCCTTATGTTGGACCAGGAATGAGCTACATCATTCAATAGGTCCACTTATGTATCAGAAAGTTGGAGTTGTTTTGGTTACATATTGAACTGTCTCCTCATACATCGAGATACTATAATAATTAAATATATTTATTTCTCACATGTACGTGAGGGGAACCAAATTATTGGTTAAAGGGGATAACATAATTATCAATGGTCATATATGTACTACATAATAACTGAGGGATGGGTGACTCATAGTCTATCTTTTAATTTAGTATTTAATAATTAAAAAACCATGAAATAAATTTATTTAATTAAATTACAACACAAAAATGGGTCTTGATCAAGATCATGATCAGTCGTATGTGGAACTAAAACACAAATATTAACTAGCTGGAATTCATTTCTGTATTCATTATATATTATTAAAATGAACATGCTTATATTAATTTACTAATTAATTAATTAATTTCTATTCATCTTAATAACCATCCTAACTTAATTGGAGATACCTATAAATTAGGAATTCATTGAAAATAAATGACTTAACTATTAATGAAATATTTATTATAATAAATTAATTGATCATTCAAAATTATTAAAGCCACTATTAAATTTCCAAACAACCAATAGTGTGACAATAAATAAAATAAGGTATTAATTTTTCAATTTTTAAAATTTAATGTAATATTAATTTTGTCCATTAATGGGAGACTACGAGGAGTATACATACAACAACACTCAATGTAACTCGATTTCTATATATCAAATTCACAAGCTTGAGGATTTAGCATGTTAACTTGACCCGACTATATGGTGTGTCTATGAAAGCTATACACCCTATATCCACTTTCCGCTAGCCAGGCTGCCCAGTCAACACATGGTTTGCAATAATAGAATAGTATGTTTTCAATTTCTCATCTCTTATAGATAAAATGCACATGGGTATACAATGTGTGATCCGGTCGTACCGTATGTGACTTAACTTTACATGCCAATGATTTGACACTTCCCAATGATATCTCTGGTCATTATTCATTTCTTCATTAAAATCTAAGAGAATTTTTCACTAAAAAACCTTATTAATATTATGATATCATACTAATTCAAATATAATTGAAGAACTAATGACATGAAATTAAAATCTAACCATTATTGTGCATATATCAACAATCAAATAAATAATTAGAAATTTAAACATTTCTACTCTGATACAACTTGTTGGTTCTTGGCCCAGCGAGAGTATTGTGGTGAATGGTGATATATTAAATTTTATTTTAATAACCAATAGTGATGATCTTTCATGTCAAATCTTCAATTAATATTTTTGATATCTAAAAAAATAAATACACGGGATTAGGAAATTTCATCAATGCTGACTGTTGATCATATGAAAAGGCCCTTCTAGATTTTCTTCATTGACTTTGGGAGGAACAATGGGTATAATCCCTTTACCAGTGATACACACATGCTCCAATGGTCTCTAAGTAATGCCACTCATTCTTCGGGTGCTTGTACATTTAATTGAATGTCTTGCATTGTTTGTTCTTGATCACTCATTCTTTGGGCTGTAAGAAATTATCTCTTGGGTTTCTCATTCATTATAGAGGGAGAGGAGGGGTTGGTAGAGAATTTTTTGGGTGCAACAATTCTGTATTCCCATACTTTGAATTGGTATGTAATAGATTACACAATATACATAGCCATCTATTTAGAGAGCTGGGATTTCGGTTATAGAACCTAATTGAATAAGAGGAATTAAATATAACTATAACAATTAATGAAATATCATGCCATATAATAATAATAATAATAATAATATTATTATTATTATTATTATTATTTGGTTCACCAACATTCCAAAAATGGATAAATAATATTTATTTTCTCGTAAATAATTATTTTACCATTGGACATGGTCTTGGTCCATTCGAACACCGCATTCATTTATTGACCACCATAATAAATATGTTATTATCTTTTGTAAATATCTTGTTAACAAACTAGTAAAGAAGTATTTATTAAATATTCAATAAAACAAATAAATATATTTTACTCACAATCTGGTGAATAAATTTTTAATTAATTTATGTGATCAATATAACTTTAAAAAAGTTATTCCTTGGTCTTGAGAATAATATTTCTTCCATTAATTAAATTTAAATAGAATTATCTCAAGGTCAATAGAAATACTTAGTTTTCGACCCTCTAGGATTATTTCTCGTTGGCATTAGGTGGGTTTTCCTAAAGTACAATATTACTGTCTAAAAACGAGTAGATACATCGATGATGATGAACTTAAAGTCACAATGATGACAACCACATACAAATTCTTAATATATAATATAATCCCTTTGTCACAATATCTCATCAAATAGGATTCGTGAAGGTTTCATCAACCTATATGATCGATACATCATTCTTTGTCTATTTTATGTAAACTTATCATCATGCCATGGAAATGAGATATCAGAAGAATGTTCTATATCAATCAAAGGGTTTAGATATCAACTTTCATAAATATGGAACAAAAAAACCCTTCATTGACATATCGATTAATAACATGTCATTCATGACGCACCCAACATACCCTAATTCCGCCAATATATGAAATGATTGTTTTCATCAGAAAATATATGTGTGTGACTCGTGACATGCATTAATGATAATATAAGTGTCTGAGGACCATTACACATGCTCGCATATAGGAATCTCTGATGACACCAAAACATACGAAATTCCTACTGGATGGTCTATTCACATAATATCCCATCTTGGAGATGACCATGTGTGAATTTCATAAGAAGAACTCTCATTCACATATGAGTACTCTCACCTGATGGTTTATACAATATGTGTCCCATAATAGTATGTTATCCAACCATATAAATATATTAAGAATACTGTCATTTAACTTCAAGGTTTCCATCATAGAGGGTAACTACTATATCCTTTTCAAATCTGACAAGATCATGATATCCAAGAATAAGTCCTTGATGATAAGATCATGATTTCTTGGAACACGTCCTTGATAGTAAGATCATGATGTTTTATTATAAGAATTGATTGTATGATTAATATGTCTGAAATTATACATTATATTTATATCAAATCACTTATTATTATGCATTTGACTATTTACATTATTATGTTATGAATGGATATATTTTATTCTCAAGTTACTGATTATGTGGTACATTTATTGATTATTCACACTTCCAAAATGTTTATGCCTTATAAATCCATGATATATTTGGTTTTATCCTTCCCCTTAGTAGGCATATGGGATGACCATTTTATTTTGTTTCCATTCATCAAGTTACAAAGAAGGGGTCTTTGAATAAATTCAGGGATATAGTAAAATAAATAAAAAAATATTTTATAATGTCTTTAAGATGTTTTTTTTGTTTCTGATGTAATGTGGAAATGATGTGTTGATCAAGTATCCAAAAAATTATATTCTTTGAAATACTCATTAATTTGATCTCATATATTTTTAACCAAAGTAATTAAATAACCATAAATTCTTGTTTACAAAAAATCAGGGTTGTTACAATAACCATTCTATAAAAATATGAAATGTCAAATCATGTAGTGATACATCATGAATGGTTTACCAAAAGTATGACCATAAATATAAGAAAAAAATAAAATAATAATATTACAAAATAGGCTTTACAATAATCTATTGGATCCACCTTGTATTTCTTCTGACCATGTCCATGCTATCAAGCTGAACTATCCAATATTGGGAAGCATCCATACCTAAACTTGTGAACAGTGAATTATGATCAGGTTACCAAGCTCCATTGTTACCTATGTAGGGTTGGAGTACATCTTAGTGGGTAACCACCAATATGTTCACCAATATAGAAATTATATAAAATTCATGCACACATGATATGATAAGAAAATAAATAATTAATAGAGGACACTTGAATAGAATAATAAACATATATCCTGTGGTTGTAAATTTACACCAAAGATCAAACATAATAGCTTCCACTTATTCCAGAGTGTTTCCAAGCATTTGGAATACCATTTCATATAATATAATTTGAAACTACTTGATCCTATAAATTTTCTTTGGAATCCATATACTATTAGGTGCCAATGTCATATCTGATGAAGTATCCTAAGACTCCATATAGTATCTGGATCAATGAAAGATCCTATGGAGTATCCAATACATCTCATCATATTTGGAAAAATAAATGAATCCTTGAAATCCCAATAAAATATATACATTAGTGATATAATATAAATAGCATGCATCCAGGTATTACATTGTCATTAGGCTTAAAATATTGATCATATGAACTATCCCAAACATCACTATATAATTAGCCATAAAATTCATAAACTATGTTTCCTAGGAATCCATAGTTATCAAGAGTAAAATATGAATCCTAGGTGCAATGAATATCCATAGTAATTGTGTTTAAATTAGAGATTTCAATACGTCTCTTATGTATCTCATCAATAAAAATATTAGGGTAGTACATGTTTTCCATGATATCTCGTTTAAACATTATCATATGGGGGCTATCACTCTCCCAGTCTCATCTCACATTACTATAATCACAATGGATGATGATGTACCATTACCATCATACATCTCATTGGATGGAGTCCCAAGAAAACAACATAGACCATCAATATAAATTATTATGATCTAATCTACCACATAGAATTAATGATGCAATCTCTCTCACACTTACCCTATTAAGGGTTAACATGTTATTGGGGTACAATCCAGGGTCCCCTATATCAAAAAAATATCTCAGGAACCCTAAATGGAATCTTATATTTCATTCTAATACTTTAGTATCAATCCCATCAATCAAAGGGAATAACATACCTCAACATTCCCATAATTTTATCACAGCCTCAGTGGCCTCATAGGAAATTCTGTACTAGAATAACACTATAGAAATTACATAATCTCAATTTCCATACAAAACCAATCATGTTCATTCCTCATACGCCCAAAATATCCATAGTCTACCCAAGGAATTTTCACCCGAGGTGTTCACATGTTAGAGGGGAAAGAATGTTTCCATACTCTCAAATCAATTTTAATATATGGATATTAGTCATCTTATGTTTATATCATAGCCCACCAAGGATAATCACTCTCACTCAGCACTCTTCCTTACGTAGAGAGAGAAGGGTAGGATATCCTAAAACATGCAACTATTTATCATTCCATTTAATTTAATTACAATCCCTTCAAGGGTTCATGTATCTTATAACACATATTTATAAAGAGGATCCCGACTATCAATAATCAAGTTGAAAATCATGTGTCTAAGGGTCCACAATGGACCTTAACACGTTGTTATTTTTTTAGAAAACAATTATTTTATTTTTTTAAGGATTATCATTGATAAATGTGTGTATTTATTACCATATGATACATAATTAAAATATATAAACTAATAGAAAATGTATAGGGACCACCTACCTTAACTAGATCCATTTTCTTTTAAACAAATCACAACCACTCTCACCCATGCTTTTTTAAGCTCGTGTCAATATCTGAAACAACCATATCAAGAAAAAAAATCCCCGAACAATTAATTATTATACTTTATAATTAATTTCACAATCTAATTTTAATGGTAATAATTTTTGAAACCATTTCCCGACTCTATAATAATGTTGAAACCACTCCTAATCTCAAATCAAATGACAATGACAAACTTCTAATGTCATTCTAAGAAAACAATGTATCATTCAACAATGATTCAATTTTCAAATCAATTTAATTTCATTAAAAATCAAAAATAAATTCATTTATTGGTGTACTGCCTATGAAAATATATATGGTTATTTGATTTCACCATCACATGTCATGTAATAGCTAGGACATAAACAATCCACATTATATAAAGATGATTCCACCATGATCTCATTGAATCATAACTTAAATTCGAATACAAGAAAATGATTATCATAGGGAAAACAAGGAGAATAACAAATTTAATGGTAGAGGATTGGGATCATCTCATATCACTAAATTATATCTATAAATACTCATCCCAAAAACATTGTGATCAAGAAAAAAAGTGAGAGGGTACTTCCCTATTTCATTGTGCATAATAGGGGAGAAGGAGAAGGTGTGGGGTTATAGGTATAAGGGGTAGAATATTAATTTCGTGACTTTTGATGAAATATTTCCATTCTCATGGTTTAGAAAAATTATTTTTTATACCTTGAACTAACCATGTGGGTCAACCTATTTGAATCACACTATCCAGCAAATTTTTTCCACATGATTTACCAAAATCAGTGGTGACTATGAATGTTAGCCTGAGATGTTTTAACATAGCAAAAAGTTGAGTTCCATTATTCATTTTAATTTTCTTACTTGTTGTTTACCTTAAACAACCCTAAAAATATTCTATAAGGTCATTCTACATGGTTTCTATTAACTGTGTTTTAACCATGAAATGTGTAAAACCCTTTTCAAACACCCAAGATTTTACCTAAGGACCCTGATCTTAACTTGATCACATGAAACATTAAACATGATTAAATTAATATAAAATTACTTCCTCTATAGATTCTTCAAATATTATAATTCTAATTTGAATTTGGATTCTCAAAATAACCCTTAATCTGGAGTCATAAATTCGAATTTCCAATAATATTCATATCCAATAATTGAATAGGTCATTAACCCCCCCATACTTTTCATCTCTATGATGTCTTCTTGTTTTTAACACCCTCAATTATGACCTTCCACGCTTGTATATTCACAATGAACTCAATACATTTTACCAAGAAATGTTGAATTAATTTGAACTATGTAACATTCAACACATTTTTTACTTTTCACAAAGAAACTAGAAACCCACTCATCCCAATCATTTACAAAATGATAGATCTTAACAAAAACCATATATCATAGGCACCATATATTCATCAACCAATTAATATCTTTAATTATGGTGTTGTACTCTATGGGAATTAGCTTTTATGGGTTGATCCCCATCTATGGTGCTTCTCTATACCAAAATCTCCCCCCAAAATTTATTTCTTGTTCTAATTACACACTTCATGGGATTACTATGTCATCATACCCAACCATATGAAAAAATAATATTTTATCCTCTAATGTTATATCACTCTATTAAATAATCATATTTGTCCACATAAGAATGATTAATCAAACGAATCCTATTGTTACAGTCCCTATAAGAATCCTGGTATCATCTGAACCCTACATTTATGTCCAACCCAACACTAAATATATTTATACATTTTTTTCCTCTACCAAAAAAGTCTTTCACGATACTACACCTATGTTTATCAACATGTATCTAATATGGGAAACTCTTAGATCATTTTAAAACCATCCCAAGATTATTACAATGTATAGACTCCCTCCATCATCTTAATCGACCCTCAAATATGGTGTTGAACAAGGAACATTATAAAATGGAATCTAGCTACTCAGTATCATCTTAGTTCAATCTCAACCGCACAATCACTGCTATCATCACATGCATGAAAATACCAATATGAGGTTCATATACCCCCCAAATAGTATGATAATCCCCACCACCTATCATTATTAATACAGAATGAGGATTACATCATTAAATTTCCTATGGTCTAATCCCTATAATATATATTACCTTATAGTTCTCCTAGATTATAACCTCATTGAGTATCATAATTACATGTGTTTCACTCCTCTTAATCATAGACTCCCTGATAACCCATATTAAAGAAAAATCTAAGGTTGACCAATCCATGGTATTGTAATCCATTTCTAACATCAACTACCACTATAGAGGTATACTTCCTATTACCATCAAATCCCTGGGAAACCATTTCTAGAAGTGTATCATCAAACTCATAAACCCTCAACCCATAAATGGGTACTAATCTAAATATATAAAAATAACACCATCGGTAAATAGTACATACTACTTTGATCTCATATAAACATAATGGTTGTATTCTTTCATACCAATCAATCAAACAATAAGACCCTTGATCTTGTGATTCATACATCATCAAACATGGTCTCACACAACTAAAAATTGACCATACCTCACAATTTTAAATTTCATTTAGATATATCCATTTTTTATTCTATCTTCTAATAACCCTGAAATCTCACTAATGAGGTGTCTAACTTCATAGTTACCCACCACATGGATTTCATTCCAATGCTAAAAGAAACAACCCACTCTCTCACCACACAACTAAAAGAGCATCCAAAATTGACATGATGAGGTATCCCCTAATCCTAAACTATAAAACTAACCCATGATACCAAAACCACTCTAATTGATGTACATGATATATATGATGTAATATCCTTGCATCTACCACCTAGTACATAGATAATATGGTATATCAATCCCAAATGAAAACATATATACACATGTTTTATGTCTCTAAGTGAACTCACAATACCAATCTAACACCTCTATTATGTTACCATCATATATCATAACACATCTCAAAATTATTAGAAAAGAATCCTTCTGGTCAATCACATCACGTGGCTCACAACTATCCATGTCCACATCTCAAAGGCACTGAGCTCTCCAACCTATCCCATAAACCATATATCATATATCTCACAACGGATGGGAAAATCCCCAATCCCATATCAATATCATTAAGTGACTTAAATGACAAAAAATCCACTCTGGGGTATCACATTCTCATACTAGAAATCATATGCCAACTCATTAGTCCACTCACAATTATTGATAACCAACAAGAATCTATATATGGTATTACTCACTCAAATACCAAGATCATATCCATATACCAAAACTAAGATCTCTCCATGATGATTAATTCAATTGAAACTATTGTCATATTTTTTAGTTAAGTAGAATTAAACCAAAAAGATACATCTAAAAACATGATATATATTGTTATTAATGCTTTAAATAATATAACTGGTTTTGTATTTTCCCACTATGTGTTAAACAAGAAGGAATACAATGTTTGTATCAACCCAATAAGGGTCACTATACATCTAATACAAAGAGGGACAGTTTAATCACCATCAAGGATCATACATTCTCAAGATCCACATCACGTATCATAAAATTAATATATACATTGTGTTCCAGATAATTATAATAACAATTATATATATATATACATATATATATATATATATATATGAAAACATCATATAAGTTATTATTGAAACTATATATAGTGTACACCATTGTCATAAATGATATCAACAACATTAAATCGCATATATTTTATGTGAAACCTACCTACCAAATATGTTTCATTTAAATAAAACCCTAAACACTATTTTATATGATCCAAAACATTAATTTAAATATCAAATAAACACATAATATTGTAATAATTATCACAATCATAAAATTTCATACCAAGAACAAGAATCCTATATCTTGGATAATGTAAATTTCCTAATAAAAATTTCTTTATGATGAAATATTCCTAGTTCCATAAAAAGATTTTATACATTCTTATAAAATATGTATATAGTGTTCCCAAATAGTAAAAATTTATTGGATAGTAAATTGAAACACTATTCTTCCCTGAATCACTCAATAGTTATCAAATTATATGAGTGTCACAAGACATTAGCAAATCACTGTCATAATCTATAGGTTGTCAGTTAGTTTAAATAGTCTGTAATTTTCATTTTTGGAGACTAGTCATTCGTATCAAAGTGATCATATGTGAAAAATAACCAAAAAAAATCCATCATACAATAATAAAATACAAGAAAATAAAAAAAAACCACACTATAAGATATAAAATGTGATATCATACAAACATACATCATGCCTATCTTCACAATAATAAACCCATATATACAAGGATAACAATATTATAAATAGGCTAAATTTACATCCCTTAGCTATGACTTGTCCATATCCTCACTTTTTACATGATATCAAATTGAATTATCCAACCATGGGCATGTGCCCTACCTAAACCTATGAACAATGATGTATACTTGGGTACTCAAGTGCCATGGATTCTTAGGAAGTGTGTTATTATAACTTATTATGGAACTTACAATGAGTTCCCTATCATTACTAGTATATATATTGCATCAAACAGTGATATGATCAAAAAATAAACAAATAGTTGTGAAAACATAATTAAAATAACCACAATTGTTCTTTGGGTTATATGTGTTACCTAGGATAGACCATACCTACTTTGAACAGTTCCAGAGTGTATGAGCACAAGTAATATCATATCATAAAATACATAGTGATAACATAGGATCTTAGGAAGTATTTTATGCATATATATAGTATTAATAGTAAATTATGAATCCTACGAAGTATCATAGGAATCTATATAGTATTATTATTGATGAAAGATCTTAGGGAGTACCCTAAGAATCTCATTATAAAAAGAAAATAAGGTATGTACTATGGAGTATCCTATCCATCCATATATCACCAGGAATAAAATCATTATCCAAGGAAACCTAGTAATATATAGTCATTAGTTGTAAAATATGAATAAAAATTATATTGGGCATCCATAGTCATCATGTGTAAAATCTAAATCTTAGGGTATTTCTTGGTCGTCCATATGTAATCAATAAGAAAATCAATAACATATGCCTCTACAAAATCCTTAGTAATCAGGATTAAGATCCATACCCAATGAATCCTGGATATCTATATTCATTAGGTGAAAAAACCTAATCCTAGGGATTCTCCCAGGTGTATCATTAATAAAAATGTAAATATAGTGCATCCCTTATATGAAATATCTTGAAGTGCAAACCTTTTAAGGGAAAATGGAAAACCCTTTGACATAACTTTTAATACATACATTGAAAGTCATTATTGGCCTCAAACATCTTCAACAATTATGTATTTAACTCCATTGAAATGTTTTTTTCTATCACAATCACCCCATGAATCATATCTCTCCATAATTATCCCCCTCTGACCAATTTTTTGTAAATAATAAATTATATAATTTGAGAGGTACCTAAATTTCACTCTTATTGAGAATTGGGGTTGAGAATATTATACCCTCCCGTCACCTTCTATCTTTCTTTTTTGGTTTTTCTGAGTTTAGTAAATTAATTGCATAATATCATTAACGTATATGTCATTATTTCTATTCATAACTGGGATCTACTGATGATGGTACATAATAGTATACTTATTCATGTCTCCTTAAAAACTAATTTGATTACCCCCCCACCCCCCATGTTTTTTAGGGTCTAGTTGTGCTAAAAAAATTGATCTCTTTCAAAGGCCTGAAAAATGTTCTAGACATTTATAGTGCCACTACACTATAGTAAAGTGCATGGGGTTGTTTGTTTTTTCATTGTGTTAATAGGGGATAATTATGGGGATATTCATATGGTTTTAGGATACACCACAGTGGAAAAAATGGCTCGATTTTCCATATTATTGGGTGTGGTACTTGGTTTGTCACCATGTGTGCCTTGAATAGGAGGAATCACCCAATGAAGCGTATGGTCCTGGGTATGGTGAAGAGAAAACAACCAAAAAAATTTGTTATGTCACAGTGGATGCCCAGTGTGGGTTTTAGAAGTGTCAGCATTCGCTATATCACACCATTTCTTAAGACGTGGTGATGGTTAGAATATATTTTAAAAAACACACTTGTAAATGGGGAAATGGTTATAGGATATTATTATCACATTTTAATGATGAAGACCATGGATTAGAAGGCTATCAACACACAATGTTGTGGCAATTAAGGTTTTTCTATAAATAGAGGTCCCAAAACAAACAGTTTTGATATTAATTTTTCTCTTCTATGATTTGGAAGATTCTAAAACACATTCCCACCATTGGATATTCTATTTTTAGTATTCCAACTCATTGATTATAGAGGATTGAGATCCCTCAATTCAGGTTATGTTCAAATCCCTTTTTCCACTCTTACATTCCTTCTTTATTATCAACATGTTTTTTGGATATCCCATATATTTTCTGATTTTTTTGTGATTTTTTTTATGGATTTTTATTGATAGATTATGGGGAGTTTCCCTTAATTATTAGTGAATATTGTTCCCTTGATTATCCAATTTTTAGTGTGGTTCTCTTTGAAGTGATGGTCTAGATAATTGATTCAACTTCTCTATCTTTTATGTGAATATTTTTAATTATCAAATAATTAAATTTAGATTTGGTCTATGGTATGAATTGACATTATAATTATGAAAACCAGTTATAATGATATTGAAAGTTAATGGTGTGATATGTATGTGGTTAATATTTTTCTTGATGTTAATAATATTGTTTTTTATAATATTTTAGACATTGTATTAATCCTAATTGTGGTGTATTAATTTTAGAATACAGATTAAATGGTAAATTAAAACGAACTATGTTTATATGAAATGTTTTATTTATTTGATATGTGTGGATTAGTGGATTTAAATATGTATGTCTATGGGTCCCTGGTGGTGTTTGACATTTCATAATTCCTTTTTTAAATCTTGGTAGCCTTTGTTGTGATGCAGTAGCTTGATACAGTGGTTTCTTAATAGGTGATTTGTAGTAATGTAATTATATGGGAATATAAAATGTGTGTCTAGATAATTAATTTATTGTTATAAATTTACACTAATAACTAATTGAATAAAAATATAGGAGGCTTATATATCTACTTTTTCTTGAACTTGAAGGCATAGATTTTAAATTGGTTTATTATGATTTTTAATGAAACCCCGTAATGATTTATTTTTGATGAACCATAATATTATTTATGACTATATAACCATCCATTTATAATGCATTTGGATTTTTGTTTTCAAGGGAATGAAAAAAGTTGAATTCTTTAAGAAACCCATGTTTGTTTTGTGGTAAAAAATGATGGATTTGGGGTGATATGTAGAATGTGTTTGATAATTTGATAAAAATGGAAGAATTGATTATATGATAAATAAAATGATATGAGTAATTGGAATACATAATTTTTGTGACTTCATATTAAATTGTTTGGTTCCCTATTGGGTTCAGAAAAGGGTTCAGTTCCATTTAGAGAACATAGAATATTTCCCCCAATAACATGTGGTGGATGAAGAGATATGTAGTTGGGATAATCTGTTGAAAGATGAAAACATAAGTCTGATTTGATACATGTTCAGGATACCCAACATCAATGGTTTTGTGATTTTGATATATTTGGTTGGTTCCACAAGATTTCATATGTGGTTGGTTCCATGACACATTATTTGTGGTTGGTTTTTTTATTGGAGAATATATATGGTATGGGGGGAATGATTTCCTTTCATTGGATGAGATAAACAAATCATTGGGAATGCCATTATGTCTTGAATTTATCTACGTTATTACTATATTGCTTTTCTAATATTTTATTCCTTATTTGGTGAGAGAGAATTGGTGAGATTTGATGGAAAATAGTTATCATGTGAAAGTATTGGTTAGTCATGTAGTTTTCTCACCGAGCATTAGTTTTCTATATTTAATTTTTCATTATAGACCTTGGGCAAGATCCTACTAAGTAAACACGTTTTCTCACCATAATTATATATAAATTATTTTTCATGTTTCAATTAAGGAAATGTTGATATGTTTGGGTAGTATTAGCTTGGATATTGGGTTTCTTTAGTCACTTCTACAATATTTACATTTTTTTATTTTATCATTGAATGTGTTAGTACACATTTTATTTTAACTCATGTAAGATATTTCATATAAGCTATTTTAGTTTATTTATTTTATAGTATGATGAATTGATTAGTGGATTTATGTTATGATCCAGTTATATCAAGGGTATTTCCTCTCGTTTTAGTGTTTTATACCCTCGATTCTAGTCACCAACCCAGCTACTAATAGTGGCGAGACTTGGTGGTCACCCTTTATCATCCCAACAATCCCATTAGGGTTAATAATGTAGGGTGTGTATATATATATGATTCTCCATCTAGGAAATATATGACCAACAAGAATTTAACTTTCTCAAAGAATTATTAGATGAAAAGTGTCTTCTTAATGGAATTTATCCATTACTCTATAATTAGTATATAAGAATATACATTAAAAAGAGGGAGGTTGTTTTCACATAAAAAACTCTACTGCAAGTTTTTCTATTTTTGTATAATAATGAAACTCTATATAGTAAATGTGATTATCCATGACTTGAATCAATTGATAAATTGTCTCCCTGGGAATTCCAACTCATGATAGCATCATATTATGAATCTCCTTCTGGAAATCGATAAAATACCCATGACATTGGTGGTTGAAATGATTCCTCATATTTTAAAACATTTACTAGAATAAAAGAAATTAAGGTATGATAATAATCAAATTAATAATCATTTTAAATAAAAAATATGAAGTTATAATGAGTAAATAATAAATCACTTGCAAATACTGACTCAAAACTTCTTAAGAGTCAATATTGGTTATCTATGTTGTGTTTCCTAACATTTCACAGACCTGACCCTCAAAAATAATTATAAAATTTCTTTGATAACAACTATAATGATGAATATTTCCTAAAATAATATTACATTAATTATCATATAAAACTATATAATAAAACAAAATTATTAATCTAGATTACTAGTGTCTTTTGGGTATTAGCTATATAATACATCATCATAAAATTAAAATACATTATATTTTATTTGAATATTAACAACATGATCCTAGATCTCATCTTGATTCCATCTCTATATAGGACACCCTATAGACATACATAAATAGAGTGATAAAAAATATTAGTAAAGGGATAATAAAAATAAGCATGTGATTTAAATATCATATGAACCCATAATAATAGCATGAAATCATAATAAGATGAATCACTGATCATCACAAGGTAAAATATTTAAGGGAATGTAATCGAAGAAACATGGTAATCAGGTGGTTCCTGAGATTATGGAATAAATTTAAATCATTTCCTTATAAACATAATTCATGTCTCACTTCAGGGATATCATAGCATATAATTCTAGGCTCACTACCAATGCACCATTTATGGTTTCCAAGGAGATTTTAGAAATTTCCAATTGATTGGGGGTGAGGAGATGTATAATTGTTTCTAACCCATATCATCATAATATTTCCTATATATTCATGAAATATTGAGATCAAAAAATTCCTAAGTAATAAAAATTAAATAAATACATAAGAAATAAATTGTTCACATAATAATTTTAAAAATAATAATGCATCAAATTATAATGTATATTTCTATGAAAAAAGTGATTAAGGAATAAATAATAATTTTATATGAATAAATAATCATGGGTAAAATAAATAGATCTAAAATTGAATGAAATATCACAAGAAAATATGAATACAAAGTAATGAAAATGAAAAAAAAATCTAACATTTATAAAATGGGTACAAAAACATTAAAACAGATAAGAGAATAGGGTTTCCAAAAACTAGAAATTAAATAGCATATTTTATGTATAAAAAAAGTTTTTTTAAAATCATTGAAGATAATATTCATCATATGATAGGTATATGGAATGAAAGAAAAAATAAAGGAGTTTCCTTTTATTGGGTTTGATTCAAAGAATAACTTAAAAATAAAACATGAAATAAATAAATATTAAAATAAAGTGGAATAGAATATATGTATGAAACAAAAAGAAAGAACATATATGATATATATGTGAATAATAGAGTGAGAATGATATTGATAGATAGAGTATAAACAAAAATTAAGAAGAAAGTGAGAGATTCCCTTCACCTAGAGTACAAAATTACATAGATACTTCTGTAACCTAATTAATTCATGAATTACATATCTGAATTTATTAATATAGAACATTATAGTGACTATTTAATTTATTATAATCCATTTATTATTATATATCATTCATTTTTTTAGAATAATAATCTTATGTTAATCATATGGTGTTTTTTGGTCCATCATTTCCAAGCAACTTTTGTGTAATGGTAATGGTCAATGGACTTTTTCTAATGTCTTAGTAAGATAAATAGTTATTAGAAAATTGGTTTTCTATATTCCTTATATCATAAGAGGTAAATGATTTTGAATATTCTATAAAATATTTATAATTGTAAAACAATTCTCGGGAAATTTATTTTTATGTGGATTAAATACATATAATTAATTATTTTACATATTTTTATAGTAATATTATATTTATATTATAAAACGACAAACAAGACCTATATTTATTTTTATTATCATAATTATGAATTAATAAAAAAATAAAATTATTTATGAATGTTGGTGATGAAAGAACTATCGCTCACATATGTGGTACGATACTACCATATTATCAATGATGTTTCTAAAAATGATTAAAATAAATGAAAGAAAATAAATATATTTTCATTCAAACTATTTAAGAATATTATAATTATACTAATTTTATGTCATTATAATTATAACATATATTAAAATTTGCGTATAAAAATGATGAAAAATGAATCATAGGTATGAGGTGATATTACCCTGTCATTGGGACACCTCTTATATAATACCAATTAAGAAATTGAAGGCTGATCTTTTCTTCAGATCAATGATCCTAAAAAATGGTAATTATTTTTTAGAAGAGATTATTGAATATTATTGATTAGCTAATAATATTTTTAAATAAATAGATATTAGTGGAGGATGGGTTTTGTATAGGAGAAATAGATAGGTGTTTTTAAATAAAATATTGAACATTTAATATGTTTTTTTCAATACTAGGAACATTTTTTATTTTTGTGACTAATGATAGTGTTTTATAATAAAATATACATTTTATGGACATCTAAACACCCCAAAAATTGAATGGTATCCTTGGAATAGTAAATTTAAGGTCAAAATAGAAAAATTAAATGTTTTAGTATTAAATATAGTATGGACATTAGAAATTAATTCATAATTATATAAATTAAATTTTTTGTTTTTAAATTAATTATTTTACTTATTAAATTGATTTTAATACATAAAAAATGTTTTATAAATTCTTTATTTACTTTGATATCATAATGTTTCCATAAAACATGACATATATGTAAAAACATTTCTTTATCATTCCGACAAAATTCTTCATTTTCATTAAGATAATAAAAGTTCACTCTAATTGAGTTTTATTATGGAAATTACAAAAATGAAATCCATTTTATCAAAATAAATTTCTATACTACGTAATATTGATATTTAAATTTTAATATAAAAATTAATGTTTAGATAATTAAGTCAAAACATTATTTTCTAAAAATGTGGATTTATAGGTTTCAAGAAATAAGTTTGTGGTATTTATAGTAAGATATATTATTATATATATATATATATATATTTTACTTATTTGACATTTTATTATTCATAAGAGTCTACTTAACGACTAGATTACTATTCTAACAATAATTTACTAGTACAATAATAATATATTCCATATACTTCCTATATATACTAATTATTTACTTAATTTTTAATTCACTTAGTTTTATATCAAGGTTATTTATATCAATTAAAAAATAATAATAATATTTATAATTAATTTTAATTACTTAATTTTATTCATTACGTTGATATTTTTCGTAGGCCATGACATATCGAAATATCAAATTCTAGTTTTTTATTTACTTGTGTTTATTATCCTATTATATTGTTTTTATTTTTATGAAATGTATATAAACCTTTTATGTAATTTTTTGTGTTTATGAATTAAATTTGTGTTTATGTTATACCTTATATAATATTGTAAAAAAAAAATTTTTTTTCTGACACTTAGAAGAAAATTTCATTTTGAAAAACTCGAGGTTGTTATATTATTATGTACTAAGAACAAGATTATTTTGATTTCCTAATAAGATGGTGTAAAATGATAAATCAAGGATTAGTATGTTGGCACAACTTATATTTTGTTCACGTTATTTGGTTTTTAGATTGGTGATAAGGTTTTAGTTTTTGTCTATTGATTCAAATTAGTTTGATTATTTATTTTTTTACTTTGTAAATGTGGTTTGGATGTTGTAGTTATATTTGTGGTTTATTATTTTGGTTAATGGTTATTTTCATTCCTATTTGCATCACAATAATATTTTTTTACTTTTTTCTTTATCAATTGTTTTGGGGCATGAGTATGGTTTAACTAGAATGGTTGTTCAAAAAATGGATTACTATTATTATTATATTTATTAGATTTTTTATTAAGCCGTAGATTTAGTTATTTGGGAAAAGGGGTGTATCTTTTTTATAGCATGGTCGACTAGACGAAGAAAGTAGAAAAATATAATATTCTTTATATTTTTCTTTCTTCAATATCTCATCCTATTTGAAAGATGAATTTCTAAGAGTAAGTCGAATTCATCTTCCTCTTCTTTACATTCCACGTTATTATCTTCTTATTTACCTATACTATATTCAATGCATAATTTTTGTATGTCTAGGGATTTAATATATGGGTTTGACCATGGAGTGAGAAAACACCCTTTTTTAGATATTAATTTAATTATAAATGAATAATGACGCCTGAGGATAACCCCACGACTTTTTTGAGGTTGTGGTTTTACAATTTGGTTTCATAGTGAGTAAATCAAAACCCAGTTATTAACATAACTTCATTTTATCCTATAAAAAGTACTAAATTGATTATTTATATATTATTGGGTTTTAAATCTTTATTACAAGACATTAATTTTTTGTGTTTACTTGTATAGTGCAACCCATTGATGTAGGGATTTTTTACTTCTTTCATTTTCTGATACAACATATAAAGCTTTTTTCTTAAATTTATATAAAAAAATAAACTATTATATGATTATAACATATATTCGAGAAGGTAATGTATTTTTTATGGATTATATATATTATTTATCATATTTATTTTTTATCAATTATAAATAAATTCTCTTATAGTTCTAGGATTATTTATAAAATGATTTCTAATACGTGTAAAAATTTAGTTTAAAAATAATTCCAAAATTATTCAGGTTAAAAAGTGATTGAATGATGAAAATAAGATTATTTTAAAGTATCATGTTTTTTATTTTACATCATAAATTTTTACAAATTTTATTATCATTTTCAAAAATATTCTATGGGTTACTCAAAGTTATCCGTTTAAAATTGGTGTATGTTTTTATTATAGGAAGTGTTTATTTGCAGTATTTTCACATGTGACTCACTCATAATTTTCACTAATAAATATAGTTATTTTCTTATGAATAATTACGATATGAAATTTATGAAACAGTGTAGTTTGTATTCATTGTCTTATGAGTGATTCCCATGTGTGCTTTAAAAAAATTGGTGTTTCTTAATTTGAAAATTAATAGTAATGATTTGGTGTCTATGTATAGATTCTAGTAATGAATTTTTTATGAGTTATGATCATACTCAAATTATTAACCGTATTTGTGATCATTATTTTTCTTTTAGGAAACGTTTGATTGGGAATAGTATTTAAAATTTAGGTCTATTATTAGATAGCATCAAATTTCCATGGTGATGAGACCTATATTGACCCTTTTAGAATATATTGGTTTATTCCATGATGATGTAGCATTATTTTGATAGTATGGGAATATAAAATTATATAATAAATAGGTATTATATGAGTTATAACAGTTCAAAAAATCAAAATTATTATTTTTATCTAAATATTTATTTATTTTAATTTCAATATTTAATTTTTAATACAAAATGTGTTTAACTTCATTATCTTTGGATTGGAAAGGGTGATTTATCACTGTGTTTTATTGTGATAATTTTTTTCAGGATTTTAAACTGGGAAGTTATATATATATATATATACCACATGTGTATTGAATTTAGTTCTTATGAAATTAATCTTTCGTGTATTGGATTTTTGGTAAGGTGATTATTTTGTGCATTGTGAGGCCATGTAAGGATGCATTATAATTCAAAGCCTAGTGATGTTGTTACATCGTAATAATGATAGACATTATCAACATAGGATTTATTTTCATATATTATTTTTATGTTTCATTGATTTTGATTTAGACATCATAAATTCTTTTTATTTTATTTTGAATATCATATTTCATGTATACATTTGTTATGTTATATTATTTCAAACATGGACTATAAGTCGAGCTTATTGATAATGGTGTAATCTGTAAATTTTTTCATCATGAAGAATATTCACCCATTTCTACTTGTTGATGGCCTTTAATGATAAGGGGGACCACCCTCAAACTGAGTGAAAAATAGAGTCTATATTTGGGAAATTATAGTTTATTTATTTTATATATGTAGAAATAATGGTCTCATTTAAAAATTAAAAAGATGGGTGAAATGTTTCTTCATGTTTCAAAGACATTATATATTTATCTCCACTCGAATATAGTGTAAACCTTGAAAAAAAAATAAACCTTATGTCATATTTCATCAGTACCATCTCTTTTCTCTTCATCTCTATAAAAACCAATGATTTATCTATCTTATATTTATCTAAATAAAATTTCCCATAAAACGACATATGATATACAACTTAATAGACCCATTCAATCTACATTTCATATATCATGAAATTCCACAAGGATTTTTTTGTACTTCTAGCATGAATGTTTTCAACATTACTATGATATAATATCCATTAAACTAAGAAAACCTATTTATTACTCTTAATACCCTCTTACACACCCTTAGGTGAAACATTACCCTAAATGGTTTGAGATGAGGCACATATAAGTCACGAGTGCTATTAAAATTCATGACTTTATCTCTAAGGAGACCCTTCAACATAGATTAAAGTTGTTAAAGTATATTCATTATGAGAAATATATCAATTGGTGATACATGAGATTATAATGGTAAAGAACGTCATATGTCACCTTCTTTATTCACTAGAATAATCCTATTATTTTCTAAATTTAAATTAATAACATATTCTGTTTTAAAAGAAATAAAATTAAATTAAGACTAATTACACACAAATATCATGGAAAAAATCAATTAATAAAAATAATGAATTTTAGTTAACTAATTAAACACTACAAACATATTCCAAAAAATATTAATAAAAATATAATGGAATTTAAATTAACTATTTATGTTTTTATATCATTCATATAAAAAACACAATAACCCCTAACCACACAAGTATTTATAATCTCTATGTTAAAATTTATATTGGAACAAGAACCCTCTTTCTATATTATTTAAATGTAAATAAAAACTATCAAATAACAAATCCCTAAAAAAATTCAAATAATAATCCAAAGAAATAACTTTAAATTCCTTGTAATGTGAAGTTCCCTTATATATATAAAAGTTATAAACATTTATAACTTCTATAACATTGTGACCTATTTACCTTAATTTTGAGACCCAGTCTGATGTTCTGATGGCCTTAATCACACTCCATTAAATTTATAGAGGTTGGAAACTAGTTCTAAGGGATGAATTAATCCATTTTTGAATAATTTTTACTTTATAAATAAAAAATAAAATGATAATAATGCATGTGATATATAAAAACCATTAATTAAAATTATTTGAAAATATCAAAGGAAACTAAAATAATATTTTCAAAACCCAAATACAAATTATATTAACACATGACGAAACAATTAAATAAATTAACTCACTTAAAATCCATAGACTCTATTTTCTATCACTATATCACTATAGTTCATCTATAGTTATCAATTATCGATGTAAAATAACTTTCCCCTTTTTTACATCATTACTAATCATTTCTACAGGTCAACCAAATTACAGTTTTATGGGTTATGTATGAAAATAGTAGTTCCCTAATGACCATGATAAAGAAACATGCATTAGAAAATTATTAAAAAAAATTATAAATATTTATAAAACAAAATTGATCTATAAAAAACTATTTATTACCCAAAAAATTTAAAAAATATATATTTAAATCCATGTTATCAAAAAAAATTTCGCAAAAAAACATTTAAGAAACACAAAATAAATTTCATCTTTAACAAAATATTATTAATTTAAGTTCTCAGTTTCATAATAAATTATCATATTAAAAACTAATCCATCATAGAAAATAACATGGGAAAAACCATGGTATGTCCAATGGGTTTTCATTTTTTATAAATTAGGATTCCATGTCCTATGTTTGGAAATTAATAATCAATTCATTCCCTTTTTTATAAATACCCACCCATTCTCCCAATATTATTTAGTAAAAATAAATTTAACATGAATTTACACTCATATATATCTCAATACCCTCCCACAAAAAAAATTTCTATAGTTCTATGATGCTCTAACCAAGAATTAAGAAGCAACCTCTCAGGGTATGCTATTTTCTTCCTCTACTTTTTCATTCAAGTACATTCCATGAAATTATCTTTATAATTTTAAATTTACTATGATTTATTACTATTAAAAACACTCCATTACTAACCTAATTATTTTATATCAATAAGATACTTAAATTCTCTACCATTAATCATATTTTCATATCCAATTTCTACACCTGTTATATTGATAAAATCATTCAGTGATTTTCCATGCCACCCTTTTTTTTATGAATACCTAATCTAATTTTCCTTCAATTTTATTCATATGAAAATAATAGTACCTCATATATCTTTTATATTCACTTATAAAACTAAAATATCCTTATAATGAGTTTAAAATATTGAAATTATCATTCATTTAAGCTCGTATGAACTCAATGGTTTTTATATTAAACCTGCACTCATTATCCAAGGGTCATTAAAAAGATTCTTCCATAAAATATATTACCTAGGTTTAACTCATATAGTAATACATATGAAGGATTATATTTAATATTGGTCCAAATCATTGGATAATACTTTCATCCCATGAGATTCCATTTAGAGTGAATAGGTAGTTAACCTAACACACTATGTCCTGATATCTTGGTAGTGAGTCTTGACATATGTTTATGTTTTCATGATTTAAATGGTTGCAACATTCTTTCTAATAAATAATTATTTGTTTTTATATATTAAATTACATGATTCCAATTTATTATTATCTATTATTTCTTCATGACATTCCTTCTGTCTCATATTTATCATGCTTAATATAATTAACACCTCACCCCTTTATTATAGTGTCCCCATGTAATTCAATATCATATTAAGAGTTCAAGGGAATCTAAGATCACATTATAATGATTTAAAATAAATATTTATTTTATTTTTTGATGGTATATATAGATAATTTATTAAATCATATAATCCCATTGATTCTTTAGGATCTTATTATTTTCATATTAGTGAAAAAAATTATGAAATAATATTAATTTTAAGTATAGGTTGTTGTAGATTATATCAAAACCAAAGAATTGTTATTTTTTGGGATTGGGATTAAGATTAAAATTAGAAAAATAACCTATGGATAAGTATAAATATAGTAAAATGTCCTTGATTTTTGTAAAATAAAATATTATTCGTTTCCCAGAAAGTGTATCCCTACCTGGATAAAGGAATGAAGATATGACTGTGGGATTTATACACCTGGAATTATTCACCTTCAAAAATTCAGGGTGAGTGTCAAATAAATATTCACTAAGTGCACAATTAAAGGTCCTAAGACATCAAACATGGACTTAAATTCTTGGGAGATATGCTATGGATAATTCATAAACACTTTAAAACCCATTTATAATGATTTGAAAATAATGTTAGCATAGTGAAATTAATAGAAAATAGACCACTAATAACCTAGATTGAAACAAAAATAGTCATAAGTTATGTTATAAATTTCATTACTTCTAAGGTAAGTAGTTATTTATTTTTATTAATTTTAAATAATTTATCCTCATACCAGACATTCCTTTATACTACTAAATGGATAAAAAATTAGAGAAATTGTGACAATAATATGGTAAATTGGAAATATGAAGATGTACCTAATGAAATGCCTAATATAATTGCGTAAAGAGTAAAAAAAAATTATTTGTTAGAAAAATTAACTCATGTTATGATTAATAACATAAATCACATATAATTCAGTCATCCTAATAGAGAACAAGTTTTAGTTAAGTCTTTTATATGAAAAATTCACTCTAATTTTATTGTATCTTTTGATCACATTATTATAGTGAAATGGATTAACTAAATTGAGAAAATAATTTTTCTCCTAAAATGATTTTAGAAAGAGATATTCATAATAGATATTTATATATTAGATAAAGAATAAAATTGAAATTTAACATTGATTAAGACTATAAATATTGAAGAATATGTTTACCCAATATTGTTGGAAGGATTCAAAAAATATGTATTTTCATAAATGTTTCCCTCTTACTCTCTATCGTGAAATAAAGAGGGAGTTATTTGGACTCATTAAAATATAGTAAGAGTCAATTGTTTCATATAATGAAAACATCAAAAGGCATAAATAGTGCCTCTTGAACATTGGAATTTACCTAGAACTTAAATTTGACCCTTTATTTAGTGTGATAAAGCTATGTCTTAGAAATGATTTGGAAATTAAATACTTTGATAACTATGATTGAATTTTATGATATTCCATTAATGATATAATGGAGATTTTTTTCTTGATGGACTCAATGGATATCAGATAAGAATTATAGAGTAAATTTAATTTTTGGGTGTAGTAGAAAAATCTCATGGTTGAATAAAAAACCAACATCCCACTTGTTAATCATGTAAGAAGGAAAATGAGTAAAATTAACTAAAGGGAACAATGTTATGTTATAGGTAATTAATGGAGGGTAATAATGATTTTTAATAACTAAATAATGTGCATAATCCTAGTGAATTGAAATGATAAAGGATGGTTATGGGTAATTAATGACCTGTTTTTCAATGTTCTAATTGTAAAAAAAATAGAAAATATAAAACTGAGTTCCCTAATCCAAGGGTTGTTGAATATAACTAATCATTGAGTGAGAGAGACGGAACTTTTTCTTCAACCTAGATATCGCGTTTTCGTACGCTCTTGGAGTATTATTTGATTCTCACCATGAGTTCGTTCAAACCTGATTAGGAGTTTGCTTTCAAGGATGACCGACTCTTATCTATGGGTTTTGGTTCTTCATCGAATCCTGTAGATCTCTCAGGGGCGAGAAAGAAAGGTGTTTCTTTTGCTGAAGTTCTTTCCATTTTGTCTGTTTTGAGAAATAGAGGTATGTCTCGTTCCTCGAACATTACTAGACTTGAGAATGGTGGTTTTTCTATAGTAGTGGATCCGGAGGCTTTGCTGCAATGCATTGATCTTTGTAAGTTTTCCATTCTTGGTCGCGTTATTTATTCCAAGGGTGATAAACCCTGGTTTTACGCGGATCTTAAAGATAGAATTTATCATTTCTGGGGTTTTAGTAATTGGAAATTGATTCCTATTGGGAGGGGTTTTTCATCTCATCTTTCAATAAGGAGATGATTTTAATAAGGCATGGGATTTTGGAAATCTTCATCTCAAACCTGGTAATTTTAGATTATCTGAATGGGATGTTAATTTTAACCCCTTTAACATTAAGCAAACTAATGCCCAGATCTGGATCAGACTTCACAGGTTGAATTGGATGTATTGGCATCCTAAGATCCTTAATGACCTTGCCTCATGTGTTGGCACTCCTGTTAGATTGGATCAGAAAACCTTTGAGGGGGATCTTGGTTATTTTTCTAGAATTCTGGTTGATGTAAACCTCGAAAATAAAAGTCTGGATAATGTTACTCTGATTGCTAATGGTAATAAGATTTCTGTTAAAATAGAATATGAACATGTTCCTTATTTCTGTGAGGTCTGCAAGATTGTTGGTCATTCTGTGGTTAACTGTAGGATGCTTCAAAAGAATGTTTATGCGGTTCACAAAGAGAAGGATTGGAAGGAGGTTAATTGGAATAAAAATAATAAGATGATTTTTGTGGAAAAGGAGGGTCCATTAAAGGATATACCCGGTCCCTCTAGAGTTATAGTCACTTCTAATAAATCTTGGGCAGATATCTCTGAAGATGTTGAACAAGGTAGGATTCTTGATCTGCCTAGTCCTCCTGCTATGTTTGGTCAGGAAATGGATAAATTTGGTGGATTCACGTGCATAGAGGATCACATTTTGGATCAAAATTTATATTCTGAGATTCATGACCTGATCATGTTTTCGGAATTGGTGGATAACATTTGTGAGCTTGTGGTTTCTTTTCAGGATTGTGAGAATTATGGGATTTCCCAGGTCTTTATTGATCCTGTTTTTGCACCCATCACCTCCCCAGTTCAGGTGGTTGGAGCTCCTGCTCCTCCCATTGTAGATTCTGCTTTAAAAGGAGTGGAAACTGCTTGTTTCAAGTCAGATTTTGCTCCTTCGGAAGAGGTGATCGGGGCCCCTTTTCCTTCTAGTGGTATTGCTTCACTGGTTGAGGTTATTGAGGTTCCTGTTGGTCCAGTTGGCATCCTTACTGATGTTGTTAAAAATGGAAAAGGTACCATCAGCAGTCTGGATATAAGTGATCTTATACAAGAGGACTCTACTACTAAGAGAAAGGCTGGAAGGCCTCCTAAGTCTGGAAAACAGGTAGATGTGGGGGTCAAAAAATGGGTAAATCATCCCGGTCTTAGGTTTAAATGAAGCTTCTTTTCTGGAATTGTCAGGGTTTGGCCAATCATTATACTATGAGGTCCCTTAGGCTTTTCATTTTAATGCATAGGCCCCTTTTTATTGGTCTGTCTGAACCCAAAAGGGTTTTTTCTCCTAATATTTCCAATTTGGAAAACCTTGGTTTTCATTTTGTGGAATCCAATATATCCTCATCGGATATTAAAAGGTTATGGGTTTTGGCTCATTGTTCTTTATCCCATATTTCCCTAATTTCTAATTCTGATCATCATGTCACATGCTCTTTCTTTCTTCAAGGTTTGCAACATTTCTGCTCTTTTATTTATGCCCATAACTGTTATCAGGGTCGTAGGAATTTATAGATGGAGATTGGGTCTCTCAATTATTCGATCTCTGGTCTGTGGTCTATTCTTGGTGACTTTAATTCCATCATGAATTCTGATGAGAAGATTGGAGCCATGTCTAATGTCATCTCTTCTAGGGAGTTCAAATCATGTATTGATAATAGTGGGTTGATTGAAGTTAATCTTGTTGGGGCTAAGTATACTTGGTACAGGAAGGTTTTGGACCGATTTGCTGCTAGTAGAATTGATAGGGCCTTTGTCAATGAGGCTTGTCTTGATTTATGGGGTTCTATTTCTTGTATGAATCTTTCCAGAATCAACTCTGATCATCATCCTATTTTGGTTGACCTTGTGAGTAAGGATCCCAAACCTCCTTTTCCTTTTATATTTAATAAGGCCTGGGTTAATCATCCTGAATGTAGAACTATTTTCGAACAAACTCGGAATTCTTGGAATGGTAGGGATAATGATTTTTCTTGTGTCATTACGCTCAAACTTCTTAAAAGAAATTTGAATTTCTGGAGTAAATATCGTTTCAGTTCCCTTGATTCTGAAATTTCCTCTCTTGAGGATTCTATTCAACAAATTCAGGCGCATAATTCTTCAAATAACTTCTCTAATGATATTTTGGGTGAGACTCAGCTGGTTTCCAAGCTTAATAATTTGTTAAATCTTAAAGATGCTTTGCAAAGAGATAATTTTAAGGTGAATTGGTTGAGAGATGGGGATAGAAATTCTAAATTTTTTAATTCTTTGCAGAGAATTAAGAAATTCTCAAGGCCTCTCTCTTTGGTTAGAAATGGGAATAATGTGTTTGATAACAGAAGGGACCTTTCTGAGCATGTTTTTTCTTATTTTAAGGATCTCTTTTCTGGTTATTTCCCTCTTGATGATCCTGTGGAGAGTATTATTCCGACTATTGTTAATCAAGAGGATAATTCCAGTCTTACATCCATTCCTTTGGAATTTGAAATTAAAGAAGCGACCTTTAGTCTAAAGTCTGACAGCTCCCCGGGTCCAGATGGTTTTGGGAATTTTTTCTTTTAGACTTACTGGGACGTCATTCATGAGGATGTTTGTAGGTTGGTTACTCGTTTTTTTAAAGGTGTCTCTCTTACTCAGGGTCTGAATGCTCAATTCCTTTCCCTTATTCCAAAGACTGATAATTCTAATGAGATTCATTTGTTCAGACCTGTTTCTATGATCAATACTATTTTTAAAATTATTTGCAAAATCTTGGCTACAAGGTTGTCTTCTATTGCCAATAAGATTGTTTCTCCTAATCAGTTTGGCTTTATTAGGGGTAGGTCTATTCAAGATTGTCTTATTACTGCATATGAATGTGATAATCTTCTTAAGAAATCCACAAGGGATGGTAATATTTCTCTCAAGTTGGACCTCGGGAAAGCTTTTGATACTATAAATTGGAATTTCATTTATAAGGTTCTTCGTTTTTTTGTTTTGATGATGTTTTCATTAATTGGGTTAAAATCATTTTTGAGTCAGCTCGTATCTCTGTACTTGTTAATGGATCCCCTGAGGGCTTCTTTGCTTGTTCTAGAGGTGTCAGACAAGGTGACCCTCTCTCGGCCATTATTTTTTCCATTTTAGAGGATTATCTTAGTAGATTACTTTCTATTATGGCTGGTAATGGGAATCTGTATTCTATTAGTGCTGGTAGAGGTTTTGTTTCTCCCACACACTTGTTATATGTGGATGATATTATTCTTTTCACTAAAGGGGATAAGAGAAATATTAAAAATATTAAGCGTGCCCTTTTGCATTATGAAAAAGTCTCTGGGAAAGAGATTAGCTGGGACAAGTCCTTTGTTTATTTTGAAAGGAATTTTCCTATTTCTAGGAAGACTGGCATTATTAGGGATTTGGGTATTCATGAAGGTGTTTTTCCCTTTACTTATTTAGGTGTTCCTATGTTTTGGGGGACGCCTAAAGCTTGTTCTTTTTCTAATATTGTATGTAAAATCAGACGTCATCTTTCTACATGGAAGGGTAAGTCCCTTTCCTTGGATGGTCGGGTTTGTTTGGTTAGAGCTGTTATCATTTCTAAGTTTGTTTATTCTTTCATGATTTATAAGTGGTCGATCTCTCATATCAAGAGCATTAATGTTTCTATTAAAAATTTTATTTGGAGTGGAAATATTTCAGAGAGGAAATTGGTTACTGTTTCTTGGAATAATTGTGGTAAACCCTATGATGTTGGGGGTCTTGGTATTAAAAATCTTGAGGTGTTTAATGATTCTTTATAGGCCTCGTTCATTTGGAGGCTTGTCAATGATAAATCTGAGTCTCTGGACTTTCTCCGCTATAAATTCAGGGATAGGCTCAGGAATAATGTTTTTAATTATATGGATTCTTCTGTTTGGCCTGCTTTTAAATACATCTTTTCCTCTATTGACTCTCATGCCAGATGGATTGTTTCAAGGAACTCGACTTCATCCTTTTGGAAGGCCAATTGGACTGGATGTCCTTTAGCTGACTCCTTGTTGGATGATGATTTTAATGTTGATATGGATGCTACGATTAAGGATCAGCTTGATAATATGGGGGGTCTCCCTAATCATATTGTTACTATTATCAATAGTTACTGTTTCTCTAATAGAGAGGATTTTTGGGCTTGGGAACCTGATTTTAATGTCCTGTTGACATCTAAAATTTTTTATTGTCATTCTCTATCTTGGAATATATGGTGTAAATGGATGAGGGATCTTCATATGAACTTTATTAGGCCCTCTCGGTCTTCTTTTACCTAGAGACTGGCTCATGGGAAACTTCCTACTGATTGTTTCCTTCAGAAATGTGGCATCTCTCTCTGCTCTTCCTGTGTGTTTTGTCATCAACATAGGAAATATATTGATCATTTTTTAGTAGTTGTGTCAGTGCCTCTTCAATGTGGAAGGCTATTTTTGATATCTTTGAAAATCCCATGCCTAATATGTCTTCAATTCATCATTTCCTTTAAAGCTGTAATTCTATTTCGCTCTCTCCCCAATTGTTAGATCTTTTTAGAGTCGCTTCTTCTGAACTCCTTCATTTTATTTGGTTTGCTCGAAATAAGATGATTCATGATAAATTTTCCTTCTCGGTTAGTGGGGTTTTATCTGCTATTCTTGGTGCTATGTGTAATGTTGTTATTCCAAGGAAGCATTTTTTCTTTAACTCCGTTCATGATTTGTCCGTTCTGAATAGGATAGGTGTTAAGGGTAATTTCAAGCCTCCGCGTGGTACTTTAGAAGTTCTCTGAAAGGAACCTTTTTTTGGTTGGTTAAAAGTAAATTCATATGGTGCTTCTAGGGGTAATCCGGGGCATTTTGGTTATGGTGCTGTTTTCAGGAATCATAAAGGGGATGTCCTTGGTTGTTTTCCTGGTTCTTGTGGCTTTGCCTCTTCACTTGAGGCCGAAATGCTTGGCATTATTGTTGCTTTCGATCAAGCTGTGCAGCGTGGTTGGGATAATTTATGGTTTTAGAGTGATTCTTCTGTTGTTGTTTCTGCTATTAGGATGGGTCTTTATCACTTGTCCTGGAAGCTTACTAATCGCTGGATTAATTGTTTGGAGACTATTTTTTATTTGAATCATATTATCACTCACGTTTATAGGGAAGCAAATTCTGTTACTGATGGACTGGCTAATAAAGGTTTTAATGGTGTTGATTTTGTTTGATTTGATCAAGTTCATGATGATCTCCTTATTTTTATTAATAAGGACCATGACAAATCCTCCATTTTTAGACTTTTGTAAGTTTCTTTTGGGGTCTGTTTGTTTTTTTCTTTTATTTTTTTTTCTTATTTGGAGTGGCTTGTTTCTTTTTCTTCAGGATGGAAGTAGAGCTTTGTTGTGTCGAGTTGCTGTGGTTTCCCAAATTCTGGGAATCAGTGTGCTGATCTGGAGCAGGCAGGAGTCTGCAGAGTTGCTGGGTTCATTTGGTTTCCCAAATTTTTAGAATCAGTGTGCTGTTTGGAGCGGGCTGGAGGCTTAGTTGCTGGCTTCTTTTGGTGGATGGAAGGCTTTTATGTTGCTATTTTTTGGATTATAAAGGCCAGGGCTGATGGAGATTCTTCTGTCGTGGAGAAATCTTACATGATCCGACTTTGATCTTCATTGGCAGCATTGGTGGCCTCATCCCATAGCCCACCCTTTTTTATTAGGTGTTTGTCTGCTTTGGTTTCTTTCCTTTTCACCTTAGCCATTTTTTATGGTTTTGGTGTTTATTGTTTGTATTTTTCTTGTACTGTTTTCTTTTCTCTTTAATAAATTTCCATTAATAATATAACTCATAATAATGTCATATAAGTCCGAGATATTAATGATGGACATATTATATCCCATCTTCTATGATTTATCATAGCATAGAAGTCATTATAGAAACATTGTTTATTAAATAAAGATATAAAATTTACTACTTTGTTATTTTCTAAACATTATTTCATATCATTCGTGTTTAGTATAACTATTAAAATAACACCTCAAAACATAGAGGTTGTTTTTTCAGTGAAAAAAATAAATGGGGAAATTATTTCATCTCAAGAATATAATTCTTAACAAGTAAATATTTGTGATTTGAATCTCCTTGAAATCCTTTTTATACATCCTTTTTTGCGAAATTTGAGGCTATATTAGGCATGAATTTTTTGCCTTTTTATAGATCCGACATAAACTATTTGGAAATGAAAATCACCTTTTGTATTATGAATCGTCCTCTAAATATATTCATGTGAAAGAATGAGGTTGAATATTCTATGAATTATTTATAAGAGTCAGGGATATTATTTTCATATGGGAAATCACATCAAGAGTAAATGATTAAGTTAATGGAAACTACTATCCTTGATAACATTCCAATTGTGAGAGAATATGTTGATGTATTTTCTAAGGAGTTACCTGGTATTCTCCCAAACCTATAGTATGAGTTCTCAATAAAAAATCTACCCAGATCAGTGCTAATATCCCATACTCTATATAGAATTTAATCTATAGAATTAAAAGAAATGAAGGATAATTAAAAATTGAATTTAAAAGGGTTTCATAAATCCATGTTATTCTTCATAAGGTAAACTAGTTATCATTATTTAGATAAAGGTTCTGGATACACCTCTTCATTGATTATTATAAAATCAAAATGATTATTATAAAAAAAAGTATCCCCAAAAACAAATTGATGAGTTCTTTGATTAAATACATTAATCACATAATATATCTAAAGTGAAACCTCATATATGGAATCATAAAATAAAAATTTAAAGGAATATATACCCCTGATTACCCTTATTAATGTTTATAGGCAATATAAGTTCATAGTGATTTTTTTAAAAATCAGGACTACTCTGTTAATCTTTATGGACATTATGAATTATGTATTTAGAGATTACCTTAACAAATTTGAGCTATTATTTATAGATGGTATTATTGTATAATATAAAATAAAAGATTAACAAGAAGACTATATCAGTGTTTTTTAAATTACTTGATAAAATATAATTTATATTTGAATTATAGTAATTTAATGTTTTTTGATGAAGCCTATAACATTATTGGGGCATGATATCATTACTAAAGGGATATTTTAGGATCCTTCAATAACTGACTTGAATTAGGAATGGTCCAAAAAATATTTGTAGTGTAGATCCATCATTTCATTAGATTATTTGGTTATTGTAATTTTTTTCAGAATCATATAATGATTTTCAAACCTGCTAACCATGGTAACTCGATGGAGAGTTAATATTGGATTGATTGAGAAATGTGAAAAGAGCTATATAGAGATAAATAAGAGGAAAATAACTACACATATAATAACACGACCCACTCAGGGGGTAGATTTTTGATCTATAAGGATGTATCTAATAATGAAATGGGTTGTGTACTGTTGAAAAACAATAATGTAACTGTTTTTGACTCTCAAAAATTGAATATCTATGATGACAACTATCTATTTCATGATCTAGAGTTCACTATAGTAATATTTTCAGTGGTTATTTGTTGTGACAGTCTGTATTCTAAAAAGTGTGACATATATATAGAAAATAAGACTGTAAAATATATACTAACACAAATAATGTCTAACTTGTTCTAGTGAATGTTGTTGGAGTTGATCAAGGATTATGATTATGTAAACCATTACAATCCTAGAAATATGAATAAAGTAATAGTTTCTTTGAGTAGAAATGAACCTACAACCTTGTCTATAATGATGATTGGGAGGGATCTAATGTTCTTGCACAAAAATAAATTATTTTGGGGATGATAAAATAAAAAAAACTACCAAACTGTTTTCAAATTATTCATCAACTATCTATCCACATGAAGATAAAAGAGGCCTTGATAGATGATATGAAGTAAAAGATAAATCTAAAAAATATTCTAGCATTAATATTTTACAAATATAAATTTATAAAGTATGCAACTCGAGATGTACCTCCTAAAATCATCACTAAAGAGGGACATTTGGATGAAGGATATAGCTTATTATTTTATATTCATCCATGGATTACAATGATGTATAGGGATATAAAAAAATGTTATAGTGTAATAATATGAAAAGGGAAATTTCAGAATTAATATATTGATGTTTAGAATTCCAACAAGTTATGGGATAATGGTATAATTCTAAGGGCATGATGTAATAATTACCCTTAATGGTATGAAAATGTGAAAAAATCACCAAGGATTTCACCATATAACTCCCTTGGATATTTAAATTCTTTAAATCTATTTGGGTTTTAGATGATTTTCGTACTAATTAAATGTATTTAATTTATATAAAATATCATTTATCACAAAACCAACTCACAAAGATATACATAAGATTAATGGTAAGGTTTCATGGTGTACCACTCCCTATTGTATCTAATTAATATCTAAGGTTTACCTTGAGGTTATATATAATTCATCGAAAATAATTCGATAACGAGGTAAACGTTAACACTTATTATCACAATCAGAAAAATGGTTAGTCTGAATGAACTATTAAAATTATGAAGAAACTTATAAGATCAGATTTAATAGATTTTCAAGGATTTTGGGATCAACACCTCCCCCTAATAGAGTTCTCATATAAAAACAGTTTCTATTATATAATTCAAATAAAACATTATATAGATTAGTATCAGAAGATATATAGGACTCTAATATTTTTGAATGAAGTTGGAGAAAGAATGTTGATAAAACCAAGTCACGTCTAAGAGATTATAGAGAAGTTATAAATCATTATGTTTCATATTAAATCAACAAAAACTCAATAAGAAATATATGATAATAGTTATCAAAGAAACATTAGGTTTTTGGTCAGAGATAAGGTGTTACATATAATATCACTAGGGTAGAACATCATGATATTTGAGAATAATTGAAAGTTAAGTCTTATTTACATCTGAAAATATGTTATTCTTGTTCATATTTCAGTTGTTCCCTATTAACTAGCACTCTCACCTATCCAATATCAAATAAAAGATGTGTTTTACGTATCCATATTAAAGAAGTACATACCAGATCTATCACATGCACTAAATAAAGATGTGGTACTAATAAATAATGATCGTCATTATGTGGAGAAGCTGGTGATGATGTTCGATCATATAGTAATATTTCAATGAATCATGAAAAATCAGATAATAAAAAAGTTATGGTTGGGAAATAAGTATATAGAGGAAACATGGAATCACAAAGAATCAATGAAACAAAATTTACCTCATCTGTTTCATGGTATAAAATGAAATTTTGAGAATGAAAATTTTAAAGGGGGGAAAATGTAATAACCTGGGATTTTATAAATTAAATTTACCTTTGGAAGGAATATGTGTCTGAATTAGTAATGTTGTATAATATTGAAAACATTCACAAATTAAGGAAAATAACTAAAAATTATTATTATAAAATAAGGCCATAATTTGGCCAGTGGGAATTATGATCATAAGATATTACCACTATTAGTAATTTACCCATTATAAAGTTACCTTTATAAATATAATATATTTAAGGTAATAATAAATGTTAATTAATGGAAAAGTAAAAACGTTTTTCCTTATATAATATGATGAATCTTTATGAATCCTATTTTTTTATAGATTTTAAGGGATATTTAATCACTAGAGTTTTCCATTAACTGACCATAAGAAATGATTCAACAACTATGACATAAGAAGAATAAATTATAGAAAATATTTAGCATATAAAAGACACCTCACAATAATTTTTTTCCATACCATCCCATTAATGTTCTATCATAGAAAGCCATTCCCTTAGTGTTTATGTTGGATTAATAAGTGTGTGTGTATCTAAAACATAGCTTTTCAAAAGTATATATTTTCTTAATAGAAATGAAATAATGGTTACTTCATTCCCATTTTCTATATTATTTAAAATGCATATTAATATATGGTGAAAATGATAAATATTTTTTTTGATATAAATAAAAAAATAAATATTTTGGGAGAATAAATGATTATAACTAAAAAACTATTATTATAAATTAATGAATGGTATAGAACATTTATTTAATTTTAATATCATTATAAAAACATTATTTTTTTGTATAAATTATAACATAATTTTACAAAGTCCCAAATAATCATTATAAGGGTTTGAAAGATAGATGTGTCATAATAAGTAGTACTCTTAAATAAATAATATTTTTTTAGTAACAAGTAAAATTTCTCATTTTTGTAAAATTATTTTAACAAAATTAATTTTTCTTTTCAAATAAACACATTAAAATTGTCAAATAAATATATTTTCATAATTTTTTGAGAATGAAAATTTTTTCATTAAAAAATAAATACGCAATAAATATGTGGTTAGTATTATGAAATCATAATGTCTTAAAATGATGTAATAAATGACATAACATGATTTCCTATGAAAATATATTATTATTAAATAAAATAATGTATTTAAAATTAATAATATTAATTTTACAATCTTATAATGATCATTTTGAAATATAAAGTGTATTTTAAATGTTATAGAAATAATCCTTCATGAAAATAAAAACCTTTCATCCAAAAAAATATTATTAATTAAATAATTTTAATCCTAAATCAATTAACATAATATAAAATAATGTCCCTTTTCAAATTCCATATTGAAAACCCATAGGGAGTATAATGGATTTGAATTTTTTATACACAAGATGTCCAATGACAATGTTTGGAAATTGATAAAAAAAAATTACACATCATTTGATAAAAATAACCACCAATTATCCCAATCCTCGTAACTCTAAATCCTTTGATCATTATTTTCCTCTTCTTTTCTATCTCAAGTGATCACCCAAAGATTTTTAATGGTTTTTAGGAGCTCTGTCAAAACTTTATCAAGGAACCACTCAAGGTAAGGGATTATCATCCTCTCTTTTTTATTAAAGTAATTCCATTGTAAGAAAATACTTCTAATTTTAATGTTAATATGTTTCAAAAAACATAAAATAACTCAATTTCTCACCACATGATTTTCTAGAAATGAGTTACTTTTATTCTCTCTCGTTAACCACATTCTATTAACTATTTCGTATACCAGTTATGCTGTCGAAAATATTTTTTGATTTCCCAGGTCATACTTACTATTGTGGATACACAATCCTATTTTTATTCAAAGTTATTCATAAAAATTTAGTTTTACTTCATTTATCGCATATTTTTATATAAAAATATCTAATTCTCTTCTCATGGGTTTAAAATATAGAAAATTTTATACTATTAATCGACTATTAACTCAATTATTTTTATATGAAACATGTTCTCATTCTCCATTGGTAATTGATGAAATGGTATCTTATGATATATAATAACTATGAAAAATATAAATTTGGAATTATAAAGGGTTTACCCTATAGTGATCTAATGGATTGGGTGATTTTTTTATCTCATGAAATACCAGGTATAGTAAATTGGGGGTTACCCTAGAACACTCTTATGATATCTTGGTAGTAATAATTGACTTATACTTAAGTTTTTAGGGTTTACATTTTTTCGACATTATATTTATGATATATTCATATAATTTCATATTTTAAATTCTATGATTACATTATTATTATCTTTTCTATTATCATTATATTACCTCTATTACTTATGTACCTTTCTTACTCATATTAATCCCTTGCTGGGCTTTACCACTCATCCATTTATTATGTTATCCTTC
Organism: Viscum album; assembly: GCA_963277665.1. NCBI lineage: Eukaryota > Viridiplantae > Streptophyta > Magnoliopsida > Santalales > Viscaceae > Viscum > Viscum album. The sequence goes on along the minus strand of OY728156.1, from coordinate 2,105,619,423 downwards.
GATAATCCAATGTATTATTATATGTTGAAGGGAATCTAGGAGAAAGTTATGAATAGATTAAAAAATAATGTCTTTTATTTTTATAATGATAGTATATATATTTTATTTCTCAAATACTCTAGGCCTCTTGATTCTCTTGGATTGTATCATATAGATATTTCTGTTAAAAACAAAGAAATTATTTGTCTTATAAATATGGGTTTTTTGTAATAGTGTAATCACAAGGAATTATATCAATAAAGTATAACTCCTTAAAAGGATCCTAAATCGTCCTATAATTAGTTCTATGTAATATTGGTAGCTACCCTTTCTCAGTGTTTTTCATGCATATCCACTTTATCACCTTACCAACACTTGTGTCATGACAGAGTCTAAGAGGTCTCTTAGATCTATCACTATATATCTTCATACCTACTATACTGGAATCATGAACCATTCCATCCATCATGGTGTATTTACCAAACCACATATTCCAAATGTAAACAGTCAATATATTTTTTCTGATAGAAAATAATTCATCCATATACAAAAATAAAAACACTACAATACTCCCACTAATTATAATCTATACACAAGAACTGTAGGTTTTTTTTATAAAACCCAACTCATTGATTTTATCATCAAACCAGATATTCCTACTCTAAGAACCCTACATCTATCCATAAAATTATTAATGCATCTTACACCCCTTAATAGACTCATCTGTAAATTTAAAACCACTGGGTTCTATCATATAAATGTCATTTATTAAATTCAAATTAAGGAAAATGGTTTTTACATCCATATAATATGTCTCATGGACATAATGACTTGTTATGGATAGAAAATCTTAATATCATTTATCATCAGTAGATGTGAAAAGTTATCTTCATAGTCAATACCATGAAATTTTTAATAAACTTTAGCCACCAGGTATGCTTTATAGGTAGACACTCTACCACCAATGTTAGTTTTCTTTTATAAAACCAACTTATGACATATGGGTATTATAGATGTAGGTGCATCCACTCCTTTCTAGAATTTTTATGTTTACATGGAATCCATTTCAGATTCCATGGATTTTAACCATTTCAAATTATTTAATATCTTTGTAAACGGAATTTAATTGGTCAACTAATAACTAATGAATATTATTTCTTCCTCATTTTCTATGATAAATCCATATCTCTTAGATAATTGATTAATCCCTCCAGAAATTTGATATTCTTATGTTACCTATGTTTTTTCTTCTTAAATAATTATTTATGTACCTAGCTCAACTTCCATGTTAAGAAAAATTCCTATTTTTCAGTCATGTACATCTACAAGATCAAAATTTCATCCAATGCCTCATTGAAATAACTGTTACATCTGAATTAAATCACTACGTCATGCCAAAAACAATTTGTATTAATTAGGATAATAAAATTAGTATCCTATAATTTCATTGTGATTACCAAAAAATACAAATTTATCAGATTTGGGGCCATGTTTATGAAAATAAAAACTTTTTTTTTTCATTTTTAACACCACAATAATTTCCTAAAATATATATTTGTACGCATATTAGTCCATATCTCATATAGTTTTTTGTTATTTTTTTATATAGATAGTTTTTTAGTAATAATACAGTAGTCTTAAAAGAATAATTCGATAATAAATAAATATGGTCACATAGAATCAAAATAAAAAATCATGTATATAGGGATATGATTCCACATTTCAAAAAAAAACTCCATTCTGATGTACCAAGAGGAGTGAGTTGTGAAACAATTTCACAATATTTTCGATGATCCTTCTATTCTTGGATTATGTATTCATCACCCAGATCATATTGATAAATAATAATACACGTTTAGAGTTAATTATTTACTTCGTTATAATACTCGGAATTTTGAAAAGTTCAATTATTTTGTTTCATTAACAACGAATCTCTATATAGACCAGAGTTGTTTCTAAATGTAATAATGTACCTATATACAGTTATTAATTCTATGAATATTTTCCCACAAACATCACTGTGTATGATATCCTTTTCTCAAAAATAGTTCCCTGGTTATAATTCCAAATAAATTATATTCACAATTATAAAAAAAAAATCATAGATTAATGTGTTCAAAAATCAATCTTTATAGAGTCTTTTTATGTGTTTCTCTTTTATATGTCTAATTGAACAATAAAAAAGGTAGGTAATATTATAATCAACATTTAACTTATTATTCAAAATATGATAGGAAATGTTATACAAATCTATATTATATAAACTATTCATTGTATTATAAAATTCAAAAAACATATAATTCCTATATATTTTAAATCTATTATTCTTAATAATGACTTAAAATCCATTCCCTTCCAAACAAGATACAAAAACATTCTACTTATTGAAGAAACATAATTAAAATTATAGGAGATATCCACAAGATAGAGTGAGATCATAAGATCCAACTTATAATATATCATCTCTTGATTCATTACTATCATAAAGATCTACATAACACTTCATTAATTACCTCTTACACCTATGTATGTGTTTGTTATGAAAAAATTGTGACACACACCTGATATTTAATATCCTTAGTTTCAATTTGATTAATCGATTTCTATAACATACACACTCAACGTATCTAAATTATTCCCTTTATAATTATTCGCGGCCCTTTTTACAAATTATTAACTATTTTTTATTTCATACATATAAATTATTTGAATATGATGATTATAAAGTATGTCATTGTCTAGAACAATGATATATCAATGGGTGATGATAAATTTTTATATTTTTTCTAGGAATTTAAATTAAAGTGGAACAAAAAAAATTTTGACCCCTTAAATCATATCAATTCAGGGATGAAAGATCCATATTTTATCATTATTTACATAATTTTTTTCATGTAATTTTTTCATGACTATTTTGGTAGGGAATCATCCCAATCATAACTGTTAGGATTCTATTATAGTTTGTTTGTGTCTATTTAACCAATATATCATATGGATATCCTCATCATTATTCATATGATATCCTTGATATTAGGGATTCTAAAATATTATAACCTATATAAAATGAAAAGAATAATCATAAAATGTAAAATTAACATAAAATCATATTGAGCTCAACCTAAAAAATAATATACTCTAGAGTCAATTACTACTTTCTTTTCATCCAAAATATAATCTTGGGGTACACATGTTGATCTAGAAAATAACATTTTAAATGATCAATATCTTGAAAACTATATCATTGGATAGAATATAACACTTATTAATTAGGGGATCTTTCTTAAATTATCTCCATGTTAATATACGTCATATTCATTTTAATTTCATTAATATTATATCCTATGTAATATTTTATTATATAATGATTAATCCCATTTCAATTTTAATGATTCTAGTGACATTGTTTATGAATTTCTATTTCATATTCTAGATAGATGTTCTCATTAAACATCAATGTTTAACTCTTTACACAACCCATGGATAGTGTTACTCATACAATAATATAAGACAATCATATCTATACATGTCTGAATGAATCATAACAATATTGTATATGAAATATTTTTCAAAAGGCATAAAGTTATATGATATTTATAATAATCATATGAGTGATACCAGAGGTATATATATCCAAATCCATTAACCCTTCTTAGATATATAATTAATAATTAATTTTAAAGGTAGTTTGAACACAAGTCCCTCTCCATAGGGTGACATTACTCAAGAGATAATTCAATTCATTATAATTCAAACACCTAATATGTAAAAATTACGATGAAAAACTAAATTAATGATAATAAATTCAATTAAAAACTAATATAAATGTAAATTAAAACTAAATTTAATGGATTAATACCCATAATAAACTGAAAGTCTTGATCTCCTAGAATTAATTTATCATATACATAAAGAATAAACTGTTACGCCCCATGATTTTTATCAGATTTATTTTTTTTAAAAAATCATTGATTTATTGTTTTTTAAACTAAAAAAAGATAGTATTATACTAAACAAAATATATTACTACCTTTCAATATACACAAAACTATTTTTGGCCTTTGTTACACACAAGTTAGAGTTATTTTGATTGATCTCATTTTACACATGACCGAGTTCAATAAAATTACTAAATATTATTATGTTACATTATAACCTAGCCATTATAATGGATGTTATGAAAAATATTAATTTAATTATAAAATTATGATTTACAAGTTTATATATAATTAATTATTTAATAATTAACTATAAATGAAAATAAGACCCCTTTTATAAAAAATGAAATTTTATTCTAAAAACTATTTAAATGAAAATTAGTGATTTAATAAAATAGTAAAATCACTCTTCATACATTTCACTAATTAAATATATATTTAATATCTTCAATATAAAGTTTAAAATTCATATCATACATTTTTTGACATGATATAAGAACAAATTCAATTTTTTATATAAAATAATTATTTTTCAAATAAAAATCTAGTTTTCTACCTTCTGATGGCACACCCATTTTAAATCTATTTGTAAATAGTTTTTTTATATTATAATTGAAAAAAAGAACTTATTATTTGAAATTAGAGTATCAAAATTTATTTGGTAGATTTTTTTTATATTTTTCTCATATATTTCAAGTTTTAATGAATAGTGATAATATAGAGCATTTTAATTGAAAACATCTATTTTCATCGAAATAATTTTTATGTATAATTTATATTATTTAGTAGTTTTAGAAAATAAATATATTATATTTTTATCATTTAAGATAATTTAGGTAATTTGAATTAATTTTACATTAATTTTAGATGTAAAAACATTTGAATCTTTTGCATGTTTTAACTTTTAAAACTCATTTTTGCAATCTGACAATGGGATTAATTTTAAAATAATTAATTAAACTTAAGTGTTTTTAATTTTGAAAAATTTATTCCATATTTGGAATAATTGGATCCCCATTATGTAAAAAAAATTTGGCTTTATGAATTGTAACTTCTGCAATTTTTTATTAATACTGTTGAAAGGTAAATATGGTGAATAAAGGTAAAAATAATTATAATATAATCCTAAAACATGTCCTAACATCATTTTATAAGTGTGTTTCAACCTAAATCATCCTTCTTTCAAAATGGTATCATTTTGAAGCTACTTGGATGGGATTGAGACATTTAATATACTTTATTTAATAAAAAGTTAAATATGGCTTACTAAAATTTTAGTAACTATGTAATTTTTCATATAAGGTTATTCATAAGATAAATTAGACTAAAAATACTAATTTTAAATATAATATTTTTATAATGTAAATTTATTTCTTATTTTTAAGAAATAAATAATTACATTAATGTATTATAAAATGATAATGCATAAATTATTTAACTCATGAATAATGAAAAAAATAATTTTAATTAAAATGATAATAACCATTAAAATACCAAATCACTTAACCAGATATTATTTTTCAAGTTTATATCAACTATAATAAGCCATGGGTTTAATTATTGACCATTGGGAACTATATAGAAATGAATATGACACTTATAATATTTTATTTAAAGTGATGATAAAGTTTTCACTATCAAACTTTAATAAATATAACATTTTTAATATAGGATTTTCTAGTTGATATATTATACTATAAATATTACCATGAAATATAGAAGGGTTATATTATTCAAGGTTTTTTTTGATTTTTGCCCAAAAAATATGTAAATTAAATAATTACACCTAACTAAGGTAGTAATTTTTTTAGAAATGGAAATAAAAAATTAATGTTATTAAAAATATTTAAATAAATATAATTTTTGAAAATTTATATATCCAATGAATTTTATAGATAACCTTGACTTATTTTTGATATAATAAAATATATTTTTTATTATATAATCTTATCTTGGCATTTTTTTAAATATAATAAATAAATAATTTCAAAAATTACTCTATTGATATTCTATCAAAATAATTTTTTATTAAACTGATTAATAGTAATAATAAAATTTAAAAACCAAAAAAATATATTTTATGGCACAAAATTTTATTAATTGTTCATTTATGGTATAATTGATATCAAATAAGTAAAATTACACTTTTTTAATATTGAATAATATTTTAACCTAGTTTAGATTAAAATAGAATAACTCATGTTTAATTAAAATAAAAAGGTTTAAATTGACTGAAAAACATGTCTACAATTTATTATATGATGATATTGAAACCTTATCTCTTCTCAAATTAAAAAATATTACATTTTGGAGGTTTTTTCATGTGAATTAATTTTATTATAAATTAATATTTTTTGAGATTCTAAAAGTTCCACTCACCTAAATTTTAAACAGGTACCTACTACCTCTCTTATTATATTCATGTTGAGCCTTAATGATTATAAATAACCTAAAAATTTTCATTATAAATATACCTAGAAAAATTATTGAGGTGTTATTCTTCTCAAAAGATCAATTGTAGTGTCTCTAAGAGGAGATCCAAAAGGAGCTCGTCAAATAAGAAGTAATCTCTTTTACCAATTGTCTCGATATCATTTCTTCTTGTACATCATATTACTATGTTGTTTCCATTATAAAATAATCACTCTAGAATAATCTATTTGTTTAGATGTTATTATGATTATTGGACAACCAAGTTACACCTTCTACCGATCCTTGGAAAAATGAAATCATTATATGTGTGTACGTCAGGCCTACCATCTCCACGTCATAGCGTAATCTATTTTTCATCACCACTTTACGTGGATTGGTATAATGATTGGAATAATACCTATATATGATTATTATAAAAATATATTTATTTTGTGACAATATTTATACCATCCAATTTGATATCATTTCCTAATTAATGGAATGATATCATGGCTCAAGTGTACGTACGGACTACCATCTCCATGACGTGATGTTATTCATTATCATTGATATTATTTAAATCATTATTATATAAATGTATATAATGAATAAATAGGACATATAATAAAAAATTATCCATTTTTATGATATAATTTAAATCCATGAATAATAATTGGTATTTATATGACAAAACATAAATCCAATAACGCCTAAAAGAAGAGTAATGATGAAACATTACTAAACCGGTGATAATATGATCATATATGACATCAGAAATGTAAATATTGTTATATAATAAGATAATAAAATAATTTAATCCACTCTACATGTGATTTAAATGCATATTAAGGAACTCAATCCTAAGGTAAGGTATAATTTTACAATCACCTTATTGTATGGGATTTTTTATACAAAAGTATTTGTTGGGGTATATTTATCATTCATGTCCTTGTTTCATAAATATGTATTCTAGAATGATTTAAATATTATTATACACCTATTTAAATACATTTCACCACATGAATGAATTTTTATTAAATGGTGTTGAAAGATTTTTTTTTCAATTTTTTTATGAGGTACTTTTTGACTTTTCCTACATAAATACAAGAAGAATGCTTTTTAACTCATACGATATGAACATGTTTTTACGTTTTCATAATGAATTATTTCCATAAAGATTCCCCATCAATTATTCAAGGTTATTTTCATGGAAATTTTTTTCTTTAAAAATATCAATTTATTTTAAGAAAATAAATCATTTTCAAAGAAGAATGGATATTTTTCTCATGACTTATTTTCAATTAATGTACTAATTTTATTTTACATTTACGTACATTGATGTTAGTTATGTTTTAATGGGTCTGTTTTTTAATGATTTTATTCCTATTACCCTTATGGTTTGACTGTTTTTATGGTGGAATTTTATTTATGAAACCCATTTGTTTAAAAATATTATTTTATGATGGAATGATGTTTAATAAACCCATTTTGTTCCTTGGGTTATCATATGATGAATGATTTATGTTCTTATGTAACACATATGTATGGTTTTCATTATATCAAGATTGGGAACTGTATCTCTATCCAATTAATTGCATAAATATTTATATCTCATGAGATAATGAGGGATGGAACATGACAATACTCGGTCATGTAATACATGTTTTGAACCAAAAATGGTCTTTGTGTGGTAATATAGGGCCAGAACGGGAAATGATCTTGGTTCAGTAATTCACTATTGGAAGAGGAAATTATATTGTTTTAGTAATATATGTCTAGAATGATAAGTAAACCCAGTTCTGTAATATAGGTTTGGAATAAAGAGTAATCTAGGTACAGTAAATGACTTTTTCCACTAAGATGGAAATGAATTCCTATTCTTATTTTTCTCCACCATTCCATATTTTATTCAAATGATATTTTATCATATCTTATGTTATATTATGATTTATGGCTTTTGAACTACCAATATCTATTTCGTGACCCAATATTTTGATATATTTTATACACGGTATGATTTTCAAAAGTGATATTCATGTTTTTACATTCTTATGTTCATGTATTGTTTAATATTTTCCTTGTTTACCATTACTGTGTATTTGAGTTCACCCTTTTCATATGTTTTATTTTCCCTAGGATATAATGAATATTTTTAGGTTGTAATGCTAAAGGGGAAGTTCATTATGGGATATTTTGAAAACCTTTCACAAAATTAGAATAATGTGTTCTAAGTTTCCAAAGGTGTTAAACTAATAAGATATTTGGGCATCTATTTTTGTAATTCATTAAGTATTCAGAAAAGGTAATATAGTGTACATGTATGTTATTCTCTGGTTGTTATAATTTTTATTAGAGTAAATGTTTAGTTAATCTTTGGAAACTATGTTGAGAAAACTTTAGTGAGATCCCTAATGATATTTCAAATGGTATAGCTAGGGATATCTTAAGGATAAGTATAATTATAGGATACACTCCAATAATCTTGGTAAGGATCATTAATAACCTAGGATTAAACCTAAGATATCTTTGATTGAAATATTTTAAGTAATTTTCCTTAATTATCTATTTTATATATCTGATAAGAATTTCTAACAATTTTCAATCTTCTCTTAGTCAATATCTAGAACTAGATATAACATAGATAACTTTGAGTTTTTTGGATATGGAAATCATGAGAATTATATGTCCTAAGTGAAAATATCATTAAGAGAATCAAGAAGGTGGTATGATTGTTGGTTATACAACTGGGGATAAAGAGACTACATATGAAATGTGAAAGGTATGGGACAATCTAACCATATTTTTTATCTTAAACATAATAATTGTGGTTATATTAAAGTTGAGGAACACTAATACATGATTTAAATTTCATATTATTGGAATGAATAAAATAATTAAGCCTAAGTAATGAGTTAAGAATAAATTAGAATGATTTAAGAGTATATGTTTTGGAAATCAAGGATTATTAATAAGTATTTTCAGTATATGTTTTTAACTAAGGATTGAAAAGGATATGATGAATGATGATCTAGAACTAGATAATTGACTTAAGGAAAATGAAATATTTTTGATTTAGGTAAGGTAACCCTTAATGTGTTCAATATGTGGACAAATTTTTTTATCTTGGATGATGATATTTTGGATATGATTAATTAGATAATACTAATTAAGGATTTTTTTTAAAATGTGGGTTATGATACCATAGATGACGTTTACTAATTTTTAAACTTAAGGAATATATCAATAAATATTGGAATATGGAAACAAGTCTATTTTCAATAAGGATTTATGGTAAGATTGGTTATTACCATGTTATAATAGAATACATGATGAAGATTTTCATATGTTTGGAGTGTCGCAAACAAGAGATACTTTATGATATATGGGGGATAAATTTTTAAATTATTTAATGCGCCTCTTTCTAATGTTTTGAATTTTCACCTTTTAGAAGGATTGTAATGTAATCTATTTATGGAATGTTTAAATTAAAATTAAGATGAAGTTTCTTATAATAAATATTTATCTAACCATATGTGTGTTTATGCTTGTTAAATAACTTATGCTAACCTATTGTTGTGAAAAATATAGATGGAATGACCTATCATTCTATTTATGAGTTACTAATGTTTCAGGAATGAATATCTCAATTTCATTTCTTGGAATAAGAGATGAATTGTGAATTAATCAATTCATGAAAAAGTGTGAGATTATGTTGAAATCAAGTATGTGTATATCCTCTTGAAAAATATTCAACATTAGGAAATGGGTCATGATGTAAAAATTTATCATGTTATCGTAGTTTTTGATGATATCAATGACCTTTTTCAATATCCTTAGAGTTTTTTATTTTTTATTGATAACTTTCTCCTGACCATGTTCGCTATCACTCCCCATCATAACCTGATGGTTTGATTTCTCATCTATGTTAATATTTCACATTCCACAGATGTTCTCATATATGGAAACCTAGTTATGAGTTACATTGGGAATCTATTATGTTTCTAACCGTACATTTTTAAGGAAAAATTTAGTATTCTTTATTACGATTTGGGTTTCTATGAAAGAAACATTCATGTATTAATCTTTCTATAATCGAGATGAATTTCAATGGAAACATTATTTTTAATGGGGGAAGAGTGTCACACCCATAGATTTTAATGTGATATATATTTTTTAAAATTTATTTGTTGTCTTATATTGTACACTACACAAATATAATGTTTCTCTACATAAAACACATTCTTATCTTGCGGTATATAAATAACTATGTTTGACTTGTGTTACACACAAGTTCGAGTTATTTTGGCAGGTTTTGTAGAGACCCGAAGCTTATCGTACATGGAAATTACATTACTTTTGTGGAATACTTAGTACATAACAAAAACACACACACCAGGATCGTAATAGTTTAGTGTCTTTGGAAACTCGGAATGTAATCTTCTAATCGTGGTGAAAGATCTTAAATATCTCCCATAAATATCTTCCCTTTTTTACCTAAAACCTTTCTTTATATTCGGTGGAAAATAAAACATAAAAGCGTGAGCTCAAATGCTCAGTAAGGGTAAGAAAAAGAAAAATCAATCACATCATATTCATAAGAACATAACTTTTTGAAATCTTAACCTGCAAAAGAGAGCATAATTTCATATCATGGGATAAATCATAGTAGTGAAATGAAATCCCAATAAGAATAACTTAAAACATGAAACTTTGTGGCATACACACATAATCATAGAGAATCATTTCGTGTTAGTCAAGACTCATTGCCAAGACTATCTTAGTGGACAAAGTCCCTTTCTGAACCGAGTCACCCTCGTTTCAGTCCTGTTTCACTGAACCGGTATAACCTACTATTCCAGCCATGTCTATCTCATGAGATATAAAATAATTACCCAATGCATTGGAGGGAGATATAGGTCCCACCCATCTTATAATGAATCCTTTCTTATGTTTGCCACATAATCATAAATCATACATCATAGCGTAACCCATGTAATAAAAATGGAATTCTTAAACAACATGACATCATAAAACAATACATATAAGATAAAGGAATTCATAAAAATATTTCCATCACAACATAATCAAATCCATGTAATAATAGGGATAAAAAGAGAACCCTTTTATTATCTTAGAAGGAAAATAATTTTGATAAAATACTTGAACTCTATTCTTGAGGAAAATATCCTTTCTACTTCAAAAACATTTTTCTTTCATAATATGTCATACGACTTTAAAATAAAAGAAGTTGATTAAAAATAAACTTGAAAACTTGTAAATGAAGCTTCTTGGAAATAATGTTTTAAAAATCCATTCATTTCGTATAAGTTAAAAAAACATTCTTCGTACTTTTGTTGGAAAAGTCAAAAAGTACCTCGTACGAAAAAAACAACAAAAGATTCCTTTCATATTCTTTACTAAAAACTCACCAAAGGGTAAAATTGGATTTTAACTATTGTAATTGGATGGAAACAATATTACATATTGAGGGAACATGGATGTGGATGATAAAATACACCCCAGTAAATGCCAAAGTAAAAACAATCTCGGATAAAAATGAGATTGTGATATTTTCCCTTACCATAGGTCTGACATGCTTTGTACATGTCCGAACCTCCTGTATAATGATTTAAATCATGTTATTGATTTATTCCAGAATCATATTAATTGTTATTATATCATATATGGTCCACTTATGACTTTATATTACCCGTTCTTTTGTAAATTCATGTTAAAGAAGCGTTTTGGGTAAAATCGTTTCATTTATCGTAGGTGTTTTTTACTTGTAATTATTAATATGATTACTTGGATCATGATTACATATATCCAGAATGTAAAACATGATTTATATATCATATATATTCAGAATATACATATATATAATATATTGATAAATGGAATGAAATACACCATTCATGGAGAGGGTAGTCCGTACGTACGCATGAATGCTGTTTTCGTTTCCTTATTGAATGGAATAGAATTAAGTAGATGAAATACATATAAATATACATAAATACAGTATAATTATTATGTCATATATTTTATTAGTACTTATTATATATACTTTATAATCATTAATGAATGGTTAATCATTGAGAATGAATCTCATTGCGTCGTGGAGACGGTAGTCCGTATGTACGCACGAGCGATGATATCGTTCCCATGGCTGTGGGATTGTGTTGAAGTATATGTATAATATTTCAGTATCAATATCACTTTATAATAATAATATATAGTTACTCATTACACAATTATACCCATCCAATTAAGGTGGTGACGGAATATAGATTACACCACGGCGTGGAGACGGTATTCCGTACGTACGCACGCGCGGTGATTTCCTTTTTCTGTAGGATGGATAGAAGGTTAATTAGAGTTGTTTCATATTTATAATAACATATAAGTATATAATAAATACTGATGTTATTACTTTATCATGAAACAACTAAAGAAGAATAAGTTGAAGAAGAAAGAAATTGAAAAAGATCGGTAATGGATATTACCTCTTCTTTGAAACGCCTCTTTGAATCCTCCACTTAGGGAAGTAAGATTGGTCTTTGAAGAAGACCAGGACATCTAGGATTATTATAGGGAAGTGGATAAGGGATTTTTTCAGGGTTTGGCCGAGCTTGAAGGCTCAAAGTTGTGTGAGGAAGAGAGGGAGGAGGTTCCCTTTTATAAGGGAGGAGACTGGCACCTTAGGAATATCTCAAAATATTATTTTATATTAAAGTCAAAATCGGTTTATAATGGTTCCAAAGGGTCTTATTTCGAAGCTAAAGTGGGGATGGGTCTAAATCCTATCAACCAATAGAATTTAGACAAGTTTAGGTTATTATTTTAACCTTATCAATTAGATTTAACTTTAAGTTAAATAATTTAACTTTTACCGTGTCTTTTAGTTTTTTTACACTATATGGTTAATACACTTACTATAACATGCCAAACGAACCCCAAATTGTTTATTATTAATATATATTTCCTTATCTAAGTCATTTGGCCGAACCATAGATTTTTATGAATAAAATAACAATTAATAATATAATATTTTATTTAAAAACTATTTTGTATCAATTTTGACACTATTTGATATATGATTTTTGTGAAAGTCATAACAGAATTATATGTTCGAACCAAGTTGATTAAATCAACACTAATATATCATAGTAACCTATAAAATTAGTTGAATTCATAAAATGTCTTAAATTACATTTATTTTGGTATTTATAATATCAATTATGTCAATATTTCATTAATAAGATAATTACTCCATCATCTTTGTGTCACCAATAAATTAACTTATTTGATGTCTAAAAATTACAAATAAAATACCATTATGTAGGAAATCGTTTTAGCTTTCTAATTATTATTTACAATTGAATTGTTCTTATGTATAACCCTATATTAAAAATGTTTTAGTAAATAAACATTGATTTGAACTCTTTCAACTCTTCTTTGAATTAAATAATAATAAATGTCCTAATCTAATACAAGTGGGCCTAAATGATAATATTTTACACTTAAGGTTGTTTTTGGTCGAGATACACTTGTCCAATAGGATTAGGACATGTGTTAGGGTAATATTAATATCATTTTTACCCTTAATTACCCTATTTACTTTTAACCGTGGTAAATAAAAGTAAAAAGTTACTATTCACCAAAAATTATTTTCATCTCATTGAACCACATTTTACTTACTAACATCAACCGTGTCTCTCGGATTTTTGAAATTCCATTCACAGAAGCGGTAAAATTATGTTTTATGAAAAATTCAGTTTTTTAACTACCACATAGTAGTTTCACTATTCATCAACAATTGATGTTTTTCAGAACAATGCCAAAATTTCATCCTAAGCTATATTTCATATTCCAAATTCAAAAATGAAGTCTATTTTACCAAATTCATAACATAGAAGTTGCATTAATTAATTTTATAATTAAATCCCGCTGTTAAAACAAATAGCGTGTTTTTAAGAAACAATATCTATCAAAAGATTGACACTTGTTTATGTCTGGTTTAAATGTGAAATTACATCCAATGACCAACATTGTATTAAATTGTAAAAATATATTCTAAATATACTTTAAAACCACTCAAATTAATAATTTATCACTATTAATTATTTTGATTAAAAAAGTTGTTTTTAATTATAATTTAGTAATTTTCACTATTCATCAGAATATGAAAGTTATCCGAAAATTACCAAAATTTCACCCTAAGCTAATTTCGATATTCCGAATCCAAAAATGAAGTCCATTTTGAGAGCTAAAATTTCTAAAATTTTAAAAAGTGGTTATTACTATTCATAACGGCTAGTTTTAATAATATTTTAATAGCATATCGTTGTTTAGTGAAACTCGGTATTGCATACTACACACGCTATCGAGGAAGGTCGCGATTGCATGTAATGCCAGGCAAGTCATGGATGTGTGTTGTGCATGATCCTTTTGGTGTAGCGTACAACACAAGACATTCATAAAATTAAAAAGAATATTTTTCATAAAATCTCGGGCTGTTACATTCTACCCCCCTTAAAATGAATTTCGCCCTCGAAATTCATCGGGGTTATAAATGGTTTACTATTCGAAAGTTTCTTTAATAGAAACCCACATCGTAAAAAAGAATACCAAAATTTGGCTTTAAAAACTAAAGTATGAAATGTAACGATTACCCAAATTAACTAATCACTGGGTTTCCACATAGGTGAAAATATGGATATGGAAGAGAAATCTAACCATCATGTTCTGATGGAGAGTGGTAGAGAACATGGCTATGGAAAAGCCAGTAATCACAAATCCATAGATTTGTGATAATATAAGGTACCATCTGATTCATCAGGTATAAGATCACTAGGAAAACATTTTTGGTTTTCAAGATCATTTCCCTAAAGTTGAAAATTTTCTTAGAATAAATACTTACTTTATTTTGGTACAATCTCACTGTTGTTCGTGCCTTGAACAATTTCCACTTAATCTCTTAAATAAATGAAGTTGAATTTTTAATTCGTGAAGTGTTAGCAGATCATGTGATATAATGACGGGTCATTCCATCTGTCTCAAACAAAAGGTTAGCAAAAATTATATACATAAGTCGATCTATAGTGAGATTAATAGTATATGGTTCCTAAAATGGACTTATACTTCATATATCATACTTCTTAATATAATAAAACTAGTTTCTACTAAACAGGGACTTCCTGTAGGCCAGTGGTAGGTGATAAAGGCCAGTCGTACTTCGGTTGTGGGTTTGATTCCCACAGCCTTGTCTGACGCCATGGGTTGTCGCCCGTCCTGTCGGTTGTCCTTTTTCTAAAACTATATTACTATAACATCCCAACAATAATATCGAAAAAAACTTTTATCCTTAAACAATACTCACTTATGTCCAACATAATCCATTCCAATCTTTAGGCTTATCCATAATGCTGCAGTCCACTCTCATAACATAGTGAAAACGATTACCGGAGATTTAACACCATCATCGATCCCCATATATCATAAGGTATGTTTTGTTGGTCACATTCCAAACATTCAAAGTCCTTAATCGTGTATTCTCTTGAATACCTTAGTGAAAACATGAATGCAGTTAAAAGTTAACACTTTCCACATACCAAAATCCTCAAAATTCTATATACTCAAACCATGATATCACTTAGTTCTTATATCAATCATGAGCTCATGAATACTGTTAAACATTTTGTTTTCTCGTTTTCCCTTCATTATGCGCATATCATCTTATTTACAAAAATATCTCAATTACTTTGAATACCGTATTAGACCAATATATAAATATTCCAATACTCCGTGATACAATATAATTTTGGAATCCCATTACATAAACACTTAATCATTCCACCACATCGTTGTCATATTCAACATCGCCAATAGTGATCGCATGTGACTTCCCTTTGTCCATTGCCTTCAGTGGTTTCTCATGTTGATCATCACTAACCCTTGGATTAGGGCATTTATTAGCATAATGCCCCATTTCCTTGCACTTGAAGCATTGAAGTGTTGGTGGTGCGTTCTCTGTAGTGTTTTCTTTATTCACATCATTAGAAACCCTTTTTCCATTACTTCGACACTCAGCTACTCGATGACCTTCTTTTCCACACTTAAAACATCTTCTAGTCCCTTTAAGACAATCTACACCATGCTTCTTTCCACACTTTGTGCATAAGGAAACATTCATCTTCTTTTCACCATTATTCTGATATTTCTCCTTGAACTCCATCTTTCGTTTCTTGTCAAAACCATGAGATGGACATGTAACACCAACTTCCATTTCTACCTTGATAGCACAACGCACAATTTCTTCATAGCTACTGAAGTCTCTTATAGCTAATTCCCTTCGAAGACTTGGTTTTAAGCCACCGAAAAATCGATCAACTTTACTTTCAGGTTGGATGATAATGCTAGATGCATACCTTGCAAGTCTTGTAAAATTTGCTTCGTATATACCAACAGATTCATCATCCTTTTTCTTTAGTTCAAGAAACTCCTTCTCCATCTTTGTTCGAAGAATACGAGGGAAGTACTTACTGAAAAACATGTTCTTGAACTCGTCCCATTCCATGGACTCAATTTCATCTTTTGGCCTCGTATTCTTGATAAGATTCCACCATTGATCAGCTTCACCTTCCAAACGATATACTGCTAAGATGACTTTATCATGTTCAGAACATTGAAGAACTAAAAATATCTTTTCAGTGGTACTGATCCATTGTTCAGCAACAAGTGGATCGGAAGTCCCAATGAAAGAAGGTGGACTTTGCCTCATGAAGGACTCAATAGAATACTGTTCCTTTCTCTGCTCATTTGGAAGTCCAGAATGATTCATAGCTTGTGTAAAGATAGTAATAAGATTTTTCACTCCATCTCCCATAACATTTGTTTGTTCAGGAGGACAATCATTGCATTGTCCATTGCATTGATCAACACGGTTCCTTCGGGTTCCATCCATCATCTAAAACCCAAAAAGAATACTGTGAGAGGAAAAAATCATGCTAGGGAAAACAACATAATAAAGGGGGAGTACCTTCAATATCTAACATCTTAGGTTTAATTCTATGATCGTTAGCGTAGTTCTATTACTATAACCTATACGTATACTTAACCTTAGGGACATCCCTAGACATACCGTAGAAATATCTCTAGGGATCTCACTAACGTTTTCGCATCCTAGTTTCCAAAGGTTGACTAAACCTTTCCTCTGATACCAACTATAGAGACATGAAGCTTATCGTACATGGACATTACATTACTTATGCGGAATACTTAGTACATAACAAAAACACACACACAAGGATCTTAATAGTTTAGTGTCTTTGGAAACTCGGAACGTAATCTTCTAATCGTGGTGAAAGATCTTCAATATCTCCCATAAAGATCTTCCCTTTTTTTACCTAAAACATTTCTTTATATCCTGGGGAAAATAAAACATAAAAGGGTGAGCTCAAATTCACAATAAGGGTAAGCAAAAGAAAAATCAATCACATCATATTCATAAGAACATAACTTTTGGAAATCTTAACCAGCAAAAGAGAGCATAATTTCATATCATGGGATAAATCATAGTAGTGAAATGAAATCCCAATAAGCATAAATTAAAACATGAAACTTTGTGACATACACACATAATCATAGAGAATCATTTCTTGTTAGTGAAGACTCATTGCCAAGACTATCTTAGTGGACAAAGTCCCTTTCTGAACCGAGTCACCCTCGTTTCAGTCCTGTTTCACTGAACCGGTATAACCTACCATTCCATCCATGTCTATCTCATGAGATATAAAATCATTACCCAATGCATTGGAGGGAGATATAGGTCCCACCCATCTTATAATGAATCCTTTCTTATGTGTGCCACATAATCATAAACCATACATCATAGCGTAACCCATGTAATAAAAATGGAATTCTTAAACAACATGACATCATAAAACAATTCATATAAGATAAAGGAATTCATAAAAATATTTCCATCACATCATAATCAAATCCATGTAATAATAGGGATAAAAACATAACCCTTTTATTATCTTAGATGGAAAATAATTTTGATAAAATACTTGAACTCCATTCTTGAGGAAAATATCCTTTCTACTTCAAAACTTTTTTTCCTTTCATAACATGTCATACGACTTTAAAATAAAAGAAGTTGATTAAAAATAAACTTGAAAACTTGTAAAGGAAGCTTCTTGGAAATAATGTTTTAAAAATCCATTCATGCCGTATAAGTTAAAAAAACATTCTTCGTACTTTTGTCAGAAAAGTCAAAAAGTACCTCGTACGAAAAAAACGACAAAAGATTCCTTTCATATTCTTTAATAAAAACTCACCAAAGGGTAAAATTAGATTTAAACTATTTTAAGTTGATGGAAACAATATTAAATATTGAGGGAACATGGATTTGGATGATAAAATACACCCCAGTAAATGCCAAAGTAAAAACTGTCTCGGATAAAAATGAGATTGTGATATTTTCCCTTACCTTAGGTCTGACTTGCTTTGTACGTGTCTGAACCTCCTGTATAATGATTTAAATCATGTTATTGAGTTATTACAGAATCATATTAATTGTTATTATATCATATATGGTCCACTTATGAATTTATATTAACCATTCTTTTGTAAATTCATGTTAAAGAAGCGTTTTGGGTAAAATCGTTTCATTTATTGTAGGTGTTTTTAGCTTGTAATTATTAATATGATTACTTGGATAATGATTAATTATATCCAGAATGTAAAACATGATTTATATATCATATATATTCAGAATATACATATATATAATATATGGATAAATGGAATGAAATACACCATTCATGGAGACGGTAGTCCGTACGTACGCATGAACGCTGTTTTTGTTTCCTTATTGAATTGAAAAGAATTAAGTAGATGACATACATATAAATATAAATAAATACATTATCATTATTATGTCATATATTTTATTAGTACTTATTATATATACTTTATAATCATTCATTAATGGTTAATCATTGAGAATGAATCTCATCACGTCGTGGAGACGGTAGTCCGTACGTACGCACGAGCGATGATATCGTTCCCATGGTTGTGGAATTGTGTTGAAGTGTATGTATACTATTTAAGTATCAATATCACTTTATAATAATCATAAATAGTTACTCATTACACCATTATACCCATCCAATTAAGGTGGTGACGGAAAATAGATTACACCACGACGTGGAGACGGTATTCCGTACGTACGCACGCGCGGTGATTTCCTTTTTCCGTAGGATGGATAGAAGGTTAATTAGAGTTGTTTCATATTTATAATAACATATCAGTATATAATAAGTACTTATGTTATTACTTTATCATGAAACAACTAAATAAGAAGAAGTTGAAGAAGAAAGAAATTGAAAAAGATTGGTAATGGATATTACCTCTTCTTTGAAACGCCTCTTTGAATCCTCCACTTAGGGAACTAAGATTGGTCTTTGAAGAAGACCAGGACATCTAGGATTATTCTAGGGAAGTGGAGAAGGTATTTTGGAAGGGTTTGGCCGAGCTTGAAGGCTCAAAGTTGTGTGAGGAAGAGAGGGAGGAGGTTCCCTTTTATAAGGGTGGAGAGGGGCACCTTAGGAATATCTCAAAATATTATTTTATATTAAAGTCAATATCGGTTTATAATGGTTCCAAAGGGTATTATTTCGAAGGTAACGTGGGGATGGGTCTAAATCCTATCAACCAATAGGATTCAGACAAGTTTACGTTATTATTTTAACCTTATCAATTAGATTTAACTTTAAGTTAAATAATTTAACTTTTACCGTGTCTTTTTGTTTTCTTACACTATATGGTTAATACACTTACTATATCATGCCAAACGAACCCCAAATTGTTTATTATTAATATATATTTCCTTATCTAAGTCATTTGGCCGAACCTTAGATTTTTATGAATAAAATAACAATTAATAATATAATATTTGATTTAAAAACTATTGTGTGTCAATTTTGACACTATTTGATATATGATTTTTGTGAAAGTCATAAAAGAATTATATGTTCGAAACAAGTTGATTAAATAAACACTAATATATCATAGTAACCTAGAAAATTATTTTTACTCATAAAAAGTCTTAAATTAAATTTATTTTGGTATTTATAATATCAATTATGTCAATATTTCATTAATAAGATAATTATTGCATCATCTTTGTGTCATAAATAACTTAAATTATTTGATGTCTAAAAATTAAAAATAAAATACAATAATGTAGGAAATCGTTTTAGATTTATAATGATTATTTACAATCTAATTTCTCTTATGTATAACCCTATAGTAAAAATGTTTTAATAAATAAACATTGATTTTAACTCTTTTAACTCTTCTTTGAATTAAATAATAATAAATGTCCTAATCTAATCCAAGTGGGCCTAATTGATAATATTTTACACTTGAGGTTGTTTTTGGTCGAGATAAACTTTTCCAATAGGATTAGTACATGTATTAGGGTAATATTAATATCATTTTTACCCTTAATTACCCTATTTACTTTTAACCGTGGTAAATAAAAGTAAAAAGTTACTATTCACCAAAAATTATTTTCATCTCATTGAACCACATTTTACTTAATGACATCAACCGTGTCTCCCAGATTTTTGAAATTCCATTCACAGAAGTGGTAAAATTATGTTTTATGAAAAATTCAGTTTTTTAACTACCACTTAGTAGTTTCACTATTCATAAAAAATTGATGTTTTTCAGAACAATGCCAAAATTTCATCCTAAGCTATATTTCATATTCCGAATTCAAAAATGAAGTCTATTTTACCAAATTCATAACATAGAAGTTGCATTAATTAATTTTATAATTAAATCCCATTGTTAAAACAGATAGCGTGTTTTTAAGAAACAACATCTATCAAAAGATTGACACTTGTTTATGTCTTGTTTAAATGTGAAATTACATCCAATGACCAACATTGTATTAAATTGTAAAAATATATTCTAAATATACTTTAAAACCACTCAAATTAATAATTTATCACTATTAATTATTTTGATTAAAAAAGTTGTTTTTAATTATAATTTAGTAATTTTCATTATTCATCAGAATATGAAAGTTATTCGAAAATTACCAAAATTTCACCCTAAGCTAATTTCGATATTCCGAATACAAAAATGAAGTCCATTTTGAGAGCTAAAATCTCTAAAATTTTAAAAAGTGGTTATTACTATTCATAACGGATATTTTTAATAATATTTTAATAGCATATCGTTGTTTAGTGAAACTCGGTATTGCGTACTACACACGCTATCGAGGAAGGTCGCGATTGCGTGTAATGAAAGGAAAGTCAAGGATGTGTGTTGTGCAAGCTCCTTTTGGTGTAGCATACAACACAAGACATTAATAAAATTAAAAAAAATATTTTTCATAAAATCTCGGGCTGTTACAGGTTTCATTCCATGCAAGAGTGTGTTTAAGAGAACAACTAAATATTACTTTATTACCTTATAACATAGCCATAATAATGGATGGTATGAATAATAGTAATTTATGTATGGAATAATTATTTACATGTGTGTATATAATTAATTATTTGGTTGGAAATTAATTATAAATGAAAAAAACTACTTTTTTAATAAAAGGAATTTTTTTTGAAAAGCTATTTAAATAGAAATAAGTGAACTTATAAAATAAAAAAATCCATATTGATGGATTTTATTTAAAAAAATTGTAGTATATTAAATATAATTTTTAAAAATCATATTTTATATTTTATAGGCATAATATAATAACAAAGTGGATTTTTTAGATAAAAAGAGTATTGTTCAAACATGTTTTTCCACCTTTTGATGGCACACCAATTTTAAATATAGTTTTTAACACTTTTTTATATTATATTTCATAAAATAAACTTCTTATTTGAAATACTATTATCAAAATTTACTTTGGTTTAAATTTTTTTATTTTTATGATAAGAATCAAGTTTGGATGGATAGTCATAATACACTAGATTTTAATTGAAAAAAACATTTTATTCAAAATAATATATATAGTTAAATTATATAATTGAGTTCTTTTAATAATAAGTATATTATATTTTTATCTTTTAATATAGTGCAGGCTATTGAAATTATTTTTACATTGAATTTAGATGTAAAAACATTTCAATCCATTTTATGTTTTAACTTTTAAAACATGTTTTCTCATTCAGACTATGAGATTAATTTTAAAATAATTACAGTAAATAATTTGTTTTAAATTTTGAAAAAATAGATTCCATATTTGGAATCATTTCGTCCAAATTTTGTTAGTATATTTTTTATGGGAATTAGGAATAGTAACCTCATTATTTTTTTTAAATATGTTAAAAAGGTAAATCATGTCGTTAAAGGTAAACAAAACCTTATAAAATTACTCTAAGACTTTTAATATTATCATTTTTTGAGTTTTTTGACCTAAATCATCCTTGGGTCTAAATGATATCATTTGGTAGCCACTGGTATGAGATTATGACATTTAATATATTTTATTTATGGAAAGATCAATATTCTTTTCTCACATTTTAATAACTATATCATTTTTCTTATAAGGCTATAAATAAGTTAAATTTGACTATAAATACACATTTTAAATATAATTTTTTAAATATCATGGAAATTTAGTTTTAATTATTAGGAAATCAATAATTACAGGAATGCCTTATACAATGATGATGTAGAAATTATTTAAATGATGAAAAATCAATAAAATAATTTCAATTAATATGATAATGGCAATTAAAATACCCAAAAAAATGAATAAAATAATATTGGTTAAGTATATCATGACCATAATCATCCATGTGATGAGTTATGGACCATTTGGATCTATATAGAAATAATTATGATACTTATAATATTTTATTTAAGGAGGTGTCAAAGTTGTCACATTCATGTTTTTATAAATATAACATTTTTAATGTAGACTTTTCTAGAATATATATTCGTGTATGAATATTAAAATGAAATATAGAATATTTATCATATTTAATTTATTTTATTATAATTTTTACTCAAAAAATAAGTATATAACATAATTACAAAAAATCTATGTAGTAATTGTTTTATTAATAGAAATATCAAATTAATGTTTTTAAAAATATTAAAATAAATATAGTTTTCGACAATAAATATATAAAATAAATTTTATTTGCCACCTTAACTAATTAGGGATATAATAAAATATATTTTTTCAAGGATAACATCTTATTTTTTATATTTTCAAAAAACCAGGAAACGAATAGTGTCAAAACTAACAGAATTGATATTTTTGTCTAAATAATGATTTATTAAATTATTTAAAACTAATAATAAAATTTAAAAAATGTAAAATATTTATCATATGGACTAAAATATTCTAAATTTTCAGTTTACTGTCTAATTGAAATCAAATAAAAATCAATTACATAATTTTTGTAATAAATAATGTTTTATCATAGTTAAAATTAGAATAGAATAACTGAGGGTTAATTAAAATTATAAGGTTTAAATTGATATAAAAACATGTCTAAAATTTATTATCTGAGGTATTTAAAAACTTATCTCATGTAATATTAAAAAATATTTCATTTTTGAGGTTTTTTGTTGTAATTTTATTATAATATAAATTAATATTTTTGGAGATTCCAAAAGTTCCCCTCGCCTCAATTATAAAAGGGCACATCCTACCTCACTCATTAAATTCACACTGAAAATTAAATTTTATCCATAACCTACCATTATACATTTTACATATCCCTAGTCACATTATATAGGTTCTTTTTTCTCAAAATACTAACTCTAGTGTCCCTAAGATGAGAACTAGAGGGAGCTCATCGAAGAAGATGTCATCTCCTTTACCAACTCTCTCAAGATCATTTCTTCTTGTACATACTCTTCTTATGTATTTTACATTATAAAATAATAATCCTAGTGTAAAATATATGTTCACCTATTATTATGATTATGGAACCACCATATTCTACCATTTACCCATCCTACAAAAAAATGATATCACCACACGTGAGTATGTACGACCTACCGTCTCCACACCATAGTGTAATGTGTTTTTCATTAACACTTTGCCTAGAAGGGTATAATGATATAATTAATAACTATATATGATTATTATAATAATATATTGATTTTTGAATAAATATGTACCATCCACATCCATAGCAATTCATAATTAATGGAATTATATCATCGCTCGTGCATACGTACGGCCTACCGTCTCCATGAAGCGATGTGTTTCATTCTCCATGATCTCATTTAAATATTGATTATATAAATGTATATAATGAATAAATATGATATATATTACATTATTATAATTTTTTAAATGATATAAATGAAACCCATGAAGATTAATTTAGATTTATACAACAAAACATGCAGCAAATAACAATCGAAAGAAAAGTAATAATGAAATATTATTAAATGGGTGATAATATGATCGTATATTCTATCATAAATATAAATATGAGTCAGGAATAATTTAATAACATTATTTAATCCATTATACATGATATATATATATACAGAATTCAGACCTAAGGTGAGATATAATTTCCCAAACTCATTATTATCTGGGATTGATTATACGTATGTATTTATTGGGATATATTTATCATCCACATCCATGTTTATTAAAACTAATTTCCAAATATTTTTAATATTCTAATAAATCTATTTAAATCCATTTTCCCCATGCATGAATTTTTACTAAAGAGTTTGAAATAAATATTTTTTTGTTTTTCAAACATGGTAAATTTTTTACTTTCCTAGAAAAATTACGAGATGAATGTTTTTAAATTATATGGGATGAATGTATTTTTTCACTTTCATAATTACTTATTTCCAAGATTATTTCCCTAAAATATTTTAACTTTATTTAAAATGAAATAATTTTATTTTAAAATTTCATGGAATTTTATGAAAATAAAACATTTTCAAAGTAGAAATGATATTTTCCTCAATAATTATTTTCAAGTGATATATCAATATTATTTTTCATTTGAATACTTTGGTGTTACTTATGTTTTAAATGTTATATTTTTTTAATGATTGTATTCATATTACCCTTATGGTTTGATAATTTTTATGATGTAATTTTTTTTGAACCCCATTTTTTTACTTGGACAATGTTATGATGGATTGATGTTCAAGAAACTAATTTTATTCATTTGGTTGTGATACAATGAATGATTTATGTTTTTTTAGTACACATATATGATTTTAATTATGTGATGGATGGGACGAATATCTACCTCCAATGAATTGGGTAAATATTAACATCTCATCAGATAAACAAGGATTAAATGGGATTATACTTGGTTTATTAATACAGGGTTAGAACATGAAATGACCTCGGTTTAGTAATACAGGGTTGGAGCAGGAAATGATCATGGATTAGTAACACATTGCTAGAATGTGAAATGATATTGTTCTAGTAATACAATTCCGGAATAGGAAATGATCTTAGTTCAATAATATAGGGTTGTGGTGGTATGTAATCAAGGTTCAATAATATTTTCATGGAATGAAAAGTGTACTCAGTTTAGTAAAGGACTTCATCAACTATGATGGAAATTATTTTCTATTCTTATGTGTTTTCTAAAATTCTATGTTTTATGCCAATTCAATTTTCTCATGGATTGTGTTCCTTTATGATTTATTCATTATGAACTACCATGATTTATTCCCTAACTCAATATTTTGATATATGTTATACATGGTATGATTTTCAAAATTTATGCTCATGTTTTTACATTGTTATGTTAATTTTTTGTTTGATATTTTTCATGTTTACACTTAATGAGCATCTTAGCTCACCCTTTTAATATGCTTTCCTTTCCCAATGATATAAATAATGTTTTTAGGTAGTTAACCAATATATAAATATCATTATGGGAGATTTTGAATATCTTTGACCAAATTATAAGAATGCATTCCATGTTTCCAAAGGCACTAAACTAATATGATATTCAGGTATCTATTTGTATAGTGTATTAATTATCGCATAAAAGTAATTTAATGTCTATTTATGTCAATATTGGGTCATTATATTCACAATATTTGAAGTATAATAAATATCTTATACATAAATAAAAATTTATTTCAACAAAAAAAGTTTATTTATTTTCCAATATATGAGATACAAATATGAAACATTTAATACATTATTTAGACTTGAAACCCCCTATTTTACTAATATAAACATAAATTATTTCTAAAAATATATATTTAATAAAAAATTAAATATATTTTTTTACAAAAAATTGATTACCCTTGTATAGGGCCCTCAATTTAGGTAGGGAAACCACATGTGACCTTCACATATATAATCTATATAAATTTAACATTCATGAAATTTATAGAGTTAATTCTGCAATAAACATTATATATATAATTCTATGTAAAGGTATTCAACATTTACCTATACGGATAATTTTTTTGGGAGTATAAGTGTGAGAAATTAAATGATTATATTTATGTAGACCAATTTTTATAAGGTTAAATCTTGGGTATCATTTAATAGAATTATCTTCTTAAAGTTAACACATGATAACCTTTTTGAGAACTATGTATAGGTAACTAATACTACATATTGTTTCACCATTTTTTGATTTCATCAAAAATAGTGATTTAAATAACATTATTTCTTAGATAATCCTTCTCAGATACCATGTAAGGGTTTCATAATTTTATTTTATAGTAGCTATAAATGGAAATAGACAAAAAAAATAGACAAATATTACTTCAATAAATCTAAATTTTAAATTTAATTCATAATAATGCATACAAAATCCGGAAGTGTGATAACCTCCATCATCCATTTTTTTGTTGACAATTCTTAAGGAAGATCATGATGGGTATATTATCTAACACTACTAATAAATTTTACCATCATTCAAAGTCATTTAGTACTTCAGGAATCCATATAAAAATCCATTTCTTATCACTATGAAGTAATATGAAACTACATGAATTCATAATACCTTCTTCAAGTCATACTAAAATCATTATAATGTTTTAATAAAATCAATAAGTCTTATTAAATTCCATCTAACTTCACATTAAGATCATTATGTCATAAAAAATGCCTTTTGAGATCATATAAAACATTGGTTGAATTCATTCAAAACTATGGGTGATGTCAAGGCTATTCCTTTTAAATATATAGAGAAACATTCCTTTTTTTAAACATGAAAATAAAAACAACATGAAATGAATTCTAGGGTCATTTAATGAAACTGAATCCTTCTAAAACCTTATTCTAAGAGTTTATAAACACTATGTACAGAATCCTTTATATATGGAAGACCTTAAATGGTTTCTCTACATTATATAATGGTTTTCTAATAAATAATGACACTCAATTCAAATTTTATCACATGTTAAAATCTTACAAATTCTATAAATTGTTTTAGATAGAACATCCAGTTCATCAATTATAGTCTTTGACATAAAGAATAGTTCATCTACCATCACACTTTGATTATTACACCTATAATCTACAAACACATTCTCTTTAATGTAGAACCAAAATTTCCAACCCTCCTTTTTATCATATTTATTAATCGTAAAGATATATTCATTGTAAAAAACTTCATCTTTATTTTTTTAACAATAATCCATGGTAGAGTATAAAATATTATATTTCCATCACGTGATTGGATCCTACAGAATTTTATTGTAGAACGTTCATCGAATCATCAAATCTGGTCCAATATATGTTTTTCATTACCTCCAAGAAGTTTCCTCATACATTTTACATATATGAAAAAGAAAAAAAATAGTTTCTATAAGGTCAGGACCGTAGTTTCATAAAGACGGTGCCTTATTTTATTACATTACCATATAAACAAGAAATATGCATCCCAAATGAATGAATAATTTAGTATATTTAGAAACAAGATGCATAAATAAGTTCAATATTATAAAATTAAATGAAATACAACATATAAGTTTTATTGGGAATATAAAAAACTATAAGTTTACCCATACAGGTCATTCAAAATAAACATCATCATGTCTAGAAAAAATGTAACATAAGAAATGGGTGAGATCAATTACTTAGTAAGGGTAAGAAATATAGTGGATGATATCATAAACCAAAAAATTAGGAAGGGTTAACAACTAAAAATTCATTTTCATAAATTAAAATTGAACATATTATGTAAAGAATTAGAGTGGAATAAATAATTCCATAATAAAGAATAATCGGGGTTATACTACTAGTCTAATATTCACATGGAAATTCAATTACTGGTTTCAAAATGATGTAATAAATAATTCAGGACGTCATAACCATATTGTCAAGGTCTAGTTCCAAGATCATAAATAACCATTTTTCAAGGCCTTGTGCCAAGACTATAGTTTTTCTCATTTGACATAAAGATGCACCAAGGGGCTATAGTGGGCCCCAACTGATACGTATTAAGTTTAATGCATTCTTCTTATGAACGGGGGTAAAAAATAAGCAAATATATTCATATTGAAACTAAAACATGGTATATAAATATATTTCCTCATACGTTAAACAGAAACACTAACTATTCAGAGTAATTGGTGAAAGGTGTCAAGATATAACATCCACATTTAAACTAATCAGAAAAACCGTCAACAACATATTATAGATTATATCATAAGATATAAACCTCTATGAGTTATAATATTCATCTATGTATTTTAACATAAATAAATATACTTTTAAATGATACCATTGATAAATTTTAGATGAAATAACCCTTAAACATTCCAATGTGTCCAAAACAACCTTGAAACATTCAAATAATAATCCCTTAAAATATTATGAGAATAAGAATAATCTTAAATTGTTCTTCCAAGGGGAATTACTTAAACCATATGTTATGAATAAGTGGTTAATAATACATATATACCATAAAATATAAAGTGAGGTGAGAAAAATAAATTTTTATTCAGAATGATGAGTTATTTTGTAAAATCATTTGTATTTGTCATAAATCTAGTTTAAAACATGTATATACCAGAAAATAAAATGGTAGGTCATTTAAATTATATTTTTGGATTAATTAATGTCCCACTAAATTAAAATAATTAAAAAATAATTTTTAATGAAGCTTTAGAATTAAAAAGTTTTTGTGTTGTTTAAGGAATTCATTAAAATAATTAAAGCGCAATGGACTGTTTTCTTTTATAAAACCAAAAATGAACCACAATATATTTTTCATGTAAAAAATTTGATTTTATAAAGATAAATATATCTTAAAAACATTAAATAATGGTCTTCAAAATAAGTAATAATACGAGAAGTTCATTGAATCGGTCTTGCATTTCGGATGGATTTTGAATAATTCTGTTAAAACATTTAACTCACCATAAAATAAATAAGGATTCTGATTGGAAAATATATATATATAATTCACATAAACTTTATTATTAGTACATAAAAAAATAATTTCAATGAGGATAGTAGATAATAAGAACAACTAGAATGAAAAAAGAGGTTCAGGTAGAAAATACAGACAATTTTGTAATCAATTGAATCACATCCTCCAAAATAATAATCATATAATTATACATTATATATCATGAAAATTAATATATTAATGGTATAAAACTTCAATGGTATTTATACATAAACCATACACAAGTAGTAGTAGTGAATGCAGAATATTTCACAAAAATGGAAGTGAAAGAGTAAACCCCATACCATAAGTTTGAAGGTGTTCCTCACATAATCTTAATGACCTTAATAATAAAATAAATTTCAAAAAATAATTTATTCAATAAACTTTTATATATTTAATTAATTTATTATTACATTATTAGGTTCATTCATGGCATTTTTATGGGTTAAGAGATTCAATTTCATTGTTTGGTAGTGTTTTCTTGCTTGGTTTTCATGATTGGTTTATATGTATTCATGTACTGATAAACATGTATAATGAGAATGGTGTTATAGAATTTAATTTTTATGTTGTTAATGAAAAACAAAGGATTACATGTTCATAAACTTTTTTTGGTTATTATGAGTGAAGATGAATCATTATATAAAACATCAATAAAAATTGATTGGGTTAATTGTGGGTTCTTGATCACAACGAACTCATTTTGATTAATAAATTAATATCATGTGTACAAAATGATTTAATAACCATAAATAAATTATAATAAATATATTATAGTCCCTTTTAACCATAAAATGGTTTCATTTCCAGAATTTAATTTGGAAATAGAAATTTAAAACCCTCTATCATTAAATGTGATAAATTAACACATCTCGGATGGTGTTTTCATTTCTAGTTTAAAAGAAGTGGAAAGAAGATATGATGAATAATTATTACATTATCATAAAAACTTGAAGTACATGTATGTTACTAGAGTAATAACAAAATATAGATGAAAGGAGGTGAGGAAATAAAAATAAAAGAAATGAAATTAAAATAATAGAAATGAAATAAGAAATTTACATTTTGAAGTTATCTTCCTTGACAACCTCTTTAGGGGGAGTTTCTTTCTATATATGAGACCAAGGGATAATGGACGTGGGAGAGGATCATAGGAGGATATTTTTTCATAATTTATACAAGGCACAAGGCTTTATTGGTGTGAAGAGAAGTGGGAGTGAGGGGTGTTTATAGTGGAGGAGAGAAGTGATTTTTCAATATATTTTTCATTATTTTATTATCTCCTTTAAGAAAATAATAGTGTTGATTCTTGTGACACATAGTAGTAATTAGCGTGTGTGAGTTCTTACCAAGTATTATTAAATCATCCATTACTATAAGAATATTTAATTTAACTTATAATGTATACATATGGTAAATTATCATATTTTTCCATTCATAAAAAATTCGAGTATTTTAGAAAATTCACGAAAATTCACCCTAGCACTTTTTTGATGCGTATAATTCAAAACAGAAAACCATTTTTGGAAAATAATTTTCTAAATATTATTAATTTAATTTTTAAATAAAATCATAATTTATTTGAAAAATATCAATTTTAAAACTATAATTCATTTTATATCACCTTCAAAAATTAATAAAGATGTCATTATCTTATAACCTTAAAACAATAAAATAATAATATGATTTACTATTTATAAGGGTCATATTACTACTCATATTAATATTAATAAGGGTATGTTACATTCACCAAATATTATGTTTGTCTTATTAGACTCTGAATATATTACTGAACGCAACTATGTATGTTAGTTTTTTAAAATTCAAATCACATAGTTGGAAGAAATATTTTTACTATATAGGTTATTACAAAGTGGTGTTTTGTAGAGACTAAGTGTTTCATGAATTCAATATTAAATTTATTTATAAATTCATGGCGTTTGAAACTCTCCCTCCTTAAAAAAATATCATCCTTGAAATTTTAAATTGAACTTTGAAATTTAATGGTTGATACTTGAAAATTACCTTTTGGGATAGCCACATCGGGAATAAAGTTAAAATATCCACTAAATAAGAGGGAAATTGAAATGTATCAGTTACATAAAAACTATGCATTCAAATTGAAAAAATATGTCATGTAAGAAAAATCAAACTAGTATGTTCTGATAAAAATTGATAAATAACTTTCTCAGATGAAAGATCATTACCAAAAAACCATAAACAATAGTTATGAAAACATTCCTTAATGTCATGAAAAAATGATAATTGGAAAAAAAATTGAGTCTTTTTTCTGAGATTAGATGACTTTTTCTAATATATATGAGTATAAATATATGCTTCAAATTTGTAAACACAATATTATCCTTTGTTTTCTCCTTAAACAGTCTATACATTATCTTGTAGAATAGGTTGCATCATGTAGTGGCATTAAACTATAAAACCCCATACAATAATCCACTGAAAACATTTTTAAACGGTTTATATTTCCAAAATATCACGATCTAATAATTTAGAATCATTCCATTACCCATCCTTTCTAGATCCATGTACACTAGGTCCCTGAAAATCCCTTTTTTGTTTAAAATCCATTATCTATCATGCTCAATGCATCTTCTACCTTATTTTCCTTTAATCAACATGATGCAGCCCTAAATTTTCACATTCTAAACAATTGAATATCTTCATCATGAATCATCTTTAAATATGGTAATTACCATAAAACCTTATTGTAAACTCTCATTCATCCATACACATGATATTGTATAAATTTCATATATCGAAAAATATTTTAAACTCCATCAATGATAGAGTATAACACTTGTTGATAAGTCAAAAATTACTATTGAGGTAGTTAGTACTTATTCAAATCAATCATTTCTTTATCATTATCTTCATTATTATAAATATATTTGGGGGTTTCGTTCATCAACCATATACTTTCCCATGATATTAACTTTCTACTCAGTCACTTATCCTTGTTACAATTCATCATATGACCTCAAATACTTAATAAAATAGTACTACAATACAATCCTCATATATTCCAAAATTATTATAACTAGTACATTGATGATAAAATATTCAAATGAAATTATTCTTAAAGAGTAATATTAATAATTAAACTTCATCTGGGGCAGTATCATTATCGAGTAGCATCATTTGGGGAATATACCTTTGAAACTTAAGACATTGATTTACATAATTTCCCATCTCCTTGCAGTTGAAACATTGTACATTTGAAACCTTTTACTTTCCCTTGAAATCATGAAATTCATGTCTTTTTTCTCCACAGTTATAACAAACTCCAATTCCCTTCAGGAATTTACAGGGTTTATTCTTTTCATAGTTATCACATGTGGTAAAACCATTATTTTCAGTATTCCATTTATCCATGTGTTTCTCTACCATCCTTTTCTTATTTTTCTTACCTTAAAATACAAAGGATTTAGAAAAACCATTACATATCGGGTTATCACATGATACTATTTCATTATATGATGAGGATACTTGGGAGACTATCTTCTTTTGAAATGACATCTTAAGACTGTTAGAGATATGATACTTCTTACTCTTCACATCACATGCACTGTTGAAGTTATCATTCCCTCTTCTAGGCACCATTTAAAATCAATTCCATATATACATTAGCTCATAAAATTATGAAATCTCTATGACTCTAAACATAGTATATGACATAGAATAAATTTATGCATAGTAAATCCTAGAACCAGCTATTATGGATACTTTTGTGGAATAAATATATTATAATGGTGGGTAAATAAAATTTAAATTATCCTAAGTATATCCCCCAGGAGTTTCAAATTAGGTGTGTAGTAACGATCATTTCCAGGTTACAGTTTAACCTGGGTCAAGCCAAAAACACTGTGTCAGAGTTCTTACTCCTAGTTTTATATGTGCCAAATCCACGCCCTCCTTTAGTATCTAGATAGGGATTTATTTTCTAGGAAGATCCAAATAATCTAATACATTCCAAACTTCTTGGGTGTTATTATATGTGTATCATAAATTATATCTTATGTTTTTTTCCTAATCTATATTTTCTAAATCTAATTTCCAAGTTTACCGTTAAACATCCTTTGATACCAACTATAAGGACCCAACCCGAGTTGCCCAGAGACGGTGCCTTATTTTATTAAATTGGCATATAAAGAAGTAATATTCATCCTAAATGAATGAATTGTTATTATATTTGTCAAAAAGATACATATATATGTTCAATATTACATCATGAAATGAAATATAGCATATAATTTTTATTGGGAACATCCATAGCTATATCTTTTCCATTGCAGGTCATTCATAATAAACATCATTATTTCTTGAGAAAATGAATCATAATAAAGGGGTGAGTTCAAATGATCATTACAGGTAATAAATACAGCATATGAAACCATAACCATAAACATTAGGCATGGTGAATAACTAAAACACATGCCTTTAAAATTAAACTTCAACACATTACGGTAGGAATAAGAGATGAATAAATAATTCCATAATAAAACATAATAATAGGTATTCTACTAGTATAATAACCACATGGAATTTAAATTACTAGTATCAAAATAAGGTTACTCATAAATCATGGCATTATAACCATACTGTCAATGGCCTCGTTCCAAGACCATAAATTACCATTTTTTCATGGCCTCATGACAAGACCATAGTTTGTCTCATGAGACCTACTGATGCACCAAGGGGATGTAGAGGGACCCACCTGACACTTAATAAGTCCAATGAACTCCTATTATGAATGAGGATAAACATAAACAACATATATATTCATATCTAAACTAACATATGAAATTTAAATAACTTTCCTCATATAGTAAACAAAATCACTAACCATTCGATGTAAATTGGTGAATGGTATCAAGATAGAACATCCATATTGAAACTAATAAAAAACCCTCCAAAAACATAATTTAGATGATATCATAAGATTTAATCCTATAGTAATTACAAGATCCATAAAAGGATGTTAACATAAATAATTATACTTTTAAATGAGACCATTTTACAATTTTTGATGAAATAATCCTTAAACATTCCATAGTGTCTCATACCACCTTGAAACATTAAAATAAAAATAACTCAGTATATAATTACAATAATAAAACTCTTTATATGATATACCAAAGGGAATTACATAAATGGAATGTAAGGAATAAGTGTAAAACAAGGCATATATATCATAAAATTTAAAGTGTGTTGAGAAAATTCTATTTTACATTAGAAAGAAGTGTTCATTAAGTAAATCATTTTTATTATTCATAAATATAGTTTTAAAAATTTATATACTAGAAAATAAAATGTAAGGTTATTTATATTATATATTTTTCTTAAATAAAGTTCCTCTAATGTAAAATCATTCGAAGAGAGTTTTTATAGAAGCATAAAATTAAAACATCTTCGTGCAGTTTAAGGAATTCAATAAATAGTTTTTAAAGTGAAAAGCAATGTTTGCTTTCATAAAATTAGAAGTGAAGAAAAATATATTTTTCATTTTAAAATTTGTTATTTTATAGATATTTATCTGTCTTGAAATGGATTATAGAATGATCTTCAAAATATGAAAGAATTTGAGAAGTTCCTTGAAATCGGGATTGCATTTTAGATGGATTTTTGGATGATTATTTTAAAACATGTAACCCTCTATTAAATAAAGAAGGATTATGATTTCTAAACATATATATAATATTCACAGAGAATTTTTTATTAGAACATAATAATAAATAATAATTCCACTAGGGTGTGTAGAGAATAAGAGAAACCAGAATGAAAATGGTTGTTCGGGTAGAAAATACATTCAACTTTGTAATCAATTGAATCATATGACAAATAATTAATAATAATAAAAAGATAAATTAAATATCATAAAAATTTAATATATTCATGATATTAAATATAAATTTTTAGTAAACATAAACCATACACAATTTGTAGTAATGAATTGAGAATATCTAACCAAAATGGATGTGAGATGAAGAAACCTCTTACCTTTAGACTGAAGGTGTTCCTCACTTGATCTTAATGACCTGAATAATAAAATTTAGGTTAAAAATTTAATGATTCTAGAACCTCTTAAACCTTTAATTGATTTATTATAACCTTATTTGGTTCATTATTGTCCTTTTTATGGGTTAAGTTATTCAATTTCATTATTTTTGTGTGTTTTCTTCCTTGGTTTACATGATCGGTTTACATATATTCATGTATGAATAACTATGTAGAATGAGAATGGATTTTCTGAATATAAGTTGTATTTTATTAGTGAAAAACCATAATATTACATGGTCATAAAATATGGTTGGTTGTTGGGAGTGAAGATGTATAATTATATAAAACATTCATGATAATTGTTTGGGTTAATTGGCGGTTCATGATCACA
Source organism: Viscum album (assembly GCA_963277665.1). Classification (NCBI taxonomy): domain Eukaryota; kingdom Viridiplantae; phylum Streptophyta; class Magnoliopsida; order Santalales; family Viscaceae; genus Viscum; species Viscum album. Next base: position 2,105,583,289 of record OY728156.1, on the reverse strand, counting down.
ACGATCTCATTTTGATTTATAAATTAATATAATCTGTAAAAAGGATCCCAAAACCATAAATAAGTTATAATACATATATTATAGTTTGGTTCAATAATAAAAATGGTTTCTTAGAAATATCTGAATATGGAAATAAAAATTTAAAACTCGTCATCCTTGAAAGAGATAAATTAACACATCTCGGATGGTGTTTTTATTTCTGGTTCAAAATAAGGGGAAAGCAGAGATGGTGAAGAATTATTCTTTTATCAAAACAAAATTAAAATACATTTAAGGTACTGGAGTCATAACAATATTTTGATGAAAGGAGTTTGGAAAAGAAATAGAAAATAAAGGAATATGAAATAAATGAAATAAAAAGAGGAATTTACCACTTGAAGAAATATTCCTTGAGAGCCTCTTTAGGGGAGCAGTTATGGTCTTCTTATGAGAAAAATGTCTACAAGATGCGGGGTTGGATCTTAGGAGGATATTTGATCCAAATTTATACAAGGAACAAGGCATGAGAGGAGTTAAGAGAAGAGGGAGTGAAGGGGGGTTTATAGTGGAGGAGAGGAGTGATTTTTGAATATCTTATTCATTATTTTATTATTTCCCTCAATAAAACCAATTGAATTGATTCTTGTGACCCATAATATTAATAAGTGAATTTGAGTTTGAAAAAATTATTCTTATATCATCTAGTATGTTATTAGTATTTAATTTAACTTATAATGTTTATATATGGTAAATTAACGTATTTTACTATTCCTAAAAAATTTGAGTATTTTAGAAAATTCCTAAAAAATCACATGAACCATCTATCGATGTGTATAATTAAAAAATGAACTCCAATTTTTAAAATTATTTTTCTAAATAATTTTATTTAAAATTTTAAAAAAATCATAATTTATTCAAAAAATATCAATTTTAAAACTATAATTTGTTTTATATCACCTTGAAAAATTAATCAAGATCTCAATATCGTATAATAATAAAACAGTAAAATAATAATATGATTTACTATTCATAAGTGTCATATTACTATTCCTAAGGGTATGTTATTATTAACTAAAAATTAAATTTGTCTTATTAGATTCTAAATATCCTTCTAAACACAGCTGTGTATGTCAGTTATTCGAAATTGAAATCACGGAGGTAGATAAATTACGATTAATACCTCAGTTATAAAAAGGTGGTGTTTTGTATAGACTCAGTGATTCATGCATTCAATATTAATTTTATTTATAAATTCTTGGGGTGTTACAGTTTCACATCCTATCTTCCACAAAAAAGTTATATCAGCAATAGTTGTATGATTAAATATTTATAGGGATTCCATGATTCTCATTGCAAAGCTATGAACTCTTATCTTTCTTTCAAGATGCCTAATTTTTCACTAATATTTTGGGGAAATCAATGAAATCATCCAAGAAACACTTTTTACTTGTCATGAAATCAATAAAGATCCCTTAATTCCCTTCATCCCCTTTGACAACAAATACAGCACAAACAACTAGTAGGTTCATCATTCTCTACCTTTGTATATGGTTTCAATAAATCATAAAAAATGGAATGTCAATATGGATGGATTCATTTAGATTTTCCAATATTATATATATATACAATAATTAAAATAATTAACGAGAATATGATATTGGATCATATCGCCTCATTCTTAAGAAATGTGTCGTCAATCATTCCACTATATATATACTCAATCTAATCTCAGTGGAGAAAATAAGGAGGTGTAATTTAAATACCTATGTTTTTTATTAATAATTAGATTATGGTACCAAATCATACCATTTTTCAATTATCTTATTCTTGGGAATCATAAAATATTTTACAGATGAACCAGGTGACAATAATTAATAGATATTTCTTTCTTAGAATTTTATCTTGAAATAGCTATAATTATCTTGAAACACATGTTCAAACATTCATAACATAGATCCATAGGTTTTATGTTATGTTTCCAGATAATTATTTCTCTATGTTTAATAAAAATATTTTAATGGATTAAAATAAATTTAAAACTATTCAGATTAGAACCAATTCTTGAGAAATAAGGATTAGAGAAAAGGAATTCATACCATCTGAATCACCTTCAAGAAACATTATAATTGAATGATGTGTTATATTTATAGTAGTTTCCCCAAATCCATTCAACCTTAAGGAATTATATTTTCCCCTATATCAACATGTTATACTTTCTATTTGGTTATTCATTTTAATTCCACAGGTAAAATCATACCAAAATAATATCTTCTTCGTATGTTAAATAGTTATTTTGTATTACTTGAGTTCATTTTTTCTCCATTGAAATATATCATCCCCTTAAATTATATGCATGATAAACACAAAAATAAATTAAATATGATAGGTAATAATTCTATCCTCATTGTTCACCAATGTGATCTACTAAATTGATACTTTCATCTCAACTAGTATTCCTTTTCTAATTTCTCTTCCTGTATGGATGGACTCTTAAAACTTTTATAATGTTTTTCCAATTATGATATTTTTTTGGGTAGTGTTGTTTCTTTACTTATCTACTTGTGTGGTATATTTTTTTCAGATAATGCATTAATTCCCATGCATAAATTGATTCAGATTTAATATTATTCAAAAAAATCTATGGAAGGTATGACTGTGAGATAATCATTTAATATTTTCTAGTCTACCAGTACCTCCCACACAGTACCTCCAAGTACCTTTTGTATTAAAATATTAAAAACCTATATATAAAATTTTATTCCTCTTTATGTGGAATATTTTTATTCACTTTGGCTCTTACCATCTCTAGTGCTTCATTTTCTCTTCAATTTTCAAAATTCACTAGCTAGATTTCCAAACATTCTTTACGAATTTTATCATCCATTTTTATTCCTCCACATGGTTTCTTGTGATATTTCTTTACCAAGTCATTACTTTTATTTTAGATATTTTTATAATTATTTTCAATAATTATTCCTTTAATTCATACATCTATAGTTATTTTACATGATTATGTGGAATGTCCCTTTTTTGTAGTGTAGAAACAACTTACCCCTTTATGTTTTATACTTATTTGACTTCTTCTACTTAATTTTAGTAGAGTAATTATTTTTTTACTACACAAGGATGACTAACCCTTTTTCAACATATTATTTTTTGGATTAATCTTCTAATGTTATTTTTATAGCTTATTTCATAAAGAATTTTTTCTTTTTCATTTGATTTTGAAGAATTAATTATTGTTATACACTTTTTGGTTGAATTAATCAAGCACGCATCACTTATATTACCACAAATATTCCACATTCAACCAATATTATCAAGTTTCTTAAAATATTCTTAGTTTATATAGATTATAAAATTTTCAATTTGGATAATTATTGTAATTCCCCGACCCCAGTTACCCAGATTCGGTGCATTATTACATGACATTGGCATGATCACAAGAAAGATCAAATCTCGAAAGACCGATTGGTTTCGTAGACTTGGAAACACTAGATATATTCATACGTTTACATTACATCATAAAATGAAAACAACAACAACATAGTCTCTAAAGTCCACACTCTTATCCCCTCACACTATCCCTGCAGGTCATTCATAAATTACTTCTTCACATCCTGGGAAAAATAAAACCTAGAAACGGGGTGAGCTCAAATGCCCACTAAGGATAAAAATATAGCGGAAAATTTCATAAATAATAATAAACATTTAAGGAAATGTATATCTAAAACAAAAGCCTTTTAAACATGAACTTCAACATAGTATGGAAAATATAAAATGAAATAATTCCATTTACTTATTCACATTGATATTCTACTAATCGAATAGTCACATGCAATATCAATAACCACTTTCATAATGATGGAATGCATAATGCCAGACTATCATAACCACATAGCCAAGGCCTCGTACCAAGAATACAAATAATATTTTGTCAAGGCCTTGTGCAAAGACACTAGTTTGTCTCATGAGACCTACCGATTCATCGAGGAGCTAGAGCGGGCTACACCCGTCACATATTAAGTCCAATTAATTCCCATATGAAAAGGTTTAAACATAAAATAAACATTTTTATTAAAACTAGCATAAAAAATTTAAATACCTCATCCATAAAACATGAAAATAACATAGCCATAGTCAAACATATCACAAAACCTTCAGTACAATATGGATGTTTTGTTTCATAATTAATCATCTCCAAATAAGCTTAAAATCATTCAAAGGATGTTGACATAGATGAAATCGAAACTCTTTTTAGAGAAATATCTCTTTTTATTTTGAAATTATTTAAGAGTCATATAAAATGAAAAATTTTCTTTGAAATAATTTTTCTAAGATTGTAAGGGAAGCTTTGACGATTTTATAACGGCGGAAAATAGCCGCACCCACCGTATAAGTTAAAAAAAACATTCTTACCTTAATTCTGTCAAAAGGTTAAAAAGAACCTTGTTTAGAAAACGAAAGAAAGATTCCTTTATAAACTACTTATAAAAGTCAAATAAGGTTATAAATGACTTTAACCCATATTCTTGTAAATGGTAAAAATGTTTTGAAATACATTTTGGAGAAACATGGTTGAGGATGATAAAGAAATCCCAGTATATTATTACGTATAAACAACCTCGGATAATGAAGAGATTGTGAAATAAACCCTTACCATGTACTTTTCCATGGTTGAGGGTAGGTTAACCTCCTGTATAATGGTGAAATAATTGTTATTAAATTATACAAGAATCATATATATATATGATCTTTTTAACAATGCTTTGTTAATAATATCTTAGTATTATCGTCATTTCAGGTGTTAACTTACTAGTTTTCTTTTATATGTTTTGTTACATAAGCCATGTTTGTCATGGATAGGTTGTCTCTTATTCATATACAGAATGATATCAAGTCCATAAACATTATTTTTAAATCATCAAATGATAATTATACTTCAATGGATATGATGGAGAATGAATCTCATCGCGTTCATGGAGACGGTAGTCCGTACGTACGCACGAGCGACAATATTATTCTTTTGATATTAAAATAATATATAATTGGATAGTATATCATATATACAGAATCATTATTATGTTATATTTATTATTTACATGAGTTACAAATCATTATTATACCCATCCAAATAATAATATATTGAATAACAATTACACCACGACGTGGAGATGGTAATCCATACGTACGCACGTATGGTGACATGTTATTCAAAGGGTGGATAGAATAATGAATATGGTTATACCATATTTATAATAACATTACAGTATATATAAGATACTGCAGTTATTATTATAGAATGGTAATAACAAAGAAAGAAGAAGTGGAAGAAGAAATGAATTTGAAAAAGGGTGGTGAAAACATTACCTCTTCTTCGGGTTCTTCCTTTTGATTTGATCAAAACGGCTCCGTAGGTTGGCTTTATGATCAAACTAAGGCCTCTAGGTTGTAGTGAGGTATGTTGAGAGATTATTTGGGCAGAGTTTGGTCGAACCAAAAGGCTTTGAAGGTGTGAAGTAATGATAAGGGGGAGTGCCCTTTTATAAGAGGGGTGAGGGGCACCTTTGGAAAAGCTAGAAATATTAATTTATAATAAATTCATATTCAGTTTCTAATGGCTCCAATGTTTATTATTCAAAGTTTTAGGTGGGGATAGGTCGAAAACCATTCAACCAATAGAATTTAGACAGGTTTGGGTTACTATATTAACCTTATCTTTTAGTTTTAACTCTTAGTTAATTAGTTTGACATTTACCATGTCACATTGTATTTATATATTATATAGTTAATAAACTTACTATATACATCCAAGAGACCCCCAAGTGGTCCATTAATGATACACCTATCATGATATAAGTCTCTTGGCCGAACCTTAGATTTTTAGGAATTTAATATCAATTAATAATATAATATTTGTTTTATAAACTCTTTTATGTCATTTTTGACACTATACAATAGTTGTTGTTTTTTTGAAACTTATAACAGAATGATTACTTCGAAAAAAGTTAATTAAATCAATCATAATATGTCATATTATCCTAGATAATTATTTTAATTCATTAAAAGTCTCAAATTATATTTAGTTGGGTATTTATAATATCAATTATTTTAATTGTTCACTATTATGGTAATTACTACATCATCATTTTGTCATAAATAAATTAAATTATATAATGTCTAAAATTTATAAATAAAATATAATTATGTAGGAAATATTTTTATATTTATAATTAATATTTACAATCGAATTTATCTTATGTATAACCCTATATTAAAAATTGATTGGTAAATAAACTTTGATTTTAACTCTTTTAACTCTTCTTTGAATTAAATAATAATAAATGTCCTAATCTAATCCAAGTGGACCTAAATGATAATATTTTATTCCTAAGTTTGTTTTTGGTTGAGATACACTTGTCCAATAGAATTAGGTCATGAGTTAGGGTAATATTAATATCATTTTTACCCTTAATTACCCTATTTGCTTTTAACTGTGGTAAATAAAAGTAAAAAGTTACTATTCACCAAAAATTATTTTCTTCTCATTGAACCACATTTTAATTATTGATATTAACCGTGTCTCTCAGATTTTCGAAATTCCATTCACAGAAGTGGTAAAAATAAGTTTTATGAAAAATTCAGTTTTTTAACTACCACTTAGTAGTTTCACTATTCATCAAAAATTGAAGTTTTTCAGAACAATGCCAAAATTTCACCCTAAGCTATAATTGATATTCCGAATTCAAAAATGATGTCTATTTTAAAAAATTCCAAACATTTAAGTTACATTAATTAATTTTATAATTAATTCCTGCTGTCACAACAAATAGCATGTTTTTAAGAAACAATATATACCAAAATATTGACAATTGTTTAGGTCCAATTTCAAAGTGAAATTAATTATAATGAACACCATTAGAAAAAATTCTAAAAATATATTCTAAGTATACTTTAAAACCACTCAATAATATAATTTATCACTATAAATTATTTTGATTAAAAAAGTTGTTTTAAAGTATTTTTCACTATTCATAAAAATTGGAAGTTTTCAGAAAAATACCAAAAATTCATCATAAGATAATTTCGATATTCTAAAACCAAAAATGAAGTCCATTTTGAAATATAAAATATATATATAATTTAAAAAAGTAGATATTACTATTCATAATAGCTAGTTTGATTGGTTGTGGTGTGTTAGAACTCGATGTTGCGTATGTCACACGCTATCGCATTATTCAAAGAGAAGTGTACCGTAGAAGCTTGGGGTGTTGAATTCTCCCCTCCTTCAAATAATTTCATCCTCGAAATTTCTAGAATATTATCGCATGAAAAGACTCAGGTGGTTCTTCATCATAAGTTCATCGGGTTCCCACGTTGCCTCTTCCATCATATGGTTTCTCCACAAAACTTTTACCAGACGCATCGTCCGTTTTCTCAATACTTGTGCTCTTGTATCAAGAATCCTGACAGGCTGTTCACAATAAGACAGATCGGGTTCCAGTTCTAATTCTTCATTGGTGAGTACATGCGTTGGGTCAGGCAAGTATTTCCTTAACAGAGATATGTGGAACACATCGTGATCTTTGGAGAGACTTGGCGGCATTACCAATCGGTAAGCTACAGCCCCAATTCGTTCTAGAATTTCGAAAGGTCTGATGTACCTGAGACTCAATTTAACTTCTTACCAAAACGTATGACTCCCTTCCATGGAAATACCTTTAGGAAAACATGATCACCAAATTCAGATTCCAAATCCTTCCTTCTATTATCGGCATAGATCTTTTGCCTACTTTGAGCTGATTTGATGTGATTTTAGATTACCTTCGCCTTTTCCATTGTTTCCTCCACCAGTTCTGGACCTACAAGTTTTCATTCACCAACGTCATCCCAACAGGTTGGTGTGCGGAATCTCTTTCTGTATAATGCTTCATATGGTGCCATATAAATACTCTAATGGAAGCTATTTTTATAGTAAAATTCTACCAAAGTTAAATATTTATCCCACATACCATGAAAGTCAAGTGAGAAAGATATCAACATGTCTTCTAAGGTTTGAATAGCCCGTTCTGATTGTCCGTCTGTCTGAGGGTGGTAGGTAGTGCTCAAATGAAGTTCAGTATCCATGGATTTGGGAAGACTTTTCTAGAATCTTGAAGTAAAACTGGGATCACGATCAGAAACAATCAATAGGGGTACTCCATGAAGTCTCACAACTTCATCAATATATAGTCTTACTAGACTTTCCAGTGGTAGATCATCTCTTATAGCATGAAAATGTGCTGACTTGGTAAGACGATCAACAATAAACCATATTGCATCATTCCTTCTAGGAGTCTTTGGTATCCCCATGACAAAGTCCATCATAATATTGTCCCATTTCCACTCCGGTATGGGAAGAGGTTGGATGACTCCTCCAGGGTGTTGCCTTCCAGCTTTCACTGATTGACAAACCATACATCTTGACACAAAATCAGAAATCTTCCTCTTCATATTGTCCCACCAAAAATGGTCTTTCAAATCTCTATACATTTTGGTGCTCCGAGGGTGTATAGAGAAATTGTAACTATGAGCATCATCCAGCGATTCCCTTTTTAGATCAGGTATATCGGGAACACAAAGTCTCTTCCCAAATTTCAAAATTCCATCTTCATACACAAATTCTCTCAATCTCCCATCATTCACAGCTTTAATCTTCTTTTGAAATTCTTCATCATCGGTCTAAGAACTGTTAATCCTTTCTTGTAAAGATTGTTTTGAAACCATTTGAAAAAGCATTGATGTTTTACCTTCCCGGGTTATTCCCATGTCCATCTTCACTAGATATATGAAAATTGGATCCCTTTCAATTTTCATCATGTTCAAAACTCCATGGTCATTTCTGCTCAAAGCATCTGTCACCTTGTTTTCTTTCCCCGGGTGTTAGTGTATCGTACAATCATAATCCTTGAGTAATTCAAGCCATCTCCTTTGCCTCATGTTGAGTTCTTTTTGTGAGAAAATATACTTCAAACTCTTGTGATCAGTATAAATCTCACATTTTTCACAATAAAGGTAGTGCCTCCATATCTTCAAAGAAAAGATCACAGCTGCTAACTCGAGATCATGAGTAGGATATTTTTGTTCATGAATTTTCAACTGTCGTGATGCATAGGCAATAACCCTATCATTCTGCATAAGGACACAACCAAGTCCTTTCTTCGATGAATCACTATAAATAACGAACCCATCATTCCCCGATGGTAGAGTCAATATAGGAGCATTGACTAATCTTCTATTAAATTCTTCAAAAAATTCTTCACACTCTTTTGTCCAAACAAATTTAACCCCTTTACGTGTGAGCTTCATTAATGGGTTAGCCAATCGGGAAAAATTCTAGACAAAACATCGATAATAACCTGCTAAACCAATAAAACTACGTACCTCAGTTATATTCATAGGCGCCGGCCATTCTTGGATTTCCTTGGTCTTAGAAGGATCAACAGAGATTCCATCTTTAGAGACAATATGGCCAAGAAAAGAAATCTCTTGAAGCCAGAATTCACACTTGCTAAACTTCCCATATAATTCATGTCATCTCAGAGTCTTCAAGATAATGCGCAAGTGATTTTCATGATCTTCATATCTTTTAGAGTATACCAAGATATCATCAATAAATACCACCACAAATTCATCAATATATTCCTTGAAAAGTCTATTCATCAGATCCATGAATACAGAGGGTGTATTATTCAATCCAAAAGGCCTTACAGTAAACTCGTAATGCCCGTACCTGGTTCAAAATGATGTCTTCAGAATGTATTCCTTCTTTACACACAAGTGATGGTATCCAGATCGAAGGTCAATCTTTGAAAAGTATTGAGCTCCATGCAGTTGGTCAAATAAATCATTAATGCGAGGTAGGGGATACTTGTTCTATATTTTTATAGAATTGATCTCCTTGTAGTCGATACATAACCTCATGGATCCATCTTTCGTTTTAACAAAAAGAATAGGGGATCCCCATGGGGAAACACTAGAGAGAATAAATCCTTTATTACTCAATTTATCTAGTTGTTTCTTTAGTTCAACTAATTCTATAGTGGCCATTATATAAGGGGTCTTCGATATAGGCCTTGATCGAGGAATTAAATCAATGGAGAACTCAACTTCTCGTTCTGGAGGATGTCGAGGTAAATCTTCCGGAAATAAATCTACATAATCTTTCACAACAGGTACATCCTCTATTTGAACATTACTTTCCTCACCCACAATTATTTAATTCTCTTCCTCCTCAATAATTAAATTTAGTTGAGATACAGGGGGTGGATCTAGATAAGAGTTAGGCAGTGACGATTCTGCTCTAAAGATAAGGTGTTCTTTATCACCATCATCAAGAATCGTAACCTCTTTCTTCTTACAATAAATCTTCACATCATATTCTGAAATCCAGTCCATACTGAGGATTATATCAAACTCAATCATAGGTATGACGATGAGATCAGTAGATAAAGAACATTTATGTGCTCTACTGGGGACTGACTCACAAAACGTTTTTGCAATGATACTTCCCTTATGAGTTTTAACTAACAACTACCTTGTTAAATCAAATTAGAAATATATAATTTTCTTAGAAAACTAGGAAGATATGAAAAAATGCAATGATCCAGAATCAAATAATGCACTTTCTAAACTTGAGGAAACCATTAAATTACCTGCCACCACGTCTTTCGGAGCTTCTACCTCAGAAGTAGTGATAACATAATCTTGGCCTTGATCCCTTGGAATTTTCTGAGGTAAGTTCCCCTGACGCATATAACATTCATATGCATAATGCCCCATCTCCCCGCAATTTTAGCACCAAACATTGGTAGCTTCCTTCTTCCCTTTGCAATCACGAGCTTGGTGGCCTTTTTCACCACACTTGTAACAGACTCCCGTTCCCTTCAAGCAAGTACCGGGGTGTTTCTTCCCACATTTACCATAGTATGAATATTCAACATTTCCCTTCTTCCGCTTATTTCCATTCCCAAATTGATCAGCAGATCTCTTCTTCTCTTTCTTCTCTTTAAATTCATAAGACTTAGAGAATTCCTTTTCGGTCTTGATAGCACATGAGACAATGTCTTCGTACGATGAGAAGGATTGTGATACTAATGCTCGATGGAGAAATGGTTTTAACCCATCAAATAAACGATCAATCTTACTTCTTGGGTTACGTATATACTCTCCAGCATACCGTTCTAACCTTTTAAAGTTAGACTCATACTTTGTGACATTCTCATCCTCCTTTTGTCTCAGACTCAGAAACTGCATTTCCATATCTGCTTGATGGTTGCGAGGAAAGTATTTTTCTAAAAACAGATCTTTGAAATCCCTCCATTCCATATTTGATACTTCATCATATTCCTTCGTATTTTGAATCAATGACCACCATTGATCAACATATCCAGTGAGGCGGTAAACTGCCATGATAACTTTTTCCCTTTCACTACTCCCCAAAGCCTGAAATATTTTCTATAGGGAAAATATCTATTGCTCAGCTACGAAGGGATTTGTACTCCCATTGAATGTTGGTGGTTGTTTCCTCATGAAGCAATCTAACATAGATCCTCCATGTTGTGGATCAGGGTTCTCCATACGGGTAAGGTTATTATTCATATCCTGAGTAAGTTGTCCTAGTATGGTGATTAGCTGATCGGCACCAGTTGCATCACCAGATCCACTATAATTATCTTGAGCAGGAGGGAAATCCCTACATGGAGTGTGTACATTGATACAGTTTCCATTTCTTCCACTAGGCACCATTTCTAAACAATGGTATAAACTAGATCAGTTTATGAATCAAAATACATAATCCCATACTTAAAAAACACTTAACATAAATTGAACTATTTATGGATATAATCCATAATCATAAGAATGTTTTCTTTGAGGAAGAATATACTCATAAACCCTTCATAATGATTTGTAAAGAAAATGAGAGTTATCTTAAGCATATCCCCTGGGAGTGTTGTAACCAAGAGTGGAGCAAGGCCCGTTTTCATGCACCAGTTCTCGTTCGAGTCTAGCTCAAAGCGGTGTTTTCTGGTTTTACCCCTAGGTACATCTGTGCCAGAGCTGCCTCTACCTGCTCGTATCCAGACAAGGATGTATTGCTCGGAAAACCCACAAAATCTCTACAATGCCAAAATTCTAGGAAGTTCTTATATACTAATCCTCAAAGTCCATCTTAGGTCTACGTTCTCTAATCAGAGTTTATCTAAATATAGCTTCCAAGGTTTGTACTACACCTGCCTCTGATACCAACTGTAACGCCCCGACCCCAGTTACCTAGAGTCAGTGCATTATTACATGACATTGGCATGATCACAAGAAAGGTCAAATCTCGAAAGACCTATTGGTTTAGTAGCCTTGGAAACACTAGATATATTCATAAGGTTTACATTACATCATAAAATGAAAACTACCACAACATAGTCTCCATAGTCCACACTCTTATCCCCTCACACTATCCCTGTAGGTCATTCATAAATTAATTAATCACATCCTGGGAAAAATAAAACATAGAAAACGGGTGAGCTCAAATGCCCAGTAAGGAAAACAATATAGCGGAAACTTTCAAAAATAAGAATAAACATTTAAGGAAATGTATAACTAAATCAAAAGCCTTTTAAACTTGAACTTCAACATAGTATGGAAAAAGTAAAATGAAATAATTCCATTTACTTATTCACATGTATATTCTACTAATCGAATAATCACATGCAATATCAACAACCACTTTCATAATGATGGAATGCATAATGCCAGACTATCATAACCACATAGCCAATGCCTCGTGCCAAGACTACAAATAATATTTTGTCTAGGCCTTGTGCCAAGACACTAGTTTGTCTCATTAGACCTACCGATGCATCGAGGAGCTATAGCAGGCTCCACCCGTCACATATTAAGTCCAATGCATTCCCATATGAAAAGGTTTAAACCTAACATAAACATTTGTATTAAAATTAGCATACGAAATGTAAATACTTCATCCATAAACCATGAAAATAACATATCCATAGTCAAACATATCACAAAACCTTCAATACAATATGGATGTTTTGTTTCATAATAAATCATCTCCAAATAAGCTTAAAATCAATCAAAGGATGTTGACATAGATGAAATCAAAACTGTTTTTAGAGAAATATCTCTTTTTATTTTGAAATCATTTAAGAGAAATATAAAATGAAACATTTTCTTTGAAATTATTCTTATAATCTTGTAAGGGAAGCTTCGACTATTTTATAATGTCGGAAAATAGCTGCACCCGCCATATAAGTTAAAAAAACATTCCTACCTTAATTCTGTGAGAAGGTTAAAAAGAAACTTGTTTAGAAAATGACGGAAAGATTTATTTATAAACCTCTTATAAAAGTAAAAAAAGGGTATAAATGACTTTAACACATATTCTTGTAAATTTTAAATATGTTTTGAAATACATTTTGGAGAAACATGGATGTGGATGATAAAGAAATCCGAGTAGATTATTACGTATAAACAACCTCGGATAATGAAGAGATTGCAAAATAAACCCTTACCTTGTAATTTTCCTTGGTTTAGGGTAGGTTAACCTCATGTATAATGGTGAAATAATTGTTATTAAATTATTCAAGAATCATATATATATGTTCTTTTAACATTGCATTGTTAATAATACCTTAGTATTATCGTCGTTTCGCGTGTTAACTTACGCGTTTTCTTTTATATGTTTTGTTACTTAAGCCATTTTTTTCATGGATAGGTTGTATATTATTCATATCCATAATGATATAAAGTCCTTAAACATTATTTTTAAACAATCAAATGATAATTATACTTGAATGGATACGGTGGAGAATGAATCTCATCGCGTTCGTGGAGACTGTAGTCCGTACATACGCACGAGCGACAATATCATTATTTTGATATTAAAATAATATATAATTGGATAGTATATCATATATAAAGAATATTTATCATGTTATATTTATTATTTAAATGAGTTAAACATCATTATTATAACCATCCAAATAATAATATATTGAATAACAATTACACCACGACGTGGAGACGGTAAGTCGTACGTACGCACGTATGGTGACATGTTATTCAAAGGGTGGATAGAATACTGAATACGGTTGTACCATATTTTTAATAACATCACAGTATATATAATATACTGGAGTTATTATTTTAGAATGGTAATAAAAAAGAAAGAAGAAGTGGAAGAATAAATGAATTTGAAAAAGGGTGGTGAAAACATTACCTCTTCTTCGTGTTCTTCCTTTTGATTTGATCAAAAGGGCTCTTTAGGTTGGCTTTCTGATCAAAATAAGGCCTCTAGGTTGTAGTGAGAAAAGGTGAGAGAGTATTTGGGCAGATTTTGGCCGAACCAAAAGGCTTTGAAGGTGTGAAGTAATGAGAAGGGGGAGTGCCCTTTTATAAGAGGGGTGAGGGGCACCTTTGGAAAAGCTAGAAATATTAATTTATAATAAATTAATATTCAGTTTCTAATGGCTCCAAAGTATATTTTTCAAAGGTTAAGGTGGGGATAGGTCTAAAACCATTCAACCATTATAATTTAGACAGGTTTGGGTTACTATATTAACCTTATCTTTTAGTTTTAACTCTTAGTTAATTATTTTGACATTTACCATGTCACTTTGTATTTTTATATTATATAGTTAATAAACATACTATATACATCCAAGAGACCCCCAAGTGGTCCATTAATGATACACCTATCATGATATAAGTCTCTTTGCCGAACCTTAGATTTTTAGGAATTTAATATCAATTAATAATATAATATTTGTTTTGAAAACTCTTTTATGTCAATTTTGACACTATTCAATAGTTGATTTTTGTGAAACTTATAACAGAATGATTACTTCGAAAAAAGTTACTTAAATCAATCCTAATATGTCATATTATCCTATAAAATTTTTGTAATTCCTTAAAAGTCTCAAATTATATTTATTTGGGTATTTATAATATCAATTATTTTAATTTTTTACTATTATTGTAATCACTGCATCAACATTGTGTCATAAATAAATTAAATTATTTAATGTCTAAATATTATAAATAAAATATCATTATGTATTAAATCTATTTATCTTTCTAATTAATATTTAAAATCGAATTTATCTTATGTATAACCTGATATTAAATTTTTTTTAGTAAATAAACTTTGATTTTAACTCTTTTAACTCTTCTTTGAATTAAATAATAATAAATGTCCTAATCTAATCCAAGTGGACCTAAATGATAATATTTTATTTCTAAGGTTGTTTTTGGTCGAGATACACTTGTCCAATATAATTAGGACATGTTTTAGGGTAATATTAATATCATTTTTACCCTTAATTACCCTATTTACTTTTAACCGTGGTAAATAAAAGTAAAAAGTTACTATTCACCAAAAATTATTTTCATCTCATTGAACAACATTTTACTTCTTGATATTAACCGTGTCTCTTGGATTTTCAAAATTCTATTCACAGAAGCGGTAAAATTAAGTTTTATGAAAAATTCAGTTTTTTAACTACCACTTAGTAGTTTCTCTATTCATCAAAAATTGAAGTTTTTCAGAACCATGCAAAAATCTCACCCTAAGCTATAATTGATATTCCGAATTCAAAAATGATTTCTATTTTACAAAATTCCAAAAATATAAGTTTCATTAATTAATTTTATAATTAATTCCCGCTGTCACAACAAATAGCGTGTTTTTAAAAAACAATATATACCAAAAGATTGACAATTGTTTAAGTACAATTTCAAAGTGAAATTAATTCTAATGAACAACATTGGATAAAATGGTAAAAATATATTCTAATTATACTTTAAAACCACTCAATAATATAATTTATCACTATAAATTATTTTGATTAAAAAAGTTGTTTTTAAGTATTTTTCACTATTCATAAAAATTGGATGTTCTCAGAAAAATACCACAAATTCATCATAGGATAATTTTGATATTCCAAAACCAAAAATGAAGTCCATTTTGAAATATAAAATATATATATAATTTCAAAAAGTAGGTATTACTATTCATAACAGCTAGTTTGATTGGTTGTGGTGTGTTAGAACTCGATGTTGCGTACAACACACGTTATCACATTATTCAAAGAGAAGCGTACTGTAGAAGCTTGGGGTGTTACATTTATTCTATTTAAGATTTATCCCCCTTGAGTTAGCCTCTCATTTTTTTTATAGGATGACAAGTTATTCTATAAATCCAATTTAATATCCTATAATTTTTTATAACAAAAAAATAACTAAAAACCATAGTTTCATTATTTATACTAATTTCTGTTAATATTTTTGTATTTTGTGTACTTCACTTTATTTTTACGATCATTAAATAGGGAACATCTCCTTATAAGATTAATTCTAGACACCTTGTATATTTTAGTGGGATTATCATCATTTTTTCTCACCCACATGTATATACATTTTGTGTTTTGACCAGTAATATAAAATGTAATATATTTAGCAGAAATATTTTTTTGGATGGTAAATTTCCTTTTGGGTTTGTTGTATACTAATTAGTTGATGATATTAGGATATATTTTCTACTAGATAATGTTCAATCAGAATAATAATCCTCCTTATCAATTTTTTTTGCAACAACTTTCCATTCATGTTTTTATGAAAACATGGATTTAGTTGTTTTAATATTTTTTATTTAACATAACTCTCACTGATTTAAATTTTGATAATATATTCCCCATTCCCCATTTTCTGTATTATATCTTCAAATTCAATCCTTATCTTTTTAACTTGACCATTAGTCTTTTTGATATTTTCTTCAAGAATATAGTTAACCTCTTTAGTCCAATTAGTTATAATCTCTATTTGAACATATTTGACAAAAATTGCATCCTTTAACTGCTGGTTTGTTTCTTAAATCTCGTTCTTGTATTATTCTCTCTTTTGAATTTTAGTTATCCTTTTAATTTTAAAAACTATAGAATCTTTCTTCATGTATCTCATTTATAGAATGTAATATGCTTACATCATTAGACTTATTTATACCCATAAATATCCTTTATTCCGAATTACTCTATAAATTTTAAAAATATTACTCAATTTGGGTGATCTCATTTTTACAGTCTTTCGATATAGCCATAAATTAATGTGACTGCATCTCTAGGAAAAAATATCAGTGTCTTCATTAGATAAGTACATGGAACAATATATGCTTCATCAAAGGATTCATCAAATATATGATCTTCACTAATTTAATAGATTATTTAAAGGATAGTTTTGATAATAAATTTTTGTAATCATATTTTCATGTTGATATGATGAACTACATGGGGAAAACTATTATCTATTTATTTGGAATTTAATTTCCTTACTTTGTCATTTTCTTCCATTATTGATTATTGTTTGTCATGATTCCTATACTAGGAAACTAATACTTCTTCCTATTTACATTATAAGGATTAATTCTCATCATTATTTTATTTAAGATCTATATTATCAATAACATATCAATATTTACTATATATTAATTATATTAGCATAGTAATAAGATTATTATTTTCCTTCATACACGGGTTCTTTTATAATTTATTTTTATCTATTTTATTTCTATTGTATAGTGTCTTATAATACTTAAAGTTCAAGGATCCTTTGAAAAACATTCACTTTATTCTTCAGATACAAAAATTATAAATCCTTAAAAAATAGAAACACAGTTCACAAAAAACATCAAATGTTATAATCCATTATATTTGAGACTTACTTTAATACCAATTGTTATGATTCCATAAGGATATGTCCAACATTAGGAGTCGGAGTTGAATAAAAAAATTATTCATTTATTCCGATTTTACCTTTAAACCATTAATTCCTTTTCACTAGTTTAGTTTCCATATCCTATTTCCCTTTATCTCTTCTTTGGTCAGTATGAAAGATGATATGGAATTAGAATGTATTACATGATAAAACCGAGATTTTTTGATGAGGTTCACCTACTTAAAGATGATTACTTCCTTGGGGTATCTGGGATATTATCTCATATACCAAGCTTCATTCATATTATCAAAATAATCACATACATGAATGACCTTGAACCTATTATCCTAGAATTAACTGGGTACAATTCAAGAATGATCTTGTTATTCTCCCATCACAATGCAATATTTGATTGATTAGGATCCTTGTGAAGTAGATAACTGGTAGTTCTCATATGTTCCTCTAATACAATGTGAATGATCATCTTCCTCAACTATGATAATAAAGTTCATTGACTTAATATTCATTATATTTTTATAGAAAATGAATATAGGATAAGTTTCTCATCTTCTTGATATGAATATGATTAGTGTTCAACATGGTTTAATCCTATATTCTCTTCTTATTCTTCTATTTCTTTTTATCAAAGGTAATATTCTATGTATCTATCACTGGTTCTTGTCTCTTTAACATCATCAAATAAGAAGCTACATATATATTTGTACTTCTCAATTCATATTCTTTAGACAAGTGGAATATATCTAATATATACAATCAAGAAAAAAACACCCTATGTTTCATTATTTCTTTTTTATCATATATATTCAACATATTGCATGAATATTATTTCACATTCCTAGGAACATTAAAACCCACTAGATACATGGTCTTTGATATCATTAATATCTTATATACTACTCTTTCAAATATCCTAAAATATTGTCCATTAATCTTCCACACTGTATTTTAGATATCGCATCCATATTATGTTCAAAAAACCCATATCATTCATGTCTACATAAATCATGTAGAAAAACAATGTAGTCTATAGAATTTAGTTTCTCTTGTTATACCACAAACCATATCATGCCAAGAGATTCCAAAAATAAACCATAGAAATAAACTATGATATGGTTTTCCTAATTATTTTCCTTTGGGAAATTATAATCTAAACACATTCAATACTACATAGCGGTATTGATCTATTATCATTTTTCAAAAAAATATATATAAACTAGTCTCATTATTACTCACATTGAAGCATATCAACTGAAATGTTCAACACTTTTGTATAGTGTTAATTTTGTTACCTTTTTTATGCCACAATTCTCACCATGGTTTCCACTATGTTATAAAAATAGTAATTTTCATTTTTACGTATCATACAATATGTACAATTCTGTTGTATAAGATTCCATTTATCCTAAATCTAATCACAAATTCTATTATTATTATTTTATCCAGAAAAAGCATTGCACAAATAATTATCTTATCTATATCTCATCCATTGGAAATCATTCACATTTTGGTAACTCTTATTTTTCATTAAACAAAACAATAAAAATTTCTTAAGATTTGAATTCAAATGATTTCATATGAAGAATTATAGAAATATATTCCAGTAACATTGAAGTCATATTAAATTTCATGAGTTCATAAGATTTTACTCATGTCATTGTGAAATTCATAAAAACTGATAAATTAAATTAGAAAGCCAAATAAAATTCTTTTTGAAGTCATATAAAACCAATAATTTCAAAAAAAAAAACTTTTTAAGTCATACAAACATGGGGTGAATTCATATTAAATGTAGAGTAACTTTGGGAATTATACAATTTAAAATCTTGAACATAATTATAAACATTAAACATAAAAATATAAACGTCATGAAATGAATTCAGGGGTATTTTAATGTAACTATGTCATTTTAAAACCATCAACCAAGAGTGTGTAAACATTGATCATAGTATCCTTCATATATGGAATGCTTATGATAGTTTCCTAAAAAAAATTAATAGTTTTCTTATCAACAATTATATCTCATCCCAGTTTACTAACAATCAGTTATCTTAAACAATAATAAACTATATATAAAAAATTACACATAATTAGTAATAGTATTTAACATGAAGAAAAAATTCTCAATTTTCACACATAGGGATTCCAAATTGAATTCATCCATAAACGTTTTTCATGATGGCAGCTAAATATCTAACTCTCTTTGTGATAATACATATGATTTGACAATATATTTTCGTTGGAACCAAATTCATCATCATTTTCATTTACCACAATCCATGGTTGAATATCAACTATTCCATTTCTATCTAGTAATTGGATATATATAAATATGATGGTCATACATTGGTTAAATAAACAATTCCAATCCAATATATGTTTTATGATTACTCCTGGAATCTTTATTATTTTTTATGACTAATTTCATAACTTCTTCGACATTCTATCTGGAACACAACCAATAATGGATTCAATAATTCCAAAAATCAATATCCTAGGGAAATCCATTATTATTTTAGAAAGCTTCTTAACTTACAGCATCCTTGCATGTTATCTAAAATTTTATCAATATGATTAGGAAATCCAATATATAATCATAGAAATAATTCATAATTATACTAACAAAAATTGAATTCTCTAAATGCATTTGATCCTTATTAACAACAAATCCATCACAAACATAGAGTATGTTCATGAGATGTACCATGAAAATAACACTATATAGGAAAGAAAGATACAACATGAGAGGCACTAGGAAAATGTAGATATATCCTCTATATTTTTATCTATTCACTTTTGGATTTTATTAATATATTTATTAATGGGTATAAAATTTTTATATTTTGAATTTTGAGTTATGATTTTTATTAATATGTTTAATTTTATTCTTTGAATTATCATACTTGCATGTAAGCAGATAAAATGTTGGTATGATAAGTCATGTAGTTTTCTTCTATATTATCTTTATCATTTCTATGGTTTGTGATATTCAATATAAAAGTTAATTATAGTGAATACATATTATATGTATAAAATTTTATGAAATTTTTAAATCCCTTGAGTATTAAACAATTAATCATGTGACTTTGGGTGGTATTGATCATCTGATAGGAAGTTTATACTCTATCTATATAATGTATAGGATAATTTTCTATCACACCATGGTTTATTCTATGTGTGTTTCGATTTCTTGTTATTATAAGACTTTAAATAAAATGTTTCCAACTAATTTTTTTTTTATTTTTTGTGTATTTATATATGTGTAGCTATAGTTTTCTTTCATTTTAGTTATTAACATGTGTCAGGAGATCTCTAATGAGTAAAATTTCAATATGGTTTGAAAATACATATTTTATAAAAGGAATATGAATTCAAAAAATAAATATTTAGAATCATGCATAAATATAAATGTAATACATATTTGGGCAAAATAAACTTTTCTAATACATTTCTACAATTCATTACATGTAATTTTTATTTATTTCATTCTTATAAAATTATATAAATTCAAAAAAAATCATTTTAAAATAGAATTCCTTATAAAGTAATCGCCGTCACATTGAAAATTAAAATTAAAATTCCCAGTAAGAAAAATCTCATTAGTTATATCCTTAAAAAAATCCCTATCATAACCACCTAAATTAAAAAAAAATATGTTACAATACATTTCCAATAGTATATTACATATAAACTTATTAGTTATCATAATTAATTCATTTAATTCCACTATTTTTTATAAAAATTTTCCTTCATCATCACTCTAAGATCCGATGTTTTTCTGAGTTGGAAATTTCCAAATTATTTCAATTTTTCAATTTTTATATGATTCAAATATTTATTAGAGATTTGTTATGGTAATTAGAAGGTTGTAAAGACTCTAAATAAGGTTTTTAGATGTGGTTTGAGGTCAATATGTTAGCTTATATGTTTATGGAGGATCCATCGGTTTGGGACCCGAAACCCGAGTTTTGGATAGGTACAACCAATGTTCCATGCTTAGCGCATTGTTAGTGCTAACCATGCTTCAAAACCATGATGGAAATTTTTTTAAAAAATAATTATTTGCATAATCCTGTGGTAGTACATGGGAGAATATGTGTTAGAACTATAATTTATTACTGACATGTCTCATGATTGGTGCATGATCTATTATACCATGTGTTGCAACTATTTGTGGTAAATGAATGAAGATAGGTCCAACAACATTATTGGTGGATGGTTTAGAAAACCATTCATCCATTTTAAAGGTTTAAATGATTATTTTTACCCTACAAACCTGAATGGAATTCCCTTTATTTCCTTCCCCATTCTATCTCGCATAACCCAGCTATCATACTCCCCTCCTTCCTCTCTTAAAACAACATCAACGAGGAGTGTTTTGATGGAATTTTATAGATTTTAATGTTTTATTTATCCTATGGTAAGGTTATGAGTTATCCTCCTTTATTACTTATTGATTCTTGGTTTCCTAGTTTAGGGTTTTTAATCCTAATTTCATTGGATCCTAGTGGAATAGAATACCGGTGATAGGGATTTTTCTCATTCTAATGTGAGGACAACTTCAGTGGCCATGTGCACTTCAACGTGTTCCTTTTTTTTGAGGTATGTCACCCTGGTATATTTATATATATTTAAATACAAAATCAAGTTTTTTAATAGGTGTGTTGACATTTCTGGATAGGTCCTTTTCTAGAAATGGTGTTAGGGATAAAAGGTAGACTATCTACATATGATTTCTCTAATTTACATAAAGTAATTTATGCTCTATGAGTTATGAATTTTTATACCTTCTCAATTTTTTTAATCTATATTTAATGTTTTAATTGATATTTTTGGACTTTTATTGAGATGTATAATAGTATTTAGGGACATAAAAGATAATATTTCTTGACTCAAACATTAGTGATCTTAGACAGAGCTACCAAGATATGTCTATAAATTGTATAAATATTCATACATGTAGGTGGTTCATCGTACCTTTCCTATAGTATTAATTCATGTTAATATAGTATATATATATATACTGGATTACCCCTGATGGTGATGACCCTATTTAGATTTATCTGAGTGAATTTTTAAATTAAATTATTTAATTTATTAATTAAATGGATGAATTACATTGGTCACTAAAAGCCCTTGTTCATTAGCTTCATAGTTTTACATATCAATAATACCGATGGTCCCCCATAGGATACTTTACTAGTATATATTTTTTACATGAGGGACCTAGTTGGTTCCAAAATGTTGGACTAACCTTGCTCTAGTTGTTGGGGTTTGGGTAGAGATAGTAGAAGACATCACTTAAGAACTCATACCAAACTTCTAATCCCTTGTGGATATGAAAATAGTGTTGGGTTTTACTTTTCATCTACTCTAACAATTTTATTAATTTTTTCAGTTTGTTATTATTGATGCAGCTAAGATTTATAGTTTATTGGTATTTTTATTGGTGATCCTAACGTGATGTGGTATATCTTAATGATTGACGGATGTACATCATAGGATTAGACTTTTGAGAATTTTATTTGATTGTTATTTTATCGGGATTCTTAGACATACATCATGAGATCTGGCTATTGAGCCCACATGAGTGACATTTCATGGGTTTTTAGAGGAACTTCTTGAGATCTTACATATGAGCCTTACATTACCATGGTGTTTTAAATGATTATCCTCATTTATGATTTGAGATATACTGAAGGATAATTATTATCTATTAAGAGACTCATAGGATGCTTCCTTGAGTTGGGTGGATGCACCAGT
Source organism: Viscum album (assembly GCA_963277665.1). NCBI lineage: Eukaryota > Viridiplantae > Streptophyta > Magnoliopsida > Santalales > Viscaceae > Viscum > Viscum album. The sequence continues at coordinate 2,105,559,766 of OY728156.1, read as the reverse complement.
ACTACACTCCCCATAATTTTATTGGAGTGTGCTACTAAACTATTTATTTAGTGGATACAAATAATGTACCAAGATATAGAGGGAATTACTAATAGATAACCTAAGGGTTATACCCTTAGGGATTATCTGAGTCGTGATGTCATGACTGCCTACAGATTGGGATCTAGGACTCATAAATCAGACTAGATTTACATAGATTGAGTGGTATGAAATCCAACTGAGTCACCATTTATCATCTTTTTAGATATTTCCAAGAATCATTCATTATAGTGACAATTGGTGAGTATGGTTGAAACTTGGGTTACTATGTATATCTCCATGTGGTGATGTGTCTTGCTCAAATACATTTCCTGTGCTTGATGAAGTAGGAATCGTCGATTGGAATTAAAAACACAATGATTGACATAATTCTATATGGATTTAGTGGTACAAAATCTTTCACAACGCCTTATTCATTGGAATTCCATAAGACCAGGATTATGTTCCCAAGGATCATTTATAGTTTGACTAAGGATATTATTCAGGTTACTCATATATATATATATATATTTGTGTGTGTGTGATATATATACATATATAATTGTATATACATGATAGAACCCTATTCTAGTGGTGTCTCAGCTAGGTTGATCACTTTCCTTGATCATAACATGCAATACATTGTCATTAATCATATTTCTAGTAGTAGGTATTTTTTTATTTTATTTATTATTATTGTTTTTGTAGTTGCGATTGTTATTATTATTATTATCATGATGAGTTTATCACATTTTCATACTCTACATATTACTGGCTATGTACAGAACTATAATAGTGGTTCCCTACTGAGTTTTTTACTCACTCCTTTTTTGGGTCCCCATTACATTAGGGTTCCCAAGAAGATGTCCACTTGGCTTCACGGTTGGAATGGGATGAGGCCTAAGATGGATCGAGTAGTATGGATCAGATATGTTTGTGGAGATCAAGTATGTGGTTCGGCTTGGTATACGTGGTAGATCCTTAAACTTCTATTTTAATTTCATTTTATTTACTCTTTTATATGTATGGTCATACCAGAGGAAGATCATTTTTTTATGTATGAAATGGTTATTCGGGACTTCCTTAAATTCCATTTATTATTATAGCATGCATCGGTTTTAGTTTTTTTATAGCTTGTGTGCTCTATTTATTTACATATATTTATGATTCTTTGTTATTTTTGTTTTTTTACACTCTGATATAAGGGTATAGTATCCCCACTATCACACCCCAGGCCCATTATTCTAGTTAGCAGTCTCTCGAATATGAGGAGGTACACTTGAGGCCTTGTGGTGAACCGACTCAGGGAAAGAAATAGTGGAATATAAGTCAGATATTAAAAATTGGTATCAATGATATTCATTTTCTGTTATATTATGGTGTGGGATATGGTAGATATGAGTATTATTAATGTGTGAAATTTTTTTATGGATATCTGACGGTGCATTAGGAACACTTTTCCTAGTAATATTCCAGCGTTTCATGATTTATCGGATTATTTTTCTTAATATGTGATATTAGTGTTTTATATTAATTTTTCATTGAGAAGTGAAAATGTTGTTTGGTTGTTATGATTTATTATGGATTTATGGCCCTTGGAGCATTGTTAAGAGGACGGTGATTGATTTTTACTCTTCGATAAAAAATTTAAGAGGCATCCCATGGATTGTATTCGGCACATAGGGCCCACATGTTATTTTCCATCAAGTGTTTAATTTCACTGATGAAATTTTAGAATTTCTTAAAGTGTAAAAATACTAAATAGTGTTTTTTAATATATGTTCATGGTGGAAATATACTCAATTGATCTAAATTTCATATATATTTCCTTCTGAAGGTAGTTTATCATTATCTATGGTGAGACGTTTGATGGTTAGGCTTATGAATTATTCTTCATGCATGAGAGCTTCAATGAAAATATTTGGTCAATTAGGTATATTGTTTCCATGTTTTGAACCCTGTATAGGGTGTTCTTACTTAGGTTTGGTATTTTAATGTGTCAGTAACAACCTATACAACTTTTTTCCTTCATAACATGGAATAGAATTATATTTAACCAAAAAATTTACTTATGATATGATAGTTATCATTGAGGTGATTTAGTGTGCATATTGGATGAAACCTATAGGTCATCATCATCATTTGATAATTTATTTTTTGGTAATTCACTTGGGTTTCTCAGTATGATGTCGATTGACACCTAAAAATTTCTAGAGGACTGGAAACATGAGGGGGTATTTCCTTATATGGATGCTCAATGAGTGTTAGTTCATTATTTTTCCTTAATATATATTATGATACTCCATGTGGTTGTACCTTATGAGGGTACCCATAAAGAATCGGGGCCCATTTAGTCTGATTCTTGAGATTTTTTACCCTTGTAGGTCAGTTTTTATTACCTCTTTTAGATATAGTTGACAGGAACATTAGATGTCTTATGCCATTATTGGTTCACAGATGATTCCCCAAGAGATGTGACCTTGGGGAGGTCTGACCTTTTGGCTAGGTGGTTATACCTAGTACCCCTTATTTGAGACATAGTTAGTAGGGCTAGGGGGAATACATAGAGGCCTGTAGTTGTGACCCAAACCCTTGTAGGTCAATGTTATATTTAATCAAGAGTATCTTATGAGTAGGGTTATCTGAGGTTTATGGATGAATTTTAGGTAGTGTGATATTTTGTATGCCCCTTTTGATACCAATTCATCATATGTGCATGTTTTTATGACATAGTATGGTTTATTCCTTTTTTATAATAAATGTCCTAGGTTGACAATGTATTGGGGTTGAGTTTGACTGGAAACAAAATTTGGGTGCCTAACCCAGCTAACATGTAGTTCTGGGTTTGATGCTTCAATCTCAAAAAATAAAGTCATGTGACATATTATAATTGATTAAATCATGGCATAGGTGAGGTGATCAATTTTGTAGAGGATATACAAGCGAGAATTTGGTTAATGAAACTAACATATTGAGTAGCATGGTCATCTTGTCCTTGTTGAAGAATGAATCATGGAATCCCAATTCAACTGATATTGATTGGGTGGTATGGGATTGTACACCTCCTACATAGGATGTTTAGACACATTTTATATAAACATTATATCATTTAAATTAGTAAGTGGTGAGTATACATGTGTTATCTGAGGACATATGGTTTAAAAGAGATGATATAGGATTGGTTACCTAAAATTTATGAATTAAATAAGAAATGTATCTCTATGGTAGAAGAGAAATCAAGAATAAGTCAGGTTTTTGGAGGAGGATAAAAATAGTTGAACCTAAACACACAATTTTAGGATACTTTGTGTAATTATTTAGTTGGGGGAATGCATATCCAATTTTTATGTGAGCATGGATTGAGGGAGAGATACAAGACTATCGATAGAATCATGGAATAATCCAAGATAGAGTAAATCATGCCTAATATCTTGATATCATCCTAGTTACTCTAATATAGTGTAAGATAAATTCTAGGATAACTATGTTTATTTCATGTTTGGTTGAAAAACTCATTTGATGTGCACTTGGGGATCATTTTGAAATTAATTTAGATGGTCTGTAGTACACTGTTGGCCATTTATGGGTGGTGAAAATAGTTTTATTTTTAATTTTTGATAAAATCCTTGAAAACTGATTCTTGGAAGTATTAATGAGTTTGGGGTGATGTTTACATAAGCACTTTGTTTGAGAAATTCCTAGTCCATTACAGTTGTTTTATTCTAGAGTGACAATACATGGTTTTAGGTGATCGGGTTATATTTTCATTAGAGTGATGAAAAAGATTATCTAAAGGTGGGGAGTGGGATGTTAGTTGCTAGTAGGCGACCCTCATGTGAAAAATTTCATGGGATCTTGATATCAGTCATAAGATGGTCATTTTAGATATCATATTCTGTTAAAAATGGATTAATGTATGTCTAGATTTAGTGGTACTCACATGAACATTTTCATATATGGACTTGGTTAAAGTTTGAGTGTGAGAATTAAGGCTAGGATAGCATTATTTAATCCAATTCATTTGGATTTAATATTTTTAGTACTTATGATATAACACAACGACAATTTTGAATAGGCGATGGTTCAACTAGGATGTTTCATAGGAATTTGGTTACATGATTTGGGGGAAATGTTCAAAATGATATGAGTGTGAATTTGGATAAAGTAATTGGAGAAGTTTTTTGTGTCATGTCAGCTGCTAATGATTATCTATTTTTAGAATAGACTAATAAATGAGGTTTGAATTGTGTTCTTTAATATAGATTGATTTGTTCAGTGAAGAAACACTAGAGGCATATTGTTGGGATGAGATGGGTGTAGTGCAAGGGCTGGCCAAATATTTTCAAGGAAAAGTTGATGTGACTACGTTGAGATTGGTCGAATTGAATTCGACTGGTATATAAAATAATGTACTATGAGGAGTGACATCATTTGTGATTAGGTGTATCATGTTAAGAAATGTGTTGGAAGAATTCATAGAATTCTACGGGTGTGTTTCATTTGGAAATGCTTATGGTGGTAGAACCATGGTTCATAATTGGACATGAAATCTAGAACAAATCACTTGGATCACCATAATTATATTATTTGAAAAGAAAACAATGTGATCATGTCTTGGTTTAGTCATGTCGAGGTAATCATTTTCCTCATATTTCAACAAAGCTTTATGTAATTTTTTGTAGTTATTCATTATATGTTTAATGTATTTTTTAGAAGCGTATTTGTAATTTAGAAACACATTGCATATATTGGAATGTAATTAGTGAACAAAATAAGTCCTCAACCCAGTTGGTGAGGAATCAGCTTGTGCATCCAAGAGACCTTGGATAATATCTGAGGGATGAATATTTTCAGTTACTATAGCAGTAGTATAATAGGAATTGTAGTAGTTTCATTAGACTCCTCATGTATTAATCATTTTTTAAGGATCACAAATCCTATTACTGCTAATTAATATCTATCTTAATTGCACATCTTGTTAATTCTCTTCAGTCTCAATAATAACTACACATCATGTTTTAATGATAAAAAAATTTATTAATGTTAATTACTCTCTTTATTATTTACAAGTCTTATGCATGGTCACAAATCTCACTTATATTATCAAGCCTTTATATTTATGATTCAAGTTCTCTTACTCTCTAATGGTTAAACTTAATTCATATTCTGCATTATACTGTCTAAGTCTAAAAACATATATTTGTCGAATTATAGAGACACTGTGATGTTTAACACAGTAAGACAGACTGTGTACAAGACACATTCACCATGACCCAGACACTGTGAAGGACCAACCATGACTCAGACACCATGAAGGACACATCGTGACATGGAGACACCGTGAATCACATACCGTGGAGCATATACCGTGAAGAAGACACGGTTTACATAATCACCGTGACACAGTTTCTTAACTTTTTTTCAATATTAATTAAATAATGCTAATGGTTATATTTGATGTTTTTAATGCAATTAATGTTATTTAATGATAGTTTTTGGCATGCCAGGAAACCGTATCTCGTACCTATGAAAAGGGAATCATTCCTACTGCCAGAACTCATGGAATATAAGGAAGATTGAGATGCAGTACACAAAAAGTGAAGAAGTGTGAAGACACAACAAGAAGAACTTACATACGCCCGAGAGCACTATGCTAAATAGAAAGAACAATTCTGTTCAAGAAATATATTGAAACACTTTCAAAGAAATCTCATGAGTGAAATCCAACAACACTGAAGAACACACGACGAATCAAGAGATCATGTTTCACTCCTGTAGAACACAAGCTGAACTACGACACTCTGTTTTTCAACAGAAAAACAAGAGAAGGACTCAGAAGCAATTCTGCTGAATCCAACGAGTCTAGAGCTACTTTTCCAATCAATAGAGTCTTCTAAAATCTTATTTTTTCTATTTAAGTGATTTTTTTATTTACTTTTGAGCAGTGTGGTGTACTCTGTTTATCTTAGACATACACACTCTCTCCCGCACTGAACTGGAGGATATCAAAATCCTCACCCCAAAACTCATAACTCTTGTTTTCCCACGTCAACTGTGGAAGAGGTCCTTGTGTGGCATGGTCTTTGTTTTGTTTCCCACGAAGAATTGTGGTAGAGGTCCTTGTGTGGCCTGGATAGTTTTGTAAACTATTGTTAACCCCGATCTAGGGTGTGGATCAAATTTATAAAAATTTGAGAGGACTAAGTCTCGGAATGAGACTGAACCTCTTTTTATATCTTTTGTGAATCTTTAGTTTAAATTTAAATTATACTACATATATCTTTAATACTCTGCTACTGTTACTTTGAAATAAAAAACTATTTTAAAGCTACTTTGATTGTAAAATTAGTATGTGTTTATACTTATTGTAAATCAGTAGGTTAGTTTCAAAAGTTAGTTTAATATTGTGGTTAAATTAACTGAGACCTAATCAATCTTTGAGAAGCTAAGTGAATATCTACAATCTGTATAAATTCACTATAGTTTAACTTGTTTTATAAATTGGTGGATTTTAAATAGACAATATTTATACAGAAATTTTAATTGGAACTCAATTAACCCCCCTCTTGAGTATCCACTCCGACCAACATTTGGTATCAGAGGGTTACATTCTTATTTATATAAGGTTTTCAAACCCTCTGTTTTTCAAACTGTGATTTTAGTTTTACTTAAAGATCTTAAATTTCTGTTAGTTCAAAATTTTATCTCTTTAATATATTTTCTAAAATCTAGTTATGTACAATAGACTAGAAGGTGTTGCTACTAACAGGCCACCTTTCTTTAATGGTACAAACTATGCTCAGTGGAAGCTTAAAATGAAGATACATCTAGAGAGTATGGGTCTTGATATCTGGACTGATATAGAATCTCAATATAAAATTCCTGAAACTGAAAGAACAACTTGGGATAAACCTACAAAGACTGCTTACAAAAATAACTGTAAAGCCATGAATGTTGTGTACTGTGCTCTAGGATATGAGGAATTTAACATAATTTCTTCCTGTAAAACTGCTTTTGAAATTTGGGATACTTTGGGTGTTTCTCATGAAGGAACAACTAATGTTAAAGAAATGAGATTAAATAATTATACTATTAAATATGATAATTTTTAAATGAAGACTGATGAACCTATTTCTGATATGTATCTCATGTTCAATGAGAAAGTCATTACAATGAATTCACTCGTAAAGGTTGTTCCTACAAAGGAACAAATTATGAAAATATTGAGGTGTCTACCAGACCGATGGAGAGGCACATTTGTTTCAATCAGAGAGTCATGTGGCATTGCTGCTCTACCTGTCAAGGAACTCATTGGTAAGCTTATGATGTATGAGGAAGAACTCAAGGAGAATAAAGTGGAATAGGATGAACCAAAAACGAAATCAGTGGCTTTCAAGACTACTACTTCAAAGAACAAGGACAAAGAAAAATCTCAAATACAAACTGACAGTTCAACAAGTTAAAACTCAGACTCTGACAGTGATGCTGAAATGGCTCAGATAGCCAGAAGGTTTAAGAAATTTTATAGGAAAAAGAAATTCTTCATAAAATCAAAGTACAACAAAGCTATTAAGGCTACATGGACTGCTTATGAAGAAAGCACAAGTGAATCAGAAATGTCTGATTCTGAAAAGAATCGTGCCAACATGTGTTCCATGAAAAACACATATGAGGTAACCATAGATACTCTTGTTCCAAATTCTTATTATTCTGGAGATGATGCAGAATCTGATTCAGATTATGAAAACATGACTAGTGAGGAATTATTTGAATATTGTAATATGCTGGAAGAGACATGCAATGAGCTTAAGGATAAATAAAAATCGTTGAACAAACAGCATGCTCTCACTACAACTATTAAAACTAAACTTACAATTGAAAAAGAGATGAATTATCAACTGTTAAAGGAAAATACAGAACTGAAAATGTCAAATGAGAAACTTAGAAAATAATTATAGAAGTTCAAAAATGGAAAGGATACACTAACTCAAATGCTAGTAAAGAAAGTAGCACCAAAATACACTACTGGAATAGGCTACAAACCTGGACTGAGACAGATTACTAGGAATATTTTTATTCATAAATCTGGACAGAATACTGCTAGTTCTAGTTCTAGAAATTCATATGCTTCAACTAGTTATTCACATAGTTATCAGTCAAATAGAGTTTATCTCTCAAGATCTCTTGATTCTGCAAATTATATGCGACCCATAAGAAAAATTTGGGTACCAAAATAACTGATTTCTAACCTATCTGGACCCCAGAAGAGCTGGGTACCAAAATCATATTCTATCTAAAACTGTCTTATAGGAAACCTCCTTGAAGAGTTCCCAAAAGAAGAAATGGTATTTGGACAGTGGATATTCAAGACATATGTCTGGGGATTACTCAAGCTTCAAGAGTTTAATAATGGTTGGTGGTGGGCATGTCACCTTTGGTGATAATTCTAAAGGAAAGACCATCAGATAAGGACAAATTGGTAACACTGATTCAGTTTTAATTTCCAAAGTTCTATTTGTTGATGGAATGAAATATAATCTGTTAAGTATTTCCCAATTGTGTGATGATGGTTTTAATGTTAAATTTGAATATGAATCCTGTAATTTTTTTAACTCTAAAAATGTTTTAGTTTTTTCTGCTTTCTGAAATGAAAATGTTTATGCTCTAAATTTAAGCACTTTAGTTAAGAAAAATGTTACGTATTTAAATGCCTTTCATAAAGAGTCCTGGTTATGGAATAGAAGATTAGGACACTTCAATATACACTCACTTAGGAAACTAACTAGGAATAACTTGGTTAGAGACCTACCCAAACATGAGTTTCCAAATGACAAAGTGTGTAATCCCTATCAAAAGGGAAAGCAATGCAAAATATCATTCAAACCAAAGAAAGAAGTCTCAACTTCTCAACCTCTCGAGTTAGTTTACATGGATTTTTTTGGACAATCTAGAGTTTCTAGATTAAATGGGAAGCACTATGTATATGTCTTATTAGATGACTTTTCTAGAAATACATGGGTATACTTCTTAACTCACAAAAGTGAAGCTTGTTCTCATTTTGTTAAATACTCCTAGTCTGTAGAAAATCTTAATGGACATAAGATTAAAACTCTAAGAAGTGATCATGGATGTGAGTTTGAAAATAAAGACTTTGAATCTTATTTCTCACACAATGGCTATAGTCACAACTTTTCTTCTCCTAGGACACCTCAGATGAATGGTGTAGTAGAAAGAAGAAATAGAACCCTTCAAGAAATAGCTAGAACCATGCTGAATGAATATGACCTTCCTATTTACTTTTGGGATGAAGTAGTGAATACAACTTTTTATATCATTAATAGAGTCTTAATTAGACATGTTCTTAAGAAGACTCCTTATGAACTATGGAATAATAGAAAACCTAAAGTTAGTTACTTTAGTGTCTTTGGCTGCAAAGTTTTTATTCTTAATACAAAGGATAATCTTGATAAGTTTTCTTTTAAGAGTGATGAAGGAATATTTTTAGGATACTATTTAACTAGAAAATCCTATATAGTTTTTTAAGAAAAGAAACAAATGTGTGGAATAATCTATTCACATCATGTTTGATGAAACTGATCCACATGAGTCTAAAACCTCTCCTGAAAATCTTGATGAAGATTTGAGTGTTCTGGACCTTAATGACACATCTAAAGAACCTTCTATAAAAACATCCAGTTCTGCACTTATTCCAGAATCTGCTTCTGATGAACCCGAACCTAGAGAAGAGCCTGATATTTCTAGCCCTAACTTTACTAGATCAACTAGAATTATAATGAATAATCATTTAGATGTTGTTGTAGGAAATCTGGATAGAGGGACACCGACTAGAGCTTCTCTTAGAAATCAGGTTGAACAACAAGCCTTCTTGTCAGAGATTGAACCTAAAAACATTGATGATGCTATTAATGATGAATTTTGGGTAATTTCCATGAAAGAAGAACTCAATCAATTTGAATGAAATAAAGTTTGGAATCTTGTTGAAAGACCTAAGGACACTTTCACCATAGGCACTAAATGGGTGTTTAGAAATAAAGTAAATGAATCTGGAAACATAGTTAGAAACAAAGCTAGGATAGTTGCACAAGGATATAGTCAAGATGAAGGAATTGACAATGATGAGAATTTTTCTCCAGTAGCTAGATTAGATGCCATTAAGATTTTACATGCTTATTCTGCACATCTAAATTTAAAACTATATCAAATGGTTGTCAAGAGTGCATTATAAAATGGATATATTGTTGAGGATGTTTTTGTTGAACAACCACATGGATTTTCAAACCCTCATTTTCAAAATCATATTTTCAAATTATCAAAAGCCTTATATGGTTTAAAGAATGTTCCAAGAGCTTGGTATGATAGATTAAGTACTTTTCTAATTTCTAATGGTTTTAAAAAAGGTATAGCTGATCCTACTCTTTTTATAAAACAAATTTCTAAAGATGTTTTAGTTGTAGAAATTTATGTAGATGATATTATTTTTCGATCGTCAAGGAATTCCCTATGTACTGACTTTTCTAAAATGATGCAAAATGAATTTGAAATGAGTTTAATGGGTGAAATAAAATTCTTTCTTGGATTTCAAATCTTTCAAAATGATGATGCAATTATTTTAACTCAATGTAAATATACTAGAGAGATTTTAAAACGTTTTGGATTGGATAGATCAAAAATTAGTGACACTACCATGAGTACCACCTGTATGTTGGATCTTGATAAAGATGGTAAATCTATTTATCAACCCACTTATAGAGGAATGATTGGAAGTCTACTCTACCTGACTTCTAGTCATCTTGATATTATGTTTAGTGTGTGTATGTGTGATCATTTTCAATAAAACCCTAAAGTGTCACCTTTAAATGTTGTAAAGAGAATTTTCAAGTACCTCAAGTGTACTCCCAATTTATGAATATTCTATCCCAAAGGAAAATCTTTTGATTTAGTTAGTTATTCGGATGCTGATTTTGCTGAATGTAAGTTAGATAGAAAAAGAACCTCTGGAACACGTCACTTTTTGGGCAAGTCACTAGTATCATGGTGTAGTAAGAAAGAAAATTCTATTGCATTATCTACCGTAGAAGCTGAATACATTGCTACTGGAAGTTGTTGTGCACAAATTTTTTGGATGAAACACACATTACTAGACTATGGATATCAATTCAGACATGTCCCAACAAATTGTGACAACACAAGTGCTATTAACATTTCTAAGAATCATGTTTCTCATTCTAGGATAAAACATATTGATGTACGACATCACTTTTTTGAGGGATCATTATCAAAAAGGTTATATCACTTTGGAATTCATTGGTATTGAATATCAACTTGCTGATATATTCACTAAACCATTAAATTCTGAAAGATTAGACTACAACATACATGATCTTGGTATGATTAATCATAAATAAATATCTTACTGATCTTAATGTTCAATACTTTACTGTATTTTACTTTACGGTTTCATGATCACTATTTTACAATTACTGTATAATGCATAAAGTCTCACCGTTAAGACCTTCTTCTAACGGTCTGTCACTTAACTATCTCACTGTGACAGAACAATTCACTCACTACCTTAATATGACTGCACATAATGGTCACGGTCTCACCGTGACGACCACCAACTATCTCACCGTGATGACTCGTTTTCATCACACCGTAATTCCTACTCACGGTCTCACCATGAATATTATTTATATTCTTTTTTTAACCCGTATCACGGTAATTTTTATTTCACCGATATTATATTTCCCGTGTTTTTGTTTTTATGGCGTTTGGCATTCCCAAATGATAAAACTTAAGAGTTTTTTTCCTTACCTGAACTCTCTCCTGAACTTTCTCATTCTTGAAAACCTTCTCTTCCCTCTTGCCTGAACCTTCAGTGGATGCCAAGGATGAAGCGTCTGTCGTCACCAACATCTGAGAAGCACTCCTCTAAGAAACAGAAGAGAATTCCGAGGATAGCTCCCAAAGGACCTCTAAAACCAAACGTGGTAAGCCGTAATGTTTTACCTAAAAAAGAAAATTTCCCTGAGTGGCTTTTGTCTAGAAATTCGTTAGTTTTGAAAGTTTTAAGAGAACAGGTTGGTTTGAGTGGTTCTCTAGACAAGATAGACTGATTTACTCGAGATTGGTATCTCAATTCTACCAATATGTGAAGTTTTCCTTTGATTTTGGAGAAATATTTTTGGTGACAAGATGGATAAATGGTCAGAAGTGTTCTATCTCTTCGTGGTTGTAAGATGCATGCCTATGGATTCCTCATAAAGGTGTGTGTGATGAATACCAGAGAGACCCTCCTCTATCATCTGATATCATCGATCTAGAAATTTCCATGTAAATTCTAACTGGTAATGGCACCAAGCGTAGGGCTATTGCTGCAGAGCTAGATGGAGAAACTAGACTTCTATTCAAATTTGTTCAGAATTTGATCAGTCCAAGAAAAGGGGATTTTTCTGTAATGAAGTATTGGGATGTGTTCTTGATTCACCTATTGAAGAATGGCTATAATATCAACCTATGCAAGTTTGTTATTAACCATATCTGTGAGCTGATTAAAGTCACTTCCAAATCCACCTCATTGTTTTACTCAATGATGATTTCAGCCATGCTAGTTGTCAAAGGGATGGTTGGACCGAATGAATAAATGTTAGAGGACTATGATTTCTGCTTATCCAAGCCTTTCATCAGAATGATGAAGATTATCAGGAACCCCTAGAAGAAGTAGTGGGTTGAGGATATGAATCAACTTTATAAAAAGTTTAATACTGTTGACTATCCACGAAGCCCTAAGAACCTATCTGATCCTATTTTGGAACCAGATGAAGTGGCTGATTATTCAGAAGAAGAAGAAGAGGAAGTGAAAGATGAAGTATCACCTAGAGAAGAGCTGGAAGACCTCCAATGGAAATAGCTCATGTTGAAAAAGAAAGGATTGTTGTCCCTGCTAAAATACCTCAATGAGAGGAATTTGTTATTTGTTTTAGTTAAGAGGAAGATCCTGCTTCTAGTGAGGATGTAAATCCAGAAGCTCATCCTACTACTATAATAAAATTGGTTATTCCTGATTTAGAGCGGCAAGTAACCATTGAGACAGATCCTGTTGAAGAGGATCTCCCTGTTTATAAAGAAGTCAGTCCGGAAGCTCAACCAGTGGAGCAATCGGTTCCTGAGATAATTCCCTCTACTAAATAGAGGATGGAAATTTCCATTCAGCTAGTAAGGCAAGAGTTTTCTGAAGAGATTAGAGATGATCCTATGGATCTTGACCATGTTGCTGATCATACAGTCTCTGAAATGGAAGCACAATTTGAGGGGGAGGAACCTCAAAACCTTGAGATTATAGAAGCTGGATCTGCTGAAGCTTCTCAACCTACTGTCTCATACTCTGTGTACACCCATTATGTTTTCCCAAGCTTTTATGATGTGAATGATTCAGAGAATTTGACTACAATTGGAAGGAATCTCTCTTCTATGTTTCAACTGAAGTCTGTAGCTCATCCAGAACTAGTACTAGAACCAGATCCTCAATCTAAATTAGAATCTGAGTCTGAAGATGACTCTGAACCACAACCAGAACTTGCTCCACTGCCTTTACCTACACTATTACCCAAGCAACACTCCTTTGTAACAAAAGATTATCTAAAAGTATTTGGAGAGACTCTATTAGCTTGATTTGAGAAAATATTATCCACTCAACCTCGTCCAGTAACTCAACAAAGTCAAGAAGATTCATCAATTCTCTTGGAAAATTTTATATTGCATATTCAACCAAGGATGATCCGAGAAATTCAAGAAGTCAGAGTATAAAATAAGCTGATGAGTGATGATGTTGTAAATCGGAAAAGTATGGTAGCCAACTTGCAGAATGAGTTGTCTTTGAGATCAGAGCCTTCTCCTATTTCTGCCCTTACACCTATTCCTACTTCTCCTGAGCTAACCGATTATACCCTTTCTAGAGAGATTGTGTCTCAAGTTCATCCATATCTACAATCTTTTGATGAAAATATTGAAAAAAGACACACCAAGATGCTGGAACGCATGAGGGAGCATGTATAAAATCTGAATAAGCTCACAGATGAGTACACTAGATGTCTGCAGAAAGTTTTGAAACAGCTCAAAGTTATATCCATAGCCGTAAAAGCTTCTCCTTCTTTAAGTCAAACTTTTGTTCCTCCTTTGGATGATTCTCTGCTAAGATCCATAATCAAGGAATAACTTCAGAATTCCTTGAGTGGCTTGGATTTGTCTTCTTTGTTAGAAGTGGTTAGGAATAGTGATAGAGAATTGGACTTGGTTAGAATTCATTCTAAGATAGCCAATGATTATCAACAGGAGATCACCAAGAAAATAGATTTTTTTCTCACCCGTATTTTCTCTAAAAGTGATATGACAGATCACTTTAAATATCTTGTGTAAAACCTGAAAATACCTCTGGTAACTCAAGATTTTAATGCTCTAGTTCAGAATCTTACAGAGTTTACTAGATTTTTGGACAAATTCAGGGAGAAAAAGGAAGATTTTGAAAAGGATATGCAATATGGTGGAGAAATCATTACTGATTTCATAAATATTTTGAAGCTGTATATTCATGTGCGTAGTACTACTATAGTTGCTCTAGCTGCTGCACCCATTAGACCTGGTATACCTTCCTTAGCCTCAACTGCCATGTCAGTAAGCCAAGCTCTTTCTTAGATTCGACCAGTCATTCTTGACCAACCACAGCCTAGATCTTCTGTTGCTCTTACTTTGGCTCCATCGTTTGTGAAGGTCTACCCTTACCATCCTTGTCTACCACAGCTGTCCCTTCCTCTACATCAGCACCAGATCTTGGTGCTGATAAAGGCAAGGACAAGGAGGCTCCCTGAATAGTCTAGGGACTATTTTCTTTTTTGATGGGATGTCATTTGTTGTTTAATGTTTTTATTTCTCCTATATGTTTTATTCTGAACCTTTTCAATGAAAAATGCAGTGTTTCAATTCATTTTTTCTACTTTTTTATAATCCCAAAAGGGTATAAGAACTACAAGTACAAGTATCAGTACTCTAATGAGTACTATAATGAGATATGTTATTATCGAATCTATTATTCTCTAAATTTTTTGCTATTCTAATATGATAGTTTCTTTAATGTTACATTTCATTTATATTTTGACTATATATGATTTGTGATCATAAAAAAGGGGGATATTGTTGGACTCCTCATGTATTAATCATGTTTTAATGATCACAAATCCTATTACTGTTAATTAATCTCTATCTTAATTTCACATCTTGCTAATGCTCTTCAGTCTCAATAATAACTACACATCATGTTTTAATGATAACAAATCTTATTAATGTTAATTACTCTCTTTATTATTTACAAGTCTTATGCATGATCACAAATCTCACTAATATTATCAACCCTTTATATTTATGATTCATGTTTTCTTACTCTCTACTGGTTAAACTTAATTCATATTCTACATATTAATTTCTATGTCTAAATAGAGATATTTGTCTAAGTATAGAGACACCGTGATGTTTGACACAGTAAGACAGACTGTGTACAAGACATAGTCACCATGACCCAGACACCGTGAAGGACAAACCATGAAGGACACACCGTGACTTGGGGACACTGTGAATCACATACTGTGGAGCATATACAATGAAGAAGACATCATTTACATAATCATTGTGACACCATTTCCTAAATTTTTTTTCAATATTAATTAAATAATGCTAACGGTCATATTTGATGTTTTTAATGTAATTAATGTTATTTAATGATAGTTATTGTCATGTTAAGAAACCGTATCTCGTACCTATGAAAAGGGAATCATTACTACTGCCATAACTCATGGAATATAAGGAAGATTAAGATGCATAACACAAAAAGTGAAGAAGTGTGATGACACAACACGAAGAACTTACATACGCCTGAGAGCACTGTGCTGAATAGAAAGAACAATTCTGTTCAAGAATTAGATTGAAATACTTTCAAAGAACTCTCATTAGTGCAATCCAACACCACTTAAGAACACACGATGAATCAAGAGATCATCTTTTACTCCTATAGAACACAAGATGAACTACGACACTCTGTTTTTCAACAGAAAAACCAGCGAAGGACTCAGAAGAAATTATGCTGAATCCAACGAGTCCAGAGCTACATTGCCAATCACTAGAGTCTTCTAAACTCTTATTTGTTCTATCTAAGTGATTTTTTATTTACTTTCAAGTAGTGTGGTATACTCTGTATATCTTACACATACACATTGTCTCCTAAACTGAACAAGAAGATATCAAAATCCTCACTCCAAAACTCATAACTCTTGTTTACCCACATCAACTGTGGAAGTGGTCCTCGTCTGGCCTGGTCTTTGTTTTATTTCCCACGAAGAAATGTGGTAGAGGTCCCTGCGTGGCCTAGAAAGTTTCGTAAATTATTGTTAACCCTGATCTAGTGTGTGGATCAAATTTATATAAATTTGAGAGGACTAAGTCTCAGCTTGAGACTAAACTGCTTGTTATATCTGTTGTGCATTATTAGTTTATGTTTAAAGTATACTACAAATATCGTTTATACTCCGCTGCTGTTACTTTGAAATAAAGAACTATTTTAAAGCTACTTTGATAGCTAAATTAGCAAGTGTTTATACTTATTATAAATCGGTAGGTTAGTTTCAAAAGTTAGTTTAATCTTGTGGTTAAATTAACTGAGACCTAATAAATCTTTGATATGCTAAGTGAATATCTACAATCTGTATAACTTTACTACAGTTTAACTTGTTTTATAAATTGGGGGATTTTAAATAGACAATATTTTAATAGAAATTTTAATTGGAACTCAATTCACCCGCCTCTTGAGTATCCACTCTAACCAACAGTTACTATAGTAGGTACTATTCGATATTATAGCGGTCAAAACTATTTTTCCATCTGGGCGATCGGGCCATCGGTTTGGTTCACAGGTCCTGCAAGGCTTTTGGACCACCAATGTTCTTTAGTCCAGTTGTCTATCAAGGCCTTCGGGCCACCTCAAAGAACTTGAGGAAACACCAAGGCATTCGGGAAACTTGAATTATGTAGATGTACCAGTCTGATTACAAGGGAAAAGTCCCTAAATGTGGATTCAGAGATGGCCCGTTCACTAGAGTAGAGATAAATAAAATTTGAATAATGAGAGGGTATGAAATTTCCATTGGTATTGGGCTTGTGAATATCTGCACATGATAGTTAGTCGACCATCCTTGTAAAAGTGTAATGCTAATATCATGACATTTTTTGGGGAGGAGCAGTTCAAAGTTGTCTTTTCTGGGTGATTCTATAACAACCCAACTCTTTATTACACACTTAATGATGATTTATTACATAAAATTTCACTTAAGAAAAATCTAAGGATTAAGAGGTCTAGTGTATTAGAAAATTATGAGAATTAAATAACAACTTAGAACATAAAATACAAAATCTTTATTGAACACTTATTTTAAATGACCACATCATTCCTATGTACTTAGCATTTCATGGGATAACCTGAGGACATGCATAAGAAAATGGTGGGATATAAAGACCAGAAAAGGAGTAAAAAATACATTACATGAAGAATACAACACATGTTAAGAAATTGGAATATCAATGAATCATAAAAGAAACATGAACATAAATGAGTGATATAGAATGACTATCATAATAAGGAGATGGGGAAACAACATGTAACATGATATTAGCATAAGCCAAGGATCATTGCAAATAGAGCATGAGTAAACCCTCATTGAACTTGAATTAGAATGAGTAAACAATCATTGAACTAGAATTAGCATGATTAAACCCTCATTCCACTTGATGTTTCATGATACTAA
This sequence comes from Viscum album, assembly GCA_963277665.1. Lineage (NCBI taxonomy): Eukaryota > Viridiplantae > Streptophyta > Magnoliopsida > Santalales > Viscaceae > Viscum > Viscum album. The sequence goes on along the minus strand of OY728156.1, from coordinate 2,105,541,884 downwards.
TCATTACCAAATGCATTGGAGCGCTATCAGGGTCCACCCTTTATAAAATATTCATTTCATTCATTAGTGTGCAACATGGATCATATAACATGGAATCATTCGACATAATCCTTTATTCCATGATAAATGAATGTGGAATTCATATATGAAATTAAACAATTAATAAGAATATGTGAATAAAGGTGAATACACTTGATGGAGAAATTGGCATGGTATTCACCACACGATGATTTTGCCATGGAAAATTGGTATGTGATTTTGGCAGACTAACGATGTGACATAAAAATTCATAAAAATGGTTAATGAGAGAGAAATTAGTCTCTCATAATATTTACATGAAATATACATTATTTTTTAATATATATACGTGTCCCAACACATAGAATTTGTAAATAGAAGGTATAACATAATAATGATACTTGAAGAACGAGGATAAATGGAATAACTCTAACGAAATTTCAGAATGGTAACAGGTGTACATGGGAGTGATTAATTAGAGATAAATAGGTCTATCATCATTAAAAAATAATGAGGGGAGTATTCGGGAGGTGTTAAACCATACCCCCATCATTTTTAATTGGGGATAAAGTGGTATTACAACGTAAAGAAACTTGGACAAAATTCAGAATGGAAGAAATCCCTTACCGAATTTTAGCAAGGTAACATGTGTACATTGGAGGCATTAATGAGAGATAAAGGGGTATCTCATCATTAAATCATAATAAATAAATTTTATTTGAGGTGAGAAATTATAGCCCAAATTTTTTAATTAAATATAATGGGGCATAACAGTATAGGGAAAATTGGACATAAAAAAAGAATAAAGGAAAGTGAAGATCCCTTACTTGGAAGTGTGATCCCAAAGGCTTGGGAGAGGCTTAAGAGAGGCTTATAGGGATTTCAGGGTGCCTTTGGAGGATTATATAGATAGTAAGGAAGAGTAACGATGTTATCCAAGGGATTTAAATTAAGGGGAGTGGGAGCATTGGGGGGTTATATAGGAAAAGAGAGGGGAATTATTTAATATTTAACAAACTTTGGTTATGGAAACTATATAATTAAATATTAAAAACAAAAAAAACCAACCCATTGTTTTGACCAAGGTTATTTAAAATGGGTAGTGGAATAAATTATTTTATAAGGCCAATGGACGAACATATTAAAAAATTAGGCTTAATTATGTAGAGGTGAGTCACACTCTTAGGGAAATCATTTTAAAAAGCTAAAATATTTTATATGTCTTGGAAGGTCCAATAATGCATCATAAAATTAATAAAAAAATCTAAAATCATATTATTTTCAAGACCAAACATATATTTTCTGAATAACTCTTATATAATATTTTATTAATTCACTATTGAGTCGTTATGATGTCATAAAACACATTATATATTTAAATGGTATTTAATTTTTATCCAAAAATTCGACTGTCATAGAAAATTATGAAAAATTCACCATTAGATAATTTCGATATCCCGAATTAAAAAATAACATTCATTTTATCTAAATAATTTTCTTAAAGTGTTTATTTTTACATTTAAAATGAAAACAGACATTTATATAAAATTCATGGGTTTTATCAAAAACAACATTCAAACAGTATTAAAAATTACAACTTTATTCATAACTATAATACAATAATTTATATTTAATAAAAATAATAATAATTATATTTTATTATTAATTTATTTAATAAAATAAATCCATTAATTTATCAAAATGGATTTTTTAATTTAATATTAACTAAAAATATTATTTGTGCTTTAAAACCCATTTATAAAGTAACAATAATAAAATAAATGTATATTCTTTATACAATAACTAATACACATAGTCATAGTTCTAGGGTTTTGTTACATAACCTCTTATAATACACACATAAGACCTAAGGGTAAGGTGTTCTATGGTGATAGACTCTTAGGGTGGCTCAGATAACATCGATCGGGTAGTAATCTCTATTAACTTCCACATCTACCGTAGGAGTTTCCATTCAAGCTTAAAGTATTGAAGATCGGCTTGAGATTGGTCAATAGTTAATCCCAGTGATGCTACCTCCTTTTCGAGCTTTGAAAAATGGGCTTCATATGGATAAACACTACTAAATCAGGTCCTCGCTTCCTTTTTCTGAGTAAATTTTATTTTTTAAATCTCAATATTTATAATAATGATTTGATCATTGTTCAACATCTATATTAATAATATTAACAATTATTAACGGTATTTTAAATTTCAAAAACATAAAACCAAGAATGTTCATATGTTTCATATAACTATTTGAGCTAATAATACATTTTAATTATATCAAGAAGAATATACATTAATATAAGTTTGAGTCGTTACAATATTCCCCACATAATAAATTTAGCCCCCAAAATCTTGTTTTACATACTAAGGTGAACATAGGTGAGGGTACATCTCATTCATCTCTTCAATGAGGTCTTCAGTCTTTCCAATTAGCATTGCCTTTATGTATAAAGCATTCATGCATTACAATGGTACCCCAGGATTTTTTTCAAAATCATTTACTTGATTTTCCGAAAAAACTCTTCATCCATCTTGGATTATGTCAATGGAAGCATCGATATGTAATATAAAATTTATTTCTTATATATAATTTTGAGACAACGTCTTGATTTTTTTTTATAAAAACATCTTTCGGATTCATCTTCAAATATTTAAAAATACTGTTTTGTTAAATAATTTTTCTTATATCCCTAAGGATATAAATATATAATTTGATACATATAGGCTGCTCTAAGGTCTCCCTCTACTGCAGATTATAGAAAATAATTCAGTGGATCATAATTTTGAAATAAAGTGAAGAATTTGAAAAGACCCTGATGGAAATTCCCATGCTTAGCATGGTAAGAAGGTTGAGAGTCCAAGATTCTCCAATAGATGGTACTTTATCCTAGAAATATTCAATAAATTCTAGAGGTATTGGATGTCTCATAATGTTATTGGCACATAACATGGATATTTGAAAAAGTTTCAATGACATATATGCATGACTTATGGATAATCTTTGTATGTAATTATTTGGGAAAAGAGAGAAGAGTTGTTTGTGATATTCCTCCTTCGATGTTTTAACTAACAAAAAGAAAATAAAATTTGGGGATTTTAATACCTTGATAATAATATTTTTAAAGAAAACATCGGACATAGAAGGATAAACTGGTAATTGAATAGTATATCCTAACTTGTGATTCCCTACATTTCAATCTAGGTTATCCATGATTTATTTCCCAACATATTTTCCCATGTTATTTCTTTCTCCCTTAATAATGGTTCCTATTACCTTATGAATCTACCAAAGAATATCCCAAGGGAGTTTTGAACCAGGAGTTCAACGAGGCTATTTTTCGTGCACCAGTTCCCATATGAGTCTGGCTCAAAGCGGTGTTTTCATGTTCTTCCCCTATATACATTTGTTCCAAAGCCACCTCAACTTGTTCGTATTACAACATGGATGTATTTTCTTGATAAACCAATAACTATATACTCTCTAAAATTTAGGGACGTTTTTATTTTACTTAGTCTTATCCCTAAGGATTTCACTTGGTTTTTCTAATCCTAATACCAAAATACCTAAACCTATCCTTTTATACCAACTATAACAACCCAAATCTTTATTACACACTTAAAAATGACATATTACATAAACGTGTACATAAAACAACCTTGAGGATCTAGAGGTCTAGTGTCTTGGGTAATTAGGATCATTACATAAAAACATAAACATAAAATAAAAATCCTTTTTTGAAAACTTCTTTTACATGACCACAACATTCCTTCGTACATCACGTAGCACGGGATAACTTGGGGACATACATAAAAACGTTGAGCTTCAAATCCCAATAATGTAGAAAAGGATGACATAACATGAATATTACCATACATATTAGTAAATAGGAATATCAATGTATCATAAGAGAAACATGAACATAAAGGAATCATATAGCGTTATTTTGATATCATAGAGATGTGGAGACAACATTTAAGATGATTTTAGCATGAGCCAAGGCTCTTTGCACATGGAGCATGAGTAAACCATAATTTCAAATGAATTATCATGATTAAAATCTCATTTCACTTAAATTAGCATGATAAACCCCTCATTTCACTTGAAGTATTATTATACTAATATTTACCCATTGCATTGGTGCGCTATCAGGGCGCACCCTTAATAAACATTTCATTTCGTTCATAAGTGTGAAACATAGATCATATAACATAGAATCATTCAACATCATCATTTATTCCATGATAAAAGAATGTTGAATAAATAAATGAAATTATATAATCAATAATTATATGTTTATAAAGGGGAATACCTGTAATAGAGAAATGGGCATGGTATTCACAACACGATGATTTTGGCATGGAAAATTGCAGTGCAATTTTGGCAGATTAACAGCGTGACATAAAAAGTAATAAAAATGGTTGATAAGAGATAAAAGGGTCTATCATCTTATGTACACTAAATATAAAGTAATTTGGTCATATATAAATATATATACTTTTACAAACACATATAATTTGGAAATAAAATCCGTAACATAATAAAGAAACATGAAGAAAGATGAGAAATGGAATAACTCTTATGAAATTTCGACTTGGTAACAGGTGTACATGAGAGGGACTAATGAGAGATAAAGTGGTATATAATCATTAAAACATAAGTAGATAATTATAGTGGAAGTGATAAATCATACCCCAACATTTTTAATTGGAAATAAAATGGTATAACACCCTAAACAACATGGACAATATTGAGAAAGGAAGAAATCCCTTATGTAATTTAGGCATGGTAACAGGTGTACATTGGAGGCATTAATGAGAGAAAAATGGGTCTCTCGTTATTCAAAAATAATAATGGAATTATAGGGGAGGTTTTATGTCATACCCAATCATTTTTAATTGAAAATAAAATGTCATAACAATATAATGAAACATGGACATAAATAAGGAGGGAAAGATAGCGAGGATCCCTTACATGGAATTGCGATCCCAAACGCTTGAGAAAGGCTTAAGAGAGGCTTCCTGGGAGCTTAGGTAACCTTTATAAGATTATAGAGAGTTTAGGGAAGAATGTGGACAAGAGAAAAGGTTTTTGAGAGAAGAGAAGTGGGATCTTGGGTGGGTTTATATAGGAAAAGAGAGGGGAATTCTTTAATATTTCACAAACATAGGTTTTCGAATCTATATAATTAAATATTTAAAACCACAAACAAACCCTTGGTTTTTTCCCTTGGGTTTTTTCAAAAGGGAGTGAGAAACATTATTTCTATGTTAAATGTCCGAACTAATTAAAAAATTAGCCTTCTTTATGTGGAGGCGAGTCACACTCTTAATGAAATCATTTTAGAATGATAAAAACATTTATAAGTCTCAGTGGGTCCATAAAGGCATCATAAAATTAATGAAAAATAATCTAAAATCACATTATTTTAAATTTTATATATATATTGGATGAATATTCATTTTATAGTATTTTATTACATCACAATTAGGTCATTATGATGTCATAAAACGCATTATATATTTAAAAAGTATTTAATTTCTACCCAAAAAATTCGATTGTCTCAGAAAGTTATAAAAACAATTAGGTTAGATAATTTCAACATCATGAATCCATAAATAATATTCAATTTATCTAAATAATTTTCTAAATATTTTAATTTTTACTTTTAAATTAAAAACTAACATTTATCGAAAATTCATGGGTTTTGAGAAAAAACAGCTTTCAAACCTTAATAAAAATTACAGTTTTATTCATAAATATTATTCAATAATTTATATTTAATAAAACATAATTTAGCAATAATATTTTATTAAAATATTATGTAATCTAAAAAATTCATTAATTCATCAAAAAATATTTCTTAATTGAATGTTATCTAAAAATACTATCTCTGCATTAAAATCCATTTACAAAGTAACAATAATAAAATGAATGTATATTCTTTATACCAAAAATAATTCACATAATCATAGTTCTAGTGTCTTGTTAAATAAACCCTTAGAACACCTGAATAAGACTTATGGGTAATGTGTGCATTGGTGATAGACTCTTGGGGTGGCTTTGATAACATCACTCAGGTTGTAATCTATGATAACTTCCACATATCCCATAGGCAATTACGTTCAAGCCTAATGTGTTCAACCTCGACTTGGGATTGGTCAAGAGCGAATCCCAGTGACACTACATCCTTTCTAAACTCTAAAAAATGGGTTTCGTATGAATAAATTCTATTAGATGAGGCCATCACTTCCTTTGTTTGAGTAAATTTGATTTTTTAATGCCCTATATTTATGCTAATCATGTGATCACTTTTAAACGGCTATATTAGTAACGATAACAATTCATTACAATTTTTTAAAATACAAAAAACATAAAACCAAAGAAGTTCATATGTTTCATATAACCATTTTACATAATAAGACATTTAACTAGATCAAGATTAATTTTCATTAATAAATTAATCCATTGTTACATATTACCTTATGACTGAAGGGTCATGTAATTGTCTCCTAAGCCTTAGATCCTTGTAAGGGTTCCACCACACCCCTTAAATGGTGTATTATAAAAAAGGTCATTAAGACATTTAGGCTTATTAAGGATGATATTTTTTAAGGGGGGGAGGCATTAAGATCCCAATTTTTTGGAGTTGGAAATTTCTAGAGGATTTTGAGTTTTCAATTATTGGATGTATAAAATATTGATCAGATATTTGGATTAGGAATTTGAAGGTTAGAATTCCTTAAAATAATTTTTTAGACATGGGATGAAACTAAGAAGGTTGCTCGGTGGTTTTAGAAGTTTCATGGGGTTCAGGGCCTAAAATTGTAGTTTTGGATTAGTATAGGCAATGATTAATGGTTGGTGCATGGTTTGTGATAACCATGTCGACCATTTTGTATAGGAGAAAATTTAAAAAAAATAATGTGGTAGGATATGGGAGAACTTTAATGGAGTATTAAATTTATTGTTGAAATTATGCATGATTTTTTCATAGTAACATGAACCGTGAATTGTAACTATGTGAGGTGGAGGGGTCCATAAAGTGTCAAGTGTTGGTTGACACATAGTTTGGAAAACTATACAGCCAAACATTATGTCCCTTTAAAAGGGTTTAATTACCCTTTTCCCTTATAATAATTAATGAGGAATCCCCCTCTTTCTTTCCCATCTCTCTTTTTCATGGCCTAGTAAGTTCCCTCCTCTCCTTCCTCTCTTCATACCTCATTATTAGGGGGTGTTTCGATGGTTGTGCATAGAATTTTACAGTATGGTTTCTCCTATGGTATAATTCATAGGAATCCCTATATCTATTTTGATAATTATAAATTTCAATAACTACGGTCATCAATGTCTATTCTACCAGATAATGGTGGAATATGATACTAGTGATAGGGAATTTGATATTCTTTGTAAAATGATGACCTGAGATGTCTCCTAAACATTGTATCATGCCATTTCATTGAGGTATATCACCATATTTAATTTCTAAATAATTAAATCCTAAATAAAATTATTCAAATTATTATTTTGACACCATTGGATGAGTAATTTTCTAGTAAAAGTTTTGGGGATACCTGACAGACCTTTTTATCATAGTTTCGTGAATTTACATTGAGCAATGAGTGCTCAATGAGTTATCGCATGTTATGACATCTTAAATTTTGTTTTATATTTAATTGGTTAATATCTTAATTTCATTTATATACCTTATTTTATATTTTAAATGATATTTACTCACTTAGAAGTCAATGTAGCTTGACTCGAACAATGGTGATCTTTGAAAGAGATACCAATAGATATTTAAAAATGGTATAAAAATTCTTACAGGTAGTCAGTCCACCATACCTTACCTATAGTATTAATTAATTTTTATGTAGTATTCATATAATTGGGTTTCCCCATGAGGGAAAACCCATTTCTAGATTTATCCCATTGAACTATAAAATTAAATTATTCAATTTTGTAATTAAATGGATAAACTCTAGGGGTAACTAACAACCCCTATGTCCTTGCTTCATACATCAACATGTCACTGAAACCAAGGGTCCCCTATAGGATGACTTTATATTATTTATTTTTCACATGATTGACCTAGTGGGTGCCCTAATTTTAAACTAAACATGATTTAGGGCATTGGGATTTTGGGTAGATATAGTAGCGGGTGTCACCTTAGAACCCATACCAAACATGAAATCCCGGAAAGTTGGGATAGTAGTGATGGGTTTAGGCATTCAACCACTCAAACATCTTTATTTAAGCCTTTACATGGTTACTATTGATGTAGATATGATTTATATAGGTGATTCCTAGAATTTTGTCTAGTGGTCCTAACATGATGCATTATATCATATGGATTCCCATATGTATTTTGTGGGATCAACCTTCTTATATTTTCATTTGATTGTCATATTATTGGGATTATTAGATGTTGTTTATGAGATTTTTATATTTACCCTACATGATTGATATTAAATTATTTTGATAGTTACATCAAGGAATATGCATTTTGAACCTTACATGATTGTAGGGATGTACATAGATCTCCTTATCGATGATTTGAGATACACTCAATGATGATGGCACTTTTCTGAGCGATTTCTATGATTATATCAAGGGTAGGGTGGGAGAACCATTACAACACACATCATAATTGTCTAAGATTGGAATACTTATCCATTTATTGAATGGATTACAAGAATGTACTTGGATTCCATGATAATTACAAAAATATTACATATGTTTTAGTGCCTTAGGTATTATCGGAGTCTAGATGTCTTGACCGCCTATGGATTGGAATCTGGGGCATAGAAATTGGAGTGTATTTTCATGTTTTGAGTGGTATGATAACCCTCTTGAGGATCATTTATTGTATTTCTAGATACTTCCTCACAACCTTCATTATAATAATTGGAGTGGAGTATAGGTGACCCAAGGGTTAATGCATGTACCCCTCTATGGAAATGTGGCTTTCTCAGAGACATTCATGTAACTAAAAGAATAATGTATCATCAATCTTGATTACAAATATAGGGATATAACTAATTATACATATTATGAATGGTACAACATCCAACTCAATTCATTATTCATGGTATGTCAATATGATCAGGATTATAGACCCAAGGATTTTCTATGGTTTCATTCTTGTTACTTATCACATTACTCATATATATATATATAATATATATATATATATATGTACAATAATGATCTTTCTTCTAGTTTGGTATTGTTATGTTGAGAACTTTCCATGAGCATTCCTTCTATGAATTTTCCTTTTAGATTTTTTCCAACGCTTGTTATTATTTTTACAATTATTTTTATCTTGACGATTCATTATCATTTACATACACCAAATATTATTGGATATGTATGGTTCCCCTTTGGTAGTAACCTAATTAGTTTTGTTTCTACACTCTTCTTAGGCCACTATTACATTGTGGAAGAGCCTTGTAGAAATCCCCTCTTGAGGTTGAGATCCATTATGTGGTTTGTCTCGGTGTATGTTGTAGAGCCTTTTTATTTTCTTTATGTTTCATTTTATTTAGTGTTATATTGATATGTTCATCCAAATGGGTGATCAGTGTTGTACGTATGACATAGTCATACATTCCTTTACTTTATTCCATTTATTATTACAGTATTCTCATGTTTTAGTTTATTTATTTATTTTAAACTCTATTTGTTGACTATTATGGATGATGATTGGTTATTTATACTATTTTATAATCTTGTATAAGGTCATAGTGTCCCCACTATCACACTACATTCCCTATCTACAATTTGGAAGCCTCTAGTGTATGGGGAGACGCACTTGAAGCATCATGGTGAACTTCCTCGAGGAAATGGGTTAGTTGAATTTGGATAGGGATGTTGCAATCAATTTAGTGGAAAATTTATTAATATCAATATATAAATTCATTAATATAATAAATATACTACTAAAAAAAATTAACTATGCCAAAAAATGTTGTATGATTATTCCTCCACAACTACAAATCAATATTTTTTTAAAAAAGAATAAATATTTCAAATTATAAGAGTGTAGTAATAAAAATTATACACGTTAAAAATATATGATATAGTAAATAAATATATACACTCATAAATCACGAAATTAACTCTTCGATCATTAAATTTTCATGAAAAAGAATAAATCAACATAATTATATATGATGAAAAAAAGAGAGTTAAAGAAAAATCATTATTTTACTAAATACCTTTGGAATGGGAAATCAATGTCAAAACTCAAAATCTCATGTGACCAAAATTATAAAAATTGCTCACTTTATCAATTTTTTAGGTACTGCATTAGGTAGCTAGAAGATAGACATTGAAAAAACTTTTTTTATAAATCACTGAGGGTGTGCAAAAAAACCACCAAATAGTCATTCCTAATGATTTCTAATTATTTTCCTTAACTGAAAGGTATCGAGTACCCATTAACTCTATACTCATGTTAGATTTAACTATATTCAAATAAACACCCACACCTTTTTCCTATCCCTTTCAGAAAAGACATAAAAACTAATTCTAAGATATTAATATATGATTTAATTTAATACAAATTAAAAATAATTATGTGCCTGAAAACCAAATGTGTTTACGTAATATTATTTAATATAATTTTTATTTAAATAACTCATTTTAAAATTATAACATTAAAGTGTATTACACATTAAAAATATTTTTAATGTTTTAAAACATCATATTTTTGTTTATATAATAATAATTTTTCTTGATAGTGGAATAATATTATTTCATAATTAAAAAATATAAAAATGTAATCAAATTTATACTTATAGATAAAAATACATAGTAATGGTGATTAAATTTAAAAATTAATATATATTATTGATGTAGATCATATATTCCTACCACTAATAAGATAACTTCTTTTAAATTTATAATACACATATGTACCTCCCTAATATCTAATTTACAACAATTTCAATTTATATGTATATCAACACAATTATGTCATGTATAATTTTTTTTTTCTAATACCCATTAGTCAAAATTATAAAAAATTGATTCTATAACACTCATTTGATTATGCTCATGTTACACCTTATTATAATTATGAATAAATATCAGACTATAATATGAATATGTAATGAAACTAAAATATAATTATGTATATGATTATATTTTAATCTAAAACAAAGACAATTTATTGAGTAAGTATAAATTTTTACAAAGTATGAAATATAGAAATTTATTTCATATAATTACACTAAAAAAACATCCTGATAAATCATATCAATCACTTTTCCATAATATATATTAGAATTTACTATGATTGCGACATAGTGTTCATAAAAAATATATTTTTTGTATACAATGATATAAATTACCCCATTTGCAATTCAAGGATAGTTTTTTCTTAAACAATATTCCTATATTTATTTAATAAATAAACTGAAATACATTCCTCTAGTTTCCAAATATTGTTGGTCAAACAAGTTTGTAAAAACTAAAATAAAAACGAGATATGGATAAAAAAAATTACGGTTAATAATACCCATCATGCCATAAGATAATTCATCATTTCCCATTTTTTATAGTCACTCTTATTTAATGATAGATATCAAAATGATATTTTACATTTTAAAGAATCTAACAATTTATATTTTAATGGGTTCTATTGATCTCACCATTTCTTGCATACATATAATATATTTTTTTGTATTCATGGATGATTATAACAATTTTATTTATATACCTCAATTCTTCAACCAAATTTCATTGTTCAAACATATAAATGTATAATTGTAATACTAAAATATTTATGATAATATATTTTCAATTAAAAATTGAATTTTATCATTTCTTAAATGTCTATATGAATCTAAAATATACGGTACATAATAATCTTTCATAAAATGTTTTCAAATCATATCAATCCAAAATCCTACTCAAGGGAATATATGGTGTGACTGGAAGCCAAGCCTACCTTTCTAGATAAAATAGTAGCACCCAGTATAATGGAATTTCAGTTTAATATAAAATTATCCATATATAATTAATAAAAATGTATTTTAATTCAAATTTAATTTAAAATTCCAATTTTTAAAAATATTTATTTTGAAGCCTCATTTAATAATTATGTAAATAAATTAATAACTTTTGATGAAAATTTAATAAATTTAATATTATACATTGAATTTATCTTTTTTATTTCATGGAAAAAAATCTATACAAAGAAAGTTAAACATTTTAAACATAAATATATAATTATTCCAAATGTATTTAATTTATATAAATGAATATAAAATTAGAAATTATATAAATAAATTAATAATTAAAATACTTATCATTAATGAAATAAATTCAATAAAAATATTTCATGAATTAGTAAAAATAATTATTAAATACTAATACTAATATATATTATATTTTCCTTATTTTTATTTTTATAAACACTTTATAAATTTTAATATTATTTTTATAGATAATTTTTTAATTTATAATATTATATATAGATATATCTCTATATCAGTACAAATAAAATAATGTATCTTGTATTTTAGTTCAAATACAAAATTTTATTATATAAATTTTTCCATGATATTAGGGAGAAAGGTATTTTCATATATGTTATTGTGGAAAACATGATAAATATTATCACTATAGAATTATACCAATGTACCTATTCATGACACATTTTATAAGTAGAAATATCATTATATCACTTCGTGTGATAATCCTAAACCATTATTTTTTAACATTATCCAATATAGTAATATATCCACAAAATTTAATCATTTTTTGATCTTTTTCTATCACATGAACAAAATAATTCATGGAAATTGACACCTCATTTTATTTTTACCTAACCTTTATAAATATCTACAATTAATCTATGATGTATCAAATATTATGATATTGTAATATGTTTTCAAGTGATCATATAATAGGAAATTATATCAGTATAATGTTGTTATAATACTTAGTTCCCTATATTTTTTCAAAATTTTCTAACTTTTCAAAAATTCTAAAATTCATAGATTATTTAATCCTTCCTGAAAAAAGTGTTTAATAAACTATGGGTTTTTACAAGTATAAAATATTTATAAATATTTTGTGAACATAAAAAACAAATAATCTAGGTTTTTTAGAATATAATAATTATAAAATGATGAATAACATAAAAAACACATATCATGCCGAAAATTTTTATCCCACGTGGTTGTTGGTAAAAAATTGTAAACAGTTGGGTCTTTTCTTCTAAAGGTGATCCATTGGTGTTGGAATCTACAAATAAACGTTACATGTACATTTTTTTAATTCCAATATATTCATGAATTCCTTTATATTTAAGTATGAATAAATGATTAAGATATATTCAACTTGTTTGTATCTCATGCATTTGTTTCTCAAGTGTTAAAAATGAAATAATGAATTTCCCTATATAGACCTTCTTTATTAATGAAGAATTATTTTGGATTTATGTATTTAAATAATTCACAACTTACTAATTTCATATAAATTCTGATGTTTATGATGTAATATTTATTTAAATAAAGTGATATAAAACATATGGATGATATTGAATTTCTGGAATGTGTGGATTTTGAGTTTCAATTCCTAATTATGCAAGGAATATTAAAGAGACAACATGTTGAAAAAATATCTCATCTCATGACATTAAAGGACCAAACCAATGTTTAATTCATTATAGTGTGAAATGTGTTTATTATTACTCAATTTTAATCCAAAATGATATTTATGAATCCTAAGACAAATGGTTTTACAAATTTATAATATTATCCACTTAATTGAATCCCCAAATTCAATCAGGGAGGAAATAAATTCAATTATTTTGGGTTATGAAATCAATGTAAATATCTACACTTTTGGAGCCATGTGATCTGTCAAAACCAATTTTGTATCATGGATTTTCAATAAATTCATCAATAGTCATTATTTATTTGACATTAATTGGATAATGTAGGTTTATCATTTATGAATTTTTGGTATTATACCCTTGAAAATTGTATCACCCCTTTTCTATAAATATCCACCCCCATAGAACTTGTATTTCATTGAAATTTTAATAGATAACTTATACTTTTTTATCTTCATTTTGTAAGTATTCCTGTAAATTTTCCACTTTCCCATGTGTATTTTTTCCTTTTCAATCTAAATGTTATATTGGTGATCCAAGATCTTAAATACCCCAATTATGTTCCTTAACTCATGTTTGTAGTGGGGAGGATTTTCCATCATATCATTATGTTTTCTTTGTAGTAGGTCATTGTCCTTCTAGCATTGGTTCACTAATTTCATCCACTATCCATACCTATCCCCATACATTTATCCTTAATTGGATACATCATATATCACCATATGACATGAAGATCATGACACCGTGAGAGTCTCGCATCAAAATGTAAACATTGAACACTTAAATGAGGATATTAAAAAAATATTCATCACATGATATATATATTTATGAAACTTGAATATATTTAGGAATATAAATTAATGTACATTCTTTTAAAATATTATGTCACCTATATATCACATATAGGAATATACGAAATCATAGAGGACTGTGAAAAAGAATTTTTGAAAGCCAATATGGAGGAGGATAAAATATTTACTATTGTTAAATGAATCGAGAATGAAATTACCCAAGGAAAAATGGTTTCCTCATATCCTTTTATATCTCATCATATAATTTCTTAAAGAAATACCTCATAGTAGTAGTTTAAGACTTTTTCAATAGTGGTCCACTTCCTGGAGTTACCTCTTACATGGTTCTTGATCTGATTCTGATGGTGAACCATCTTAGTAATTTCAGTGATATTTTACCCATAAACTTGTTTAGTTTCTATAATAATGTGCTTTAAATGATCCTTGATAAGATACTATCTAATATCTTACCTCTTAAAATCTCAAATAAAAAATATGGGTTCCTCACAGGATGGATCATTCATGGGGTGACCATGATTCTCCATAAATTTTAACAAATTTTGATTGTAATGTGGTCATATCCAATGTAATGATCATGATTGATGTGGATAATGATTATAATAAAATAGAAGGTAATTTCACCATGAAATTTATTAAGTGGTTAATATTGTAAAAAATAGGCTATGACATTATATTATTTTACTTATCTTCACCTTTCCTTTCATATCTCTCATGGGGACAAGTTTTGGGTTAATTAAATGGGTCTATGTTCCTTTCCAATGAGATCCACTCTCTATATTATTATTTTCCATGGTAAAATATATTATTATTATTAAGAACATAAATTATGATATTTAAAATATGAAATTTCACTCATTAAAATGTTGGTATGAATTGTTTTGAATTTCTTAATTATTCTTTGTCGATGACAAGGTTTTCTTCACCAGTTGAGATCATAATTCAATTCAATGTTTTAAAGGTATTTTATTTGAGTATTCAATTAGTAGTGTCCAGTTCGTTAATTTTATAAAGAAAAGTTGATATATTCCAAAAAATTCATAGGAAGGTGAGATAAATATATAGTATACAATTTTGGCTTTTCAAGAAGACAACTTGGCCCATGGAGGAGTGGTAGATTTTTGTCTTGATGAACTTGGACCATGGATTCATGGTTGTGTATTAGGTCTTTGATTTTAATATCATTTATCACTTTTTCTTCAAAAGTTTTTTTAAAATAAACATTTAATTTGCATTCAGTCTATAAGAAAACTTCCTGTGGAATATTTGTGACCTATATTATCAAATAAAAGAGTTTGATTCCTAGTCTCTGATATATCCTCAATATAATTATTAGATTAATTATCAAATAAAATGGTTTATTTGTCCCATTTAGAGGTGGTATCAATATTTTCAATAGTTTTTTATATTTTATTATTATGCATCTCCTTTTATTCATTCAGACACCAAAGTTTATCCTTAAAAGAATACAGTTTATAATCAATAAATTTATTTTAGATATTAAGAATAATAGAAAAAATAATTTTACCAATTGATCTAGGATATAGAATCCCCTTGAGGAGAGTTAAATTGTAATTAAATGTTTCAATGAGACCCTACGATTTATACAAGAGAAACTCATTTTGGAAGCTTTATCTAGATAGTATCATTGAAAAATATTTATTTATAAAATGTATATAAACTCTATAGTTTACAAGATTAATTGGGATATAAAGGTTTCTCATCATTAGAATGGTCTAAAACTCATTGTTTCTATCCTTCATGATAATTCCATTTGTATAATTGGAAATATATATGATAAATTTTGAATAAATAATTGTCCTAGTAATATCAAATTCTTCTCAAGGTTCCCAATTTCTAACATCATCTTCATTCCAGTGATCCCACACCTTGAATTCTTGGATGTCGGGATGGAATCAATTCAAAATAATATTCCATTAAATATATTGTTTTTTGAGGAACCTTATGTATGCATGATCACCTCTTCTCCCTATGGGTTTTTTATCCTATCATATTTTCACAACATCATCCACATACATGACATTAATTATGTTGGGTCTAGTTGATTAAGGAGTAACCAAATTCAAGGCATGATAAATATTCTCATTTGGTGTATCTATAACTGGGATGTACCTTTGGAAATTAAATTGCATAAAAAACGTATCACCCTTATTTATAAATTGATGTTTCGTGTTATGAAAAGTGTGGAATTCATTTTATACATATTTTTCAAATGGTAGCGGGGTTGATATTTCTAATTTCATTTTAAAGATTCATGGATGTTTATTACCTATTCCTAAACATAGATCATTTTATTTAAATTTATACTCAAACAAATAAAATTGATATATTGTATTTTTAGCCTAATATTTATATTTTTAATACTAGATGTTGGGTGATTTGGGAGTTTCAAAATGATGCACGCCGCAATGGGATCAAATATTTGGAAGGACAAATTAAATAATGTTTTAATTCAATAGTTTAATCTCACTTTTCTATTTACATGAGAAGTGTTATCACATATTTATTCATGATATGTATTCCCTTGACTCCATTATTAAATACTTCCATTAACAAGGATGGATCGGTAGATTTGGTCCATTTGAAGGCACCTAGTTTGGGACTCAGTCTCAATTATGACTATTCCAGTATTTATTTAATCATCCATAGAGGTGGTATCATTATAAATTGTAGGGGATAGGTGGTTTTTGTATTTTACATATTACTATAACATAAAAAACTCTCACAAAACTAAATATGAATACTTATTTACTAGATTTTCATTATGACATTCAATGAATATTTTGTTATATATTATAAATTGGAATGAAACTCTGTTGTATTAGTATATGCCATGTCTCCACTATAACCACTATAAAACCCATAGTCAATAAAATAAAATTGAGTTATGATACTTATAGGAGTGGAGATTATGCACTCCTAGAATAGAGGAAATTTTATGGTTGAAAGCTCAACTTATAAAAGAGTATAGAGAGAGAAATTGATTATATATTTATGTATTATCACTCTTTATTTTTATATTAATGATTTAATTAGTGGTTTCACTCTAAAAAATGATCACTTTTTCCCCCATCATGTTTTATTCTCCTCCCATGCACCCTCATTATTTTTATGATACAATAATTCAAATTATTGGTCATATCACTTCCTATGATATGGGATTTATGATTATTATATTTTAAAATTAAAAGATTTATGAATCATTAATTCCAATGATATATTGAATTCTTTTTATGTACATGTAGATTATAATATAATTTGAAAGAAATTAAATACCTAAAAATAAGGGAATTTAAAGAATGTTTTAATAAAAAATTGTGAGAAAAATATATATTTAATGTTCCTTGAAATTTACTTATATATTAAAGAAGTTATTTTTGTGGGTGATTATCATAGGAATATTGTTTATAAAATCATTTTTATGACATATTAGGTTTTATAAATAAAAATATATATATATATTCCTCATTAAAATCTTTCATTTTTTGGTTATAAATAATCTATATATAAACTATGTTTTTTCAAAATAACTGTTAACATTGAAAACATTTACTGGAAATTTGTGGATTTTGACTAGAATTATCAAAGGTATGATTTTAATAATTAATTGAAAAAACACTTATATCGTATATAGTTTAAATTTTAAATAAACTTAGTGAATATTAAATTATGTCATACAAAACATATCAAGTAGTATTTGGTTTCACTCTTATGCTATTGTATATAATTATTTGATTAGATTTTGGGGTTCTTTAGACCACATAAAATGAAATAACCTATATATTATTTATAATTAGATATAGTGGTTAATATTTTAAAGAACTAGAGGAATTAACTTATTAAAGTGAATTTTATAGTTTATCAATTTAATAATAGTTTAATGTATATATATTCTCTTAATGGGGTATGAATTTTGATAACTAAATGAGGATGAAATATATTTATATTTGTTATTTTTGACTATCATATCAATCATGAAATGGGAATGTTGTGTAGGGTACTTTGAGTTGGAAATAACATATTCTTGTTGTCAATGTGGAAGATGTTCAATGTTTTTTAATGATTTTATTAACCAAATTATTCTTAAATGTAAAATAGATTTTTCTTTATGTGCATCAATATCAAATGAAATTTACATAATATCTTTTTTATAAAGTAAAATAAATAAAATTGTCAGTATTTTCGAATAAGGGTATAAGTATTCCTTAATAATTTTCAAGTACGTTGATTAGTTATCCCATGCTCCAGACTTATGTTATTTATTTCAATAAATGGGTGAATGATTCATTAAATTTAATGGAGAAATATATAAATGTTTTTTTCTATTTATGTTATAACATTCATAATTGAGATGCTAATATATATCATGATATAAAATCAAAATTTTTAGTATAATAAATAACGATATATATGTTTATATTTATATACTTTTAACATGTAAACAGTTAATGTTTTAAATCAAAGGAATTCATTTTTAATAAATGCTTTCATCACGAAAACATGAAAATGGGAGAAAAACATAATGAATTTTGTTTATTTTTCTACAAAAATCACCACAAATGTCATATTTTAACTTGGTGATGACGGATAAACATAACAGGTATTCTCATTTGTTACCAATTCATGAAATATATTCAATGTATGGTTGGGATATGTTTTATATTAATGAAGTATATATATTTTTGGATATTAGTTGTATATTATTTCCCATAAATATTCCTAATTTACAAGATGATTTTGGAATGGAAATTTAAATCGTATGTTTGTAATGTTATGAATGATATTATACTATGCATCACAAAATCATAAAGGATTTGAATGAATAAGAAATATTTTTTTATATGTTCTGGTCATGTAATCATGAATTTCTAAGGTTACTATATGATTGTATAGAGTTGTTATAATTTGTATAAATTGAAACTTATCCAACATTAATCCATATGATATATTTTTAATTATTTAATGGTTGATCATGAAAACAAACATTGTATTGGATTGATATTGGGAGTAGGGGCATTCAATAGACTATTTTAGTATAATAGATATCTAGTAAAATTCATTCAATCAAAAAAATAATGTTATAATATAAAATATAATTTATTTTTTATATATTTAATCTAAAACAACCCTTATATTTTATTTTTAAAGATCACATTTTTCTTTAGTTATATCCTTGACTGAAGAAAAAATGAATAAAAGGTCAACTAAAACTAGCAACTGAGTTAATTGAAAAATTTGAAGTTATTGAGTAGTTTGGTGAATCTTAATACAGTTTAGAAATTCATTATTTTAAAATTAAATACATATAAATTTTTATTTTTATTTTTAATAATATATCAACCAAAACCTTCCTTTATTCTTATTGTAGATATCTTTAACTTTGATTTGAATATTTATTTTGTTAAAAATTGGTATTAGCATTAACCTCCAAGTAAAATTGATTAGACTATGAATCATGACTTTAGTTTTTTATATTTTTCAAACATTCCCAAGTGTATGATGATATTTACGATATGTAATATCATATTTTGAAATAATTGTAATATTATTTAGGATAGTGTATTCACAATGACTTTCCAATGGTAATAAATTTTATGTATGGAATAATAAAGACCACTAAATTTTAATATTTATGTTACTATTTGATATTTTAAGTATTTGTGGTTAAAAAATGATGTTTTCGGATAATATAAGTTATTGCATAATTTTTATAAATTATATGGTAATTTTACATGGTAACTACACAATTTGAGTTTAAGGATGTATCCTTTCTTTCATAGGAAAAAAATTACTAATTATATATCATAATTATATATTTTTTAAATTTTGTAGATTCATTACATAGTTATAGTCTATATTAAACAAACCATAATTAATAACTACAATTTTTGGGTAAATTTATATATTTTTAATTTATATGTAACTCTATCCTCATTATAACCCTGTTGAACATACACTTTAACCATATTCAAGTTTTATGGGACTCATGGGGGATTTGTTTGATCATTTTTTAATTCTAAAATGTATGTCTCACAATTTCCATATTATCTGACACCAATTCTAATGTAAATATGTTATAACATATGTCTTTTAACTAGATCAATCTCACCATTATAATATAAGACCCATTATCATAATTTTACTCATATTTGTTATGGATTTAATTGAGTTGATTATATTTATATTTGGGATAAGTGTATTGTGTCATAATATAAAACAATGTTTTATGGATTCAGTAAACTTTACATAGCACATCTAAGTTTTTTGGTTCTAATTTAAACTTATCTTAGTGAGAAATTTTATCTGGTTGGTAGAAATATTTATAAATTAATAAATTTAGAGAAAATAATACATTATTGAAAAATATTTAGGGCCTATTCAAATTTAAATAATAAAAATCACAGAACAATTCATATTGATATGTTACAAAATATATCTTACAAAAATAATTATAATAATTATAAAAAGTAACTAAAATTTATTCCTTAACTTTTTATTTGATGTATATTATAATATTTTATTATATTCATGTTATAAATTTGAAAACACATGATGAATATAAGTCAGGTTTTCATGGAATTCTCATAATCTTGAATTAAACCACCAAATAAGAGATCGATGCTGACTACTAAAAATATCTAAAAGGTATTGACATACAATTTAACTACATTATCCTTGATATACCTAAATATTAACTTAATTAAATATAACAATATATGATTCAAATAGAAAATAAATTTTAATTTCCATTCTATAATTTTTGAAGAAAACATTTCTCATAGCTCTTTCCACATTCATAATAACCCCAATATAACTTAATGATATAGGGGTACCTTTATCAACTCCATTGGTGTTTAGTTTATTCAACCCTTCCATTGGAATATTCTTGGAAACAAGGACCAATAATTTCTATTTTCTAGACCTCTACTACACACCAACTCTAACAAAAACTGGTAGATATTGAACTATTTTTCTAGAAAAAAAAGTTGTCAAATATAGTGGTTCCTAACATTAATAAAAAGTATATGAGATATTAAAACCATAAGATAAAATAACTTTCTACAAAAATTAAATGATTTCCAATTCCACAATAATATATGAAAGATGTCAATGGAAGAAACCAGAAATAGTTATTTAGTTTAAGAGAAACATCAACTTTCAAGCATGATAAAATGACACCCCACATATTAATATCAAAAAATTTGTATTTAATAACATCAAAAAAATCATTGCATGAGTCTATTGAATTGATAATTTATTGAAAAATAATCAATACTCTCTTATTATGATTTTTAATATAGGTAGAAAAGATCTGGTTAGAGACCAACATATTTTTAAATATTTTTAGAAAGTAATTTTCCATGATCCACTATCCCAATGATATTAAAGAGTGAAGGATGAATCCACTACATATATAAGTGTATAAAATATTTTCTCAGAAATGTGGGTTATCTAATATAGAAATTATAAAATAGAATATGGATGATAATTCCATTCCTTAATGGTTCTGAAAAAATAATATCCGCTTAGTTTGTAAATTTATAACCAAAAAAATCTTAAAAGTGTGTAGTGAATCATTATATTATTAATTCATTTTATCTCTTATAGTGATATCCATGTTAGGGAGATTAAATTATAATATACGATCAATTCAAGGAAAACCAAGATAATTTTATTTCTATATTTTCATATATTTCATAGATAAAAATATTCTTATTAATATCATAATAGATATATATAGTCAACTTGTAGTAATCTATATAGATGAATCTGTATAAAAATGTAGTATCATCTTAAGTTTTTACAAAATATCTCATTAATAAATGAATTTACATAACTCATATCCTGTTACAAAATTTATATACCTTGGTGTTTTTATTGTACCAATCTATTTTCGAAGCAATGATGATGTTTTTTAAATTATATTTAAAAAAATGGTTTTGATAAAGTGATAATCCCTTTAGTTTTAATATTGTGTGTGTCTTTCTTATTTATCCATGGAAAATGCTTTACAGTGGGTCCGCTTTTATTAACTAATGATGTGAATATTTATTTTGATTTTTTATAATTATTTTTATTTTCAAAATATTTTGGAGATACTTTTCTATCATTTTTTCATGTTTTAACCAATTTTATTACGATAGATACATTTTATCAATGATTTTTACATTTTCTAAAATGGATATTTGTTATTTTTAAATTAAATATGATGACATATTGATAGGTGATTAATTTTCTTTTTTGATTTACAAATTGAATATAGATCTTTTTTGGTCAGGATGTCTATGACTACCAAATTAAGAACATGTGGTTTTTATAATCATAAAAAACATAAATAAATTAGGGTAATATAAAGTTATATTTTTCTTAATTTTTCGATAATTATATATGAATTTCATTACAGCTAAAAATACTAATCCATTGTGAATTTTAGTTCTTAATAATGTGAAAATTGGTTTTTCATATAACATAAATTTTATTTTATGTTATTTTAATGAAATATTCTTCATTCCTATGAATTTTTTTAATTTAACATCTATTGAATAAGTTTTTTCATTTTATTAATTTTTCATTAGAATCATTGGGTTATCCCTTTAGGTATTAGACCTTTACACCTTCTCTATATCTTGTTATTTCTTGGGATTAGTCTTGGTGGTCCAATTTTGATGACCTAAAATACATTTAGATATTAGCAGATTTTATGTGAATATAACTTCATATATTCCTTAATTTTTATTATGTTTCTAATTTAAAATAGTTTCTTGATTCATGCAATACTCATGATAAGGAATCATATTATTTTGGATAACCCATTCAAGGAAGACATTACTAAATTTATGATTCTTTATCTATTCATTACCATTGATTAGAAAATATAATGTTTTCCAACGCTTTGATGTTTTTTATAGTAAACATATATCTATGAACCCCCAGTTGTTAACTTGGATCATTATCTGTTGGTGATGTTTATGGGTAATTTTTTTTTCTTCAATGAAAAAATATAGATAATAAACATATAAAGATCTCCATCTTCCCTACAATTAACAAAAATATCACTCTTAGATTACCAATTTTTTATGTAAATCTCTGTTTAATGCCCTTCAAACAAAATTTCTAAGTGGATTCAACTACAAACACGAAACTAAAGGTTTTAATAAATTTTCTCCTTCATTTCCATGAGTAATTTACTTCTATTTATGGATAAATCATCTCTAAAAACACCTCATATATATTTTTTGATTTATTATACTATAATGTATTCAATATAATATTGTTTCTAGTTTATTCATATCATGAAAGTTCATCCTATAAAAGAGTATATGTTAACACCTAGTTGTATATTTGATAACTAAATATTTTATTTGACTAGAACTTAAATTCTAGTCATTGTCTCATGGATTAATGTTCTGGTAAAATTTGTATATATCTATTTATTATATTTTTTGAACTCCATTCTTTCTTATATAACAAATAATTACAAATAATAATGTTTTTTCCTGGACTATGGGTTCCAATGTGATTGAATCACATTACATACTTTTATTATTGACAATTATTATTTCATTTTATTGTTAAATATTAATTCAAAAATCACAGTATTTTTTGTCAATAATATATTTTAATATTTTATGCATTTAAAAATTTTCCTTTATTTTAATATATTTGATTTTCATTTTTCCTTTATTTATAAAACATTATAGTAAATATTTTTCTAATAAAACATTAGATGTGGTGTCTCGATTATAAAAAACTGAAAATACTACAATTATTGGTATTAATGATAGTTGTTTTATCATAATAGATTTAGTGAAATTTAAAATTTAAATTTTCAATGGACACAAAGAGTATAAATTATGTCATTTTAAAAGGAAATATTTTTTATATAATAATGAATTCTTAATAGTATATATAATATATTAAAAATTATAAATTCTCTCACAATAATTGGAAATTTTTCTACTTATTGTTTTGATATCCCCTCTAATATGTTGGAGAAAGAATAATTCATACTTTTATTATCCTTTTGTGGTAAAGTCATACAAGATTTTTCTTATGATTTGACAACTATTATCATATGGTTTATAGAGAAACATTTTTATATGACTAAATCATTTGGTTTTTGGATATAAAAGAGGTGATAGTGTCAAAATTTATGATACAATCAAGAAAGGTATCCTGGACTCAAATAGAACAAATTCATAAACAATATTCATGATGATTTTAAAAATTAATACTAAAGTGGAAGATAATTATTAGAATGTAATGTGTGTCAATTTTTTCTTCATTTTTTTAATTCATAAAGTACATTAATGGATTATATATTGCATGTTACATGTTTATTAACTATAAAATTGGTTATATATTACTTATTGTATAAGGATTTACAATTTAAAATTAGTTATAAATTTGTGGTTGGGGACTCAATGTAAGGGATTTGGCTTATTTGAGTATAAAAGAAAGAGATAAAAATACAACAAAAGTAGCCATTAAAAATCGAATAATAATAATTCTAAATGTAATAATTGTAAAAACCCTAGTTATATTACAAAAAACTATCTGACTATAATAATATAGTGTAATTCAAGATGGAGGAAATACAATTTTTATTGGTTTAAATAAGGTATGATAATACTAATGTTTTAAATTTTTTCAATATAAACATGGGTATTGAATATATTTTTTATTCTTGAAATTATATATATGTATTTTCTTATAAGGAGTACTTATAAAACAATGTATAATGTGATGAAGGTGATTTCATTTTAAAAAATAAAATGTTTTGTATAGTCATGATACATAGTACATTTTCATTATATTCATTATAATTCTATTAAAACTCATCATTCACTACTGAAAAAATGACATATACCAATGGCACAAAACTGTTGGTATAGCCCCCAAAACTGTGGGTATATGTTATATCCATGTTTTAGGAAACTATGGGCAACCAAGGCATCGGGATATGTCTATAACCTAAACCCATAGTTTTTCTAACCATCGGCTAATATTTGTCCACCGTGTCAGGGCCTTTTTTCCACTATGTCCTAGCTTTTCTACCAACAGTTTTAAAACTATCAGTTTAAATATAATGAAAAAAAACAACATTGGGGATTGATATTATGACCTTCACTCCGCTACCCAAAGACCTATCCACTAACCAGTATTAATTATTAATATTTATATACATACATTAACATAGTTATATTAATATTTTACATCAATTTGAAGGAAAAAAAATCCTAGAAGGTTTAGAACCCATGACCTCCACTAAGAAAACTCTGTGACTTACCACTTAGTCTACAAAATTTACTTTGTCTTAATTATACATCTTTATAATTATATTAATATTTGACATCGCATATGAAAAAAATGGCAACGTGTTTTGAACCCAAAACTTTTTTAAACAACAATCAACGCTTCACCAAAGAAGCTATGTTATTTTATGTAATATAATTCTATATTATGATAAATATATTAATTTAAACTATTGGTATAGGATAAAAAATAGTTGGTATAGGTTTTTCCCACCTGAATTTTTTTCCTCGCTTTCACGCGGGATACCTAAACCCACAGTTCTGTAAAACTGTTGGTATAAGGTTTTTCACCGAGACCCGCACCAAAAGTTTTATTAGTAAACTTTCGGTATAGGTATTGAACCAAGACCTATACCCATGGTTTTTTGAAAACAATGGGTATAGGTTCAGAACATACCATATACCCACAGTTCTAGGAAAACCATGGTATAGAAGGACCTATACCTACGGGTTTTTCAAAAACATGGGTATAGTTCTGAATAGACCCATATTCCCACAGTTTTGATGAAACCATGGGAATATAGGCTTTTTCCAGTAGTGATTATGTAAACTGAATAAATGAGTTTAAATTTATTTTTTGGTAAATATGATGTTAATTGTCTAAAAATATATAATGTATGATTAGAATTATTAAAGTGTTCTTTATGAATGGGTGTTATGTTTTAAATGGAAAAACTAAAACCACAAAACATGAATCTTGAAAAGAAAATTGTATGATAATGTTGTTTTATGAAATTAGATACATGGACACATAAGTTGCAGGGTTCTAGAAGAAAATTTTAAACAAGTATTTTGAAATTGAATTTACTTATTAATATACAATTTCATGAATATTGTATTTTTTTTAATCTAAATATGTAGATTTTATTTGATCTAAATTTAAACCCAATAATACACTTGAGTGTGTTCAATATAAATTATATAATTAATCATAAATACTCTCCTATAATAGAGTATATTAATTTTAATTTTTTTTTGAAATTGGATATTTTGGATATATATTTTTAAAATTTTAGATAATAACATTAAAACATTTTTGGACTTGAAGTGTGATGTGGAAAATAAAATTAGTTAGACACATAAGTACATAAGAACTAATAATCGATTAGAATATTTATCCACCAAATATATTGGATTCTAAATGATTTTGGGGATGAAAAGGAATAAAAAAATAATTTTGATAGAAAATCTAATATCCAAAAGGGTGGATAAGACTATTGTTTCGTTATTTAGTGTTATGTTATCTTAATCTGAATTTTCCAAATGAAATTGGGTTAAATAAAACTACATGAAAGCTTACATCATAAATAGACACTAAAATACTAATATTGGATTTAACATCCTATAAAAAATATCAAATAATTGACATCCTACTTATAATTGATTATGACTTCTTGGGTACATTGTTTTGTACTATCTAACCTTATAATCATGAAACTTAAGCTCATGAGTATTTTTTATATGATACCATAAGGGTGAAATATGTTTAAAAATATAGAAATGTAAACCTAATTTTTAAAAATTCATCATCATATCTAATGTTAATTTTTATAGATTCATTTAATTTCAAACAATACAAGTGATGGAAATTCTTCTATACCCAACATGAGAGGGTTCATGGAAAGTTAAAATCTCAATCTAAGTCACCTAATAGGAGTATATAGAGTCTTTGAAATATTGAATATGAGTCAAAATCTAAATATGAATTAGTTTCTGGGGATTCAGGTTGATTTTTTTACTATCATATCATTAGAGATAGAGTGAATAGATTCATCCTAGTCCCTTCTTGATTTTTTACTTGAAAATGTAGCAAATTCTATTTAAATGTTATTAAATATATAATTAAAGGTAAATCTAAATATATTTTGGATGTTGTGTATTTATTTCTAGAATAATAATATGACTTAAATTTTTAAAAATAAGACCTATATTTTTCTATTAACAAAATAAAGAAAATTTTGTTGTAAATAAGTTGTTATATAATAAGAAAAAATAAAACAATTGAGTAATAAAATTCACATTTAAAATTTAAAAAAAATATTATAATGTGATGGAATAAATTATAATGAATATTTTCCCCATTTTAAATATATTTTTCTATAAGATTACCTATGTCATTCACATATTTTATAATTATCATTTTGAGAAAAATTATATAAAAAATTACTTCATTCAGGTTGTGTTAAAGGTAAAGAATTATATGAAACATCTTTAGGTTTATTTAATAAATTTAAAATTGTTTTATTTATATTTATGAAACATGTAATTTTATTGTTTATAAAAACCTTCATAGTAGTGTCATACAAAATTTTGTTTGATTATATAGAAAATAATTCAATAGTTCCTTATATGACACCTGACTTTTTCTTTAATTTGTGAGCCATGAAATAATTTATCCTTTATTAAATCATTATTATATGCAAATCTATATTTAAAATATAATTTTAATTTATCATATAAAAATATAACTTGAATTGATTTTTTAAATGAATGATCAAGGTAATTTATAACTAATTATTAGCATTATAATTCATAGAGATATCAATCATAAATTATTATAGATGTCTCAGCATTCTTAGATAAAAAAATATCATAAAATGACAAATTTTTGAAAATCTAATACTTGTTATCATACCTCTATGTCATAATTTCAAACTATCTATTTCACAATGATTAACTGAAAAATAAAATATATGTTATGTAATTCTAATATGTAACATTAATTTAGTTAGAACTATAATTTACTTGATGATATTTTATGTCTAGATATTAGATTTGTTTTGTAAATAATATAGTTTTTTTTGTGAAATATTTTGATTCCATACTAGTAATTGAATAAATATATGCTTATATATACTACATTTTCACTAAATATGTTCATATATTATTGTTAAAAAGTTAATTTCAAATATATTATTAAAGGTTGTGCATATTATGACTATATTTACAATATTGAAAAAATTATATTCTCATCTATACTTCATTTTCTATAAATATGTTCATATATTATAGTAAAAATGTTAATTTCAAAAATAATATTGTAGGTTATACATATTTTGATTATATTTCCAATATTTACACTCATAATGGTTATATTTTTACTATATGTAGGCTTCTAATTTTATGAAAATGTAATATGTTTTATGTAATTATTTTATCATATATACAGGATGTGTATTTATCCTTTATAAATTTAATTATAGAACATTATTTCTCAAAAATTATTTATTGGGAAAAAATTATCATCATTCAAAAACAAAATTTATTATGATATTTTTTTACTTTATTTTTTTCAAACAAATAAAATATTTCAATGTTGGTATAAGATTATTTTTATTTTATCATAATTTTTTAGATATATTATATAATATAGGATAAAATGTAATAATAAGATACATATGAGTTAATATATGGTAAATAGTTTTTCTTAGATTATACCATATTTAAATGTTGGATATTATTTTTTGAATTTTAAATAAACTCCTTGTTCAATTTTTGAGGTGCGGAAACACCATGTAAATTTTTAGATAATACATTTTTTTAGGTGATGATTTTTGAGCAATGATTTTCAATATGCTAATAATTAAAATATAATAAATTAATTTTTAAATAATTCTCAGAAAACTCATGTGATGTAGCATTAATTGTGTGTCTTTTATTAGGTTTCATTAATTATTTATTTGTGCTAACTATTCTCTTTTGGTTAGTCCTTTATGTTTTAAAACTTTATATATTATCTTGGCCTAAAATGTTTTGATGGGATGATCTAAGTGATCCAGTTATAACATATTATATTAAATGTTATAATTGATTATAGGTATCTACTAAATATATAAGGATTATTCTATGATATATCATGTGCTTCTTCATAACCCTTCATCATCTAATCCATGTAGTTACCTTGTTAATTAATCGTGCTCTTTCATAAATATATCTCCAAATAAAATTCATTGACTTGGTACTTATTTATTTGATCATTATTAAATAGTAAAATTTTTTAATTTTCGAATGTGTTTCATGTTCATTATAATTAGCTGAAATGTCATTCCCCTCAATTACTTTCTTTTCTATTTGTTTATCGGGTGTTTCAAGGATAATTTATTCTATTTATTCGAGATAAATTTAGATAATATAGAATAAAAATAAATTCTTCTTCCCTTGAAAACTTATTTTATTTTTTTCGAGTATAGTTCGGTCTCTGGTTACCTTCTACTTCTAAATATTATTTATTTCTTATCTTACAAATTAGATCTAGATAGGTATTTTCCTACAAATTTTCAACTAAATGGATTGAAATTATTATCCCTTGTATTATAGTTTAAATGAGTTCATAGTATAGAGTACTCAACTCTATAACCACCTTCTACCTTTTCAACATTTTATTATACTTCAACTCATCTTTTTTACTAGTTTTTTAGATCTATGTTTTTTTCCAGTCCATTCTAAGTTGGAGTGAATTTTAACATAATGTGGTTGGTTTGACCATTATCTTATATTTTTAAAAAACAATAAATCAGGTAAATCTATAATTTATGTTTTTTTAGTTTATGATCATTATGAATATTTTTTAAATATTATTTTCACACATTTATTTCATTCAAAATAAATAAATTTCACCCATGATCGATTATCCTTTAAATTATACAATTCTCTTCATTTCTAATAACATGTTTTAATGTTTATAATTTATTATTCTTTTTGACTAAAAAATCATCATATGTTTTTTATTATAAATATTAATATATGTATTGTGAAAAAGTTAAGTATATAATAAACAAAAGATTAATTCGATAGATTTATAATTTAATTTTAATGAAACAAGGTCAACAAAGTAATGAAATAAGAAAATGTAAAAATACAATATCATATCATCACTATATGAAATTTACAAAGATTAAAAAGAAACATATAAGGAATCATAGAAATTTATCCTTTGGAATCAAAATCAATATATTGGATTTTATTAACCTTGAAACATGAAGTGAAGTGGGTTAAAATTTTATTGGATGAAACTGAGTTAGAAGATGGTATATATAATAACTTGAGATTTTCCTACATTAATATAACATATTTTTATAATAAAATTCAATATATTTAACAAATAAATACCCAATTACCATAATGTCTTAGTGTATATGGATATTGGGTACATGATCTTCTTATTTAATAGGAGATCTTCAACATATACAATAATTATCTTCCCCTTTTGTAATATTTATAGAAATACCCTACTTACTAAATTTATACATAAACTAGGTAAAGAAATCATAATAGTGGGTGGGATCAGATGATTAGTAAAGTTTGACATGGGTGACATCATTCAATGATCATATAAAAGTATAAGATAACTATAACGGTATGAGATAATGAACATGACTTAAAATTTTCAAAACTATCCTTTCATAAATCATAAACTTGATTCATATCATAAATCATTATAATTCGAAAATACAAGAATCATAAGTGTGTGAAATCATCATAATTCATGATCTATAAACTCATTTGATATAATTGTTGCACAAAAATAGGTATAGAAACCATTTAATTTGTCAAGGTTAACAAACAAGATCATAAAATATGTTAGATAAGGTCTTATAAACTTTTTCCCATTGTGTATTAATCCCATCATCCAATTTCCCATTTTAGATAATGTTGGTCGAATTTTTTCCCATTGTGAATCAATCATATAAATGTGTTTCTGATATTTATTTCAATGGATATAAAGAATTACCATCATTTGAGGGATATATAGGTACCACATATCTCATAATAATAATCATACATATTTGTGACATGTAAAATATTCATCATATCATAACCAATGAAAATAAATGGTCTTTATAAAACATTTATCATATTAGAACTCATTAAAATAAATGGGTTTTAGAAACATATCATCTTATCACAACCTATAGAAAAGAAACGGGTTTCATAAACATCTTTTAATAATAAACCAAAACCATCCCCAAAAATAATGAATATGGTATAATTTTATTATATCCACATTAAATATTATGAAAAATTAATTTTTTTTATCTTTCATAGAGAATGAATTTGAAATATTACATGGACCATTTCTTAAAGAAAGCTACCTTTTCACATTAAAAATAATATTTTCAAAAATAAAATTTAAAAAATCATTTTGAAAATAATTTTCTCTAAAAATAAACTTTAAAACTTATAAAATAATATTAAATACATTCAGATTCCATGATTGAAAAATATTTATTAATTCTATACACTTTAACGTAAGAATTCATTTCAAATTTTCAGTAAAATCAAGTGAGAATTGTTAAGAAAACGATATGGAGTGATCTTTTAAAACATTTTGTAAAAAGTAAAAAAAAAATTAAATGACTTTAAAAATAATATAATAACATTAAAACATTCATTAAAAAAAATTAGAAAATAATGATATAGGATAAAAAGGATCTTCTATCGATGGGACAAATAAAGTTAGTTTTCTTTAAAACTATTATTTTATGAATATTGAGTATATATAGAGAGTAAAATGAATGAAAAACGTGGATTATATGGAATAACCAAAGGATAATAAATTTGGTATTTTTCTCAAAACTTTCTTATTTTTGTGAATAGTGAAAAATACAACCTTTTAATTCCAAACTATTTTTTTAATTTCTTTACAGAGTTAGATTATAATTTTAATTTATTTTAATGTATATTTATACTATTTTTTGTCATTTAATATAATTTTTATCATTGTAATCAATTTCAAATTTATATTAGATTTAAAAACACTTCAATCTTTTTAATGTTTCCCTTCCAAAATCATCTTTTTAGTTTTTTGGAAGATAATTTTAAACTGAATTTTCCCAATCATTTTAATAAAATTAGATAAAATGGACACCCAATTTATAATTATTGGGTTTAAATTTATTTTTAAGGACAATTTTATTTTTAGATATAAAAATATTACGATGGTAAAAAAATTATTTACTGTAGTAAAAGTCAAAATTTTACAAGGGTTAAAGTTAAAAGTTAAATGCTTAAAATATCTAGACCCTAAAATATTTAATGGTTGGTTGTGGAGTTTATTTACCCTATCCATACTATAAAACATTAATTACAATCCAATTTCGTGTAATTTAATTCCACATAAATATGGTTGGCTTTTAATATAAAATAATTGATAAATTAGTAACTTGAACCCACCTCTCCTCAGGTATAATTACCACGTCTGCACCACCCAATTTCGACCCAAAAAGACTTTTATATCCTGAAATATCTACCCAAACCTCTCCTCCTCACTCTACCCACGTCCATGTTCTTGTGTTCTAACCCAAAGAAAAAATCAAAGGTCCTCATGGGTCTTTTAAGGAGGGGATATTCAAGAGGTAATTTTCTCAATTTACCACTCTAAAATTATTTATCTTTATACATTCTTTTCATGTCATTCATCCATAAATGAATTATTACTCAAAAATAAAGTATATACTATATTTTTATCATTATAATTTAATATCCCATTTCTTTTTCATTTATCCCCTCCTCTTATTCAAATAAACAAAATTCTTTTCCCAGTTATGTTGGTTAATCACCTCTATAAATAATGTTTTTTTATTCTTTTCTTCTATTGGGCCATAATGGATGGTATTAAGAACATTATTCTTGAAAAATAATATTTTAATATGTACATTACAACCTATTTCGTATTCTTTTTATGTAATATTAAATATACCTTCATGGTTTCATGTTGTTGTTATATGATAACTTTGTTTCGAGATGTGTGGACTACTACCACCTCAAATTGATGTGATTCATTCACAAATCCCATGGAATGCATTAAAGATTATTTTAGAAAACATATATGATGTTAATAAAATATTAATTTTACTATAATTATATTATATATTTGTATATGTTTATTTAAATTTCATTTAATTTCACTCATTCAATATGATAGAAAAAATAAATTAGCCTTCATACATACGTATGACCTAATGTCATCATGAATGGGGTTTTTAGTTTGCCCTAAAATATTATTATTAACATTGTAAAATGAATATATATTATATTTATATCATGTTTTATATTATGGAGATAATGGACATATGACCACATGGTCTATTGACATCATACCAATTTTGTTTTCGATTGAAATATCATATATCGTCATAACATCTGACAGGAACATAAATAATTATGTAATTATTATTATGTGGTGAGAAGTGATATAAAATTAATGATAAAAATTAAAATGTTTCTCGATCAATTAAAAATAGCCTATGTTTGTTTCAGGAAGATAAAGAATGTATGAGACAAGTCATACTCGTGGTAAGGGAATTTCTGAACTCGGATTCCACTCATTGGTTTTTACGTTTTGTTGATTGTATTATGCCAATAATATATGTGGAATAACTATTTATTTATCAATTTTTTAATTTAAACATACCTTTATGTTTGAGATACTTTTTATACACATAATCACCCCATTGATAAATTCTTACGTCATTGATGCAAACATTGTAAGGAAATTTCATAACCCAATTTCCATTCTCTGGTTTAAATTTCAACTTCTTGATTATGTTGTTCACCTATTACGTGTGAAATGAATTTGGAATATATTATATTTTATTTATATATTAAATTTAATTCAAGTTTTTTTATGTAATATTTTTATATATAGTGTTTGACTTTCTGTACAAAATGACAAAAGAAGTGGTTTTTAATGTATAAGGTGACAACAACTTATTTGCTACCATAACTATTATTTGATATTTGGATTCATCTATAAGGATATATGTTTTTTAAAGAAATAAATAACATATTCATGTTTCATGTATTTTGGTATTGAAAATGGTTTTGATATGGGATTTACTATGTCAATATCTTGAAATGATATCTTGTAATTGCAATGTGAAAATGTTATTTTTCCTTTATGCATGATTTATGTTTTGTGATTATGTTTTTGTTTCTTAGGAATTGTTTTTTTATATGGGTGGTTTTGTGATAAACTGAGCTTTGGTGATCCTATGATGAATCTCCAATTCATTAGGTATTGGTATGGAGTTAAATGTTTGGGTCTCTTATGACAACCCTTCTTTTTATTACAACTTAAACATGCTTTATTACATAAAACTTCACTTGATACAACAAAGAAGATCGAGAGGTTTAGTGTATTTGGGGCTTAGGATCATTACATAAAAACTTTAAACTCGAAATACAACATCCTTATTGAAAACTTCCTTTACATGACCACTACATTCCTTCGTACTTAGCATTGCATGGGATAACCTGAGGACATGCATAAGAAAAGGGTGAGCTATAAAGCCCAGTAAGGGAGTACATAATGAATAACATGAGGAGTACAATACATGTTAGGAAATAGGCATATCAATAGAGCATAAGAGAGACATGAACATAAAGGCATGATAAAGCATGATAATCATAACATGGAAATGTGGAAACAACACTTAACATTGAATTAGCATGAGCCAAGGCTCATTGCACATGGAGCATGAGTAAACCCTCATTGCACTTGAAGCACGGGTAAACCCTAATTGCACTTGAATTAGCATGAGTCAACACTCATTTCACATGAAGTATCATGATACTATACTTTACCCAATGCATTGGAGCGCTATCAGGGCGCACCCTTCTTAAACATTTCATTTCATGCATAAGTGAGCCACATGGATCATAAAACATGGATTCATAAA
Source organism: Viscum album (assembly GCA_963277665.1). NCBI lineage: Eukaryota > Viridiplantae > Streptophyta > Magnoliopsida > Santalales > Viscaceae > Viscum > Viscum album. The sequence goes on along the minus strand of OY728156.1, from coordinate 2,105,506,404 downwards.
ACATAATCATTTCTTCCACGATAAAGGAATGTGGAATTCATACATGAAACTTTACAATCAATACGTATATGTGCATAAAGGTGAATACCCTTGATGGAGAAATGGGCATGGTATTCACTACACAAAGACATTGGCTTAGAAAATTGGTGCGATTTCGGCAGCGTAACGGCGTGACATAAGAATTCATAAAAAAGGTTGATGAGAGAGAAAGGGGTTCCTCATCATATTTACATGTAATGGACAGTAAGGAGATCATATATATACATGTCCCAACAATAGAAATGGAATTTAGATTCATGATACAAAAGTATTGCTTGAATATAAAAGAGGAGAAAAAGGTTCCTTTCGGAATTTCGGCATAGTAATGGGTGTACATGGGAGGAATTTAATGAGAGAGAAAGGGGTCTCCCATCATTCAAACTATAAAAGGGCAGTACGGGAGAGGTGCAAAACCATACCCCAACATTCATAAATGAAATTAAAAGGGCAATACAACTTAAAGAAAATTGACAAAAAAATGAGAAAGGAAGAAAAAACCCTTACTTGGAAGTGTGCTTCCAAAGGCTAGAGAGAGGCTTGTGAGAGGCTTCTTGGGAGCTTGGGGCACCCTGAGAGGATTCTAGAGAGAGTAGGGCAGAGGTTGGACGAACTTAAAGGGCTTTGAGTGAGGAGGAAGTGGGAGCTTGGGTGGGTTTATATAGGAAAGGTGAGAGAATTCTTTATTATTTAGGTTTGGGACCCCTTATATTAAAATAATCCAATCCACAAACCATCCCATGGTATTTGCCCATGGTTTCTGGAAAAGGAAAGAGGAAAACAATATTTTACAAGGCCAAGGTCCGAACTTATTAAAAAAAATAGGGTTGCTTATGTGGAGGTGAGTCACACTCCCATGGAAATTAATTTAAAAAGGCAAAGTGTTGAATAAGTCTTGGGGGCTCCATTAATGCTTTGAAAAGTGAGTCAAACAAACCCAAAACCTTATTATTTTAATGATAAAACACATATTGGACGAACATAGGGATTATGGTATTTTATTACATCACCATTGGGTCATTATGATGTCATAAAACACATTATATATTTAAATGGTATTTAATTTTTACCCAAAAATTTGACTGTCTCAGAAAATTATGAAAAATTCACCATTGGATAATTTCGACGTCCTGATTCCAAAAATAATATTTATTTTATCTAAATAATTTTCTAAATATGTGAATTTTCACTTTTAAAATAAAAACCGACATTTATAAAAATTCACGGGTTTTGACAGAAATGGCTTTCAAACCTTAATAAAAATTTTAATTGCATTCATAAAATTATAAGATCATTTATATTTAATAAAAATTAATTTAATATTAATAATAATATTTTATTAAAATATTATTTAATTCAAAAATCCTTTAATTTAATAAAATATAATTCTTAATTAAATAATAACTAAAAACATCATTTGTACTTTAAAAACTAATTACAATGCATCAAAAATGACTAGAAATTATATTTATTATTATATACAAAAAAATAATGTACATGAACATGGTGCTACTTATTTGTTACATAACCCCATAAAATAGCCGCATAAGACCTAAGGGTAAGGTGTGCGATGGTGACAGACTCTTGGGGTTGCTCGGATAACATTGCTCGAGTGGTAATCTCTATCAACGTCCATTTTTCCCGTAGACGATCACGTTCGAGCTTGACTTGATGAATCTCAGCTTAGGCTTGGTCAAGGGCAAATCCCAAAGACGCCACCTCCTTTCCGAGCTCCGACAAATGGGCTTCGTAAGGGGAAATTCTACTGGATGAGGCCATCGCTTCCTTTGTCTGAGTAAAAAATGGTTTCGTTAAAGCCTTATATTTAAACTACCCAGATGATCACTGTTCAACGGCTATAAAAGTAACAGTCACAAATCTTAACGTTAAACTAAAGAAGATGACATCATATAAAAAAAACAGAAAGAAACATTTAACTGGATCAAGAGGGATTTTCCATTAATGAAATTTTGGGTCGTTACAACATTCCCCCCTTAAGAAATTTCGCCCTCGAAATTTTCCTTTTCCCACACTAAAACAAATGTGGGTAACTTAGCTTCATCATATCCTCCGACTCCCAAGTTGCTTCTTCAAACTTGTGGTTTCTCCACAACACCTTGACGAGGGGCATTGTCTTATTTCGTAGAACTTTTTCTCTACGATCTAAGATCTTCACTGGTTGCTCCTCATAAGAAAGATCGTCTTCTAATTGTACCACCTCAGAAGAGAGTACATGTGAAGGGTCTGGTATGTACTTTCTTAAGAGGGATACATGGAAGACATCATGCACCTTGGCCATAGTAGGTGGAAGTGCTAGTCGATAGGCCATAGCCCCAACACGATCAAGAATCTCGAAGGGGCCGATGTACCTTGGACTTAACTTCCCTTTCTTTCCAAACCTCATGACCTTCTTCCACGGAGATATGCGTAAAAACACCATGTCTCCGACTTTAAACTCAAGGTCTCGTCGACGATTATCTGCATAACTCTTCTGTCGACTTTGGGCTGCCTTGATATGCTGCTGAATGGTTTTCACCTTCCCCACCATTTCTTCTACCATTTCTGGTCCAAACTGCTTACGTTCACCGACCTCATCCCAACATGCCGGTGTTCTGCACCTTTTCCCATATAGGGCTTCATATGGTGCCATTTGGATGCTCGAGTGGAAACTACTATTATAAGAGAACTCAACTAGAGGAAGATGTTGATCCCATCCTCCTTTAAAGTCCATTGAGCACACTCTCAACATATCCTCAAGTGTTTGGATAGTCCACTCGGATTGGCCATCAGTTTGAGGATGATAGGCCGTACTGAAGTTCAGTTCAGTATTCAGAGCATATTGAAGACTCTTCCAAAACTTAGAGGTAAATCTTGGATCTCGGTCCGACACAATAGATAGTGGTACTCCATGCAACCGTACCACTTCCCTGATATATATCTGTGCCAGTTGATCCAAAGAGAAATCCTCTCGAATAGCAATGAAGTGTGCAGTCTTTGTAAGACGATCCACAATAACCCAGATTGCATTGTTGCTTTTGGATTTCCTTGGAAGTCCAGTGACGAAGTCCATGGTGATGTTCTCCCATTTCCATTCTGGTATGGGCAATGGTTGCATCATCCCCTTAGACTTCATCCTCTCTGCCTTCACTTGCTGACACACCAGGCACTTTGATGTATATTCGGCGATCTCCTTCTTCATATTATCCCACCAAAAGTTTTCTCGGAGATCTCGATACATCTTTGTTCTCCCTGGGTGAATAGAGAAATTTGAACTATGTGCATCATCCAAAAGTTCCTTCTTCAGCTCCGAACTTGATGGGACACATAGTCTTTTCCCAAACCGCACAATTCCTTCTTCATTAACATTAAACTCTGAGGATTTTCCCTTTTTGATAGCTTCCACTTTTTCTTGGATTCTCGCATCATCCTTTTGAGCATCCTTTAACCTTTCCAAAAGAGATGGTTGAGCAATCATTTGTGAAAGGATTGATGATGTTCCCTTCTTTATGATTCCCACTTCCATCTTCATCAAGTCTAAGAAGATTGGATCCTTCTCAATTCTCATCATTGATAGAACTGCTGGATCCTTTCTACATAGGGCATCCGCCACCTTGTTCGCCTTCCCAGGGTGGTAATGTATTGAACAGTCATAATCCTTTATGAGCTCTATCCATCTTCTCTGGCGCATATTAAGCTCTTTCTGTGTGAATATATATTTAAGACTCTTGTGGTCAGTATATATCTCACATTTCTCTCCATAGAGATAATGCCGCCAGATTTTCAAGGCAAAGATTACCGCCGCCAACTCCAGATCATGCGTTGGATAGTTTCGCTCATGGATTTTCAACTGCCTTGAGTCATAGGATATCACTTTATCATTCTGCATCAGCACACATCCTAAGCCCTTCTTCGAAGCATCACTGAATACCACAAAAAGCTCCCCACTTGTGGGTAAAGTGAGCATAGGTGTAGTGATAAGCCTCCTTTTCAACTCCTTGAAGCCTTCTTCGCATTCATCACTCCAAGAAAACTTTACTCCCTTTCGAGTTAGCTTGGTAAGAGGGTTGGACAATCGTGAGAAGTTTCTCACAAATCGTCGATAATATCCAGCTAACCCCAAGAAGCTACGGATATCAGTTACCGATGTTGGCCTCGGCCATCCCTCAATTGCATATGTTTTGGAGGGGTCCACAGATATCCCATTGCTTGTGATGATATGGCCCAAGAATGAGACCTCCTTCAACCATAACTCACACTTGTTGTACTTGGAATAGAGCTTCTCCTTGCGCAAAGTCTCCAGTACAGTTCTTAAATGCTCCTCATGGTCCTCCTTGGTTTTGGAGTATATTAGAATATCATCTATAAAGACTACCACAAATTTATCTAGGTAATCTCTAAAGACTCTATTCATCAAGTCCATGAATATTGATGGAGCATTGGTGAGTCCAAAAGGCATTACTATGAATTCATAGTGCCCGTACCTTGTACGAAAAGCAGTCTTGGGGATATCTTCCTTCTTCACCCTTACTTGATAATATCCCGACCGCAAGTCGACCATGGAGAAGTATTGTGCTCCACGCAGCTGATCAAACAAGTCATCGATTCTTGGGAGATGATACTTGTTCTTTATTGTGATTTTTTTAAGTTCACGATAATCGATGCAAAGCCGCATTGACCCATCCTTCTTCTTGACGAAGAGGACTGGTGCACCCCATGGTGATGCACTTGGGCGTATAAACCCTTTATCCAGATTCTCCTGTAGTTGTTTCATAAGTTCTTCAAGCTCAACCACAGCCATCCTATATGGAGTCTTGGATATTGGTAGCGCCCCAGGTATAAGTTCAATTGAGAACTCAACATCTCTTCTTGGAGGAAGACCAGGAAGTTCCTCGGGAAATACTTCAGCGAATTCCCTCACAATAGGCATTTATTCAAGGGTGGTTTCTTCCTTGGACTCAATCATCTGAGCCAGATATGCGTGCTCATAAGGCAGTAATATCCATGCTTGAGATGATGGAGCTAAAGGAGATTCATCTTCCTCCTGACACTTGTAAAGAATCGGGGGTCGATTCTCCATATGGAGTTTGATTTCCCTCTCCCGAAAATTTATGTTGGCTCTATATAAGGAAAGCCAATCCATGCCAAGAATTGCATCAAATTCCACCAAAGGGAGTATGATGAGGTTCGCCGGGAAATTCAATCCACAGATTATAACAGGGGAGGACTTATACTCATGGGATGCAATGATTGCCCCATTTGCCGTACTCACCGACATCTTTACTTCCATGATTTGTGGTGGTGCAGGGATTGTTCTACTAAACTTTTGAGATATAAAAGAATGCATAGAACCTGAATCAAAAAGTACGTTCGCTATTCTTGAATGAATAACTAGCGTACATGTCACCACTTCGTTGTCGGGGTTCACTTCGGCAGAAGTGATGGCAAAAGCTCTTCCTTGCTGTCTTGGAGGTTGTTGATTGCCTCCGATAACCCTTGGATTAGGGCACTGATTCGCAAAATGACCCGGTTCTTTGCATTTGAAGCATTGAACAACGCGTTGAGGTTCGAACGGAGTGTTCCTCCCCTCCGTCGCAGCCGCGGGTCCTTCTTGCTGACAGTTAACAGCTAGGTGCCCTTCTCTTCCACACTTGAAGCATTTTCTTGTCCCCCTAAGGCAATTTCCAAGGTGCTTCTTTCCACACTTTTGGCAAGTGGGGTGCTGGAATTTCTTAGCGTCGTTGGATTTATCCATCGGACCACCAGCATTGAAGTCCACCTTCCGCTTCTTGTCCCCATGATACCCTTGTGATTCTACGATCTCCATTTCAACCTTGAGGGCACATCGGACAATTTCTTCATAGCTGTCGTAGTCACGGATCGCTAATGCTTTCCGCAAGCTAGGCTTCAGCCCACCAAAGAAGCGGTCAACCTTGCATTCGGGGGTAACGACAAAGACGGAAGCGTATCGTGCAAGCCTTGTGAAGTTTGCCTCATACGCTCCCACAGATTCCTCATCTTTCTGCTTGAGGGAAAGGAAGTCCCTTTCCATCTTAAGACAGAGGGTGAGTGGAAAATATTTATCGAAAAACATCTTCCGGAATACCTTCCATTCCAAAGCCTCAATCTCCTCCTCAGGCTTCGTATTTTTGATCAACGTCCACCATTGATCAGCTTCACCCTCCATACGATAAGCCGCCAGGAGAACCTTCTCTTTTTCAGAGCATTGGAGGATGGAGAATATCTTTTCAATGGAGTTGATCCATTGTTCAGCAATCGTGGGATCGGATGATCCACTAAAAGTAGGAGGCCTTTCTCTCATGAAGCTTTCAATAGCGACTTGTTCTTTCTTAGGGGGGGGGTTGAACGTTCCTCTTGACCAGTGTTTCTATTCAAAACTTGAGTTAGCTGAGAGAGAAGCGTGACAAAGTTCGCGATTCCCGCTCCCATTGGATTGGGCATCTCATAAGTACAATCATCACACTGATCTTCACAACGGTTGTTAGCCCGAGTTCTCCTATTACCGGCCATTGGCTGGAATAAAAGGAAAGTTAGGGGTAACACATAAAGGGTAATCCAAAGACAAAAGTTGATGACTTATAAATAAACTTTAATCTCTTTAACTCATGAGTCTATAGGATTCAATCCAGGCTTTTCATGATCTTCCTTCTAACATATATTCTTAGGGGCATTTTTCCCTTAATAAGGGTTCATACTAAGATTGTGAATTTATCAAAACATATCCCCCGGGAGTTTCGTAACCAAGAGTGCAGCAAGGCCCGTTGTCGTGCACCAGTTCCCGTTCGAGTCTAGCTCAAAGCGGTGTTTTCGGGTTTTACCCCTAGGATACATCTGTGCCAGAGCCGCCTCTACCTGCTCGTATCCAGACAGGGATGTATTTGTTTGATAAAACACTTACTTAGTATTTACCAAAACTTAGGGATGTTTTTATTATGCTTAGTCTTGTATCTAAGGCTTTACTAGGGTTTCCAAATCCCAAAAATAACTAAACCTATCCTTTGATACCAACTATGACAACCCTTCTTTTTATTACAACTTAAACATGCTTTATTACATAAAACTTCACTTGATACAACAAAGAAGATCGAGAGGTTTAGTGTCTTTGGGGCTTAGGATCATTACATAAAAACTTTAAACTTGAAATACAACATCCTTATTGAAAACTTCCTTTACATGACCACTACATTCCTTCGTACTTAGCATTGCATGGGATAACCTGAGGACATGCATAAGAAAAGGGTGAGCTATAAAGCCCAGTAAGGGAGTACATAATGAATAACATGAGGAGTACAATACATGTTAGGCAATAGGCATATCAATAGAGCATAAGAGAGACATGAACATAAAGGCATGATAAAGCATGATAATCATAACATGGAAATGTGGCAACAACACTTAACATTGAATTAGCATGAGCCAAGGCTCATTGCACATGGAGCATGAGTAAACCCTCATTGCACTTGAAGCATGAGTAAACCCTCATTGCACTTGAATTAGCATGAGTCAACACTCATTGCACATGAAGTATCATGATACTATACTTTACCCAATGCATTGGAGCGCTATCAGGGCGCACCCTTCTTAAACATTTCATTTCATGCATAAGTGTGCCACATGGATCATAAAACATGGATTCATAAAACATAATCATTTCTTCCACGATAAAGGAATGTGGAATTCATACATGAAACTTTACAATCAATACGTATATGTGCATAAAGGTGAATACCCTTGATGGAGAAATGGGCATGGTATTCACTACACAAAGACATTGGCTTAGAAAATTGGTGCGATTTCGGCAGCGTAACGGCGTGACATAAGAATTCATAAAAAAAAGGTTGATGAGAGAGAAAGGGGTTCCTCATCATATTTACATGTAATGGACAGTAAGGAGATCATATATATACATGTCCCAACAATAGAAATGGAATTTAGATTCATGATACAAAAGTATTGCTTGAATATAAAAGAGGAGAAAAAGGTTCCTTTCGGAATTTCGGCATAGTAACGGGTGTACATGGGAGGCATTTAATGAGAGAAAAAGGGGTATCCCATCATTAAAACTATAAAAGGGCAGTATGGGAGAGGTGAAAAACCATACCCAAACATTCATAAATGAAATTAAAAGGGCAATACAACTTAAAGAAAATTGACAAAAAAATGAGAAAGGAAGAAAAAACCCTTACTTGGAAGTGTGCTTCCAAAGGCTAGAGAGAGGCTTGTGAGAGGCTTCTTGGGAGCTTGGGGCACCTTTAGAGGATTCTAGAGAGAGTAGGGCAGAGGTTGGACGAACTTAAAGGGCTTTGAGTGAGGAGGAAGTGGGAGCTTGGGTGGGTTTATATAGGAAAGGTGAGAGAATTCTTTATTATTTAGGTTTGGGACCCCTTATATTAAAATAATCCAAACCACAAACCATCCCATGGTATTTTCCCATGGTTTCTGGAAAAGGAAAGAGTAAAACAATATTTTACAAGGCCAAGGTCCGAACTTATTAAAAAAAATAGGGTTGCTTATGTGGAGGTGAGTCACACTCCCATGGAAATTAATTTAAAAAGGCAAAGTGTTGAATAAGTCTTGGGGGTTCCATTAATGCTTTGAAAAGTGAGTCAAACAAACCCAAAACCTTATTATTTTAATGATAAAACACATATTCACCGAACATAGGGATTATGGTATTTTATTACATCACCATTGGGTCATTATGATGTCATAAAACACATTATATATTTAAATGGTATTTAATTTTTACCCAAAAATTTGACTGTCTCAGAAAATTATGAAAAATTCACCGTTGGATAATTTCGACATCCTGATTCCAAAAATAATATTTATTTTATCTAAATAATTTTCTAAATATGTGAATTTTCACTTTTAAAATAAAAACCAACATTTATAAAAATTCACGGGTTTTGACAGAAATGGCTTTCAAACCTTAATAAAAATTTTAATTGCATTCATAAAATTATAAGATCATTTATATTTAATAAAAATTAATTTAATATTAATAATAATATTTTATTAAAATATTATTTAATTCAAAAATCCTTTAATTTAATAAAATATAATTCTTAATTAAATAATAACTAAAAACATCATTTGTACTTTAAAAACTAATTACAATGCATCAAAAATGACTAGAAATTATATTTATTATTATATACAAAAAAATAATGTACATGAACATGGTGCTACTTATTTGTTACATAACCCCTTAAAATAGCCACATAAGACCTAAGGGTAAGGTGTGCGATGGTGACAGACTCTTGGGGTTGCTCGGATAACATTGCCTGAGTGGTAATCTCTATCAACTTCCATTTTTCCCGTAGACGATCACGTTCGAGCTTGACTTGATGAAGCTCAGCTTGGGCTTGGTCAAGGGCAAAGCCCAAAGACGCCACCTCCTTTCTGAGCTCTGACAAATGGGCTTCGTAAGGGGCAATTCTACTGGATGAGGCCATCGCTTCCTTTGTCTGAGTAAAAAATGGTTTCGTTAAAGCCTTATATTTAAACTACCCAGATGATCACTGTTCAACGGCTATAAAAGTAACGGTCACAAATCTTAATGTTAAACTAAAGAAGTTGACATCATATAAAAAAAATAGAAAGAAACATTTAACTGGATCAAGAGGGATTTTCCATTAATGAAATTTTGGGTCGTTACATCTCTCCTAAGATATTTACGGAATATACTGTGATGGGTATTCCAAATGTGACCATAAAGGTTACACTCTATATAGTCGTGAAAGCTACAACGTAAATATGATATGGATGACACAAGTTGCATTTATTATTTATTATTTTTAAGAAGTATTTTCCTGAAACTTATTATTTTATGTGGTATGTTAAATATCTTATGTTTTTATGGGTGAAAATTATGATATTGTGAAAATGTTTTCTTGGGTTTTAAATATTCATGAACTAAGGGTTTCATTCTTTATTTTATATCCCTTTCTGAGATATTTGTGAAAATCAAAGTATTTTGAAATTTTTTCCATGGGTTATAAGGATTGGTTTGAGAAAGTAAGAATTCTATCATATTTTTATCAAGAAAACTAATAATGTTTTATTTTTAAAAGGGATTATTTTAGTGTAAAAAATGGATACTATTTTGGTAGTATCCTCTTGTATGATTATGGGATGTTATGTATTAATGATGGCATAATTATCTAAAACACTAAACATTAAAATATCATCAATGTAAAATCATGTCAATTATTTACTAAACTCGATATTAATTAATGTTTAAGTATGGGGAATTATATAATAATTCTCAACTTCCATCATGCACGTTTGAACCTCCTCTTCGTTGGAGAACCTCTGTTGGTTTACACCTAAAGAATTCTTAGATGGGTTCCTAATCAAACTAAGGCCTCTAGGGTAAGGTTATTGTAGTGAGTAATAAATTTTTGTACATCATATCCAAACTAATGTTTTTTTATAGTGTGAATAGGAAAAAATAGGATGTTGCCTTTTATATGTGGGAAAGAGTATGTACGATGGAATTTTTATAAAGAATAATGTGGACCATTTTTTAATATGACACATGGATACAAAATGGGTCATTATCAAACTTTATAGTTTATAATTTTTAAATATGTCTATATAATGGGAATTTTAATAGTTTCATGGTCGTTTTACCAATTATTATTTTATTTTAACCCCCAGTAAACATGTTTTAACCTTAATCACCAAAATTAATTTTTACTATTTTTTTATTCATTGTGGTAAAAAATTTAATTGAACAAATTAGATAATATAAATTATCATTAATCCAAATATGGAATCCATTTTTTCAAATTTCATCCATATAAATGGTAATATTTTATTCAAAATTAAACATAAAGATGCGATAAAAAAGTTGTTTTCCAAAGAGAAAATATTCTAAAGTTAAAAATGTATTTGCATATAAATTCAATATGAAATTGATTCTAATGTACTAAATTGGATTAATTAATATAAAATTAGAAATATTTTACTTTTAAAATTATTTTAAATTAATTTTTTTTAAAATTCTATTAATTAAAAGGCAGTTTTGAATAAAAATCAATATTTTTTATCGTTCATCAAAAAATAAATCTTTATATAATATTCTAAAAAATTCACTCAAAAATTATTTTAATTTTTATATTTTAAAAATGATGTTTATTTTTTCAAATACATTTTTTAAAAGTGAAAAAAAGTATTTCATTATTTAAAAAAAATCTTTAAAAAACATTTTTGACTAAAAAAATATGGTTTTTAATACACATAAAAACATTACATAAAATTAAGTCCTTTTTTATACTTGTGCTTTTTTATATAATCCATTTCACAAAAAATTTGAAAATTGGTTATTCCTATTTGTACTACCACTTTTACGTGCTATGTTATAATGGTCTTCTTAAATTAAGAATATTACTAATAGATCATGGTTTGTTAAAAACTTGTTGTATCACGAAATGAAAGATATCAAAGAAATTAAGTTTATTTGGAAACAATATATCATAAAATCTCATTGTATTACATTCTAAAATCATTAAAATAAATTTCTCCATCAAAATTTTCTACTTTTATACAAACAAGAGAAGATACTTTTGTCTCATTACATCCTCATGTTCCAACATTACATCCTCAAACTGGTGGTTTTCTACAGAATGTGACATGGTGAGTGGTCTTGTATCATAGTACATTCTCTATAGGATCCTAACCTACCATCTATTATTCCTCATTATAAAGACCATTATCTTGTGTTATGACCTTTTAGTTCATTATATTTGACGAATGAGTTATGTACTTCATTATGATAGATACATGGACCACATTATAAACCTATGAGATGTTCAGTGGAAGAATCAATCAATAAGATACCATTATGATACTATTTAGAATATCAATGAAACATATATACCTATGTCCTAGTTTTCCCTTATTTCCAAATCTCATTATGTTTTTCCATTGATTGATTCTTATATACAGCTTTTCACTAACATCAAATTCTAGTTCACATTGGAAATTTTCAACATTAATTTATTTAAAACTTTGTAATTCCCTTGTATGTTTCCAGATGGATCTAAAGTTTTCTACCATTTTTTATCCTTCTTTGGTACTAATATATTTAGTTTTCCAACATCATCCCATTATATTTTATTTCTAAACTTGTTTCCTTAAATTGATTCATAAGGGGTCATGTAAATGCGCATGTGAAATATATTGTTTTATGAAAACTCAATTAGAAGTAGTTTTTAATCCCAAACACCTTTAAAATGCATAACACAATATCTTAACATATCATGTAGTGTTTGAATTTTTCAATCAGTATAACCATCTACCTGAGGATGATATGGATTGTTGAGGCACAAAATTTTATCAATGTGTTGTTTAATACTTCTTGAGGACATGAAGCTAAACTTCTGATCCCAATGAAATGAAATGGAATGTGGTACTCCTTACCACCTTACCACATCCAAAATGTTTATTTTAGAGAGCTAATTCAAAGATAAATATTCTCCAAATAGAATTAATTTTACTTATGTTGTAAGGTGATTGAAAATTACCCTTACAGAATTATTCCCTTCATAAATTTTTGGGTGTCCAAAAACAAAATATGTGGTGAAATTTTGTAACTTCCATTCTAGTATGGGTAATTGTTGTAACATCCCATTAAACATTTTCCATTAACCATAACTTTCTAACATACCAATAACTAATATAAAAATACTACAATATATCTCTTCATGACCTCCCACCAAAAATACTCTATCAAATATCTATACATATTTTTACTTCTAAGATGAATAGGGAATGAAGAACAATGAACCTATTATAATAGATACTTATTAAAATCTAATATTGAAAAAACACATAAAATAATATTGAGCCTTATCATTACATAACAATAAAGGTTGATCTTCAAAACATTTCTATCCTTCTTCTACAGCTCCACATAATTATTTTTTTCCTTTTTAATATTTATATAGATATATGGTTGAACAATCATTTGTGATTTATAAGATTTATCCCCTTCTATAATAATTTCTAGATCTGTCCTTTGAAACTCTAAAAATATTGGATCTTGTGGGATCCTTATAATGGATACGATAACATAATTATTTCTACTTAAAGAATTTTCCACCTTATTCAATTTGTTAGGATGGTAATCTATTAAGTATTCAAAAACGTTAATCACTTGTAACCATCTTTTCAATTGTTTGTTAAACTAATTTTTGGTGATATATACTTCAAAATTGTGTGATCATTATATATATCATGCTTATCTATATAAAGAATATGCCTCTATATATTTAATGACACAATTTCCACACATAACTCTAAATCATAAGATGAGTAATTTTTCTCAAAAACCATCAATTTTAATGAGGAATATTCAATAACCAAGTCATTCTTCCAGTAAATTCATCCCAATGAATTCTTGGATGCATAACTATAGATTATAAAACCTTATCCACCATAGTAAAATTTATACATTGGTTTTCTGAATAATATTCCATTATGTTCCTTGAAATTTTCCTTGCATTCATCAATCTAGATAAACATGTCTCCATTCTGAGTTAAATTTATGAGAATATTGAACATTTGTGAGAAATTCTCTAAACCCTGTTTATAATATCCAGCCAAACCAAGAAAATATAAGATAAATGTTGTTATGATTGGTCTAATCCAACATTAAATATCTTCCATTTTTTAAAAATATGTATATATACCCTATCTTGATATAATATGACCCCAAAATAAAAGAATTTGTATAATAAAATTAATACTTTGTTAAATTTTAATTCATTTTTTCCTTCCTTAGTGCCTTCAGTACAATTCTCAAGTTATCTTCACATTTATACTTACTCCCTGAATATAAAATAATATCATCTATAAAGACTACCACAATATGATCAAGGTAACCACTAAAGGATCTATTCATTAAATTCATGAAGATAACCGGGGAATTAGTAAGAATGAATAGAATCACTATATACTCATAGTGTCCATACATTGTACGAAATGTTGTCTTTGGTATATTCCACTTATTGACCGTAAACTGAAGATGTGCAGAATGAAGGTAAATCTTGTAAATTATTGAGATCTATTAAATTTATAAAACAAGAGATTAATATGGTACAATGGATACTTTTTCTTGATTGTGATCTTGTTCAGATACTGATAATCAATTTAGAGTCACATCGACCAATCTTTATTCATAATAAATAAAACATGTTCACCAAATAATTATTCACTTGGGTATATAAACCCTTTATCAATATTTTATTCTAATTTATTCTTCAATTCATATTACTCAATTGATGAAAAACAATTTAGAGACTTTTATAGAGGAGAAAAAGAAGGCATGAAGTATATTGAGAACTCAACTTCATGATTTACTAGAATACTACGAAACTATTCTATAATGACATCATCATACTCCCAAACACTAGGAATGTGTTTTATGTTGAGTTTCTCCCCAACCATCTTTGAAAAATAACCATCATGGACATTAATTAATACCCACAAATTATAAGTAATTTCAATTATACTTTTTTATTCATCCTCACACCAATAAATTAGTATGGGATAGTTTATAATTAAAAATTTGAATATCCTTCCCCAAAAATTGATATGGGATCAATATAAATAATAAAAATCCATGACTATAATCATATAAAATTAAACTAGAGTATGATTCACAATGTTTACAATAATCATGTCTCTACATAATTCAACTAAAGAGGAACTATAGACTTATGATGCAACCAACATACCATTTCCAGTTCTTACTAGTAACTAAACATCTAATATTTCAGCTGGTAATTATATACAATTTTTAAATTCTATGGATATAAATAGTTTGGTATATCATGAATCAAAGAAAATAGTACCCATTCTATGGTGGATGATCAATGTACATTTTATCATTTCATTCTCATAAACCACTTTTGTAGTTTTAAATTCATTAGATTTTCCTTTATCTTTATGATTAAGATAATATTGATGGCGATCCTTAAAACCTTTATAATCATGAAATGGATTAATTAATTCCCTCATTCCACTAATTTTAAGCACTATAGAGTCGATGGTGCATTAGTTGGGGTCATATTATTAGACATTTCATTTTTTGTTCCATTAATCTCATTTCAAAATTCATGGGACTTATAACACACCCTTCCACATTTAATGCACCTCCAGTTCTATTCAAACAATTCCATTGATGTTTCTTCCCACATTTCCAAAATCTATATCGATTTTGTGTTAACAACAAATGTTTTTCCACATGTTTTTAATTAATTTTTATTGATTTATTTAATTATTTTCACACATTTTACTAATTAAGTGAAAATTATTATTTTTATTATTAAATTTATTATTTATTAAATTTTTATAATTAATCGTGTATTTTAAGATTTAAATTAGTTATTCTATGTTATACTTTATTTTCATAGTCTAATAAAATTTTATTTAGTTTGATGATTTTTGACTTCATTTTAAATAGTTTAACATTAATTAATTAATATATTAGATTTAATTTTGTACATAAATAATGTAGTTTTAATTTAGCATTTCATTTATTAAATAATAATTAATTTAAAGAAACATAATCTAATTATTATCTATTTTTTAACAATTCAACATTTATAAATTTAATTTTATTAACTTACTTCTCTTGTTAAATTAATTTCATTAATTAACTTATATATTTAATAACAAAACAACTAACTTGTTACTTTAGGAAATTTAGTTTTTTTGTAGCTATTTTATATAATTTAACTTTGTTTTATAATTTACTAATTTAAAACAATTTTATTATTTAATTTAAAAATAATTTAACTTATGTTTAAATGGTTATATAAGTTTATTAAATATTATGATATACTTAAATTTTTATATATTTAAATTAATTTTTTTACTTTAATTGATTATCTTGTTTATATTTTACTTAGGTTTTAAATTATTTTACCTTTTTGTTTATTTTGCAGTGTCACGGTGGAACGAGCTTGATCTCACAGTCTCACCCATGTCACAGGGCCATAATGAACCATTTCCCCCATTATTGATCGTACATCCTCACTATATTCTTCTGGCACTATTTCCCATACCACCATAATCTTTTATTCACTGTCTCACAGTGAGTCTCATTCTATTTCCAGCCATTACTTAGCATTTCTTTTATGGTCTCACCGTATCCTTGCACTATTTCCATTGCTTCTTTTCCTCAGCTCAATTTTATTCTCTTCCCTATGGAACTGCTTTTCCTTTGTACTCTCTTGTCGCACATCCCCTACCATGGATTTTCAGAATATAATACACAGTAATTCATCTCTCCTCCAAACCCTTTTCCATCACTGCTTCGCCGCATCACCACATCAATAGGCCAACATAAAAAATTTAATCCAGTCTAGATCTAGATCATCATTTGAATCTGGTTCTAGAGCTGTTGATAATGAAGAGCCCATCCCAAGTAGCACTACCTTGAACCGTACACCCATAGCCACTACAGATAATGCTCTGGTCACCGTTGAAGCTCAAATCTCACCATTATTGGTAATCATATCGTGGGAAGGATGTTACGAGTATGAAACTGACACCGTAATAGAGTCATTCCACAGTGGGTCTGACCTCGAGCCGCCTGATGGAGAAGGAGGAGTCTAGTCCACCGCTGCGCCGCAAATCGCCTGAATCATTTGCGATGCACCAAAGAGGAATTGATAAGGGAGGCCCTATCACTATAAGTGTGTGTCACTACCAATCTGGTGTTTGGGAGGACCACATGTTTCTGATGTGCAAGGAGGAGGAGATGACCACCGCTTTGCTGAAGGAGTAGGTGGAGCCTCATTGTGAAATCGAGGAAGATGAGTTGAAGCCCTCCCCCATGTTGCATCAAAATGGGGGAGGGAAAAACATAATTTCTTATAAAAATTATAATATAATAAATAATAAAAATAAATAAATATAGTTTTAATAATATAACTAAATAGTTAATAATAATAAAATAAACTATTATAATATATACTAATTAAAGAAAGGATTTAAAACTAGAGTAATAATAATTTACTAATAAACTAATTTATATAATTTAACAATTTAACTTTTTAAATAATGAAATAATTATAATTATAATAGTAAAAATAATTGAATAAAATTATTTATTTCAATCTCTCTTTATAAAATATTTTATTACTAAATTACTTATGATAGTTAATTATAATTTTTTTAATCTAGTTGAAAATTAAAAAAATTAAAAAAATTAGTAATTATAATAATTAACTTTATTAAATTAATAGATTTTTAGTTAACTTATGATTTTCCATTACAACATTATGTGAATAATTTTGTAATTACTAAAACTTATTTTGATAAATAATATAAAAGTAAATAATAATTATCAACTAAAATATTTATTAATTAACATTAGTTAACTTTTTAACAAGTAATATAACACTAAACTAAAAAATAACTAATTTACTTTATTTTCATTTTCATTTATTTATTTTTCTGTTCTAACTGTGCAGGTTCGTTCAAGAGATGGGAAAACATCTAGATTCACTTAACTATCTCACTATGAGTTAGTTACATGGGCAAAGATAGCACGACGTGAATTGCACAAAAAAAATCATGTCTGTAGTGCACATGTGAAAGACACTTAAAAGTCAGTTGAAAGATGCAGTGACGAGCAGTAGGTGACAGTTGATATATCAAGCAGAGCAGTAGTGAAATAGAAGGACACTCATTCACATTTTACACACACACTTTTTCTAGAGCGGTGACTCCTTGGAGAAGCTCATAAGTAGAGTAGGAGATGAAGAAGTAAGGGAGTAAAGCAGTGCTAGGTGAGTTCTTCTTCCCTATGTACTAATATTTTTAACTCTGTTTTTAGGAGTTTTTAGTGTTGAAATCAATATGATCATAAGCTGATATGTTCTCATATCAAAAATTTGATACTACTTGATTTTATTTTTGATTTCTTCAAATTATTATTTATTTATTCATAATCACAATCTATCGGTGAGATTGATTAATGATTCTATGTTTAATTGTTCATTCCTCAATTTTTTGTTTTTCCATTAATTCAAGATCAACTGGTGAAGTAGATTTTGATTAATTTTATCGATACTTTTACTGTCAACAATAATAGATATTTTTGGTGAGTTTATTTCCAATTGTTGTCCTAATTAAACTTTCAAGTAGTTCAATCACATTTTGGTGTGGAAAATTCTAATACATAGTATTCTTCCTATTGAATTTCCAGGTGAAGGAGATTCATCAAATTTTCTTCAATTGTTACTTAACTTTTTTTTGAAGGGTTCAACCATTTAAACCAGTATATAAAATATTCCAAGTATTTCATGTGATCTGTGATTCTTTGTTCTTGCTCCTAAAAAGATTAGATCATTGTTTCTTCAATAGTTTATACTATCTTTAGTGTAAGTTTTAGTTCATTAGTTAAACTAGTTTAATCATCTTTTTTTACTAAATTATTAAATAATGATATATAAAGTAAGAAGATGTTTCCCCACTGCTGACAACAGTGGGGGATTAAATTAAAATACCTTAGTAATACTCACCTGCCTTCTCTGTGGATTAACCATGCACCACTGTGCTAGTATTGGATTAATAAATTTAATTTTTAATGTTATGAAGACCTCATGACTTATAAAAATTTGGCACTGTTGATGGGGAAGGCATGCGCTGAGTGTTTTATGTATTAGGAAATATAAAAAAATATAAAAACATTAAAAAATCATATATAAAAAATTGCTAAAAATCAATGATTTTGAATCTACTGCTTTTCTTGAATTATAATGAAGTTATTTTTAAATTTTTGTGTGTTTTTTATCTAAAAATTTAAAAAAAATGGAACATTATGAAGGCTCAAATTTTTAGACTAGACTTTAGAGTGTTTTTTGTGGAGATTATGGACAGACTTCTTGGTAGTGTATCTATAACCAGCCAGAGCAGACTTCTGTCATTGAAGAGGATGAATATTTTGAGCCTAGTCCTGACACCCTACCTAAAAATGAACTAGTTGATTCTAAATTGGATGCTAGTTTGGATCTTTGGAATAGTTTGTTAGATAAGACCTATGAAATTCAATCTAAATACACTCAATATCAAGATCAAATAATTAAATGATTGGAAAACATGCTCTTGGAATTTCAAAAAATGGATAAAAAGTAAGAAGAAGATAAAATAAATGAAAAATAATAGTTTATAAAAGATTTAAAAATCATTTTGATGAGGAGTCTGACTGTGAAACAGGGAAACTAAACATTAATTTTGAAAAACTTGATTATGTTGAACTAAAATTGGAAATAACAAACTCACTAAATCAAGAACATAATGCTGAATATCCAAAAATTAATTTTAATGTTGTCGAGTTGGAAAATTTTAAAGATGAATTGAAACATATTGAAAAGGAATGCCCAGTTCTCTTCATAATTCCTAAATTGAAGAAAAATAATGTTTTTTGAATTTTTTAGAATGATGTTACTTATGTTGAAGTCAAACATGAAACTGAAAACATGATTTTTAAAAATTATTCACCCAAAATTTCTAAAATTATAATCAAAGAGCCTAAACATGAACTGTGAATTATGTTGGAAGAGAACATTATTCTTGATAACATTAAATATTAAATTCTTGAACCTGATTGGAAAACTTCTCTTCCATGTTTTGAAAATGAAATCCCAAATATTTCTAAAATTTTGGAAGATAACAATGAGGGTATATTGTTTGAATAATGGTTTAGTAATGAACTCTTACTACCATACTCTCACATTGATCACCTTTCTAAGAAATTGTGTAGTAAAATGGAAAATAGTTTTGACATTCCTGAGGTAAACCATTTGAAATTGAACAATTGGGAATTTCAATTTATTGATGCTGAGTTGAAAATTTCTCCTCCTAAACTGAACTTTCTAGAACACACTACTGACTTTTTTTGGGAAAGTAACCTTTTTGAAATTGAACTCGAAGAAGAGGTTGAGCACACACTTGAATTAGGCATAATTGGTTTGTTATAAGAAGTACATGTTTAGTGTGAGTTAATATATGAGGATATTTTTGCATGATATTTACAGTATTTTAAGACCTGAATCTATTAGTGATAAAATAAATAATCTTCCATGTCTGTCAATTCAAACATCACCTGTATAGGGTTTTGATCCTTCTCATGATAGTGATAGTAGTCCATAAGAGAAGTTGCACTTGATTTCCATTGTACATGATTTTGTTCAACACTCTGTTGAATCCCCTATTGATCCTACTATTTATTACTCACCCACGAGCACACTGGAATTTGAATATTTTAATGATGAAGCTGAGAGAGATAGCCATGAGAATAAGTTATTACCCTTTGAAGCACCTAGTTTACTATTTTCATATCATGTGAATTAAAATCATGAAATATATTAACTAAATCTGAAAGTGCACAGAACTGGGCTTACTACTGTCAAGGGGTGTCTCTTAGGGGTTATTTTAGGCAATGAGTGTTTAGTTTCTATTGTGTTAAGTTTTGATGCCCACATAATTTATTGTTCTGTTAAAAACAAATGGGCCAAACACATGTGGTGGTTCCTATTAAAGAAACCACATCCACCTAGTGACTACAGTTATTTTCTAGGTGAGTCCAGCAGGGGACTTTAAATCTATCATTGCATGGGAGGCAACCCAAGGTTTTATTAGTGTTAATAAATAAAAAATTTGAACATAAATGATGTCTAAATGAATTCAATAAATTTAGTGATTCATGGTATTCAACCCATGTTCTTTCTTTTGTGTTTATTTTTTTTATTCTGGTTATACTTTTAATAAAATGATTTTGTTTTGTATTCTATATACTCTGTCTATTCTGGTTATATGTTCTTGGTTTACATGCTCTTTGTTTTTGTGATGATACTCTTGTCATCAAAATGGAGTGGAATTACCATGATGGAGCTTTTCTTAAAAAACTATTTATGGAAGTGTCTAAATTCCTATATTTATTTTTCTGATCCTATTAATTTTAGTAAAAAAACTCACTATTAAGTCACAGTTACTGCTTTTGGTGGTTTGGTGTCTATTATTTTGTAAAAAAAAATTGTTGCGACTGAAAATATTTTTTGTATTAGAAAATTCTACTATATGTTTACTGAAAATTATGTTGTGTGACATGAATTGTAAAACATTATGCATCATGTCTTTATACTGAAATTAAAAAAATTCTTCCTATTTTTAAAATTATGCGTGTATTAGAAAGATTGTCAATTGTATGTCACTATGAAAATAAAAATTCTACATGGACATCACTACTAAAACCTGAATTTCATTTCTATTAAAACCTTTCACTGCATAAAATTAAGTGTGGGGGGTACATGCATGCTAAAAAAAATTGTATTGAATCTCTTTTTGGAGGGGGTGTTTTCACATTCTTTTTTTTCTCTATTGAATAAATTATTGAACTAAATCTATAAAAATTATTACACCCAGTACATGGTGCACTTTCACCTCACATGCAACTTTTTAGCTATATTGAAAATTATTCAATAGACTTAAATGAAAATACAAGTCTTTGGTTATTGAACCTACTGTTAAGTTATTCATTGTGGCAAACAATATTTTTAAACATCAAATAGATCGTTTATACATGTTATCAATCTACTAAATTGAAAAAAAAATTGAACATTAATTATTTATTTTTTCTTCTCTGCTTTAGAAGTAAACATAGGGGACAATGTTGAATTTTAAGTGTGAGGGGAGGTGGATTTATTGAATGATCATCAATTCCCACTTCCACTTCAATATTTTTGTTAAAAAATTGTTTAAATTTTCAAAATTATTTCATAATCTTTGGTTATACACTATTTTTCAAAGGGGTCTTTCTTTAGGACAAGTACCATGTTGGTAGTTAAGAACTGCTTTAATGTGGGTGGATGGGTTCTAAGTGAGTATACTTAGTGATTTAATGGAAATTTGTATTAGAGACTACTTTTCAGAGTGATATTGGTAAACTGTTAATTGAGTTATGTTCATAAACCTTAGAATTGGATGTTTCAATTGATCTTAAAAGACACACTTTTTTATTATTTATTCCAATTAACCACTTTAATGATCCAATTTAAAAGATTTTTATATAAATCTTTTGATAATGGAGTAGTTTGGGCATCTGGGATACAACGATTAATCTCTGAGACCCTAGATGTTCGGTGTGTTTTTTTAAACTCTATAATCCCTCTGTACATTTTCAATATGTTCATATGCACAGTGCTTGGCACCAGATACATGGCTTGGGAAAAAAATAAATAAAGTTTTTAGGGTCAAATTGAGTTCATTAAGGTGTGGGGAAAGATGAACTCCGAATGAAGAAGGGGAAAATTGTTTATATGAGAATCATTTAGGATGTTTTATTAAGGTGATTCAAAAAACAATTGTTGGAAACTAGGTGATGAATCAAAGTTGAAGTTCCATTGGTTATGTTCTAAATTCCACATAAATTTAACCTCTTCTCTCTATTGGATTTAGAACATGATCTTGGATTGTAATGATTCACTAGTCAGTTTCACATTTGAGGCAAGACATCTTCTTTGATAAATGAATCATTTTTTTCTTGATTACCCTTCGAGTATTTGTTTTACGCAAGACATAATTTATAAATATCTCCAAAAGAGCCTAATGACCGTCTTGAAGTCCTCTATTTGAAATTGGTCAACATGTTACATTTTCACCTAAATCAAAGACATACATCTGTTTTTCTGGATAATAAAGCATGAGTCTGTTTGAGGAAAAACAATGATTAAGTGTGGGGGAATTTGATGTGTCCTTAAAAAACACTTTTTCCACATATATTAAATTACTTTTTATTGATTTGTTTTATTATTTTTACACTTTTTACTATTTAAGTGCACTTTTGTATTTTTTATTATTAAATTTATTATTTAATAGATTTTTTTAATAAATCACGTGTTTAAAGCTTTAAATTAGATAATTTATGTTATAATTTATTTTTATAGTCTAATAACTTTTTATTTACTCTGGTGATTTTTATCTGCATTTTTAATCATTTAACATTAATTAATTGACTGATTAAATATTCTTTCATACATAAATAATGTATTTTTAATTTATCATTTCAGGTTTTAAATATTAATTAATTTAAATAAAAACAATCTAATTATTAGATATCTTTTAACAATTCAACATTTATAAAGTTAATTTTATTAACATACTGCTCTTGTTAAATTAATTTCGTTAATTAACATAGGTATTTAATAAATAAACAATTAACTTTGTACATTAATAAATTTACTTTTTTTTAGTAGATATTTTATATAATATTAATTTTTTTTATAATTAACTAATTTAAATCAATTTAATTTTTGAAGTTAATAATAATTTAAAATAAGTGTAAATGGTTACATATCTTTATTAATGTTTATGATGTACTTAAATTTTCAATTATTTTAATTAATTTTAATATTTAATTAATTTTTATATTTAATTAATTATCTTATTTAAATTTTATTTAAATTATAATTTATATACCTTTCTGTTTATTTTGTAGTGTCACAGTGGCACTATCTTGATCTCACTTCTCACCCCTATCACGGTGCCACCAAGCATTATTTCCCCCATTCTTGTTCTCACGGTCTCACCGTATTCTCCTGGCACCATTTCCCATGCCACTGTAATGTTTTATTCACTGTCTCCTAGTGAGTATCATATTGTATCCAAGCCTACCTCAGTATTTATTTTATGGTCTCTATGTATCATTGCACTGATTCCATTGTTTCTCTTCCTCAACTCCATTTTATTCTCATCCCTATAGAAACGCTTCACCCTCTACACTATCTGGCCGCACATCCCCTGCCACTAATATTTTGAATATACTACACACTGATATTTCTCTTCTCTAAACCCTTATCGGTCACTCCTTCACCGCATCACCACCACAACATATAAACACACAAAATTTAATCCAGTCTAGATCTGGACCATTGTTTGAAGCTTGTTCTGGAGCTGTTGATGAAGAAGATCTGATCTCAAGCAGCATTTCCTTGAACCGTACACCCATCGTCGCTGTAGAGGATTCCATGGTTGTAGTCGAAGCACATATCTCACCACTTTTGTTCGTCACGTCCTGAGAAGAATGTTCCAAGTAAGAAATCACCTCTGTAATAGAGTCGTGCCTCTGCGGATCAGACCGTGCGTCACCTGAGGGAGAAGGAGGAGTCCAGTCTGTCGCTACTCTGTGAATCACCTAAATCATTTGTAATGCACCATGGAGGAGTTGAGAAGGGAGGTTCTGTCATTGGATGTGTGTTTCATTGTTGATTTGGTTTTTGGGAGGACCACCTATTACCGACGTGCGAGCAGGAGGAGCCGACCACCACTTTTCTGGAGTGGGAGGAGCTGCCCTCCTGTCGCGCTAAAATGGGGGAAGAAAATGACCTATTTTCTTATAAAAAATTGTAATATAATAAATAATAAAAATAAATAAATATAGTTTAAATAATTTAACTAAATAGTTAACAATAATAAAAAAAATACACTATAAAAATACATACTAATTAAGAAAATAAGTATTTAAAATTATAGTAATTACAATTCACTAATAAATTAATTTATATTGTTTAACAATTTAACTTTTTAAATAATGAAATTATTATTACTATAATAGTAAAATTAATTAATTTAATCTCACTTTATGAAATATTTTATTACTAAATTACTTATGATATTTAATTATAATTTTTATAATCTAGTTAAAAATTAAATAACTTATTAAATTAATAATTATAATAATTAACTTAATTAAATTAATAACATTTTAGATAACTTTATATTTACCAATACAACATTAAGTGAATAAATTTATAATTACTAAAACTTCTTTTAAAGAATAATATACAAGTAAATAATAATAATCAACTAAAATATTTTAACTAAATTTAGTTAACTCTTTAACAAGTAATATAACATTAAACAAAAAAATAAATATTTTACTTTATTTTTGTTTCCTTTTATTTATTTTTCCATTCTAATTGTAAAAGTTCATTCAATAGATGGGAAATCATCTAGATTCACTTAACTAACTCACGAGAAGTTAGTTACATGGGAAAAGATAGTGGGACATGCATTGCCTAAAAAAATGTGCGTGTGCGGTGCACACGTGAAGGAAAATTAAAGTTGGTGGAAAGATGTGGTGATGACCAGAAGGTTATATTAGATATATTAAGAAGAGCATCCGTGAAATAGAAGGGATCTCACTCACATTTGACACACACACTTTTTGGAGTATGAAGACTCGCCTGAGAAGCACTTGAGTAGTGCAGGAGACGAAGTAGTCAGAGATCATAGTAGCGCTAGGGGAGTTCTTCTTCCCCATGTACATAGATTTTGTATTCTGTTATCATGTTTTTTATTGTTGAAATCAATATGATGACAATCTGATATGTTCTCAACTTAGGAATTTGATACAACTAGATTTTCTTTTTGATTTCTTCACAATTTTAACAATTTTTCAGAATCATAATCAATCGATGAGATTGATTTATGATTCTATGTTTAATTATTCATAACTCAATTTTCGTTTTCAAAATTCATTAATTCAAGATCAACTGGGGAAATAGGTTTTTAATACTTTTATCGATGTTTTTACTATCAAAATAATTGTAGATATACATTGATTTTATTTCCAATTGTTGTCCTAATTCTATTTTCGAGCAGTTCAATTAAGTTTTGGTGTGGAAAATTCCAATACATAATCCTCTTCCTGTTGAATTTACATGCAAGGGATATTCTTCAAATTTTCTTGAAGTGTGACTAAATAAAATTTGTGAAGGACTCAATAATTTCATCCATCAGATTAAATCATCTGAGTATTTCATGTGATATGTGCTCCTTTGTTCTTGCAGCTAGGAAGATTATTTCATTGTATCTTATATAGTTTATATTATCATTATTGTAAGTTTTAGTTCCTTAGTTAAACTAGTTTACTAATATTTTTTACCACATTATTAAAAAAATAAAAAGATGTATAATGTAAGTAGTTGTTTCCCCACTGTTGACAACATTGGGGGTTGAAATTCAAAAACCTTAGTAATACTTACCTGCCTTCTCTATGGATCAACCCCGCACCACTGTGATAGTGTAGGAGTAATAAATTTAATTTTGAGGGTTGTGATGACCTCTGGCCTTATCATATATGGTTGGAATTTCATTCCACCATGTGATTTATTTGAGTTTTTATTAGAATCGATCTTCCTTTTTTTATTCAAACCAAGGTAATGGTGAGAATCTTCAATTTTTATTCCGAACTTGTGTGCACATTAAAAAAATCATCATATCTACTAGAGTCTCTTATGCTTAACACCTTTAAAAGTCTTGGTTTCAACCCACAAAATAATTGATAATCTGTTTTTTTAGGGATGAAAATTTAACCATTGGCATACCCTAAAATCCTTGTAAAATTATCCCCATAAGAACCAATAGATTCATCATTATTAATCTTAATCTAAATGAATTAATTCTCTATAATTTATTTTAGAATACATGGAATATACATACTGAGAAATATCCCTTTAGACTCATCCAATTATATATAATAAATTTCTCCCCCTTGACTTGTTTTCATAATAAGGTTCCATCATTTCTCTGCTTCACATTCTAAATGATAGACATATAGGAAAACCTTTTCATAATTCATGCACTATATAATAAGAAATATATTCTCAATGGTTTTGGTCCATCGATTAGATAATTTTGGATCAATGGACCCACTAAAATAGGTTGGGTTCTATCTTTTGAAGGATTCAATAGAATTTTGTTCCCTCTTTTAATCTTTTGGAATCATAGAATGATTCATGAAATGAGAATGTTTTATGATCATAGTAATAAATTTATTCGTTGTATCTCCCCTAGAATTTATTTTTTCAGGTGAAAATTCATTTCATTTTCCATAACATTCATAATTAGCATGGTTTATTTTGATTCCATCCATTGAATGAAATAAAAAATCATAGTGTGGGAAACACTAATCATAGTGGGAAAACATATATACATGAAGAATCATTTATAGGTTCTCTAAATCATGACACATTAATTTTAATATATGAAAACTATATTTTAAATTATTTCATCTATGGTCATTATCTATTCATATCCTTCATAATGGTTCATAAATAAAAATTTAATTAAACAAATTATATCTCGCATTAGTGTAAAACTAGGTTCCCAATAAGGCCCATTAGCATATACTTGGTCATATCGGAGTCAATCTCGATGTTCCCTTTCCCGAGTTATTAAACCTAGTTACATCTATACCAAAACCATTCCCACTTATAGTATCTATAGATGTGTATATTTCTTGGTAAACCACCTTCTCTCTTCTTTACAGAATCATTAGGATGTTATCTTATAATTAGGCTCATTCTAATAGTTATGAATAATTTTTTATCGTCTTAGTTTCTAAATTTTAGCTAAACCATTCTCTAATACCAACTATAACAACACAATATTTTCATAAAAATTATCAAATATTTTTTATGAATATTCAATTCAATTCAAAAATACACACCCGAGGACCATAATAGTTTAGTGTATTTTGTGGATAAGGTACAGAATATTTCTATTTAATGAATGTTCTTAAACATGTCCCATAAATATATTAAATTTTTACTATTTATAAACATACCATACATAAAACCATTATTTATAACCTAGGTAAAGGAAGAATAAAAATCGGTGACCTCAGATGCTCAGTAAGGGAAAATAAGGGAGATATCATTCTATGATCATAATAAATAATAAGATGACAATAAGGGTATAATACCATGAAAATAACTTAAAAAACATATACCCAACTTATAAAATATCATAAACCTGAGACATAGAATAAAGAATTATTATTCAAAAATACATGACTCATAAAAGTGTGAAAGCACCATAATTCATGAACCACAAGATCATTTCATAAAGTTGTGGCACAAACCTAGATATAAAAACAATTCCATTCATCATGTTTAACTACTAAGAACATGAAACATAGTGGATTGGGCCTCATCACATGGTTCCCATTGAGCCTCAATCCCATCAACTTGTTTTCCCTTCTTGATCAAGTTACTCAAATTGTTTCCTATTATAGATCAGGCACTTTAACTTGTTTCCCACTCTTATCCCATAAAATATAAAGCTTTACGCAATCCATTGGATGGAGATATAGGTCCCACCCATCACATAAAGAAAATAATACATATGTGTTCTATAAGATCCTAAAACATTCATTATATGTAAACCAAAAAAAGAAATGGTATCCATAAGACATTTATTAAATCAAAACTCACAAAAATATTTGATTTTCATAAACATTTCATCATACTATAAACTATGCAAACCAAACATGTTTCAATAAAATATTTTCATCATAAAAATTAATCATCCAGAAAAAGAATAAATATATTATTAATGGATTATATTCCTAGTACAACTTAATTAACATCATAGGATTTAGTATTAGGTGTTAAATGATTTTGAAATATTTCTTGGAATATTTATTGAGTAAAATAACATTTTCACTTTGAAAATAAAATTTTTAAAACTAAAATTTCACAACACTTTGTGAAAATATTTTTCTTTAAAATTAGTCTTTAAAAACTACAATGAAATTTTTAAAACCATAATTGGTCAAGTTGGTGTAAAATTTCATTCGTTATATATATGTGAAAAAAATATTCCTTTTACATTTATGTTAAATTAAAAATAGGCATTTTTTGGAAAATGACATAATTATTTCTTTTAAAACATTTTTAAAAAGTCATAAATTGTAAAAATTTCATTAAAAAACCATAGTGTAAAGTCATAACATTTTTTAAAAAATTTATATAAATAATGGATATCGAATAAAAAAGATTTTCTTCTGATAAGAGAATTAATTTCAATTTTTTTAAAAACATTATTTTTGAATATTGATTACCTAAATTGAGAAAAATAAAACGGAAAACATATATTTTAAAGGAATAACAATAAGAGAAGAAAATTTATTAATTTCAAAAGTAATAGATTATAAAATTTCATTATTGAAATCGTAATCATAAATAATACCAATAAATAATGATCTTGTAACATTAAACCATTATAACTTTGGGAACTTTTTAATTATAATCTTTATTACAGCATAAAATCAAATTAAACTTTAAATATCAGGAATAAAAGGAGATTCATGATATATCATTTGAAATGGGAAGTATATATATCTCATCAATGAAGATAGGTTTAGAACATAACCTATTTTCCAAATATAAAAAATAGAGACAAAAATACCTTACCTTAAGTCTGGACTTCCTTCATACACATTTGAACCAACTCTTCTTCAAAGAATCTCTTTAGTTTTACAGCTAAATCCTTTTTAAGACAGGTACGTGTTAAAAATAATTCTTTGAGGATAAAGGTATGTAAGTAAGGAATATATTATTTTATTTCTTGTACAAATAAGATTGTTTTGAATGTTTTAATAGGAGAGTATATGAGGTGGCCTTTTATAAGTAGTAGAGAAGACACACATAGAATTTTTTAAAAGAATAATGTGTACCTGGGATTTTAAAAATGCCACAAGGATCGAAAATGGGTAATTATATAACCAACCAAGTTATAAGGTTTAAATTTCAGTATCCAAATGGAATTATGCACACTTTTATCTCATTTTATCCCTTAACTTTTTAGTTCAACACACCCCACCCCACCCCACCTCCCCCCTCATAAACTCATTTTAACCATAACTATGGTATTTATTTTTTACTATATTTATTATTCATTATGGTCAAAAATTAATATGAAACCATTAGATAATACTAATTATTATGATACTAAAATTAGAATTCATTTTTCGAATTCAATTCAAAAAAGTGCATACATAATTAAAAAATTAAACATGTGGATGCAATGAAAAAAAAATTTTCCAAAGAGAAAATATTCAAAAGTTAAAAAAGGATTTATATTAAAATTTAATATGAAATTGATTCCCATGAAAAAAAATTATATTAATAAATATATAATTAAACTGATTTTACTTTTAAAACTGTATTTAAAATATTTTTTATTTATTTTCATAGAATGAAATGGTATTTTATAATAAAGGTACGTATTTTTTTCCCATTCATCAGAAAAGTTAATCTTTATTGAAAATTATAAAAAAAAATCATAGGTAATTTTTATTTTCAGATTTAAAAATGGATGATTATTTTTTAAAATACAGTTTCTTATAGTTTCACAAATCAATTTCATTATATGTTCATATAATGAAATAAATTTTTTTTTGAAAAACATAGTGTTTCAAAACATATAAAGACTATAAAACAAATTATGTAATTTTTTATTAGTTTATTTTATTTATATAAACCATTATAATTAATATTAAAAATTGTTATTAATCTTTATACCACCATGTTTAATTTCTAGGATACTATGGACTTTTTTAAATAATAATATTATTAATATATCATGATTCATTAAAAACATTGCGTTATGTGTGATGCAAAATATTGAAGAAATTAAATTTATTTGAGAAAAATATTTCATAAAACCATGGTGTGTTACAATATATATTTAATTAAGTTAAATCATATATATATATATAACTCTTAATGTAAATAAATACCATGGTTGAAGTTGAATATCCAAAACATGTAATATCTATGTAAATAATAAAGAGTATATGAGACATCTATCTAGAATAACACTCCTATCATGACTTCATACATTAATCAATGATAATTATGACTAAAATTTTGATAATATGACTTAATACTAATTGATATATTTTTCTCGACATAGAATCTCTATTTCAATGTTAATATTTCATATTTAGATGTGTTAATAGAATAATATGCATATCAGATCGAAATAAGTGAAGGCATAATGGTATCAATATAAAGATATATAGGCCATAATGGATAAAAAATGTATGAATATAGAGTAATCTGTGACAACTAAAATGTTCAGATTATAAATAATTATAAATGTAGTCATTCCAAACCCCAATAAATATATTTCACAATGATTAAATCTCATATCTATATGAAGGTCATATAATATCTCATTTAATGTAATGATTATTAGAGAAGTTTTATATGTATTATAGAGATACCCAAGGGGAGAAAATGAGAATTTTAATGAAGTCCATATATTTTGTTTCTTTTTTTTGATATCCTCCTCTTTTATTCAAAGAGAAATCCATTTTTCTATGGCCTTTCTTTGATTTCTATTTATCTTCTATATGACAATATTTATTTCTATTATTTATTTAGAAATTAAATATGGATCCCCCTATTTTATTCACTCTATAAGTCCTGTGATATTTTGATCACAGAAGTCCCCAATACAGATAACATATTTCTTACAATATTTAGTAGGAAAATTTTTATGTATTTTAAATTTATTAATATCAATACTCAATCAAATATGTTTAACGAAAAAGGATCATGTATGCTAAAAATACTTGATTAAAGAATTCCTTGGGAAAAGGGCAAGTACATCTCACTTTATAGTAGTAACTTATTATATTATGTGTTTTCTAGAAATTTCTATTAAAACACTTGTATTTTTTGTATAAAATTATATAATCACCCATATATACAAACATATGATAATTAAAAATATGAGACGTAGGGATTACATATCTCAAACCTCTTAAAAAATTCTTATGTCTTATCCTTCTAAAATTTTTAATTTATTTCCTTGAATACTTCTCTTGATAATGAATCAATATCTACTTCAAATAATTTAAATATCATGAATAAGATAAAAGAAAAATACTATATCACTTACTTATCATTGATTTTATTTTCTCTAATATTCAAAATTTGAACTAATTTTTTTTTCAAATAATATTTTCTCTAATAGTTTATTTATAAATTCAAGATAGAGAATCATTATTCAAAAACTCATTTCCCAAATGGTAAATAATTTATCAACCCTTTATCATAATTTTTATAATTATTTTTAATTGAAATACATACTTTTAGGAGATAAAATTTAATTTAATTTATTAATTAAATCTTGTATGATTTCAAGTGTCTTTTCCTCATGAGATTTTTAGTTCCCACCCCCTGGATATTTCAAACCATACATAATATACTTAACTATTTTATAGACTAACAAACCATGGTAATTATAAAAAACACATATGTAACAACCCACATAAAGAAAGAATAAATCACTTAATTTTTTATTAATATAGTTATATTCATTAAAAAATATTAACTAATTTTTTAAATCAAAAATGAAATAGTTTTAATTATTCACTTTTATTATAAGTTCTTATTTAAAAATTTAACTTATAAATATTAGAATTTTGATTTGAAAAAAAATTAATATAATATTTTAAATAGTCATATAAAAATCTACATATGATAAAAATTTGGGATATTTCAGAAATTATTAATTTTTCAGTGAATAGATGAAAATATTGATTTTCATCGAAAAGATATTTCTTTCTATTAAATTTACTAATTGAAAAGTATCATTATCTTTGGAATATAATTTAATGAAACATAAGTATTAGGTAGTTATATTTAATCCACTTAATTAATTTTTTAACAACTCTATATTTGATTTTAGTATAATTTTGTTTTTGGGTTTAAAATTGGATTTTTATGAAAGTTGTTTTAATGTTAACAATGTTTCTACATATTAATTAATTAAAATAATTCCTAATAAATAATTTTAATAAGAAATATATATATTATATATAAATAAATATTAATTTATTTTAGTTAATATAAAAATCAACTTTTTTATTTAAAAATACACTCCATGAGAACCCGTCTTTTCATCACATCTATGAGTTTAATTTTAAATTAAATTTATTCACTTCTCTATATTTAATTTGGTAAAACGGATTAAATATTTGTAATAAATAAGATTTATATGATATATTAAGTTCAAAATATTTTTTGACCATTGTCAGGATCCCCTCACCTTAAAATGTACCCTTCTTGGGCTGGCAATGTGAGAAGAGATATAGTGACACCTGAGTCCCACCTCTAGTAGACCCCAGATTAGAGACTAGCACTGAGAGTATAGTAAACAAAAAAATGGGAGGAATTGCCCTTTAAGATAAAAAAAGCAAAAGAGATATATAATATAGACACCAACCAACTCCAACATAGACTTCAATATAAAATAATTCCATATATATTTATGTAATGTCATGAAAAAACTACAACAAATTAAAAGAGAGACTGTAAGTACCCAAAAAAAGTAAAATGATAGTCACCATGAAGCACAAAAATATCCAGTAAAACCCTATCTAGTTGTACAAAACCTGATCGTCAACCTACTCCAAGTGACCTAAAAAACAATTTATATAACATAGAGTGAGTATAACAGTTTAATTTTTTCCCTAGATCCTCTCCTGCAAAAGTAATGGAATCATGAAAACCCATAGTGAATCAACAAGTGATACTAACTCATCACCTAAATAGGTATACTATGTTTCCAACCTCACCATGTCTACTCTAACCAAGTATCGCATACAAGAGTATATAATATAGTAAAGAATATCAGAAGTACCCTACTACCACTTCCCCACTATTTTTCTACTTTTCTCTAATGTCACACGTCCTAAGACATAACTCTCCAAAAATATGGCCTCAAGAAACCAAGGTGAGAACCACAACTTATACCTCAAGAAACACAAGGATTTCCCATAAACACCTTGGTAAAGCACCACCCCATCTACACAACGAGAATTAACCTGGTAATTTTCAGGAGCTACCACATCCCACATAACGTCTATCATAAAATGGGTATTACACATCAAGACAATACATCCCATACAATGATTAGTGATCCTCAATCCATCACATTCTATACATGTTATACCTATAATAGTCTATAGAAAACTATATCCAGAATATATGAGTGTGAAATACCCACAATACAACACAAACCTCTACACACATATATCGGGAAAACTAACCATCATGCATACCAGCACAAGTAACTACCATGAGAAGAGAGTAGGACCAAAGGGGGAAGTCAGCCATCCATCCTCCCACTGAAATGCTAGGTAAAATAGCCCCATGTCTCAGAATCCCTAGGCTGTCAGTCACCCAACCCGACAGGGTGGGGTAGCATATAGATACACAAATAGTACATGAAATAATATAGCTGACAACAACACAAGGTGAATAACTACTCTTAGACGCAACTGCAGCTAACGTCTCTTAGACTCCCAACTTCCAATATTAAGACTAGACATCCAATAATCACAAAACCATTTAAAGATATTTATTCAATATTCTAGTCCCTTTTAATCAATTTTACATTACATGAATTAATTATTTAACCCTTAATCAACCATTAACATTTCCATATTACATTACATTATCATTCCAACAAAGTCTCATTCCCTCCAAGAATAACCACATTGAGTCCACAAATCCATAGAAGTAACAAGAGAATTTTATCCCAGGAAGCTCCTACCCCATGGGTTCAAAATTATTTAATCAATAATTTCTTAATAGAAATAACACTTTTCTATAATTCCAAGTATTCTATGAAATCCTTTTATGTAACCAAACACAAGGATATCAATACGGTGAGTAGATGAACTACCTATCAATTGTTTTCCACCCATAGCAAGAGTATAGATACATCCTTCCTTGAAAAGATAAACACGAAAATAATGTGGAATACCCCAGACATATTCTCCTCTTTTGGATGGAGGGTAAGCAGGGATATCTTCCTCAAGTAGTGTGGAAAATATAGAAGATAAAAAAACAAACATCTATCAAAAAAACATTGATTAATCCCCGCTTTAACCCTTTTCATCATCTCTAGTGTCTTCCCCAACACCGATATGCATAAAACTATGTATATCACCACTCCATAGGTCAAATTCTACCAAAACCACTAGAACTACCTTCCCTACATACCATAACAGCCTTCTAGGCTCATATCAAATCGCATTCAGTAAGAAACAACATGAAACTAGGCGCTTTTCCATAATCAAGGAATTGATCCTTCACACAAAATGAGCACTCATGGTTCAAAAGCATAAGGATCTAGTTCTTTACAAAAAAGTGGGTAACTCATAACCCTACCAATAATTATCATCTATCAACAACTGATCCTTTAATACATCTTGAATTAACTAATTCATTATTAGTAGATTCCAACTATGGGAAACCTAACCAACAAGCTTTCATAGCTACCAAAAATTAAATAAACATTCTTAGTACATCAATTTCATTCTCCTAAAATTAAAACAACATCCATATCCATTAACATGACACTTTATCTTGGTCTAATTAATTTACAATTAATCCTAGCTTTACATTCTTTACCAATTTCAAACTATAATGGAATGCTAAATAACCAATGCATATATATCACACTATCTATCAAATGAAGATGAAAAAATATATGATTAATCAATTACTTAGTCCAGTTAAAACATTTATTAAGTCAAATTCATTGTGATTTATTAGGATAAATCGTGATAACTATACTAGTGCATGTAATAGAAATAAGGAATCCATGAATCCCCTGCCTCAAAAGATTTCCAGGGATCTTTGCATGAGAATTGACCAGTCACAACGGATCACGATCAGCTCTCCCACAACGATATCATTCACCAAAGGATGTCAGGGTATGACCGAATAAACCAACACTCAAGAAGTGTCAATTAAAAACATGGAAATCATAGGCCCTTACATGGATAGAAGACACCAAATTAAACAAATCAATGAACCCAGAAGACGGAGGTATAATATACCATATAATGAATATGGATCGACACTTCCTATTTGCACCAAATTAGGGGGTTTTCATGTAGTTGGAAGAAAAATAAATGGGAAACAATCTAAGTATTACAATTCGATCACACCTCTCTTATGGGAAAAAAGTCCTAGGATGCCTCACACATAGAAATGGAAGAAGGAATGAAATAAGGTAAGGTTCCTAACTTAGAAAGATTAGATCTGAGACTAACAGGATTTAAAACGGCTTACAATTTCCATTAATGCTGATAACCTTAAACCATGTTTTTTAACCAATTAAAACCCTTTGGATTTTTATAAAAACAAAAATATTATTTATAACCTTGAAATGGATTCAAAACCACTTATTTATGGAATTTAACTAATTTAATGTCAACGAAAGACATCAAAAGGGAAAAACTGGGAAATATGGAAAAATATGAAATTTTGACTAACTATTGGAAATGAATCACCATTCTGGAAACATTGTACCACCAACCGTTAGATGACTCATTATTGTAGAAACATTACAGCACCTACTATTAGATGTCTCACTATTTTGGAAACACTTTATCATCTACCGTTAGATGTCTCACTATTATAGAAACTCGATAAGACCTACTGTTAGATGTATCACCGTTTTGGAAACACTATAGCACCTATAATTAGATATCTCACCATTAGATGCATCGCCATTCTGAAAATACAATAGCACCTACAATTACAAGTCTCACCATTTTGGAAAAATTGTATCACATACGGTTAGATGTCTTGTTGTTTTAGAAACACTGTTAATGTGACTAAACATTTTGAAAAGTGTTGGGGATAAGTCACATTGACCTCCCATAACACCTCAAACACCATATTTCAGAAAAGTAATGGACCAGATAGGTCTGGTTCATTACATAATATTCTTATCAAAACATTCTCATTCTCAATAATTCACAACCACCTAGATAGGAAACACAAAAGGGGTCCATACAACCACACATCAATATACCTCTCAAAGATCTCACCACTAAAAAGAGATCAATCACTTCTCAATGGTTATCATAAACCCACATGACAACTATAACCAGCCCCTAACCACTCTCTTGGGGGAGATACCTTTAAAAAGAGAGCATTACACAACATGAAATAAGACAAATCCTTCTTATAAACATGAAATATCTACAACCACAAACAAACAACATTACAAGAAAAAAGATAAACATAAAATAGAACAGGGTAATGAGATCGTATCTTGGACTCACAGTCCCAGGTACTCTCCTCCAAACCACCAGGCCACCACAAAAAACGAACCAAGGGGATAGCATGCCCGCACAACACCTTCTCATTGCGGTCTTGGATCTATACATGCCTCTCCATGACAGTTTCACCATCATCAACATTGATATCTTCCCAATAGATGATGTTAGAGTCATCATGAATATAATGATAAAGCTAAGAGATGAGAAAAACATTGTGTATCTGGATCATCTATGGAGGAAGTTTTGGTGGATACACCACAGCTTCAACATGAGCCAACACCTTGAAAGGCCGAACAAACCGGGGAGAAAGCTTACTCCCATGAACAAACCTTCACTTCCTACAATGGGGGTCACATTTAGAAACAAATTATCCCCAACTACAAACTCTAGAGGTCTCCTCTTATGATAGGCATACAATTTCTGATAATCTTGTGTTTCCATTATCCTCTCATGGATTACCTGAACAATCTCTATCGTATTCTATACCTGTTTCGACTTGATAATTACTAACTCTCCAACCCCAGTCTAGAACAATGGAAAATGGAACTATAGGCCACAAAAGGCTTCAAATTTATCTATATTGATAGTGTAGTGAAAACGTTTTTCATAAGATAAATCTACCATGGGAAGGTGCCTCATCAAAAAACCTCCAAAATCTAGGAAACAGGTGTGCAACATGTATTCCAGAGTCTCGATAATCTTCTCTGTCTAAATGTCCACCTATAGATGAAAATCAGTTCTATGTCATAGCTGAGAGCCTAAAGCATAATGTATATCTCTCCAAACCCTAAAGGTAAAATGGGTGTTCATGATTGGAAATGATCATCCTTGGGGATCCATAG
Organism: Viscum album; assembly: GCA_963277665.1. Classification (NCBI taxonomy): domain Eukaryota; kingdom Viridiplantae; phylum Streptophyta; class Magnoliopsida; order Santalales; family Viscaceae; genus Viscum; species Viscum album. The sequence goes on along the minus strand of OY728156.1, from coordinate 2,105,468,544 downwards.
AGTCTCACCACTTTCTATATATACTACCTTGATAAACCCTCCCTTGGGTTTAACTTTTTGATTGCACTAAAGTGCACTGATTTCATCAAATGATCCAGTGCAACCCATATAGTTTCATCGTCTCCTTGATCTATAGGTAAACCTGTAAAAAAATCCATTGAGATATCCTCCCACTTCCACAGATGAATTTTAAATGGTTGGAGAAAACCACAGGGAACACGGTGCTCAGCCATCACCTTCTGGCATACCAAACATCGATACAAAAACTATAAAACCATAAAAATCAAATTAGGACACAAAAACAGACTCCTCAAATCTCGGTACATCTTCATCACACCAGGATGCACTGCTAAAGGTAAATTATGGAACACCCTAATATATATCTCTCATAAAACCAAATTAATGAAAATAATTCCCTGAAACAACACCCAATATTGTTCATCTTTATACCAACCTTTAGGGGCCTTTCCAAAAACAAATTGGTCTCTCTAAACAACCACCTCAAGATCCTCCAACTAGGAATATTCTACGTCCTTCACCAAACATAATTGCACTATCATCTGGAAAAGAAAACATTTTCCCCCAACATCTCCCATATCCATATATAATGCCAAAAGTTCATCCATCACCCTCTAGGAATCACCTGATTCATGTACTATAGCACTACGTGACTCTTTACTCTATGCACCAACTACAACATTCCCTTTACCAGGTGTATAAGATATTTCTATGTCATAATCCTATATAAACTCCATCCACACACACTATCATAAGTTCAAGTTATGCTGGGAGAAAACATACCTCGGTTTCTTATTATTTGTGAAAACCACAAAGTGATGATGATATAATGTCTCCACAACATCAGAAAAACACCACTACCTCAAACTCAATATCATGGGTGGCATAGTTATTTTCATGGGGATGAATTTTTAGAGACCCATAAGAAAGTAATTATCTCTGGTGAATCAGAACGCAACCCAACCCCAGACACAAAGCATCACAGAAAACATCAAACAGAACTCGCTCTAATGGAAAACAAAGAACTGGAGCACTGAATAACTTGTTTGTCATATAGTCAAAAGCTTCATGACATTGATTTTTCCAATTGAACTCTTGATCCTTCATGGTGAATTCTGTCAGAGGAGTCGCAACTCGAGAGAAATCAGATAGAAACCTCATGTAATATCCTATGATACTAAGAAAACTTCACACATATACAACTATCTTGGGGACTTCCCAAGACCCAAATACTTCTATCTTTGATGGATCCAAAGCTACTCCCTACTGGGATACAACATGCCCCAAGAAGAGAACTTATTTAGCCTAAAACTAACACTACAAAAACTTCCCAAACAGCTGTTGTAGAAGAATAACACCCAAAATGGCTTGAAGATTCTCTGCATGCACCTCCTTAGACAAGGAGTACACAAGGATTTCTTAGCTTAAAACCACCACTAAATTATCTACGAAATCACAGAACATAGCATTAACCAACCCCATAAACATAGCTAGACCATTCACCACACCGATCGACATCACAATGAACTCACAATGCCCATGAAGACAATGGGAAGAAGTATTTGTAAAATCTACATCCTTCACATGAATTTGATGATACTCGGACCGCATATTGATCATAAAGAACAAACATTTTCCCCTCAATTGATTGGAAAATTAATCACTCCACTAAAGAGGATATCAGTTCTTCATTGTCACTTTGTTTAAGTGATGATAATCAACACACAACCATAGACTGTTGTAATCCTTATTCATGAAAAAAACTAGTATACCCCATATTGACCCACTTGGCCAAAATAAACTGCACTACAATAGAGCATTGAGATGTATACATAGCTCCCACAACTCATTAGGAGACATCCTATTTAGTGGAATTGAGATAAGAGACATTCCTAGTTACAGCTTGATCCAGATATTGATCCATCTTCGAGGGGGTAATGTTGCAACCTCTTCTAGAAAGACATCAAGGTACTCTTCAACAAACCTAGAAAATGCCAACTAATGAACCTCCAATGAACTCAACATCATCTCATCTAACAAGGACGACAAATAATGAAGTTGCCTTTGACCCCTCAAAGGGTCTCTCTCACCAACACACACTATTGGCGCTCCATCAGCATCGAAGAACACCACCTTCCTTAGAAATAATTTCATGATATTCTACACTGAATACATCCAATCCATGTTATGTATGACAACATGTGGTTGTATTTGTAAACATAGGAAATTTCCCTAAGAGCAGTGTTTCCCAGCACTAGTTCGCAGTCTATACATACTTCAAACAGGTCAACTCAACCTATAATTAGCATATTCAACAACAAGAGCATTAGAAGCCTTTCTATATCAAGTCTCAAAGCATGGAAACGATCAAGTAAAATGAAGTATTGTGTTTCTACTAAGTAAAAAAATTCTTACACTCATGTACAAAAATAAACCAAGGGTTCTTAAAATGATTTCTGGCTCGCCTGGCATTGGAAATGATAAAGCATGAAGCTGACCACGACCTACTCCATGGCCTCTCTAACCCTGATGAAAAACATCACCGTGATCGGGATCTACTCTCTAAGAATGGGGAGCATCCCAAGGATATCTTATGCATTCCCCATATGCTCTATGTAGATCCAAAGCTGGTGCAACCTACTACTTTTGCCTCAACTGGAACTACCCCAACGGGTGAACTTGGAGTGGAACACCTGATTCACGCTAACAACTCTAAATGGTCGAGCACTCTCATTAGTAGTGACCTCAGCCTCCACAATAAAAATAAGTTCCTAATACCTTGGTACAATCATGAAAATAATTTCCCCCATAAAAATGAGATTCTGAGGGCTGGGACCATCCCCCGGTTGAATGGAAACTCTTCTTCCTTGAAAACCAAGAACCCAATACACTGCTCTACTTCATGAGGAATCTTGTTTACTCCACTCTCATGATGATCCAGTTCTGGATAATTTGTTTTCATTGACCTCTTCCCTAACCAGTACCTCAGGATATGTCATCGACATAAATGGGGTGACCCGACACTAAATCTCTGGACACAAAGACTCCTCAAAATGCATCACCCTAGCCTCCTCATCTAGAAATAGGTCCCAAGAATCTCGTAGAAGGTTTGAGAAATGGAGTTTGAACTCTTGAACACTTGGCCATCCATGTATAAGGGTAAGCATATTCTAGTGACTGGCTTCATTGCGGTCAAAGAAAGAAACTATGCACAAAACTACTCTCAAAACATTTTCCATGAGATCGCTGACTCCTCGCAATCCTTGAGGAACAAGGACCGCCACTGCCTCACTGCCTCATGCAGCATCGTCACATCCAACAATACCCAGTTCTCCTTCCAAGAACAGATCAAACAGAAACCTATCTAAACCTCTTCCAACTAGTCCTCTAAGACTACATCTTAAATGGATCCCACATACTTTTGTAGACTCTATCGTTCAAACTCTAAAAGAGTCCTCCTCTAAGTCTCATTGTCATCAACCTCTACTCTGTGGAAATCTGCAGATGCATCATGTGGGACATCTTCTATGTGAACATGATGAGGATGTCGACCTGGATCCATACCTGAAAAAGAAAAGAGAGATAGAACTTCTAAACCTAGAATATTGATAAATTTAACAATAATTAATTTTTTTGTTTATTAATTTTAGGTTAACATGTATCAATGTATACCCATCAAAACATAGGTGCAAAGAATAATGATGCATGATCCTTTATTATGTATCTACCATATAACCACTATCACCTCATTTAGTATGATAAACATAAAGGTTCATGTCTCAGTTCCCAAGGGGCCTAAATACCTATGTCTCAGCCGGTCTCATGTGTCAAAAGTGCTTTCAAAGCATATCTGATACCATTTCCCTACCAACCAATTAAATATCACATGTGCCTAACTCCAAAGACATTAATGTACCTAAACGAGGCCCCTCATACCACTCTATCATGACCCCATCCCCATAAATTAAACCCCACCTGGGTCTGAAATGTGACAAGGGAGATAGCGACACATCAGTCCCAACTCCAGTAGGCCTTAGGTAGAAGACTAGGACTGAGGGTATAATAAACCCACAAATGGTAAGAATTTCCTTATAAGAGAACAAAAGTGATGTAGATAAATAAGACAAACACCAACCAAATCCAACTCAGACTAGAATATAAAATAATCCCAAGTACATGTATGTAATGTCATTCAAAAACTACTACAACCAAAATTGGAAAATTTAATGTACCAATATAAAGTAAAATGGTAGTGAGCAAGAATCCCAAATAGTTCCTGTAAACCACATGCTAGTAGTAACCAGCCTAATATTAAACCTTCACTAAGTGACTTGAAAAAACGTTTATATAACATATGGTGAATATAATAGTATACACAGTAGGTTACTCCCTAGAGCCTCTCTTGCAAAAGTAAAGGAGGTATGAAAAGAACAGTAAATCAACAAGTGAAACAAACATGTCACCTAAATAGGTATACTATATTCCCAAACTCTCCATGGATAATATCACCAAGTATATCATAATATATTATATAATATTGTAAAGAATACCAAGGGTACCCCTCAACCACTTCCCCACTAGTTTTTCACATTCCCCCAACATCACATGTCCTAATCCATCTCTCTCCAAAAGGATGGCATGAAGACACATGGGAAAGAACAACAACCTGTACCTCATGAAACACAAGGCCTTCCCATACACACTGTGGCCAAGCACCACACCATCCACACAACCAGAAGTAACCAGGTAGTTTTCAAGAGCCACCACATCTCACATAACATGTATCATACATCAGGTATTACACCTCAAGCCACTACAACACATACATGTGTAAGGATCCTCAAGACATCGCATCCTATACACATTATAGCTATAGTAGTATGTATAATACTATATCCAAAATATATGTGTCTAAAAAACCCCCCAAGCAATTACAGCCCTCTACACACGTATGTAGGGAAAACTGACCGTCGTTTATACCACCCTAAGTAACTTCCAAGAGAAGAGAGTGGGGATAAAGGGGGAAGACATCCATCTATCCTCCAACAAGATTTTTGGGTGAAACACTGCCCCTAGCTCAGAATCCATGGGGTGTTAGTCTCTGTAACCAACATGGTGGGGTAGCATATAGAAACACAAAAAAAACATGATATAATATATCTCACAACCACACTATGAGAAAACCCAAGTCTTAGACACAACTGTATCTAACATCTCTTAGACTCCCAAATTCCACTACTAAGACTATATAAATAATAAGAACACAACAATTTAAAGAGAATTTGTAAATAATCTTGTCCATTTTAATCAGTTTCAATTTATGTTAATTGATTATTTAACTATTAATAAACTGTTAACATTTCTACATTACATTAAATTGTCATTCAAACAAAGTCTCATTCCCTCCAGGCGTACCCACACCGAGTCCACATATCCTTATAAGTAACCACCGAATTGCATCCCAGTAAGCTCCAATGCCATGGGTTCAAAATTATTTATTCAATAATTTATTAATAGCCTTAAAAAATTTCCATAATTATAGGTATTATAAGAGATCCTTCTATGTTACCAAACACAAGGGGTTCAATAATGTGAGTAGATGAACTACCCCTAGATGCTTTTCCACCCAAAGTAGTAGCGTAGACCCATCGTTCCTCAAGAAGATAAACACAGAATGAATGAGGAATACCCCATGCGTATTCACCTCTTCTGGCAGGAGGGTAAGAAAGACCGTCTACCATATGTAGTGGGAAATGTATAACAAATAAAAAATCATCCAAAAAGGAAAACATTGATTAAGCCTAGCTTTAACCCTTTTCACCATCTCAAGTGTCCGCCCTGACACCCATATGCATAAACCAATGTATCTCTCCACTATAGGCATCAAATAATGCCACAACTACTAGGCCTCCCTTCCCCACATACCACAATAGCCTTATAGGCTCATATAATATCACAAGAAGAAGGAAACATCACGCAACTAGACTCTTGGCCCTAATCAAGGAATTCATCCTTCACAAATAATAAGTACTCATGGCTCCAAAGTATAAGGCTCTCGGCCTTTGAAACCAAGAGGGTAATTCATAACCCTACCACTCATTATCCTTCATCAACAAATGGTTATTTCATCCCTTTTATATTAACTGATTCATTATTAGTAGGATCTAACTATGGGAAACATGACAAGAAGACATCCATAGTTATCACAAGTTAATTAAACATTCCTACTATATCAATTTGATTGTTATCAAATTACAAAAACAACCATATTCATTTACATTCCTCTTTATCTTTGGTCAATTAATTTAGAATTAATATTAGATTTATGTTATTTACCAATTTCCATGAAGACTTACATGATAAACAAGCAAGGCATATATATCACACTATCTATAAAATCAAGAGGCAACAACATTCAATCGAAACAAATTTCTTAATCCAATTCAAATATTTATTATTTCAAATTCATTGTGATTCATTGGAATAAATTATGATATATATACCAATGCATATAGGACAAATAGAGAAGCAAAATAATCCCCAAACTAAAAAGTTTTCCAATGTCCTTTGAACGAGAACGTTCCAATTACAACGGATCATAATCACCTCTCCTGCAACAACTGCATTCACCTGAGGAAGTCAGGGCACGACCTTATAAACCAACACCCAAGAAGTATCCCATAGAAAAATGGGGATCACATAAAATTACATAGTAAGGAGACACTAGAGTAAACAGATTAAGGAACCTAGAAAATGGAGGTAGAACATACCTTATTTTTTAGATGGATTAACACTTCTTGGTTTCACCAAAACAGATGGTGCACATGTATCAGGATGAAACTTCAAGGGAAAATTATCCAAGCATTATAGTATGATCACACCACTCTTATGGGAAGAATTTATCAGGGTTCCTCACACTGAAAGAAGGAAGAAGGAATGAAATAATTTAAGGTACCTAACATTGAATGATTAGATCTAAGACTAATGTGATTTGGAATAAATTTGAATTTATAATAATGTGGATCACCTTAAACCATGTCATTTGACCAATTAAAAGCTTATGGATTTTTAGAAAATAAAAAAAGTCTTTATATCCTTTTAAATAGATTCAAACCTACTTAAATATGTAATTAAACTCATTTTATGTTAAAGAAATACATCAAAAGGGAAAAACTGGGAAATCTGGAAAATCTGGAAAATCTGGAATTTTGAAAAACTGTTGGAAGTGACTCACCATTCTGGACACACTATAGCACCTACCGTTAGATGAATCACTATTCTAGAAACATTGTATCACCTAATATTATACGTATCACTATTTTAAAACATTGTAGCACCTATTGTTAGATGTCTCATCATTAGAGGTCTCACCATTTTGGAAACATTGTCGCATATACTATTAGATGTCTCACCATTATGGAAACACTATAGAACCTACCATTATATGTATCAACATTCTACAAACAATGTAGCACCTACCATTAGATGTCTCTCTATTATATGTCTCACCATTCTGGAAACACTATAGAACCTACTATTAAACATCTCACAATTCTGGAAACACTGTTCATAGACCTGGAAATTTGGAAATGTTCTGGGGATAAGTTACCTTAACCTACCAGAACACATAAAGCACTGCATTTCAGTAAAGGAATAGACCAAATGTGGCTAGGCCATTAAAACCAAAATGAACAGTGGAAATAGTAAGATATAATTACCGTGGTTAAGATGAAAATGGATTTACTGAGAGGTTAAACTAAAAAGATAAGTGCTAAAATGAACTAAAACTTTTATCAAAATAAATTTTATAGAAATACATAGATATTATAATTTCTAAGTCTAAAATATGTTCCATTTTTATTCATTTTTCAAATAAAAACTTGGGTATACCATGTTTAATTCAAAAAAAAATGTGCCACTCACCTCACTTATGAATGTCCACCCCCTCTCCTCTCCACTTAATGCCTTTAACGGCCTTTGGATCATACAATACCTTCCCTATTACATTACAAAATACCCTATAAATAACCGAAATATCTTACACTTATCATAAATTTCTCCTATAAAGGATTTGGTTCTTACCTATGGAGGTTGTCTGAAAAAGAGGTTTTATGCTTAACCGATCGTTTTGTTTTATTTCTTCTTCCACCTCCCTCAAATATTACTAAATTATGATTATATAATAAAATAATTATCTTCAATAAAATGATATTTTTTATGTTAATTCCACAACCTAAATCCATATCATATTATATCCAATGAGATATGAAATCATTGTTAGTGTGTACAACAGACTACCACCTCACGAACTGATGTCATTCATTTTCCATCATATCCTATAAAAACATTTTATAATGATGGATTTAAACTATATATGAGAAATATATAAGATATTTATAATTATGGAGTTATGATATCACATATAACTTGTTCATTTATATTTTTTGATGGATTTGACAACTTCTCTCATGTGTACAGCAGACTACCTCCTCACGAAGTATTGTCATTTTTTTTCAAAATCACATTACATAGATTGTAGAAAAGATAAATTTAAGGAATATATGTTATATAAATGACATAATTATTATATTAATGAAATAATTTTCATTCTTAAACTATAATATATCATTTTCATTCTTATACTAAATAATGATAAAATCATCCATGTGTACGTGTGGCCTACCATCTCAACGATGAGATGTGACTCTTTTTTCATCATTAAATCACATGGATGATATATATATATAAGTATATTTAAAGAAATAATATTTTATTTATGATATTATTATAATTCTAAAAATTTAAAATAATATATTTATTTTTCTATAATGATTATTTAAAAATGGAAATGTTTCCCATGTGTATGTACGGCCCACCATCTCCATGATCGTAATGTAGTTCATTTTTCATAACATTCACTCATTATTGGTTTCAAAAATTATAATTTAATGAAAAATATGATAATTATTTCATGATTATTATTCTTTGAATATTGAAATAATGATATCTTTGAACATAGTCAACCTACAGAATTCATTTTTTGATATATAAGCCAAATATCATCAAAATATATGATATAAACATAATTTATTATGTTATTGTATATAAAATAGTAATAAGTGAAATAAAAGTAATAAAATATGAAAATGGTTAAAAAGATGTTAATTAATTAACATGATTTTATTATTCATTAAAATAATGAATGGGTCTAATGAATTAAACTCGTGGTAAGTGAATTCATTTCAACATCCTTTCATTATGTAAAATTTTGATGGTATAAAGCTATATTATTTTATAAGGTGGATATACGTCACATTTGACATGTTATATCCTGAATTTATCTATTCTCGTGATATTTATTATTTTCTTAATGTTATTTTTTCATTAGGATTACGATTCAAATGTTTCTAAAATTTTATTTTTATTAAAAAAATTCGCTTTTAATATTTTCCTTCAGACTTCTTAATTATTACATGTATATATTTTTTAAAATTGTTCAAAGAATGAAATTGTATAGACATTAGATTTTTTAAAAAATGGAAATTATGTATTTCATTTATTTTTTAAAAAATTGAATTTGTATGGAATGTTTTCTTTTCCATACAAAAAAATGAATGTTATATTTTAATATATATATAGAAAATGAAATACCCTTCCATGATAATCGTTATCTGAATTTTTGATTCACTTATATGCTTAAATTTTTTATTCAATGAAAAACTATACTTCTATTTTACTAGGTATTTTGGTATTTAAAATGTTTTTTTGAAATAAAAGGTTATTTTTCAATTTAAAATGTTTTTTTAAAAGAAAAGGCGATTTTTATATGTAGAATTTATTTCAATAAATGTTTAAAAGATTTTTTAAAATATTTTATAATGGAGAATAAAATAATAAAAAAATTATTTATGATATCTCACCTTTTCATTATTATAGAAATGGGTGAACCCAATACAACTTATATGATGGGTGTTCCCAGATAGCACAGGGCAAAGTCGACATAGCTTTTATGATGGGTGAGCTCAAATAGTGCTCCAATTAATTACGTACTGTTCCTTTTCTTAACAGGAAATAAATAAGGAGTTTCCAAAGGGTTTCTCCTATGGATTTAACTAGGATCATGTTAATTTTGACAAAAGTTTAAAATGAGTTATTAATGTGATACTCTAAGTTTCCCAAAAAGTGTTTTGATTTTTATTCTATGGGTTTTAATAATTTTAATTGAGTAAAAGTTGTCTATTCATCTTGTCGAAATTGTTATTTTTTTTATATTAATTAACATTGAGATAAAGGTAAATATTTTATGGGTCGTCATGTTTTTCACATTACTAATGGTTATTATTTATTTTTTATGTCCCTTATTCATGTTTTTGTGATAATCCCATATTTTAAAAAAAATTCATAGTGTTTAAGTGTAGTTAATGAAAAATAAGCCGTCATGTTTAAATTCATGAGTATTTACCATGAAAAGAAATTATGATTTATTTTATAATATTTATATTTTTGGTAAAATGGATGCTAATCTAAAATTTTACACATTATAATTTTGTTTATGTATGAGTTATGAAATAATTCTCTAAAACTCCAAACATGAAAATATCCTCAAAAATAATAAAATTAATTCTTGAATTAAAACTCATTATTATGTAATGTTTAAGGCTATGTCCTTACAATTGGTAACATATTTTTATTTATATAGCATTATATTTTCGGATAATGATAATAAATTATCATTAAAATATTTTATTTATGGAAAATTTGAAAAGATATTGAATTTAAATATTACAATGTTTATTTATCTAAACTATGTATGTTTGGAATGGTTTCCCATAGAACAAATAGGGAAGTTATACTAGGAAGTATGTGAGAGGAAAATATTATTCCAAATCAGCATCTCGAGATGGTTGGAATTGCAACTGAGTAGTTTTTTATATTGATGGCTCATTTGACACAATCTATAAATTGTGGTTGTATCCATGGTAGAGAGAATTCATATTTCATATAGAGAAACATGTTAATGGTGGATAATTTCATGAGAAAACATCCCCCATCATTCAGTGGATTATCTGACCCCACGGTATCCAACGGTTGAATCAATTCCTAAGAGAATATATTTAATTTCCTAGGATGTAAGAAATGTAATAATGTAACCCTTTCCATTTAACATTTTGAATGTGAAGTTGATCAGTGGGGGTAATTGGTTAACAATAAAAAAGGAAAAGATGCTCTTGATTCAATTGAATGAGAAATATTTCATGATTTAGTTCTTGATTAATTTTTCCCTGAGGTTTTTAAACTCTACTTGGAAAAATATTACCATAATTGGGGAGAAAAAGACTTCATATGATTGTTTAGAGATGTGGTGGACTATATTTGGGACACTAATAGTAAAAATAATTTTTTTTATTTAGGGTTGAACTGAGTTTATTTTGACCATTGGTAGCATAATAATATAAAATATATGATAATTTGATTCATTGTGCTGTGAAATTTGAGTTGGATTTTTCTAACAGGTATGTTCCCTATGATGGAAATAGTATGAAATGTTTAAGGTGGAAGTAAATAGAGAATAAACTAGTTAATAAGTTCCATGTTAATCCCCAAATGGTGAATTTATGGTAAACATCGTTTCAATGAATGTATTATAGGATCTAGAAAGTGTTTTTCATATGGTTAGTTTGGCCATTGGGATCATGATTGTAAATAAAATGGTCATGGATAACCAAATAATAGGGTAACCAATATCCATCCAATAGTGAGGTTTTTTATTTGTGATTATTTGGGATATAATTCAAACATGGGTTCAAAGTTAGTTTCACATGATCATAAATATAATGTTGTTGAAAAGTCATTTTTTATGACTACAGTGGATGTTGGATTGTAGAATAATGTAGTGTAAGGTATTATTCTTTTTATTCAAATTATTCCAATGCCTTTTTTTACTATGGTCCTTCACATTATTTTCTTTCTAATAAATTGAATGTAAAATGGGGAAATCACCACTTGAAGAGAATATAAAAATTTTAGTGAAAACCTTTGGTGGGAATATTAAAGAATCCCAGATTTATAAGAATCTTATTATTGTCATTAATGTGATGTTATTTCCAAAAAATATTTTTAAATTTTTCATGGTAGTGTTTGATATCATTATTGGCATGTATATCCTTTTATTTTATCATTATAACATGGATTAAACTGTTAAGAATGTTATGTTCAATGATTTCATTCTATTGATATCCTACCAAGAAGCTGATAAGTTAATTAAATATGGAAATAAATTTTACCTAGTTCATATTATTAAAAATAAAAGAAACTATTATAAATAGTAATTTTTAGTAGTGAATGCATACATGGATCTATTTTCTATTGATTTTACCCATTTTATCCTTAATTGGAAGTTGAGTTTACTATTGACTTAGTTCCTGATTCTAAAACTACTTTTTATCACCTCTGTCGAATGGATCAATAAGAACATTTAAAATTAAAAAAATATATGAGTTATTAGATAATGTTTTTATTCTCTTTATAACTTTACCATGGGGTGAACATTTATTTTTCATTAAAAAAAGATAGTTAAATGATAATTTTAATTGATTATCACACGTTTTATAATATCACAATTAATAAAAAATATAAATTTCCTCGTATTGATGATTTTCTTGGTCAACTCCAGGGAGCTAAGTATTATTCAAAGATTGGTCTATGTTATGAGTACCATCAGATAAACGTATAGTAGGACGAAATTCTAAAGACAACATTTTAGACTATATATGGGCACTATTAGTTTGTGGTTATTTTGTTCATGTTTTTTAATTCACATATTTCGTGAGTCATTTGATAAGTTTGTGTTGAATTTATTAATGATATTTTGGTATATTCTAAAAGATAGTTGGAAAAAGAAAATCAACTAAGGACTATCTTTAAAGCCTTGAAAGAAAATAACCTAAAAGGAATAATTAGTAGGTGTGAATTTTGGTACAAAAAATTCTTTCTTTTATATACTATTACTAAAGATATAATAACTGTTAACCCATTTTAAAAAAGTTTTTGAATAATGGACAAGACCCACAAATATCATGGAGATTTATATCTTTCTTTTATTAGTGAGTTATTACTAGTGAATTGTTAAAATATTTACTCAATTTTCTATCTTATAGGCTAAGTTAACTAAAAAAGAGTTAAATTCATCTAAAAATAATGGTATGATTATTTTCATGAACTAAATAAAAAATTGGGGAATGCTCTAGTTTTTTCCTTACCTTACATAAATTGTGAATTTTTCAACTACATTAATGCTTCATTGAAGGGATTTGGTTGCTTCCTCGTCAAGAATGATTATTTATTTTATTTTTCTTCATATTAGTTGAAACCATGTGGGTTAAATAACACTACAAATGATCTATAATTAGCTATTTTGGTTTTTCATTTAAAAATTTTGTGGAATCATTTGTATAATGAAATGTTTTAAATTTATACTAATAAAAAAATGTTGAATTATATATTGACTCAAAAAAAAATTAATCATGAGAGAGAAAATATCATTGCAACTAGTTAAGGATTATGACTGAATGATTTATGAACATCCTATAAAAGTAAAAAAAAAGTGTATGATTATTGGAGTCAAAAATATAATGATACATTAATCGTGTCACATTTGGAAAATGGAAATTTGTTTAATTATTTGAAGAATTTTTTCCTAGATGTTTTTTATTTTGGGAAATCCTCTATTTTCATTTAGGTTTCAGTGAAATGGAAGTTGCAATACATAATTAAAAAAGTTCAAGAGAAGGGTCATTACTTTTTGTAAAAGGTTCAATCCACTAAGAATGGTAGGATATAGGATTTTAATATTGATGAAGATGGTGTTATCAGATTTGGAAAATTATTATGTGTTCCTTAAGATTCCCAGTTGAAGAAAGGGTTGTTGAGTGAATCTCAATGTTCTTTATTTTCTATTCCTTTGAGCACCACTAAGATATATCAAGACCTTTGTGAGTACTATTAGTGGGATGGTATAAAGAAATATTGATGAATTTAACATGATATGGTTGAATTATTAGTAATTTAAAATAAAATTAAAATTATCTAAATAGAATCATCATCCTTTTTGAATGTGAGACTGCAAATGTGAAAATATATCCATGGATTTCGTGGTGGGGTACCAAATACTTCATGAGGTAACACTATAATTTTGGATATTTTTTATTGATTAACTAAATCTACAAAATTTATTACCATTAAATATAATTTTTATTTAAATAATTTTTCTAAACTATATCTAAAAGAGATATTTAGGTTATATAGAGTTCCTATCTCTATGGTATGAGTCTGTAATCCATTTTTTGCATATAATGTTTTGGAAGGACTTCATATTTCATTGGGTACTAAATTAAATTTTAGTACATATTTTCATCCCCAACTGAGGGTTACTCTGATCAAATGATTTATAACATAGAATATATTATTTTTTCGTTTTTAATGGAATATATTGGGAATTGGGATCAATATATTTTTTCGGTTGTGTTTTCTTATAACAACTGTTCTCATTCTTGTATATAGATTCCACATTTTGAGGAATTATATGGAATGTGATGGGGAATGATATATTTTTATGATAAAGTTAGATAATGTATTTTTATAGGACAATAGTAAGTTGAGAAATGGTTGATAAGGGAAATTTGATTCCGAAATATATCAGTAAAACTCATAGAAGGTAAAAACATCATGTAGATAACTGTAGGAAAGATATTTCATTAGAGGCAGGTGATCATTTTTTTAAAGTGTATACATGGAATAGTATTTTGTGTATTAGTAAAAAGGTGAAGGTAAGTATACAGTTAATTGTACTATATTGAATCTTAGAGAATGAAAGATCATTTTCCTACCAAGTGGTTTTCCCCTATTTATCCTAGCTATACAAAGTTTTCCTTGTTAGAATGTTAAGTAAATATGTTCCAGATTCATTTCATCTTTTGATACCTGAATTAATTCAACTGTAATAAAATATTTCATTTTAGGAACAACATGTTAATATTATTTACCCTAGAGAGACAGTTTTTTTAAGAAAGTTATACACTAGGCTAGAGTTTTATAGAAAAACGGATCAGCTAAAGAGGCACCATGGGAATCTAAAAATGATATGAGGGAAGAATAAACTAAATTGATTAATAAGGGAATAAAATTGCATAAAATAAATTTTATAAATTGTGTAAAGATTTAACAACATTGTTAATGACATAATAAACCACTTTTATGTTTATTTATATAGCTACATTCATTTTAAAAAATATTAATTCATTTTTAAATCAAAAATAAAATAGTTTAAATTGAATATTTTTTTAATAAGGTTTCATTTAAAAGTTAAATTTAGTAATTTTGGTTTTAAAATATTAAAAAATTAATATAGTTTTCTATATAAACGTATAAAAACCCACATAAGGTAAAATATTGGGTTTTTTTAAAAAATATATATATTTTAGTAAATAGTTAAAAATAACATTTTTAGTAAAAAAATTCAATCATTTTCAATAAATTAAGTTATTTAAAAGTCCAATTGTTTTTAATATGTTTTAATCTAAAACAATTTTTATTTAGATATATTTAATTCACTTAATTTCTTTTCAATCAACCTTATAGTGTATTTTAGTGTAAGTTTTTTTTATATTTAAAAATGGTATTTTTCTAAAAACCATTTTAAAGAGCACAATGTTTCTCCATTTTAATTAATAAAATAATTCCATGATAAGGAATATTTTAAATGAAATTTAAATATTAAATTTCAATAAATATTAATTTATATTCATATAATGATTATTATTAATCCTAGAGTAAATATAAAATCATTTTTTTCTTGAAAATCATACTTTCTAAAAACCTGCATTTTTATCACATCGGTGGGTTTAATTTTAAATTGAATTTTTACACTTATGTAGAATTAATTTGGTAAAATTTGTTCCATATTTTTAATCATAAAAATTTATATATTCTAATAAGTTCAAAATATTTTTTGACTATAATGAATAGTGAAACAATATAAAGTAATTATCATAGATAATGTTCAAACCAACTTATCAGGGGATAAACTAAAAAGATAACCATTAAACTGAAATAAAAACAACTCTAAATTAAATTTAATGGAAATACTTGTATCTTATAATTTATAATTCTCTATTATGTTTTATTTTTTAGTCTCAGGGAATGTGAAAAATGATGGTTGTAATGTCTCAGATTTTCCATACATTATTCTTAAAAATAAATGAAATTATTTCGAGACAAGGCTCTAAGACGGCGTGCAGTTCCGAGGCCCGGTGAGCCCGAAACAAATGTTTGAATTTAATTTAATAATTAAATTAGGCGTGTGTGCGGTTTTCCTGAAAAAAAGTGGAATAACTCTTGAATGGGTGCTCGGATCATAAATCTGATGGAACCGATACATTCGGAACAACGATTTCACCTTAGGCGAGGCCTAAAATCGGCCAGCATAGTTTGGTGATGAAATCCAGTTTTTGGACGTAACTGCAATAAAATATTTAATTAAAATGTTTTATTAAATCCTTGTTGCATTGAAATATTTTTATTCTTTTAAATATAGATTTTGCTGGGAGGGGTTAGGATTACAATTCCCATAACTCTGAATTTCTCTAGAGAGCTCTGGAGAAAACCATCCAACGCGGCGACGGTGTTCTTGACGAGCTTCGCTAGCAATGATGACGTGGTGACCTGATCTTTTCCAAAAAACGCCACGAATCCAGGTAGGGCGTTTGATCTCCTGGTGAATTCTTTCTCGTTCTTGATTCCTACGACGAACGTGGACTAATCCACGAACAGATTAGCCCACAGATTGATCGTATTTGTGGGATGGTATTTTGCGGGGATTTTGGGGATTTTGATTCTGGGGTTATTTTAGGATCGTTAATCTTCTAACGGTGACGAACCAAGATCGACATGAACAACGATGTAAGTTCGTCCCTATCGAATTGTGGTGCCTTTCTTCCCTAATTTCTCACGCTCTTCATGCGCGTTCTACGTGTTCTTCACGAGGATATGAACTGCGGATCATTGTGCATCCGTTGCGCGATGTAACGATCCCAAATTAAAGATCTGGCATTGGTACCACCCTACGAAGGTCCGTCTGTGGTGGCGACAGATAGGTCGATGTGGATCGGAAGATACCGTTCTTTAATGAATTTCTGCACGGATGGATGGAATCGTATTTTGGAGCCAATCGAAGGTCCTAAACCCACAGATTTGGCATCATGATGACGAAGTGACCCATGATCTTGATTTTCGCAGAAAACGGACTAGAGAAATGCGATCCAGATAATCAGTTGAGGCGCGAGGAGGAAGAAGATGTTTCTGGAAATTTCCCGACTACACGGTGTGTAGTATGGGCTACACGGCATGTGTTTGTTGGATAATCACCTGGCGTGTACTCCGGGAGTACATAGACATAGATTGGGTACACGACCAAGGGACACGGCGTGTATACCCCTCCCCGTCCAGACCTGGACAGATACATGGGATACCCCATGTACTGGTACACAAGAAGGCGACACGGACACAGACAGAGACCGTGTACGGGCACATGGCCAGTGTACACGAAGTGAGACCAGGTGCTCGGACATGGCGTGCAATTATTCAACACGTCTTATAGTTACTTTCTATATGACAAGCCGAATGACACGGGCTGTTTACACAGGCAGTGCCCAGAGTCAGGAACACGACATGTACTTTTTCTACACGTCGTGTAGTTGAGTTTTACACAGCTTGAACAGACAACACAAGCCTTTTACATGGGCAGTACCCAGGGTCAAGGAACACGGTGTGTAACCATACTACACATTTTGTAACCAATATTACATGGCTTGAGCCAGTTTCCTTCTTTTAATTTGGATAGTTTCCTTATAGTTCAACCCCTTAGTCTTTCTCCTGATGGTTTTCGATATCATTTCCTACATCCAGGAGTATGATCCCTTCAACAAGACTTCCCTAATAGAGTTGTTGGAATCCCCTCTGTGAGTCTAGAGTCGGATTCTCTGTTCATTCCTGAAACCCTATGTAGAGTTCTTGGTATCGATGTGACCAACGTTACCCAGGCGCTGATCCTCTACATAGCGGATTAGCTCAGACTGAGTTGTCCGAATCACCCCATGACTTGGTTGTGATCCTCATATGAGCATCATGTTCTCAATGTACTTGTGGAGTGTGTTCTCTCGGAACGATTAATTTTTCTCTCTCTATTCAGACCTAGGAGTGTGTTCTCCTTGTTGCGTACTTAGTGGAACCTTTGAGCTAGATCTTAGTGGTGGTTTTGCGATAGTCGATCATGTATGAGTATATATGGATATTCTTGTTATATGTTCTGTAGACATATACTGTGTGGACCTGATTGTACCTTTCCTTTTTGGTATTTCCATTGTTTTATTTCCTCTGTGGTTTTGGGGGGTCCTATTGAGTACTGTTTTACTCACCCATGTACGGGCTTTGCCCGCATGTGTCGTGTCTTGTGCAGACGAGCGAACCTTTGAGAGGATTCTAGGTGGACCAGGAACAGACGGTGCTCAGGGATATTAGGAGGGCCGATGTGTGTTTCTATGACTATAGATTTCAGTCCCATTACCTTTCCTTACATGTTGGCCTTTGTTACAGACTTTCTTTTGGTGGGCTTGTACTTTTAGCCCTAGTTTTTACACTTGCTATACTTTACTTTTCTATCGTACTCTATTTTTTGGGTTTTAGTGTATACATGAATCTTTTGATTTTTGTAGTTTTTACTTTTCAGATTTGTGGGCTTGGATATGTGTGTGCATGTGTACATGTTTATAGGAAATTCCTCCCATGTTAGTAGCATGCCTACTCGGTGTTGGTCACCATCCCCTGGCCTATTTGAGGCGGGCTTAGGGAGTTGCGGCTCAGTCCCCACTGGGACGGGTCGTGACAGAGTGGTATCAAAGATGGTCGGTTCTACCGTAGGACCGAGAGTCTGTGATTCGGTTTGGGGCAACAGTGTTAAGTGTTTCCAGTTTGGATTTCAGGCTAGGGACCTCAGTGTTGGTGCGAGCGGCAGACGTATCCATACACCAAGACTCTGATAACTTTCCTTTCGACTCAGAACATGAGAACACTAGTTGCAGGGTAAAATAATGGTACATACCCCATGTAGGAATGGGTTGTGATTTCCATTTCCATCTTGAATCAGCTCTCCAAATATTCTCACTGACTGAGATACATCTTGTTTCTTCACAGGAAGCCTCCGCGACGCGCACCCTCTAGGATCCAGCAGCTCGATCACGAGGATGACCCCCTCAATGATGAAGCTTCGATACAGGGACTAGATCCATGAGTTTTACCATAGGGTGGTGTGCCAGTTATCCCACCACCTATGGAGCAGTGTTTATTCCCTACTGTACCCGTGGAGGAGGAGCGCAGACTGAGCGCACTCCATGAGGTTCAGAGACAAGGACCCCTTAGGTTTTGAGGCAAGCCTAACCCTCAGGCAGCAGAGGACTAGCTTGAGGCAGTAACCAAAGTCTTCCATTTGGTCAGGACACCAGCATATCAGATGGTGATCCTGGCACCGAGCCTTCTTCAAGGCTCGACAGGACGATGGTGGAGTTTGGTTATTCAGACTCATGACGAGGTGACTATTGCATTGTCAGAGTTTGAGCATCTCATCAGAGAGGAGTTTTCACTGGTTACTCTGAGAGTAGTATAAATACAGGATCTTATTCAGCTCTAGCAGGGGACCATGATGGTGGATGACTATTCATCAAGGTTTACAGACCTCTTTTGATACTCGATGAATATGGTCAGAGATCAGTACTTTAGAGCTAGGACTATCGAGCGGGGCTTGCGCAGAGATATCCGAGCTAGCATCATCCCTATGAGCATTCTTACTTATGCTGGGGTTCTCGAGCAGGCTTTGGTGGTTGAGAGCTTCTTGATAGAGAATAGACATCCATTAGTTGTTAGTAGTGGGAGAGCTGGAGTAGAGACCTCGGCAGCAGGTAGCCGACGTCAGGGACCTAGGCATGGGAGAGGTTTTCAGAGCAGATCCCAGGATAGGGGATCTGTCGTACATGGTTCATAGGTCGCATCCAGCCATCCTTGAGAGAGGCGATTCTACTCATGTGATGGCAGGGGAAATCTCAATCGAGATTATCCTACCCACCCTACAACTGCCATGGGTGCAGTGGACGAGCCACCAAGGCAGAGGCGATGTGTGGAGCAGACAGATCCGCGGGGCAGCAGACGCGGTAGAGGAGCTGGGAGAGCAGCTGGAGGTGGTCGGCATTTTGACCCTTTACCACCACCACCCCCAGGAGGTCCACCCCAGGATGAGGAAGCTGGTGGACAGAGGTAGGGATAGCTGCAAGCGGCAGAGGCATATGACCCAGGTACTCCCAGAATGATTAGAGGTACAATCTGTGTCTTTTCTACTTTGGCTTCCATACTGCTAGACACAAGTTCTAGTCATTCCTTTCTGGCTGATTATCTTTCTTGAGACCTTGAGGTTCTAGTTGAGATGTTGACTCGACCCTTACGCTTAGAAACACCTACTGGAGAATATTCAGAGACCACACACCTCAGTAGATAGTGTGACCTGACCCTTGGAGGGGAGAGTTTCAGTTGGAACCTCTTAGTGGTAGCATCAAGGCCTTACGATGTCATTCATGTTATGGATTGGCTATCCACAATTCATGCCCAGATTGACTATTTTAGGCGAAGGGTGTGGTGTGTCTGCATGGATGGAACGAGGTTCTCTTTTGTCGGTGAAAGAGAGACCCAGGAAGCATATGATGGACTCGTGCGTAGGAAGGTGCAACCAATTTCACATCAGTTGGCTAGCCTAGCCCTTGGCACAACAGATGTTACGAGTTTCCAGTTTCCAGCAGTAGTGGCTGAGTACGAGGACGTCTTTCCGGAGGATGTCCCCGGACTACCTCCCCATCAGGAGATAGATTTCTGCATTTATTTACAACCCGGGACAACATGGATATCAGCATCATCATATTGGATGGCTCTTGTAGAGCTTCGTGAGATGAGGGTGCAGCTGGAAGACTTATGGAAGAAGGGATTGGTGAAACCCAGTGTTTCACCCTGGGCGGCCCTAGTTCTGTTTGCCAAGAAGGGAGACAGAAGCTTGAGACTATGTGTGGATTTACGGTGCTTGAATCGGGTGATCATGAAGAACTGGTATCCACAACCGAGGATCAATGAACTCTTCGACCAGTTGAGAGGGTCACGATGGTTCTCAAAGGTTGATCTACGATTAGGATATCACCAGTTGTGAGTACGATATGAGGCTATACCGAAGATGGCTTTCAAGTGTAGTTACAGTCATTATGAGTACTTGGTGATTACCTTCGGCAGGACGAACGCCCCGGCAGTGTTCATGGGACTCATGAACTAGATATTTCAGCCCTATCTAGATAAGTTCTTAGTAGTCTTCATCGACGATATCCTTGTGTACTCTGCGTCTGAGGAGGAGCACGCGAGACAGCTAAGGATGGTTCTGGACATACTCCAAGAGCACTAGTTGTATGGAAAACTCTCAAAGTGTCAGTTATGGATATAAGAGGTCCACATTCTGGGACAAGTTATCTCAGTAGATGGTGTAGTAGTGGACCCATCCATAGTGGAGGCAGTACTAGCATGGGAGCCACCCTAGAGCGTGGAAGAGGTGCGGAGTTTACTTGGGTTGGAAGGCTACTATCAGAGATTCATTCTTGATTTCTCCAGGATTTTAGCACCCATGACAGCTTTAACCCAAATGGGGAAGCCTTTCGTGTGTACTGAGAGATGTCAGCAGGCTTTCCAGAAGTTGAGACAGAGTCTGACGAGCGCCCTGATCTTGAGATTACCAAAGGAGGGTGTCGAGTACATAGTGTTCTGCGACGCATCAGGAACCGGGCTTGGTTGCGTCCTAATGTAGAGTCAAGTGGTGGTTTCCTATGTCTCACACCAGTTGAGACCCCACAATCAGAACTACACGACCCATGATTTTGAGTTGGCAGGGGTAGTCTTTGCGTTGAAGATATGGCAGCACTACCAGATGGGCGATCGGTTTACCTTCTACTCTGATCACAAGAGTCTCAGATATATCTTTTCATAGAAGGATATAAATCTGTGACAATGAAAATGGATTGAGTTCCTCTAGGATTATGACTTTTATATCGTTTATACTCTTAGGAAGGGGAACGTTGTGGCAGATGCTCTCAGCAGGAAATCTAGTTCGTAGTTGCTGGATGAGGTGAAAAGGCAGTTGTCCTCTATACAGTTATCCTTCGTGTATGGAGATGAGGGAGCTTACCTTTAATCGATGGTTGTTACCCCTCCACTCTTAAAGCGAGTCAGGGAAGCACAGTGCGAGGATGCAAGCTTTGAGACTCTATGTGCTTAGATATCCATAAGTGTTGCGGCTGATGGAGATTCAGAAGGTGGGGAGCACATTGTTATTTTTAGGGGGCATACGGTAGTACCAGTGATTTTGTGGAAGGATGTTCTGAGGCAGTTACATACATCTCCTTTGGCGGTTCATCCAGGCATGGAAAAGATGTACCGGGACCTCCAATGTTAGTCGGGTGGCCAGGAATGAAGAAGATTGTGGTATAGTTTGTTTCTCGATGCCTTACTTGTGAGCAAGTAAAGGCTAAGAACCAGGTGATAGTAGGTTTGACTCAACCCCTTGAGGTGCCAGAGTGGAAGTGCGATGGGATATCCATGGACTTCATGATAGGTTTACCACGTACGTCTAGGGGATGCAATTCCATCTGGGTGATCGTTGATCGACTCACTAAGTCGGACCAATTCCTAGCCATATGGGAGCAGAGTTCAGTAGAGAGCTTGGGATGCCTCTCCGTGCAGAAGATAGTTCGACTTCATGGAGTTCCATCCACGATCTTTCCAGATTGTGATGCTCGTTTCACATCCCGATTGTGGAAGGGATTGTAGGAAGCTTTTGGGACTCAGTTACCCTTGAGCACAACATTTCATCCTTAGATTTATGGCCAGACAGAGCGGACCATCCAAGTCCGGGAGGATATGCTGCGAGCTGGTATACTTGACTTTGGTCATAGCTGGGAGGATCACCTACCACTGGTAAAATTTTCTTATAATAATAGTTATCATTCCACTATTGGTATGGAACCATTCAAGACTCTGAACGGGTGACCTTGCAGGTCACCGCATTGCTGGACTATCCAATGGGAGTCAGCACTCATGGTCCCAGAGATGGTGAGATCTACTAAAGAGAAGGTGCAGGTCATCCAGGAGCAGATGAAGACTGCACAGATTTGGAAATATTCTTTTTCCGGCAGGAGGCGGAGGCCCTTGGAGTTTGAGGAAGGAGACCATGTGTTCCTTCGGGTCTCACCTCGACAGATATTGTAGAGATTTGGATGAGGCGGCAAGCTATCTCCATGGCTCGTTGGCCCTTTTTAGATTCTGAGTAGAATTGGCGAGGTGGTGTATCACTTCACTCTACCTCCTCAGATGGACCGGGTACACAACGTCTTCCATGTGTCAAAACTACGGAGGTACATGCATGATCCATCGCACGTCATCGACTAGGGAGATCTGGACATCAATGATGGAGAGACCTTTGCTAGGTACCTTGTAGAGATCGAGGATCGGTAGGAGAAGATCCTTCGTGGATGAGCTATTCCCTTAGTGCGTGCCAGGTGGAAGCACAGGAATCTCTTGGAGAGAACGTTGAGCGGGATGCTCAATTTCGTGTGCAGTACCGACATATTTTTGAGTAGCCTTTGTTTTGGCTTTTCGGGGACGTAAAATCCCTAAGGTGGGTGTGACGTAATATCATGGATTTTCCATAATTTATTCTTAAAAATGAAGTGAATTATTTAGAGACCAGGCTCTGAGACGGCGTGCAGTTCCGAGGCCCGGTGAGCTCGGAACAAATGTTTTAATTTAATTTAATAATTAAATTATGCATGCGTGCAGTTTTCCTGGAAAAAGTGGAATAGCATCTGAATGGGTTCTCGGATCAGAAATCCTATGGCACCGTTCTGTTCGTAACATTGATTTCACCTTAGGCGATTCCTTAAATCGACCGGCGTAGGTCGGTGATGAAATCATTTTTTAGACGTAACTGTAATAAAATATTTAAATAAATGTTTTATTAAATCATTGTTGCAGTGAAATCTTTTTATTCTTTTAAATAAATATTTTGCAGGAGATGGGTCAGGGTTACAATTCCCATAACTCTGAATTTCTTTGGAGAGCTCTGGATAAAACCTCCTAACGCGGCGACGGTGTTCTTGACGAGCTTCTCCGGTGACGACAATGCGACTACCGGATCTTCGCCAACAAATGTCGTGAATCCATGTAGGGCGTTTGTCTCCTTGTGAATTATTTACTGTTCTTGATTCCTACAATGAACTCGGACTAATCCATGAACAGATTAGCCCGCGAATCGATCATATTTGCAGGATGGGATTTTTTGGGGGATTTTGGGGATTTTGATTCTTGAGTTTTTTTTGGTTCGTTGATCTTCTAACTATGAAGAACCATGATCGACATGAACACCTATCGTGGTTTTTCCCTCTCGATTTGTGGTTCCTTTCTTCCCCGATTTCTCGTGTTCTTTGTGCGTGCTCTATGAGTTATTCATGGGGATATGAATGATGGATCGTTGCACATCCGTTGCGCGATGCAACGAGCCCAAATTGAAGATCTGGCGTCAGTACAACCCTACAGAGGTACGGATGCGGTGGTGATGGACGGATCAAAGCGGATCGGAAGATATCATTCTTCGAACGATTTCTACATGGATGCCCGGAATTGGATTTTGGAGCTGATCGAAGGCCCAAAACCCATGGATTCAGTATCACAATAATGAAGCGAACCATGACTATGAGTTTCATAACAATTGGACCAGGAAACGCGATCTGGAGAATCGGCTGAGGCGCGAGGTGGAAGATGACGTTTCTGGAAATTTCCCTACTACACAGCGTGTAGTATGGGCTACACGGCGTGTGTTTGCCGGTGAATCACATGGCGTGTACTCCAGGAGTACACTGACATGGGTTTGGTAAATGGATAAGGAACCCGGCGTGTATACCCCTCCCCAGCCAGACCCGACCAGATACACGGGATACCCTCTGTATTGGTACGCGGGTAGGCGACACAGACACGCATAGAGACTGTGTACGGGCACATGGCTAGCGTACATGGAGCGAGCCCAGGTGCTCGGAAACGGCGTGTGATTATTCGACACGTAGTGTAGTTACTTTCTATCTGACAAGGCGAATGACACGGGCCGTTTACACGGGCAATACCCAGAGTCAGGAACACGGCGTGTACTTTTTCTACACGTCGTGTAGTTGAGTTTAACACAGATTGAACGGATGACACGGGCCATTTACACGGGCAGTACCCGGGGTCAAGGAACACAGTGTGTAACCATACTACACACTGTGTAACCAATATTACATGGCTTGAGAAAGTTTCCTTTTGTGACTTGGGCTAGTTTCATTAGGGTCTATCCCCTTATTCTTTATCCTGAAGGTTTTCGGTATCATTTCCTACATCCAAGAGTATGATCCCTTTATCAAGACTTCCCTAATAGAGTTGTTGAAATACCCTCTATGAGACTAGATTCGAGTCCTCTATTCATTCCAGGAACCCTATGTAGAGTTCATGGTATCGACGTGACCAACTTTACCCGGGCGTCGATCCTCTGCTTAGTGGATTAGCTCAGACTGAGTTGTCGGAATCACCCCATGACTTGGTTGTGATCCTCATCTGAGAATCATGTTCTCAAAGTAATTATGGAGTGTGTTCTCCAGGAACTAGTACTTATTCTCTCTATCTTCAGACCTTGGAGTGTGTTCTCATTATTGCGTGCTTAGTCGAACCTTCGAGCTGGATCTTAGTGGTGGTTTCACGATAGTTGATCGTGTATGACTATATCTGGATATTCTTGTTATATGTTCTGTAGACATATACTGTGTGGAGCTGTTTGTACATTTCCTTTGTGGTATTTCTCTTGTTTTATTTCCTTTGTGGTTTTGGGGTGTCCTACTTGGTATTGTTATACTCACCCCTGCATGGGATTTTCCCAAACGTGTCATGTCTTGTGCAGACAAGCGAGCCTTTGACAAAATTCTAGGTGGACTAGGACTGGACGGTGCTCAGTGAGATCAGGCGGGCCGAGGTGTCTTCCTACGGCTACAGATTGCAGTCTCATTACCTTTCCTTACGGTTTGGACTTTGTTACATACTTTCTTTTGGTGGGATTGTACTTTTGGCCCAGGGTTTTACACTTGTTGTACTTTTCATTCCTGCCATACTTTGTTGGTTGGGTTTTAGTGTATGCATGTTTTTTTTCCTTTTTGTGGTTTGTACTTTTCAACTTTGTGGTCTTGGAGATGTGTGTGATTGTGTACCGGTTTATAAGAAATGCCTCCAATGTTAGTATCTTTCCTACTCAGTGATAGTCACCAGCCCCTATCCTATTGAAGGCAGGCTTGGGGAGTTGCAGCTCGGGCCCCACTGGGATGGGTCATGACATTGGTACACCATTTTCTTTAAAAAAAATTACAAGTGTTCCACTCAACTCACTTATAAAAGGCCACCACCTCTCCTCACCTCTTCGCACCTTAAAATACCATTTTATTGAGACAAAGACTAATCAAAACCCTTAATAAATTCCTTCTACATGATCTAAATATATTATTTTGATCATAAATAAATCATATGAAGAATTTTGCTTCCTACTTAAGGAGTTTTTCTAAACAATATGTATCGTGCTTAATTGATGTTTTTTTATTTATTCTTACACTTCTTTAAAATGTTCTTATATTATAATTATATAATACTAAAAATATATACCATATACTTATATGTGATTATTTTAATTTAAAAACCTAAATTCATCTTCTATTCTATCAAATTGGATATGAAATCATCATTCGTGTGTACAAAGGACATATAAGCCAAATAACATCAAAACATACGAAAAAAACTTAATTGATTAAATAATTGAATATATCAAGGTAAAAAGTGAAATAAAAAGAATTATAAGATTTTAAGTGGATCTTAATTAAGTATAAATTATCATATTTTTATTTTTTAGTAAGATAAAAAGGAGCATGGAAAATCAAACTCGAGGTAAGGGTCTTTGTCTCAATCTCCTTTAATTGAGGCCAATTTTCATATTATCCACTTATAATTTTTAATAAGGTGTATATATATACCCTTTTACATTTTTTGTCATGAATTTATCAATTATAATTATATTTAATATTATTTAATGTTATTCTTTATTTTTTTTATGATTCCAATGTTTCCAATGTTTTTGTTTGATAAAAATACTCTTTTAATATATTCCTTCAAACTCTAATTTTATTCCTTGTACATGTTTCCTAAAATGGTTTTAAGAATGAAATTATGTGTAATTGAGATTTATATAAAATAAATTTTATTTATTTAATTCATTTTTAATGTAACTTTTATTGTAATGTTTTACTTTCTTTATAAATGATAAAAGGAATGTTCTATTTTAAGGTATTTGGTGAAAACGACTCTCCCCATCACCATAACAATTATTTAAACTTTCGATTATATTAATATATTTCATATTTTATTAAAATAAAACCCATATTTCCATTTTCTGGGTGTTTTTGTATTGAATTTTTTTTAATTAAAGGGTATTTTTCTATTGAAAATGGGTTTTTAAAATAAAATTGTTTATTACTTATATAAATTGATTTTAATGTGATTTTAAAATTGTTTTCCAAATGTTTTATGATGACTATGTGAAAGTTTTAAAAAATTATTAATGATATATAACATGAAAATTATAATAGAAATAGTTGATCCTAATATAGCTATATGATGGGTGCTACCAGATAGCATCAGGTGAGCTCGATATAGATTATAAGATGGTTTCACCTAGATAGCGCTCTAATGAATTATGTAATGTTTCCTATATTAATATTCAATAAAGGAGTTAACAAAGATATTCCACTGTAGATTTAACTAGGATCAAGTTACTTCTTACATGATTTTATATCATGTTATGAATGAGATTCTCTAAGTTTTCTAAAAAGTAGTTTGATTCTATTATCATGGGTATTAATTATTTTATTTGATACAAAATTTATGTTTGTATGTGAAAAATGTTTATTAATTATGCTCAAAAAACATTGATATAATGGTAAAACATTTCATGGGTCTTCTTATTTTTCACAGGACTAACGGTTTTTATTATTTTTTATGTCCTTACTAAGCTTTTTATTCACCAAACGTGTTTTAAAATATTTTTCATATTATTTAATGGTGGATAAGGGAAAGGAATAAGTATATCTAAAATTCATTAATACTTTATGTTAAAATAAATCATGATTTATTTTAAATGTTTTATATTATGTGAAAAAAGGACACTAATTAGAAGTTTCCACTTGGTAATTTAGGATTTTTGTTATGTATGAGTTATGACATAATTATCTAAAACACTAAACGTAAAAAGTTTTTAAAATAAAATATAATTAATTCCTGACTTAAAAATCAGTATTATGTAATTTTTATAGCTAGGACCATATAAAATAGGTCTAAAATAGATTGAAAAATGGTGAATAGTCATATTCATTAATATTTTTCTTTCTTGTTTCTATTTAATATGAATGTTTAAATAATTTATTATATTTGTTTGTGTCCTACTTCAATTTTCTATGAATATAATTATTTTCAATTATTTTTTAATATTTTAATTATTAATTTTTGTGATTTTTGAAAATTATGATAATCATTTTTATTAATTTAACATTGCATGTGGTGTCTACTGTATAACCAAGATAACATTATACAGTAGGCGTCATTACAAAACATTAGTTTCAATTTTTTGATGTTGTACTTTTATTTTTAGTAAATGTTTCTCTTAAATATATTCTTTTTTTATAATATAAATTTATTTAAAATAAGTTATTAACATAATTATGTTTATATTTCTCATGAATATGTAATTGAGAGATTAATTATTTCCAATATGGTTGTGTATTATTATCCACCCCGTACATATACACATTTGGGTGCATGTAAATGTTATTAGTAATAATAATGCTAAAGGAAAGATTCCATGGTAGTAAAATTGTCATTTGATGTTTTGTTTTTACTTTATATTCTTTTTTATTGATTTTGTATGTTTAATGGGTCGTTTAATGAAATTTATTTTCATATTTATTGACATGTAATTTTTTAATATGTTTTAAATTTATAGTAGTTTTTTAAATAATACATTTAATTTAGTGATTTGTTTTTTATTGGGGATAAATCAACCCCTAAATGATTTTTGTTTATTCAATAGTACTTTCAATATTACATTAATGGTTGGGATTCACATTTGATATCCATGAGTTTTACAACATGGGTACCAAGGAATATTTCTAATTTGTGAAATTACTAATATTTTAATTATATTCATTAACACTATTATTTTTTATCTATTATGTCTCTAGTTTCCAAAAACATTACAAATTTGATTATATGAATTTGATTTATTTAATTTTTTTTAGTATGAAATGATATTAACATAATTATAGTAATATATCATATAGAACTATTATGGGTCATTTCTATCATGTTTGAACAACAATTAATGAGTATTATGGGTTATGTACATTTTTGGTTCAGGAACCTATTATCTATTTTTTTCTAATTCAACGGTTAATTTTTTTTTGTGAAAAAAATTATACTTAAAGTTACTCATCATCTAATTTTTTTAATATATGTAACTTTATTATATGAATCTTTATTTTTATTATGATAAAGTGAAAAAATATTTCACTATTGTAATGTTTTTTCACATCAACATAACATTCAAATAGTTTTACCAATATCATAGGTCCTTTCATCATTTGTTTTTTCTTTTATTATTAAATAAGAGTATTTTTAACATTCAATATAAAATTGGAGAATATTTTTCATGTTATTATATCAAATATATATTTATAATAAAACATTATTGAAAGATACATTTTTTATAAATTTTTTCATATTTAATTATCTTGGAATAATTGTAATATCCCTAACCCATTCTCCCTAAATAATAACAGAATTAGGTTACTAAATACATTAACCATGCTTCCCCATATTCCAAATGCTTTCAAATATTTGTGAGGAAATGATAAAACAAAAAGTAATTACTATACCCATAGTATCAATGAATGTAATAAATATAAAAATAACTCATATATCCATAACTGATACACCGCATTAGAGTACACATATAGAATTAGAGTTAAATGCATACAATAAATAGATATGACCTACTATACCATTTTGGATGAAACTCATGGAAATAACATAATCATGAATTTCATAAATATTGATGAACAAATTGATCATAAAATTAAAATAAAATGAAAATTAGAACAAACAAAGTTACCCAACCACTATCATTAGATTCTCATTAGACTAATCCCTAAATATCAGTTGAACTCTACCATCTAGATCACCTATATGAGAGTATGTTCTCTAACTAGAATTCAAACCATTACATTTTCATACCCATCAAAATTCTTATGTAGGGAGTGAAGGAAAAACAATTTTTTCCTCTAATAATGGTGAACCTAATAAAAAGTAGTATATATAAGAATGCATGTATATAATAGAAATTAATTTGTCTAAGAATCACATATATAATACAAGTTGAATCATTGGATGTTCAGTAATCCACCTTGATATTCATATCATTCATGTTCAGGTCCGTTTCTAAACTGACTCTAAACATATAATATAAAATAAAATTGATCAGCATTATTCTCTCCACATGTTCTTGATAATAATAACAATATAGGATCCTGATATAATAATAAATAATATTATAATACATCAAGTAAAAACATGAAGATTTAATTAAATAATATTTCATATAACCATAGGGTTTTAATAATTGGTTATCAATACATACAAACCATCACCAATATCAATATGAGATTATCATTGTGTCTCTTCCCATAACTACGAAAAAAAATGGGCATATCACCTCACACCACATCCATTTCTAGGGGGAATTATAATAGAATACAATCCCACAATCATCACTATGAATTAATGGGAAGAGAACCACATTTTTCTTTCTTGTTAATAGTGAAGAATCATGGATTCCAACTCCCTTACCATAACCCAACATTAATTGTATTAATAACTAATTCCATTTCTATATTCTGATTGAATGATTATCCTATCCTATTCTCTCTCCATAGTGAAGCTAGAGTTTGTCATCATATCAATAATAAATCACATAACATATCAAAATCATGAATTGTAATAACTTCCAATTCCAATATCAAGAAAATAAATGAATTAGAATAGTGTCCCACCTATACATGGTCATTTACACAAGGTTGTAATCCCACCCAATCCTGCTCAAAAAAGTCAAATTAGGTTGTCATAATACCCATCCCATATACAATAATGAAATCAATTTGCATAACATTAAACCAATACCTAAATAACACAATGTGAGTGAGGTTGGAATATTATCCCAATGTTATTAATTAAATTTATTGAGTTTCTTGAGGGTTGATTTTATATCCCATGGATCAATTAGTGACCATTATCCTTAGAACAACATCATTATGTCTCATTTGGACCCTTAATATTAGGATATAAGTCATATGTATCCCTCGGGTTCATCACCACTTCCATATATGATGTTATGTATAATCATTATATCACAGCCTTAACATCACCTTTCACATGTATTATCCCTTATCTATGATCTATCATACTTTAATTTCTCACAACCAGGTGTATCAACCAAGTAATACCCTAGGTTGTAACTGTATAAATGAATAACAGAGCCACGTTATAGTTCATCCATTATGTTCATAAAAAACTACACCTTTGGTATGTCAATACAGGTCATAAAATCTAAAAACCATCTAGTCTAGACCGATTAACCCAATAACATTTCCCTAAGTCATATTCAATGGGTGGATTCATCATACGACTCACTAAAACTTATCCTATTGTTATCTCACTCAAATAAACTAATTTATAATAAATATTACCAATTAAATCCTTAATATTACTTTACCTTCACTCAACACTCAAAAATATTACTCTTCACCTCATGAAAGATCTTACTAGTAATTTACATATGTTGCCTAAAACAAGACTCTATTCAATATGTGACACACAATGAAACCCATTCTTAATGACCCATAGTTATAGAGGAACCCCACAATCTCTAAGAAAAATGTTCATAATCACTGATATATCTACAATAGGTCTAACCTTGTCTCTTATAAAAATGTATATCTCCTTTGGATAATGATATAATGAACAGAATAGTTCACCCTCGCTTATAATTCAATCAAAAACTGCATCCAATAATGTGGAAGTAATATTATAGACCAACTACTATAAATTGGTGTATTTTCATTTTTTAATAAGGGATGGGTAAAACATTATAAAATATAAAGTATATATCCAAACCCACATCGACCACTAGAAATTATCCCAAGATCCTATCTCATAACATTTTCACATTGATAAATTATGAATCATTTATTATTAATCACTAATATTGATTTCATAATTTAATAAATTCTCATAAATATAATTAAATCATCAAGAATATTACTCTAGATTGAATCTCAAACATTTAGGTTCATTCCATTCTAAATGAAACCCCATTTCCACTACTAAAAACCCTAACATATAATTACAATTCAAAAACAAATTTCTTTCTAGTTAGATAAAAAACTAAGAAAAATACAATGCATCAGTTTGTAGGTTTTGAAGAATGTTGAAAGTTGAATGATCCACTACTCATTTAAACATGTTCATTTAAACATAATAGAATGATCACCAAACATTTATTTGGATCATCAAATATAATATATAATTAATTATTTAAATAAAAAATAACTATATATTTTTATTTCTGATTCGAGTCACCTATTAATTAATACCATGATTTGATCGCTAATCATGTTGAAATTTACATTTATTTTAGAATAAAATAAAGTATCCTTCTAGATATATATACATATTATCAATATAGAACCATATAATATTCATTAACTCTCATGTGCTAGTATGGGAGTAAAAAGGTTTAACATTATTTGTCAGGATCATTATAAAGGAACTCTTATTTTTTATCTCTAAACCATGAGGGAAAAAATTTATTTTTTTCTAATTTTATCTCTCGTACATGAAAAGCTATTTTTCTAGAGAATCTCATATCATTCTAATAACAATCATATTTGTTTTATAAAATAGGTCAAAATTAAAAGAATTGGAATATACTATATACATATAATTTAATAAAAATAACTATTTCAAGTCAATTTTCTCTAAAATAATAAAAAATATTATTTTAATTATCATAAAATATTTAACCCCATGCCACATATCCCTTAAAATCACAATAAATAATCTATTATTATGTTAGGTTATATATTATAATTAAATATCTTTTCATAAATAAATATTAATTTAAATAATATTAAAATATATTACCCATGTCATCATAATAATAATCATTACTTAAAGTGATTATTAATGATCTAATATAATTTCCTAAAAGAATATTTTATTTAAATGATATAAAAATATAATTATTCTATCATTAACCCATTCTGAATCCACCCATAAAATTATAGAATCCTTGATAATAAAATATTGTTTTTATAAAATAATTAAATATTATATTTAATAACATGAATATATATATATATATATATATATATTCACATAACCTCAATAAAATTTTTATTTATTTATATATTTACTAATAAACTAATTGTAATAATTCATGTCCTCCTGGTCCGTTTGTTTGCCTATTTGGGGTTGTTGGAGATGTTTGGAGAAGGTCTAGGAGTTTTCATAGGAGTTGGGGGTTCAGCAAAGCTACTGCAATGATTACACGCAGTGTAAGTGGATTACATGGTGTGAAGTTTTTCTTCACAGCTTGTCCTGAGTGGTTCATGTTATTTAATGTTTTTAGGTTTGAAAAACAAATTGAGAGGTGTTGAGTTTTCCTGCGGAAGTCGACCCTGACTCATTACACGGCGTGAAAGGGGATTACATTTCTCCTAATAATCCACTAATATAATGTTTTATGCATTTTTTCAGTCATTTAGGTTGTCAAACCCTATAGCTGTAGCGACCCACCCAAGACCATAGGTGACTTGGCAACCCCTATTTGGAGTTTTCAGGATTCCTTCATTAAGGATCGATTCCTAAATTCTCATCATCGATCCGTAGTGATCCATCTTTGATCTTAGGTGTGTTCTTCCACCATTCTTGAGATTTTTTTGGACTCAATTTTCCTCACGTTATTCCTTCCATGTGATAAATTATGTTCTTCCTTGGTTCTAGTGTGGTACTCTTCGGTTTTTGTTGGTGTGGTGGTGCCACAGAATCCTCAGGTGGACGCAGATCTTGTGTTAGAAGTAATCAGATATCTATTATGTGATCTATTATCGTGAAAATATTTACACCCATTTGAAGTAAAATTTTCTTCATTTCCCTTCAATTTTCATAATATAGGAGCGGTTTAACCTTTTTATACCTTGACATTTGGTTGTTCCAAATTAGCTAAAGATATCTGATGGATGAAATTGAAAAGGCTATAGAGTTTTCATTTTTATGCCTTTATAGCCATATAGTTATTTTGATATTATGATCTGTATAGGCTAAAAACCACACTAAAAATTGTGTTTATTGGGGATCATCGTTTGTGCAAAAAATGGGATTCATGTTGTTTGGTTTATGTTGAATAATTATATATAGATTTTTTTAATCACTTGAACACTGTTAAAGAATTAATTCTCTAAGAACATAAATTTCTATGATAAACCCTAAAATAAAATGTGGAATTAAATGAGGGATTCACTGTTAAATCTAGAATTTTATTATGCCTACATAAAAGGGGTGTTTTTATGTGTGGGTATTCATTGGTTTATGTTTTGGTATGTTTGTGGGAACAATTTTTTGATGTGGGTCGGCTTGGGTGGTATTGTGGATGAACTTGTATATGACACATAAACCTATCCATGTAATGGAATATCAGGTTGAGAGATTTATTTATTGTGTAGTGGATGAGAAGTGTTGAGAAGTGAGTATTTGAAGATGTTTGTGGTGTGATGTGTGGTCGGATGGGGTTCTGAGTTGGGATTCGATTTTTTTGACATGTGAATTTAGCGGGATGAGTTTAATGAATTATAGCAGTGGATTTTATGGTTTATTCACCTGGATTTTCTTCATGAGTAGCATGCAGGAAGATGAATTCGTATCTATATATCGATATATCATGAATGGGTGTTAAAAAAATAGGA
Source organism: Viscum album (assembly GCA_963277665.1). NCBI lineage: Eukaryota > Viridiplantae > Streptophyta > Magnoliopsida > Santalales > Viscaceae > Viscum > Viscum album. Next base: position 2,105,433,214 of record OY728156.1, on the reverse strand, counting down.
AATGTGAAGCCCTGTTAATATTCATATCAGGGCTCTTCACCTTATGAGATTACTATTTTTGTGTTTCCTATTGTGTGTTATTCTTATTAGTTTCTTGGGTAGTGATATAATGGATAAATTAATTGTCTAATAAAGAATGTGAGTATTTAAATGGAATAAGTAGGAAATTTGAATTGGTTTTGTGGCATGTTGGGTGGTGTTTTACCTTTAGAGGTTTCTGCAAAGGTGGCATTTGTAAGTTGGTCTTTCTATTTTTGAACCCATAGGTTCATCCTAAGTGTTGGGTATCATATATATATATAGTTGTATTTTACTTTTGATTTATATACACACCCCACCCTTGTTGAGTACTATGTTCCAAAAACCCCCATCATTATAGGGGAAGGTGTTGTTCCCAAAAATCCCAATGGGAGGATGGCTAGGTGGCTACCCACTCTTCTCTACTCCCACTTCTAGGCAGTGATAGCCCATGATTCATTAGGCAGGTTGAGGTTATGAGGCCCAGGTTTGTACGTGTGAGGTGTGCTTCGCCAGGTATCATTGGGATGATATAAGTTGTTATTTACCATTTTTCTTTGTGATAAGATGAGTTGTGCTTTTCTAGGTTTCTTATGGATTAGATGTGTTGTTTTTTATTTGTGTATTCAGGATGAGCTATTTTTTTGGCCCAAGTGTCTGTGGGTGGGAGATGATGTGGTGTGTAGACCAGGTGTCTGTGGGTGGAATGTGATGTGGTTTCTGTAATAGGTGTCTTTGAGTGGGATGTGATGTGATTTGTAGCCTAGGTGTTTGTGTGTAGGATGTGATGTGGGTTGTCTCCCAATTCTCATTGGGTGAGATTTTTTGTGGTTTGTGTCCCAGGAGTGTGTGGGAGGGTTGTGAAGTGGTCCTTTCTAAATAGGTGGGAGAATGAGGGTGTTTACTCTTAGGGTATGTGTGGATAATCAGTGGGAAGTGGTATAGGGTACCCAATCATCAATGTTCATTATATTGATTTTTTATTATTTATTGAGAGTTCTGTGGTTATATTGGAATTTTTAGTATACAAGTTAGGTTCTATTCGGTTATGTTGTTTTCTTAAAGGGTAATTAGTATGATTCTATCACTTGTACATGATAGACTTTGGTTATACTACAGAGTATACTTGTATACTAAAACTACATATATTAAACAATTTTCAAGTTTGTAGGAGGATTACATTGACAATGCTTGGTATTAATAGCTCAAAATTTGGGATGGTTTCGTGTCACTACATCGCTTTATTTTACTATTTACTTTAGAGTTTTTAATTTATTTATAATAGTTCTATTTTTAAACATGTTTGTGGGATGGTTTTTGCTTTTATTTTATATTTATCGTGGAGTTTTTTGGGGGATGAAGCATCTTATCTCCGGATCTTGTTTATTTAAAAAGGGTAATACCTCCCATTTTGAGATAATTGTATACCCAAGGTTCTAGTCCCAAACTCGGGGCCTATTCATGGATGAATTTTGGGGGTCATTATCGCCTTTTCTTCATTTCCAACCTAGGAGGGTAATCTTTGGAGGGAGGGGCATGAAAAAAGGTATCAGATCCAGATGAGGGTTGATATATAGGATGTATTTTGGAGTTAGGAACAGTGAAGATTTCATAGGTTGGTAGGAAAAAAGTTTTAGGTGATCATGGTTTATGACATAGACAAGAGAATACCATCTAGGTAATGGGATTTTAGGGCCCCTGTGATCAGATTTAAGGAATCTGGTCCTACCGAATGACCAAGTGGGCTACAACGTTTGTGGGGTAGAGACCCTAGGAAAGGAACATGCATCATAATGACTTGTGTTCTTAATTTAATTGTATTGTTTTGGGAATTTTTTAATTAATAACAATAAAATATGTTAAATGAGTTAAAATTAATGTTATGTAAAATTACATACGACTTTGGATTATGAAATATTTGCTTACCTTTCATCTATGGACCCTAGTTGTCATCTGTTTTTAACTATGGTAGTTGAGGCTCAGCATGTTGATTTGGTTGATCAATGGATTGTTGATCTAGTTGAGGAGGATGACCAGTGGAAGTGAATTCTACTTTCCTTCCAATGAAAGTCTCTTGGAATGTACATGGAATTGTTTCAGACATTGAGGCGGAAATCTCACTCAAGTATCTTGGGATCACCACCAATTTGATCTAGGCCTCGATTGAGTATTGGGTTACTTCCACATTTATTTAGATGCATGGATTAATGCATCTATGGTGGATATTGTACTAGGTGGAGAGGAATAAGGAAAATGTTTTTCGGGTCGATTTTGAGAAATATTTCTAAGAAGAATTTATTTCGTCAACCATGAAGGCTGAGAAGAGTTATAATCTATTATCCCTTCAGCTGGCGAGTATGTCAGTGTGGGAACTGGGAATCAAGTTCAAGGATCTCCTTCATTTATTACCAAATATATTTTTTATTAGGAGTCTTATGCGATACATCTCTAGGAGGTTCTTTGTTTTTCTATCTAGTACACGGTTACTCCCTTTACACTACAGACGTACATGGAGATTCAGAAGAAGGCGGATGTGATTGAGCAGATGCACTCACGAGGAGTTCTACAACAAGAGGGGTTCCATTATAGTTCTTTCATAGGTAGATTTACCAGTATAAGGACTCAGGTTCTAGGGCATTTGAGGTTCTGATTTTTGGGGAGTTGACTATAGTAACTTTTTTTTGGCCTTAGGGTTTCAGCGGTTCCCATGCCTTACACGTGAAATTGGTGCTGATGTATTTCTTATATGGATTCCACGTCTATCTTGAGAATCAATTTCTATTATCTATTTGAGATCATCATTGTAAAGGTGTATATATCTAGTGCAATAATCATTAGCATTTTCTAGTCATGTTGTTTCAATAGTAGGGACAGGTAACTCATGCTCCATTGGGGGGGTCATGGAAAAAGTAGATGTTGGCTTTAGTATGTTCCTTCGAGACCTAGACCCAAGTATGGTTGGGGAGGCTATCATTAGCAGCAAGGTGGGGGACCAAGGCATTTTCAATTTCACATAGCAGTTCCTGCAGGACCAGAGATTGTTAGAGATAAGATTACTTTGTTTAGTAGCCTTTATTGTATTTTGTTGGATTCAAGAGATTAATGCTCATTTGTTGAACCCTTTCTATCACACTCTCTATGAAAAGAAATAGAATGGATTCCCCTTCCCCTGGTGCTGAAATTTCCATTCGGAGGCTAGACTAGCATGTTTGATGTGTGTCAAGGATGTAGACTGATGATGGAATTACATCAGTCCTGTGGGGATCTTTTCTTGCTTCAGATGCAGCAATAAGATATTATCATTGGCATAAACTAGTTTTATTCTATGCATATTGTTGTTGAATGCTTCTATATGAGTGTCATATTTTTAGATATGGAGGTCCAATGTGTGGTTTTCATCGGTTTGTGGGTTTTTTAGGTGGGAAATTGGTGTGTTGATCTTCTTCTTTCCTTGTTGGATGAGCTGTCGGTAGAATTAGAAAATATTGGGATTGTGGAGTTTCCTAGAGACATTGGCGAGTTCCAAGATTTTTTTTCCGAGGAGGTTCTGATGCTACCCTCTCAGCGTTATATTGAGTTCAGGATAGACTAGAAACTAGATTATTCTCTGATTTCAATGGCCCCTTATCAGATGTAACATTATGTGTGTCTAGAGTTGAGGATCTAGATAGAAAATTTGATACAGAAGGGTTTTATCTGACCTAGTGTGTAACCATGGGGTGCTTTAGTGTTGTATACCAAGAAGACGGAGGGTGTTTTGAGGATATGTATGGACTACCGGAGGTTGAATCAGGTAATGTTCAAGAATTTTTACTCTGTTCCAAGGGTTGAAGTCCTTTTTTACCAGTTCGGAGGAGCGAGTTGGTTTTATAAGATCGATATGGGGTTTGGATATCAATATTTAAGGTTGAATGAGGAAGATATCTTGAAGACTGTTATCAGATGCAGGTATGGGTACATAAAGTTTGTGGTCATGTAATTTTGTTTTACAAACACACCAATTGGGTGGATGGGACTTATGAACTCTATGTTTTGGGAGTTCCTAGATTGTTTCTTAATTTTTTCATCAATGATATCTTGATGTACTAAAAGTTAGAGGAGGATCATACCAGGCATCTCGGACATATCTTGCATGTTCTTTGATGCCACCAACTCTATGGAAAGTTGTACAAGTGTAATATTTGTACATGGTACGAACAATTACTTGGTCATGAGGTGTCTAATTCAGGTGTGGCAATAGACCCATAAAATTTTGGAGTAGTTTTTTCTTGGGATTTACCAAAGAAGGTCACCGAGGTGCGCATTTTTCCTAGTCTTGCTGGATATTATCAAATTTTTGACCCAATATCTCTTGATTTTTAGCCCTATTGATATATTTGACAATTAAGGATCAAGATTTTGTCTAGAATGTTCAATTTTAGGTATCATTTGGTTACTTAAAGGGGAAGTTGGTTGGTGATACAATTCATTGTTTTCCTGAGGAAGGAGTGATGTTTGAGGTACTCTGTTGTTCTTCCCATCTGGGATTGGGATGCATCTTGATTTAGTAATGAGGAGTGATCTTTTATGGTTTGTTTAAGTTAATTACCCACAAGATTAACTATTCCACCCACGATCTAGAGCTAGTAGATATCATGTTTGCACAAAATTTGTGGTGACATTACCTCATTAGGTGCACTTTGGGGGGCTTTACATATCACAAAATATTGAGTTATATCATTTACTAGTGAGGTCCAAACTTTTGATAGCATAGGTGGATGGAGTTTCTAGAGGGCCATGATTTCAAGATCTCTTATACCTCAAAAAATGGGAATTTTCAGGATAATACAATGATCATAAAGTTGTAGATGGTGGTTGTTTGAGAATATGTAGACTCTTTAAAGGTAATGGAGAAGTTGTCAGTCATGCACTTAGAAAATGAGTAAATGTTGGTTTAGGCTATCTATTCTAGATGATAGTGCTGTATTTTCTGGTGTAGTAGGTGAAGAGTCTCAGTGGGGAGACTTGGAGGCAGATTTTTTTGCGATTATGATGGTTATTGTGATGCTTTGGAGGGATAGTCGGAGGATGGTCAGAATCAGATATTATTTCATGGAAGTTTTTCTGTTCCCATGGAAATTCATGAGTGAGTCCTTCATGAGTTTCATAACTCACCTTTATCTGTACACCCATGAATTTTAAGATGTACCATCTCTTGAGGATGAAAATTGTGTGTCCTTGGTTGAAGTTAGTAGCAGTAGTGTTTTTGGAATGATTCTTGGTATTCTAGTAGATAAAGGTTGAGCACTCTTTTGCAGGTGGTGTATTGAATCCCTTGGATTTTCTTGAGTTGATGTAGAATGAAATATCATTGGATTTCATCATAGGGTTTCCCAGAGATTAGGGAGGCTATGATGCCATGTGGGTATTAGTGGATCAATTGAAGAAATAGGCTCACTTTTTAGCGATCAAGGAGTCAAGTTTAGTGGATGTGAAGGAAAAGAGGTATGTGGATGATGTGGTGCATAAAAATGGAAATTTGAGATCCATTATATTAGATCCGAAGACACATCATACCTCACAAGTTTGGTGGGGATTACAGCTTGCTTTTGGCACCTAGTTACACCATAGAACTGCCTTCCACCCTCAGACATATGGGCAGACTGAATGGAATATGTAGACATTAGAGGATATATATAGTGCATTCATCGGTGACTTTGGTGAGTCTTTGGTACAACGCCTACCTTTGGTATAGTTTTCATGTAATAACGGTAAAAACTCTTCCATTTTCATGGCTCCATTTGAATCATTGTACGGAATACTATGTCGTTCACTATTGTTCTATACAGAGGTTGGGTAGATGGTTGTTCTTGGTCCTAAGGTATTACAGAGAAAGAAAAGTAAGGTTTATCATGTTCATGAGAGGGTGAAAGTATTACATGACCAATATAAGTATTGTGAAGATCATAGGATGAGGTCCTTGTAGTTTGAGTTTGGGGACCACGTGTTCTTTAATTTTTACCCTCTATATGGGTGGAGGAGGTTTGGTATAGCGAGTATGCATTCTACAAGGTTTTTTGATACTTTGAGATATTGGAGAGAGATGGGGAGGTGGAATGCCAATATTAATTTACATTGTAGATGAAGAGAATCCATGACATCTTCCACATCTCTCATCTTCATTAGTATATTTATGATGACTCCCATATCCTTGACCGGGGAGAGTTGTATATCAAGGATGACGCAACATTTGTGGAGTGTCCAATGAAGACCGAGTATCATCAAGTGAAGTCATTATGTGGATGGACCATTCTCTTGGTTCATCTGTTGTGGAGGCATGGTGGTCTAGAGGAGAGTAGTTGGGATCGAGAAATGCATATGTCTTCCCAGTACCCATAGTTGTTTGCACTTTTTCCTTGTTCTATTTTACTTTGTGATGTAATGTTTGAACTCTGTTTTATGAAATGAGTTGTTTCCCATTAGTTTGAGATGTGTGTGGTGAAATGTGTGATAAAGTCATGGAATGTGAAAATAATTGGACAAGATTCCTAATCAATATGCATTAACTGTGATTTGATTAAACCTATGAGGGTAATTTGGTTCTTCCTAGAGAGGATAGTATCTTGACATTGAGGATGGAATCACTTGATTCATGTATTCGAGAAAGTGTAGTTTGTTGACTCCAGTAGTCATTGTTTTAGAATTTTAGTAGGATTATTTGGTTTGATGTAGTTGTTTAGAAGGTTGGTTGTGGCCATTTTTGTTTTCTTATTTGGCTATTGGTAGTGTTTGAGGTGTGGCGCGACACTTGAGAGGTATCTCATAGGATGGTTGTTCAAACCCCATTTTACTTCTGGGCTTGGTTTTGGATTCCAAAGTGTGAGAATCTATTGAGATTTATATGATGTAATGATCTATGTCGTCTCGATCCATTACTTCTATGTTTTTGGTTTTTGGAGATGTTTTGAGTAGGTTCTGGGAGTTTTCATAGCAGTTGGGGTGAAGCAAAGTTATTACAAGTGTAAGTGGATCACATGATGTGAAGTTTAGTTTCATGGATTTTCCTAGGGGGTCATGGTGTGAAATGTTTTAGGGTTTGAAAAATAAAATAAATTGAGTAGTGATGGATTTTTTAGAAGAAGAGGCCCTCGAGTCATTAAATGGTATGAAATGGAATTACATGTCTTGTAATACCCAACTGTTGTAATGTTTTAGGCATTTTTTTAGCTGATAGGGTTATCAAAACATATGGATTCATTGAACCACCCTCAACCGTAGGGAAATTGGTGACCCCACTTTAGGGTTTTGAGGATTCCATCATCAAGGATCGATTAAATGATTCTTTCCTTTGATCCATGATGATTTGTATTTGATCCATGATGATCTTTATTTCATCCAAGGTGTTTTATTCCTCCATTATTTTGTTTTCTTATGGGTTGGTATCCTTTTTCCTCTCGTTCTTCTTTCTATGTGATGTGGTATGTTGTTCCTTGGTTTAAATGTTGTTCTCTTTAGTTTTTGTTGGTACGTTGGTGTTGCGGAATCCATGGGTGCATGTAGATATTGCGGGAGAAGTAATCAGAGATTCTTTACGTGATCTAGTCCCATGTGAAGAACGTTGACACCCTTTTGATGTTATATTTCCTTCATCTCTATTCAATTTGTATTATACAGGATGAGTTTACCTTTTTCTACATGTATACTTGGTTGATACAAATTAACTAAAGATTATAATTGGCTGAATAAAATTGATAAGGGTAGAGGGGTTTGGTTCTCATGCCTTTATAGCATTGTTTTTATTGTGATATTTTGATCCTTACCGGCTAAACACCCCACTGAAAATCATTGTCATCAGGGGTCCTTGATTTCACCCTAAATGGGTTTCATGTTATTTAGATTATTTTTAATAATTATATATGGAAATTGGATAATGATGTAAATCTAGATAAGGAATAAATTCCCCAAGATCATAATGTTAGGTAATAACCCCTAAACTAACAAGTATAATTTAATGATGTATTCCTTGTTACATTTGGAATTGTGTCATATCTTGGTACATAGGGTGTTTTTATGTGTGGGTTTTATCTGTTTTTTATTGTGTTCTTTCTTTGATCAAAGTTGTGTGTTGTGGGTTGGATTGGGGAGTTTTATTAGTGAACTTGAAGGTAATACATCAATCTGACTATGTAAAGGAATCTCAGGTTCACAGAAGGATTGATTGTTGAATGGATGAGAAGTGTTGTTCGGGGATGCTGTGAAGTTGTTTGCAGTTTGATGTGTTGTCTGATGGGGTTGTAAGTTTTGATTTGGTTCTTTTTTCATGTGACATGAGTGGGATGAGTTTGAAAAATGATAATAGTGGTCGTTAGGGGTGATCATCCTAGAGATTCTCCATGATTAGCATGTATGAATCCTCCCCTAAATCTAAAGATCAATATATCATTAATGTGTGTTAAATGGAGACAAAATGTGTAGCCTTGTTAACTTTTTTATCAGGGATCTTCACCTTATTTGATTCCTTTTATTTCTATCTATTTTCTGTTGTGCATAGTATTTTCATGGGTAGTGATGAAATGGAGAAATTTATTTTTTTAGTAATGAATGTAAGTGGTTAAATAGAATTGGTTGGAAATTTTAATTGGTTTTGTAGCATGTCATGTGGTGTTATACATTTAGATGTAGCATCAATTGTTGTATTTGTAAGTTGGTTTTTCTATTTGGGAACCTATAGGTTAGGCATGAGTTTTTTGTAACATATATTTATATAATTGTATTTTTCTTTTGATATTTATAATCACCCCACCCTAGTTGATCACTATATCCCAAATACCCCATCGTCATGGGGGAGGGTGTCTTTCCCAAAAATCTCAGGGGTAGGATGGTTAGCTGACCACCCTCTCTTTCCTGGTCCATCTTTCAATTGGTGATACCCCAATATTCTTTGGCCAGGTTGTGGTTTTGAGGCCCAGGTATGTGTGGGTGAGTTGTGATTTCCCATGTGTCTTCAAGATGTGATGATTTGTTCTTTCGCAGGTGTAATCATAATTAGATGAGTTGTTCTTTCCCATTTGTCATGGGTATGAGATGTGTTGTAATTTCCAATGTGTCTTTAGGTTGAGGTGTGGTTTGTAGCCCTGGTGTCTGTGGGTGGGATATGATGTGTTTTGCCGACCAGGTGTCTACGAGCAGGATGTGATGTGGTTTTTGGACCATTTGTATGTGGGCAGGATGTGATGTGGTTTGTGTCCTAGTTTTCTACATATGGGATGTGGTGTGGTTTGTGGCCCAGGTGTGGGTGGGTGGGTTGTGATGTGGTACTTTCAGAAAATGTGGGAGCATGAGGATGTCTTCCATTAGGGTATGAGCGTCTAATCAGTGGGATGTAGTGTGGGGTACCCTATCATTGATATTCATTATATTACATTACATGATTTTGAGATATTTTTTGAGTCTTCCTTGGTGAGGTTGGGATGTTTATTATACCTATTAGGTGATGTTTGTTTTTTTTCTCATAAGGGAATTCGTATACTTCTCTCACTTGTGCATGACATAATTTGGTTTTCCTACTGAGTATTCATGTATGCTCACCCTATTTATATAAAATTGTTTTCATGTTTTTAAGAGGATTATGTGGACCATTATAGGAATTATTATATTAGACATTGGGATAGTTTATGTTTTACTGCATATCATTACATTTTGTAGTTACATTAGATTTTTTTCCTTGTATTTATTATAGTTCTATATTTAAACATGCATGTGGGATGGTTTTTTTCTTTCTTTTTAAGGTACCTTGGAGTTTTTTTGAAGATAAAGTATCTTGTCTCTTGGTATTGTTTCCTTAAAAGGTGTAATTCCTCCCATTCTATGATATTCGTATACGCATGGTTTTAGTAGAAAACTTGAGGCCTACTGGAGACAGGGCTTCATGTTCATTATCTCCCTTTCTTGATTTCCATTCTAGGATGGGAATATTTAGATACAGCTTCCATGATAGAATGGTTTCAGGGCCAAGTTATGGTTGATACATTGGATGGAGTTTGGATTTAGGAATAGTTAAGATTACATGGGTTGGTAGGGAAATAGTTTCAGGTGATCTTGGTCTGTGACATAGGCTTGGGAATACCATCTTGGACATGGGATTTTAGGTCCCCACATGATCAGATGCAAGGATTCTGATACTACCAAATGATCAAGTGAGGCTACAATGTTTTCATGGTAGAGACCCTATGAAAGCTACATGCATCATAATGACTTGAGTTCTTATTGGAATTGGGTTTTTTTTGGAAAATTTGGAATGAATAACAAGAAAATAATTTGTGTAGGATTAGAATGAATCTTAAGTAAAATATTATACTACTCAGTCTTAGAAAAATCATTGTTTACCTTTTAGCTATGGATCTTTGTCAGTTTCCATGTGTGGAACGAAAAATTGAGGCTCAGTAGGCTGATCCAGTTGATCTATGGAGGGTTGATCTAGTTGATGAGGTTGATCAGTGGTATAGAACGTTGTGTACTCTCTAGCGAAAATATTTGGGAAAGTATGTGGTCAGTGTTTCAGTCATGGAGATGGAAATATAGCTTGAGGAGCTTGGGATCACCATCAGTTTGATCTAGGCCCTGATGGAGTATAAGGTTCCTTTACCAGTTATTCATATATGGGTATCCTCATATCAGTAGTGTAATCTATACCTAGGTGAGAGGAAGGAGGATGATGTTTTTTGGGTTGATTTTGAGAAGGGGTTCGGTATAGAATTCCTTTCATAGACCTTGAATACTGAGAAGATGTTGGAGCTACTCTCCCTTCAACATGGGAGTATGTTAGTGAGGGATCTGGGAATCAAGTTCAAGGGTCTAGTTCATTTTTTCTCAGATCCATTTTCAGGTGAGGATTCTCATGTGAGACATCTCGAGGAGGCTCTCTTTCCTTCTATCTAGTACACTGTTACTTCCTATACACTACTAATGTACTTGAAGGTTTAGAAGTAAATAGAGGTGATTGAAAAGATACGCTCACGATAAAGAATACCATGAGAAGGGATCTGATATAATTGTTCAAGATGAAGGGTTACCAATGGATGAAATAAATTGTCATGGCCTGCATGGTTCCAACCAGTGGGGATTCGACCTCATCTTCTTCGTTTTCGACCTTCTAGTAGAAGATGTTCCCATGAATTTTCTATGAACTTGGGGATGATTTGTTTCTTCTATGTATTCTTGAACCATCTTTAGAATCAGTGTGCAGTGGTTTTTCAAGGTCATTATGGTGGAGGTGTATAGGTTCAGATGCAACATGATTAGTAGTTTCTAGTCATTCCATTTCAGTAGTATAGATATTAGTCTCAATCCCCACCAAGGGGATATGGTGGTGGTAGTGTCTTACCTCAGTATTTTCCTCAAGGACCTCATCCTAGACATAGTTATGGAGGTAGTCATAAGCAGAGATGTAGGGGAGTTGGGTGTGGTCAGTTTCACACAATATAAGTAGTAGTTCCAACTGGGGTAGATATTGTTAGAGGTATGATCATTTTGTTTTGTAACCTTGCTTATGATTTTATTGATTTAATAGCTTCTCACTCCTTTTTTTCACCCACCCTAGCGCGTGATCCAGGGGTAGACATAGAGAGGCTTCCTATTTCCCTAGTGTTTATTATTGTATTCGGAGGCCAATGTAGCTTGTTTGATGTGTGATGGGGAAGTAGACTATTGATGGGACCACATTATCCCCATGGAAATATTTTCTTGCCACAGATGCAGCCATATGATTTCATCATAGTTATCTACTAGTTATATTCCATGCAATATGTTATCAAATGATTCTATAGGATAGTCATGTTTTCAAATTTGGATGGATAGTGTGTGGTTTTTATCGGTGAACGGGGTTGTTAGGTGGGTAGTCGGAGTGTAGAGACTCTTCGTTCCTTAATGGCAGATCTTTTAGTGGAATCTGTAAATTTTGTGATGGTGGAAGTTCCTAGAGTCATTGGGGATTTCCTGGATGTTTTCCCCAAGGATGTTATGATGCAACCCCCTCGGCGTGATTTTGAGTTCGAGATAGACCTATTACGTGATGCTCTTATAATTTTGATGGCCCCTATCAAATCTAACCTTTGAGTTATGGGAGTGGAGTATCCAGATAAATGATTTAATGAAATGGGTTTTTATCCAACCCAGTGTGTCACCATGGAGTCATTCAAGGTTGTTTTCCAAGATGGCGGTTGGTGGTATGAGGTTGTGTATAGACTACTGAAGTTTGAATCAGGTATCAATCAAGAACTTTTCCCTTTTCCAAAATTATATTATCTTTTCAACTACTTTAGAGGGGCGAGTTGCTTTCCACAAATGATTTGTTATCTGGATATCACCCATTAAGGGTGAATGATGGTGATATCCTGAAGACGTATTTCATATGCAGGTTTATGAACATTAAGATATTGGTCACACCATTTAGTATTACGAACTCACCAGTTGTTCTCATGGTACTTATGAACTTTTTTTCCATGATTTTATATATCAATTATTCCTCTTTTTCATTGATTATATCTTGATCTACATGAATTCATAGGAGGATCGTGCTGAGCATCATAGAACTATCTTTCTGGTTCATTGACATCAACAACTCTATGTAAAATTTTCTAAGTGTATGTTTTGAAACTAGAGGTACATTTCCATGGGAACGTGGTGTCTTATCAGGGTGTGTCAGAAGACCCATAGAAATTTCAATTGGTTGTTTCTTGGGAAGCACCTAAGAAAGTGAAAGGGTCCACAATTTTTTGTGGTATTTCCAAAAATTATTGCAATTTTGTACTTGATTTATATTAAGTTGAAGCCTCATTGATAATATAGAAAAGGAAGGATCAATATTTTTTGTAGATTGATCATTGTTAGGAAGCATTCAGTTATATGAAGTTGAAGTTTTCTAGTGTTCCAGTTCTCCATTTTCCTAAAGAGTGATGTTAGAGGTGTTCTATGATGTTTATCATATGGTCTTGGGATTCATATTGATGTAGCATTGAGTAGGGATCTCTTATGATTTTAGGTAGTTACATCCCCATGAGCGTAATCATGCTACCCACGATTTGGAGCTAGATACAGTCATGTTTTCATGGAAGTTGTGGTGGTATTACCTCATTAAGGAGTGGTTTTTAGTATTTATAGATCACAATATCTTGAGAAATATCTTTTCCCAATGAGACCAGGACTTATGAAATTGGAGGTGGATATAGTATCTTTATGACCATGATTTAGATATCTCTTACACCTCGGAAAAGAGGAATGTCATGGATGGTTCTTTGAGAATAAATTCAAAGAAGTAGGTTGTTTAAGAATCTACAGATGCTTGGAATGAAATAAGGAGTTGGCAGCCATACACTTAGACCCAAGAGTGGATGGTGGTAGAGGTTTTTTGTTCTAGATTATGGTGTCTTATTCTCCAATGTAGTAGGTGGAAGAGTCTCAATTGGGAGACTCAGAGGAAGAGGTGTTGCGTGATTGTGTTGGATATGGTGATGCTTCCAAGGGATAGTCGGAGGATGGTCAAAATCAGATTTTGTTCTATGAAAGGTTGTTTTTTTGGTGAAAATGAATGACAGATTCCTTCATGATTTTCATAAATCAATTATAGTGGTACACCTAGTAATTTCTAAGATTTAAAGTGGCTTGGGGATTCAATTATTAGTTCTTGGGATGAGGTGTATAGTAACATAGTTTTTAGCAAGATTCTTGGTCTACCAGTAGGTAAAGGTCGAGCACCATGTTCTTGGTGGTTTGATAGAGCCCTTGGATATTGTAGACTAGAATTGGGATGAAATATTGATGGATTTTTTCATTGGATTACTGAGAGCTCGTGGAGACAATGATTTTATCCAGGTGGTAGTAGGCCAGCTGAGAAAATTGGCTCACTTGTTAGCAATCAAGTATTCAGGCATAATGGATTCCTTGGTAAATAATTATTTCGATGAGTTTGTGTAGATACATGGAGTTCTAAGATACATTGTCTCATATCGGGACACATGTCTTACCATGAAAGTTTTGAGGGGATTACAACATTCTTTTTTCACCTTGTTACATCTCAATGCTGCTTTCCACCCTCATACAGATGAGTAGTGGGAACAGACTCTCCAGACATTGCAGGATATGTTGCGATATTGAATCAGGGACATTGTAGGATATTGAGTATGAAACCTACCCTTGGTAGGGTTTCTTATATAAATATATATCATTATTCCATTATCATGGCTTTATTTTAATCATTGTACGGAAGACTGTGTTCCTCACTGTTGTTCTAGAAAACATTTGGGGGGAAACTATTATTTGTCCTAAGGTAGTGCAGAGCTTGATAGAGACGGTTTAGATAGTCTATGATATGATAAAAGTATCGTAGGACCGGAATCAGTCTTATAATCATCACAGTAGGAGGCCCTTGGAGTCCTATATTGGGTAGTACATGTTCTTGAAGGTTTCCTCTGGACATGGGAAGTAGTGTTTTGGAAGAGGATGTAAGATTTCTCCAAAAAATTTCGGTCCCTTTGTGGTGTTGGGAAGATTTGGTGAGGTGGCATACCAGGTTTCATTTCCACCGTAGTTGGAGATAATCCATGATGTCTCCATGTATCTTGGATTTATTATTATCTTCATGATGACTCTCATATCCTTGACTGGGGAGAGTTGGATATTGAGGATTATGCGATGTTCATAGAGCATTTAGTGGAGACCCAAGATCGTTAAGAGTAGGCACTATGTGGACGGACCATTCCCGTGGTTCATGTGTCATGGAGGAATTGTTGTTTGGAGTAGAGTACTTTGGAGTGAAGAACATAGATGTGTTCCCAGTACCAAGAGTTGGTTTGAGTTTTTCCTTGTTCTATTTTTCCTTGTGATGTAATGTTTGAACCTTGTTTTATAAAATTAGTAGGTTTACCTTTGTTTGAGATGTGTGTATTGAAATGTGTGATAATTTTCTAGCATTTACAAATGGGAGGACTAGATTCCTACTCGATATGCGTTAACTACAATTCAATTAAACCCATGCGTGTCATTCAGTGCCACCCAGGTTGGATAGTATCTTGACATGGAGGACGGAATTCCTAAATTTGTGTGTTCAGGACAGTGAAGTTCAATGACTATATTAGTTGTTGGTTTCGGTTTTTTAGAGGTTGAGATGGTTATGTGGTGGTTGTGTGGTTGTGTGGTTGTGGTCATTTGGGTTGGCGTGCTTGGCCGGTGGTAGTGCCTAAGGAGTGGTGTGATGATATAGAGGTATCCCACAATGTGGTTGTTTGGACACATATTTCTTTCTGGGCTTGGTTTTGGATTCATGAGGGTGATAATTTTTTGATAGGTATCTAATTTAATGGTTTGTGTCCTCTTGGACCATTAAATTTCAGTTTTTTGGTTTTTTGAGATGTTCGTAGGTGGTTCTAGGAGTTTTTCATAGGAAAATGGGGGTACAATAAAGCTACTTCTAGGATTACACGCCATATAAGTGGATTACACGATGTGAATTTTAGATTCATGGATTTTCCTCTGTGGTTCATGGTGTGTAATGTTTCATGGTTTTATAAATAAAATAAATCAAGAGGTGACGGTTTTTCAGCAGAAATCGACCCTGAGGGATTACATGGCGTGAAAGGGGATTACACATCATGTACTACCCACTTTTGTAATATTTTAAGTGTTTTTTCGCTTCTTGGGTTATCAAACCCAATGTCTATAGTGACCCACCACTGACCCTAGGTGACCTAGTAACCCTTCCTCAGTGTTTTGATGATTACATCATCAAGGATCGATTCCTATCTTCTTTCCTTCAATCCGTAATGATCCCTCTTTGATCCAAGGTGAATTCATTCTCTATTCCTGTGGTTTTTTCTAGTTTGCTATCCTTTTTCCTCCCATTATTCTTTCCATATGATGGCAGATTTTCTACCTTGGTTCTAATGTGGTTATCTTCATTTTTTTGTTGGTGTAGTGGTGTTGTGGAATCCTCAAGTGTATACAGATATTCCAGGAGAAGTAATCAGAGATCCATTACATGATCTGTTCTCGTGCGAAGAACATTAACATCCTTTTGAGGTAGGATTTCCTTCGTTTCTCTAAAATGTGAATCATACGGGATGGGTTTACTTTTTTCTAACTGTATATTATGCTGGACCAAATTAACTAAATATAATAATCAGATGAATGAAATTGAAAAGGGTATAGGGGGTTGATTATCATGCCTTTACATCCTTGTTGTTATTGTAATTTTATGATCTGTACATGCTAAATGACCCCACTGAAAATCATGTCCCTTGGGGTTCCTTGTTTCCACACTAAATGGGCTTCTTGTTGTGTGGTTTCTATTGAATAATTATATATGTAAATTGGATAATTATTTAAATCTGGATAATGAATAAATGACCTGAGATCATAAAGTTCTATGATAACACCTGAATTAACAAGGGGAATTAAATGAGTGATATCATGTTAAATCTATAATGGTGTTATGCCTTGTTACATGGGGTGTAGTGATCTGTGGTTTTGCTCTGGTTTGTGTTGTTGTATATCTCTAGTAATGGTTTTGTGTTGTGGGTTTGCTTGGGTGGTGTTATGGATGAACTAATAGATGATACATCAACCTAACCATTTAATGGAATCATAGGTTGAGAGATTGGTTGATTTAGGAATGGATGATAAGTATTGTGTAGTGAGTCTATGAAGATTATTATGTTGTGTTGTGTTTTTTGGATGGGGTTGGGATTTGAGATTTGGTTATGTTGACATGTGAAATGAGTAGGATGAGTTTGAAGAACAATATTAGTGGTTGGAATGGGTGATTAACCATGATTTTCTATATGAGTATCATGAAAGAAGCATACCAAATATCTAGGGATAGATATATCATGAATGGGTGTTAAATAAATAAGAAATGTGTAGACTTGTTAACTTTTGTATTAGGACTCTTCACCTTCTATGATGACTTTTTTTGTTGCCTATTGTTTGTTGTGCTTATTAGTTTCCTGGGTTATGATGGAATGCATAAATTAATTGTTTGATAATGAATGGAGGTTGTTAAATGGAATTGGTTTGAAATTTTAATGGGTTTTGTGGCTTGTTGTGTGGTGTTTTACATTTAGAGGTAGTAGCAAGGGTGATAGTTGTAAGTTAGTTTTTCATATTTTAACCCATAGGTTGGTCATTAGTGTATGGTATCATATATTTACATAATTTTATTTTTCTTTGTGATTTCTATACGCACCCCACCCCAATTGAGCTCTATGTGTCGAACACCCCCATCATCATAGTGGAGAGTGTCTTTCCCAAACATCTTGATTGGGGGGTAGATATATGGCCACCCACTATTCCCTCCTCCCTCTTCTAAGTATTGATAGCCCAACATTATTTGGGAAGGTTGTAGTTATGAGGCCCAGGATTATACGGGTGAGTTGTGATCTCCCAGGTGTCTTTGGGATGAGATGAGTTTTCCTCCCAGATGTGTCTTTGGGGTGATATGAGTTTTTATTTCCTATGTTTCATCATGATGAGATGTGTTGGGATAATCCATGTGTCTTCCAGATGAGGTGTGGTTTGTGGGAAAGGTGTCTATGTGTCTAATTTGATGTGGTTTGTGGCCCAGGTGTCTACGGCTGGGATGTGATGTGGTTTTTTTCTATGTGCTTGTGGGGGGGGGGGGTTGTGGTGTGGTTTATGGCCTAGGTGTCTACATACGGGTTGTGATTTGGTACTTTCTAAAGAGTTGGGAGAATGAGGATGTTTTTCATTAGGGAATGAGTGGGTAATCAGTGGGAAGGGGTGTGGGTTACCCAATAATCGATGTATATTATATTACATTACTTGATTTTGCATTATTTGGTGAGCATGCCTTGGTGAGGATGGGAAGATTATCATACCTATTAGGTGTTGTTTGGTTTTGTTATTTTCTCGTAGGAGAATTAGTATTCTTATCTCACTTGTGCATGAGAGGATTTTTTTCTAACTGATTATACCTGATTTCTCACCCTATGTATATAAAATTGATTTTAGGTTTCAAGAGGGTTGCATGGATGTTTCTAGGCATTTCCATCTTGAACTTTGGGAAAAAAATTCATTAATTCTTATCTTTACTTTGGGTATATACTTTGGAGTTTTCATTGTATTTGTAATAGTTATATTTTTAAACATGCATATGGGATAGTTTTTGGAATTATTTAATATTTAAGATGGAGTTGTATGAACAATTTTATCTCCCTATCTTGTATTTGTAAAAATGGACATGCCACCCATTTTGTGATATTTGTAAACCCTTGGTGCTAGTCTCCAACCTAGGGCCTATCAGAGGCGGGACTTGGGGTTCATTATCTCCTTTTATTCATTTCTAGCCCAGGAGGGGAATCAATGTAGGGAGGGGTCATAAAATTAATAAATAAGTAATATATTCTGTTTGAATAGGTAAATAGTAGATTTATTTCAACTAACATATTTTTAACTGTAATATCTTGTAATTTAATATTATAATCAACTTAAAATGAATAAATATTATTCCATTATCTATGAATAAATTTTTTCTATTAAACTTACAGTTAATAGAATTAAATGAACCTATAGTGTCACAAAACACCCCCATGGAAAACCCTTTAGGGGTTTGTATTAGATATGAATGTGGCCCCCAAAACCAACATCCCTTAGGTCATGGGATAGTGACAATAAATGAGGTTATGAAAAATACGAATATAAGGGAGTACCCACATAATCTAAGTAATATACAAAGATAACCACTGATAACATCATAATATAAAAATAAATATGATATCACATAATTCGTGAAATATCATATTCGATATAAATCTATGAAATAAAATGCAAAATAAATATTCTTATGGAATAACATTGAATAGAAACTCAAAAATACTTATCTAGTAAGGCCAAGATCGACCATAGAATCACTCCTAGAAACCTAAAAAACATATTTATATATATACATTGTAGGATCATCCTTAAGACTTCTCCAGAAAACATGGAAGAAGAATACTAATTACTAAGTCAATAAATAGATAACCAACATGAACCTAAAACGGGTCAACTATCCCCCAACCTCGCAAAGTTTAACTCACCTAATAATCCATCCACGTATAATAATATTGTGAAGTAATAATATATCAAGATGGTTACCTACAACCACATCCCCGCTAGTTTTTTCAGTCTCACGCCATAAAGAAACATTTATTCTGATTCAATTCATTCAAAATAACCACATCCTAAATCAATACCATAACCACATCATCATCACCCCACATTTCTCATACCACATCTCTTAATTGCATGTCACATCCTTATCACATTAGAATATCTTGAGACAGAAAGTAGTACACCATGTTTAATACTCCTTCCATACATGATTCCCACCATGTATCACATCTTGTATGACATCATGATCACGTCATATCATATTATCATGTAATCAACTCATCATATCATCATCATCATAACAATTCATTTTCACTATAGCCTATTTCTATTTAATATAATGACCCTGACCTCAGTAGTCTGAAGTAAGTGCCACACTTTTTTACATTGGGTTAGATAAAGAATTTTAATCACAAATGACTGATCAATTTATCCATTTTTTAATTCATAATAAAGACATGAACCATAAATTTAAATTTAAAACATAAAATACAATATATAAAATCCTTGATAACCTCATTATTCTTATATTTCAAACATTTATATCATTCATAACATACTTTTCAGATTCATATTAAAAAATGAAACATATGAAAGGGGTAATATAAAATTCTCAGTAAGGGTAAGAATATAGTAGAATATATTAGTAAATATGGCATAAAAAATATCAAAAGGTAAATATCTGATATATATTCCAATTGAATAATAAAATGATATAATAAACATAACCATGGATATTCTAACTAATAAAATTAACACATGGAATAATAATGATGACGGAATAAATAATTTTGGACCTCTACACTATCATTATTTATCTTGAACATATTTACTATTAAGATCTATCCTCATGGTAGTTTAAGTATTTGGGTAGAAACCTATAAAATTTGGGTCAGGATATATATTTCTCACAATTTAAAACTACTTGGAAACAAATACAAAGGGTTTTTTGACCAACTGATTTTGTCTCATGAGAACTACTAATGCATTGAGGGGATATAGTGGGACCCGCCCATAACTTACTAATTATGATACACTCCTCAAGTGAAAATTTTGAATCATAAATAACATAATCATTTTAATTGAAAAAAAAAATCATATGACATTTGAATACTTTAACCATAAACCATGAATGATATAATAATATCATATCCTCAGTCAAATTGATCATAAACCATTAAATAACATATGGTAGATGGTATAAAAATAGAAAAAAATCGATGAATTAAAATATTAAACAAATTATGTTTACATAGATGAAGATACTTTTAAATGATACCATTGAACTTTTCTTGAGGAAAATAATCTTTAAATATTCCATCCATTCTCATACCACTTTGAAACATTTAAATAATAATCCCTATGAAGGAATAAAATTAAATGGAACTAATAAAATAATTATTAAAATTAAATTCATGATATTATATATCAAATGGTATTACATATAACACACACAAGGAATAAGTGATGAATAATGCATATATCTCACAAAAGTAAAAGTGATACGAGAAGACCCATACCTTACATTTCCTTTTGGGTGAACCTCATTTAACCTATAATATAATGGTCTAAATAATGTTACTAACTTGTTATATAAAATTATTAATATTTATGATATCATATATGATTCTCTTGAAAAGTCATGTTACCTATTTATTGGTAATCATTCATTTTTTCACTATTTTTGGTGTTAATTGCCTAGTTTTTGAGTAATTTTTGACTTTTGTTTGTTCTTATCATCAATAACATCATGGTTTAATCATATCTATAATTTAAATCATGATTTAAATATAAAATATATCTATTATATATTTATTTATAATAATCCATAATATTTTGAGATAAAAAATGAAATGCATCGTTCATGGAGACGGTAGGTCGTATGTACGCATGAACGCTACATCCATTTCATTATAATTTTTAAAAAATTTAAAATTATATTATATATATGTAAATTATAATAAAATAATCATATATATCTCAAAATATTATTTAAATCATCTTTAATATGTTCCATGTACAACAAGAATGAATCACATCGCTTTGGGGAGGCAGTATTCCATACTTCCACAATAGATGTTATTGTATTTATAAAAAATGGAATGCATATGGGTATGTGTTGTAAATTAATCACATAAGAATAAATAAATAATAAATATCGTATATAACACAGATAAATATATTTTCCATCAAAATTCCCAAACATGAAATGTGGTAAAGGAAAAAGGAACAATCATCATTTCGTGTGGCGGTAGTTCACTGTACATAAAAAATAGTATGTTCATTACCTATTAGATGAATGTGAAGGTATGTCTAGGTAAAACAAATTATCATAAAAATATATAATTATGGTTAAAATAGTATTTTTTATATAATCATGAAATAAGGATATTTTAGGGTCTAGATATTGGAAACAAAACTAATGATCTTAAGGAAAGATGTTACCTCTTCTTTGGGTAAATACTTTTGGTTTGCACTAGATGGATTCCTTGGATGGATTTATGCCCTAAGGGAGGATTATAGGATGAGTATATATAATTTTGGACCTTATTTGGGTCTGTTTTTATCAATATATAATGCTCTATGTGGTATGAGGTAGTGAGGGAGGAGGTGCCCATTTATAATTGAGGTGAGGGGTACTTTTGGGAACTTCCAAACTATTAAATTAATATAAATTAATTTTATATTTAAAATGGTTCAAAATTAATTTATTCAGTATATAATATTTGTATGGGTCCAAATCCACTAAACCAATAATTTTTATACAACATTATGTAACATTATTACCCATATCATTTTTCTCTAACCCTTAGTTAGACCCTTTTTTACAATGAAAAATTGGATTTTTACTTCTTAAGGGTTAATATAGTTTTTATAAAATGAAAAAAAAACAAAAAAAAATGAGTCTTTGATGAAATTTTGAGAACAATCTCAATTAGTTGGCCAAAATTTAAATTTTTATAAATTTTCTATCATTTAATAAAATAATATTTATTTTAAAATTTCATTTCTGTCAATTTTGACAATATTCATCAATTGAATTTTTAAAAGTATCATAAAAATAAGATAAAATAGAAACAAGACATATCAATCATTAATAAATTGTAAAATTTATCAATAAAATTCTTATATGACATTAAATATATCAAATTTTATTTACTTTAATATTTTTAATATAATTTATTTTATTCTTCCATTAATTGTGAAATTAATATATCATCATTGTTTAGCCATTTAATTTAAATATTTATATCAAAAAAATTCAGTAAAAAAATTACAAAATTTAGTGGAAAAATAGATTTTAAATTACTATTCATAGTCAAAGATGTCTTTTCGATAACCATATATAAAAAATGTGATACTTATTAAAATATTAGTGTGGAATGTTGGACTTCCCTAGGAATAAAATACTATAAAATCATTAAAGCCATCCAAGTGGTACAAGAGGCCCTAAAATTTAAAAATGATGATTTTTATCAATAATAAAACAAATAATATAATTAGGAAAAGTGTTAGGGTAATTTTATAAAACTTATAATATTATTTGTACCCTTAATTACTTGATTTACCCTTAACAATGGCAATTAAAATATTACTAAATTTACTATTTAAATTACCATAAAATTAAAGTTATTTATAAAATTTTTACCCACTTATTTGAAATATGGTATCCATTTTTGAAATATCAAAACACTAAAATTTCAGTAATTAATTTAAAATTAATCTCTTTGACATAATGAGTAAATATGTTTTTAAAATAAAAACGTTCGAATTAATGAAATGTTTATATATCCAATTTCAATGTGAAATTGATTCAAATTAAATACATTAAATTAATTGATAAAAATTATCTAATTATATTTTTGAATCAATTAAAAATATAATTTAAAACTATAAATTATTTAGATGAAAGAGATGTATTTAATTAAAAATAAATATTTTATCACTATTAATCAAAACAGGAAATTGATCATAAAAGTACCAAAAATTCACCCAAAGTTAATTTTTATATTAAAATTTAAATTAATAAATTTATTATTTGTTATATAATATATTAAAGTCTAAAAATTGTGATTTATAATTGGTTCTCCATCAAATGATGGTAAAAAACCTTTATAAAAACATAGTTTTTTATGTGTAATATTTGGTTTGTTCTTATATTATTCCAATCCAATATATTAAATTAATATCAAAAATATTTTTCTGAATATATAAAATATATATATCCTTGATATCATTCACCAATATTAATTAATTTAATTTATTAAGATAAAATTACTTTTTGAGCATAAAAATAATTTTTATAAAAACATTCTCATTATATTAAATCGGTTCATATATTCAATTCTAATTAATTTGTAACAAATAAATTCAAAAATATATTTTGATAAGATATTTAATAGTATTCAGAAATTCCAACTTACTAGTTAGGTTATATCTGATTATATAAAATAATAATATTTTAATAATATATTTGTGTTCGGTAAAACTTTGTCTTACCTATACCACAAGCCAACTCATTATTGTGTGTATCACAAGCTTAATATGGTGTTGTATGTATATAAATCTAGAAAAAAATTAAAATTGTTCAAAAACTAAAATATTGTAAAGTCTTGGGGGTTACATTCTCCATAGCATCAATAAATCGAATCCTCGCTATTTGAAATTGATCATCAAAAATCAATGGTTGATACATGAAAATTACTTTTTGGGAGACCCACTTCAGAAGTAGGATTACCAAAACATTCTATTAATTTTAGGTAAAAGGAAATTCTAAGGTCACTACGAAACTAGTCCATCAAAAAATACAACATCAGTGAAAACACATACATGGAAGAGAAATCTAACCATCAAGTTATGATATATAATGATAAAAAACATGTTTATGAGAGAGTTATTGACCAAAAAACCATAAACCAATGGTGTTACTGAAGGTCATTGATATCATAAAAAATGATGACAATTAGAAAACATTGTAGTTTTAATTCCCTTTTCCCTGAGATATG
The DNA here is from genome assembly GCA_963277665.1 of Viscum album. NCBI lineage: Eukaryota > Viridiplantae > Streptophyta > Magnoliopsida > Santalales > Viscaceae > Viscum > Viscum album. The sequence continues at coordinate 2,105,409,050 of OY728156.1, read as the reverse complement.
AATTTATTTCATTCTCTATTAATATAAGTAAATATATATATTTCTATAAAAACAATCTTTTTTCATCGATTGTGCCTTGAATTATTTCTAATTCATCTCTTGGAACAAGATATATCATATAGTGAATTAATACATTATCCTTTAAAATCCTATATAGAGATAAATAATTTCATAAATGGTTAAACTTTCCAAAATATTATTATCCAACCCATGAGAATCATTTCCATGGTCGTTAGTAGTACCCAATTTACTATATCCATATGAATCATTACTTTTTTCAAATGTAATTACCTAAAAATTAGAAACATATCAAGGATTATCTTTCCCTACACTACGTGTTTTCTAAAAATATTAACTTCCTACTAAATCACATTTTGTGGTTATCGATACCAATCAACACAAGATTTTAAATACTTAATGAAAAAGTACTATTGTTTAATCCTAAAATATTCCATAATTCTTATAACTAGTACATCATTAATAATATACTCAAATGACATTATTCTTGAATCTAAACATAGGTACATTAATCATTCATCTTCATATGTGGTAGTAGAAAAATCTTGACCATGATTCTTTAGCCTATTTTGGGTATATTACACTAACTCATGAGACATTTATTTTCATATTGTCTCATATCCTTTCAGTTGAATAATTTTATAATGGAAACATTTTTCTTACCCTTGAAATCATAGGCATGGGGTCCCTTATTTACACACTTACAGGAAACTCCCACTCAATTTAAGCAAGTAAGATTAACTTTCATTCAACAATTATCAGAAATGGGGAAGTACTTATTTACTGTCGTCCCTTTATGCATCCTTTTCTCTAATATCCTAGTCATTTTTTTATTCCCTTAAAATCCATAGAATTTGGGGAATTAATTACCTATCTCATTAGAACATGATATTATTTTCTCTTATGATTATACTTGGGATACTATTTCCATTAGAAATGATGGCTTAGGACCATAAAATATATAATCCTTTGTACTCTTTGCATCACGTGCATTGGTGGATTTCACATTCCTTCTACAGGGTTCTATTTCTAAAGAATTTAATATACTGGATTAAATCATAAAATAATGTATAATCCCAAAACTAGTAAAAAAACTTAACCTAAATTGAATATTTTATGCATATCTAATCAAATAATCATTAAAATGGTTTCTTTGGTGATATATTTACTTTTAAATACTTTTTAATGGTTTTTAAATAAAATTTGAACAATCATAAGTGTATCCCCTAGGACTGTCAACGCAGGTTCATAGTAACGCTTGCTGTCATGTACCAGGTTATGATGAGGTAGGCTATATGAACCTTGTGAAAGTTGTTACCCCTAGGTACATCTATGCCAGAGCTATTTACACGTGTAGTATCAATACATGGATGTATTCCAAGGAAAAACCACATAATATATACCTTAACAAAACACTATAATGTTCTTATATTCTTATACTCAAATTCTATCTTAGGTAAATATTCTCTAAACCTTGTTTTCAAAATCTATTTTCTAAGCTTTCTATTGAAATTCTTCTGATACCAACTATAACAACCCTCAGCCTCGTAGCCAGAGCTGGTGACTCACTTTATCACCTTCGCATAGATAAAAGAGTATAATCACAAAGGACCGATCAGTTTAGCAGTTTTAGAAGTCATATTTTATACATGAACCTTACGTAATAATTTAAAACATAAAATAAAGCATATAAAATATTTAAGGAACATCATTATTCTTCTATATTAACCATGCATATCAGTTATAACATAATTTTTGGAATCCATGGAAAAATAAAACATATTAAAGGTGTGAGGAAAAATGATCAATAAGGGTAATCTTATAGTATAAGCTATGAGTAAATATAGAATAAAAACATGGGAATTTAAATAACTGATACATATTACATTCAAATAGTCACATGAGATAGAAAACATAACCATGTATATTATAACTAATAAAATTACAACATGGAATAATAATAATGGTAGAATGAATAATGTTAGTCATATACACTATTAAGATATATCCTCAGGATAGTTAATTTTAAGATATATCCTCCTGACAGCATAATTATGTGGGTAGAAACCCCTTTAATTTGTGTCAATCCCCATCCTCCTAATAATTTAATACTACTTGGAATCAAATGTGATGGGTTTGTCAGCAACAGATTTAGTCTCATGAGAACTACTGATGCATCAAGGGACCATAAAGGGGCATTTACATCATATAAAAATTCCAATACATTTATCATATGAAAAGGTTGAAACATTCTTATTGAATAACTGCATAAAAAATGTTAATACATTAACCAAAAACAATGAATGGTATAAAAATAGAACATCCACGGTCAAAATGATCATAAACACTTCAATAACATATGTTATATGGTATAATAAGAGATAAACCTCAATGAATTAAAAGATTCAACAAAGTATGTTTACAAAGATGAATATACTTTTAAATGATACCATTGAACAATTCTCAAGTAAAATTATCTTTAAACATTTCAAAGTGTGTCATACCACTTTGAAACATTTAAATCACAATCCATAAGATGGAATAAAATTAAATTAAACTTATAATATCATAATTAAAAGTATATTAATGATATTATATATCAAAATTCAGTATATACAACACACACAAGGAATATGTGGTTAACAGGGAATATATGTTACAGAAGTAAATGTTAGATGAGAAAACCCCAACCTTGTGTTTTCTTTTGGGAGATAATTATTTAACATCTTTTATAATGGTTTAAATAATTTTAATAACTAATTCCAAAATTGTATTAATATTTATTATATCATATATTATTCTCTTATAATATCTTTTTACCCATTTTCAGCAATATTCCATTATTTTCACTATTTTGGGTTTTAATTGCCTGGTTTCGTAGGTATGTTTTGACTTATTATTTGTTTTTCCCATTAATTAGATCATGGTTTTATAATATCTAGAATGTAAAATAAGATTTAAATATAATATATATATATATATTTAGAATAACAAATACTATTTTTGAGATAAGAAATGAAATGCACCGTTCAAGTAGATGGTAGGTCGTACGTATGCATGAATGTTACTTCCATTTCTTTGTAGTTTTTAAAATAATGCAAAGTAAATGATATATATATATATATAATATTTAAAATATTTTATTTATGTCATATATATCTCATATTATTATGTACAACATCCATAATATGTTCTATGTATAGTGTGAACAAATCACATCACTTTGGGGAGGCGGTAGTCCATACTTCCACAAATGATGTTATCGTAATTATACAAAATCAGATCCATAAGGGTTTGTGATATAAAATAATTTCTGAAGGATGAAGGCATAATAAATATCATATATAACATATAAAAATATATTTTACATCATAATTTCCAACCTTGAAATGTGGTACATGAATAAAACAATCATTGTTTCGTAAGGCGGTAGTTCGTTGTATACATAAATAGTATGTTCAGTACCCATTAAATGGAATTGTGTATAATTTTTGGTATAGACCTTATCAAAACATAATCTATGTATATTAAGGATAATTTTTGGTTATATAATAATGTAATAAGGATAGTTTAGTGGTGGATAATACAAATAAAACTATTGATCTTGAGAGAAGATGTTACCTCTTTCTTGGGTACCACATTTTGGTTTGCACCAAAAGGCTTACTTAGATGGATTTGTTCCTATATGTAGGATTATAAGACGAATGTATATATTTTTTGAGATTATTTGGGATTGTTTTTTACAATATATAAGGCTCAATTTGGTGTAAGGAACTGAGGATGAAGGTACCCTTTTATAATTGAGGTGAGGGGTACTGTTGGAAACCCTCAAACTATTAAATTAATATAAATTAATTTAAATTTTAAAATGGATAAAAAATGTGTTATTTATAATATAATATTATTATGTGTTGAAAAAATCTCAACCAGTAATTTTTATACAAGTTTATATCACATTATTACCCTTATTATTTGGCTTAAACCCTTAGTTAGACCATTTAACTCTTACCGTGACAACTTGTATTTTTACTCTTTAAGGGTTAATATAGTAACAATAAAATGAAAAAACACCAATAATGAGTCATTTATGACATTTTTAGACTTATAAAAATTATTTGGCCTAAATTGGTTCTTTTATAAATTTTATATCATTTAGGAAAATAATAATTATTTTAAAATATCATTAGGGTCAATTTTGACATTATTCATTACTTGACTTTTTAAAAATATCATAGGAACAATATTAAATAAAAAAAATACTTATAAAACATTAATAACATGTATAATTATTCAATAAACATATTTTATTATACTAAATCTCTAATATTTTATTCATTTTATTAAATTTAATATCATTTATTTGATTCTTCAATTAATGAGGAAATTACAACATCATCATTGTGTATCCATTTAATTTAATTATTTATTTCCTAAAAAATATAAATTAATTTCCATAAGTAATATAATCATTTTTATTTCAAATTAATATTTATATTCAATGATATCCTTTAAATAACTATAAATAAAAAATGTAATAATTATTAAAACAAGAGTGTGACATATCGGACTTCCCATAAAATAAAATACTAAAAAATCCTTAATGACATAAAAGTGGCTCCAAGAGGCCATAAAATAATCTCAATGATGCTTTTTGTCAAATATAACTCATCTAATAAAATTATTACCACTGTTAGGTCAATTTTATAATACTTATAATATTATTATTACCCTTAATTACGTTATTTACCATTAACCATTATAATTAAAATATTACAAAATTAACTATAAATATTCCCAATAATAAAATAATCCTATTTAAATAAATTATAACCCCTTATTATAAATATTTAATTCAATGTTAGAAATTAAAAATAGATAAATTGTTGCAATTAATTTAAAATCAACTCATCGATGGAACGAGTAAACACGTTTTTAAAGTGAAAACACTCAAAAGATTAAAATGTTTTATATCTAAATGCAGAATGAAATTTATTCCAACGAACTAAATTGGATTTTATGATAATTTTTATTCCTAATTATGCTTTAAAACTAGTTAAAAATATAATTTAAAACTATTAATTATTTATAATAAAAAGTTGTTTCAATTAAAATACAATATTTTACAACTATTCATCAAAACATGAAACTTATTAGAAAAGACAAAAAATTAAACCAAAGTAAATATTTATATTCTGATTTAAAAAAAAATAAGTTCATTTTTTTCATATATAATATGAAAAAGTGTCAAAAATTAGATTTAAAATAGGTTCTCCATCAAAAGACGGAAAAACTAACATTATAAAAATATAGGTTTTTATGTTTAATATTGGATTTGTTCCAATGTTATGTCTATCAAATATATTCTATAAATGTAAAAAGTATTTGATTGAATATATAAAATATATATTTCCTAATATCATTCATCAATATTGATTAATTAAATTCATTATGATAAAATTCCTTTGTGAGCATAAAATTATTTTTTATAAAAACATTCTCATTATATTAAATTGGTTCTTTTATTAATTTATTTGTAATTTCTAACCAATTAATTCAACTATATATTTTCATAAGTTATTTAACACCATTCATAACTGCCAACTTAATTGTTAGTTTATATCTTTTTATATTATACAGTAATATTGTAAAAATATATTTTTGTTCGATAAAACTCTTCCTTACATGTAATGATATCCAACTCATTATTGTCTGTAGCACAAGATTATCTGGGTGTTATTTATAAATCAAGTTAGAAAAAATTAAATTTATTCAAAAATAAAAATATTTTAATTTCTTGGGCTGTTACATTCTCCTCTTCTTTATTAAATTTCATCCTCATAATTTAAAATTAAACTTAAAAAATCAAAGGTTGATACATGAAAATTAGTTTGTGTGATACCCATATTAGAAATAGGATTAATAATATATCATGTTAATAATAGGACAAAAATTTGAAGGTCACCACAAATCTAGTCTTTCTAATATGACAACATTAGTAAAATCCTAGACATTGAAGAAAAAACATGTTCATGAGATGTACAACATGTTCATGAAAAAAAATATGTTCATGATCATTGATAATGATATACAACTTGTTCATGAGATATTTTTTAACCAAAAAACTATAAACCTGGGGTGTGAATTATGGGCAATGGTATATTCAAGAATGATGATAATAGGCCACATTTTTTTCAATCCATTTTTCCTTGATCTAAGAAATTATTTCACTCTCTAAGAATATAAGTAAATATATTTTTCAATAAAAAAAATATTTTCCTTCGATTACTCATTGAATTATTTCTACTACATCTCTTAGAACAATATGTATCATATAGTGAAGTAATAAATTATTCCCTGAAACCCTATCTAAACACAAACCATTTCATAAATGGCTAAACATTCCAAAAGGTTATTATCCAATACATGAGAATCATTTCCAAGGTAGTTAGTAGTACCAAGTTTACTATATCCATATGTATCATATCTTTGTGAAAATTTCATTACCTGATCCTCAGAAATATATAAAGGCTTATAATTCCATCAACCACGTGTTTTCAAAAAAAATTAACTTCTTACTGAATCACATTTCTTGGTTATCATTACCAATCAATATATGATTTTAAATCCTTAAAGAAAAATTACTATATTATGATCCTCATATATTCCATAATTCATATAACCAATGAAACATTGATAAAATACTCAAATGTCAAAATTCTTTAATCCAAACATGAGAACATTAATTATTCCACTTCTTTTGTGGTAGTATAATAATATTGATTATGATTCATTGGCCTCTTTTGGGTATATTACTCTAACACATAAGACATTGATTTTCATAGTGTCTCATATCCTTACATTTGAAGCATTATACTTTGGAAAACTTCATTTACCCTTATCATCAAAAGCATGGTGTCCTTTCTTTCCAAACATGTAGAAAACACCCACTCATTTTAAAAAAGTATGATGGTGTTTATATCTATAATTATTACATATAGAAAATTACTTCTTTACCTTTTTCAATTTTATATTTGTTTTCTCAACAATAATATTATTCTCTTAATTCCATTAAAATCCATAGGAATTATAGAATTAAATTACCTATCTCATTATCTCATGATTCTATTTACTCATATGATGAGAATACTTGGGAAAATATATCCCTTATAAATGTTTTCTTAAGACCATAAAAGATATAATCCATATAACTCTTTGGATCACATGGATTGGTGGTGTTCACATTCCTTATACTATGTTTCATTTATTTAGAATGGAATATACTGGATTAAATCATAAAATAATTTACAATCCCAAAATTAGTGAAACACTTAACATAAATTGAAAATTTTATGCATAACTAATCAAATAGTCCTAAACATGGTTTCATTGGGGATATCGTTAATTTTAAATATTTTTCAATGCTTTGTAAAGAAAATGTGAACTATCCTAAGAGTATCCCCTAGGAGGGTCTACCCCGGTGTACAGTAAGGCTCATTGTCCTCTATCAGGTTACATTGAGTCAGGCCCAATGCACCATGTCCTGTAGCAGGTACTGTAGTTGTGTGGGTACTGTAGCAGTACTGTTCACCAAAGGGTCCTTTGGCCCAAAAAAATGAGCTTTCTAGCCCTGTTTGTAGGCCATTTGGCCTTGGGCCTTTGGGCTATGTAATGGGTCATCGTCTACCCAGTCTAAAAAAGGTATTTTCTTTAATAATAAATTGAGGATTCGGCCCCAACCTTTTAAAAAAAAGTGTAGAATCCCAATGTAATGATCATTTTAGCAGTTTTGGAATCCATATTACATACATGCACCTTACATTAAAATTTAAAACATAACATGTAACATAGAAAATCTTTTGAGTATGTCATTATTCTCCATGCTTTACCCTACATATCAGTCATAACATACTTCTTGAAATCCATAGCAAAATAATACATATGAAAGTGTTGAGCTCAAATTCTCAATAAGGGTAAGAATAAAACAGAATGTATGGGTAAATATGGTATAAATAATATCAAATGTTAAAAAAATGATACATATTCCATTTAAATAAATACATGACCAAGGAAACATAACAATAAATATTCAAACTAATCAAATAACCACATGGAATAATAATATTGTCTAAATTCATATATTTTTATGTATATAATGTCAATATATATACTAAATATATTTAATTTCAAGATCTATACTCATGAAAATTTAATTATATGGGTAGAACTTGTCTACTTTGTTTGAATATTTATCCTCTGGATAAATTAAAACTATTTATAAACAAACGCAAATGGTTTATCACCAACTGATTTAGTCTCATGAGAAATACTGATGCATCAAGAGGATATATAGGGCCCCACCCATCACATAAAATTTAAAATACATTCATTATAAGAAAAGTCTGAAACATAAACCACACAAACATTTGTATTGAAAAACTAGAATACAAAATGTGAATACTTTAACCATATACCATGAATGGTATAAAAATAACACATATAGAGTCAAATTGATCATAAAACCTTCGATAACATATGGTATATGGTATGATAAGATATAAAACTAAATGAATTAAAAGACTAAACAAGTTATGTTGATGTAGATGAAGATACTTTTAAATTAGACCATTGAACAATTCTCAAGGAAAATAATATATAAACATTACAGTGTATCATACCACATTGAAAAATTTAAATAATAATCCCTATGATAGAATAAAATAAAATTAAATATAAAATAACATGATTAAAAGGATATTCATGATATGATATATCAAAATTCATTACATACACCACATGCAAGGAATAAGTGGTGAACGAGGCATATATCTCATAGAAGTAAAAGTGAGATAAGAAAACCCTTATCTTGAATTTTCTTTTTGGTTGAACATCATTTAGCCTACTTTATAATATAATAAATAATTTAAATACATTATTCCTCAACCATATTAATATTTATTAAATCGTATATTATTCACTTATAATATCTTGTTCCTCGTTTTTTAGTAATCTTCTATTATTTTGACTATTTTGGGTGTTAATATCCTAGTTTCGTAAGTAAGTTTTGACATGTTATTTGTTCGTACCATCAATTAGATCATGGTTTAATCATATCTAGAATTCAATCCATTATTTAAATATAATATATTTCCATTATATTTCTATTTAGAATAATCCATAACAATTTTGAGATAATAAATTAAATGCACCATTCATGGAGATGGTAAGTCGTACGTATGCGAGAACACTACTTCCATTTTGTTATAATTTATAATATAATGAAAAGTAAATGATATATATATATATAATAATTACATTATAATATATATATATATATATAATATCATATTATTAACTAAATCATCCTCAATATGTTCCATGTATAACATGAATGAATCACATCAGTTAGGGGAGGCGGTAGTCCACACATCCACAAGCGAAGTTATAGTATTTATAGAAAATGTAAATCATAATGGTGTGTGTTATAAAATAATTTAAGGAGAATAAATACATAATAAATATCATATATATCATATATAAATATATTTTCAATCATAATTCCCAACCATGAAATGTCGTAAAAAAATGAACAATGATCGTTTTGTGAGGTGGTAGTTTTTCATACTTAGAAACAGTATTTATGTTACCCATTAGATTGAATTGTGTGTAATTATAGGTATAAATCTTATCATAACAACATATAAGCATATTTAGGTTAATTTTATCACTATATATTCCTGGAATAAGGATATTTTAGGGGTGGATAATGGAAATGAAACATAAGATCTTGAGAAAAGATGTTACCTCTTCTTTGGGTAACTCTGTTTGGTTTGCATCAAAGGGCTAAGTGGAAGGATTTATTCCAAAGGTAAGGATTCCATGATGAATATTAAATGTTGGGAGATTATTTGGGATATTTTTGTATAGATATAAGTCTCAATGTGGTGTGAGTAATTGAGGGAGGTGGTTTCCTTTTATAATTATGGTGAGGGGTACTTTTATAAACCCTCAAACTATTAAACTAATATAAATTAATTTTATATTTAAAATGGATAGAAATGATTTATATAGAAGAAGATATGAGTATGGGTTTAAATAATATCTACCAATATTTTTTATATGACTTTAGTTCACATTATTACCCATATACTTTTGAATTAACCCTTAGTTAGACCCATTAACTCTTATCGTGACAACATGTATTTTTACACTTTAAGTTTTAATATAGTTTTTATAAATTGAAAAACGACCAATAATTGAGTTATTGATTAAATTTTTAGACTTATCCCATTTATTTTTTAAATTTTATATTTTTATAAATTTTATATCATTTAATAAAATAATATTCATAATAAAATATCATTAGTGTTAATTTTGACATCATTCATTAATTCACTTTTTAAAAATATCATAATAATAAAATAAATTCAAAATACTTATAAAACATTAATAACATGTAAAATTCATCAATAAAAGTATTATTTGACATTAAATCTCTCAAATTGTATTTATTTTAGTATTTTTAATATAATTTATTTTATTTTTTCATTAATTAATCAATTATTGAATCATCATTGTGTCACCATTTAATTTAATTATTTATTTCCTAAAAATATATATAATATTCATAATGAATATAATTTTTTTTTATTTAAAATGAATATTTATAGTCTAATATATCATTTAAATAAATATAAATAAAAAATGTAATAATTATTAAAACAAGTGCGTAACATATTGGACTTCCCTTAGAATAAAATACTATAAAAGACATAAAGTCATCAAAGTGGATCCAATAGGCCATAAAATCAGAAATTTTTTTATTTTTGTCAAAAATAACTCATCCAATAAAATTATTATGTATGTTATGGTAACTTTTTAATACTTATAATATTATGTTTACATTTAATTACTTGATTTACCCTTAACCATGGTAATTAAAATATTACCAAATTTTATATTCATATTCGCAAAAATAAAAGAAACATATTCAAAAAATTTATACCATATGATTATAAATATTTAATCCATTTTTAAAAATTCAAAATACCTAAATTTTATTAATTAACTTAAAATTAATCCCTTTGACGAAACGAGTAAATGAGATTTAAAAGAGAAAACAATAAAAAGATTCAAATGTTTTTATATCCAATATCAATGTGAAATTGATTCCAATGAAATAAATTGGATTAATTGGGAAAAATATTATCTAATTATAATATTAAACTAATTATAAATATAAATTACTAATATAAAATTTTTAGATGAAAAAACTATTTTCAATTAAAATAAAATATTTTATAAGTATTCATCAGTAAATGAAACTTAGCGGAAAAATACCAAAATTAAACCAAATTAAAATTTTATATTCTAATTCAAAATATTAAGATTATTTTTTGAAATATAATATATAAAAGTTTCAAATTTTGAATAAAAATATATTCTCTGTTAAAATTCGATGAAACTGCCTTTTAAAAAATATAGGTTGTTATGTGTAATGTTGGGTTTGTTCCTATGTTATGTATATACAAATATATTCAATGAATGTAAAAAATATTTAATTGAATATATAAAATATATATTTCATTAATATCATTCACTGATAGTAATTTATTAAATTTATTAGGCTAAAATTCCTTTGTGATCTTAAAAATTGTTTTCATACAAAAATTCTCATTATATTCAATTGGTTCTTATATTAATTTCTAATTAATTTCAAACCCATGAATTCAACCATATATATTCATAAGATAGGTAATACTATTTATAACCACCAACTTAATGTCTAGGTTATATCTTATTATATTAAATAATAATATTTTAATAATATATTATTGTTTGGTAAATCTTGGACTTGTGTGTAACGCAAGGAAACTCATTGTTTTGTGTAGTGTAGGAATAACAGGGTGTAATGTGTAACACTCCAAGATTTCATGTTTTGTTTCCCTTTGAATAATGCAATAGCATGCATTGTACGCAACAGCGAGATTCTAGCACTCTGCGACCAATCAAATTAGCCGTTATGAATAGTAATACCAACTTTTTGAAATTTTTTAAATTTTATTTTTCAAAACGGACTTCATTTTTTAATTCGGAATATCTAAATTATCTTAGGGTGAATTTTGGGTATTTTTTTTAAAAACATTCAATTTTTTATGAATAGTGAAAAACAATACGTTATTGGTTAAAACTAAATTTTTATTTAAATAATTATTTATTTTATTCAAATTTATTTTAGGTTAAAATAGATTCATAATACATATATAAGTTCAACTAAATTATTTGGAGTTTTTTTATAATAAACATTGATATATAAAAATTTTGTTGAACATTTTACCGTCTTTTACCCACATCCTATGAGAATTTGTAAATTCTCATTAAACATTATTTCACCACTCCTGTGAGTTCAATTTCAAAAATCCTGGAGGCACCGTTGAAATCATTAAGAAAAATGTAGTTCAATATGATGAAAATAATTTTTTATGAATAGTAACTTTTTTCTTTTATTTACCACGGTTTAACGTAAATACGATATTTAAAGGTAAAAATGATATTATAATTACCCTAACACATTTTTTAATTATATTGGATAAGTGTAACTCAAAAAAACAACCTTAGGATTAAAATATGATCCCCTTCGGTCCACTTGAATTATATTAGGTCATTTATTATTATTTCATTTAACGATGAGTTAAAAGAGTTAAATTCAATGTTTAATGACTAAAATATTTTTAATATAGGGTTATACATAAGATAAATTAGACTATAAATATTTATTATAAAGATAGACATATTTTCTACATAATTGTATTTTATTTTTAATTTTTAGACAATAAATAATTTAATTTATTTATGACACAATAATGATGCTATAATTACTTTATTAAGGAATGATTAAAATAATTGATATTATAAATATCCAAATAAATTTAATTTGAGACTTTTGATGAATTAGACTAATTTTCTATATTAATATGATATTTTACTATTGGTTAAATAAATTTTATTCCAAGTGATAAAGTTTTAATTGCTTTCCAAAAAGTCAAATACTAAATTATGTCAAAATTGACATAATTGTGTTTTTAAAACAAATACTATATTATTAATAGATATAATATTCATAAAAATATAAGGTTGGGAAAAAAGACTTATATAAGGTTATATATATTAATATTGAACCTAATGGTGTTTTCTTGTCTTGTTATAGTATGTTTATTAACCGTGCAATATAAAAATACAAAGAGACATAGTAAATGTCAATCTATTTAACTAAGAGTTAAATCTAAAAGATAAGGTAACTATGATGAACTAAAGAAGTCTAAAAAATATTGGTTGAGAAGTTTTAGACCCATCCCCACCTTAGCCTCTAAATAATTCATTTTGGATCCATAGAAACCGAAAAATGGTTTTATTATAAAATAATATTTCAAGCTTTTCCTAAAGTGACCCTCACCTCTCTTATAAAATGTCACTTCCCTTTATCTTAATTTCACACCTCCAAATCCTTTTGGCTCAGACAAAACCTAACCAAATATCCTCCCAATTTTCCCCCCTTCATCTTATAGGCCTTCGTTTGGTCATAAATCCAACCTAAGGAGCCATTTTGATCAAATCGAATGGAAGAACCCGAAGAAGAGGTAAATATTTCATCACCTCTTTCATGTTTTCTTCTTCTTCTACTTCCTCTTTATTTTATTATTAAATTCTAAAAAAATAACTCCAATATATTGTATATACATTTATCTTATTATAAAAATGTTACAACTATATTCATTATTCAATCCATCATATAAATGACAAAGACACCATACGTGTGTACGTACAGCTTACCATATCCACGTCGTGGTGTAGTTTTTTATTCAAAGAATTTATTATTTGGATGGGTATAATAATGAGTATAACTGTTGTAAATAATAAATATAACATGTTAATTACTCTTTATATATGATATACCTCCCAATTACAAATGATTTATCCATAAATTTAATGATAATGTCGCTCATGCATACGTATGGATTAACGTCTCCACAAACATGATCAGATTCATTACCCATTGTAATCATTCTGGAATAATTTTCATTTTATGATTAAAAATAAGGTTTATTAACATAATATCATTCTGTATATGAATAAAATACATTCTATCCATAACAAACATGGCTTAAATAACCAACTATATAATGGAAAACGAATCAGTTAACACCCGAAATGATGATACTACTTAAATATTATTTACAAATAAATATTAGAGAATCATATATGATATCATATTTATTTATATAGTTATTTTATAATTTAATAATGATGTTTTAACTATTATACATGAGGTTAAAATACAATTGACTAAGGAAAAGTACAAGGTAAGTATTAGTTTCACAATATCTTTATTATTTGAGGTTGTTTTTACGTGAGTATCTACTGGGACCTCTTTATCATCCACATCCATGTTTTCTTAAAAGTTTATTTCAAATTTTTTTACTATTTACTTGACAATGGGTTAATGTCATTTATACCCTTATTTGACCTTCTATGTTTTGAAATAAATCTTTCCATCGTTTTCCAAACAAGGTACTTTATGACCTTTTCGACAAAATTAAGGTAAGAATGTCTTTTTTTAACTTATACAACGGGTACAGCTATTTTCCACTATTATAAAATCATTAATGATTCCCTTAGAATATTATAAGAATATTTTCAAAATAAATGTTTTCTTTTATAATCACTTTACTTCTAAAAGATTTCAAAATAGAAATATATATTTCCATCAAAAAGTTTTGATTTCATATATGTCAATATTTTTTATGAAATTTAATCCTATTTGAAGTTGATTTATTTATGATACAAATATTCTATATTTTATTGAAGTTTTTTTGATATATTATAATGTGGATGTTTTATTCTTAAACAATTCATGGTTTATGGAAACATTATTTACATTTCATATGCTAGTTTTAATATGTATTTTTATGTTATGTTTTAACCTATTCATATGAGGAATGCATTGGACTTAGTAAGTGACGGGTGGAGCCCACTATAGCTCTTCGATGCATCTGTAGGTCTCATAAGACAAACTAGTGTCTTGGAATAAGGCCTTGACAAAAAAAATTTTTATTCTTTGCACAAGGCCTTGACTATGTGGTTATGAATTCTGAAATTATGCATTCCATCATTATGAAAATGGCTATTGATATTGCATGTGATTATTCGACTAGTTGAATATCCTTGTGAATATGTAATTAGAATTATTTTATTTTATCTTTTCCATATTGTGATGAAGTTTATGTATAAAAGGATTTTGTTTTAGTCTTGTACATTTCCTTAAATGATTATTCTTATTTATGAAAGTTTCCACTATTTTGTTATCCTTACTGAGAATTTGAGCTCACCCCTTTCTATGTTTTATTTTTACCAAGATGTGAAGAGGTATTTTATGGTTGACCTAAAGGGATAGGCTAAGGATATAAGTGTTTTCAAAAGGGGACAAAAAGTTTTTGATGTTTTTATTTCATGATGTAATGTAAAACATATTAATGTATTAAGTACTTCCAAGACTACTAAAATGATCAGTCTTTTGGGACATGATTCATTGTATCATTACAATGTTATGTAATAATGCATCAACTATAGGTAATTGGGTTTGGGGAATTATAGTTTGTATGAGAGGATGATTAGTACAAACCTTGGAAACTAGATTTAGAAAAACTCTGATTAGAGAACACTACCCTAAGATAGACTTTGAGGATTAGTATAGAAGAACTTCCTATAATTTTGGTACTATAGTGATTTTTTGAGTTTTCTATGAAATACATCTATTTCTGGATATAAGCAGGTATATACAGCTCTAGCATAGATTTATCTAGAGTTAAAACCTGAAAACATCACTTTGAGTTAAACTTGAACGGGAACTGGTGCACGACAAAGGGCCTTGCTTCACTCTTGGTTACGACACTCCCGGGGGATATGCTTAGGATAACTATCAATTTCATTAAAAACCATTATGAAGTATTTATGAGTATATACCTCCTCAAAGAAAACATTTTTATGATTATGGATTATGTCCATAAACTGATTAATTTATGTTACGTGTTTTATAAGTTCAGAATTTTGTATTGTTATTTATAAACTAATTTATTGTATTCCATTGTTTAAAAATGGCACATAGTGGAAGGAATGGAAACTTTATCAATCCACATAATCCATGTAGGTATTTCCCTCCTACTCAATCTAATTATAGTATAACTGGTGATGCAACTGGTGCTGATCATCTTATCACCATACTGGGACAACTCTCACGGGTTTTGACTAATAACCTTACCTATATGGAGAACCTTGGTCCACAACATGGAGGATCAATGTTAGACCTCATCATGAGTCAACAACCACTAACATTCAATGGGTCTACAAATCCATTTTTATCCGAGAAATGGATAAGTTCCTTAAAAAATATTTCATTCTTTGGGGATTAGAAAAAGGGAAAAAGTTTTCCTGGAATTTTATTGCCTCACAGAAGATGCAGACCAATGGTGGTCAATAATCCAAAACACAATGGAAGATGAAAAAGTATCAAACATGGAATGGATGGAGTTTAAAGTTATTTTCATACAAAAATACTTTCTTAGTGACCATCAAGTGGATATGGAAAGACAATTTCGGAGTCTAAGGTAAAAGGAGGATGATAATATTACAATGTATGAGGATAAATTTACAAGGTTAGAAAGGCATGCTTCAGATTATATAAGTTACCCAAGAAGTAAGATTGATCATTTCTTTGATGAGTTAAAACAATTTCTCCATCGAGAATTATTCTCACAATCCTTCTCATCGTATGAAGATATTTTCTCATGTGCTATCAAGATAGAAAAATAATCCTCTAAGTCTAATGACTTTAAATCAAAGAAAGAGAAGAATAGATATGATGAACACTATAGATATGGAAATAAGGGGAAGAAGGGAAAAGTTGAATATCCATCCTCCTGTAAATGTAGGAAAAACACCCTGGTACTTTCTTGAAGGGAATAAGATTCTATTACAAGTGTGGTGAAAAAGGTCACCAAGCTCGTGATTCCAAGGGGAAGAAAGAGGATGTCAAAGTTGAATGCTATAATTGTAGAGAAAAGGGGAATTATGAAAACGAATTTCCTAAGTGCCAATGAAACTTACCCCAGAAAAGCCCAAGGGATCACGGAAAAGAATATGTGGTAACTACTACTATGGATGAAGCTTCCAAAGTTGTCGTCGCAGGTAATTTAATGGTTTCTTCAATTTTATCAAATTTTTTATTTGATTCTGGATCATTGAATTGTCTCATATCTTCCCAGTTTGCTAAGAAAATTAGATATTTTTAATTTGATTTAACAAGGGATTTTTCAGTCAAAACTTCTACGGAAAGTATCATTGCAACAAAGTTTTGTGAATCAGTCCCCATTTCTTCATATAAATGATATTTATCTAGTGATCTAATAATCATACCCATGATTTAATTTCATATAATCCTTTGTATGGATTGGATTTCGGACCATGATGAAATAATTTATTATAAGAAGAAGGTTACAATTTTTGATGATGATAAAGAGTAACTTATATTTACAGCAAAAATGTCACCACCTGATTCTTATCTAGATCCACCCCCAGTAGCTCTACTAAATTCAATTATTAGGAAGGAAGAGAATGAAATAACTATGGGTGAGTAAAAGGATGTTCTAACAGAGGAAGTACCTATTGTGAAAGAATATATTGACGTGTTTCTATAGGATCTACCTGGACATCCTCCGGAAAAATATATTGAGTTTTCTATTGATTTAATTTCAAGTTCAAGGCCCATATCCAAGACCCCTTATATAATTTCATTCTAGAATTAGTGTAACTAAAGAAACAACTAGAGGAATTGAGTAATAAGGGATTTATTCGCCCTAGTGTTTCTCTATGGGGAGCCCATTTCCTTTTTCATAAGAAGAAATATAGATATATGAGGTTGTGCATTGACTACAGGGAGGTCAATGCTATAAAAATAAAGGAAAAATATCCCCTACCTTACATTGAGGATTTATTTGACAAACTTCATGGAGTTCAACATTTTTAAAATATTGAACTTTGTTCTGGATATCTTCAATTGTGTGTGAAGAAGGAAGACATTCCGAAAATAGCATTTCAAACCAGGTATAGGCATTATGAGTTTACATTAATGCCTTTTGGGCTAACTAATGCACCCTCTGTATTCATGGATCTAATTAATATAGTTTTAAAGGAATATCTTGATGAATTTGTAGTGGTATTTATTGATGATATCTTGGTACACTCCAAAGGATATGAGGATCAGGAAAATCAGTTGTGAATTATTCTAAAGAATCTTAGAAGAAATGGATTATATTGGAATTTTAGAAAATGTGAAATCTGGATTCAAGAGATTTATTTTCTTGGAAATATTGTCTATAAAGATGGAATCTTTGTTGATCCTTCAAAGACTAAGGAAATCCAAGAATGGCCAGCACAGACGAGTATAACTGAGGTACACAGTTTTATTGGATTAGCAGGTTATTATCGATGTCTCATCCAATAATCACTCATTCTCTCTAATTGGAGGAAAAAATCATATACTCAGTGCACTTCAAGAAGACGCTACTATTAAAAAAGAGTGTTTCAGTAACTCTATTGGTGATTTTGAAATCCTTCGGCAGATCTGCATTCCAGGCATCTTTCTGAAGCCCAAGCATTCATTCGAAGTCTTCTGGCAGGCCCCGATACCAGGTTGGGTTAAAGTGAATGTGGATGGTGCCTCTAAGGGAAATCATGGCCCTTCCAGCAGTGGATCTATCTTTAGTGACTTGGATGGCCAATGCAAAGGTTGCTTCTACAGTGGATGTGGTCTGGCCTCATCTCTGGAAGCCGAAATGTTAGGGTTCATTCATGCTGTGGAACTTTCTCTACAGAGAGGATAGAGAAAGCATTGGATTGAAAGTGACTCTATCGCTATCATTCATGCCATCTAGAATGGTGTTATTAATCTTTCTTGGCCACTTACCAATCGCTGGATGAACTTCTTGAATTCGCTTCGTGGGATTGATTTTATTGCCACTCACACCTTCCGTGAAGGGAATGTGGTTGCTGATGCCCTTGCCAATAAAAGAGTGCAGCAGAACTTGACTTGGCTGGATGCATTGCCTGCTGATTTACTTCTTTATTTCGACAGATATTGTAGGAAAATTCCATCATTTAGACTTTTTTAATCCCCTTTTCCTTTTAATACATATTTGGTGATTTGGTCTTTAACCAAGGAATTACCTTAAAAAAAATCTATGTTTCATCCAGAATTTTTCCCTGTTGGAAAACCCATTAACAAAGATCACATGTAAAGGGGTTAAATTTGTTTGGACAAAAGTGTGTGAAGAATTTTTTTTATGAACTAAAGAGAAGATTATTCAATGCTCTTATATTGACTCTACCATCAGCGAACGATGGGTTTGTTATTTTTTGTGATGCTTCCAAGAAATGACTTTATTTTGTCCTTATGCAAAATGATAGAGTTATTTCATATGCATCACGACAGCTAAAAATTCATGAAAAAAACTATCATACTCATGATCTTGAGTTAGTAGCTGTAATATTTGCTCTAAAAATATAGAGACACTATATCTATGGTGAAAAATGTGAGATTTATTCTGATCACATGAGTTTAAATTATATTTTCTCATAGAAAGAACTCAACATGAGGAAAAGAAGATTGCTTGAACTACTCAAGTATTAGTATTTCACTATACACTACCACCCGGGGAAGGAAAATAAGGTGGTAGATTCTTTGAGTAGAAAGGACCATGGAGTCTTGTACAAGATGAGAGTTGAAAGGGTTCCTATTTTCATTGAATTAGTAAATATGGATATGAGAATAACCATGGAAGGTGAAACATAAATACTTTTTTAAATAGTTTACAATCCATCAATACTAGAAAGGATAAAGAATTCTCAGACTGATAATGCGGAGTTTCAAAAGAGGATTAATGCTGTGAATGATGGTATAGTGAGTGACTTCATATATGAAGATTGAAATTTTAAAATTAGGGAAGAGACTTTGTGTTCCCGATATACCTAATCTAAAAATGGAATTATTTGATGATGCTCATAGCTCCAATTTCTCTATACACCCAGGTACCACAAAAAAGTATAGATATTTGAAAGAACATTTTTTTGGGACAACATGAAGAGGGAGATTGCTGATTTTGTGTCAAGATTTATGGTTTTACAACAAGTGAAAGATAGAAGGCAACAGCCTAGAGAAGTCTTGCAAAATCTTCCCATACTTGAGTTGAAATTGAATAATATTACAATGGACTTTTTCATGGGGCTACCAAAGACTCCTAGAATGAATGATGTAATATGGTTTATTATTGATCATCTTAACGAGTTAGCACATTTTCATACTATAATAGAAGATTTACCACTTGAATATATGGCAAGATTATATATTAATGAAGTTGTAAGACTTCATGGAGTAACCCAATCGATTTTTTCTGATCATGATCTCCATTTAACATCAAGATTCTGGAAAAGTGTTTAGAAATCCTTGGATACTGAACTTCAATTGAGCACTGCCTACCGCCATCAAACTGATGGAAAATCAGAACGGACTATTCAAACCTTAGAAGAAATGTTGAGATCTTTCTCACTTTATTTTCAAGGTATGTGGGATCAATATTTACCTCTAGTAGAATTTTCCAATAACAATATCTTCCATTCAAGTATTCAGATGGCACAATATGAAGCGTTATATGGAAGGAGATGTTTCACACCAACTTGTTTGGATGATGTTGGCGAAAGAAAACTCATAGCCCCAGAACATGTTGAAAAAATGATGGGAAAGGTGAAGGTTTTCCAAACCCACATCAAAGCATCTCAAATTAGGCAGAAGAGTTATGCTGATAACCGAAGGAAGGGTCTGGAATTTCATGTAGGAGATCATGTTTTATTGAAGGTATCTCCATGGAAGGGAGTTATACGATTTAGTAAGAAGGGTTAATTAAGTCCCAGGTACATCAAACATTTCAAAATTCTAGAACTAATTGGGTTTGTAGCTTACCATTTGGAAATGTCTCCAAGTCTCTTAAAAGTTCATGATGTGTTCCACATGTCATTGTAGGGAAAATAAATTCCTGACCCAACACATATAATCACCTATGAAGAATTAGAACTGGAACCTGATATGTCTTATTGTGAAGAGCCTATCATAATTCTTGATACTGTAGAACAAGTGTTGAGAAACTATACGACTCATCTGGTGAAAGTTCTATAGAGAAATCATAAGATGGAAGAGGCATCTTGGGAACCTAAGGAACTAATTATGAAGAACCACCTGAATCTTTTTATCTAGTAATATTCTAGAAATTTCAAGTATGAAATTATTTTAAGAAGGGGAGAATGTAACACCCCAAGCTTCCACGCTACGTTTCCCTTTGAATAATGCAATAGCTTGCATTGTACATATCTTCAAGATTCTAACACACCGCGACCAATCAAACTAGCTGCTGTGAATAGTAATGCCCACTTTTTGAAAATTTATAAATTTTATTTTTCAAAATTGACTTCATTTTTTAATTCATAATATCGAAATTATCTTAGGGTGATTTTTTGTCATTTTTCTAAAAACATTCAATTTTTTATGAATAGTGAAAAACACTATGTTATTGGTTAAAACCAACATTTTATTTAAATTATTATTTATTTTATTTAAATTTATTTTATGTCAAAATATATACATAATACCTATATAATTTCAATTTAATTCATTGGATTCATTTTATAATAATCTTAGATATATAAAAATTTTATTGAACATTTTACCGTTTGTTACCCAACTCATAAGAGCATTTGCAAATATGCATAAAACATAATTTTACCACTAATGTGAGTTGAATTTCAAAAATATGAGAGACACGGTAGAAATCAGTAAGTAAAATGTGGTTCAATAAGATGAAAATTTTTTTGGTGAACTTTAACGTTTTAATTTTATTTACCATGGTTAAAATTAAATTGGGTAATTAAGGGTAAAAAATGATATTATAATTACCCTAACACATGCCGTAATTCTATTGGATATGTTTAATTAAACCAAAAAAAACCTTAGTAATAACATATGATCCCCTTTGTTTCACTTGGATTAGATTAGGACATTTATTATTTTTTTATTTAAAGAAGAGTTAAAAGAGTTGAATTCAATGTTTAATAACTAAACCATTTTCAATATAGGACTATACATAAGATAAATTCAACTATAAATATTATTTATAAAGATAACAATATTTCATACATAATTTTAGTTTATTTATAATTTCTAGATATTAAATAGTTTAACTTATTTATGACACAATGATGATGCAGTAATTACCTTATTAATGAAAGATTAAAATAATTGATATTATAAATATCCAAATAAATGTAATTTGACACTTTTGATGAATTACACTTATTTTATAGGTTAATATGATATATTATGGTTGTTTAAATAAATTTAATTTAAATTGATAAAGTTTTAATGGCTTTCAAAAAAATCAAATACTAAATAGTGCCAAAATTGACATAATTGAGTTTTTGAAACAAATACTATATTATTAATTGATATAATATTGATAAAAATATAAAGTTTGGAAAAAAGACTTAGATAAGGTTATATATATTAATAATGAATCACATGGGGTTCTCTGGGTTTATTATATTATGTTTATTAACCATGTAATATAAAAATAAAATGAGACATGGTAAATGTCAAACTATTTAACTAAGACATAAATAAAAAAGATAATGTTAATATGATGACCTAGAACTTTATAAAACATATTGGATTATATATTTTTGACCCATCCCCACCTTAGCCTCTAAAAGATTCACCTTGGATCCATTAGAAACCGAATATGATTTTATTATAAAATAATATTTCAAGCTTTTCCTCAACTGACCCTCACCACTCTTATAAAAGGGAACTTTCCCTTCTCTTAATTTAACACCTCCAAAGCCTTTTGGATCAACCAAACCCCACCCAAATATCCTCCAAAATTTAGTACCTTCATCCTAGATTCCATAATTTGGTCAGAAAGACAACCTAATGAGCTCTTTTGATCAAATTAAATGGATGAACCTGAAGAAGAAGAAAATATTTCATCGCCTCTTTCAAGTTATTTTCTTCTTCCAATTCTTCTTTATTTGTTGTTTCCATTATAAAATAATAAATTTATTATATTCTAAATACTGTTATGTTATTAAAAAATGGTACAATGATATTCATTACTTTATCCATCATATGAATGACAATGTCACCATACGTGCGTTTGTACGGCTTACCGTCTCCACGTCGTGGTGTAGTTTGTTATTCAAACACATCATTATTTGGAAGGGTATAATAATGAGTATAACTGATATAAATAAAAATTATAACATTTTAATGATTCTTTATATATTATATACCATCAAATTATATATAATATTTCACCATCAATATAATAATATTGTCCCTCGTGCGTACTTACCGATTACTATCTCCACGAACGCGATGAGATTCATTCCCCATCATAATCATTCATGAATAATTTTAATTTTATGATTAAAAATAATTTTTAATATCATAATATCATTATGTATATGAATCAAATAAATCCTATCCATAACAAACATGTCTTATGTAACAAACCATATAATGGAAAATGAATCAATTAACACTCGAAATGATGCTACTACTTAAATATTATTAACAAATAAATATTAGAGAATCATATATGGTATCATATTTATGTATATAGTTCTTGTATAATTTAATAACAATGTTTTAACTATTATACATGAGGTTAATATAACATAGACTAAGTAGAAGTACAAGGTAAGGATTAATTTTACTATATCTTTATTATTTGAGGTTGTCTTTACGTGAGTATCTACCGGGACCTCTTTATCATCCGCGTCCATGTTTTCTTAAAAATTCATTTCAAAACATTATTAATATTTACTTGATAATGGTTTAATGTCATTTATAACCTTATTTGACCTTCTATGTTTTGAAATAAATAATTCCATCGTTTTCCAAAAAAGGTACTCTATGACCTTTTCGACAAAATTAAGGTAAGAATGTCTTTTTTTAACTTCTACGGTGGGTGCAGCTATTTTATGCTATTATAACATCGTCGAAGATTCCATTACGATCTTATAATAATATTGTAAAAATAAATGTTTTCTTTTATATTTACATGAATTCTAAATTATTTCAAAATAGAAAGAGATATTTCTCTCAAAAAGTTTTGATTTCATCTATGTCAACATTCTTTGATGGATTTTAAACCTGTTTGAAGTTGATTTATTTATGATAAAAAAATTCATATTGTATTGAAGGTTTTGTGATATATTTGACTATGGATGTGTTATTTTTATTCCATTCATGGTTTATACATAAATTATTGACATTTCATATTCTAGTTTTAATATGAGTGTTTATTTTATGTTTGAACCTTATCATATGAGGAATTAATTGGACTTAGTAAGTGATGGGTGGAGCCCGCTATAGCTCCTAGATGCATAGGTAGGTATCATGAGACAAAATATTGTCTTATCACAAGGCCTTTACAAAAAAAATTAGTCTTGGCACAAGGCCTTGACTATGTTGTTATGAAGTCTGGAATTATGCATTCCATTATTATGAAAGTGGATATTGATATCTGGAAAAGAGTGGAGTAGAGGGTGTGTTCATTTATCCATCCCTCACCAACCTAGATTTTTTGGAAAACGTTGAGACCCCAAAACACGTAGTAATTTCTTATAAGATCATAATCAAGTTGGTTTCATAAGAAAATTTGGAGAAAATATAACATATTTATATATCTAGACACAGACCTATCCTCAAGGATCACAATTGAATAATACTATTAATAACCATCAAAACCATTATAATACCACGACCACCAATAGAAAACTACTTCAATCTCATCAACAAAAACCAACCTCACACTTCACACAATCAAATATTGAAACATTTAAAAAAATCGTCAAATAATATCATTTAACTATTCTAGATATACCATTTTACCAGTAAAACTACATTAACTATTCCAATAGTTAGTTCCAATTTAATGTTAAACAATTCATTATCCAATATCAACATTCATCTCTTCAATTTTCTATTTATTCAAATCATTAATAGTTCATTAGCATTTCTTTCTTATTATACTCTATAAAATACTAATTTTCATATTAATTATTATCAATCACATTCAATTCCACCATGAGACTATAACACTTCCTCACAACCACAAAACAATAACTATATAAACACCCTAAAAGATGCCACAAAACACGATTGTCCTATCACAAATCCACTCCCTCTCAATATAACCAATCATAAAACCATTTTAATCCACATAACATCCCATCCTCCACTACAAATAGTCAACCACATTTCACCATTCCAACCAAGAAAACTGACCACAATACCCATCACACAAAACATTTCATCAAACCAATACAACCACAACAATCTCCAATGAAGACCGCATGGAGCACAACACTATATATAAATCATACAATCTAAAAAAACCCCAATTAAATATTAAAACAATTTTCATGTAGCTTTTTGAAAAATTAATTTATATTAATTCATAAATAATTTAATGAGAAACATGAACTCAATTCTAGGTTTCACGCAATAATTTCATTTTTATATCTATGTAGTTAACATATTACAAATAGTGTTCCATCTATATCAACCGTAGAAAGTAACATAATATCATAGTATTAAATAAATACTTTAACCAAAACCAAAAAAATTGATAAATTAAATAAATCGTGGAAACATAAAACACACTTGGGAATCACCCAATTACCATTGGTTTCCATTAGATTATTTAATTATATTCATTAGGTTAATCCATAATATCCACCTAAAGTATGAAAAATCATTATACTTAAACATTAGACATTGAATAAATTAAAATTTTTGAATCCCCTAATATAATTGGAGTTTTAATTATCGCTAGGAAAGAAAAAAGAAAGAGCTGTGATGAAAGGATAAAATCATGAATAATATATTCTTTTTTTATATTATAAAAAACTATACAAATCCATGACCCAAGGCTAATAAAACCAACACTATAATTTTTTCACAACCTTCCCTATATTGAGGATAGTTACATATCCCACTAGAAGAGAAATAAAGCTCACTATGGATAAAATCTTCCAATATCAACAGTATAAGAATAAAACATTATAAAGGGGGGATCACATGTATTCAAATAGAATCCCACAGTCACTTGGGTCTTGGGGAGAGATTATGTAAACTATAATAATTAATATGGTCTTCTAAATTTATAATAAAACTAGAAACTTAAGGTTTCATTGTGTGAGATGTCACAGTCACACCATGATGGGGATAAATGGAATTAATCTCTAGAAATCACATTGAAATCTACCCCATCATCTTTCATTTAATACTCATTAAACCAACTTAATCTGAAATGATTAATGAAAGGACACAATTTGATGGCCATCCCCATGCTGCAACATCCGAATTCCCACTATTTATAAAAAGGAACTCAACCCAACTATGATGAAATAAAAGAACCATAGCTTGACATTGACAAAAAAGGAATAATTGATAAATATGAACATTATGGATTCACACCTCAATCGAGATCCTCATGTTGTGACTATGAATTGATCAAAAAAATACATAGGACTAAAAAAATGTAGTGGTTTATTTTTTAATACTAATGATTATAACCTTTCCAAAATCATCTTTAACAAATTTTACACTATGACCATAGTAGGTCATGTTGTGTCTAGAACTCTAACCCAAAATATCATAGTTCCAAACTCTTATATTTCACCCTAAACATATGTTACATCCTCAAGATATGAGATGAAAAACCAATTACATGACTCATCCCTTCACAATTAAACACATCATAAATTAAAACTCTTCTTTCTCCTTCTATCCCTTCATATTGAAAGTATCAAAACCTTGTAACAACACTATATTCCCAGCTGAAATATTATCTACAACTCCACCTACCTTCCTCTAAATTTATCTTGATGACTCTGACACCCAAAAACACAATGTAACTATCTAAGAAGTTCCATGACAATACATTAGATACCTCTCAAATGATTCTTATCCTTGTGAATCTAAACCAGGCCTTGAAGAAGAAAACAAACACCGAACCCAATTACTCCGTATATGATACCCCTCAAATAGATTAATTTCTATCAATAAAGCTCAATGAATCTTAATATATAATTATTCTCAATTAAATATAGCCATAAATATTCATTTTAATCAATTCAATATTGAATCAAACATCTCAACATCATGGTAGGTAAAATTTCAAAATATCTAAAAGTTACTGAATTTACATCTAAAAATCATATTCCCACATGCATTGATCAAAAAAAATATACCTCTATAAAATGTGAACCAATGGAATAACATACTCATTTAGAACATTCTCTGAGCGATACGAAACTTTAAATAGTCACTCTGAGAGTTTTTTTATAAACCACATTCAAATATCCAAAATCAATTTTGTGGGAGTAATTTTAAAAACCTTAGTTAAGATATGATACATTTAAAATATCATGAATCCAATCCCACTGTAAGGAGAGAACCAATTTATATAATAACTCAGGAACACACTAAAATTCCTCAGAAATACCGATAAACTAAAGAGAAGTATTAAACTCTTAGTCAATCCTTTTCTACCCATTATGAGAGAAAACCCTTAGAAACAATTAATTTCTGACATCAAACATAACAGATATACTCTAATAATTATCATAATAATTACTAAGATCTTGTGTTTCCTTTATCTAGTCATAATTCATGTACACCTTCTGAGTTATTCTATGTACCATATTGAGTCCAACGACAACTGAATCCTCAAACTTTAAACAAAATAACATAGATATAAAAGGTGTTACTTTAATTTCATCAAACAGAGCCATCCCAATAGAATAGATATAGATATTATTATAGAAAACTTAATAAAATAAAGGTTCTTCATCTATGATCAACCAAAATTGAGAAAAAAATCATGAAATATATCCTCTAGTGTGTAAATAGTATACTACATCTAACTATCCATATAGGGTTTAAATATAGTGAAAATTAATAGAGATCCAAAATCATGGTGAGGACCACTATAGACTTGAGAGGTAAATAGAGGATCCTCATCATACAATGTAGTCATTGGTACCCTGTGATGCTTTATTATCCCATACTCATACCACCTCTCCCTGACATCCACTCCAATGGCCCGAAGGCCTTCATTTTTTATTGATGTTTGATAATCCACCTTTCAAGGAGTGAGGTGGAACCCACAAGTCCTGTAGGAAAAAGTATTACATGGACCATAGGACATAGAGGAATCTACTTCTCATAGGCATAAAACATTACATACAACCCAGACTAACTACTTGGAACAGCTCCTCCCTAGAATTTTAATCATGAAATCATCTCTCCTCCTTCACATTGTTATTCAGCAAGGCTTTCCCATGCATGAATAGGATTTTCCCGATGGCAGGTTCTATGCACTCTCCTTCATGCAATCTATTTAGTTTCTACTACGGTGAATACTACTAACTCATCCTTATTCTGGAGTTTGTTCCTTGTAGGTTTTCTAGTCTGCATCTGCAATTATGGTGGCCTGAAGGCCTTGAGGTGGCCTGAAGGCCTTATTGACCCGAAGTCCTGGGTGGCCCGAAGGCCTTAAAGGGCTCGTGGAAAAAATCGGTGGCCCAAAGACCCAAATGAAAGAATATACCTGGCTTCTACAGTGCCAAACAGTTCCTGTTGCAGTACTGTTACAGTACCAGAAATATGCATTTCCTGGATTTGATCCCAGGTCCCATGGATGCACTTAAGGAGTCCTCCCCAACAGGGTTGAGGCTCATGTGCCTTTCCAAGACATCCACATCACATGATTCCATGATCTAAAAGATATTATATGTCTTTATCAAGTGATCCATAGTCATCTAAAAGGAATAAAATACTCATTGATATTATGTAAAATAATTTTATTAAATCCATTAAAATTTTATACTGCTTCAACTTGAGGTTATCCAATATAGGAAATATGTTTCATAGAGAAAAATGCTATAATTAGACCTACTTATTAACTAAACAAAGTGAAACAAACTGAACCACTGATCACTTCATCCCTAGACTCTATAAATGAGTCCTTAAGGAACGGTACATATTATATATACTATGATTCATTTCCAAGGGTGATCTATAAAAATCTTAAAGAATCGTATTTTTCACTAAAAATGGAACAAAAAAATCCCTTAAAATAGTATTTTATTTCAATAATCCTTTAACCATTCCTGAGAGTGTCACTATTAAGGACATGATCCCACATTACCTCAACTTTTGAGTCTCCCCAATGAGACTCCTCCTCCTGTTAATTTAATTATAAATTCACTATAATTTTTTAAAAGTATCCTCTACTACCAACCCCCGTCATAATAATATGTATCACTTAAATATACTCTATTACTCTTTAAGAATCATTGAACTTCTATATATCACATCCCTGTGACTTCTTACTCCATCGAAATTCTTCTAAATGGAAATGAATTCAAATAAAAACGTTCTACAGTTGAAATGACATAATATAATGTAATTTATATTGTTTTTTGGGTCCTTTTAAACATTATCATTTTTATTATCTACTTCATTTATCATTTTTACCTTAAACAAGGTAATAACTTTTACACTATTAAAGGGTTGAGAATTTTAAAATAATTTGAAAAAAGACACATAAATTGAACATGGTGGATATGTTTAACCATATTCCATTCATCTGGGTTATGATAATATATTTATGAATTTTAAATCATTTAATAAAATTTTATATATTATAAAATATAATTATTGTCATTTTTGAAACTATTCATTTAATTTGAATTTAAAGATGCAAAGGTAAATATAGAATTTGAATATAATATTTTGACATATCCATGTTATTTTTCTATGTATCTAGTAAAATATTTTCACATAATAATTTACTCAAATTATATTACCTTTAAAACATTTAAAATAATTTATTTTATTTTTTAGTAATTGATGAAATAGTGTATCAGTGTTTCCTAAGAATTAAATGTAATTATATAATTACTAAAAATTATAAATATATTACCATCATGAAAATAATTTAATTATTCTTAAAAACCATTATGATACATTCAAAACATTATTTTGTATCTATGAGAACACATAAGAGATATTTGAAAATAAGAGAGTGAAATTTTGTTTTTTTCTTTGCATTAAATAATATATTGTTCATTTTCATGGAAAATTATACATGAGAAATTTATATTTTGATAATATAGTGGTAATGGTTTAATTAACATCATCCAATAAGAACTAATAGAAAAAATGGTGGCTTTAACATTTAGTTTTAACCTCAGTTTACCTAATTTACCCTTTACGGTGGTGATAAATTTCACCACAGTTACTATTCATGATGCCTAAAAATTAAATTGGATTATTTACCAAATATATAACTCATGGTTCTAAATATGGAATAAATTTTTCAAAATTAAATTTAAATAATTTTATGAATTTCATTTTAAAATAATTTCAAAAAAAGTGATGAAAACCATTTTTTAGAGAATTTTATTTTTAAGCATAAAATTGGATTTATTACTATCTCATACCAAGAAAAAATATTAGATGAATGTTAAAACATTTTAATGAATATATACTATATAAAAATCATTAAAATCATCCATTAATCGTGATTAACTAAATTTATTCTGATAAAATCACATTTTTTTCATAAAAAACATTTTTCCACAAAAACATCTCCTTATCTTTCAAAATATATTTATTTTAGTTTTTAATTAATTGATAACCGAAGATTTAATTTTATACGTATTTAAACCAAATTTTTTCCTAATTTAATTTCTATTATTCATACCCACAAATTTAATGTCTATGTTATATTGGTATATTTTATTATAGTTCATTTAGATTTGATGTTGCGTGTATTGAAAGCTATCAAAAACATTTATTTAAAAAAATATATGTAATAAAATATTTGAGTGTTGAAATATCAATTATAACGATCTCATATAAATGGAATTTATACTTTTAGACAAGAAAAGATCATTTCATGATCTTGAACCAAGACACTATCATGTCATGGGAAGTGGCATACACCAAAACCCAACCTGTTTTGTCACATGAGAGTTATCAATGCATCAATGGTATATATAATTAAGGTCCCTACTCATCATGTAATTAAGCCTACTGCATTCCATATAAGATAACAAGTGATGTTTAATACCATTCCCTATGTAAATATTGACTAAAAATATCATGTTAATCTATATAATAATAATACAAAATATAAATACTTTATCAACCTCTGTTAGTAGTAAATAATCATAAAGAATGTGATTAATGTTCCCCATGTCAATAAATAGACAACATGATCATAACCCATCCTAATAAAGAAGGTGTATAGGTAAACAATACATTTTCAACTTTATAATAATTTTATATTTTAGAATCACAATATATAGTACCCCAATACTCTTCCCCATTTCAATTTAATTGATAACATGATCATAACCCATCCATAAAAAGGTGGATGGTCAAACAATATATAGCCAATATTCTGTTAATCATCTTTATTTGAATAGAGAGATACAAAATGAAAAAAAAATCTCTATGTAATTAGAATAAAATTGTTTCTAAGTGAAAATTATTTTATATGAAGGATTTAAAATTTTATGTCCACACAATATAAATAAATGAGTACGTGTCTAATTTAATAGTAGGATACCATGATCATAGGTCATCCAGTGAATGAAAGTGGATTATTTCCAAAGAACATATCCCAAAATTATATATATATTTTTCAAAGGTTTTATGTGGTAGGAATGTATATACATATAAGAAATAGATAATATGACATAATACAATTATATTTTGTAATATAAAAATCATAAATTAATTATGTTCAAGGGAATGACCATAACACATAAAATGAAAATAGAGTTATAAAAAACTCTTCTTATTGGGGAAACAACAAAATAAATAGACACTTGAATAATGTATCATGATTTTGATAGTAAATACATTAAAATTAATGGATGATGATAAAAATTTATCAATCATAATAGAATAAACCATTCAAAGATATCATGGTGGACAAAATGTATTATGTCTCAAAGAATCAGAATTGAGACCAAGAAAAGCATTAAAAATTTAGAAACTATTGAATCAATCCACATTAAAATATACGTCTTGTAATTTAACATAAAATACTATGATTAAAATATTAATAATGATATTTTATATAAAATAAGTATTATATACACCACATCAATGAGATTAGGAGAATAATACCAAATATGTCTCAAATAGAGGAATTTGTGATGAAAACCCTTACCTTAATCATGATTCATTCTTCACCAACACAAAACATCCAAAAAATTAAATTAAATTCATTAAATACATACCAAATAGAATTATTTATAAATATATTCATTTTACACATAATTTATAATTGTTATATACCTATAATAATTCATTAGTTATTACCAATTTTCAACACTGGGTGTAAGTAATCATTATCAATTTGTACTAGTTTATTAAAAGTAGTTTTAAACATAGAACATAGCATGTGCTTCTACCTGAACTCCTCATCAGGCACTCTAGCCTTTCCCCCTATTCCTATTATTCTACCATGCAGCCCCCTTGAAGATAAATCTTCTATCTAAACCGAGACTCTGCCTCAACAGAAAGTCACTCTTGGTGGGTGCCTTGATCTGCAATATTTTTCTGGTCCCTGTACGTCCCCTCTTTGAACACTCACACCCCATAACCCTAATGATCTCTAAACGATATTGGTCCCATATATAAAGTAATGGAAGTAGCTAATCTCTTCTCCCATTGTCCCTTATTATTCCACTCCCATGTTTTCTCACAATATGGTGTGAGGGTGTATCCGTTTGAAATCAATGAGCCTCAAAGAGAGTATGTTCTCCCACTTCAAGAAGGCCTCTCATTCTGGATCTAGTTCCAGAACACTCACCATTCAATGATTCTAACCTTGATATAAAATTCTCATAGAATTGGGGCCATGGCCAAGGCGTATTTCCTCATTATAAAAGATCATAAATAGAAGGTTTCATTCATGTAAATTTTTTAGCATAAGCAATTTTGTTCCAAACACAGCAAATTTTACAAGGAAGATCTGTATGCCGGGATCCTTGCATGCTCACCCCTTCAACCATCACATTTCAATCTACTAGTACAAGAGCCATTGCTTTGACCTTGTATAGGCAGCGAACCAGTACATCACTACCAAGGTGACCAAAGGGGACACCGCCATCTTCATGTCATTTATTTATGGGAGATGTGACCATAATAAAAGAATGAAGCTCTAGAGTAACCCTAATTATTTCAATACTTCCAATCTTATATGGATCATTGGGGTTGATTTCAATTTCATTTCCAACATGGAAGAAAATAAATTCAAGGTTCCCTTCTAGAGGAATGCTAGTATGCAGTTTGTCCAATTTCAGGCTGGGAAAAGGCTTATCGACCTTGGATTATTAGGAGACCATTTCACTTGGTTTAAAAACAAAAGGGGCATCTATTGGTTGTGGATCTTCTTATATAGGTTCCTTTCCAACCACCAAGACACTAACATATTCTCCAACATAAAAGTGATTCACCTGGTTTGGAGCCTCTCAGACCACTCCCCTCTTTTGGTTAGCCTCTCTTATAGTCATAGAAGCACCGAATGATTCCAGTTTTGACAACAGTGGGGCAATTCTCCCAGATATCATTAACTAGTTAACATCGTTTGGAATGAACCTTCCTAGAGGCACATTTGGGTTTGCATTCACTATAAGCTCAAATGGTTAATGTTGTGCCTACAGGTGTGGGGGAAGAATTATCTTTCTAGTGAGAGTGAGGTTGATCATGTCATGTAGGAAGTCTAAAGTCCTGAGGAAAATCTAAAGAAGATATGGGATGATCATACATTTGAGGACCTCTCAGAATAGAAGGATCTCTTAGCAAGAATTCTTCTGAGTCAGAAACGACTGATTAGGGACAAATCACGCGTCATGTGGCTCAAAGAGGGAGACAAAAACAATATGTTTTTTCATGCATGAATCAAATAGAAGAAGAGGCCTATCAAGCCCATTTTTATATTATACGATGGAACTACTCTAACGATTGGGATGTGCTAGAAGAACATCCGCAATCCTTCTTCCAAGAGCTGCTAATGGGTCCAAATCCTCTAATACTCAATGGATATCTGAGAGAAGACACTATTTTCCTTTAAGTGATCCCCACTATCTTCTATTCTCATGGAAATTCGAGGTTTATTAAGATGTGTGAGGAAAAAGAAATCTATGATGCTATGCTGAGCCTGAAAATAGATAGTTCTCTAGGTCCCGATGGTTTCTCGGGCTCCTTTTAGAGGTCCTCATGGGACGTGGTGAAGGGAGACATTGTCTCATCCATCCATGATTTTTTCCATGAGGGTAACCATCCAAGGGATGCTTCCACCACCTCTCTCAGACTTCTTCAAAAAACAAAGAACCCAACCTCTGTTTTTCACTACCAACTGATGAGCTTGTGCGACTTCCCATATAAAATAATAGCCAACATGATCAACTCCTGACAATCTGCAAATCTCACATGATGGATCTCAATGGAGTAGAATGATTTTGTAAAGGTTCATTCAATCCAAGGTATTATCTTTCTTTCCTATGATATTATCAAAGACATGAACTTCAAGACTGGTGGCTCCAATGTTTCCATCAAGTTGGACATGAACAATGAATATGACTAGGTGGAGTTGATCTTCATCAACAAAATACTAGAAGGTGTGGGCCTCACCTCCTGGAATGTTAATCACCTTTTTATGTGTTTTATCTCCTTGTGTATGGAGGATACTTTTATAGGAATGTCATAGAGTTTCTTTAAAGCCATCTGTGGGATTATACAGGCAGACCCAATTTCCCCTAGCCTCTTTCTTCTCTCTCAATACATCCTAAATCGCCACATAAATAGAAGTACCATCAATGGAGAGTTTATACCTTTTAAAAGAAGCATGAGAGCCAAGTCCATCTCCCACCTGATGTTAGCGGATGACATCCTTGTCTTCATGAATTATAGGATTAAATCAATCAAGTTTCTTATGAAGATTCCAGAAGATTATGCCCACTGGAGTGTCCAGTTGATCAGAAAAGTCAAAATCACCATCTATATCTCTAACAACTACACTCTTAGTCGGATCTATGTGGTCCATCAGACACTTGACATGAACAAAAGATCTTTCCCCATGGAATATCTTGGATCCCTTATGTCTCTGGGTAGGATCCATATCAGATAATTTTATTTTCTTACCTAAAAGATCATAGACCACAATCTAAACTAGAAGAACAAGTATCTATCTTTTGGAGGCTAAATTGTGCTCATTAAAAGTGTGCTCCTTGCAACCCCAGTTTATGTTCTTTTATTTATCAAAATCTTGCAGGGGTGATCTATAATATTTAAAAAATAATGGAAATATTCATATAGGACCCAACACTATAAGGTAAATTCCACCGGGAATTATGGAGGAAGGTTGTATATCTGATCATAGAAGTTGGGATTAATGTACTCTCTCATGAAGACACCCTCTTATGCATGAATGCGAAACATTCCTAGGAAATTAGAGGAAATTGTACGTTGTGGGGAAAAACCACGCACTCTGTTCATTTAAGAAACCCCTCATAAGAGTTCAGTCAAGGACCTCCACTCAAGTTCATCATCCCCCCCCCCCCCTCATTTCTAGTCTCCAACTTCACTCTCGATGGATTATTGGGAAGGGAGAGATCTCATTCTAGCTCAAAAACTGGGCTGGGGAGATCATTAGGTTCCTGGGATTTCATGCTCCCAACATTTTATTTAGAGAATCTAAATGAAAACCAGATTTCACTAAAGTAGTGTTGCATGATAATCAAAAGGACACCTTCAATCTCATCGACCTCTCACCGGAGCCAGACTATCGTATTTTCACTCCATCATCCTCAGGGTCCTTCTCCACCTGGGAATTTTGTAGCACACTGACCTCTCATGAAATAATGATCTTCTGGAATGAAATACTTTATCCCATGTTTCTACCCTCGAAATATAACTTCTTATCATGATGTATCCGAAATAGAGAAATTCCTACAGATGATAACATCAAGAACTGTGGTATTCTTTTTGTTTCCTGTTATCCCTAATGCAATAACAGTTATGAGAAAACTATTGATAATCTTATCTTCTAAGGTGACTGGGTGTGAACTACATGGATCACCCTTGGTGGATTCATATCCTATCTTGACCCCAGAATGGATGACATCTTGTTCCTAGAGAGGTGGTTCCACGGATAGGGATACAGGGGTCCGGAGAGGGAGTCCTGCACTGATATTTTACATGAAATGATTTAGATCATCTAGAAAGCAAGAAATAAGGTGAGGCATGATGCAGTCTCTTCCTTTGGTGGTACCATAACCATTAGAACTAAAAACTTACTATTGGATCTGCGTTATCTCTTCAATAACTGGCAGGAAGCATCATTCCTTTGTTTTCTCCAAAGGAATTCCCATGACTGCTAGCTACATATAAGCATCGTCAGAGGACACTGGGTTTGATATAACCCCCCCCCCCAGGGTACTCAAACCCAATCATGAGGGATCCTACCACATGGGGGGTCCTCCATAGTGGAGGCATGGTCTGTGACGACATGGGGTCAGTTATCCTTGCTTTATCCCCCCACCTAGGTAGGGGCTCTTCCCATTAAGAGGAGGACAATGCTTTGTTTTAGGGTATCTGTATAATCCATTTAATTAAATATTGGGTTTTCGGAGGTTAAAACAGACTCTAAGATCTTGTATAATTCCTTTATAGGAATTTTCCCCTCTCCCTGGTCTATTTTATACATCATAAAAAAGAGAATGTGCATGATCAATAGCAATACCAAAGTGATACACACTTGGAAAGAGGGAAATCAAGTCATGGATCACCTTGGTTCGATTGATTTTATCGGCCCTGACCCCCTTGTTATCCATAATGTGGTGTCGTTGAAACCTGAATGGGTCAATTTCATACAAGTGGATTCCCTCAGTCTCCACTACTTTAGGCCTCTGTGAACCCTAGTTTCTTTTGTCTATTGTGCCTCTATCTTTTAATAAAATAATTACTCAACGATTATGACAATGATCATGTTTTAATGATTCTTAATAAACAAATGATGTTTTCTTAATTAATGATTAAAAATTGATATAATATTACCAGACCCAAAACAAATAACACCATTTACATATTTAAACCATATTTTACAATTAAATCTGTTCTCATATTCATCCATGATGTGAATTCAAAAAATTATTAAAGTATGTGGTTAACCCAACCCAAGCATGAACCTACCACAATTAATTGATGATTATGAGGTAGTTTAGATGTAATACCATTATTCCATAAGAATAATGATCTAATATAGTGTTTATTATTTTGATATATTACATTTTTAAATAATTATAAATTGAATATGATATATAATATGTCATTACTTATAAAAATAGATCATTATCTTTTTAGTTCCCTCATTTAAAAATTTGAATTTATGATAATCTTCTTTAATCATATCTTTAAAAAATTCTAAAAAATTTCCTGATTGAACTATAATGATATCATCAGAATAATATTTATCCTTTTATTTCATCCTCATGACCATCCATATAGTTTGGAGATGAAAATAAAAAGGAAAATCAGTCATTCCATAGAGGTTGTATTCCACATGTAAACATGGTTTGGGATTTCATTTTCAAAGAATGAGCGGAAGGAGTAATATGGATTATTGGTTTAAAAAATTAACTAATATAAAAATAGAATTATTTATTAAATTCATATTTTATACTATCCTAGTAATGTGGTTATGTAAATTTAAGTAGGTTGCGTCGTGGAGGCGGTAGTCTGCACCATGCACAAATTACTATTCCTTTTATATATTATAAAGGGGAAATGTGATTAATTATTATTACCATATAAGATTAAATTTAATTATATAACAAATATTAATTTTATTATATAGGTATTTTAAAATTATAATAGGAAAATATAAAGATATTTGGAAGAATATAATTAATAATAATTACTCACTTTGAGGACTTTTAGATTTAATTCGAATATCCCTTAGAAATATAAAGAATAGGATAATCCCCTTTGACCAAAATAATATTAAGGTT
Organism: Viscum album; assembly: GCA_963277665.1. NCBI lineage: Eukaryota > Viridiplantae > Streptophyta > Magnoliopsida > Santalales > Viscaceae > Viscum > Viscum album. Next base: position 2,105,370,773 of record OY728156.1, on the reverse strand, counting down.
AAATATTTTTCTATGGGAAGAAAAAATTGTAGGGTTTCAGGAGGAACCTTAATTTTTAGGGGTGCATTTAAAAGGTTATGAGTGACCCCTTTTATATGTGGTGAGAATGATTTTTTATTATATATTTGAACTTTATACAAAGAGAAAATTTGTTAAAAACGAAAAGTGTCTCCAAAAATGATATATAATTTATTGGGGAAGATATAAGGTAAATAAAAAACCCATAAATTCAATTATAGACTGGTTTTTATTATGTTTCTATATTTTTACCGCTTTAATTTTTTCCTTTTTCCCTTTTCTCTTTCATCTGCTTAACTAGTTTTTACCTAAGGTATCCAAATATTAATGCCTAAAAATAAAGTGGTACATATAAAATAATTTATACCCACTGATTCTAAATTTTAAATACCTTTCATTTTATAAAATTGATAAAAATTATTTAAAAAAAAATTATATAATGTTTTAAAAACAATTTTTTGGCAATATTACATATGTTCTAAAATATCAAATATGGGTTTATAAATTAAAACAAGCATTTTTATAAAACTTAATGTCACATATAAATTACATATTTTTTATTTTAAAATTGTTTCATTAATTTCTAACTCATTCTTATATAATAATAATTTCATAAAAATCATATTATTTGTAAAATTGGTAATTTTCACTATTCACCTAAAATCATTATTTTTAGAAAAATACCAAAATATAGACTTATTATTATGTTACTATACTTAATAAAAAATAATTTAATTTTTCCAAATTAAATTTATAAAATTTTATATTTCAATGTTTTAATAAAATACCGAAATATACTGGAAAATTATAATATTGGAAAAAAGATTTTTAAAATGTAGCCTATTACTTATTTATATTTTCTATAAATTTCTAATCAATTTATTAGTAATATATTATTCATATTACCAATATATATTATTATTATCTGACTAAAATTTTCTTAGTTTCATGAAATAAAACAATAATTTTACGAAAAGTGTATTTTTAAGCATAAAATGATTTTTTAGTTTCTTTTGAAATACTAATTGAATCTCATTTTAATTTAAAGTAATAATTATTTTATTTCTATAAATTTTTTCTTTATTTTTTATTAATATTTATTCCCACTAATTTAATGAATTTTTTTAAATGGTCATACAAATTATTTATATTTTTATTAAAATAGAGTGTTGTTCCATTTATGTTTAGTGATGCGTGTGGAAAAATATATAAAAATGAATTATTTAAAGGTAATAATATTTTTAAATTTTAGGGTGCTTCATCATTTGAATGATACATGTTTGATGTCTGACTATTATTTTATTAGGGATAAAAAGAATTGATAATTCTTCTCATAATGTATGCACTTAATGTTCTCTAATAAATTAGGTATTGAGGGAAAATCTATAATTAATTACACCACATAGTAAAAATTTCAATAGTTGTTTTTTTATTTACAACAATGTGTATTGGTGATTATCATAGATATCATTATTATTGTTTTTCTTTACTCACATACTTCTATACATGATAAAAACGATGGTGTATTTAACCATGGTGTTGTAGAAAACATCACTTCCATCGTGATTGGTATGAAATTAATTAAATTATCATGATAGGATTTTTTTATTTCAAATTTAGAAAGAAGATATCTATGTCACTTTTATCAAAAGATAATATTCTAATATCAATACATGGACATGGTTGTTTTTAACAAATTAATCCCAGGATGTCAGTGAATGATAAATCAATAACTATGGATGATGTATTGTGTATTCATTATATATGATGTGAAATCAGTTGAAACATGGATTATATTACATAAATAAGTTTTTAGGAAGTATATTTAATTTTCTTTAATAAATTATTTCTCTATAGGTTCCATGAAATGTTTCCAAATACTAATCATATAATATTGGTATATTCAACATCTTCCATTGAGAATGGGTCCTAGAGGGTCACTGACGTAATGTATCTAGTTATAATAGTGCATCCCTTTCCAAACCATTAAATCACACCTTTGGGGTGTTGGAGGTGTTAGGAATTGTTTAGAGTAAAATAGGTGGAGTTGGGAGTAATATTGTAGCTATGAGGACGGTGTCATGACATAGACTTTAGAGTTGTGCTATTAAGGGATGACTATAAAAAAGGGAGTTGTGTAGTCTTATGTTTCTCACTATGAAGGTATAAGTCATGTAATGGGTTTTTTGTCAAGGAATGACGATATTTCACATATTGGGGGTGCAAGATGTAAGAGTTATGAATTTCATTATTTTGGACTATAGATCTAGTCATAACCTAAATGAATTTATTCAGGGATTGAAGAGTTCATAAGGGGTTTTTTTTAAAGTGCAAACCATAATTTATTAAAAAAGATAACCTTTTTCATATATTATTAGTCTTAGGTATTTTATATTTAATTTTATAATCACAGAATGATGAGTTTATTCATAACATGAATCATTTTATTTTGAGTTCCTTTGTTCTCCATTTTTGTGTGTTTATAGTTTTTGGTGATTTTTATATACCATGTTTGGTTTTAGGTTCTCACTACAATGGTTTTGAATTCATAATACATAGTGTAGTCATAGTCATCACATTCTGACCATTCCCCAATCATATTTAATTATGAAGTTTTACTACTTATTAGATTGTGGTGTTGGGGTGGATCATAGTCTGATATCTAGATTTAAATTCAATTTTTCCCTCTTACATGACCATGGAATCACATTCTATAACACCATAAGTTTATATTTTTATTATTAATTTAGAATCCCGTCATATTAATTTCATTTTATTTCATTTTTTCTGGAACCCTATGTGATTGAAAGAGAATCATTGGAGTTCTTTAAGGCCTCTCTAGTATCATTTAATTATAGGATTTGTGACATTAGGACCATTCATGTAAGTTGATATTCCTTCCCCTTCTCTTGGGTTCTATCCCTTTACATCATTTGGGGAAGGTTGTGGTAGTAATTAATTTTTGGGTTTGTTGGCCTTGTACTTTGGATTGAGGTAAATTACTATTATTTATGCGTCTGAGGATTTTACAAGGGGTCATGGACTTGTGATAAACCCATTTCCTTATTCTTATATAGTAGTCATTGAATCCTAAATTAATATAGGGAATTATTGAATTCATCTTTATATTGGATATAATGGGGAGTAATAATTCCTTTTCATACATTAGCTGGATTGTAAGTATTCACCTAATAAAAATAATGAAATACACAAAATAGAATTAAAGGGAAGGTGTACTTATCTTGAGTTTTATATGTTTTGGTGATATTTTTTTATGATTGGTGACTATTTGAGTATATTTTTTACAATTTTTTTAATACATTGAATATGTTTCTTACATTGGTTAGTATGTATGGAAAACCTCTATTAAAATTATCATAATATAAATATTGCAATGAGATTATTTTTTGAAATATATAATTGAGGTTATTTTTCGCATGTATGTTTTGTTCAATTAATATGAAGGCATTTTTAAAAAAAAAAGATGTGTGAAAGGGTTTTATTATGGAATTTGGTTTTTTCTATAGGTATTCTATTTTAAAGATCCATAATTTCTGTGGTCTTGATTGGGTATGTGTATGATTTTTTTGGGGTATTGGAATTTGTTTTGTATTAGGTTTTTTGGCTGGTTTTCCCGGGTTTCCATGATGAGATTTGAATATATTTTTCAAATTGTAGATTGTCTAATATATGGATTAAAATGGTTGTACCATTATTTATATAGAAATGTAGTTTATTTTTGATGTTGCTGTGGTGGTTGTCAGCATGTTGTTTGTGTTAGTTCATGACATGATTGATTAGTGGTTTTGGGGAAGCATTATAGTTACCTATTGGTATATAATGTGGATGGTAATAATGAACATGGTAATGGGTATGGGTGGGTTTATAATAAGTGGTGTCTATTAATGAAATATAAAAGATTAGAATAAATTGGAAATAAATGAGATAAAATGGATGACAGATACTAAATGGTTTGAAATTAAAATTGATAAATGAGTGGGAAAATTAATTAATTGTGTCTAGTAAAATATTAATTATAGAATGGGTTAATTATTTGATTCAATGATAAATTTTAAATGATAATGTAAATAATTTATATCGATAGTTGGGATAGTTTTTGTTATATGGATGGCAGGGGGTTTCTATTGGTGTTGGTAGAAGTTTGGTGATCATAATGAGTATTAATATTTTTCTTTCCATGAAAACCATAAGGTAGGGATTTTGTGTGGAATATATATATATATATATATATTATATGTTATTATGATTTTATTACACACACCACCTGAGTATATAACCTTATTGATACCCAAATGTTTGGGTTATGGATTATATCCCTAACATCCATGTTGTTGTGGGAAAGCATAAATGAATACTCCCACTACTCCACTCTCCCTATTTGATGTGGAAAGGCTATGATGTCTTGAGGATATGATTCATTAGATTTGATGACCATAGGTCAGATTGTGAATGATGTTATGTGATGATGATGGGATGATATCATAATAATTTTATATGTTTTTGTAATGATATGTTAGAGGTTATAATACATGGTGGGGGTCCTATATGGTTGCATGAGGCCATGAGTTTTATATATATCATGCTCAAAATATGATACTATATTGAGAATTATATTTTTATTTATGATAGGTGTTATATGATATATGGGATGATGACGAATTAGTTACAATATTGATATAGGATGTGGATATATGAAAATGATATGAGAGCATTATGTTTTTAAAATGAATGAGATAAAGTTACTTATGGGGAGGCAGATGTTGTTCATGCACAAAATGAGATACTATATTCTTATATATTCAAATATAATGTATGATCCTGAAGACCACTTGGGAATTGTACTGAATCCTCTATGGAAAAAATAATTTGTATGAAAAATTTTCAAAGTGTGCATTTTGGATACAAAAGGATTCATTTATGGGTCATATAATCTCAAGATATGGTATATTAGTGAATCCATAAAATACCAATGATATTTAAACACTATCCTAGACCAAAAATTGTAAATAGGAACCATATTTTTCATGGTTTAGCTAGATTTTATCAGTGATTTGTGGAGACTTTTTCACAACAATCTTATCTACTCACCATGTTAACTTAGAAGGGATCTAAGTACATTTGGATAGATGAATGTGACTAAGTTTTCAAGGATCTAAAGAGATGGTTAGTCATTGCATATGTGCTTAAAATACCCATGAGTGGACAAGGGTTTGTGCTATTTAGTTATGCATCAAATATGGGAATGGGATGAATCCACATAACTAATGATATGTTTATAGCTTATGTCTCAAAAAAAATTTAATTTTATGATAAAAATTACCCAACTCATAATTTGGTGTCTGCTGTAGTAATTTTTCATTAAATTTATGGATTTATTATCTTTATGGGTAAATATGTTATATATATATATATATACTGATCAAATAAGATTAAATTATATAGTCCCTCAAAAAGAGATGAATATTCACCAAAGAAAATGGTTGGAGTTGATTAAAGATTATAAATTCTCAACACATTACCAACCTGGGAATCTTAACACGGTGGATCATTCTCAAGTTGAATGGATAATGCTACTTTATCTATGATGAGGATAATAAAAGATCTAATATATATATATATATTTGAAAATTATGTAATTTAAAATTTTTAAGGATGGTGGAAATATTATCTTCATCAAATGAGTGTTCAACCATCTATCCACGAAAGGATTAAGGGATGTAGAAGGAAGATGTGGAGCAATAGAGAAAGATAAGAGCTCCTGAATTAAACCTTTAAATTGGTGGAATGATATGGGTATGGAACCGTTTCTATGTTTCATCCATACCATATTCAAAAAATGAGTTCTTGGATGAGGATCATAGTACATTATACCCTATTCATCAAAGAAGTATGAAGATGTATACAGATAAGAAAGAGAATTTCATGTGAGATATCATAAAGAGATAAATTGTAGACTATGTATCTCAGTACATGTAATGTAAGAAATTTAGGGTTGAGAAACAAAATTCTAATGGTATATTATAACCATTACTCACACCATAATGGAAATGGGAAAATGTAACCTTAGATTGTATCATCGGACTCTCTAAACATCAAAAGATCATAATTACATTTGGGTTGTTTTTTATTTCCCTACAAATATATAAATATTTATTTATTTTAGATAATATTTAACTATTTATTATATTTTTATAATATACATTAAGAAAGTTGTAAGGTTGTACGATGTACCAAATTTTATTGTATTTGATTGGGATCTGAGGTTTTCATAAAATTTCTAGAGAATTCACCAGTAAGGTATGGATATAGAGATTAATTTCAATATAGTTTATCATTCTCATACATATGTTTAGTCTTGGATAACTATTCAAACCCTATAGGATATAATAAGATATCATAATATGTATTTCGAAGGTGGTTGGTATCAATACCTTCCTCTAATCTATTTTTTTTACAAAAATAACATTCACCCAAGAATTCAATGGTCTCTTTTTGAATCCCTATATGGAAGGATTCGTAGTACTATAATGTGATGGAATGAAGTTACAAAAAAAAAATTATTGGTACTTTCTCTAGATAGGGTAAATGGAATTGAAATTCAAGAACATTTAATAACACATCTAGGAAACTCAGAGTCAATAGAAAAGTTATGTTGATAATCATCGGTGATATCTGAAGCTAAATGTTAATGAGAAGGTGTTTCTACAAAATTTTCCATTGAATAAGTTTATGAGATTTTGGAATATATGAAATTTAATCTCTAGAACTATTTTCTCCTTTTAGATTCTTAATCATGTAGGGATGGTAGCTTATTTCTTAGTGCTTCCACAGAATCTCTCTCAAGTTAATGATCTATTCCATGTATCTCTCTTGTAGAAGTACATACTTGATCCTTAAAATTTCATGAAATCAGAGTATATACCACAAGAGAGTGATATTTTGTTATGAAAAATTACTAGTACAAATAATGGATCATAAAGATAAAGAGCTGTGAGATAAGACTGCTCGCCAGGTAAAAGTTCTCTAAAGGAATTATAAATTCAAAGAAGCTACATGGGAACCTTAGGATGTAACAGAATCGATATATCTTTTTTTATTAGAGTGATGTAATTTTGAGAAAATATCATTTTAATGGAGTTATAATTTAACACCTTAATATTTTATGATAAATTTCTTTTAAAATAATTTATTTTCATAACTTGTCATACATTCAACCCCAAGTCTTAATGAATTGTAATATAGTATACAATTGTAAAATATATATTAAATTGGAGGGTATGAATATGAATAACTAAATTATAGAAAAATAATATGGTTTTCATAATTATAAAATTAATTCATTGGTAATTAATAAATTAAAAATAAAAATAACAAACTTTTTAAAATAAAGAAGATGTTTTTTCTGAAAAAACTATTTTTATGCATGAAATATTTTTTATCCTATAAAATTAAATTAATTGCAATTGATGAATGATTTTAGGGAAATTTATATGTTATATATTCAATAAAAGAATTAACATTAATATTAGTTTATTTCTATGCATGGTATTAAAATAAATCAATTTTATGATAAAAATTTAATATTTCGAAAAAAATGATTTTTTCATGATTTGAACACTTATTTTAAAATTAAATTATATCAGTTAAAGAAATTTAATTTTGAAAAATGAATTCCATATTTGGAATTATGAGGTCAAATTTGGTAAATTGAAATGTTATATTTTTAGGTATAATGAATAGTAAAAGTGGTAAAATTTATCACCTTGGTAAATGGTTAATCAGGTCAACCTAGGTTAAAAAAAATTTAAAGGCACAATTTTTAAAAATTAATTCTTATTTGAAGAATTTAATTTTATGTTTATAACATTATTATTTAAATTTAAATTTTTAAGGGATCCTTGTCCATGAAAATTACCTATATAATGTATAATGCAAAGAAAAATACAAAATGTTATTTTCTTAATTTTAAATAACCCTTATTTGTTCATATAAGGAAGAAATAATGTTATGAATGAATATTAATTTTTATTTTATGAATAATGAAATTATTTTCATTATGTTAATTTGTTTATAATTTTTAGTAACTATATAATTACATTAAATACTAACGCAACGCCGACACAGAATTTCTTCAAATAATAATAAAATATAATAAATTATTTTATAAATATTAAAAGTAATATAACTTGAGTGAATTATTTTGTTCCAAGGAGTATATATATATATATATTAAATATAATTTATTTTTGAAATTAATATATTTTAATTTAAGCATTTTCTTGGTGGCTCTAAAATCAAATAAAATTAATACTTCCAAAATTGATATTAAAGATATTTTATAATATATAATAATTTATTAAATGGTTCAAAATTAATAAAAAACTTATCTTCAGCCAAGTGATGGGAATATGGTTACATATATCAACCATGATCCATTTATGATTCATTTTCCAATTTATGGTAACATTCTTAACCATTTATTATTAGAAGTGTTGTTACCGCGGTTATGGTAAAAAGTGATTAATGAAGGGGTTAATGAAAAAGATATGGTTTAAAATGACTTGAAATCCTATGTAAATTTCATTGGATGATTTTATTTCTACCATAAATTATCTTTATTAAAATTAATAGTAATTTATATAATTTTTTTGAGACTTACTTAATTTTATTTTCTTATTTTATGAAATTCCAAGTGTGTCATCTTTATCCCTTATTAAATGAATCACATCCTTTATCTTATTTAATAAACAATTAAACTTATATATTGATAAAAACCTATAATATTATCTTCTAAACTTCCCTATACATGTTCTATAGGTTTTGGTCTCCCCAAAATACCATCCCAAGGTTTATTAAGAGGATATCTAAATGAGTTATTTTATTAGAAGAGGTAATCTTTCTGACCTATCACATTATTTTTATTTTTTATTTCACCTCCAATAAATTTGTGGTATTTTTCATAAAATAATAAAATAATTATCCTAAATATACTTAAATGCTATTGTAATTTTGAAATCATAAATTTTCACCTTCTTTCCCATCAAATAGTAAATGAATGTATCACGTTTCCATACATCCACAGTTATGTGTGGGATAATACACAATACCTGGTCCAACAAACACCTCTTCCACAGTTGTTTATAGGAATAGAAATGAAGAATTTAGAGGGCTCATGTCAAAATATCTTCATTTTATCATAGTATACTATGTTTTTATGAATAAATAGAGAAATAAATAACACTTCTCGAATGTAAAGCATAAACTAAAAGAGAAAGGGATATAAGATGTGAAATGTGAGTCAGATCGATCCATAAACAACCATAAATAGATATTAATATTATGTTTCAAAAATAATTAAATAATTATAATATCAAATCTATCGTCTTACCATCCAATCCATTGGAAAATGAAAATGTCTCTCATGCGTACATGTAAACTACCACCCCACAAAGCGATGTGATTCTTTTTCAATTTCCTCTCTAAATGTATGGTAATAATGATGGATTTTTTAAATATATATGTTTTGTATAAAATAAAAATTATTATATATTTTGGAATTATTATTTACCTATATTTATTTCTAACTTTTGAAAAATAAAAACAGTACGCATGCATACGTATGACCTACAATCTCCATGAATAGTGACATTCATTTATTTATCTTTACTTTAATGGATAACTCAATATATATATATATAAATATATTATATATCATATTTATATCATTATTAAAATTATGAATGTTATGGAACCATGATCAATGTACAAGGACCAAAACTACAGTACCAAAACATACATGAAAAATGAAGTAGTTATCACCCAGAACAGTTATCTTAATAAACAATTATTATAAAATGGGTTATAAAAGGTTAAAATTAAATAATATATGGTATGATATATATGAGTATGGTTATTTTATATATTTATCATAAATAAATATATATATATATATTATATAAACTTTTTGAACACATACGAAGGAAGTCAGACATGAGATAAGTTTTTTATGTCAAAATCTTATTGTTTATCAGGATTCTTTATGATTAAGTTTTATAATTGTAAATTTTAATGACCTTACTCTCAATAAACTCATGAATTTTAATATAATATTTTTATTTCAATATATTAAATGGTTTCTCTTCATTTTCTACTCTTTATGTGCTCAATAGACTAAATTAATATATTTATGGTAAACTGACATTATTTCACTCTTCAATTGAAAATAATTTCTCTTCCATATCCATATATTCTTAAAAAATCAATAATATTTTCAATATTATCTGATTATTTTTAAAATTAATTTTTTACCATTTTTTAATTTTCAAAAAATTATTTCAAAAATAATCTTATTTTGTTTTCCAAATAGGGTATTTTTTAACTTTTTTTACCAAAGTCTGAAGGGATTTTTTTTCTTTTAACATATATATAATAAGAATAATTTTCAACCCCCATGAAACCTCAATTATTTAAATATTAATTTTAATAAATTCAATTTTATTTTCAAATAGAATGTTTTATTTGTTATTTGGGAAAGTTTTTTTAACAAGTGATATTAAAGTGAAAAGTGTATTTCCATCAAGAAATGTTGCATGTAATCTTTTAAAATAATTTTCCATCTATGATGAAAACCTCTTATGTTTCCTAACCTTTATTGGAGATATTATCTAATGATTCCATACTTATTCTTTCTCTAGATCTCTTATGATTATGATGAAAAGTTGTTTATGGAACCCATTTCATTTCTATGGGTTATGCTGTAATGAAATTATAAAATGTGTATGAAACTAATTTTTCTTATATAGGTTATTATATGTTTATAAAACCCTTTAATTTTCCACATGTTATTATATTTTTATAATCCCCGTTTATTTTACATAGGCTATTCCATGATGAAATTTTTATGAAACCAATTTATTTCATGGGGATGATATGATGAATGTTTTATCATCTTGTGGCACACATCTTTATGATATTCATTATGTAATGGGTTGGACCATAATTATGTATCCATAAAATACATTGGGTAAATATTAATATCTCAGGGTATTAATATCACTATATTGGTGAGTGAACCTAGTTTAGTAAGAGACTATGTCCACTATGATATTCTTGGTAGTAAACCTTGACTACTACAAATGTTTGTAGAGTAAACCGAATCCACTATGATAGTCATGAAGTAAGCCCTAACTACTAAAGAAATTATTTTATATTCTTTTTTATATAACATAAATCTATGTGTTGTGATAATATTATGCTCTCCTTACTCATTTTCTTTTATTCCTTTATGATTCAAGTCTTATAAACATTAAAACATTATGTCGTGACTCAATATTATGATATATGATATGAAAGGTATGGTTTTCTAATGTCACGCTCATGTTCTGATAACCTTATGATAATAATATGTTTAATTTTCTCCCTTGTGAACTATTATTTTGTATCTAAGATCACCATTTATCCTGTTTCCTTCCCCTTATTCAGAAGAAAGGTATTAATTATGATATTTCTAATAAGGGTTCTAGTATTGAAGAAATTAGTTGAAGATAATGTGGTTCACTTATGAACCAGTTGTTTATGTAACTATGTTTCTAAATATACTATACTTATACTATTATGTTTTTTATAATTATGTTATGTGTTGAATATTAACCTAATAAGAAGTAATATCTATGTATGAAAAGTCCGGGTCGCTATAGATATCCATGTTTTCATTTATTTTCAATAATATAGTATGATATAAGCCTCAAGTTTATTATTCCTTATAGTTATTCAACTATTATATACCTAATACTTTTTCCATGTTAATTTCAGTATTAATTCAATTATATGTTTCCCTTGCTAAGTGTTTGATATCACCCCTTTCTTATGTTTTTATTCCCTTGTTCATGAAGAAACTTTATACAAGATGCATTTTTAGAAGGATTTAACTTGTGGATAAATTTATAAGAGATGTTGAACAATTATCATGAATTATTTAGTTTTTTATATATAATGGACAAAAATACATTTGTTGAGAATGATATAGACTTTATCAGTTTATCATGTGTCCCGATTCCTTAAATCTATAAACCTAAGTAGATCATTGAGATGTTCCAGATATAATAGTAATTATTGATTTTGTAATTATTTATTATTATATATATGACTTTATAGAAGGTATGAAGAATATTATATATGTTATTTCTTTATGGCACCAGACTCGGTAGTGTGGGTTCAAGCATCAAATATAAAGAATATTTAATATATGAAATACATGTAAGAATATATTTTCAGAATATAAATTTTCACATAATAGATAAGAACATATATATCCTAATAATGTTATTATTACTATAATGAAATTATCACATGACATATGTAGAAGTAAATTCAAGTATTATATGTTACATGTATAAAATAATACATGATCTAGTAATCAAAATTTTGAAAAAATTTATGTTCTAGAGAACCAACTCCAAAATAATACAACTTTCACAAGAGAAAACTACTAACTGCTTTTATTGCTCTAGATCTGACATGATATTCATGCTTATATTGAGGTATATTTTTAGTTAATGAATATTCCACAATTTCCTATATGGATACTCTGCTGAATATGACTTAACCTCCTTTAGTAAAATTTCTTAAGAGATGATATCCCAAAGTATATACCTCTTTCTTCTATCCAACCTTCCATCTTAGATTGAAACATTTTCATATGATTATTATAAATTATATTGGGACAATACATTACATTAATGTTACAATTCCTTGAATTGGAAAAAATAATTTCATGTTTACATTTCTTCTATAACTTCATTAGAAGTCACAACTTGCTCAATATTTATAGATATGTTTACCCTATGAATTTACGAGATTTTATTACTCGTTTACTTAATATTGTATCCTTTATTCCCACATGAGAATAAAATAGAATTATATTTATTTGTCTGCCTATCTATAATAGGTTTCTGATAATGATTTTTTAATGGTACCTTTGGAACTGTACATTCAATATTATTTTTACTATTTTTTTTATTTTCTATAAGAAAATAATTTTTTATAATTTATTATAAATGTTTAAAATCGTATCCAAATTATAGAGAAATTATTACTCCATATTGTTCATTTTATAACTCTCAAAAAAACTAGAGTTACTGGGAGATAAATATGAGGGAATGAGAAGTATTGAAAGATGGAAATTTAATTTGAATATTAACTCTACCAATCTATAAATTTATTTTTTAATATTGAGAACATGAGTACCATCCTAGATTCCATCATCCAACATAATCATGTTTTGTATAATGAAAATATTATATCATTCTTACTTTTATTTATCCTCATAATTGTTTATGAGATGAGATAACATGGTAAAAACATTTATATCCTAATGTTTCTTGCATGAATCATTGGACAATGATGATTAAATTATGATGTAAATGTTAAATACATCATCCATCTATCCCATTGTAATTATTTATTTCTCAATAACTTGATTCTTTACATTTCTCATTTGGTAATGGGGACTCAAGAACATAAAACTTTCTCTCATATCATGGTACTATGAACAACCACCTATACCACCTTAAGAAATTTGTGTTAGTGTATATGTTTTCCTTGTATGTGATTTATGAAAATAATAGTGAATTTATAGTATTGTTTTACATTATCTATAATATTATATTTTAGTATACTAGTACATTATCTTGAATTTTTATTACGACAAAATTATATATTTATTTATGTCTCCCGCTATTTTATTAAATTTATATATCCCCAACTATTATATTCAGAATATTTAATCTCTAGGATATTCGACTAATAAAGAAATATATTTTCTTTCTCACAATCTTGAAAATGGAATTTATAAATTATTCAAATGTATTTTTATTAGGATCAACTACGACCAACTTCATTAAGTCAAATTTCATTGATCTATTTAGTGTAATTATCAATCCATAAATCTTAAACATGTTTTTTCTCATCACTTTCATAGAAATTTGATTGTGAAAAATATGAAAAATGATCGTAATTATAATATCATTATGTCAACCCATAATATTTATTAATACTCCCTAATAATTATAAGATCCCCCAAATTTTACCAAATATACACTTTAATCTATAGATTCATCCCAACTCAGATAATGGAAGATAATAATAGAATTTATTTTTTATTTTGTGGTATTTTATTAACTTAAGTATAAGTACCATTATTTTAATCCTTTATATGTGTTTCAAATGAAAACTCTGATGTGTAATTGTGTTGCACTGTTTTGAGATAGGGTGGACCAACATTCAAAAGGTAAGAAGTCGGTGGGATATTTTTTGTGACACCCTAAAATGAATGTTGGTGAAGAGGATGGGTGTTTGGGATTATTTCATCAAATTATATGGTAATTATTTATTACTCTATGCATTTCATATATATTTATGTCATATTCATGAGTCTTTACCAAATCTCAATATGAGGCTGCTAACCCTTATGGTGAAAATTTATCATGAAATTAATTGATATAAATATCTATATGTATTAGTGGCTCTAATTATTTTATTTATTAATTAACAATTATTTATATTAAATACACTTAGTTGGTAACTATAAACTTTATTTCAATCTAGGGAGGTGTAAAATATTCATGGTGTTGGGAATATGGACCCATGTAGTTCAGGGCCTCTTAACATGAAATATAAGAACCCAATACATATTCAATCCATAATTTTATTTTTAAACAAGAAATCAGTTTATATCATTAACTAAGTCCATTTTTTGTACATATTGTTACATAATAAGAAAATAATCTTATATAACATAGTAGAAATTTCCACACAGTGTCAATTTTTTCCAAAAATTATATTGATTATAATGATATATGTGCTTAGATCAAGGTAACTTCCATATCAAGAACTATTAATTCATTAACATTTCTAATAATCGTTAAGAACCATGTAGAAAAATTTTAAAACATGGGATGGAAAAAATAAAAAACAATCAGTGACATATAAAAAAGTCAAATAAACCCATCAGTCTATGTCAAAACCATGAGATCATATAAGAGAGTTAGCCTTTATCATAATAAAATTTGAGTTCAAATAATCATTTTCTTACACATTAAATTATCTGTAATTCCCAAAGTATTTTATTTAACACTTAATAATAAAACAAAAACATAAAATCATAATCATGAGGTTCTCGTAGAAAACATGAGAATCTATGAAAATAATTTTCCTGAAAACAAACCCTTTTACCCTTAATGAAAATTATCATTCATTAAAACAAAAGATCATTATCTTAACTTATGAAATAAAAAAATCCCTGAAAAATTATTTATAAGAATAGAAATATCATGTTGGTTCCTTTGGATATTATCTTTAAAGAACCCTAACAAAAAACCCTTACAGCTGGAATAACCTACTCTATTAATTCCAACATAATTATTTCAATTAAATAATAATTTATCAGTTCATTTGATACAAATATCAGGTTCACCAATCATCAAAAATAATATCCAAGGACCATAACATATATGGAACACGTAATATCTTCCATTTCTATAATAAAACTCATAAAAGTATATTTTTTGTCATATAAGTAAAAAAATTGATATTCATATATCTCAAACAATTAAAACCCCATTTTCAAAAAATAACATAGATATAGAGGATATGGGTTATTATTTAAATAAAACATGGTTGATTATAAATGAATAAATAAAAATCAAATATTGGTTATGGTGGGGGTAAAATATATTGATTTCATATGCATTTAAAATAGTCATTTTTTACTTTGTAAACAAATTGAAACATTCCATATGAAATACACCAAAAATATTCCTTTGAAGACATTTTTATGAAATTAAAAGAATATGTAAAATTCCCTTTTTAAATTATTTATTTAAATATATATGAAACCATCAAACAATATGTAGAAAGAATAAAAATATTAGAAATAATTCTTTAATACATTTTGAAACAAGGTTTTAAGATATTATATCCCATATGACTTGATACATTTTGAACCAATAAAACTTTGAAGGAATAAACATTGAAAATATTTGTAAACTCTTTTATTTTTATTAAAAATGATAAAATAAAACCATAAGTTAGTTAATAAATTACACAAAAGAAAGTATATATTGAAAATATCTTAACCCCAATGAAAAGGGAATTAAAAATAGAAATCCATTACCTCCAATATGAGTTATCACGTATGTTCTTTATCTTCTTGAATAGTAATGTTATATTAACTATTTACTTTATTAAGATTAATTTTCAAATTCATTATGTTATTAGTATTCCATTTATTTCCCTTATTACCATGTCATACTTAATCCCTTTATTGATTAAGTTTACTTTATATTTTTTAGGATGTTTGGCTTATAAGTCCAAAATGACATTAGTAGGTTGATTATGGTCAAATAGATCATGATTATATCAATTAAAAAATCCTAAAAATGTTATAATTGTAATTTTTAAACATTCATTATACTTTAACAACCAACCATGTAAGGTGGTTATGAAAAATGAATTATGTTACATCATGGAGATGGTAGTTCATGTGTAAGCATGAGTAAGGTTTTAATTTTTCAATGAATGTGATGGAAAGAAGTAAGTATTATTTTATTTTTAAAAAACTATCATTAAATCATAAATATAATATTATTTTATTAAATAAACTTATATATAATATCCTTATGATGTGGTGATGAAAAATAAAATATTTTTGTTCACAAGGTGGTAATCTTCACTTACAAATAAGAAATTTTTTAAATTTTTATTGAATAGAAAAGAAAAATTTTGAATTATTATTTAACAATAAAGAAAAAAATATATAAAAAATATATACCATATTATTTATTTTAGATCCAATATTATGACCATAAGAGTTATTAATGAAAATTTAAATGCATTGTCTCTATGAGGTGGTAGTCCACACGTACGCACAAAATATATTTTCATTTTCTATTATATGGATAAGTAAACGAAAAATGGTTAGACCATAAATATAAAAAAATAGTTATATTCAAGATGTTGATATTATTTTATGACAATTGTAACATCCTCATCATGTTACTCCATCACATGATCGAGTCAGGTGGGTTACGTGACCCCTGGAATGCCTCCCCATATACTAGAGTCTATCAACTAGCAGGGATGGTGTAAGAAATATAGTAGGGAGAATATAACCCTATGTATAGTGTATCCATTTAGTGCTAAAATAATAATAGAGAAGTTGAAATATCATAAATAATATAATTAACAGACATGGATCCAATTAAGAACAAATAAAAACTCCAACAACTCAATAATAACATAACCATGTAATGATAGACTGAAATGTAACAAAATTATGTTCTAAATTTCAAAGAAATAAAATAATTAAAATACTCAAATAAAGGCTCTAAATGACCCAGGTCAAAAATCCCATTCTATTCCATTCTCTAAGATTCAACCTCTTCCAGCAGTAAATCAACAACAAGAAAAATTTCCCTTGACTGAACCTACATCCATAAAATCTTCTTGGGTACCAAATAACATCCTGAATAGGGTGTGAGTGGAACTCAATAGTTCTAAACCATCGTGTATAAAAAAATAAATTCTTCATAATAATTCCCTGAAAAAAATAAATAAAATAGCATCACTAATTAATAAATTAATATTTTAAAATAATTAAATCAACATATCCTTGTGCTTAGGGTTGATACCTGGGGTTAACCCCAACCTATTTCTACACCAGTTCAGATATATTTCAGCATGTTGTGGAACTATTCCAAACCCTTCCATAAACCTCCTAGGGTATGACCCATAACTTATCACATGAGAACTGGGCAGAGCCCTTTAATAATTATTGAATAACCAGGGTAACCCCTATAAGCATTACAGCATAACTGGGCTATGTCCTATAAGAAATCCAACCTAAATGTTTCATGCCCTATAAGTATCACAACGTAACCAGGCCAAGACCTATAATGAATGTAATAGAGTCAATATAAGATAATTCTTGAAAACAAAACACATGGATAAGAACCAAGAATGTCATAATAAGGTATAGTGGTTAATTCATCCAATTCCCATTAATCTTAGCCAATTTTATTTCATTTATCAATTTTTTCAAAATATATTATCTTTAAATTTAATATATTTTATTTATGGTGATTCTGTCTCAATTAAACACTGAAATTCCATAAAATTCCATTTGATAATATCAAAAAATTATAAATATTCACATTTTTAAACCAATCCATGAATCACAACTTCTATGTTCATTAACAATTCAAGGGTAGGCCTAGCCCAGGGGTTGATCCAAGTCTAATATCATTGCAAATAAACCTAGTAGGATACAATGTGAGGTCTAATAACAAGTTTATCATCCATCAATTATTTTTCCAATTAGTCAGGTTATGTTTACAACATACCAACATGAATCATATCCATTTCACATACTTAGATAATTGATAATGGCATCAGGGATTCATTTTAGACAACGTAACTCAAAAGAAGAGTTGACGTAAAAAATTAGTATTGTATGATTTAATGATTAAACTCCTTCTTAATTACCATTATCAATGTTTGAATATGGAACCAACACAATCATCAACGTGGGTTTTCCATCTGTAAAAACAAATGAGAAAATAAGGGAGAATGAAAACTAAGACATACGTTTAACTTCATGATTCATAGAATGAATATACAATGAGAATGGGTCTCTAGATCTAAGATAATTATCAGAGGTCACCATAGGATAGGTTTGTAATGATTGAATATTCATTTTAACAAAACATGATGCAGTTATGAATTTTTAAGATTGGGAATGGAACATTAATAGTATAATGGGTTGTTCAAATTGTAAGCCCTGTGTTTTCCATATCTACTGAAAACCCCATCACCTCAGCCTAAAAATAAAAAAAAACTGATTTTAAATTGTAAAATGTTATTTGAGATCATAATCTAGGAATTACATTTTTTCTAAACATTTTTTATATTTATTCAGTTTTATGGTGTCAGCCCACCAAATATATATTGTATATTAGTGATTTAAGGGGTAAATTAACCTATATCCATATTTCACAGCTTCTTCCTCCTATAAAAACTCTACCACTCACTTACAACCAAAATAAGGCTCTATTTATTGGGATTAAACTAGAAATAAAATTTCAAAAATAGGTTCAACTAAAATTTCAAAGAGATATATTCCTGAAAAAATATGGGATCTTACAACCACCACACCATATAGGATCTCATCCCTGAGTATCTCCAAGAATCATTTGGGGTATCTATGAATAAGTATGTATATTAAGTCCACATATGAGACACCCTCTCCGAGGTCTCTTTCTTTACATTCCCATGTTTCCACTACACTCTCACAAGAGGCCCAATCTTCCCCATGAAATTATTCTCACTAAAGTACATGATAAGAATCAGATGCTCCTCAAAGTAATAATCAACATCCAGGTTGATGCCATCAATTTTATCACATGAGAAGGGTGTTCATGATATATATGATGTTGTGACATATGAAACACAACATGCATGGTATTTTAGTGTGATGGAATGTCGAGGTCGTACACCACTGGGACAACCATTTCCACTATCATGAATGGACTAAAAATCATGGGTGCCATCTTTCCTTATTTCTAATACGGAATTTCCCCTGTTTATTAAATTCTTATAAGAAAATATAATGAAAAATCACAAAATCTATATATCATATCTAACGGTTATCATGTGATTTTTTTTCAGATCATCATTGTCACTTACCACTTTTTGATTATTTGGACTTGCTCAAACATCTCCTGCATGAGACATGGTACAATGAGTGTTGACTCATATGCCTATAACTATCAAAAGATGAAGATAATTACCTACCGTAGAACTCCTCTAAATGATTTAATTGTATCAATTATTAATGATATTATAATATATGAACCCCATGAGTATTATATTATTCTCTCAAGAACCACTAAAATCTAGAACAATGGCTCGTAACATATCCTTCAGAATTAGAATCATCTATTCTGATTAGATATCAGTATGAGGGTGATATGTTATACTCAGAAGTAATTTTGATCCAATTTCCTTCCAAAGAATCTTCCATACACGATATGTGAAAAAGGATCTTGATACGAAATGATACTCCTCAGAATATAGTGTATTCAAACTATCTCACACACATAAAGAATGAAGAGATCATCAATGATTAAGGCCTCCCTAGTAAGAAAGAAGTAGGATACCTTTTTCAATCGATCCAAGATCACCCACACTGAATTATTCTTATGGAGTCCCCTAGGTAATCATGTCACAAAATCCACATTGACATCATCCCAATTCCAATCTCAAATGGGAAGAGGTTGAAAACCCCCATAGGGCCTCAGATTCTCATCTTTCACCAGTTGAGAGCATAAATATCTTTCTATAAAACCCAGTATCTCATTATTCATCCCCAGTCTCCAGTACTAACTATGGAGGTCTCAATATATCTTTTTTACACCAATATATACCTTCCATCCGAAATCATGAAACTCAGTCAAAATCTCATCATGTATGCCCATAAGAACCTATACTCATTCACGGATAAGAATAAAATATCTATTCCCAAGAGACCGTCCTGATGGTGGCTCCCCATTGTAAAACAATTCCCTTATAGCTAATCTCTCTATATCAAATAACTACTCTCTCTTGATCAAAACTAGGAGCATGGGTATAATAGATTTTAATGTCAAAGATACACACCCCTAGGACTCATAAACATCTAGATTTATAACTACAAGGTGTTCCATAAATCACGACTCATCACAAGACTCTATAAATTCCTCTATATATTTATATTGACTCCAGTTATCCACAACATTGTTTCTTATTCCCTGTGTGAAGACCATATCAAAGTAGAAATATTGTAGATACCAAACCCACCTACTCTATTAAAGGTTCATGTCTTGCTGTTAAAAATATACTTCAATATCTTGTGGTCCATTCACACCACATACCTATCAACCATTATATATTTTTTCGGAACCTTAGGGAATTTACCACTACATCTAAATCCAAGTCATGAGTAGGGTAATTCAAATCATGTGTTCTTAGTTGTCTGGAGCCATAAGTAACCACTAGGTCTTCCTCCATTGGAACTACTCTGAGTATAACTCCAAATGCATCACAATACATGGTATGTACCTTACCCACCATATGATAGGTGATGATAAGTACTAAGGATATCATTCCCTTCAGCTCTCAAAAATATATCTTATAATCATCTGAACAAACAAACTTTACCTCTTTCTTAGACATCCTAGATATTTGTGCTACCAAATGGGATAAGACTTATTTGAGATACTGATAATAACCTATTAAACCTAAAAATATCCAAATCTAGAAGAAATTATTTGACTACTCCTTATATTCCATGGTTTTAAACATTTCTTGGTTCACTTCCACTACATCCTCTGAGATAACATGGCATAATAATTGCACTCTCTAAATCTAGAAACTTAATTTTTATATCAGTTCGTAAATATAATTCTATCTAAATGTAATAATGATGATTTCAATATGTTGGGAATGATTTTTTAACAACTGGGAGTAAACTAAGATTTTTTTGGAAAAAACACTTCTACAAACTGATCTAGGAATGGTTGAAAGATATTATTCATCATGCCCATGAATACCACTTGTTAAATCATTAAACTGAGAAGAATCACTATGAACTCATATAATCTATAACATACTATAAATTTAATTTAGGATTTGTTCAATTATATCACCCTCAACTGGTGGTATCCTAATCTCAAATAGATCTTGGAGATGAACCCAAAACCTCTCAGTTGATAAAAAAGATCATTGATGGGTGGTAGAGGATACCAGTTCTTAGATGTGATCTAGTTCAATAAAAAACAATACACAAATAAGTATAAATTCCCATCAAATTTCTTGGAAAAAATCATGGTATAACCCCATGAATAAGTAATAGTCTGTTTGAAATTATTCGGTTCTAAATATTATAACTAAAATTTCAAATCATAAATATTTTCTAGTTCTATTCTATAAATTGGAATGGATACTGGTTCAGATCTTGGCACCAACTCAATCATGAACTCGATCTCTTGTATTAGTGGTAATATGAATAATTAATATGAAAATAAGTCCTAAAAATGTTATACCACTAGAAAAATATTATTCTTTTGATTTTATCATCATCCATAAAAAGTCTTTTTATCCAACCCATGAGATAATCTATTCTGTATTGAATTGAACATATAGGACCAACCAAAAGATCCTAATATCTGTAGTGGATGTATCTCCCTTCCATTAGATATATAATGTTAAACATAATTCAATAACAATAAATATGAACCTGGTATATAACTATACAATCCATACCAATATTAATATTGAATCTTATCATTTCCAACACAAAAACATTCCAAATAAAACGGTAGCCACCAATTTCTAGAGAACATACTTTGCAGAGCATGATACCCTCTGAAAAAACACATAGTGGCATGTTGATGAACATAAAATCATCCAAGATCTCAACATGAAATCACAAATATTTGAAAAATAGTACATAAAAATGAATTTTATTCTCATGTATCAATCAAAATTAAATTAAGGGTAAATGATACAAGAATGATACCTCTGACGGTAAGATTCCTTTTATCAGATCTTGCTAGAATAGACTCTATAGAATATAGTTTACTCTCCCCAAAACCCTAGTCTCAAATATAACTCTCTTATGATGTTCCCTCTGAGTGTTACATTCAATCCAATGTCAGGGTACAACGTCCCATACCATGGACTAAACATCCAAAGGACCTCCAACTACTGCTCGGTTGAGGAGTAGGTAAGTCCCTCCCAAACTCATGTACCTATCCTAATACCCTAAAAGTATTCTTCTATTATTCATTCCTACAAAAGCATTTAATATAAACCATTACAACACAATCATGACACTCCACTATAGGTTAAGTATATTGAGGGTGCTTGTGGATAACATTTCCACACTAAAATCATTGCAAAGGGCCATAGTTCTGAGATTTATCTCCACTTCCCTAGAAATTGTTCCCAGAACATAACAATCGTTAACAATAATATTGTGCTTCATACTCCCATATTTCCCTACTAAAACTATATGGACACCACTCAAGGCCTCTCTTAGATTCCCTTCTATGATGAGAGCATAATTCATCACATCAGTAAATCTTCTTGAATGAAATATGTAACACGCTAGGATTTTGAGAAATATGTTTTTCAAATAAATTAAAACTTTTCTATATTTGTTTTTATACGTAATTCTGATTTAATCATTCATTACACACAGAAATGGGTTTAGCTTTCATTACACGCAACATTGATTTTTAACAAAATTGTGATATTTTATTAATATTATTCAAACATGATCATTATAACCTAGACATTAAACAAAGAAATTTGAATATAAATGAAAAATTTATTAAATATTAATTATAATTTTTTTATATAAATAAAACATATTTATAAGAAAGTACTTATTTTTTCAGTAATGTCATTATATGTTTCGAAAGTATTAATTTCTCAACAAATATTTTTCTTTTTATTTCTTAAAAAATAATAAAATTAAATTTTGAAACCTTCATAAAAGTTATTTTATGAAATAAAAAAAATGTAATTATAATATAATAATTATATAAGGGTGAATTTTTTATAATTTTTCGAAACGATTAATTTTTTGATGAATAGTGGAAAATACTAAATTTTAATTGAAAATTACCCTTTCATTTAAATTAATTATAAGTATAAATTACATTTTAAAATGGTTTTAAAGAAAAATTAGGTCAATTATGTATCTATTAATTTAATTTAGGTTATTAGAGTAATTTTCATATTTAATTTGAATAGAAAACCCCTATAAACATTCAAATTTTTTCTCTTTGAAACCTGTTTTATCATCGTGACTGTAGGATTAATTCTAATCTAAAATTTTCCATTTCTATAAATTGGATTTTTAAAATTGGATTTAATATTCTAAATTATAATAATTTATATTATTTAATAAGTTTAATTTATTTTTTTGAAAAAAATGAATATTGGAAATAGTTAAAATTAATTACCACAGTTAATATAAAAATGGGTATACCATAGGGTTAAACTAAAAAGATAAGGGTTAAAATAACCTATATACTTATTAAAAATCTATTTTATGGCCATATTTTGACTATATAATATATAAGTCTCAATAATACTCTATTATAGAGTATTTTTTCATGATAAAAATATGGGAACACCTTTTATATTCAAAAAAATTTCAAGTGTGCCTGTCACCTAACCAATAAAAGGACACCCCCTATACTCTCTTATTAACTTTTTAATACCATTTTAGTATTGGCCAAAAAATATAAATATACCTTATCAAATTACCTTAAATCATCCTTGATTCCTTATTTTGTAAAAAATCAAACCTAATAAGGATTTTGGTGCAATACTAAGGAGGATTTCCAAAAAAGAGGTGACGTTCTTCGATGATAGTTTTTATTTTATTTCTTCCTCCATCAACATTAATTATTATTAAAAAATTCTGATATAATAACCATAGTATCTCCCAAATAATTATATATTTTTATGTTAAGTTAATTACTAACAACCATCTCCATTATTATAAAATTGTCACAAATTTATCATTTGTCTCTTTGGTGGACTACCACCTCGTGAATTGATGTCATTCATTTTTCCATTACCATCTCCCATGGTTGGTTATGATAATGCATATAAAAAATATATATGATATATAAAACATAATTATACCTTTGGATTAATTATATCATATATACCTTTAAACATTCATGGTCACACCTCACCCACAGTTTATCTTTATTTCTATCCTCTTCTTGATGATGGATCTTTTAGTTAAGATTTGGGTCGAGTTTACAATGAATGTTTTCGAGTATCAAACACTTAAAAAGTTTTTTTTCCTTTTGAATGAAACTTTAATAGATTGGATCAAAATTTGTGAGGCCCAACAGTGACCATGTGGTATTCCTTTAGTGTTAGGGACAAGGTGCACGGCTTGCACACGATTTGAGAAAACTATGTGACAAGAGTTTGAAATGGCTCTTTTAGATGACAGAGTTGATTTTCATAGTTGGAAAATGGTTTCTCAAATCATGTGTCTAGCCTGTGAATGGGTCATATATCTCCATTAGGTTTCACATGGTTGGTGCATAATTTGGAAGATCATGTGGCCAAACAGTGCATCTAAACCTATATTAAAAAAATAAAGGAAAATGAAATAAAAAAATAAATTAATTTGAATGAAAATTATTTACTAATATTAATGAAATTATTGTTATTATATTTATTATTCTATTATAAATATTACTAAAAAACATTAAGGGTCTCCCCCCCTTTTCTCCCCCTTAAAAGGGAAAGCTCACCTCACCCTCTCCCTCCTACGCGACACCACCCAAATAGGCTCCCTTTCCACTAGTTTTTATTCCTATCCCTTCATCATGGGTGTGGTCTAATTTGAAAAGAATTTACTCCTATATATAGATTTATTTTTCCTCTTTCTCTATTCTATCTCTTTAGTATATGGTCAGCTGAAAAATATTGGTTTCTAATGGTCGAATGTTATTTTGTTTTGCGTACGGCTAGGGTTTCTTTGTTATTTTGGTATTCCTAGGACTCCTTTTAGGAAATATTGTGTATCTATAATCAGAGGTAGTTATTTTTTCTATCATTTTTGCATAATTTCTCTTCCACTTCTTTCCTTTAATCTATTTTAATTATGGGTTTTATGGTTTTTTAGTTCCGGGAATTTTTTTTAGAGTGCAATGGATTTCACTGATGTGGCTTTGGGTTTTCATTGTCAAAATATGATTATATGTATATGAATAGGTAGTTATATATATATATATATATATATAATTTCATCCTTTATATATATTCACCCACAATAGGATGAATATATATAAAGGTTCTAGGTATGCTTAAAATATATATATATATATATATATATGAAAATGCAAACACTTGTACGTGAAAATGGGTATATTCACATATAATCATGTATATAAGTATCCCCTTGTACATAATTGGCCATAAAATATGTACATAAGGGCTAGGTGTCTTTTCAAATAAGCAAAGGATCATATGCGTGTAGGTGGAAATCCACCATTTGAGTTGTCATTATCAAATTCATCACGGGATGAGCTATTTTGTCTTGGTATTATTCTTCTTCATATAGGTCCCCTATGCAAGGGGATTTAATTTGAATTCCATAATTTATTGAGTATTCATAAAAAGTTTTTTAATATTAAATATTATATATATTCTATGAAAAGTGATGGTGATTCTTGAAGTTGTACTTTCCTTTATTTTTCATGTTCACCTTCAAGTTTGACATGTGTAGTCTTCATTAAAATATAATTCCAAGCTTGTTTTATAATGCTATAAATTTTAAATTTTTAAATGTGGTTTCCAAAAATGGTTTTTTGGTGTGAAATTCATGTTTACAAATATGTTTGGTGTGTGTAAAATAGTTCTTAAAATTTACTTAAATAAAAATGGGTTCGTATGTGATTTTAAAAGAGGTAAAAATTCATGTTTTGATAAGTTTGGAAAAGTTTATGGGTTTTCGAATGAATTAAAGGTTAAATGGTGATTTACAATTTTAAAATAGATTTTTTAAGTTAATAATGGTTCCAAAATTCTTTTTAAATGTGTGTTTAATTGGTTATTTAACTAGTATTTTAAAAATATTTTTGAACATAAAAATTTAGGGTTATTTTTTTTTCTAAAATAAAATTATTCCTTGTAAAGTAATGAGTCCCCTTTGAATCTTTGAGAATGATAATTGGATGTTTTAAACCCAATATTTAAGAATTTCCATTTTTAAAAAATATTATATGTGTGTTAAAATTTTGATTTGTAATATGTTCCAAGTGTATGGAATTGTGTGTTATTGTGTGACACGATTAGAAGACCCCTCAAGGATAGAGACCTATGGTGATAGGTTAGATAGGTTTTTGAGTAAATAAAATGATATGTTCATGTATTTTATTTTGATAAAAACTCACAACCATTTGAAATAGAGAACATGCGAAACATGGGTACCTATGTGGTAAGACTAGAACTTGTACACTAGTTTACTCAAAAGTGGTTGGGGATCATATTCATCTTGTGGGATTGTTGATTACAACACTAACTAGACATGTGATATGATCAGAGGCAATAAGAACATTGGCTGAGATCCTATCTAGTGGATCGTGCATATGGATGCTATTGGACCATCAGTAGTTCAAATGAGATCTTATCTAGTGGATTATACTTGATAACTATGTTGGTAGTTGAGTTGGAGGATTTTTATCATCTTGGTATGAGGTTTATAGGGTCCCACTTTTTATAGTTACCTATAGGGATTCCTATGGTTCTCTATTCTGACATGGTTCTTTATGATGTTGTGCTCACCATCGGTATGTGGTGTACCTTGTGTACATGGTTCCTATGATGTGATTTCCATTTTAGTAGGTTCATTATTTCCTTTCACCATTTTTTAAAATAATGTTTTAATCAAAATTGGAATCCTTTCATTTTAAAATGATTATTTATTCTTGGAAACTACATTAGAAATGTGATGGAAAGAAAGTAGTTTTTCTTGAAAATTGAAGATTGTTACTTGAATTTGAAAAGAATTGAAAATCCTTATTTTATATAGTTGTACTTTAAAACTTGCATCACACGGTTTTATTTTTAATGGTAAGACATAGACAATAGTTTATTAGGGCATTCCAACTAAGTATTAATACTCACACCAATAAATTTATTATTTTTTTAACTAGTGATTCTTATAGATTTGATTTGGTATCAATAGGGAATTTTTGTTTTAGTGGTCCTAGTTGACCCTTAGGGTCACGTGGTGGTATGTGAATTTTTTTTATTTTGACTACTATTTTTTATCTTTTTATTGTTCAGTTTATATTTATTTAATTGACATTTATTTATGGTCCAAATCATTCATAATTTCATTTTTAGGATTTTATGCACTAGTAGTCAGTCCATGGTGATTGGTAACACCCTCAGGAACTTATTTTGGGAAAACTCAAGTGATCAGTTCAGGGTTGGGCTGGTTTGGTTCATGGCATTTCATTCCTTAGAGTATATGATAACACCACTCATATATATGATGGACTACATCCTCACAATGTGATGTGATTCATTTTTCACTAAAAATTTACATGAAAGATAATATGGATAAATATAATAAATATAGGTGATATATATATGAAAAAATAATGATATTAATGAAATCTTCATTATTCAAAAAAAAAATAATATGTCATTTTATTTTTTTTCCTTTTCACTCACTAAAAGATGCTAACATCATTCGTGTATGTGTGGACTAACACCTCATGAAGTGATGTAACTCTCTCTTTTCATCACCACACCACTTGGATGATATGTATAAGTATATTTAAATATATAATTAAGAATTTATTATATTATTATAATTATTAAAATATAATATTATACTAACCTCTTTTCCATAATGACCTTTGAAAAATGGAAATGTTAATCATTCTTACGTATGACCTACTATCTCTATGATCGTAACGTACTTTATTTCTCAATACCAAAATTCATGATTAGTCTTCTATGTATAATTGATTGATAAATATTATAATTATTTCATGATTATAAATATGTATATGATGTAACCATGGTAAAAGTAAGAGTATTTAATATAAACAAATCAAAACATATATGAAAAACAAATATATTATTACCTAAAACATGGTTTTATTTAAGAATTGTTAATAAAAAGGTAATAAAAGGTCCTAAAAAAATTTATGGTATGATATATATATATATGGACATTTTTCCATAATATAATTATAATAAACTTTTTGTTTTTTATATCAGAGGTTCAGAAGTGTATGGGGGAAGTAGAGACATAAGGTAAGGGATTGATAGCCACTCTTTTATTTTTGGGAGACATATAAAAATTAAACACTCATTTTATGTGGTG
The DNA here is from genome assembly GCA_963277665.1 of Viscum album. Classification (NCBI taxonomy): domain Eukaryota; kingdom Viridiplantae; phylum Streptophyta; class Magnoliopsida; order Santalales; family Viscaceae; genus Viscum; species Viscum album. The sequence continues at coordinate 2,105,341,756 of OY728156.1, read as the reverse complement.
TTTATACTAAAAAATTGACATGTTATATCATGAATATACTTATTTTAATGATATTTTATATTTCATTTTATGATATACTTTATTGGGGCTTACAATCTAAAATATTACTAAGGTGGTAAAGAATTTTTGTATCACATTTATTTTTATGTGAGACACATGCCATATTCAACAAAAATTTATTTTATGTGGTGTATATAATAACCATAAATTTATTATATGAGGCTTATTATGAAAATTATTAGGTTTTACGAATCCATTTGTGTATCTGTCTTTAATGATATCTATAGTTAAAAAGATACATATACGGTAATGGATTTTTCTCTCAATTTTCTTTATTTGAGAAATAATAAATGTTATGCACCTATCTTCTTATAAGAGATGTATATACAGACACTTTTACTTGTAATATCATGAATTTATTTTTTCTCATGACATTTTATGTTTAATTTGATTTTATTTTTTCATGGGGATTAATATTCAATGTTACCAAAGTGGTAAATATTTTATGTTACAATCTCATCATTTATCGAGATTGTTTATGATTATGCTTCTAATGATAAAATATTATAATACATATCTCAAGAAAATAATGGCATTTCTTATCCTATGATTTTGTAATGTGGATAAATCTTTTCCTTCATTTTCCTCTCTTCATGTACTCAAGAGTTCAAAGATAATTTTTTTAATAAAAAATCATATTTTTGGTTGAAAACCATTTTTCTTTCCAAACCATGTTTTCTAAAAAAATCAAAAAAATAAAATTATTCAAATGATTTATTAAAGAAAAATTTTACCATGTTTTACTCCTTAAAAAATATTTAAAAAGTAATACATATGTCATTTTCCAAACAAATTATGTTTGGATTTTACTGAAAATGTGAATAGAATCATTGTTTTAATGTTTACGACATGAATGGAATTTCTCACCCTCATGATCATTATTTTATTTCAAGATTACTTTATAAGTTATTAGAGGTTATTTTCAATGAAAATAATATCCATAATATTTTATGAATTTGTAATTTTAAAAACACTATTTTCAAGAAAAGGATATCATCCTCAGGAAATGATCCAAGTAATTTTTCATTAAATGTAATTTTCCATCTAAAACAACATCCATTAATGTTTCTTTTTCTTTATTAGATATATGATCCATGGATTACATTATTATTCTTTATCTAAATGTTTTGTGTTTTTGATGACATTATTTTTGTAAAGAGTATTATTCCAATACATCTCCAGTCTATGTGTTTTGAGGATTCAACAAATTCACAATCTTATTATGAAAATTCTACTATGTGTTTTAGATTGTATTTATATTATTTTTGTTCTCAAGTATTTATATTATTCTAAAAACTTATCTTATGGAATAGTAAAGTCAAATTATCATATGAAGGAAAATTTATTTATCTTAAGGAAAATATATTCGATTGTGAACGGTATGATTAACTGATATCCATCAAAGAACTACTAGAAAAAAATTTAATTGAAAGTTTTAGGATAATTAATTTCATACCTTTGGATGAAATCAAAAAAAATATTATAAATTTAAGTAAAGTTTGGTATACACATGACTTTCTGTTAATAGAAAAATTCAGTGTAAGAAAATCTATAACACTACTGTAACAAAAGAAACTCCATATTTGGAAGAAATAGATACCTACTCTTCTTATCCTATCTTAGAAACATAACTATATAGATCACTTGACCATTAGAATTATCCTATGATTCATTAAAAAATTTCATATATAAGGAATAGTTGTAAAAAACATCAAAACTACGTATGAATGAATGTGAAAATAAAAATAATGTGAAGAGAACGAAATAAGGTTACCCCTATAAAACATTAGAAATAGTACATACTGAATATCCCTATGCCAAGTTCTAATATTATCTGCCTTATCAATTACACTGGAGATCATCTAGAGCTACACTTAGAACTTATCTCTTCTTAGGATGAATCTTCAACTACTATCAGTTGCTACTTACTACTGTGTGCTATAAATGTTTCTCAAACCCTTTATCTTTTCAATTGTATTTTCACTATGTGTATAAGTTTGTTTAATAATGAGTATAGGTGTAATAAATGGAGATCCTGGTGTAAAGCTATTGTACCTTTTTATAAAGTGAGAGCTACTTGTAATCAATTTGGATCCCCCGTTAAAAGGGAAGTTTAGTGATAATCACAAAGATCATGGTGTAGAGAGTTAGTGGAGTGTACTACAAGATGTTTGTTCCCCAAACCACTATAAACATTTGTATTTAATTTATATTATACATTTTTTACATTTATACTAAATATATTTTTATGAAATAAAACAGGACATGCATACTTATAAGAGGGTGGTATACTTTTTAAAATGATATTTTAAGGACTCAATTAAGTTCCCCCCCCCCAACTTGATTTATTCAATCAGGAATTATCTAGTACAACAATTTGTTTCATAAAAAGTGACTTTCAAGTTCAAAATTGTAAAAATTTGAAGTCCAAAGATGTATCATTAAATGGATTCTATGGATTAAAAACAAGAAGGTATGTCAATGGTTAGAGATTCATAATTCAATGGTGAGAACTATTTTTTCTGGAAAGAATTCATGGTCATTTATCTGAAGAATATTGGTCTTAAAGTATATATCAAAGTATTTAAGCCCTGTGAAATTATGAATATTGAACCTTAAACATGGGATGTTGCAGATAAAAAAATATGATCTAAATTCCAATGCTATTAATGGTATATTTTATGGGTTTGGACTAGATGGATTTAACCAAGTCACTCAATTCCAGAAAGTTACTGAAATGTGGACTACTATAACAATAGCATATGAAGATATTGATAATGTAAAATAACTTAGATATGATACATCTAAAATCAAATTTGATAATTTCAAAATGGATGAAGGAGAAATTATTACTCAACTGAATTGATGAATCACTGAGATCATAAATTATAGTACTCCTCTCAGAATGCCTATCACTAAGCCTCAAAAAGCATTAAAAGTTATTAGAGTATTACCACCTAAGTGGAGTAGAATATTTCATGCTATTAGAAAATCTAAATATGTAAAATATTCCAATATAAAATATATTATATAAACTATTTTGATATATGAAGCTGAAATGGATACTCTAAATGAGGATCTAAGGATAGTCTAAAAGGAATATGCTTCCTTGAAAGTCTTTATTTCCAAATATTAAAAATTTAAGTAGTGAATAATTATCCAAATAATCTGTGGAGGAAGACTACACGAGAAAAGAAAAATAAAATGATTATCTTACTCAATTTTGATAAAAGTTCAAAAACTTATATAATAGGAAATGAGGATTCAGAAAACCATTCAACAAGCACAAAATGCAAGTTGACAACCCTAAATATTTGAGATATTATGAATTCAAAAAGGTATGAAACATCAAACCAGACTATCTGAGAATAAAAAGCGAAAATAACATAGAAAATAAATATTTCAAGAAAACTAGATATAATAAGTTGAAGAAATCTATGAAGTATATATGGAGTTCTTATAAGTATTCTAGAAAATTCACACTATAAAAATCAGAATTTGAAGCTACAAATAAAAAGTACAATATATTCTTTATATAACAATCATATGAGGTACATTCTCTCTACTCTGATCATGATTCAGAAAATAAATATTTCTCATACAAAGAGTTAAATGAATACTACACCATGTTGGAAATTAATTATGAAATCCTACAAAAGAAAAAAATAACTCTTTGAAATTCCAATAATAAATTCATTGGTGAATACAAAATTCTGAATAATGATATTTTGTAACTAAAATATCAGCTCGAAAAATCTACTATTTTGAATGCTGAATAATTCAAAACACTTGAAAAACTAAAGAAGTAAGTCTAGAATTTTAAAGATGCTTCAAGTGTTTTACAAAATTACCAGACTATTTAAACAATATTTTGGAGAAAATCAAATGAGAAAAATAAATTTCAGATGTTTAAGAAAAGGTGAAAAATCCAAAATTTTATAAAATCTTTTTTTCCATGTTCAAAAAATAAATATCTTCTTAAAGTTAAATGTTTTCATTGCTGTGAAGTAGGAAACTATGAAAATATTTTTGATTTAAAAAATACTAAAATTGATGGAATTAAAAGTGTTTTTATTTTCAAAACATTTCTAGAAACAAACTAAAATGTTATCTAGAAATAAAAATCAAGCATGGATGTCTAAATATTTTATAGATAATATATCTAGACTCAAAATAATTTAGGTACTGTAGAACTCCGATTTTTGACTTGTACTTTTATGAAATTAGTCATATGAAGAGCGATACAGAAATGTTTAATGGATAGTGGTTGATCAAGACATGTGAGTGGATACTACTCCAATTTTAATCCCTTATATAAATTAGATGGAGGGTATGTCACGTTTAGAGATAATTAAAATGTAAAAATAGATGGAATTGGATGATTTTTAATTGCACAGTTTTTTCTATCAACAAATTACTTTATGTAGAAGGCTTAAAGTGAAATCTAATAAGTATTTCTCAACTTTGAGATGATGGTAATTTCGTTGATTTTTTAGATAATACCTACTTAGTTTTTCAATATAAATGTCTCATATTTAAAGAACTCAGAATATAAATTGTTTACACCTTAGATCTTAATTCATTGTATAGACAAAACATAAATTGTTTAAATTATGAATTTGATGAATCATGGATTTTACATAGAAGTTTTGGACACTACAATGTTCATTCCTTGAAACAATTGTCTAAAACTTATTTGAAATCTGACATTATAGATATTATATTGAATATAAAGAAATTATGTGATGCATTCCAAATGAGAATGTAAGATAATTCATCGTTCAAGTCTATTAAATAAGTTGATACTTCTAGACCTTTTGAACTTTTCCACACAGATCTGTTCGTACCAACTAGAACTTAAAGTCTCACTGGTAAGTATTTTTTTTATGTATTAGTTGATGATTTTTTGATATATAAATGGGTTTAGTTTTTAATATGTAAAAGTGAATATTATTTTGTATTAATTTTACTTTGCAAACTTGTGAAAAATTAAAATTATATCAGAATTATTCTTTAAAAAAGTGATCATAGAGCTGAGTTTGAGAATCATGAATTTAATTTTTACTTCTTAAAAAAAGGAATTAAATATATATTATCTACCCCCAGGACACCTGAATAGAATGGTGTTGTTGAAAAAAGAAATAAAACTTTGAAAGAAATATTTAGGACTATGTTATGTGAATATAACATACCCACTCATTTTGGGGTTGAATCTATTAACACAACATGTTAGATCATTACCAGAATAATGATAAGACCTATTTTAAAGATAGCACCCTATGAGTTATGGAATAATAGAAACCCAAAGGTGTGATACTTCAAAATATTTATATATAAGTTTTATATCTTGAACACCAAGGACAACCTTTTAAAGGTCCATCCAAAGGCTGATGAAGGTATCTTTTTAGGTTACCCTATAACTTCTAAATCTTATAGATTTTTCATTAAATGTTCAAGGATATTTGAATAATAATCACATTTGAAATTTGATGAAATTGATCTGTTCAGTTAAAAAATGGTTCAAGTTGATGACCAGAATGAATCAATCAAAAATATAAGACCTAAACTTTTCTTTAATGACAACAAGGATGATGATTTGGAATATGATTACTTTAAACCAAATACAATAATGGAAGATACTTGATAATAAGAAATTATAATACCTAGAACACCTAAAAACCATAAAGATCATCCTTTAGAATCTATCATAGGAAAACTATACTAATGAATAAGAACCAATTGAAATGTAGGAGATCTAGTACAATTTAATTCCTTTTATCCAATTTAGAACCTAAATATGTAGAAGCGGCCTTATTAGATGAAAGATGGTTTTCAGTCACATAGGAAGAAATAAACTAGTTAAAAAATAAAGTATGGTAATTAGTTGAAAGACTCTCGATCCATCATATAATCAGAACTAAATGGGTATTTATAAATAAGAAATATGGCAATAGTGTAATAACTAGTAATAAATCAAGATTGGTTTCCATATGATATAAGAAATAAAAAATAATAGATTATGAGGAAACCTTTTCTTATGTAGCTTTATTAGAGTATATTAATGTTCTTATGGCATATTAAACCTATAGGAATTTTATATTGTATCGAATGGATGTAAAATCTTCTTTTTAAAATGGGGTTTTAATAGAGGAATTTTATGCTAAAAAAACTCCAATATTTAAAGATCCTCATTTTCAAATTTATATTTTTAAATATACCTAATATATCTATGGACTTAACCAAGATCTAAGGGAATGGTATGAAATATTAATCTATTTTCTTCTATCAAATGGTTTTACTCTAGGAATAGCGTATCCTACCCTATTTAAGAAAACCAATTTTTCAGATATTTTTCTATTACAACTATATGTAGATGATGTTATTTTATATTCAACTAATCAAAATATTTTCAATGATTTTTCGAAACATATGAAAAATTAATTTGAAATGAGCATGATGGGATAACTAAAATAGTTTCTAGGATTTCAAGTTTATCAACAAGATTTCATGAATATTTTAAATCAAAGAAAATACATACCTGGTTTACTTAATATGTTTAGACTTCAAAATATTAAGACTTACTCAACTCATATGATCTCCAACATCAACCCTAATTTGGATGAAACTGGAAAAATAGTTGACAATAAGTTATATAGAGTAATCATTGGTTTTTTGTTATACCTTACTGCAAGTACACCAAAAATTATGTTTCAGTATGTCTATATTCATGATTTTAATCTAATACAAAACAATTGAATGTAAATACTATTAAAACAATTTTAATATATATAAAAAGAACATTAACTCGTTATATTCTTTTCCCAAAAAACTATGATTCTAATTTAATCTCATACTAGGATTTTGACATAACTAGATGTAGATTAGATAAGAAAATAACCTCAAAAACCTATCATTTTCGTGGAAAATATCTTGTGTCTTAGTCAATTAAAAATAAACATTCTATTGCAGTATCTACCACCAAATCTGAAAACAATGTTTTTTGAAGTTGTTTTTCACTGGTTATGTCGATGAAACACACCATAAATGATTGTGGATTTAATTTTAATCATGTTAAAATCATATTTTATAACACTCGAGATATTGGAATCTCAAAAAATCTGATAAAGCATTCGAGAAAAAAATCAGTTGACCTAATACATCATTTCTTAAGAGATCATGCATAAAAAGGTGATATATATTTAGAATTTGTTTCAGAGAAAAACAATTAGTAGATATCTTTAATAATAAGTTATTTTTTGACAAAATTGAGTTTATTAAATATGAATTAGGTATATTTAATTTTAAAAAGTAATATTTTACTTTATACTTTCATTTATAATGGGAAATTAATATTCTTCATTTAAATATCTCTTTGTGCCTCTGTTTTGAGTAATGGTCATATCTCATAAGATGAATCACATATATTTACAAAAACAATATTCTGACATTACTATACAACACCACTTTTACCATGAAAAAATGAGAGTGAGTAATCAATATATGTGAATAACAACTCTCAAACCCTTTGAACCCTTATTTCCCTTTTCTTTAACCCATTGTACTCTATCCCTTGAAAACATCCAATCCCTAAACCTTTAGAAAATAGCCCAAACCAAAGGATTATATGGTGGTTTATCAAGTAGGATGAAAAGATGGAATATATCTAGAAAATTATTTAGTGGTAGATCCATCAATTTCAGGTGGTTAAGTAGAACTTATATACTATTGAAAAGGGTTATAAATCATCGTGGTTGGGATTATGTGTTTATGCATTGTAAACCGCTATAGTTTTCATGAAATAATATCGTGAGATCTATGAGTCTATGACCATAATATTTAGCCAAGATGAAGACACGGTCACTACAATAATCAACATAAAAGACCTATCCATTATATCATTCCATCTTGCTAAAATGTTGAAATTCCCTCATGAAGGTTATGAATTATTTTAAACCTATCTATCTAACATAGATGGGGTTGGTCCTATAAAAATCATGACGTCTTTATTTGGAACTTATTTTATGGAGAAGAAGTAAGTAAATACCCTTGAACTAGAAAGGAATATGATCTTGAAGATCATTCAGTCTAGATTTTGATAAAGAAATGATGAGTTTTTACAAATTATTTTTCAAGATGTCTCTTTTATTTATCTATTGATTCATGAAAAACCATTCAACCTATCATGATATATCTTAACATATATGTTCCGTGTTCATAAGAAGTCCCTAAAATATTTTTATTATGGAATAATTATTACCCACATCTTTCGAAATGTTTTGAATTATATTGGATGATAATGATGAACCTCAATTTCTTAGTTTGATGACTCTAAATCCTATTGTTTTATAAAAAATTTGTTCACATTGGGATTTATCTATGAAATGTTTTATTTTAAATATTTTTATGCATGAAATGTACCCTTCTCAGATCTAGGGGTAGTGGTAAAATTTTTTAAAAACGCCAATAATTATAGATGGGATGCATCATTATTTTGAGAATAAACAAATCCTTGTTAAAAAGAAGAAGAACCACTTAGATTTTGAAGGAGTGTAATGATTGGTATTCCTTTAAGTTATCAAATTATTGTCCAGGAAAGTTAATGACTTGTTTTTACCTCATCACCAATTCAAAATAAAAATTAAAGGGTAGAAATAAGTATCACCAAGATGTTTTCCATTGGTCAAGACAAGACTCTCCCTATAAGGACAATGTTATCCTAACTTTTAGTTCCCTCTCACTCTCAATGAATGGAAATAATTTTCTAAGAAAGATCCAAATAAATAGATTCTAAAGAATCTAGATATGAGGATATCATACCGAATGTATCTAAAAATCAATATGTTGAAAAATGATTATAAAAGTTCAGCAGGAAATGGATTCCCCTATACTTAAAAAATTATATAATTAGGAACTACTGGGAAATGAAAGGACCTTTTCAAAGTTATCCTCTGATGTTGAGATTATGAAAGAACAAGTATCTGATGTATAGTGTCAATAGATAAACCCCTGTGAATATATTACCACCTATAATTATGTTAAAAAATTAATGTGTTGATATGATATTTTTTCAAAAAAAGTTAAGAATGAATTGCTACTAAAATCAATTTTCATTTAGATGTCCAAACAAATCTCTTGAAACTATAAAAAGCTATTGAGTCTTTCACTACAACTGTTGATTCACTTTGGTGTGAAGTTGTGATAACAGAATCATGTCTTGTTTTTTAAAATATTGTTGTTGATGAAGTTTAAATATTTTTAGTTGTGATAAAATAGTTTTATGGAGTTTTTTATAAATCAACATAAGAGTTAAGTTATGAACTTATTAAATGTCTAGATGAATATTGGGATGAATCTTTGTAAATGAATAATGACATCAGTTTCATCATTACCCTTATATAGAAAATAGTTGGATATTTTACAAATAACTGTGTCGAGGATGAGAATAAAATTGATGATCTACATAAATCATTGATGATCAACCTTAATAAAATATTGTCAGATGATAATGATTTTGAGATTGATTATTTTAAACAATCCTATGATAAAGATAGGCCTTAAAAATAAAAGGAAATTATATCCTTTATACCGATGTATCATAACAAGGTGGATGTTTTAAAGAACGTACTCTTTAGTTTTGAAAAGAAAGGAGATCTCAATAACATTATTTAAAATTACTCTCAAACGATGTGGAATGGTTTTAAATGCATTCTTGACTTATTAAAAATTATTTAGTGAGAATAATTGATTCTTGTGTGGATTCACCCATTCATATTCATGGCTGAAGTTTTACTGGACCACAAATCCTTAATCGATAACAGTATACCTCTCAGTTCATAAAGAAAATATTTGATTCTTTAGTGGATAAATCCAGGGAACACCAAAGGTTTTACATAGATAATTATTTTCCATTCCATGAACCTCTATTTAAACATCCATTTACCTATGTAAATAACATTTATATGGTTAGAGTATAGTTATTTTCCTACAACATTCAATCAACACCTATCACAGTTTCTTGTGAAGATCATCCAAGTCTTGGAGATTCCTCACAAATGTTAGAATATGTTTTTGTTACAAAATCTAATGCTCATAAAATTTTGAATTCATTTTCTCACAACCAACCCCTCTAATTCAAGAAAACACCTCCTAATTTTTTTTTCAATAGACAAGTTGATTATTATCCCTATAGATGTTTGTGAGGTTTTTTTCCCAGTAGTTGGGCATTTTCAAAAACATTTGAATCATGATAATGTTGTTTATTTAATTTTAAACATATTCTTAGATTTACTATAACCTTTTTTATTTAATGGTTATGGTATTATTTTTACACCATTAAATTATTCTATCTTATATGTTAACGTTAAGTCTTTACCTTTATAAAGTTTTATGTTTATTTATTTTTGTTAGTATATTTTTTAATTGATTCCTTATGAACTAATCTTTCTACAAAATATATCATTTTTAAATAATATTTGTACACAATAGAAAATATTTTTTCTTTTATACACTTCTTTTTTTTATCACAAAAAGGGGGATAAGAGAAGGAAAAGAAAAAAAAATTCACTTATATTACAAAAAAATTATTTAAAGGGATTTATTCTGAATATTTTATATCAAACTTCTAAAATATTTTTTTTCCAAGAGCATGGGATTTTTATCATCAAAAGGGAGAGATTATTATAAATAATATTATTCCAATATATATGAACTCTATGTTTTTTTATTCACAAAATACCTACCCTTATTTTGAAAATTTTGTTAATTGTTTCAGATTGTATTCAACTTATGCGGTCTTCTCAAGTATTTTTATTATTCTAGAAAATTATCTTGAAGTATGTCAAAGTTAGATTATCTTTCAAAGGAACATTTCTTTATCCTACAGAATAGATATCTGACAGTGAATGGTATGATCAACTGATATCCTTTGAAGATATTTTAGTATATATTTTCACTTTTAATCTCATGATAAGTCATCTCATACATTTTGTGTACATAAAAAGAATATTTTCAATTTATAGATAGATTGGTCTGTGCAAGACTTACCATGAATAGAAAAATTTATAGAAAATGAAAATCTCATACACAACAATCACAAAAGAAACTCCATTTTTGGAAGAAACTGATATATGATTTTTTATCTTATATTATTAGGATTTCATTATAAATACTTTTTCCATTAGAAATATAATATTATTATGTTCAAAAGAGAATATATAAGGAACTGTTAGTAAGAACATAGAATGTTAATGCACATGGATTTGAAAACAAAAAGAATGCGAAGAGAATGAAATAAGGTTTCCCATATAAAACATTGGAAAATTGTACATATTGAATATACATATATCAAGTGATATGATTATATCCCTTATTATTTTCATTGAATTTCATCCAGATCTAATCCTGAATATTATCTCTTCTACTAAATTTTATTTCTATTATTAGTTTCTACTTACAACTGTGTACTATAAATGTTTCTTAAACCCTATATCTTTTATACTGCATTTTTACTCTATATGAGTGTCATTAATGATAAGTATTGATCATGTAAAGGGAGATCCGTGTTGAAATATTTTGGATTTTTGTATTAAGTGATAACCTCTTGTACTCAGCTAGGAACCTTAGGTAAAAGGGTTGTATAGAGAAAATCAACAAGCTATGGAGTAGATCATTGGTGGAGTGGACTAGGAGATTTATGTTCCCTGAAACACTATAAGCCTCTATATTCAATTTCATTTTGGAATTTTTACATTTATATTGAATATGTTTTTAAGAAATAAAATTTTATGTGCATACTTTTAAGAGGGTGGTCTCCTTTTTAAAAGAATATTTTATTAATTCAATTCACCCCCTCCCTCTTGAGTTATTCAGTCAGTCATTATCTGGGACAACAATTATGTTTATGAAACTCATTTATTTTCTACAGGTTTTTCAATGATGAAATTTTTTTTGAAACCCATTTTTAGGTGTTCCAGTATGATTAATGTTCTATGATCTTATGGATCATGAATTATTGGACTATCTGATTGGTGTGACCTGTATCTCCCTTTATTTCATTGGGTAAATATTAATGTGATATATGAGCTCAATGGGTGAACAGGATGTTATCCAATTCCAAAAAGAGGGTATATGGTAGGTTATCTAAATCCCAAAATCGGGTACATGGGAGGTTATCTCAATCCTAAAGCAGGTACATGGGTGTTTATCCCAAGAAGAACATGTTATAAATGTCTTGTTCAGTATCCTTGACATAATATTTTCTATGATTATGAATATTCCAAAAATATATCTCTTATTACGATGTTATTATCTCAAATATTGTGTTTTTTTCTCTAATGATTCATGTCTTAAGAACTAAAAATATTTATAAACTGAATCCAGATTATGATATTTGATATAAAGGGTATGGTTTCCAAATTTTATTCTCATGTTCTCATTCTCTTATGTCAATGTTATGTATTCATGCCTCCCTTGTTTTCCATTTCTAGGAATCTTATCACACCCTTTATTATGTTTCCTTTCCCCATGTTATGAAGAATGGTTTTAAGTAGGGTGTGTTTATGAATAGTAATAAAGGGGTAATATCTTTATAGGATATGTTGAAGATCTTTCACCTAATTAGAATATTGTGTACCTAGTCTCCAAATATACTAAACTATTATGGTCCTCGGTGTTGTTTTTTTGTACTATAATGAAAATTAATATAAAAATATGTAATTTCAAAGTATATAAATCATAGGTAACTATAAAATATGTTCACTTATGACAATATTTCCTACATAATCCCATCTTTAAAATGCATCCCCATGGTAGCCTCATTAGCTACCATGGATGGAGAGAAGTGTTATATATATTTGAAGTATCCAGCATAGTCCATCACTAACATGACATACTATGTAAAGTTCATGAAATAATGAGCCTTATCATGCCTTAAGGTTTATAAATATAAATAGAGTATAAAATAAACTTGAAATCCATTTAGGAGAACTCATCTTGCTTCCCATTTTATAATAGTATGTCCCACCAATTGTTGGTTGGTCCTCGAAGAATATAAGAAGAAATATTCAATCTCCTATCAGCGGGTCTCTTGAGGTGGTTGAAGAAATACTATAATGATAGAATCTGGAACTCAAATTCCTAGGTTCCTCCCTCATCGATTAATATAGGCAGATGTTATAGTTGTAAATATATCAATTCAGACATCAAAGGTGTGGTGCAAACAATATCCCTCTCTATGGATCTCATAACCCTCAGGAATCTGTCACAAATCCATTCATTCATTATATTATTTATATCTATAAGAATATTAATCATAGATACATTATAATTATGATTATTAAAACTCCATGATTCTCAAATCGAACATAATTCAAAGGTAGTTTCTCTACGAATACCAATGAACCACCTAAAACACAAGAATGCAGCAAAACCAACATCAACAGGTGATAACAACATGGAACCACTAACTCAAGGTTCAGCTATATTTGGATTAAATAGTTAATTTCTATAACATAACAATTATCCCCATTTAATTTATAATTTATATCAATGGATTTCATTTCACAATAAATATGGGAAAGTATTTCACATGCGGTAAATATGTTATTGTCTTGAACAACACATATAACAATTTATCCCTATATTCCAATAGTGATTCATGGGTACTCATATCATGCCTACTGAACCATGAGTAAAATATCAAAAATCTATAACATCGCACAATAAATTAATCCCCCAAGTGCAAATAACATCACAACTATAACAATAAAATGACATGAACAACAATATCATCCCTAGGCACTCAAATTTTCCACCATACATGGGTTAATTATTCCAATGAGGATGATTATTTTTAATTCCCGAAACATCCTACACTCATTTACAATGTTATAAAATAGTAACAAAATAGAAAAAAAATGATTCTTTAATACCACTTTATTTCATATCTAACTTAGAAGTCCCACACGTGACTAAGTCAAGTGGGTTGTTTAATCTCAGGCGTGCCTCCTCAAACACCAAAGGCTTCCAACAATTAGTAGGTTCTTAATAAATATTGTAGGGAGACTATTACCCCAGGTAAAGTGTACGAGAATAATGGAAAAATAATAATAGAGTAGCTAAAATAGAGGAAATAATATTATCAAAAAAACATGCATCCATGTCAGAACAAATAACAACTCCGACAACTCAATATTATTATAATAATTTAATGATATACATAAATGTCACTAAATTTAATATTTACTATCAAACAAAATAAAAGAATAAACATACTCAAATAAAGACTCCAAAATACTATGGTCTCGAACCCCATGTTTTTTTCGTCTTCAATCTTCAACCCATCTAGTTAGCAATAAAAAACAAGTTCTATAGCCCTTGTCCAAAATAGCATCCATGATATCTACCCAGGTACCAAATGGCGGTCTGAATAGGGTGTGAATAAAACCTATTATTTTGACACCACCGTGTCTAAAAAAATATAGTGTAAATAATAATTAAATATAAATAAGAAATAAAATAAGGGTATTAATTAATCAATTAATAATATAAAACAAATAAATATAAATACCCTTATGGTTAGGTTTGACACCTAAGGTCAAACCCAACATGCATTTCCACCAAGATGGATATCTTTGAGAAAATCATGGAACCATTCCAACCATTTACATTAACATCCCAGGGTATATCCCATAAATCATCATTGGAGAATCAATCATATCCCTGTAATAATTAGAGTATAATCAAGCCTACTCCTATAAGCATTAAATTATTATTAGCCTAAGACCTATAACAATTATTTTAAAATCACATATTTTTCTTATTTTTGTATACTATATGGATTAGCTGAGATGGAATGTTCTTTAGAGGCCCGGTGGGCTTGAAATAATTGATTGAAATATATTAAATATAAGGAGAATGTAGTTTTCATAAAAAAGATGATTTACTCTAAAATGGGGGGGGGTCTGAATCATAATTATGAGGAATTGTTGAGTTGAGAATGTGTGTTTTCCCCTAGGTGCGATATAACATTTATTGGTACAGGCCGTTTGTGAAAAAATAATCACTGGCATAATTAAATGAAATAAATGAAATAAATGAATTAATTTATTTATTTTTTTGTTTTGAATTAGTGACCTATTTTATCTTACAGTTATATGGTTATAGAATTTACTCAATATTGGATGCTCCAACCCTGGATAATTCAGACAAACTATTGGAATGTTTTATTGGTGGACACTGACAGATTGGGATTGGATCATAGATCATTGCGACAATGGAGTCTATAGATCTTATCCATGATGGTAACGTAACTTTTATTCATCAAATAGGGATCCAAAATCAAGGTAGGGAATTATTTATTTGAATTCTTTCCCTATTATTGATTTCAATGACGAACGTGATTCAATCAACGAACATATTGATCCACAGTTTGGTCATCTTGCTTTATGGGTTAGATTAGTCAGGTTTTGGGAGAATTTCTTTATGATTAATTGATGATTCTTCATTTTTATTATCACAGAGATTAATCAAGATCAACATTAACATCGATCGAGGTTCGTTACTCTTATTTTTTATTGCGCTCTCCCATCCCTCTGTTCTCCATTCTCTATGGGTGTTCTTCATTTCACTCATGGTTTGACATATCCCAATTAATTGATCATTGCCCACCGGTTTCATAGTATAATGATCTGATATCATATATCTAGGATTATAATGACATGATTGAGGTGTGATAGTGGTAGAGTCAACAGATTAGATGACTTAGATACCTGATTTTTGTGTTCTTCAACACATAATGAAGAATGATGAGAAATATCATTTTCCAAGAATATTGAAGGCCTGAAACTTGTTTTTTTTAAATTGTAATAACTTGATGAGGCTTAATATATTATTTTTTTTTGTGAAAAAATATCCATATTGAAGGCTAGAGGAATGGCTGGGATTCACTAACTCGTATCTATATTTTTGTAAAAATCTTCATTACACGGTGTGTAAGTTGAATCTTTACACTATGTGGTCCCTCTAGATACAATAATAGGGTGTTGGATAGAGTTAAAGATCACATGGTGTGTGACCCCTATCACACAACATGTGACCCCTTCCATGTGACTTGGTTTATACTTCCGGAAGTACATTAACTTGGGAAAAAGTACCCAGCTAGATATCATGTTTTGTACTTGTATATGGACACAGCTTGGCCTACACGGTGTGGTACATAGACACAACTTTACTATACAGATACATCCAAGCATCTTGTGTAAGAAAATATGTGTCTCTACATTCTATTTAATCCTTATACAAGTCATGTATATGTAGACTACATGTTGTGTGAGTATTTTCCACATGGGTTGGAACAGGGATAACTAGACACTTCATGTAAAACCTAGTACACTCCATGTACTTCCTTCAAGAGATATTGTGGATCTTTGTTTTCTTAGTTTGTACTAGAATAGGTTTAGTACATTCTCATGGTCTTTTCCTTCAATAGTATATTGTGTCATTACATCCATATCACAGGATCATGATTCCCTGTAGACATTGAGTCATAGAAAGAGTTGTGGTGTCCCTCCGTGAGATAGGAGAGCGATCCTCTAACGCATTTTTTCATAGGTGGGGTTTATTGAATCAACAAGACCTCACTGATAAGTGTTTTGATCCTCCATCTAGTAGGTTGTATTATTAGGTTTTGTTGAATCATTATCATTTGATCCCCTACATAGTGGGTTAATTTAGATTGGGTTTGTGGTGTCCCATATTAGGTCTTGGTGTGACCCCCAATCTTTGTATCATATCTTCTTAAATTAGTGAGATTTCATTGGGCAGTTCCCAATGTCTAGACATCTTCATTGAGTGTCTCTAGTTATATCATGTCTTTTTGAGGGGTTCTCCCTGAACGATCATTTATTCAAGTATAATCTTACAGCTGGAAGTTGTCTATGATCGCTTAGTGGTGTGGTGTCTTTCTTGATTATATCTAGGTATTTATAATGTAATATTATTTCTATATCTTTTATTGATATTACTATATGGGGTTCTTCTTTTTTAGTGTTTTCAAGTGTTCCTAGTGAATGTTATATGCACCCCTACATGGGATTTTCCCACACATGTCATATCTTATACAGAAGACGACCCATTTGACAGTGTCCTAGGAGGATAGGGTACAAGTGGAGTATAGCTTGATCTTGTTATATTGAGGTGGTTATTGTGATATTCCAATTGAATTAGTATTGTCCCTTAGAGGGATTTGGACTCTTTTACATTTTTTGGCTAGGATTGTATTTGTCCCCCTTTTTGATTTTTCAATACTTTATTCTCATACTCTATTGTGTGATCTTATATGTATGCATGCATTGATTTAGTTGTTTTACATTTCATCATTTTTTGTACATGGATATGTGTTCATATGTATAGGTAATTTAGTAAAATGTCTCCCATTTGTGGGATATGCCTACACAGTGCTTTTCACTAGCCCCTAGCCTATTGGAGGTGGGCTTGGGGTAGTCACAGGTTGGAACATGGAATTTCAGGTTGTCACAGAGTGGAATCATAGTGAAATTCTACCTTTGGACCTAATTCAGTGATATTGGTTTGGTGAAATCGTTTTTAGTGTTTCTAGTTTGCCTTTTAGGCTAGGGAATCCAGAGTCGGTGTGGAGGCACATATATCTATACATCGAGACTTTTGTTATCTTCATTTTTACTTTTTGCATGTAAACATTGGTTGTGGGGGAAATTTTTGGTGAATGAATCATATATAAATGTTTGTGTTTACCATGTACCACTTGATTCATCTCTCTAGATATACAGTTTGGATCATGGTACATCCTGTTTTAATTTAAAGATACCTCTATGTAGATAGCCAACCAATATTCCAGTGCATGATCATAAGGATTATACATCTTGTGATGAGGCATCAATACATGGGTTTATACCATAGATATCATGTTTGGGTGGCTTACCAACTATACCACCACCTATTGAGATGTATCTATAGATGGAAGTACCATAGGTTGCGCTCATTGCACGAGTTTTAGAGGTAGTGAACTCCCAGGTTTCAGGGTGAGACATACCCTAAGGTCGATTAGGACTAGCTAGAGGTAGTCACTCACATCTTATACCATGTTATTACACTGGTAGATTATATATTATTCCTCCTAGTGATTATTTTTAAGGATCTGTTGGGAGATGGTGGAGCTTGGTGACTTAGTCACATGACGAGATAGCTCTCTCATGGTTATAATTTGATAATCTCTTTAGATAAGAGTTATATCCATAAAAGTTGGGATTATTATCCATAAAATAGATTCTTCATCTATATTCAAGAATTATGACCATGGGGGAGTGTTCGGTGAGTTTTAATGATCTCTCACTTTACTCCTTGGATATGGTGTCTAACGAGTTCTTCAAATCTTAGACCTTTGACCGGGGCTTGCACTGGAACATCAGGTCATTGGTGGTATCTCTTTTCATTTCCACCTATGTTGCTATGATCGAGAGTTCATTTTGGTGGTGAGATTTTTTGAAGAGAAGACACGGGTGGTTGGAGATAGCAGTGGGAACCCAGTAGTGGATACATCGACAGTACGTAGCTGACAATGGTCATAAGGATCCAAACATGTTAGACACTATAGGAGGTGATCCCATTACTCGGGGAAAGTAGTCCAGGGCTCTCACATCGTCTCAAATAAACTTAGGGATAGGTGATTTCTCTCGATGATGTTTGGAATAATATGCCATGGGATTTTTCTGACTTGTCATACATATGATCATGATATGATCGAGGGACCATTGAGATAGAAGTAGAGGTATAAGTAGGGTTGTCCAATGTGTGGTGGACATGGAAGAGGGGCTGGTATGGAAGAGAATATTTTCGACGGTTCAATCTATTTCCACCATCATCCCCATATGTTACACGCTAGGCTCAGGGATCCGGTAGGCTGGGACAAGGTTGTCTACAAGCTATGGGTGCCTATGACCCTGAGGCTCTATGGATGATATGAGGTATGATCTGTGTAATTTTTACATTAGCTTCAAAATTTATAAACATGGGTGTTGTCCATTTCTTACTTTACACATGTTTTTTTAAGACTTATAGATTCTAGTTGAGACATAATATAGACCCTTTCAGTTAGATACCCCAAGATACTATGAATTAGTTACTTTACACTTGTACCGACAATGCAATCTGATACTTGGAGGAAAAAGTTTTGTATAGGATCTCTTTGTTGCAGCAAATATTCCTTACAACATCATCTTTGGTATGGACTGGATATTCATGGTTCATGCCAAGATTGACTATTTTAGGTGGATTAGGTGGTGTGTTTGCAGTAACGGAAAAATGTTTTCCTTTGTGGGTGAAAAGGAAACCTTGGCAGAGTAGGATGAGCTCAAGCATAGAATAGTGTAGTATATTACTCAACAGTTGGATAGCCTAACTCTTGGAGTTTCAGATGCTTTGGTATATCATTTTCTTATATTGGTGTCATAGTATAACGATACCTTTCCCGAGGATGCATGAGGATTACCTCCCTACTAAGAGATAGAATTATTCATTAACGTGTATCCCAGGAGGGCACTGATATATGCACTAGAATATATAATATCTCTAGTATAGCTTCGATATGTGAGGATGTGGTTGGAGGAATTGTATGAGATGAGGTTTTTGTGACCCAGTGTTTCCACTAGGCATCCCCAGTGTTTTTTTCAAGAAGCTGGATGGGATCTTGAGGTTAGGTATGGATTACTAGTGCTGGAATCAGGTGACCATGAAGAATAGTTATCCACTACCATGGATCAACACCCTCCTTAATCAGTTGGGAGGGGAATGATGGTTATCAAAGATTAAACCTAGATCAGTCTATCACCATCTTTGAGTATGATATAAGGATATAATAAATATGGAATTAAAATATCTCTACGTTCACTATGAGAACTCGGTGATTCCTTTCGGCATGAAGAATACCCCATCAGTTTTCATGGGACTCATGAATATAATCTTCTAGTACTTTTTAAACCGGTTCATGGTAGTCTTTATCAATGAAATCATCGTTTATTCTGTATCTGAGAAGTATCACGCAAGAAACCTTAGGATGGTCATAGGCACACTCTAAGATCTCCATCGTTACAAGAATATCTTTAACTGTAATTTTTGGATTTTAGAGGTCCACATTCTAAGAAACATCATCTTAGAGGCGAGAGTAGTAGTGGATCCATCAATGGTTGAGGTAGTGCTTGCTTGGGAGACATCCAAGATTTTTACTAATGTGTGATGCTTTCACAGGTTGAAAGGGTAAAATAAGATGTTTTTACCCATCTTCTCTAGAGTTGCAGCACCCTTGACAGCTTTGAATCAGAAGGGGTATCCTTTCATGTTGACAAAAAGGTTCCAGCAGTGTATTAAATAGTTGATATAGAGGATGATGAGTGCTCCCATATTGAGATTGTAGAGGATGGTGTCGAGTGTGTAGTGTAATGTGACGCATGAGGTACTAGACTTGGTAGTGTTTTGATGTAGAGGAATGAGGTTATTGCTTATGATTCATGTCGGTAGGGACCACATGATCAGAACTACGTGGCCCATGATCTTGAGTTTGTAGTGGTAATCTTCGCTTTGAAGATTTGGTGACTCTGCATGATGGGAGAGTAGTTTATCGTCTACTCTATCCACAAGAGTGTAAAATATATCTTATCACATAAGGATCTTAACTTGACATTATGGTGATAGATATACTTCCTACAAGACTATGACGTTGAGATTGTCTATACTCTTATGAAGGGAAATGTGGTGGTAGATTCCTTTAATAGGTTATCTTGTTCTCAATTGTTAGCCAAGGCATCAGAGTGGTTAGCCCCATTATAGATGTACTTTATGGACAAGGATGGTTCTTCATATATTCAGTTGATGGTTGTTACTCGATTACTTTTACATCATGTCTGAGATTCTTAGACTGGAGATATTTATTCTAATACCTTATATACTCAAATATCTACTAGACATGCTCTTTATAGATATTATGTACAAGGGGAGAATGTTATCCTTTTCAAAGGGAAAATGATGGTACCATTGATATTGCGAGAGGATTTTTTTGTGTGAGTTTCATACATCCACTTTGGTGGTACATCTATGTGTGGAAAAGATGTATCAAGGCCTCTAATGTTAATTTTAGTGGCCAGGTATGATGAAGGGATTTGTAATGTTCATCTCTTGATGCCTTACTTGTGAGCAAGTAAAGGTTGAGCACCAAGTTCAAATGGGTTTTACTCATCCCCTTGAGGTTCCAAAGTATAATTCGTAAGGGATATCCATAGGCTTTATGATGGCCTTACCATTTACTTATGGGGACATGATTCCATCTGGGTGATCGTATACCAACTCACTATGTTGACCCACTTCCTATCCATTTGAGAGGATATTTTAGTAGTCATTAGGATGCCACTATGTGCAAGAGATAGACCAACTCTATGGAGTTCCATCAGTGGTCATTTCTAACCATTATGCTCACTTCACATCTCAGTTATGGAGAGGATTATAGGATGCCTTTGGGAATCAGTTACACTTGAGCACAATGTTTCATACTCAGATTGATGTCTAGATAGAGCGGACCATCAATGTCCTGAAAAACATGTTGCGAGATTTCATGATGGACTTTGACTGTAGTTGGGAGGATTACCTAGCCTCGATGGAGTTTTCATAAAAAAATAACTCCCATTCTACCATTGGTTTGGAACCATTATTGGCTTTTTACGGATGACCTTGAAATTCACCACATTGTTAGACTTATCCAAGAAATTCAAAACTCATGGGCATAGATTTGGTGTGAGATACTATAGAGAAGGTGAAAATCATATTGGATTTGATGAGGACTACACAGAGCCATCATAAGTCTTATGTAGACTAATGATAAAGACCTATGGAGTTTGAGGAGGGATACCATGTCTTCTTAAGAGTATCACCTTAATGTGGGTTGAGGATATTATGTCACGAAGGAAATTTATATCAGAGATTAATTTATCCCTTGTAGATGCTATATAGAGTTACGATGAGGTGCACCACTTAGCTCTACCACCACAGTTGGACTGGATACACGACATCTTCTATAAATTGCAGCTGAGGTGGTATGTGTGTAACTCATCACACATTATCAACTGGGTGAGGTGGACATAGAGTATGGAGATATATTTACAGAATACCTAGCATATTTTTAGGATTTTTATGTTAGGATCTGTTGTGGGTGTTTGATTCCCCTTCTACATGTCCAATGTAAAAAACGAGTGTCTTTAAAAGGTCAGTAATGAGAAGGAGACCCAGATGCGAGTCCATTACCCTCATCTTTTTTAGTATGTTTTTATATTTTAGGGTAAAATCCCTAATGTGGGGAGAGTGTAACATTGCATATTATTTATGTAATATTTTTGGATATTATATGGATTATTTTTTAGGCATGTCACTGAGATGGTGTGTGATTCCAAACTCAGATGTGCCCAGAATAAATGATTGAAATATATTAAATATCATGAGCATGTAGTTTTCTATAAAAAAGTGGAATAACTCCCAAATGGGGGATCATAAATATGAGGGAACCATTGAGTTAAAAATTTGGGTTTTACCATAGGTGTGACATAACCTTTATTGGTGTGGGCCATTAGAGGAAAATTCATCATAGGCATAATTGAATGAAATAAATAAAATAATTTATTTATTTATTTTTTGTTTTCATGTAGAAAACTATTTTATCCTTTAATTATACGGTTATATATTTTCATTATGGTTGGACACTCGAACCCTAGAGATATCATACAATCAATTGGATATATTTTCTTGGAAAGCAATGAAGGATTGGGACCAGATCACATATTGTTGCACCAACGGAGTTCATGGATCTCATTAACGATGGAGATGCAACTATTCTTAATCAATGATTGATCAAAACTCTAGGTAGGAAATATTTTATTTTAATTGCTTCTCTATTCTTGATTTATATGATGAACATGAATCAAGAAACGAATATATTGATTTATGGTTCATTAATCTTGTGGGATGGATTATATTAATCTGGTTTTGGGAGAATTTATTTGTTATTAATTGTTGACTATTTGTTTTTTTATCCTCATAGAAATGAATAAAGATAGACATGAACATAGATTGAGGTTCGTTCCTCTTATTTTTTATTATGATTTTCTCTCTAGGTTCATTTTTGGTAGCGTGCATTCTTAGTTTGTCCCATGGTTCAACATATCCGGATAAATCGATTATTTCACACTGATTTATTTGAGAAAAAATCTGATAACCTAGATCTGGGAATGGCATGAAATGAAATAGGTGTGATGGTGGTTGCAGAAGTGGATCAGATGACATAGATACCTCATTTTCATGTTATTTGGCATGTAATGAATAATGACTAGAAATCCTATTTTCTATGTGGATTAAAGTCCCATAACATTTTTTTCAAAAATGTAATGTCTTAACATGGATCGATCCATGATTTTTGGGTGAAAAAATCACTGGATAGAAGGTCGTATGAATGGATAAGACTTGTAGAAGAACATCTAGATTTTTGGAAAAATCTGATTTAATCAGCATTTAAGTCAGATCTACACGCCATGTGGTCCCTTAGCTTCGGTGATAGAGTTTCATCTATAGTTATGGATCACACAATATGTGACCCCTGTTACATGGTGTGTTGAACTTTCTTCATGACTCGGTGTGTACTTTTGGATATACACAGACACAGAAGAAATTTCATAGCCATATATCACACTATTTACTAGAACATGTCCACAGATTGGCGTACATGGGTTGGTACACATAAACAGCCTTGGTACATGAACAAAACCAGGACACATGGGAAGGAAACTTTGTGTATCTAC
The DNA here is from genome assembly GCA_963277665.1 of Viscum album. NCBI lineage: Eukaryota > Viridiplantae > Streptophyta > Magnoliopsida > Santalales > Viscaceae > Viscum > Viscum album. The sequence continues at coordinate 2,105,317,832 of OY728156.1, read as the reverse complement.
ATGTCTTTTAATCCTTATACACTATGTTTATATAGAGACTACATGTCATGTGAGGCTTTTCAACATGGATGGGAATAGGGATAGTTGGACACGCCATGTACACCTTGGTACACATTGTGTATTCCCTTAAAGATTACTTGTGTCTCTTTATTTTCCTAGTGTGGAACATTATAGGTTAATTGAGTTCTAATGGTCATTTCCCTAGAGCGTGCAATGTGGTATTAAATTCATATCACGGGATCGTGATCCCCTCTAGGGGCCAAGTCTCAGATAGAGTTGGTGCATCCCTCTGTGAGACAGAAGTGTGATCCTCTATCACTTTTTTCCTCAGGTGGGGTTTATAGAATTATCATGAACTCTATGAGAAGGGCTTTTATCCTTCATATATCATGTCGTATTGGTCGGGTTTGTGAAATCTTTATCATATGTTCCACTATGTAGCAGGTTGATCGAGATTGGGTTGGTGGTGGCCCTCATTAGTTTAGTCCATGAACACCTATATGTGTATTAGATCTTATTATACCATTGAACATTCATTGGGTTGGTCCCATTGAGATAGACCTTTTACTAGAGTGTCTTTGATGATAGCATGGCTCATGGAGTGGGTTCTTTTGAAATGATCATTTCTTCAAGTATAATCTTGTGGATGGAAGTTGGTTATGAATGCATGGTGGGGTTTTTTCTTTCTTAACTATATCTGGGTATTTAAATTATAAATTGTTGTTATATCTTCTATTAAAATGACTATACTTGGTTCTTTGTGCTTAGTGTTTTTTCTTTGTTCTACAAAGTATTGTTATACTCACCCATGCATGGAATTTTTCTACACATGACGTGTCTTATGTAGATGATGGGAAATTTAATAGTGTCCTAGAAATACTGGGAGTGGGTGAATCATAGATGGATTTTTCTAGACTGAGGTGGTTACTGAGAGATTTAATTTTATATGTTACTCACCCTTGAAGCTGGTTGGAGTCTTTTGCATTTTTTGGATGGGATTTTATTTCGACACCTTTTTATGATTTTAGTAATTTACTATCGTACTCTTTTGTAGGATCTTAGATGTATGAAATCACTATTTTTTATGTTTTAATTTTCAAAATTTTGGGGGCATATATTTTTGTGGTTGTGTATAGGTATTATCAGATAATGCCTCTTAGTTGTGTGATATTCCTACTTAGTGATGATCACCAACCCATGGCCTATTTTAGGTGGGCTTGGGTTAGTCACAGATAAGAACTCGGTAGGTCAGGTCATGACAATTATAGCATAACTGGGATAATCCCCATAATCATTACAACATAATTGGGTTAATCCCTCTATGAATTATAGCAGAATCAATTAAATACAAGGTTAGTAAACAAAACACATGGATAAGCCCCGGGAATATCATTATAATGTATAATGGTTAATTCATCCAATTCCCATTAATATTGGAAAATTTCATTTCATTTATCAATTTATCCAAAATCCATTGACATACCATTTAACCAATTTTATTCAAGGTGATTCTATCTCAAGAAAATAAAAAAATCCCATACTTTGGCATTTCATAATATCAAGAAGTTCCAACAATTCACATTTTTAATTGAAACAGAAAATCAAAACTTGTTTGTTTATTAATAATTTCAAGGGTAGGCTCACCCCACAGGTGGCCTCAAGTTTGATATAAATGCCAAAAAACCCAATGTGATGAAATAGAAGGTCTAACAAATAGTTTATCATCCAGAAATGAATTACCCTATTAGTGAGGTCTCGCACATGGAATGCTAGTATGAATCACAACCATTTCACAAAATTTCATAATTGAAACAACCCCTACGGATTCATTCTAGACCACCTGCCTCAAAAGAAGAGCAGAAATGTACAATTATCAATATCTAAGGTAAATATAAAACTTCTTCTTTGATGTGGATTTTTTTTACATTTTCCTCATCACTTTTAATATTTTTATTGACTATTTAATTTAAAGATTTTGTATTTTGTTAAATAATAAGAAACTATTTTTTTGGACATTATTGTGTCAAAAAGTCATTTTTAGTGTAAACTATGTATTTTATGGATTATTGTTTTCATTTTAAATAATTTTAAATTTAGTTCATCCATTCTTCTTTAACTTTTTGTTTTTCATTTTATTTTAATACTTTATACTTTTATAATCTAATGTATATTTTTAATATATATATATATATTAATTATTTAGTTGATTTTTTCAATTTATTAAATCCTTTTAAAATTAATTTTTAATTTAATAATGTATAATTCATTAATATAATGTTTAATTCATTAATATAATTCTTCATTCATTAATTATTTGTTTTAAATTTTAAATAAATAATTTTTATCCCTTTATTTTTTATTCTTTAAATAATTAAATTACTTCTAATAATATAATTCAATTCTTTAATTTTTTTAATATATTTAATTTTACTTTTGATCTTTAATTTTATTATTTTATAAATTTAGTTGTTAATTTAGTTTTACATATTGACTTTTATTTTTTTGAGAACAAAATGTAATTTCTAGTTAGTTATTTATTAAATTTTTAATTTTATTTGAGTTGGAGTTTTAATTTTATTTGATAATTTATTTAATTTACCCTTTTTAGTTTAACCATTTATTTTATGTAATTTGTATTTAATTTGGTTCCTGTGTTGTGTAGGTGTTGTCAACATACTAATGAAACTCCTCGCAGCCTTTATAAGACCTACCAGAATCCCACATCGGTGACTCAAATGAGTCACTGACACAATCATCCCTAGCCATCTACTGACATCTTCTTACTACTGACAATTCTTTCCCATGAATCACTAATGGCCTTTCTGCCTTTTGGTGACTAAGTCACTGATACCCCCCCCCCCCCCTCCTTCTCATAAATTCTACCAACCTACTAATAGAACACTCACTAACTTACCAACTCCCCTCTCAAGTTACTGATAGCCCACGTCGATGACTCAAATAAGTCAGTGGCATTATCAACCCTGTCAGCCTACTATCACCCATTTTTGCTTCTTCAGTGACTGGTTCTTATTTTCATGAGTCAGTGATGCCTCTCCCCATCCTTTAATTTTTTTTTCAAGATACTACTATTTCCCAACTCACATTCCTTCACATTGGTCTCACTGACACCTCAAGGTCTCACCGATTACACTACCCCCTGCCCCACTCCATATATATCACTAACACGTCTCCCTTATACATGTCAGTGACTAACTCATTGATATTTCTCCTCACATCCATCTACTGATAGCTCTTCCTGCCTATTTCTGCATCCTACTAACACCCCAAATTCCACCCAACTCACTGTCACTCGATGACACATCTCATCGTTCCTCCATCTTCATCCCTTCATCGCCGCAATATATAATAACCATGTAGAAAATTAAAATCAGGAAATCAAAACCAATTCTTAACAAAAGAATCATTTATAACAAAAAAAATTGAACAATAACACCTCAAATTTTTCAACCACAACAAGAAAAACTAGTGTTCATAGATCTGAATTATTAAACTAAAAATCTAACTTTAAAAAATACCAGATCGGGTCATCCTCAAACCACATGAGCCTTTACCACCAGCATCGGCCCACCTCTCTCTCTTCAACTGAAAACCATCTCATCACATTCCCTCATTCGTGCCTACTGAGTCTCCACCCACCGAGCTCGCAACTCCCGACATCCATTGTTGTTCCACCCTAGGCGAATCGACCCTTGTATGAGTTCTCCTCTCTTCTTATTCCACTGCATCCTTCTCCGGTCACCATAACCCATACACCTATCATTCCTTCCTTTTATGTCATCATTAAAACCATCTCTGAGCCACCCTCCTACATTGCAGCAAGAACCCACCTACACGCCACCTTCTTCCCATTGCACTACAACCCCCCACCCCATCTTCATTTGGTTTTCTTTTTTCTTTTTGGTTTACGTTTTTATTTTATTTTATTATAACATATAATATAATAGATACATTACATAACATGATATATTGTATACTATATAATATTAATTATAAATAAATTATTAATAATACTAAATATAATTTTATTTACTTATAATTATTATATGTATTATATATAATAATTATTATATATATTATAAATATTTTTTTTATAATTTATATTATAAAATCAAAGTAATTAATAACACTTGTATATATCATATAAATTTTTTTTAATAGTTTAATAATTATTATTTAATTATTTTAACAATTCATTTGTTGTCTATATACAGTTATTTTTCTTTTACTTATAAATATTACATTTTTTATTTTGTTTATTTAAAATTAATTTTTAATTTTTTTTATTTGAACATATTTTAAGAAATAAATATTATACTTATAAAAAAATATTTTCATTATTTATTTATTTGTACTTGTTATAAAATAATTTATTTTCTCTTTTTATTTATTCTAATTATCTATATTATATTATAATATGTAGTAATGATAACACATAGTTTTAATTTTTTCTAATTTTTTGGTTTGAATTCTATTTTGTTCTATTCCAGGGGGGTGGTGGCATGTATTTTTTTCAATTTTTTACAATGACCTACTTTAGTAATGGTTGAGGAGGAAATAACATTGTGAAGGCACCAGGCGGAGGCATGGGGAGACTTTTGCAATATTCTAGAGACTTTCATTCATGGAGTAGTAGTGAAGAGAAGACTTATACACTTCCACCCCTTATATAGATAGATGACATTCACTTTTGTACTATACACAGGGACAGTGAGACTTCTAATCTATCCAGAATCCACCACTTCTATTCCGTTGATGATTAGGCCTCACGATCACTTCCAATTGGTAGTGTATCAAAGCAGATCTACAGCACATGTCCAGACTCCCATGATAGGAGATCAGGAGACATACCTCACTTCTTCATCACTATAAAACATGAGTAGAGAAAAGATGTTCGAGAAAAGAGTTGGAGATTAATAGAGATCCATCAGGGAGACAATTTTTTTCTAGTTTCTCTATTTTTTGAATTTTCATTTTTTATTAACATCTTTTTTTTTAACTCATCAAAATTATTGAATTTGATCATGATTCTAGGCTAATATTCCTTGGGGGAATAGGGTGGCTCTCTAGATTTGTTGTTCTATTGTTTATGCATTCATATTATGCTAGATATCTCTCTCCCTTTCGCACATCGTCTAGAAAATCATATTTTGAAAACATCAAGTAGCAGTGAAAACTGAACTTGATCAAAATTAATTTCAAACTGCTTTTAATATGAGGATTCAACTAAAATTTTAATCAATTTCAAGATAGACACATATTCACTCATTTAAAAGGGCAATTTGAACCTAGTGAATTCTGATTTTTTATCATTAGTTGATCGAATTATTTCTACAATTTAAATAACTTTAGATATTATTTAGTAATAAATTTACCAAATAACAAATATGTCCAACTACATTCAATCATATCCAGATAAATCGATTTAAGTGCATGAATAAGGGAAAATAATATTGAATTTTTCCAATTGACTTCCCCTTACTGATCCCTAGATTGTTTCTACTTTCCTCAGTTGATTTTCTTCCTATTTTTTTTGTTGGTACTCACTCACACACATTGACATTCACACTCAAACCTTCATTCACTTCACAATTACATCACCACCTAAATTGTTTGTCGTTTTGTGTTTTTTTGTTTTTGTTTTTTTAGTTGATCACTACAAAAAACTTCAGTCCTCCCTATGGTTCTACACTCTCTTACCACTATACTAATTAGTAATTAGGAATTATATATTTTAATTTTTTTTCTCATGAAAAACGATGCATAGAGTGGCCATTATTCTTTCTGTTCTTTGATGACTAAATATACTACCAGCACACGCATCAAGAAGGGATTTCAATATCAAGAAAAGAATATGATAATGGATAAGAAAGATCAATTATTACCATCAATTTCACAGTTCTTAGTAATTATATCTAATGATAATGAGCCTATATATTATTGTGAATTCTTATAGGTCATTGCTAGTGAGGTATGTAATGAGAGAAGATCCCTGTTATCAAAACAAAATGATATAATGGGTTTTTAATACTGGTAATATCACTTTTATGGTGTAAATGGTTGTTTTAGGTCATAATCCTCATGCTTTCCATATCCACCAAAAAGTTATCACCTTGGCCTAAAAATTGAAAAGAACTGATTTTACATCCTAAAATGTTATTTTATGGCCTAATCATAGAATTATGGATTATCTTGAAATTTTCATAGAAAATTTAGTCATATAGTGTTGGGAAACAAAATTAACAATTTAAATTATGGATTAACAATATGAACACACACGAAGCTAGATTTCCTATCTTCTTCCCCCTGTAGACACTTTTTAACTCACTTCCACCTGGACTTAGGCTCGATTAATAAGGCTTAAACTAGAAAAAACCAATCACAAAAAGATTTAATAGAAAACTCAATGGGATTCTTAACTATAAAATATGGGATCTTACAATAATGTTTAAGAGATTTTTGAAATATCTAAAAGAATAATTAAAAAATAAAACACCTGGCTAAGAATTATACCTCTTCTTCAGACAACCACCTTAGGTTTATACATATAAAAATTATAGGATGGAATTATGATCAAAATAAGAACTATAAGACATGGAGAGTCAGGTTAGAAATGTTCTCTATGAGGTCTCGGATAATCTAAATGGATCCTCAAGTGTGGTTGAGAGAGAATAGGTGGGGTCCTTTCATAAGTTAGGGAGAAGACATACATATAATTTTTCAAAACATTAAAATATATTAATATCTTAGTCAAAAAATGGATATAAAATGACTTTTATTCAGATAGAATATGATATATGGTCAAAATATAACCATCCTATACTACTTAGTCATGTTTTTAAATAATTTTAATCCATATAATTTAATTTTTAACCCTTTTTACCCATTTTAACTCATACCATTGTAACTAATTTTATTATCAATGTTACTATTCATAATTAAAAAAGGGGTTTCATTACTAAATTTAAATTTTATGATCCAAAATATGAATTAAAGTTTATCAAATTTAGTTTCTATAAATGGTAGATATTACTTTTAAAATAATCTTTCAAAACATGATAAAAACTGTTTTCTAGAAAAATTCATTTTAAAGAACAAATATGTTTTATACCAATATTTAGCATTATTTTGATTAAAATTAAATTATATGGATTATTTTTTATCAAAATAAAGTAATTTAATTTTTAAAAAATTCAAAACAAAATGATAATTTTTAAATACTTGAAATTAAATGATAGTTTTTTATTAAATTTGTATGTTTTCACTATTCACTCAAACATTAATCTTTTCAGCAAAATCCCATAATATTACCTTAAGATCGTTTTGAAAATTTTATTTCAAATAATATATTAATTTTATAAAATAATATTTATAAATTTCATAGAAATTAATAATAATATCTATGCACAAAATTCAATAAAAACAATTTTGGAGGAAAATGTATTTTTGATGCATAAAATGTCTTTGTTATAATTCCATTCCTAATAAAAATAATTAAATGGTTGTTAATTAATTAAATTGAATATAAAATATAATTATTTCATTATAATCATTTATCATTAATTATTAGTTTAATCTAATAATATAAAATCACATTTCCCACATAAAAACACTTTTATTGAAAATATCTTTTTTTCCTTCAAATGATTTTTTCTTAATTTTTAAAAAATTGAATTTAAATATACCTAAAATCTGTTTATTTAAAAGCTATAAATATATTAGATATTTATATAATAACTATATATATAATAGTCATATTATATTCCAATACATAACCATGCATACATTACAAAAATTTATCCATTTTATCTCCTTCATCAAGTCTATTGTATTCTTGATTCTTTACATTGTTTCCATAGTTGCATTTGGGATCACAATATTCATAAAGAAAAATGGGGATAAATATTATATGATTGTGTAATTTTTATATCTATTATCATTTTCATCACTTTTACATGTATTTATGTGATTTCATATTGCAACCTCATAATTTATGAGTGTTAATATTTTCTTGCTATATTTTATTTTAATAAAAGTAACATAGTTAATTTTAGTTTAATTTTCTATTTATCACAATATATAGAACATAATATTCATTTTATGTAGAAATAAATACTGAAATTTCAGGTTATTATTAGACATTTCATAACATTTAATGTCATATTACATGAATGGTTCCTTTTAAGGACATGCACCCATGACCAGTTGGTTACTAGGTCAAAAATTCCTAAAAATGGTTTGTGTTGGAATTATGCATGAACAACATTTTATTATTGGATAATATTTAATATGGTACTTTGAATATGGTTATATCTTAGGGAATATATCCCTTTTTATAGAATATTATATGTTATCTTGGGAATATGATCAGATGGAAATTATTTGGATCATATGGAATATAACCTGGTGAGGATGGGTTTTCTGAGCAATACAACTTAATGAAAGTGGATAATGTCTTTCATGAATAATTTTTCCTGGTGAGGGTTTGGATTGAGAAACCATAGTTTTTATCACTTGAATATGAATCATATGGATCCTAGTTAACTAGAATCAAAGCATATGTATTTAATGGTACAAAGATTAAGGTCACGTGGACATATTTTTTTTAGTAGTTTAACTTCCTGTGGAATGGACATTGTCATGCAGTTTTATGTCATGTGACTTTGATTTTTATTTCAAAAAATGGGGGACAACATAATATTGAGTGGGGATTATACATGGGTTTCTGAAACACTACTCACTAATGATTTATTAGGATGATATCATTAATACGGGAAAGATTGATTAGGAATCACACCTATGTAGGAAGCCCATTGTGCTAGTTAGAAATTGGGAGAGAATGGGTGGTGCTTGTGCATGAATATGTGCTTCCCATTTATGAATGTATATGGATTTTTCATTATTCAATATGTAGAAATAAATAATGGTAATATATCCCATTTATTGGAGTTTGGATACATGATGAGAATGTTGTTCTAGGAGAGACTACTCTAGTGTCTTCTCAATAGAGACTCACATTATCAGGGGAATAAATTATTATGATTTTCCTATAGGTTCTATCTATCTTGGAAGATAATTCAATAGCCTACTTTTGCTATGGGAATGTGTAATTATGGGATGGAACTCTATCATACCTAACAACTGGATCATGTATGTTGGGATATCATGGAGACTTTTTGTCATGAATTATTTAGGCTTTTATCATTGACAAGGGTGGATAAAAAGTCAATTTCTGTTAGAATTACCTGGGTAAAATATATAGATGAAGGATAAGATATTAGGGGCCTCTGTTTACCCATTATTTATTCTTATTTTAATTTAGTCATGTTAAGACCAAAATTTACATGGTCTAAGTATAATAAAAGGGAGAAAAGAAACACAATTGAAGGCCTCTAAATCACATAGCTATATGATTTTGTGGAGGGGAATCCAAATCACATATAAGTATTTCTATATACATGAGAAGATTTCATAAAGGGAAGGCCCTTCATAAAGTTGATAACATCAGTGGTATCATTCATGAAGGAGTGGTTCCATTTTATATGGCCACACATTTACATAGGGGACCCCCATTCGTAATGGTTTATGTGGATATCTTCTTTTTTTGACTGTGGGAAATTTATCTTATCTTTTTTTGAATACCAAGTTACCTAGGAATTCTCTTGAAAAAAGAAGATAAGAATAATCTCTGATCTTTCTAAAGTGTTGATCCATCTTCCATGAAAGGGTATAGGATATTTATAAGAAACCTTGGATAACAACTTTCATAGAATGTCTTGTCTAGTAGCATGAATTTTTCAATATATCACATCTATAAATGGATAAGACCTTGTGAAAGGAATACCTAATAAGTTTAAAACCATTATCTCGATATCATGTATAGAACATGCTTCATGATGTCGAAACTGATTTTCACAAATGAGGGGAGATCTTTGTGTTAATCACGGAATTTATTTTTTTTACATATATTTATTTTATGCTCTGTATACTTGTTAGTAATTTTATGTGAGAAATTACATATGTATATATATATTCTACTATATCTGATAAAATAAATCTTATGCACATTATTTTATTTTATCTATCATGATCAATTATTTATTTATATTATATGGTAAAATTTAGTAAATAGAATAAATAAACAATACATTTCATAAATAAATAAATAATCATTCATCAACGAAATAAGGTAAATACGTGAAATGATCATGAGCGTAATGAACTGGTTGGTTTATTGAGAAGTGATAGACAAATCTAAACCTATAAAAAATAACTCTTTGATCCATAACATGGCTTGAGTTACAGTATCCACCATTCTTTTATGTGTCACCTTTATTTTAATTCAACATTTATTTATCACCTAAACTACTTGATTGGGTAGCATCCATCATTACAATTGAATACTCACATGCATGGATTTGGATCTCAAGTATAGGGAATTACATTTAATTTTTAAATGTGTACACATATTCAATTATAATATTTTATATAGGGATGGATGATTCACAAATCATCAATATTGATTAAATAATAATTTTTAAACATTTAAAAATATGAAGAAATTAAATTAAATTATATGAATAAATCCAAACACACATAGGTCAGTACAGGTCATGATCATTCATCAGGAAATAAATATTATCAAAGAATATAACATTAAAATATATCTTAATTGAAATTATCAAATTTTAAATTAATTTTAATTATCTTAAAATTTCAATTTATGATCTAGGATCCCCTTAAAAAGTCTTAAATTTTATTTTGATAATTTATGGAAATTTTTAGTATTTTAATATATATATATATATATAGGTGGGGGAGTTGGTTATGAACTTCCCTAGATAACCTTTTATTTTAATTTTTTAAAAAGAAATTCAAAACCATTTTATGAGTGTTTTATTATAATTAGAAAGAGTCAAGGCATGCACCACATGACTCTATATGGTTTTATGTTTTAAATTTATTATATAAAAATAATAATATATATATACACAAAAATATTTAATTTACTACAAAAAACCTTTAAGATCTGGTGAAACACCCCAAAAATTATTGTATTTATTTTAAGTATTTTATTTTAACTTAATAAATTAATAAATTAATTAAATTTGTTCTTATGAATTAAAAACATGTTCTCTTTTATCTATTCTTGATCATAAAAACTTTGATTCATAGGCAGTCTCGGCCATTGGTACCTAAACTAGACCTCTAAGTTGAATTTTAATAAATCAAATTTCAATAATAACTATAAATTAGTATGACCACTATGATACCATGGGAAAGTTTCAAGGCATATAAGAAGTGGTAGGACGTGATGTCTGATTAAAATATTTCCATATAGACCCAAAATAATAGTCCCAAAACCATTAATATGATAAGTAAACATAAAATATATTTATATATTTAAATAAAAAAATTACCTATATTATTTTATTTGTGATTTGATTCACGCTCATCATTGACATCATTAAACTAATATCCAAATGAATTGATGTTATTGTTTATTTTAGAATCCAATCAAGGATCCCACTAAAGGTATCTAAATAATATCCCTGAAGATCTAAAAAAATTTATAGACTCCTAGATTATAAGAAAATAATAAAAAGTATGTTACGTTATTCATCATGGTCACTATAGTAGGTTGTCATATTTTCTCTAAATAAATTTGAGATATTAAGGGATGATTATCTCTAATTCTCCCTCTAGAACATGAGATGTTAATTCACTTGAGAATCTCATATAATTCATATCAAATACATATATGTTTTAAAAAATCTAATACTAAAATAGTAGTAATAAATTGCATTATTCTAAATTGATCCGAATGAATGTTCTATGTCATCTCTCTCTTTAAGAATAAATTTATTATTATTTCAGTTGACAACAAATATAAAACCCCATGTCACCCATCCCTTAATAATAATAATAATAATATAGATATTACTATTTTAGGTAATGTATAATAATTATATAATATATCTTATAAAATATTTAAATGACATTTATATATATTATCTTTTTAAGTAGTCTTAAATAATAATTTTTTTATTTTAGGATACTACTAAAGATCTAATATCATTTCTTAAATATTTGTTTTAAATAATATTAAAAAAAATATTGAATCATTAACATTATTTGAATCCTCTCGTAATATTATCAAACCTCTAATAATAAAAAATTCCTATGATAAATTAAATTTATATTTTTTTCACTAAAAATATGAACAAATATTTATTTATATATATTCCCAAATCTTGAATAAAATATTTATTTTATACTATTCACTACACCTATGAATAAATATATATTATATTTATTAATTTCTAAATAACTAAATGATATATTAAATTCAACAGACACATTCTAAACTGGAATATCTCATGAATGAAATTTACAATAAATATATCTTAAATAAATATTATTTCATTAGATAGGAATTAAATTTAAAGTAAAAGTAAAATCCATAGAATTTAATGAGCTTATCGATAAACTTATTTTGTGACACTATAAGTTCTTTTTTCAATAGAAATAGGAAAAACATACGTAATGTTATGAATTAGAATCTAGAAACATGTTGAGAAACCCATATAGATAGAAGTTTTTATAGAACCTATAATGTCATTGCTATAAATTCTACAAAGTACCATAATATATTTTTCAAATAATATATCATAAATAATGATGTATACAACTTTCATCATCCATGTTGTTTGATATGTCATTCTTTTACTTATTTAAATGAAATTTTTTATAAACTACTATACCCTTGAATTGATACCATAAAAAAATCAGTTTCAATCAATGGTTTGGATATATCTTTTCCAACATTCAAATTTTACACATATTATACCAATAAAAAAATTTCAAGAAAATAATGATGCAACTAATGAATGGTTCTTCACCATGGGTAAATATTCCATGTTTTTCATCAATAATAAAGGTATCAAGTCCAGAAATAAATTACCAATGATCTCATATCAAAATACCAATACAAATATTTATTGAAAAAATAACCAATGAGACATATAATATATGGTGTAATTATTGATAGAAATTTCCTCACAACCTCCCTTCTTGGAGATTTCCATGTGAGGATTTCATGGGATGGAGTATAAATGATTATGATCCCCTAAATACATGATAGTTAAACATCAATTGTTTCCTAACAGTATGATGCATCTAATCTATAGGAAATATCTTTAATATTATTAACATGGAATCTCTAGGTTCTCATTATATCAGGTAACTATTGAAACCAATTAACATGAAGAATACTCTAACGACATTACTTCATAGATGACAGCATAAGTAAAATTCAATATTTGAAAATACTTGTATAAAAAATAAATTATATGGTTATAGAAAATTTCAAAGATAGTTGTTTCTAAGGAATCAACTCCAAAATGGTTTACCTCTCATGAAACTTATTAGAAACAGAGATTTTATCCTCCTAAATTATACTCTATCCATTATGAGAATATGACACAATGTTTTAACTTGATTCCACCATGCCTTCATGGAATTGACACCAAAATCATAATTATAATTCATGGAAATCTGAGAAGAAGAAGAGAAATCATAAGGAGGAAATAAAGTGTAAGAAGACTTCCTCAACCCGTGATAAAGTAATTGTAACCAAACCACCCTTGTTTAAGTATAATATTAAGAGAATTAATAGGAAAGAAGGTTTTTTCCATCCCTAATTTATTGGAATATAAATGAGGAACCCCGATATGCCTTAAATTTTTTTAATCCATAATTCTTTTTTTCAATTAGTTAAAAAATATTTGGGCACTATATGGTACCCGGGTTCACAACTACCTTATACATGATAGATTTCTTAGAGGCACCTTACAGTATCTACCTCTACGAAGTACTGGGTACCCTATAATTGGGTTCCCTAAGGACACTACATTCCTCTAAAGTTCACCACTCATCTTCCATCCCACACCCAAACCATTTAAATCCCCAATATAACATTATAATATCCAAAACAGTATCATTTATTCAAGATTCAATATTTTGAAATTTAAGTAAAATCTAAAAAATTATTTTCAACTCTGATCAAGCTCCCATAATGTTTTCTCAAATGATAACTAATGACTTGGTATTTTAAAAACATCACTATGGTAAAATATTCTTTTACCATTACAAATATATATAATTTATAACTAATTTTAAAATCACTAATAAAACAAATATAAATAAATTTAAGATTAATTTTATTATTACTTTTAAAAACACTTATAAAAGTATGATTTGATCAATAATAATGTAGCACTTATAAAATTATGTTTTATCTGCACTAATAAATTGATTATTTGTGAAAAAATTATTTTTAATGTATGATATGAAAATCAAACAATAAAATAGAACCAGGTAAATAAATTGGATATAGTGAATAAAATTGAAACATCAAAGAAAAAGGATTCAAAAAAGAACGTGGACCATAATAAGAACAAAAGGAGGAGGAGGATAAAATATAGTATACCAATTTCAACAACAATAATTAAAAATAATATATCTCATCTTAAAAACTGGATCAATATTTAAATATCAAAATTTATTAGTATCTAATAATTTATATTGAAACACATAAATATTTCGAAGTAAATGTGGAAATAATTCACCATATCTCAATTTTAATCCTTAGATATATTTCATTCATGGTGTTCATCATCATTCGTTGAATTAATATTATGACGATATATTTTCACATGGAAACCTGCTATAAATATTGGTTTTTAGATTTATATAATTAGGGAAGTTGGACACAAAATATTTAACATTATTTTTTAGACATTAATTAGTGATTTTTAAAAGAGCATTGATTAAATCCTAGAAAATAATTATTTTATTAGTGCATTTTAAAAAAATATATAAAATAATTATTTATTAAATTTCTTATAAAGGGGTGATTTTTATCCATTTTTTTAGCATTTATAAATTTGGATTTTATATTAGGGACACAAAAAACAAGGGCTCTGCCACTTTCCCTTCACTGAGGTCATCCATGGAATTTGCAGTGATGGCTATTGATCCATTCCATCCCCCATCATAGGGGGAGGGATGCATTGTAGCTATGATAGTGGCTTTCCATCAGGACTTCACACCCTTCACTAACCATGATATCCTTTAATCATTTCCAAAAATTTCTTTTTCCCTAGGGTTCTCTCAATATATGAAGGAACCCATATGATCTTAATCTCTCCATTAGAGTTCATGGAAGCCTCATCCATCATAACTTTCTATATCACTCTCTATTATGTCTCATTTTGGTGATTGAATAACCTTAGATTCCTCTTTTATAAATTTTTTCTTGATTATTGTGGTTTTATGGAATTAATAGTTGTCAATCTACATAATTCTCATCACTTCTCGATTCACTTTATAGTCAACGATTGTCTATTTTATCCTAGTATTGATCTTTGGATTCCTTCGATGATTTCAATTTCTCTATTTTTTTAGAGGTTATACAATATCAATATGAATTAGTATATACTTAACGTGTCTATATTTTATTATTTCTTTAGAGTTCCTATTCAATTTTAAAAATCATTTATCCTCAAAATTATTTGAAATATCAAGGTCAATATTTCTGCCTAAGTAGTAGGATTAGATATCTTTGTCATCCTATCACCCCTTGTATATTCAATAAATTAATAATATTTAAACAACTAATGTATTCTATCTATATTTTAGTTAGAGAAATTTATCCTTGCATTAATGTGGTTTAGTTTAAGTTTTGGGTCAACTACTGCTCCTTTTACAATCACCTAGTCCATTTTAAACATGTTTTTCAATATGGATACATCAAAAAAATAGTAGTTTTCAAGGTATTGTGGTTTTATTATATTGGTCACACTCTATTAGTGGAAGGTATAATTATTCCCTTTCCCCCTTATGGTAGATTTATCCCTATCCTATTTAGATGAGGTTAATAATCATTTGGAGGATGATATTGATAGGTTTATTTCCATGAAGATGATGATAATTTAAAGTATTGAGTTCCATTATTTTGTGACAGTACTTTTGTCCCCAAGGGATATAAATTATACCTTATTTTCTCCCATATTTCATCATTCCCTTGGAATTTCTAGGTTATGTAAATGATAGAGATATATTAGGGTTCTGAATATAAATATAGTAAATATCTTAATAAAATTAATTCACCCTTAGATACTAATGCAATTGTTTTTCTATGTGCAAATTTGGGTTTCTCAACAGCCTCACCTGATTATCAAGATGGACATGGTGTGAGGTATCGACCATCTAAAGTGATCTTTCTTTCCCTACTTCTATTGTAAAAGGTTTACTAAAGATATTATAGTTGGGTGGTTGTCCCCTATTTGAAAATCATATGAAAAAGTAACCTACAATATCTTTTTGGATTGGAAAATACTATACCTTTGAAAAAGTGGGGGAAATATTGATTCCATCCCACTATTAGAGAACTAGGATATACCAATGGCTAATACCAATGTTTTTGAAAAACATTTTTATAGGTTTCCCATAGCATTAATTTAAAGTAATTGTTGGTATAAGGATACTATAGTAAGGTTTATACTATTGTTTTAAAAAAACTATTGGTATACGTTCAAT
Organism: Viscum album; assembly: GCA_963277665.1. Taxonomy (NCBI): domain Eukaryota; kingdom Viridiplantae; phylum Streptophyta; class Magnoliopsida; order Santalales; family Viscaceae; genus Viscum; species Viscum album. The sequence goes on along the minus strand of OY728156.1, from coordinate 2,105,301,212 downwards.
ATACCAAATTTTTTTAAAAATGATGTTGTAGGCCAAACCTATAAAAATGGTTTTTTCAAACCATTGATATTGAGTTTCTCCAAATACTAGATATGTGACACCCATTCATTACCTATATTTGGTTCTTTGTGAGTCCCCTTCAATTCCCATCAATATTCATATATTATTCATCATTTTTCAATGATTTTTGGTATAGGACTAACCTATATTTTGTTTAAGTATTTATTCTACATTTTCATTTCTTAATGTGAAATGGTGTCCATGGGTGTCTTTTTAATGACCCCCCCCCCCAATTCTCATTGGCATGAGAGTACAATGAGTTATTACAGGGCCTTGAGAGACATCCCTAAGACGCCAAAGGCTGGAAATAAATGTTGAAGGGTTTCAAATAGAAGTGGGGGATGATTTACCCTTTATGAAATAAACTAATAAACCGACAATATATAACCAAACCATTCACTAAATTATGCATGAAAAAAATAAAGACAACTTGAAAACTTCTTGTATCTCAAAACCACATCAAAGTGTGCCACAACAGAATACCAAAAAAGTATCGAAGTAAACACTGGATAAATAACCAAAGACTCTCAAGAGACTACAAGACTCCATACTCCACAATCTCCAGGCTTCAAAATCACCGAACAGCTTAACTGTCATGAGGTAGTGCTAAAAACATGGGAAATTTTGCCTTTTCCCTATCCTGGAAGATAGAATATGCAAGAGAACCGAAGTTCCAAAGAAGGGGTGAGTATAAAACTCAATAGGTTTTCCACAATGACTTCCCTCATCATGCCTCAAGGATTGAAAAGTTAGACACATTTATATAAAATATTTTATATAAAACAATTAACCAAAACAGTTTATACCCAAATATAAACAAGTTAAACTAAACCCATTTACAGCCACATGAAAACAAAACTAAATAAAACATATTTATAGAAGTTTATTTTTCCAGGAAAATATCAAATAAAAACTAAAATTCAATTATTCTTATCAATTGGCAGACCTATTCCATAGTTCACAACACACCCACACATGCATGTTTCGTTTGACAGTTCCATACTCATGACCAGTCTCTCATCCAGTTACCTTATATCCCAATGACACATGCCCCCAATATAGGGTCATTTATCTTGTACCCCAATGGTTCTCGTCCCTTATTAAGGAGATGTTAAGAATAAAATCACACCAATAACATTTATTCCAAATATTTCCATTACCAAAATAAACCACTTCAATAAAACTAATCATTTATTGAAAAATAAGTCACAACCCATTTCAAAGCAACATTTCATTTCAATAAAACTTTCCCTTTGATTTAAAAAATCTAATTTAATTTATTATTTAATAAGCCTTAAAAATTCCCTTTTTTAAAACCCATTTTTTAAAACCAAGAACCAAAGAACTCATTTAAAATCCTCAATTTTCCAAATTTCCCAACCATCACTCAAGAATGTTTCCAAAAAGTATTAAACAACCAAAGAACAATAAATTTCAAAAAAGAAATTAAATTTTAAATAATTCAAATCAGTTCTACTAAGTGGAGTCAAGAAAGTAGCCTCCTACCTTGAAGGTTTTGTCGAGAACCCCAACGAATGAATAACGCACAAGAAAATCGGGTCGATTCTCCAAGAACCCGACTTAGATCTCTTCTCCTAGAAAGATAAAGACCAAATATAATCATATTTTGAAGCCAAAAACCTAGATATACCCATAATGAGAGTAGATCTAAGAAAAAAATATAAGAGGATAAGTTGATCTATATAGATCAAAGAAACTGATCAAGAACAAAGATGAACGATCACATACCTCAACAATCTAGCTTCAATTCAGAAAGGGAAGCCTTCAGATCGCCTCCGGACTGATGGGAGAACCTTATTTGGCCTTAAGAGAATAAAAATCCCAATTTAAGGCCATTCTAGAAAAAAATAGGGAGTTATGAAAAAAAGGAGTGACATACAATTTTTAGGGATCTCATTTTTCTTTTGTGCACAATATGACCGCATGGTTAGGAAAACCGTGCACTAAACATTTGGTAGACACTACCCGTACGACTTACCCTTGCACGGTATCCAAAATTGTTCTCCAACCATACTATAGATACTAACTCAAGAGGACTACTATGCACGGTTTGGCTATACGGTTAGGTAAATCATGCCCTGCCCACGTGACATCAATTTTTCCCCCAAAACACATCCAAAGTTCTCTCAACTCTCCCAAACATCACTCTTACGCTTTATAACCATAAAAATAATCAAGTAAGGGTTACATACTAGAAAATAGGGGTACTAAATTCTCCCCACCATTGGTCTTTCCATCCTCAGAAAGTAGAAAACCCTCATCGAACTGAAAGGGTTATGGCCATTACTCTTTCATCTCTTTCTTGCGTTCCCAAGTATCTTCCTAAATTTGACCGTGTTTCTATAAAAACCACACTAGACTGATGCTTTTTCCATGAAATAATTTATCTTGTCTATCCACAGTTTGTATCAGGATATGTATCAATGAAGCATCTAGCTGTAGGTCAACATGATCCCATCTGATCACAAGGTCGGGACCAGGTTGATACTTTTTCAACTGACATACATAGAACACATTATGTACCGAACTGAACCATGGTGGTAATTCCAACCAGTATTCCACCTCTCTAAATGGTTATAGTTTCTCGAAACGGACGACGTATCTAGGAGATAAATTTACCTGTTTCTCAAAACGATGATGTCCAAGCCTCAGATATATCTCCAAGAAGACATGATCACCCACAGTGAACAAAAATGGTCTTTGATGGTGATGTACATAAGATTTCTAATTACTCTAAGCCATCTTCATCCTCTTTATAAACAATTATATCTTCCTTGTTGTTTCTTGGACAAGGATCGGCCCAACTATTAATGTTTCACGTGTTTCCACTGAGCATAGTGGAGAACGAGAAAGATTCTCATAAAATGCTTCAAACAGAGCCATTTTTATCAAGGAATAATAGTTTTTATTGTATGAGGACTCCACTAAGGGTATATTATTCTCCCATGAGACACAAAAAATCTATTACACAAGCACAGAACATGTCTTACAACATATGTATCGTATTCTCAAACAGGTCATCTTTCTGAGGACAATATGTTGTGCTCATAGTCAACTGAGTCCCAGGGACTTTTGGTAAGGATTTATAGAAATGTTACATGAACCTCGGATCTCTGTCGGAGATGGTTGAAACTAGTATGCTAATTATCTTTACCACTTCTTGGGTATAGATTTTCAACATATCCTCCACTGTGTGAGTTTCACGTATTGGGATGAAATGGGCCAACTTGGTAAGTCAGTCCACTATCACCCATATGGAATTGTGCTTCTAAACTGTTCTTAGAAGAGTTGTGAAAAAATCCATTTCTATCTACTCCCATTTCTACACTAAAATAGGTAAATACTACAACATTCATGTTGGTCTCAAAATTCTATGCATTAACCTATTGACAAGTTAAGCACTGCAAGATGAACTCGGCAACCTTCCTTTTCATGCCGCTCTACCAAAATTGCGCATTTAATGTCTTATACAACTTTTGTGTACCTGGATGTACATCCCATATCAAATAGTTGTAAGAACAAATTAGTTGTTACTAATAAGACATAGGTACAACCATATGATCCCTAAAACACAAAACTAAACTCCCATCAAATTTCCACCCATAATGGTCTCCCCACCATTGAGTTTTGAACTCATAACCAAACATTTTGCATCATATGTTTGGGTCTCTTTGACCATATTTACCAAATCCGGAATAAGAATAGCCAAAAATTGAACACCAAAATCACCTCAGTATTCACATTCTACATGTCTGTCATCTAGGACTGAAATCAACTACAATTCATCTGAAGATTCTTTCACTGATTGGTCATATGACTTTCTGCTCAATGCATCCGCCAAGGAATTCCATATTCTTGGTGTATACATCAAGTCAGAGTCAAACATCTTGAGATAATCCATCCATCTCCATTTCCTCAAATTCAAATCTCATTGTGAGAAAAAGAAATCAGGATTTTGTGGTGTGTGAAAACAGTAAATTTTTCACCAAAGAGATAATGTTACCATGTTTTCAAAGCATGGATGACTACAGATAACTCCAAATCATGTATTGGGTAATTCTTCTCATGCATCCTCAACTTCATTAAACCATAATCAACGACATGGTCTCTTTCATAAGAATTCAATCCAACCCTAATCCTGAAGCATCACAATACACAACATACCCTTATCTTGATTCTGGAAAAATCATGATAGGTGTCGATGTAAGCCAAAATTTTAGTTACTAGAAATACTTCTCGTATTCCTCTGTCCATTGGAATGGAGAATTATTCTTTTTACAATATTTCATTGGTGAAGCTAGTCATGAGAAATCTTGCACAAAGCGTTGTTAGTAACTAGATAGACCAAAAAAACATATCTCTTAGACATTATTTAGTGGTTTCCAGGGGATAACCGGTCCTATCTTTTCAGGATCAATGGAAATTCTTTTCTTAGAAATGACTCGGACAATAAAATGTGCTTCTTATATCCAAAAATCACACTCTGGTAATTTTTTATTCAAAATGTGATCTCTCAAGATTTGTAACATTGTTTCCCAGTGTTCCACATGGTCATCCCTTCTCTTTGAATACACCTATATTTTATCCACAAACACCACAACAAAAGAATATAGATATCACTAAAATATATGATTTATCAAATCTATAAATACCATTGGTGCATTAATTGGACTGAAAGGCATGACTACATATTCATAGTGGCTATATCTACTTTTGAAATATATATTTGGAATATCATCCTACTGAACTCACAATTGGTGATATCCTGATTGAAAGTCAATCTTTTATAACCACTAAGATCCCATTAATTGATAAAACAGATGATCAATGCATGGAAGTGGATATATTTTCTTTATCGTAAGTTGGTTGAGCTTACAATAGTCAACATACATCCGAAGAGTTCCATCTTCCTTCTTTACGAACAAAACTAGTGTTTCCCATAGAGACATACTTGGTCAAATGAATCCCTTACTTTCCTGATCCTCCAACTATACTTTCAGTTCCCTTAACTCTGTTTGTGCCATCTTATAAGACAGAAGGGAAATTGGATTGGTCCATGGAAGGAGATCAATCATAAAATCCACTTCCCTTATAGGTGTTAACCCTAAGAAGTTCTCAGGAAATACAAATAGAAACTCATCCACAACTGCTGGAAAATTATTTTCCCCAATCTCTTCTATTGATTCCAAAGTCAACACCACCCACTAGTAAGAGATAGTTCCCACTGTCGGTGCCAAAAATCTCTTTTCACCTTTCTTTACCATACTCTCTCCTCTGAAGGGATGTTCAATGTCTTCCTTAGTCATGAAACTAACTATTCTCTTATAATATTTGATGTGATATTTTCACATTTTCGACCAATCCATACCCATGATTACATCAAAAACATCTATGTCCAAAATCAAGAAGTCCCATTTCAGCTCAACTCCATCAACAATTATAGTACATTCTCTACACACAAAGGCTTGACATTATCTTTCCCTAAGAAGTGTTTGTAGTTTTAAAACAGATGGCATCATTTCCAAATTTAAACATAGAAAATAAATATCATGATATGAAATTAATGAATGTGATGCACCAGTATCAAAGATCACTTTCATAATGGTATAATTCAAAAGAATTGTACCTATCACCATAGATGGTCTAGCCTAATCATCGATAATAATTTACTCATCTTCATACAATTGCTTTCTTGCTGCACTATTCTCCATGTTGCCTTGCTAAGATTTCTCTGGTTAAGGAGTAATGGTATTTTAAGAATCACCATGGCTAGCTATGTTCTGATGCTGAGACTGATTCTTTTTTCCTCTCCGTATTGAAGCATATGATGCCTGCGATGCTTGATAAATGTCTAGATCACATGACCTTGGAGCACTGCAATAATAGAACTGAAGATTTTCCATCTTGTTAAAATTATGAAATGCTCTAGGTTCTGTCGTACTCTCTCTCTCTCTCTCTATTTATGTGGTCAAATGAACCACATTGAAAACAATGTGCGTTGCTCTTGGGTCATGGAGGAAGGTTCACTGATCAAGCTGTCTGGTTCTGATATCCATATCCACCTTGGAAATAGGTGTCTCTTTTTAGATTTCTCCCAATAGTTGAGTTCCCACCATTCCCTGTAGGTATCATCATACGTCCTCCCATCGATCTCGAGATATCACGATCATACACAATCTCTTTATTCACCATCTCTGTATATTCCGTAACATAAGGAATTGAAATCATCTACTAAATCTCATGTTGTATCCTTGATTCAAAGATGTGTGCCTTTAAAAATGCACTTGCTTCGACTTTTGGTGGAAAATACAATAAATTCTTGAACTTAGCCGCATACTCTTTGATATACACACTCTCTTGTTTTTGGCCGAAGAAGTACAGTGTTTCATAGATCTTGAATGTGTAAGGATAGAATTGTTTGTTGAAGAATTCCTCAAAATCCTCCCATGTATTCCCTTCATACAATTTAGCCTACACCACTAAATCCCACCACTAGAATGAAATATCCTCGAGCATGTACATCACCAGCATGAAATTTATCTCCAATGGTGTGCCAAAGAATTACAATATACAATTCATCCTATTTATCCACACATCTTCCTTCTCAGGTTCAGCATCACCTCGAAAGTTAGGTGGATTTTACTTTATGAAGTGGATGGTATGATCCACATGCCTTGGCTCATTCCTCTAGTTCCCCAAATCCACATCTTGAAAATCATGGAAAATACTTAGAACTATCTCTTGGTTAACCCATTGTTCAAGTGCAACCATATTCTTCGTAGCATTTTTCAGTTGGTTTTGATGACACCAATTGGGTGCTATTTTCTAAACCAACAACAGACTCCATCGATCTCACACTCTAGCACCTGATGGCTTAGCATTTCAAATTCTATCACATCAACTATTTCAACATTGTATTACAAAATAACCTTTTTCCCTGTTCAACCATTTTTTAAAACATTCAATATGATTTATGAAAATTAAACCATTTTTTAAATACCATAAGCATTCCCTTTGTCAAAATATTTCATTTGAAAAACGCTTTCATTCTTTTTCAAAAATCAACACTTTTTCACAACATGAATCATTCCTCGAAATGATATATGCACTCCTAGTGGGAATTAATTCCTCTACAATACATGTTATGCTTGTCTCATTGGATAAACCCATAACAATAAAAATTTTATAATTATATAAGTTTCTCCAAAACACTTATATACCCAACTCCCTAGTAACTTGAAGTTCAGTATATAAGGGTTAGTTATGTCCTTTTATGTTATACATTTAAAGTTCTGAAAATCCTACTCTTATCTAACATTTCATCCCAAATAATAGATAGTAAGTAATTTAAACTCCAAGACCGAGAACACTAATGGCCACTTGATAAGCAAGGACTGAACAAGCTGATGCCATTTTTACCTCAAATGAAGGACCAGACTGATTCCATTTGTAATGAACTGCCAATTTTCATTGGGTTGAGAGTACTACAAGTCATTATTGGGCCTTAAGAGACATTCCCAAGATGCCAAAGGTAGGAAATAAATTCCAAAGGCTTTCAAATAAAAGTGGGGGAATATTTTCCCTTTAATAAATAAACCAATAAACCAACAATCCATAACCAAACCATTCACTAAATGATGAATGAACAAAATAAAGACAACTAAACAACTTCATGTGTCTCAAAACCACATCAAAGTATGCCACAATAGAATAATAAACAAGTATCAAAGTATATAGTGGATAAACAACAAAAGACTCTCAAGAGACCACAAGACTCCATGCTTCGCAATCTCCAAGCTCCATAATCACTGAACAGCCTAAGTATCATGAGGTAGTGCTAAAAATGTGGGAAACTTTACCCTTTCCTCTATCCCATAAGATAGCATCTGCAAAAGCACAAAAGTTCCAAAGATAGGGTGAGTATAAAACTCGGTAGTATTTCTCCAATGACTTCTCTAACAATTCCACTAGGATAGAAAAGTTAGCCACATTTATATAAAACAATTTACCAAAACAGTTTATACCCAAATATAAACAAGTTCATCAAAAACTATTTTCAGCTAAGTTAAAAATCCTAAATGAAACAAATTTCCAAAATGTTATTTTTCCATAAAAATAAAAAAATAAAAGCTTAAAACCAATTCTTCTTATCATTTGGCATACTTGTTCCATATTTCAAAACACACGCACACATGCATGCTTCGTTTGACAGTTCCATACTCATGAGCAGTCTCTCTTCCAATTGCATTGTGTCTCAATGACACATGCCCCCAATCCAAGGTCATTTCCCATGTGCCCCAATGGTACTTGTCCCTTATTAAGGGACTGTTAACCATGAACTAACACCAACACCATTTGTGACAAAGATTTCCATTACCAAAATAATCCACTTCAATTAAACTGAACTTTTATTGAAAACCAAGGCACAACCCATTTCAAAGAAACATTTCATTTCAATAAAATTTTCTATTTTATTGAAAACATATAATTCAATTCATGTTCCAAAAACCCAGAAAATCCCCTTTCTAAAACCCATGTTTTAAAACCAAGAACCAAAGCACTGATTTAAAATCCCCAATTTTCCAAATTTCACAACCATCACTCAAGAAGGTTTCCAAAAAATTTTCAAAAACCAAACAACAATAAATTCACCACAATACAATCAATTTGAATGAATTCCAATCAGTTCTACTAAGTGGAGTCGAGAAATAATCCTCCTACCCTGATGGTTTTGACGAAAACCCCAACAAACGAAGAACGCATAAGAAAACCAGGTTGATTATCCAAGAACCCACCTTAGATATATTCTCCTAGAAAGAGTAATACCAAATCTCATCATATTTGGAATCCACACATATAGAACTAGATCTATGTTGATCTATGAAACCGATCAAGAATGATTAAGAACGATAACATACCTTAAGAATTAAACTTAAATTCATTAAGGGAAGCCTCCGGATGGCCTCCAGACAAATGGGAGAACCTTATTTTGCCTTGGGAGAAGCAAAATCCTGAGTTAGGACCGGTTTTGGTAAAAAACGATGGAGTTATCGCAAAAACGAGTGAGATACTATTTTTGATGATCTCATTTTGACCCCATGCACGGTATGACTACATGGTTAGGCAAACCATGCACTAAAAGTGTGGCAGCCACTTCCTGAATGGATTCCCCATGAATGGTCTCCCAAACCATGCTCCAACCATGCTAGAGCTACTTCCCCAAGAGGACTATTGCGCACTATTTGGCTTCACGGTTAGGCAAACCGTGTTCCGCCCGTGCGACTTCAATTTTTCCCCAAAAACACTTCCAAAGTTCTCCCAAACTATCCCACCCATCAGCCTTACACTTTATAACCATTAAAAGCATCATGTCAGGGTTAAATTCTAGAAACCAACGGTACTATAGTCAATCGACCTGAATTTTGTTGTACATGGATTTTACTAATATTTCTTATAAATTTTTAATTTAGTTTCTAATTAATTATCTAACTGCTTCTTTTATTTTAGGTTCTTTTTGTAGTTTTTTAATATTTTAGTTATTTTTATAGTTTTTAGTTAATTATATATTAATATTAGTTTTTTATTTTTATTTTTGTTTTTTATTTTTTTATTAACATTTAATATTTTATTATTTTTATTAGTTTAATTAATATTAGTTTTCTTCATTGTTTATTTTATTAATTAATTATATTAATTTAACTTGTGAATATAATATTTATTTATGTAATTCTACTTATTATTACTAATTTTCTTCTTATTATTATTATTTAACTTTTAGATAATTAGATAATTTTAATTTTGAATTTTAAATTTTGATTGTTGAATTTTTTTTTTCATTTTCAATGTTTCCCCATCTCCCTATCTAATTGTCTCCCCCCCTCCACCCCCTAACCTCTATATGCATAGCAATACCCCCCACCTCATCCCCTCCTTCCCCTCCCCTTCACCCACTCACCTCACCACCCTACCCCCCTCCCCTTCACCCGCTCACCCCCCCCCCCCACCTCTTTTGGGATAGTCTCCCTCCTCTCTCTTATCCCTTGCTCAACCCCCTGTTACCCCCGCTTGATCTGCCTCTCCTCCCCTTACCCTTTCGCTTCCCTTTCCCCCCACTTCCCAACCACCCACCCCTACCCCTTTCCTCATGCCTCGCATCACACCAACCTCTCCAATATAGGGGGCCTCCTCTCTCCCTTATAGACTAGAGGAACCATGAATGAGCACATGCTTCATCATATACAATAGATTTTTCTCCCTCTATCCATCCAGCTTGCACAGTAGTGATTTGGGGGTGATGACATCGATGTTTGTGTGTGGAGGGATCGCTTTAATTTGGAGACTAACAGCTTGTGTATTTCTTCACACAAAAATAGTACAAAGTGATATGAATATTTTTTTTGATAATGTAGTTATGATTTTCATGATTTAATATTTTATCACTGTGTTTATTTTTTCTATCAGGATATCGGGGTAAATTTTTCTATGTTGAGATGTTCACTAAATAATTTAAATTGTTGCACATTTAAAATTGATATTTTTTGTGATTAATTTCTAGTTGACTTTATTTTCACTGGATATTTCTCTGCATAATTTATATTTTCACTAAAAATAATTTTGAAAATTAAATTTGGTCATTTAAAAATATTTTTCCATTCAATTATACTAGGAAATAATAGTTTTTAAACTAATTTTAGTTAAATAGGTGGCGTAAATTTATGAGAAATAGGTTGTGATATTTTGTCGTTTGGTTTAGTACTTGAACGTCTCTCTAAGTTGATTTATAAAACTAGAGAACGGGAATTTAAATAAATTAAGAGATTAAAAAAATAGACCCCTAAAAATGTATTCATAATTTCAAAACTGTGAATAATTAGAAATAATGAATATTTAATCAATAATAGAATTTTTTTCATGGATGTATAATAGTATGATTAGGATATCTGCATCCCGAACATAATTTGTAGATTCATATTTCATCATCACTTTTATAATGAAATTAATTTATTTCTTTATCTTTATCAATTTTTAGTTTTATTAAAATAATTGTAAAATAATAAGAATCCCCTAAACTATGTGACCATATGAACATTCTTCAAAGAGATATTTTTATTAATCTATATTATATTCTCTATATGTTTCAATCATGATCAATACTTTTACAGAATCCAGTTGGTTATGTAAATTTTCAAATTTCATGCATTGTGATGGACATACCAAAATTCATTAGGGGATTTTTTAGAGTTTATAAACATTAAACTAAGGAGATTTATGGGTTTCTATTTTTGGAATAACACAAGGTGTCATTTAATAACCTTTGGTTTCCATAACAATTTTTTCTTGAATTATTTTAATTTTTTTCTTTAAATAATAATTTCTCTTGCTCATTATATTATTATTAGTGAATTATAATGTTATATTATTATTTTATAAAATAAGAAGTGAATTTATACAATTTAATAAAATGTTTGGTGTCATGGTGATCCTATTGGAATATTTTTATAATAAATATGTAAAACATTTTCAATGGAGTAATTTAAAATTTTGATGAATGTGGATTTAATTAAGTATACTTTTATTATAAAATTGGATGTAAAAATGTTGTGATTTCTTATGGGTGATTTTTTAGGATAATATTCTACTTTTGGTATTAATATGGTTAAGTGAGTCTAGATTTCTAAAATTGAACCCCCTAGTGGGCTGTTATGGGTAAAATGGTTCAAACATGGAGAAACCTCACTCAGTTTCATGGCTTAGGGTAGAGTTATTTTCTTAAGTCAATTGGTCCTACTATGAGTTGTTTTGGCTCATTTTAGACTTGGTTGATTGTGTGGCTTGATATATTGGTATGGGTGATGAATCCCTTAATTTTTTTAAAAACATGGGTGACTAATTGTGTAATGAATAATTATGATGAATATTGAGTTAGTTGGGTATCATTTTATTCAAAAATTTGATGTATGAAAAGTTGTCCATTGAATGGTTTTGATTGAGTAAAAATAAAATTCATAAAATAAAATTCATGAAATATATAGTTGAACATATGATTCTATAATATAATTTTTATGTGTGAAATTGATATAATCTATACCACGTTTCAAAATATATTATATTTTTTTGGATTTTTCATTTGACAATGCATCATATAGGGGACTTATACTTTGAATTTATTATAATTGATATGGAATACCTAGGTTAATTCATAAAAAGTTATCTACCATATAATAAATTTTGTTTTTTAAACAAATTGTTTTGTTCAGTATCACAATAGATAGAAAAGGAAATATTTGATTGTTCATGATTGAAATAAAAGGAGTATAAGGGAGAATTTGATATTTGATCAGTATTTATTTTTTCATCATCACAAGAAATAAATAGTGCCGATTAAAGAATACAATGGTATGAGTACATTGATATAAATTATACCTTATTTTATCCCATATTACTTCATTTCCAATGAATTTCAAGGTTTTTTAAGTGATCGTGATTCATTCGGGTTTTGAATCTTAGTACATGAATTATCTTAAGAAAAATCATACACCCTTAGTTACTAATGCGATTGTTTTTCTCTGTGCTAGTTTGGAAATTTCAGCAGCCTCACCTGATGGTGAAGATGGATATGGTCAGTAGTATTGACAATCTAAAGTGATATTTCTTTACCTTCTTCTATTTTATAAGGATATTCATAGATATTAGAGAAGGGTGGTTGTCCGCTATTTGGAAATCATATGTAGAAGTATCCTACAATATCTTTTTGGATTTGGACAAACTCAACTGGGGGAAATATTGGTTCCATCCCACTACTAGAATACTAGGATATACAAGTGGACCAATTCCAATGTTTTATAAAACCATTGGTATAGGTTTCTCATAGAATTTGGTTTAAAGGAATTTTTGTTATAAGCCTACTATATTAAGGGTAATACTATTGTTTTTTTTTAAAATTATTGGTATAAGTTCCATATACCAATGTTTTTAAAAAAAAATTTATTATATGTCTAACCTATAAAAATTGTTTTTTTAAACCATTGATATTGAGTTTCTCCAAATACTTGATGTGTGCCACCCATTCCTGACCTATATTTGGATTCCCTTGAGGCCCATTCAATTCCCCTTAGTATTCCTATATTATTCATCATTTTTTCAATGATTTTTGAGTTGAATTATTAAATTTTGTTTTTTACCTTCACATTCTCTCTTATTTTATCCTCTACATTCTTCATTTCCATTTCTTACAGTTAAATGGTGTCCCATGGTGTCATTATAACTGAATTTTTATGTACAAAGATTTTACTAATATTTTTTATAAATTTTTAATTTAGTTTCTAATTAATTTTCAAACTGCTTCTTGTGTTTTAGGTTCATTTTTAGTTTTTTAATATTTTAGTTATTTTAATATTTTTTAGTAAATGATATATTAATATTAGTTTTTTATTTTTATTTTTATCTATTATTATTTTGTTAATTTATTAACATTTAATACTTTATAATTCTTAGTATTTTAATTAATATTTTTTTATTAGTTTATTTTATTAATTAATTATATTAATTTAACTTGTGAATATAATATATATTTATATAATTCTACTTATTATTACAATTTTTTATATTATAATTATTATTTAAATTTTAGATAATTAGATAATTTCAATTTTGATTTTTATGTTTTCATTTTTGAATATGTTCTTTTTTATTTTGAATGTTTCCCACTCCCCCTATCAAACTACCCCCCCCCCTCTCTATGTGGAAACCCCTATAACCTCACCCCTTCCTCTCCCCTTCACTCACTCACCCAGCCACCCTGTCCCCTTGCGCCTCCCCTTCACCCGCTCACCCACCCCCTCCTCCTTTTGGACAGCCACCCCTCCTCTCACCTACCCCCTGCTCCCCCCTATTATCCCCGCTCTCCCCACCTCTCCCATCATTACCCTTCCACTTCCTTTTCCCCCCCACTTCCCAACCGCCCACCCCTACCCATTTCCTCATGCACCACAGCACACCATCCTCTCCTGTGTAAGGGGGATCCCCTCCCCCTTACAAACCGGTGGAACCACAAAGCAGCACATGCTTCATCATATACAAATGACATTGCTCCCTCTATCCATCTGGATTTCATAGTGGTGATTTGGGGGTGATGAAATTGGCATTCGTCTGTGGAGGGATCTCATTAATTCATAGATTGACAGCATACGTATTTCATCACAGGAAAATAGTGAAAAGTGATATGTCTAATTTTTTGACAATGTAGGTATGATTTTCATGATTTTTTATTTTATCACTATGTTTATTTTTTCAGTCATGTTGTCAGAGTAAATTTATGTGTGTCGAGATTTTGACTGAATAATTTAAATTTTTGTGCATTTCAAATTGTTTTTTTCATATTAATTACTATTTGAATTTATTTTCATTGGATATTTTTCTTCTTAATTTATATTTTCACTAAAACTACTTTTGAAAATTAATATTTATCATTTAAATTCATAGTTGATTCTGTTATACTGAGAAATTTAATTTTTTAACTAATATTAGTGCAAATAGTTGGCTCAAATTTATGAGAAACAAGCTGCATCATTTTATTTTTTGGTTGGCTACTTGAATGTGTCTACAAGATGATTTATAACACAAGATAATGCGACATTAAGTAAATTAGGATATTTAGATATAGTCCCATAAAAAGTATTTAAAAATTCGGAACTGGGAATAATTAGGAAGAATAAATATTCTATCACATAATAGAATATTTTTCATGGATGTGTAACATTACGATTACGATGTCAGCATCTCGAACATAATTTTTTGAATCATAGTTCATCATAATTTTTAGTTGCAATTTAATTTATTTCTTTAACTTTATTTTTTTTTGTTTTATTAAATAAAATTTAAAAAAATAACAATTCCCTTAACTATGTTCTCATTTGAACATTCTCCAAAGAGATATTTTTGTTGAATTGAATTATTTTCTCTCTATGGTTCAACCATTATTGCACTTTTATAGTAGCTAGTTGGTTATATAAATTTTCAAATTGGATGTGTTGTGATGGAAAAACCAAATTTCATTAGGGTTTTTTTAGAGTTTATAAACATTAAACTAATGATATTTTTGTTTTTCTATTATTTTAATAACAGAAGGTTTCATTTTAATAAGAGAAGGTGTCATTTTATACCCTTCGGTTTCCATAACAATATTTGTGGAATTATTTTAATTTTTTTCTTTAGATAATAATTTCACTTGTTCGTTATTTTATTAGTAATGAATTATAATATTATATTAATGTTTTATAAAATATGAAGTGAATTTTTACAATTTAATTAAATGTATAGTGTCATGGTGATTATATTATAATATTTTTATAATAAATATTTAAAACATCATCAATGGAGTAATTTAAAATATTGATCAATGTGGATTTAAATTAGTATAATTTTATTCTAAAATTGTATATATAAATTATGTGATTTCTTATGGGTGATTATTTCTGATAATATTCTAGTTTTGGTATTAATATGGTTTAGTGTGTCTAGATTTCTAAAATTGAACTCCCTAGTGGGTAGTTATGGGTAAAATGGTTCAGGCATAGAGAAACCTCACCCAGTTCTATGGCTTGGGGTAGGGTTATCCTCTTAAGGTCATTGGTCCTAGTGTGAGTTATTTTGGCTCATCTCAGACTTGGTTGATCATGTGGCTTGATATATTGGTATTGGTGATGAATAACATAATTTTTTAAAGAAACATGGGTGTCGAATTGTGTAATTAATAATTTTGATTATTATTGAGTTAGTTGAGTATCATTTAATTCATAAATTTGATGTATTAATAGTTATTGATTAAATAGTTTTGATTGATTAAAACTAAAATTCATAAAATATAATTTATGGAACATTTAATTGAACACGTGATTCTATAATATATGTTTTATGTTTTAAATTAATCTAATCTCTACCAAATTTCAAAATATAATATATTTTTTAGATATTTTATTTTAAAATGATTAATATGGGGACTTATACTTTTAATTTATTATAATTATTTGGGATACCATGGTTATGTCATAAAGAAGTTAACTGCCATATAAAAAAAATTTCTTTCAAAGCAAATTATTATGTTTGGTATCACAATAGACAGAAAAGGAAATCCTATATTGTTAATGATTGAAATGAAGTAATTGGAATGGAGAATTTGATATTTGATCAGTATCTATTTTTTCATCATCACAAGAAATAATGAGTTACAATTAAATAATACATTGGTATGATTACACTTGTTGTAACTAAATAAGGTTATGATATTTAGAGAGTAAAAGAATTGATGGGTGATGTATAGACTCATGTATATCAAGCATGTAGTAAGATGATAAATGTTGCATCTTTAGTGTTATTGTATCATGGGAAACCATGTATGGAATTTTGATTACTGTCATCAATTATATTCTCTAATTTTTTATGTAATTACTTCCAAATGATGTATATATTCCCTCAAATAATTATATAGTATAGATTTTAATTTATCATCTTGGATATTTGGTAAATAAGGTTCATGTTTTCTTGAAATATTACCACTAATTTTGGGTGGAAGTTAAGGGGATAAATGATTTTCCAGAATGTTGTATCTCTCTATAAAAGCTAAATTCATATAGAACAACATCTAATGTTCTATAGAAATTAATGTCACACTTTCCATTTATTCATATGACCTAAAATATTTTCATTTCTTACGAAATATACTCAAATCTGTGATCACATGATGTTGAGATAATAAAGGATAATAATTAGTGGGTTAATTTTGTATATAGATTTACATGGAATAAATTTGATTCACAATAGATAAATTTCATTTAAAATGTTTGTAAGGTTAGTTTGGGTTTATCATGTGATGGTTTTAATGTTTTTTTTCATATACTTACCTCCTAGACCATGTGGAATGTTTTCATTTATATTTATAGTCATATTCTATGGATGTGTAGGAAAAAACGATTTCCTTTCATGAGTATACTCATATCTAGATATTCTGATCCTTGAAATAATATTGACATATATGAAACCCTTAATAAATTATTTGAAAAACATTATAATTTTTTTATGAGAACATATGATACTTCTTCAAAAGACACATTTCAAACACATGATACACTTATGAGGGTAAAAAATTATTTTCTTGCTTATGGAAGGATGTATATATGGAGAATTGAGGTCCATCTATCATGTATTATTTTTATGAGTAATACATTATCTATAAGGATTAAATATAGTCATATTATCAATTTCAAATGACATTGGGGATCAATTCAAATGGGTCATCCATTAATGAAAAATCATTGAGGGTTTAAAAATACCATTAAGATTGAGAATCAACATTAATATATATTTGGAACTAATGTGATTATTGAATTTAATGTTGTTAGTTTATCTTTTTTTGATATTTTATATGAAATATATAAATATGAAGAATATATCCACCAAATCTGATTATAATTAGAGGATGAAAAGTATCCTCTTTTATTTTCTTTATTGGTTAAAAAAAATTATGTCATTGTTTAGATATAATTAAAATTGTAAAAAATATATGTGAAATGTAATTTTAAATACCTATAAATATCAATGATAATCCCAAAGATTATTTATGATATTGCAGAGATTTTTTTTACTAGGGTATTATACCAAAACTGCATAATAATTATATCGTAGAAAATAACTAGAAATTTCCATTTTCTTATTATGTAATAAAAACATCATCAAGAAAAAATATATAATTAATATAGACTATCATAGTTCTTGATGTCTATTCATGAAATGTGTTAAAATTGTTAAATATAAGAGATGTAAAACTAAAATCAATGAAAACAGATGAATATCATATCATTGTTCATTAATTGATTCGAATAAAAAAAATTCATATACAATCTAATAATATAAGGGTGATAGTGCTAGTTTTATAGATATCTTTATAGTATCAAGTTTTCTAAGTGTTTCTTGATGAAAACTCAGAATGTTTAACCATTAATTATATATGAGTTAGAGAAAAAAATTTCTCTATTGTTTTACACTTTCATATTGTGTCTAAAAAACAATCTTCTAAATTAAATACTTCTTGGGATAAATATTTATTTTTATTATATGTATTCAATAAAAATAAATATATACATAATTAAGATTAATTTTAGGAACTATATTTATCCTAAAGGTTCTATTTCTAAATGTTATTTCACCCAAAAATCTATTGATTTTTTCAATGTATTTGGATGATGTGAGCTTGAGATGTAACTGGCCAATGAGAAATGAAGATGATTAGTATGTAAAAATTAATCCCAATCTTCCATTACTTCCTCAAAAAAGGGTAATTCATAAATCATATACAATGGATACATTATGTCTTGAAGAGCAGAATATGGGACATCAGAAGGTCTTGTTTAACAATAATTTTTTTGATGACAACATCGAGTAATTAATTTGAACATGTATATGTTATACCATCCCATGTAATTGTACCCATATCATAAACTTTTACTGTAACACCCTAAATATTATAACATAGAATCATTGGTTATTTTATTACATTGGTATAAATTTCATAGATCACACGATGAAATATTTTAGAAGTCTCATGAAACAAGATGCATAAATAAACCTTAAATTACATTTAAAACTAAACCAATATCACTTTAATACATTAAAAAATTATTAATTCACCTTTAAAATCCATATGATTAACATAATAATCATCATTTTTTCCTCAAGAAATGGAAAACTGTATAAAGTGGTGATCTCAAAAACTCAGTAATGGATAATGCACAGCTGAAGATAACATAACGTAATAATGGATTACATAATATAGATGAGATGAAAAATTAAATGATTCAAAATTAATATTAAATTGAGTATAACATATCCCTGGAAAACATATAACAGGATAATAAATCACATGGATAATACAAATTTATCTCATAGTGATGGAATGCATAATGTTGGACATCAAAAACATACCATCAAGGACTAATTTAAAGACATAATACATAAATTGGTATGGTATAAAACATATATCTCAAAATTATGTCTCAAGATACATATTGATGCATCAAGGGATAAGAAGATGGTGGTGTTTTGTGTTTCTTCTGGTTCATGGGTTCTGCTTCTGATAGTGATGTGTTGGATGTCATCTGGTGTTCACTCTGGGTGATGACTGGTGCTGGAAATAATGAGGACGCTAAGATTGTTGGAAGACAGTGATGTGGAATATGCTGATACGACATCATCACTAAAGATGTTAACACAATATGACCCATTATGTCAGTCCTCGAACCACGAGGTGGATCTTGGGGACTAATTTGGTGATTTTGATTCAAGGAGTAACAGTGAGGTCCTCAACGCCTATTTTGAATATCAAGTCTTTTTCAATTTAAATTTTTTTTTAGATTGGTGTGTAACTTTGGTTTTTATTTTGTGGTTTTTTTATCCTTAATTTTTTTTACTTTAAATTTTTTTAATGTTCACAAATAACCTTAAAAAGTGTTTTCCGAAAATGTAAAAAATATAGATTTGGAGAGAGAGTCCAATGAATCCATCATATAAAGAGAATGTCTAAACAATACATATTATAATAATCCCTTAGGAATCTCATACAAAATCATGGATATGTAATCAATAGTTATCTATATAGAAATATTGGATTTATGGAATATCAATATTTTCCATTCAATGGAATAATATGACTATCTTGGTGAATATCTAATAATCAAAAATTGGAACTATATGATACAAATAATACAATGGGTAGTAACCTTATTAATAGAATGATAATGACATAGTGGTGTGGGTTAATTTCAGGGTACAAATATATCAATATAAAAAAGTAATTGAATATAATAGTTTCAATGACTAGATAAAAAATTTATTATAGAAAATCACCCTCTAAGTATTTTTTGTATGTATCATATATATTTGATATGCATTAGGTATACAAAAATTCTTTAAGGAAAGAATTCCATGTCAGCATGCCGTGATGGAAAAGGTGATTATTCCAAAATAATTTTTATCAAATTGGAACCAGATAGATAATTCTGTAGTTATGTCATCATCATCCCTCTTTATAAAACAACCACCTCTTAAAAATAATAAATCCATCATACAACAAATACATGGGGAATATATGGATTTTGGTAATTAAATTTATAACTACATGAATTATTAAGCACTATAACATGTTATAAATGTGATATAATTAAAGGAAATAGAGATTCATCGTTATTAATACAACAAGAAGTTTTGAATGATGAATCTTAATAATATTTCACATTGAAATGAAATTAAATTTGATTGTATTATACAACTAAAGAAAGAGAATATATTTGGAAGCCTCACTTGCAAATTAGCTTCTTAATGATTGATAATAACACTTTAAAACAATATAAACAAATTGAAGAGACTATTAATAAGGAAATTATATCAAAATATTTCTCTATAAATTTAGAGTGAATTTGAATGGGAGGAGGGTGGGTATTTATAGTAAATTAGGGAGAATAATTTACCAATTTATAAAAAAAGACCTTTGAAATATTGGTTGCGAGAAAAGTAAAATTGTTTTATTATTCATAATTAACAAATGGGCTTTCTAAATTAAAGGAATATTTTTCGAAATTTTTGTTTTTGAGAACTAAAAACTATTATTTTTTATTTTTTTGGAAACTGAGATATCATTTTTCCAAAAAATATTTTTTTAAAACATTAGTTTCCATTTGAGAATTTTAAAATTTATTTATGTGTTTTTAAAATAATTTTAATTCCTTGAAATATAATTTATTATTATAATAACTTATGTTTGGTCATATATTCACTTATATAAATTATTATATCATTTTTATCACAATGTTTTCATAATTCATATCGTATATGATTAATATATTTTACTATTTATCCAAAAAAACTATTGTCTCATATAATTATGAAAAATTAACCACTGGATAAATTAAATGTGATAATTTTATATTTAAAGTTATTTTTATAAAACTAATTTTATATGTATGATAATTTTATGTTTTAATTAAAACAAAATTTTATTTTAAAATCATGTGTTTTGTGGAAAAAAGATAAAACTATTTATTCTAGTAAATCATTATTATTCTATGTTATATGTGTATACATATATTATTATTCATTAATAAATAAATTTTTTTGTAATTATTAATTATATTATTTTCAAATGGATTAATTCATTTTATTGTGTACATTTTTGAATTAATATTGCATTAATATTCCAGTGGTCAAATTCCCAACAAGTAGATTCCAATGGTTAGATTTCCAACATTCAAATTCAAATGATTTTATTACCCCTTATATACACACACACATTTCAATATAAAATACTAATATCATCCATATCCTTCTCTTAGTTCTTATGAAATTTCATTTCATTTCTTATTGTTTTCTACATAATATCAATGTATTTTATATATTTTAATTATTTTTAGAGTATGATAAATTGTAATTAAAGATTTTGTGGTTTCCAAATATAATTATGTGTTTTAAGGTACCAGTTTTACCTAATGTTATGAATTTAACATTATAGGTTTCTATTGTAATATTATATGTTATGCCATTATATTGAAATAATATAATGTGCATTATGAAAAATATATTTTTTGATAGATATACTATTTATTATAATTGAATCTAGGGTCTTAAATTCTCCCCCAAATTGAATACTTTTATCCTTGATATTTTCAGTGTACATATGAAATTCTACCTTATTTCTTCTTCAAGTTACCATGTTGATTCCTCTAAATTGTTATAACACCATTGTATATTAATCATTTAGGTTGTCAAATTCTTTAACACATTCTCTCTAACATCAATAATATGAAAACCTTCTTTATTATATGACAAGTTAGGCTCTGGCTCTATTTACTCAGTGGTGAGTACATGTGTTGGGTATGGATTATACATCCTCAACATCAAAAAATGTAACATACCATACAATTTTGGTAGGTTGGGTGGAAAATCCAAATGGTACTCCTCAAGTCCAATTCTCTCCATAATCTATAATGGTTTAATGTAGTTTGGACTCAGTTTACCTTTCTTACCAAACCTTATAACCCCTTTTATGGTTATAATTTTAAATGGTATTTATTTTTTAATAGATATTTTCTATAGCATTATCTTGATGGAATTGATAAATATTAATTGTTCAAATTTTTGAATTTTATTTTTCTATTAATATAATTACTGTTTTTTTTAATTTTAAATTCTATATAATGATGTTTTAATCAAAAAATTTGGTTTATATGTTATCTTCATGTTTTGTTCACTAGTTTGATGTGTGTGTAATGATATTAATTTTATATCTATGAAATTAATGTTATGTTAATAAAAATAATGTTATTTAAATTGAAATTTATGTTTCATATATTGATTTTATACCAATGGTTATGTGTATTTAATTCATGTTTTGTTGAAATCATTCTACTTCACTCGTAAAACATTTTTAAATCATATATATGTTAGTTTTATCCTTTTTAAATTCAATATATATGTTAATATTATTCTACTCGAAATATATTGAATTGTTTTTTGTTTGAATATTACTATTCAAAATTAAAGTTACATATTATTATACATGTTATCTACTTGATTTATATTTTTTTTAATTCAAAAATATATTAAGAATTATGACATTTAAAAATTAATTTTTTAGTTTTGATATAAATTTGTGAAAGAACATCATGATTTGGTTAGTTCTCTATTTTTTATTAGAATTATCTTTGGATTTTAGTGAATTTATTCACTCCAGTCCTTAAGTTATCAATATTTATTCATAATGTTTTTTTAATTTTAATTAATGGATAACATTTTAATTTACTATTCATTCCATTTCCCCCCATTTTTTTATTCTTGTTTATTTCTTCTATAAATATTATTTTTTTTCTATTTTGAGGCTCGTGGATTCTGGTTTTATTTCTATATTTGTTTTCATAAAATTTTAATCTTTAATAAAATATAAAATGTTCTTAGGATGAAAATGAGTTTATAACCTTAACATTTTGAGTTACATAAATTTAGAAACTAAATTGGTTTGATTAGGTGTTATTCAGGTCTACTAAGTCAATATCAGGTCGGGTCAGTTTTAATGAATTCATTTTAGTATATTTCAATTTAGTTATTGTCAATTCATTTTGGAATAATCAAAATAATTTTGGAAATGTTGGATTAGTTTACTTCAAGATATCAAGGTTCAATTAATTTTGTTTTCATTATTGACAGTTTTTTTAGGTTAGTTCTGGTTACATTTGTTTGTTTCCATTTATTTTAATTTGATTATAAAATTTAAGGTTTAAATATATTAATGTTGGATAATATTATTTTAACTTGATTTTTTTTGTTCTACTTAATTTATTTATTTTCAATTAATGTGATTTCTAGAGTTTTACTATAGTTTAAGAGTAGTTGGTACTGTTCACTAGATCCTCTTAGAATGGGTTCAACCCAAGCCTATCTTTACATTACATGCCAATTTTTCGATAATTTCACATGTCGGTTCTTGTGAATGATTATATCTTTTTTGTTGATACTTTTTTATAATTATTTTCTCATGGATGATATTGGGTCATACAATGCATTATGATTCTCTCAATTTGAGTTTTTCTCAGTTATATTAGTTTCATTTCGTGTGGCATGATTATAATATTAAATTCTTTTCTATAATTTTTTATTCAGTTAGATTTAAATTTTTATCATTTATTATATGGTCTTGTTTTTTAAGTTCAATTCCATTTAATTATTTTTTGTTTCTAGTCAAATTGGGTACCCTTTGTTTTGTTTTATTTTTGTAGTTAGATTTATTTTTTCAGTATATTTTTGTTTGGCTTGTTTTGTTTCAAATAGATTTGATACTAATGTGGAATGGTTGGAGCCATTTTATTCAAATTGTACTTGTTCTATTTGGTTTTTATTTCAATTCATTTTTTTTATTCATTATGATTATTTATTATTTGGATGAATGAGATAATGATTTTTTTTCTATTGTGGGTAAATTGTTTCTTATTTAAGGAACCTCACATTTGATATTTCATGTGTATGTTGGTTTTCTCACCCATGTTAAGTTAATTTTTATTGTCAAAATAATGTTTCTATTTACCTTGTTATATAGGGCCCTCACATATTTGACTTAATACATCTTATAAATTTCAGTTTCTAATTCTCTTTGTAGAGATATGTTTTTTTCTTGTTGGGATGTCTTTTTTGTGTTTATTGGTATGGTGTTTTTTTACATTATGATTATTATATTTTGTAATTAATTATGGTTTTTTTTAAATATTTTATTTTTATGTTTATATACACTATGTGAATTACAGAAAAATATATTTAATAAACAAGAACAAGAATGAAATTATCTCTTTATTAAGGATATTGACATAATTTTTTGTTCGATTTTTCATAGACATTATAAAGACTTAAAATATGTATCTATAAATTTTTATAGGATTTTAATTAAAATATAGGATTTTAAGGTCACATTTTCTCATTATATAACAATGACTAGAAATGTGAATCTTTAATTTTTTCTAGGATCTTAAGGTGCATCTATGATTTTAAGGAATTATATTTTATCAATAAATAATATCAATTTTAAATACAGGTTCTCGATGTAAGACCCATTGGAGACATTAGTTTATTGGGTATTGAGTAATTGCTTTTTTCAGATATATTTAATTATGTTATATGTGCATTATTTTATTTTATTTTTTCCCATTTGATTCGAGGGAAGTTCTTAATCATATATATAAGTGTACAAATACCAATAATTTCCAGTGTTTTTAATTTTTTTTATGTATAGATTGGAAATTCATTGGGATAAAGAAAAATTATCAGGTTTCTTATATTTTATTTTTGTTTTTATTTCTCTTGAATTATTAAAAATTTACTACTATGATATATTTATGATTTAGTGATTTTTATTAATATAGACTTTGTTTTTTTAGAGAATTTTATATGACATATTGAGGTTCCTCATGTTTTCATTTCTTTTTTGGATTGAGCATAAAAACTTGAGACAAAAGGTATCTCTATGTTTTATTGTTATTTCTTATTTTTTATATGTAGTTCTATAATCTTTTTTTTATGTAGATGTTTTTACATATATTTAACTAGTTGAAAGAAACAGCAAAATGTGATAGGTATGTGGGTGTTCAGTTTATGTGGGTTTTTGGTTTTTGATATTTAGTCTTATCCATGTTATATATGTTTACACCATTAACCCATGTTCAACTCTTAACCTATATTGGCATTTTTAAGAAATTTTGGAAATGTCAATATTACATTTGTTTCTTACATAGACTTTTAAAAATGAGTTGATATAATGATGAAATGGTTTTTTCACAAGAGAACATTAAATTTTCACATCAACAATGCACAAAAAAAACATGAAAAAGGTGAATTTCTTATTTAATATTTATCCACTCAAGTGGTTATACTGTTTTTAATACATGCATTTCAATTATATTTATAATTTAATTTATTTACATTAACTTGCATAATTTTCTTATCACAATTACCTATTGTGTTATGCATAATTTTTTTAATTAGATTGAATATGGGTTTGAGTGTGGTCCTAATATGGGGAATACAAAAAATATTTAGAGGCAAACATTCATTATGAATTTATTAATATATTTTTTCTTTTCATTCTAATCAATTTTTTTTAATCAACTTCATTATAAAATCTCATGAACTTTATTTGGCCTTGCATGTTATCCTACATAAAATTGTTTACTTTACACCTTGTTACTTGGTTGTTTTTTTATTCATCTATTATTTTTGGAAATGATTGATGAACTTTTTGGTATTTTTTAATTATAATTTAGTGGACAATATATTATCGGGATATATTACAAATTATTTTAGAAGTGATTTCATTTGTACCATGATATTTGATAGGTTTTTTTAGTTGAATTTCAACCACAATAAATCTAGTTAGATGGATTTGTTGCTTAATTATGCATACAACATTGAAAAATATTTCCTCTAGTGTTTTAAGAATTAAAATCAATCACATGGCCTTTAATGAAACTGGTTATAATATTATTATTTTTTTATCACACTTGGAGGTTTTTGTATTGGTCAGATTACTCTATTATCTGCCTCTATTATTTTATGATTTCAAGTGGTTTTTTTGTAGAATTGTTTCTGATGGATCTAAATTTTGTGTATTGTTGTTAATCTCCCCTGTGTTCTATTTGATATATGTCTTTTTTCAATAGTTGGCTCCCCTATATGGAATCCCCCTCTTCCTCATGGTTTGAATCCATGAATTCTGTCTCAATATAATATGTGCATACTAGGAATGAATTTTTTTTGTACCATTCATTACTATAATTGATTTTATAGTTTTTTTTCTTTCATAGGAATCAGATTTGTGGTTTCTCTTTTATATATTCTACTATTTTATAACTTTTAGACACGGTCTTCTGTAAATCATGATCAGCTTCAAGTGGTAGAATTTTAAGGGTGAAAATATAGGTTTATGTTCTTTATTCTCATTTTCATTTAATTATCATAATTTTTTTTAGTTTTTATGAAATGTTGAATCAATGTGTAGCTGAATTTAAAAGATGGATTCATGGAAGTTGTGTTAATCAAGGCAGGGGTTGAATTGAGGTGTGGATGTGGAATCATCTTCTATTTCCTTAGAGATAAAATGAATTCAAAAATTCTTTGTGGATCAAGCTAGGCACTTGTGATAGAGTCATGTTATATATAGTTCTCACCAAGATGGGATGAAAGTGAATCTATGAGTATACGTCTATAATCTTTGTTGTTGTAATGTTGTATTAGGATTCTTGTAAATTGTCTGTGTGTGAAGAGGGTTGGTATCATGTAGGATATTGAATTAATATTTTTGTGTGCTAAAGGTTTTATTACATCATTGTGTTGGCTCGATTAAACAAATTTATATTTACTACTATAGATCATGTTACTGACATAACATGAAATGAAAATTTTTAGTTCTAGAAAATACTGGTAGGCTAAGCATCCAAAAAATCCCTTAAACTTCATCAACACTAAAAAAATTGCTAATAAAGGTCACCTTTATGAGTTATTTTATTTAAAAACTTTTTTAAAATCGTTCAACCCACACCTTTTATCAGCGCCCCCTTCTTATCAATGTTATATTCCCCCATCATTCTCACCACTATTATAGAAACCACCTTTATCAGTGTTAGAAATAGGATTTGTCAGCAATAAAAAAAGTGTTGAAATTCTCAACACCCTTAAAAGTAGTCGGTCTGTATAAGTGCTAATGAAATAACTGATAAAATCCCCATTAATCTATTATTTCATTTAAAATGATAAAGGTTTCATTTATCAGTAGTTTTTTAGTGATGATAAAGGCCATAGAAACTATTATAAAGATCCTGGACAATAGTTATAGTAAATAGAAAACCAAATTAGAAATCATAATCAAATTGGAATACAATATTACATAAAACTAGATTGAAATAAAAAAAAATACATTACACCATCATTTAAATTCATAATTTATATTAAAAAATCACAAAAAAATTATAG
The DNA here is from genome assembly GCA_963277665.1 of Viscum album. Lineage (NCBI taxonomy): Eukaryota > Viridiplantae > Streptophyta > Magnoliopsida > Santalales > Viscaceae > Viscum > Viscum album. Next base: position 2,105,273,582 of record OY728156.1, on the reverse strand, counting down.
TTATATGTAGTTACAATTATTCAAAAAAAACTACAACCCAACATACAAAAACAAAACTCTTATAACAAGATTTTTCTAATAATCAAATTATGGAAAAAAGTGTCCCTATAATAACATCAATTTTTTAGGAATATATTCATAAAAAATAAAGTTTAAATTTTAATGTTACATAATCCACAAATTATAAATTATATTGGTAATTATATAATATATTAATGACATTTTAAGTTATTAATTATCTTAATTACTTAATTGGTTATTAATAATTATATCACTAATTAATTATATTTTAATTACATTATTAATTATTAATTCTATTTTTTATTGAATTTTTATTTATTAATTATTTTTGTTTTTAGGTTCATGCATGGTCTGAAGGTGGGAAACCTCCAGTGGTAACAGCCCTGGGGAGCATCAATTGACATAAGTGACCACAGGTAGGGATGGGTAGTAGCAGTGGATGTGAGGGTGATTCACCAAGCCTTCTAGCTAATTCCCAACCATGTTTCTTAAGCCTTTGGTCCATGTTGTTTGATCCTTTGATCACGTAGGCCTACAAACTATATAATGCGATTCTATCTACCCAAAGTTAAAGTGGTATTTCATTTTTTAAAAAAGAGGCTTTGGTGAAAAAAATTTATAAAATATATTAAATACTTATTTCTTCTTTTTAGTTATTGATATATTTAATTAAATTGATTATATTATTAGCTATTACATTTTTCATACCAGATGTGAACCTGCCTCATTCCTTTTTTGAGGGGTCTCCATTCACACTTATATTAAAAACATGTGGTTCGAGTCATTACAGCTACATCGAGTGTCAGATTGACATAATGTAGATTCTTATATGCCAAAAATTAATTATGTATCATTTTCTTAAATATTAAATACTATTAGGCCTCATTTTGTTAGTTTGGGCAATGTGATTGTGTTTTAGACTAAAATGACACTTTTATATTGAAAACATACATTTTGAGTTATACCAGCCACATCATGTTTCAGATTGATGTGAGGTCAATTCCTACACATCTTAAATGAGTTATAGATAATTTTCCTAAATTATCACGATAATATGCACTAATTTACTCATTTTTTGCTCTATGATAGGTGTTTTAGTGTAAAATAATACTTTTAAGGTGAAAACACACATTTTGATTAATACTAAAAACATCATGTGTAGGATTGATGTGTGATCGATTCTTATATATAAAAATGAATTATGGATCATTTTACTAAAATATCAAGACAATTCACGAATATTTTCACATTTTTAACTATGTTATGCATGATTAAGAGTAAAATGACAATTTTAATGTGGAAAAATGCACATTGAATCGTGCTGGCCACACCATGTGTCGAGTTCACTTGAGATTGACTTCTGCATGTCACAAATAAATTATGGATCATTATCAAAAATTATCAAGACAATTTGATCCTTTAAACTTAGTTTTAGCTACGTGTATCATGTTTTAGACTAAAATGACTTTTTTTATTAAGAACACACTATTTGAGCCATACTATCCACGTTGGGTGTCAGATTTATATGAGGTGGATTCCTAAACATTAAATTTTAATTATGGCTCCTTTTCCAAAATTATCAAGAAAATTTGAGCATTTTTTTCCTGGTTTTGGTTATGTGACGTGTGTTTTAGAGTAAAATAGAACTTTTAAAATTTAAAAAAATGCACTTTGAGTCATACCAGCCCCATTGTGTGTAATATTTATGTATGGTTAATTAAAAAACATAGAAAATGAATTATATATCATTTTACAAAAGTTTGAAAACAATATGAGATCGTTTTCTTAATTTTGAAAATGTGACGTTTGTTTTAAACAAAAATGACACTTGTATTAAAAATAGGAACTTCGAGCCATACAGGCTATATCATGTGTCATATTGACACGTGGTAATTTCCTACAAGCCAAAAAAGAGTTATTTATAGTTTTCATAAATATTTAATATAATCAAAACTATTTTACTTATTTCCAGCTATGTAACTCATGATTTAGGGTAAAATTGCATTATTAATGTGAAGACGCATACTTTGAGTCATACTAAACCCATAATGTGTTGGATTGATGTGACATCAATTGATACATCTAAAAAATTAATTAAGGATCACTTTCCTAATGTATAATGGTAATTCAATCTCATTTTCATAGTTTTTCATAAATGATGATTTTTTAGAGTAAAATGACGCTTTTAAGGTGAAAAATATACTTCAAGTCATACCAACCATATAATTTGTTAGATTAATGTGAGCTAGATTCTTATATGTAAAAAAATAAATTATGGATCATTTTTATAAATTATCAAGTCAATCTGAGATTTCCTTTTTAGTTTTATAAAATTTAAAAGAAGAACCTCATAGATTCAACATTATTAAGGTCACAACTCCAAATCTAATTATTACATTCCTCAAAAGACGAATTCTTCCCTTTTCAACCCTCTGTCACTCTTTCACTATTATATAATTCTATAAACCCCCTATTTTCACCCTCATTTTCCAACAAAAATCACCATTTTGAATTATAACATAAATTTGTTTTCAATAAATTTAATTCTATTCATTTTGAATCAATTAATCTTTTACGTGAAAAACAACTCAATCAGAAACCTCCTTGAGAGAAAAAAAAGATATCTATAATGTATTATTAAGTAAAAAATATTTTTATTAGGTATTGGATATAAAATTTTCACCCTTAAAATGGAATCGTTGATGGGGTGTTACTAAGAAGTTCATCATTTTTCAAATTTTCATTCAAATATTTTTGAAAATCCATCTTATTAATTTCAATTTTGGATTTAAATCCATTTTTTATATTTAAAATTACATTCCAAAACACCCAAGAAATAATTTATAGAAATTCAACGTGGAAATTAATAAAAAAATTATAATATAGTCAAAACAATTATAGTAGAAAGGCATTCTAGGATTTTAGAAGAGTCTTTTAATGAATAATTTCTTGAAGAAAAACATGAAACATCTAATTCCATACTTGAAAAATTAAAACACTCAAACTTGTGTGTCCACCCCCTTTGAAATCATGGTCGAATAAAGAACCAAGAAGGAATTAGCTCTGTTAAAATAGGTTTTTCGAAAACTAGTTGGTTGTGATCATTTATGTTGTGTCAAGCTATTACGGTGCCGATATGAAAAGGGAAATGGGGTGGTATTTTATATTTTAAAAAAGAACTAAAAAATGTTAAATGATGAAAGATCATATAATATGAGTACAAATAATCACATACCTTCAGTTCTGTGAGGGTTAATTTATCTGAGAAGATAGGGCTGGAAAAATGGCAGAGGTTGAGTTCCATGAGAGCTTGAAATACATGAGTAAGTGGGGTTTTGTTATGGTTCATTTTAAAGACAAGAATGGTTTTTATTGGTTTTTTATTGTCTTTAAAATAACTATATAAATTAAATTATAATAATTTTAATTAATTGTATAAATTATTAAAAAATTGAAAATGAAAGAGGTAATTTAATTAATTATATAAATTAATTATAAAAATTATTGAAATGGATAATGGCTTAAAGTGTGTTTAACATGAAATGAGACATTAGGTGATTTCTTGATATTGAATCCCTAAGTTGTGTCTTACTAATTATTTTATTAACTATTGATCTTTGGTTATATAAATGAAAGTGTTAATTTAAAGACAAATGATAATTCAAATAATTAACCATTGAGGTTTTTGATGTGATATTGTGATATCCATGTTGTCTGTAAATGTATTTTTGTTCCTTAATAACATTATTATATATCGGGTGCAACCCTATAACATGCAAACTTATATGATGTATTGATAATATTGAGTGTGATCATCTCAATCTGATACGGTAATGCTTGTAGTGAGTGGGCTCAACCCAGTCCCATGCTGTAATAATTATAGGGATTTGACTCAGATGATATAATGCTTATAGGGATTTGACCTGAATGTTGTAATGGTTTTAGGGATTTGAACAATATTATTGTGATCATAGCATGGTTATATGGTTGTGTTTGGCATGGTCATTATACATGCTCATAGATATTCGAGCATGACTCTATTGCAGGTTATTTATAACATGGTTATATAGTTGTGGTTGGCATGGTCATGAGACATGGTCAGAGATATTTCATCATGATGATGATGTATAATATTTATATCATGGTTATATAGTTGTGGTTGACATGGTCATGACATGTTTAGAGATATTCCAGATTGACACTAAAGTATGTTATTTATACCCTGGTTATATGGTTATGGTTTGCATAGTAGTGATACATGCTCAAAGATATTCTGATATGACACTGAATATGGTTATTTATACCATGGTTATATGTTTTTGGTTGTCATGGTCATGAGTCATGATCATAGATATTTTGGCACGAAGCTGAAGTAGGTTGTTGTTGTATTTTACTAATTGTTGAATTAATTGATACACCTGTTTATCACATTATTTCATACACTTATTATCAGACTGTTTTGTTTAGACACGGTGGTGTCAAACTACTGAGTTATACACACACCCTTTTCAGAAAACCATTTGGTACCCAAGAAGATTATGTGGATGCAGGTTTGGACCAGGGAAAGAGATCTTGTTGTTGATTTTTTACTTGTTGGGTGGGATGGAGTTTGGAGTTGGAACTGACTTGGGATTTAGTATCAGAGACATTGAGTATTTATTTGAGTATTCTATTATTTTACTTGTATTGTTTCTAGCATGAAACTTTGTTACATTCCATCATGTCATTACATTATACCTAATATTATTTATTATATTATTTAGTTGGATTTTATTTTTAGTTTATGATATATTTATAATATGATTTATTTAATTTATATGGATTATTTTTACTTCTAAGACACTTCATAACCAATGGGTATAGTCTCTCTACTATACATTTCACACCCTGCAACATTTTGGTAGCCTCTGGCATATGGGGGGGCACTCTTGAGGTCTCATAACCAACCATTTTTTGGCCATCTGAGAGAGTGATGAATCAGGGGACGTTATAAGATCCCTAACTAACTTGGGGGAAATCAGATATTGATCCAGGTTTCTATAAATCACTGACTGTTAGAACTATAAACACATTATTCTACTACTTCTTCTATAATTTCCCAACCTTTGATGCACTAATGTACATTGTCACCAACCAAAAGTTTGAAACCCCATATAATGAACAAAATGGTGTAGAAGTACCCCAATAACAGCAAATTTATGACCTTTGAAACAACTTATAAAAATTTTCAGGTGATGATTCCATAAATTTTGACAGCATATTGGCAAACCAACATGGGTTAGGTGGGCCCCATCATGTCCTCAAACTTCTTTTTTCTACTCTCCCCATAGTAAGACACTGCTTATCTTCCCTACCTAGTGGAAGTTGAGTAGGATGTCTCCCATGTCTATCTGGCTACCTCAAAGATGCATAAGATAGATCCCACTAACTATGATTATCTTCACTAATGCACAACCCCAATTTACCATGAAATTATCAAGGAACCTATAGCCTTGATTTTTCAGACTTGGGCACCCAGTAGGAGAGTTGGTTGGGGTAGTTAATCATGGTAGTTCAAGAGTAGTTTTATATTATAACTACCAATTTCATCCCTTAACATATCTATCAATTCTTGAATAAATCCCATTAATAATTCTAGGTCACCCTTAGTAATAAGTCCTAAACATCCTTGGAATGAATGATGGTGACTCCGTAAACTAACCATTTTCCCTCAAAAAATATAAACCATCATTGTAGAGGTCCTCCTCATAAATAAAATTTGAACAACCACATAGTGTCTCCCCATGGTAAATTAGAATCAATAAACAATAGAGATCCTCCAAATGGTATCATTTGTGGAGGTATTTCCATGACATAATATCATTTCAACACAGAGGTCCTCTCCATACTAAAAATCTAGAAAGAATCAACTCTAGATATCATCCCTAGGGTATCATCTGTATACATCCTTCCCATGAACAATGATCAATCCAACACAGAGGTATTCCCCATGTTGAGAATCAAGAAGGCATCAACTTCGGAGGTCCTACCTAGGGTATTATCCATATAGTTCCTCTATGAGATGAAAGATAAAGCAAACATGGAGGTCCTCTCTTTGAAAAAAAATATGGAAATCACCAACCATGGAGGTCCTACCTTTGGTAAAAAAAAGTGGTCATCTCCATGCTTCCCACCGTAGAGGTGCTCCCCAAGATGAGATAAATATTCACCATGGAGGTCCTTCTCAAGGTGATTAGGAATCAGGTAACCATAGAGGTCCTCTTTATAATACCCATCATGGAGTTACTATCTAGGATGATATATCAATTCACCATAGAAGTCCTCTTAGTGTAGATAAATAGAAAAACAAACATGGATATCCTATCCATGTTACCCATCACAGAGGTCCTATTTATGATGAAATATTCAACCTACATGGTGGTAGGGATGAAAATGAGGTGGGGAAAATCTACGTCCCATGTATTTTTCTCCATGGGTCTTGGAGCATGGTAGAAATATCTACCTTATAGGGAAGGTCATGGGGAAAAAAATTTCCTCTCCAAAATTTTTGGTGAAGGTAAATATTTTATTCCCTTACCCCATGATTCCCTAATAATTAAGGCATGATTTATGATAATTAATGTAATTTTATTATAAAAATATATTGATAAAATTAAAAATAATAATTTGATTAAATAAAATTATATATTGTATGTTTATATATATTTATATATTATGTTTTACACAAAAAATATTATTTTATATGCATATTTTTAAAAAACATTCTTATTAAAATGTTATTATTAAATATATTCATATTTAAAAATATATCAATTATATTTTTAAAATATTTAATTTTCTAAATGATTCAACTATTTTTTGACTTTTTAATATCAGAAATATAGTCTATATCAATGGATATATACCAATGGTTCATTGACACTGTAAGTATAGGTTCCCTATCCCAATAAGTTTTTAATACTATTGTTATAGGGAGAAACCAAACCAATTTTTTGTATAAATTTTTGGTATAGGATTATTCCTATGTGAACTACACTACACCGCCCAATATAAACTTTTATTATGACCAGGTTCTCCCTCCTATTCAATTTACTTCAACCTTTATATGTTCTTGATCATTTTTTCAAGGGTTTTTTTACATTGAATCATCAAAGTATGTTGTTTTACATGACCTTCATTCTTATTTTATTTTATTCTTATAAAAATTTATTATCCTATATTTCAATGGTAGTTTAGGGTTTTAGGTTTCAGGAATTTAATTGTTTTTTTATTTTTATAGTTCATAAACATCAACTGTGGACCTATATTTGTTTCTCTTAGTGTAATAACATTGGGAGTCATTGGATTAATTATTTTTGGTATGCAGTTCTATATGAATCCATTGATTTCCATAACCAGGACTAATTTCAGTAATTTAATTCTGATTTTATTTATGATTTAATTGTTTTATTATTGATGATGAAATGGTGATAGTAATATCTTGAGTTTACTTTGGTTTTAATTAGATAAATTGTGGGGTTTCCTTAAAAGTTCACTAAGAAAGATTTTAAAATAATATTACACATAAGGTTCTTAATGAAATGCCATTTTCTAATGATATAGTTGACATTGTTATTGTAAATTATTAATGGGGTGTTAAAAATAATGAGTTTCATGGTTTTGATTTTTTTTCAAATATGAAGAATTATTTTGATTAATATCAATATTGTGGGTGTTTTTTAATGTCAATAATTGTTACAGGTTTCTTATTTATATAATATTTGTGGGGTGTTATCATCAATTGTTTGAATTAATATCAATGATATAGGGTGTTTATAGATTTAAATATTTATTTAAGTGGTGTTATAAGCATTTAATTTTTTTTAATATCATGAGGTGTTTTAATTAATATTATGATTTTTTAGAGTGATTTTTAATTTTATTTAAATATTGAATAATTTCCTTGAAATGTCAAGGAGGGGACCTATATACAGGATTGTGAATATAATGTCAAAGAGGATACTTTTCATGTTGTGTGGAAACAATGTTATTATTTAATAATTTTTTCCACGATAAAAACATAATTGGGGAGATATCATTAAAGATATGCCATGGTAGGCAGCCAAAAATCTCGAAGTTGTATTTTATTCTTTTTAATGATGATTTACATGCTTTCGTTTACACTAACTCTCACATCCAATCTCTATTTATAATTTATTCCCTTAATTTACTTACATCATCAAATTAGATCCTATATATTGATATTTTATTTTTTCAAACACTTCTATAACTTAGGAGTGTCTCCAATGCATAAAGTGACCTAAAAATATATAAAAATTGTTACAAATAAAATCTATATATGCATTTAATTGTGAAATAATTTTGAATTCCTAATATAAATTCAAATGATCCATTGCTATCATGAATTTTATAACTACAGTATACTATGTTGTTTTTAATAAAAGATTGATTTTTAGTATTATAATGGATAAAATTTGGATGTATGAAACTGATCAGATCTCAACTCAGTTTCAAAATAAGTTGTATTTTTATAAATTTTAAATTTAACAATGCTTCGAATGGAAGAATTGTAGGGTTATCATGTTATAATTATATTACAAGACCTTGGTTATATTGCGAATAAGTGAGCTACTGTATTAAAAAAGTTGGTTTTCAAACTAACTATTTTGTTTCATATCATAACAGAGAGAAAAAAAATCCTATATTTTTCATGATCTAAATGAAATGAGTGGAATAGATAATTTGATATTTGATCAGTTTATATTTATTCATAATCATGAGAAAAAAAAGTTTTAAAATTAATGAATAAAATTAGATGGGCACACACGATGCAGTAAATGAAAATTATGTTGCCGAGAGAGTGAAAAAGTGATTGATAATGCAAAGACTCTTGTATATCAAGCATGTGGCAAATGAAGTTTCCAGGTGAAACGGAAGTGCCAGTAGGGTATGACCAACCCAGTTTTTTTTCATAATAGATAATCAATATGATATGTACATTGATTAATAACACCATGAATAATGGAATTGAATAAAATATTCATTTAAATGAGAATGTTGGTACCTAACACAAGATCATCAAATAATGGTTTATAATTAATTTAAGCAGTTAAATAATTACCTTATGATGATTTTTTTCTTCATTGATAAATCTTAAAACATTTCTATGTTGTACTATCATTTCAATATAGGAGTAAAGTTTATATTATCTCTAGTGGGGATCCACACATGTACCATGTACCTCCATGTGCCACTATAGGAATCTCTGAGTTCTTACACAAAAGATCCTAATGCTTGCATCATCTTTTCATTGATTTCCATGATAATTTATTCCTAGAAGGATTCCCCTTAATCTCTCTTGAATTAATAGAGGGAGTTAGAGGATGATTGATCTCAATTTTTTAGATATTTCTTGGAGAAGGTCTCTTTAAGGGTTGATATAATTCTCTATAGTTTTTGTGCACAACTAACATAAATGTTTAACGTTAAGGTTGGGAATAATATAATTGGGTTTAAATAGTTTTAGGGTTAGTAAATAATAATTTAACATGAACCCCAATTATTATAATAATATTTTAGGAACTCCATGTTTATAATAATAATAAAAATATTTCTTAACATGTAAAAAACCAAACAATTAATTAAATATTATTTCTAAAATAAATTATTTAAAATTTATTCAAACAATATTTAATATATATTATTTCTCAACCAAAATTTAATCCCAATCCACCATTACTACATAATATTTATTGAACCTTGAATAATGAATATTTATTTAATAAATAAATATTACATCATTATTCAGTAATAAATATAGAAATAAATAAATATTATATTAACTAAATAAAAAGAAAATATTTAGTAAATATTCTGATTATAAAATATTCACTTGAATTACTAGTGATTAAATATATATGACAAATAAACATGAATAATTATTAAACCATGTAAGTAAATAATATTTATTTAACATGTTAAATAATAATTAATAAATAATATTTAATTTCGGTTCTAGATACACATAGTGTGTGACCCTCTAGACCTCTTACTCAATAAAATTATATAAATCCACCCAAAGTCCAAGGTTAGCATTAAAAAATAGTCTTGGGCACCCATAGTGAAAAAAATTTAACATAAAAATGAAATAAAACCTTATATAGATTCTTACAATGTAATATAATCCCTTTATGATGATATCACTAATCAAGAAGGTTGTATGATGGTGTCATTAAACTATATGCTCGATGTCTCTTTCTTTAAATTTTGGGAAATGAACATGCCTATGGATCACCATGACCATGGAGAAATTTAGCCAATTTCATTCCCATTAAAAGGCCTGAAATATCAACTTATGTTAAAAAATAGAAGTGAAAAATCCTTTCTCATATTATTTATTAATGAAATATCACACATAACTTCACCTACGTTGAAAAAAACAAATTTCATTATGTTTTCATCAATTAATCAAAGTATATGACTAATAATATCCATTAATAATAATATTAAAGTCTAAGGATCAACACAGACTTCCAAAAATGGGAACATCCAATGATACGTGTAAATGTGGATTTCCTACTGGTGAGTCAAGTTCTCATAATCTCCTACATAGGAAATAACCAAGGGTGTACCTCTTGATAAGGTGCCTCCAAGTCCCATGAGTATCTATCCCTGATATCATATATCATTGGTTTTATATAAAAATATATCATCCATACATGGAACATATATTTAAGAATATTTTCATGCCACTTATAGGTTCTCATCATAGTAAGGAATTGTTTTGACCTTTCAATATAACAGCTACTCTTAGAATATTATCACATACTATGTCAAATAGAAGAAAAATCATGATCCAATAAGATGTTTTTTAATATTCAAAATAATAAATACATTTAATCATAGAGAACACATAAATTAGTTCCTGGGAAGTAACTCTATCATACTCCCACTTAAACTAGAGTCAACAACTAATAAACTTTAGTCTGCTAGTTCTCACATTATTCTAATGCTTATGTTGAGATAAATATTTGGTGAAGGGGTATTACATGTTCACTTCAATGTAAACTATGATCATCATTACTTCACTCCTCTGAGAAATATTCCTCAAGAGGTGATACTTATGAAGTACATTATTTGTCTATTGGTGTGACCTTATCTCCTTTTAAAGATCCATCATTGTAGTATTATTAGAATATAATGTGATAGGGTCTTTAATCGTGGGTACCACATCAAGATTTAGGAAAACATTATGTATCGAAATAGATATTTTGGTTACATTAGAATCCATTATATGCTTGAAATCTCTTGTAGAATCAATGACAAATGTCTATTTTGTAATTTCCAACTAAAAACCCTGTTGATACTGAAGACCAATCCTACATGTGATTTCAAGTCATTATGATCTTTTTGAGAGCCATAATCTGTAAATCCCTAATGACTAGATCTTCATATCCTCCATACATCAGGAACATATCCTTAGTTCTTATCAGATAGTTAAGGATAACCATAATAACAGACTAATGATATTCACCTAGATTATCTTGATATCTACATACCATATTCAAGGGGTATGAAATATCAATACAATTCTATAACTAGGAATACATGATCGATCATATCATATAAACTTATGGGACCTTACTCATCCTATATTTATTCTATTGTGTCTCAGGACACATTTTTCTTGGAAATATTTATACCCCGTGACACTAGAACCAATCTAATATTTATTTTTTCAATACTAAAACACTCTTGTATTTGGTTAATATAAGTAACTTGACTTAGTCCCAGAATCCTCTTGGATCTATCATGAATGATATTGATCCCTTGAATTTAGGATTGTTCACATAAGTCATTTATATAGAATCACATCTTTAAATTGTACATAAATGACTGTAATACTGGATCATCATTTCCAATAAGTAATATTTCATCAATATATACTACTAGGATAATTACCACACTCCCACTAAACCACTCTTAACACATGGATTCGGGGTCTACTTAATGAAACCGAATTTGTTTATAGCTTAATCGAATTGAATGTTTCATGACTTCGATGATTAATTTAATCTATAAATATATCTCTAAAACTTTAATATTTTTTTTGGAATTTACTAGGGTAATAAACCCTTTTGTTGTTTCATATATTCAACTTCCTAAAGTTTCCTATTAAGGAAAACTAATTTGACATCTATGCACCAAATTTCATAGACTTCGTAAGATGTTATAACAAGTATAACTCTGATGGATTTAAACATAAAAACAAGATATTTTTTGAAGTAAATTACTTGATGGTTTTTAATCTATTTATTTACTATCCATGATTTGAAGTCATTTACTTAACCATTCACATCTATTTTTCTCTTAAAAACTCTTTTACACCAAACTGGTTTTACATCAATTGGAAGATCGACAAAACCCAAAATCGGTTATGATACCTAAAATCCATCTTAGAATTCATGTATTCTTTTCATATTTTAGGTTTTGAGCTCCTTACTTCCTCTTTATTGGAGAGAACTTCATTATTTTCAACCAATAACAAGTCACCAATTTCATTTGTAAAGTCCCAGCCTGGATGCCACTAAACTGGTGCCTTAAGATGGTTCACCACCAAAACTCAAGTGAACCTCCTCGCACACCAGAGGCTACTAACTAGTAGAAGGGGTCTATGGTGGAACTTTAAGTATACTATACCCCAATATCATAGTGCATAACAAAAATTAAATAAGAAAACATCATAAACACAAGACGACCTGAAAATAATAAATAAACTAAAACAAAAACATATTGTTATGTTTCAATCTTATTTCTTGAATAAATTGTTTAAAATTTATTCAAAAAATATTTAATATATATTATTTCTCACCCAAAATTTAAGCCCAATTCACTATTACTACATAGTACATATTGAACCTTGAATAATGAATAATTATTTAATAAATAAATATTGCTTCATTATTTAGTAATAAATACATAAATAAATAAATAGTACATTTAATATAGAAAAAATAAATATTTGTTAAATATTCTGATCATAAAATATTATCTTGAATAACTGGTGATTAAATATATGTGATATGAAACATGAATAATTATTAAACCATGTAAGTAAATAATATTTATTTAACATGTTAAATAATAATTAATAAATAATATTTAATTCTGGTTCTAGATACACATAGTGTGTGACCCTCTAGGCCTCTTTCTCAATGAAATTATGTGGAGTCTCCCAAATTCCAAGGCTAGCGTCGAGAAATACGCTAGGGAACCCTTTGTGAAAAAACCATAATGTCACAATGACATAAATCCTTATATAGGTTCTTACCATGTAATATAATCCTTTTATGATGATATCCCTAATCAAAAAGGTTGCATGCTAGTTTCATTAACCTATATGGTCGATATCTCTTTCTTTGAATTTCAGGAAATGAACATACATATAGATCACCATGACCATTGAGTAATTTATCCAATTTCATTCCCATTAAAAGGCTAAAAATATCAACTTATGTTAAAAAAAGAAGTAAAAATTGTTTTCTCGTATTATTTATTAATGAAATATCACTCATAACTCACCCAACTTTGAAAAAAAACATATTTCATGATGATTTTCATCAATTAATAAAAGTATATGACTAATAATATCCATTAATAATAATTTTAATGTCTAAGGATCAACACACACATCCAAAAATTGGAACATCCAATGATACATATAAATGTGGATTTCCTACTGGCGATTCATGCTCTCATAATCTCCTACATAATAAATTACAAAGGGTTTACATCATGAGTAGGTGCCTCAAAGTCCCATGAGTATCCATCCCTAATAACATATATGAATTTTGTTCTATACAAATATATTATCCATACATGGAAAATATATTTAACAATATTTTCATGCCACTTCAAGGTTCTCATCATAGTGAGGAATTGTTATGACCTTTTAATATATCAGTTAATCTTAGAAGATTATCACATACTATGTCAAATAGAAGAAAAATAATGATGTGATAAGAGGTTTTTCAAAATTCAAAATAATAAATACATTTAATAATAGAGAACACATAAATTTGTTCTAGGGAACTGACTCCAACATACTCCCTCTTGCACTAGAGTCAATAACTATCAACCTTTAGTCCACTATTTCTCACATCACTCTTATGCTTATATTTAGATAAATATTTAGTCAAGGGGTATTACATATTTACTTCAATGGAAACTATGATAATTGTAACTTCACTCCTCTGAGAAAAATTCCTCAAGAGGTGATTATTATGAAGTACATCATTTGTCTATTGGTGTGACCTTATCTCCTTTAAAAGATATATCATTATAGTATTATCAGAATATAATGTGATAGGGTATTTAATCATAAGTACCACATCAAGATTTAGGAAAAAGTTACATATCTAAATAGATATTTTGGCTACATTCGAATCCATTGTATGCTTGAACTCCATTGTAGAATCAATGACAAATGGCTACTTTGGAATTTCCAACTATAAAACCTTTTGATACTGAAGACCTATCCTAAATTGTGATTTCAGATCATTCTAATATTTTTGAGAGCTAGAATCAGTAAATCCCATATGATTAGCTCTTCATATCCTCCATACACTAGGAACATATCCTTTGTTCTTATCAGATATTTAAGTATAACCTTAACAAAAGACCAATGATATTCACCTAGATTATCTTGATATATACCAACCATGATCAAGGGATATACAACATCAATAATATTCTATAACTAGGAATAAATGATGTATCCTATCATATAAACATATGGGAATATTACTCATCCTATATTTATCCTATTGTGTATGAGGACACATTTTCTAGGAAATATTTATACCCTGTGACACTGAAACCAATCTAATATTGGGTTTTTAAATACTATAACACTCTAGTATTTGGTTAATGTATGCAACTTTACGTAGTCCCAGAATCCTCTTGGATCTATCATGAATGATATTGATCCCTAGAATTTAGGATTCTTCACCTAAGTCCTTTATATAGAATCACTTTTTTAAATAGTACTTAACTGACTGTGATACTAGAACATCATTTCCAATAAGTAATATTTCATCAATATATATAATATTATGATAATCACCACGCACCCACTAAACAACTCTTAAACACATGGATTTGATTTGTTCTTATTCAAACTAAATTCATTTATAGCTTCATCGAACTGAATGTTTCGTGACTTGGATGATTTCTTTAATCCATAAATAGATATCTAAAGCTTTCATTTTTTTTTTGGAATTTAAAAGGGTAATAAAACCTTTTGGTTGTTTCATATATACATCTTTATGAAGGTTCCTGTTAAGGAATGATGATTTCGACATCCATCCACCAAATATCATAGACATGGTAAGATGTTATAGCAAGTATAACTCTGATGGATTTAAACATAGAAACAAGATATATTTTTTTGTTGAAGTCAATTACTTGATGATTTTTAACCCATTTATCCATTATCCATGATTAGTAGTCATTTAATTTACCTTTCACATCTATTTTTCTCTTAAGTACTCTTTTACACCCAACTAGTTTTACATCAATTAGAAGATCGACTGAAACCCAAAATTGGTTATGATACATGAAATTCATGTTACAAATCCTGTATTCCTTTCATATTATATGTTTTGAGCTCTTTACTTCCTCTTTATAGGAGATAAATTCATTAATTTCAACTAATAACAAGTGACCAACTTTGGTTGTAATGTCCCTGCCCAGATGCCACTAAATCGGTGCCTCGATATAGTTCACCACCAGACCTCAAGTGAAACTCCTTGCATACTACAGGATACTGACTAGTAGAAGGGGTCTATGGTGGAACTGTAAGTAGACTATACCCTAATATCATAGCGCACAACCAAAATTTAATAAGAAAACATCACAAACACAAGAGGACCTAAAAATAATAAATAAACTGAAACAAAATCATATTATTATATTTCAATATTATTTCTTGAATAAATTGTTTAAAATTTATTCAAACAATATTTAATATATATTATTTATCACCCAAAATTTCAGACCAATCCACCTTTAATAAATAATATTTATTGAAACTTGAATAATGAAAATTTATTTAATAAATAAATATTGCTTCATTGTTCAGTAATAAATATATAAACAAATAAATGTTATATTAACTAAATAAAAAATCAATATTTATTAAATATTCTAATCATAAGATATTCTCTTGAATAACTAGTGCTTAAATATATGTGATAAATAAACATGAATAATTATTAAAACATGTATGTAAATAATATTTATTTAACTACTTAAATAATAATTATTAAATGATATTTAATCGTAGTTATAGATACATAGTGTGTGACCCTCGAGGCCTCTTGCTCAATTAAATTATGTGAAGCCACCCAAAATCCAAGGTTAGCATCGAAAAATACACTAGGGCACCCATAGTGGAAAAAATTTAACATCACAATGACATAAAACCTTATATAGATTCTTACCATATAATATAATCCTTTTATTATGATATCTCTTATCAAGAAGGTTGTATGCGGGTGTCATTAAACTATATGCTCGATGTATCTTTCATTTAATTTCGGGAAATGAAGATGTATGTAGATCACTAGGACCATGGAATAATGAAGCCAATTTCATTCCCATTAAAAGTCCTGAAATATCAACATATGTTATAAAATAAAAGTGAAAATTACTTTCTCATATTATTTATTAATGAAATATCACTCATAACTCACCCTACTTAAAAAAACATATTTCATTATGATTTTAATCAATTAATCAAAGTATATAACTAATAATATCCATTAGTAATAATATTAAAGTCTAAGGATAAACACACATATCCAAAAATGGGAACATCCATTGATACATATAAATGTGTATTTCCTACTGGCGAGTCATGTTCTCTTAATCTCATACACAAGAAATCACCAAGGGTGTATATCATGAGAAGGTGACTCAAAGTCCCATGAGTATCCATCCCTGATATCACATATCAATTTTTTTCTATAAAAATATATCATCCATATATGGAACAAATATTTAAGAATATTTGCGTGCCACTTCTAGGTTCTCATTATAGTGAGGAATTGTTATGACCTTTCAATATAACAGCTACTCTAAGAATATTATCACATACTATGTAAAATATAAGAAAAATCATGATGTGATAAGAGGTTTTTTAATAATAAAAATTATAAATACATCTAATCATAGAGAATACATAAACTAGTTCTAGGGAACTAACTCCAACATACTCCCACTTGCACTAGAGTCAACAACTAATGACCTTTAGTCCGCTAGTTCTCACATGATTCTAATGCTTATGTTGAGATAAATATTTATTCAAAGGGTATTACATGTTTACTTCAATGGAAACTATGATCATCGCAACTTCTCTCCTCTGAGAAAAATTCATCAATAGGTGATACTTATAAAGTACATTATTTGTCTATTGGTGTGAACTTAGCTCATTTAAAAGATCTACCATTGTAGTATTATCAGAATATAATGTGATAGGTTCTTTAATAGTAGGTATCACATCTATATTTAGGAATAAGTTATGTATCAAAATAGATATTTTGGATACAATAGAATCCACTATATGCTTGAACTCTGTTATAGAATCAATGATAGATGAGTACTTTGGAATTTCCATCTAAAAACCCTTTTGATACTGAAGACCTATCCTTCATGTGATTTCAGATCATTCTGATCTTTTTGAGAGCCAGAATCAGTAAATCCCAGATGACTGGCTCTTCATATCCTCCATACACAAGAAACATATCCTTAGTTCTTATCAGATAGTTAAGGATAACCATAACAACACACTAATGATATTTACCAAGATTATCTTGATATCAATATACCATTCTCAAGGTATAGGCAACATCAATAATATTCCATAACTAGGCATACAAGATCTATCCTATCATATAAACTTATGGGACCTTACTCATCCTATATTTATCCTATTGTGTATGAGGACACATTTTCTTGGAAATATTTATACCCCGTGACACTGGAACCAATTTATTCTTGGATTGTTCAATATAAAAACACTCTAGTATTTGGTTAATGTATGCAACTTGACTTTGTCCATGAATCCTCTTGGATCTATCATGAATGATATTGATCCCTAGAATTTATGATTATTCACCTAAGTCCTTCATATAGAATCACTTGTTTAAATAGTAATTAACTGGCTGTAATAAAGGAACAGCGTTTCCAATATGTAATATTTCTTCAATATATACTACTAGGATAATTACCTCACTCCAACTAAACCACTATTAAACACATGGACTCGATTTTTTCTTATTGAAACCAAATTCATTTATAGCTTCATCGAACTAAATGTTTCACGACATGGATGATTACTTTAATCCATATATAGATCTCTAAAAATTTCATTTTTTTCGAATTTACTAGGGTAATAAAACCTTTTGTTTGTTTCATATATACAACTTCTTGAAGGTTCCTGTTAAGGAAAGATGATTTGACATACATACATTAAATTTCATAGACATGGTAAGATGGTATAGCAAGTATAACTCTGATGGATTTAAACATAGAAACAAGATATTTTTTTCTTGAAGTCAATTACTTATTGATTTTTAATCCATTTCTCCACTAGACATTATTTTTTGTCATTTACTTTACCTTTCACATGTATTTTTCTCATAAATACTCTTTTACACCCAACTGGGTTTACATCAATTGGAAGATCAACTAAAACCCAAAACTGGTTATGATACATGAAATCCATCTTAAAATTCATGTATTCCTTTCATAATATAGGTTTTGAGATATTTATTTCCTCTTCATAAGAGATAAATTCATTAATTTCAACCAATAACAGGTCACCATATTTAGTTGTAATGACCCAGCCCAGATGCTACTAAATAGGTGCCTCAAGATGGTTCACCACTAGACCTCAAGGGAACCTCCTCACACACCAGAGGCTACTAACTAGTAGAAGGGGTCTATGGTGGAACTGTTAGTAGACTACACCCCAATATCATAGCACACAACCAAAATTAAAAAAATCAAACATCATAAACACAATAAGACTTAAAAATAATAAATAATAATAATAATATTGTTATGTTTCAGTCTTATTTCTTGAATAAATTTTTTAAAATTTATTCAAAAAATATTTAATATATATTATTTCTCACCCAAAATTTAATCCCAATCCACCAGTACTACATAATATTTATTGAACCTTGAATAATGAAAAATTATTTAATAATTAAATATTTCTTCATAATTCAGTAATAAATATATAAATAAATGAATATAATATTCACTAAATAAAAAATAAATGTTTATTAAATATTCTAATCATAAAATATTCCCTTGAATAACTAGTGATTAAATATATGTGATAAAAAACATGAATAATTATTTAACCATTAAGTAAATAATATTTATTTAACATGATAAATAATAATTAATAAATAATATTTAATTATGGTTATAGATAGACATAGTGTGTGACCCTCTATGCCTATTTCTCAATTAAATTATGTGAAGCCACCCGAAGTTCAATGTTAGCATTGAAAAATATGATAGGGCACCCATAGGGAAAACAATTTAACATCACAATGACATAAAACCTTATATAGATTCTTACCATGTAATATAATTCTTTTATGATGATATATCTAATCAAAAAGGTTGCATGCTGGTGTCATTAACCAATATGATCGATGTCTCCTTCTTTTACTTTCAGGAGATTAATATGCCTATAGATAACCATGACCATGGAGAAATTTATCCAATTTCATTCCCCTTAAACGTCCTTGAATATCAACTTCTGTTAAAAAAATAAAAGTGACAAATCCTTTCTCGTATTATTTATTAATTAAATATCACTCATGACTCACCCTACATCAAAAAAAACATATTTCATAGTGATTTTCATCAATTAATCAAAGTATATGACTAATAATATCCATTAATAATAATATTAATGTCTAAGGATCAACACATACATCCAAAAATGGGAACATCCAATGATACATATAAATGTTGATTTCCTACTAGCGAGTCATGTTCTCATAATTTCCTACACAAGAAATTACCAAGGGTGTACATCATGAGAAGGTACCTCAAATTCCCTTGAGTATCCATCCCTGATATCATATATCATTTTTTTCTTATAAAAATATGTCATCCATACATAGAATAAGTATTTAAGAATATTTTCGTGCCACTTCTATGTTCTAATTATTATGAATAATTGTTATGATCTTTCAATATAAAAACTACTCTAAGAATATTATCACATACTATGTAAAATATATTAAAAATCAGGATGTGATTGGAGGTTTTTTAATATTCAATATAATAAATACATCTAATCACAGTGAACACATAAATTGGTTCTAGGGAACTAACTCCAACATACTCCCACTTGCACTAGAGTCAAAAACTAATAACCTTAAGTCTGATAGTTCTCACATTATTCTAATTCTTATATTGAGATAAATATTTATTCAAGGTGTATTGCATGTTTACTTTAATGGGAACTCTGATCATCGTAACTTCACTCCTATGTGAAAAATTACTCAAGAGGTGATAGTTATGAATTACATTATTTGTCTATTGGTGTGACCTTAGCTCCTTTAAAAGATCCATCATTGTAGTTTTATCAGAATATAATGTGACAGGGTCTTTTATTGTTGGTACCACATCATGATTTAGGAAAAAAATATGTATCTAAATAGATATTGTTTCAACATTAGTATCCACTATATGCTTGAACTCTTTTTTAGAATCAATGACAAATGACTACTTTGGAATTTCTAACTAAAAACCAATTGATAATGAAGACCTATCCTACATGCGGTTTCAGATCATTCTGATCTATTTGAGATCCAGAATCAGTAAATCCCTAATGACTAACTCTTCATATCCTCTATACACTAGGAACATATCCTTAGTTCTTATCAAATAGTTAAGGATAACAATATCATTATACCAATGATATTCACCTAGATTATCTTGATATCTACCAACCATGCTCATGGGATAGGCAACATCAATACTATTCCATAACTAGGTATACATGATCTATCTAATCATATAAACTTATGGGACCTTACTCATCCTATATTTATCCTATTGTGTATGAAGACACATTTTCTTAGAAATATTTGTACCCCATGACACTGGACCCAATCTAATTTTGGGTTGTTCGTTACTAAAACACCCTAGTATCTGGTTAATGTATGTAACTTGACTTAGTCCACAAATCCACTTGGATATATCATGAATGATATTGATCCCTAGAATTTAGGATTCTTCACCTAAGTTCTTCATATAGAATAACATGTTTAAATAGTACTTAATTGATAGTGATAATGGAATATCATTTCCAATAAGTAATATTTCATCAATATATACTACTAGGGTAATTACCACACTCCCACAAAACCACTCTTAAACACATGGATTTGATTTTTTCTTATTGAAACCAAATTCATTTATAGCATCATTGAACTGAATGTTTCGCGAATTTGATGATTACTTTAATCCATAAATAGATCTCAAAAACTTTCATATTTTTTTAGAATTTACTAGGTTAATAAAGCCTTCTAGTTGTTCAATATATACAACTTTATGAAGGTTCTTGTTAAGGAAAGCTAATTTGACATCCATCCACAAAATTTCATAGACATGGTAAGATGTTATAGCAAGTATAACTCTGACAGATTTAAATATAGAAA
The DNA here is from genome assembly GCA_963277665.1 of Viscum album. Taxonomy (NCBI): domain Eukaryota; kingdom Viridiplantae; phylum Streptophyta; class Magnoliopsida; order Santalales; family Viscaceae; genus Viscum; species Viscum album. The sequence continues at coordinate 2,105,251,806 of OY728156.1, read as the reverse complement.
CAATATATATTTTTTGTTGAAGTCAATCACTTGATGATTTTTAATCCATTTATCCACTAGCCATTATTTTTAGTCATTACATTACCTTTCACATCTATTTTTCTCTTAAATACTCTTTTACACCAAACTGGTTTTACATCAATGGGAAGATCGACAAAAACCCAAAATTGGTTATGATACATGAAATCCATCTTATAATTCATTCATTCTTTTCATATTATAGGTTGTGAGATCTTTACTTCTTCTTAATAGGAGATAACATCATTATTTTCAACCAATAACAAACCACCGTCTTTGGTTGTAATTTCCCAGCCCCGATTCCACTAAACTAGTTCTTGGAGATGGTTTAGAGCCAGACCTCAAGTGAACCTCCTCACATACCAGAGGCTACTAACTAGTAGAAGGGGTCTATGGTGGAACTATAAGTATACTATATTGCAATATCATAGCACACAACCAAAATTAAATAATCAAACATCATAAACAACAAGAGGACCTAAAAATAATAAATAAACTGAAACAAAATCATATTTTTATGTTTCAATCTTATTTCTTAAATAAATTGTTTAAAATTTATTCAAACAATGTTTAATATATATTATTTCTCACCAAAAATTTAAGCCTAATCCAACATTACTACATAATGTTTATTGAACCTTGAATAATGAAAATTTATTTAACAAATAAATATTGCTTCATTATTCAGTAATAAATATATAAATAAATTAATATAATATTAACTAAATAAAAAATAAATATCTATTAAATATTCTGATCACAAAATATTCTCTAGAATAACTAGTGATTAAATATATGTGATAAAGAAACATGAATAATTATTAAACCATGTAAGTAAAGAATATTTATTTAAAATATTAAATAATAATTAATAAATAATATTTAATTGTGGTTCTAGATACATAGAGTGTGTGACCCTCTATGCCTCTTGCTCAATGAAATTATGTGAAGCCACCCAAATTACAGGGTTTGCATCGCGAAATACACTAGGGAACCCATATTGAAAAAAAATCAACATCAAAATGACATAAAGCATTATATATATTCTTACTATGTAATATAATCCTTTTATGAGGATATCTATAATCAATATGGTTGCATGTTGGTGTCATTAACATATATGCTCTATGTCTCTTTCATTGAATTTCAGGAAATGAACATGCATGTAGATCACCTTGACCATGGAGTAATTTAGCAAATTTCATTCCCATTAAAAGGCCTAAAATATTAACTTATGTTAAAAAGTAAAAGTTAAAAATCCTTTCTCATATTATTTATTAATTAAATACCACTCATAACTCACCCTACTTCGAAAAAAACATATTTCATTATCATTTTCATCAATTAATCAAAGTATATGACTAATAATATCCATTAATAATAATATCAAATTATAAGGATCAAAAAACACATCCAAAATTGGGAACATCCAATGACACATGTAAATGTGGATTTCGTACTGGCGAGTCATGTTCTCATAATCTCCTACACAGGAAATTACCAAGGGTGTATATCATGAGAAGGTGCCTAAATGTCCCATGAGTATCCATTCCTAATATCATATATCATTTTTGTTCTATAAAAATATATTATCCATATATGGAACATATATTTAATAATATTTTAGTGCCAATTCTAGGTTCTCATCATAGTGGGGAATTGTTATGACCATTCAATATAACAGCTACTCTTAGAAGATTATCACATACTATGTCAAATATAAGAAAAATAATGATGTGATAAGAGGTTTTTTAATATTCAAAATAATAATTACATTTAATCATAGAGAACACATAAATTGGTTATAGGGAACTAACTCCAACGTACTCCCACTTGAACTAGAGTCAACAACTAACAACCTTTAGTCTGCTAGTTCTCACATAATTATAATGCTTATGTTGAGATAAATATTTAGTCAAGGGGTATTACATGTTTACTTCAATGAAAACTATTATGATCGTAACATCACTCCTCTGAGAAAAATTTATCAAGAGGTGATACTTATGAAGTACATTTTTTTCCTATTGGTGTGACCTTAGCTCCTTTAAAAGATCCATCAATGTAGTATTATCAGAATATAATGTGATAGAGTCTTTAATCGTAGGTAACACATCAAGATTTAGGGAAAAGTTACATATCGAAATAGATATTTTGGCTACATTAGAATCCTCTATATGATTGAACTCTGTTGAAGAATCAATGGAAAATGGCTACTTAGGAATTTCCAACTAAAAACGTTGTGGATACTGAAGGCCTATCCTACATGAGATTTTAGATCATTCTAATCTTTTTGAGAGCCAGAATCTATAAATCCCTAATTACTAGCTCTTTATATCTTCCATACACCAAGAACATATCCTCAGTTCTTATCAAATAGTTAAGGATAACATTAACAACATACAAATGATATTTACCAAGATTATCTTGATATATTCCCACCATTTTCAGGGGATAGGCAACATCAATACTATTACATAACTAGGCATACATGATTGATCCTATCATATAAACTTATGGGACCTTACACATAATATATTTATCCTATTATGTCTGAGGACACATTTTCATGGAAATATTTATACCTCGTGACACTGGAACCAATCTAATATTGGGTTGTTCCATACTAAAACACTCTAGTCTTTGGTTAATGTATGTAACTTGACTTTTTCCAAGAATCCTCTTGGATCTATCATGAATGATATTGATCCCTAGAATTTAGGATTCTTCACCTAAGTCATTCATATAGAATCACTTGTTTAAATAGTACATAACTGACTGTAATACTAGGGCATCATTTCCAATATGTAATATTTCATCAATATATATTAATAGGATAATTAACACACTCCCACTAAACCACTCTTAAACACATTGATTAGATTTGTTCTTATTGAATCCAAATTCGTTTATAGCTTCATCGAATAGAATGCGTCACGACTTGGATGATTACTTTATTCCATAAATAGATCTCTAAAACTTTCATTTATTTTTTGGAATTTACTAGGTTAATAAACCCTTTTGGTTGTTTCATATATACAACTTCTTGAAGGTTCCTATTAAGGAAAAATGATTTGACATCCATCCACCAAATTTCATAGACATGGTAAGATGTTATTGCCAGTATAACTCTAATGGATTTAAATATAGAAACAAGATATATTTTTGTTTAAGTTAGTTACTTGATTATTTTTAATCCATTTATCTGCAAGCCATGACTTGTATTCATTTACATTACCGTTCACATCTATTTTTCTCTTAAATACTCTTTTACACCCAACTGTTTTTACATCAATTGGAAGATATACTAAAACCCAAAATTGGTTATGATACAAGAAATCCATCACAGAATTCATGTATTCTTTTCATATTATAGGTTTTGATCTCTTTAATTCGTCTTTATAGGAGATAACTTCATTATTTTCAACCAATAACAAGCCACCATCATTGGTTTTAATGTCCCAGCCTGGATGCCGCTAAATCGGTGCCTCGAGATGGTTCACCACCAGACCTCAAGTGAACCTCCTCACACACTAGAGGATACTAACTAGTATAAGGGGTATATTATGGATGTTTAAGTAGTATACACCCCAATATCATATTGCACATCCAAAATTATATAAGCGAACATCATAAACACCAGAGGACCTAAAAATAATAAATAAACTGAAAAAAATCATATTGCAATGAAATGAAATACAGTAAAGGAATGAACATCCAGTCCATATATACAAAATCTACTACACAATAGGATGATCAAATATCCAAAATAAACAACTATAAAATTAAAAACATCATGATCTACTACTTACACAGAGCTATGTCACATACCCTGTCACAAGTACCTTATTGAGTTAATTCAGCCCAATCATCTAACTCCACATGAGAAACCTACTCAATCATGAAATCTTGGGGCTTAACCCTATCCATCATGAATCCATGATCAACCTAAAAGAATACATAAGGCCTACAGGCACAATGTGTTTTGTATGTTGGGGGTGAGAAAAAAATCTCAATAGGCCACCCCTAATGATGAACCTGTAACCTACTTCTATAAGTGTGTGCTCATGCAATATGACCAGTCTATCCAAAACATAACATAAATAAATACAAATAAAACTGTCATCGATCCTTAGTTTTTATACCTCAATCAACCATAATCTCTTCATCCAACTTCAAGGTGTCTATGAGTATATCTCGATGACCATACATCACAATAACATGCATGCCCCACAACCATGGCCACCCTAACCAAACATCATGAATTTACTCGCTATCTCTTACTTGGCACCAAGACTCATCAATCTCAAGTACTCATTCCACACTAAAGTACTAATAAAACCATGAACATCAGTCCAACCTCTATCCCCTGTATCATAAATGATAATTCCTAGAGCATCATTCCAACACCTAACTATCCATCAAATTCAGTTGTTTCAAGAGAATCAATCCCACCCTAGCCCAAAAAGGAGGAGCATCAGTCCTATATATTATTCCATATGGCATGACATATCTACCCAATGAATCATTCTAGGACTTTAACTAGAGAGTATACTATCCATGTTCATATCTTCAATCTGTCACATAATCCATATAGTTCACTACTGATGCTTGTTGCCTCAATATAGTATCTCAACACATACATGGGATGTCATGTACACCATACAAAAGAATATAAATCAATGTGCCTAGAACTTTTTTCCAACACTCAATCCATAAAAAAACTATCAGTTTTTTACAAAGTATTTCTTCCAACCTAACATCATATAGGGATGGATCGTCATGTGAAAGCTACAAATCCTTGAGTGTGGAGAATCATGTTAGACATCTCAAACCAAGCATGGGGAATGCTATTCCAAATCTATCAACCTTAGATGTAGAGAATCATGTTATACATAAATAACCATATATGTAGGTCATAAAGTCCAACTCTCTTAGTAAAGGAAACCGATAACATTAAACTAGGAACCAAAACCTGGAATCTCAACTAGATCACAATATTCCTACAAAGTAAACCAAGTTTCAACCTCAACAAACAAAAAACATATCAATGGATGGAAAAACACACATTACCTTTATAAAAATAATTTTCCTAAATGTATCATATGTAGGTTTGGGTCCCAAGGGAATTCCTGTAACCATCCCCCCCCCAAACACAAGTACCTGAAGAGGGTTTATCTATTAATCAAACACTTACTTAGCCCTATAGGTTAATACATAAACAGAGGAATCCCTCTCTGGATACATGAAACTTAAACTCAAGCAGAGGCATCACTATTCTAATCCTTGATAACATCCAAACTCTTGGACCAACATTCATATCTCAGATGCCACACATGTTGTAACCTAGTCTCTAGAATATTACGGTCTCACATGCCTCATAGGAAGTAAATCCGCATAATGGATATGGCCTCAACCCCAAACCCTTTCTAAGTCACCCTAGGTTGGCCCATAAACCCAACCTATTTACCACCTTGAGTCTCAAATCTGTCCTTATAACTTGGAAAAATCCAATTTCAACACCAATTGAGGTGTTTGACTAACTCATTCTATGTCCTCTAATAATTTTCATGACCTTCCCCTAGGTCTCATCCCATATATCACTCTTAGAAGGAAACTGAACTCACTTCTTGGATGAAAATGTATCTCTCATAATATTCTCTCTCAAAACCACCTATTAGAAGTCCTCAAACTCCCCAAGGGATCGAACATCATGATCTATGCGAAAAAACATTCAAAATGGACTCCTTTTGTGTCCCATTATAACTCAGAGGAATAAAATCACTCAAAAAACTCAAAAGGGTAATAAATGTATAATAAAAGATGTGTACCCCTAGTACAAAACATGTACTCAAAAACATCTTGCCTACCCATGTACTTATACATGGTCTAACTCACATGGGGTCTATCTACATGCTACTACAAGGCTAAATCATACGTGGGGTCTTACTATGTAATTCCACATGACAATGTCCCTATTACATGCGGTGTCTTCCCATGTACCTAGACACTCAACCATGTCCCACTACATTCCTTGTACTCCAAATAAACGAGGTTTAGTCCCCAAATTCAGTCTTCCCTAGTACTCGACCATATATTCAGGGACCACTACATGATATGTACTCTAACTACATGACGTGTATATCCAAAAGTCCATTTTCCTAGCTATATGACCAAATGGCCATGTACCACTACATGGAATGTACTCCTAGTACATGACATATACTTTAAAAAATTATATCTTCCTTAAATTGAAAAAAACATGGCATGTGTTCTAAAAACAACAATTCGTGTGTTTGGGGTTTCCAAACATGAAACACCCATTAACCTCCCAAAACCTTAGTTTTTCCCTGATTAAGAATAGATCAATCCCCATGGGGTCTTTAGAAGTCACAAAAGGTATATAAAATATGAAAAAACTTATCTATAAGTATTAGCGAAGAAAACTCAAAACTGAACAACCTCATGGTGTAAACGCCAATGATTCAGGTCCAAATACACTACTGGAAGTCACTATACCTCAATCCGATCTCCATATCCACCATGGATGAAGTCTAAAACCAAATCATCCCCCCTTCCCACTCACCCTACCTTCCATATTTGGGAGAAGACCTCTCCTCCCTCCCACCATGCATAGGAAGTCCAAAATGGGGGGTGTTTTACATTAATAAATTAATAAATAAATAAATTAAATTCCTATTTAATGCTTGTCTCGAGTCCCAAAACCTGAATAGGGTTTTATCCTCATATAATAAAATCCTGAAATTCTAGGTTCACCCAAAGAGTCATAATATCAATATGAAGCTCTGTTCAAAAGATATCGCCACCCAAACTCACATGAATAATTTAATATTTAATTAATAAAATATTAAATATTCAGTCAAAACATGAATGAATTATAATTCTACATAACTCTTGTAAAAGGGTATAATATATATTCTTAGACCAGCATAGTGGTTTGAAAAATTATCCAAGATCATCTTTTATTGGAAAATGACTATTTTACCCCTCATGAGCACCCAAAAGGATAAATTCATAATTTTTCTCAAATTAAAAATCTAGAGAAACATGGGTCCTTATAACATCCCCACCATAAAACTTATAATACTTGTGAATCCTTCATTGTATTCTAACCAAACATCAAAAAACACCTTTGTCTTTAACTCATGCTCAATTCATTGTGTTATAATTTATGATGACAACCAAGTTCCTTACATTACTACAAAGATAAAACAAACAACCCTTCAAAGGAAAATACAACACTTATAATCATTTACAAACCACTAAGACAATAAATAACCACATTATTCATCCTAATATATCACCACTCCATCCAAAACTCATTATCATGATCATGGTGCTCCCCACCATATAACTCAACCTATAATGACTGAACTTGATCCATAAAACTTCCCACCACAAGAGTTGCCTTCTAAAACACATCCTTATCAGTTCACCGACCTACTCGATGTGGTTCATACTACATTCTAAATCCTACCCACACTAGGTTCATGTCCCCATGATCAATCTAGTACTCCCCACCATAGTTGTATGTTTACCATTTCCTCACAGCTTAACACCAACTCCACATACCATTTTCCAATAACCACTAAACCATAGAATTATATGTGGACATCTCGTTCTGAACCGAGTGACAAAAAACATCAAATATCACCCATTACAACCATATGAGAATGGAACCCATGTTATTCACTATCATCTAGCCAATCACAAGGACCTCACTCACAAATAGATGATGGTGCACTCCCACCATATGACTTCACATACATCGCTCGATGAGTGCAACCTCCTAGGAGACCCTTTACCAAAAAAAAAGGACATCTATATTGCATGGCATATAGGTGATACTCTCTCAACATAAATATAATAATTTCAAGATATTTGGCATGATCGTCTCTTGACTGGTAGTACACTAATATGTTGTTGATGAATACTACCAAAAACTCATCCATTCTTGGAACATATTAGTTTTATTCTAAGGGCCTTAGGTCACCATGCCCATAGGACTCTGATCACACCCACATTAGTTCTTATCCCACTCACAGCATACATATCAACATAAGAACCTCAAGTGTATGCCCCCAGAAAATATGATCCAAAATTTGAATGACATAACATATAACCAGCGCTCATGTCCCCATGATCCAATTAACACTTAACCATTACATGCTCTTATGTAACCCAAAAAAAAATATTTTCTGACTCCAACGAGTCATACCCCATGAAAACCTAGTTTATAATACCTAACCACATACCCTTTATCACCTCTTATTCTCTCAATACAACTCATTACCATTCAGAACATACCACATACACAATCATTACCCAAGCTAGGAACCTGAATAAACCTAACCATCTAGAAACCAACCCCAAATATGAATCACTAGCACACAAGTAATCCTTATAAAAAATAATCCTACATATCAAAACATTATACTAGGATGAAACCTTTATGCATTGATACCAAATCCCAAAGCATCCACCCATGCCCCACACACCCAAGGGAACACACAACTTGACCAATATCTCTCATGGGCCACCCTTTAATGTCAAATGAAACCTACTCCCTAAATTGGAGTCACACCAAAAGGTCACTATGATCTATCACCTATCCCCACCAGTAAAGTCTCATAAAAAGTCACTAGGTCCAACCACCTAGGTCTAGGCTAACTCATTAAAGGCAATAAATAATGGAGAATCAAACATAATATTGTCCCAAAATCACATGACATCAACATGTCAAAACACACATCTCTAGGTTATCACATCCAAAAGATGTCACACATCAATCCAACCACCCACAACAAGGGAACCTATCCTCTATGAGAATTTGTATATCAGACACCTCCCAAGAGGACCCGGCCATGAAACAGATCCTGAATAGAAATAACCCACAAGGGGTCCAATGATCATGTAAATATACCATATTGACCCACCATGGTCATTATAACAATAGTGAATGAGGACCACTCCAACACACTCATCATCTAGTGTCTCACCATAGTTTCACATAACCTCCCATCAAAAAGAGATCCATATAAAATTCATATAGGATAAGAAGAATTCCACAAAGTACTTATCTAGTAAAATTTCGTATGAGCAATTGTTGAAACTTTAAATAACCAAACCTCTATCATTATCAAAGAAACATACTTGTAGAACTATAGAATGTGGATCCTATGTTCCTACCAAGATGAATGATATTCCTATTGACTTTATAGGCTAAGAATCAAAAGCAAATCACAAGACTCTTACCAATGGTCCAAGACTATAAATCAATCATAAACTAAAACATCCAAAACGCATGTTCATCTCCCAAGGTAAAAAAATATAACCATAACATCAAATACCAAGAACATCAATCTCATGCCTTAGTAACATGGAATTCCTATCGAAATAGGTTTTTGTGACACACTATACGATATCCATCATAGGCTCATGAACATTCCTATATCTCTATTATACTAAATAACAAATAACAAAATAAGAAATTAACTTCTATAATACAACTTTTTAATGTCCCATCTCAGATGACACTAAACCAATGCACCAATCTGGTTCACCACAAGACCTCAAGCACTCACCCTATAACTGTAGATTTTTTCAACTAGAATTGGGGTTATCAGGTGGAACTGTGAGGAGACTATACCATCATATCACATTACACAACCAAATGTAAATAACCAAACACCATACACATCATAGTATATGGATAGAATGAATAAAATGAAATAGAATCATTCTATAATGAAAATAAATACAGTAAAGGACTTAATATCCATTCCATACATACAACATCAATTTCCCATAAGTACAATAATATATACAAAATAAACAACTAAAAAAATAAAAACATCGGGCTCTACTAAAAACTTCAAGACATATCACATACTCGGTCATAAGTAGCTTGTCCAACTTCTATAGCCCAATAACCTGACTCCACATAAGCAACCCACTCAATCATGAAATCCTAGGCCTTCGTCCTATAAATTATTCAATTTTTCTCAACATGAAATTATAAATAAGGTTTTTACACACACCATGGTGTGCATAGATGGGGTGAGAAATAAATCTCACTAGGCCACTCCCAATGATGAATTTATAACCTACTTCCATAAGTGCATTCTCTGGAAATATACGTAGCCTATTTAAAACATAACTGAAATAAATACAAATAAAACCATCTTTGATCCTTTGGTCCCAAACCTCAATCGACCATACCTACTTCATCTCATGTCGAGGTGTCTTTGAGAAGATCTTGATGATTGTTCGTCCCTAATAACATATGGTCACCATAACCGTGGCTCTCCTAACAAAAACCTTATGAATTTAATTTCTATCTCTTACTTAATATATAGGGGAATCAGTCTTAAGTAATCATTCCATGATAAAGTAATACCAAAAACTAGAACATTAGTTTGAACACTATCTTTGATATCATAAATTATAGTGCCTAAAGCACCAGTCCAACACCCAATTATGTTTCAAATTTGGGGTTTCCATGAGTGCTAATCTAAAACTGACCCAAAAGGTCGGTTCATCATTATTGCAACATATTCAATACAAAATTCCATTTCTTCCCATAGTATCAGTTGAGGACTTAAACCATATATTATACTACCATTTTCAAGAGGCTCAGTCTGACACCAAAACCATATAATACACAACTCATTCTTGGAGCCTCATTTCAACATCTCAACACGTATGTGTAATGTCATATCCACCATACTAAAAAATATAAATAAATGTTAAATAAACCTTTTTACAACACTAAAACCATAAAAAAACTATTGACATCAATACAAATAATCTTTTCCAACCTCGCATCATTTGGGCATGGAGCGTCATTTCAAACCTACCTAACCTCAGATGTGGAGAATCATGTCAGACATCCAGAACCATTCATGGGGAACATCATGTACAACTCTATCAACCTTTAATGGGAGCATAATGTCAGACATATGAAAACATATTTATGGATCATCAAGTACAACTCTCTTAGGAAGGCAACCCATAACATTAAACTAGGCTCCAAAACATGTCAACCTAATCAGACCAAAAGATCCCTATGACATAAACCATGTCTCATCCTCAAAAAATAGAAAAAACATATCTAGGGATGGTTAAAACCTCATTCATGTCATAAATATCTCATCCCAAATGGAGCATACATCAGTTTGTGTCCCAAGGGAACACCCATAACCATTACTACCCAAACTCATGTTCCCACACAGGGCTAGTCTATAAATCAAGCACCTACTTCGCCTTACTGGTCAACACATAAATAGAGGCATCCCTCTCTAGATCCTTGTATCTAGAATTAAAGTGATGAAATCCCACTTACAATCCTTTATAATAACAAAAATCATTGTGCAACCCCCATATTTTATAGGTCACACATCATACAACCTAGTCTCTGGCATCTCATGGAATCACAAGCCTCAAAGGTAGTAAATATTCATAAGGGAGATGGCCTCAAGACAAACCCCTTTCCATGTCACCCTAGGTTATCACATACACGAAACATATCCACCACGTTAAGTCACAAATCGGTCTTAATAACCAGGGAAAATAACATTCCAACAATAATTGAGTTATCTGATGAACTCATGTTATATCCTGCAATCATTATCATGACCTTTTCCTGGGTCTCATTGCATGCACCACTCTTATGAGACACATAAACTCACTTCCTATAGAAAAACATCAGTTTCATAACTTTATCCCCCAAATAATCCTCTTAGAATTCCTTAAAACGCCCCAAGGGTTCCACCATCACATTCTACATGAAAAAACACTCAAATTAGACTCCTCTTGTGTCCCATTCTGACTTTGGGATGTAAAATCACTAAAAACTCTCAAAAGGGTATCAAAGGGGTAGTACATGATGTGTACTCCTAGTACATGGGATGTAATAAAAATTCTCCAATTTACCCATGTACTTCTACATGGGCTGGCTCATATGGGGTCTAGTTGTGTACTACTACATTGTTGGGGCATACATGGGGTTTGTCTGTATACTTCCACACAACCATGTCCCCCTTATATGGGGTGTCCTCCCATGTACCTGGACACTCAACCATGTCCCACTACATGCCATATACTTTAGCTACCTGGAATTTGGTTCCCAAATTAAATTTTCCCAAGTAAAAATCCACATTTTCATGAAACACTATATAATGTATACTCCAATTACATGACGTTATGTTCCAAAAGTCCATTTTCCTAGTTAAACAACCACATGGACAGGTATCACCACATGGCCAAATACCACTATTTGAAATGTACTCCCAATAAATGGAATGTAATATAAAAAATTTCCATCTTCCCTAAATGAGAAGAACCCAGGGTGAGTTTTCTTAGTACCACACACCATTTTGTCAGGGTTTCCGAACAGGAAACCCCTACACACCTCCCAAAGCACCCATTTTTACTCGATTAAGCATATATCGACCCTGATGGGGTCTTTAGTACTGATATAAGGGATTTAAAACATGAAAAAACTTATCTCTGGGGATAAAGGTATAAAACTAAAAACCATCCTACCACATGTCCGAAACATCAAATCTTCAAGTCCAAATCCACTATCAGAATCCCATGTGCCTTGATCTGGTCTCAATCTCTACCATGGATTAAGTCAGGAGACACTTCATTCCACCTTACCTCTTATTCCTTCCACCATGCGAGGGAGAATAACACTCACCTTTCTTCCATGCATAGAAATCCCAAAACGGGGGGGGGGGTTAATTATTTTAAATAATTAATTAAATACCCATTTAACACCCATCTTGAGTCCCAAAACCCAAATAGGGTGTATAACTAACCTAAGAAAAAACCCCATTTAGTAATTACCCACAAAGTAAGAATCTCATTCCGATTCTCCTTTCAAAATATATAACCACCCAAACACACATGAATAATTTAATATTTGATTAACTAAATATTAAATATTGTTCCAAAACTTGAACGTCTTAAAATTACACCAACCCATTTTTCTAGGGAAAATGACCAACTCTAGGACCAACAGAGTGGTCAAAAAAATTATATGAGATCATATAATTGGGTAAAATTACAATTTCACCCTTCATGAGCACTCGAAAGAAAAAATACAAATTTTTTATCAAATTAAAAATCCAAGGAAACATGGGTCCAAACATTGGTGACTAGAAAACCATATCATTCTAGTTCGCTTACCTCTCAGTACTCATACAAAGTACTTTTATTTTAAGAACAACTTATTCTCTGGGGACCTGTGGAATATGTTCCCATGCCAACTCATTTTTATCTTGAACATCAAGTTCATCAATGTAAATATTTCTCCCACTATACTTCTTGAGGATGTTCTCTTTTTCAAGAAAGATAGTCTTTATTATGAAAACTAATTTTTTAGGAGGGGTTGTATATATAGCATCCCATTATTTCCTTAGTCCCCCCTATAAAGATACACTTCATGCCTCGAGGTGTTTGTTTTTTTCCTGATATGGACTTAAAAAATTCCTCACACCCCCATACATGAGTGTGTGACAATTCAAACTTATTTCCATAAATTACATCATATACAATTCTATTTTCCACCTTAGTTTGTACATGATTTATAATATGTGATGAAACATGTAATTAATATATCTAAAATGATAATGGAATATTTTCATTACTCATCATCAACCTTACCATGTCACGTAGGGTACAATTACTCCTTTAAAACACACTATTCCACTATGGTTTATTAGGTAGACTAAGCTGAGATAGAATCCAGAAGTCCTGTATGAAGTAAATAAACTCTTAGTTAAGATATTCACCACCTTGATTATATCAAATCATCTTTATCTTCTTAACAAGATGATTCTCTACTTTATTTTTACGTTCTTCAAATTTCTCCAAGGACTCAGACCTATACCTCATTTAGTAGACATAACCACATCTAGTCAAGCCATAAGTAAAAGTTGTGAAGTAATAACATACAACTCTATCTTCTATTATAAAACTTACACCCACACATCAATGTGTACCAATTCTATAATATCAATGTACATTTCAATATGTTCACTAAAAGGTTATTTGAATATTTTTCATTGAAAAAAAACATGGCATCTTTCAAGTGGTATTATCTCATAGAGCTTTGTCAGATGATTCTCATTTACATCACCAAGACAATGATGACACAATTAGGTGTTATATGATTTTTTCAAACATTATTCATTATCCATTGGAAATAATTTTTTTCATAATTTAACAATTCAAAAAATGATTTAGTTGTGCCATATCATAATAAATGTTGTATTTTTAAAAGTGTCATTATTTATTTCTAAATTTTAAAATAAATCAATCCATATCAAGGAAACAAATATAGATAATGTTATTTGTAACACTTTTCACAAAATAAGAGTTCTTTAAAACCAAAATCATTCTAGATATTAATGGAAGGCGGTAGTCCCATATAGATAAAGTAGTGATTCATGCTCCATTGGATGTTCAAAGATCCACCTCTTCTCTAGAAATATTAATAAATCTTCTCAGTTTCTATATGTGGATACATATGTGAGAAGTAAAAGATATATCTAATACCAAATGTGTAGATATATAAATATTACACTTGGTAATGAATTAACCTTTATCTTCCCCTTTATTCTAGGTGTAGTTACTCTTCTAGTGGCCTAGCTTGACACATGAAAAACATATTATGTTTTTTATTTGACCTACCTTTAAATCTTCTTCTTCTTGGAAGAATGGTTCTCAGAAAATTTAAACTTACAATCTTATGCCCCTTTTCATTGTTATTACTTTTATTATTCACCATTAGGAATGTAAATTTTTCATGTCCCATGTCCTTTTCAACTTTGAGAATGAGAGTAAGAAGTTATGGAACAGTCTTCTCACTATTTCTCATGTTATAATTTATAATAAAACTAAAAAAAGATTTAGGTAGTAAAGAGAGTATGAGATCTATGCATAGCTCATCAAGGAATTTAATGTCCAAGATGTATAAAAACTCTATTTAGATAATCATCTTGACCACATAAGGCCTAGTTTGTGCCGAATTTCCAAGATTGCATTTGAATAGTGAATTAGAGATCTCATATCTCTCTTATAAAACCTTCTATTGATAGAGATCAAGAAGGTGAGACATCTTGATATATGTATCTATATCTTCATGTTCCTTTAGAAGCTTATTAGACTTGGAATACTACATGAAACATTACAAATTTGTGGCATAATCCAAATGTTTCTCTTATTGATGTAATTATTCCTCACTAGCCTGTTGGCTAGGCACTTTAGGAATGAGATTTCCAAGTACATATATTTTCCTTTCAAAGAATATAATAATGTGAATGTTCCATTTCTATTATTAGAAATTTTTTCTTTTGATAAGGTTATCCTTCTCAAGTATGGATCATAGATATATGGTTGAAGTCATGTGTATTTTCATTTCTAAAATTAATAAGATAAAAATTTTATAACGTTATCTGATTTATAGAATTAGATGATAAATATTAAATTCACTAATCACCCACTATTTTATCAAAACCTAATTTCTCTCACCATTATTTTTTAAATATCATAGTACTTGGATATTTTAGTGAAAATGATACATATTCCCCTATCATAACCCATATAGAGGTCTTTCAAGCTATTTGATGGTATTTAGTTAGGCATAATTTCCAAATACTTTAGCTTGTAATTCCTTGATCTATTGAGTGGACTATTGAATCCTAAAATACTAAATTAGGATTTTATCAACTCTTTTCTTATTAGTTTTACTAAGTATCACATAGGAGATAAACCTTTAATTAGAAATTGGTTAAGTTGATGGAAAACTCAAGATACAAATTCCTTGATAATTGAAAGCACCCCAACAGAGGTTGGTTAAGAAATTTGAACTATGATATGATTACTACACAAGTAATGGGATACTATTATAACTTAATATATATAGTATAGAGATTTTAATATTTATGAATAAATGACCATTTTTTCTTTATGGAATTATTTTTAATGTTAAGTGGACTTATTTAAGTGATTAACTATGTCTTAAATAAAGTTTACATATAACCCAATTTATTCATGTTCTATCTTTCATGCTTATTAATTCATTAATTTATGCTATCATGAAAAAAAATCCATAATGAAATTAACCATGCAACTTGAAAAAAATAAAATAATAATATTGGTATGATCCTGATCTTTTTCTAATGGTTAGTTCATCTTGTAAATGATAAACTAATGATTGACCTAGGGGAGAAAACCTTAAACCATGACTTGGTTCATGTTGTATCTTTCTAAATATTCCCCCATGTATCTCTTGGATTGGTTTCAACTCAGATCCAAATTTGATCCACCTCCACTTGCTTTAGAGCTTCATCCAATACATAAGATTTTACTCACACACAGGTGATGAGACCAAAGGATTAGTTTAAGGGGTTAATATAAAATTAAAATGTGGGCATATAGTACTTTACATAATGAGACAAGGAATGACATATGGTCCATCAATTTAAAAACAATCTCATACAAAGGTTTAGTCTATGCTTATAACCATCCACATACATGAAAAAAAATTATGCATTTAATAAACTGGAAATCATTCCCAATTGTTTTTATTTAAGATAAATCATGCTCTAATCAATTAAGTATCTTCTTCTTATATGATTTTTTTGATATCCTTACCCATAAAAATTTTAAAAAAATTAAATAATTTATTTAAAATTGACTTATTAAAAAACATTTGTCTTGGAGGCAACATGACTAGTACCCATCTGAACCACCTGACGTGTATGATATTCAAATACTATTTAATCTTGAGGCATGAATCATATACATATTATAATTTAATTTCATGGTGTGTAATATCACTTAAAATAGACACATATATATGTTATTTTCTTATCATGTTATGTCTCAATTCACGTAGAGTAATCATTATATTACAACTTATACACAATACATAGTTCAAAATATTACATAGAATTAATTATATATTTAATATATATATATATAACCCATCACATGGCATGTTTGATTCAAATAAATGAAACATGGAACACATGTTGATATGGTTTCATTAGTATAATAAATTTATTTTTAATCCTTGTAATTAGGTAATATATATGACAAGCACTATCCAACTACAGGTCATGTATATTTCTTATTCATTTATCTGTGACATATTCCTAGGTTTTGGGCATGTTTTCCTACCAAAAACATCAATGGATTACATGGTGTGTACCTAGTCTATACATTGGGTGGCCTCTCAGTTACATAGTTACCAGCAACACATGTCATGTAAAACCAAATGAATCATCATTTACTAACGGATTACACATCTTGTACGCAATTTACACCCCATGTAGTTTGATTAAACATGTTATAGGATAGCTCAGTCGACATGTGGTGTATTAAATACACACCATGTGTAATAAATTGACATGCAATGAATTAATTCATGAGTTTTCATGGTGCATTATGAATGAGTAAATGGTGTGTACCTACAGGCCACATGTTTTGTACTATTTTGTCATCAAACCATTATCCTTATAACCCCTATTTGAGTTTCTCTAATGTTATTAATTAAAAATTAATCAATTTGTTGAATATATTTTCTAGAATAAAAAGGAAGAATAGAAGATATTTTGATTCTCATTAAAGAAATGTTAAAACAGAATTGAAAACTAATGATAAATATATAAATAAATAAAGGATATTTAAAAAATTATAGATTATCATGTAACCCCTTTTATTCCACTTGAAGGTTCTGAGAGCATTGAAATAACTGGTAGGTTATTCCGAACTAATTTTCTAATTTTAATCCTTAATTAACTTGAGATGTACATCGATGAAAAATTCCATGGCCAGTGGAATTGAATCAAAGATTAATTGACATAAAAATGCTGAATCCAAATGAAATATCATCACATAATGATTTATAATTAATTTAAGAATTAAATAATTACATTATCATGAATTATTTATTCATTGATAAATATGAAAATGACATTACATTGTACCATCATTTCACTCTGAGAATCTAGTGTAGATTCGGTCCACTGGTAATCCACACATATACTATGAACCCTTGGGCTTCATTTTAGGAATCTATGAGTTCTAGAATGGAAGATCCTAATTCCCACATCATTCATCTTATATCTCCATGATAATCTCTTCCAAGAAGGATTCTCCTTGATCTCAAGAGGGGTGGTGGAGGAGGATCACTCTCAATTATTGAGAGCGTTCATGGAGAAAGGATCACTTGGGCTTGATAGAATTCTCCATAGATATTGTACACAACCAATATAAATGGATAACATTAGGGTTGGAAATAATATAATAGAGCTTACATAGTGGGAGAGTTAGAAAATAATAATTTCACATATTCCCTTAGTATTTTCTTAATCCCCATGATACCCCATTTATATAATAAAAATAATATCATTTATTAACATGCACAAAAATAGTGAATTAATTAAATACCATTTTGTGAATAAATTACTTAAAATTCATTCAAATAATATTTATTATATATTATTTCTCACCCAACCTTTAAGCTCAGTCCTCCAATCCTCCACAATATTTATCAAGCCTTGAATAATGACTATTTATTTAATAAATAAATATCACTACATTATTCACCAATAAAAAAAATAAAAAAAATATTATATTCACTAAATAGAAAATAAATATATATTAAATATTCTGACCATAAGATATTCTCTAAAATAATGGTTACTAAATATATGTGACCAAGAAAGAATTAATAATTATTAAACCACATACAAGAATAATATTTATTCAACATGTTAAATAATAAATAAAATTTAATATTTAACTGTGGTTTTGGATACACTCAGTGTGTGAACCTCTAGGCCTATTACTTAGTGGAATTAGGTAGAGCTTCCCAAAGTCCAAAGGTATAATCTAACAACACGATAAGGCACCCATAGAGAAAGAATTTATTTCTCTATGAGATATAACCACATACGAACACCTATCGTGTAATATAATATCTTTATTATGATATATCCAATCAATAAGGTTGTATGCCGGTGTCATAAAACTATGTGACCTATGTCTCCTTATTTGTGTAAAACCATAATATTTTATGATATATTTAAATTTAATAAATTTAATTTCTTTTATATATCTCTTTACATGAAACACCTAGTTTAAAAGGACCATGATATACTATTGAATTATTATTCTTTAATTTGATGGTTATTTCCTAGACATTGGATTGTTGGGTATGAATAGTATTAAATAAATTATGAAAAAGTATTTTTTATAAATTTTTAAAATTAATTCATTGGTTATCAATTGGATAGAAAAGGAGATAAAATCATGTGAAAGATAAAAGATATTTTTTTCAACAAAAACCTTTTTCATACGTATGATGTGTTTTTTTAATAAATTAAATTAATCACTATTTATGAATGAATTTATTTAAATATATTTATATTTTTTCAGTTAAATAATTTAAAATTCATCTAATATTTTTTACATATAAATGGAATACGGTAAACTCAATTTTATATTTTAAATTTATTTTTTCTAAAAATGGTTTTGTTGTGTTTTTCACTCTTATTTTAAAATGATTTTTGACGCTTATAGAAACTAAAGAATTTAAAATGGATTCCATATTTTAAATCTTCATAATTAATATTGAATAATCATTTAAACTTAATATTTTTCCATAATTAATAGTGAAATGAGTAAAAATTTTTTACCATGTTTAATGATAAAATAAGCTTATTGGGGGTGGGGGTAACTTAAGAGATAATGTTTAAAATACAAAAAAACATGATTTAATTAGATTTGAATTAAAAAATATCTTTATTATATTTTATTATTTGGAATTTTGGATCCACTTGACTTGAGTAAGACATTAATATATTTTAATCTTTTTAGAAATCCAAGTGTTTCCTCTTCCTCCATTATAAAAGGATACCACATATCCCCTATTCTTAACATTTTATGAGCCTTATATATTAAAAAATAACTAACATAATACCTTAATAAAATTAAAAACCATTTTTTATAGGTATTGGTTAGGTCATAATACCATACTTTCAAGGCTTAAGGTGTAATCCAAAGAAGGATTCTCAACGAAGAGGTATAATGCTTAACCGAGTACTTTCAATTTTATTTCTTCTACCTTATATAGAAATACTATGTATATTATAACATTATGAATCTAGTATCATAAATATAATAAGATTTTATTATTTTAATTTTTCAACCAACATTAATAATATTCTTCCTCAAATGGGAAATGAAAGTATTTTTCATGCATACGTGCAAACTACTTCGTCACGAAGCGATGCATTTTTTTTATCACCATCATTCATGGTTGGTTGTTAAAATTGATTTAATGTTTATATATTATATTTAAAAAATAATTATTATTCTATAATTATAACATGTAATCAAACTTCTTACCTTCCCATCACATGGAAAATTATAACACCACTCATGGGTACGTGCGGACTACGACCTCCACAATGTATTGTGATTTGTTTTTAATTTTTTGAATTTCATGGATGATAATATGGACATATTTAATGAATATAAATTATATTTATGATATTAAAATTATTATATAAAGGTAAATTCTTTTTAAAGTTCTTTTATTACATCTTTGAAAAAGTGTAAATATTAGTCTGGCGTACGTACAAATTTTTCATCTCCACAAAGTGATATAATTCATTTTAACCTGAAAGTTCATTTTAATAAAGAAATTATTAATAAAGGGATAATTGGAAATTATAAAAGAATGATACATAGTAATTTATGTATGAATATTTTTCTATAATATATTTATAACAAATATATATTTATTATATATAATATCAGAACATGTATGAAGAAAGATGAGACTTGAGATAATGGGTTATGTTTCAATCTCATTTCTTTTCAGGATTATCTCTATTGAATTTTTTTAGTGTAAATTATATAGATATTATCCTCCAAACCCAATATATTTTATTAATCTTTGAATATTCCAATAATTTTATTATATCAGTACCTTTTTCCTCTATTTTTTACTTAAAATGATCAAGAAAAAAAATTAAATAGAAACTGGCATTATTTCTTCATTGGTCAATGAAAATTTTCTTCTATGTCCATAAAATTCAAAATTTTATATGAAAGTTCAAAAATATACTTTAAATTTTTTATATTTTTCATTTTTCACTACCTTTATATTTATTTAGAAAGGTTTAGAAAATAATCTTTCTAAATGTTTTTTTTAATTTTGCCATCATCATGGACATTATTTGATTTTATGATTCCTTTACAAGTTTCCTCGGTTTTTTTTAATAAAAATTATTTTCTAAATATTCTCATAATTTTTAGTTAAAATGTAATCAAAATAAAAAGTTATTTTAAAATTTTTTTAATGAATTGTTTGAATTTTATATTAAAGTTTTTTATCTATGTCAACATCCTTTACAGTTTTCTATACTTCAATTGGGATATGATCTTATGTTACCATCCAATTTCTTTCTCTGGATGTATTATGATGATGATTATTTAAGGATGTTTCAATGAAACCCATTTATTTCCCATGGGTTGATTAATTTATGATTAAACCATTATGAAACCCATTTCTTTTCCATGGTTTATGCTATAATGAAATGATGAAATGTTTATGAAACCATTTTCCATTCTAGGGGTTATTATATGATGAATTTTTTATGATATTGTGGAACACATAGTATATTTGTAAATATATATAAGTCATGAGATAACTATGTTATGCATGAACCTTATTTCATGTTCACAATTTTATGCATGGACCTGGTTTCATGTACATAAGTTATTGTGTGGACCTGGTTTCTTTTCTACAAGTGAATGTATTGATATTTTTCATTTCCATAAGTTTATGTGAGGACCTGGTTTCCTTTAATTAACTAAATTAGTGAACCTATTACTATTTATACACATTTGAAATTTTATAATCTTATGTTTTTTCAAAATTATTTTGTTTATGATATGCTCTCATAGATCATGATTAATTATTTATGATTCCAAACTATTTTGAATTTTGTATTTTTTTATGAAAAAGCCTTATGATATGAATCGTGATTAATGATATTTAACAGGATGGTTATGATAGAAATAGCATTTCATCACGACAACTAATGTGGGTTGTGAGAATGACATAGTGAATGGTACACTAATCATGCAATATAGAACAACTAATGTTTTTCTATTCTGGTTATACCCACTCTTTTATATCAAAGGAATTTTCAAAGGGTATCTAATTACAAATTCAATGATTAGATGTTGAGTTAGTAGTTAAAACTTCTAATGGTAAGATTATTTCATCTCAAGTATATGACTTCTCTCTACTAAAATTTTGTAGGAATTTTCTTCCAAAAATTATTATTATTATTTCTCTAGTTGAATTAGATTTTGTTTTGGGAATAAATTGGATCCCTCATTATAGACACAATATCAATTACTAAGGTAGGGAAGTCACATTTGATATTTTTAATTAACCTATGATTATGTTTTAGTGTGAGGATTAATATTAACATCTAATGGATGTTACTTATGTTATATGAGTTTTACTGCCTATTCATAAGGGGCATTTATCTCAAATGGTTAGGGAGAAACTCAATATTGAAGATATTCCTTTTGTTTGGGATTATTATTATGTATTTACTAAATACTTGTTTAGTCTTCCCCTAAATTCTGAAGTTGTGTTTTCAATAGAAAACATACCTGGTACTACAATTTCAAAAACTCCACCTATAATAGACCCGATGGAGTTATAGGAATTGATTAATAAGTCCTAGATAATATAGATAAGGGATTAATTTTTCCTAGTGCTTAACCATGGGGTGAACATGTTATTTTTATTAATAAGAAATATTGGTCAATGTGTCTTTACATTGATTATCAAAATCTAAAAATATCACTGTTAATAACAAGTTTCCTCTACCTTATATCGAGGATCTGTTTGATCAATTATTAGGAGCTCAATATTTTTTCAAGAATGAACTTTGATCTATATATCATCAATTAAGGTTTAATAAGGAGGATATACTCAAAATATCTTTTCATATGAGGTATATACTTTATTAATTTATAGTAATACCATTTAGACTTACCAATTCTCCAGCTATCTTTATAGATTTAATGAAAAAAGTCTATATAGATTATCTTGATCAATTTTTTGTAGTATTTTTAGATGATATTTTTATATATTCAAAGAGTAAGGAATCAAATGAAGATCATTTTATGATAGTGATAAAAAACCTGAGGAAGGATAATTTGTAATCTAAATTTACCAAGTGTAAAATTTGACAACAAAAAGTATCATTTTTGGGTCATAAAATTTCATACAAGGGTATATCAGTGGATCCTTCAAAGAAAGAAGTTATTAAGTAATAGACCAGACCAACCATAGTGATATAGTTACATAGTCTTCTTGGTTTGGAAGGATACCATGGATTCTTTATGAGAAATTTCTCACAGTTATCAAATACAATATCCATGTTGACATAGAATGGAGCCAATTTCTTGTGGACATATAAACGGTATGATAATTTCAAGGAACTAAACAGAAGTTTGGTTACTGAACTGGTGCTTCCACTGCCTTATAGTGGATAAGGGTTTGGGATCTTTAGCGATGGATTGAAGAATGGACTGGGATATGTCCTCATACACAATAATATTGTGATATCATTTTCCTCTCACTAATTTAATATTCATGATCAAAATTAACTGGATCATGATTTAGAAACATAAATGGTAATGTTTTCATTAAAAATATAGATAAATTATATATATGGTGAAAGTTTGGACATATATATAGATCATACAATTTTTAAGTATATATTCATACATAAATAGTTGAATATGCACTAAATGAGATGGTTGGAATTGATTAAAGATTATGACTGATCAATGCACTACCACCATAAGAAGGTGAAAACGGTTCCTAATGCTCGTAGTTAGAAATAATTTAATATTGATTCCATTATAAAGATTTTAGGAGATCCAATGTTTATGGATTTTTAAAAGATAGGTCTTGAAACCATGAGGAAAGAGGATAGATCATATCTTTCTCAAATGAATTTTCAACAAACAATCCATGTGGTGATTAAAGAGGCACAGAAAGAGGGTGTGGAACTATAAAAGAAGGTGATAAATGTTCCTGAGTTCAACCATGATTTTGATTAATGGTAATATTTAGAAAATTAGTATGTGTCCCATCAATACAAGACTAGAAGAAGGATCTGTTGAATAAATCTTATAGTTCATCCTTCTCTATTCATTATAGATTTATAGAGATGTATAAAAATCATAAAGAGTATTTTTGGTTGGATAACATGAAAATGGATATTGTAGAGTATATATCTTGATTCTTAGTATGTAATAAAGTTAAGGTAGAGTGAAAAAAATCTAAGGGGATTTTACAACGATTAATTACACCAGAATAGAAATGGGAAAATATTACCATATATTTCATTATAAAAGACCCAAAAACATCTAGAGGGAACAATTATATTTGGGTTATAGTCTATTTATTTATGAAATCAGTGCATTTAATTACAATAAAATTTGATTTATCACTTTATTATCTTTCAAAAATATATATTAAAGATGCACTAAGGTTTTATAGAGTACCAAATTCTATTGTATCTGATCTAGATATCAGGTTTACATCAAAGATATTGATAAGTCTTCAATAAAATTTGTGTATGAGGTTGAACCTTATTATTATATATAGTAATGAAAAATGGGTTGGGTGTAGTGGGGTGGGCCAATACCTAATGAGTTTTATCCTGTATGAGTTTTTTCACAAAATCCCGCATAAAATGTGAACAATAAATATCAAGCCCTCCCCACACTACATAATACTATAGGTATCCCATGGGCTTTCCTTTATTTTTAAAAAATATATCATTTATATTCATTTAAATATTGTATTTTTTCTCGTTATTAGTGGTAGTTATGGGGATAATTATGGATCGACCGTAGTTATATTTTTGAGGGATATATTGGATCAATTTTCAATTTGTTGATGGTGGCATGTGGCGGTGCCAATGTACTGGTGAACTATTTTGATGGAAAGTAGGTGAGTGATCGGTGATGAGATATGAATTATGATGTTGGTTGTGTAGTGATTTTAATGATTGGACATGTGAATTAATGTCGACTCATCAAGAAGTGACAGGTTTCAGTGGAGGAAAATAGGGTTCCCAATAGGTCCTTTACTACTTTATTAATAAACAATAAAAGTAAATAATAACAATAATAAATTAACCCAAACAATCTTATGATAATAATAACTCTTTTAGAATTAAAACCATGTGCAAGGGATATGGGTTCTATTTTTTGAGAGGTGTGATGTAACACCATAAAAATATGGTTAATAATTAATATATAATTACTATAATATCATATTAAAAAATAAATATAGACCAATTTAATATTGACATGTTAATGAATGGTTAATTGCTATGATAATGATGATAATAAATCATATTTCATGGCTAATCATGATTTTTTTGTTTAAAAATTAAAATGTTAAAGATTAATCTATTATAAAAATAATAGTTTTTAAAACAAATTTGCTTGTAGGGAAGCCTATATCCACATATGCATAACACTCCTTAACCCACACCCATGCGGGTGCAACCCGCATTGGCTCATTATTTAAATGGTCAAAATTTCTAAGCCAGCACCGTCCCACATCCACCCTATATCCGTGAATCCCTTGGGCTTTGGGCCCATTTTAATTACTAACTATATATAATTATAAAATAGATGGTCTGTATAAGAGGTCCATTAAAACCCTAGAGGATATGTATAGATTTTAAATATTTGGATTTCAAAGGTGGTTGGGATCAACACCTTCCTTTGGTATAATTATTTTACAATAATAAGTTTCACTCGAGCATTCAAATGGATCCTTATGAATCATAATATGTATGGATGTGTAGAAATACAATGTTTTGGAATAAAGTGAGACAAATAAATATATTGGTACCAATTTTAGATGAGGAAACAAAATATAAGTTTAGAATTATTTAGTAGTACATTAGGGATTATTATATTTTATAGAAATGTTATGTTGACAATCATCGATAAGATCTAGAGTTTGAAGTTGATAAAAAGGTATTATAATTATTATCAACATGGAAGAAGGTTATGAGATTTTTAAATAAGGTAAAGTTGATCCCTTGGTATACCAATCCTTAAAAATTCTTCACCATATCAGGATAGTTTCTTATCACTTGAAACTTCCATCAAATATTTGTCGTGTTCATGATGTGTTCCATGTATCCCTCATGAGGAAGTACATACCTGATACTTCACATGTATTAAAATCAAAGGTCATACCAATGGATAATAATATCTATTATAAAGAACAACTAGTGGATATTTTAGATTTAAGAGATTATATTTTTCAAAATAAGACTACTCACCTTGTCAAATTTTTGTGGTGAAACCATAAACATAAGGAAGCTACATGGGAACTTTAAGATTCAATGAAGCAAAAAAATCCTCAGTTGTTTGTATTGTAGTCGTGAAATTTCAATGGTAAAATTTTTATGGGGGGGTGGTATAATGTAACACCCTAATATTTCATGATATATTTATCTTTAAATAAATTTAATTTCTTTGATAGTTTTCCTTACATGTAACTCTGAGTTTAAACGAACCATGATATATTATTGAATTATTATTATTATTTAATTTTATAATTATCACCTAGCCAATATATTGGAGGGTATTAAAATAGATAACTAAATTATGAAAAATTACTGTCTGCATAGGTATAAAATGAATTCAATGGTTATTAATTGGTTATAAAAGAATATAAAATTATTTGAAAGTAGAAAAGAAATTTTTTTCTAAAAAACTATTTTCATTTAAGAATTGTGGTTTTATTTTTAACATTTTAATTAATAAATATTGATTAATTATTTTAAATAAATTTATATATAATATATTCAATGAAATATTTTAATATTCACCTAATACTTTTTACACAGAAATAAATGATGCTAAACTAAAGTTTTTGTTTAAAAATAAATTTTTCTAAAAATGATTTTGTTGCATATCACACACTTATTTTAAAATGAATTTCTATCACTTTTAGAAAATTAATCTTGTAAATTGGATTTCATATTTATAATAATTATAATTAATATTATGTTACCACATCAACTTATTTTTTGTTCAAAATCAATAAGAAAAATAGTAAAAATTTTCTACCACAGTTAAGGTTAAAATGTGTTTACTAAGGCGTGGGTTTGACCTATGTGATAAGGTTTAAAATATCACAAAAGAATTATTTAATTTGATTTATAGTATTTATTTCAACCATATACTTCTCATATTTTAATATTTGGCATTTTTAAGCCACTTTACTAGTGTAAGAAATTAATATATTTTAATCATATGAAAAATTCCTAGTGCGTTCTCTCCCTCCCTTATAAAAGGATACTACATCTACTCTATCACTAAAACTTCATGAACCTTATATATCAGAAAATATCCTACCCAATATCTTCTTAACATCCATACCAACATCCTAGAGGTCCTGGTTTGGTTAGAATACAATCTTTTCAAGGATTAAGGTTGAATATAAATGAGGTTTCTCAATAAAGAGGTATAACTCTTAACAAAGCACTTATAATTTTATTTATTATTCCACTTTATATAAAAATGTTTAATATGAAATAACATGATGAATCCAGTATCATAAATATTTTTATATGTTATTATTTCTATGGTAAAACCTATTCATCTACATCTCCCTTAAATGGGAAACAAATCATTATTCGTGCATATGTTCAGACTACCACCTCGAAAAGAAATGTATTTAATTTTTCATCACCATAATTGATGGTTAGTAATTATTATAGATTTAATATTTATATATTAAATTTAAAACATAATTTTTATTCTTTAATTATAATATTTTTTCTATCTTCTTACCATTTCATACATTGGAAAACGATAATGTTGCTCTTGCGTACATGCAAACTACCACACACACAAAGCGATGCAATTTTTTTCATTTATGATTTTTATAGATAGTAATAAGGATAGATTTAAAAAATATATATATTATATTTATAAATTAATAATTATTTTATAAAGTTTAATTATTACTTACCTTTATTTTGTTCTATCCAATAAAATTTTGAAACAATTCCCATGCATATGTATGAATTAAAGTCTCCATGAATGATTATAAAAGTTTTTATAATGAATAAACAAGATTCTTATGTCATGATTAAGATTTTGGAGATGATGAAACCATGAACAATGTGAAAGTACCAAGACCATCGAACCAAAACATGCATGGAAAACGAACCAGTATTCACTCGAGTGTTCATTTTAATGAAAAAATTGATTATAAAAGGACAATTAGAAATTATAAAGAAATGATACATAGTAATTTATGTGTGAATATAGAAGTATAATATGTTTATAATAAATATATATTTATTATACATGATATTTTATTGTGTATGAAGTAATAAAATACTTAAGGTAAGGGGTTTATATTATAATCACATTTCTTATTGGGATTTTTTATTCTATATTTATATTGAGGGAAATTATATGGATATTATCATTTAAAACCCATATATTTTATTATTATTTGAATATTAATATATTTTTAATATATCAGTACCATTTTCCTCTCTTTGTAACATAAAATGATCTAGATTTATTTTACATAAAAGAGGACATTATTTCCACTTTGGTCGATGAAGTTTTTCTTTCATGTCTAAACTCTTAAAAAAATTATGAATGTTCTTACCTTTAATTTAAATGTTATAAAAAGTTAATTTTCACTACCCTGAAATTTATTTACAAATCTTTAAAAAGTAATCTTTCTAAACATTTTTTCAAATAAGTTGTTTTTGACTTTTTACAATGGCTTGAAATGAATGTTTTTAACATATATGGAATGAACGAATTTTCCCACTATCATGACAATTATTTTATTTGAGGATTCCTTTATAAGTTTCCTTGGTTATTTTCAAAGAAAATTATTTTTTTAATATTCTTGGAATTTTTATTTAAAATATTACCAAAAGAAAATGATATTTTATCATGTTTTCAAAGAAAGGTTTGAATGATATTTTAAAGATATTTTTCATCAATGACAATATCAATTAAGGATTTTTTTACTTCATTAAGAATATGATATTATGATACCATCAACTTTATTTCTCTCGATGTCTTATAATAATGATTAATTAAGGATGATTCTGTGAAACCTATTTATTTCCCATAGATTAATTGAGTTATGATGAAACCTTTATGAAACCTTTTTCTTTCCCATGGTTTACACTGTGAAAAAATGATGAAATGGTTATGAAACTTACTTAAATTAAAATAGTTATTATATAATGAATTTTTCATGATCTTGTGAAACACATATATATAGTTTTATTATTTGATGGGTGGGCTGAAATTTATATATACCTCCAATGCATTAGGTTACGATGGATAACTCATGATATAACGATTTTATGAATGAACCTAATTTCATGATCACAATATTATGTATTAACCTAGTTTCATGTCTATATGTTGATACATGGACCTAGTTTTATATCCAAAAGTTAATGTGTGGACCTGGTTTCAATTTACATAAGTTTATGTGAGGATCTGATTGCATGTCTTTAACTTAATGATAAAACCAATCACTATTTATACATGTCTAAAATGTTATAATATTATGTTTTTCCAAATTAATATGTTTATGATATGCTCTCATAGACCATCATTGATTACTTACAATTCTTCACTATTATGATTTTTTTGTCATTTGATTTCTCACTTTCTTATGTTTTACTTCCCCAAGTTTTGATGGATGGATCTACATATGATATGTCTATTATGGTATTAATATGAAATTATTTGGGGGATATATTGATGATCCATTATGAAATAATATTTTTATGTATCCAACATCTAAATAAACTAAACATTTAGGGTTATCGGGAATGTATAATTATTTTATGTATTGTATATTCATCTAAAATGGTGAAATATTTATGTATATTATGCTTGGGTCACCTCACTTAGAATTTATAGAAATGAAACTTATCGTATAACACTATATAAATGGATTTATTTGGGCTATTTCGTTCCCATAAAATTGCCTAAGATATCATCTTATATTAAAAAAAGAAGTTAAAAATCATTTCTCACATTATTCATTAATGAAATATCACTCGTGACGTACCCATCACATACTACTTCTTTGTGAACATACGTCATCATGATTTTTATCAATAAATAACATTACATGACTAATAATATCCATTAATAATAATATTAATGTCTATGTATCAACACACACATCCATATATAAGAACATCATATGATATATATAAATGTGTATTTTTAATTGGTAGACTATGTTTTCTTAATATCCTATACTGAAAATTATCAAAGGTTTACACCATGAAAATGTGCCTAAACGTCTTATGAGTATCCCCCCCTGATATCCTATATCATTTTTGTCTCACCAAAATATATCATCTGACAATAGAATAAATATTTAAGAATACTGTCGTGACACTTCAAGGTTCTTATCATAGCAGGGAACTGGTATGAATTTTTAGTGGGAAAACTATTCTTAGTACATTATCACATACATTGTCACAAATAATAATAGAAATCATGATGTGGTAATAAGTTTATTAAAATTAAAAAAATGAATAAAGTAATAATAAAGTATACACAAGTTGGTTTTAGGGAATCAAATACAATAGTAAAATGACAAAAAAAGATTTTTAATGTGATTGTATGATCGGAAAATAATGTATGGAATTTATAATATTTGTATCACTTATTTTATTAAATTTTTGAAGGAATTAATTATATATTATGAAACTATTCCCTCAAATCATTATATTTCACCAAAGTTAATTGATCATGTTGGATTTTTCACTAATAAAATTTTTTATTTCCTAAAATATTATAACTAATTTTGGGAGGAAAATATAGCCCTAAATGAGTATAAATACCATGGTATATCTTGATGAAGTACAGATTCATATGGAACACTATTTTATACTCTTTATAATGTAATATATCACTTTTTATCAATTCCCAATATCCAAAAACTTTTTTTATATAATGAAATGTCAATGAATATTTTATGGAATTATATTGAGAGAATTAAGGATAAAATTGAGTTATTTTATCTTGTAAATGGATTATAATAGATTAAATTTGGGGCATCATATCTTAATTTTATAGGTAAGGTACATAAAACTAGGATGGGTTTATCATGTTATAGTTTTAATCTACTTGTTTAGATGATTACTTCACATAAGAGACACCCTGTTTTAATTCACATTTATAAACTTTCTCCATGGATGTGTATAAAAAACCCATTTAATTTTTTTAAGTATACCCATATCTGTATCATATGAACCTAAAAATGATATTGAAAAGTACTTTAAAACATCAATAAAAGAGTTGAATTAAATTTTTAACATGGGTGTGTACAATTAAAATTCTTCTTCGAAATACATATTTTATATTGGAATTATGCTTAAGTGAATGATAAATGATTTTCCTACTTATAGAATGATGTATGGATAAATTATAATCCTAAATTATCTTTTAATATTTTCAAGAATAATTCAGAATATATTTGGATTAAATATCAATATAGTTTTGTTTTCATGTGACATTGAAAATTATTTCCAATGGATATTCTATACCGGAAAAATCATCAAAGGTTTGACAATAATATTGATACAAAGAATCCACATTAGAGTTTTTATGGAACTTATGTACTTAAGGAATGTAAATATTTTGTTCTTTCATTTGAGAAAGATTATATAAAATATATAAATAGGAATAAACTTTCCACAAAATTCAAATTTAACTATTGGAATAAAAGCAACTTCTTTAATTGGAATTATTATTTAACCAAGTTGTTACATCATTATTTAAATTTAATATACACTGAGAAAAAAAATTGATTTTTTTCAATCCTTATAAATGTAAATGGGAAGAACAAAGATGATTTATAATATGAGTGTGACTCAGTATAATGGTGTATCATACAAGAACTACATCATGATTTTATTGGTAAAAATAACTAGAAAGTTACCTATTCTTATTATGTGATAAATCTTTTGGGATTTTTTTATATAAGTACTATAGACTATCAAGGTTCATGATGTTTATTCAAGAAATATATCAAAAAAAAGTCAATAATAGATAGGTGGTATTGAAATCATTGAAAAATTATGACTATCACATCCTTCTTTGTGGATTTATACCAATAACAATCCATTATTTACATCCCAGTAATATAAGGGTGAAATTTGAGGTGACCCAATCATTACATACATAAATATTATAACATTTTAAATAAATATTGAATACATTTCATAACAAGACACAACTAAAAGATATAAAGGTTTAGTGTCTTTAGAGACATGATATATAATTAACTTATTTCAAGAAAGATCTTCAATATCCTCAATAATGTTTTTCTCCCATAGAACCTTTATTAGATATACCCTATCTAAAACCTTTCTTCATAACCTGAGGAAATGGAATGATAAGAAAGGGTGGTATTATAATCTCAATAAGGTTAAACATAGGTGATATCAATAAAAATTATAAGTTGACAAAAGATAAGAATAAAGGTATGATAACATGATTATAAATTATAAAAGTCATTCCAAAACAATTAAATATCATTAATCAAGATTCATGTCATAAGGATTTTTCATAAAAAAAATATGGAAGTTATCAGAATGAGGAATTATTTAAAATCAATCATGAGCCATGAGATCATATCATAATCATAATAGAGAAGTTTTTGACATACACATAAGCATAGAAAATAATTTCCTTAGTCAAGGATCACTGAGAAGACTATCATAGCTGGTAGAGTCCC
The DNA here is from genome assembly GCA_963277665.1 of Viscum album. Classification (NCBI taxonomy): domain Eukaryota; kingdom Viridiplantae; phylum Streptophyta; class Magnoliopsida; order Santalales; family Viscaceae; genus Viscum; species Viscum album. The sequence continues at coordinate 2,105,218,862 of OY728156.1, read as the reverse complement.
ATAGTGGATTAGGTTCACTCCCCATTTTCAATATTTCCCTAATCAAGGACCACCTCTAATATTAAAATAGTGTATAGAGTCCCTTTTAAAAATATTTTCAAAGAAAATAATGTTCATTATAGTGGAAAAATATATTCAATCGATAAATGTCAAAACAAAGATCACTATAACACTTTCTGTAAAAAATCATAAATAATATATTTAGAAAACAGTGTTTTTATACCTTTATAAATAAAATAAAATATTATTGAAGATTTATTTAAAAAATCATTGTATCTTATAAAATAATATTATTTGATAACATTTTAAATAATATGGATATAAAAGAAAAAGTTCGTCAACCAAAGAGGATAAATAAGGTTGAATTTTATTAAAAACATCTTCTCAATCCTTTTAAGTACTAAATAAATGAAAATGAAAGAAAAATTAATAAAAAATAATTAAACATGGTATAAAAAAATATATGGGGTTTAAAAGATAAAAAACATATAATTTCCCTCAATTAAATTTTAACATATAAAATCCCAAAAAGAAATGAGATTGTAATATAAACCCTTACTACTTTGGAAATTTTTGAATAAAAATCCCTTTAAAAGTAAAAAATAAAAATAGAACTTTAAATACCATGAAAAAAAATAATATTACTTATATAACATTATTTTGTTGGAAAATAAATGACCTAGAACCCCTGTTGAGGTGGATTTGGTTCTGCCTTATGGTTTGTTGTTAGGGGTTCAACTCTTGAAAAACTAATAACATCGGGTCACTATATTCATTATTAATAGAAAAAACCAATGGCTCCCTCATCCATAACTGCATATATACCTACTTTCCAAATCTTAGTGTTCAATTGGGGTTTCATACCCAATGACACTTGTGGACTCGCATTGGTCGAGAGGATGGGAGTTCGGGTCATCGCACCCTTTTGGGGGAATTATTTCCTACTTTAGGACTCTATTATAGATTTAAGATGTGTTCATGAATCTCTTCCTAACCTCAATATGGGATTGGTTACCCTAAAAATGATTTATAGTTTAAATATACTTTAAACAGAAAAGAAAGGGAAATCTCATTTTTTTAATTCTCCATTATGTATTCAAGGTTCTTCATCCATTCCCTAGTAATGAATAGGTTATTTTTATAATGAATTCATATAACTGAACACTTCAAAAATTTCTACCAAATAGGGAGTTGGTGATATTCTGAGGAGGTTATTGAGCAATTATAAGGCATCCTACATATCCTATTTATTGAAAGAATCAAAAACCACATAGTTCATTAATCCCATGTAATTTAACATCATACAAAAATTACATGTGTGTGGGAACTTAGGAACTAGATATTTGAGATTATGTCTCGAGGAGACGTCCTACATATCTTGGTTATGGAAGGAATCATATTTATCATAGTTCAATCACACCCTTGGGACTATCCCTAAGGTAGATTCCCTTATATGAGGGATATTTGTATTGTTTCATTCATAAGGGAATACATACCAATTCTTCCATGGATGGTGGTGATTCTTGATTTCAATGATGTGTTCATTGAGACTCTCTAAGCCCAAGTGAGTTATGCTCGGTGTGGGAAACAAGGGGTGGAAGGCGATCAGCCTCATTGCATATGGATGCGAGACTTGTGTACTGAGATAGCCATTGGATGTCAATATAGACCTCAGGACTTGAAGAGGTGTCCAATGTACCCTGGTTATGGAAAGAATCATATTCATCATAGTTCAGTTGATTTTTCAGTCCACTGAGGGATGAGGTAGAGTGATCAGCCCATGGGAATGATTGGTCCCTGATTGTCGAAATGTCATATACATGGGTCTTGAATCAAATTGGATGCTCGTTTGATCTTGGGGATTAGGAAGGAATCCTATATATCCTAATTGTTTTCAAGAATTAGAGTTATCATAGTTCACTTGGTTGGGGTTTACATGTTGATATTTCCCTTGCCTTTGTAGAGACTTATGGTGCAAATGATAGGATTATTGCAACTCCCTAAGCCCACAAGATCCATTATAATTGTGAGAAACTAGGGATGGAAAATGAAAAGTCTCACTATTTATAGATGTAGGAATTATGTACTTAGACATCTCTTTGGATGATTAATATATGTCTCAGACCTTGGGGATGTGTTCAATGTATACTAGTTATGATAAAAATAAGAGTCATTATAGTTTACTAGATCGAGGCTTATACACTGATGTTTCCCTTTGGTCGGGGATTACATATCGAGGGTGGAAAAAGTTATGAAGCCTTGGGGTGACCTGATTGACCCACTTTATTGACATCTTGATATGCCATGAATTTTTATTTTGAAGGATGTATAGTCATATTACAGAAATGTCCATAGACAATCTCATGATCTAGTTGTCTTGTCCGAGGGACGTCACACATCATAGAATTAATTTTTGAGGGTCATCTCATGATCAAGGATAAATTATTGGGAGGACATCTCAAGACCTCTATGGTTAACCTTGGAATCCATTTCATGACCCCGTCTAGCTTTTTTTGAGGGTGTCACATGATCCAGCTGACATTTTCTAGCATCATCATGAGATATGGATGGCACACTTGGACGTGATCACAAGATTCAATGAAACATGTCTCATTGGGTGCCTCATGTCCTGGATGATATGTCTACAGGACATCATGAAACCTAACTAGTGTGTCTGAGGGACATCCCAAGAGCTAAGTTGCATTCCCAAAGGGCACCATGAGGGTCAGTTGACATGCCTAGGTGTTACCGCAAGACTCAGCTAACATGTAATGATGCTATTATATGAGTAAAGTGACTTTAATGAAGGAAATCGGGAGACTTGAATGTAAAACCCAAAGGGTTTTTTGAGACATGGGTGGCATGCCTGATAGGAACCTTGTGACTTAATTAGACATGTCTAGAGGACATCACATGACCCAAATAGTATACTAAAGGAGCATCGCAAGATCTGAGTGACATGTCATGGTACTGTCACATAGCCTGGGTGGTTTATGTGAAGAGAATTAGTGTCAATGTTTATTTCCGTAATGTATGTCTCCTACCTTTAGTCTTTGTTCTAGCCTTTATTATTCGAATGCCTTAGATTTGTTCAGTGTTAGATGGTATTATGCCTCCAGTGATCTAAAAGGTGTGAAAGATATTATTCACATGTCTTTCTAGAAGTACTTCATTTGAAATATGAGTGATCACATGAAGTTATTAATTCATGGTGCATGATTACTTTGGTTGTTCACTAGATCTTCACTGAAGAGGAGTTTTTACGATCAAATGCTCTGTAAAGACTCGTAAAATTCAAGGGAAATTTTTTCTTAATTTTCTTGGGAATTTTACAAGAACGCGGTTTCTGACGGCACTTGATTCCGAGGCCCGGTGTGCCCGGAATATTTTTCCAAAGTTTAGTTCGGGTACGTTCAATGAACAAACGAGCGGGTTTTTCTAACTTTTGAACTGGTTCTCGGAATCGAATTCTGAGGGCATCGATGGATTCGCAGCGCCGGTAATTTCTTAGGAACACTTTTTCTGGAGTTTCATTTTCATGAGAGGAGTTGTCAAAATTTATGGAAGTTAAAAATAAAATTTAACAAATTTTATTTTTCTTCTAAGTGTTAAAACCTTTGGGTGGAATTTGGGTAACCACCCAACTTCCCAAGAGGGGTTATGAGGGCGGTGGGGCCCACACGAACCCCACCCCTTCATATTCCCTAACTCCTTCAACTCACCATTAATTTTGATAACTTAAGTTTATTAAATAGGTGAGTTTATTTTGAATGTTTAAAATTCAAATGCTTAAGTTATGTTAATAAAATAAGTACGGGACTTATTTTATTTTTGTTGGGGTTTTGTTTCTTTGAGATTTTTTGGGAGAAAAGCTAAGGAGCTTGAAAAACTTCTTCCTCTATGATGAAGAACATGAAGAACGCGAAGAACGCCAGATTCCTCGGAGATCGATGACGCGACGCCGTCCCTGCGAAGCAACTCTCTTCTTCCGCGACGTCTTCTTCTGCGATGGTTATTTCTGTGAAGAACCCTCGCTCAACAATTCGACGAGGTAGGGGTTTATTTATTTCGTTTGTTCCTGATTACTTAATCATTGGTTTATCGTCTATTTTTTATCCGTCTGTTATCATAATAACGGGAGGAGGTCGGACAACACAAACACGGCCGACCCTCCTCCCCCTTGTTGGTTAATTTTTGTTGCGGCACGAACAAAGCAATGTGGTGCTGAAGCACCACGCGGGAATTTTTAAGAACAGACAAATAAGCGCGGCGCCGTCGTGCCGCGCCGTTGGAGACGAATCAAAGACGCGGCGCCTTCGCGCCATGCCGGAGAACCACAAGAGCACCGTGGCTAGAGCGGGGCCGCAGTGGATGGGCACGGCGCCGTTGTGCCGCACCTGACGGACCAAGGCCGCGGCCGGTTCCGGGCCGCGGCGGAGCAGGGGAACCAGCGGCCGGTTCCGGGCCACCGGCGTCAGAGTAGGGGGACCGGCCTTGCTGGTCCCGTGGGGGAAACAGCTGGCCGGACAGGGGAAAATCCGCGGGTTACAACCCCCGGCTAGCCAGCTGAGCGGTCCCATAATTGGGGGTCGCGATTTCAAAACTGGGGGTAGCCCCCCCCCCCCTCATCCGCTCAGCCAAACGGTCGAGCCCTTGGCTGGGGCCGACGCGCCGGGCCGGCTGCCCTAGCCGGTCCGCCAGACCAGGCCGCCAGGCCGGGCCACGCCCCGCCCGGGCCTGGCCACGCCCATGCGGTCCAGACCCAGACCCGGGACGGGCGACCCGGTTCGGGCCGACCCAGAGGGTATCGGGCCGGGTCGGACCAGGCCCGAACCCCTATTACCAAACCTCCATCGGTCCGCTGCCCATATCTTGGGTTGTGGACCTCCGATCGATGCACTGTCAGCTGAGACGCTATCCTTGGATCGAGACAGTCATTTTGGTATATTACACTCAAGGTTTCGAAGTACTTTGGGTTCGGCCGAGTTAGTTCGTACACGAAACCAACCGGGCCCTCAGAGCGGAAATGCTCATAACTTGAGCTCTGGACGTCCGATTGACGTGCTGTCAACATTGTTGGATTCCTCTTAATGAGACGGACCTTTTGGCTTACTCCACTCGAGGTTTGGATGTAGTTGGAGTACGGTCATGTTGTTTTTGAGTTAAAAACCAATCGGGCCCCTTGGACGAAAAAGCCAATAACTCTCAGATCGGGCGTCCGATTGACGCGCCGTTTGTGACGTTGAGTTCCTATTGATGATATGAAACTTTTGGATACATCAACTCCAGACTATGTGTTAGTTGATGTATCATCCCTTCGGCTCGTGGAGCGGACCCTCCCGAACGAGCTTGCTGTGTGCGGGAACCCTAGAGCTGGCTGCGACTATGACGACGATGACGACTGTACAGAAATCCTCCGTGGATTCGACGGCGATGACTACAACACTCAGCGATCCTACGAGGATTAGTGCTACCGATCTTGTGTGGATCAGATCCTGTGTGGGTCAGTGCTCAGTGGTCCTGTGTGGGCCAGCACCTACAGATCCTATGTGGGTCCAATCCTGTGTGGGTCATTGCGGGGGTTAGTTACCTATCGATCCTTTGTGGGTCATTGCGGGGGTTAGTACCTATAGATCCTGTGTGGGTCGGATGGCTTAGATGAATCAGTGGGAATATCTGATCATCTCTACCGTCATACTAAGAAGTATACCTGTGTGAGCTGAATCTTGACTTGCTTTCTTATGTGGATTGTGTTGTGCTATCCTATGTGGATGTGATCGAACATGGGCTCAGATGTTGGAGCCGAACGAGAATTGATGACTTAGGTATATGTATGGGCATATACCTAAGTAGAGTTGGATGTTACATCATGATTGTATCTTTCCTTTTTGGATTATCCTTTGGGGATTCTGAGAGACCTTCGGGGGTCTCGGGGTCCCTACTGAGTAGCTTATACTCACCCCTGCACAAGCTATGCCCGCACTACGTTGTGTTGGATGCAGATGACGGACAACGCTGATCGCGGTTGAGGCTTCCAGAGTAGGTCGGTACCCGAAGGTGGACCACTGGGCGGGACGTACTCGGAGCGGACGGCTGGACCCGGGGAGCTATGGAGGCTATCTGTACTCACCCTTCAGGTGGGACTTCCAGCGGACGGCTCGAGGCTACGACTCTACTTTCAGTTGATTTTTCCCTTTCTAGTTGTACTTTATATTCAGTTTGGATTTGTATACTGGCCCACTTACTTTTCCGCACTTACAGTTGTTCCCAGTTTTACTTAGTGTTTACTTCTACTGCTTGCTTGCTCTGTGGTGTTTGTTTACTTTACAAAGGCAATGTCTTCCCTATTTATCGGGAATTACACCTTGGTGCTAGTCGCCAGCCCCTAGCCTATGGAAGGTAGGCTTGGGGTTGTCACAGCATGGGCCCCGAGGACGGGTCGTGACAAATTGGTATCAGAGGAGTTCGGTTCTACCGCATAACTTTGGACTCTGAACTTTCTTCTATGTGAAGCAATAGTGTTAAGCGTATTGGGTGTGGTTATCAGTCCAGGGAGTCCAGTGTTGGTGCAACGGCCGACGTATCCGTACACCAGGACCCTGAATTCTGATTTCTGACTTATTGCACGAAAACATTGATTTCTTGTGTGTTTCAAGTTTTCTTTGTGATTACATTGTGTCAGCTCACCAGGTATAATGTTCTGACCGTGGCGCACCTGTTTCTTTTCAGGATGGCCCCTTGATGGCAGCCAACTAGGGTTCCGAGATTTGTGTGTGGTGACATCCCACAGAGCGACGAGGCCTCGGTACAGGGCCCTTTGACAGCAGAGGCATCAGCGGTACCTCTACCCGCAGAGCCACCAATGCTACCCGCCCTAGCCGCTGATGATGCACGTCGCCTTAGTGCACTGTACGAGTTTCAGCATCAGCGACCGCCCAAGATCCGTGGGGAGATGGAACCTCAGGAAGCCGAGGATTGGATGGAGGTAGTTGTACTGGTTTTCAGGTTAGTGAGGACACCAGCAGACCTCATGGTGATCCTCGCAGTGAGCCTACTGCACGCGGCAACAGGCAGATGGTGGAGCTTGATGCTCTAGGAGCACGATGAGACATCCCTCCTCTGGATGGACTTTGAGAGACTCTTTCGCTCATATTTCGTCCCAGCCACCCTCCATGAAGTGCGCATTCAAGAGCATCTTCAGCTGTGGTAGTGTAGCTTGACGGTCGCCCAGTACTCGGCGAGATTTACCGATCTCTCGCGCTACTCAACGGACATGGTACGGGACTCATTCTTCCAAGCATGGACCTTTGAGTAGGGATTGAGGCATGAGATCAGAAAATCGCTGATATCCCTCAACATTCCGACATAGGCAGGGGTACTGGAGCGAGCCCTTCTGATCAAGAGCTTCCTTGCTGAGCCTGCATCAGCAGCGAGACCTACCGCAGGGCGGTACATAGCAGAGTCTTCTGCAGTAGGCAGTCGATGGATGAATCATGGGTCTAGGTAGACCAGACCATCAGGAAGACGACCTCAGGACACTGGTTCAGCAGTGCGGGGCACACAGTGCGTAGCCAGTCTTTCGAGAGGCAGACAGTGCTAAGCATGCGGCGGGCAGGGCCACATGGCTCGTGACTGCCCGAACCGCCGTGCAGAGGAGTAGCAGACGGTTGAGAGACCACCCATACAGAGGCAGAGGGTTGACCATGGCGGTCTGCAGTGAGTAGGCGGACGCGGTAGAGGAGCTAGCCGAGCAGTAGGTGGTGGGCGACGCTTTGAGGCTCTACCACCACCACCACCATGAGGTCCACCCCGACCACAGGGAACTGGCGGGCAGAGACAGGCACAGCTCCAGGCAGCGGAGGCCTATGACCACGGCGCGCCCGAGATGATTCGAGGTACTATATGTGTCTATTACACCCTTTCTATAGTTCTTATAGACAAACGAGCGGGTCATTCTTTCATAGCTGCTTCCCTTTTTCGGAGCTCGGAGATTACGACGGAGTCGTTGGCTTGATCTTTACGGCTAGAAACTCCTACGGGAGAAGACTCGACGATTACGCACTGGTTCCGGCAGTGTGAGCTTACTCTATGTGGCGAGAGCTTCGGCTGGGATCTTCTTGTAGCGGTGTCAAGGCCTTACGACGTCATCTTGGGCATGGATTGGTTATCTACAGTCCATGCTCAGATTGATTGTATTAGACGCAAGGTGAGATGTGTACGCACCGACGGGAGCAGGTTTACCTTCACTGGCGAGAAGGGAGCCTTCGCAGAATTGGATGCACTCCCGCAGAGGAGAGGACAGCCCGTTACTCATCAGTTGTCTAGCCTCATCCTAGGAGCGGTTGACGTGCGGAGTTCTGGTTTTCCTGTAGTGGTGGATCAGTATGCGGACGTTTTCCCCGACGATGTTCCGGGACTACCTCCTTGTACAGAGGTAGAATTTTATATTGACCTGTACCCTGGGACAGCCCCGATATCCACTCCAGCATATCAGATGGCCCCCACTGAGCTTTGAGATCTACGGGTACAGTTGGACGACTTACAGGGAAAGGGATTCATCCAACCCAGTGTTTCACCCTGGGCTTCCCCGATTTTGTTCGCCAAGAAGGCGGACGGGAGCTTGCGACTTTTTGTCGACTATCGTTGCCTAAACCAGGTGACAGTGGGGAACAAGTATCCACTACTGAGGATTGACGACCTCTTCAATCAGCTCAAGGGAGCACCGTGGTTCTCGAAGATAGATCTCAGGTCAGGCTATCATCAGCTCAGAGTTCGGGAAAAGGACGTGCAGAAGACGACCTTCAGATGTCGGTACGGCCAATATGAGTTCTTGGTTATGCCATTTGGCATAACCAATGCTCCAGTAGTGTTCATGGGCCTCATGAACAGGATCTTTCAGCCATACCTCGATCGATTTGTCATGGTATTCATCGACGACATTTTGATATACTCGGCCACTGAGGAGGAGCACACCTACCACTTGCAGGTTGTACTGGACACACTTCGAGAGCACCAGCTTTATGGAAAGCTCTCGAAGTGTCAATTCTGTATACGCGAGTTCCACTTCTTGGGACACGTTATCTCTGAGGCAGGAGTTGCAGTGGATCCTATGAAGATCGAGGCAGTGCTAGCTTGGGAGCCACCTAGGAGCATGACGGAGGTGCAGAGTTTCTTGGGACTAGCTGGATACTATCGGAGATTTGTGCCAGACTTCTCCAGAGTTGCGGCACCACTCTCAGCTTTGACGAAGAAGTGGAAACACTTTGTGTGGTCAGTCAGTTGTCAGCAGAGCTTCCAAGATCTGAGACAGAGATTGACCAGTGTTCCTATCTTGAGGCTACCAGAGGAGGGAGTTGGGTACGTAGTTTACTCTGATGCATTGGCGACACTATCTGATGGGTGAGCGCTTTAGAGTCTATTCTGACCATCAGCGTCTCAAGTACATCTTCTCACAGAAGGACCTAAATCTGAGACCGCGGTGATGGCTTGAGTTCCTCCAGGATTATGACTTTGAGATAGTCTATACTCTTGGGAAGGGGAACGTAGTAGTTCATGCTCTCAGTAGGAGGACGGGAATCCAGCTACTTGGAGAGGCGACAGAGAAGCTAGCCACTTTGCAGATATCCTTCGTGGATAGAGATAGAGTAGCCTTTATTTAGTCACTCACAGTCACTCCTCCACTATTGCAGCGGGTCAGAGAGGCACAACATGGGGACACCGACTGTGAGACGCGGCGTACACAGATATCCTCAGGACAGGCACCTGATGGATTCTCCATGTGAGGAGAGCACGACATCCTATTTAGAGGATGTACCTTGGTACCAGTTTCCTTACAGGAGGAGGTGCTGAGAGAGTTTCACACTTCTCCTTTGGCGGTACATCCTGGAGTGGTGAAGATTTACCAGGGCCTCAGATGACAGCACTGGTGGCTGGGCATGAAGAAGGTTGTGGCAGAGTTTGTTTCTCGATGACTCACCTGCCATCAGGTGAAGGCAAAACACCAGGTACCAGAAGGCTAGGTACAACCCTTGGAGGTCCCAGAGTGGAAGTGGGATGGGATATCTATGTACTTTGTGACTGGACATCCAGGTACTTCCAGAGGTCATGACTCCATTTGGGTGATTGTCAACTGACACACCATGTCGGCTCACTTCTTACCCATCAGAGAGCAGGGCTCAGTGGAGAGCATGGGATGTCTCTACATTCAGGAGATTGTGTGGCTTCATGGTGTGCCATCATCTATTGTCTCCGATCGAGATGATCTCTTTACTTCCCGACTTTGGAAGGGGTCGCAGGAGGCATTCGAGATGCAGCTACATCTGAGTACCGCCTTTCACCCTCAGACAGATGTTCAGATGGAGAGGACCATTCAGACTCTCGAGGACATGCTCTGCACATGTGTCCTCGACTTTGGCCGAAGCTGGGAGGACCACCTACCCTTGGTGGAGTTCGCGTACAACAACAACTATCACTCCACCATCGGGATGGCACCATACGAGGCGTTGTATGGCCGACCTTGTAGATCTCCTCTATGCTGGAAAAACCCTGGGAGGTCAGCACTTGTGGGACCGGAGATGGTCCAGGCCATGACGGAGAAGGTCCAGGTCATCCAGGAGTGGATGAGGACAGCTTAGAGCCAGCATAAGTCTTATGTTGACAGGAGGCGGAGGCTACTAGAGTTTGAGGATAGCGACCAAGTCTTCTTGCGGGTCTCACCTAGAGGTGGTATACAGAGATTTGGCAGAGGCGGAAAGTTGTCTCCATACTTCATCGGACCATTCCAGGTCCTCAGCAGGATTGGCGAGGTGGCTTATCGTCGGACTCTACCACCTTAGTTGCACCGAGTTCACAACGTTTTCCACGTATCTCAGCTGAGGAGATACGTCCATGACCCGACGCATATCATTGGCCATGGGGAGCTGGACATAGATGATGAGGTGACTTTTGTGGAGGTTCCAGTGGAGATCGAGGATCAACAAAAGTGGGTCCTTCGTGGACAGTCGATTCCTCTAGTGCGCATCAAATGGTAGCATAGGAACCTCCAAGAGAGCACTTGGGAGTGGGAGGCTCAGATGCATGCTCAGTACCCACATTTGTTTCCCTAGTTTTTTATGTATTTTTACGGGGATGTAAAGCCCTGAGGTGGGAGTACTGTAAAGGCCCGTAAAATTCAAGGGAAATTTTTTCTTAATTTTCTTAGGAATTTTAAAAGAACGCGGTTTCTAACGGCACTTGATTCCGAGGCCCGGTGTTCCCGGAATCGTTTTCCGAAGTTTAGCTCGGGTGCGTTCAGTGAACGAACGAGCAGGTTTTACTAACTTTTGAACCGGTTCTCGGAATCGAATTCCGAGGGAACCGATGGATTCGCAATGCCGATAATTTTTTAGGAACACCTTTTCCGGAGTTTCTTTTTCATGAGAGGAGTTGTTAAAATTTATGGAAGTTAAAAATAAAATTTAAAAAATTTTATTTTTCTTATAAGTGTTAAAACCTTTGGGTGGAAGTTGGGTAAACACCCAACATCTCAAGAGGGGTTATGAGGGCGGTGGGGCCCACATGAACCCCACCCCTTCATCTTCCCTAACTCCTTTAACTCACCATTAATTTTGATGACTTAATTTTATTAAATAGGTGAGTTTAATTTGAATGTTTAAAATTCAAATGCTTAAGTTATGTTAATAAAATAAGTAAGGGGCTTATTTTATTTTTTTTGGGGTCTTTTTGCTTTGAGACTTCTTTGGGAGAAAAGCTAAGGAGCTTGAATAACTTCTTCCTCTTCAGCGAAGAACACAAAAAACACCGGATTCCTCGGAGATCGACTCCGCGAAGCCTTCCTCGCAACGCGACTCTCTTCTTCCACGACATCTTCTTCGGCGATGGTTATTTCCGCGACGAACCCTAGCTCAATGATTCGATGCGGTAGGGGTTTATTTATTTCGTTTGTTCCTGATTACTTCATTGTTGGTTTATCACCTATTTTAGAACAGCCTGTTATCGCAATAATGGGAGGAGGTCAGACCGCACAAACACGGTCGACCCTCCTCCCCCTTGTTGGATAATTTTTGTTGTGGCACGAACAAAGAAACGCGGTGCCGAAGTACCACGCGGGAATTTTTAAGGAAAGGGAAAGAAGCGCAGCATCGTCATGCTGCGCCGTTGGAGAAGAACCAAAGACATGGCACCGTCGCACTGCGGCATTGAAGGTGAACCAAAGACTTGGTGTCATCGCACCGTGTCGGAGAACCACAAGAGCACCGCGGCCGGTTCCGGGCCGCGGCGCAGTAGGGAAACTGGGGGCCGGTTCTGAGCTGCCGGCGTCGGAGAAGTGAGACCGGCCTTGCCGGTCCCGTGGCGGCAATAGCCGAAATGCTGGGGCGGGCCGTCCAGACAGGGGAATAGACGGGGGTTACAACCCCTGGCTGGCCAGCTGAACGACCCCATAATTGGGGGCAGCGGTTTCAAAATGGGGGGGCAGGCGCTCCCCCCCCCCCCCTCATCCGCTCGGCCAAACGGCCGAGCCCCTGGCTGGCGCTAGTGCGCCGGGACGGCTGCCCTGGCCGGGCCACGCCCAAGCGGTCTGGACCCGGACTCGGGACGGGTCGAACCGGTTCGGGCCGACCCAGAGGGTACCGGGCTGGGTCAGACCGAGTTCAAACCCCTATTACCAAACCTTCATCGGTCTTCTGCCCATATCTTGGGCTGCGGACCTCCGATCGATGCAATGTCAGCTGTGATGTGATCCTTGGATCATGACGGTCGTTTTGGTATATTAAACTCAAGGATTTGGAGTACTTTGGGTTCATCCGGGTTGGTTCATACACGAAACTAATCGGGCCCTCGGAGCGGAAACGCTCATAACTTGAGCTCCAGACGTCCGATTGACGTGTCGTCAACTTTATTGGATTCCTCTTAATGAGATGGACCTTTTGGATTACTCCGCTTGAGGTTTGGACACAGTTGGAGTACGGTCGGGTTGGTTTTGACATAAAAACCAACCGGGCCCCTAGGATGAAAAAGCCAATAACTCTCAGACCGGGCATCCGATTGACGCGTCGTCTATGACGTTGAGTTTCTGTTGACGATACAGAACTTTTGGATACATCAACTCTGGACTATGTGTCAGTTGATGTATCATCCCTTCGGCTCGTGGAGCGGACCCTCCCGAACGAGCTTGCTGTGTGCGGGAACCCTAGAGCTAGCTGCGACTGTGACGATGATGACAACTGTACAGAAATCCTCCGTGGATTCGACGGCGACGACTACAGCACTCAGCGATCCTATGAGTATCATTGCTACCGATCTTGTGTGGGTCATATCCTGTGTGGGTCAGTGCTCAGTGGTCCTGTGTGGTCCAGCGCCTACAGATCCTATGTGGGTCTGATCCTGTGTGGGTCATTGCGGGGGTTAGTTACTTATCGATCCTTTGTGGGTCATTGCGGGGGTTAGTACCTGTCGATCCTGTGTGGGTCCGACGGTTTAGATGAATCAGTGGAAATATCTGATCATCTCTACCATCATACTAAGAAGTATACCTGTGTGAGCTGAATCTTGACTTGCTTTCTTATGTGGATTGTGTTGTGCTATCCTATATGGATGTGATCGAACATGGGCTCGGATGTTGGAGCCGAACGATAATTGATGACTTAGATATATTTATGGGCATATACCTAAGTAGAGTCGGATGTTACTTCTTGATTGTATCTTTCCTTTGTGGATTATCCTTTGTGGATTCTGGGAGACCTTCAGGGGTATCGGGGTCCCTACTGAGTATCTTATACTCACCCCTGCACGGGTTATGCCCGCACTACGTTGTGTTGGTTGCAGATGACGGACAGCGCTGGTCACAGTTGAGGATTGTGGAGCAGGTCGGTACCCGGAGGTGGACCACAGGGCGGGACGTACTCAGAGCAGACGGCTGGACCCGAGGATCTGTGGAGGCTATCTATACTCACCCTTTAGGTGGGACTTCCAGTGGAAGGCTTGAGGCTGCAGCTCTACTTTCAGTTGTTGTTTTCCCTTTCCAGTTGTTCTTTACTTTCAGTTTGGGTTTGTATACTGGCCCACATACTTTTCTGCACTTACAGTTGTTCCCATTTTTACTTAGTGTTTACTTCTACTGCTTGCTTGCTCTGTGGTGTTTGTTTACGTTACAAAGGAAATGCCTTCCCTTTTTACCGGTAATTACGCCTTGGTGCTAGTCGCCAGCCCCTGGCCTATGGAAGGCGGGCTTGGGGTAGTCACGGCACGGGCCCCGAGGACGGGTCGTGACATGATCAACCACTCTGAGAAATCTGTTCTAGCATTGGTGCATCTAGATGTGAGAACAAACCTTCATCTAGAGAGTAGTGGTGAATTTTTCATACTGGGGTAGAGGATTTATAGGCCACTCCACCCCGGTTTTTTTCTCTATTGCATGACACATGTCACACGAATCTAAGCTATAGTTGGTGAAGGTATTTGGCATCACACATCTTCACGAGTCTCTACTGTGGACTACTCCGAGGGTGTCGCCTGCTTTTTAGCAACTGTAGAATCATCCCATAATTCCTCATTTATTAGATTATTTCCAAATCATGGGGAATTTTTTGAAGAATTCATACATGTCAATATACTTTCATGTTATCAGTTTGACATGTACAAGGGCCTTTGGAAGATCAGGGAGCCTATCGAGAGGACTCTGCATGATCTCAAGTGACTTTTCTGGGACTTTCCACGAGACAAGGATGTCTTATCAAGAGGCCTTCATGGGATCCTGATGACTTTTCAAGGGGCCTTTTGAGATATTTCTATGGATTTCTAGGGAATATTTCTATATTTTTATGACTATTAGATGCTTTCACCTCCTCTCCATTTTTATTTCCTCTATTTATTTTATAAAGGTTGGGGAGTTTGACAGGTTATTTGGGTGTCATTGAGGATAATCACCATAACTCTTGGTGATGAATTTCATGACCAAAAAAGGTCGTATGGGGATACATGAGCATTTCATAGACAATTCCATCTTCTTTTCCTTAATGAGACAAAAGGGGAAGTGCAAGGTCACCTGAGCATACCCTAGGTCCTTCGTGTGATGAGGGTGACATAATGACGATCTTTCACGAGGTGAGGTAGACATATTACCGAGGTCTTGCAGTGTCAGTTGGATTTCTAGGGGTACATCACAAGTCTTTTATGACTATAAGAGGCTCCTTCCACCCTCGTTTCTATTTAATTTTTTTATTCTTACAAAGTTTGGAGGATCTCTTGAGTTTTCTTGGATGTTGTCTAGGAAAATCTTCCCCCCCCCCATTAGTGATGTGTCACATGGTCTTTATGACCGCAAGTGGTTCCCATATTTTGGATATTTTCTTATTATTTTCTTGAGTATTTCAAGATGGTTGGTCAAGCATCCTCTGGTTATCATGCTATGTGTCTTTGGGGTGCTTTCTTGGAAGCCACCACATAACTAGCAATTTTCCTGGGGCCCTTTTCAAGAGAAGAAGGTATTCATCAATGGGACTTTGTGAGACTACTTTTAGGTTATTCTCTATGCATGGTGTCTTTACATAACCTCATGATGATCATGTGATCATTTATCCCTTGGAGGATTTACGCGATCTACGGGTCTTGATAACCTTATTCTTCCTTTTATTTTATAGGGAGAATAATACCCATATCTAGTTATTTCATCCTTTGTGATTTTTTTGAAGCTCATTTGGAAGGCATAAAGAAATATCCCCCCTTAGGAGGAAATTCCATAGTGACAAGGGCTTAGTTATGAAGAAATTAAATTCCCACTTGAGCCTTTGGCATTGTCTTGAGTCAGTGTCTTGGGTGATGTTTGGTCTTCCAGGTGACCTTTAGTATTCCATAAAATGCCTTATATATAGGGAATAGGATATCAAACTTATTCACAAGCTACTAAATCTTCATATTTCTCTCCCCAGACTTCTGTCAGGTGCCCTTGTCACCAGATTACTCCTCAAGACCTGATCGTGAGACCTTTTGTGCTCATGTTTCCACTTGATCCAACTACAAAATATACTTTGGTAATTTTATTATCTTTTATTGTGAGGATACTTGATTTTATTAAGGTTTTCAAAGGATTTTTTGGGCATGATTGCATGATCATTTGACTATGATGTGGCTTGTGTGACCAATTCTAGGTCACACAATCAAAAGTCCTCAACGGGGAATGCGGCAGCGTGATGCCCTACAGGTTTATGTGATCCGAGAGACCTCTAGGGGTCAGCTAGTTCACGATCTCCTTTAGGTGATTTGAGAATGCATTTTTTGATCCATGCAATGTGCGTCATACTACTAGAATTTTTTGTATTTTCTTTGAAAATAATTTATTTTATCCATATGACATATGACACTTACTTTTCTTCTATGTCTTCCAGTTCTCACCAAGGTTCCTTTTCTGTGACCAATCAAAGGGCCATGATTTCTAGAAACTCAAACACTAACCCATGATATCGCATGTATTTAGATAAAAAGGTTATAAAGAGGTTACTATCATCCAATTTCTAGGATTATCCACTATCTCATTAGCTTCCTCTATATGGGTTCGGTTTTCTAAACAATGTTGTCATCACTCCTTCATACTTCAATCTACCATCTTTCTAGTTGTCAACTTCTTCTCACTATATTCATATGAAAATTGAAGAAAAAGTCCATTTGGTCATAGCTCATCCCTAGGGACTATCTTATATGTTATAAAACTCTCTATTGGGTCTATATGACTATGAATTTTCTCATAAACATTTTACTCAGAAATACTTGATTATATTTTCCTATTCTCCAGAAAACCCAGGTTGTTGATAATGCTCAAAGTAGAATCTTCATCTAGGTGGTAATTTCTATGATGAATGATAATGGCCCTTATGGTTCAGAAAGATCATCCTAGAATTTTTAGATTAGTTATATAAGTTCTATCTTTATGAAGCTATGTGGATTTCCCAATTCATTTTCTATGACCAACCCAATATTCTCTAAGAATTGATCAGCCATTGGTATCCTAACACTAACACATTCCATCTGTCCCATGGAGAGGTGGGAGTCAACCTATGATACATCTATCAATTGGGTGGGATTCCCCCTCTTGGAGAGATGTATACTGAGTTCCTTCCTACCGCAGATGATTGGTACAATCCATTATAGACTCTAGTTTTGGTGGGGGGAATTCTCATCATTATGAAGGAGAATCTAAGAAAAGAGATGAATTTTCACTCACTTATTTCTTTCAAGGGTTCTATTTAAATATTCCTAGGTCCTAATGGAGTTATCCCAACTACCATACATCATCATCAATACCCTTCCCAGCAATTTCATAACAGTACCAACTCAGTTTGGGGCATTAGGAAAGATGGGGATCATACCTCATGGGGATATCACTTGAACTTGATGATTTATCTGAGTCTTAGGCTGGTGGGATTTATGGATATGTTTTTGAATAAATGGATCTTCCTAGTTGAGGATGCATTCTCAGGAGTCCGTGTCAGAAAGCTGGTGATGGAAGTGCAGCTAGAGGATGGAAAACACTTTAAAATAGAAGTTTTAATCCTTGAATTCGTTTATCACCTCCTAGTCCATATTCAACAAGGTATCACTCCCTATAAGATAAATGGACCCTTTCAGTTTTTATTCAACTGAATAGTAGAGCATTTCCATTGTTATGAATACTACAATTCCACTTGGATCTCTAATGATTTATCTTATCCCACACTTCTAAACATATTCAGAGTTGGGTCCATGTCACTAAGCCCTGAGGAGGTTAGGGATGTGTTGATCCAATATGAGAGCTTTAATTTCACCACTTATTGTGCATCGATTGGGATGATTATTGATAATAACAGTGGTTCCCTTGATGAAAGTTTGTATATGATCTCTATTCGGGATGAGGTTATTATAGCCAGGATGGAATAGTTGATCATCTGTGAGCCATATACACCTTATCAGTTTTTTCATTAGTTAGGCAGCATCCAAAGGGTCTCCCCTTCATTTTGCTAGTGTGCGGTGAGAGAGACACCATAGGATTATCCATAAATTTTTGTATGTTATTAGTATGTGAAGATACTAATACTGAGATTATTCTTCTACCCACTAATTCTACTTCCCTTTTGAATTAAGATTATACCCATAATTTGGTACAAACCTATCCAACACTACAAGAAAAAGAAACTATAACCATATTTTTGAACCGTGGGTACATCGCTAAAAACCATGGGTATAGGATATACCCACAATTTTGGGAACCGTGTCCAGTTAAGGAAATGGTATAGAACTATACCCATGGTTCCTATACAAACTATGGGTATAGGTCACATGGATTTTTCCATACCGACGGTTTTAATAAAATTGTGGGTATAGATCTATACCCACTATTTTCTAAACTATGGGCATAGATCTATACCAATGGTTTTTATAAACTTTGGGTATATCTATTCCCATAAGAAAACCTATACGCATGGTTTGTAGAACCGTGGGTATGGGTAACTGCCTGCATTTCGCAGAAACACCACCAAAACTTCTTCTTCCATCTCTTTAACCTGAAAATTATATAAAATAGATAATATACATTCACTTAAATGTAAATTTTCTACATTTATCATCCAACCAACAACATTTAATAGTTTTAAAATCATATAAAATAATAAAACATACATATACATCCATAAAAAAAATAAATTTAAGTCATTACATAACTAAAAAGTATTTTTCCTTCTAAGTAAAAAAATGGAGGGGATCAATATACCCCCCATCATCAAAATCCACATCCTCATCATCAACATAATCATCTGCAGCAGTTGCAACAAAATCCTCACAAACAACATTATCTAGAGCAGCAACATCATTAACAACATCATCTCCACCACCTTCAGCTCGGTCTCCACTAGGAACCTAATTGGAATCAGTCGAGGTATCATTTAAAGAATGAATTGATTCAATATATGAATAAATAGTAGTAACATCCTTTGATGGAAGTGATGAACTTATAATTGACATAACTTTCAGGAATTTTTTGGTGATCATCTTACTTATTTCAGACTCTTTTTTACTTATTTCTCACTTCTCTAAAGATTTTTTTTCAACTACTTCTGTATGAGCTCTTTCCAGCTTAGGGGTCTGAGAACCTTGAGAGGAGCTCAATGATGACTAATACGTATAGGGGATGATGTTTTTCCCTGGATGACATTGTACTCTGCCCTGGTGCACATCACCTCATACTTGACTAAAATAGTTATTCAACCTAAATTTATCATATTCTTTATCATCAAGGGACTCCAGGGAAGTCTATTGAAAATATAAATAATATGTTTAATTATAAATTTCGTATAAATATTTGAAATATAAATAAAACACTTACAATATTTTATTGTATTTGTGCATTTATTGCACTACCCATTTTTTTCTTCCTACTTGAGAAAGAGAATTTAGCTCAAGGTAGATGACCTTCAATGCCCAATATAGATTTCTACAAATGACATTGATTAGTATTCACATATTAACAATGTAAAATAAATTTAATCTATAATTATAATAAAATGAAATAACTTTTAAGTAAATGAAAAAGTCATAATTAATGTAATACAAATTCATGAAAATTCATATATAAAAGCTAATCATAAACACTTTATAGTTTTAGGTACTCATTATAAACATTTAATAATATTGAATATGAACGCTTTATATTCATTTCATAATATGAACTCCATATTATTAATTATATGGGAAATTAGCTATTTTTACTATTGGCCTAATGGCCAATTGGATTATAGGCATAATGTCAAATTGTCCTATTAGGCATATAGGTCAATTGGACAGTAGGCCTATAGGCCAATTTTCCATTATTCTTATAGGAAAATTGGCCACTAGGCCAAATTGCCCAATTAAAAAATTGGTCATTAGGCATATAGGCCTATAGGACAATTTGAAATTAGGCCTATATGCCAATTTTACATTATTCCATTCGGCCAATTGGTCTATAGGACTATAGGATAATTGGAAATTATTCATATAGGTGAATTGGACATTGGTCCTATAGGCCAATTGGCCATTAGTCCTATAGGCCAATTTTTTATTAGGCCTATAAGTCAATTGAACATTAGGCCTATAGTCCGATTTTCCATTAGTCCCATAGGCCTAATGTCCATTTGAAAGGAGTATTTCCAACCTTTTATTAATGGGATTAATGACGATAAAATTTATATTTCAATATGAAAAGATAACTAAGTTACAATATAAGTAAGGAAATTATTTTAATATAGATTAAAGTACCCAGAGCTTCTCATGATCAGTAATTGTAGTTCACCCCAATGTGTGTACATATGTCATAGAATCTTGGTTCTTTGTGTTTTTCTCCAATGCTTCCTTAAAAAATACAATACAAGTAATAATAATTAAATTTTATATGAAAACCATTAAAGATTTGGAATACCTTAAACTCACCAGTCTTCCAATGTGAAATCATTTTTTGATATTGAGATTTTAGAAAATCAAGTAATGTGGGTACACCCTCTTAATCATGACCAACTCTTCTCTTCCAACCAACATACAACTCATGCTTTTATGATCTCCATAACTTCTCAAGATCCATCAAACTTGTAGTCAAAACAACTTATCTGTCAAGAAAGTTAAGACTACTCTGCAATGAACATGTTATTTAATATAAATACAACAACAATATTGATATTGATTTATAAAATTTTATTACCCTTGTCTTCTCCCATATTTTTTTCCTTGATGTCTTTACTGAGATGTCTCCATGAGTCTGGTTCCTCCAATTTCCACTAATCCCCCATATTAAGAATGTTTATAGTCAGTGGAATCTCAAACACTATTTTAAAAATTATATGAATAATATATAGAAGTAGGGGTGATCATACACTTATAATCAATAGGTTCCTCTAAATAATCTATGTTTCTAAATGAGAAAATGAAATATCACATATATCAAAATATATTTACTCCTCACCATTGATTTTATATATTTTATATTTTTAGTATAATCTCTTCTAACTTTTCAAGGAATCTAAATCACAATAATTCCACACAAACTATAATAATGAAAAATGTTAAATCACATAAATAAAATTATAGATGAATTAATTATATCAAAAAATGATGAATTTCAATGATTAAACTCCCACATTCTCAACATGGTTCTCTCATGAACTATAACTCACAAGAATAACAAAAATAATATTCCCTATCAATAAATTAACCCCTATATATAGATCCCTAATATGAAATAATAGTAAAAAGGAGGGTAGGGAAGAAAATATTACCTCATAAAGATCCCAACAAACAAATTGTCAAAAAAAGGAATAACACCTTCTGATGGGTGAAATGTTGCATGGATGATGATAACTTCACTAGAGGAGGGAAGGGGGAGGCTGAAATTAAATAAAAAGAGGAGGGGGATTCCAAATCCAATTGATCTAGGGAGGGAGGAGGCCAAAATCAATATAGGGGATTTAGGAATCATAGATGAATGAGGGAGGCTTAGGGTTCAAATGAGGAGTAGGGGAGGAGGATCCCAAGTGGCCTAGACATATCAAGAACCCTATTCCAGTGGTTTTAAAAGAAACCATTGGTATAGGGTTGGATAGAAATCCTATACCCATGGTTTTTCTAAACCGTGGGTATAGCTTCGTTTGGATAGAAGGACTTTTCAGTAGTGCAGGTGGCATATTGTGATAACTGGTTCTTCATGTGGACATGTCATTTGCCTCACCGACCCCTCAATTCATGGTAATAATAAAGTTGATTTAGAACATGGGTGAGACTTTGAGGAAGCACCCTCATCCTGGAAATGACTTTCCTAATAGTTGGAGTGAATCCATTGAGGAAATCATCCCCCCAACACAAGAAATGGGTGGTGCCTTTCTTGAATTAGTGATATTTATAGGCTCCCCTCCTACTTCCTTTCCTACTCAGCAAACTATCTCTCCATATAGCACGCATGTCTAGTCAGTATCAGAGGATCATACACAATGTAGGCTGATCTATCAGTGGATTCATGCATTTATTATTGAGACTCCTTTGGAATCATTTCACGACCAAGGGGAATGACTTCATCATCTATTCAATGGCTTGGGGCAAATGGATTTGTTCAACAGTCATTATATGAAATCATGAAAAAAATTATTTTAAATCGACCAAATTTAGACTCCAATGAGAGGGACTTACCCGATTTTGTAGATAGGGCTCCCCTTGTTGAGTATATGAAGTAGATGTCTGAGGCATTGGAGTAGGGTAACCAGTTCATATATGAATTGCAGGCTCAGATAGATTCCTAGACAACACAAATATGGAGATGTGAGGAAATCATAGATCACCTAAGATATGACCTTTTAACATCATCAGCCTTATTGGTAATTACTCTAAATATGGTTGAGGAGATGACTACTTTGGATACTCTCCATCCCAGGGAAAAAGCAGAAGAGGTGGGGTGAGCGGAACTTCAGTATTCAATTGAAACCTTTTTCTAGACTCTTCTTGATCCGTCCAACACAACAGATCATATTTTATTGAATTTAAATCATTGATATGCATCCTATTTTTATGAGATTATTGGAGAGACCCCACAATGTGGATATTCCTATTATTTCAAGCATTAAAAATTAATATATTTTCTAAACATTATATGTGCTGTCCAATTTTTCTTTTACTCATGATGTGCATAACTTTCTTATTGATCTGATATTATGTGAATCATCAACAATACCCATAATTTTCTTACTCATAATGTAAACCTAAACTTCTAGGTCTGAATATGTAAATCATAATAGATTATTCTCAGTAAGTTCTCTTGAATTCCCACTAATATAAGATTATTTATTGATCTATTTGTCCCAGTTATATTGAGATCACCTAGTTCACAGAAGGATCATTAGGTAGAAAATATATCCTGGAGGGAGATCACTCTTCTTTTTCAAAATACTATAGGTCGGGAAAGCATATATTGTTTTTTTTATAATACCATATAGTGGGCCTTAGGTCCTTTTAGAAGGTCTATATTACTAATATGTTATAGTTTTATGTTCTTTTAGCTCAGAAATTATATTTTTGTAGTTTAAGGTCTTTTAGCTTGGACCTTCTATTTCTCTTGTTTAAGGTCCTTTAGATTGGACCTTATGTTTCCCTAGTTTATGGTGTTTTAACTTGAAACTTCTATTTCTCTAGTTTAAGGTTTTTTATATTGGACATTCTATCACTGTAGTTTATGTTATTTTAGCTTGGACCTATTTTTTCTATAGTTTAAGGTCTTTTAGCTTAGACGTTTTATCATTGTAGTTTTAGGTCTTTTAGCTTCGACCTTTTATTGATTTAGTTTAGGGTATTTTAGGTCGGACCTTATATTGCTTTAGTTTAGGGTATTTTAGCTCAAAACTTATGTTTCTTTAGTTTAAGGTCTTTTATCTTGGACCTTCTATTTCTTTAGTTAATGGCCTTTTAGCTCAGATATTCTGTTGTTGTAGTTTAGGGTCTTTTAGCTCAGAACTTTTATTATTCTATTTTATGGTCTTTTATATCATACCTTCTATTGCTTTAGATTAAGGTGTTTTTTCTAAGACCTTCTGTTACTTTAGATTAAGTTATTTTATCTCATACCAGATCACTGATCATGGAATATGGTGAAAACATTCTAGGAATGGTCCAAAACACTTTGCGGTGTTGAGTTATACCATGGTATTTCTAAGGATCATGAGGATTAGAGATCCTTTCTTGCATAAAGGAGGTGCCTCTAGTTGGTAGGTCAAAGCCCTTATGTAACGGTAGCACTTCCAAGTAGAGGTTTCTTCACTCCTTTTCAATGGTCATAGATGATTTATGGGGGGTAGTATCAGTTGAGGGTGAAATATTAGGAAATATAGGTCCACCATGATTTCTGGAGTATGGATGATGTAATTCATAACACAAAAGTTTGAGCCTATGAATATGAGATGGGGCAGACATGCCGGGGATGACCTGTAACACACTAATACACCAGGTTCCACCATGGTGTTTCTAGGGATCACAAGGGTTAAAGATCCTTTATAGAAAGGATGAGATTCTTTCTGGAGTGCATGTACAGTCACTATCGGAGGCTTATACACAATGTAGGCTGATCTAGAAGTGGATTCAGGCCTTTATTACCAAGACTCCTTTGGAATCATTTCACAACCAAGGGGAATGTCTTCATCAGCTTGTCACGAACCATCCTTGAGGCCCATGCCGTGACTACCCCAAGCCCTCCTTCCATAGGCTAGGGGCTGGCGACTAGCACCAAGGCGTAATTCTCGGTAAAAAGGGAAGGCATTTCCTCTGGAAGGTAAACAAACACCACAGAGGAAGCAAGAAGTAGAAGTAAACACTAAGTAAAAACTGAGAACAACAGTAATTGCGGAAAAGTAAGTGGGCCAGTATACAAGCCCAAACTAAAAGTAAAGTACAACTGGAAAGGGAAAATAGAAACTAAAAAGTAAATCCGCAATGTTGAGTTGTCCACTGGAAATCCCACCTGAAGGGTGGATACAGATAGCCTCCTCTGCTCCTCGGGTCCAGCCAACCACTCCGAGTACGTCTCGCCCAGTGGTCCACCGCCAAGTACCGTCCTGCTCCGCAAGCCTCAACCACGATCAGTGTTGTCCGTCGTCTATAACCAACACAACGTAGTTCGGGCATAGCCCATGCAGGGGTGAGTATAAGCTACTCAGTAGGGACCCCGAGACCCTCGAAGGTCTCCCAGAATCCACAATGTATAAACCACAAAGAAAAGATACAATCACGAAGTAACATCCGAAACTACTTAGGTATATGCCCATACATATACCTAAGTCATCAATTCTCGTTCAGCTCCAACATCCGAGACCAAATATAACTCAGTCCACATAGGAAAGCAAAACGTAAATCCACACAGGATAGCACAACACAATCCACAAAGGAAAGAAAAACAGGATTCAGCTCACACAGGTATACTTCTTTGAATGACGATAGAGATGATCGGGTATTGCCACTGATTCATCTAAGTCGTCAGACCCACAAAGGATCGATAGGTACTAACCCCCGCAATGACCCACACAGGATCGATAGGTAACTAACCCCTGCAATGACCCACAAAGGATCTGACCCACACAGGATTGATAAGTAACTAACCCCCGCAAATACCCACACAGGATCGGATCCACAGAGGATCTGTAGGCGTTGGCCCACACAGGACCGCTGAGCACTGACCCACATAGGATTGGACCCACGCAGGATCTGTAGCACTGACCCACGAAGGATCGCTGAGTGCTGTAGTCGTCGCCGTCGAATCCACTGAGGATCTCTACACAGTTTTCGTCGTCGCAGTCGCAAACGCAGCCAGCTCTAGAGTTCCCGCACACATCAAGCTCATTCAGGAGGGTCCGCTCCACGAGTCGAGTGGCTGATACATCAACTGACACATAGTCTAGAGGTGATGTATCCAAAAGTTCTGTATCGTAAACAGGAACTCAACGTCGCAGAAGGCGCGTCAATTGGACGACCAGTCTGAGAGTTATTGGCTTTTTCGTTCCAGGGGCCCAGTTGGTTTTTAAGGCAAAACCAACCAGACCGTACTCCACCTGCGTCCAAACCTCAGGAGGAGTATGCCAAAAGATCCGTCTCACTTATAGGAATTCAACAAAGTCGACGGCACATCAATCAGACGTCCGTAGCTCAAGATATGAGCGTTTTCACTTCGAGGGCCCGGTTGGTTTCGTGTACGAACCAACCCGGCCAAACCCAAAGCATTCCGAAACCTTGAGTGTAATATACCGAAACGACCGTCTTGATCCAAGAATCGCATCGCCGCAGACAGTGCATCGATTTGAGGCCTGTAGCTCATGTTATGAGCAAAAGAATGAAACGGTCCGAAAACGGGGGGTCTGGACCCGGACCGACCCGACCCAACCCCCCTGGGTCGGCCCGAACCGGGTCGACCCGACCCGGGTCCGGGTACGACCCGGCCGGCGTGGCCCGGCCGCCAGGCGGGTCGGCTCGGCTCCTACGGCCGAGCCGCGGGTGGGTGTGCACTGCCCTCGCGTGAAAGAGAGTTGCGGCCTCGCATGGGGGTCGCTCCGTGTCACCGGACGGGGCGCAAGGCTCCGTCCCTTCCCCGTGGTCCCGCGCAGCCACGGGACCGGCGCTCGCTGCCGCGGCGGGTCTTCCCAGCAGTGCGATGGGCTCCACCGCTTCCTGGCAGCCGGCCGCTGCCAGCCGCCGCCTCCGGACGCCGGCGCCGACGTGGCGCGCCGGCGGGAACTTCCGCGGACCACCGGATGCGCTCTGGTGGTCCGTTTTGCCTGCGGTTTGCGCCTACGGCTCTCTCGGGATCTGAACATTGCTGAGAAGGAAACCAATTGCCATTCTAATCCCATTTCGTAAATTCCGTTAAACCACGCATCAACGAAAAACAGCGGAGGGTTTTCGGGCCGTGTTTGTTTAGCCCGCACCCTACGCATTAGGTGATAACAATTGGGAATAATAATCAACACATGAAAACATAACAAGGCACAATTTTAATAAATTAAAATTGAACTTTGATCCGGGTTCTTTGTTTTAGAAGGAACAACCATGGGAAATAATATTATTCTCAAATAAAACCCCTACCTCGTCGTTGTCGTCGGATGTGAGTTCTTCGCAGGATTGACCGTCGCGGAAGAAGAGGATCGTCGCATCGTGGAAGGGCATCGCATCGTCGTGGTATACGGCATCGCGTCGACGATCTCTAAGGGTTAAAGAAAATACACAGATTTAATTTCATGAATTAGATCCATGTTAAGGATAAAATACACAAAGGAAATTAAAAAGATCTGTATTCCCTACCCCAATCGGTGTTGATCGAAGATTGTCGTGGGGAAGGATCACCGCAGAAGAACGTCGGGGGAGGAGAATCATCGGCGTCACGGTACACGGCATCATGTCATCGATCTCCGAGGGTTTGGTGTTCTTCATCGCCTTTCGTCGAAGGCTGGCGTTCTTCGCTTTCTTCGTGTTCTTCGTGTTCTTCGCGAAGGAGGATGAAGATACATTTTCAACAACTCCTCTCAACAAACTGCACCCAAGAAGAAAGTGTGTTGGTCTTATTTTATTATTATGCCAACAGTTTTAAAACATGTTAAGAAACAAACCATTAATTCGGTGAATTAATGGTAACGACTTAACTGTCCATTTAATAGGAGCATTTAAGAGTTTTAGAAAACGCACCAGTTGACTTTCATTAAAGAGGAGTTTTCGCAGGTGCGTTACTTAGGGGAAAAGAAACGGTGGGGCTCGTGCGGACCCAACCTCACAAATATACTACCTAGAGGGTAGGATATTTTGGGTTTCAACCTATCCGCTTCAACTTAGATTAAGCAGCTTTAAGTGGCTTTAAGTGGCTTTAAGTGAAATAAAATAAAGTTGTCGCACCACTTTATTTTATTTTCTTCACTTAACGCCAAAAATTAAAAACCACACCCGAGCAAACTCAACTCTGGAAGAGGCGTTTCTAAACAAGAACCTGCACTGTGATTCCATCGGTGCCCTCGGAATTCGATTCCGAGCACTGGATCAAAAGTTAGAAAAACCCGCTCGTTCGTTCACTGAATGTACCCGAGCCAAACTTCAGAAAATGATTCTGGGCACACCGGGCCTCAAAATCAGGTGTCGTCAGAAACTGCTTTCTTGTAAAAATCCAAAGAAAAATAAGGGAAAATAATTTCTTGAATTTTACGGGTCTTTACATCACTCCCACCTCAGGGCTTTACGTCCCTGTAAAGATAGATCACAAACTAGGGAAACAAATGCGGGTACTGAGCACGAATCTGAGACTCCAGCTCCCAAGTGCTCTCCTAGAGGTTCCCGTG
The DNA here is from genome assembly GCA_963277665.1 of Viscum album. Lineage (NCBI taxonomy): Eukaryota > Viridiplantae > Streptophyta > Magnoliopsida > Santalales > Viscaceae > Viscum > Viscum album. Next base: position 2,105,191,026 of record OY728156.1, on the reverse strand, counting down.
CTGCCATATGATGCGCACAAGAGGAATTGACCGTCCACGTAGGACTCACTCCTGTCGATCCTCGATCTCCACCGGAACCTCCGCAAAAGTTGCCCCATCATCAACGTCCAGCACCCCATGGTCAATGATATGCGTCGGGTCATGCACGTATCTCCTCAGGTGAGATACGTGGAAGACGTCATGCACCCGGTGCAACTGAGGTGGTAGAGCCAAGCGATAAGCCACCTCGCCAATCCTGTTGAGGATCTGGACTGGTCCGATGAAGCGTGGAGACAACATGCCACCTCGGCCAAATCTACGTAAACCATGTCGAGGTGAGACACGTAAGAAGACATGGTCACCATCCTAAAACTCTAGTGGCCTCCGCCTCCTTTCAGCATAAGACATCTGCCGGCTCTGAGCTGTCCTCATCTGCTCCTGGATGACCTGGATCTTCTCTGTCGTGGCTCGGACCATCTCTGGTCCCACAAGTGCTGACTCCCCAGGGTCTGTCCAGCACAAAGGAGATCTGCAAGATCGGCCGTACAACGCCTCGTATGGTGCCATCCCGATGGTGGAGTGGTAGCTGTTGTTGTACGCAAACTCCACTAAGGGTAGGTGGTCCTCTCAGCTGCGACCAAAGTCAATGACACATGTGCGGAGCATGTCCTCAAGAGTCTGAATGGTCCTCTCCGTCCGACCATCCATCTGAGGGTGAAAGGCGGTGCTCAAACGTAGCTGCGTCCCAGACGCCTCCTGCAACCCCTTCCAAAGCCGGGAAGTAAAGCGAGCATCTCGATCAGAGACGATGGATGATGGCACACTGTGAAGCCGTACAATCTCCTGAACGTAAAGACATCCCAAGCTCCCCACTGAGCCCTGCTCTCTGATGGGTAAGAAGTGATCTAACTTGGTGAGTCGGTCGACAATCACCCAAATGGATTCGTGACCTCTGGAAGTGTGTGGAAGTCCAGTCACAAATTCCATAGATATCCCGTCCCACTTCCACTCCGGGACCTCCAAGGGTTGTACCAAGCCTTCTGGTACCTGATTCTCTGCCTTCACCTGCTGGCCGGTGAGGAATCACGAAACGAACACTGCCACAACCTTCTTCATGCCCGGCCACCAGTGCTGTCGTCTAAGATACTGGTACATCTTTGCCACTCCAGGATGTACCGCCAAAGGGGAAGTGTGAAACTCCCTTAGCACATCCTCTCGTAAAGTGACTGGTACCATGTTACGACCTCTGAAAAGGACTTCGTGCTCTGCTCCAAAGGAGAAACCATCAGGTGCATGTCCTGAGGATATCTGTGCACGCCGCGTCTCACAGTCAGCATCCCCACTCTATGCCTCTCTGACCCACTGCAGTAGTTGAGGGGTGAGTGTGAGAGACTAAAGGAAGGCTTCTCCATCTCTATCCATGAAGGATATCTGCAAAGTCGCTAGCTGCTTAGTTGCCTCCTCAAGTTGATGAATGCATGTCTTCCTGCTGAGAGCATCGGCTACCACGTTCCCCTTCCCAGGAGTATAGCCTATCTCAAAGTCATAGTCCTAGAGGAACTTGAGCCATCGCCACTGTCTCAGGTTCAGGTCATTTTGAGAAAAGATGTACCTTAGACTCTAATGGTCAGAAAATACTGTAAAGCGCTCACCCATCAGATAGTGTCTCCATGTCTTCAGAGCGAAGACCACTGCTGCTAACTCCAGGTCATGGGTAGCGTAGTTCTGCTCATGCGGCCTCAACTGAAGTGATCCGTAGGCGATCACTGCCGGCTCCGGCATCAGGACACATCTGAGTCTGGTCCCTGATGCATCGCAGTAGACTACATACCCTACTCCCTCCTCAGGAAACCTCAAGATAGGGGTGCTGATCAATCTCTGTCTCAGCTCCTGGAAGCTCTGATGACATCTGTCTGACCACACAAAGGGTTTCCCCGTCTTTATAAGAGCTGAGAGTGGTTCCGCAACTCTAGTGAAGTCTGGCACAAATCTCTGATAGTATCCAGCTAGTCCCAAGAAACTCTGCACCACCATCACGCTCTTGGGTGGCTCCCAAGCTAGCACTGCCTCGATCTTCGCAGGATCCACTACAACTCCCGCCTCAAAGATGGCGTGTCCCAAGAAGTGGACCTCACGTATCCAGAACTGACACTTCGAGAGCTTGCCATAAATCTGGTGCTCTCGGAGTGTGTCCAGTACAACTCTCAAGTGGTAGGCATGCTCCTCCTCAGTCATCGAGTATATCAAATTGTCGTCGAGTATATCAAAATGTCTTCGAGTATATCAAAATGTCATCGATGAAGTCCACGACAAATTTATCGAGGTATGGCTGAAAGATCCTGTTCATGAGGCCCATGAACACTGCCGGAGCATTGGTTACGCCGAAAGGTATAACCAAGAACTCATAGTGGCCATACTGACATCTGAAGGCTGTCTTCTGCACATCCTCGTCCTGAACTCTAAGCTGATGATAGCCTGACCTGAGGTCTATCTTCGAGAACCACCGTTCTCCCTTGAGCTGATCGAAGAGGTCATCAATCCTCGGTAGCGGATACTTGTTCCTCACTTTCACCTGGTTCAGGCGACGATAGTCGACAAAAACTCGCAAGCTCCCGTCCGCCTTCTTGGCGAACAATATCGGGGAAGCCCAGGGTGAAACAATGGGTCCGATGAATCCCTTGCCCTGCAAGTCCTCCAACTGTACCCGTAGCTCTCGAAGCTCAACAGGGGACATCCGATATGCTGGAGTCGATATCAGGGCTGTCCCGGGGTACAGGTCAATATAAAAGTCTACCTCTCTACGAGGAGGTAGTCCTGGAACGTCGTCGAGAAAGATGTCTGCATACTGATCCACCACTGCAGGAAAACTAGGACTCTGCACGTCAACTGCTCCTAGGATTAGGCTAGCCAACTGATGAGTGATGGGATGTCCTCTCCTCTACGGAAGTCCATCCTGTGCAGTGAAGGCTCCCTTCTCGCCGGTGAAGGTGAACCTGCTCCCGCCGGTGCGTACACATCGCACCTTGCGCCTAAAACAATCGATCTGAGCATGGACTGTAGATAACCAATTCATGCACAAGATGACGTTGTAAAGCCTCAACGCCGCTACAAGAAGATCCCAGTCAAAGCTCTCACCTACTAGAGTAAGCTCACACTACCGGAACCAATGCGTAATCGTCGAGTCTGCTCCCGTAGGAGTCTCTAGCCGTAAGGATCGAGCCAACGGCTCTTTCGGAATCTCTGAGCTCCGAACAAGGGCAGCGTCTATGAAATATTGACTCGCTCCTGTGTCTATAAGAACTGCAGCAAGGGTGGAATAGACACAGATAGTACCTCGAATCATCTCGGGCGTGCCATGGTCGTAGGCCTCCGCTGCCTAGAGCTATGCCTGTCTCGGCCCACCAGCTCCCTGTGGTCGGGGTGGACCTCCTGGTGGTGGTGGTGGTAGAGCCTCAAAGCATCGCCCACCACATACTGCTCGGCCAGCTCCTCTGCCTCATCCACCTCCTCCCTGTGGATAGCCACGGTCGACCCTTTGCCTCTGCCTGGGTGGACCCTCAACTGTCTTCTGCTCCTCAGCACGGTGGGTCGGGCAGTCACGAGCCATGTGACCCTGCCCATCACATGTGTAGCACTGCCTGCCTCTCAAAAGATTGGCTCCACGCTGTGTTCCCCGCACTGCTGAGCCAGTGTCCTGAGGTCGTCTGCGTGAGGGTCTGGTCTTCCTGGACCCATGAGTCATCCGTCGACTGCCTGCCGCAGAAGGCTCTGCTACGTGCCGCCCCGCGGTAGGTCTCGCCGCTGGTGTAGACTCAGCAAGAAAGCTCTCGATCAAAAGGGCTCGCTCCAATACTCTTTCCTGGGTCGGAATGCTGAGGGAGATCAGCGATGCCCTGATCTCGTGTCTCAAACCCTGATCAAAGGTCCGGGCCCAGAATAATGGGTCTCGTACCATGTCCGTCGAGTAGCCCGAGAGATCGGTAAATCTCGCAGATTACTGGGCGACCGTCAAGCTGCCCTGCCGTAGCTGAAGAAGCTCCTGGATGCGCACTGCACGGAGGGTGGCTGGGACGAACTCCGAGCAGAAGAGGCTCTCAAAGTCTGTCCAAAGAATAGATGCCTCATCATGCACCTGGAGCATCAAGCTCCACCATCGGCCCGCTGCCGCGTGCAGTAGGCTCGCTGCGAGGATCACCATAAGGTCTGCTGGTGTCCTCACTAACCGGAAAACTCGCACCACTACCTCCAGCTAGTCCTCGGATGCCTAGGGGTTCATCTCCCAGCGGAACCTGGGTGGTTGCTGGTACTGGAACTCATGAAGTGCACTAAGGAGACGTGCATCGTCAGCGGTTGGGGCTGGAAGCATCGGTGGCTCGGCGGGTAGAGGTACTGCCGGTGCCTCAGCTGTCAAAGGGCCCTGTACCGAGACCTCGTCGCTCGGCGGGCTGTCGTCATGCTCAACTGTCAGAACCCTAGCTAGCTACCGTCGTGGGGCCATCCTGAAAAGGAAACAGGTGTGCCACGGTCAGAACAGTATACCTAGTGAGCTGACACAAAGTAATCACAAATAAAACTTGAAACACACATGCAATCAATGTTTTCGTGCATTAAGTCAGAAATCAGATGTCAGGGTCCTGGTGTACGGATACGTCGGTCGCCGCACCAACACTGGAATCCCTGAACTTATAACCACACCCAATACGCTTAACATTATTGCTTCACATAGAAAAAGATCAGAGTCCCAAGTTCTGCGGTAGAACCGAACTCCTCTGATAGCAATTTGTTAGGACCCATCCTCGGGGCCCGTGCCGTGACTACTCCAAGCCTGCCTTCCAAAGGCCAGGGGCTGGCGACTAGCACCAAGGGGTAATTCCCGGTAAAAAGGGAAGTCATTTCCTTTGTAAGGTAAACAAATACCATAGAGAAAGCAAGAAGTTGAAGTAAACACTAAGTAAAAACTGAGTACAACAGTAAGTGCGGAAAAGTAAGTGGGCCAGTATACAAGCCCAAACTGAAAGTAAAGTACAACTGGAAAGGGAAAACAGCAACTGAAAAGTAAAGCCGCAACGTCGAGTTGTCCACTGGAAATCCCACCTGAAGGGTGGGTACAAATATCCTCCTCTGCTCCTCGGGTCCATCCAACCGCTCCGAGTACGTCCCGCCCTATGGTCCACCGCCAGGTATGGTCCTGCTCCGCAAGCCTCAACCACGAGCAGCGCTGCCCGTCATCTGCAACCAACACAACATAGTGCGGGCATAGCCCATGCAGGGGTGAGTATAAGCTACTCAGTAGGGACCCCGAGACCCCCAAAGGTCTCCCAGAATCCACAAAGGACAATCCACAAAGGAAACATACAATCACGAAGTAACATCTGACAATGCTTAGGTATATGCCCATACATATACCTAAGTCATCAATTCTCGTTCGGATCCAACATCCGAGCCCAAGTACAACCCAGTCCACACAATAAATAAAAACGTAAATCCACATAGGATAGCACAAAACAATCCACAAAGGAAAGCAAAATAGGATTCAGCTCAGACATTTGTATGACGATAGAGACGATCAGGTATTGCCACTGATTCATCTAAGTCGTTGGACCCACAAAGGATCGATAGATACTAACCCCCTCAATGACCCACAAAGGATCTGACCCACACAGGATCGATAGGCAACTAACCCCCGCAAAGACCCACACAGGATCGGACCCACACAGGATCTGTAGGCGCTGGCCCACACAAGACCGCTGAGCGCTGACCCACACAGGATCGGACCCACACAGAATCTGTAGCACTGACCCACATAGGATCGCTGAGTGTTGTAGTTTTCATCGTCAAATCCACTGAGGATCTCTGCACAGTCGTCGTCGTCACAGTCGCAAATGCAGCCAGCTCTAGGGTTCCCGCACACAGTAAGCTCGTTCAGGAGGGTCCGCTCCACGAGCCGAGAGGCTGATACATCAATTAACACATCGTCCAGATTTGATGTATCCAAAACTTCCATATCATCAACAGGAACTCAACGTCGCAGACATCGTGTCTATCGGACACCCGGTCTGAGAGTTATTGGCTTTTTCGTTCCAGGGGCCCAGTTGGTTTTTAAGGCAAAACCAACCTAACCGTACTCCATCTGTGTCCAAACCTCGGGCAGAGTATTTCAAAAGATCCGTCTCACTTAGAGGAATCCAACAAAGTCGACGACATGTCAATCAGATGTCTGTAGCTCAAGATATGAGTGTTTCCGTTCCGAGGGCCCGGTTGGTTTCATGTACGAACCAACCCGGCCGAACCCAAAGTATTACGAAACCTTGAGTGTAATATACCTAAATGACCGTCTCGATCCAAGGATCGCATCTCCACTAACGGTGCATCGATCAGAGCCCTGTAGCTCATGTTATGAGCAAAAGACCTAAAATGTCCGAAAACGGGGGGTCTGGGCCCAGACCGACCCGGCCCAACCCCCCCATGGGTCGGCCCGAACCGGGTCGACCCGACCCGGGTCTAGGTCTGACCCGGCCGGCATGGCCCGGCCCGGCCTGGGTGGCCCTGCCCGGCCGCCAAGCGGGTCGGCTCGGCTGTTACCGCCGAGCCGCGGGTGGGGGTGCGCTGCCCCCGCATGAAAGAGAGTCGCGGCCCCGCGTGGGGGCCACTCTATGTGACCGAATGCGGCGCAAGGCCGCGTCCCTTCCCTGCGGTCCCGCACGGCCGTGGGACCAGTGCTCGCCATCGCGGCGGGTCTTCCCGGTGGCGCGCCGGGCGCCGCCGCCTCCGGCCGCCAGCGTCGGCGTGGCGCACCGGCGGGAATTATGCGGACCATCGGACGCGCTCCGGTGGTCCATTTTGCCTGCGGTTTGTGCCTACGGCTCACTCGGGATCCAAACTTTGTTGCGAAGGCCACCAATCGCCATTCTGATCCCATTTCCTAAACGTCGTTAAACCACGCATCAACGAAAAACTGTGGAGGGTTGTCGGGCCGTGTTTGTTTGGCCTGCACCCTCCGCGTTAGGTGATAACAATTGGGAATAATAATCAACACATGAAAACATAACAAGCCACAATTTTAATAAATTAAAATTGAACTTTGATTCAGGTTCTTTGTTTTATAAGGAACAACCATGGGAAATAATATTATTCCCAAATAAAACCCCTACCTCACCGTTGTCATCGGACGTGAGTTCTTTGCGGGATTGACCGTTGCGGAAGAAGAGGATCTCCGTGTCACGGAAGGGCGTCGCGTCGTCGCGGTATACGGCGTCACGTCAACGATCTCTGAGGGTTAAAGAAAACACATAGATTTAATTTCATGAATTAAATCCATGTTAAGGATTAAATCCACAAAGGAAATTAAAAAGATCTGTATTCCCTACCTCAATTGGTGTTGATCGAAGATTGTCATGGGGAAGGATCACCGCAGAAGAACGTCGGGGGAGGAGAATCATCGGCGTCGAGGTACACTACGACGCATTGTCGATCTCCGAGGGTTCAGCGTTCTTCGTCGCCTTTCGTCGAAGGTCGGCGTTCTTTGCATTCTTTGCGTTCTTTGTGATCTTCGCGAAGGAGGATAAAGATACAGTTTCTCCAAGTCCTCTCAACAAACCGCACCCAAGAAGAAAGTGTGTTGGTCTTATTTTATTACTATGCCAACAGTTTGAAAACATGTTAAGAAACAAACCATTAATTCGGTGAATTAATGATAATGACTTAACTGTCCATTTAATAGGAGCGTTTTAGAGTTTTAGAAAATGTACCAGTTGAGTTTCATTGAAGAGGAGTTTTCGTGGGTGCGTTACTTAGGGGAAAAGAAATGGTGGGGCTCGTGCGGGCCCCACCTCAGAAATATCCTACCTAGAGGGTAGGATATTTTTGGTTCCACCCTATCCGCTTCAACTTAGATTAAGCAGCTTTAAGTGGATTTAAGTGGCTTTAAGTGAAATAAAATAAAGTTGTCGCACCACTTTATTTTATTTTCTTCACTTAATGCAAAAAATTAAAAACCACACCCGAGCAAACGCAACTTCGGAAGAGGAGTTTCTAAGCAAGAACCAGCACTGCGATTCCATCGGTGCCCTCGGAATTCGATTCCGAGCACCGTTTCAAAAGTTAGAAAAACCCGCTCGTTCGTTCACTGAACGTACCCGAGCCAAACTTCGGAAAATGATTCCGGGCACACCGGGCCTCGAAATCAGGTGCCGCCAGAAATTGCGTTCTTGTAAAAATCCAAATAAAATTATGAAAAAAAAATTCATTGAATTTTACAGGTCTTTACAAGCTAGTCAATGACTTGGGGAGAATGGATTTGATCAACAGCCATTATATGACATAATGAAACAAATTATTTTAACTTGACCAGATTTGGACTCCAATGAGAGGGACTTGAACGATTTTGAAAATGAGGCCCCTCTTATTGAGCAGATGAAGGAGACATCAGAAGCATTGGAGTAGGGTCACCAATTAATATCTGAAATGAAAGCTCATATGTATTCCAAGACAACACAATTATAGGGATGTGAGGAAATCATAGATTACCTAAGATACGACATTTCAACATCATCAGCCTGAATAGTAACTACTTGAATGATTGTTAAGGATATGGAAACTTTGGAGACTCTCTGTCACATGGCAGAATTAGAAGAGGTAGGGTGAGCATAACTTCAACATTCAGTTGATGCCTTTTTATAAACTCTACTTGACCCGTCCAGCACAACAGATTAGATTTTATTGAAGTTCAATCATTGATATGCACCCTATTTTTTATGATATTCTTGTAGAGACTCCAAAATGTGGAGATTACTATTGCTATAAGATTTAACACTGAATATCTTTTCTAATGTTTTTATGTGTTTTCCCGTTTTTCTTTTACTCATGATGTGCATGACTTTCTTGTTGATCTGATATTATGTGAATCGTCAATGATACCCATCCTTTTCATATTCATCAAGTAAACCTGATCTTCTGGGTCTGAATATTTAAATCATAATAGATTCTTCTTAAGAATTTCTCATGAATTCCCACCAACACAAGATTATTTATTGATCTATCTATCCCAGTTATATTGAGATCTCCTAGTTCACAGAAGGTTCATTAGGTACAAAATATGTCCTTGAGGGAGATCAATCTTATTTTTTAAAAGATGATAGGCCTGGAAAGCATATCTTTTTTTAAGACCATATAGCTGGCCTTAGGGCCTTTTGAAAGGTCTGGATTACTACTATGCTATAGTTTTAGGTCCTTTAGCTCAGAACTTCTATTTCTATAGTTTAAGGACTTTTAGCTTGGACCTTATGTTTCTCTAGTTTAAGTTCCTTTATATTGGACCTTATATTTCTCTATCATAATTTATTTTAACTCGAAATTTCTATTTCTCTAGTTTATGGTTTTTTAATCTTAGACCTTATGTTGTTGTAGTATACAGTATTTTAGCTCAGATCTATTATCATTGTAGTTTATGGTCTTTTAGAAAAGACCTTTTATCATTGTAGTTTTGGGTCTTTTATATTAGACCTTCTGTTGATTTAGTTTAGGGTATTTTAACTCAGACCTTCTATTGCTTTAGGTTACGGTATTTTAGCTCAAAACTTATGTTTCTTTAGTTTAAGGTCTCTTATCTTGGAAATTTTGTTGCATTATATTATGGTCTTTTAGATCAGACCTTGTCTTTTTATATTTAAGGTATTTTATCTTGGACCTTCAATTGATTTAGATTAAGGGTATTTTTCTCAGACATTATATTACTTTAGTTTAAGGTGTTTTAGCTCGGACCTGATAAATGATCATGGAATATGGTTCATACATTCCATGAATGACCCAAAACACTTTGGGGTGTTGGGTTCTGTCATGGTATTTCTAAGGATCATGAGGATCAAAGATCCTTTATTGCAAGGAGGATGAGCCTATGGTTGGTAGGTCAAAGCCCTTATGTGTCGGTAGAATTTTCAAATAGAGGTGTCTTCACTCTTTTCCAATGGTCATGGAAGATTTATGGGGGGTAGTATCTGTTTAGGGTCAAATATTAGGAATTCTAGGTCCACCTGAATTGTTGAAGTATGGATGACATAATTTATAACCCAAAATTTGGAGTCTTTGAATATGATATGGGGAAGAAATGCTGGGGATGGCCGGTAACACTCTAAGTTTCCAAGTTCCACCATGGCGTTTTTAGGGATCACAAGGATTAAATCTCCTTTATGGAAATTGGGATATTCCTTTAGTTGGTGGGTTAAGGACGTTATTCATCGATAGCATGGTCAAGAAATATATTAACTCTACTCATTTATTAGGGCCATGGAATATTTATCAAAACTCAAACATTCAGATGATGAGGCTGAGTATGGAAGGAAATCTATTCTGAAAGGGTTTTATCACCCTAGGGCAGTTGAATCTTGAATTGTGAAGACTGGTCCCTCTGGCCTATGGTTTCAAATCATGAGGTGTGGGCCAAAAAAGGTTCAGGAAGGTAGTGTCACATTTCAATATTGAGAAAGGGTACAAAACACAGTGACTTAACATCGAGGATGTTGAATATTCTTGGATATTTTGGTATAAATATTGTAAGTCATGGTCCAATATGCTTGGGTCAGGAGGATGATTATAGATAGTCATAATGGGAGTAGTTCAGATCACACATAGGTGTTTAGTTTTTCCACATTGATTTCAAGTATCAAAATGATCGTAAATCCCTTTTTATACAGTGATGAATTTGGTTGATGACCATAGGTGCATGTGAAAGAGCCATAAACATGAATGCATAATCAAGATAAGGGTTGGTTGAAGCCAAGTATCCTTTATAAGGTCCATCAAAGGTTTACTGTGATCTAAGTCACCCCAAATCATGAAGTGTGATTTTTGGAAAGTGTAATATCTAATATGGGTTAGAGAAGTCTAAAGAATGTGTCATTTCCTAGAGAACACATTCTCATAATGAGGAGATGTGAAAAATCATTACTCTAACTTTTTCCTAAACCAGGGGGTCCAACAAGAATAACTTGGATTTTACTAGGGATAGAGAGTAGGTCATATGATCCTTATTCTTTATTTATTTTCACCCTAATTTTTTCCTAAACATTTCATATGAAGAGTTTAGAGAGAAAAGACTTGAATTTTACTCAGGCCACCCTTTACAGGTTTTCAACCTGAAAAGTTTTGTATCTCATTCACTATCAGTTCAGGTTCTTGTAATTTGGACCACTATAGGTTAGAGTTTAAGGTTGTACCACTTTTCCCAAATTACAGACAGTTTGAGGTCATAACACACATGGACCTAATATGGGTAATGATACCTAAGAGTCTAATTAGGATACCAAAGGTTAAGATTACCCCAACATCCTTCTAAGTAGGTGATTAAAATGTTGTAAATCATGGATCAAGGTCCTCAAGTCATTGGTAATGATATAGTAAAATCATACTAGGAGTAGTTCAAATCACATTGAGGTGTTGAGTTCTACCACTATGATGCCATGGCTCAAAAGGGTTAGAAATCCCTTTTTGTAGAGTGATGCATTTTTTCATGACCATAGGTGAATATATATAAGCGATAGGCATTCATACATAGTCAAAATAAGGGCCCCTTGAAGCTGAGTAACTTTTCCCAAGTCAATGGAAGGTTTTGAAAACCATAGGCACCCGAGACATGAAGTATGATTTATGGATTGAGGTTATTTTTAAGGTATTCTTTATCTATTAGATTTTTAATATAATAAATTTCAACCAGAACTCTATCATAATTACCAAGGAGAGTAGACTCAACCTCCTTGTCTATTTAAATTGAAATTCCAATCGAGGAGGACATATCAATTTTTTTAGATCACACAAAGTCCAGATGATCCAATTAATTCAAATCCAAAACTAGACATGATTATTGCTGACACTGAATGAGTTTAATTTTTGATCCCATTCTTAGATACACCTAGAACCTTGTTTCAACAGAATAGAGTTATTCCCCAGCCCCTCCACTTTATTTTATTGGTCGTGAAGATGATTTATAAAAATAATGCCCACTGAATTCCTATTTGAGAATAACGAAGTAGAAGAAATTCTAATTAACAAATTCCCCATTTCCATGGATTTGATTAACTTGGAAAATCCACCCTTTCAATGATCGAGTGTTGACCAAGCTTGAGCCATTATGTAATCACCTCTTGATTTTCCTGGACATGGGATATGGAACTCTTTCTAATAACCCTATTATGAGAGGATTCCATAGAGGAGGAGAAGAACCTTCGATCATCATCAACATTCTACAGGTTTCCCCTTTGCTGATATGAGTAATCCCTGGATCCCTTCAAATCACCAGGATCCCTAATGGGACCAACAAAGCTTCCTTTGGCTAGCATGCAATCAAACTATAAGCGGATATCTCGAACGAATTCCATTGAAATAGCTAATCCTTAATCACCATTTAATTTCCATAGAGGACATGATCCTAAGTACCCTATCTCAAATAATGATAATGAAGATGATCAAGGTATATTAAATCTTCCACCATGAAATATAATATATTATGAAATTAATAACAATAAAGAACAAAATAAATGTTTTATTATAAAAAAAATCAAACCCAGAAGACACATCTATGTTTCATTTAGGAATTTAAAAATAGCATGATCCCCTAAATTTTAAGTGTGGTTACACTGTTTAGATCAGGTCCAACTGTGTAAAGAATCTCAACCTTAACCCAACCTTGGACCAAAAACATTCTTTAGGTCTGTTCGGGCTTATCAGGTCAGGGGTTTGAGCTAATTGGCCCCTTATTTTTATTAACATATATATATATATATACGTATCTATGTATGTATGTATATGTAAAATTAAAAAATATTTTATATCTAGAAAGATTAAAAAAAATTTATAAAAAAAATTATGTAAAAAGAATATTGTGAGATATATATAATTTTAAAAAATAAATTTCAGTTCTATTAAAAAATTACATTATAAAATTTAATTTGCATCATTTTTTATTTAAAAAAATGTTTATAATAAAAAAATGCATTTAAAAATGACATTATACACCCATTAAAAAATAAATTATAAAAAAATAAAATACATTATTTATCTCTAAAAAATATTTGTAATAAAAAACATATATTTCATTAAAAAAAATTCATTACATGTCAATTAAAAATTTACAATACTAAATACTATTTTTAATTAAATTAACCCTTAAAAATTAATCATCTGATGTTGATTTTGTTGGTGCTCAAAAATTGTTAAATTCAAAATGGACAATGAAAATTTTTAAGGATTCTTGATAAAGGAACAAGTGGGTACCCTGCTCTAGGAAGAGCACTTTCCCTCCTTCAGGAAAATCATGTGCTCAAATCATAGTAGAGAAAACACATCGGTCTAAGCCCAACACATGTGACCTCTCTAATGTAAGGAGTTAACCACACATTTTTTAAAACAGTGCATCAACCAATACCTTCACAAGGTAGAGTGACCATGCCATATTGATGGTTGGGAACCCATGGCAGTTTTCCTATAAATAAACCATTCAAATTCCAAACTCAACACATAGGAGAAGGTCGAACACTAGAGTAAAAAAATACCCTACTTAATCATATTCATATTTCATGAAACCTTAAAATTGATTTTTGAATCAAAGTTTAATGGAAATATATAATAAATGGGTGAATTTGAGTCATTTAAAGGTATTATTCACAAATCCTTCAAGAATGAACACTTTTCCCAGGTCTTAACCCTGACCCTAGGAAAAAAATTCCCAATGAAGAAGGTTTCAACGTAGGAAAGGTGAAGGGATTTGGTTTGATGCCCCTTTTAATTTAATCATGTTTCATCGATCCTCTGGGGAATAAACAAGGCTCAATAGTCACCCAGGTCACTCACCTGGGTGAAACACATCTACTGCACCCAAGTGGTCTCTTTATTCTTAGTAGAATAATTTTACCTAGGCCATAATTTGTAACCCCCATTCAACAAGGTACCATGATTCATCATATGAATTTAAACCATGACATCAATCTATATGAGTTTTGATTCCTCCTTAGAGGATATGTAGAAATCCCTCCACAAGACCAATACTATCATCATGTCACCTTTCATATCTTTACAAAACCTCATGTTTTCCTAGATGTCATTAAAATCTAGTGTTCCTATTTTAATAACTTTAAGCTGTTACGTAATTTATAACTACCATAACCTTTTATATCAAACACAGGATAATTAAACTCTTTGAGGAGAGTTTTTTTTAAATTTATTAATGTCAATCTATCACTTTCACCATAAAAAAGGTTACCAATACTGTTACTAAGAATGATTTCATGAATATGTTTAGTTCAATAGTAGATCCCTGGATAATATAACATGCTCCTTTATGGGATGATCTGACATCCAATCCTCTTGGTTTTTACACCCCCCAAGAAACCAAAACCAAAAACAGGTTCATGATAAAAAAATCTAAATAATTATAATGATAAACCAATATAAAACCCTTTACCTTTTAAAAATATTGACTAACCATGAATCCTTATTTATGATACTACATTAACAAGTTGTTTATTTTTTATTTTTTCTACAGAATCTACATATCACAAACAACTAATATTTAACAATGAATTAAAATCTGTAAGATCCCATCTTTTTTCACTTATATTCCCCTTTGAGTTTTTCATTTGAGCCTTGGTGGTTGAGTCTTTTTCAGAGACAGAGAGCCTTTGTTGGAGAAAATGATCTAATGATTGAGGATATATGTTATTAATGGAGTATGGGTATAAATGGTTCATGTTTTATCATGGGTTCTTGGTAAGTTGAGAAGATTTAAAGAGGGTTTATGTTTCTTATATGTAAATGGGTTGAAAAACAATCTACAAAACATTTACACACTATGTAAATGGATTACAAATCATATAATGTTCAGATGTTTTTAATAAAATATGTTGAGGAAATGGGTTTTTATACATATCCTATTAGAAATATTTACATGACGTGTAAATAAATTAATCATAATGTAATTATTTAACCTACTATTTTAGAGTATGTTGTGTAGTTGAATTTAATTTCATCTCACCTACAACTTTCTTCTTTTAACCTTAGGTCATCTTCTAAGTAATTTTAGAGTTCCACCATCTCTTCTAGATGCCCCATTTGTGTGATAAATCCCTGGTAAGTCCATTTGGTTAGGGTTTTTCATTTCTATCCCTTATTTTTTCAACCATTGTAGTGTAATCACTTGATCGTGTGCATTTTTTGTTTTTATCTTGATCAGTTTTGATCTCGGATCCTCATTGAGATCATCCAAACCATCTTTCTCATGGGTTTTTTTCATTGGAAGCATTGTGTTCTTCACCATTTAGGGTAGAGGGTACAAATTTTAAACCTATAGATTGATATATACCATGTATATGAAATACTGTGATTGATCCGATGTAACATGCACCTAAATTAATTAAATAATGAATGAGATTATTCCTTAGAGTCTATTGGATTCAATTGGTTATTGTCCTAGCTAATGGATACTCATAGGGTGTGTGAACCTCAATTATAATTGAATTGTATGTTTTCTTAAAGTGCATTTATCATGATATGATACCTTCGGTGATTGCTTGATATAGAATCCCTATGTTGTGGATTACTACTTATTTTTTTAACTATATATCCTTTGTGAAATAAATGAATGTGGTAGTTGAAAGACAAACGGTAATTCACATAATTATCCATTGAGGATTATGATGTAATATTGTGATATAAATGCTTTTTGGACATGTTTTGTGTTCCTTGTTAAAATTATTATATATCGGGAATGGCCCTAGAACATACACACTTATATACTGTAATGCTAATATTGATTAGGATCAGCCTAGTCCCTTGCTATAATTACTATAGTGAGAAGGATCAGCCCAGTCCCAAGCTATAATTCTTATAGGGATTTGAATAGATTCTTAATTATTTTAGGACTTTGATCCAGATTATTGTGATTATACCATAGTTATATCGTTGTGTTTGGCATGGTCGTGAGACATGATTAGAGATATTCCAACATGACACTAAATCAAGCTATTTATACCATGGTTATATAGTTGTGGTTAGCATGGTGATGAGACATACTCAGAGATATTAAATAATGACACCAAAGAAGGTTGTTTAAACCATGGTTATATGGTTGTGGTTGGCATGGTCATAAGTCATGCTTAGATATATTTCAACATGATTCCGAAGAAGGTTATTTTTACCATGGTTATATGGATGTGGTTGAAATGGTCATGAGACATGCTCAATGATGTTCTGTTGGGAAACAATCCCTCAAGGTAACATTGCAGTACTGTTGGGTCGATTGTGTTTGTTGACAAAAATGGATTTCAAGGAGAATTGTCGAGTTCCAAAGAATTTGTTGACAGTCCATGTTGACAAAGAACCATGACAAAGGAATGGACGATCTGGAGGCAGTACAAAAGAGAAGTACAAGGAGGCACTGTTTCCCAGTGTTCGCCAAAATTTTGGGGTCCAAAATTTGGAAGTTGAAGAGAATCTTGAAAAGAGGATATTCTTGAAGATCATATTTTTACATGGAAAAGGCATGAGTTTCATGAAGATGGGATGCATGGATTGGATTTCGCGAAGATCAGAAAAATGGAGGTGGTGATGCTTCGTAATTACGTCAATGCTTCTCGAACGACAGAGTTGAAGCGCATCGCAGCGGTGAAGGGGTTTGCGAGGGAGCTTCGCTGCGAAGGCGCAGAGGAATGTTGATAGTGATGCTCTGCGATTATGATGAGCTCTGTGATCGGAAATTGTCGTGGTGCTTCACGATTTTGACAGAATTCCGGAGGAAACTTCGAAGCTTCGCGATCGGAAATGACGTGGTGCTGTCTTCGCGCGGAAAGTTCGAGGGTCAGTGGAATCGCCTATAAATAGAGGCCAACCCCATCGAGAGAATTATAGAGAATTTTCAGAGAAAATCATTTGACCTCAGTTCGTGAAGGTAGTTTGCATAGACTGTGTGCTTCACGAAACAAGAGCTTCGCGATGGCTATTATAGCTCCGCGAAAAGTGCGAGCTCCATGTTGGATCAGTGAGCTTCGCGAGGGAAGTTTCTCTGCAATGACTTGAGCTTCACAGTAGTGCTTCGCGGTAGTGATTCGCGAGAGTGCTTCGCGAAAAGGAAGGAGCTTCGCGAAGGCTTGTTTGAGCTTCGTGAAATTAGGATCCTAGAGAGGTAGGGTGCTTTGCGAAGGTGTTTCCAAAGGTAGTTTCCTAGTGTTCAGAGGCAAAGTGGTATTCATCAGTGGATGAAAGTTGGACTTTAATAGAGCATTTATCAATAGTTGAGGATGCATTCTTTCATGCAAATTAAGAGACCTACAGGTCTATAAACTGTGATTGGATTCCCGTCCAGAGTAGTGAGCTTAGGAAGAGGAAAAAGGTGGTCCTCTCCACCGGCAGTGATCCAGAGAGAGAGAAACAGGGAGTGACCCTTGGGAAAGTAGTGAGCTAACCCTAAACCTCGTAAAGTCAGTGATCCTTGGCATAGATGTGATCTAGCATGAACATTGTAATCCATTGCTAGTGAAGTATAGTGGAATTTGGTACGACCAACAACTTGTTGGTGTATGCTCCTTAGACATAGCCCTTAGCGGCGAACCAAGTAAAATTGTTGTGTCCTGTGCTTGCTTTACTTTCTGCTTATATTGTGCAACAGGAAAGAGAGAGAAGAGTGTTTTTCTTAACAGCAAAACAAGATCAGAACGGGCGTTAATTTTAAATCAGTCATACCCTGTTTCACCCCCCCTCTCAGGGTATCCAGCCTTATGGACCTAACAATTTGTATCAGAGCGAAAGGTTGACATTAGTTCTTCTCTCAATGGAGGTCACTAATCATAAAGGGATTCCGATCTTAGATGGAAACAATTTTCTTCTATGAAAGAATCGGATGCAACACTACTTCCGATCTTTAGGAATGGATGTGTTCACAGCAACAATGTATGGTATAATAGCTGACATCAATAGTGGTGCATTATCAGAAGCTGAGCGTAGAGAGTTGGATGCTGATGCCAAAGCTATCAATGCCTTAGGGGGAGCCCTATCCAATCCTATATATACAAAGGTGATGTCTTGAAAAACATCACATACCATGTGGGAAAAACTTTTGAATGTATATGAAGGGGATACAAAGGTGAGAGAGGCCAAGCTGCAAGTGTTGTGGAACAAGTATAAAGATCTGAGAATGAACCCGAATGAGCATGTTGATGCATTCTTTGATATGGTAAATTCTATGGTAGAAGACATGCGGGGTCTTGGAGAAATTATCGAAGATATAAAATTTGTGAAGCGCATATTGAGAAAACTTCCACCTTGGTTCAATCCGAAAGTTTCTGTTTTGGAAGATAAAGACCCAAAAGAACTGACATTGGATAACCTGCACATCACTCTTATTGTATATGAAATGTGAAATGATGATAACGATGCTGTGGAAAAGGGGAAATCCAAATAAGTGGCATTCAAGGCCATGAAGAAGCTCACCATTGACGATTCTCGAGAAGAAGAAGAGACAGATAAGGTGATGTCATTCCTTTATTAAAATCTGCAAAGAGGAAGAGGAAAGTTTAAAAGGAAACTTCCACTAGCATGCTTTAGATGTGGAAAAGTTGGTCATCTTGTGGCATGATTCCCAAAGAAGTTTCAAGATAATGATAATGATGATGATGAATTTGAAATTCCAAAGAAGAAGACTTCAGCGTTTGTGAAAGGGAAGAAACAATTCAAGAGAAATTTATTCAAGAAGAAGAATCTTCTTTCACAAGAATTTGAAAGTTCAGATGAGTCTGAGAATGAAGAGGTTGAGGAGATAGAAAATTCCAGAGATCGTGGGGTAAATGCCTTGGTGGCGATTGTTGGTAGTTCTCAGAAAAATGAAGAAGCTGAAGTTGAAGAAGAAAAAGAAATTGAAGGGAGAGTTGATATGGAAGTCGAATTGGAATCAGCTCTTGAAGAGAAAGTCGTTTAGAGAGCCAAAACAAAGAAAGCCAATAAAGTGGTTCGTGATTCCAAACTCTATATGCAACAACAGGATGAAGAAAATTCTAAGCTATTAGAAGAAATTTAAAGACTAAAATCCTCAACACCAGAGAGCTCAGAAAATATTGTTGAGTATAAGCTTAAAATTGAGGAACAAAAGAAGGAAATTGATTGTTTGACTAACACAGGAAAGGAGCAGGTCAGACGTATCAAAGAGCATGAAGAAGAAGTGGTCAGTCTACGACGAAAAATGAAGGATCAAGAAAAACTCTTGACTCCCAATGTGATATCAGAAAATCATGCCATTCAGAAGACAGAGAAGATGAAAGAGGAGGCTTGTAGTTCAGCAGGAGTGAAGCAGCAAGAAAGCTCAAATGCTAAGGTTGATTCAGGGCTTGATAAGAAACAAAAATATGTGGTAGTTGATGTCAGACCGCAAGCACCCATCCTGAAATTAAAGGTTGATTTGGGAACAAAACAGAATCAGAATATTGAGAGATCCCAAAGGGAAAATCATAGTGATGATGTAACACAAAGGAATGCACCCTATATCAGGTGTTATTGTTGTGGGAAGATGGGACATTCACAGTATGTGTGTTCCACATCCAAGAGATATATAAGGGAACAGGAACAGAGGTGGCAGCCAAATAGAGAACGGATTTCCAGAACATATTTTGAAGGACACAGTTTTTGGTGCGGAGGATTTGGGCACATGGCTAGCTACTGCACTTCGATCATTCAGAGAAATGGGCCAAAGCAGAATCAAAATGATCGCAAGCAGCAGATTAATAAACTGACAATTGAATTAAAAGTTCAGAACAGATTTGCAGCTCTGTAAGATGAAACCAGTCCATCGTACTCTGAGAATGATCATGAGTATATATCTATACCGAGTTTGGAGACAAAATTATGGACCAATAAGAAGAGAGCAGAGAAGGTAGTAGTTGCTGAAATTGCCCTTAAAGGATCAGATCGTTCTGGTGTGTGGATTCTTGATAGTGGTTGTACGTCTCACATGACAGGCAACAAGGATCTGGTTACAGACATAAAATATGACAAATAAGGAGTTTTCAAGTTTGGAAATGATGAAGGCCTGAAGATAATTGGATCAGGAAAGGTTAGGTTTTGGGGCAGAGAAATCAGACGTGCTGATGTCTTGGTTGTAGAAGGTCATAGTCACAATTTTCTTAGAGTCAGTCAATTGTGTGACTCAGGACATTCTATACGGTTTACCAAGAATACCTGTACTATCACGTAAAAAGATGAGGCAGTTGTTCTGCAAGGAAAAAGGACAAAGGGAAATCTTTACCTTCTAAGTGGGGAAGAAGATATATGTCTTTTATCCAGAGAGGAAAAAAACCAGCTATGGCATAAGTGACTTGGTCATCTATGCCAACCATCTATGGAAGATCTGGTAAAGTTTGATGCTGCTAGAGACATTACCAAACTATCACGTGATCGTGCTCATACATGCGATGCTTTTCAACAAGGGAAGATCATCAAAAAAACGTAAAGGTGAAAGGAACTGAAATCATCCAGAGTGCTCAAATTGGTACATGCTGATGTATGTGGACCTATTTCACCATGAGATATAAATGGGCAAAGGTACTATGTCCTTTTAATTGATGATTATAGAAGAATGGAATGGGTATTCATCATTACCCATAAGACAGAGGTGTTCAGTTACATAAAGCAGTATAGGAGGGAATCAGAAAAGATGCTTGGGTAGAAAATTCTGAAGTTTCGTACTGATAACAGTACATAATTCACAAATAGTAAAGTCGAAGACTATCTCAAGAAACATGAGATAAGGCATCAAGTTTCATCAGTGATAACTCCCCAACATAATGGAGTGGTTGAAAGGAGAAATCGGATCATCAACAACATGGCCAGAACGATTCTTATTGATAAAGACCTACTAGAGAAATTTTGGAAGGAAGCAGTTTTGACATCGGTCTATGTTTCTAATAGGCCTCTGTTGTGTCTGAAGAAAGGGAATGCTCTGTATGAACTATGGTACGAAAATAATCCAACGTTGAAATACTTTCGAATCTTTGGAAGTAAGTGTTTCATTATCAACAAAGAAAATCACAGGATGTTTGAGGCACGAGGAGATGAGGGGATGTTCCTTGGCTACTCAGGGAAAAGTAAAGCATATAAATGCTTCAAAAAAGGCTGGGAAAAATTGTTGAGAGCAATGATGTCACTATAGTTGAAAATGAACAGAATACTCAACGACCTAGTGAACAGTTTCTGGATGAAATTGATAATGAGGTAAGAGACACAGGGGGAGTAGAAGTGGCAAAAGCTGACTCAGAAGAAGATACTGATGATGAACAAAAAAGTGTCAAGTCTACGTCTGCCAGGAAGCCAAAGAGTCGAGCTGAAATTGTTATGCAGAATATCATTGGTGATCCGATAGCTCCAGTTCAGACTCGAAGAATGATGTCATTACAGCAAACATCATTTTTATCTCAGGTGGAGCCGAAATGTTTTTTCGATGTAGCTGAAGATGAGAACTGGGTTCAGGCTATGAATGAAGAGCTTGATCAAATCGAGAAAAACCAAACATGGGAGATTGTTTCGAGGCCAGTAGACAAGAATGTCAACGAGACTAAATGGGTATATCACAAAAAGATGAATGAATATGGCACAGTTATTTGAAACAAAACACGGCTAGTGTGCAAGGGATACTCCCAGATAGAGGGAATAGATGTTGATGAGACATTTGCCCCGATTGCAAGGCTGGATACAATCAGATTATTTTTGGCCATAGCAGTGCAAAGTTCAAAGTGTTCCAGATGGATGTCAAATATGTATTCATGAATGGTGTTCTAGAAGAGGAGGTGTATATTGAGAATCCAGATGGTTTTCTCATTCATGAGGATGAGAACAAAGTTTGCAGGCTGAAGAAGGCCTTGTATGGGCTGAAACAAGCACCAAGAGCATGGTACTCAAGGCATGATCAGTACTTGAAGAATCATGGTTTCCAGCATGGTGGAGTTGATTAAAATCTCTATTTCAACAACAATAGTAATAAAAAATGATGGTGATGGTCTATGTCGATGACATAATATTTGGTGGATCGGATGAAGCTCAGTGCAGACAGTTTTCCGAATTAATGAAACATGAGTTTGAAATGTCAATGATTGGAGAGATAACATTTTTCCTTGGTCTACAGGTGACACAAGGAAGGAATGGAACATTCATTTCTCAATCCAAATATACTAAGGAGGTGTTATGAAGGTTTGGCATGGAAAATTCGAAGGAGATAAAAACTCCGGTTGCTACCCGGATGAAATTATCAAAATATGAGGATGGCAAGGTAGTTAATATCGAAGAATACAGGAAAATTATTGGAATATTGTTGTACTTGACCGCGAAAAGGCTTGATATTGTTTTTTCCACATGCCAAGCAGTGAGATATCAGAGTAATCCCAAGAAAAGTCACATGCTCACAGTGAAAAGAATAATTCGGTATATCAAGGGAACAATGGACTTCAGGTTGACAAATAACGATAAATCTCAGATAGAGTTATTGGGATATACTGATGCAGACTGGGCCGATTCAGCGGATGACAGGAAATCAACATCTGGAGGTGCATTCTATCTTGGTGGACTAAGTATTGCTTGGTTAAGCAAGAAGCATGATTTCATTTCATTAAGCACCGCAGAAGCTGGGTATATTGCTGCCACTCAAGCTTGCACACAGTTATTATGGATGAAGCAGCAGCATGATGATATGGGAGTTGAAGTGAAGTCTCCGATCGGAATCCAGTGTGATAACTCAAGTGCTATCAATACTAGAAAAAATCTAGTTCATCACTCAAGTAAAAATCACATTTAGATAAAATATCATTTTATCAAGGAGAAAGTAGAGAAAGGTCTTGTGAAGTTTGAGTATGTGCCTATAGAGTTAAAGGTTGTAGATATTCTAAGAAAGGCCTTACCCAAGGAAGCATTCGAAAGGCATCGACTGGCTCTAGGAGTTCAGTCGATTCCCTGCACTTAAAATTGTGTGGATTTGAACCCCCCCCCCCCTCTCCCCGAGGTATGGTGTGTTTTTTTCTACTATGATAATGGTTTTTCTTACCAATGTCTTAGACCGCAGAGGAGTTCCCTTTGGGTTCGTTGACAAAGGGGGAGAAATAGTGACTCCTCAAGGGGGAGAAACTGTGGATTTTAAAGGAATAAAATGTCTTTGTCAAAGACACGGGGAGAAGCTGATAGGTGAAGCAGCCAGATAGGGGGAGTTGAAGGAGAAGACTGATAGGGGGAGTATTAAATCTGACGATGCTAGAAGTGATTGATCAAAGCATATATATCATGATAGCTGAGGACCGTGATAAAAGCAGAACAATGGTGTTAAAATGGTGAGAGAGAGTTTCCAGCTATCACCAATTGGGATTAGTGTGGTTCAACAATTGGTATCAATTTAAGAATTGGTATCTGGAATCGACAATTGGTGTTTGACATAAAGTGATTCATTGATGAACTTTTCATACTACTCTTGTTTCTCACACCAAGCATTGCTCATGTGGGCTTATAGTACGTGTTAAGTGAATCCTTGAATGCTATCATAATCGCAAGAGGCGAGTGGTGGTAGCGGATGGAAGAAGACTCAGCGAGGTATCAACGTGCAAAAAATCTTTCTGAGAAGAGTTATGAAGAATTGTCAATAAACCCAAAGGGGGAGATTTTTGGGAAAAAATCCCTCAAGGTAACATTGCAATACATTTGGGTTGATTGTGTTTATTGACAAAGCAGGTTTTCATGGAGAATTGTCGAGTTCTATATAATTTTTTGGCAATCCATGTTGACAAAGAACCACGACAAAGGAATGGACGATCTGGAGGTGCTACAAAAGAGCAGTACAAGGTGGCGCCATTTCCCAGTGTTTTCCAAATTTTTGGGGTCCAAAATTTGGAAGTTGAAGAGCATCACGAAAAGAGGATTTTCTTGAAGATCATATTTTTACATGGAAAAGGAATGAGTTTCGCGAAGATGGGATGCATGGATTGGATTTTGCAAAGATCGGAAAAATGGAGGCGGTGATGCTTTGCAATTTCATCAATGCTTTGCGAACGGCAGAGTTGAAGTGCATCGCAGCGGTGAAGGGATTTTCAAGGGAGCTTCATGGAGAAGGCGCAAAGGAATATTGACGGTGATGCTCCGTGATTACGATGAGCTCTGCGATCGTAAATTGCCGTGGTGCTTCACGATTTTGACAGAATTCCGATGGAAACTTCAGAGCTTCGCGATCGGCAATGATGTGGCGCTGTCTTCGCGCAGAAAGTTCGAGGGTCGGTGGAATCTCTTATAAATAGAGGCCGACCCCCTCGAGAGAAGTAGAGAGAATTTTCAGAGAAAATCATTTGCTCTCGGTTCACAAAGGTAGTTCGTGTAGCCTGTGTGCTTCGCGAAAGAAGAGTTTCACGACGGCTATTATTGCTCCTCGAAAGGTGCGAGCTCCACTTTGGCTCAGTGAGCTTCGCGAGGGAAGTTTCTCTGCAACTACTTGAGCTTCGTGGTAGTGCTTTGTGTAGTGCTTCGCGAGAGTGCTTCGTGAAAAGGAAGGAGCTTCATGAAGGCTTTTTTGAGCTTCGTGAAATTGGGAGCCTAGAGAAGTAGGTTGCTTTTTGAAGGTGTTTCCAAAGGTATTTGCCTAGTGTTCAGAGGCAAAGTGGTATTCATCAGTTGATGAAAGTTGGAATTTAACAGAGCATCTATCAACAGTTGAGGATGCATTCCTTCATGAAAATGAAGAGACATACAGGTCTATAAACTATGAGTGGATTCCCTTCTAGAGTAGTGAGCTTAGGAAGAGGAAAACGGTGATCCTTTCCACCAGCAGTGAGCCAGAGAGAGAGAAATAGGGAGTGAACCTTGAGAAAGCAGTGAGCTAACCCTAAACCTCGTAAAGGCAGTGAGCCTGGGCATAAATGTGATCTAGACCGAACATTGTAATCCACAGCTAGTGAAGTATAGTGGAATTTGGTATGACTGGGAACTTGTTGGCGTATTCTCCTTGGACATAGCCCTTAGCGGTGAACCAAGTAAAATTGATGTGTCCTGTGCTTTCTTTACATTCTGTTTATATTGTGCAATAGGAAAGATAGAGAAGAGTTTTTTTCTTAACAGTGAAACAAGATCATAACAGACGTTAATTTTAAAATAGTCAAACCCTGATTCAACCCCCTCTCAGGGTATTCAGCCTTGTGGACCTAAAATGTTCTAATATGATTCCAAAGAAGGTTATTTATGACATGGTTATATGGTTGTGGTTTGAGTGATCATGAGACATGCTCATAGATATTTCACCACAGAGCGGAAGTAGGTTGTTGTATTTTATTAATTGTTGAGTTAATTAAATCACTTGTTTATCAATTTATTGCATACACTTATTATCAAGCTGGTTTTTTAGACATAGTGATTTCAAAATTATGATTTATAGTCACAACCAATTCAGTATTATGTTTGGTATTAGAGAATATTATGTGGATACAATTTTGGATAAGGGAAAAAGACATTATTGTTTTTTATTTTCTTGCTATATATGTTAGAGTTTGGAGGTGAGAATGGCATGGAATTCAAGACATGATAAGTTGAGTCATTATTTAAATCTGATAGTCTTTTAATTATATTGTTTCTAGGATGAAATTTAGTAACATTTCATCATATCGTTACATTACTCCTATTATAATTTTTTGGATTATTCAGTTGGATTTTATTTTTATTTTCCGCTATATTTATACTCTGATTTATTTTGTTTATATGGCTTATTTCTACTGTTCTAAGACTTCATACCATGGGGTATAGTCCCCCACTATACATTTCACACCTTTTAATCAGAATCCCTAGGTGTATGGAGAGGCACACTTTAGGTCTCATAACTAAACCTTTTTGGACACGTGAGAGATTACTATATTAGGGTACATTACAAAGTAGTATCAGAGGAGTATGATTTATTTCCATTTCTGCTTTACTATTTGGGAAAGGTAGAAAGGAGACTAGGATGTTTTAGAACATGGTAATGTTCTTATTCATGGGAGTTGCTAACCCATGTACGGGGGGAAATTTGAGTGCCTAGGGTTGGGATTTTTGTTTTTATTGTGTGCATGTTACAATTTATATTATATCACCTTGAGTGATTCACATGTTGTGTGATGTTATTTTTCTATGATATTATTGATTATTGTGATTTATACTCATGGCTCGGTATGGCGTGAGATGTGTATGCATGCATCATAATAGGTACATAGGGATATATAGTTTCATGCATTATTCATGATAGGGACATATTTATTCACATGGGATATATATATATATATATATATATATATATTCCTATTGAACTGTGATATGAGATATCTGTTATACCTAATAAAAAAAATTATTGACATGTCATTCTAAAAAAAATTTAAGCCATGTTTAGGGAGATCAAGATTCAGTGGTTCTCTATAGTAGTCACTTGTTGAGGATTAAATTATTGTTCCCAATGTTATATGGTGTGTGTTTTTCTTATAGTTAAAATACCTCCTTGTAATATTTGAATCAAGAATCAAGAAAGTGGAAATCACCACACTCTTAATGTAGCTAAATCTGAGATTACTATAGTTCTATAGGATCAGATAGATGTTCAGCTTCATGAAAACTTCCTGTGGGTCATGCGATCCGTGGAAAGGGATACTATTTTTAATATGCCATCAATGTCTTAATTGACAAAATTGTTTCATTTATAGAATCCACCTACATTTATTGGTGAAGGATGAACCCAAGAAGTTGAGTTCTAGAATGAGTCCTTCTGGAATATCTTCAAGCATCTTGATACACTCATAGATAAGAGGGTCAATCTTGCTACAAATATTCTTTATGGACCTGTCAATCATTAGTGGGATATTATGGAGGAAGATAGGAAGAAAGATGATCTATCTTGAAAGGAATTTGAGATAAAGTTATTGATCCATTTCAATATTGAGACATTAAAGGGTGAAAAATAGCATGAGTTCATGCATCTTATGTAGGAGGGAATGTTTTTGCTAGACTATGATGGATGTTTCACCGACTTTCAATGCTTTCCACCATCTTTGGTAGATGATGAGATATCTTGGGTGAGATGTTTTTAGGATGGTGTTTGTTATGAGATATGGTCATAGGAGAATGTTTTTTAGTATATTTAAGGACCTAATGAACCAGACACTCATCATGGAATGGAAAATGAGAGAGGCCCTAAGCACTAGCCATGCTATTTTAGTAGGGTGAACTAGGAGCTCTTCTTTGGGTGGTAATAATTGACGATATGATAGTTTACAATAAGGTAGTTTTCGGAAGATGAGTTAGTACAGTGGGAAACCATCTTAGGACCATGTTTTACTATATTTATATAAGGGTATAAAGTTTGGCCACAAACACCCACAATGTCCTTACATTGCAGTTGAGTGTCGCATTTGCGGTAGAATGGGCCATCTTTAGAGGTTCGATGTAAAATTTATAAAATAAAACAGTAGTAGGGGATTAGGAAAAGCACCTTATTCAAGAAGGGGATAAACTACCCCTTAGTAGTCTAGTATCTAGAGTTATACTAGTTCTTTAGGATGAGGCAAGGGATGCGGTACCCTAGTGTGGGAGCAGTAATACTAGGTAGGAGAAATAGATTAGGGTAGTCAGAATGGACCCTAAGTAAGAGGGAAAAGTTACCTGCACATTATGTAGACTACTCCATCTATTGTGGATGAAATTCCATCTATTTTCTGTGGTATGAATCTTGTATCACCTACCTTATCTTGTGTTTTGTTTGATATAGGAGCATCACATTCTTTTTTTTCTTCTCTTTTTGAAAATTGTTTGGGATTGGTTGTGGAAATCATGAATGATGATTAAACTATAAACTCACCATTGGGAGTGAAATTAGATAATATAAAATTTTGTAATGCATGTTCCATAGAGATTGGTGTTTACCATTTCTTTTAGGAACCATTCATGCTGGAAATGACAGGATTTGACTGGATTATTGGTATTGATTGGTTAGTTCTATACTAGGATCATATTAACTATTATAGGAGGAGTGTTACCATCATATCTGTAGAAGGAATTAGTTATTTTCGCCATGGTTAGTGGGATATTAAAGCTGGTCATGCATGGAAAATTTAATGTAGATAGAATTTTATCATGTCTCAGATATCCAGCCTTGATCTACATGATAGTGGAATGTATTATGTTTTTTCCCTCCACTGGTAGACCATTTTTATAATGTTTTCCCTAAAGAGTGTTACAGCTTAACTCCCAAGAGATAGATTGAGTTTATGATCAAGTTGGTGTTGTGAGTAGAGCTAGTTTCTATCCCACCTTATATAACATCACCAACAGTGCTTTAGGAGTTGGATGTTTAGTGGGAAGATCTGAAATCTAATGGATTCATACAACCTAGTACATATTTTTAGGGTTATCTAATTCTATTTGACAAGAAGTAGGATGTCTTTTCTCTTATGTGTGGATTGTCAAATGTTGAAAAATATGATGGTTAATAACCAATATCCCCTTCCATGAATTGATGGTATTTTCAACTAGTTGAGAGGTGTTAATATCTTCTCTACGATCTTTTTGAGATCAGGTTACCACTAATTAAGGATGAGACCAACGAACATTCCTCAGACATATTTTAGGAGAAAGTATGGCTTGTTTGAATTCGTAATGATGTTGTTTGGGTTGACTAATGCACTAGTGGTAATCATGGCCATGAGGAATATGATCTTTCATCCTTTTATGGATCAATTTGTGGTGGTTTTTTTTCAACAATATCTTAGTGTGCTCCCAGTTAGTAGATGATAATTCCAGACATATTTACATCATCCTAAGTATATTTAGAGAGAATTGACTTTACACCAAGCTAACCAAATGTATTTTCTGTATTAATAAAGGTCACTTCATGGTAAATTTCATCTCAGAGGTAGGAGTGTTAGTGGACCCCTAGAAATTTATAACCATAGTATCTTGGGAACAACCCAAGAAAATCTTTGAGATTCATAGATTTTTGGGTTTAGTAGTTTATTATCAACACTTTATACAGAATTTCTCTTGTTTGGAAGCACTAATGTTTTGGAAGACCAAGAAGAGGGTGATGTTTGTTTGGTCTAAAGATTACAAGATATTTTTTTACGAGATGAAAGGTAGGATGACCTCAACACCCATCCTAACAATACCTATGCCAGTTATATCATATATCATTTATAATGAATCCTCCAAAGTTGGATTCAAAGGGGTTATAATGTAGGAGGATTGAGTGGTTTCTTATGGGTATAGGTAGATGAGACCGCATGAGAGGAATTAACCTACTCTTGAGCTAGAGTTAGAAGAAGTGTTAAATTCTCTAAGATATTGTATACACTATATCATTGGCGAGAGGTTTATGGTATACACAGACCACAAGATCCTTAGGTACATATTTTCTTAGTGATACCTGAACCTTTGGTAAAGAAGGTGGTTTGAGTATCTTCAATATTTTGACTTCAAGTTGGATTATAAACTAGGAAATGGAAATTCCATTTCCAATGTATTGAGCTGAAAGAAAAATATAGAGGTAGTAAAAGAATCTTAAAATGAGTGGTGGATAATGTCCCTCTTTTTAGAGATGCATCTGGATGTTCAAGATTCTCAAGGATGAGTATCTTTGACATCGACATCTGTTATACCTATGATTTTGGATTGAATTAAGACTGATAATTTATCTGATCCATAGGGATCAGTTCTGAGAGAAAACCTATATGGTGGTGAGACACCATCAAGATGCTGTCTTGTTAGTGGAAATTCTCTTCTTTTCCATGAATGTGTATGGGTGCCTATGAGCCTATGCGAGGAGCTGATGAGGGAGTTTCATAATTCTAAATGGGTGGTGCATATTGATTTGAGAAATATGTATCCTGATCTCAATAAACAATAATGGTGGTTAGGAATAAAGAAGGAGGTATAAGGATTCATGGCTAGATGCTTCACTTGTGAGTAGGTGAAATCTCAACATCAGAGGCTAGCTAGGATTTTTGCAACCTTTTCCCATTCTTGAGTGAAAATGGGGTGATGTGACTTTTGATTTTGGGATAATATTACCTAGGAAAACTCATAAGAATGATGTTGTATTGGTGATTTTGGATCGACTGACAAAGGAATCCCACTTCTTACCTATTAGAGAGAACTTCACAGTTAAGGATATGGGAAATATTTACATGAACGAGGTGGTTTAGTTGCATAGTGTTCTGAGGAGTATCATTTCAGATATAGAACCTCATTTCACATCAAATTTCTGGATGGGCCTTCAGAAGGATCTCAGATCATAGGTTCTTTTGAGAATTGTCTATCATAATCAGACTAATAGTTAATCTAAGTGGACTATTCATATTCTGGAGGATATGTTACAAGACTATGTTATGGATTTTGGTGGTTCATAGGAAAAACATATGGCACTTGTGGAGTTTTCATATAATAATAGCTTCCAGACGTCGATCAAAATTAAACTTTTCAAGGCTTGTATGGTAGGTCATTCCTTTCACCTCATTGTTAACCAAAGGAAAGTGAGTCAACACTTGTTGGGCCTAGTCTCATATAGGATACATTTTTGAAGGTTTAGTTGACCATAAATGGTTAGTGACCATGCAGAGTAGGAAAAAATCATCTACTGACCATCAGTGATGACCTCTAGAATTCTAGATTGTTCATTATGGTTTCCTTCAAATTTTTCATAGATTGGGGAAATTCCATATCAAGAAATAGGGAAAGCTAGTGCCTTGGTTTTTTTGGGCCATTTGAGATAGTCGATAGGGTCAGTCTAGTGGCGTACCGGTTATCCCTTCTACATCGCTAAAATTCCATGCATAATGTATTTCACATGTTGCAACATTGAGATATCATCCAAACCCTTCCCATGTGATAGAAATAGAAAACATAGGGCTTTTTTTGATGCATCCTTTGAGGAGAATTAGATACCGGCTATGTATCGTAATGAGAAATATGTTTAGGGTAGGATAATACCTTAAGTTTGAGTGTAGTGGAAACATGAGAGAGTTTATTAGGGAATCTTATATGTGAACATAGTGTCCAGACTTATTCACTGAGACCCCACATTAATTCTTGGATCATCTCAAGGATGAGACATCATATGGTGGGGAGGTTATAAGATCTCATATTTTTCATGGTACATTCCTCTTTGAGTTTTTCATTCGAGCCTTGGTGGCATAGTCTTGTTTGGAGATGGAAATCCTTTTTTGGGGAAAATGATCTAATAATCATGGATATATGTTATCAATGGAGTTTGGGTTTAAATGGTTCAAGTGTTATCACAGGTTATTGGTAAGTTGGGGATCTTTAAAGGGGGATTGGGTTTATTATATTGAAATGGGCTGAAAACTCATCATCAAAACATTTACATTCCATGTAAATGGATTAAACATCATGTAATATTTGGGTGTTTTTAATAAAATAATATGAGGTGATGGATTTTTTGGTGTATCCCATTAAAATTATTTACACAACATGTAACTACATTACACTCCATGTAATTCCCCGACCTCCAATTTTAAATTATGATATGTGGATGAATTTTATTTTATATTTCCTATAACGTTATCCTCTCGACCCTAGGGAATCCTCTAGGTGATTTTGGAGTGCCAAACTCTCTTCAAGACATCTGGTTTGTGTGAGAAATACCTGGTAAGACCATTTGGTTAGGTTTTTTTATTTTATCTCCTTTGTTTCTCCAACCATTATGATGTAATCACTTGACTGTGTGCATTATTGGTTTTGATCATGATCAGTTTTGATCTTAGATCCTTGTTAAGATCATCTTAACCTTCTTCCTTGTGCGTGTTTTCGTTGGAAGCATTGCATTATTTGTAGGTTAAGGTATGTGGCTAGATCTTAACCCTATGGTTTGATATTTTCCATGTATATATACACTAGTAGAATACTAACCTATACCAACGGTTCCAAACCGTTGGTATAGGCCTCCAAACCGTTGGTATAGCCTATACCAACGGTTTGGAGAACCGTTGCGAAGTAAGCCGTTGGGATAGGTCTATACCAACGGTTTTCCCAAAACCGTTGGTATAGACCTATCCCAACGGTTTACAAAACCGTAGGTATAAGTAATATGAAAATCTATTCCAACGGATATAAAACCGTTGGTAAATGTATTTCAAAAAAAAACATGTGCTGGGATTTGATCCCACGACCCCTTGTTTATAATCGAACGACTTAACCACTAAGCTAACATCACTTTTGTAAACATAATTTCATAAATA
Organism: Viscum album; assembly: GCA_963277665.1. NCBI lineage: Eukaryota > Viridiplantae > Streptophyta > Magnoliopsida > Santalales > Viscaceae > Viscum > Viscum album. Next base: position 2,105,158,798 of record OY728156.1, on the reverse strand, counting down.
TATATATGTATTATCATAATTATTTAAAATTTAGATTTATATAATGTTCTCGGGTAGCAGACCTGGAAGAAATGAAAGAATCTATCCCAACGGTTCTCAAAACCGTTGGGATAGACCTATCCCAACGGTTCTCAAAACTGTTGGGATAGGTGGAAATTTCCTGGGGGGTGAAGGTTGGTTTTGGGGGTGAGTTTTCCCAACGGTTCTCTCAAACCATTGGGAAAGGGGGGGTCTTTCCCAACGGTTTGGGAGAACCGTTGGGAAAGGGTCCTCAAAACCCACCTTTCCCAACGGTTCTCTCAAACCGTTGGGAAAGGGGGGGTCTTTCCCAACGGTTTGGGAGAACCGTTGGGAAAGGGTCCTCAAAACCCACCTTTCCCAACGGTTCTCTCAAACCGTTGGGAAAGGGGGGGTCTTTCCCAACGGTTTGGGAGAACCGTTGGGAAAGGTGGGTTTTGAGGACCCTTTCCCAACGGTTCTCCCAAACCGTTGGGAAAGACCCCCCCTTTCCCAACGGTTTGAGAGAACCGTTGGGAAAGGTGGGTTTTGAGGACCCTTTCCCAACGGTTCTCCCAAACCGTTGGGAAAGACCCCCCTTTCCCAACGGTTTGGGAGAACCGTTGGGAAAGGGTATATATAAGTGTTGGGAAAGATCCGATTTCCAGTAGTGATAATTTTGTGATTATGACAACATAACATGTGCCTAAATTAATTAAATAATGAATGTGATTATTCCTTGGAGTCTATTTGATTTAATTGGTTATTGACCTATCTTATGGATACCCATTGGGTGTGAAAACATTGAATATAATTGAATTGGATAATGGATTAAATTGTGTTCAACATAACATGAGACCTTAAGTGATTTCTTGATATAAAATCCCTAAGTTTTGGATTAATACTTATTGTCTTAACTATTGATCCATTGTTATATAAATGAAAGTGGTAATTGAGAGACAAATGGTAATTCATATAATTAACCATTGTGTCTTATTATGTGATATTGTGATATCCATGTTGTTTGGAAATGTCTTGTGTTCCTTACTAAAATTATTATATATCAGGTACGACATTGGAAAATGGACACTTATATGATGTAATGCTAATATTGAGTGGGATCATCCTGGTATGATACTATAATACTTATAGTGAGTGGGCTTGGCCTAGTCCCATGTTGTAATGATTATATGGATTTGACTCAAATGTTGTAATTATTATAGGGATTTGACCCGGATGATGTAATTATTATAGGGATTTGACCTATATTGTTGTCATTATACCATGGTTATATGGTTGTGGTTGTCATGGTCATGAGACATGCTCATAGATATTCTAACGTGACTCTAAAGAAGGTAATTTATACCATGGTCATATATTTGTGGTTGTCATGGTCATGAGACATGCTCCAAGATATTTCAACATGATGATGATGTATGTTATTTATATCATGGTTATATGGTTGTGGTTGACATGGTCATGAGACATGCTCAAATATATTCCAGCATGACACTGAAGTAGGTTATTAATACCGTGGTTATATGTTTATGGTTGGCATGGTCGTGATACATGCTCAAAGATATTACAATATGACAATGAATAAGGTTATTTCTACCATGGTTATATGGTTTTGGTTTTCATGGTCACATGACATGCTTAGAGATATTTTGTCATGAATCTAAAGAAGGTTGTTGATTTATTTTATTAATTTTTGATTTAATTAAAACAATTTTCTATCACTTTATTTCATACACTTATTATCAAACGGGTTTATTTAGACACAGTGGTGTCAAACTACTATGTTATACTCACACCCTATTCGGAAACCATTTGGTACCCAACAAGATTATGTGGATGTAGGTTTGGACAAGGGAAACAAACCTTGCTGTTGATTGTTTTCATATTAGGTGGGATGAATTTTGGAGGTGGGAATGACTTGGGATTCCGAACCAAGGACTTTGAGTATTTATTTAAGTCTTATTGTCTTTTACTTGTATAGTTTCTAGCATAAAATTTAGTTACATTCCATCATGTCACTACATTATACCTATTATTATTTATTAGATTATTTAGTTGGATTTTGTTGTTAGTTTCTGCTATATTTATAATTTGATTTTTTTTTCATTTATATGGATTATTGTTAATGATATTACACTTCATAACAAAGGGTTATAGTCTCCCCACTATACATTTCACACTCATACTACTTTTCAGTAGCCTTTGGCATATGGGGAGGCACTCTTGTGGTCTCATAACCAACTCTTCTTTTGGCCACATGAGAGAGTGATGAATTATGGGATGTTACAAGATCTCTAACTAACTTGGGGGAAATCAGATATTGATCTAGGTTTCAATAAATCATTTGTTGTTAGAACCATTAAACCATTATTTTACTTATTCTGCTACAATTTACTTATCTTTGAAGAACTTGCATACATTTTCACCAACCCAATGTTTGAAACCGCATATAATGAAAAAAATGGTGTAGAAGTACCTCAATAACAACAAATTTATGTCCTTTGAAACAACTTATGAAAATATGAAGGGGTGATTTCATGATGGTTGACACCATGTTGACAAACCAACATGGGTTAGGTGGCCCCCATCATGTCCTCAAACTTCTTTTGTCTACTCTCCCCAGAGTAAAACACTAATTATCTTCCCTACCTAGAGGAAGTTGAGGAGGATGTCTTTGATGTCTATCTAACTACCTCAAAGATGCGTAAGATAGATCCCAAAAACAATGTTTATCTTCACTACTAACAACCCAAATTTACCAAGAAATTATCAAGGAACATCTAGACATGATTTTTTGGACTTGGGCACCCAGTAAGAGAGTTTGTTGGGGTAGTTAATCATTCTAGTTAAAGATTAGTTATATGTCCTAACTACCTCTTTCAACCCTTAACCTATCTATCAATTCTTGAATAAATCCCATGGATAATTCTAGGACCCCTTAGTGATAAGTCCGAAAAACCCTTGGAATGAATGATGGTGACCCCATAAACTGATTATTCCCCCTCAAGGAATATAAACAATCATTTTAGAGGTCCTCATCATAAATAAAAATTGAATAATTGCATAGGGCCTCCTCATGGTAAAGTATAATGAAGATACACTAGAGGTACTTCACATGGTTTCATTTTTAGAGGTATTTCCCTGAAAAAATATCATGTTAGAACAGAGGTACTCCCTATGGTGACAATCAAGAAAGAATAAACTCTAAATATCCTCCCTAGGGTATCATATGTATAGGTCCTTCGCATGAACAAAGATCAATCCAACACAGAGGTATTCCCCATATTTAGAATCAATAAGGAATCATCTCTATAGGTCGTACCTAGGGTATTATCTATACAGTTACTCTATGAGATGAAAGATAAAGCTAACATGGAGGTCATCTCTTTGCCAAAAATCATGAAATCACCAACCATGGAGGTTCTACCTATGGTAAAAAACAATGTGGTCCTCTCCATGTTACCCACCATAGAGGCCCTCCCCAAGATAAAACAAATATTCCCCATGGAGGTCCTTCTCAAGGTGATCAAGAATCAGGTAACTATAGAGTTCATCTTTACAATACCCATCATGGAGGTCCTACCCATGATGATATATCAATTCACCATATAGGTCCTCTTAGTGTAAATCAATAGAGAAACAAACATGGATATCATATCTATGGTGCTCATCACAGAGGTCCTACTTGTGATGAAATATTCAACTGACATGGAGGTAGGGATGAAAATAAGGTGGGGAAAATCTATATCCCAAGTATTTTTCACCAAGGGGCATTGGGTATGGTAGAAATATCTTCCTTGTAGAGAAAGTCATGTGAAGAAAAATTTCTTCGACAATTTTTTTGGTGTAGGGAAATATTTTATTTCCTTATCCCATGATTCCCTGTTAATTATGGCATGATTTATGATAATTAATCTAATTTTATTATAAAAATATTTTGATAAAATTAAAAATAATAATTTTGATTAAATAAAATTATATATTGTATGTTTATATATATATATATATAATATTTTTTTCACAAAAAAAATATTTTTTGTATATAATTTTAAAAATTATTCTTATCTAAATGTTATTGATAAATATATTCATCTTTATAAATATATCAATTATATATTTAAAATATTTAATCTTCTAAATTAATTAACTATTTTTTAACTTTTAATATCATAAATCTAGTCTATACTAATGGACATATACCAATGGTTCATTAACACTATTAGTATAGTTTTCCTATCCTAATAGTTTTTTAATAAAATTGTTACAGGGAGAATTTATACCAGTTGGTTTTTTAAAATTTTTGGTATATGATTATTCTTATATGAAGCACACTACACCCCCAATTCCTAACCCAATTTTTACTTTTCCTATGACTAGGTTCTCCCTCCCATTTGATTAAGCTCAACCCTTATCTGTTCTTGATCATTTTGTAATGATTTTTTACTTGGAATCATCAAAGTATGTTGTTTTCATTCACCTTATTTCTTGTTTTATTTTATTATTCTAAAAATTTTTGGTCCTATATTTCAATGGTGGTCTATGTTTTCATGTTTCATGAATTTAATTGGGTTTTTAGAGTTCATAAACATCTACTATGGACCTATCTTTGTTTCCCTTAGTAGAATAACACCGGGCATCTTTGGATTCATCATATTTCGTATTTGGTTCTACATGCCTCCATTTATTCCCATAACCATGACTAATTCCATTAATTTAGTTATAATTTTATTGAAGATTTAATTGTTTTAGTATTGATGATGAAATGATGATAATATAATCTTGAGTTTACTTTGGTTTTAATTAGATAAATTGTGTGGTTTCCTTAAAATTGCACTAAGTAAAATTTTAAAATAATAGTGCACATAAGGTTATTGATGAAATGCCATTTTCTTATGAAATATTTGATATTGTGGTTATAAATTATTTATGGTGAGTTATAAATAATGAGTTTCATGGTTTTTTTTTTCAAATATCAAGAATTATTTTGATTAATATCAATATTGTTTGTGTTTTTTTAATGTCAACAATTGGTATGGGTTTTTTATTTATATCATTTTTTAGGGTGTTATCATTAATTGTTTGGATTAATATCAATGATATAGGGTTTTTATTGATTTTAAGAATTATTTAAGTGTTTTTATAATAATTTAATTATTTTTTATTAATATCATGAAGTTTTTTAATTAATAATAATATTTTTTTTATAGATTTCTTATTAATTTTATTATAATATTGAATAATTTATTTGAAATATCAAGGAGGGGACCTATATTTATGATTTTGAAGATAATTTCAAAGAGGATAATTTTCATGCTCTATGTAGACAATGTTTTTATTTAATAAATATTTTTCCATGATAAAAACATAATTTGGGAGATATAATTAAATTTATGCCAGGGTAGGTGTCCAAAAAGTTCGAAGTTGTATTTTATTATTTGTAATTATGATTTACATGCTTTCATTTACCATAACTCTCACATCCATCCTCAATTTATAATTTTTTCCATTGATTTCGTTACACCATAAAATTAGATCCTATATATTTATATTTTATTTTTTCCAACACTCCCAAAACTTAGGAGTGTCTCTAATGCATAAAGTGACCTAAAAATATATAAACATTATTACAAACAAAATCTACATATGCATTTATTTGTGAAATTATGTTTTTTCCTAATATGAATTCAAAAGATCCTTTGTTGTCATGAATTTTCTAATTATATTATACCATGTTGTTTTTAATAAAAAAAATTAGTATTAGAATGGATAAAATTTGGATGTATGACACTGATCAGATCTCAAATGAGTTTCAAAATAAGTTGGATTTTAATAAAATTTTCATTTTAAAATGATTTAGATGAATAAATTATATGGTTCCATTGTTATAATTATATTGGAAGACCTTGGTTATATTAGGAATAAGTGAGCAACCATATTACAAAATATTGTTTTCAAACTAACTATTTTGTCTCATATCATAATGGAGAGAAAAAGAAATACTATATTGTTCATGATCTAAATGAACGGAGTGAAATAGATAATTTAATATTTATCAATTTATATTTATTCATAATCATGAGAAAAAAAGTTTTAAAATAAAAGAATAAAATGGAATGAGTACACATGATGCAATAAATGAAAATGATTATGTTGAGAGAGTGAAAAAATTTATAGATAATGCAAAGACTCTTGTATGTTGATCATGTGGAAAATGAAGGTTCCTCATTTAACGGAAGTGCCAGTAGAGAATGACCAACCTAGAGTTTTTTTCTATATAATCAATCTGAGATGTACATTGATGAAGAACACCATGACCAATGGAATTTAATAAAATATTAATTTAAATGATAATGTTGGAACCTAACACAAGATCATCACATTATGGTTTATAATTAGTTTAAGAAGATAAATAATTACTTTGTAATGTTTTGTTTTTTCATTGATGAATCTTAAAACGTTTTTATGATGTACCATCATTGAATTATAGGAATAAAATGTAGATTCTCTATAGTGGAGATCCATACATGTACCATAAACCTCTAAGTTCCACTGTAGGAATCTCCAAGTGCTAGAGGAAAAGATCCCAATGCGTGCATCATCTTGTCATAGATTTCTACAAGAAACTCTTCCTAGAAGGATTCTCCTTAATCTCTCTATAATTAAGAGGGGTGTTATAAGAGGATTGATCTCCATTATTAGGATACTTATTAGAGAGGGTCTCTCTAGGGATTGATAGAATTCTCTATAGCTATTGTGTATAACCAATATAAATGTATAACGTTAAGGTTGTAAATAATATAATTAGGTTTAAATAGTTATAGGGTTAGTAAATAATAGTTTAACACGAATCGTTATTATTTTATTAATCCTTGAGTAACTCATTGTTTATAATAATAATATTATTATTTATTAACATGTGAAAAACAAACAAATTAATTAAATATTATTTCATTAATAATTTTTTTAAAATTTATTCAAAAAATATTTAATATGTATTATTTATCACCCAACTTTTAATCCCAATGCACAATAACTACATAATAATTATTGAGTCTTAAATAATGAATATTTATTTTATAAATAAATATTTCTTCTTTATTCAACAATAAATAAATAAATATTATATTCACCAAATAACAAATAAATATTTATTGAATATTCTTCTCATAAAATATTCTCTTGAATAACTAGTGATTGAATATATATGATGAAATAACATGAATAATTATTAAACCACGTAATTAAATAATATTTATTTAACATGTTAAATAATAATTAATAAATAATATTTAATTGTGGCTCTAGATACACATAGTGTGAGACCCTCTAGGCCTCTTCTCAATGGAATTATGTTAAGCCACCCAAATTCCTTGTTTAGTGTTAAAAAATAAGATAAGGCACCCATAGAGAAAAAAATTTAACATCGCAATGATATAAAACTTTATAAACATTCTTACCACGTAATATTATACTTTTTTACGATATCTCTAATCAAGATGGTTTCATGCTGGTGTCATTAACCTATATGCTCGATGTATATTTCATTGACTTTCATGAAATGAACATTCTTATAGATCACCATGACCATGGAGTAATTTATCCAATTTCATTCCCATTAAAAAGACTGAAATATCAACTTATTTTAAAAATTATAAGGTAAAAATCCTTTCTCATATTATTTATTAAAGAATTATCACTCATAACACACACAACACACCCTACTTCACCAAGAAAATATTTCATTATGATTTTAATCAATTAATAAATTTATATTACTAATAAAATCCATTAATAATAATATTAAAATCTAATGATCAACACACACATCCAAAAACAGGAACATCCAATGATACATATAAATATGTGTCACACACGGTTTTTTTTCTGTCTTTGTATTGATCCGGCCCATTAGAAATCCCGATCCTTTTAATGGTTATTTTATGAGATGAATCTTGAGTTTTGAAGTTTCATATATGTCTAACCACCATAATTTGGGATCTTCATTGCCTGTTCAGGAGTTTTTGAAGAAAGGGTGGTTACTTCATGATTTGGGCCAACCGTGAGCCCATTCCCAGTTTTAAAAACTGAATTTTTTTCTCTTATAACTCTTTTGTTTTTCATCATTTTTAACCCATTCAACATACCACTTGTCCTATACTGATATATTATAATTTATATATCCTTTTGGACCCATTATAAATTCATAAGCCGGGTGAATTTGGGTTACTTATTTAGGTATTGGGCCAGCCCATGGGCCCATTTCCTGTTTTAAAAAAATAAATTGTTTCATTTATATATTTTTCAATTTTTACTATTTTTAGGTTATTCCACCTCCCCCTAGAAGCCAATAACCCTAGCCTAAACCTCATAATCTATTTTACCTCTTTGGAGCTCATGTGGGTCGCGGATTAGGGCGAAAATTCTCAGGAAACCTCAAATCGCCCAGAATTTCCAAGGTAAATTTTCTCATTCATAAATCAATAAATTCGTACTCTTTTAGCCACCAATATTCTTCCCCTGGTTCTTCCAGATCTTAGGAGTCTCTCCAAGAATTTTCAAGCCATTACCGTTTCTCTAGGGCTTCGGATTTAATGGAAGACGAAGCGTTTTCTAGGATGAAAGGTGAGATTCCTTCTCCTTTCTTCTTCCTCTTCCCCCTCCTTTCATTATTTCTTGGTTTTATACTGTACCCTAGTCTTGATAGACCTAAGGTTTGGTTATAACATGTTTTTTATGTGGTTTCCGTTTGTTTAGGTCTGATATTTATAGTTTTATGGTTTATAAACCCGCAGTGGGTGATTTCGGGTGTGCGTTTCAATTACGCCAAAGATTTGAGGTAGGATATCCCTTGCACATTCCTTTATCATTCACGTTTCATCATTTTAATATTTTCCTAAACTGATATAAATGTTCATTATTGTTTTTAAGCCTTTGTATAATTTTCTTGGTGTCCAAAGTGGTTGTTTAATCATTGTTTTGTGAAAGGTAGTGTTGTTTTGCCATGAAAGTGCTCAACAAGTGTTTGTTTAAATGTTCCGTTATCTTTTGAAAATATTTTGTGAGTTTTATAATCTGGTTTAGGGTATTTTTAACATGTTACAGTATCTTTAATGAAAATATGGATTTCAATTGGTGTTTTATTCCTTTTCATGTACTTAAAATAAATTGTTTTGTTTAAAAAGGGCATGTCATGTGTTCGGTAAATTGCCCGGTTGGCTTTTATATGTGATGTGTGATTTAAAAGTTATTTGTTTGGATTTATAAAGGAATTGGAAGAATGATAAATGGTATTTTTGGGTACTTATATGGATTTCCTATTTGTATTTGTTTTTACAATCAAGTGGGTTTTGATTTACAACATATTTTGGCCCGAGTTGCCCAAAAATGGACTGTTTCACATCTTTATGAAAATGGTTGTGTTTTGAATATGTAACCTGAGTATTATAAGAGATTTATGAATGTGGTTTTCTTCTGTAAATGGTGTTTATACATATCCTTAATAAAATTAAAATTCATACCTTCCTCAAACATTAGTTTTGAGAAAATGTTTAAAGGCCCATTTGGCATTTCCTAGAAATGAAGGAGTGTTTTACTTGTATATAACAAGTTGTGCAATTGGGATTGTTTTATGGTCCATTAAATGAATTTATTAAATGTTTATTGGGCTGAAAAATATTATTTTTTTTGGTTTTGATTTGTGTTTATAATTGAAAGAGTGATTTTGAAAGAGTTTTATGTGCAAAGCCTCAATACACTTCATGAAATTGTTTTACCAAAATATTTAGCGGTTTGTTGATTAGTGTAAGAATTGTGAATAAAGATTATGGGCTGTTTGTGTTTTTATGGTTTTGGAATGGAATGTGGATATGAAATGTGTATTTGATAATATGTGTAACTTGATTGAGCAGTAAGGGGAATCTCAGGTATCTAGGTGGGTGGACATGTACTAGTATGCTAGTGATTCTGTGGGGGTTGGCCTTTGTTTCACGTAGAAAGTTTTACGATGACAAAACTAACTAAACTATGATGATGATGATTATTGGGTACCACTAGGTTAGGGGTATGTTACCTACTAGTGGCTTGTGCATGAGAACGGATATTTATTATGGTTACTTTCACCGAGATACGAGGTACCTGGGGCTCACAACTAACTAGTGCCTAGGGGTATTCCCGTGACTAGTGCTCATTGGCTATTTTGTACTCACCGTTGGCATAAGGTGTGTTTGGTTGGTAAATTCAGTAGTATGTGTTATTTATTTGAATGTTAAAATTTCATTAAAGCATCCCTCTTGAAAACTATTTTCATTTTGAAGTTTCACCTCTTTGAAAAGAATTGTTACTTGCATTTTTGTTTATTAAACATGCATGTTTTTGTCTGATAATTATTATAGCATGGAACCTCATTTGGAAAACCATACTTTCAAATCTTGAATTTAAAACTATAAATTGATGTTTATTTTATTTTAAAGGAATGTGCATTGGGAATAGAATACCAGGCTAACCTACTGAGTTTTAATACTCACGCCTATAGTCTTCTTCTTCTTTTAGCCCTTGTGCAGGTTTCACCTTTAGTTCGATCACCTTGGGCGACATTTTATCATTGTGTTGGAGAGTGACTAGAAGTGTCACATGGAGTTAGTTTTTCATCGAGATTGTTCAGTTGAGTGGTTGGTTTTTTTCTAATTTTAGTTTCTTGTACGAATAATATTTAGTTAAATTTTTTGTATAAATTCATCTTGGGATGTCCGTTTATTTCCGCTGTTTGTTTGATTGTTTATATATGGGAGAAATCATTCCCTTGTGTACTCTATTGATTCCCTTGGTGCTTGTCACCATCCTGGGAGGATCGGGAACGCCTCTCGGGACTTGTCGCGGGCTGGCCTGGGTGACCGGTTCAGGGTCGACTTAGGCTGGTTCGTGACAAAATGGTATCAAAGGAGGTCGGCTATTAGCGGACCTTTCTTTTTAGAGCGCCCTTGTTATTTTGGGGATGTCAAGGTAGATGGAGTAGGATTGTTGGGACTTGAGGGGTAAGTACAAGAAGAGCATCGCAAACTCTTTCTTGTTCTAATCCTCAGGTTTCCATGGAAGTCCGGTTTTATTAGTGTCCATTGTTCTAGTTGATTGTTTGGTATTGGGATATAACAAGGGGAGTCTGACCAATGGCCTTCGTGAGCTCACAGGGCCTGGAAAGCCATGTGGAGCTGGGGAATGGTCCGGATAAGTCTCTCTATGTTGGTGTTGTGTTTGGCATATGGTCACCAACCATATGGTCAAGTCACCCACCGACACTAGTTCCCTTGTTTTTGGGTCTCTTGAACCTTTATTGAATTATGAATTTTTGTTTTTAAAATCCTTGTGTGAAAATTGTGGAAATGGATTTTAATGTATGGATTAGATTTTGAAAAGTGAAAAAATGGGTTTTTCAATAATTAAATGTAAGAATGGTTTTGGAAGGTTGTGTTTTTGTGAAAAAAATGGAGGGAAGCATAAATGATTTAAAGGGATTGGATTATCCATAATCTAAACTTGTGGTTTGTTGAAATAAATTTTTTTGAAATTGTGAATCAATTTAAAGTGATTCTGGATCATTTTTTTTAAATGGGGTATTTTAGGATGTTAAAAAGTTTTTGAATTGGATAAATTAGTTTTGGCAATTGGTTTTGATCGGTTGGTGTTTTACTACAAATGGTATTGGTCTCAATGGACCTAGGATTATGAAAATATATATTTCTGAATTTTTTTTTAAAAAAAATGGGAAGGGGTTGTTTGGAGTGGCTTGGTTATTTAAAAAGTTTTTAAAAATGAAAAGGGGTAGGTTTTTAAGAAAATGGTTCTTAATTAATTGTGGTTTTTTTTGTGAAATATGAAAAAAAATTGACTTGGTGGTTGGTGTTCCTTTTGAAGGTAAATTGTTTTTTTGAATTATGATGTTTAATATTAGCCTTTGGTGTTTTCATGGGTGCTCACATGCATGGTTTTATTTATATCTGGAAGTATGGCCTATATGGTATGGTGGTTGGGTGCCAGGGGTGGCATGAAAATGTGCATGTGGGTGAGACTTGATGAAACACCATTGGTGAATGTGGAAACCCACCAAGTTAGTTTGATTTTTCAAAATTGTTTTGAGATGAAAATTGTGGCCTTTTTTTAACCAATGGTTATGTGGCTTGATTTTTCTATGTCTTAGAAGAGTTTTTTATTTAGTTATCTTCCATGTGATCTAGAATTCATACTCTTGTTCTATCTAGTAATGAGATCTTGTTGGTGGCTCGGTTTTGGAGTAATTTTCATTGGGTTTCTAAAAATGTGTTTGATGTTGTGATGTGGCCATGGGTAGTTCTGCGTTGGAAATCTTTACTGCTGATCAACCTAAGGATTCCTTTAAAATTTTAAATCCACATCTTTTGATGATGCCTCAACTTGTTTGTTGTAATAGAGAGCTGTTTGGGATCTATTAAAAGTGCTTCTAGGTCATGATAATTATTTTGGACAGAGTAGTTGTGTTCGGTGATGTTGATGTGTTTTGTCGTATTCCTTGTCCATTCTGCCCCTCGTTTAGAGTGAGATAGAATTTTGATATGTATCTATGAGTTCCTTTTTAGATGAAGGTTTTTGTTTGGTGATCAAGGGTGGTTTTTTTGAGTGGTGTGATCCTTATCACCTGACTGTGGTGCAGCAAATGCTTCAAGAATCAGGGCTCCAGCCATAGGCATCGGAGTGAAGCTTTTCACGCAGTCAGGAAATCAACAGAGGTTTGTAGTGCTAGATTAAGATCCTTACTCCTCTTTTTTGGTAAGTTAGTTACTATTTCAATGTTTTGGTTCCTCATTTCTATGAATTTCCCTTTGTCGCAACAAACGTGGTGGACTTAACCCCTCACACAGTGTCTATGGTTATTCCTTCATGGATGTGGGTTTTCAATCAATGTCCCTATGTGGACCGCCTGTAAAAATAAAGTGCAGTCTTGGTGTTACCTATTCATAGGGGGAGAGTTTTGGGTAGTTTCTTTTTTTCTTTTGTTGTTTCAGTGGCCAAATTATTGGGTCCCCTTCCCTCCCATCCCCAAGTGACGGGGGTCCAGAATTGTGCTGAATGTGTCGACCAAGTTATTGTCCCCTCCATTCGGGAGTGGGTGGTTTATATGTTCATGTTGTAACTCTATTAACTTGGTATAGTAGGTTTTTGAAGGTGGGTTTTTTTGGGCTTGTGTGAGTGAGTCCCAACTCTAGCTCATGTTCAATTCTTGTCTATTCATTGCTAGTTGGTTTCTAATGGTGGGGAGACCCACCATGGGTCTCCTGGATTTTCATCATAAGAACATTTATATTTCTAGTTGATTCTTAATGGTGGGGAGTACATTCTGGAATCCTTAGGTGTTGTTTTTCTTCAGCCGGAAAGTGTTATGGCTTTCCGGGGGCGGAAAGCTTTAATGGTGGGGAGAATTGTCACACACGGTTTTTTTTTCTGTCTTTGTATTGATCCAGCCCATTAGAAATCCCGATCCTTTTCATGGTTATTTGATGAGATGAATCTTGAGTTTTGAAGTTTCATATATGTCTAACCACCATAATTTGGGATCCCCATTGCTTGTTTATGAGTTTTTGAAGAAAGGGTGGTTACTTCATGATTTGGGCCAACCGTGAGCCCATTCCCAGTTTTAAAAACTGAATTTGTTTCTTTTATAAATCTTTTGTTTTTCATCATTTTTCACCCATTCAACATACCACTTGTCCTATACTGATATATTAAAATTTATATATCCTTTTGGACCCATTAGAAATTCATAAGCCGGGTGAATTTGGGTTACTTATTTAGGTATTGGGCCAGCCCATGGGCCCATTTCCTGTTTTTAAAAAATAATTTGATTCATTTATATCTTTTTCAATTTTTACTATTTTTCTGAGATTCTACCTCCCCCTCTAAGAAAATAACCCTAGACTAACCCTCATAATCGATTTTACCTCTTTGGAGCTCATGTGGGTCGCGGATTAGGGCGAAAATTCTTAGGAAACCTCAAATCGCCCAGAATTTCCAAGGTAAATTTTATCATTCATAAATCATTCAATTCGTACTCTTTTAGCCACCAATATTCTTCCCATGGTTCGTCCAGACCTTAGGAGTCTCTCCAAGAATTTTAAAGCCATTCCCTTTTCTCTAGGGCTATAGATCAAATGGAAGACGAAGAGTTTTCTAGGATGAAAGGTGAGATTCCTTCTCCTTTCTTCTTCCTCTTCCCCCTCCTTTCTTAATTTCTTGGTTTTATATTGTACCCTAGTCTTGATCGACCTAAGGTTTTGTTATACCATGTTTTTTGATGGGGTTTCTGTTTGTTTAGGTCTGATATTTATAGTTTTATGGTTTATAAACCCGCGGCGGGTGATTTCGGGTGTGCGTTTCAATTACGCCCAAGATTTGAGGTAGGATATCCTTTTAACATGCCTTTGTCATTCAAGTTTCATCATTTTAATATTTTCCTAAACTGATATAAATGTTAATTATTTTTTTTAAGCCTTTGGATAATTTTCTTGGTGTCCAAAGTGGTTGTTTAATCATTGTTTTGTGAAAGGTAGTGTTGTTTTTCCATGAAAGTGCTCAACAAGTGTTTGTTTAAATGATCCATTATCTTTTGAAAATATTTTGTGATTTTTATAATCTGGTTTAGGGTATTTTATACATGTTACAGTATCTTGAATGAAAATATGGCTTTCAATTGGTGTTTTATTCCTTTTCATGTACTTAAAATAAATTGATTTGTTTAAAAAGGGCATGTCATGTGTTCGGTAAATTGCCCGGTTGGCTTTTATGTGTGATGTGTGATTTAAAAGTTATTTGTTTGGATTTATAAAGGAATTGGAAGAATGATAAATGTTATTTTTGGGTACTTATATGGATTTCCTATTTGTATTTGTTTTTACAATCAAGTGGGTTTTGATTTACAACATATTTTGGCCCGAGTTGCCCAAAAATGGACTGTTTCACATCTTTATGAAAATGGTTGTGTTTTGAATATGTAACCTCAGTATTATAAGAGATTTATGAATGTGGTTTTCTTCTGTAAATGGTGTTTATACAGATCCTTAATAAAATTAAAATGCATACCTTCCTCAAATGTTAGTTTTGAGAAAAATTTTAAAGGCCCGTTTGGCATTTCCTAGAAATGAAGGAGTGTTTTACTTGTATATAACAAGTTGTGCAATTGGGATTATTTTATGGTCAATTAAATGAATTTATTAAATGTTTATTGGGCTGCCAAATATTATTTGGTTTGGTTTTGATGTGTGTTTATAATTGAAAGAGTTATTTAGAAAGAGTTTTATGTGCAAAGCCTCAATACACTTCATGAAATTGTTTTACCAAAATATTTAGCGGTTTGTTGATTAGTGTAAGAAATGTGAATAAATATTAGGGGCTGTTTGTGTTTTTATGGTTTTGGAATGGAATGTGGATATGAAATGTGTATTTTATAATATGTGTAACTTGATTGAGCACTAAAGGGAATCACGAGTATCTAGGTGGGCGGACGTGTACTAGTATGCTAGTGATTCTGTGGGGGTTGGCCTCTGTTTCACGTAGCAAGTTTGACGATGAAAAAACTAACTAAACTACGATGATGATGAAGATTGGGGACCACTAGGTTATGGGTATGTTCCCTACTAGTGGCTCGTGCACGAGAACAGATATTTATTATGGTTACTTTCATCGAGATACGAGGTACCTGGGGCTCACAACTAACTAGTGCCTAGGGGTATTCCCATGACTAGTGCTCATTGGCTATTTTGTACTCACCACTGGCATACGGTGTGTTTGGTTGGTAAATTCAGTAGTATGTGTTATTTATTTGAATGTTAAAATTTCTTTAAAGTAGCCCTCTTGAAAACTATTTTCATTTTGAAGTTTCACATCTTTGAAAAGAATTGTTACTTGCATTTTTGTTTATTAAACATGCATGTTTTTGTCTGATAATTATTATAGCATGGAACCTCATTTGAAAAACCATACTTTCAAATCATGAATTTAAAACTATAAATTGATGTTTCTTTTATTTTAAAGGAATGTGCATTGGGAATAGAATACCAGGCTAACCTACTGAATTTTCATACTCACGCCTATAGTCTTCTTCTTTTTTTAGCCATTGTGCAGGTTTCATCTTTAGTTCGATCACCTTGGGCGACATTTTATCATTGTGTTGGAGAGTGACCAGAAGTGTCACATGGAGTTAGTTTTTCATCGAGATTGTTCAGCTGAGTTGTTGGTTTTGTTCTAATTTTTTTTTTCTTGTACGAATAATATTTACTTCAATTTTTTATATAAATTCATTTTGGGATGTCCATTTATTTCCGCTGTTTGTTTGATTGTTTATATATGGGAGAAATCGTTCACTTGTGTACTCTATTGATGCCCTTGGTGCTTGTCACCATCCCGAGAGGATCGGGAACGCCTCTCGGGACTTGTCGTGGGCTGGCCTGGGTGACCGGTTCAGGGTCGACTCAGGCTGGTTCGTGACAATATGGATTTCTTACTAGCGAGTCATGTTCTCATAATCTCCTACACAAGAAATTACCAAGGGTGTACATCTTGAGAAGGTGCCTCAAAGTCCCCTGATTCTCCATCCCTAATATCCTATATCATTTTCATTCTATAAAAATATGTCATCCATTTGTGGAACATATATTTAAGAATATTTTTGTGCCACTTATAGGTTATCATCATAGAAAGGAATTGTTATGACCTTTCAATATAATACCTACTCTAAGAATATTATCACATACTATGTCAAATAGAAGAAAAATCATGATATGATAAGAGGTTTTTTAATATTCAAAATAATAAAAAGATTTAATCATAGAGAACACAAAATTTGGGTCTAGGGAACAAACTCCAACATAATCACACTTGAACTAGATCCAGCAACTAACAACCTTTAGTTCTTGAGTTCTCACATGATACTAATGCTTCTATTGAGATAAATATTTAGTCAATGGGTATTCCATGTTTTCTTCAATGAAAACTATGATCATTGTAACTTCACCCCTATGAGAAAAATCCCTTAATAGGTGATACATATGAAGTACATTCTTTATCTATTGGTGTGACCTTGGATCCTTTAAAATATACATCATTGTAGTATTATCAGAATATAATGTGATAGGGTCTTTAATCGTAGGTACCACATCAAGATCTTGGAAAAAATTTTGTATTGAAATAGATTATTTGGATACATTAGACGCCAATGTATTATTGAACTCTTCTTTAGAATCAATGAAAAATGGATACTTTGAATATTTCCAACTCGAAGCTCTGTTGATACTGAATACCTATCATGCATGTGATTTCAGACCGTTTTGATCTATTTGAAAGCCAGTATTAGTAAAAAAAACCTGATGAATAGCTCTTCATCTACTCCACACACCAAGAAAAAATACACAGTTCTTATCAGATAGTTAAGGATAACCTTAAGAACATACCAATGTTATTCACCTAGATTATCTTGATATCTACCTACTATGCTCAAGGGATAGGAAACATAAATTATATTGCATAACCAGACATACATGATTGATCCCATCATATAAACTTATGGTACATTACTAATCCTATATTACTCTTATTGTATCTGAGGACACATTTTCTTGGAAATATGTATACCCTGTGACACTAAAACCAATCTTATCTTGGGTTGTTCCATACTAAAACACTCTAGTATTTGGTTAATATATGTAACTTGATTTAGTACAAGAATCCACTTATATATATCATGAATGATATTGATCCCTAAAATTTTGGATTCTTCACCTAAGTCCTGCATATATAATTAGTTGTTTAAATAGTACTTAACTGAATGTAATACTAGAACATCATTTCCAATAATTAATATTTCATTAATATATACTAATAGGATAATTACCACCCACACACTAAACCACTTTTAAACACAAGGATTAGATTTGTTCTTAATGAAACCAAATTATTTTATATCTTCATCGAACTGAATGTTTCATGAATTAGATGATCGCTTTAATCCATAAATATATATCTAAAAGTTTCATATTTTTTGGAATTTACTAGGGTAATAAACCCTTTTGGTTGTGTCATATATATAGCTTCCTAAAGGTTCCTGTTAAAGAAAGATGATTTGACATCCATCCACAAAATTTCATATACTTGGTAAGATTCTATAGAAAGAATAAATCTGATGGATTTAAACATAGGAACAGGATAAATTTTTTTTTGTTCAAGCCATTTTTTTGAGGATTTTTAATCCATTTATCCACTATACATGATTTGTAGGTATTTTCTATACCTTTCACTTCTATTTTTCTCTTAAATAATCTTTTACATCCAACTGGTTTTACATAAATTGGAAGATCATCTAAAACCCAAAATTGGTTATGAAACATGAAATCCATCTTAGAATTCATGAATTCTTTCTATATTATAGATTTTGAGCTCTTTAATTATTCTTTATAGGAGAGAACTTGATTGTTTTCAACCAATAACAAGTCACCATATTTAGTTGTAATGTCCTAGCCCGGATTCCACTAAACCAGTGCCCTAAGCTGGTTCACCACCAGAACTCAAGTAAACCTCTTCACACACCAGAGGCTACTAACCTGTAGCAGGGGTTTATGGTGGAATTTTAAGGATACTATACCCCAATATCATATTGTACAACCAAAATTAAATAATAAAGTATCATAAACACCAGAGGACCTAGAAATAATAAATAAAATGAGACATAATAATATTGTAATTAAATGAAATACAGTGAAGGAACGAACATCCATCCCATATATACAACATCAAACACACACTAGAATGATCAAATATACAAAATAAACAACTAAAAAAATAAAAACATCATGATCTAGTACCAAATCTGAGCCATGCCACATACCGAGTCACCAGTACCTCGTCGAGCTAATATAGCCTGATCATCCAACTCCACAAGAGAAACCTCCTCAATCATGCAATCCTGGGACTGCACCCTATCCATCATGCATGCATGATCAATCTAAAATAATACATAAGTTCCATAAGAAAAATTAGTTTCACGTGTAGGGGGTGATAATTAAATATCAATAGGCCACCCCTAATGATGAACCTATAAACTACTTCCATAAGTGTATGCTCATGCAATATGATCAGTCTAGTGAAAAAAATAATAGAAATAATTACAAATAAAACCATCATTGACCATTAGTTTTAAGAACTTGATCATCCATACTCACATCAGCCAACTTTGAGGTGCCTCTATGTATATATCGATGACTATACATCTCAAATAACATGTTCGTACCACAACCATGGTCGCCCAAACCAAACAGCATGAATTTACTCACTATATCTTACTTGGTAGCTAGCCTCATCAGTCTCAAGTACTCATTCCACACTAAAGTACTACAAAAACCTCAAACATCTGTCCAACCTCTATCCCTTTGTCATAAATGATAGTTCCTAGAGCATCAGTTCAACACCTAACTATGCATCAAATTCAGTGGTTTCGAGAGAATCAATCCGAAACCAACCCAAAAAGGAGGAGCATATGTCCTATATAGTATTCCATATGGCATGACATCATTACCCAAAGTATTATTCTGGGACTTTAACCATAGAGTATAATATCAGTTTTTAGAGCCTTAGTCTGACACATAATTCATATAGTTCACTACTCATGCTCAGAGCCTCAATCTAGTGTCTCAACACATACATGGAATGTCATGTACACCATACACAACAATATAAATAAATGTTACTAGAAAATTATTCTGACACTAAAACCATAAACAAACTATAAATTTTTATCAAAAGCATTTCTTCCTACCTAACATCATACATGCATGGAGCATCATGTTTAATCTACCAAACCTTGAATGTGGAGCATCATGTCAGACATCCCGAACCATGCATGAGGAACGTCATGTTAAAATCTATCAAACTTAGATATAGAGAATCATGTTAGACATCAAGAACCATATATGTGGATCATCAAGTCTAACTCTCTTAGTAAAGGAAACACATACCATTAAACCAGGATCCAAAACCTAGAAGCCCAACCCAATCACAACATTCTTACAGAGTAAACCAAGTCTCAACCTCAACAAAAAAAAACATATCAAGGGATGAACAAACACACATTAAATTTATAAAAATCTTTGCCTCAAATGTCTCATACATAAGTTTGGGTCCCAAGGGAACACCATTAACCATTACTACCCAAACACAAGTACCTAAAGAGGGTTTATCTAATAATCATACACTTATTTATCCCTCTAGGTAAACACATAAATAGTGGAATTTTTCTTTGGATACTTAAAACTTAAACTCAAGCAGAGGAATCCCTATTCCAATCCGTGATAATAACCACACTCTTGGACCAACGTTCATCTGTCAGATGTCACACATCTTGTAACCCAGTCTCTAGAATCTCATGGACGCACAGGCCTCAAATGAAGTAAATCCTTACAAGGGAGACAGCCTCAACCCCAACCCCTTTCCCAGTCACCCTAGGTTTTCCAATACACCCAACCTATCCACCACCTCGAGTCTCAATTCAGTCCTTATGACCAGGGAAAATCCATAACCAACACCAATTGACGTCTTTGACTAACTCATTTTATGTCCTCTAATAATTTTGATGACCCTCACCTACTTCTCATCCCATATATCACTCTCAGGAGGAAACTTAACTCAGTTCTTGGATGGAAATGTATCTCTCATAACATTCTATCCTAAAACCGCCAATTAGAAGTCCTCAAACTCCCCAAGGGATCCAACGTCATGTTCTATGCTAAAAACACCCAAAATGGATTCCTTTTCTGTCCCATTATGAATCTAGAGAATAAAATCACTCAAAACCATCAAAAGGGTAACAAAGGGATAATATATGATGTGTAACCCTAGTACACAACATGTAGTCTGAAACCTCCTGTCTACCCATGTATTTATACATGGTCTAACTCACATGGAGTCTGGATGTGTAATACTACATGGATAAGGCATACAAGGGGTCTAACTATGTACTTCCACATGACCATGTCCCCACTAAATGGGGTGTCTTCCCTGTACCTATCCACTCAACCATGTCCCACTACATTCCGTGTACTTCTAATACATGAGGTTTAGCCCCAAATTCCATCTTTCTAAGTACATGATCATTTATCCATGCACCAGTACGTGATGTGTTCTCTAACTGCATGAAGTCTATATCCAAAAGTCCATTTTCTTATCTACATGACCAAATGGCCATGTAAAACTGCATGGAATGTACTCCTAGTACATGACATGTACTTTAAAAAAATATATCTTCCCAAAATTGAAAAAAAAACATGGCATGTGTTATAAAAACAACATGTCATGTGGTTGGGGTTTCTGAATGTGAAACCCCAATGAACCTCTCAAAACCCTTGTTTTTCCTTGATTAAGCATAGATATATCCCCATGGGGTACTTAGAAGTCATAAAAGGTATATAAAATATGAAAAAACTTATCTATAGGATTCATGGAATAAAAATCAAAACCGAACTACCTAATGGTGTAAACACAAAAGTTTCAGGTCCAAATTTTAATGAAGAATGAATTATGAGATTTGGGAAAAGACTATGTGTTCCATCAAGTCTGGAGCTGACGGAGGAACTTATGGATGATGCACATAGTTAAAATTTATCTATTCACCCAGGAAACACAAAGATGTATCAAGATCTCAAAGATCATTATTGGTGGGATAATATTATGAAGGAGATCTACTAGTATACATCAAAGTGCCTGGTGTATCAGCATGTGAAGGTAGAGAGGTATAAGTCTAGGGTGATGATGCAACCATTTCCCAAAACAACATTGAAATGGTAGAACAACACCATGGATTTTTTCATTGGACTTTCGAATAAAAATAAAGTAAATACTGCAATATGGGTTTTTGTGGATCATCTTACTAAGTCTGCACACTTCATTACAATTCGGGAGGTTTTATCATTGGATCAACTGGCACAGATATATATCAAAGATGTGGTAAGCTGCATGGGGTACCACTATTGATTGTATCCGATCGAGATCCAAGATTCACATCTATGTTTTGGATGAGTCTTCAACATGCTCTGGATACTGAGTTGAAATTTAGTAAAAGTTATCATCCTTAAACTGATGGCCAATCTGATCGGACTATCCAAACACTTGAGTACATGTTGACAGTGTGCTCAATGAACTTAAAAGGATGATGGGATCAACATCTTCCTCTAGTTGAATTATTTTACATTAACAGTTTCCAGTCGATCACCCGAATGAAACCTTGTGAAGACCTGTAAGGGAAGAGGTGCAGAACACTGATGTTGGTGAGCGTAAGCTGCTAGGACCAGAAATGGTCGAAGAAATGGCAGAGAAGGTGAAAAATATTCAGCAACATATCAAGGCATCCTAGAGTCGACAAAAGAGTTATGCTGATAACCTTTGATGAGACCAAGAGTTTAAAGTTGGAGACATGGTATTCTTATTCATATCTCCTTGGAATAAATTCAAGAGGTTTGGAAAGAAATGGAAGTTTATTCCTAGGTACATCTGCCCCTTCGATATTCTTGATTGTGTTGGGGTTGTGGCCTACAAACTAGCACCCCCACCTACCTTGGTCAAGGTACATGATTTATTTCATGTATCCCTATTAAGTAAGTAAATACTAGACCCTTCACATGTACTCTCTTCAGAAGTAGTACAATTATAGGATGATCTTTCTTACGAGGAGCAACTAGTGAAGATCTTAGATCATAGGGATAAAGTTATATGAAATAATACTATTCCCTTCCTCAAAGTGTTGTGAAAAAACCACAAGTTTGAAGAAGCGACGTGGGAATTGGAGGAAGTGATGAAGTAGATTTACCCACATTTGTTTTAGAGTGGGAAAAATAAATTTCGAGGTCAGAATTTCTTAAGGGGGGAAGATTTTAATGACCCAAACTTTCATTAATGAAAATTCTTCTTGATCTAGTTAATTGTATTATTGTGGTTATATAAAATGTGAACTTCATTGGTTTTATGTTTCTAGATTTTAAAATACTATTAAGAATTGTGACCATTGCTATTATTTTTATTTAACAGTGACCACATGATTAGTATAAATATAGGGCTTTAACAAATTCAATTTACTTAGAAAAAGGAAGTGATGGCCTCAACAAGTAGACTTTCCACATACAAAGCCCATTTTTTGGTGTTTGGATAGGAGGTGGAATCATTAGGATTCTCTCTTGACCAATCCCAATTCGAGATTGAATACGTTAAGCTCGATCAGAACCGCCTATGAGATAAGTGGAAGTTAATAGAGATTACCACTTGAGAAATGTTATCTGAGCCACCCAAAGAGTCTATCACCATCGTGCACCTTACCCTAAGGTCTTATGCAGGTGTTATAAGGGGTTATGTAACAAGAACAAAACACTATGATTATGTACATTATTTTTTATATAATAATGAATATACATTCATTTTATTATTGTTACTTTGTAAATAGTTTTTAAAGGGAAAGTAGTATTTTTAGTTAATATTCAACAAAGAAATATATTTTGATGAATTAATGGATTTTTGAATTAAATAATATTTTAATAAATTATTATTATTATTATTAAATTAATTTTCATTAAATTTAAATTATCTTATAATTTTATGAATGAAAATGTAATTTTTATTAAGGTTTGAATGTTGTTTTTGTCAAAACCCTTGAATTTTTTATAAATGTCGGTTTCTATTTTATGAGTAAAAATTAAAATATTTTGAAACTTATTTAGATAAAATGAATATTATTTTTTTGAATCAGGACATTGAAATTATCCAACGGAGAATTTTTCATAATTTTCTGAGATAATCGAATTTTTGGGTAAAAATTAAATACCATTTAAATATATAATGTGTTTAATGACATCATAATGACCCTATACTGATGTAATAAAATAATATAAACATTATGTTCGGCCAATATATGTTTTTCCATTAATTTAATGTAATTTTGGGATTGTTTTATTTATTTTACAAAGCTTTAGTGGACCATTCATGGCTTATAAAACATTTATCATTTTTAATTGTTTTCCTTGAGAGTGTGACTCATCTCCACATAAGAAACCCTATTATTTTAAGATGTTCGGACATTGGTATTATAAAATATAGTTTTCTAATCCCGTTTGGAAAAAACCATGGGCAAAAACCCTGGACCGGTTTGTGGTTTTGATTAGTTTAATGTGAGGTGTCCTAAACCTAAATAATAACGAATTCCCTCCCCTTTCCTATATAAACCCACCCAAGCTCCCACTTCCTCTTCACTAAAATCCTTTTTAGTTCAAAAAAAATTTGCCTTAATCTATCTAGAATCCTCCCAAGGTTCCCCAAGATCTCAAGAAGCCTCTCTGAAGCCTCTACCAAGATTTTGGGATCACACTTCCAAGTAAGGGATTTGTTCATTTCTCATTTTTGTCCAATTTTATTTAAGTTTCAATACCACTTCTTTCAATTAAAAATGTTGGGGTATGAGTTTTCACCTCCCCCATACATCCCTATTTATGTTTTTATAATGGGAGACCCCTTTCTCTCTCATTAATGCCTCCCAAGTACACCCATTACCATGCCGAAATTCTATGAGGGATTTCTCTCTCCTCTTTTACATCCAAGTAATTCTTTTGTATTATGCATCTAAATTCCATTACATTTGTTGGGACATGTATCTATATGAAATTATTACTGTACATTTCATAAACATTATATGAGACACACATTTTTTTCATCAACCATTTTTAGGAATCCTTATGTCATGTCGTTATGTTGCTGAAATTGCATCTCATTTTTCCAATCTAAGATCATTGTATAGTGAATACTACACCCATTTCTCTATCAATGGTTTTCACCTTTATGAACATATACATATTTAATTGTACTTTCATGTATTTATTCCCCATTAATTATTCATGGAATAACTTATGTTATTGATTTATTCCATGTTATATGATCCATGTGGCACACTTATGCATGAAATGAAATTTTTAAGAAGGGTGCGCTCTGATAGCGCTCTAATGCATTGGGTAAAGTATTGTATCATGGTATGTCACGTGCATTGGGTGTTGAATCATGATAATTTAATGGAAATGAGTGTTTACTCATGCTTCATGTGACACTAGGATTTACTCATGCTCCATGTGCAATGAGCCTTGGCTCATTCTAATTCCATGTTAAGTGTTGTTTCCACATTTCCATGTTATGATTATCATGATTTATCATGCCTTTATGTTCATGTTTTTTTTGTGATCCATTTATATTCATATTTTCTAACATGTATTTTATTTCTCATTTTATTCCATTTTTATTCCCTTATAGGGATTTATATCTCACCCTTTTCTTATGAATGTCCTCCGGTTATCCCATTCAATGCTAAGTATGAGGGAATGTAGTGGTCATGTAAAAGAAGTTTTCAAAAAAGATGTTGTATTTATGGTTTTAAGCTGTTATGTAATGATCCTAATCACCAAAGACACTATAAATGTTGATTTTATATGTTGTATCAAGTGATGTTTATGTAATAAATCATGTCTAAGTGTATAATAAAATCTCAGGGTTGTCATAAAGAAAGTATGGGTGCTTCGCCACAATTTCCCTTGATTAAGGAATGATTTCATACTATATACCTATTATTATTTTATATGGGGTAATTAATACCCAATTTTTATTATTATTATTTTTATTACAATTAAATTTTAATTCTTGTGATTTAAAATTATTTTCATGAATACATATTATATATTCTTTTGATTCAGATGGTACCAAATCCATAAGGGTTTTGTTAACTCAACCTTTGTTTTTTGAGTCCTAGTTTTCTCCCTTGACTATATTCATCTAAATTTATTATATCCTTAAATTTATTTAATTAATTTGGTACTTTATTAATATATATATAATTTACATTGACATATTCTCATAAAAAAGTTATTATTTGATATATTTATTTCTCTAATAAAAAATATTTTTGTTAAGAATAATTATCATCCTCTTTAATAAACACTTTTTCATCCATGTACAAATAATTGTCTTCCAAAAATGGATTAGATTATTTTGAAAACATTTATGAGTTATATAATTTGATATTAATATCTATCATTATATATTTTTAAAAGTAATATTTATTAGTATTTTAAATGTTGTGGGCTTTGATAAAGGTATTTTAAAACATTAAAAAGGTTTCTCATTTCATGATTTTATATTTTATCTTTAAAATCCACATTTAAAATAGATAACCTTTATATATTTTTCAATACTCCATTATTGTGATGTATTTATAATTAATGACTAAATAATATTCATGTAAACAACTCAAAATAATATTTTTAAAGTGAATCATAACTTCTTATTTTTACAACAAATTAAAGAAGTGTTTTCTAAAAACACTTTTTACATTTCCCCTCCATTTTACTCTTTAACATCAAAAGATCTATCTTATTTGAATTTATGTTTCATGAATTACCCTCTAAATTGTCTTATGAATTTATTTTTTACCCCCACCTTGTTCATAATAATTATGTTTTTATAACTATGTATCCCTCTCTTGACTTTATTTTTCTCCATTATGTTGATATTATTTAATTTAATGAATTTATTTCATATATCAATTACACAATTTCAAAATTATATTTTCTATTACATACTTAAACATATACCCATTACTCTATATGGTGTTAGTTTTAAGGTTTTTTACTAGGAAATCTATTTTTTTTATTGAAAGGGGAATATTGAAAATTTATATACTTGTTATTTCAATATACATGTTTATCGATTATTCAGGTATGTTAGTTATGTATTTTAATGTTTATTTATTCCTTCATATAATTAATGGATTTAAATAAAATAGTAATATATGAGGACCCAAATTATATATCCCCTTGATGAATCAGTGGGTCTTATAAAACAAACTACCTTTGGTATTTGGTGTAAACTTTACCGGCTTATGTATGGTGTATTTGAACAAGGCCTTAAGAGTATGTTTATGATATTCAAAATTATGAATTATATCACTATGAAATAGGTTATTATAATCAATGGGTTTATTCATTGTTATATTATTCACGGATATATTACATGCTCTTGTTATTTTTTATATGACATTATTTGATTATTATTTATTCATACTATATTATCCGTTCTTTATTTATTACATGATAGGTTCTCTTATACACTACCCATTACTGAGTGTTTGATCTAACTCTTATTATGTTTTGATTTTCTATAGGTTATGAGGAATATTATTAATCATGGTATGTCTATATGGGTATCATGTCTGTATAATGTTTTGGGAGATATTGAAAATTTGTAGTAAAACGAGGAATCATTGATTCAGTGGAAAAATTCCCATTGGATGTGAAAGATAAGGGGTTTGTTAGTTAAAAGTTTTTTAACTCTATTTTACTCTAAACCTAAAACTTATTGGGTGTATAAGTGACTAAATATCTATTGTTGAAATTATAATCATGGATGGTTATGTTTGGGTTGCATTAATTGGTTGCAAATCTGGTATATAAAGACAATGTTTATTAGAATTGGATTCTAGGATTCTGGGTATAAGGTGTCTCAGATGGCATCAAAGAATATTTTATATAACTTTATAGGTTAGTAAGAATACATGATTAAGTAATTGGTATCCATTAAGACAAGTATGTGATTTCATGTCAGGGAAATTCTAAATATTTTTAAAAAAAGATTAATATTTTTCAAGAGTATACATGATTAAGGTATATATTGATTGGTATGTGGTTTTATAATGCTTGTGGATAAGGTTTATGTTGAATACTAGGAGAATAGGTTTCGATGAATTTTTCTTTTAAGATATAGTAATAAATATCTTGATTTCATTATTATTTAAAATTAGAACTAGAATACACTAAAAGAAACCCTAGAAATTCCATCTCTATCTAGATAAATAAAGTGGATGAAATCTCTATATTAGATGAACCTAGGGGTAATGAACCTAATTTTTTTTGGTTTAGTTTTAAATCAACCTTTACTCAGTGAAATGATGGGCCTAAAGGCATACCTAGTTTGACACTCATAGTGGACATGCTTTGGATATTTTGCATGCTCTTTACGAACCATCATGAAGGATCCAAATATAAGTTCATTATATAATATATAAATACTTAGGTTAGATGTCATAATTGGAAGATGACCATATATAACCTAGTTTGAAACATATAAATTCATACATTATGGAATATGTGTCATTGGATATAGAACTATAGGATTTGTTTTCTCTTATATTATGGGATATTATTATGACCATTTAGGTTATAGTTTTGGGTTAGATATAATATTATGAAAATAAAATTGTTAAAGGTATGTCTCTAGAAACTCATAATCCATATAACCAACTATGGATTTTTTTTTCATAAATGGTTTCAATATATACTAAATTATAAAGGACAAAATGAGTTTTATAGTCTTAACTAAGATATTTAGGATGATATTATATATTATGTCTTATATATCTTGTTGAAACCCTTAGATATTTTCACTAGTGAGTAATGATTAAAATTTAAAGGATGAAATTTATTTATGGGGAATGTAAAAATCCAAGAATTATACTCATTTTTATTCTTTAAATTATATTTTTATAATTTTAAATTATTTTTTTCTATTCTTTCAAAAGAATTAAAATTTATTATGAAATGATTTATTCCATATATGAATCAGAATAACAACAATTTATTAATTCATAGTGGAACATTACAACAGAGGAACATAAAAAATGAATTATATATCATGGAATATTACATACCATGGAAGATTACATCCATTAAAAGTGAATAAACTGAAATGGGACAACAAATAGAATAGAATAATAACTTTAAAACATGGACATCCCCTGGATAATATTCATCTATGAGGATCATAATTAGTATAAATAAACATATAATGAGAAATAACAACATCAAATGGGAAATAAAGTTATGAAATTTTATTTAAAATTAATGGAATTTGAAGTTTTACATAACTGGTATGAATAAAATGAATTTATAGGGAGTAATTGTGGTAATATAGGAATTATAAATGGAAATATGGCTCTTATAAATATGGTAATAATAAATATTTTCATTGGATATACATGTATTCAATTTATATACAGAATTTTTGTATTTTTAGTAACAAATATAAAATAATATAATTCAAAAATAATAAATAATGAACAAAAAATATAATGTTTTTATAAAATATTTATTAAAAAAATATTTTTACGGGTTTCATATTATTAATATTAAATTATGACATGATTTATTTATAAAATAAAATAAAATTGTTAATGTAAATGGATTTATATAATTAAAATCTTAGAAAATAAATAATCAATGAAGTTTGGTAAAGTTTATTTAAAAGTGATATTTTTCAAAGAACTATTTTTTTTGTGTTTTATATCATTATATTAATAAAACTAGTCATTAATCAAGAATTGTTTTAAAGGAAATGTATTGATAATATATAAAAATAAATAAATTAACATTCATCCAATAGTTATTAATAAGAATGTAATAAGAATAAATTCATTTGATTCTTAAAATATACATTCTTTCTAAAATTGTTTTATTGAAATGTGGGTGCTTATATGAAAACTAAATTTTAAAAAACCTAGAAATTTATTATAATAAAATATTTTTCATAATTTTAATCATAATATACAAATTTGGTTATAAGGTGATTTTCATTTTAAAAAAATAAGTTTCCAAAGTAAATATTAATTACAATAGTAAAAAATCTATTTTCCAAATAATTATTTTTATAAAAGTTATGTAATTTTTATCAAAAAATGATATATTTTTTATGAATCTAATATGATGTTTAAATATATAAACAAATATATTAATACTAATATAATTTGTAATTGATAGGAAATAAGAACAAAAACACTTACCATATAAAAATCTTATTTCCTACAAAACACTTTTTCCTATATCTTATGTTTTAATTTAGAGTTTAAATTTTTCATATTTAGAAATTTTATTAGATTAATTGGCATCAAAATTAGGGTTCATAACATAAAAATTATGCAGTATAGGTCATATTATATTTTTAATAAAAAGATAATTTCCATAGTAAATATTTAATCATGGTTCAAGGATAAAAAGAGGTTATAGAACATGGTACAAATTTTATTAGGTTTACATAAAAAATAGACCTTATAAAAGACCTTTTTTAAGGTGTTAAATTAAATATCACGTTTCTCAACAAAATTTAATTAGACAAATCATTTAACTCCCATGTTATTCCATCTTTACCCATCACCTAACTTTATTTTCCTAGGAGATGTTCATATTGTCCACCTATAAAAGGAGATCACTTCCACCCACTCCAAGACCCACTTATCCTTATGTTTAACCTTGAAACGCCACAAAATTTACCTCTATAAGGAGTATATTCCATGTTTTTTTATCTCTTGGTTAAAATAACGTGTCCTAAATCTTCCATTTTCAAGAGGCCTGCTAATGGAAGATTTAAGACCTTAATGTGAGTACTATCAACTCCATAACCCTTTCTTCTCCATATTTATCATCTAAAACTATTATAGACATACTAATTTAATTAAATAAGTGTCAATATTATAATAAAATATTATTATAATTATAGAACAAATATTATATATCTCCCTCCCATCTAGTGGGAAATGAAAACACATCCCATGTTATATGCAGACTACCACCTCCATGAACTACGTATTTCATTTTTCATCAATACCTTTTATGGATTCTTATAAGAATATATCTAAATTAAAAAAAATATTTATGAAATTATTAATATTCTATTAAGATAAACTAGTAATTATATTAGTATCTAAGATTTTATTAACATACTACCTTTTCCTCGTTAGAATTTAACAAAAAAAGATCATCACTGATTTCGTCTTCATGAATTATAACTAAAAATATCATGGAATGAAATTATAAATGTATAAATAATTATTTAAAATAATTTATAGTACCTTTAATAATATAGGAGTGATGAAATTTTTATCAAAGTAAAAATATCTATGATGACATTATAAAGTGGGTACACAAAAATCAATGTTACTAACAAATGATAATGAAAATAAAAAATAACTGACTAATAACTGTATAATAAATGATTATTATTAAAAAGTATAAAAGGTAATATATTCAAATAAGGTTTTTAAATAATTTATTAAATTGTTTTTATTATACAATAGGTTAATGTGTCTTTTTGGTAGTTGTGAATAATGGTATGGGTGTTTCATCTAAATTTCCCTTCATTGATGAAATTCTACATATTATGCACCTATAATTATTTTATATGATGTACTTACTTGCTAATTATGATTATAATATTATTAATGCTTATTTTATGGCATTTAAAACAATTTTCATGAGTATCACCTTTATATTATTTTGATTCAAAGGTTACAAAATCCATAAGGTTTTTTGTGACTCAACCTTCTTTTCACTGAGTCATAGTTTTCTCTCTAAAATATTTTCCTATAAGTTTGTTATGATATTAAATTTCATTACTTTATATGATAAATTATAGTTATCTATGGTTATTTAAAATTTTATCATCAAAACATTATTCTTTGATGTATTTATTTCTTTGATAAAAAATGTTGTTGTTAAGTATAATTACTTTCCTCTCTAATAATCTCATTCTATTACATGTACATATTATTTCGTTTAAAAAATGTTTTACTTATATATTTTGAAACCCAAATATGTGCTATGTCATTTGAAATTTATATTTCTCTTTATCTATTTTTAAAATGAATATTTATGACCCTTTTAGATGATGTGAGTTTCAATAATGGTATTTTAAAATATTAAAAAGGTTTTTTACTTTCATGATTGTATATTTTATCTTACAATCCATATTTATTATGGATAAACTTTATATATTTTTCAAGGAGCCATTATTTATATTTATTTCTAGATAATTATTGAAATATTCTTCATGTCAACTAATCAAAATGATCATTTGAAGGTGACTATCACGACCCATCTTCTAGGGCCAATGTCATGACTACCCCAAGCTCGCCTTACATAGGACATGGGCTAGTGACTGGCACTGGAAAGGCATCTCCTAGAAAGGGAAGATGTTTCCATTAAACCTGTACACACACAGGCAGGGAAAACTGCACAAATCTAACCATGAAGGAAGGAAAAGTAAAACAACCACCATATGGTACCTCTACTGAGAGTAAAGTGTGCAAACTAAAAGTAAAGGGGTCATAATACAAGTCCAACTAAAAGGAATGTAAAAAAAAGAAGTAAAAGAATTAGAGGTCATTTGAAAAGGATCCAACCAGAAGGGTAGGTACAAATCTCCATCAGATGACATTGTAGCTCTCCAGCTCTATCGATCCACCTCTGAGCACCATCAAGAGCTGGCTCCCCAAGTCCCAGTCAGAGAATTATATCATCTACAAAAGACACAACATATGCAGAAGAAGACCGTGCAAGGGTGAGTATAAAAATACTCAGTAGGGACACTGAGACCACCAAAGGTCAATTAGTAATCCATGATGGAAAACACCCCAAAATATAATACCACAGAGGTAGTACCACCAAGAAAGACCTCAAACATATAGCACAAAGACTCAACTCACACCAGGTATAACTTAAGTACAAAAGTAAAGATGATTAGTCATGAGGATAGATCATCTTATTTTATTTATAGTCTTTGATATTGACCCAAACAGGGTCTCTAGGTTCTGACCCACAGAGGATCGCTAGGTGTTGACCAATAGAGGATCACTAGGTGCTAACCCACAGAGGATCTCTTGGTGCTGACCCATATAGGATCACGAGGTGCTGACCCATAGAGGATTGCTAGGTGATGACCCACAGAGGATCGATAGGTGATGACGCACACATGATCGCTGGGTGATGACCCACGTAGGATCACTAGGTGCTGACCCATGTAGGATCACAATTCTTATTTCACATCACAGCCTAGCACTGGATTCTTGCGCTTAGCACGCTTTATTTCCAGAGGATCCAAACCTCAATCCATCAAATTTACCTCAACCACCACAAATTATAACATAGATTAACCCAAATTACTTTATCATCGTAAGGGTCCCAATGCAATAGAAGGCGCATCATTCAAACTCCTGGTCTGTAAGTTATAGGCTTTTTACTAAAAAGGGCCTGGTTGGATTTGAGTCTTATCCAAGATGGACACAATCAAACTTCTGCCAATCCTCAAGTGGATTATCCCAAAAGGACCACCTCATCTCAAGGGACATCACACCATAGACAGTGCATTAATGAAACACCTAGTTTACAAGTTATTATCATTTCATTGAAACGAGTCTAGTCAGGTCTGGGTCCAATCCAACCCGATCAGACCAACTCGAACCGACCCTATCCAGGGGTCTGGAATGGTTCCCACATGGATCCAGCCTAGCTGGACCATTGGGATCATGGGTTCGACTTGGTAGGATGGGACCAAACCGACGGTGCGGGTCCGGCCTGCAGAGCCGCGGGTCCCACCTACTGAGCTGCGCGTCCGGACCACTGCACCGCGGGTCCGACCCACTAGGTCACGGGTCTGACCCTCTGGCTGACCCAGTCTGCCCCACCGGGATGCGGGAGATAGATGCATCTGGCCTCCCTCCCGCGTCGTGGTCGACACATGACAATATCCTTATCGTGGTCAAGAAAACACATTGGCACCACACAACCGACCGTTTTGCACGCACATGGACAAGGTCCATGTTCCTACAGTGCACCTGAGTGGCCTGAACAGACCACTCCTCCAAGCATCCCGAATGGGCGCTATGCCACATCACCGCTGTTACCATCTGGTCACGACGCACTGACGGGTGCGCTGCCATCCTCCACCCGCGGCTACCGCCACCAGCGCCGGTGCACTAGAGGTACCTTCGATGGGCCACCAGAGTCTCTCTGGTGGTTTGTTTCTTGAACTTCATGCATCTACAGAATCTCTAGGTCATCACCTTCACTATAATGGCCTCAAAATCTCTTTTCTTTCCTCTTAATAAATCATCCATTAAGAACGCAAAATAAAAAACAATGGAGGAGGTTCTGATCCTTGTTCATGTCAGCCTGAACCCTCTGCATTTGAGTCTAATCATGGGGGAAATTATTAATCCACACATCAAGAGTGAAACCCCAATTTAAACCCCCAAAAAATATTTCCCTCACAAGAACCAGTGATTCACGGATCAACTCATTAGTTGGTTGATTCGTGTTTGTTGTTAATTCTCAAGGATGAGGAATAAATCATTAAAAACATAGAATGCATAAACCCCTACCTCATTGACGCTCGATGAAGAATAATTCTTCCTCAAGGTTTCAAGAATTTGGTGTCACTTCTACCTCTATTCATTTAGGCATGTCGAAGATGATGATTATTTTTCGGTGCATCGTTCTTCAATAGAGAGGAAGACCATTGGAGGTTCGAGAGAGAATCACCAAGGTTTAATCCTCACTCCACCAATGCATCAAACAATTAAAAGGAAACATGTCGAAACATTCAGTTACGCTGCGACGTCTCGTTGTTATGCTATTATGCTACTTTTATTTCATTGTTATGCAGCATGATACAAGACATTAATGAGTTCCATTAATGCATCTCATCGCTGCATCTCAGTATTTTTGTCTGCCACTCAATGGTTAGAATAGAAATAAAATAATTGTTTTAAATTATTTTATTATTTTTCTCAAAAAGTCCAAAAAATAACATTTCCACTCGGCCCATTCCGGCTGAAGTTAAGTCATTTCTAGGAGAATTCCAAAGTTCTGAGTTCAATAGTTATCTCAGATTTTCGATCCGAGAAGTAGTTCAAAAGTTAGAAAAACCAGCTCGTACATTTACTAAACATACCTTAAAATTTTTTGAAATTACATTCTAGGAAATCTAGGCCTCAAAATCACATGCCTTCAAAGCACGTTGTCTTGAAATAATTCCATATAATTTAAAAAAAAATTACATGGAAATTTTAAGAAATTACAATATCCCCACTTTAGTGATTTACATCCTCGAAAGCCAAAACACGTGCTAATTAAACAAGAGGGGGTACTGAGCATGAATCTGAGCCTCCCACTCTCATGTTCCCTATTGGAGGTTCTTGTGCTGCCATATAATTATCACAAGAGTAATAGACCATCCAAGAGGGACCTGCTCCTATCGATCCTCTATCTCCACGGGTAACTCATCAAACGTTTCCCCAAACAAATCTCTGTAATCCTCATCGGGGTGAGACCCGAAGGAAAACATTATCACCCTCTTGAAAATCCAAGGGTCTCAGTATACTATTAGCATATGACTTATGCATGCTCTATGCAGTCCTCATCCACTCCTGGATAATATACACCTTCTTGTTGGTATCTTGTAACTACTCTGGACCCACGAGTTTCAACTCCCCGGGCCTGGCCAACATAGGGGTGATCTGCTTGTCTTCCCATATAAGGCATAAAACAGTGCCATTCCAATGGTGGAGTGATAGTTTTTGTTTTATGAAAACTACACCAGTAGGAAGTGGTCCTCCCAACTGCAACCAAAATCTAGGAAACAAGCACGAAGCATGTCCTCCAAGGTCTGTATGGCCCACTCTGTCTGACCATCCATTTGGGGATGAAAAGCTATACTCAAGCATACATGCGTCCTGAATGACTCCTGTAATCCCCTCCACAGCTGGGATGTAAGGGGGAGTGTCATGATCTAAGACGATCATTGAAAGAACCCTATTAATTCTCTATATATCCTGGATATAGAGGCATCTCAATCCCTCTACTGGTCCCCAGTCTCGGATGGGTAAGAATTGAGACGACTTGGTGAGTCTGTCAACAATCACCTAGATAGAGTCATGGAACCTATATGTATGTGGTAACCCTATCATGAATTCCATCAAGATACCATCCCATTTTCACTCTGGTACCTCAAGTGGATGGGCCAAGCCTGTTGGAACCTGATACTCATCCTTCACTTGCTAACAAGTGAGGCATCATGAAATGAACTCAGCCACTACTTTATTCATCCTTGGCCACCAGTACTAAAGTTGGAGGTCTTGGTACATCGTTGCCACTCCAAGATTCACTTATAAAGGGGATGTATGGAACTCCCTCAACAACTCCTCCCATAATGTCACTAGTACTATGGTTTTTCCTCTAAAAGGATGATGTGCTTCCCACTTATCAATAATCAATCAGGATCATTCCCTAAGGATATCTATGCACATCAGGACTAACAATCAACATCCACAAGATGTGCTTACCTAAATCACTATAAGAGTGGGGGAGTGACAATCATAGACTAGAGGTAAGCTACACCATCACTATCCATAAAGCATATATGCATCGCGGCGAGATACTCTATCGCCTCACTCAGAAGCTGCAAACCAGACCTCCTACTGAGTGCGTCTACCACCGCATTTCCCTTCCTAGGAGTATAGAATATCTCAAATTTATAGTCTTGGAGGACCTCCACCCATCTCCACTGTCACAAGTTTAGGTATTTCTATGATAAGATATAATTGAGACTCTTGTGGTCGGAGTAAATGATAAATCGTTCAACCATCAAGTAGTGATGCCATATCTTCAAGGCAAAGACCACTACTACTAACTCCAGGTCATGGGTCACATAATTATTCTCATGATTCCTCAACTATGGTGAGCCATAGGTGATCACTAATTGCTCCAGCATCATGAAACATCCCAGTCTAGTCCCTAATGCATCATAGTAGACTACATACCCAACACCCTCTTATGGTAGTCTCAAGATGGGGGCACATGTCAGTCTCTGCCTCATCTTCTATAAAATCTATTGGAACCTCTCCGTCTACACAATGGGTTTTCCCTTATTTTTCAAATAAGAAAAGGTTTTTGATACTTTGGAAAAGTCGGGTACGAACCTATGGTAGTACTCAGCCAACCCCAAGAAACTCCACACCTAATCCACGCTCTTGGGTGGCTCCCAAGAATGAATTATCTCTATCTTTGCTGGATCCACTGATAACATAGCCCCCAAGATGACATGTATCAGAAAGTGGACCTCTTGAATCTAGAACTGGTAATTTGAGAGCTTACTATAGAGCTGGTGATCTCGGAGTGCATCTAGGACTAGCTATAGGTGTGTAGCATGCTCCTCCTCTGACGCTGAGTACACCAAGATATTGTCAATGAAGACTACCATGAAATGATCATGGTAAGGATTGAATATCCTGTTCACAAGTCCAATGAATATTATTGGGGTGTTGGTCACGCCTAAAGTCATGACAAAGAACTCATAGTGGCCATACCAGAATCTAAAGGTTGTGTTTAGTACATCCTCATCCCATACCCGAAGCTGATGATAACCTGATCTGAGATCGATCTTCGAGAACTACCTCACTCCCTTCATCTGATCATAGAGGTCATAAATCCTTGGAAGTGGATACTTATTCTTCAAAGTCACCTAGTTCAGGTGCAAGAAGTCCACACATAGCCCCAATCTCCTATCTACCTTCTTGGAAAACAACACTAGGGCTTCCCATGGAGAAACATTGTGCCTTAAAAATACATTCCTCTACAATTCCTAAAATTATACCCTCAACTCATGAAGCTCTATAAGAACCATCCAATATGAAGGAGTAGATATTAGTGTCGTCCCTGGGTACAAGTCAATGAAACATTATACCTCTTTGGGAGAAGGTAGCCCAGGGACATCTTCTAGAAGATATCCTCATACTCTTCCACCACAACAAGAAAGATTAGAATCCCCTCGTCCACTTAACCGAGGGTGGGAATAGGCAACTAGTAGGTGATCGACTACACCATCCTCTGAGAAAGTACATCATGTTCTACAATGTTTCCCTTCTCACCGATGAAGAAAAAATTGGACCCATCCTCACAGACACACCACACTTTGCGCTTAAAACAGTCGATCTGAGAATGGACAATAGATAACTGGTCTATACAAAATATGATGTCGTAAGGCCTCAACACTACTACTAGAAGATCTTAGCTGAAGATATCTCCTCCTATAGTAACCTCACACTACCGACACCAGCGTGTAATCGTCGAATCCCCTCTCGAAGGAGTCTCAAATTGAAAGGATTGAGCCAATGACTCCACCAGAATCTATGATCCTCGAACGAGGTCTGTGGAAAGGA
The DNA here is from genome assembly GCA_963277665.1 of Viscum album. Lineage (NCBI taxonomy): Eukaryota > Viridiplantae > Streptophyta > Magnoliopsida > Santalales > Viscaceae > Viscum > Viscum album. The sequence goes on along the minus strand of OY728156.1, from coordinate 2,105,120,661 downwards.
AATAGTGACTATCACCTTTGTCTATGAGAACTGAAGATGAGGTAGAATAGACATAGATCATACCTCTAATTATCTTTGGATCATCATGGTCATAGGCCTCCATCACCTGAATCTGGACCTACCCATTCCCACATGCTCTCGAATCTTGTGGTGGACCTCATGGGGGTGGTGGTGGTGGAACCTTGAACCGTCATCCACCACCCACTACTCAACTTTCTCCCCTACCACATTCGCTACCCTACAGACCTCCTTGCTTGAACCTCTATCACAATCTCAGTGGTCCAACAACCCCCTGTTGGTCATCCGTTCGAGGAGTCAGATAGTTACAAACCAAGTTCTCGTAATCTCTTCAAGAGTAACAAAATCTAGTCCTCATATGACCACCTCTAGCCCACGATCTTTGTACTTCTAACCCTGCATCTTGGGGTCATCCATCATAATTTCAGACCCATTTGGGCCTCTGCATCATTTTCATAATGCCTATTATAGATGACTCGGCCACCTATCGTCTGGTGGTGGCTCTCATTGTCGGTGCCTGATCAGAAAGGAAACTCTCCACCATTAGTGATCGCTCTAGCACCCCAGCCTGTGTGAGGATGTTGAAAAAAATCAATCATACCCTAATCTCCCGTAAAATTCCCTAGTCAATGGTTTGGGCCCTAAATAAATGTTCACATACCATGTCTATGGAGTAGCGGGATTGGTCGGTAATGCTCATTGAGTATTGGGCCACAGTCAGGCTACCCTGGTGTAAGTGCTGTAACTCTTGAATACGCACTGAGCATAGTTTCGCTGGTCTAAACTCCACCCTAAAGAGGCTCTCAAAGTCCATACAAACAAGGTTCACCTCCTCGTGTGTTTCGAGCGTCAAACTCCACCACCTCCTTATCGTGACCTGAAAAAGCTAGCGGCTAGAACTACCATCTGTTTTGTAGGTGTATCTACTAGGAAAAAAACCCGAGTAACAACCTCCATCCAATCCATAGCTTCTTGAGGATCTGTCTTGGCTCAAAACCTTAGAGGCCTCTATCTCTGGAACTCATTCAGCATGCTTAGTCAGTGTGCACTATCTTCTTGTGGGGATGGTAGCATATGATACTCTATGGGTGGTGCTGCTGCTGGTACACCACCCGTAGGTGCTACCACCGTAAGTAGTCAATGTACCAATGCCTCATCACTCAGTGGGCCATCGTTGTGATCTCTGATTGGAATCCTAGATGGTTGTCATCATGAAGGCATCTTGTAGAGAAATAGATATTCCATGGTCAATAATTTATTCCAGGTTAGCTGACTCAAAAAAGATCAAGAGAAAGACATTTTCAAAACACATGAAACTAATTTTTTCTTGTATTAAGTATGAAAACAGAATTTAGGGTCTTGATATATGGATACATCAGTCGTCGCATCAACACTGGACTCGTAGGACTAAAATCCAAACTCCAGACACTTGACACTATTTCCCCCATTTAAAATTACAGACTCTTAGTTCTTATGTTAGAAATGACCGCTGCTCTAATACTATTTTGTCACGACCCTTCCCCTAGAGTATGTACTGTGACTACCCCAAGCCATCCTTCGATAGGTCAGGGGCTAGTGACTAGCACCATAAAGGCATATCCTAAATGGGGAACTAATTTCCTTTAAAGATGTATATACACATATAGGGAAAACTGCACAGAGATAACTATGAATGAAGGAAAATTAAAACAACCACCATAAAGTACCACTACTGGGAGTAAAGTGTGTTAAATAAAAGTAAAGGGGACAGAATACAAGCCCAACTAAAAGGAAAGTACATAAAAAAGAAGTACAAGTTCGAATTTCATCCACCAAGGATCCTACTTGAAGGGTATGTAAATCTCTCCATCGGATGTCACTATAGCACTCCGTGTCTATCAATCCACCTACGAGCACTGTCTAGACCTACCTCTCCAAGTTTGAGTCAAATATTTCCATCATCTTCACAATACACAATAAGTGTGGGAAATTCCCATATAGGGGTGAGTATAACAATACTCAATAGGGACCCCGAGACCCCCAAAGGTCTCTCAAAAATCCATGAAGGAAAACACCACAATGAAAAATAACACAGAGGTAGTACTACCCAGAAAGACTTCAAACACATAGAAAAATACTCATCTCACACCAGTTATACCATAATTACAGAAGAAAAGATGATTAGTCATGAAGCTGGATCATCTTATTCTATCAAGAGGCTATGTTGTTGACCCGCATAGGGTTGTTGGGTGCTGACCCACAAAGGATTGCTAGGTGTTGACCCATAGAGGATTACATGGTGATGACCCATAATGGATGGCTAGGTTCGGACTCACACAAGATCTCTAGGTGCTGACCCACGTAGAATTTCTAGGTACTGACCAACTTAGGATCTCTATATACTGACCCACGCATGATCATTATTCTTTATTCACGTCATAGCTAGCCACTATATTCATGCACTTAGCATGATTTATTTCTATAGGATTCGCTTCTCAAGCCATAGGCCATACCTCAACCTCCATGAAGTCCCACATAGAGTAACCCAAAAGACTATCTCATCGTAAGGGTCCCAATGAAATAGATGGTGTGTCATTCTGACGCCCGTTCTATAAGTTATATGTTTTTTAGTAAAAAGGGCTCAGTTGGATTTGAGTATGATCCAACCCAACTATAGTCCAACATCCACCAAAACTCTATTAGATTATCTCAAAAGGAACCACTCATTTCAAGGGTCCGCATGCCGTAGATGGTGCGTCAATCAGATGCATGGTCTGTAAGTTATGATCGTTTAAGTGTAATGGGGCCAGTTGGGTCTGGGTCCAATCCAACCTGGTCAGACTGACCTGACCTGACCCTGTCTGGGGGTCTGGCATGGGTCCTGTATGGGTTTGGCCTAGCCAGCCCATTGGGCTTGCAGGTTCGGCTTGGTACGACGGGTCTGGCCCAGTGGCAGGTCTGACCTAGTGGTGCGGGTTTGGCACGATGGTGCGGATCCGACCCGCTGAGCCACTGGTCCAGTATGCCAAGCCGCTGGTCTGGCCCGACAGTGTTGGACCGGCCCACTGAGCCATAGGTCCGGCCTAGCAGTGTAGGTCCAGGCCGCTCTCCGACCTATTCCACCACTAGCGGGCCAGCCTGTATGGCCTCCCTCCCTCCTCGTGGTTGACGCCAGGCGGTCTCCTCGCCGCGGTTAAGCGACCATGACTGTTCCACGTAGTTATCCATTTTGCACACATGGAAAACGGGTACACGTGCTTCTAGTTCACCCTAGTGGCCTGAGATGGCCATTCCTCCACGCGGTGCTGATGAGCGCTATTCCACCTCGCCACCGTGGTGCTCCACCATCGTCCTCCCGTGGGAGCCACCAGCTACCGCCAACGATACCTTTGAAGAGGCATCATAGTCGCTCTGGTGGTCCATTTCTCAAACTGCTTGCATCTACAAAATCAATAGGTCATCCCATTCACTGCGACGGCTTCAAAATCGACTTTCCACTGTCTCGAGAAATCATATACTAAGAACACACAATAAACTTCCATGACGAAGGGTCATATCCTTATTCATGTCATCCCTCACCCTCCGTGTTAGAGTTTAAGTATGGGGGAAATTATTAATCCACACATAAAGTGTAAAACCAAAATTTGAACTCCTATACAGTATCCCCCCCCCACAAGAACGAGTGATTCACAGATCAACCTATTTTTCGGTTGATCCATATTCATCGTAAATTCTAAAGGACGGGGAAGAAATCATAAAAACATAGACTGCATAAACCCCTACCTTGTTGACGTTCGATGCCAAAGCATTCATCCTAAGGGTTTCAAGAAGTTGAAATCACTTTCGGCTCTGTTCTTCAAGGCACATCTAAATGATGATGATCTGCTGGTGTATCTTATATTGTTGTAGAGGAAGACCTTTGGAGGTATGAGAGAGAATTTCCATGGTTTAATCCCAACTCCACCAACACATCAAACAATTAAAAGGAAACAAAATATAGTGTTTCAGTTACACTGCGACGTCACGTCATTATGCTATTTCATTTATAAAATAATGTCCCTATTAAGCTTCATTAATTTTATCGTTATGTTGCGTGATGTGGGCCATTAATGAGTTCCATTAATGCGCCTCGTCACCACCTCATCGTTGCACCACAATGTTGATGTCCGCCACTCAAGGGTGAGAAAATAAATAAAATAATTCTTTTAAATTATTTTATTATTTTTCTAGAAATTTCCAAAAAAAATAACATTTCTTCTCGGCCATTTCCTACCAATGTTTAGTTATTTCTAGAAGAATATCAGCATTTTGAGTTCAATGGTTCCCTCATATTTTTGATTCAAGCGCCAGTTCAAAATTTTGAAAAACCCACTCACACATTTACTGAACATAGCTTAAAAAAGTACAAAATTGCATTCTGGGAACTTCAGGCCTCAGAATAACGTGCCTTCAAAGTGCATGATCTCAAAATAATTCCATATAATTAAAAAAATACACGGAAATTCAGAGATAGTACAATGAATAATAACTTCATCTTTTTACAAAAATGTTAAGTAATGTTTTCTATGAATCTTTTTATATTTCACCTCAATTTCATATTTTAAATCCAAAAGATCTATCTCTTATTGAATTATGTATAATGTATTAGTCTTAAAATTCAATTATGAATTTATAGTTCATACTTCAAATTTTTCATAAGGGTTATGTTCTTTATCACTCTTCATCTCCATCTTGACTATTTTTTACCTTCAGGTTCATATTATTTAATTTCTAGGAAATATTTCTATATCACTTCTAATATTTCTATACATTTTTTCTAGTATTTAATTAATCATATACCCATTAATCTATATAATTTTTTTGAAGTATTATTACCAAGAAATATATTTCATTCATTGACTACAAAAATATTGACAATCTGTATACTTATTATTTCAATATGAATGTTTATTAATTACAATGGAATGTTGGTTGTGTATTTTATTTTTTATTCATTCCTTAGTATGATTAATAAATTTAAATTAATTAATTATGGGTTTTTATTATAACTATATAACCCCTCAATGCATCACTAGGTCTCATGTGACAAACTAGCATGGGTATTTTCTACAAACCTTACTTCTTTATCTATGATGTCTTGGAATGATGCCTCAATGGTATGTTTATGAAATCCAAAATTATGAATTCCATATCTATAAAACCTGTTTTTGTTATCCACATGTTTATTATTTTTATGTTATCCATAGATATATTACATTATCATGTTATTAGTTACATGGAATTATTTGATTATTATTCATTCCTTCCATATTATCTATGACATGCTTATTCCATGATAACTTTTATTATACACTACCCATTACTAAACATTTTAGCTCACCCTTATTTTCTTTTACTTTCCCCAAGTTTATCAAGAAGATAATTAAGTATTATATGTATAGATGGGTGTCACGTGTAGAGAATTTTTGTGCGAGCTGTTAAAGACTGACTGTAAAATAATGAATCCATGGTTTAGTGATAAAATTCCTATTGAATCGAAAAGATATGAGTTTTGTTAGTTAATTTTTTCCCAACTATATAAAACTCCAAACCTAAAATATATTGTGTATACAAGTAAATCATTATTTTTTAGTATTGTAATTATGGATGGTTAAGTTTTCATCTCTTTAGTTGGTTTCAAATATGGTATGTAAATATTATGTTTATTAGCACGGGATTCTGAGAGTGTGGGTCTGGGGAATCTCATTGGGGTCAATAAACATTCTAGAACATGAGAGAAACCAAACCTTTCTCAATTACAAATGAGATCAACTACATTTTATAGGGTATATATAATAAGAAACATCATGTTGCAGCTACAACTTTTCTTGGTTAAGTTTCATTCATTAACAGAATTATTGAATATTGTTTTTGTAAATAAATTTACTTTTATAGTGAGTAATGGTAAACATTAAAGGGTGTGTAACTCATATAAAATTATTTTTCTTGGGTAAAAATAATAAATTTTAATTTTATATTAATTTTGTGATGTAATAAATGATTTTAAGATTTATTTGAAAAACTATAAATTTTAACAAATATTTCTTACATATTTTATAGTTTCTAATTTTAACTGATTTCACTAGATTCCCTTAGTAAGAAATAAAGATATAAATATGAACCCAATGATAATTTATGATAGATATTAGATAAAGAGAACTAGGGGAGGCTCCTCTATCAACCTATAAAGTATGTTGTTCCCAATAGTTATTATAAAACTTTGAGCAATTCAAACACCTTGAATAGTACCATGTAATAATTAAAAGAGACTCATTGTAAAGTAGGAGGGGAAAAATCAGTAGTCCAAATGTGTGAAAGAGGTTGAAAAATCACTAAAAAGTTCATGAAATTATTTATGGATATGTTCCTATAATTTCCTATAGATAATAATTAATTTTTTAATATATTTATATAGATTATTCACTTGTTTTATGATGCTTGGTAAATGAAAATGGAGATCCTAGTGGAAATCAGGGTAATGAGATTCTCGGTGAAGATGATGATGAAGTTGTTTAGAATGAAAATTCATACGTTGAGGTTAATGATGATGATGATGGTAATAATGAAAAAGATAATAATGGTGACCTTTAAATGGATTTTTTAGAGTTATGTGTTTATTTTTTCCACTTCTGACTTCATATTTATGACAATTATAACCTTTTGGATGGTTTATTATGATTGAAACTGATTATATATATGTTTTATTGTTATATTTTAATTTTATTAATTGGTTTAATGTAAAATATATAATATGTTTCTTATTTTTAATACATATTGTTTCTATAATTTATATTCTAATTAGATTCTATTTTGAGTTTTGTTTGTAGGTTGTTAGTATAAGGTGTAGTCTAAATGAAAGATACTATGTAACATCCTTTAATTTCAATGTAAACATTTTTTTTACTTATAAAATATATTTTTCTATATGTTATTACCTTATAGGTGTGTCTTATGGGTAAGGGGGTAATAGAGTTAAGTATTTGAGAATAAAGGCTTCAGTGGGATGCATGGTGGATGAACAAGGACATTGACAAGCATATGGGGTGCATCAACTAGGTAGTGGTGCTGGCAGTGGAACCTATAAATCTGTAGATCATACCTTCTATATAGTGTCCATGATAGAATATATGTATTCTACCTGGTCATACTATCCAACCGAGAGTCAGTTATTGACCGACTGGTGGTGCCACCAGCCAGTTGGTGAGGCCCACCAATATACTAGTGGCACCAATGAAACGTTACCTTTAATGTAAATTTCATTCATTTTACTCTAATATGGGATTTATACTAAAAATAACCCTAATAAAAACACATTATTACCATAACCTCTTGAATATATCTCTCTTGGTTCTCTAGGATTCCTCTTTCTCTCCTCTTGGGAGATTAAATCCTTGATCGATCCATTGGTATCCTTCAAGGTAAGATCTATCCATTCTAATCTGAATTATATTTTATTATTTGAAATGGAAAATAGTTAAAATCCATGTTGGATATATCTATAAATCTCCATCAATATATAATGGAGTATTCATAATTTTCTGAAAACCAGTATTGGATTATGAGAATTAGAAAACTCACATTGATCAATCCTAGATCCTCCTTTATCGAAAAATATCTTAAATTAAGTTGACATGGATTTCATATATCAAAATGATATATTCCATTAATAAAAATTATAGAGACTTATTTATGATATATTAAGTATTTTTATATTAAATGTTGGTGTGAGAGCATAGTTTGGGTTTCATCCTTCGGTGGGTCTTGGAAATGGGGATCAATGCGCTAATGATAGGAAATTCTTACCATCATGGAACTTTGTATGATGTTGTTTAAGATGATTGAATTGAGTGTATAGTCCTAGTATATAAATTGTTGCATGATATGGTAAGTTGTCATGTATTGGTATCCCATGTTACCTTTTCTTGTCATGGTTCAGGTTTTCCTTTCTATGCCCAAACTTATATGTGGTTATTCCATAGCAAGTGGAATATTTGATAAGATATGTTTGTTCCTTTTTATTCCTCACATGTTTATTATTTCATAGCCCATGGAATAATTATTATGAAATATTTATACTTTCTATGTTATTCCATACATGTGAATTTGTACATAGCTAGTGGAACCTTTTTTGTGTTTATATTTATAGGTGGCCCAGAAAGACTTATCCAACCCCTTAGTATGGGAGATTGGACGACATGATTAATAGATTGTATCTATAGATATATGGTGGAAAAAACCATATCTTGTCTTGTGATTATTCCACAGGGGGGACCATACACCATTGGAAGTGGGTATATATGCTTTTATGGTGTACCAATGGGGAACATTATTTCTTATGTGTAGAGTTCCATTGATTTAGATATTCCAATCGTACATGACATTGGAGGAGAGAATGTATCCATGAGTCATGTGTGTGACATTACCTTAAAGGAAGTCATAGAGTTGTTAATTAAATGCATAACATGTATTTTACTTTAAGGTGAGACAAAGACATATAATTTGATATAAGTGATCTGATCACTACTTGGGACATTCTTCCATCATGGAACTAAAGCCGGTACATTGGGAGTTTGTGGAATATTGGTTATCACATGATCACTTGGTACATGATTGGTTGTTTTCTTATATATTCATTAAACTTTACATCATGACATACACCTATAAATACATGTGAAATTATGATAAGGATGCACTGGTGGTGTTCTACTGGGTTTATACTAACACCTTGTATGGGCATCTTGATGCATGTGTAGACTTCATGATTAGGGATCTGGAGAATGATAAAGGCAATGTGGTAGGTTTATAAGGAGCATTTAGTTAAGATATATATTTGATACCAAGATATAATTTATATAGCTAATGCATTATATTTTATTTATTCATTCCTAGTATACTATTTATATTTTTTGACCTAAAACATTATGGGTCGGTTTGTTTTATTATTGATTAAACTAACATGGAATATGTTATTACATATTATTTATTATTATCTTACATTGTGATTTTTAGTTGAATTATTTATAATTTTTTATATTTAGGTGTATAGTTATGATTACCAAAAGTATAGTTTCATCATGACTCTTTCATACCCTATCTACTAGTTGACAACTTCTTGTGTATGGGGGGGTGTGAATGAGGTCATGTGGAACTTTAGCTCGGACACAATGATTCAGGTTAGGGTTTCAAAAAAATATATCAGAGCAGGTTTCTATTCTTAATGGTTATTTTGAGACATATGAAAAAAGAATTGATGCTTGGTGGAACTCAGGTAGGGGAGTTTCCATGTACCTAGACATCTCATGTGTAACAAAACTTTGAGTTACCATTTTTTGATTTCTATTACAGTTGTGGATTAAAAATGTGATACAAATTCGAATTATGTTTTGGAATTATAGTTATAAAATTTGGGTGTATTCATTAATCGTTAATATGAATGTAGGATCACATGTCCTGTACATACCATTTTCTTCTGCATAGTAGTTATTTAATTAAATACCTTGATTTGTGCTATATATTTGGTGATATATCTATATTATCCACTATTGTGATATATATGTGATGGAATTAGATATTTAAACTTGTGTATGCTATTATTTATTATATATATATATATATTATTATGGCTAAATTGTAGGTACAGAGATCTAGGCTTGAGCCTTAGGTAGAATTAGGTTGGTTATACCTTATGTGTGGATATATTCTAGGATATACCTTCTTATATAAATCCATTATGTGTTCCCTATAACTTATTAATTTATACCTATAATTAAGTTACTGTAGGTATTATAATTATTTGGTTGTAATTTAAAATAATACTGCCTCAGAGACACTTGATGGGGCGCTTGGTGAAACATGCCAGAATGCTCTTGCTAGGGTGGATACTCCAATTCCACCGAAAGTTATGAAATAAGATTCACTTAATCATTATTCCATACTAATTTAGGTTGTTAATGAGGAAAACCCACCCAATCCCATAGTCTTCCAGATTGCGCCTTCTCAGGGCAGAGGGATGCAGAGGATGATGGTTGACTATTCCCAATATTTCTATCTTAAGCATCCACCAACATTCCAGGGCACAGGTGGTCCTCAGAATTTTGAGGATAGGATTGACATTATCAAGTTAATTGTTTATTTGGTAGTGACTTCTGAGGATAGGAGGGTGAATCACAATGCCTTTATGAATCAGGTAACCTCTTGGAGTTGGTAGGGGGTTATTGCACAGATAGGCAAGCATGAGGGTTTTACTTGGGAGACCTTAAAGGAGCAATTATTCAAGGATTTTTTTTCTCAAAAAACTAAATGTAGTTTGAGAAATGTATTTTAAATAGATTTAGTAGGGGAAGATTTCAGTTTTTTCTTACTCTACTCATTTTATATAGTTTCCACTATTTTCTCCGATTTTGGTTAGGAATGAGGCGTAAAAGTCTTGGAATTTTGAGATTAGCCTTGACCTAGAGCTTATACATTAAGGTAGGGGAATTGAAATAATGATGAATATATAGTTTCTTTGCAAGGCCCTGGCATTTGATAAGTGGATAGAGGAGGACATGCTTGTAGGCTTTCTTCCAGTTCATAATTATCTGATGACCAAATTTTATAGTGCTGCAACAAGTGACTCTTATGGTAATATTAAGTGGAATCCCAAGGAGGTAAAAAAATCCTATATAATGGTAGAGTAGGGTATATAATATCATGAAACCTCAATTGGGTGAGGTTATACCAGGTGCTACATCTATGTATTTAAGATACATTTTAGTACATCATGTTTAAAGCCTTCAAGGGAATGTCACCAATGTAGCAATATGGGTCATCTACAGAACTTTTAATATAAGGTGTCAACTATATATTTAAGAAGTTCAATTTAGGTTGTAGAAAGGGGTAATCATTGGTAGAAATAGGTAATAATGACCCCCCGTGAATTAGATGAGTTATTCCCCACATATGTAAGATTATTCCATGGAGGGAGGTAGGATGTATATGCGGGGTTTCATCCATTAGTGGAGAGAGACCTTATACAATTAGAGGTACAATTTTTATTACCTCTATTCTATCTAATTCTTTGTTTGAAACATGAGTTTCCCATTCTTTTATATCTCCTTAAATTGTTACTAGATTAGATTTAATAGTTAAGTTATATTCTAACTTAATACCTCTTTATATGAATTTTTGAAATAAATTAGACCATATTATTTAATTTCATTACTAAACCATGGTTTTTTATGGATATGTACATATGTGGGACTTCATGATTTTAGATATTACTAGTTTTTAGGTGACATTTAGAGTAGACTGGTTGACTAGTTTCCGAGATCATATCAATTTCTACCAAAGATGTGTATCTTAAACTATGATCAAAGAAGATATGTCTGTGATGATATTGAGTGGGAACTTAGAGAATGTAGATAGGCAAAGACCTAATCCATATCAGAGCTATCACAATGTAATTGGTAGTCTTGACACTCATAGTATAATCAATAATATCCCCTCTATCATTCCTCCAATGGTGGATCGTTATCCAGTTGCTTTACCAGAAGAATTATATGGTATTTCTCTCGATAGAGGAATTAAAATTTTGATTTATCTTACACCTAGGGTGAAACAGACATTGATTACTCATGGTCATAGGGAAATAAATGAGTTGAAATATTTTAAGGTGTATTTAGAGGATTTGGAGGAAAATGGGTTTATTATACAAAAAAAAATATCCTTTGGGTGCTTCAATGTTGTTTTCTAAGAAGGAGGATGATAGTCTATGAATCTATATGGACTACAGGAAGGTGAATCAGGTGATAGTGAAGAAAATGAAACCCTAACCTAGTAATGATGATTTGTTTGATCAGTTACAAGGATCCCAATGGTCATCTAGGATTGATCTTTTTTCAAGACACCATCAGTTGCAGGTCATAGAGGAGGATATCCCTAAGATAATATTTAGGATTATATTAGAATATATGAGTATATTTTCATAACTCTTAGGTTAAAAAAGTACTCTAGCAGTGTTTATGAATCTAATTAATAGGATTTTCTATCTAGACCATGACTCCTTTATTATTGTATTTGTGGAAGATATCATGATATATTCTACAACTTCAAAGGTAAATGCTAGGTACCTTGAGAATGAATCAAATATACTTCATGAACATTGTATTTATAAAAAACCATAAAAGTGTTACTTTTGGATTTAGGTGGTGTGGATCCTTAGGAATGTAATTTTTGAGGTAGGTATTTTAGTGGACATAGATAAGGTTGAGGCTATGATGTCATAGGAACACTGTAGGACTATCTTTTAGATTAATAGTTTCCTTAGTCCTGTAGGGTACTATCAACAATTCATCCAACTATTCTACTATATGGAAGTTTTGATGATGGAGCTAACCAAAAAGAGGGTGAAGTTTTACTATTTTATTTAGTGTGAATAAGACTTCCTAAAGTTGAATATGATAATGAACACAACTCTATTTTTGATTCTTCCAGAGCATGGGATTATATATTCTTAGTAAGAAAATTCCATAGATGTAGGAGGTTGGAGTGTGGCCTTCATTGGAGGAATAAAGTATGATGAGTTTGATAGCTAAGTGGAAAGTGGATTAATACAAGGATCATGGAGTAATGACATTTTCATGTTTGGTTGTGATGTATTATTTAGTGGATCAAGTAATGGAAAACTAGGAGGTAGATACCGAGTGTGTAGTGATGTGAACATGCTTTAAATGGGATGATTTTGTCCTAAGGTGTTCTTTATATGATAAAGACATAATAAATGTTCATGAGAGAGTTATAGTGAATCTTCCATGTTGGAGGAGTCAATGAAAGAATCTCATGACTCAAAATGGGTATTGCATACAAGGTAGATAAAGATGTACCATAAAATACAACATTAGTTTATGTGTCTAGATATAAAGACGGGCATAACTTTTTTTTGTTTTGTGATTCCATACCTACTAGAGGTTAAATCTTGAGCATCCACATCCTGTTGGTTTGCTTTAGTCACTTCTAGTGCCTATGTGAAAGTGAAGTAATGTGATGATGGATTTTTTAACAGGTTTACCTAGGACCCTAAGGAGTCATTATATTGTATAGGTGACATTTGATCAACTAAAAAAGAAACCCATTTCTTAGAAATTCGATAGACATTTTAGGGTATTGGTTGGGAAATCTATATATATGGGAGGTTGTGAGACTTCATGGAGTTCCTTTGTATATCTTGTCAGGAAGGGACCCACATTTTATGTCAAGATTTTGGAAGGGCTTATAAAATTCATTAGGGATCTAGTTAAAACTAAGTATATCATTTCATCCATAGACTAATGGATATTCATAGAGGAAAATTTCAATATTGGAGGATATGCTATGAGAATGAATTCTGGACTTTTTTGGGGATTGGGATGATCACATATCCTTGGTTGAGTTTATATATAACAAACGATTCTAGGATTCAATTTTTATGGAACCTTTTGAGGTTATTTATAGATTACCGTGTCACTCATAACTATGTTGGCATGAGGTTGGTGAGGTAGCAGCTGTGAGGGTGAGTTTGGTATAAGAGACCTAAAAAATAGTGTAGATATTCCAGAAGTTGTTAATCACCACTCATAGTAGATGATGATAATATGCCGACTAGAGGAGGCAACCATTGGATTTTTATATGGGAAACAAAATTTTCTTCTAGGTAACTCATTGATTAGGTAATAAATAATTATGGAATCAAATAAATATTACTCTGAGATTTTTTGGACCATTTGAGATTACCATAAATATTAGAAATATGGACCACCATTTGGATCTTCCACCATGATCTCAAGGTATACATGATATGTTCCATGTGCCTTAGCACATGAGGTACATGCTCAATCCTATGTATGTGATAAAATGTGAAGTTGTTGTGTTGGAGCCTAATGCATCATTTGTGGAGAAATTGATGTAGATCATAGAATAAAGTGAGAAAGAGTTGCATGGGAAGACAATTACACGTATTAAATTCCTATGAAAATATGGCTGGGTTACATAGGATACTTGGGAGAATGATTTTTTCATTCAAGAATATTTTCCTAATTTATTCGATCAAGACCGTTAGAGACACTTATCAGGGTATTATTTTTTAAAAGAAATGGTGTATTATTTTTATTTTTCATCCCTTGGAGGAGTGTCTCATGGGAAATTTGGTATTTGGGGTTATGTCTTAGAGTATAGAGGCTTTAGTGGGATGTATATTGGCTGAAACAAGGCCACCAACAAGCTAGTGGGGTGCACCAGCCAACCTATGGTGCTACAAGTGGGACCTGTAATTCATTAGATCCCACTAGCCTATTGGTGGCTAAATCATAATCCCTATATTTTCTCTAGGAACACTATCCATAAAAGAGCCTATTATCGGCCAATAGGTGGTGCTACTGGCCACCCACTGAGGACCACCATCTAGTGGGTGGCACCTAGGAAAAATTATCAACAAATGAATTTGGGTTTCTTCCCTAATATAGCTTTTATCATAATCATTACCCTAATTTGAAACAATTATTATGACTAAAACCATGTATATAGATCCCCCTTGGTTCTCTAGGTTTTTTTCCTCTCCTACTTGGTGATTCATGTCTAGATCAATCTGTTGGTGTCCATTGAGGATATATATATTATTTCTATACCTAGTTATCCATTCTTATTTGGAATTGATCATATATCTAATCCATGTGGGATAGATCTATGAATCTCCAATTATATATAATAGAGGATTCATGTTAATTGATATATTGATTTTGGATTATGAGAAGTGGTTACCTCTAATCGATAAATCCTATATCTTACTATAGCTATGAATTTATTTTAGAAAATTGATTTGGTTTTAATCTATTAGCATGATATTTTCCTAGAATCACAATTATAATAACTATTTTATGATGGATTGGGTATTTTTCAAGTGAATGTTGGCATGTGGGAATGGTTCGTGTAAGAACCCATCTATTTACCTAGGTACTAAGTCATTTATTTTTTGGTAAAACTCTTTTATTTTATCCCCTAAAGTATATTTTTGGGTGTTTGAGGAAATACGAGAGTGAATTGGAGGGATTGAGGAAAAAGTTGGGAATATAAAAACCTATTTTAGTCCCACCATGTAGTTGATGAACAACCAATGATGAACCAGTGGACACCCAATGGCTAGCTAGTGGTCTACTAGGTATTTTTTTAAAGAGGTCCATTTTAATTATTTTACACCCCAACCCCTCTTTAATTCCTTCTACTCGAGTTTTTCCTTATTCTATTCCTCGTAGTAACATGGTGGATCACCCCACTCTCCTGGCTCTCTTATTAAGAATACTCACTCAATCCTAAGTAATTTTGCCTTCCAATAGAATAATTGGAAATCTTGAGGTAAGCCATCCATTCCTATTTACTATTTTATTTATTTTCTTCATTTTCATTGGTAATATATATATACGATGTAAAACAACCTGTTTAAGATCTTTTATCTAGTTTTCCAATATCTTTTATTCTTTCTCAAATTCAAGGCCAAAACTAGATGATGATTCATCCATGAGACTGAGGTAGGTGGTATATAATATTTTAGTTAAAATTATTACCATTTATAAATTGTTCCATTGTTCCACACACTGGTATTTTCAATTGTTTACCTTATAAGTTACATTTCATTAATTTATAACCTACAACCTGATCTAGATGTGATGTGTGAATCTTGAACACTCTTGAAGGTTGAAAACCTCAACCCAAACCACCCCTTACGATGTGTTTGGCTTAACACCAATATCAACCATTATTTAAATATAACCAAAGAGGCCCTTAGGACGTGTTTGTCTTGGAATTTTTGGAAACCCCAAATTTATGATTTACTCCTATGAAATCAAACCTCCCCTTAGGGTTTGTTTAGGTGAAACACATAAACAATGGAATTTCTAAGATAGGAATTTGGGTATTTATTAGGTAATTTAAAGGTACATAAGTAAAACTATAGGGTATTGGATAAATTCTAGAGGCCAAACATAATTAGTGTCATATAATTACAAGAGGAATTAATGAATTAAATTAAGTGATAAGGTTGGTACCACTAAGGCTATGATTTAGTTATGATAAAAGCACTGACATGAGTTATTGATTTTGAAATAATGACCATTTAACTTGGATTCCTTGGTTGCTTTTTTATAGAACCTTTCTCACACCATTAATGGTGTGTCATGCCTTGAGTAAATCTGTGATTCCCTTGAAGAATTCCTTGACTGAACTTGTCTAGATATCATGGATTCATCTAGATCTCTAAAAAAACATGACTGCTCAGGATTAT
Organism: Viscum album; assembly: GCA_963277665.1. NCBI lineage: Eukaryota > Viridiplantae > Streptophyta > Magnoliopsida > Santalales > Viscaceae > Viscum > Viscum album. Next base: position 2,105,104,337 of record OY728156.1, on the reverse strand, counting down.
ATCCCATTTTAGAATTGATTTCCTCAGATAGTGAACACCTTGGCTGAGCCACTTGGACTATAATCAAGAACTACCCTAAAATTAAAGGATATATTTCCTTGGTTCATTTAGATACTCTTAGGAGTATAATTCCAAGTGTTTATACCTTAGATTCCACTCAAAACACAGGGGATAACCTTTATAGATTAGTCCTTTTGAGTTGGATAAAAAACAAAAGTAATAAAGAGTGCCTAAGAACTTTCTTCGATTCAAAATGGGTGCATCATGTAGGAATTAATAGACTAGTTTCATGGATTCCCTATGGTTAATTATTCTTGGATTCCTTGTCTATATGACTCAGGTCCCTTAACCAATTAAAAGGCCACATGATCAGAGACATCTGGCTTAATCCAAATCATGTAGGGTCAGCCGGGTATCCAATGAGGTGCCCGATATCAATATAGATTCTTTTACTTTATTACTTTAATTTATTATATCTACATGATTTTATCTTTTATATTCACAGACTATATTTTCATTAGAAATTGTTGGTGGTGGCCTACTGAGTTTTACACAAACCTTATTTGGGCCACCACATGGTACCCAAGAAATTTTCATGGATGTATGAATGGATAAGGGAAATTTATATCCTGTTGATGCTTGATTCTATCTTAGGTTAGATAATGAGAGTAAAATACAAATATTGACTTGAGATGCTTATGGACATTAGAAATTTTTGGGTATTTTTCTCTCTTTTTCTAAGTCCATCACTTCTTGTAAGATTTATTCTATGAAATTATGGTTTTATAATTTTATCCCCCTTAAAATGTCTTTATATAGTTCCTTTTACTTCTAAATGTATATTTTTATTTATTATATAGATCAATTTTATTTTATTTATTTATTTTATGTTTCACTCTCACACAGGGGGCATAATCTCCCCATCGTATCATCATAGACTTTACCTAATAGTCGGTAGCCTCTATTGTATGATGGGGTGTGCTTAAGGCCTTATGGATTCAAGGAAATTTTGCTTATTAATGATACACTCTAGGGAATTCATAATATGGGTACCATCCTTTTGTTGGTCTTGGAAATAAGAATCAATGCACTAAAGGTAGGATGTCCTTACCATCCTAGGCTCATATATAGAGTTTTTTGACATGATTATCTTGAGTATATGTTGCCAGTATAGAAAACCTTTCATGAATTGGTATGTCGATGTGCATGGAAATCTGTTGATACCTTCTCTTGGTATGTATCTTGTGTCCCTTGTTTTGTTTCACCTTATATGGGTTTATTTAATAGCCAGTGTAACTTTTGATATGCCATGTTTGGTCCCTGCTATGTTGTTCTTTACTTGTTTATTATTTCATATCCCATGGGAAAATTATTTTTGGTATATTTATACTTTCTATGATATGCCTTTTTTGGGAATTTTTACATAACTAGTGGAACCTTTGTTTCATGGTTCAAGTTGATAGTTGGACATGAAATATATAGATGACCCCTTATAGAGGGAGTTTGGATTACATGACTTGTAGATTTTTGGCTCTGAATGCAGGGTGGATAAGACCAGAGATTGTAATGTGATTATCACATGGGGTGTGGGGGTGAAAAGCTACATTGGAAGATGATTCATATGATAGGATAGTATACCAATGGAGAACATCCTTACATATTTGTAGAGTTATATTGATTCATCAATGACAATCATGTGTTCCATCAGAGGATAGAAGGTAGCCGTGGGTCATGGGTGTGACTTTCCCTTGAAGGTGATTATGGAGTTGTTACTTAAAGGAAGAACATATATTGTCTTTAAATGTGGTATAAGATACATGTCATATGATGACAACTTATGACATTATCCTAACATGTAATCGAAGTAGGTATGGCCAGGGTTTGTCAAAACATAGTTAGAACTTGATCGCCTGGTATATGATTGATTATATTCTTATCTGATCATTTACATTTCCATCATGAAAGTACACCTCAACAAACATGTGCAATTATGTAAAAGATTAATAGGTGATTTCCTTATGGGTTTATACTCACATACTTTAAAGACATCTAGTTGTGTATACTGACATCATGACTAGGGATCCAAAAAAGGGTAAGGGTCCATCAATAGGTTACAGAGGAGCTTCGAGTTAGGAGATGGAAACATTACTAGGATAGACTCTAGATAGCCACTGTAACATCATTTATTTATTTATTCCCAGTATTCTACTTATACTTGTTGACATTCCACATTGAGGTTACATTTAGTATCTTATTGTATGACCTAACATGACATCCATTATTTCATCTTATTTATTATTATCTTCCACTATGTTATTTAGTTGCTTATGTATAAGTTGTTATATTCTGGTTTATAGATATGACTAATGAGGATATAATCTCACCTTGAAACTTTTAGACCCTCCGTTCTAGTTAGTATCCTCTTGCATATGGAGAGTCACACATGAGTTCATGTGGCACTTCATCTCAGAATCAGTTATTCGGGTCGTGGTGTTACATACTAACTAGTGGAGGGGTTATAGCAATGATTCATTAAACCTTTGGTATAACCTTATACACACAGTTCCGTGAAACAATTGGTATAGAAGATATATACCAATGATTCATAGAACCATTAGTATAAGGCTATAAAAATAGTTTAAGGAATCATGGGTATATCTCATATATAACAACAGTTTCTTGGATCCATTATTATAAACCTATATCAATGACTCTAAACCTATGGCTTTGGGAAGCCATTGGTATAGCCATATCCCAACAAGGATAGTACCAATGGTTTGGGAAACAATTTTATAGGATATACCAATAGTTTTCTAGCCTATGGAAAAAGTTTTAAACCATTGGTATAATATATGATTCTAGTTGTTTTTCCTCACGGGGCACTATACCATATAGTGCACCATAAGTTTGGCTTTTGGGGAACCAATCTACCTTCTGTGTGAGGCATGAGGTCAATCAAGGAAGCCCCGATCCATCACTACTACTATAGGAAAAGATAAAAATCATAGTAGTTTTTTAGCAGAAATTTTCAAAACAGACGAAAAATATTTCATCAACATTTTTTATCAATAGTTTTATAAGAAACATCTACTAAAAATAATAGAATAATAGAAAACTAGTAAATAGTAAATATTTATTTATTATTTATTAAAATAATTATTAATTATTATATATAATTGTTCATTATTTTTATAATTTTATTTAATTATTAAGTTTTAACCATTAATTATTTATAATTATTAGTTATTAATTATTTGAGACATAAATTATTTCTAGGATAAGTTGTAAAGTAGACTTTAAAATAAAATGACCATAACTTTTGATCTCAGGATCTGTTTTACCTCCACAACTAGTAAAATTGAATCTTATGTAATTAAATATAACTAAATTAAAAAAATATTTAGTAATAATTAATAGAATATTATTTATTACTGTTTAAATAGAAGTTCAAAAATTAAACTTGAACTTCAAACACCCATACCTTTTGATATGGGTGTCCATTTGGGATCTATCATATATCAAATCAAATCCTAAGATGAGATCTATTCAATGTTGACCTAGGGGACATAGATTATTTTTTTATAGTTTTAATGAGATTATAAGGCATATAAAATGGAGTTTTTTTGTTTGGATACCATTCTTCTTGAACATTTGATGTGATTTTAACATCATTTAAGTGTGTCTTTATATGCCTTTGGGGTGTCTATGATTTTATTCCTTGGATTTACAAACCTAATGATTTGATGGTGTTGTAATTATTTTGGTTTTCCCTCTTTTGTAGATTTATGATCGATTATATATATATAATTATTTCTTTACATTTATGTATAATTATTTATAATATATATATATATCAATAATTATTTATAGATTATATATAATTTCATCTATGCATAGATATTTATATGTATTTATGCATATTAGTATATATATGATGTTGGTATATATATTTATATGTATTTTATGGTTTGGTGTGTGTGTCTTCGTGATTCTATTTATATACATTTTTGTAATTTTATTTATATTTTCTATTTTTAAAAGATATATATATATAACCATATTTAAATAAATTAATATTTAATTATATATACTTATTTACTATTTATTATTTATTATTTACTAGTTATTATCCATTATTTATTATTTATTACTTCTCACTTATTATATATTCATTTATTTTTTATTTTTTATTTATTATAAAATTATTACTTATTTATTATATATTTATTATTAACTTATTAATAAATTATTATTTATATAATGTTTAATATTTAATATTTAATATTTATTTAATATTTATTATTATTTATTTACTAATTATTTATTATATATATATTTATTGTTTATTGTTTATTGTTTATTGTTTAATAATTATTAATTATTAATTATTAATTATTAATCATTTATTTTTTATTTTTTATTTATTATTTATTACTTATTTATTTCATATTTATTTGTTTTGATTTATTTGTTATTTATTAATTATTAATTATTATTTATTATTTATTATTTATTATTATTCTTTAATATTTTATTTATTTATAAGTATTTATATGTATTTATCGGTATATATATAAGTATATTAAATTCAGTTTACTCACCATATAAAGAGCTTACTGGAGTGGTATAGTCTTTGTAGAATAATTAAGAGGTAATGGGTTGAAATCTCACATAATTCATATATATAATGAATGTATGCATGATATGCATGACATGATAAATAAATAAGTAAATAAATATGAAAAAATGAAATAATAATTAATAAATATGGTAGGATAAATAAATAAGTAAATCAAAAATAAAAATGAAATAATAAATAATAAATATGTAAATGTAAATAGATAATAAATAAATAATAAAAATCAAATAATAAATAATAAATATGTTAATGTAAGTAGATAAATAATAAATAAATAATAAATAATGAGTAAATAATGAATAAATAACAAATAACAAATAAATAAATAAATAAATAAATATATAAATATATAAATATTAAATATTAAATAACCAATGTTTAAAAATATAAAAAAATTTAAAAATGTTGTGAAATCATTTCACGATTCTTTTTGAAAACAATCGCTAAATATTTTCTGACCTCTCTTTTTATAGTTGTTTGAACCACCTCTAAATAAAAAAACACCAGTAAATACTATATACCCCATTTCCATCCATATATAGAGGTTTTCCCCATGCCATAATTATTCTAAAGTTGCTCTCTTTTTTAGAGATACTTGTAAAGTTAGTACTAGCCTTCTCAAAAACTCCATTGTCAATCATGATGATCTCTTTCAATAAATGGGTGAGGTAAGACATCAATCACCATTAGTTAATCAAATAAATCTTTTTAACATAGATATAGTTAAAGATACTCAAAGAAACTCTATCCCTTCGGTTAAATCAGTTGGAAAGTGACACCTTTGGTTAGAAAAATATGATGACCCATTCATTGATAATAAAGAAGGTTTTAATATTGTATAGTAATTTTCTACTGATAAAACAACAATCATGTTTTATGATCTTGTTACCTCTCAGTATGTTACAACTGATACCCTCAAGGAATAATCCAGAATGTATCTTCATCATAATTTATTCATGACATTCAACCAATTCAAATGTAGATATATTATGTATGATGGATACACATATCATCTCAACGTTTTAGATGAGTAGTGCCACCTAGTTGGCCTCATCTCTCTCCTAGTGGCATGGAACCCCAAATCCAAAAAAAAACATGACTGTCTCAAGCAAGATTACTTAAATATCCTTAAAGATATCTTTCAATTCATTAAGGAGTCTTCCCATTATGTGCACATCAGAGTCCGGGAAAATTAAGTGTGCTATTTTTAGACCCACTCACATATTAGAAAGATCAATCTTATAATGTTCCCTATAATTTCATTACCCCAAACCATACACCAACCCTAAGGTATGAAAATTATACTCAGTTGGTATGATGAGGTTTTATTATATATAACTCACATAGAAGACATAACCAACAAGATCAGGTAATTGATAAACATATTCACTAGGTTTACAAGAATTAATAGAATATAAAAAACATAAGGTGGTTTGAATATGTAAATGTGAGACCATTTGGTGAGCCAAATACCTTTGATTCAAAATATACAAAAGATACACTGCATCTGACACTCTTTGGAATACGAACCTGAGAGGCATGAAGAACCACAAATGGAGTATCAAAATCCTAGTGGAAACCCTAAATCATAGTATTTGGAGATTTTTTACCTTCACAATAATAACTTGTATCATTTATTAGTTAGAAATATACCTATATCACTGATCTATTCCCTTCAATGAAGTTAGTGTTTTCAATGATGTGAGAAACTCCATCGATAGCTCAAGATCCAAATCCTATAATTGGATTACAATCATTAGTGATTCTGGAAAATTCCCTCAAAATCACTTATCATGAGAAATTTTCTACTCCACCTTACCAAGGGAGTTTAAAGCACTATAAAATTAGAATTTACTTTAACATGTTCATATAAAATTTTCACTATGATAATTCCTTTGAAGGATACTCTAAAATTTTAAAGCCTTGTATTTCTCATATGACAATGAAGACTTGGTTATTTTTATAGGATTCACATCAGTAAATTTCATCATCATTAACCCTTCAAAAACTAATTTACATGATGAAAATAATGAGGTAAAAAAGAACAAATATCTAAATAGAATGTCACTTTACACCAATTTATGTGAGGAAGGAGTATATAATTGACATCCAAAAAATTCCCACAACTTAAGACCCCATCCATATTTTCATTTTTTTATTTATCAATGAGGATGTAATAATAGCATTGGGAAAGGTAGGTCTACATTCTCATCCCACCCTCTACCAAGAAATATTGATCTTATCCCTTCCAAGTAAAAAATATCTTAATTAAAGTAATAAATAAAAATACTTTAGAATATTAATAATGAAATTATTAGAAGGAATTTTCTTGTTGAACATGATTTTCAAGTTGGGTTCATACCTCCTTCAACATGAGGAGACTAATTTATCTATGAAATAAGAATCGATCTATTTAACTGAATTGAGACCACATTAGCCTATCTAGTTAATCACTACACCAATTTATTTTATATAGTCTCCTTTATTAGGTCTTAATATATCTCCATCTTAGGTAATTCATCTTTATAAAACCTCAGTGAAACCAATAACATCATAAAAAAGATATTGGATTCCATTAGAACTTAGTTAAAGAATACAGAATCATGACATTCACACATGAAACCAGAGAAGAATCCATATCTTGAGTGGTTAAAATTAGTTTTTCTCCACAAAAATTCTAACATCTAAAACTCTCAACATTTAATTACATGGGACACCCAGATAAATATCACACTCATTTTTTTCCTAGTTTGACCCAATATTAAGAACCCCAAAAAAACAAGAGCATCAAAAATTAAGTGTTTTGTGTAGACTTTAGAAGGTATTGTATTTTTCTAGTATAATAATTCAGTAGATAGATCTATCCCTAGTTTGGAGGATATTCACTCGGAATTCCTCTATAAATTTAGTACCATGTTGAGGAAAATATGAATTTGAAACCTCTATAATTGTAAAAAATTAAATAATGATAGAAATTAAATTTTCATTGAAAAATGGAATATTCCAATAGATCCCATAGAGATAAAACATACACATGAGAAATTATTGAATATTTGAGTGGAAATTCATTTGGATGAGTTAGAAACTATCCTTATCCCATTGAAGTATCTTGGTAGATTTCAAGTGTTTGTGATAATAGAAAAATATCTATAGTATTCCACTTAGTGAACTAGGATAAAACCTTATCTAGCACCAATACTATTAAAAATGAAGTATATAAAATCATAAGAGTCCACTTTAACTCTCAAGACAGTAGTTGTATAGACTCTAGATTCGAATCCAATCATGTTTAATATCATGTATCCTCTTGGAAAAAAATATTAATAATGAACACAATCTAATAAAAATATACAAGATGTGAAAAAGAGAAAAGACACCATTATTTTGAGAATATTAAGAACAAGGTTTATTCTTTTTGGGATTATCTTGTTCTAGGGTACTTAATTTCTACCCTAGAAAGCAACTTGATGATATTGTCAAAAATTAATAAACTTGATTAATAAAGGTTGAATAATCACCCTAATTATTTCCCCTATTATTAGATATTGGGCTTATTAATCCAATATTTCATTTTCTTTAGAAAATACATTCAAAATAATGGTAGATAAAGGTTTAGTGGTATTTTACAGTCCCAAGGAACATACAATGTCTATGTCAACTACTCTCCCATAAGAAAGTGAATAATGGTAATAGGTCGAAAACAAGAATTCATATAATTTTTATAATTGGATAACTCATAATTAAATTAATAATGCATTCATAAACATCATATCGTGATAAATAAACTAGCCCTGAACCCAAATCTCCCATAATTATAGCATTAAAACCTTTTAATTCATAGCTACCCAAGATCTAAAATAATTGAGACCAATAAAAAATGAAAATAAGATAAGTCCCCATGGGTCTCCAAAATAATTAAACTCTTATAGACTTCATGCCTTCACTAACAGGTGGAAGGGCACCACTTTATGAAATGTAACACCTTTTTTGTATAAGATAATTGGTTCACCTCTGTTAGTACCATTTTATTAATAACAAATTTTAATAGTAAAGTATTTTATGAATTCATATCTCCCAATAATTCTCATGGAACATTTCATATTAGAGAAATACATTCTTGAGGCATGAAAAAAGATCCCTGAGTGATCCCTAATTACTTAATTCATTAAACAGAAAATAGAAAATGAAAAATTCATTGAGCCCAATAGAAGAATAAATTCATCATAGGACCCCCAAATTATCATTATTATCATTTCATGATAGTGGATAGATTACCTAATAGATAATCCACTTGTCACCCATATAATGAAATTAAATATGGTCATCTGATCCCACAATCATAAAAAAAATTCCTTTACATTCATGATTAAGAGCATCATATTCCTATTTAGCTTAGCCTTTTATGCCCCAAGATTATGATCATCTTTATAGAAAAAAACATGGCCTTAGCTCCAAATTATGAAATATTAAATCAAAATTCAATTATTTTATCATGAATCTCAATTTTGGATACCCTTCATTTGTTTAAATAGATTATAGAATCCCTTATCAAGGATTTTCCAAATCCTCGTGAGTTTAATATTGAAGTGGGCACCATGGAGTTGTATCACATAAAATATGGATTGAAAAAATTCCTCACAGTCAAATACATTATGGAAAAATATTGAGAAACTGGTATATAATTTCATATCATACTCTTATATGTGTATAGAAAACTTAATGAAATCAATATTTTTATCAAGCTATAGGGTTCAATGGATCAAAAATCAACCTTATCCCTTCCCAGATCCTCAATATTTTGGGATATAAGGGAGATAATTTATCCCCATCCAATTTAACATTTTAGAGATATAACAAGATTAAAAAAACTTTATGGTAGATTAGATTAATAATATAATTTGGGTATCTTGTGTGTAATTTTGAGTCCATGGCCGTTCTTTAAGACACCACTCTCAATAACCAGCATGAAATTCTGTGAATTTATGTATATATAGTAGCACCCTCTTTATACAATTAATGCATGAAATATTCCATTTATGGGTGAAATGTAGTGTTTTATAGTGATAGTTCCCCTCTAGACTCCTTATGTTTTCAATACATTGATGCAATATAATATGATATGGAAGGTATTATACCATAAATTGAGGAAACAATATAGGTAGTGTCCCTAAATAGATCAAATATTCTCTTGTTTTCCAATGAAATTATGTTATGAAGAGTTTATTTCTTCCCATCCACTTTATTAAAGTGATAAATCCAAACATATGAAATCCTATAATACTTTAGACAAAATGGAATAACCACCCTATGTGATCCTATTAACTTAAAAAGGAAAAACAAATCTGTATTTTTAACTATACCCATATAATAATAAGAAGATAAATATTATTGTGAAACCTATTCACATTGATACTGGATTTGAGAAAATTTATTATAACATTGGCATGATTGGTATTCAATAACCATAACTAAAAGAAAATTAATTAGATAAATATATATCACTTAAAAAAACAAAAGAACCATGAACTTGTATTTCTATTCATACGGTATCATTAGGCTGTGAGGAACATTCTCCCACTTTTTATGAGTTCAACTCTCATAGGGATGATGAAATTATTGTTCAAACATATTAAGATCAAAGGTTGATCCACCTTTAAACCATTATTTTGATGATGGATAAGATATATGAGATGAATCTTCTTCCTTTTAGGAAGGGTTATCCACAACTATTTATGAGGTGGCCTAAAAATACATACTTGAATATTATAATATTTTACCCGAAGATTCATTACATATCATAATCAATCACACCCTTGAACACAAATATTTAGTGTCTTTTGAGATTAATTACACAATTATATTATTTTAAAACATATTCAAAATCTCTCATACAAGTATTATTACGTGATATAACTTAGACACATCATATATAATAATATTATTTAAAACCTAGGGAGATTAATCATAAGAAAGGATGAGATTAGATGCTCAGTAAAGGTAAAATTTAGATATAATAATCAAATATCATAAGTTAGTATAAGAAAATAATGTGGGTATGAGAACACAATAAAGGTCCATAAAAATAACATTAGAATATCACACCCAAATAAACATGGATTAAAAGTCATCACTCAATTTATAATTATACAATCATAACATAATACATGATCCATCATGTAACATCCTGAATTTTTATAGAGGTATAAAATATTCTAAATTCAGTTAAACCATGATTAAGTTTTTCTTTTTTGATTATAACTTGGTAACTATACCTTTAGGCTAGTTTATTTCTTTTTGTAAAGGAAGGTAGCAAGATGGCTAGAGCCTGACTCCAAAACCAATTTAGGATGTGAATTACATTGGCATGGCCCTACTAATTTAATTCAGGGAGTGAATATTTTTTCCTCGACCTGAGGAATTCATGATATGAATCCCATTCACATCATGAATATTCCATGACCCTTTTAAAAGGGATAAAACCCCTCATTAACCTATGTGACTTTTTTTACAACAGTAACTCATATGGAGGGTTCTCTCCCCCACCACCTAGTTTCCTTGGTTCTACTCCATCAGGTGTCCAAAATATAGTTCCGTTTTTCACGTTGGATTCCTCTTAGTAATCCATATACTTCAATTTATTATTTTCTTCACTTATTTTGACATATTTGGTGCTATTGTTTTGTGAGTTAATATTCCCAATTTTTGGAGAATTTTTCTTTTTTTCTGATTTCTTTTATATTAGCTTGATTTAAAGGAAAACAATTTTCAAGGGTTTTTATACCAACCTAAGGTAGGTGGTCTAGTTATTTTTAGCTAAAATATTTATGTTTCATATGGTGCATTGTTGTGCTGTGCTCCTGAACCTTTTAGAGATACCTCTTAAATGTCAAATTAATTAAATTAAATGATGTTTTCATGTTTAGTGTAATACTTGAAACCCATAAATCAACATAAGAGAAGGTCCATCTAGACATGAGCCACCACTAAAGGCGTGCCTTCCTTTAAGTCCTAGGAGCCTAATGATTTGGAATTAATTTGAACTACCTTTTGTGGTATTTTTAGTTTCTCCTTGGGAATGTAATGTATTTTAAAATTAGGACAAGGGAAAATTTAGGCCATATGTATAGGACATTTCCCTTCATGTTGTATCTATGATTAATAATATTAATAAACCTGTCCAACATGTTTAAAAATTATTGTTGAAGGGTATGAGTTTAATTATAGTTATGAACTTTCCTTTATACCTAGATGAGGGAGATATAAGGGCCCTGATTTAGGATTCCTTGGAATGGCTCATTGAGTTTAACAACTGGAAGTTGTAATTAACTATAGCATGTCTAGAGTGATACACAAGTTCTTTATAGAACACCATGGACATCATCATTGGGTGGATGTATTGATGTTAACCCATGAGTGATACATGGTTCCCTAGGGAATTTTCCTTATATTATCTCAGTGGGTAATGGTGTTATACGATGCCATGAGTTATACTCAGATCACTTTGTGGTATACTATGTATGAGGTTAAAGGGTATCACCTATGTTAGGTCCACTAGGCTGAATACCCTGAGAGGGGGGGGGGTGAATCAGGGTATGACTAATTAAAAATTAAAGCCTGTTCTGATCTTGTTTCGCTGTTAAGAAAAACACTCTTCTCTCTCTTTCCTGCTGCACAATATAAACAAAAAGTAAAGCAAGCACAGGACACAACAATTTTACTTGGTTCACCGATAAGGGCTACGTCCAAGGAGCATACGCCGACAGGTTGCCAGTCGTACCAAGTCCACTAAACTTCACTAGCTGTGGATTACAATGTTCGGGATAGATCACTTCTATGCTCAGGCTCACTGCCTATACAATGTTTAGGGTCAGCTCACTGCTTTCCCAAGGGTCACTCCCTGTTTCTCTATCTGGCTCACTGCCGGTGGAGAGGATCACATTTTCCTCTTCCTAAGCTCACTGCTCCAGAAGGGATTCACTCACAGTTTATAGACCTGTAGGTCTCTTCATTTCAATTAAGGAATGCATCTTTCTCTGTATATAGATGCTCTGTTGAAGTTCAACTTTAACCCGTAGATGAATACCCCTTTTCCACTATCCACTGGGCAAACAACCTTTGTAAAGACCTTCGCAAAGCACCCTACAATGCGAGGCTCCCAATTTCACGAAGCTCAACCAAGCCTTCGCGAAGCTCCTGCCTTTTCGCGAAGCTCACTCGCGAAGCTCCTTTGCGAAACACTCTCGCGATGCTCAAGCCGTCGCAAAGCAACGACCCTCGCGAAGCTAAGTAAGACAATGCAGAGCTCATAGGTTTCGCGGAGCTACAATAGCTGCCGCGAAGCACCTCTTTCGCGAAGCACACTGGCTCCGCGAACCACCTTCGCAAATCGAGAGCAAAGTATTTTCTCTGAAAATTCTCTCTACTTCCCTCGAAGGGGTCGACCTCTATTTATAGGCGATTCCATCGACCCTCGTACCTTCCGCGCGAAGTCAACGCCACGTCATCTCAAATCACGAAGCTCCAAAGATTCTGCTGGAATTCTGTCCAAATCGCAAAGCTCCACAGCAATTATCCGTTCGCAGAGCTTGACGTAGGCGCGAAGAAACACTGTCAACTTACCTTCGCGGCTCACGCCTTCGCCGTGAAGCTCCCTTGCGAAGCCCAACATTCCTTCACACCTTCGCCGCGAAGCTTTCTCGCAAAGCCCTTCTCCGCCGCGATGCGCTTCAACCTCTGTCGTTCGCGAAGCTTGACGTAATCGCGAAGCATCACTGCCTCCATTCTTCTGGTCTTCGCGATTTCCAAACCATGCATCCTATCTTCGCGAAATTCATGCCTATGCCATATTAAATTATGCTCTTCATGGAAATCCTCTTTTCGCGATGCTCACCAAACTCCAAATTTTGGACCCCAAAAATTTGGCAAACACTGGGAAACGGCGCCACCTTGTACTACTCTTTTGTACCGCCTCCAGATCGACCTTTGCTTTGTCATAGTTCTTTGTTAACATGTAATGTCAACAACTTCTCGGGAACTCGACAATTCTCCATGGAAACCTGCTTTGTCAACAAACACAAACAACCCAAATATATTGCAATGTTATCTTGAGGGATTTTTGCCCAACAATATCCCCCTTTGGGTTTGTTGACAACTCTTCACAACTCTGCTCAGAAATATTTTCTGCACTTTGATACCTCACTGAGTCTTCTTCCAGCTGCTACCACCATTCGCCTCTTGCGATTATGATAGAGTTCAAGGAATCACTTAACACGTTCTCTAAGCCCACATGAGCAATGCTCGGCGTGAGAAACAAGAGTAGTATGAAAAGTTAATTAATGAATCACTTCATGTCAGACCCCAATTGTCGATTCCACCCTGATACCAATTCTTAAAATAAAACCAGTTGTTGAACCACACTGATACCAATTGGTGAATTCCTAAGTTCATACCAATTGTTGATAGCTGGACACCGTCTCACACCATTCCAACACCACCGTTCTGCTTTTATCACGATCCTCAGCTGTCGTGATATCTATGCTTTGATCGATCACTTCTAGCATCATCAGATTTAAAATACTCTCCCCCTTTCTCATTGCTGCCCCTTTCTGGCTGCTCCACCTGTCAACTTCTCCCCGTATCAATTATGATTTATCAAATCTCTGCACTGTATCCCCCTTGAACAATCACTATTTTCTCCGCCTTTAACAAACACTTTTCTCCCCCTTTGTCAACAAACCCAAAGGACACTCCTTTGTAGCCTGTAACATAGTAGAGAACACATATCAGCATATTAGGGAAAAACACATCATACCTCGGGGAGAGGGGGGGGTCCCACATCAACACTAGTTCAAGTGCGGGGAATCGACTGAACTCCCAGAGCCAGTCGATGCCTTTCAAAAGCTTCCTTGGGTAAGGCCTTTGTCAGAATGTCTGCAACCTGCAGTTCTATAGGCACGTACTCCAACTTCACAATTCCCTGCTCAACCTTCTCCTTGATAAAATGATACTTAATCTCAATGTGCTTTGTCCTTGAATGATGGACGAGATTTTTGCTAAGATTTATAGCACTTGAGTTGTCACACTGGATTCCGATCGGAGACTTCACTTCAACTCCCATATCTTCAAGCTGCTGCTTCATCCACAATAACTGTGTGTAGGCTTGAGTGGCCGCAATATACTCAGCTTCTGCGGTGCTCAATGAAATGCAATCTTGCTTCTTGCTTAGCTAAGAAATACACAATCCACCAAGATAGAATGCACCACCTGACGTTGATTTTCTATCATCCGCTGAACCGGCCCAGTCTGCATCAGTGTACCCCAATAACTCTGTCTAAGATTTGTCATTGTATGTCAAGCCGAATTCCACCGTGCCCTTAATATACCGAAGTATTCTTTTCACTGCGAGCATGTGACTTTCCTTGGGATTAATCTGATATCTCACTGCTTGGCATGTGGCAAAAACAATATCAGGCCTTGTTGCGGTTAAGTACAACAGACTTCCAATGATTTGCCTGTATTCTGTGATATTAACTGCCTTGCCATCCTCATCTTTTGATAATTTCATCCGGGTAGCCACCAGAGTCTTCATCTCCTTGGAATTTTCCATTCCAAACCTTCTCAGGACCTCCTTGGCATATTTATATTGAGAAATGAATGTTCCATTCCTTCCTTGTGTTACCTGTAGACCAAGGAAAAACGTTAGCTCTCCAATCATTGACATTTCAAACTCATTTTTCATGAATTCGGAAAACTGTCTGCACTGAGCTTCATCTGATCCACCAAATATTATGTCATCGACATAAACCAACACCATCATCCTTTGATTACGGTCATTACTGAAATAGAGATTGTAATCAACTCCTCCACGCTGAAAACCAAGCTTCTTCAAGTACTGATCAATCCTTGAGTACCATGCCCATGGTGCTTGTTTCAGCCCATACAATGCCTTCTTCAGCCTGAAAACTTTGTTCTCATCCTCATGAATGAGAAAACCATCTGGCTGCTCAATATACACCTCCTATTCCAGAAAACCATTCAAGAATGCAGATTTGACATCCATCTGGAACACTTTGAACTTCCTTTGCACTACGATGGATAGGAATAATCTTATTGTCTCCAGCCTTGCAACAGGTGCAAATGTCTCATCAACATCAATTCCCTCGATCTGGGAGTACCCCTTGCACACTAGACGTGCTTTGTTCCGAATCACTGTGCCATATTCATTCATCTTATTGCGATAGACCCATTTTGTCCCAATGACATTCTTGTCTACTGGCCTCGAAACAATCTCCCATGTCTGGTTCTTCTCAATTTGATCAAGCTCTTCATTCATAGCCTGAAGCCAGTTTTCATCTTCAACTGCATCGGAAAAACATTTTGGCTCCACCTGAGATAAAAATGATGTTTTCTGTAATGATTTCATTCTTCGAGTCTGAACTGGAGCTGTCTGATCACCAATGATATTTTTCCTATCAATTTCAGCTCGATTCTTTGGCTTCTTTGCAGATACAGACTTGACACTTTCTTGTTCATCATCAGAATCTTCTTCTGAGTCAGCCTCTACCACTTCTACTCCCCCAGTGTTGCTTACCTCATCATCACTTTCATCCAGAAACTATTCACTGGGTTGTTGAGCAGTCTGTTCATTTTCGACTATAGTGACATCATTTCTCTCAACAATTTTTCCCAGCCTCTTGTTGAAGCATTTATATGCTTTTATTTTCCCTGAATAGCCAAGGAATATCCCTTCATCTCCTCGTGCCTCAAACTTCCTATGATGTTCTTTGTTGAGAATGAAACGCGTACTTCCAAAGATTTGAAAGTATTTCAATGTTGGCTTCTTTCCGTACCACAGTTCATACGGAGTCTTCCCTTGCTTCGGACATAACAGGGACCTATTTGAAACATAGACCGATGTCAAAACTGCTTCCTTCCAAAATTTCTCTGGTAGGTCCTTATCAATAAGCATTGTTCTGGACATGTTGTTGATGATCTGATTTCTACTTTCAACCACTCCATTCTTTTGGGGAGTTCTTACTGATGAAACTTGATGCCTTATCCCATGTTTCTCGAGATAGTTTTCAACCTGACTGTTTTTAAATTATGTACCGTTATCAGTACGAAACTTCAGAATTTTCTGCCCAAGCATCTTTTCTGATTCCCTCCTGTACTGCTTTATGCAACTGAACACCTCTGTCTTATGGGTAATGATGAATACCCAGGACATTCTGTTGTAGTCATCAATGAAAAGAACATAGTACCTTTTCCCATCTATAGCTCGTGGTGAGATAGGTCCACATACATCAGCATGCACCAATTCGAGCACTCAAGTTTCTTTTTGTTCCTTTGGCCTGTATGTCTTCCTGATGATCTTCCCTTGTTGACAAGCATCACACGTATGAGTGCGATAACGTGATAGTTTGGGAAGGTCTCTAGCAGCATCACACTTTACTAGATCTTCCAGATATGGTTGACATAGATGACCAAGTCGCTTATGCCACAACTGATTTTCTTCTTCTCTAGATAAAAGACATGAATCTTATTCCCGGCCTACCAGGTAAAGATTCCCCTTTGTTCTTTTTCCATAAAGAATGAATATTCCATCTTTTCCTTTACCAATACCCATCTTCTTGGTAAATAGGATAGAGTGCCCAGAGTCACATAGTTGACTGATGCTAAGCAAAATATGACTGAGACCCTCTACCACCAAGACATCAGCATGTCTCATTTCTTTGCCCCCAAACTTGGCTTTTCCTGAGCCAACAATCTTCAGGCCTTCATCATTTCCAAACTTGACAACTCCTTCTTTGTCATATTTTATGCCTGTAACCAGATCCTTATTACCCGTCATGTGGGATGTGCAACCACTGTCAAGGATCCAAACACTAGAACGATCTGATGCTTTAAGGGTAATTTCAGCAACTACGGCCTTCTCAGTTTTCTTCTTCCTAGTCCATACTTTTTCTTTCATACTCGGCATGGATTGAGGCTTCTGTTCTTTCTCAGAGTATGATGGACCAGCTTTATCTGGCAAAACTGCAAATCTGTTCTGAACTTTTAACTCACTTGTCGGTTTACTGATCTGCTGCTTGCGAACATTTTGATTCTTCATTGGCACATTTTTCTGAATGGTCGGAGTGTAGTACCTAGCCATGTGTCCAAATCCTCCGCACCAAAAATAGTGTCCTTCAAAAAATGTTCTGGAAAACCGTTCTCTGTTTGGCTGCCATCTCTGTTCTTGTTCCCTTCGATATCGTTTGGCTATGGAACACACATACTGTGAATGTCCCATCTTTCCACAACAATAACACCTGATATAAGGTGAATTCCTTAATGTTACTTCAGCACTACGATTTTCCCCTTTGGATCTCTAAGTATTCTGATTCTGCTTTGTGCTCAAATCCACTTTCAATCTCGGGACAGGTGTTTGCGGTCTAACTTCAACTGCCGCGGATTTTTGTTTCTGATTAAGCCATGAATCAGCCTTAACATCTGAGTTCAATTGCTGCTTCATTCCTGCTGAACTACTAGGCTCTTCTTTCTTCTTTTCCATCTTCGTAACGACCTGATTTCCCAAGAATGTGTTGGGATTCAAAGGTTTTTCCTGGTCTTTAACTTTTCTCCGCAGACCGACAACTTCCTCTTCAAGCTCTTCAATATGCTTGACGTGATCTTTCACTTTTCGACTCAAGCAATTGATCTCCATTTTCTGCTCTTCAATCTTGAGCTTATGATCATCAAACTTTTCTATGCACTCTGGCCTGGAAGACTTAAGATTTTCAATTTCTTTCTCAAGCTCAGACTTCTCTTCTTCTTGTTGTTGCATGTAGAGTTTGGCATCACGTACTATCTTGTTGGCTTTCTTTGTTTTTTCTCACCAAACATCTATCTCTTCAAGAGATGCTTCTAATTCAGCTTCCATGTCAACTCTCCCTTCAATTTCTTCTTCTTCTTCATGAGTTTCGGTTTCTTTCTTTTCTAGAGCACTACTAGCAACAACCACCATCGCATTTTGACCACGATCTTTGCAGTTTTCTATCTCTTCAACTTCTTCACGCTCAGACTCAGCTGAACTGTCAATTTCTTGGGAAAGAATATTATTCTTCTTAAAGAAATTTCTCTTGAACTGCTTCTTCCCTTTCACATAGGCTAAAGATTTTTTCATGGGAATCTCAACTTCATCTTCATCGCTTTATTCTTGAAACTTTTTGGGGCATCTTGCAGTAAGATGACCAACCTTTCCGCATCGGAAGCATGCTAGTGGAAGTTTCCCTTTAAACTTTCCTTTTCCTCTTTGCAGATTTGAAGAATGGAATGACATCAACTCATCTGAATCTTCTTCCTCCTGAGAATCTTCAATAGTGAGCCTCTTCATGGCCTTAAATGCCACCTCTTTGGATTTCCCCTTTTCCACAGCATCGTTGTCATCATTTCTCATTTCATATGCAACAAGAGTGTTGTGTAGGTTATCCAATGTTAGCTCTTTCTGATCTTTATCTTCCAACACAGAAACTTTCGGATTGAACCGAGGTGGAAGCTTTCTCAAGATGCGCTTTACGATTTTAATGTCTTCGATAATTTCTCCAAGACCCCGCATGTCTTCTACCACAGCATTTACCCTGTCAAAGAATGCATCAACAGACTCATTCGGGTTCATTGTGAGATCTTCATACTTGTTCCACAACATTTGCAGCTTTGCCTCTCTGACTTTTGTATCCCCTTCATAAATATTCAAAAGCTTTTCCCACATGGCATGTGACGTTTTGCATGACATCACCTTTGTATAAATGGGATTAGAGAGGGCTCCCCCTAAGGTGTTTATTACTTTGGAATCAGCATCCAACTCTTTGTGCTCAGCTTCTGATAATGCACCACTAGTAATATCAGCTGTGATACCATGCATAGCTGCTGAAAACACATCCATTCCCAAAGATCGGAAATAGTGATGTATTCGATTCTTCCATATCTGAAAATTACATCCGTCGAAGATCGGAATCCCTCTATGATTAGTGACCTCCATTTAGATAAGACCAACTGTTAACCTTTCCCTCTGATACCACTTGTTAGGTCCACTAGGCTGAATACCCTGAGAGGGGGGGTGAATCAGGATATGACTAATTAAAAATTAAAGCCTGTTCTGATCTTGTTTTGCTGTTAAGCAAAACACTCTTCTCTCTCTTTCCTGCTGCACAATATAAACAGAAAGTAAAGAAAGAACATGACACAACAATTTTACTTGGTTCACCGCTAAGGGCTACGTCCAAGGAGCATACGCCGACAGGTTTCCGGTCATACCAAGTCCACTAAACTTCACTAGCTGTGGATTACAATGTTCGGGCTAGATCACTTCTATGCCCAGGCTCACTGCCTATACAATGTTTAGGGTCAGCTCACTGCTTTCCCAAGGGTCACTCTCTGTTTCTCTCTCTCTGGCTCACTGCCGGTGGAGAGGATCACCTTTTCCTCTTCCTAAGCTCACTGCTCCAGAAGGGATTCAATCACAGTTTATAGACCTGTAGGTCTCTTCATTTCCATTAAGGAATGCATCTTTCTCTGTATATAGATGCTCTGTTGAAGTTCAACTTTCACCCATAGATGAATACCCCTTTTCCACTATCCACTGGGCAAACAACCTTTGGAAAGACCTTCGCAAAGCACCCTACAATGCGAGGCTCCCAATTTCGCGAAGCTCAACCAAGCCTTCGCGATGCTCCTGCCTTTTCGCGAAGCTCCTTCGCAAAGCACTCTCATGATGCTCAAGCCGTCGCAAAGCAACGACCCTCGTGAAGCTAAGTAAGACAACGCGGAGCTCGCAGGTTTCACGGAGCTACAATAGCCGCCGCGAAGCACCTCTTTCGCGAAGCACACTGGCTCCGCGAACCACCTTCACAAATCGAGAGCAAAGTATTTTCTCTGAAAATTCTCTCTACATCGCTCGAAGGGGTCAGCCTCTATTTATAGGCAATTCCACCGACCCTCGTACCTTCCGCGCGAATTCAACTCCACGTCATCTCAAATCGTGAAGCTACAAAGATTCTGCCGGAATTCTGTCCAAATCGCGAAGCTCCACGGAAATTATCCGTTCGCGGAGCTTGACGTAGTCGCGAAGAAACACCGTCAACTTACCTTCGCGGCTCGCGCCTTCGCCGCGAAGCTCCCTCGCGAAGCCCAACATTCCTTCGCACCTTCGCCGCGAAGCTTTCTCGCAAAGCCCTTCTCCGCCGCGATGCGCTTCAACCTCTGCCGTTCGTGAAGCTTGACGTAATCGCGAAGCATCACCGCCTTCATTCTTCTGGTCTTCGCGATTTCCAAACCATGCATCCTATCTTCGCAAAATTCATGCCTTTTCCATATTAAATTATGCCCTTCATGGAAATCCTCTTTTCGCGATGCTCACCAAACTCCAAATTTTGGACCCCAAAAATTTGGCAAACACTGGGAAACGGCGCCACCTTGTACTGCTCTTTTGTACTGCCTCCAGATCGACCTTTCCTTTGTCATAGTTCTTTGTCAACATGTAATGTCAACAACTTCTCGGGAACTCGACAATTCTCCATGGAAACCTGCTTTGTCAACAAACACAAACAACCCAAAAATACTGCAATGTTACCTTGAGGGATTTTTTCCCAACAACCTATATACTATTCTGAGAGTGATACTTGGGTTCTATATACATACGACCTTTGATGGACTCCCACTGTGATTGGTTTTATAGATAACCTAAAGCGATACCTAGGTTCCTCTTTCCAAAATTTCTTAGATATGGTCAAAATTGATATTAATTAAATTACCTGGTCGTTAAGTTGAACCTCCTTCCTAGTACATATTCCATGAGTATCGAGAGATTATTTAGAAAATGTTTGGATGCCTCGGGCTTACGCTTTAGGTACTAACTATTAATATATACCTATAAATATATTTATATATAAATACCTACAATTATATATATATATATATGTATGTATATATAAATATATGTAGGGTTACATCTATTAAAATATAACCATATTAGGCCACAGATGGTAGTGTTGATTGGGTATCTCATGAGGAAACCTATCCGATAGGATTTATTTATTTACTTACTTACTTACACTCATTATTACCTACAAATTACCCATCTTATATGCATAGACTGAACTATTCTACACACCATTGGTGGTGTCCTACTGAGTATATGTCAAACCCATCTCAAGCCACTGGTTAGTACCCAAACAGATCTTATGGTTGTAGGAATGGATAAAGGGAAGTGTCAAGCTTTGGATTTTTGGCATACTATCCTTGGATGAAGTATTTGAGTAGAGGACTAAGTCTATGTTTGTGATTCTAGTGGAGACAATTTTTTTCTCTTTTTTTTTATATAGAATGTTGTATATGAGTGTATCCTTGTATCTTAGTTACTTACCCTTTTTGTATATTTCATGACATGATCATTATTTTTCATATGATATTGATTCACCCTCCACTTGTTTATTATATTTGGGTGGTTTATTATCATCATGATACTAATTATTTATTACTATTTCTGTTATTTAACATTGTTTTATACCACTATGCAACACTTTGAACATGAGGGTATAGTCTCCCAACCATACCATAGTAAACCCTCACTACTAGTTGGTAGTCTCTGGAATATGGGGAGGTTCATTTGAGGTTATGTGGCCAACTGGGTTTGGTTACTTATGATTGACTAGGGTTCGGGATTCTATAAAGTTGAATCAGATATTTTTTTCCTTTTTCACATTTTTTTGGTATTATACATGTGACTAATAATGTATTAGAATTTGTTAATGAGTTTGTTCTTAGGAGTATCTTACCCAAGTATTGAGAAAATCAAAATTACTTGGTCTAGGATATTGCTATTTTGGTTTATTCCTGTTACAATTATTCTAATTTCACTATTGGGTAACTCAAATGTGTTGTGATGTTTATAATTATTGGGATATTTCCATTTTTATTAGCCTTATGAGGTAAAGAGGTATCATTTCATGCCTCATGATAAGCACCTAGGGATTCACATGTCAGGAATTATTCCATGCCATATAGGTGTATCATGTAGTTTACATTGCATGTACCACCTATGATTATTATAAATTCCATGAGTATAATATATTGAAAATGTGTTAAAGTTTCTTATAAAGATAAGATAACGGGTTTAATTAAAGTTCCTACATCAAGATAAATAGTGTTTTCCCATATAACTTGATGGTGGCACCTTAATTAACTTTTTATTCCACGTTTGAGTCATAGACTGACGGTTCCATGGGATGAAATGATTGATGATTTTGATTACATTAATAAATTTTTTAATTTATGAATCATGTACATATATAAATTGGGAATGGTAATTCATTTAGTCAAATCATTTTATATAACTTGTTAAATCTTGATATCATATGTAAAGGCCATGCTACAATTATATGACATGCCAATTATAACATAGAAAACTTAAGACTTTATAAATTGGGAATAATGATGTATCAAATTAGACTATGAAATATATATAAAAATATAAATGTGTATGAACTTAACTAAATTTAAATCCATGAATAAAAATGGTTACTATTAAATAGGGATGTCAATTTCAATGTAAAGGGTGCTTTCCCTGATACATTGCTATTGAACCTACTTATATTAGGACCTATTTTGTGTAAAGTGAGACCGTGAACCTAGCCAATCTTAGTAGTGGCCAGTAGGTAGTGTCTTTTATGACCTCTATAATCATTCTTATCACTTATAACTATCTTTAGGTTTAGTCAGATAGGTGTAATTTTTGTATAAGAAGGTGATGTACATATCTTTTTATGTTATCTATGATCCTATATACTATTAAATCCTCTTATAATACCCTCATTTTTTAATTTTAGAGCTATGAAACCATGAATTACTTGATTTTTGCTCCAAGAAGGTGGAAAATACCATGATCTAGAGGTGGTGGGTTCCGATCGGTGGTAAGACCTTCCTCTTCTTGGTCAGTTCTCTCTTATCCTTCTCCTAGGGATTCACTGTGGTGATATTTTTTTGGTTCAGGGAATGATTTTTTATGTAATTTTATGATATTTGGGTAAATTTTAGGTCTACAAGTAGTCTCTTGGGAGTGGTTGTGGTTTTTGGGCATTTCTTCTTTAGCATGTGGTGTCCAGCGAGTTGTCCAAGCTTCTTTGAGGTAGGAAATCACTCATTTCTCTTTATTGTGTATCATGCAGGAGGGGTTTACTATTTTTTATATATGGGAGTTGTTTGTACAATATTAATCAAAGATAAACAATTTTATAATTGAAATTTAATGGAGAAATGGGGAATTATTTCACATGTTTCTACTTCTTTGATATTATTTTGATATAATGGGTTGTACAAGATTGATTACCCACTAAAAATTGTGATTATTGGGGGATTTGTTTGCACTATATGTTAGGTTTTGTGACTATTTTTTCTATTTTAATTTTTTTGATATCAACTTAAAAAAAGAATTTGGATAACAACTTGTATTTTTCTAATGAAAATTCCCCCTGTATTTATGGCTTGTATGATAACACCCTTCAAATAAAGTGAAATGTGATAAAATACCCTATTTTAAATATATAAAAAGGTCTTTTATGTGTTATGATGGGTGTCCATGATGTGGTTCAGATATGTGTGTTTGTGATGTGATTTTAGGATTATGGTTTTATGGTTTTACTTTTTGGGAAGCAAGGCAATTTTTGTTTGGTCGTGCTTTTGGGGTGGTGAGGTAGTTGATGTTTGGCCATTATTTTGGGGCAGTGAGGTGGTGGTTTTTTTAGCATGATTTTAGTATGGATAGATGGTTTTTGTTTGGTTAGGATTTTTTGGTGGTGAGGTGGTAGTTGTTTATCCATTCTCTTAGGGTGGTGAGGTAATAGTAGATGGGGATGATGATCTATTTAGATTTTATGGTTGTGTTGTTCTAGTTTCCTCGGTAGTGTTGGAATAAATTATATAAAAATGATTTAAATGGTTGGGGTTTCATTTGTTTAATGGTATGGAAATGGTTAATGAAAAAAGAAATGATTGGTTGTGTGTTTAAATGTTTATGATGCTTAATAAAAACCAATTTATTGGATAATGGAATTGGTTAGTGGTGTGAGATGTGGCGTGTGGTTTTGATGGTGTTATGCATTTTGAGGAGGTTGTGAAAGTGGTGATGTTTTGAGTTAGTTACTATATTGTTGTGAACCCATAGGTTGGGATTTTGTATGGATATATGTATATACTGGTATATTCATAATGATTTCTATATGAACCCCACCCACATCAAGCACTTTGTGCCTACACCTGCATAGTCACTCAAGGGGTGTCTTTCCAAACATCTCATTGATGAGGATAAATGGATAGATACCCACCTCCCTCTCACAGGTTAGTAAATATGAACAAGATATGATGGTATTAGGTTTTTTAGTATATATCAACCCTACTATTTCTTACATGACTATTAAATCATTTTAAAGATAAACAACATAATATTTATACATTCAAGGATTGAAAGGATTAGTATCTTGGGAAAATTTGGATCATAAATCACTATTACATAATAAAAAAAATGTTTAACTACTTCTTTATCCTTATAAAATATCACATTCTCCTTAATACATGTAGTCAAGTTAGTATTTAAATCAAAGAACATGGGTATCTAAAATACTAATAAAAGGAAGGATAACATATCATAAATAAGAGTCACGAATCATAAGCTCATGGGTGAGTATAATCATAATCATTATTTTATAATTAAAGGATATTCGTCAAAATAAAAAGTAAAATATTTAAAAAGGAATGGAATGTGGTGATACATAAAAATGACTAATGAATTCATAGTGGTCAAATATCACACATAGTTGTGAGAAAATCTAACATCATGTTCACACATAACATATGTTTATAATAATAACATCATCATTATGAAGAAAGCTATACTAATTATCATGAATAATGCTTATTATCTCATTAGATACATCACATTACACAATTCATTATAGGTATATATAATTATTACCTCACCCATCACATCATAATATTTAAATTTTCTAGAATACCACTTAGAACATATAACAAATATAGTGTTTAAATAAACAATGTACCGAAATGGATTTCATAAGGATTTCATCAAGAATAATTTTATGAAAATAATTTTGGTTCCCAAATGGATAAGGAAAACCATATTTTTCAAAACCAACATCATTATTAAGTGAAAATAAATAACATAAGATGAGTAAAAGATGTGTTTTAGAAAGAAAAAGTAGTTTTGGAAAAATATTTGTAGTTGGATTAAATATCATGGTAGAAACATGTATATCCGTGAAAGGAAAAGGTGAGAATAATTAATTAATATTTATAAAACATTAAAGGAATATTCATACCAAAATAACATGAAATAGGTAAAACCTAGAGAAAAAAATTGGGTTCGAGAATCCTCTTACATTAAATCCCACTTTATTTCCTCATTTTTGCTCCTCCTAAGTGAAAGAAAATTGATTCATTAAAACATTGATATAGAAGTGGATTATTGTAATTTTATCACTATTTTTCAATTATAATAATTTTATTACATTTATTAACTTCCTTAGTTAAAGGGCATATATTTTGATATTACGTTTTCTTTAAAAATTATTTTTATGCTTATGTTTTTCTATTTTATTAAATGTAATTGACACATTTGTAGAATTAATTCCATATGATTAAATTACATATATTTATACATTTATATATCATGGATATTTTTTTAATAACCAGCCATAGTGATGGTGATAACTAATGAATTGGCAATGTCCACTTTGGCGGTTAACTGACCGTTTATTAGACATTATCAAAAGAGTGGGAAAGGGAAATTTGAAATTTATATATGTCATAAATATGATACATCCAGTAGGTTAACATCATTAATATAATGTTAACATAATTCGTGTTTTTTTATAATATTTGGTTTTTAAATTAATTATGAAAAAAATAGAATAATAAAAAGATATTAGAGTTGATAGAAACTTATTTTTTCCTCTTTGTAACATCTCTTGTATGACACTAAAAATACATTGAATTTTTTAGTTGGTTTAATCCACTATATCTATAGGTTTTCTAAGGGGATTAAGTGGGAGGTTTTTTGTAGAGGATTGGATTTATTAAGAGAGGGGTGAGTTGTTTTCTAATGGGAGGGAGAGGGGTTATTTATACATGAGGAGAGGGGTATTTTTATAATGAAATATTAAATATAATAATTTAACATAGTTAAAACTTTTAATAAATATTTTTTGAAAAAATAAATTATATATTAATATAATATAATGGTTTTGGGAATTTAAACACCTTTAAAATTTTAATTCATGTATTTTATTAAAATGGATAGTGGAAATAGGAAGAATTTTTATTTTAAGGGAACACTTTGGACTTTAGGTTCTGGAAAAAAATATAGGTTTTGAATTTTTTTATTTTAATGAATAAATTATTATATTAAATATTTTTTATCCAAAACATAGTTTCTAGAAATTATTAGTTCATTATTATATCGTGAATGATGTAATTTATGATACACGAGTTATTTGAAAAGCTATATTTTTACTATTTACTTAAAAATTCTTGTATTTTAGAAAATTAATATAAAATAATCCATATATAACTTCTACACGTTGATTTCAAAAATTATATTCAAAATAAATTTTTTATCATGGGAAATTTTAATTTTTAATATAAAAATTATGATTTTTATGAATTACTTAAAATATAGTTTATTAATAACATTCTTATATTTTCTTTGATTTTTTAATCATGATATTTATTTTTTATAATTATAATATTTATATTTACTTATAATAATAATTATAAAATTATTTATATCACAATTTAATATTTTGTGGTAAAATTATTGTTCCAACAGTCAGGTTACTATTCCAAACAATCACATTACCATTCTGATGACTACATTAACTCATATAAATACCTCTATATTACTTGATTGATTATTCAACTCAATTCCACTAAAGTTTTAAAATTTCCATTTTCTATAATGTTTATTTTTTACTAATATTTTGTTTCTTTTCTATGGTGTTTTTATGGGAGGTATGATTCTAGAAGATTGGGGTGATTAATATTTTATCAATGAAGTTTTTCTATTTTATATTTTTTTCCCCATGTAATGTTTATAATTTTCATTGGTTTCATATCTAAATATAGTAATAATATTTATTAATGAAATAAATTTTTGTAGGTTTCTTTATGTGATGTATGTGTATAATACTATATAGTATATTATAACACACATTTATTTTAATATAAAAATATAATTTATAAACTCTGGGTTTTTACATTATTTCCCCCTTTATAAATTTCATCCATGAAATTTCAAATTATATTATCAATTGAGAATAGGTGAGGGTACTTCTATATCATTGTAACCTTGGGTTACCATGTCACCTCTTCATACATATGATTCTTAATTAACACTTTAAAAAGGTCAGTTTTATTATTGTTTAGAACTTTGTCTCTATTATCAAAGATCTTCACCATATTCTATTTATACAAGAGGTCATTATCTAGTTGTACCACCTTCAGATTCAGTATATGTGAGTGATTGGTTATGTACTTCCTCAAGAATGATACTTAAAAAAAATTATGAACATGATCCCTATTTGGTGGTATTTAAAGATGATAGGCTATTACTCTTATGTGATTAAGGATATAAAGAGTTCAATGTACCTATGGCTAAGATTCCATTTATTTTCAAATTGTATGACTCTCTTCAATGATGATATTCAAATGAAAAATATGTCTCCAACTTCAAACTCCATGTCCCCGCGATGGTTATCATCATAGATATTTTGGAGACTATGAGTATCTTTTATATTTTGTTGGATAGCATGAACCTGTTATGTCATCTCTTATACAAGATCAGGCCCAAGTAGATTTCATTCTTCTACTTCATCATAACAAGTTGGATCTCTACATCACAACCCATATAGGGATTCAAATGGATCCATTTGAATAATTTAGTAGAATCTAAATTTGTTTGATAACTCAACTAATATGATATGTTGATCCCATCCACCTTTTAATTCCATTGAGCATGCTCTCAGCATGTCATCGAGTGTCTGAAGTCCTTTCAGATTGGATATCAGTTTTGGGGTGATAGGGAATACTAATATTCAATTTAGTATTTAAATCATGTTAAATACTTCTCTATAATTTTTAGGTTAACCCTGGATCATGATCAAAGACAATGGAATGTGGAACCCCATACAGCCTCACAAATTGATGTATATCTTGGAAATTTGTTCCAATGAGAAATATTCCTAAATAGTGATGAATTGGGCTGCCTTGGGGAGTCAATCAACCACATACCATATCAAATTGTATCCTTTAAATGTATTTGATAGACCAATGAGAATGTCCATGGTAACATTATCCCATTTCCACGTGGTTATAAGAAATGGTTGCATTATTCCTTTAAAATTATGTCAATTTTATTTAACTTTTTTACATACCAATAACCTTGATATATACTATGTAATCGATTTATTCTTGTTTTCCCTCCAGAAGTACTCTCAAAGATCACTGTACATCTTGGTGCTTTCATTATGGATATTGGAATATGATCTTTTTGAATTATCCAATAGATCCATATTCATCTTAGGTGATGAAGGTAAAAAAAAATCATTATTCCAAATAGAATCACGCCATCATCATAGATATGGAATTCATGAATCTTCTCTTATTTAGCCTTATTTGGAAGATCTTTATCATCTTGTTCTGCCTCTTTGATCTTATCTTAGATATATGGTTTGGAAAAAGTTTGGTAAAGGTTTGATATATTCCTTGCCGTTATGATTTTCAAATCCATATTTCATATATCAGGAAGATAAAGTCATTCTCAATCTACAACATAGATAAAGTAGGTGGTTGTTTTCTTCTAATAGTAGTATGTACCTTATTCACCTTTCCTAGATGATAGTGAATAGATAAATCATAGTCCTTGATTATATCTAACCATTTTTTTAATTAATGTTGAGCTCCTTCTATGTGAATATATACATTTGACACTTTTTGTTGGTATATATGTCACACTTCCCACCATAGAGGTAGTGCTACCATATTTTCTAGGTAAATATCACAGTTTCAAACTATAGATCTTGTGTTAGGTAGTTTTTCTTATGGATCTTCAAATGTTTTGAGGAATTGTCTGTCAAATTTTCATTATTCATGAGTACACAACCCAATCCTTTCTTTGAATCATAATTGTATGTCACAAAACCTTATCCACTTGATGGTACTGTGAGTACATGAATAGTGATTATCCTCTTATTGAGATCCTTAAATATTTCCGCACATTCTTCGATCTAGACATACTTTACCCATTTCCATATTAACTTAGTTAGTGGTCTAGACAGTCATGAAAATTTTCTGAAGAAAAAGTTGGTATTACCCTGCTAATCCATAAACACTATGTATTTTCATGACACTTGTGGGTTTGGGATGTTCCTAATTTTACTTTTTATTGAAAGGTTCAATATAAATTCAATCACTTATGATCACGTGATCAAAGAATGTGACTTTATAGTGTCACACATTCCAAACAAATAATACATTTTCTTCTTCATTGATATCACCAGCAGAATTCTTAGATGGTCTTCAAGTTACACTTTTCACTTATAGTTAATGAGAATATCATTGATAAGAACTACCAAAAAATTGTTGGGGTAGTATCTAAAGACTCTATTCATCAAATCAATGAATATGGTAGAGAAATTAGTAAGTAATAATGGAATCACTATAAAATTATTGTGCCCAAACCTTGTATGGAAGTCTATTTTATAAATATATTCCTTATTCACTTTTAGCTTGTGATATCCAGAATGGATATCCACATTTTAGAAGTATTGATCTACAAGTAGTTGATTTAACAAGTCATCAATCCTTGGAAGAGGATACTTCTTCTTTAGGGTTCTTGTATTGAGATCATCGTAAATGATACATAGCCACATTGATCCAAACTTCTTCACAAAGACCATTGGTACACCCCAAGGTGATGCACTAGGGTGTATGGACCCTTTATCCAAATTAACATAAAGATGCTTATTTAACTCCTCCAGTTCGATTAGGTCCACCATATAGGGTAATTTTTAGATATGAGTGACTCTATGTAGAAGTTCTACTAATAATTCTACCTCATGATCTGGGGGGAAGTCTTGGTAATTCATAGGGAAATGCATCCACGTATTCCTTTAAAAAGGGAATTTCCTCTAGGTTGAAGCCTTCCTTTATCTCAACCATTTGAGAGAGGTAATCTTCATCATAGGGTATAAACACCCACACCATTTAGGTATTTTCAATAGTATTTTCATGAACTTAATCACATTTATAGACAATCATGGGATTTTTTGGAATATAAAAAATATATTCCCTTTTCTTTACAATTGTCACGAACCAAATCTGATCACCACTAATACCGACACCAAATATAGCCCATGTCAAGGCCCAAAGTGAATTCCTTATCCCCATAGGCTGGAACAAGTTCCTAGGTATCTATAAATTTGTTTTGGGAATTATTTTCCCGAGTATGAAAGAAAAAAACATTAAAAACAATCAATAATAAGAATCTAAAATTTTCATGCCAAACAAGTCATTACAAAAACATGATCTGAATATATGGTTTTAAATAAAATAAAATAGGTCCAAAAATAAATAAAAATATCAGCTAATCATCCATAAATATTTCACCTACCAAGGGGGTCATCACCCCCAAACCGTCTCCACGACACTGGACCATAGGAGGGGACTAACAACCCGAACCACCTTCACATGAGGCTTTTCCCTTACCCGTGTAAAACATAATAAAGTGTACTTACAACCAAGGGGTATAAGTAGGGTGTTAACATAATCCCAATAGGATACCACCTAAATATTTCAAATAGTATTTAATACAAGGTGAAAAGGCAAACAATTTTAATATGTAAGGAAAAGCAGCGATAAATTCCAAGAAATGAAACATTCAATTGTAAAAATTTTTCAAAATAAAACTTTCTTAATGTTAAAAAATATTAATAAGAAATTTTATATACTATAATTTACAGCCAAACACACCCTAAAACAATGGTAAATACCATAAATCCAATGAACACCAAAACAGGGAACACCCTTAGGCAATAGATTGTCTCGGGCCATATGTGCCTCATACCTCGATGTAAAATATCCATGTCACAATTCTTTACTGTGCATGATCCACTATTATGTAACATACCCATAACCTAGTGGTCCCAAAAAATCATTCGTATAGTTTAGTTAGAGTTGTTTTTATCCAAAATACTTAGTGAAATAGGCATAAAACTGCTCTGGATCACTAGCGTACTAGAACATATCCACCCACCTAGGTACCCGGGCTTCCCCCTTTGTGATAAAAAAATTTCATCATGCTACATACCTCCCGTTGAATATAAAATCACCACTACTGGTCACATACAAACAATGAAGTAGCTATACACACTTTATACCACTTAAAACACACAATAAAACATTTTTATTTTCAATAAAACAACTTCTCAAAATCTCGTATTGTTTTGCACCCAAAACACATTGAGATCCCCAAATTTTACACTATGTGAACTCTTATAAGTCACCAAAACAAAATTTTAAGCCCAATCCCTTTAAATGAAACAAAAAAATCAGTTATAGGGCAGCCCCATATGAACCAAGAATTGGAATCTTTGTAAAACCTCTATTTTCACACAAACATGGCACTTAAAGTTCATATGCTTCACAAACACCGCTAACAAAATTTCACAGAAACAAAAAAAAGTGATAACTTTAAAAAATATTTTAAGCTCTAATAAATTTCAATAAAATCAACTGAGTAGTTACAGGGAATCCCCAAATGAGCCAATAAAATATTTCTATGGAAAATCCCAAATTTCACCTAAAAATGGAACATAAACTTCATTTACTTTAAAAATACCACCAAAAACACTTTTTTGCACCAATAATAAAATGAGATAAAAATTAAAATATTATAAACATAGCAAGATAAGTCACAAGTATTTTATATACATGATATCACCTACCCAAATTGTTAAAACATTGATTCCTTTGTGTGAAAATTCAATCGCACCATCACCGCACCTCAAGGAAGGTAGATCGAGCCGAAAATCAAAATATTGGACCAAGAAAACCAAAATTTAAACCCTAGGTTTGAAACTATACCCTATGGTCATTTTTTACTTCAAGGAAATTAGAAGAAACTTCATGAAAATTAGAGGAACTAAGAGGGAGAAACGCTTACTTGAGATTGTGTGAAGTTCCTCCAAAAAATCCCCCATCAAAATGGAGTTCCATGGGAAGTTTTAAGAGATTAGAGGCCAAGAATTTAAGATAGGGTAGAATGGGAGAATTAAGGGGAAAGTTTTTTTATTTCCAGAAGGGAAAAAAATTGGACTTTTAAAAGAATTTTTAATGACCTGGACACCTTGAACGGTTTGGATGCATGGTTTTGTAAATTGTGAGGCCAAACTGTACGGCCTGTTCTGGCCACACAAAATCATTCCATTATTCTCCAATTTCATGGGTCTCCAAGGGGGAAACCTAGGGGGAATGATCGCTAAGTATATTAGAAAAAATAACCAAAAGAAAACCACATTTCTACCATAATACTCATCCAACTCAAGGGTATAAACCACCCTAACAACTTACCCCACTACGGTTTCCAGTAGGAGTGTCACAAATCCAACTCCAAAACACCTTAACCTCTTACCATAACTTTGAAAATATAGGATTAAAATTACCATACAACACTCCTAAGACTTAGGTCATAGACCAAACACACAAGATATGCCAAAAATTTAAACCCGGAACACCTAAAAACTGAGAGAAAACCAAGAACCAAAACTGGATTTGAAACAAAGGATGGAAATTGAAAATATAGGTGTAACAATTCTCCCCATAATAAATATTTCTTCCCCTTGAAAGCTATATCAATACCATATGTGAAAAAAAATCCCAAATGATAGACCAAGAGAGACTCCCTTGCCATATTTTCACCCACATCCAAAATCCCAAACACCTCGAGTTGATCAAACAAAGGAATAGAATACTCTCAACAACTAAAACTTACCCCACTTACCTGAAATGATAAAACATATTCAAACTACAAACCAAAACAAAAAACCTCAAACACTACCAGACTAAACTCAAGCAATCCACCTGAAATGAACAATGAACCGAATAACGCTACCACAACCTTACTTAAACAAAACTATTCAGGGTTCTCTAATCCCACTTTTACCCAAGTAAGAAATTGGTGGATGTACATCCTCGAATGATACTAACTCCAACCAAGAAAACACCAAGGAGAAAACTGAGTCACTAGTATGAGGTGACCCAAATGGACTTCCCACCACAAGGGAGAACGTAATTTATGAGACAGAATTCGGACACCAATTGGGGGAGGCCTGAACGGTCTCCCTAGAATAAGGGGTAGACTAACAATATAATTTCTCTAAGATAACATATGTGAGACCCATCATGGGTCTACCCATCATAAGAACCAAGAATATTAACTCACCAGCATGGGGTGGCATGAAAAGACCCCAAAATCTAAAGAGTTGGCACGACCGCACTGTTAGTCCTCATGGTTTAGGAAATCGTGGGATAACCGTGAAAATCATTCTGTCCAAAGGGGATGAATCACATGGTTACATGGTACAAGGAACACAACCATGCAGAGACCGCGCAATAGCTTCTGTCTATTATCGCACGGTTTCCTAAGTTGGTGCATGATTACCACTAACCATACACAAACTGTGCTCTTCAATATTTCAAGCCCAAATTTCACCCTTTTATCTAAAAATTCAAAGTAATCCCAAGGGAATGATATGAACTCAGTATATAACATTGAAACGAGGTCCTCCCACCCCTACTATCGAACGTGAGAAACTGGAACAAGACGACAACACCAAAGGTCTAAACTATTCCCATGTTTCATACTGAAGATAGTACTTTGAACAAATGTTTGAACGACTCCAGGATTTCCCGTAACTACGTACTAACTTCACTCCAAGACTAATGGATGGAGATCATATGATTGAATCATCTCTTGCCTTGGTGTCAGGCTTTAGAAACCCCCAAATGAAACTTCTTCTTCCAGTGCCACAAACAATTACACTGTGATCTCAGATGGTCTCAATGAGACATGACACACTTCAAACCCACTTTACCCAAACCCATAATTTTATCAAAACAAGGGCTTAGAGGATTCACACACATCACCCCTTTTTTCATCAGATGGGAGACATCAAAATTAAAGGACACATAGAAACACCTTCTTCTAGAACATAGGATTTCAGAATTCTTTGAAGGGAGACATGCATATGACAAAACAATGACTCCCATAAGATTGCACAACATTCACACTTACATTAAAATAAACACACGACATCGCAAGGCATCACCGAATATGACCATTGTGGATAATAAAAAACACACAAGAAGAGGGACCTTATGTCGAGTCCCAAATAGAACACGATTCCAACAAGTGTCCATAACATCCACTCTTGGCCAGATGTTTCCACACTAGTGGCCTAACATGAACTATTTCTTTGATGAGATTGATAAAATACCCAAATTCCCTTTAAGACATCATTCTACACTAATAACCATGAACTGCATTCACCTTCAATGACTCAAGAAACATAATAATCTAAGGTCTATTTCAACCTCCCACAACGAATATCCCTCTACAAGGGGATCAAAATAATTCAGAAAGAAGAGGGGTAAACTCAATCTCCAAATCTCATGAAAAAAGTTCCTTATGTTGATCAACTGGAGGATCAACCAAGGACGATTAACCATAGGCCACACATGAATCATACATTAACTCTTTATGGGTACGTACGCTAGCCAACAAGAAAACCCAAGGACCCAACCAATCTATTCCTTTGGCCACAACATACCAAAAACCTGAACCGAACACATGAGGGGAGCCACCACATTGGCCTCCCAAAAATTTCCTCAAAAGATACCACTGACCAATGCTTCATTCCAACATATCGATGAAACAAAAACCCAGAACATCGTTTAAACAAAGGGGGTTCTTTAATTAAAAACATCCCACAATGACAATCCCAAAAACAAATAAGCCACACCTCCCAACAACACATTATCAAAAAATAACACTTTCCTTCAAAAATAACTCTAAAAAATAGTTTTGGTGGGTTGTGTATTTACCAATGGTGTCTCATGAGCCTCACACATGCATTTGGTCACCCTTGAGAACACTAAATACCAAAACCAAACCTTTCCACTTTTCAAAATCAAAACCTTTTTAACCACACATCCCCTTTCTCAAAAATTCTAACCATAAAATAAAAATATAATTTAAATCTTACAAAACAATCTAGAAAATAACCCATAATTCAATAAAAACTCACTTTCAAGACATACACAACCATTTCAAAACATTTCAACACATTTCAAAACAATTCTAATTTCATGAAAAACACCATTTCATAAATTTACATTTAAATAAGAACTCAACTATTCTCATTTAAAAAAAGGTTCCAAAATTTCATTAATGTTTTCAAATGATCAGTAGTTACCAAATGAAAATATGTCTTCAACCCCCACACATAAATTCTAGAACACTTAATTAAATTCAAAACACTTTTCCATGGTTTAGAAAATTCTACTGGAAAAACATTTTCAAAACCCCCTTTTTCATAATTTATACATTCAAAAGAGGTGCAAACACATAATTTACCCTTTCGAAATAATTCTAAAATTTCATTTCTATAATTTCAAAAATAGAACCATTTTAAATTTACTAGAAAATCACATCACAAAAATTCATACTCTTTAAAATGAATTCACTTTTTCTTTAAAATCCATGTTTCCTAGACTCTAAAACCAAGAGACACTAGACAATGTGATTGGAAACTAGTGTTAGTGGGTGAATTGGACATATGGTTATTGACCATATTCTAGTCACTTCACTGTCATAAAGAGTGTTTTTTTGGGAAATACCCCCACCTCCACATGGCTTTCCAGGCCATGTGAGCTAACAAAGACCATTGACCAAACTCTCTTTTCATTTCCCCCAATCATTAGCGAGCCAAGGGAAATAATGAACTCAGATAAAACCCAACATCTCATGAAAACTTGAATCCCATCATGAGGTGTGCTATCTAGGCCCACAACCCATAACTAGAATGTCAATTCTCAACAATCTTATCTCCAAACTATCTCAACTCTTCCCCAAATTACATTACCCAAAGAATGAACCTCCTTTTATACAATTTTGTCACGAACCGAATCTGGTCACAACTAATACTGACACAAAATCTAGCCCATGATAAGGCCGGAAGGGAATTACATATCCCCGCTGGCTTTCAAAAGTGCCTTAGTATCAATAAATTTGGTTTTGGATTGATTTTCATGAGTAATAAAGCAGAAAACATTAAAAACAATCAATAATATGAATCTAAAATTTTCATGCCAAATAAGCCTTAATAGAAACCAGATCTGAATACAGGGTTTTAAATAAAGTACAATAGATACAAACATAAATAAAAACAGCATCAAATCATCCACAAATACTCCACATGAAAAAGGGTTCATCACCCCTGAACCATCTCCACAACACCGCACCATAGGAGGTGACTAACAACCAGAACCACCTTCACCCGAGGCTTTTCCCTTACCTGTGTCAAAAATAATCAAGTTTAATTACACCTAATGGGTGTAATTATGTTGTGATCCTAATAAAAATAGGATAATAACCAAATATTCTAAAGAGTATGCAATACAAGGTGAAAAAGCACATTATTTTAATATGTAAGGAAAAGTGGCGATAAATTCCATGAAATACAACTTTCAATTGTAAACAGTTTTCAAAATAAAACTTTCATAATGTTTACTCATATGAATAATAAATGTTATATAATTTAATTTATATCCAAAGATTCCCTAAAACAAGGGAAAATAACAAAAATCCAATGAGCACCAAAACCAGGAACACCCTAAGGCACTAGATAGTCTCGGGCCCTATGCACCTCGACCCTCGGTGTAAAATATCCATATAACAATACCTTCCCATGAAAGAACCACTAGTAGGGAACATAACCATAAACTAGTGGTCCCCAAAAATCATTAATATATTTTATTTAGAGTTTTGATTATCCAAAATGCTAAGTTAAATAGGGATATAACTGCTCCGGATCACTAGCGTACTAGTACATATCCGCCCACCTAGGTACCCGAGCTTCCCCCTTTGTTCTCAAACAATTTCATCATGATAAATAAATACCTTTTAATATCAAAACACCACTGATGATAACATAAAAACAATTCATTATCTATACACACATTATACCACTTAAAAGACACAACAAAACATTTTTATTTTCAATAAAAAAACTTCTAAAAATATCGCTTTGTTTTTCCCAAAAAACTTTTTTAAATCCCCACTTTTAATACTATGTACACATTAATAAGTCACAAAAACAAAAGTTTCAGTCCAATACCTTTCAATGAAACCAAAAATTCAGTTATAAGGCATCCCCATATGAACCAAGAAGTGATATATTTGTAAAACCTATATTTTCACAAAAACATGGCACTTAAAGTTCATATGCTTCTAAAAGACCATTAAAAAAAATTTATAAGCAACAAAAAAAGGATATAAACATTAAAAAAATTGTTTTCTGCTCCAATAAATTTCATTAAAATCAACCAAGTAGTTATAGGGTAGACCCAAATGAACCAATAATATATTTCTACCAGAAATCCTGAATTTCACAAAAATGGAACTTAAACTTCATTATCATTACAAATAACACTAAAACCAATTTTTTCACCAATAATAAAATGATATAAACATGAAAATATTATAATCAGATCAATCTAAGTCACAAATATTTCATACACAAGGAATCGCCTACAAAAATTGTTAAAATTTTGAATCCTTTGTGCAAAAATTCAATTGCACCACCGCTACACCTCAAGGAAGGTAGATCACACCTAAAATCAAAACATTAGACCAAGAAAACCCAAAGTTAAACCCCAGTTTAGAAACCCTAACCTCTTTTAATTTTTTTACTTCATGGAAATTGGAAGAAACCTTATGATAAGGGGAGGAACTAAGAGGTAGAAACACTTACTTGAGATTGTGTGAAGTTCTTCCACAAAATACCCCTTCAAAAGGGAGTTAAATGGGAGGTTTGAAAATCTTGGAAACCTCACACGGCTGATATGGTTGAATGTGGTAAGAAAAGGGTGAGTTCTATTATTTCCATAAGGGAAAATTGGAATTTCAAAAGAATTTTTAATGACCTGGACACCTTGTATGGTTTGGCTGCACAGTTTAGTAAATCTTGCAGCCAAACTGTACGGCCTATTCTGGACACCCAAAATCATTCCATTCTCCTTCAATTTCATGGTTCTCCAAGGGCTAAACCTCAGGGGACTTATGGCCATGGATAGGGTAAAAATACCCAAAATAAAACCACCTTTCCACCCCAAGAATCATCCAACTCAAGGTTATAATCCACCCCCAACAACATACCCCACAAGGGGTGCCACTAAAAGTGTCAGAAATCAAACTCCAAACTCCCTCATCCTAATACCATAACATTGAAAAAAATAAGAGGCAAAGTACCACACAAGACCCCCAAGAATAATGTATTAGATAAAAAACACAAGAGACACTAAAAATTTAAACCCAGAACACCTGGAAATTGAGAGAAAACCAAGAACCAAAATTGGATTTGAAACAAAGGATGAAGATTGAAAATCTGGGTGGGACAATAATTGATGTGTTCTCTATATAAAGATATCGAATCCATTCCTAGTATATAATCGAATTCCACAAAGGGAAGTATTATGGGATTATTTGGAAAAATATTCCCACATAAGCTAATAGTACAAGAGTCCAATACATGGGTTTTAGTGATCTTACCACTAGGTGTTTCTATATATATATATATATATATATCTACTTCAAGGTATCAAGGGTTATATTCCATATTCATAGAAAACCTATACGATATAAAGTAATGTGTGAAACTAAAATAAAATATAAAATTTTCCCATTATTTATTAAATGTGAAGTGTACCATGTATGGATTTTTTTCACACTCCAATTCATCATTAGTGATGACATAAGCTTTCCATTTCTCCTCTAGATTTGGTGGTTACTAATGGTGATTTCCCTCAAGGGCCCCCAGTTTAGTGTACTAGCTTTCATAGTTCCCTTTCTCCCTATACTTGAACCATTGAAACATGGGTGGTGCATTATGTGGTTCCTTCCTTTACTCCATCATGTTTTCCATCTTCTTAATGTCTCTTCATAATTCAAAATCTTAGTGGCATTTTATCCCACGCTTGAAGAATTTCCTAGTTCCTATGATGAAATTCCCATGATACTTCTCGCAATTTTGACACGTTGGTGTTTGATGTTATTTACTTCTTTCTCATTTGACCCGTCATATTAACACTCCATTCTTCTCTTCTTATCTCCATGACCATTGTACCACTCGCTAAAATATATCTCTAATTTGAGAGCACATTGAACCACTTCTTCATAACTCCTGAAGTATCGAATAGATGGAGCCTTTTGAATGTGTGGTTTTAAATCACTAAATAATCAATATATTTTATATCATTATTAAAAAAAATATTTAGGTGTATCTTGAATTCCTCATTAATTTTTCCTTGTAAGATTTGGTATATTCACCTCAATTTTTCTTTATCTTTATGAATTATCTCCCCATATTTATTTGAATATTTTGAGGGAAATACTTGTTAAGAAATATTTTCTTAAAGTAATTACACTCCATATCTTTCATTATATCCTTCATCATGGTGTTTTTTATAAACTCCCACCATTTATATACTTCTCTATTTAAATGATATATGTCCAAAGTCACCTTATCCTTATCAAAATAGTGGATCATAGAAATGATCTTCTACATTAAGTTAACCAACTATTATACAAAATGTGGATCAGAAGATCCCCTAAATTATGGTTGTTACTGCTTCATAAATGATTCAAAAT
The DNA here is from genome assembly GCA_963277665.1 of Viscum album. Taxonomy (NCBI): domain Eukaryota; kingdom Viridiplantae; phylum Streptophyta; class Magnoliopsida; order Santalales; family Viscaceae; genus Viscum; species Viscum album. Next base: position 2,105,063,667 of record OY728156.1, on the reverse strand, counting down.
ATGGTTTAGGTTATTATTCACAGCCTTAGACAATTGGTTAAGCATCGCTATGATGTTTTTAACTTCAACTATAATAGAATTGGGGATATCATTAGGGAAATCCTTGCATTATCCATCACATTGGTTTTTGTCCTCATTTCTCTGGTTTCCACCCTTTTCTAAAATAAAAAATGCTTGAACAAAACATAATTAAAAAATCTTGAATAAAAAATTTATTCTTTTTTAAAATTAAATCTAATGGTATATCTTATGGGATCCCTATTATTAGAATTATTTTAAAACAAATATTCTTGGTTGTTTACTTGTACATAGACTTATATTAAGGTGATTTTCTCTAATCCTAATTCTCAAATTAACCGAACCATACATATGATTATAACTATAGTTCCTTACTCTTTCTTACATGACTATTACATCATTTTAAATATTAAAAACATAATAGTTATATATTAAATAATAGAAAGATTTATCATCTTAGGAAAATTAGGATCATACAACACTATTACATAATAAATAATAAAAAATTATTTAAATCATTCCTATTTATCCTACAAAAATTTCATGTTCTCCTTAGTACATGTTGTCTCTTAAGGATATACATCAAAGAAAAGGGTGACCTAAAGGCCCAATAAGAAGAAGGATAACATAAAATAAATATGATACATGAATCAATTACACATGGGTGAGAATAATAACAATAATCGTATGAAAATCATAGGATCATCATAAAAAACATGAGGGTTTTTTTTAAAATACATGGATTGTGGTGATGCATAAAAATGATATATGATTTAACAGTTGTCAAATACCACAAATAGTTTTGAAAAAAGCTAGCATCATGTTCACGAATAACATACCTTCATAATCATAACATCATCATTTTGAAAAAATATCGAATCATGTTAATGAATAATAAATTAGATACATCACATTAATCAATGCATTAGAGGGATATATAATTTTGGGCCTACCCATCACATCATAATATTCACATTATCATGCAGTCCACTTAGAACATATAATAATCATAGTCTTGAAATAACCCGTGGAAATGAATGATTTCACTAAGAATAATTTAATTAATAAAATTGGGGTTCCAAAATTGACAAGTTAAAATATATTTTTCATAACCACCTTCATTATTGAGTGAAGAAGAAACAAATCAAGAGGAGAAAAATATGTGTTTAAAAAATAAACATTTTTTTAAAAATATGTGTATTTTGATTAATAATCATGGTAGAAACATTAATATCCCTGAAAAAATGGAAATAATAATGAAAGGATATTTATAAAACATTATAGGAATATCCATACTAAAAATTATGTGTAAGATGGATAACCCATAGAAAAGGAGTTGGTTTCAAGAATCCCCTTACCTTAAATCCTGCTTTATTTTGTCTCTTTTGCACCTCTTGAATAATAAACATAGATTTATTTAAAAAATTATATATAAGTGGATTATTTTAATTTTTAACACTATTTATAAATTATAAAAATTTAATTATATTTCTTAATTTACTTGGTTAAAGGGTAGTCATTTTGATATCACATTTTCCTTAAAAAAATCTTGTTTTGCTTCGATTTCTCTATTTTGTTCAATGAAATTTATAAAATAGTAGAATTAATTAAATAAGCATAAAATAAATATTTTAATACATTGATATATCATATGTAATTTAAACTAACCCTTCATTGGTATGGTGATAATAAAATAATTGGTGATGTACACATTGTCGGTTAACTGACCGTTGATAGGGCATTGTCAAAAGAGAAAGAAATGGTCGTTTGAAATTTATATATGTCATAAATATGATACGTCAAGTAGTTTAAAATCGTTAATATAATGTTAAAATAATACATAATTAATTTTATAATATTTATTTTGAAATTAATTATGAAAAAATAAATAGAAGAATAAAAAGAGAGTAGGGTTGATAGAAACATACTCTTTCCTCAGTGTGGCTTCTCTTGTACGATACTAATAAATCCTTGATGTTTGGAGTTGGTTTACTCCAAAAAATCCAGGGAATTATAATTTTATTGGGATGTAGGATTTTTATTAGTATTAGATTTTTTAAGAGAGGGGTCGGTGGTTTTCAATGGGAGAGAGAGGGGTTATTTATATTCAACAAGAGGGGTGTTTTTGGAATTAAATATAAAATAAAATTTTATTTCAATGGTTGAACTAGTAATAGTTATTTTTTTAAAATATAAATAATATAATGGTTTTAAGACCTTAAAATAATTTATAATTTGAATTCACTTTGTTTATTAAAAAGGAAATTGGAAGAAATGCAGTATTGTTATTTTAAGGTAACGCTATTGATTTTAGGTTTGGAAAATGATTTTAGGTTTGGAAAATTATTTTATGTTTTGAAATTAATTTTATTGTATTTTAATGAATAATTTATGAAAATAAATAGTTTTTGGATTAACCACATGTCTTTTAAATGATTAGGTCATTATTACATCATGAATGATGTAATTTAAGACACACCGATTACATGAAAGAGTTTATTTTTACTATTCACTTGTAAATTAAAGTATTTCATAAAATTACCAAAATATTTCCATTGGAAAATTTTGATTTGTTGATATCTAAAATGATATTCATTTTATCCAAATAAATGTATAACAGTGTTAATTAAAAATTTTAATATAAAAATTATTATTATTACAAAATTAATTAAAATATAGTTTATTAAAAATGTGATTATATTTTATTTAAGTTTTTTAATCATGTTATTTATTTTTTAAAATTATAAAATTAATTTTTAATTAAATTAATAATTATAAATATTATTTATATCACAATTTATTATTTTGAGGTAAAATTACTATTTTATTGGTTAGGTTACTATTCCCAACTGTCACATTACTATTCCAACAGTCACATTACCTCCTATTAATACCTCTATATTATTTAATTAATTATTCAACTCAATTACCCTCAAGGTTCTGTATTTATATCTTCTATACGTTTGATTAGTTTAGTAATATCTTTTTCTATAGTTTTGATCATGTGAAAGATGATTCTAACAGATTGAGGCAATCTGTATTTTCCATTTTTAGTTTTTCTATTTTATATTATTCCCATTATAATGTGTGTAATTTCCATTGGTTTTGTAGCTAAATAATGTAACATTATTTATTAATGAAATACATTTTTATTTATTTTTTATGTGATATATGTGTATAATACTATATAATATATTATAAAACAGATTTATTTCAAGATAAAAACATCATTTATAAACTATGGGTTGTTGCATAGTACAATAGATGATCGACCAAGTGTCTTTGAGTGATATTTGATAGTCTGGGTATTTTTGGGTGAGATGTGATGAATTTGATGTGGGGCAGTGCCCCAGGCATTTTTGGATGAAATGTGGTATGATCATTATATAGTGTGTCTTATAGTGGGGGTTGTGAATGGTCAGAGGAGGTCATGAGGTTAATGTCCTTTATGTTTATGATACCCTACTACTCTGGTTATGGTTTTGATGTAATGTCCTTGATGTTTTCAAGTGAGATGTGATGCAGCTGTGTTGTGGGGCGGTAGCCTAGGTTTCTGTGGGCGTGATGTGATGTGACCATGTTTTGGGGTAGTGGTATATTTTATTCAGAAGAGATGATATTTCCAGGATGTATAACATTGGGATGCGAGAGAGGAAAATCAGTGTGAAAGTAGTGTTAGTGGAATTTATCGATATGCTTCTTATTATGTTACGATATTTGGCTTGAGTTATTTGGTGATCTTACCTTGGTGAGGTTGGGATAGATATTAGACCTGTTTGGGTGTTGTTGGTTCTGTTGTTTTTTAATGGGTGCATTATTATACTTCTTTCACATATGCCAACGAGACTTTGGTTTAACTAATGGGAATACTTGTATGCCCATCCTATTTATATAAACTGATATTTGGGTTTCAAGGAGGACTACATGGATGGTGATAGACATTACTAGATCAGATCTTTGGATATCTACTGTGTCACTTATTTTGATTTTTTTGGGGATTTAATTTGGATAATTTTATCTGTATCTTTTTTATTTATACATGCAAGTGGGATATTTTTTTATTATTTTTCTATTTTTTCATGTAGTTGTTTTTGGATGTTTCATCTTATCTCCCAATATTATATTATTATATAGGGTAATGACTCCCATTTCATAATATTTTTATATGCTTAGAGCTAGTTGCCAACCCATTTCCTACTGGAGGCAGGACTCGGGGGGTCATGATAGAGTGGTATCAAATTGATTTTGGTAGATAAGATGCAATTTAGAGTTAGTAATAGTAAATATTTCAAGGGTTGGTATAAAAACAGTGAAATTTGACCTTGGTGTGTGATATAGTCTAGGGAGAATGGTTAGGACATAGTATTTTAGGGCCCCCATGATCCAGTGCATAGAATCTAAGATTATAGAATGAATAAATGAGGTGGAATGATTTTTAGGGTAGAAAACTTGGAAAGGTACATGCATAATGATTACTTATGTTCGTGTTTGAATGGGGTATTCTATGGTTAAAATGGATAAAATGAATCTAAATAAATTTCCATTCTACCTTGTCTTAGGAAATTTTTATTTACTCTTTTAGTTATGGATTTGGTTCATCATCATTTATTTACTTAGGATTTATAGGTTTAGTAGGCTAGTACGGTTAATCACTATAGGTTTGATTCAGTTGAGGAGGACGAGGATTGAGAGAGGACGTTTCATGCTTCTTTAACAGCAGGATTTGGGAAATTATGAGGATAGTGTCTGGATATGGAGACAGAGAGCTAGCTAGCGGATCTTGAGATTGCTTTCAGTTTGATCTAGGCCCTATAAGGGTATAAGGTCCCTTTGGCTGTCAGTCAAATGTGGGGATCTATGATTCAGTGGTTGAAGTTGTATCTGAGAGAGAGGAAGGGGGCTTATGTTTCATGGATCAACTTTTTAAAGGGGTTCTAGGAAGAGTTCCTTTCCTCGGCCATTAGGGAAGTGATGAGGCAAGAGATTCTTTCACTTCAGTAGGGGAGTATTTCAATGTAGTATTTTGGAATCAAGTTTAAGAACCTTATACACTCTTCCCTATATCTTCTTCAAGATGAGGAGACTCTAGAGAGATGTATTAAAGAGTCACTTCAATCTTTTATCCAGTATAAAATTACCCCTTTTACTTTTCCAACATAAATCTAGGTTTATAAGAAGGTGGATATGATCAAGCAATTTCACCTATGAGGATATTTTCCATGAGAGGGGAACAGGTAGGGTTTCTTGAGGAGTAGAGTTTTCTGTGGTGGTTCTTAGGTGAAAAGGACTTTGAGTTTTAGATAGCGGGGAGTTGACCTCAGCAGTTTCTATTTAGGCCTTTTGGGCCCATTGGTTTCCTTTATTTTCATAGTGATATGAGGGTAGTGTTATTTTTCTATGGTGTTCATAAACATCATCGTAACCAGTTCCCATTGGTTCACTAAGCTCAGTTTGGTGGATGAGGATAGGTTCAGAACTTGTTTGAGTAGCAGTTTCCCATGAGAAAAATTTAGCAATAGTGGTAGCTGGCTTATGCTCTATTGAGGGGAGATAGAGTAAATAGAGGCTGACAATAGTATGTCACCCGTGTTCAGGGACCACCATAGGAGCATGGTGGTATAGGTGGTCCTCAGAAGAGTGATAGAATAGCCAGACATGGTTAGTTACATGTAGTGAAGGTTTTAGTGACATAGGTTTGATAAATATTTAGAGGTATGATTAGTTTATTTAGTACCCTTGTTTTCGCCTTGGTTGATTTAAAAGCTTCACACTCTTTTATGGTAGAAAATATATCCCTTGCTCTAGGAATAGACACAGAGAGTATTTTCATTCCCCTAGTGTTGACTATGCTAATCAGAGGTTAGAAAATAATATTTTTTGTGTTTTAGGGGTGTAGGCTGATGATCGGGCCACATCAGTCCCATGGGGATCTTTTCTTTCTATATATGTAGCCATATTTTGTTATCCAATAAATTGATTGGGTGTATTCCATGAATGATTTTATCAACTTATTCTAGAAGAGATTCATCTTCTCAGATTATGATGGTCAACATGTGGTTTTTGATGGAGAGTGGGGTTGTCAGGTGGGAATTTATCATTTGGAGCCCATTATTTCTTTTTTGTATGAGTTTTTCGTGGAATCATTGGACTAAGGGACAATGGAGGTCTCTGGGGTCATTGGGAACTTTCTGGATGTTTTTTCCTAAGGAGGTTGTGACGATACCCCCTCAATGTGATGTTGAGTTTGGGGTAGACTTTCATCTTGGTGCTTCTACAATTTTATGATCCTTATTGGATAGAAGCTTCTGAGTTGTGATAGTTTAGGATTTAGTTATATGATTTGATGTAGAAGGATTTTATCTAACCTAGTGTGTCACTAGGCGTGCTTTACTACTGTTCTCTAAGAAGGTGAGTGGTAGAATGTGGTTTTAAATAGACTACTGGAGGTTAACTCATGTGATGTTTGAGAACCATTATCCTCTTTTGAGGTGAGATGATATCTTAGACCAACTATGAGGGGAAGGTTAGTTTTATATGATTGATAAGCAGTCTAGATATCACTAGTTGAGTATGAAGAAGGGAGATATCCCAACGACTGCCTCTAGATGTAGTTATAGTAACTTCTAGTTTTTAGTTATGTTTTTAAGTGTTACAAATGAACCACCCATGTTCACAGGGCTTAAAAACTTTATGTTCTATGCGTTATTGTACTAGTTCTTCATTGTATTTGTTGACGATATCTTGATCTACATTAAGTTAGAGGAGTTGTATGAAAATCATCTCATAACCATCTAGAAGGTTCTTTGAAACCACTAACTATATGGAAAATTTACCAAGTGTATGTTTTGGACATGATAGGTGAATTTCCTTGGCAACATGGTCTCTCAGTGGGTTGTGGCAGTAGACCCATCAAAAGTCAATGAAGTTTTTTCTTTGGTAGCACCAAAAAACATAGCATAAGTTCATAATTTTCTTGGTCTTGTTGAATATTATTGGTGGTTTGTACCTGATTTATCTTGATTTCTATACCCATTGATATACTTTTCCAAGAATCAACAGGCTTTTGAAAGGAATGATAAGAGATGGATATTGCTCAGTGACCTAAAGGGGAATTTGGTCAGTGCTCTAGTTCTTCAGTTGCATGAGGAGGGTGTAATTTTTGAGGTGTTTTGTGATGCTTACCATATTGGATTGGAATTTATGTTGATTTAACAAAGGAAAGTGATCTATTAAGGGTATAGGAAGTTATTTCCACATGAGAATAAATATACCACCAATGATATAGAGTTAGAAATGGTTTTGTTAATGATGATGTTGTGGTGTCATTACCTCATTGGGGGGAACTTTTTGGTCTTCACAGATCACAAGAGTTTGAGGTATATCATTTATCTATATGATATCAATTTTCAGAACTGGTAGTGGATATATTTTAATTATGATTAATATTTTTAGATCTCTTAAACCTTGTAAAAAGGGAATGTTGAGGAAGACACTTTGAGAAGGAAGTCAGGGAAGGATGTTGTTCAGGAGTCTTGAGATGATTGGAGAGTAATGGAGGAGTTGGCCACCTTTCACTTAGATGCTGGGGTGGATGATGGTAGTGTTTTTTTTTTGTTTTATATTATGATATAGTCTTCTCTAATGCAGAAGGTGGAGGATTATATGTTGGGAGAATCAAAGGCAAAGATGATGCATTATCATGTAGGCTATGGTGATGCTCCAGTGGGACGGTTGAAGGATGGTCGAAATCAAATTTTGTTTCATGGCAGGTTGTTTATTCCGATTAAAATGTATAAGGGGTATTTTATGAGTTCCATAGATCTTATTTGGTGGTATAACCAAGAGATTATGAGATATACCATGGTTTTAGGATGTAGTTTTTGTGGCTCGAGATGAAATGGGCAGTGGCATAGTTCATGGTGAGGTGTTTGGTTTTCCAGCAGTTAAAGGAGGAGCATCGTGTTCCTTGAATTTTTTTTCATACATTGGAAATTACCATGTGGTAATGGGATTAAATATTTATATATTTCTTCATAGGGTCACCCCAATCTTTGGAAGGTTGGGATGCTAACAAGGTAATCATTGATCGGTTGATGAAATCATCCCACTTATTAGCAATCAAGGAGGTATATGGATGATATGGTGTAGTTTTATTGAGTTTTGAGTTCCATTGTCACAAATCATGATGAAAATATTATGTAATTATTATGGAGGGTATTACCACAAGTTTTTTTTCACTTAGATACACCTCAAAACTTTTTTACACCCTAAGATAGAGGGGAATACAAAGTAAACTATTCAAACACTAGAGGATATTTTTTGAGAATGCATCTTGGAATTTAATGTATCTTTGGAATAAAACCTACCTTTGGTTGAGTTTTTTTAAAACCAATCACTTATCGCATGGTATGGATTCATTTTAGGTATTTTATGGGTTATCATGTCTTTCCCCACTTTGTAGGATAGAGGTTTGCTAGGTATCAAATACTTGGGTTTCATGTAGTGCAGAGAATAATAGTGAAGGTTAAACATGTTTGTGAGAGAATGAAAGTAGAAAAAGACTGGAAGAAGTATTATGAAGATCATAGGAGGAGGCCGTTGGAGTTTGAGGTTGGGGGCCTTTTATTTTTTAAGGTTTTCCATCGACGTGGGAAGTAGATGTTTGGATGTGTAAGAACCCAATTTTTCACTCAGGTATGGATCCATTAAATTTCCATCTAATTATTTATTTTGGACCTGATATGGTTGCCTAATGAGTTAGTGAAGGTCCTAGGGGTGTATGGGTCTCAATTAGGTCCTAAAAACCAAATTTGGGGGGGGGGGAGGGGGGATGTCATACAGTTAGAGGAAACCTTGTGGGTATGCCACATAGTTTTATCTAACCGTGCAGATGGTTTGCATTTTTAGGTAGAGCCATCTCACATGGTTGGACCATGGTTTCCCTAACCATGTGACCTAACCATGTAGTATGCCCCTTTCTCTAAGAAATCATGCATGGTTTGTGCACAGTTTAGAAAACTATTCGAGCAAACCGAGCATAGTCTAAATTGTGGTTAATTTTACATTTTACCCTTAATGATCTAATTAAGTCTTCCTTCATACCTAATCAAATTTCCAATGGACAAAACCTTTATTTTCTCTTATTTTTAATCTTATGAATACCTAACCTAGGGATCAAGAGATATCTTTCATCCAAGATTTGTTTGAGCTTCTGTTTGTCATATTGGATGCGCAACAGTATATACTCGAGTCTTTTTTAGTCGTTCTTCATCTCTCTTTCTCTCAACCTAGTTATTGATGTGTAATCATTTTTACTCTTTTCTCATATTTAATCCATTACAATAATAATTAGAGGCTAATACTGGGCAAGGAGAGTCTTACAAGCCTAAGGTTGGTGATTTATAACTTATCCCTCAAGTTCATTGATTTTGGAATTGTCATGTGGGCCCCACTGATTTCATCGGGTGTCATTGATTGAATTTATATTCCATGGTTAAAATAATTATAACTGTATTGTTATGATACAAATATGTGATTATTTGTTAGTTTTTATTCCCATAACTCCATCCATCCCTTGTAGGATGTTTTTCCATAATTTTTTCTTTAGTGTTTTGACACATTTGAGCCACCATTCGTGTGTGCCTTGGTTTGAAATTTATAAGGATAATATTTTCTATATTAAATGGCTTGATTTAAATTGTGAATTACATAATGGAAAGTACCATTTTTTCTCACCACTTGACCCACCTAAGGTTAGTGCTTCCGTTTGATAATTAAATGTGAAAGGGAAATTTGAAAGTATATTAAGTATAAGACTTGGCCTTATTAAATATAATTTAATAATAAGTCTCATGTAAGTATAACCCCTTACCATGTTAATGGAAGGTATTGGAGTGAACCTTGACATTTGAAAATGCCTTAAATGGATTAAATGAATGGTTTCATGCTACTTGTCCTTGTCACAGTAATGAAAGGAAAGGCTTAAACCAAATGGGCTTATTAATTAACTAAGACTTGATTAAATGGTTACATGATCAATTAGACTTGTCACATTAATAAAAGGTAATGGAATTAACATCATGAAATAGTATATGAAATCATTATCAAATAGGGATGTCCTGACTCGAGATCTCCTTTTATTCTATAGGGAATGCCTTGAGCACTCAGGAACCCCATTCCAATTCAAGGACGTGGCTTGCTTTGGTTGAGACCCACCTGGATCCGCATCCTTTTCTAACTTTTGATGCCCATTATGACACTGTAGGATCCCTTAAATAATATTATAGGCTGCCTCAGATACACTCCTTGGATCTAATATTGAAAAGTAGGTTCCATGGTTCAAGCTCATCAGGCCCAATCATTATTTTTCCCCATTTTACCTTGGATGAACTCCTTGGACTTGGTATGAATCATATTGTAGAATAACATGGACTGTGCTTCTTGAATTACACTTTTACCCTTATCTATCATACAGTCATTACTGAGTTGGTGAACCTTGTGGTCTAAGTTTACTTGGTAGTTATATTAAGACCATAGCCTTTTAGATATAGCATTACATGATTTTAAGAATAATTATGCATCAAATTACAAGAAAAGGATCATGAAGTCTATTGTCTTTGAAGACTGGGTATATAAAACTAAAAACAAGATACTAAAAACAACTTCTTAATTTAATCTTAAAATTGAGCTTCTAACTTCCATTGTTCTCAAACATCTACACAGGATAACCTGGTACTAATATGAATAAAGGGATGAGCTAAACACCTAGTAAGGGAATAACTATAAGAACAATGCATTAACACATGGGATAGAAGGAATGAAAAGATGACATAAAAAAGGCATGTAACATATGGAATAATAGAATATAAACATGGTATTATATAAACATGGAATTATAGTAATGTGGAAGAAAAATAAAACATGACTTTAGTACGAGTTAATGCTAACCGCCAAGTCGTTTCACATAGTAGCTTAAGCCAAGGCTAACCACCAAGACCGTCACACATAACATCTCATGAGACTTCACTTTACCTTATGCATTAGAGTAATATCTGGGTACACTCATATTACTTTTCATGAATATGTTTTCCACATAACAAATCATACATAATCAATCTTACATAAATATAAGGGTTACCCATGGAAAGAATTTGGTACCACAATCATGACATAAAGCATAACTAATGGACGTATCATGAAAGTGACCATGAAATAAATGAATTAGAACATACATAGAATTTAATAAGGTAAAATATGAATATATCATGGTATGTGATTTTAAATAGAAGTGACAACTTGTATGAAATGTATTTGAGAAATTTTAGCACTAAAATATTTTTGTGTGGTTTCAAGGAAAATACTATAGCGATTTTAAAATAGAAAAAGGAAAAATATTTTATATAAAACCAAAAGTGAACCAAAAAGGTTTTCATAATAAAAATAATGATTTTATAAAGACAATGGTTGCTTAAAAAAGAGGATAAAGTACACTTGAAATTGGGTAAAAATTGGGAAGTTCCCTTAAAGCGAGTTTTCTTATTGGGAAGTATTGAGGATAGAATAAATTAAAAGCATGTATATATCTCAAGAAGAGAATGAGGGATGGATCTTGAAACATGATTTTGGATCATATACACAGTAATTATATGTTTTATATAAAAATAAAGTAAAACTTTATTTGGGTAAAGAGAACGTTTGAGAAACCTGATAGAATAAAGATGGTTCGTGTAGAATCCCTTACTTTAAGTCTGATGGTGTTCTCCACTTGATATTAATGACCTAAATAATAAAATTAGGTTAATTAATTAATAATTAAATAACCTATTATATATGAAACTGATTTATTAAAACCTTTTTGAGTTCATTCATAACCTTTTGCTTGGTTATGCGGTTCAATTTCATTTTTCGGGTTCGTTTGTTTCCTTGGTTTTAATGACCTGTTAACTTATATTCATGTTCGGAAAATCATGTAAAATGGGGACAATTGTCCAGAATTGGAGTTATATATTTCTATTGAATATATAGGAGGTTACATGATTGTAAATTCAATTTTTTTACTTGGTGTTAAGATGAATCATTATATAAATTATTTAAATATATCTGTTTGGGTTAATTGGCGGTTTTTTGAACAAAACGAACTCATTTTAGTTTATAAATTGAAACCATGAGTACAAAAAGATTTCAGAACCATATATGAGACATGATACATATATTATGGTCTGGTTCAACCATTAATATGGTTTCATGACCAGAATTTAATATGGTAATGGAAATTGAAAACCCATCCTCCTTGAATGCGGTAAATTAGCACATCTCGGATGGTGTTTTAATTTTTAGTAAAAATGAAAGGGAAAGAAGAGATGATGAATAATTATTAATTTATCATGATAGAATTCCAGTACATGTATGGTACTGGAGTCATCACTACATTTGGATGAAATGAGGTGAGTAAATAATATGAAATGAAATGAACTTGAAAATAAAAGAAAAGGTGAGATATCCCTTATGAAAATTCGACAGCCTAACGACGTCGTTTAGAATTTCATAAAATTAATTGATGAGAGAAAAAAGAATATCTCATAATATGTATATCAAAAGTATAGTTATATTAATACATAATATCTAACCCCAACATATGAAAATGGAAATTCAAAGAGATAACATAAAAGAAGTGTTGACTAAAAGAGGAGGGTGAGAGGTTCCCATACCTTGTGGAGTAATTCCTAAAACATGATGGTTGGGACCTTGGGTTTTTGAGGAAACATTGAGAGGGCTCCTAGGGAGGTAAAACCACTACAGATTCGATGATGACGGATACAGAATGCAAGGAAACAATGGAAAGAGTTGGTATTTATAGTAAAATAGAGAGTTTTTTATTAATTTCAAAGGACACCTTATTAGTGGTTTTTGTAAAACCATGGTCTTTCCCATGGTATTTTCCCATGGTATTATCCACTTGGGACACCTAATATATTATTTTACTATAAAAAGTCTACCATTATTTTATTTTAATTATTATATCATTATTATGTCATTAAACTTTCTGAAATCTCAAAACTGTATTTTTACTATTCTTGAAAAATTCAAGTATTTTAGAAAAATCCCAAAAATTAACCCTAACCATTTTTTTACATGTAGAATTAAAAAATGAACTCAATTTTTTGAAATTAATTTTCTAAATATTTTTAATTTAATTTTTAAATAAAATCCTAATTTATTCAACAAAATCAACATTAGAACTATAACTTGTTTTATAAAACCTTGAAAAACATAATCAAGGTCCCATAAAATTATCTTATAACCATAAGAAAATATAGTAACAATTTTTCATTACATTTTATGAAAATAAAATTTCATTTTAAATAATTAAATTAATCATAAAATTGTAAATAAAATATTTTTGACATACAAAAATACCAATTCTTATACTATGATTGTTTTTTCACTTTTAAGATGTCTAAATTGTATTTATAAATTCATGGAAGACTTTTCTATTTTTTTGGATGTTTACTATTCATTTCTATTCATAAATGTATTTTATTATTCATAAGGGTATGTTACTATTCATCAAAAATTAATTTTGTGTTATCATACTCCAAATAACTTTCTGATCACAATTGGAGATGACCATTTTTTGAAGTTCAAATTACATATGTGAAAAACTTATGTTTAAAGGTCACATAGTACTTAATAGTTCATTGTGTTGTGATTTCATGTGGTTATATGACATTTTTATAATAAAGTAATTTCTATTGATAAAAAATTGGGTTGTTACATTCTTCCCCCTTATGAAATCTCACCCTCAAAATTTAGTTTTAAATTATTGGATATAAATACGTGCGAGTACTTTTAATTCATTGCTTCTTCTAGTTCTCATGTTGCCTCTTCGTACTTTGGACATGGTAGGTGGAAGTGCTTGTCGATAGGCCACAACTCTAACATGATCAAGGATACTAAAGAGGTTGATATACCTAGGACTTATATTTCCTTTCTTCCTGAACCTCATGACCTTCTTCCATGGATATATGCGTAGAAATACCATATCTCCAACTTTAAACTCAAGGTCTTGTCGATGATTGTCTACATAACTCTTCTGTCGACTTTGGGCTACCTTGATACGATACTTGATGGTTTTCATCTTCTGCACCATTTCATCGACCAGTTCAAGTCCTTTCAGCTTATGCTCACCGACTTTATCCCAACACACTGGTGTTCTGCACCTTTTCCCATAATGGGCTTCATGTTGTGCCATTCAGATGCTCGAGTGGAAACTAATGTTGTAGGAGAATTAAACCAATGGAAGATTTTGGTTCCATACTCCTTTGAACTCCAAATAACATGTTCTCAACATATCTACTAGTGTTTGAATAGTTCGATCAGATTTTCCATCATCTTGAGGATGATAGGACGTACTGAAGTTCAGTTTAGTGCTTATATCATGTTGGAGTCTTTTCTAGAACATCGAGGTGAATATCAGATCACGATCAGATACAATAGATTGTGGTACTCCATACAAACTTACCACTTATTTAATGTAAATCCATGTAGGTTGATCCATCCAGAAGTCCTCTCATATCATGATAAAGTGACCTGTCTTTGTAAGACGATCTACAATGACCCTTATTGTATTGTTTCCTCTAGATGCCCTTGGAAGTCCAGTGACAAAGTCTATAGTGATGTTCTCCCACTTCCATGTTGGTATGGGTAGTGGTTGCATCATCCTCTTATACTTTTGTCTTTCAGGCTTCACTTTTTGATATACCAAGCACTTTGATGTATATTCAGCAGTCACTTTCATCATATTGTCCCACCAAAAGTTCTCACGGAGATCTCGATACATCTTTGTGCTCCTTGGGTGGATAGAGAAGGTTAAGCTATGTGCGTCATTTAGAAGCTCCTTCTTTATCTCTGTATTGGATGGTACACATAATAATGAACCAAATCTAACAACTCCTTCCTCATCAATCTTGAACTCTGAGGATTTCCCATTTATGATAGCTTCTAGCCTTTCTAAAATTTCCACATATTTTCTTTGAGCATCCCTTTTTTTCTCCATGAGAGATGGTTGAGAAATCATTTGAGAAAGGATTGATGATGTTCCTAAATTTATTATTCCCATGTCCATCCTATACAAATCTAAGAAGATCAAATCATTTTTAATTATCAACATTGATAAAGATATAGGATCTTTTCTACTTAGAGCATCTACCACCTTGTTTGCCTTACCTGGATAGTAGTGGATTGAGCATCCATTATCATTAATGAGCTCTACCAATATTCGCTGGCACATATTAAGATCCTTTTGTGTGAATATATATTAGAGACTCTTTGGATCTGTATATATCTCAAACTTCTTCCTATAGAGATAATGCTGCCAGATTTTTAATGAAAAGATCACAACAGCCAACTCCAGATCATGCGTGGGATAGTTTTTCTTTGGGATTTTCAGATTCCATGATGCATAACTACCACTTTATCATTTTTCATCATAACATAGCCTAATACCTTCTTTGAAGCATCACTATACATCACAAAGAGTTCTCCACTTGTAGAGAGTGTGAGTACTGGCGTAGTGATAAGCCTCATTTTCAACTCCTTGAAACATTATTCACATTCTTGAGTCCATACAAACTTTAATTCCTTCCATTTCGGCTTGGTTATTTGGTTTGAGAATTGTGAAATGTTCTTAAAAAATTGTCGATAATACCAAGTTAGACCCAGAAAGATACGGATCTCTGTTACATATGTTTTCCTAGTCCACTCTTCAATCACCTTTGTCTTGGTAGGGTCCACATATATCCCTTTGCTAGTGATAACATGCCCCAAGAATCACACTTCCTCCATCCAGAACTCACATTTACTGTACTTTTCATATAGATTCTCCCTTTACAATGTTTTTAACACAGTATTCAAATTATCATCACGTTCCACCTTACTCTTGGAGTATATCAGAATATCATCAATAAGTACTACCAAAAAAAATTTCGTGGTAATCTCTAAAGACTCTATTAATTAAATACATGAAAATTTCTAGAAAATTAGTGAGTCTAAAGGGTATCACTATGAAATCATAGTGTCCATACCTTGTTCGAAAGGAAATCTTGGGAATATATTCCTTACTCACCTTTAATTGGTGATATCTCAACCAAAGGTCCACCTTAGAAAAATAAATGTCCCCACAAAGCTTATCAGACAATTCATCTATCCATGGAAGGGGATACTTGTTCTTTATCATGATTTTATTGAGCTCATGGTAGTCAATGCAGAGGAAAATTGATCCATCCTTCTTCTTGACAAAGAGGACTAGAGCACCCCATGGTGAAGCACTTGGGTGTATAAAACCCTTCTCCAGATTCTCCTATAACTACTTCTTCATCTCTTCTAGATCTATAGTGGGAATTCGATAAGTTTTCTTTGATATTGGCAGAGATCCATGAATACGTTCAATTAATAACTCAACCTCTCATCAGGAGGAAGACTAGAAAACACTTCAGGGATTACATTTGTGTAATCCATCACGATGGGCATGTCTTCAAACATGATTATCTCCTTTGTCTCAATAATTTGATCTAGAAATGATTTCTCATAAGGAATTAATATCCACAGTTGAGATAATGATTCTAAAGGAGATTCATCTTCCTCCTTAGAATTGTAAAGAATTGGAGGATTCTTTGGGATGTGAAGAGTGATTTACCTTTACTAGAAGTTGATGTTAGAATTGTATAAATATAGCCAATCCATGCCAAAGATAGCGTCGAACTCCACTAAAGGAGGTATAACGAGATTTTCTAGGAGTTTTAGTTCACAAACATTAGTCGAGGAGGAGTTATAAACCATGGATGCAATAAGTTCCCCATTCGCTGTTCTCAGATATAACTTATCCTCCAAATTTTGAGTTGGTGTTTGAATAGTTCTACTAAACTTGAAAGATATGAAATAATTCATAGTACTAGAATCAAATAGTATGTTTACTATTATTGAATGAATAACTAACATACTTGTCACCACATCATTTTCTGGATCGACCTTAGTTGTAGTGATATCATTATCCCTTACTTGTTGTTTGGGAGGATGTTGTTGATTTCATTTGAAAACCCTTGGCTTAGGAAAGTTGTTTTCATAATTATCATCCTCCTTGAAGTTGTAACACTACACCATTAGCTAAGAATTGATCTGAACCTTCATTTCTTCTTCCACATTTGTGGGATTTTTCATATCCCTTCAGAAGTTCTTGGCTAGATGTTTCATGTTTCCTAATTTGAAGAAATTACTGGTTCCCTTTAGACAGTTACTAGGATGCTTCTTCCCACAACTTTTACAAGTGGAATACTTGGGATTTTTTCCATCATAGGATTTTTTTTGTTGAACCACCCATGTTGTTCTCCATTTTTATCTCCTTATCATCGGGGCCAAAATACCACTGAGAGTTTCTAATCTCTATTTCAACCTTGAGGGAACAACAAAAAATATCTGCATAACTGTCAAAGTCTAAAATCTCCAACTTTTTTTATAGACTTTTCTTTACTCTGCTAAAGAAGTGATCCACATTTCTTTTAGTGTTTATGAGAAAGTGAGAGGTGTACCTTTAAATCCTTGTAAATTTTCTTTCATACGTACCAATGGACTAGTCTTCCTTCTTCTTGAGTCCAAGGAACTCTCTTTCCCATCTTGAGATGGAGGGTTCGAGGAAAAGATTTATTGAAAAACATCCTCTTGAATTCCTCCCAATCTATGGAATCAATTTCTTCTTGGGTCGTTGTATTGTTGATCACTGTGTACCACTGATCAGTTTCCCCATATAAATGATAGACCAGTGGTACAACTTTCTCTTCTTCTGAGCATTGGAGGACTGAGAATATATTTTCAATGGAGTTAATCCACTGTTCCGTGAGGAGGAGATCAGAAGATCCACTAAACATAGGATGCCTTTTTCGCAAAAACGATTCTACAACAACTTTCTATTTTTCATGTAGGAGGATGGAATTCCAAATGATTCAAGTTATTATTCATAACTTGAGTCAACTAAGTATGTACTGTCATGAAGTTTTGAGAACTCATTCATGTAACATCCCAGGTAAATAAAGGATATGATATTTTCATATTTATTAGTATTTTTGAATTAAATATTAAATTTACTTTAAAGGAGATGCTATTTTTGATGGTGTACTCGGCACACAACAATGAGTTTCTCTGAAATCTTATGTTTCACCCAATGTCGAGTCATACTGAGAAAAATAATAAAATAATAATATTTTAAATGGTATTTAACGCCTAGCTATTATTTTGGCGAGAATGAACAGAACTAACTAAAATATGATTATACATGTTTCTTAAATGTTTTTACATTTATCCAATAAAATTTAGAGGCTTAAAATTGGAATGAATCTAATTTTAAGCATGAAAAACTCTAATATTTTTAGAAGGTCATTTTACCACCTTTTGATGTAGAACCCATTTTAAATCTAGTTTTTGTCACTTTTATATTTTCCATTTGAAAAAATAAAATACTTCTTTTTAATAGGTATATCAAAATTTACTTTGGGTAAAATTATGGTATTTTTCTGATAAAGTTCATTTTTAATGAACAGTGAAAAATACTACATTTTATGTCAGGACTGTCTTTTAATATAATTTATCTATATGGTTATATTATCTTTTTAATTGGTTTCAAAGTGTAATTAGATTATATTTTTACTATTTAATCTAATTTTGGTCATTGTATGTAATTTTACTTTGAAATTGAACATAAACAAGTGTCAATCGTTTTATAGTTATTATTTCTTATAAACACTCTTTTTGGTTTTGACAATGGGAATTAATTTTAAATTAATTTCTGAAACTATTGTTTTTTTAATTTGAAAAAATGGATTCCATATTATTAATCAAGATGTTGAAATTTTTTAAAATAGGTAACTTTTAGTTTTTTACATTATAAGGTAATTTCAGTAAATATTTTACTTACCATGGTTAAAAGGTGAATATGGTAAATAAGGATAAATTATATTATTATAATAATATTAAATTACACTAAAATGCGTACTAACCCTATTAGAAGATACATGTCTTACCATGGTAATTATGGGGTCGATTTTGGGACCCATGGATCCACTTATAAGTGAAAATGACACTATAAAAATTAATTTAATGTTATGGAAAATATAACATAAACATATATCTCTTAGTAATTTTTTTAATAATGGGTTATATAAGTGATATTTTTTACTACAAATATTCATTAGAAATATATAAATATTTCCTACATCATGTTATTTTATTTATAATTTTTAGAAATCATATAAATAAATTTATTTATGACACAATGATGATGTAATGATCACCTCATTAATGAATGTTTTAAATAAATGAGATTATAAATATTAAAATAAATTTATTTTGTAAATTTTTTTGTCATTCATGAATTTTTTAGATGATTATAACTTTTTATATTTGAATAAATGTACTTTTTTCTAAATAATCAAGTTTTTAAATATTTTTTTAAAAGTATTTATATGAATAGTTTGTAAATTAACATAAATGAGTTTTTAAATCAATCAATATTTTATTAAATGATAAAATAGTACTAAAAATCTAAGATTCGTCCAAATTACATATATGATGTTAATAATGTAATTATTGAACCATTTTAGGGTCTCTTGACATTTTATAGTAAATATATTAACCATATTGTTTGAATATAAGAGAACATGGTAAAAGTTAAATTAGTTAACTTAATGTTAAATCTAAAAGATAAGGTTAATTTTACACCCTAAACTTGTATAAATACCATTTTATGAGAATATTTAGAACAATAATCACCTTATCTTTGAATTAAATGATTTGGGGACCTTTTGATAGTGAAATTCAGTTTATAATAAAATAATATTTTCAAACATTCCTAAAGAGCCTCTCATCCCCTTATAAAAAGCCATCATCTCTAACCCTTACTCACACCTCTCAATCCCCCTTGTCTTGTCTGAACCTTGCCCAAATAAGATCCCAAAATCCCTATATTCCACCTATAAGACTAAAATTAGTTAAAAGGCATGTCTAGAAATTTTTTTCGTTCAAACCAAAGGGAGTTACCAAATTTAAAGGTAACATCTTCTCTCAAGTTCTTTTCTTTTATTTTCCTTCTCCGACCCCCTAAACACTCTTTATTCCATTTTTTTATTAAAAAACAGTATATTAAATATACTAGGTTGTTTTTATAATAATTATTCTAACTACACATCAACAAAACTTTATCTAATGGATACGAACAATCTGTTTTTGTGGACAGCGAACTATTGCCTCATGAAACGATGATTGTTCAATTATCTCCTACCGCGTCTCATGGTGTCCATTATGATGGAACTGTATTTATATGTGAAATATATTATATTTATATTGTTTATATTCTTCTGTATTTTTCATTTATATCATACCTTTATGGTTTCCATAATGGGAAAATACTATAATTTCATTTGAGCAAGTGCAGACTACCACCCCCTCAAAGTGATATGACTCATTCATGCCATAAGTGGAATGTATAAAGGATGTCATTATGGAAATTATATATGATATTATACTGAAATTATAGTATTCCTATGTATCATTAAGTTTTTAGTCCATTAAATTCTAAATAGAAATGAAAGTATCGTTCATGCATACATACAGCTTACCGTCTTCATGAATAGTGCATTTCATTTCTTATCTCCAAATGTTGTGTATTATTATAAATACATATATTTATTGGATATATATGATATATATGATATCTAAATAATTAATATAATTCTTTATATAATAGAATTTTGACCACATGGACAACTTGTAATTATAAGAAGTTCATTTCTGATTCAAGTACCAAATATCAAAAAAATAACTATTATTAACTTAAATGATTATGTAATGTTTATAAAGTGGTAATAAGGAATATAAAAGGAATAATAAAAATGAAAAATGTTCTTAGGAAATTATAAATTAACTTTAGTTTATTATTAGGGAGATTAAAGAACGGAAGAGTCAAGTTAGACACGAGGTAAGGGACATCATTTCAATCTCCTTTCATTGAGGCATATTTTGATTTATACACGACTTTATTTTATATAGTGTATAAAACCCTTTGAGATTTCATTTCATTAAAAAAGAATCTTTTTCTACATAGCGTTTTACTAAAAGACAAAGGGAATGTTTCTTTTTAATGTACGTGGTGACACCGACATTTCCGCCGCCGCGAGCGTTATTTGATATTTGGCTTCCTTAACAAGCCGTAATGTTTTTAAAAGGAAAATGAATACCATATACTATTTTAAGTATTTTTGTATTTAAAATGGTTTTGATAATTGATTGGTTATGTCAATATATTTAAATGATATATTGTGATTTAAATGTGGAAATTTTATCTTTCCTTTATGTTTGTTTTATGTGTTATGAATATGATATGGTTCTTGGGAATTATTTATGTATACAGGTGGTTCTGAGATAAAACTAGGGTTGGTGATCCCGAGATAGATCTCCAATGCATTGGGTAAAGTGATGGAGGAAATGTTTAATGTTTCTCCTACTATATTTAGTGAATATACTATGATGACTATTCAAAATGTAACTCCCTACGTAGCTATGAAAGCTATGAAGTAAGTATGTTATGGACGCCACAAGTTACCCATATGATTTGTGATTACTATGTGTTATTCATAAATATTATGATTTCATAAGGTATGTTAAAGAGCTTATGTTTTGTATGTAATGATATATTAATGTTTTATTTCTTATATTTTATAACCCTTACTGAGCTTTTTATGCTCATCCTGTGTTTTTGATAAAATTTTCATGCGATATAAGGCAGGGTAAGAGAAAGTATGAATTCCAGAATATTTATATCAAGAAAAGAATTCTTGTTTTCTTTTAAGTGTTTTTATTTTATAAAAAACGGATACTAATTAGAAGTGTCTAATTTGTAATATATGAGATGTAATGTTATAGTTATGGCCTAATTATCTAAAACTCTAAACTTGAAAAGATCCTCAATGTGTATTTTTAACTTAATTCAAGATTATGTAATGTTTAAGGTTGAGGACTTATAGTGGTATAAAAGGTCAGTTTAGATAACTTTTGAAGTTAGGGTATTGTTAAATTAATAAATTAATTTTGTTAATATTGAAATATATATCATTTACATATTACCATGTTTCTTCACTTAAGATATTTCTGTGTTCAGAATAGTTTTACATAGAGGAAATAGGGAAGCTATGACGGGATGACATTAAGAGGAAAACAACCTTCCAAATCAGCAACCTATAATGGTTGGAATCATAACTGAGAAATTTTTTGTAGTGATGGCACAATTGACTTGGGCTATAATTGGTGGTGGTATCCATGCACAAGATCAGCCAGATCAACAACAAATTAACTTTTCAGTAGTGGAGTATTTCATGAGGTAACATCCCCCATCATTCATAGGATCATCTGACCCTGTGCTAGTTGAAGGCTAGATTAAAGCATTGGAGAATATTTTTGATGTCATGGGGTGTTCAGAACTTCAAAAGGTTAGTCTTGCTAATTACCGTTTTGAATGTGGAGCTGATTAGTGGTGGTTGATGGTGAAAAATATCAGGGATAGTGAGGAGATTGATGCTCTTGATTGGGATGAATTCAAAGGTATGTTTATTGAGAAATATTTTTCCAAAGGTGGTTCATCTTAGGATGGAAAAAAATTCCTGGAATTGAGGTAGGAGGATGAATCAGTGGTTTCTTATGAAGCAAAATTCACTCGACTAACAAGGTATGCTCCGAATTTCATATGAGATCTTGATTGTACAATAAACTGTTTTTAGTCAATATTAAAGACAAAGTATCAAAGGTATTTCAATTATCGTGAGTTCAAAAGTTATTAAAAACTTTTTTAATGTGTGGAGAAGGTGGAAATGGAGTTTTCCAATTATCATGTGTTGTTTGAAAAGCAACTGAATAAGAGGATGAGGTGATAGAAGAAGTTAAGAACTCTTCAAAAAAGTCTGATGGTAAGAAAATTAAGTTTACAGTTTGTGAAAATTGTGGTAAAACAAATACTGGGGAATGTATTTTGAATTATGAAAAGTTCTACCAATGTGGTAAAATGGTATATAATGCTTGAAATTTTACTAAAAAGATCAGGGTAATGGTAAAAAAATCTGATATATAGTCAGTAAAATGTTTTAAGTGCAAAAAAATGAATCATTTTGCAAATGAGTGTCCAATAAAGAACTCAACTGAGGGAAAGAAGCTGGACTATAAGCAGAAAGGAACTACAGGAAAATTGAAATTTAGCGGCGGTTTAAACTGCCGCCATATGCTTCTGTTGTGGTTCTCAAAAACCGCAGATAAATTTCATGTCTAGAAACTATTTGCGGTAGTTAAAGCGATTTAGCGGCAGTTTTAACTGCCGCTAAAAAAGTAATCCCTTCCCGTAAAAACCGCTACGACAAAAAATATAACCACCATGAAAATGTGTGGAAGATGGGTTACTATAGCGGCGGTTAAATCCACCACTAAATGTAAGATAGTAACGGTGGTTAAAACAGCTGCTAATAGAAAAAATATTGATATTTAACAGAGGTTAAAACTGCCGCTAAATGCAACTCTTACAGTTAGCGATGGTTAAAACTGCCACTAAAGAGTAGATTTGGAAAAAAAAGAACCAGTTTTTGGAGCCCCTGTACTAGTGCCCTGAAAAAAAACCATTCGTACAATACCAAAACACCAACAGAATACATACTATAGTCAATATGAAAAGACATGCTTAACTAAGCACAAACAAATGCATCGTTCAGTGAGTAAAGGAATGTAAATAAACATATCAAATGGCATAATCCAAGTATCTAATATAATGTAGTTGTGAATTTATATATTTAAAATTTACCATTTCATACTCATATGTACTAGTTGATCCTTGATTGGATGTTCACATGTTGTGTGAAACTTATATGGTCACCCATTGGGTGATCTAGGTGAAATGGGACAATATGATTTTTTTCCAAATTGTTGCTACTCCCACATATCTTCTGTAATTGTTCAAGAATATAATATCCCTTTATATATGATTATTTGATAAAACCCAAGGAATTTCTTTGGTGTTTAGAACACTTATAGTTTTAATCTCTAAAGTGGGGAACTTCTTAGATTAACATTTCACCATATAAGTTACTCCTTTGAGATTATATATGGGTTTTCCATGATTTAATGAATTGAATGAGTTAAATGTAACTGATAATGTGAAATGGATAATTAATTATGGGTTTCCTTTATTAAAATAAATCATTTAGTTTTAAATGGAATGACCCCTAGTTATTGTAATGTCACGCTCTTGATTTATGATTTATAAAATGCTTTATATGAACTTTAATATTTTAAATGGGAATTGAACATGGATAAAGATATGAATAAGAGGTTATTCCTTATCTATTATGACACAAATGATTATTCTTTTATTATGTATATGGTGTAGATAGAAGAGATGGATTTGAGGTAATTCCACTTGCTAGTTATATTTAATATATGCCTTTATAGAGGTTGTGGTATGATGGTATGAGATTGTTGAGGAAGGGGAAATCACAATTCCTTACGTCAGGTGCTGAGCATGGTGTATAAAAAATGTTACTGTATAAGTATTGTGATTTACTGACCACATTCCATGACTAGAATTTTGACCTAATGGCACACTCAAAATCCTATGTGTTGTTTCATGGCATCTCTCACTCTATTGGGATATAGGGCATGTACCCAATTACATGAGAACATAGGCTCGTTAGACTGGTTAGGGATGTCTGAGTTATACCATGGTCCATTCATCAGCATTATTATAAGTATATGGCTACATACATCTTCACATACCTTGAAAATATAGGTAGATGAAATATATATAAACTATATATATTACTACTATATATATCGTAACTATTTAGATTTCTATTCCATCTATGTGTCGATAAATTTAAACCCTCCTACAGTCCTTTAAGAACATGATTGGGTGGTTATTTATTTATTCCTTAGTAACTCAAAAGATGTGGGGTGTAGTATATTGGTGGTAGATCCTTTTTCATGGGAATAATGATGTGGTAATATTTTCTTTGGATTAATTTATGTTGGTGTTTCATGTGAAATTATTATAAATGAAACATAACATAAGAATTAGGTAAAATCATCTCTTTCTTGGGTTATTCCATGTGGAATTATTATACTTGACACTAAAGATATAAAAAAGGAAAATCATCTCTCCCATCGATAGAGGTTCCTAATTTTTTAAGAGTGATGGATCAGGTTCAAGTATCATATTTGTTTCACTCATGTGATTTCTTTGGAAAAGGAGTCTTTAGTGAGGTTTCCTTAGAAGGAATGGAATCTGGATCCTAGTATATTGTAACTCCCATTATGAATAATATTTATTTTGATGTGCGGAATATAATAGAAGTGATCAGGAACATTACTTCAAAGGGAAGAGTGTCTCTTGAATTAGGTTGATATATTCTATCAAAGAGTATGGATGCTTATAATAAATTATTTGTGATAGGGTAATTGATGTTATGAATGGTACGTAACTAATCATGTGGTCTATTTAACATTTTTCTAGGGTAGGGGGTTCTAAAAAATCTACTGGGAGTTTCTCATTGGCATGTCAGACCTACTGAGATAATGGACACTGTCATTCACACCTCAAGACTATTCTTGGAGGCCACTTTGGAAATGGTGGGAAAACCCCATTTCAGATAGTGTAGCAACATTTCAACTAATATCGTATCAGTATCTATGGATTCCAAATATTTTTTGAAATTTTAGATACTAGGATTATACCACACTAAAGGGTGGTATATATTAAACATGTTAGTGAGACACATATTCTCATCCCTAGGGATTGATACAAGAGCATAACTAAGAAGTACTTCTTAGAAATGGAAATGTAGTGGTAAATGCATTAGGCTAGAAAATATAGGATAAGTTATTATAATGAAAAAATGAATTTAGGAAAAATGAATCATAAAAAATGAATCATCGCAATAAAGAGTCGATATATATGGTGCCTAACACACTCGAGAAATCAAGACATAAAAGGAAACATCAGAAATTAATAAAATACATAAAAGGAAACAAGAGAAATCAAGAAAATGATAGGTCCTGAAAACATTTGGAGGAAACTATGCCCCAAAAATGATACATATACAAACCGACTATCAATATTTTTGAACATATCAATAATACTACTAATCACAGTCTGATGATGAACAGATATCATCACCCTCTCCATCTCTATCTACACTTCCAACTACCACCTGTAAGAACATTATATTGAAAATCAAATAGTGCTTCATATTTATATTTAAACTTAAAACCAATAAAAGTTTGAAAACTAAATGATTTTGATTTTTTGTGATTTACCTACTCACCACATGTCGATGTAATACCACCTGGGGGATATCTATTCATCTACTGACATATATCAGTCAACGCTTTCTGGAAAGAGGAAATTTGAGCCCCCTGGTCTTGAACTGTGTTTCGTAGGGAAAAAATCTCTCTCTGAGCATCTTCAGGTATGGACTGACTACAACCAGGAGTAGATTAAGCTAAAATCCCCAATGGCCAGCCAAATACCTTAGATGGTATGAGTCCCAAACCCATCCCACACAGTCTACCAGGATGCTCCTTCCCAAGGATTTTAGCAACCGGGTCATCCGTGGAGACTGAGTAGGACTACCCAGGATTGACATCCCATATTTCTTTAATTTTTACCTATAAATCAAATATCAATATATATTAACATTTTTAACACTGATAATAATTTATTATAATGAAAAAATGAGTTCTGATCCAAACTTCTTTGGCAGGCTCATTAATAAAACTTCCATCAAATTTTATGTGAACATCAGTCCACACTTCAGTTTGGGATGCTTCATGACCTAAACACTATGAATGCATTAAAAAAAGATAAATCAATAGTTTAATATATTAAATAGATAATATTTTATTATAAATATTTAAACTAATCAAAATATTACCAGAGTCGATCGGCTTCTAAAAAGGCTTTTTGACCCTGGAGTGTGGGGGATGACATGCTTAGCCCGACATGATGCATTCTTTCTTGAGAGATCCTGAAATAAATAAAATTCATTTTAATAGTAATGTATTTAATTTAATCTCCTCTTTATATACATGTATAAATGTAAAATGAGGTTAATATAATAAAATATTTTTAAATACGATATTCTTCTCATCATGAAGTTTGTCAACAAAAACATTCCACTATTCTTTGGGTTCCCCATTGGGTAGCTGATCATACATTTGTTGGACGGTTAACGAAGTATCATTGACATCACTCCACAATCTCCATTTGAAGTATTTCCATTTCATACCAAGATTTTTCAACGTCCACTTTCGTGCTATCACATCAGCAACTATAAAGTGGAAAAACATCTATATACAGAAATTAATTTTGAACATATTAATAACATGACATTAAATTACACCATAATGTATTAAAATTATCTTTATTTGGGAATCAAAGAACTTCATTTTTACAACTTGGAGGCATATGTCTCCTATCATCATATAAAATAGGAAGGGAAATGGGTTCCACTACTAGTTGGCCTTGAATTTGGCCATGTAATCCTGTGGAATCATCCGTAGGGACCCCATATGAATCAAATGGGACAACTATCTTCTCTCCATTCATATTCCACACATCTGAACTTTTTATATTTTTCTCCACAATTTCATTTTTTCATATTTAATGAATAAACAATTAGTATAAAAAAGTGCAATAAATTTATGTATATCAAAATTTCTACCTATAACAGTGACCCTCCAGTATGCCCGTGATGAACTAGAAGTGGCGCACCGCCACCCCGCTACTGAGGCTACTGAAGGGAGAGCCGAAGAATCAGCTTATAAAGGGATGCTCACAAAGGGTGTGAGAGATAGTGCAGGGGGGCAGGCAGCTGGTGGATCAGATGATATAGGGAGGGAGAAAAATGGATCGTCATCTGTCGTAGTAGTGGATGAAACAATGTATCGCTTCCTCCTTTGAATTCCTATCATTTAATCAAATAAAATTAAGTTTAGAACATATATTTCAAAAAAATATGCAGTATTTTTTAAAAAAAATTATAATAGATGATCAGTACTAACAAAAAAATACACATAACAATGATAATGAATGAATGCACAAATGAAATAAGTGGTTGCTGAATAAATAAATAACTGTACATACAATCATTTTCACCTTAAATTATATTGGTTTCCTGCTCCATTACTACATCCACTTCATTCATTCTTACTATACTAATATTTTCAATATCATAATGGACAAATAATTATTCTTCTTGTTGTTGATGAGATTCAATTTCAGAGGTCAAAGCTTCCACTTCATCACCCATATCATACAAATCTCTTTGTATTATGTGAGAAACTACACTCCACCGTTCATCCATAACATCATTCACATAATATACCATTTTTTCTTGCAATAATAAGATATATGGATCATGCAGTTCATGATCACCAACATCCATTAAGTGAGCGAAGTTCACAAAAGTAAATTGAAAAGAATCTCTTTCAACACCTCTGATAATATCGACCCAGTTGAATTTGAATAAAACAACTGAAAAATGCTTGTGGTAGTTTAATTCAATAATATCAGTCTGCTTTCCATAGTATCCCACTTCATGAAATGTAAATATACCACTATTATGTATTTTCAAAACCCTTTCTCGATCTATTGTACGAAATCTAAAGCCATTCACATTGTAAGCGTTGAACTTTAAAACTTGTTTTAGAGGACCTCGAGCAAGAAAATTATAATCTTCTGAAAACTCTACTCGAGTATCATTATTCATGATCTAAAAAAAGAAATATACTTTATTAGATTTACAAAATATATATGTTGAACAAATATTCATATTAATTATAATATTTATGAACTTACACACAATGCAAACCATTATATATGATCTTATTAACATCTTTCATTATATCTTTCTCATTTCGTGTTCATCCTCTCATTCGTATATTTTTTTGTATCCTCAACTCTTTAATAAATAGATCTTCAATTCCACTATTCAGCAGCACATATCTATGTTCCTGTAATAATTCCAATTTTGTCAGTGTCACATTTGAGGTCCTCCCAACTGATCAACCAATTGCAGGAAATATTTTTGATTTCTGATGTATTTGGGATTTATTCGATGTGTTTTCAACATGTCCAACTCGATTAAATATTCTCTCAATATCATCCAAATATCTATAACAAAAGGTAAGACACTCCTCATCCAAATATCTTTTAGCAATAATGCCATCTGGTTGAGCTTTATTTCTCACGTATGATTTCAAATGCCCAAGATATCTGTGAAATAAAATAAAAAAAATTATTCATTTAATTAAGTGAAAAAAATTGTTTTCTTAACTGAAATACATATAAATAAAGTAACTCTCAATTGGATACATCCATCGATAATTAACCGGGCCTCCTAATTTAGCTTCCTTAACCAAATACACAGTTAAATGCATCATGATAGTAAAAAATGATGGAGGAAAGATCATCTCCATTTCACAGAGGGTCAATATAAACCTCTCCTGGATGTTGTCAAGATGAAATGGATGTAGAGATTTCTCACATAGTTTTCTGAAAAATGTGCAGAATTGGAGTTCAACAACATTATGTTTTTTCAGTAATAATGTATGCAATGAAAATGGTAGTAACTATTGTAACAAAATATGTGAATCATGACTTTTCAATCCCTGTAAGTTACGATTCTTCAAGTCAACACACGTCGAGATGTTACTTTAATACCCATCAGATACCTTCAAATTCTTTAAAAATATAAGGAATGTATCTTTATCCCTATTTTTCATTGCAAAAATTGTCGGAGCATACTTTTCATCCTCATTTGGCTAGATATCACATTTTATGTTCATTACTTGTAAATCTTTGCGAGCATTGAGATGATCCTTCAACTTTCCATGCTCATTATGTAATGTGAAAATCAAATTGTCACATAAATTCTTCTCAATATGAATCACATCAATATTATTCCGCAATAAATTAAGTTCCCAATATAGAAGTTTGGAAAATATACTTTTTTTCTTCAATTGTTGCATTCTGATTTCATTTGACGATGCAGTTCGAACCTGTTTCCTACTATCATTCAAATGATGAACCTTCTCAAATTCTGTTTCAACATTTTCATGTTGTTTCAATATTTTAGAACTATTTAACAACTTTGGATGTGGTCTATGATCAATGAAACCATTAAATTTTGATCTATTCAGCCGAAATCTATGAGATGTATTGACAAGTCTTCAATGGAACAAGAATCACCATATTCTACTGTGAGGTATATGTTTGGGTTCAAAATCAATGTTACAAAGAGGACAATACAAACCCATGTAAATGTTCCTACCAGATAAATTCCCAAGCCTAGGGAAGTCACTAATGGTCCACAATAAAGTAGTATGCATTTTGAACATTGTTTTAGAAGAGGCATCAAATGTCTCAACACTGTTGATCCATAACTCTTGTAATTCTTAAATCAAAGGCTGCAGGTATACATCAATATCATTTCCAGAAATTTGTTTTCTACGAATAGTCATTGAAATGATAAAATATGTTTGTTTAATAAAAATCCACGGAGGAAGATTATAAGGGATCAAAATAACTGGCCAAATACTATAACTGGTACTCAATGTCCCAAATGGGATAAATCAATCGGTATCGAATC
This sequence comes from Viscum album, assembly GCA_963277665.1. Lineage (NCBI taxonomy): Eukaryota > Viridiplantae > Streptophyta > Magnoliopsida > Santalales > Viscaceae > Viscum > Viscum album. The sequence continues at coordinate 2,105,032,927 of OY728156.1, read as the reverse complement.
CCAATCAAACATTCCTACAATCAGATGAGAAATCTGGATGTAATGAATCAAATTTATTCCATGATTATGAATATCATGGATGTCTCATTAAACAATCATTGTTATTATCTACAGAATTACACTTCATGTGTTCGGCGGTTTTCGATGACTTGAATAATATTTTCAATCGAGGATTTAAAGGAATGTTATGCAAAACCTTTACAGGTCTGTTCTCTTTCTTCTTCTTCATTAAAGTATGTTGATTCAGACTTCCAACATCACCCATTGACTACCATCTAGAATAATAATTTTTTTTTGAAATTCTATCTACATGAATCCTCTCGCCAATAAAGCATACAATCATTGGGACACACATTTATTTTTGTATAATTCAAACCAAGCATGTTAACAACATTTTTCATATCATAAAAAGACTCAGGGATTTTTGCTTCAGGAAATGAATCACGCAAGAATTCCAATATCAGGGACATTGACTTATTAGTAATTCCACATAGACATTTGATATGGTATAAATTCAGAAGAAAAGAATGTTTTGAATAATTCGAACATCCACTATAAAACTCTAGATTTCTATAATTAACTAAATCATGAAATGTATTTTTCTCAGTGAAGTTTTCTCTTACATTTTTATCCACAGAATCATGAGGAGGATCTAATGATATTTTACAATCTTCATTTGGTTGTGTTACTGTCTCAAAAACATCACTTGTCACGTTCCAATTTGTATCACCCTCATCTGGTTGTTATGTTATGTTTTGATGTTGATAGTGGGGTCTTGAAGTGCCGAATGCATCATTTGTGAGGTTTTTCATTTCATTTTCCATTGTCGATGAATATGGGAGCTCATTCTATGGATTAACATCAGTGCTCAAACTTTCTGTAATGTTCGATTCTTCATGCCAAATACAACACAAATATTGATCAGATAATTTCTTCAGTATTAAATGTTCATAAAATTAATCTCTCCTCAACCATATTATAAATTTACATTTAAGACATGGACATCTTATTCTCCCTTCAACGAATCAATTGGAAATTGAAAAATCTAAAAAATCCTTCAAACCCTTAACATACTGAGGTGTGTTCCTCGGTAATGTGATCCAGCTTTTATCAATGTATATCACAATGTTCCTACACAATATTAAAAAAAATTAAAACACGTATTTACTACTAAATTGGGATATAGATTCATATATACTATTTGAAAAAATATATAAATATGTTACATATGTTTTTCCTATATAAATGCATATGGTAAATCACCCACTAGAAAACCAAAGCATGCAAATTAAAAAGATCCATAAAAGAAGATGAGAATAACGATCCCATCCTTGTAGTTTTTTGTATGTAGTGCTCCACCAAAATATATGGACAAACTAATGATTCCATAACTTCGATGTCACTAAGGTAAGGACTTGATAAATTATATAATAATTAAATAGAAGTTTGGAATATGAAATGGTAACAAAATCTTACCTTAAAGTGGAACTTTATTTAAGTAGATAGGTAAGTATACAATGTATATTTTACCCATTGGTGGGTAGGTATAAGTGGAATAACAAGGATATGAAAAATAAAAGTCTTCATTGAAATATAGAGGTTGGGTGGTCTGATTTGTTGCTCTTGGTCCTAGTGTAGACTGTCTCTCGGCATCGTATTGAAGACAATAATGATATATTTTGGGTAATGAAATTATTGTTTATATTATAATACTAGTTAAATATATACCCTTCTCATTGCATCCATCATGGTGATTCTAGTGGATCATATAGTCTTAGGTGATTATGGATCATTCCAAGGGGTAAATTATCAATTTGGTTGGTGAAACATATATATTAAGTGTATTTTTCTATTTTGTATCCATAGTGTGTGTGAGTTAAGTGGTGAGTTTTCTCACTCTAATAGTTAAATTAGTTTATTTTGTAAGAAATCATAAAAAGAGAAATGAATTACAGTTCACTGGTTAAAACCCATCTCACTTAAACAACTCTATACCCGAGTCCATCACATGATGGTCTTGAGCATATTTTATTCTCTCATAGAACAACTACACCTTCTTTATCATTCTATTCACCAAATTTGGTCTAAGATTAATTAACTCTCTATCCTCATTCCAACACAATAGATATATGTAAGAACACTCATTCGATTCATTAAATGGAGTTTTACCAATGGTTAATCAATAGTTATTATCATAGTAAAACTCAACCAAAGGGAAATGATTCACACAAGAACCTATAAAATCAAGAATAAAAATATTCAGTACATCCATTAGAATTCAGATCATTCTCTCTATATGACCTTCCATTCGAGGATGAAAAGTACTGCTTAGAAAAAAAAATCAAGCTACAAAATCTTCTAAAATTGGGAGGTAAATTAAGATCTGGATCATAGATGACCATTATTGAAACCACATGAATATGCACCACAATGGGAACCTATAAATGGATGAACATACCCCAAAAATCAATATTAAAAATAAAGAAGTAAGATTTAATCAACTTTAAAGATCTATAATGAGGTGTTTGAGGATAAAGTTTTATTGTTTATGGAGTTACAATGATTAATCTAGTTGATTGTGATTAAAATAGAGAATAATAAGATAATTATATTGATATAATTATTCTTTATACGGAGTTTTATATTATTCTTGTTTTAATTATGTGGAGTAAAATTAATCAAAATTCTCATCAAAAAGATGATACCATCTGGCCTTGAAGAAGAAGTACACAAAAATATCGAGATCGGCACCACATAAAACCTGGGATTAAATAAGTACAAAATTTAGATTTCTATACTAATCTAGAAGAGAAATACAATTGTATAACCCAATTATTGCCTTGAAGTAGTGTGTGTATAATGAAGCCAAGGGAGTTTCACTAGGGTGAACATTGATCAAAAACTAAATAATTATAAAGGAAATGTTCCTTGGAATGTAGTGGCCACAACTAAAATATTTCTATCTAATAGAAAAATCATCTGATAGGGAATATTTTTATTTTCAAACTTCATCATCTGTGTTCCATTTAGATGAAACCTAGTGCATGTGAAACAATTAAATAAACCCTTATGTTTTTCTATGCATTAAGGTCCATATTTGTTTTTGAAATTCAATATCAATGATAAAAAAGTGCTAGATTAATCATGATCTGGCTCACACAACCCATCATTACATTATTAGTGTATTTAATCTTTGTAATCAACATTCATTAGAAAATCCATTTCATTTAGAAGGAAATCTTATTTCATATTTCCAATCCCTTAGTTTATTTTTAAACATTAAGTGGTTAAACAACACAACCCATCATTAATTTCCTCCTTAAACATACCAATTTGAAATTATTAACATAAAGTATTAATTCCATTGAGACTTTTTTAGATAAAACATAAATAGCCACACAAAATACACACAACACCACAACCCAACATCCATATCTACGTCACTTTAAGGCCACATCTGGTTTTACAGCCCAGCTGCATGACAATACCACACCCATCACAACCCCAATTTACAACCACATGTCATACACTTCCCACAAACATATATCAATATATCAACTCCACATTAGATTATCCCCACACACAGAAACCAGAAAAATTCCTCACATCACATCATATATCACAATAAAACACATTCAAGTTTAGAAAAGGGGTCTCTTATTCAATTTCACTTCTTCATTTGAGGTAGTTATCATAGAAGCCATATGTTCCTTGGTAATCTATTTAATTAAGAGAATTTATGTTCTTAATCATTTATTTATTTGTGAAGATACCATTAAATCACAAAAAATATAGGATTTAAAAAAGAAGTTGTTATAACATAATCATGCCACAAAGAATCATAGTTTCTTATCAAGACATTACACCCATAGAATAGTAATTTCAAGTCCGATCAAATTAAATCAAAAAATGTTGTAACAGCATAATCCACATTCCCTAGCCCCTTTAAATTTCATTTAAACAAATTTATTTTCTTGATTAATCTGATTAAAACCATTTTCACAAGAGCTAACAATAATAAACCCATCCTACCTGATACACATGAAGAGTAATTAAGGAAAAACCTACATGGAATGAAGAAGCATTTCACAAACTTGCTAGACACCATACCTGTAGTGCTTCGGTGGGTCGGCGACGACAGGCGGTGATGTGTGCGGATGGGTGGTGGGGCACGTTTATGGGTGGTGGGGTCACCAATGACACGTAAGGAGCTGATCTAGGGTTCCGATCATGGGGAGAAATGGCATCACAATGGTCGGGGGGAGAAGGGGGTGTTGGGGTTGGGCGTTGGGGGGGGGAAGTGCTGTTGTTGTAAAAAATGGGGGGTTTAGCAGTGGTTTAAAAAACCTCCTCTAAAAGACCGCTGCTAAAAGAGATTTATGTTGTAGTGAGGGGTGGTGAAATCCTTTGAATCTACTTCAGTAGATGTTGGGAAATCAAATGAAGTAGTATCATGTACACTATTTTTTATTCAGATTATGCCAATGTGTTGTTTCATTCAGGGTCTACACATTCTTATATTTATGAGATGTTTTCTAATAAATTGGTAATTCCATCTCATGATGTAAATCCTGAAATTATGGTAAAAACATTGGGAGGAAATTTTGAGAAAAAAAAGAAATTTTGAGAACTTTCTTGTCCTTGTGTGCAGAAAGAATATACCTACAAAACTTATTATTTTGCCTCTAGTAGAGTTTGATGTTATTTTAGGTATAGATTGTCTTTCTGTTTATCATGATAAGATTGACTATATAGATAAAGAGGTTTCTTTTCTGAAATAATTTCAGTTTGGGTATAAGAATGAAGCCTTACTTTTGATTAAAAATTAGGAAGTTGAGAAACTAGTAAAATATGAATGTGAATGTTACCACTCACATATAATTGAAAATAAAGGAACTGTTTAGATTAATGATCTGTCAGTGGTAAATGAGTATCTTGATGTTTTTCTTGATGAGTTTTTTAGTGTAATACCTGATCGGGAAGTTGTATTTACTGTTGACTTTGTTCATGATGCTAACCCAATTTCAAAACCCCGTTAGTGAATGGCTTAAATTAAACTTTTAGAGTTAAAGAAGAAATTCAACGAGATATTAGATAAAGGTTTTATTCAATGTATCACACCACCATGGGGTGCTCCTATCTTGTTTGTTAAAAATAAAGATAGTTCAATGGGACTTTTCATTGATTATAGAGCATTGAATAACATCACTATTAAGAACACGTATCTTTTTCCACATATCGATGATTTGTTTGATCAGCTCTAGGGGGCTCAGTATTTTTCAAAGATTGACTTGAGGTCAGGGTTCCATCAGTTGAATGTAAAGAAAGAAGACATTCCAAAGACCACATTTCAAACTATATATGGCCATTATGAATTTGTAGTTATGTCTTTTGGGTTAACCAATGCACCAGTTATATTTATGGATCTTATGAATTGAATTTTCTGTGAGTTCATGGATAATTTTTTGGTTGTGTTTATTGATGATATTTTGGTTTATTCCAAAAGTAAATAGGAACATGAAATTCATTTAAGGGGTGTCATTCAAAACATAAAAGAAAAGAAACATTATGGGAAATTAAACAAGTGTGATTTTTGGTTACAACAATTTTCATTCCATGGTCACATTGTTTCAAAAAATGGAATAACTATTGATCCTTCTAAAACAATTGTTGAAGAATGGACAAGACCTACAAATATAATTAAGATTCGTATTTTTCTTTGTTTACCATGTTATTACCAAAGGTTTTTTGGAATTTTTTCACAGTTATCTAGCCCAATGACTAAGTTAACTCAAAAAGTTGTTAAGTTCATTTGGACTAAATAATGTGATGATTGTTTTTAGGAATTGAGAAGAAGATTGGTGAATGATCCATTTTTGGAACTGCATTCCAAAAATAGTGAGTTTTTTTATCTATAGTGATGCTTCGTTGAAAGGACTTGGTTGTGTCCTAATGCCGAATGATCTGGTAATTTCTTATGCTTCACATCAGTTGAAACCTCATGAGGTAAATTACCCTACACATGTTTTGGAGTTAACTGATACTATTTTTGCTGTAAAAATTTGGAGGCATCATCTGTATGGAGTAAAATGTGAAATATATACTGACCAGAAATGTTTTAAGTATATATTCACTCAAAAAGAATTGAACATGAGACAAAGGAGATGGCTGGAATTAATCAAATATTATGATTTCAAAATTCATTACCATCTAAGAAAGGAAAAAAGTGGTCAGTTCTTTGAGTCAAAAAGTAATGCTATATTAGCTTTTTTATGTTTGGAATAAGATCTTTTGATTAAATATTTGTTGAACTTTGGCATAGAAGTTTTTAGTTCAAAAAATTCCTCTATTTTGTTTCATGTGTCATTGAAATCATCTCTATTAAATAGAAATAAGTAAGCACAGAAGGAAGACAACGAGTTGAAAAAAAAGGTAGAGTTTGTTCAGAAGGGTAAGTTTCATGATTTTAACATTTATAATGATTGTATTTTGAGATTTGGTAAGAGATTATGTGTGCCTTGTGATTCATAGTTGATGAATGAGTTGTTATATGAAGCTCGTAGTTCCCTGTTTTCAGTTCAACCCAGCAATACTAAGATGTATATAGATCTTCGAGAGTATTACTGGTGGAATGGAATGAAAAGAGATATTGTTGACTTTACTATGAAGTTTTTGACTTATCAAAAGGTTAATGTAGAGAAGTAGTTACCAAAAGAGATGCTTTAGCCGTTACCGATGCCAGAGTGGAAATGGGAAAATGTGTCCATGGATTTCATCATGGGATTACCAAATAATTTTCTAGGTAATAATGCAATATGGATTATTGTTGATCGATTGACAAAATCTTCTCATTTCATTCATATTCGAGATAATTTTTCTCTAGATCAACTTTCTCGGTTGTATGTTAAAGAGATATTCAGTTTTCATGGAGTTCCACTATCCATTGTATCTGATCATGATCCTAGGTTTACTTCTAAATTTTGGAAAGGCATTCAGAATTCGTTTGGTACTAAATTAGATTTCAGTACATCTTTTCTTCCAAAATCAGATGGGAATTCATAATGAACAATTCAGACATTGGAAGATATGTTACATACTTGATCAATTGATTACTATGGAAGTTGGGACCAACATCTTTATTTGGTTGAATTTTATTATAATAACAGTTTTTATTCTAGTATATAGATGACACCATTTGAGGCATTATATGGAAAGTGGTGTCGAACTGCAGCTTTTTGGGATGAAGTAGGTGAAAGGAAACCGATGGGACCAAAATTGGTAGAATAGATGGTAGAAAATGTTCAATTGATTCAGAAGCACATGAGAACAACACAGAGCAAGAAGAAAATTATGTGGATAATCAAAGGAAGGATTTTTCTTTCGAGGTAGGTGATCATTTCTTTCTCAAAGTTTCTCCATGAAAAAGTGTGATGCATTTTGGTAAGAAGGGAAAGCTGAGTCTGAGGTTCATTGAACCCTATGAAATCCTAGAGAAACTTGGATCAGTTTTCTACAAAGTGAATTTACCTCCAAGTTTATCCCAGGTACACAATGTTTTCATGTTTAAATTTTGAGAAATTATATGTCGGATCCATCTTAAGTTTTGAGTCCAGAGGAAGTTTAGTTGGAAGAGAATCTTTCTTATAAGGAACAATCAGTCCAGATTCTTGACTGAAGAGAGAAAGTGTCGCATAATAAGGTAATTCATCAGGTAAAGGTTTTATGTAAAAACCATATGGTTGAAGAGGAAATGTGAAATATAAAAATTTTATGAGGTATAAATACCCCCACTTATTGGATAAGTGAATAAAAATTGTGAGGACGCAATTTCCAAAAGGGGGAAGGATGTAACATCCTAGGTAAATAAAGCATATGATATTTTTCATATTGATTAATATTTTTGAATTAAATATTAATTTTACTTTAAATTGGATTCTATATTCGATGTCTTACTCGACACACAACAATGAGTTTCTCCAAAATCTTATTTTGCACACAATGCATAGTCATACTAAGAAAAATAATAATATAATATTAGTTTAAATGGTAGTAAACGCCTAGTTGTTATATTGGAGGGAAAGAAAAAAACTAACTAAAATATTATTATACTTGTTTTTTAAATGTTTTTACATTTATCCAATAAAATTTATAGGCTTAAAATGAGAATGATTATGATTTTAAGGATGAAAAACTTTAATATTTTTAAAAAGTCGTTTTACCGCCTTTTGACGGACAACCCAGTTTAAATCTTGTATTTTTAACTTTTATATGTTACATTTGACAAAATAAATTGCTTCTTTAGAATAGGGATATCAAAATTTACTTTGGGTAAATTTTTGGCATTTTTCTGATAAAGTTCATTTTTAATGAATAGTAAAAAATACTGCATTTAAAGTCAAAACTGTATTTTAATATAATTTATTTATATTTTTAGATTATGTTTTTAATTGGTTTTAAAGTGTAATTATATTAAATTTTAACCATTTAATCCAATTTTGGTCATTGAAGATAATTTCACTTTGAAATTGAACATAAACAAGTGTCAATCTCTTGATAGTTATTATTTCATAGAAACCTGATTTTTGGTTTTGACAATGAGAATTAATTTTAAATTAATTTCTGCAACTTCTGTGTTTTTAATTTGGGAAAATGGATTCCATATTTGGAATTAGGAGTTTTAAATTGTGTATATAGGTAACTTTTACTTTTAGATAGTGTGAATAGTAACTTCAGTAAATATTTTATTTACCATGGTTAAAAGGTAAATCTTGTAAATAAAGGTAAAAAATATTATTATAATAATATTAATTTATCCTAACATGTGTTCTAACCCAATTGGATGATACATGTTTGACCATGGGCATCCTTGGGTCAATTTTGGGGCCCCATGGAGCCAGTTGTAAGTGGAAATAAAACTATAAAAATTAGCTTAAAGTTAAGGAAAATATAACATAAAAATATATCTCTTAGTAAAGTTTTCTTATCATGGTTTATATATGTTATATTTTAGACTATAAATATTAATTAGAAATCTAAAAATATTTCATACGTCATGGTATTTTATTTATAATTTTTAGACATCTTATAAATAAATATTTTAATGACATAATGATGATGTAATGATTACCTCATTAATGAATGTTTTAAATAAATGAGATTATAAATATTAAAATAAATTTATTTTGGAAATTTTTATGCCATCCAAGAATTTTATGGATTCTTATAACTTTTTTATCTTTGAATTAAAGTAGTTTTTTTGAAATAATCAAGTTTTCATAGATTTTTTAGAAGTCCAGATATGAATAGTTTATAAATTGATATAAATGAGTTTTTATATCAATAAATATTTTATTAAATGATAAAATAGTACTAAAAACTAAGATTCGTCCAAATGACTTATATTATGTTACTAATGTCATTAATGAACCATTTTTGGGTCTCTTGGCATTTTATTGTAAATATATTAACCATATAGTATGAATATACAAGTGGACATGGTAAAAGTTAAATTAGTTAACTAAAGGTTGAAGCTAAAAGATAAGGTTAATTTTATGCCCTAAACTTATCTAAAACCCATTTTATGAGACTTTTTAGAACAATAATCACCTTATATTTGAATTAAATTATTTGGGGACATTTTTAAATTGAAATTATGTTTATAATAAAATAATATTTTCAAACTTTTTTAAAGAACCCCTCTACCCCCTTATAAAAATCCATCACCTCTATCCCTTACTCACATCTCTCAAGCCCCATTGGATCATCCATCATTTTCCAAAATAATCTCCCAACATCCCTATACAACACCTATAATCCTTATGTTATTCATAAGGAATAGTAATAAATCCTTTTGGTTTAAACCAAAGGGAGTTACCCAATTTAAAGATAATGTCTTATCTGAAGTTATTTTATTTTATTTTCCTTATCCAAACCCGCTAAACTAACTTTATTAAATTATTTTATAACAAAATAGAATATTAAATATAATAGAATGTTTTTATGATAATTAATTTAACTACACATGCACACACATCCATCTAATGGATACAAACATACTGTTTCTTTGGTTGGTGAACTACTGCCTCACGAAATTATGATTATTAAATTATCTCCTACCACCTATCATGGTGGCCATTATAATGGAACTGTATTTATATGTGATATATATTATATTTATATTATCTCTATTATTATTTATTTTTCAATTTTAGCATAAATTTAAGTTTTCTATAATGGGTAAATGTGATAATTTCATTTGAGGAAGTGCGGACTACCACCCCCTAAAAGTGATATGACTTGTTCATTCCATACATGGAATGTATAAAGGAAGGAGTTACTGAAATTATATATGATATTATAATGGAATTATAATATACCTATGTATTATTGAGTTTTCATTCCATTAAATATGAAATATAAATGAAAGTATAGTTCATGTGTACGTATGACTTACCGTCTCCATGAATAGTGCTTTTCATTTCTTATCTTCAAATGTAATGTAAAATTATAAATACATATATATAATGGATATATATGATTTCTAAATCATGAATATAATTCTGGAGATAATGGAATTTTTACCACATGTACAACTTGTAATTATAAGATGTTTATTTTTGACTCAAGTACCAAATATTAAAAAAACAACTATTATTAACTTAAATGATTATGTAATGTTTATAATGTGGTAATAAGTAATATAAAAGGAATAATAAACATTAAAAAGGTTCTTAATCAAGTAGAAGTTAAATTTAGATTATTATTCAGGATATTAAAGAACAAATGAGTCAAGTTGGGCATGAGGTAAGGGACATCGTCTCAATCTCCTTTTAATGAGGCATATTTTGATTTATATAGGACATTCTTTTATATGTTGTATAAAACCCTTTGAATTTTTATTTCATTAAAAGGGAATATTTTTCTATGTAGAGTTTTACTAAAAGACAAAGGTAATTTTCATTTTAACGTATGTAGTGACAACGACCTTTCTGCCGCCGCAGGCATTATTTGATATTTGGCTTCCTTAACAACCCATAATGTTTTTATAGGAAAATAAATTCCATATACTATTTTACGTATTTTGGTATTGAAAATGGTTTGGATAAGAGATTTTTTAGGTAAATATATTTAAATGATATATTGTGATTGAAATGTGGAAATGTTATCTTTCCTTTATGTTTGTTTTATGTGTTGTGAAAATGATATGGTTCTTGGGAATTGTTTACGTATACGGGTGGTTCTGAGATAAACTGTCACGACCCGTCCTCGGGGCCCGTGCCGTGACTACCCCAAGCCCGCCTTCCATAGGCCAGGGGCTGGCGACTAGCACCAAAGGCGTAAAAATCCCGATAACTGGGAAGGCATTGCCTTTATAAAGAAAACAAGCACCACAGAGTACAAAGAAGAACTGAAAAGTAAAAAGGGGCCGGAAATACAAGCCCAACTGTAAAGTAAAACTCGAAAGGGAAAACAGCGACTGAAAAGTAAAGCTTCTACGCTGAGATGTCCACTAGAAATCCCACCTGAAGGGTGGGTACAGATAGCTCCTCTGCTCCTCGGGTCCGCCATCCGCTCCGAGTATGTCCCGCCCAGTGGTCCACCTCCGGGTACCGCCTCGTCGTATAGTCCACCTCCAGGTACCGTCCAGTCCTCGAACCTTCGGCTTCTGTCAGCACTGTCCGTCGTCTGCAACCAACACAACGAGGTGCGGGCATAGCCCGTGCAGGGGTGAGTATAACGATACTCAGTAGGGACCCCGAGACCCTCAAGGTCTCACTAAAACCAACAAGGATAAACACAAGAAGATCTCAACAGATAAACTCTACTTAGGTATATGCCCATACATATACCTAAGTTATCAAGTAACCCATCTCAATCATGAGGAAACACAAGGATTGTGAAAACGACAGATAACCACTACCCGGGTATATGCCCATACATATACCAAAGTTAGCAAGTGACCCATCTCAGTCATGAAGTAAACACAAGGTCAAAAGTCTCAGCTCAAACCAGGATTTTCATTATCGAAACCGTAACTGCTGAAGAGCTCCGTCTCTGGAGTGTGCAGTGGTCCTGTCACGACTCCGAGGTACTGCTCACTAACCTAAGACTGCTGAAGTACTCCTCCTGTCGAGTACTGCGGGCCAGCCACCCAAACACAGTAGTGCTTCCCGCCGAGGTATGTCACCCAAACACCGTAGTGCACACCCCCTAGTAGCCTGCCGAGGTACTCTCCGGACGAGCACCGCGGGTCTGCACTGTCACACAGGTAGTGCTCCGTCCGCCATGGGTCTGCACCTCAGAAAGTAGTGCTCCGTCCACTGGGCTAGTCGACTCACTCCAAGTCGAGTCGGTCAAGCAGTCGTCAGGTCTCAGCCAGCTACACGGTCTCCGTACTTCGCACGCTCGTCACTGGGAGGGTCCGCTCCACGAGCTACAGGTCGATACTCCAAGTATCTCAAAGTCCCACGAAGAAGTGTCTCAAAAGTCCGTCTCGTCACAGGGGTCTCAACGCAACAGACGGCGCGTCGATCGGACGCCCGGTCTGTGAGTTATTAGCCTTTTCGTCCCAGGGGCCCGGTTGGTTTCGAGTGCGAACCAATCCCGGCCGTATCTCAACTGTACCCTGAACTCCCATAGGGTATACTCATAGGGACCGTTACTAAACGTAAACACCAACGCCGCTGACGGTTCGTCAAACGGACGTCCTGTCTGAAAGATATCAGCTTTCCCGATCCAGGGGCCCGGTTGGATTTCGGGTACAATCCAACCCGGCCATACTCCGACTGTATCCAAAACTCGGGCGGAGTATGTCAAAAGTTCCGTCTCATCAAGAGGAAGTCAACGAAACAGACGGCGCGTCAATCGGACGCCCGGTCTGTGAGTTATGGGCTTTTTCGTCTCCGGGGCCCGGTTGGTTTTTAAGGCAAAACCAACCCGACCGTACTCCACCTGCGTCCAAACCTCGGGCGGAGTATGCCAAAAGATCCGTCTTATTAAGAGGAACGCAACGCGACTGACGACGCGTCAATCGGACGTTCGTGGCTCAAGATATGAGCGTTTCCGCTCCGAAGGCCCGGTTGGTTCCGTGAACGAACCAACCCGGCCGAACTCAAAGTAATCCGAAACCTTGAGTGCGATATACCGAAACGACCGTCTCGATCCAAGGATCGCGTTTCCGCATACGGTTCGTCATTCGGAGGTCCGAGGCTCAAGTTATGAGCTAAAAACCAATTCTGGTACGAAATGGGGGGGTCCGGGTCCGGGCCGACCCGGCCCGACCCCCCCCCCCCCCCCCCCCCTGGGACGGCGCGGCGGGCGGCGGCGGCGGGCGGCGCGGCGGCGGCGGCGGCGGCGGGCGGCGCGGCGGCGGCGGCGGCGGGCCGCGGCACGTGGGGCTGCGCACGCGGGGGGCTAACCCCCGCTTCTTCAGAAGGGCGGCGCGGCTTTGCCGCGCCGTTTGCAACAAATCGGCCCCCCACGTGGGGGCCGGTTTTGAATTAAACCGGGGGGCTGCTGCCCCCCCCCCCTTCCATGGAACCGCCCCCCTCATTATGAGGGGGGTTTTAAAGAACCGGCCGGGGAATTAAATTCCCCGGTTTTAAGTCATCCGGCCGGCCAGCTGGCCGGCCGGTTTTTACCAACGGGACCGGAAATTCCGGTCCCGCCTTTGACTTCCGACGCCGGCGGCCCGGCCGCCGGTCTCCTTTTCCGCCGCGGCCCGGAACCGGCCGCGGTCTTCTCGTCCCGCCGCGGCCCGGAACCGGCCGCGGTGTTCGTCGTCCGGCGCGGTGCGACGGCACCGCGCCCCTTTCGCCGTACTTTGATAATCATTCAACGTGGCGCGACGGCGTCGCGTTCTTGAAGATTTTTCCTTGGCGAAGCGTGACGGCACCGCGTAAATTATTTGTACGATCATCCGCGTGGTGCGACGGCACCACGCCACTTTGCTTCCACCGCAAGAATTAAACAAGAACAATGGAGGGGGGTTCGGCCGTGTTCGTGCGGTCCGGCCCCCCTCACGTTAAAATAATAACGCAACTCAAAATAAAATCAAGACACACGTTAGTCTTGATAAAATCACGATCAAGAATAAAATAAGGAAACCAAAAGAAATCGACAACCCCTACCTCAGGTTTAAGATTCGAAGATTCGTCTACGTTCCGCGGAAGACGGCGTCGCGGAAGTCGGGCGTCGCGGTCGTCGTTCGTCAAATCCGTTGACGAAGAGATATGCCCGAAGAGATACGTCGTTGGCGAAACTTGCACGCCGACGAAGGTTGTCCGAAGAAGAGATGGCGTCCCCTTCGTTGTCACGGTGAACGAAGAAAGGAGGTGCGGCGTTCTTCGTCGGGAAAAGAGCGTTCCTCGTCAAGTCTTGAAGAAAGTCAAATAAAAAGGAAACAACGAACTCAAGAACCCTTACCTCGACAGTCGCACGTTGACGGAGTCGTGGAATATCGGTGTTGATTCCTTTGACGTCGGAGGAAGAGTCGTTATCGAAGGCGTTCGTCGTGGAAAACCGTCGCGGAAGAGATGACGCGGAAGAAGTACGTCGCGTCGCGGATACGGCGTCGCGGATGGATCGTGTTCTTCGGCGGAGAAGTTCTTCGTTGAAGAACGACGTTCTTCGCGTTCTTCGTTGAGTTTGAAGAAGAAGAAGAGGCTCTCCAAAAGCTCTCAAGGAGACAAACAAAACAACCCAAAATAAAATAAGACCACTTCTTATTTTATTATTACAATACACATTAGAATTTCAAAAGTTTGAAATTCAAAAAGGTTAAACTCCCAAAATTAATTAAGAACTCAAGTTGACAACATTAAATGAAATGAGTTAAAGGGGAGGTTTTGAGAGAATTTGAGGAGTTGGGGTTCGTGTGGACCCCACCTCACTTAATCCTCCCAAGGGAGGTTAAGTGGATGTGGGTCCCACTCCCAACTCCCTTTGGTAGGACTTAACTAGTTAAAAGAAATAGAATTTGTTCCTCACAAATTTTATTTAACTTAAACTAAAAACCCAAAAACTAACTTTCAACCCGCATCAAACGCAACTCCCGAAAAGGACTCTTTAAGCGAATATCGGCGCTGCGAGTTCATCGGTGCCCTCGGATTTCAATTCCGAGCACCGTATCAAAAGTTAGAAATTCCCGCTCGTTCGTTCACTGAACGTACCCGAGCCAAACTTCGGAAATTAATTCCGGGCACTCCGGGCCTCGGAATCAGGTGCCGTCTGAAACCGCGCTCTTGTAAAATTCTAAAGAAAATTAAGAAAAAATTTCCCTTGAATTTTACGGGTCTTTACATTACTCCCACCTCAGGGCTTTACGTCCCCGTAAAGATACATCAAAAACTAGGGAAACAAAAGAGGGTACTGAGCACGCATCTGAGCCTCCCACTCCCATGTGCTCTGCTGGAGATTCCCGTGCCGCCATCTGTTGCGCAACAAGAGGAATCGATCGCCCAAGTAGGACCTGCTCCTGTCGATCCTCTAACTCCACCGGGACCTCCGTAAAAGTCACCCCATCGTCAACGTCAAGCTCCCCATGGTCAAAGATGTGCGTCGGGTCGTGCACGTATCTCCTCAGTTGAGACACGTGGAAGACGTCGTGCACCCGGTGCAACTGAGGTGGTAGAGCCAGGCGATAAGCCACCTCTCCTATCCTACTGAGGACATGGAAAGGACCGATGAAGCGTGGAGACAACTTGCCGCCTCGGCCAAATCTCCGAATACCACGTCGAGGTGAGACCCGCAAGAAGACGTGGTCACCATCCTCGAACTCTAGTGGCCTCCGCCTCCTGTCAGCGTATGACTTCTGCCGGCTCTGTGCTGTCCTCATCCGCTCCTGGATGACATGGACCTCCTCTGACGTGGCCCGGACCATCTCTGGTCCCACATGAGCTGCAAGATTTCTTCTTTGCCGATAAGAGAAACCTGGTCTCATCCCCTGGATGAACCACATTCTTTGCCTAAAACAGTCAATCCTAACATGGATGATACTAATCCATACCAAGGATGACGTCTTAAGGCCTCGACGCTACTACTAAGAGATCCAACCGTTACTCTCGCCTCCAACGGTTGAGTCACACTGTCGGCATCAGTGTGTGGTAACTGGGTCTCCTCCAGTAGATGTCTCACAAGTGAGGGTCAAGTCAACAGTCAACTGGAACCTCTTAGTAACATCACAAAGAGGACAGGAAAGAAAACATCACAAAGGTATGCGTCTTTTATTATTGCAGCTCATATTACAAGACGCTACACAAAAGCAACATCAACATGGAACTAGAAGTACAAAAGACGTATCCACTAGTTCCTCCCCTGTCCACCTGCTCCCAGAGCTCCAGCATTTGTCGCTGCCTCAACCTCGGTGGCTCCCTCCAAGCCTGCGGATCGAGGAGTCGGACAGTCACGTGCCATGTGACCCTTTCCGCCACAGGAGTAACATTGTCCGTTTCTGGCACGCCTGGCTCTGACCCCACCTCGGGTGCCCCGCACCACCGGTCCTAAAACCCGAGATCGCCCAACTGCTGGTCTGGTCCTCCTGGACCTCTGCATCATCTATCTACTGCCCACAGATGACTCGGCTTCTGATCGAAAAACACGCGGCAAGGGCAGAATCTCCTGTACACGCTCGGGGTGTAGAGATACTGGCACAAACTCCACCCTGAAGAAGGTCTCGAAGTCTTCCCATGCGAAGTTCATCTCATCGCAAAACTGAAACAAGTGGCTCCACCACCTACCTGCTGCTGCGTGTAGTAGGCTCGCAGCGAGGATCACCATGAGGTCTGCTGGTGTCCTCACTAGCCTAAACACTCGTACCACTGCCTCCAGCCAGTCCTCTGCAGCCTGGGGATCCGTCTCCCCGCGAAACCTGGGCGGTCGCTGGCGCTGAAACTCATGCAGTGCGCTGAGGCGACGTGCATCGTCAGCGGCTGCTGCTGGAAGCATCGGGGGCTCGGCGGGTAGAGCTACCGCCGGTGCCACTGCTGACAAAGGGCCCTGCACCGAGGCCTCGTCGCTCGGTGGGCTGTTGTCACGTTCGATTCTCGGAACCCTAGCTGGCTGCCGTCGTGGGGCCATCCTGAAAGAAACAACGTAACACGATCAAACGATTATACCTGGTGAGCTGACCTGGTTTGAGCTGTTTTAAGGGGAAAAACCTTTGAAAACACACACGCAATCAGTGTTTTCGTGCACAAAGTCGGAAATCAGTTGTCAGGGTCCTGGTGTATGGATACGTCGGCCGCCCGCACCAACACTGGACTCCCTGAACTGAAAACCACACTCGGTACTCTCAACACTATTGCTTCACAGAAAGAAACATCAGAGTTATAAGTTCTGCGGTAGAACCGAACTCCTCTTATACCAATTTGTCACGACCCGTCCTCGGGGCCCGTGCCGTGACTACCCCAAGCCCGCCTTCCATAGGCCAGGGGCTGGCGACTAGCACCAAAGGCGTAAAAATCCCGATAACTGGGAAGGCATTGCCTTTATAAAGAAAACAAGCACCACAGAGTACAAAGAAGAACTGAAAAGTAAAAAGGGGCCGGAAATACAAGCCCAACTGTAAAGTACAACTCGAAAGGGAAAACAGCGACTGAAAAGTAAAGCTGCTACGCTGAGATGTCCACTGGAAATCCCACCTGAAGGGTGGGTACAGATAGCTCCTCTGCTCCTCGGGTCCGCCATCCGCTCCGAGTATGTCCCGCCCAGTGGTCCACCTCCGGGTACCGCCTCGTCGTATAGTCCACCTCCAGGTACCGTCCAGTCCTCGAACCTTCGGCTTCTGTCAGCACTGTCCGTCGTCTACAACCAAGACAACGAGGTGCGGGCATAGCCCGTGCAGGGGTGAGTATAACGATACTCAGTAGGGACCCCGAGACCCTCAAGGTCTCACTAAAACCAACAAGGATAAACACAAGAAGATCTCAACAGATAAACTCTACTTAGGTATATGCCCATACATATACCTAAGTTATCAAGTAACCCATCTCAATCATGAGGAAACACAAGGATTGTGAAAACGACGGATAACCACTACCCGGGTATATGCCCATACATATACCAAAGTTAGCAAGTGACCCATCTCAGTCATGAAGTAAACACAAGGTCAAAAGTCTCAGCTCAAACCAGGATTTTCATTATCGAAACCGTAACTGCTGAAGAGCTCCGTCTCTGGAGTGTGCAGTGGTCCTGTCACGACTCCGAGGTACTGCTCACTAACCTAAGACTGCTGAAGTACTCCTCCTGTCGAGTACTGCGGGCCAGCCACCCAAACACAGTAGTGCTTCCCGCCGAGGTATGTCACCCAAACACCGTAGTGCACACCCCCTAGTAGCCTGCTGAGGTACTATCCGGACGAGCACCGCGGGTCTGCACTGTCACACAGGTAGTGCTCCGTCCGCCATGGGTCTGCACCTCAGAAAGTAGTGCTCCGTCCACTGGGCTAGTCGACTCACTCCAAGTCGAGTCGGTCAAGCAGTCGTCAGGTCTCAGCCAGCTACACGGTCTCCGTACTTCGCACGCTCGTCACTGGGAGGGTCCGCTCCACGAGCTACAGGTCGATACTCCAAGTATCTCAAAGTCCCACGAAGAAGTGTCTCAAAAGTCCGTCTCGTCACAGGGGTCTCAACGCAACAGACGGCGCGTCGATCGGACGCCCGGTCTGTGAGTTATTAGCCTTTTCGTCCCAGGGCCCCGGTTGGTTTCGAGTGCGAACCAATCCCGGCCGTATCTCAACTGTACCCCGAAATCCCATAGGGTATACTCATAGGGACCGTTACTAAACGTAAACACCAACGCCGCTGACGGTTCGTCAAACGGACGTCCTGTCTGAAAGATATCAGCTTTCCCGATCCAGGGGCCCGGTTGGATTTCGGGTACAATCCAACCCGGCCATACTCCGACTGTATCCAAAACTCGGGCGGAGTATGTCAAAAGTTCTGTCTCATCAAGAGGAAGTCAACGAAACAGACGGCGCGTCAATCGGACGCCCGGTCTGTGAGTTATTGGCTTTTTCGTCTCCGGGGCCCGGTTGGTTTTTAAGGCAAAACCAACCCGACCGTACTCCACCTGCGTCCAAACCTCGGGCGGAGTATGCCAAAAGATCCGTCTCATTAAGAGGAACGCAACGCGACTGACGGCGCGTCAATCGGACGTTCGTGGCTCAAGATATGAGCGTTTCCGCTCCGAAGGCCCGGTTGGTTCCGTGAACGAACCAACCCGGCCGAACTCAAAGTAATCCGAAACCTTGAGTGCGATATACCGAAACGACCGTCTCGATCCAAGGATCGCGTTGCCGCAGACGGTTCGTCATTCGGAGGTCCGAGGCTCAAGTTATGAGCTAAAAACCAAATCTGGTACGAAATGGGGGGGTCCGGGTCCGGGCCGACCCGGCCCGACCCCCCCCCCCCCTGGGGCGGCGCGGCGGCGGCGGCGGCGGGCTGCGGCGGCGGCGGGCCGCGGCGGCGGCGCCTGGCGCCGCACGTGGGGCTGCGCACGCGGGGGGCTAACCCCCGCTTCTTCAGAAGGGCGGCGCGGCTTTGCCGCGCCGTTTGCAACAAATCGGCCCCCCACGTGGGGGCCGGTTTTGAATTAAACCGGGGGGCTGCTGCCCCCCCCCCCCTTCCATGGAACCGCCCCCCTCATTATGAGGGGGGTTTTAAAGAACCGGCCGGGGAATTAAATTCCCCGGTTTTAAGTCATCCGGCCGGCCAGCTGGCCGGCCGGTTTTTACCAACGGGACCGGAAATTCCGGTCCCGCCTTTGACTTTCGACGCCGGCGGCCCGGCCGCCGGTCTCCTTTTCCGCCGCGGCCCGGAACCGGCCGCGGTCTTCTCGTCTCGCCGCGGCCCGGAACCGGCCGCGGTGTTCGTCGTCCGGCGCGGTGCGACGGCACCGCGCCCCTTTCGCCGTACTTTGATAATCATTCAACGTGGCGCGACGACGTCGCGTTCTTGAAGATTTTTCCTTGGCGAAGCGTGACGGCACCGCGTAAATTATTTGTACGATCATCCGCGTGGTGCGACGGCACCACGCCACTTTGCTTCCACCGCAAGAATTAAACAAGAACAATGGAGGGGGGTTCGGTCGTGTTCGTGCGGTCCGGCCCCCCTCACGTTAAAATAATAACGCAACTCAAAATAAAATCAAGACACACGTTAGTCTTGATAAAATCACGATCAAGAATAAAATAAGGAAACCAAAAGAAATCGACAACCCCTACCTCGGGTTTAAGATTCGAAGATTCGTCTACATTCCGCGGAAGACGGCGTCGCGGAAGTCGGGCGTCGCGGTCGTCGTTCGTCAAATCCGTTGACGAAGAGATATGCCCGAAGAGATACGTCGTTGGCGAAACTTGCACGCCGACGAAGGTTGTCCGAAGAAGAGATGGCGTCCCCTTCATTGTCACGGTGAACGAAGAAAGGAGGTGCGGCGTTCTTCGTCGGGAAAAGAGCGTTCCTCGTCAAGTCTTGAGGAAAGTCAAATAAAAAGGAAACAACGAACTCAATAACCCTTACCTCGACAGTCGCACGTTGACGGAGTCGTGGAATATCGGTGTCGATTCCTTTGACGTCGGAGGAAGAGTCGTTATCGAAGGCGTTCGTCACGGAAAACCGTCGCGGAAGAGATGACGCGGAAGAAGTACGTCGCGTCGCGGATACGGCGTCGCGGATGGATCGTGTTCTTCGGCGGAGAAGTTCTTCGTTGAAGAACGACGTTCTTCGCGTTCTTCGTTGAGTTTGAAGAAGAAGAAGAGGCTCTCCAAAAGCTCTCAAGGAGACAAACAAAACAACCCAAAATAAAATAAGACCACTTCTTATTTTATTATTACAATACACATTAGAATTTCAAAAGTTTGAAATTCAAAAAGGTTAAACTCCCAAAATTAATTAAGAACTCAAGTTGACAACATTAAATGAAATGAGTTAAAGGGGAGGTTTTGAGAGAATTTGAGGAGTTGGGGTTCGTGTGAACCCCACCTCACTTAATCCTCCCAAGGGAGGTTAAGTGGATGTGGGTCCCACTCCCAACTCCCTTTGGTAGGACTTAACTAGTTAAAAGAAATAAAATTTGTTCCTCACAAATTTTATTTAACTTAAACTAAAAACCCGAAAACTAACTTTCAACCCGCATCAAACGCAACTCCCGAAAAGGACTCTTTAAGCGAATATCGGCGCTGCGAGTTCATCGGTGCCCTCGGATTTCAATTCCGAGAACCGTATCAAAAGTTAGAAATTCCCGCTCGTTCGTTCACTGAACGTACCCGAGCCAAACTTCGGAAATTAATTTCGGGCACTCCGGGCCTCGGAATCAGGTGCCGTCTGAAACCGCGCTCTTGTAAAATTCTAAAGAAAATTAAGAAAAAATTTCCCTTGAATTTTACGGGTCTTTACATAAACCTAGGGTGGGTGAGCCAGAGATACCACTCTAATGGATTGAGTAACATGATGGAGGTAAACATTAATGTTTCTCCTAATAGATTTAGGGAATATATTGTGATGGGTATTCTAAATTTAACTCCCTATGTAGATGTGAAAGCTACAATGTATGTATGTTATGGATGCCACATGTTACCTTTATGATGTGAGATTACTCTGTTTTATTCATAAATCTTACAATTTAATTAGGTATGTTAATGATATTATGTTTTGTATGTAATGATATACTAATTTTATATTTAATATATTTTATAACCCTTACTAAGCTTTTTTATGCTCATCCCAAGTTTTTCAAATGTTTTTCACTGGATATAAGGTAGGGTAAGAGAAAAGAAGAATTCAAGAAGATTTATATGAAGAAAAAAAGTCTTGTTTTCTTTTAAGAGTTTTTATTTTATGAAAAAATGGATACTGAGTACAAGTGTCTACTTTTTAATATTTTAGATTTAATGTAATTGTTATGGACTAATTCTCTAAAACTCTAAACTTGAAAAGATACTTATTGTGAATTAATAAATTAATTCAAGATTATGTAATGTTTAAGGTCAAGGCCTTACAGTTCCCATCATATTAGGCACATCATTTGGGCATTCTTCAAATTCCATTTCACATTTATTGTGGGAACTTAATATTATATTTACTTCTAACATCTACGAAAAAACAACATACAATTATAGGGCTTTAATACTTAGCTATTGATCATAAAAAAAAACTTTGAACATAAGGGTGTAAACTTTTAAATGAGAAGTATATCCTAACTTGTGATTCCCTACATTTCAATCTAGGTTATCCATGATCTTTTTTCTTAACTTATATTATTATGGGTGTTTTTATATTCCCTTAATAATGGTTTGTACCAATATCATGAATTTACCAATGCATATCCCCAAAGAATGTCAAACCAAGAGTGAAACAAGGCCCATTGTCGTGTACCAAGATACCCCCATGTCATACTAGAAACTCCTTGTCTGATTTTTAACTCTTAGGTTCATCTATTCCAGAGCTGCCTCTACCTGTTTGTATCTAAACATGGACATATTTTATTGATATACAACTTACTCTATACTTACCAAAATTTACATATGGTTTCTTATACATAGTCCCATCCTTAAGGTTCTTACTAATGTTCTCTATTCAAAATCTTAAAAAATAACTAGACCATCCTCTGATACCAACTATAGAGACCCTATACTTTTACATATAAAATTTCATGATTTTAATCATAATTATACATCATGGTATAATCCAAGGATCATGAAGTCTAGTGTCTTTGAAGACTGGGTACATAAAACTAAAAACATGAGACTAAAAATACTTCTTTATTTAATATTTCAATTGATCTACTAACTTCCATTGTGCTCAAACATCTTCATAGGATAAACTGGGGATAACATGAATAAAGGGATGAGATAAAAGCCCAGTATGGGAATAACCATAAGAAAAAAGCATGGTCACGTGGGATAGAATGCGTGTCATGATGACATAAAAAGGCATGTAACATATGGAATAATATAATATAAACATTGGATCATATAAACATGGAATCATAGTAATGTGTCAGAAAAATAAAACATGACTTTAGTACGAGTCAATGCTAACCTCCAAAATCGTTTCACATAATAGAACAAGCCAAGGCTAACTTCCAAGATCATGGCACATAACATATCATGAGACATAACTTTACCAAATGCATTGCAGAGATATCTAAGATAACCCATCTTCAATTTCATGAATATTTTTTCCACATAAAGAATTATACATAATCAATCTTATATAAACATAAGGGTTACCCATGGAAAGAATTGGGTACCACAATGATCACATAAAGAATAACTAATGCGCGTATCATGAAAGTGCCCATAAAAGAATGAAATTATAATATCTTTGTACTTTAATAAGTTAAAATAAGAATATATCATGGTATGTGATGTAAAATATAAGTGAAAACACCTAATAAATTTATTTGAGAAATTTTAGCATTAAAACATTGTTTTTGTGGTTTTATGGAAAATACTATAGAGCTTTTCAAATAGAAAAGGGAAAAATATTTTATATAAAAACAGATGTGAACCAAGAATATTTTAATAATAAAATTAATGATTTTATAAAGACAATGGTGTCTTAAAAAAAGGATAGAGTACACATGAAATTGGGTAAAAATTGGTAAGTTCCCTTAAAATGAGTTTGCTTACTGGGAAGTATTGAGGAAGAAATAACATAAAAGAATGTATATCCCTGAAAGATAATGAGGGATGGATCTTCAAACATGATTTTGGAGTATATAAAAAATATTTATAAGTTTTAAATAAAAATATAGGACAACTTCATTTTGGTAAATAGAACGTTGGAGAAACCCGAATGAATAAAGATGGTTCAGATAGAATCTCTTACCTTAAGTCTGATGGTGTTCTCAACTTGATATTAATTACCTGAATAATCAAATTAGGTTAATTAATTAATAATTAAATAACCTATTATATATGAAAATTATTTATTAAAACCTTTTTGAGTTCATTCATAACCTTTTGATTGGTTATGAGGTTCAATTTCATTGTTCGGGTCTGTTTGTTTCCATTGTTCTGATGTTCGGTTCACTTATATTCATGTTCGGAGAATCATGTAAAATGGGGATAGTTTTACATAATTTGAGTTATATGTTATTAGTAAAAATATTTGAGGTTAAATTATTGTAAATTCCATTTGGTTACTTGTAATGAATATGAATAATTATATAAATTATTTAGTGATAACCGTTTGGGTTAATTGGCGGGTTTTTGAACACAACAAACTCATTTGGATTTATAAATAAAAACCATGAGTAAAAAAAGATTCCAGAACCATAGATGAGTCATTATACATATATTATGGTCCGTTTCAACCATTAAAATGGGTTAATTACTAGAATTTGATATGGTAAAAGAAATTGAAAACCCATCGTCCTTGAATGTGGTAAATTAGCACATCTCGGATGGTGTTTTCATTTTTACTATAAATTAAAGGGAAAGGAGAGATGATGAAGAATTATTAATTTATCATGAAATAATTCCACCAAATGTAAGGTAATGGAGTCATAATAAACCCTGGGTTAAAGGAGGTTAGTAAAGAAAAAGAAATGAAGTGATCTTGAAAAGAAAAGAAAAGTTGAGAGATCCCTTATGAAAATTCAGCAGCCTAATGACATCGCTTAAAATATAATAAAATGAATTGATGAGAGAAAAAAGGGTATATCATCATATAGAAATAAAAATTACAGTAATATTAAAACATAATATCAAACCCCAACATATCAAAATGAAAATTCAAAGAGATAACATAAAAGAAGTGTTGACTAAAAGAGGAGGGTGAAAGGTTCCTTTACCTTGTGAAGTAACTCCAAAAACATGAAAGTTGGGACCTTGGAGTCTTTAGGACAACTTGGAAGGGATTATAGGGAGGTAAAAACACCAGATATTCAAGGATGATGGAAATGGAATGCAAGAAAACGAAGGAAATAGTTGGTATTTATAGTAAAAGATAGAGAGTTTTTTGTTAATTTCAAAGGACACCTCATTAGTGATTTTTGAAAAACCATGATCTTTCCCATGGTAGTTTTCCATGGTATTAGCCACCTGGGTCACCTAATATCTTATTTTACTATAAAAAAGTCGACCAAAATTTTATTTTAATTATTACATCATTACGATGTTATTAAACATTCTGAAAACTCAAAACTCTATTTTTACTATTCAAGAAAAATTCAAGTATTTTAGAAAAATCTCAAAAATTAACCCTAACCATTTTTCAATGTTCAGAATTCAAAAATGAACTCCATTTTTTGAAAATAATTTCTACATATTTTTAATTTAATTTTTAAATAAAATCATAATTTATTCAACAAAATCAACCTTAAAATTATGACTCTTTTTATAACACCTTGAAAAAATTAATCAAGGTCCCATAAAATTATCTTATAACCATAATAAAATAAAGTAACAATTTATGATTAAATTTTATGAAAATAAATTTCCATATTAAACTTTTAAATTAATCCTAAAATTTAAAATAAAATATTTTTGACATACAAAAATAACAATTCTTATAATATGATTTTTTTCCCTTTTAAGATGTCTAAATTATATTTATACATTTATTGGAAAAGTTTCTATTTTTTTGGCTGTTTACTATTCATTACTATTCATAAAGGTATGTTACTATTCATTAAAAAATTAAGTTTGTCTTATCATACTGCAAATAAATTACCGATCACAGTTGTAGATGACCGTTTTTCAAATTTCAAATCACATAACTGACAAAATTATGTTTAAAGGCCACATAGTGCTTAGTAGTTCATTGTGTTTTGATTTCATGTGATTATACGAAATTTTTATAAGAAATGAATTTATATGGATAAAACATTGGGTCATTACATGTTACCTTGGAACATAATTATTTAATATCAATATAAGTTTCCTTGTTACATCTTGGAACCTTCACTATTTCTAACATGTGACTTATTTATAAAATGGTAACAATAAAATAATGAACTGGTTACATGTTCAGACACCAGCTGAGTGATGAAGAAGGTGCTTGGATATTTTGTTACATTGTTCTTTTTTACTTTATATATGCATTCCTTCACACTGTTACATTTCCATTACATGCTCTATATTATATAAACACTATTGGTGGTGGCCCATTGAGATTTATCTCACACCCTCCATGGGAATCGTTTGGTACCAAAGGAAGATTGCATAAATAAAGGTGTTGATAAAGGAAAGTATATTGCTTTAAACAATTGATTACTTGATGTTTAGGATGAAGGTTGATAGTAGATGACTGAGCCAAAGCTCGGGATGCTTGGGATAGTCTTTTTATTTCCTTTATACTTTTGTGGAACATGTTATTCCTGCTATCTTAAATACATGTTTTCTAGTTTCTAGTGACATGACATTTCATCATCAGTTATTCCAGTTGATTCAATTATTTTATTCTTGTCTATATATTACTTTTTTCTACTTATGTTGTTTACTTATATTGCTTCCTCTATTTACCTATGTTATTATTTATCCACTATGCTACACTCTGGTAATGAGGGAATAGTCTCCACACGGACACACCCTATGACCATATTTATAGATGGAAGACTCTAGAATTTTGGGAGATGTGATTGAGGCCACGTGGCCCACTGTGCTTCGGGAACCTATTAAGTACCATCTGGGTTTGGGAGATCACAAAGTGGTATCAGAGGGAGGTTTTGATCTTCTGACATGCCTCTAGCCAGAAAAGGGGTGAATGAAATGGCCTACCAAGTTCTCTTCTCATGCACGAGACATCAAAGAAAGTTCATCTGATCATGAAGCATATGACCACAGCTCAGTCTAGATAGAAATCTTATGTTGATCGACGATGATGAACTATGGATTTTGAGGTTGGGGATTGCGATTTTCTTAGGATATCACCTAGGCTAGGTCAAAGATGGTTATGGAAGCAGGTGAAGTTGTCACCTCATTATGTAGGGCCATTTGAGTTTCTAGAGAGAGTCATTCCAGTATCCTATTATTTGATACTACCTTAGAGGTACTATTCCATACAAAAGTATTTTATGTTTTACAAATTCTCTAATATCATTATAAATCGTCTCATAAATTTGATCTTGAAGAAGTTGAGTTAGATGTTGATTCTACCTTTGAGGAGTATCTGGTATGAATTGTGGACCAGAGAACATAGGTAGTCTAAGGCTGGTATGTCTTTCTAGTATAGTTACTATGGAAGAATGACTGCGTGCAGGATAAGACTTGATAGAGGGAGGCTGACATATGTGGCCAGTGGCCAGAGTTGTTCTCAGACATTGTTTCACCACCCTTAGAAAGTGAACTCGAGGATAAGTTCTTTTAATGGGGGAAGATTGTAAAAACATGATTATTCACTCATGTATGGATCCATTAAATTTCAGTATAATTATTTATCTTGGACCTAATATAGATGCCTAAAGAGTCGGTGAAGGACTCAGTGGTCTATGGGGATCATTTGGGGCCCGGAACCCATATTTTTGGGGGAAAAGTAGGCATGTCTCTTGGTTAGAGGAAACTATACAGGTAAGATTCATGGTAAGACCTAACCATGTAGATAGTCTTCATTTTTGGGTTGATCCAACTCGTACGGTTGGCACATGGTTCCTTAACTATGTGACCTAACCATGTAGTACACCCCTTTCTCTAGGCAACCATGCATGGTTTGCACACAGTTTGGAAAACTGTGCATACAAACCTTGCATTGGCTAAATTTTGGGTAATTTTACATTTTTACCCTTAATAGCCTAATTAATCCTTCCTTCGTCCCTAATCTGATTTCCAATATACATAACCTCTATTTTCTCCTATTTTGAATCATTTAAAGGTTGAACCTAGGGATCAAGACATCTTAATCATCTGGGATCTGTTCAAGCTTATGTTTTTCACATTGGATGCAAAATGGTTTGTACTCAAGTCATTTTTATCCATTATTTTTCTCTCTTTCTCTCGACCTAGTTATCGAGGTGTAAGCTTCTTCACTCTTTTCTTAGATCTACTCCATTCCAAGAAAAATTCTATGCAAATACTAGATGATGAGAGTAATACAAGACTAATGTAGCATCCTTCCCCATCCCACTGAATTGAGAGGGAGGGAGGATGCTACTTGGCCTTAAGCGACATTCCCAAGGTGGAAAATTCTAGCAATAAATGCTGAGGGCTTTGAGAACAAAATGGGGAACAATTTTTCCTTCAGAAAAAACCAACGAAACAATCCACTAATAAAGGCTATATGATGCATGTCAACAAAACATTCAAACATTTATTACCAAAAGACAACCAAGTTGTTCCACAATACAACCCAAAACAAATGAAACCAAACACAATATTAGAGTACTATATGGAAGACTAAACAAGAGACCTCAAAATAAACCAAGACACACACCATAGCTCCACACCAAGCTCCATTCTCCAAGCACCAATACATTTCCCAAGCATCACCACAAGACACTAGCAGTGATATTTTTTTACCTTTAACTCTATCTTGGAATACGACATCTATAAAAGCACCCAGGTGACAAAGTGGGGGGGGGGTGAGTATTAATAATCAATAGGTTTTCCCCAAACGACTTCTCTACACACACCACTAGGATAAACCTGTTATAAAATTTATGTAAAGTAGTTTATATAAAATAATCACAAGTGAAACCATTACCATAATCCAAACACACACTTAAAAATCCACCTCAAACAAACCATGCAACCAAGATAAATCAAAACGAACATGCCACAATCCATTTCATAATTTACACATTAGCACAACAATTTCCCTCTTAAAAATTAGTGCACAATAAGGAAACAAAAATAGTGGATCTTCCATCCAACCCATTAACCCATTCCTACTAGTGGTACTTCCTTCCCACTTTTCCATTGATAGTGGCCCTTCCGTCCACTAGAAATCCCCTTATTATAGTGGTTCTTCCCGCCCACTTCCACACAATATTTCAAACAATCTATAACCAAGCATATGACCTACCAAGGCCACAAAAACATGAAATAAACCATTTCCATTACATGTCGATCCACTTCAATAAATCCAAATTTTATTGAAAACACCCTTAAACAATTTTACACATCAAATTCCAATTTCAATAAAACAACCCCTTTAGTGAAAAAACCATTTTCATCAACCATTTTCACAAATCAATCCTAGTAACCCATTTTGAAATCTCCTTTTCAAAATTCACAACAAGAGCATTTCACCACCAAACCCCCTTTTCCCCAAAAATCCCCAAAACATCACTATAGGGATTTCTAATTAATTTCGCACATCAAAACACAATTAATTTTAAGAACAAAAAATTAATTGTAACCAAGCTTCAAGTTCAAGAAAAGTGGAGTCGAGAGAGAAACCACCTACCTTTAGGGTTCCGGCGAAATCAACCCACAAGCAATCACACCTTAAATCCAAAGAACGCACCACTGAAACTGCTCTAGATCTCCTTCCCTAACATCCACAAGCCTTAAAATCAAAACCCAAGGAAACCCCAACCCTAGATCTACATGAAACAGATGTATATATAGTAAACTGAGAGAGAGGGAGATATAGATCCAGAGGAAACCACAAAGAACCACAAGAGAAGACTTACCCAAGAAGAACCGCCTTCAATCCACTAAAAAACCCCTTATATCTTCTTCTAAAATGAGTTGGAGAGAACCTTCAACCTTTGAGAACCCAAAATCCTAGGTGAGCCTCGAGTGGGAGAAGAATTGGAATGAAATAGGTTAAACCTGAGGGAGCCCGAATTTAAGAAACCCTTCTTTTAAGTGGTTGCACTGTTAGTCCGCATAGTTTGGAAAATCATGCATTAACCATACGCACACCATTGTCTCAAAAGGAGGGATCATCATAATTGCCTCGCATGGTTTGGAAGACCGTGAACAGTTCTTACGAAGCCTACTATCTCCCCCTACACGGTTTTCGGGAGAACCTGCATGGTTTCCCCTAACCATGCTCAAACTGTGCTCCCTTGGAAAAGCTTCCAAACTTATTCAAAACCATTCCAAACACTCCTAACCACATCCCAAATCATCACATGCAATTTAAACATATAATAAATCATAAAGAGGCTACATACCTCAAACTGGTGGTGCTACATTATCCCCACCATTGAACTTTCTGTCCTCAGAAAGTAGGGAACCATTACTTTTCCAAAAGAGCTCGGGCCATTGCTCGACCATATCTTTCTCCCACTCCCAAGTCTCCCCTTGAATCTGACAATGCTACCAAAAAAATGAACTAAACCAATAATTTTACCATGAAATACTTTCTCTTGCCTATCCATAATCTTCACTTGCACATGCACCAAGGAAGTATATGGTTCTAACTCAACATGATCCCAACGAATCACATGGTCATGATCAGGCTTATACTTTTTCAACTGTGACACATGAAACATAATGTTCAATACAATAAATTGTGGTGGAAAATCCAAATGATAAGACACCACTCACATCCTCTCAAATATCTCAAAAGGCCCAATATATCTCAGAGATAACTTACCCTGCTTCCCAAACTGACGATGTCCCAACCTATGAGAGATTATAAAAAACACATGATGAACCACCTTGAATGAAAATGGTCTTCAATGATGATTCTCATATGATTTATGATGACTTTGATCCATCTCTATCCTCTTCCTGATGAAATTTATTTTCTCTGTAGTCTATTGGACAAGGTTTTATCTGATCATCGAAGTCTCGTCAGTTTTCACCCAACATAGTGGAGAATGACACAGATGCCCATATAAATCCTAAAAAAATCCATATATATTGAATCCTGATAACTGTTGTTATAGGAGATCTCCACCAATGGTAAGTGATCCTCCCATATAAACCATAAAAGTTCATCACACAAGCCCTTAACATATCCTCCAAAGTTTGTATGGTCCTCTCAGATTTCCCGTCTTTCTGAGGATAATACGTCATGCTCAAATCAACTGTGTCCCAAGGGATTTATGCAATGATTTCCAAAACCGAGATGTGAAACTCATATCTCTATCTGATATAGTCAAAATTGGAACACTATGTCTCTTTACCACCACCCTGATATAGATTTTGGACAGATCCTCCACCGTGTGAAATTCACGAATCGAGATGAAATGGGCCAACTTTGTGAGCTAATCCAATATCACCCATATAGAATTGTGCTTCCCGACCGTTCTTGGGAGACCCGTTACAAAATTCATTACTATCAACTCACATTTCCACACTGGGATAGGTAAATACTACAACATTCCTACTAGCCACTAATGCTCTGCCTTGACTTGCTAACCAGTTTAGCATCTCGAAAAAAATTCGACCACATACCTTTTCATACCTAACCACCAAAATCGCGCCTTAAACACCTTATACATTTTCTTAATTATAGGATGGATAACCCAACTATAATGATGATAATATCTAAGAATTTCATCCCCACACGCTACTAGTACCACCATCCGATTCTGAAAACACAAAACTGAATTCTTATTCAGTTCCCAGTTCTCAATGGTCTCCCTAGCATTGAGTTTCAACCTCATTTCCATACACTCAGAATCAGATAATTGTGCCTATTTAACCAAACCAGCCATGTCAAAAACCAATGAAATCAAAAAGAAGGCCACTCTGTTACCCTGATCCTCACATTCCAATTGCATGTCAACTATGCCTGACATCAACTACCACTGATTCGATACCTACTTCACCACTTGAGAAAATTATTTCCTACTTAATGCATCTACCACTGAATTTCCCTTAATCGGTGTATACATTAAGTCTAAATCAAACATCTAGAGATATTTTATCCATATCCTTGGCCGCATGTCCGAATCTATTTGTGAGAAGATATGATTTATTCTCTTATGGTTGGTAAACACTGTAGATTTCTCACCGAAGAGAAAATGATGCCACATTTTTAAATAATGAACCACTTATGCCAACTTCAAATCATGTGTTGGGTAGTTCTTCTCATGAAACCTCAACTTTCATGATCCATATGCAACCACATAATCCCCTTACATGAGAACACACCACAAACATGATCCCGATGCATCATAATACACCACACACCCTTTCCCTGGTTCTGGAAAAACCAAGATTGGTGCTGATGAAAGGTGACCCTTCAAATCTTCAAAACATTTCTAACACTGCTCATCCCTTTGAAATGGAACATTATTCCTTCTCAAATATGTCATTGACGAATCCAATCATGAGAAATCATGAAAAAAACGTCAATAATACTAAGCTCGACCAAGGAAGCTTCGTATCTCGATAACGTTATTTTGAGGTTTCCAAGAGTTAACTACCTCTATCTTTTCTGGATCAATAGAAACACCCCTCTCATAAATAACTTGGCCAAGGAATCAAACCTCCTGTATCCAAAAGTCACACTTTGACAATTTGGCATACAACTGATGATCCATGAAGATCCACAATACGATCACCAAGTGCTGACCATGTTCTACCTTTTCCTCAAATACACCAGAATATCATCAAAAAATACCACCACAAAAGCATCCAAATATATCTGAAATATCTTTTTCAAAAATTCCATGAACACCATTTGTGCATTCATTAGACCAAAGGTAATAAAAACATACTTATAATGTCCATATCTACTTCTGAAAGTTGTTTTTGGAATATCATCCTTCCGCACCCACAACTGATTATACCCTGATCATAAGTCAATCTTGGAGAACCATTGATCTCCCCACAATTGGTCAAACAAATCATCACTGCGTGGAAGTGGACATCAGTTCTTTATCATAACCATATGAAGTCTATGATAATCAAAACAGAGCCACAAGGTTACATTCGCCTTTTTAACAAACATAATTGGTGTTGTACAAGGATATGTGCTAGTCTAGATAAAAACTTTGTTTTCTAACTCTTCTAGTTGAACCTTTAATTCTCACAATTCTACTGGTGCTATTCAGTAAGACGAAAGTAAGATAATATTGGTCCCCATAACAATATCAATCATAAACTCCACTTCTCTCATGAGGGAAAACCCTGATAATTCATCGGGAAATAAATCCTTAAACTAATCCACAACTAATGGAAGAACACTTCGCTCAATACCTTCCACTGCTACCAATGACAAAGATTCTAACCGGTATGATATCATGCCAACCACTAGTTCCAAAAAGCCTGTTGCACCCTAATTATCATTCTTTTCCCCTCTAAATAGATGTCTCATGCCATCCTCCATCAAAAAACTAACCATTCTTACATAACAGTCAATGTGGGACTTATACATTGTCAACCAATCAATTTTCAATATTATATCATACACATACATCTCAATCACTAAGAAGTCCCACATCAATTAAATTCCCTCCAAAACTAATCAAAAGCCTCAAAAAAGGAAGGCTCGACACTATCTTTGACCTAGAGGAGTTTGTATTTTAAAAAAGAGAAGGCATCATTTCAATGTGTAAACCCAACAAATTGGAAATGTGAGAATTAAGAAAAGAATGTGAAGCACACATATCAAACAAATCTTGCATCAACATGGAATTTAAAATAACTATACCTCGCACCGTGGATGGTCCCGAATGATCATCCACCACAACATTCTTAGATCCAAACTATAATTTTCATGCCACACTCTACTCTTTATTGCCTTGTTGAGGTGTCATGGTATTCCGAGAATCACCATGATCCACTTTACTCTACTATTGAGGGGTATGCTACTGTCCTATTCCCATTGAGGTATAAGACCCTTATGACCCCCTAAGGAGTGTCATGGGAATCTGACCTTGGCGCATTCTGACAATAACGCTGCAGATGCCCCATATTCTTATAATTATGACATGCTCAAGGTTGTGACGTATAATCCTAATTGATGTGGCATGTAGAACCACACTAAAAATATCCAGGATTACTCTAAGTCTATGGAGGAAGATTCACCAATCATTTTGTTGGATTATGAGTCATACTCTCACCCTAAAAATAAGTGTCCCTCTTCTTCTTTATCCCATAGTTAGAGTTCCCACTTTTCCTCACTGGTACTAATAAGCTTCCTCCTTTCGTAGCCCCCAAGAGACCCCTTTCGGCCACTGAGGCTCTATTCACTATCTTCTTATAATCATCTATACACAAAACTATTATCTTGGTTAGAATGTCCTCCCTCAAAAAATATTCTAAGGTACGAGCTTTCAATTATGTACTACCCGCCACCTCAGGTGAAAACCTCACTATGTTCATAAAATTAGCTGCATACTCCATTACTAAAATCTTCTCCTATTTCAAATAGAAGAAATCCATTGTGTGCTGAATTCTGATTGTATGAGGGTAGTATTGTTTGTTAAAAAATTCCTCAAATCCATCCCATGTCATACCTTTCTCTATTCTGAATTGGACTACCCTCTCCCACCACTTAAGAGAAATATCTCCCAACATATACGTGTCCAACTTCACTTTCAACTCTACTGGTGTTAATAAGAATTCTAAGATCTTATTCATTCTATTCAACCATGCTTCTTCCCTCTCTGGCTCTAAATCACCCCTAAAGATGGGTGGATTCTGCCTTTGAAACTAAACCACATGATCCACATTCCTTAGTTATCCACTTTATTTTCACTTCCTACTACTTGGAAAGCTTGCAATATACTCTACAGTAGCTGCAGGTTCACCTAGGGCTCTGGTGCAACCACATTTTTAGCAGCCTCCTCCAATTGGTCTCTATGATGCCTACCTAGTTCCATTTCTATCGACACAAAAACAACCATAATTCCTTCTATTTTAGAAACACATGATTCAAAAATTCTAGTTCAATTACACTACAACTATCACAAACAGTCTTTCCACAAGTTCACATTTCCACTATTGCACTATTTTGAAAAAATCCTCCATGTTTTGAAAATCAACCCATTTACAAAATACCACCAGTTTCCATGTTTCAAATCCTTCCATTTTGAAACCCAATATAGATTTTCAATATCAACACATTCACATCACACCATAATTTATTATACACCAATGAAATATGAATCCTAGTGGGATGTTATTTCTACCATGCATGCCATGCTCATCTCATTGGCTACACCCACAAAAATGAGATATCCAATGCCTATAAATGTCTCTAAACACTTATGTACCCAACTACCTAGTAACTTGTAGTTCAGTATAAAAGGGTTAGCTATGTCCTTTTATGCTATAAATTATATGTTCTGACAATCCTACACCTTGCTACCATCCCGACTCAAGGGATAGGCCAAAAATGAATGTCAACACCAAGACCAACGATCGACACCAATGATCAAACAACTGCTCTCACTTGAAAGCCATGGACCGAACAAACTCATACCACTTGTAACATCCCACCCCATCCCATTGGCTTGAGAGGGAGGGGGAATGCTACTAAGCGTTAATCGATGTTCCCAAGGCACTAAAGGCTGGAAATAAATGCTGAGGGCTTCGAGAACAAATTGTGGAATGATTTACCCTTAAGAAAAAACCAACCAAACCATCCACTAACAAAAACTATATGATGCATGTCAATAAAATATTCAAGCATGTATTACCAAAATACAACTAAGTTGTTCCACAATACAACCCAAAACTAATGCAACCCAACACAATATCAGAGTACTATGAGAAAGACTAAACAAGATACCCCAAAATAAACCAAGATAAACTCCATAGCTCCACACCAAGATCCATGCTCCAAGAACCAACACATCTTCCAAGCATCACCACATGCCACTAGTCATGTGATTCTTTACTTTTAACTATGTCCCAGAATACGAAATCTGAAAAATCAATCAAGTGACAAAGTAGGGGGTGATTACTAATACTTAGTAGGTTTCCCCCAAATGACTTTCCTACACACAACACTTGTAAAAAACCATTAAAAATTTTATATAAAGCATTTTATATAAAATAGTCACAAGTGAAACCATTACCATAAGCCAAACACACCCTTACCAAGACACCTCACCCAAACCATGCAACCAAGGGAATGCCAGAAAAACACGCCATAATAAATTTCACCATTTAAACATTAGCACAACAATTTCCATCTTGTAAAGGAATGCACAACAAGGAAACCAAAATGGTGGAGCTTCTGTCTAACCCGTTCACCCATTCCTACTAGTGGTAATTTCAACCCACTTATCCTCTTATGGTGGCCCTTCTACCACCAACCATCCCCTTATTATAGTGGTACTTCCCACCCACTTCCACATGACATTTCGAACAAGCCATATCCAATCATATGACCTACCAAGTCCACAACAACATGCAATCAACCATTTCCATTATATATCGATCCACTTAAATAAATCAAACATTTATTGAAAACGCCATTCAACCATTTTACATGCCAAATTAATATTTTAATAAAACAACCACTTTAGTGAAAATCCATTTTCATCAACCATTTTCACAAATCAATCCCAGTAACCCATTTTAAAATTTACTTTTTCAAATTCACAATAATAACATTTCACCACAAAACTCCTGTTTTCCCAAAAATCCCCAAAACATCACCAAAGGGATTTCAAATAAATTTTTAACATCAAAACACAATTAATTTTATGCAAAAAAATTTATTGCAACAAAGATTCAAGTTCTAGAAAAGTTGAGTCGAGAGAGAAGACACGTACCTTCAGGGTTTCAGTGAAATCGACCCACAAACAATCACAACTCAAATCCGGAAAACGCACCCTCGAAACTACTATAGATCCCATTACCTAACATAAAAAATCCTTAAAATAAACACCCAAGGAAACCCCAAACCTATATCTACATGAAAGGGATGATGATCTAGAAAACTGAGAGAGGGGGAGATATAGATCTCGAGGAAACCACAAAGAACAACGAGAGAAGACTGACCCGATAAGAACCACCTTTAATAAACCAAGAAAACCCTTAAATTTTCTTCAATAATGAGTGGTAGAGCACATTTAACCTTTGAGAACCCAAAATACCATGTGAGGATTGATTGATAGAAGAGTTAGAGTGAAATAAATTAAGCCCAAGGGGGACGGAATTTAAGAAACCCTTCCTTTAAGAGGCCACACGGTTAGTCTTTACGATTTAGAAAACGGTGTGCTAACCGTGTGCGTGACTCTGTATCGAGAGGAGGGGTCCTCATGGTTTCCTCTCATAGTTTGGAAAATCATGTGTAGGCCATGTGAAGCCTATTGTATCCCCCTACACAGTTTCCTGGAGAACCCGCATGGTTTCCCCTAACCGTGCTCAAACCGTGCTCCCTTAGAAAAGCCTCCAAACTTATTCAAAACCATTCTAAACACTCCCAACCTCATCACAACTCATCCCATGCAATTTAAACGCATAAAAAGGCATAAATGAGGATACATAACTCAAACCATGGGTGATACAACTAAAGTGCGTGGTCTATAACTCACCCCTCAAGTTCATTAACTTTGGAGTTGTTATGAGGGGACCGCTGATTTCATCAAGTTACATTTATTAAATTTATATGTCATGATTATAATAATTAAAACTATATGGTTATGATCTTTCCAAATATGTAATTAGTTTTTAGTGGTTATTACAAAAACTCTATCCATGCCTTTTAAGATGTTTTTCCATAATTGTTTTTTAGTGTTTTGAAACCTTTGAGCCGCCGTTTGGGTGTGCCTTGGCTTAAACTTTATAAGGGTAAGGTTTTATAAATTAAATGGATTGATTTAAATTTTTAATTTCATAATGGAAGGTACCAAGTATGCTCAACACTTGACCCTCCAATGTCAGGTTCTTCAATTTGATAATTAAATGTTAAAAGAAAATAAGAATGAATACTAAGTTTATGACATGGATTTATTAAATATAATTGAATAATAGGTTTCATGTCCATAGTACCCATTACCATGTTAATGGAAGGTGGGGGAGTGAACCTTGAAATTTTAAAATACCTTAAATGTCTTAAATGAATGGTTCCATGCTACTTTCCCTTGTCACACTAATTAAAGGCAAGGCTTTGAACAAAATAAACTTATTGATTAATTAAGACTTGATTAAATGGATGCATGCTCAATCAGCCTTGTCAAATTTAATAATGTTAGTGGATTGAACCTCATGAAATAGTATATGACATAATTATCAAATAGGATTTTCCTAATTCAAGATCACCTTGGATTCATAGGGAATTACTTGAGCACTCGAAAACCCCTTTCTGATTCAAGGACGCCACTTTCTTTGGTTGAGACCCACCTATATCATGATCCTTGTCTTACTTTGGATGATAGGTATGACAACCTAGCATCCCTTTAATAATATTACAGGATGAATTGGATACACTTCTTGGATCTAGCATTGAAAAGTAGGTTCCATGGTTAAAACCCATTGGGCCCAGTCATTTCTTATCCCTATTTTACCTTGGATGAAGTCTTCAGACTCTATAGTCATCTTATTGTGAAATTCCATGGACTATGATTCAGGATTTACACTATTAACTTTATCTAGGCTATAGTCATTATTGAGTTGGAGACCCTTGTGGTCTATGTTTCCTTGGTTTTTACCTTAGAAATTCATTATTTAATATCAATATAGGTTTCCTTGTTACATTTTGGAACCTTCAATATTGCTAACATGAGGCTTATTTATAAACTGGTAACAATCAAATAATGAATTGGTTACATGTTTAGACATTAGTTGAGGGCTAAAGCAGGTACTTGGGTATTTTGTTACATTTTTCTATATTACTTTATATATGCATGCTTTCACACTATTACGTTTCTATTAAACGATCTAGATGTTATAGACACCGTTAGTGGTGGCCCACTGAGAGTTATATCACCCCCCCTCTGAGTGACGTTCAGTACCCATGGTAGATTACATAAATAAAGGATTTGATAAATGGAATCATACTACTTGGGAACACTTGATTTCTTGATATTCAGGATGGATCTTGAAAGAATAACACTAATCTAGAGCTCTAGATTCTTTGGATAGTATTTTGATTTAATTTATAACTTTTTGGAACATATTATTCCTGTTATCTTATATCCATGTTTTCCAATTTCTTGTGACATGAAATAACATCATAAGTTTTTCCAGTTGAATTAATTATTGTTATCCTTGTCTATCTATTATGTTTGTCTACTTCCACTACTTAATTATATTGATTCTACTATTTACCCCTATTATTATTTATATGTTGTGTTACACTCTGGTAATGAGGTCATAGTCTCATCAACGACACACCCTAGGCCATCATTTCTAGTCATAATACTTTGGTTTTTGGGAACTTATGCTTGAGACCATGTGGCCCACCAGTCTTCGGGAACCTATTAAGTGGAATCCAGTTTCGATACCTCATAGGTAGAGGGAGTAAGCTCTCTCTTAGTTTTTTGGGACCTTAGAGGTGTTGGGGTGTGTGGGAGAGGTGGCATATTATTTGGTGTTTCCACCATAGATAGAGAGGATCCATGATGTTTTCCAGGTCTTTCAACTTCATCATTATCTTCATGATGACTCCCATGTCATTGATAGGGTAGAGTTGGATATCAAGGATAATGCAATGTTCTAGGAGATTCTAATAGAGATCTAGGATCACCAATATAAGGTACTACATGTACACAACATTTATTTGGTTTGTGTGATTTGGAGGTATAATGGCTTGGTGGATACTACTAGGGAATGAGAAACGTATATGTTTTCCTAGTACCCAGAGTTGTTTTGAGTTTTTCTTTACAATTTTTATTATGATTTGATGTTTCGATCTTGTTGTTTTATTTTATGAGATATATTTCCTATTTTATGGTGTTTGATTTCCAATAAAGTACCAATATATGAAAAGGGTAGGACCTAATTTGTAATGATACGCATTATATTATGATGTTATTAAATCTTTGTAGGTGAGTTTATGCTACCCAGAGTGGATAGTATCTTCACATGGAGAATGGAATTCATTGATTCATATGTTCAGGGTAGCGCCATTTATCGGATGCAATGGATGTTGGTATGGGTTGTATATAGGTTGGACGGTTATGATGATGTGGTTTTGGAGTGATGGGGTTATGAGAGATGTTTATTTTCATTTTGTTTGGGAACTTGGACGGTGGTAGTGTTTAAGGTATGATGAGATCATTTAGAGGTATCTCACAGGGTGGTTATTTGGATGCCTTTTCTTATGGGCTTGATTTTGAATTCTTGAGGGATAGAATCATTTGAGAGGTATCTAATATAATAGAATATACCTTCTCAACAAGTTAATTTTCGAGATCTTGTGGTTGTAGGTGTTTAGGCAAGGTTCTAGGAGTTTTTGGTGGATGATAGAGCTACAATAGAGCTGCTACAGGAAATTCACATCATGTATTGTTTACATGACTTGTAAAGGTAATTCACAACCTATTTGGATAGATAGTCCACATGTTGTACAAAGATAAGGGGGAACCCATTAGTTTGAATACAAGTAATGCAAGTGGAATTCATGAATTGTTTTAAATAAAGTACAATCCAATGTGTTTTTCAATGAAATATAGAATTTTCTAAAAATACTAGGTTTACATGCTGTGAAAAGATTAAACAAAGTGAAAATATTGGGATCCAGGATTTAAATTCTTTTCCTCAAACAATTATTTTCATTCGGCTATGGGTTCCCTCCCACTCATTCAAGATGAAACCTATACACCCTGAGGAGATCTTCTAACCCTCATATACCTTATTTGTTTCATTGGATTTGTTGGATGCTCGTTGGTGATCAGTGGAAGGACTTTCCTGTTTTTGTTAGTTTCCTCTTACTCTTCACTTTTGGATTCGTTGTAGTGATGTTAATTTGGTTTAGTGGTTGATTTGTGATTCACTTTGATGATATTTGGGT
This sequence comes from Viscum album, assembly GCA_963277665.1. Lineage (NCBI taxonomy): Eukaryota > Viridiplantae > Streptophyta > Magnoliopsida > Santalales > Viscaceae > Viscum > Viscum album. The sequence goes on along the minus strand of OY728156.1, from coordinate 2,104,992,167 downwards.
GCGTTGTAGGTTGGTCTATGGCCTCTTGTGGTATAGTTGGGATGTTGATATGTTTTTTCTTCACCATGAGGTGTGAATCTAGTTGTAAAAGCTTCTTTGAGGTAGGGAATCCCTAATTTATCTTTATTGTGTATCATGTGGGAGTGGTTTACTATTTTTTATCTATGGTAGATGGTTTTTATGGCTTAATCAAAGATAAATAATTACATAATTGAAATTTAAGGGGGTAATGATGAATTCTTTCACATGTGTTTACATATTTGGTATTATTGTGACATGATGGGTTGTATAGGCTTGATGTCGTACTAAAAATTCTGGCTGTTGGGTGATTTTTTTACGCTGAATGTTATATGATGCAACTATTGTGAGTGTTGTTATTTTTGTGATAGAACCCTAAAAATGGGAATTGGATAACCACTTATTTTTTTTCTACTTAAATGGTTTCCCTAAATTTATGGATTCTATGATAACACCACTAAAATAAAGTGAAATTTGATAAAATATACTTTATTAAATTTGTAAAATTTTATTTTATGTGTTATTATGTGTGCCTATGTTGTGGGGGTGGATATGTGAATTTTCGATCCAATTTTGGGATGAGGGTTTCATGGATGTTCTTTTTGAGTTCTAAGGTGATCGTATTTTGTCCATGATTTTTTAGTGATGAGGTGGTCAATGTTTGGTCATGCCTTTGGGGTAGAGAGGTGGTGGTTTTTTGGTTATGATTTTGGGTATGTGAGGTGGTTTTTATTATGTCTTTATTTTGGTACAGCATGGTGGTGGTTTTTTGGCTGTGTGTTTGGGGTAGTGAGGTGATAGTACAATAGATATGATGATATTTTTTCAATGTATGGTTGTGTTATGCTAGTTTCTTAGGATGTGGTGGAATATATTATCTAATAATGATTGAGATGGATAGTGTTTGGTTAATGTGAAGAAAATGGTTAATAAACAAATAAATTGTGGGTTTTGTGCTTAAGTGTGGATGAATCTTGGTAATATAACCAATGGGTTGGATAATGGAATTTGTCAGTGGTGTGATATGTGGATTTTGGTTTGTGTGGTGTTATGCATTTAGAGGTGGCAGAAAAAGTGGTGTTGATTTGAGTTGTTTAGTGCTTTGTTGTGAACACATAGTTTGGGCTTCTATGGGGCTATATGTATATACATTTATATTCCTTATGATTTCTATATGCATCCAACCCACATCGAGCACTATATACTCACACCTACAGAGTCACAAATGGGTGTTTTTTCAAACATCTCGATGATGAGGATGGATGGATGGCTACCCAATCATTCCTTCTCTCTCTTCTAGGGGTGTAAATATGAAAATTATATGATGAACTGTAGTATTTTAGTGCACTAAGTGATGGAAAATGTGTCTTTGTGTTGTATTTTAAGGCCCTAATTTTTTCAGATGAGATGTGATGAATGTGTTGTGGGTTAATGGCTGGGGTGATTTTAGGAAAGATGTGTTACGAACGTGCTATGGGGTAGATTATGGTGGTGGTCGTTCATGGTAGAAGTAGGAAAAAATGTTGATTTATTTAAGGTTAATGATACCATACTATGTTGGTTATGTTTATGATTTTATGACCCATGTGTTTTTAAGTGAGATGTGATGTGATCATGTTATTGGGTGGTGTCCCAAGTGTCTGTGATCATGATGTGATGTGTTTGTGTTATGGGGTGGTGGTATATGTTATTCCAAAGATATGGGAGCACTAGGACATATGATGTTGGGGTGTGAGAGTAGAAAATCAATGGGAAAGTGGTGGGGGTACTCTTTATCTATATACTTATTATTATGTTACTATACATAGCTTGTGTTATTTAATAAAAATTCCTTGGTAAGGTTTGGATGGATAATTGACCTGTTAAGGTAATGGTAGTTCTATTGTTTTCTCAAGGGTTCATTAGTATTATTCTTTAACATGTGCATCAATGAAATTGGTTTTCTGACTGAGTATACTTTTATTTTCACCCTACATATATAATTTTATTTTCATGTTTCCATAAGGACTATGTGGACCATGCTAGAAGTTACTAGCTCAGATATTTGGATAACTATTGTGTTTTAGCTTTAGATTTTCTTTTGGTTATTTAATTTGAAGACTTTTAACTATATCAGTTTTAATTATAGATTAATTTGGTATGGTTTTTGTTTGTTTTTATATTATATCTTGTATTTTTTTGTGGATTAATCATCTTATCTGACGATATTATATTATTATAGCTGGCAATGCCTCCCATTTCAAGATATTTTTAAACCCACAATTCTAGTCACCAACATAGGGCCTTTTGGAGGTGGGACTTGAAGGTCATTATATCTCTCCCCTCATTGTGTTATCTTTGGCTGGATGGGGTTATGACATGTTTTACTTTTTACAAAAACAAAAAAAGTAATCTTCATATCATTTTCTAAACAATGCCCATTTAGATTTAATCAAAAATGTGAAAGGAATATTTATTTCAATGTTTATGGAATGAATAATATTTTCCACATTTATGACCACTTAATGTTTTAAATGTTATTTTAAAATTTTTTAATTCTATTTTCAAATAATATTATTTTCAAAATGTTTCTTAAAATTTTGGTTTTAAAAGGTGATTTTTAAGTGGAAAGGTTATTTTACTCATGAATATTATTAGTAACATTTTTATAGTATTTCTATTCATCAATGCTAAAAATCCTTATTTTATTTATGATCCTCTAGAAATATGTTGTAATGATACCATACTTATTATTTATTTTGATGGTTTATGATATGTCCGACTGGGGATGTACTGTTTTGATACAATTCACATTATTACTCTGAATGGTTTATGATTATGTTTATTAATTGTGAAAATTATTAAAATTTAATATATATATTTTTTTCAATAATAATGTTTATATTGATTATGTTTCACCCCTTTAATATGTGTAATTCATTGGACAACGTATGTGACCAGAGGTGCTTGTTATAGCCCATTGATGCATCAGTTGGTCTCATAAGAGAAACTAGCTTGGGTTCTTAGCTAAGACCTTACCCATTTATGTATGATGTATTGTAATAAGGCATTTAAAGTAAGGTTATGCTGTAAAACATTATAAAATACCCTCATTATGAGATTAGTTATTTATGTTTCCTATGATGATTCGATTATTAATAATATACATGGATAAGTTTCAAACTCATGTGATTATTTGTATGTAATTATTTGGTCATCATTTATCCCAACCATATTATTCTCAAATAATTTATTAAATGTCACATGTTTTAGTTATTTATCTTTACATATTTATTATGTCTTATGTATTCATGATATATTTTTTATATGCTTACCCTAACCAATAATTTGATCCCAACCATTTCTTATGTTTTCTTTCCCAAAGAAACCATGATGTTTATTATATTTGATATGTTGGGTTATTCTATAAGAAATAATGAATAAATCAAATAAAATAATATGTTTTACTTTATGTTTTCAATTTTAATGTTAGATTCAAATATCTAGTTTACCAAGACTACTCAATTATTCGGTCCTTTGGGGTGAGATCTCTTGTATCTAGTTCCAATGTAATAAAGTAACCACCAACTGGGCCACTAGGGTTGAGGTCACTACACATCAACCTCCAAAATCCACTCCCATTAACTTCTACAATTATCTCGCCTCAAGATTCATAACAACAACACCACATAAAACAAAAAACATAATGGGGGCCAAGGAAATCCACACCATGTACTGGGCCTAAGTCAATTCATCTAAATTGATGAAGATGAAAATGAGTGATTTTTATCACATACTGGCATAAGGATATGATGTCATGGTACCTTGATCATTCATATAACCACAACTTTACTATGAAATATCACTAGGTACTAGCTATGGATTTCACCACCAGTGTGTTAGGTTTCCGGGGCCCACAGCAGATGCCGATGGACTGGGGATTTTAAAATTTTTTCGTCGGCGGGACTATGGAACTTGTCATCACCGAAGATCTGAACCCCGGAGAGTTCTGAGGATCTCACGTAAATTGTAAAGAGAACAAGCATAAATAGAGAACATACCTGTTGCATATCTGAAGCCATTTTTGACCGCTACTTGTCGATGGCGATCATTGCACGAAGGATCCATAGAAGGATCCCTCTAGATCATCCACATGTGCCTCAAAAATCTGCGGGAACTCCGATTGTCGAACTCTGGGTGCTACCGCGGTGATTCAATGATATCTTCAACGTCCCGATGATCACCTCATCATCGATCTTGCGATGCGTGAGGAGAAACTCGATCCGAGCTTGAATCGCGAGATTCTCTCTCTAGAGAGCGGGAGGAGAGAGGTGCTCTGGCCAAAATGGCATGTATAGTTGTTGCGCTTGAGCCCCTCTCCTCAGTTTATAGCGGATTTCTGAAATTACCTTGTAGGGTTCCCCAGCCCCCATTAATTCCACGTCCACTAAATAAATAACTATAACGACTTATAACTACGTCAATATATTTTTTTTATCACATACTTGTAATATATATAAAATATATTATGTGATAAAACTGACCCATTTAACTCGACTCGTTGTCCCGCTTAATATTAAATGAACCTTGAATATAAAATAATATTCGTTCGATTAATATTTTTATTGTATTTACAAAACTCGTAAATACATTAAATAAATTCAATCCCAAATATTCATAACTTTAATATTAATGAATTTATTTAATTCATTTGTGATCAACAACATGGACAACGCTCAGACCCCATGGTGGGGCCCACAATATCCATATACCTATTCAACTGGATAGGGTGGATTATTTAATTCGCTATTGTGTGTGACCATATAGGCCCTTATCTCAATAGTAGTGAATAAAATTCACAGACCAATAGTGGGGTCTAGGAACCCGGCATGGCCCCTAAAGAAATAAGGATAGTCACTGCAACGACTAGTATCCAACGAACACTGACTGTGTACTATAATCTCTTTGTCATTAAATATCTCATAAAGTAGGACACACTCTTGTGTCATCGTCCTTATCTTGCTTTATTATTTGTTGATCTATCTAGATGGATTTTCCTTTCTACTAATTTGGCCAAAGGCTTATGAAGGCGACACCATCCTGATCAACCAGACCTGAGATATACAACTTCCTAAACTTAGAAGCGACAAATCCTTTCTTGACCATTCAACCAATGTCATACCACCAACGACACACCCAATACAAACTACCTCTCTATGACATTACTACCATGGTTTTTTCCTTACATCAAAGTACGTAATTAAATGATATACATTGGTAATGGTCTCAATTCAGGAGACCAATAAACATGTCTGTAGATAGGAACAACCAATGACACCCAAAACATGTGGTGTTCTTATTGGAGGGTTAGTCCTCATGATCTCACTACTAGAGATCACCAAGTGTGAACTTCATGAGAATAAGTCTCAATGCTTATGAGCCCTGAATACCTTATAGTCAGACATCTACTTTGTCCAGTCAGTAATATGTATCTAGACTATAGAACATACATTTAAGATCAATGTCATTGTATCTCGAGGTTCTCATTATAGCCTGGGATCTGCTATAACTTATTGACATGACAATTAACCTTTGGCTATTACCATTATTATAGTGGACACAGAAAAGTCTACACTAAAATGGTAAGATATCATCATGCATATCTAGCTATACACATGATACGGTAATCAAAAGTACTACATAGTTGGGTCTAGGAAACCCACTATTTCAACATAGTGACCCCACTACATTTCTACAATCATCTCACTTAGTAAATCATCATCACATACTGGATTATAGAGACAATATAAAAGGAGTATATTTCCCAATACTTATTTTTCACTGATAAAACTCATCCTTTCATAGTGCTAAATGTTCCATTTTTCAGTGTTTTTTAGAAGTAATGACAAATGAAAGTTTTTTATATTCCCATGTTTTACATGGGGATACTTTAGAAAATTATATAAATTAAAATTATTTCTATACTAAAAAAATAACTAATAAAGTAATATATATATATATAATTAAAAATAAAATATTTTTTAAAATAAAATATGTATAAATATTAAATATTTAAATAATCATGAAATTTTTTATGTTCTAATGTCATGTGCATTGAACTATGTCATAATTTATTTATTTAATCATGAAATATATTATATTATTACTATTAAAATGATTGTGTTATTATACATACCTTTTTAATGAAACTAATTTATATTTTTTAAAGGAGGTGAACCACCTATGAGAAATACAAGAAAATTGTTTTATATATTTAATTTAATTTTAGTGGTGATATTTATATGTATGTTACAAGATTTTCTTAACTTTGATATATTATTATATTATAACACCTTTATATTTTTTGGTTTTTTATAATTAATTTAATATTTTGATATTTTACATTTCACACAACTCTGAATATAGATTTTGTTATATGAATGCATTAAGTGTGTCTTGCGTTATATGCAACCCCAAGTCAATCCTGAACAATATTAAACACTTGTATGAGCTTTCAGTACATGAAAAACTATGTTTGTCTTGTATTACACAAAATACCAAGTCCTTTAGATATCTTGTGTTATAGGCAAGGTCTAGTTTTATAAAACTAAAAGATACTATTAATATTATCATTAATATATTATTATAGCTATCACCTAACCATTGGAATGAATGTTATGAATAAGATTAGATAAAATTTTAAAATATTATTTAAACATGTATATAAAATGAATCCTTTCCTAATAAATTAGAATAAATAAATGAAATAACTATTTGAAAATAAAGAAATTACTTTTCTAAGAAAATTATTTTTCTATGTACAAACACAATTTTATCACAATAAATTAAACAAAACACTTATGATTAGTTTTTTTAAATAAAATTTATATATTATATATTCAGTCAATATTTTTTATACTCATCCAATATATTTTATAGGTATAAGATAATAATAAATCTATTTTTTAAAATAAAAAGATGTATTTTTCTAAAAGATAATTATATTGCCTTTTACTAGAGAAACAATTTAAAATATTATTTTTGAAACTTTTATAATTTTCATTTAACAAAATTAAATTTATTTTTTAAATAAAAAATTAAAATTTACTTTGGGTGAATTTTTTTTGAGAAATTTTATTTTTTGATGAATAGTGAAAAACATAGAATTTTATTTTAAAACCATATTTTCATATAATTTATTTATATATTTTAATTATGTTTTATTTTTATTTTAATGTTTAATTAGATAAATAATAAATAAATTGATCAAATTAATGTTATTTGAACTAAATTCATATTGAAATTGAATATAAAAAGACCCTAAACATTTAAACATTTTTTCTTAAAAAACCAATTGTCTTGACATGTATGTGGGATTATTTTTAAAATAATTTCTAAAACTTATTTAATTTGAATTTTTAAAAATGTATTCCATATTTATAACCATAATAATTTCTAATTTCTAATAATTTCAACTTATTTTTCCCCAAAAATATTAGTGAAATTGATTAAAATTAATTATAGAGATTAAGGGAAAAATTATCTTAATTAAGGACTAAACGTTTAACTTAAGGCCCAAAATGACCTAGAAACTTGTCCAAAATAAATTTTATATTCATATTTAGACCCTATATTCCATTTTATATGATTTAAAACATTATTGAATCCACTTTTAATTGAAAAAACATGGGTTGAATTCCCTTTTCAAAAATTTACAAGAATGTCACTCCTCCTCCACTATAAAAAGGAACTCACGTATCCCACTTATTCACTCCACTCAATCAATTTATCTAAAAAAACATACTCAATTAAAATAAAAAAATTCACAACTTAATTATATAATCATCCCTATGGGTATAAATCCAAATAAGGAAGCCATTAGGTGCAAACCAAAAGGAGTTCCCCAAAGAAGATGTCACATCTTTCCTAAATCTCTCATTTGTTTTATTTTCTTTGCCCACCTCAAAAAATATTATTATTAAATTATTATATAAAAACATAGTATAATAAATATAGTAATATTTTTTATTCTAATTATTTGATCTACACTCAAACACACTTCCATCTAATGGGTAACAAACTTACCATTCTTATGTACGGTGAACTATCATCTCACGAAACGATGTTGTTCTTGTTTTATTCAACACCTATCATGGTTGGGTGTTATGGTGAATGATATGTTTTATATGATATATATGATATTTAATATTTATTTATTATTTTATAATTATTATATAAAACATAACTTTATGATGTCCTTTTTGTGTAAATATGATAACTTTGATTATGGACGTGTGGAATACCACCACCTCAAAGCGATGTGATTCATTCACACTTTACATTGAAAGTATTAAGGATGAATTTAGTTCTATTATATTATATATATGACAAAATAATTATTCCTTAATGATGTTACATATATACATATATACATATATACATATATTTTAATTAATTTCTTTCTTTCAATATTATAAGAAAAATGAAATGACGTTCATGCGTACATACGACCAATTGTCTCCATGAACGATGTATTATATTTCATATATTTATCATTTAAATATTCTTATAAATATTCTTATACTGAATGTGTATGATATATAAATTATTTTTTAAATTATTTAAATAATTAAATATTGATCTAAGTAAGAGGATCAAGAATAAAAATTCCAAACATATACGAAAACAACACAAATATTACCCGAAATGTAATGTTAACATGGAATTGATAATAAAAAATTAATATAACATCATAATATAATTTTATATATTATTATATATAATAATATATTTTTTAGATTTATAATAAACTTATATTTATTATACATGAGTTTTGAATGTGAATGAAGAAAGTCAAGACTTATGGTAAGGGTTTTCTTATCTCAAAATTATTTTCTGTGAGACCCAAGCCATGTCGACATCCTATTTATTATATGTGGCATGTATAATACACATGGATGCATTATATGATTATTATAATTAAATTTATGGGTATTTAAATATCCATTTTATTATATTTTTTATAGGTTTTATGATTCAAAAAGTTACCATATCGGTAAATTAATTTTGTCTCAATTTTCTTTCTTTGAGACACATGCCATGTCATTCTTCTATATTTTCATATGAGGTGTATATAATAATTTTGATAGGTTATATCAGGAATAAAATTATTTTTATGATATTTTAAGCTTAATTTAATGTGATTCATTCACACTTTATATGTTTTCAAGGTTATTATTTTTAATGAATTTTTTTCCCTAATATTTTGTATTTTTTTGGATTTTAAAATGGTTTTCAAATAAAAAGGTTTTTCAAAAATTGTTATATATTTAAAAAGTGTTTTAATTTATTCTCAAAGATTATTTTATATGTTTTGAAAATTTTATTTTCAAAAAAACAAGGATTCAAATGATATTAAATCATATTTTATAAGTTTTTAAATTATTTTAAAATAGAAAGTTTTTCAAATTTTTTTCAAGATTACGTTTCAAGGAAATGGTCTTCAAAAATGTTTTTTAGCTTCCTTTATATGTTTTCAAATAAATGGTTTTCAAACTATTTTCAAGAATATATTTTCAAGGAAAATAGATTTCTAAATGTTTTCAAGATTTGTTTTTTCAAGGAAAAATGTTTTCATAATGTATTGAAGTTTATTTTATATGTTTTCATGGAAAAAGTTTTTCTAGCTTCCTTTATATATATTCAAGTTTATTTTCAAATATAATGGTATTCAGAAGTTTTTATGTTTTAAAAATAATTTTTTCAAATAAGAAAGGCTATTTTCTTTAGGAGTTTTTTTTAAAGATATTTCAAAATTATTTTCTCTCTAAGATGACATCCATTTCCATTACTCATTACTTTTTTTGGGAAATGATCCAATGGTTCCACTCATATTCATTCTCTGAATGGTTTATGTTTTGATGAAATGATGTTTGTTAAACCCATTTATCTTTAGTTGGTTATCTATATATGAAACTAATTAATCTTCCATAGGTTGTATAATTTTAAAACCCACTTATTTTCATGGGCTATTCTTTGCTGAAATGATTATGAAACCTATATATATTCATTTTATAAGATATGATTACATATTTATGACACCCATTTCAGTTAATGGGTTATGAAATGATTGTTTATGATTTTTTGGAACATATATGAATGATTTAATTATCATATGGGTGGGACCTATATATATCTCCAATTCATTAGGTAATGATTTATATCTCATGATATGATGATGGGAAAACAATAAATGAGCTTGATCCAAAATGGTAAATAGTTTTATATAGATTCAAAATGAGAAAAAGGTGTGTCCTGATCTATTATGAGAATATGGGGAAGCCCAATCCACTATAGGAAGATAGGGAAACCCAATCCCTTATAAGGAAATGAATTTGACTAGTGATGATGGTGTGTTCTGCCCAGTAGGTGTAGTCCCCATGACGTTCTATAATATTTTTTTTGGAAACAAGCCTTAACTTATTGGGAATCATATTACATGTTTATTTGTTTACCATTAATTATATGTCTTAGTCCTATGATATGATCTCATGGTTCATGTTCTTGATTATCATATGATTTATGTCTCTTTAAATTATAATCATTATTCCATGTCTCGTGATTATGATCTTTTTATGTAGGGTATGATATTCAAATGTTATATTAATGTTATCACCCTTATGGTCATGTTATGCTTACATATCTCCTTTATTTACCATTTCTAAGCATGTCATCTTTCTCATTTCTTATTTTTTCTTTTACCAAATTATGATGAAAGGTTTTATGTAGATGAACTATAGGTGAAGGCCTCTATAGGAAACATTGAAGATGTTTTACCATGTTAGAAGATTGTGTTCCATGTTTCCAAAGATACTAAACTATTATATTCCTTATGCATATAATTTTGTAATGTGATGAATATTCATAAAAAATTATGTAATATCCATATCTATTAAGCCTTGTCTCTATATTTTTAATCAAAGGAAAGGTTTAGTCAACCTTTATAATCTAGGATGCGAAAATTTTAGTACAACCCATAGGTATATTTATAAGGATATGTCTAGGGATGTCTATAAGAATACTCCTAAGGTGTCATAGGAAGGAATCATAATTTTTACATCCTAGAAGTTATTTTTCATGATTATGGGTTTATATTCTTTGATTAGTGATGATCCAAATATGATTTATGGTTTTAGTCAATAGCGTGAACCAGAAGTAACTGGGTTAACATGTAATGTGATGGACATTTTACTTATGAGAAGTCAAGTGGGATGATTACTAGAGTGATTGATATTTTGATCAATCCTAATCAATTTTCATGGAACATGATTAACAATGTGTACCTTATACAATTATAAAAATCACCAAAAAAGATAAATAATGTGTTCTGTAATAGTTTGGTTAAAGGAGACCATGGAGGTAAAATGATCCAGTTTACTTTGTATTAATAATGTTGAAAGCAACACCGAGGTGAATTTTTTAAAAGAAAAAAATATGTTTTGACATTGGAAAATAAGGACATAAATAATGTAAAGAAAAAATGAGAAATTAAGGGTTCAGTTAAGGAAATGGATGGGAATATTGGACTCCCTAATACATCATTGATTTTTAAACACTTTATGTGTGGAATAAATAGTCATTATTCAAATTGATGTACTAAGTAGAAATCTCAAGAAGATAATAAACAAGGTTATATGAGTAATGGTTATATTATAGATGATTATGAGAATATAGATGAAATGTGAAAGGAAATAATGTATTAAGTAATAGGATGTGATAGCCTTGTTAATGGCTAAATGATGAAGTGGAATAATAAAATATTTTATATAATTGGAATCTTAAAATATGTTATATGAATGGTGAAATATATAAGGATTGTTCATTTTATGTTTTTTAGCTAAGGATTTAAAATAATACATTGAATGGTTTTGATAGACTACAAAATTGATTTATTAGCAAGGTGATATCCATGAAAAACACATGATTATGGGAATGGTAACAATGAATATGTTCCATATTTTAAGATAATGATTTTGGATAAAGATATGTACGATATGGATAAGTAAATTGGACGGTATTTATTACCTTGGATCTAATTAAGGACTTTTTGAAAAGTATTATTTACTATCAATGATGAAGTTTACATCATTTTTGGATTTAATGAATATATCCAATAAACTTTGGAATATAGGAACACGCATGTTTTCAATAATGATTTGTGCTAATTTAGGTTATTACTATGTTTCAAAAGGATACATTATGAATGTATTCACTTTCTTGGTATGTGATAATCAAGAGATACTTTAAAATATATGGGGGATCGATGCTTAGTTGTTTTTAATAAATTTAGTGACCTTATTTATAAATATTTGGAATTCCATATATCAGAAGGGTTATAAGGTTAACCATTTATAGAATGGTTTATGTTAAACTTTAGATGAAGTTTAGAGATTAAAATATTATCTCCCCATATAAGGATTTATTCATATTTAATGACTTGTGATGAACTTTTTGTTGTGACATACATATAAGGAATGAACTATAATTCTATTGATGGATATTAGAATCTATTAATAATTCAAGAAATAAGAATTTACCTTAATTTCTTAAAATAATAGATGAAGTGGAAGTTGATAAAGAAAGAACAAAGGGTAAGGTTTTCCTAAAATCATGTAATTATATATTTTCACTAAAATTATTCAACCATTGTAAAAATGATCTTGAAATAATATTTTGTCTTGTTATCATCATTTTTGATGATATAAATGACCCTTTTCAAGCCTATTTGGGTTATGTATTTGTGATTGTTAAGTTTATCCAAACCATGTTCTTTATCACTATCTATAAGAAAGTAATAGTTAGATTTCTCTTTAATGTCCCTATTTTCACTTCCCCCCAATGTTTTCCTATGTGGAAACCTAGTTATGTGGAACTTTGGGTAATTGTTATTTTTCCAACATTCCCTTTTTGAAGAAGTTTTAGTGTTATTTTTCACAATGTGGGTTTCTAAGAAAGGAACTTTCAAGTATTAAACCTTTGATAACCCAGATGAATTTTGAGGGAAAAATTAATTTTAAGGGGGGTATAATGTAACACCCTAATATTTTGTGATTTTTTTCTAATTAATTTAACATTTTTATATTTTAAATTTCATGAAACACTAAAGATAAATTTTTTTATATGAAAGTACTAAGTGAAACTTATGTTATACACAACACCAAGTAAAAATTACACTACACACAACACTTAGAATAGCTTTTGGTATGATAAAAACTATATATGGATTTTATTACACACAATACCAAGTCCTTTAGATATCTTTTGCTACATGAAAGTTCATGTTTTAGCGGACTATGAGATAAAATTAATATTACTTTTAAAATATTATTATAGCCACCACCTAGATTTTTGAATGAAAGTTAAAAATAAGTTTAAGTAAATTTTGAAAATATTATTTATACATGTATATAAAATGAATCCTTTGGTTATAAATTAGTATAAGTAAATGAATGAACTATTTTAAAATAAATAAATTACTTTTCTAAGAAAAAAATATTTTTATGTACAAAAACAATTTTTTCTCAATAAATTAAAAAAAAACACTTTTTATTAATTTTTTCAAAAAAATTTATATATTATATTTTCAATCAATATTTTTGATAAGAATCCAATATATTTTATAGGTATAATATAACAATAATCCAATTTTATGATTAAAAAGATATATTTTTCTAAAAGATAAATTTACCACTTTTTAATGGTGACCCCATCTTAAATATAATTTTTTACACTTTTATAATTTTTATTTGAAAAACTAAACATCATTATTGGAATCCTAATAAAAAATTTACTTTGGGAGAATTTTAATATTTTTGAAAAATATTTCTTTTTTTTATGAATAGTTAAAATTATTGAATTTTAATCCAAAACTGTTTTTCATACAATTTTTTATAGAGTTAAATTATGTTTTAATTTGGATTTGAAGTTTAATTAGATAAATTATAAATTAATTGAACCAATTTAAGTCATTTGAACTAATTTTACATTAAAATTGGATATAAAACCATCCCAAACTTTTAAACATTTTTTCTTAAAAAAACATTCTATGGCGAAATGTCAATGGGATTAATTTTAAAATAATGTCTACAAATTATATGATTTTAATTAGTAAAAATGGAATACATATTTGGAATCAGAAAAAATTATATTTTATAAAATGTTTAACTTAGTTCATTATAAAAAATATCAGTGAAAGTTATTAAAATTAATTATAATGATTAAGAGGAATATTAACTTTACCAAGGACTAAACCTTAATATTAAAGCCCAAAATGAACTAAAAATGTATCCAAAATCCATTTTATGATCAAATTTTACCATATCTTCCCTTTTCTTAGAGTTTTACCACTATTGTAGCCACTTTTCAATGGAAACACATGGTGGGAATTTTCTTTTTAAAAAATTTACAAAAAATACCACTCCTCATCCACTATAAAAGGAACTCACCACTCACACTTATTCACATATATAAATCCCTTTGTATCAACCAAAATATGATCAAATGAGATCCCAATTCTCTATTTTAATCCCAAAATCTTCCCTTTTGGTATAAATCCAAACATGTAATCGATTTGGTGCAAACTAAAATGTGTTACCTAAATAAGATTTAACATCCTTCCTCGAGATTCTTTATTTTATTTTCATTATCTACCACATAAAATATTTTTATAACATAATTAAATAATAACCTAAGTATCCAAATATACATAGATGTTTTTATTTCAAGGTTTTTACCTAAACTATCACACACTTTCATATAGTGGGTAACAGACTTATCGTTCTTGTGTATAGTGAACTATCACCTCATGAAATGATGTTGTTCTTTTTTCCTTTACCAACTCTCATGGTTGGGAATTATGATATAAAATCTATTTATATATGATATATATGATATTTATGATTTATTTATTATTATATAATTATTTTATAAAACAAAAATTCATGATTTCCATTTTTTAAAATACGATAACATCGTTTATGGACATGTGGACTACCACCACCTCAAAGCACTGTGATTCATTCACACTTTACATGGAATGTATTAAGGATGAGTTTAGTTAAATTATATGATATATATTAAATAAAAAAGATAATATAATAATTATAAATATATACATATATTTCAATTAATTTATTTCTTTTAATACATTAAGAAAATGGAAACAAAGATCAAGAGTATGTACGACCTACTCTCTCTATGAACGGTGTATTCCATTTCATATATATATATTTTTAAGATTATTATAAATATTTATATACTGAATATATATTATATAGAATTTTTTTTAATTATTTTAATATTTATATCATGATATAAGAATGAGGATCAAGAATGAAAAGTTAAAACATATACGAAAAACAACAAATATATTACCCGAAACGCAACGTTAACATGAAATTATTAATAAACTGGTAATATAAAGTCATGATAAAATTATATATGGTATCATATAAATAATATGGTAATTTGGAGATTTATAATAATCTTATATTTATTATAAAGTATTTTTGAATGGGTTTGAAGAAATTCAAGTCTTAAGGTAAGGGTTTTTTATCTCACTTTTATTTTATATGAGATAGAAGCCATGTTTACCTCCTATTTCTTATATGTGGTGTGTATACTATACCTGGATGTATTATATTATTATTATAATTAAATATATTAGTATCTATATATCCATTTTATGATCTTTATTTCCTGGGGTTTTATGTTTCAAAAGTTACCAAATCGGTAACATAATTTTGTCTCAATTTTCCTTCTTTGAGACACATGCCATGTTAGGCACCTGTATTTTTCTATGGGTGTATATAATAACTTTGACATATTATATCATTAATATAATTATTTTAATGATATTTTGAGCTTTATAATTTTATTATTTCTATTTTATTATGATTCAAATTTACAAAAGTGGTAACAGTTTATTACTACAATCTCATCATTTATCGAGAATGTTTATAAATATTCTTCCATTGATAAAATATTATGATCCATATCCCAAGAAATATCATGAGTTTTATTACCATATATTTATTCATGTTATATCCATGTAATGGTTTTATTTTTACACTCTTTGGCACTTAATAGAGTCAAGATAATGTTTTCATGAAAATTTGAATTCATTTCTCCTTTTAGTCAAAAAACTAAGTTCTTTCAAAACCGTGTTTTCTAAAAATGTTTTAAAAAATGTTTTACTATTATAATATGATGTATAACGGAAATTTTTACCTATTAATTACCTTTTTAAAAAATATATTTAAGAGGAATATTTTTTTCATTTTTCTATCAAGGCACTTTTATAATCTTTTAAGGTGAAAAAGGAATATTTGGCATGTACGGACTTAATCTTCATAATGAAATTAATTTCCTTGATGATTCCTATTTAAATTAATAAGTTTATCATTTTCAGAGAAATTATTTTCACTAATATTATGTATTTTTTTTATTTTAAAACGGTTTTCAAGGAAGGAGGGTTTTAAAAATGGTTTTCTGTTTAAAATATGTTTTAAATAAATTTCAAGCATTCTTTATAAGTTTTCAAAAAGTTTTTTTTCAACAAAAATGATATAAATTATATCAAAGACTATTTTATAAGTTTTAAAATTATATTGAAAGAAATATTTTTTTCAATAATCCTTATAAAATAAATAATTTAATTTTTTTTCACCCTTTATATGTTTTCAGAGAAATCATTTTTAACATGTTTTGAAACTTATTTTTTAAGGAAAAGGTTTTAAATTTTTTTCAAGATTATGTTTTAAGGGAAAAATGTTTTCAGACTATTTTTAAGTTTATTTTATATTTTTTCATGGAAAATGGTTCTCTATATTTCTTTATATATATTCAAGTGTATTATAAAATAAAATAGTTTTCATAAGTTTTTATGTTTTCCATGAATTTTTTAAAAGAATGATATTTCCCTCAAGTAATGTTTTTAAAAGATAATTAAAAAATAATTTCCATTTAAGATGACATCCATTGGTGTTAATAATTTCTTTCTGGTGAAATAATTCAAAGGTTCTATTCCAATTATTTCTCTTAATCGTTTCGGTTTTGATGACATGATGTTTATGAAACCCATTTCTCTATAAAGTCTTATATGTTTATGAAAATTGTTTCTATTTTATAGGTTATATACTTATTAAACCTACTTATTTTTAGGGGTTATGATTTAATGAAATTATTATGAAACCTTTATTTTTATATAGGTTAAGATATGATTAAATGTTTAGGACACCCATTTCATTTCATGGGTTATGATATCATTATTTATGATTTTGCGGCACATGTATGTAACATTTATTTATCAGATGGGTGGGGAAAATATATCACTCTAATGAATTGGTTAAAGATTTATATATAATGAGATAATTGTGGAAAATAATTCATAAAGATTGATCCAAAATGGGAAACAAATACATCTTGATCCAGAATGGGAAATATTTGTGTCCTGACACACTAGGGGAAGACGAGGAAACCCAATCTATTATGGGAAGATAGAGAAAATTGATCCCTTATAAGGAAAAGAATGTAACTGGGGATGGTGGTTTATCCTACCCAGTAGGAGTAGGACCCATGCATTTCCCTGATAAGTTTTTGGAAAAAAACCTTGACATAGAGGGAAATATATTACATGTTTATGTGTTTTCCACCAATTCTCTATTTTATTCCTATAATACGATCTCATGGTAGATGTTCATGAAAATCTTATGATTCATGTCTTACGAACTTCCAATATTTATTACAGGTATCATGATTATGATCTTTTTATTTAGGGTATGATATTCAAATGTTATACTCATGTTCTCATACCCTTATATTCATGTTATGCTTACATGTTTCTTTTATTTAACCTTAATGAGAATTTCGGCTCACCAATTTCTTATGTCTCCTTTTCCCAGGGTATGTAGAATGGTTTTATGTAAATTTACTAAACGGGAAGATATTTTTGGGAAACATTGAATATCTTTCTCCAAATTAGAATATTTTGTTTAAATTTTCCAAATACAGTAAAGTATTATGGTCCTCAGGCATGTTCTTTTGTAATTTGCTGAATATTCATAAAAAATTATTTAGTATCCAAGTAATTTAAGCTTTGTTCAATATGGATATATTATTTATCTAATACATCAATGTACATATATTGGAATGAAAAAAATACTGTAAACTATATATTTGTTGTTTGTGTGATAATTTTTTATAATAGGTTTATGTTTTGTTTTATATAGGTATTTTTATGAAAAAAATGCTTTTCATGTTGTTTATTGTAATAGACAACATAAAATAGTGTGTTGTAAACCATTCAATGCTACTTTCCACAAAAACAGATGTTATATTTTTTATTTTATGTCTATTCCTTGGAAAATAAACATGAAAAAATATATTTCATATATTTTTTATGAGAACCTATGTGAAATTTCATATATTTATTTAAAAAATATTTTATGATAGTTTTATTTAATGAAGGGCATCAAATATGATATAAAAAATTGGTTTTTTTGAGTAATCATTATTTTAAACTAATTTCTTATATATGTGGTTTCTAGAGATTATATTCTATGTTAGTTTTAATAATCAAGATTGTGGAAAATTATTTTTAATAAAATATTTTCTAATCAATGCTAAATTATCATTTATTACACTATTTAATAATATTAATAAAAAAGGAAATATGATTTACATGAAAAACATAAACATATTCAAGTGTTAGCTATTTATACGGATTCGAGTGGCCCAAAAAGCAGATATATTAACTATTTACCCTAATCATTATGTAAAACTAATAGAAAATATTAGAGAGGTCAAAGACTTATGATCATAACTCGAGTGACCTCTCCCTTTTCTCTCTGTGTTTCATAATAATGATATGTTTAGGTTAATTTTTAATAACTATCATGAAAATAATTTTAAAGGAGGTATCAATATAACAGTTTTGTTAAGTATTTTTTTCATTTTTACCAATTTTTAAAACAACATGATATATTAAAAGAATCTTTTAAGGATATTTTGTCTCATCCATTTAAGTTTTATTTATAATCAACTTGAAATATCTTTTACCTTGTATATTTTTTATATAACAGGCATGATAAAGCAATGTTAATTTTAATATTATTTATTGTTTACCACACAAATTTTCTTATTAACCTTCAGAGTAAATATTTTTAACATAAATTTTAATAAAAATGTTAATAATATATTTATTAGTTTTATTGAATTATTATAGCTACCAAATAGATTATAATAACTAAAAAATATACCAATATTAAAAATATAAAATTCTAGCATCATTTTCAATTGTTGAATAAGATGCACAACATGGCATCCATATTCCAAAAAAATTATTTGCAACCTTACCTAATGGTTTGAGATCCATATGGATTTATTTTAAAAAATGTTGGTAAGTAATTATTCTTGTGTCTTTTTTTGTAATTTTTAAGAAAACTAAAATTTTAGAAAGTGGTAAAGTTTTATCTATTTTTTGAAATGAGTTTGATGAGTCTTGAATGATATCCACATTTCTTCTTTGGTCATCTAGTGTGAATAAGGTTCACACTAGTTAGTAATGAAATTAATATGAGTGAATCACATTCACACCTATTGACAACATCTTGAACAATAAACATGAAGGTGATTCAGGCCTCCCACCTCTACCCTCAATAAAATTTTCATCCTCAATACCCACTATAACTCATTTTTAACCTCCAATTTTGAGAAAATCAATAATGATTCTTATTTTATTTCCAAAATAATTATTTACCACCTTTTAAAAGGTTAAATTTATTTCATTAAATTTGAGTTTTTTAGTTAGTTTATTTATATTATTTATTTTTTAAATGTGTGAGATAATTTTCTTTATTTTTTTTCAGAAAATTGAAAAAATATTATATTATATGATTTAAATAAAATTATTTTCCTTTAATTAAATAGGTTTTAGATAAATTAAAAAAATGTAGAGTTTATGATTTAAATGTTGTGATATTTGGATTATTTAAATATTGTTACATGTTTAAATAAATTAAAATATGTTATTTGGATGACTTAAATGTTGTTGAATTAATTAATAAATTCATTTATTTAGTATACATAAAATTAAATTATTTCAAAAAATGTAAAAAAATAAAAAATATAATTTATCAACAATTATAACAAATTTTGTTAAGTGATGTTTGAATGAGCATGAGTTAGAAGGAAAAATTAAAATTTTTGTTTTTTATATTTTTAATTTGTAGTGTTGATTTTTAACATTATCATTAATAATATTAGCATCATAAAATTCAATTATATGTTGTAATTTCATGTCCTTGATAAATTTAATGTATTAACATCTTCTTGTACCCCTCACTTTCAAGTGAGTAAAGTTATAAAAAATGAGGGTTCCATGTGAGATGATGATGTTTGATATTGGATTTATTCACAACATTTGAAATATAATGATTACTTACATTAGTTATGTTGGTTAATCATGTCAATACTTTTCCCTCGGGTGTGTATGATTTTTTATTGATAAAAAAACTCACACAAAATAACATATGATCATTTCATAAGTTTTAATGACAATGCTTAATTAGATGTTAATGTGAATGTATATTGAAAGTTTAATAATAAATATAAAATAAAAGAAATTTAATTTTTTTTAAAAGATTTTATTAATTCTTAATTAATACATTTATAAAATTTTAAAATAATGGTTTGAAAAAGTTCATTAACTTATATATATATTTATATATATATATATATTAAAAAAAGAAAATTTCAATTCTTTTATTAAAAATAATTTAAAATGAAATTTATCTTATATATATTTAAAAAATAAATAAATGGATTATTTTTTAAAATTTAAATTAATATAAAATTATTTTTTTATGAAACTAAATAATTAAATATATCTTCAAAAAAATATTATTTATTAAAATAATTAAAAAAGTAAGGATATAACTTCATTTTTATATAAATTTTATTAAAATATAAAAAAACATTATATGAAAAATAATAATGAATATAATGTTGAAGGACATTTTTATAAAAAGGATTTATTTTAAAAATAAGATAAAATAATTCCTATAAAATACAAATATTTCAAATATTTTAAATACGAGTGAGATATTTTTTAAATATTTGAATTAAAATTATAAATTTATGATGTATGGTTTTTTTAAAAGTTATAAACTAATATAAATTATTTCAAAATATATATTTAAAATAATTTATTTAAAAATATTGAATTAATATGATTTATTTAATAATATTTTTTTATACATAATAAATTGAAATATTATTTTTCCTTGAATTTGTTTTTAATTTCCAACACACAATAATTTTTAGTAAATGATGTTTTTATTTATGTGAATTCATGAAACAAATATCAAATTTTAATTGAAACCTAGTAATAGAATTGAGAATTTATAATCATGGGATGATTGAAAAATGTATGATTGGAATTGTATGATTTACCTATTTTGAAATGGGTTATATAATTTGAACTAATTACAATTAATTTTTTCATTTATTACTCGTGTGACATCCCTATCTATAAGAATATCTGGACCTGTGTGTCTTTGGTAAATTGGTATATATCACAATCCCCCGATATTCATCACTTTTATGCTAGTACTATTCTAAATAAATGTGGTTCTATAATAGGTGATGATGTTCAATCCTGGATTTGTACAATGTGGCTAAATAGATAATGATTGTTTTTTGAATTCTAACGCAATTCATGCTTAAGGATTTTTCCATTGGACTTTGTTGGTCTGTCTTATACTGGTAAACCAATCTACATAATAAATCTCACAATCAAGTCATATTTATTTAACCTGAAATAATTAAATATCATTAGGCATTTGACTATGAAATAATATTATATATAACATGTTTATAATGTTTATTTATGGGTAATCATGTTTATATGAATATACAAATATTTGGAATTTATTTTTAGGGATTAGGGTCTTAGGTATGCTATACCAATGAAAAGGGATACTGGTCTTTTTAATTATACTAAATTAGAAGATTCTACTATTAGGATTCATAGTTATTTGAAAATAAGGGTTGATAATTTTGTAAAATCAATCACATATTAGAAACTTCAACATATTGGATTCCCATGGAATATTTTATATCCTCTTCTCGATGATGAGGATTGGTTGGAAACATAATCTTTGTTTCAAAAATAGTGTAATCATAGTTTAATAGAATTGTATGTTGAAATTTATTTCATTTATGGGTTGTAAAAAACTGCTCTAAACCCCCATTATGGGAGATCTTGTAATATTCCAGTATTTTAAAATAATGACTATGTTTGATAGCACAGAAAATGTGCAACACCAATTATAAACAGAACATGAAATATTATTATTTAAAAATAACAATTATAACTTAACCATAAATTGGCTAGTATGGATATGATTAATTAATTTTTGATATATATAATGTTTTAATAAATATTAATTTCTTTATTAATTCTTAGAAAATTAGTACACAATTTTTAGTAAATCCATTTTATTCTTCAAAGATACGTTTTATTCAGAAATGTATTTTATCGATTATTGTGAGAAAATTGTATAAGTCATTTTTTAAACCTTTAGAAATTTTATTTTATAAAATAAATTTAATTTTTGAAATCATCATTGTAATATTAGATTATGGTTAAATTGTGATATTTTTCTAAAATATTTGTTTTTCCTTGGTTAGTGAAAAATACTAATATTATAGAAAACAATATTTTATTTTAAATTATTTACAATTTAAAATTATATTTTCAATTAGTTTTAATTTTTTTTATTTCATTAATATTTTAAAAAATAAAATTATTATTTTCTAAATTATTTTTATAATTTAATTTATAATAAAAAATATATATTTAAAATGGAATTTTTCTGAAAAAAATTCGTCACATTTTTACGATTTATTCTTAAATTAAATTCTACAAATTATATTTTTTTTAATCTTGAAAAATGGATTCCATATCTTTATTGAGGGAGTCAAAAATTAGAAAATATTCCCCTTTTATTTTTTGTCAGTATGAATAGAAACCATAGTCAATTTTTATAGGATGATAAAATATAAATCAAGTAATTTAGGGTTATGAATAATATTTTAAGGACTAGAAAATGACCCTAAAACTTTTATTAATTATATTTTATTAGTAAATTTCATCAATAATCATCCAATATTTTTTAGATGGCATTTTTTTCCATTTTTATGTGATTATGACCTTTGTAAAATTTTACGTAAGGAAATTTCAAAAATATCACACTCTTGTTTTTAATGACTATAATAATATTAACATGGGAATAACTAGATGATATGTTTGATTATGAAGAGTATTTCATTATATAAAATATTTATATTCATCATGTTAATTTTTCATTAATTTTTTATGGAAAAATAATTACCTTAAATTCTTACACAACACTGATCCTGTAATTATTCAATTAATGGAAAAATAAAATAAATGTTATAAAAATTTTAAAAAATTTACAATATGAATGAATAAATGTGACTAATGAATTTTGGAGATAAACATGAAATATTATATAGATTTTTATTAATTTTATTTTAAATCCTTTTTTCATGATGTTATTAAAGACCAAGTAAATGAATAGTTTAAAAATTAACATTCATGATATTTACTAATAAAAAATAATTTATTAAATTATTTAAAACTCAAAAAAATATTATATTTATCAAAATAAATGGGATAAATTTAATTAAAAAAATTTCCATTCTTGGTCATTTTTTCATTTTATTATAACATTTTTAACCATTACTAGGTAGAAAACGTTAATATTATGGTAATTGACAAAATAGTTAATGAAGGGTTTAAAAAAGATGAGGGATGGAATGTGATCCAAACATTTCAAAATTTTATTTGAGGAGAGTATTTGGACTCATAAAAAACATAACTTTTTATTTTATCAATTTGGATCCATTTTTACATCCTAATTAATTTATATTAATTTAATATTTTATGAAATTCCAAGAGTGCCCCTCACCTCTCTTATAAAAGGACACATATTCTTCTTATTTAAACACATATAAAGAACCATTAGGATCAGAAAATACCTACTCAAATAACTTCATTTCATCAATAATGACATAATAGAGGATTTTTTTATCATAAAATATACATATAAAATCTTTTGGTGTAAAACATAAGAGGTTTTCGGAAGAAGACGTATGATTCTTAACCGAGCATTTTTATTTTGCTTCTTCATCCACCTCCTTAAAATACTATTCAAGCATGATGAAATAATTATCCAAGTATCTACCATATAATGAGATGTTATTTTTTTAATGTAATAACCTATATCGATCTCTAACCTCCATCAAATGGGAACAGAACCAATCATTTGTGTGTACGGTGGGCTACCGCCTCAAACAATGATGTAATTTGTTTACAATTTCTGTCTCTAACAGTTAGTTGTAATGATATAATTAATGTTTATCTATTATATTCCTAATATATTTATAATTTTTAAAAGATAATATATAATTTAATTTCTTACCTTTCTATTCATTGAATAATGAAACATCATTCGTGCATAGGTCTAGACTACCTCCTATATGAAGCGATTTGACTATTTTTTCATCACCACATCACACGGATGATATATATAAGTATATTAAATGAAATAATATGATATTTGTGATATTATTATCATTATTTAAGGATATAATAATACTTACCTTCTTTCCATAATGATTATTGAGAAATAGAAACGTTACTCATGCATATTTACTACCTACCATCTCCATGATTCTAAAATAGATCATTTTTTATAACCATATTAAATAATTGATTAAAAGGGAATAATTTTTGTAGAAAAATGATAATTAGGTAATTATTATTATTCTGGAGATGATTTAATAATTACCTCTTTTACTATAGTTAACTTAACAAAATCATTTCGGACTTATGAACCAAATATCGTCAAAACATCTAACGTGAACTTAAATGATTAAGTAATTCTTATAATATGGTAATAAGTGAGATAAAAATAATAATAAATTTGAAAAAATATCTCAATAAATTAAATAATTAACCTAACTTTTTTATTTTGAATGGTAAAGAACATACATGATGATTCAAACTCAAGATAAGGGAATTTGTTTTTAAAATCCTTTTTCAAAGTTTCCATTTAAATTCTATTTTTCTTCTATATCCATTTTTTTAAAATTATTTTTTGGATATATTTATATGGATATAAGTTAATTATAAAGGAAAATTTATGATTGTTAATAATTTCTTTCAATTTTTTTCCAATGGAATATTTAAAAAAAATTAACATTCTTTACAAAAAAAATTGAATATTCTATTTTAACATATACAGTGACAAAGACCTTTACAACCACTATAAATGTTTTTTTATTTTGGTATTCCTTTATAATATTTCACATTTTCTTAAAATAAAAAACCCTCCTTGACTATGTTCTTGTTATTTTTAAAAATAGTTTTAAAATTGAATGGATATATCAATATCTAAAAAGTTTTCTTATGAGTCGAACGATCATTTTTATGAAGCATTGTTTTATATATTATGTTATGGTTCATGGTCATTGTTTATGGGGATGGGTTATTCTATTAAAATTGAGGGAATATAATCCCATTATATCTATCCAATCTATTTTTTAAAGAGATCTTTTTAATATATTAGGTTTTACCTAAGATGTTATGGGAATATATTGTGCTAGTTATTCCAAATATAGGACTAATTTAACTCAATTATCTTTCTCGTAAGAGATAATATGAATATATTATGATGGTTTTTCAAGTTTAACTATGATATTTACTTAATGTAAAACTGTGATTTTTGTTCCACATGTAAGAGTGATATGCAAATGATGGATCATGTAGACTACACGTTTTATCTATGATTTTTTGTGGAGTTTTATGAGAATCTTATTATTTCTCAAGGTGGTATAATGATGTTATATTTAAAGTAAATTATTTTATATTTTTCAAGTGTGAAAAGTATAAATTTGTTACAAAAAGTTATTTTATATTTTTCTTGAATTCAAATAAACCATATGAATTTTATTTTACCATTAGAATTTCTTATGAAATGTTTTCTAAATTTTTCTGGGTAGATAAGGTGATTTATTGGGCAAGAAGATATTTATTTTGAACCTAAAATTTATCTTTTAAAAATGAAATATTTTTTAAGTATTCATGGACTAATGGTTTCTTTATTTCTTTTTTTATCTCTTATTGAGATTTTTTTGTTTATCCCTCATTTTAAAATATATTTTTTTTTTGTGATTTTAAGGATGAAAATGAATGAGTATGATATAAAAATGAAAATTGTGAGGATTTTTCATGAAAAGAAAACCTATTTATTTTTAAAAGTTTGATTTTTTGAAAAAAAAAATAGACACCTAATAAAAGTTTAATCTTATAATATATGGGTTGTTATTTCAGAGTAATACTTAAATCTCTAAAACACTAAAACATAATGATATCTAGGAATTCAATAAAGTTAATTTGAGTTTAATGTCACTATAATATTTAATTTTTATGTCTAGGTCCAAACCATTGGCATCACATAAGCTTTTATATTACTTTAATGGTTTTTATGTTATTTGAACATAAGTTAAATTTCATATACAACAACAAAGGATAGTATAATAGAGAGAATTAATTTATAATGGACAAATAGAAAAGAGTTGAAGATATTGTGGTTAAGGAAAAATTACTATTTATCATCCTTATAATATGGGTAATTCTGATTTTATCGGAATTTTCACACAAAACATTTTTTACTAAACCACTGTATCCAGTAGAAACAATGTAATAATAGATTTGAATAAAAATGTGGTAAAAGCTGAATAAAATCAGAGAAATTGTGAATTTTTTTTATTCTTAACCATATATTCCAAGTTATTATTAACAACATTAACCTAGGTGAGTTTCCAAACTCATCAAATAAGAGAGAAATGAATATCCATGGAAGTTCAGGTGAAAAGGATAATAAACATAAAAATATTCATAGAATTATTTTTCATTAATGTGGGAATAAGAACCCTAGAAATGTATTAAAATAATGTAATGATGTTTTGTATGAGGTAAAGGTTGAGAAAAAGAAATAATATATCAAGGAAAAAGGAAGTGTTCGGTTAACCCCGTGATGAGGAATAAAGTTTTTCCCAAGGCATCCATGTAATTTTTTAAATGTGATAAGTATAGGCCTTATGAAAATAAATCTTCTAATGGGAAATTTTAATAATGGTATCACCTTTACCATGCATATGATTATTTAATAATGCCTAATGAAATAATTTTTTTTAATACAATATAACTTGAAATGACATTTGAAAGGTATAGATTATATCATGTATTATGTTTTTTTAATTTTTGAATCTTAGGCCATGATTATTATTTTTTTTGGAAGGAATTATTAAGGAATGTAATGGGAAATCATGGTTGATAAAGAATGTTTAATGACTAAATTTTCTACATATATTTATTCAAGTGTTATGATGCAATGGTACAATTAAGGTTAATTATATGTTCAAATGATCAGACCCAAATTTTAATTTTTATGTGATGGGAATAATTTGGTTGACATTTATTGAGTTTTGATATATTTTTTAGGTATATGTAACCATTATGTTTAATAAGTGAAAATGTTGTTTAAGTAAGAATTCACTTTTCATTTTATAGATATAAGTTTAAAGGTATTGATATCCTTTTGAGTTTATATGATATTTGAGGATTAATAAACTTTTTAAGGATGTTAATCATATTTTTGGGAAAATTATATCAATTATATAAAGATATTATTAGAAAAAGCAAAACTCATAGGTCAGGAAAAACCCACCACGTCTAGAAAGGCTATGGGCTCGAACCCACAAATGAAGGGAGACAAGGGCACAAAACCTACCACTTGGCTATGTGAACTCCTGAGATAACCATAGGATTGGAAATTGAATTGGTGATTATATTATTAATGATATTATGGAATAATTTCACTAATTTCGGAACCCTATTTAATTAAGTTAAATATAATATTCTGGGATTTTATTTGAGGAATAAAGACTTAATTATCTTCTGGAAGAATATATGATTTTAATGTGGATTTATGGTGATTTAGGTTATTAAAACAAATGATTAAAATATTTTAGATATTATATGATTAGGGAATATAATTTTTTTGGTATATTCCATCAAGTCAGATTTATTTTGGAGAAATATTTGATCAAATCCTTTTGCTTTTTAGGTTTCAACTTAAGTCTGTAATATTTTGTGCAATATTGTGGTTAGTTGTTTATTTAATAATCTTCATTGAACATTTGGTTTTATCTTTGAGGCTTTAGATATTAATGATGTATTTATTCATATGAATGTTTATTTCTTTGGGAAGTTATATTATCTTATTGTAAACATTTCAGATTCAGTTAATGTCTAAATACGGGAGGTATAGATTTTATCAATTATGGAAGTTTATGAACGGATAAAAAATGATTTTTATTATTTAAGCATAATAAATCATCTTGAGTACTCATCATTCGGAGAAAGATATGATATTGTGGTGAAAATTATTTAAAGTATTAATTTCTACATATCAAGTATATATACACCCATATGTTATTAGTATATACGGTAAAGAAATTCCTCAATAATAGTGAAAGAATCTTGAAAAATAATTTAATACTATTACCTTTATTTTTGATAAATTGATTGTCTCTTCACCCATCACAGATTTATGATTTTTTGTTTGTTAACATTATCCTAAACAAGTTATGTATTACTCTTGGTTTCTCCCAAATTTATCAATGATTTTAGGGTTAAGCGGTCGCTTGTAGTTTATCTTGGTTTGTTGAATCCTCAAATACCTAAGAAATAACCTACAAACATGTACATTCTATGGATTGTTTTTGGCTATGAAGTGGAAAACTTTGGTAGATATTATATGGGTTTAAGTGAATTTTAAGATACTAAATTGAATTCAATTTATAAGAATGATTTTATCCAAGGTTATCACTTGGGGTGGATTAGATGCATTCCTTTTTCAACTATTTCAATTTCTTATATTTGAGATGGTTTCATTTAAGAAGATCAAACAACATCATAAATTACTGGTTTAATACCTACACACTTTAAAACTAATCACCTATACACTTTAAGGATCAATGTTTTGATCACTTTAAGGTAAAGGTTTTTATTATAAATTGAAATTTATTGCTTTAAATTCAACAAGGATGAAGAAGTTTAAAGATTTTAAAAAAATCTCAATTAAAAGAAGTGATTAGAAATTAATGGAGTGAGAAATATCATCCAATACAGCCCCTTTCTAATTACTTGGATCAACCCACAATAGATTTATATCTCCATTGATGTTATAGTTTCAATGGAAGAGGGAAGTAGACTCATGAGGGAAGAAATGGAGAAGTAAAAAAAGAAAACGATGAAATAATGATCACTCCACTATTGTGTTATAATTCCACAAGGTTTGGTGTGAATAAATTCACACGTTGAGATAACATTATCAACATGATATGAATAATAATAGTATAATAAGATAAGAATAACTTTTATTAAGAGACTAAGATGAATTAGAACAGCTTACATGTGAAAGACAAACTTGACACGACAAAATTGCATCATAACATTACAATGTAAGAAAGCACCAATGATTAATAAATCCTATAACACCACTGAATTAAATAGTATTTTTAGGAGACTTGGGTATAGCCTCAAATAGTTTAATTCATTCCACTTGTGTATAGAAGGCTTAGGGTGGTGGAAAGATTGTGGAATATAGACTTTTCCACCCTTGACCCGAAGTGGAAGGCTACTTGAATCCACCAAAGAGATGTGTCAAAATGACCTTTTAGATGGAATAATTAGAGTGGGTAATAGATTAATAAAATGGATCTCCATTTTTCTCCTAATCTCCTGTAAAATTTTATCCCAAATAAAATTTTGGTTTGTGAGATATTATCAAAATGGTGAGATGTTTTTCTGGGCGGCATAATATGGCGTAGAATTTTATCTCTGAATTGGGCCACCTGGAACTCCATTAAAACATCCTAATTAGCTCTTGTAAATTTTGGGTGAAATATTTTCCATGATTTCATCTATTTTCATTTAAAAGTTTAGAATCACTGGGCTTGTATATTGGCCGCTACAGTCTCTTTATTGGGTTGTTTTCCAGTTTACTATGCCCAGAATGTTGTTGGTTCAAGGCCAACTTTTGTTGTCTTTTAATATGAATCTTCTAGTGATCAAAAAACATTAATTTTTCCTTATATCAGGGTACACTTGAAAATAAAATATGAAAATAAAATCAAGACCATTTTTTATTTCAGGATGTGTTCAAATATGTACCATGTAATAGTCCACTTTAACAATGAATTACAATCGTAATGTGAAATAATGTTCAAAGTTTAAAATGCACTAAAATGGTGTTTATCAATAATTAATATCACAAATATTATAAATATTAACAACGAATATTATCCTATTTCAGTGGCTAATCACACCTTCAACTTGAGTTTTTCTTCTCCCGAGCAAGATTTATCTACAAAATATGATATTTGAATTCCATTTTCAAAAAACATTTTAATAAACAATTATCACAAAAAACCCTTATTCCAAACAACTATAAAACCCATAAAAATATTTTAATACAAGATATTTTAATAAGAAGATCCAAATCCCAATCCCATTCCTTTGTTCAAATTCATCGCCATATTTCTTTCAATATAAATTAAGCTTGAGGATGTGTTCTGTTTCACAATAGACATGGGGGGTCATCTTAATTCAATGGGGAAATGACAGAAGCACTAGGTAGAATCAAATTTAAATATTAAGATTAATATTAATGTTTTTTTCTAATTTTTCCATGGTAATTGAAATTACACTCAATAGAGTCAACCCATGTAGCGAGACATTCCCGATGATTCCCAAGCTCAAAGACCTTAGGGCACCAAGTGAAGCTCACATACTCAGGAATCATCTCGAGTTAAATCATTCAAAAACAAATTCAAATTACCACAAATAGAGATGAAATTACTAAATTCAGGCTAGAAAACCATGGGGTCATGATCCCCAAGTGTTGAAAGCCACACATTAGATAATTTCATTGCTCTATGCACAAATTTATTGTTTCATTATTTTTTAATGAATACTCATATTAAAACTAAAATGATCTCCAAACCTATGATATTTATTTGGGGGACTCCATGAACTCAAACTAATACCTCACTATCCAAAGGTCGTGCTTTTTTATCTTTTTTTATTTGAATGAAAATATAAACAATGAAATTTCAAATTAGACAGTCATAATTTCCAAAATCTATTCTCATGAAATTATACATGCATTAAACTCAGAATCAGGGATTACTAAATTATTTGATATTCAGTTTTAAAGTGTGTAATGTGTATTATCATGTTCATTGTTAATGAAAAGTTTCCCTCCACATGTTGTTTTTATGCACACAAAATTATTATTTTTTCTTTTCACCCCCCCCCCCAACATAGAATAACACTATCCCCAGTGTTTAAATAAAATATAATTTAGAAGTGGGTAGTGGTAGAGGAGAGGAGTTCTAAAAGGAATTTGAAATAATAAACATGGAACAAAGCCACCTGGTGGTTTAAGTTGAAGTTATTTCTTCTTTAATTTAGTCCTTTGATATTCATGTCACTTGCAGAGTTCCCTTGTGGAAAAAGAAAAAAAAAAACAAAACATATATATATATATATATATTCATATAATAAAAAAACTAAAATATAAGTATATATACAAAAATTATTGAATAAGGGAGAACTATAAGCTATAGGTTAGTGTTAAGCATGCTCCCCTGTCACCCTTCGGTCCCAGGTTCGAATCCCTGTGGCTTTACCGGTTGTGACGAGGTTTTCCCCATGATCTACGATGTGTCATTTTATTTTATCTGTAATTTATTTTGTATTTTTATTTTAACCTACAAACACATACAAATAAAATTAACTAATGATACATTGTCTCCTTTTTAAATTATTGTTTAAGGTATTACACAAGGATTACACCACGTGACACGGATGAATATGGCACTCCCCTTTTATTCCCATCCATACTCATAATAGAAGAACAGGTCAACATTATATATATATATATATTAAATATCAAAATGATACATTAATCCTATTTTAAAAATAAAGATGATTCAAAAATATTTGAAACATGAAAACCACAGGTTGCCTCCAGTGCAACGCTTTTGTTTAACATCGTTAGATCGACATAAACCACCTTACTTACCCAATACCAACTTTAAAAATTTTAAAGACCCCATATTTCTCCACTTATAATTTATTTATATTTATACTTTTTTTATAATTTGTGTCATGTAAAAACCTATTATCTACAATGAGTGGGAAAATCCAAGGAATATCAGAAATGGTTAATCTAGTTTCCTCTGTAGTCTTGTCTAAGATATCAATGATCATTCCAACTTTTTTTGTTTGAAGAGAAGAATTAATTCAAATTTAAAGGTCATTATTATTCCCTATTAAGTGATAATTTAGTGGGGTAGGAAAGATAATAATTTTTAGCTTAGTTTGGTTTGGACATTCAAGCACAGATAAAGATTTTGAATCCAAATCAGTTTCATTTTCTAAATTTCTCAATCAAATTGGTTCCTTTTGAGTAGAATATTCAACCACTAAATTGGATAGACCAATGTCAAGAATGGGTATAGACTCAATGTTTTCAAATTCTCCCAATGTTTTAGTGATTTTTCTTTCTAAAAAATCATCAACGGAGCTATAATATGGGAACTCAATCCATGATGTCAAATTTTCCTCTTGTAAATATATGAAATTAATTTCCTCTTGATTTTATGAAACTTCAATAATTTCTTGATTCAATTCCCCTACCCCAAATACAAAGGATGTTTCTTCAATAAATTCATAAGTGGTTTTTGGGAAACTAGATTCTCCACATACGGTTATGGAAGGGACAGTCGGTGTAGGGATGAGTTCCTAACAAGTATTAATTCGTTGTAGTTCTAATCTCAAAGATGAAACCTCAAAATTCATTATTTCCATTTGATTACAGAATTGTTCAATAAATATTTGTGCAATATATTTTTTATTTGGTTGAACATCCTGGACATCCCCAATATTTATCACTTCAACCATCCTTTAGAGGGATGGAAATTTATTCGTTAAACATTCAACATTTAAATGATTGTTCATATCACCAAGTATAGAGTGATCATTTAAAGATTGATCAAAGAAATTCACTGAGTTAGGGGATTCCCAATAATTATTTCTAATTTGATTTCAATATGGGTTTATGGTAAGGTAATGTTGAAGAGATTCCATTAGAGTAAATTGAAACTAGGATTTGAGATTCTTAGGACACACATAAATAGGAAGGTGAAAAGATAAGTGGAATGGGGGTGATAATAGAGAACTTGGGGTGAGAAAAGCATGATAGTGTCTCAGATAACTTACTTAGGTCCCTGGAAACAGTTCCAAAATTTTCCCTCGCCAAAATGTACCCAAGATTTTAGGTTTAAACGGTCGCTTGTAGTTTATCTTGGGTTGTCGAATCCTCAGAGACCTAAGAAGTAACCTACAGACACGTACATTCTATGAATGGTTTTTGGCTATAAAGTGAAAAAAAAGAGTTGATATTGGATTGAATTAAGTGAATACTAATATACTTAAGTGATTTCAATTTAAATTAATGAGTTGATCCTATGTTATCACTTGGGGTGAATTAGATGCATTCATTTTTCAACTATTTAAATTTCATATATTTGAGATGGTTTCATTTAAGAAGATCAAACAACATAATCACTTACTGGTTTAATACCAACACAATTTAATATTAATCACCTATAAACTTGAAGGATAAAATTTTTGATCACTTCAAGATAAATATTCATATTAGCACTTGAAATGTATGGCCTTAAATTCAACAAGGATGAAGGAGTTTAAATATTTTCAAACAAAATTCTCAATTAAAAGAAGTGATTAGAAATTAATGGAGTGACAAATAACATCCAATCCAGCCACTTTATAATAACTTGGATCAACCCCTAATAGGGTTTTCTCTCCATGATGTTATGGTTTTAATGGAAGTGGGAGGTTGACTGATGAGGGATGAAATGAATTAGTAAAAAAAGAAAACAATGAAATAACGATCACTCCACCATTGTGCGATAATTTCACAAGGTTTTGTGTGAATAAATTCACACATTGGGCCAAAAGTATAAATATGATATTAATAATAATAGTATAAGAGGCTAAGAATAACTTTTATTAAGAAACTAAGATGAATTAGAACAACATACATGTGAAACACAAACATGGGATTACAAAATTGCAGCACAACATTACAATGAAAGAAATCACAAAAGAGGAATAAATCCTCCAACACCATTGACATAAATAGATATATTCGGAGGATTGGATAGATAACCAAAAATTTAAAGTCATACCTCTTGATTATGGTAGTCTTAGGGTGGTGTAAATCTTATGGAACTTAGACATTTCCACCCCTGACTCGAAGTGTAAGTCAGCTTGCATCCAAAAAACTGACTCGTCGAAATGACCATATAGATGGCGGAATTAGAGTGGGACATTGTAGAATAACATGGATATCAGGATGTCTCCTAAATGGCTGTAAAATTTCAGCCCAAATGAAATTTATGTTCTCAAGATATTATTCAAATGGTGGAATGTTTTCTTGGGCCGCAGATGATGGCCTAGAAATTTATCTCCAAATTGGGCTGCCTAGAACTCCATTAAAACATCCGAATTCTCTCTTGTTAATGTTGAATGAAATGTTTTACATGATTTAATCTATATTAAGTTAAATTTTTATAATTTTTGGTCTTGTACCATGGTATCTATAGTCTCTTTATTGGTCTTCTACCCAGTTTACTTTTCCCAAAATGTTGTTGGTTCAAGGCCAACTTTGGTGGTTTTTTAATGTGAATCTTCTAGTGCTCCAAAAACATGAATTGTTCCTTATAGAATGGGAGACCAGAAAATAAAATATGAAAATAAAATCAAGATAATTTTTTTTTATTATGTGTTCAAATATGTACCATGTAATAGTACAATTTAAAAAGGAATTAAAATCATAATGTGACATAATGTTCAAAGTGTAAAATGCATTAAAATGGTGTATATTAATAATTAATCTCATGAATATTATAAATATTAACAATGAATATTAGCCTATTTTCATGGATAATAAACTCTATATCCATCCTTGGGTGTTATTTTCAATTATATGTTAATATTTTCCCCTCCAAAAAATGGTTTCCTACTTGCAAACCTAGTTATATATTATTCTATATGACCTTCGTATTTCTCATTCCCTATTTTCAAGAGGATGTTTTATTAATATTTCTTATGATGTGGGATTTTAAAAAAGGAATTTTAAAATGTCAACATTTATTACTAAGATAGCGTTAAATATTGGAAGATGAAATTTATTAAAGAGGTGGAGAGTAATATCCAAAAAATTTAAAATAATGATTATGTTTGACAACATACAAAATATGCAACATCGAGCATGATCAAATCGCAAAATAATATTATTTAAATTTGATTGTTATAACCAAGAAATTAAATTGGTGGGTATAAATAGGATTAAATAATTTTTTATTTATATACATAATGTTTTTAATAAATATTAATGTATTTATTAATTATTATAAAATAAGCCCTCAATTTTTAGCAATCCCATTTTATTCTTCAAGGGCATTTTTTATTCAAAATTGGGTTTTATTTATTTTTATGAGAAAATATTATAAATAATTTATAAAAATTTTAGAAATTATATTTCATAGAATAAATATCTTTTTTGAAATCATCATATGAAAATTTTACTAGTGTAAAATTTTGAAATTATTCAAAAAAAATATTTTTTAGTAAATAGTGGAAAAATTTTATTTTATTGAAAACTATATTGTATATTAATGAGTTTACATTTTAAAATTATATTTTCTATTATTTTCAAAATATAAATATTTCATTTTATTTTAAATAACCTTGTAATTATTTTTTAATTTTTTTATAGTTGAATTTTGTATCAAAACAATTTATACTTAAAAGGGAATTTGTTTGAAAAGTAGTTTTTCATTGCATGTCACCAGTTTTATTTTAAATTAAATTCATCCACTTCTATTCTATTAATATTAATAAATGGATTAAAAAAATTTATTTAGTGGTTCTAAATTTTTTAAATTGGTCCCTTTTATTTTGTGTCAATATGAATAGAAACCATATAAAAGTTTGTTAACATAGTAAAGGGTAAACCATGTAATTAAGTGTTAAAAATAATACGGCCAGGGATAAAAATGGACCTAATTATTTATTTAATTTTATTTTGTGAGTATATTGAATCCATGATAATCCAAAATTATGTTATATAGACTTATGATTCTATTTTTATGTGATTATGAGCTTTATAATATTTTATATAAAGAAATGTCAAAAATCTCACACTCATGATTTTTATAACTATAATAATTTTAACATGGGGATAATCAAAGGATAAATTCCATTATAAATATTATTAATCAATATAAATTATTTATCTTCACTGTAGTAATTTATTTTTAATTTTTAGTGAATAAATAATTACCCAAAACTCTTACACAATGCTGACACAAAAATTATTCAATTAATGAAAAAAATAAAATAAATGATATGAAAAAAATTAAAAGTAGTATAATTTAAAATAATTAATGTGAACCACACATTTAATAGATATAAATGACATATTATATTGGTTTTAATTTTTTTTGAAATACTTTGTTGTATTGATGTTATTAAATCCAATGTAAATGAATAGTTCTAAAACTAGCATAAATGATATTTTATAATAAATAAAATTTTATTAAACGATTTAAAATTCATAATAATAATATATTTCTCAATATTAATGGTATATGATTAATTAATTATATAATTTTCCATTTAGTGGTTATTTTTTATTTTATAGTAATATTTTTAACCCTTAAATGGTAGAAAAAATTAATATTTTATTATTTGTTAAAAAGGATGATAAAGGGTTTAAAAATATATAAGGGTAAAAATGTTGTCCAAAATTTTATAAATTTTATTTTATGAGATTATTTTGACTCATAGTAATATTTATTTTATAATATTATTAATTTGGTTACATTTTTATTTTAAAATTATTATTTTTAGTATAATAATTTTTGAAATTCCAAGCGTGCCCCTCCCCTCTCTTATAAAAGGGTACCTCTTATTCTTATTTAGAAACACATAAAGAACCATTTTATTTAAAAAATACTGAAAAATAACTTATTTATATCCCTTATTATATCATAAATGATTTTTCTTGATCATAAAACCAACCTAGAAAATAATTTTGTATAATCATTTATAGTTTGTCCAAAAGAAGAGTTATCGTTCTTAATAGAGCATTTTTATTTTATTTCTTCTCCCAACTCCAAAAAAAGTCTTCAAATATGATGAGATAATAAATATGGTATCCCACATATACTGATATGGTGTTATTTTAATGTAATAACCTATATCCATCTCTAACCTCCATCAAATGGAAAAGGAAGCCATCGTTCGTGTGTACGACGAACTACCTCCTCACAGACTAATGTAAATTTTTCAATCACCATCTCTCACAAATATTTATAATGATGCAATTAATGTTTATATATTATATTCATGAAATATTTATCATTCTTAAAATATAATATATTATTTACTTTCTAATCTTTATATTCATTGAAAAATGATAACGTCCACCATGCGTATGTGTGGACTACCAACTCCGTAAAGCGACGTAATTCATTTTTCATAACCAGAAAAACATGGATTAAATATATAAGTGTATTAAAATAATTAAAATTATATTTATGTTATTATTATAATTATTAAAAGACATAATAAAACTTACCTTCTTTCTATAATGAAAATTGACAAATGGAAATGTTACTCATGAGTATGTACGACCTACCATCTCCATAATTGTAACGTAGTTCATTTTTCATAACCATATTATAAGATTGGTTTTAAAATAATAATTTATGTATATTAATTATAATTATTTCATGATTATCATTCTGTATATTATGGAAGAATGAATACATTTACTATATTCAACCTACAGAAGTCATTTTGGACATATGGACCGAATATCATCGAAACATATGTTATGAACTTAAAAAATTAAGTAATTGTTATAACATGGTAATAAGTGATATAAAAGGAATTATAAAAATTAAAAATATTATAAATAAAGTAAATAAATAACATATTTTTATTATTTAGTAAGATAAATAATGTACATGATGATTCAGACTCAAGTTAAGGGACTTTTTAAAAAAAATACTCTTTTAATGATTCAATTAACAGTATACTTTTCTTCCATATCTATAATTTTAAAATTATTTTATAGATATATATATTTAGACATAATTAAATTATAAAGGTCAATTTATGTTTATTTTTTCATTATTTAAAATATTTTAAATGGTCTCAATTTATAGAATGTTTTAACATTATTTATAAAAATACAAATAAATGTTCTATTTTAATGTTTATAGAGATAATAACATCTCATTTTGCCATAAATATTATTTGATTTTTGGATTCCATTATTTTATTTTTTGTTTTCTTAAAATAAAAACCCTTCCTTCCCTATATTCTTGTTATTTTGTAAAAGGGTTTTAAAATGGAATGGATATATCAATATCTAATTTTTTTCTTATGGTTGTAAAGAAAATTATTATAATGAAATATTTTATGTATTTTTTTGTGGTTCCTGGAAATTATTTATGGGGAAGGTTTGTTTTGTTATAAATTTAAGGATGGTGAGCATGTTATATATCTTCAATGATTTGGGTAAAGGGATAGAGTTAACTAATTATTTTTATCCTAAGAGATTAAGGGAATACACTGTGATGGTTATTCCAAATATGCAATAGAGTTAAGTAAATTAATTTTCTCCTTTGAGATTATGGGAATATACTATTATGGTTATTCCATGTTTAACCATTTTTTTATTTCAAGTGTAACTATGTTAGTTACTCTATTTATTACTTTTATGGTTATTATATATGTAATAGTGATATAAAAATAATGTCCCAAGAAACATACATTTTTTATCAATGATTTTTATGGTTTCTTAGGGGAATATTATAATTTATTAATGTTAGATAGTGATATTATGTTTAAAGAAATGTATATTCTAAAATTTTAGGGTAAAAAATATAAGCTTGTAAAAAAATTAATTATATGTTTTTCATGATTTCAAATTAACCTTATGAATTAAGTTTTTACCTTAAGATTTTTTATGAAATATTTATAAAAATATTTCGGCAAAGAATTTTATTTAATGGGAAAGAAAATTTTTATTTTTATCTCATTGTTTATTTTGAGAAAATAAATTTTTTATATGTATTCAGGGAATAGTGGGTTCTTTATTGTTTTAGGTCCCTTACTGAGATTCTTGTCCTCATCCAATATTTTAAAATGTTTTTTCATGGTTTAAGGATGAATATGAACAAGGACAAGGTCAGGATCAAAATTTTGAAGATGTTTCCACAAAAGGAAAATTTTTTATTTTTAAAATTTTAGTTTTAAAAAAAATACTGAATAAAAGTTTCTACTTGTAATATATGGGTTGTTATATAAAGATTATGAACTAACTCTAGAAAACTCTAAACTTCAAATATATTTTGGAGTGAAATAAATTGAATTCTATAATTAAAGTCACTAGAATATATAATGTTTAAGTCTGGTTCTAGTTATTTCTATTAAATTCCATCCTTCGTAATAATAAGGTTAAATTTAGTATCAGATAACTCTAGTAATAGAGACCAAATATCCAAAAAGTATGATTTTTTCAATATAAAATTATTTTAATTATGAATAATGTGACTAAATATTATGAGAAATTTATAAATAATCCCTATAGATTCTATAAATTAATTTAATGGATATTTCTATAATTAATAAGAATCTAATTTTGCTACAGGTGATGAGGTAGGTGAAGAGTGGGTGTTCAATCAACATTCACAGGTTCTTTTATCAGGTATCCAAGGATTAGGCATTGTTAACAATTCTCAATTACTGGATACATTAGTAGATGGACTATCACATTTACAACATCTTAATTCGGATTTCATAACATTAAGTAGTGAATTTCAGGGCTACACAGGTAACATATCAATGTTAACTAATAACACATTATAATTTGGAAAATATTTTCACAGTAAATATTCTCTAAAATGTTTGGTTAAGAAATACCACAATGAGTGACATTTTCCATTCATGATCACTCATTCAGTAAAGTGAAAATAAGTCATTCTGTTTTAAAATAAGCGCAATAATGAAAACTTTTATTGTTGAAATATTATATAAAACCTTTTAATGTTGGAAGGTGCTTATGTTAGATGAACCATATACTTTTTCCACCTAATCTTATCACAAGATCATTTTACACTAGATATATATTTTATGTGGACTATTTTTGTTGAAATGATTTAAAATTATCAAGATGCTCATGTGGCACTCATCAAAAAATGAATAAAAGAGTTATTTAAATATATGATATCCTATAGAAAGTCTTGACTTGAAAATAAAAAAGGAAATTGTAAAAGTGTATGGTGATTGGTATTAATCATGTATGTTTTTATGATAAATAATGGGATTTTTTCTATCAACATTCATTTCATTCATTATTTTAAAACAATTGAGTCTATCACCCAGGTTAACTAGGTTGATCAAACAAAGGCAAACTTTCATTGATTATGCTAACCATTTAGGTTATGTATTTTAGTATTTATTTATTATAAACAATTCATTTAGATGGATGTAACTTTTAGTTATAGAAATTAAAAAGGGTATCCTACTCATTTCTACCACAAAAGTTAGTAATTGGTCTCTAATCCCACTTGAATTCTCTATTGTTGATAAAGATAACATTGAATCATGGTGTTGGTGTTTGGAATTATATGCACCCATGTTAAAAAATCCACAAAGTGTCCTTTACATTTTATCATCATAAATAAATTATAGTGGCAATTAACATTGATATAATTTCATAGTGAGAACCTAATTCTTGTCAGTAATATTAAATTAGACATATTTTAAGAAATTTCCTTAATAAATTTAAAGATAAAGCAATACTGATGGAGGTTATTGAGTTGTGTATGTTTACATAAAATTTTATTTATATATATATATATATATTAAAATTATATTCAATATCCTTTTAAATACATTCCTTTCACCTTGTATCAATGTACAAGATAAAATAAGGAAAATTCGATGAGAATATTGATGAAATTCAAAGGATTTATGTGGATGTTTATGATTAGATGATGTATATTTCTAATAAGAAATGATCATTTGATATGATAGTGGCTATAGATATGTCCATATGAAACCTAATATTATAGAATGTATAAATGGGGTCATCAAGGGTGTCTGTAAACTACAGATCATGTGATTAGTATATGAGACATTTTATCAATGTGTGAAGTACTTTGTTGAAAGAACCAAATAAGATCATCAAAGGATACAACTAAGGATACACATTTTTCAAAACATCTAAAATAACATTGATAAGATTTTATAGGATGCGTCATCATTTCCGGTTTGAATCATAGACTAGAAACCGAGCCTCTTTGAAGTAACAATGTATCATGACCCACTCACAAGACATAGTGGCTGAGTTCTAGTAGACTTACATGAACACAGGTACTATGCTAGTGGTTATTTATATAAATTGGGTTATCTCTATGTACATTTAATTGCATCTTTTTTATCAATCAAAATATATTGGGAAAACTATTTTGATATACTTTATCTCTTTGGAAATCAAATTGAATATTAAAGTGCACTATTTTGACATAGTATTGATTTTCAACATTTTTTCTAATTAGTCATCTATGATCCCAAGTATTATCAATTTTTGTATATGTGGAATTGAAAAGTTTACTAATATTCTAAATGATATTGACAGGACACAAGAATATAGAGTGGGTCTATGATACACTATATATCGAGTCAAAGATCTTTGTCATAAACTAGCATGAGTCGCCATCAACATCACCTGACTTGACCTTCAATAATTCCCGAAGGGAATTCTCGATCCCCATGGGATAAAAACATGTTATTAGGCATTAATGAATTCAATATAGGATTATTTTCACCCTAAAATCATGGTTAATAATAGTGGATAATTTATTAAAAAGCTATCATTGGTCATCCAAACATTGGACACTCATTTAAAATAAAAGAATAAGATACATATAAATAATAAAGAAAATTTGTAGTAATCAATAAATATGATTTATCCCATATGTTTAAACATAAATAATTCCAAAAATAAATATATATCATTGTAAAATAATTAGAAACAAACTAAAACTAAAAGAAATGACGACTTAGCTGGTACATCACATCCCTAAAACAAAACCAAAACTACAATATCACCCCTATTCATCCCAAGTATTCTCACAACAACCCCAAGCATACGCCAGCAGAAAAAGTAAGAGATAATAAAACTAATATTAAACCTAAAAATAGTATAAAACATTGGAGATTCATACATGAACATGATTGTGTGTATAGTGTATGAGTTAACAAGCCTAGTAGGATCTCACCAATCATTCTATGAAATTTTTTTAAATAAAGAGTTCATATATTCGAGTTTTTAAAATAGTAAAAATTAAGGTTTAACTTATTAATAAATATGTAATGAAATCGAACCATATATTTTTTACTTTAAATAATGGAAATTTTCCTTTTCAAACAAAATTTTTTGGAAAACCAATTTATGAGAAAAATGATTTAAAACACAAAAAACAAGCACATTTGATTTAAAAAATCAAAGTAAAACCATTGATTTTTTCATTTTTAAAACATATTTTCCAATATACCTTTTAAAACCAATTTAGGAATCTAATCCAAACATTTAAAATAAAAAATCATCAAAAAATTCATAATGATATGAAAGGAAGATTGAAAATATATAAAACGATAAACTAATCGATGCCAGAAGATAAAAAAGTACAAGTGGGTAGATATCTTAGAAGGAATCCCCTACCAAAACCACGAATCAGGGAAAAAGTTTCACGGGGAAATACCTATATATTAAAGTGATATATTCATATACTTTACCAAATAAACATGACCAACTGTGAGCATATGTTGCATCTAAACAACACCA
This sequence comes from Viscum album, assembly GCA_963277665.1. Taxonomy (NCBI): domain Eukaryota; kingdom Viridiplantae; phylum Streptophyta; class Magnoliopsida; order Santalales; family Viscaceae; genus Viscum; species Viscum album. The sequence continues at coordinate 2,104,948,935 of OY728156.1, read as the reverse complement.
ACCACTCAACTAGCCTAGTCATAAAATAATCTCATTGAGGTAACACAGCATTATACATAGAGTATATCACAAAAAGGGTGACACTAGTATCATGATACTATATTATGTAGCATAAATATATACCTCTCACTTAGCTGTCCCGGTTCCCATTAGAAGAAAATAATATATAGGTGAGAGTACACTAAATAATGATTCACACATGCATCATTAACATAACAGTAAATCTCATATCACCTCTGATGAAATCACATGGAATAACTCATTTGAAATTATTCATCCATCACATAATGATAAAAAACCCATTAGAGAAAATACCTAACCAATTCATAACACATGGTGAAATCAATGAGGGTTTCATAATTATTAAATAGTTTCTTTTATAAGGTTGAAAGTAGGACTTGAAAGAAAATCCAACTCATAATACTATATACTTCCAATTTCTATAAATTAAACTTTCATGTAACCTTTAGAAACATATTTTCAATATTACCCCATATTTTAAAGAAAAACATCATCTAAAATAAGGATTATTATCTATAAAATCTAAAATGTGGCATATGGCCTGAATTTGTCAAAAAATCGAATTTAAAGGGTTTTCATGGGAATTTATAAAACCATTGAAATACAGAAATAATAATTTCAAAGAGATTCTTAAATTCTTTAAAAAAACGTTATATACCAATAAAAAACTTATTGGAAAAAATATGAATCCATCACAATCATCATAAATGTATATAAATTTATAACAATGTAATTTATAAATCTCATGGACTTAATGAATTGAAACTTAATGGAATAACATAGAAATGCCTTTATCAAATCAAGTGGAATAGAGTTATAATGTGTTTCCTTCCATGAATAATAACCAATCAAGATTGAATCACTCTCTACGAGCTCTAAACAACCAAAACCCTAGTTGAAAACCACCCCAAACCCCTACCATAGATTTAAAAATGATTTGGTGTTTCAGAAGAAGAAAAAACCTATGATAAATAGGTAGAGAGATGGAAGAATAATATTATGGAGGTAAAGAGGGAGATATTACCTTATAATACCCATTAAATTTGAAGGAAAGATGAAAAAATTAAATAGGAGATAGAGGTAGTAAACTATAGGGCTCTAAGGATTGTTGGTCACATGAGAGGGAAGGGAACATATGAATAAAATCTTTTAAAATTTTATATGGAAATAAGACATTTCAATTTTTAAAAAATAACTAGGAATAAAAATATCATGGTGTGGCCCTAGGCTATTTCATGGTGTGTCCTAAAAATGAATATGGCATTTTCCATTATGTTTTGGTGTGGACGAACTCTTTGAGAGAGGGACGCCACCCCATACCATAAGATATTATGATGCCTCCCTTTGTTCTATGGTGTGAAGGTTCCCATGATGGAATGGTTGAGGGTATAAATACCACCATTTCACTAAGGTTTAGACCTATACATTGCATCGTGTGGACCACCTACAAACACCCTCCATAGAATATCCCTCAGGTTTTACCCTGAAACACCCTGACTAAGCATATCTAACAAGTTCAAATCCATCTGTGATGGTGTTTCCCCCATAGGCTACATCATGGTCAACTGCAATACATGTCTAAAGATTCTCAGGGACATCCATAACACCTAAAGAATAAAAAACTCTAAAAAAATAAAATAATAAATAATTTAATCAATTTAAAACTAAAGTGACACATGGCTGTGAAAATTCTACCCACCAGGACACTTTTTACCCCATAAATTCTTATTTCAAAGTAAAATAAATAGAAACAATAACTTACACACCTCAATTTGTGAGGTAGGAGAGTCCTAGAAAACTAGAGAAGGTTTTGTGGGGATGGATCACCAATCAACCCCCAAAAATACTCAAACAAGAAAACAAAACATATCAATAACTTATAAATATCTCTAATTATATCTCAACAATATTCTAATGAACTAAGTTTCCTAAGAAAAATTATGTATGATATAGTTACCCCCATATTTATAATTTTTATAAAATGGTTGAATTAAATAAAACCACTCTTATAAAATGACTATTAATGTAAGAAAAAAAATATTTTACTAAACCCATGAGAAGTGTATCCCTTCCACTAACTGTAAGAGGCCTTCCCAAAGTAAATTGATCAAAACCCCATAGAAAATAAACACAAAAAAATCCAAATTAAATTATGAAATGAGACATTTCCATCAAAAACCATTGAGAAATCAATCAACCAATACAAACCCCTACCAAAAAAGACATGTCAAAAACCAAATCTGACTACACTAGAGACAACACAAGATCCCACTTGAAATTGTGGATCTCTACTGGATAAAATAGTACCCCAACCATAAAACATTGTTTCATAGAAAACACAACAAATCATGTACCTACACATACTAAATAGAACAAAACATCACATATACTGGTTAACTAAGCCTAAACCCATGTATCTCTGATGTTAAATCTGAAATTATTTCCCCTCTAACAAACAATATTCAAAACTAAATAACCTCAAGAAAAAAGATCACAACATTAAAGCATGATCATTACCACAAAATGAATAATGTGGCACCAAAAGGAAATATCCCAAGAGAACTAGATCAAGAATTTAAGCACAATATTTAATCATATACATATATCTAACAATGAAAACATAAAACATAGAGACAAAAAACAACAACCATCCAAATTCAAGATAAACCCAATACTACTTCTAAAAAATCAATATAAAAATCATTTTTAGATGACCTGATTGGCCACAAAAGAAATAGGTCCTATACTATTTCTAGAAATAGGGTTTTGTTTACCAAAATCCCCACACTTAAATCACACAAGAGTTCAATTATATTCATGAGGGACAAATTTTCCTAGATAAAACTTACCCTCACCCACCTAAATTTTCAATTTGGGATCATCCAGCTTTATCCCCCCACCCTATGGGATTTTTTCAGTCATAATAGTTAGAACATAGGTTCCACCCCACACATGTTTCCCAAAAAAATAATCTTCTACCTATATGGACTTCTTGATTTACTCCTTAAAGTACATTAGGCTATAAGTAAAACTAATATGAGGTATGGATAAATACCTCCAAAAAATAAATGATATTTCATCATGTCATCAATAACTGTCTCAAAATAATAGAACACCAACTTGGAGAAAGGAATTACCAACTAATCCACCGACTACTCACCCAAATTAAGGAAAGTGATATAAAGATATTTTTCCACTTTCATGATCTTATTATAGAACCATTGAACCAACATCATCATGAATAATTCCCAAGACATGTAGGAACTATAAACTCCAACTAAAATCAAAAAAAACTAACTATAAAACTCAGAGTAGCTCTCACTATTGAAGCATCGGGAGTCTCAATAAAATCAATGATTCCTTCAATAATTTATAACCACTCCACTACTTCACCCAAAATATTCTCCCAAAAAAGGGGAATAAATTGACTAAAAAATTATGAATCATATTTCACTAGAAAATAATGTTCAATCTCCATTAAACTATTCAGAGTGAAGGTATGGACTAGAAATAAAGGAATCTTTTATATACAATAAAAGGATTAACCTTGAGGATCATCCTTAGACAAAATAATTCTACTTTCCTTCTTCAAAATTCATGGATAAATACTCAAAATAATACAAGACATTAATATATTCAATTCATAACTCACATCATAAACCAAATGGTTCAATTAAAAATTTAAGAAAAAACCAAAACGTAATTATACCATTGAAAAGAAAAATCATTTTCACATTATAAAATTTATTTTCATTTAAAATTTACAACATCCAATAATAATTTTATATTTAAATATCATTTTTACTAAATCATATAATTAAACCAATAAACATTCCTTTTTCAAAATAGTTCAATTCATTTAAAACAAACAACTTAATTTCTAAAACTAAATGAAGTCAGTTTACACCTTCATAAAAATTTAAACCACTTATGAATTAAATAAATTATTTTTAATGTGTTTACCTAAAAAACACTTCCACAAAAAATCATATTTTTCTAATTAACATAATTAAATCAACAAAATTATAATACAACTCATGAAAAATAATATTTTTCTTTTTAAAACACTCATGAAAAATGGTTCTTAAATCACTATTTTTCTAAAATTATTTTTCATCCACTCAAAAAATTCCTTTAAAAATAATTCATAAACAAATCATAAAATCAAAGTTGAACCAAAAAATCACTTTAACAATATAAAACCATTTATAGATCGATTTCTAACAAGTGGGAACTAGAATTAGAGAAATCCAATACAGGGAGAAGTTTAAACAAAAAATCTATAATGGTAGTACAAATTTGAAAATTTTTACTATATGATTTTGTGTAATATCTTCAAAATATGAAACAAGATCTATGAAGTCCATATAACCATTTTTATGTTTTAAAAACTATGAAATATAGTTGGGTTTCTTAATGTCATTGTATAATTTCATCCAAACATGAAAGGGAACCCCAATAATATCTTGAAAAACTCATTGGGGATTTAAAAAGCATCTTTCCATAACAACAAAAATCAATCCAGTTAAGAGTATAATAAATTTACAAGAATCAAGTCTCAACAACCCATACAAACTTCAGATTCTGAATGAAATAGATCTAGATAGAATATACCTACACCAACCTATCGAGTATTTATGTCCTTGTCTCTATACTAATAGACTCCACAAATAATAATATATATCTTCAAAAACCTATACCTTTTAAAACACTAGGCTCTGATACATTTTTTTCACAAAATGAATAGGTTAATCTATCACATCCATAGATCCATTCTACGATATTTTTTTGAAGGGAGTTCTTGATCCCCATGGGTGGGAAAATATTTCATTCACATCAAGGAATATAGATTGGGAATGTTTTTTCATCAAAATATTATTAAAGGTAGTAGACTAATTACTAGTAATCCTGAATGGGTCATTTTACTTTTTACACTCTTGAAAATTAAAAGAAGTTGATACAAATAATCAATTAACCAAATGATTTGTAATAAAAAATGATGATTAATCAAATATGTGTAAATATATAACTATATCTAAAATAACTATCGATAATGATATAAAAAATTAAAACTAAATACAATAGAATATATAGTTGACTTATATAATACATCACATAAAAAATAAAATTAAAATACAACCTCCATGATACCCAAGGTTACTCACCACTTCCCCATGCACTCATCGGTATCCTAATGAAGTGATAAGAAAAATAAAACAAAACCTAGAACCTTTATAAAAAACAAGAGTTTCATACAAATATATGAGTGTGTATTCATGTTGTGAGATGACATGACATATATGATCTCCCCACGGAGTCTATATAATTACATTAAATAAAAATTCCAAAATTCTAGTTTGAAATATATTATAAAGTAATGTTTTATTTTTAACAAATAATAAATGAATTATGATCACATACATTAACTTTTAAAAATTAAATTCTCTTTTCAAAAATAGTAAAATACCGATTTATTGATAAAATTATTTAATACACTGAAAATTCGGGACTTTGATTTTAAAAAAATCAAAGTGAAACCCTTTATTTTAAAAAAAATTAAATAAATTTTTTAAACTAACTTTTAAACCAATTTTTAAAACCCACCAAACTATAAATAATTAAAGCACTAAATAAGTAAGAAACACTATATCAAAGTAAGATTAATAAAATAATCATTGGTAATGAAATCAATGCCAATATCTAAACAAGTATATGGTGATACATGTTAAGATAATAATCCCATACAAAAACCACCAATCTAGGAAGAAGTTCCCTAGGAAACTCCCTAGGTACTAAACTAATATAGTCCAAGACTTTCCAAAAAGCACAGAACCAACTATCAACATATATTTCATCCAAACAACAAAAACCACCAAACTATCATACATGAACTTCATCAAGGGAAATCCCCACTAGAACCAGAATAAAACACAAATAGGGGGACACTAGTAGCATGATACTATATATTGTAGTATAAATATTGACCTCCCATTTTACTACCCTTGTTCTAATAACCAATATAAAAGTGCAGGAGAGTATCCAACCCAATAATTATCAACACATGCATCATAATAATACCTATAAATCTCACATCACATTCAATAAACTCACATAAAATATCACTTTACACAAAATATACCCACCACATAATAATAAACATACCATAAGTAAAAATCGTAAAAAACATACAACACATGGAACAATCAATGAGGATTTTATAATAATCAAACCATTTCATTTATAAGGTTCCAAATGGACCATTAAAGAAAATATAACTCTTAATTCCATATCTCTTACATTTTTATAAATTTATCTTTTAAACAATCATTAATATCAATTTAGAAACACACCATCTATATTTTATAGAAAAAAATCCTAAACAATGTTTCTTTTCATTGAAATCCAAAATGAGGCATAAGACCTGAATTTGACACCAAATCCATTTGTGAGCGTGTCTCATAGTCATTTCAAAAAAACCCTTGGAATGAAAAATATCTTAATTTCATAGTGATACTATAGAGACCCAATAATTTTAAACATATTATAAAATGATTATTATAAACATAAATATCCATTAATATAATATAAGGATTGTGAGGCCTAGCATCTTTAGAATACTAGGATCATAATAAAAAAAAGAAACTAAAAAATTGAATTATTATTTTATTCATCATATTGAGCTCCTAATATTAATTTTATCTCTTAAATATAAAGATGAAAAACTAGGAAAAATATGAATGAAATTGGGGAGCTAAAAATCCCAGTAAGGGAATAAACATTATACAAAAACAAAATTTGTGAGTCAAAGTAATGACATGTTATTATAAAAGATAAGGTACATAAGTAATCAATGGGAGAATAAAATAAATAGATTGGTTTCATATTATTATGGAAACATAAAATAGTTTAAAAAACATAAATCATGATATAAAAATATTTTAAGACTAACTATAGATACAACATCACATGGTGGAAAGTGTCCCATAATGGATTAAGTTCAAACCCTAATCCTATACATGACATCTCATAAGACTAAAACATTATTCAATGGATTAGTGAGATATATAATTCAAGGCCCCAACTATCATATTCATTTAATGTAAATGAATATGGGTTCCACATAAATATATTAATCATAATTAATCAACATTATATTTACCCTTGGAAAAAAATGGGTTGCATAATCTTTTCTCATAACATAATCAAAAGAGATTCCATAAAGAAGGCATTTGATAAATAGTCATAAGGAATTTATTACCCCATAAGAGGAATGGATAATGATATATATATATATATGTAAGATATATATATATATATATATATAGCGAGATAGATATACTTTATTAGCATTCCATGTCATTAAATATATAGATAAAGTGAGAGACAGAATGGACATAACCTGAAGAGAAATGTAGTTTTAAGAGATATCTTACATTGATCCCAATTCATCACGTACATTATTTATATACATGAACAATAAAAATAAATTAATTAAATACTTATTTAATAAGTTTTTTCAAATAATTTTATTTTTTTCATTTCCATGTCATATTAAACTATTTAAGCATTTTGGTTCATGTCATACATTTTGACGATATTCGTATAAAATATCCAAAATAACTCCGGTTAGTTGAATAAGGTCATAGATATTATTAAATAACCATCTAAATAATGTTAATAATGAAGTAATTATAATTTTAAAACTAAAATTATATATTTAAAACCTACCATGAAATATGATTGTGAAAAAAGAAATATGTTACAATCATAGAGATGATAGGACATACGTTCACATGAGTAACATTTCTATTTTTTAGTGATCAACATGGAAATAATTTAATTGTTATTTTATCTTTAAATAATTAAAATTATATAATAAATACCATATTATTTCTTTAATTTCACTTACATAAACCATCCATGTGATGCATTAATAATAAAATTAAAAATAACGACTCACATTGCTTCACTAGGTGGCAGTCCATCATACACACGAACGAAGTTATCATTTTCAATGGGTGGTAAGGTAATAAATTATGTGATATATTAATTTTAAATAATTTTTAATAATTCATTTTTATAATATATAAAAATTAAATTAATCTTCAGTACCTTCCATGTAAAATGTAAGTGAAACATTAATCACACCACTTTGTGAAGCAGCAGTCTGCCGTACACATGAGCGATGTTATCGTATTATCTAAGAAATGTAAATTAAGAAGTTATATGTGATATTATAGTTAAATAAAAATAATTATATTATAAATTTCATATATAAACTTTATATACACCATTATATCCTTCCGTGATATGTGGTGATGGAAAATGAATTGCATCGGTTCGCGAGGTGGTAGTCCTTCGTACACACAATCTGCAATCTTGTTTCCCATGTGACAGTGGAGGAGAAGGTTTTAGGTCATTAAATTATCATAAATACAAATAATTATATTTAATATAATTATTTTATTATATAATATTATTTTAATAATATTTTATGGAGGAGGTAAAATAAATAAAATTAAACTCTTGGTTAAGGACGGTACCTCTTCTCCGAACAACTTCTTTATATTTTCACTAAGAGCCTTTCTAGGTTGGATTTATGATCAAAAAAAGACTTATAGGATTAATTGAGTAAATTAAGGATGATAATTTTTTGGTTATTGGATAAACTAATAGGTTTTCATTGTGTGTAAAGGAGAGTATAGTGTGTGGCCTTTTATAAGTGGGGGAGAGGACACCGTTGGATTTTTTGGAAATAAAGAATTACACCAATGTTTTTAACAAGATAAAAGGAAATAAAATGAAAACATTTCTCAAATTATAATATATAATGTCATAATAGTTTTAAAAAATAGTAATTACACAAGTTTTTGGGTAATTTTGAACCCTTATCCTTTTATCTTTAACACCGGTAAACTTCTTTTTATCATATCAATGGTTGTTAATTTTTACTATTTTAAATATTAATTATAGTGAAAATTAAGTTGACCATAAAATATAATATAAATTTTTAAGATTAAAAATATCAAATTAATTTTTACAAATTTAAAAAATATAAGTGGCATACTTTTATTTAAAATTAAAACCACAGACATGTCAAAAAATGGTTTTTCAAGAAATGTTTTTTTTTCAAGAAAAAGATGTTCTTATAATAACTATATGAAAAGTAATAATAATTAAATTATTTTAAATCAAAAAATATTTATTTATAATCTATAAATTTAATTTATATCATTCCTTGTTAGTGTTCATTTTAATTAATTACAATAGAGAAATATTATGCACTTTAAAACCCTTTTTAGAAAAAATGTATTTTTAAACCTATGAATAATCTTATACTAAAATAAAATATCAAGATAATTTAAATTTAATTAATTGGATATAATAATAAAAAAATTATATTAATTTTAAATCAAATTAAAATAATAATGGGACTTTTAAATTCGTTTATTTATTAAAAATACATGATAATTTAAAAAAATCGATATTTTTCACTATTTATAGAAAATGTAATATTTTTCAAAAAATACAAATATTTCACCCTAAGTTAATATCAATATTATAATTTAATAAATTAATTCCATTTTTTTAAATTAATTTTATAAATTTCAGATAAAAAAATTAATTTTTTTTCTCACAGAATGTAGTAAAAACCATTTTTTGATAATTTTTTTCAATGAATAAAACGACTTTGATTAAAATTAAGAGATTAGTTAATAAGAATTTATAAATAAATAAATATTTATTAGTGAAATTGTATAAATTTTTTAAATTACTTAATCCTATTCACATGTTTTAATTTAATGGCTTGGTAATAAAAGTAAAATTTAAATAAAAATATATTATGGTTCGTTTAGTATTAGTGTTGTGAATCATATATGCTATAGAATGTAATTATATTATTTTAAAATATCATAGAATTACAAATAAATAAAATCCATAAAAACAATTTCATGAACAAACCCAATAAACCCTAGATATGGGCGCACAAGATGGACCACACCAAGGCTTGAAGGGTGTTCTTGATCCCCATGGGTTGGTGAAAAGTGCCTAGGAATCATAAAACATACCTTGGGTATAGTTATTTCCAAATAAAAAACTCGTGATTTTATAAAAATGAACCTAAAATGAACTTTTTATATCTTTAAAATCCATTCTATAAGAATAAAATATATAAACATCAGTAGACAAATATCCCATTGTTCCATAATAACTCAAAATAAATAAAAGGGAGAAATGTTTAAACCATGAAATAAAAAAACATTGTTTTCTTAAAAAATAATTAAAATAGAGAACAATACACAAGGGTTATAAAAGATAACAAAAAATAATTAATGTAGGTGATACAACACATCTATGTCTACCCAAAATGGGTAATCAAAATGGAGAACCATCACCATGTAACATGAGGGAAAAGTCACTATCTTTTCATAAATTTTTTTTTTGAGGTCTTCTACAAAGGGGGTCCACAAAATCCATGTGAAAAAATTACTTTATAAAAATCTATCCAAAAAAGGAATAAATACACCCATTGGGTGCATTTAGGGTGTGAGAAATTCTTTCCTAAGAGGATCCCACCAAGTGATCCATGATAAAGGGCTTGTTCAGAAATTACAAACATTCTAGTTTGAAATAATGAATAATAAATTAAAAATTTTATCTTTTGGGAAAGGAAAGAAACAGAAAATATTAATAAATTCATTTAAATAAACATATTCTTATAAACTAATGATTTCATAATATAATCCTCATGGGAAAGACCATATGCTGTCTATGGATATCGACACCCATGGTACACATATCAACCTTTAAATTAAATGTCAAAAAAGTGTACACACAAACAACTGAGGATGTTAATCCATGTCCTAGTAGTGTAGGGTCTCCCTAAACATGACACCACATCCATATCACTGCTAGGGAGTTCTATCCATGGCCTAATAATGTAGTGAAGCCATTATACAACACCACAAATGTAATCCAGAATAATAATTTAAGTAAGTGTGGAATTTCTAAAGTGATAATTAATACTATTCATCCACCATTAGCATCCTAATCTCACATGTTCATATTCCATTTCAAACATAATTCACTATTTTTAAAAAAATTACTCCTATTAATTACTAACAAATATGATATAATTCCATTTATAATGAAATCATTGTAAAACTAATTTCATTCTCAAATAAAAGGGGGATAATCAAAAAAATTAAAAGTGACAACTTTAAGTATCAAAACTATCATAGTATTTGTTGAATAACTTAAAAAATTGTTTTTAAATCATGTAACGAAAATTAATTTCATAAAGTAAGACTTTTACATAAATTCAATTTACTTTAATATAGATAAATTATTATTTTATAGAGAAAACCTATGTATAATTCCAATAATGATCCAAAAAAAGTAAGAATAAAGAACAAAAATCAAAAAATACACCACTAGTTTTGGCTAACCCCAAACCCAAGGTTAATATTACCTTTGAGAAGGGATAACATGAGATAAAACGAAGTGAAAAGACCGATTGGAAGAGAGAAGATATACTTTCTTGAGGGATTATTGAAGAACCAATCTAAAATACTCCTAAAAATAAGAAAATGGGGAGAGAGGAGGTAACCTCGAGCATAGGGGTAAGATTAGAGTTTATTAGGGAAAAATTGATGGATATGAAGCTTTAATTTGAAGAAGGGAAGTAAGATGATTTTATAAATGTTATATTTTTGGGATTTTTTTCATTGATTGGTTGTTTGGTTTTCCAAACCATGTACCAACCATGAAGGTCACCCTAAAGCCCCAATGTTGTCCATATAGTTTTCTTATATAGGTTGCCTGGTTTAAGTAACTATTCTCAAACCATGAAAACCCCTCTATTAAGATCGTATAGGGTTTTGTACTATTACTTATAATTGGGAGGAAACCATGAAACACCCATTATTTTACAAAAAGATCATTTTTGATGGAAAATTCATATAAAAAAGGAAATATAAAAAAATTAAAGGAAGGAAAATCACACCTAATGACATCATGGGTTTGATAAAACAGTCCATCATAGTCTATTCTGTCAATAGAAATATAGCTCAAAAGTGAGGGGTTATTTAAAAGGTGAGTCATTTTCTTCTTTATTAGGGATTCTTTTTCCCATGTCTCATAGGGGTCACTCTCATCTTTCCATAAAACCTAAAATAAATTGACAAACTTCCCATAATTTTTTACCTGGTAATCAATGATCTAAACTAGTGGATCAGTCATGGAATAATTTTCCTCCATATCATGATCTTCTTAGTCTATAACATGATAGGGGTCTGGGTGATATTCCTTTTTCTATGAGGAATAGAACATGTCAGGGTTATATTTCAAACTTATAGGTAACACCAATAAGTATTCCACTTTTCTAATCCTTATGGTTATCTTAAAGGGTCACACATATCTCTAGGAATTAATCTCCTACCTCTAAAGCCATCAAGGACACAATCGAGGAAACACCTTCAGAAAAATATGGTCCCCAACTAAGAAATATAGGTGATGGAATTGATAATCTATAGAGGACTTATTGTATCTTGGATCCATCACAAATATATTTTTAATGTCTCAAATTTTCCAAATATTGCTTTTTGATATTATATAGATTATTTTCGAGACAACTTGCCGAGATGAAATGAGATTCTGAGGCCTGGTGTGCCCAAGATAAATGTTTGAAATATATTAAATATATTGAATAGTACAATACACATAGTTTTACTGAAGAAGTAAAATAAATCCCTAATGGAGGCCCGTATAAAAAATATGAGGGCACCTTTGCATTGAGAATTTAAGTTTTACCCTAGGTGCAACAAAATCTTTTTTGGTGCAAGTCGTTTATTAAAAGGTTGTCACAAGCATGAAGTTAATAAAATAAATTTACCTAATTTTTTTTCAACACAGATACATACTTTATCTTTAAATATATGACTATGGATATTGTCTCAGGGTTTACCGCTAAACCTTGGAGACCTATGAGCAGTTAGAGGAGAGTGTTCTTGGAAAACAACGACGAATCGGAATCATATCATGGACCGTTGCACCAACAGTGTCTGTGGATCTCATTAACGATGGAAACACAATCTTTATTCATGAATTATTGATCCAAGATCTGGGTAGTATGTTTTTTTCTGGCGGTTTCCATCCCATTCATTAATAACTAGATGAACTTGGATCGATTACACAAATAGAATTGATACTTGAATTGTTGATAGATTTAATTTAGTTGGAATTGTTTATTTTTTCATCTTCATTATCTCTATTTGATCATCCTTTATATGATAACTAATCAAGGTGAAATGAAAAATAGATGAGTTTCTTTCCTCACATTTTCTATCATGTGGTTTTCTCCCTCTGATCTCCAAATGTTCATCATAAAAATTTTATTTTGACCAACTATTCATTGAATACCCAGTATTCGATCATTGCATGAACTTTATTCAGAACAATAGATCAATACTGTGGGTTTGTCTCATGATCGATGGTGCAGTCGAGGTGCGATGATGATGGTGGATAATCTGGATCGAAAGAGACATATTCTTGGATCCTCTTCTTCTTGATTTGGATGAATGATGATTATTTTTCTCAGAGTATCATTCTCCAAGTAGATATGGGACCTGTAATTCTGGGATCAAAAGAGTAGAGGCCTAGAAGAACCCTGATATACAGGTATTGGAAAGGGAAGAGTCTTCGGTGAGGTGCAGAATAAAACAAAAGTAGATCTAGAAATCATGAGAAACACTTTGTGTGCATTGGGATTACAGGTCGTGTTGGGTCCCCTAGTTTGGACGGTAGGGTTTCATCCAGAGTTAAGGATCACACGATGTGTTCCCCCTATCACCTAACCTGTGAGTCCTATTGTGTGACATAGTTTGTACATCATAGAGTACATGGACATGGGTAACAATACACTACCAGAGGGCACATTTTGTACTTATACATGGACACAACTTGGTGTACAATGGCAAATACATAGACACGACCACCGTACACAGACACAATTAGTTGACACAAGAATGATACCATGTGTCTCTACACATCATTTACTTCTTCTACATGTCATGTACATGGATACTACATGTCGTGTGAGCCTCTACTATTTGAAAAGGAATGGGGATAGATGAAAACTTCGTGTACCCCCTTCAATAGTGATTTTCGATCTTTTTTTTCTTAGTTTGGATCAGTATAGGTTGAGTTTGTTTCCCTTGGTCCTTTCCCTTGAGGTTAAAATGTGGAATTACAACCATATCATTGGATTTTTATCCCCTATAGAGGTAAAGTCATACATAGAGTTGTGGTGTCCCTCCATGAGATTTGATTGTGATCCTCTATCATTCTTTATTCCCTGGGTGGAGTTTGTGTAATCAATATGACCTCTCTAAGATGGGAATGGATCCTCTATTTAGCAGTTTGTATCAGTAGGGTTTGTGGAATTATTGGTGTATGATCCCTTATGTAGCTATTTGATCTAGATTGGGTTTGTGGTGTCGCCTCACAGTACTTGGAATGACCCCTATCAATGTATCTAAGTTTTACTAGACTAGTGAGCTTTTATTGGGTGGGCCCCAATGATATATACCTATTCATTGAGTTTCTCCGATGATAACATGGCTCGTGGAATGGATTCTCCCGAAATGAGTGCTTCTTCGAGCTTAATTATATGGCTAGTAATTGGTTACGATTGTCTGGTGTCATGGTGTTTTTCTGGAGTATATCTTGGTGTTTTTATTATACAGTTATTTTTATATCTTTTTTTCAACTGACTATACTTGGCACTTCATGTTCAGTGTTTTTAGGGTGTCTTACTGAGTATTTTTTATACTCACCCATGCATGGGATTTTCCTATATGTGTCGTGTTTTATGCAGACGACGTCCCCTTTGATAGTGTCCTAGAAGGATAGGGATTTTGTGTAGTGTAGTTGGATCTTATCAGACCAAGGTGGTTTACCATGAGTTTTCTTTTGACTTTAATCCTATCCCATGGAGTAGGTTTCACTCTTTACAGTTTTTGGTTGGGCTTGTATTTATACCCTTTTCTCTTTCAATAATTTTATTATCATACTGTGTTGTGAGATTATAAGAAGTATTCATCCATTGTTTTAGTTGTTTTACATTTCATCATTGTGTGGGATTAAAGATGTGTATGTGTGTAAAAGTACTTTATCATAATGCCTCTCATTTTTGGGATATGCCTACTCAGCACTAGTCACCAGACCCTAGCCTATTAGAGGTATTCTTTAGGTATTTTGTGGTTAGACCATGACGGTTCAGGTCTTGATAGAGTGATATCAAAGGATTTGGTTCAACCTTAGGACTAGAGTCTGTGAGTTTTGTTTTGGGAAGAAATATTTAGTTTTTTGAGTTCAACTTTCAGGATAGGGACTCTAGTGTTGGTGCGACGACCAATGTATCCATATACCGGGACTTTGATTACCTACCTTTCGACTCGGTATATGTAAATATTGGTTGTAGGGAAAAAAAATTTTAGATGAATCATATAGGAATGGTTATGTTTTCCATATCCTTCTTGATTCATCTCTACATATTTACACTTTTTAACATGGTAAATCTTGTTATAATTTTAGGATGCCATAACACAGAAAACCATCCACGATTCTGCTACATGATCGTGAGAATGATCCTCCAAGGGATGAGGCATCATTAATGGATGTTATACCAAAGATAGAACCACCTATTGGTTTACTAGGTACACCACCACCTATTGAGAAGTTTCTAGAACTGGAAGTCTTGGTTGAGGATATAAATAGGTTGAGTGAATTTATTGAGTTTTAGAGGTAGTGACCTCCCAGATTTTGTGGTGACCATACACCTAGGTGGCTAACAACTGGATGTAAGAATTCAATATTGTTTTCTTCTTTGTGAGGTATCCAGCAAATCAAATGGAATTCCGCTCTGCAAGTCTTCTTCCAGGATACACTAGGTGATGGTGGAGCTCGGTGACTTAGTCACATGATAAGATAACTCTCTCCTGGACAGACTTTGATCATCTCTTCATAAAGGATTTCAATCTAGTAAATTTATGATCGGTACACATATAGAAGATTTTTTCATCTATAGAAGGGCAGTATTACCATGGTAGATTACTCAGTGATGTTTACTAATCCCTCACATTACTCCTTGGATATGGTGTAGGACTAGTTATTTAGTGCTCAGACCTTTAAGAAGGTCTTGCGTCGAAACATTAGGGATTCAATAGTGTCCTTTTCCATCCCCACCTATTCTTGGGTACTTGAGATATCCTTGTTGGTGGAAATTTTTTTGGAATAGTATACAGTGGTAGTGGGATCTAGAAGTGTGAACATAGTAGCCAAGACCTCGATAGTAGGTAGCCAATGATAGTTACAGGGTCCAACGGTATCAGATGCTTTATAATGTGGTCCTATGACTCAGGTCCAGCAGTGTAGTGCTCTCAGGTAGGAACAAATCAGCTAAAGTATAGATGATTTTTCTCTTGTGATGCTGGGGTAAATTTGGCTCGAGATTTTTCGACACGTCACATAGATGATCGTGAGACGATTGAGGGACCACTGGGATAGAGATAGAGGAAGGAGCAGGGTGGTCCATAGGGCAGTGAATGTAGATGAGGGGCCACTAGGGTAGAAAGAGGTCTTCATAGGTTTTACCAATTACCACCACCACCCATTGGTGGTCCACACCAGGCTCATGGAGTTGGTGGGAAGGGATAAGGAGAGATTAAAGCTATGGAGGTTTATGACTTCGAGCCTTCAGGGATGATACAGGGTATAATTTGTGTATTTTATAATTTAACTTTTGTATTGATAGACACATGTGCAATTTATTCCTTCCTTTAAACTTATCTTGTTCTATACTTAGAGATTATAATTGATCCATTGGTTGAACCCTTGTGGTTGGAGACTTTGACATGTGGTGACTTGTCGATAGAGAACTTGTGTTGATAGTGAGATCATATGCTTGGAGGTGAGAGTTTTTTGTGGGATATCACTATTGCAACAATGATCCCTTATGATATAATCTTATGTATAGATTTTCTATCCACATTTTATTCCTAGATTGACTATTTTAGGTAGAGAATGCATTGTTTTCATAATTACAAAATGAGGTTTTCTTTTGTGGGTAAAAATGAGACCTTTATGGAGTATGATGATCTCAGGCATAAGAGATTGCATCGGATTTCTCATCAGTTTTCTATCTTGACCCTTAGGGTAGAAAATTTTTTGGGTTATCATTTTCCTATAGCGGTGGTGAAGTCTGAATACACTTTTCCTAAGGATGTAATAGGTTTATCTTCTCTCAAAAAGATAGACTAATGCTTCAACTTGCATCCGACAAGTGAACCGATATATACACCAACATATCAAATGGCTAACATAGATCTTAGAGAGCTAAGGGTGCTCTTGTAGGACTTGTAGGAGAATATATTTGTGAGACATAGTGTTTCCAACTAGTAATCCCTAGTTTTGTTTTCCAAGAAGGGGGATGGAAGCTTATGGTTATGCATGGATTACTAGTTCTTGAATCAGGTGACCAAGGATAATAAGTTTCTACTATAAAGTATTGACAACACATTTGATCAATTGAGTGGGGAATGATGGTTCTCAAAGATTGACCTCAAATCCTAATATCACCAGCTGTGAGTATGGGATTAGGATATACCGAAGGCATCATTCAAACTTCGTTATGGTCACAATGTGTACTTGGTGATTCCTTTCATCATATCAAACACCCCAGTATTGTTCATGGGACTCGTGAATAGGATATTTCATCCACTCTTAGACTAGTTTGTGGTAGTCTTCATATATGGCATCTTACTGTATTTAGTGTCTGAGGAGGAGCACATGAGACACTTGAGGATTGTTCTGGACACACTCTGAGAGCCCTAGATATATGGGAAGCTCTCAAAGTGTTAATTTCGGAATCAAGAATCAACTTTTTGGGATGTTTTTTTTTTCAAAGGCTAGAGTAGTGGTAGACCCAGTGAAGGTTGAGGCAGTGTTTTCTTGTGAGCCATCCAATAGTGTTACCAAGGTACATAGCTTACTTCGGTTGTCAGGGTACCATCAAAGTTTTATACCTGAATTCCCTAGAGTTTCATCACCCTTGAAGGATTTGAATCAAAAGGGGAAACATTTGTTGTGGATTAAAATATGCCAAAAATTATTTCAAGAGATGATATAGAGGATGACGAGTGGTACCATGTTGAAATGGATAGAAGAGGGTGTTGAGTACGTAGTGTTATGAGATGCATCAAGGATTGGAATTGGTTGCATTTTGATATAAAGAAAAGAGTTTATTGCCTATAGTTCATGAACAATGATATAAAATGAGTATAACTATGAAAACCTTGATCATGATATAGTATCAGTAGTCTTCACTTTGAACATGAGGAGATACTACCTAATGGGTGAACGGTTTATCATTTACTCTAACCACAAGAGTCTCAAGTATATGTTCTCACATAAGGATCTTAACTTGAGATAGAGGTGATGGATATAGCTTCTCCACGACTATGACTTAGAAAATTTCTATACCCATGGGAAGGGGAACATGGTGGTATACACTATTAGTAGGATATATTATTCTCAGTTGTTGGCCAATGCATCAATATAGTTATTCTCCTTGTAGTTATTCTTCATAGACAAAGATAGTGCTGCATAACTTCATTAAATAGTTATTTCCCCACTACTTTTTTTGTGTGTCAGTGATTCTCTGCATGGAGATACTGATTATAAGACCTTATGTTCTTAGATATCCATCATACATACTCCTAATGGATATTATAAAGTCTGAAAGAATGTTATCCTTTTCAAAGGATGAACAACGGTGCCTTTAAAAATATTGGAGGAGGTGTTGTGGGAGTATCATACATCCAATTTGACGGTATATAAAGGTGTTTAAAAGATGTACTAGGACCTCCAACATCAGTTTTGGTTTCTTAGTATGAATAAGGGAGTTGTAGAGTTTATCTCTTGATGCCTCACTTGTCAGCAGGTGAAGGATGAACAACAAGTTTCAAAGGGTTTAGCTAAACCCATTAAGGTGCCAGAGTGGAAGTGGGATGGTATATACATAGAATTCATGATGGATATACCACATAGGTCCAGGGGATGCATTTCCATCTGGGTGATCATAGATCAACTCCCCAAGTCATCCCACTTCCCAGTCTTTTAAGAGAAGTGTTTATTAGAGAGATTGGGTTGCCTCTACATGCAGATGATAGTCTAACTCCATGGGGTTACCTCAAAGATCATATCTTCCCATGATTCTCGATTCACATATCGGTTATGGAAGGGATTACAAGAGGCTTTTGAGACTCAGTTGCACTTTAGTACAACATTTACCCCCAAACTGATAGTCAGACAGAGTGGACTATCCAGGTCTTAGAGGAAATGTTTAGGGCTTTCATGTTCAACTTTGGCTATAGTTGGGAGGATCACCTAACTTTTTTGTAGTTTTTATACAAAAAATCTACCATTTCACCAATGGTATGGCACTATTCAAGGATTTGTATGGGTGACCCTAAAGGTCACAACTTTATTGGACCGATCCAGGTGAGTTGACACTAATGGTACTAGAGTTTGTGTGAGCTACTACAGAGAAGGTGAAGATCATTCAGGAGTAGATTAAGACTACATAGAGCTATCATAAGTCTTATACAGACTGACGATGATAACCTATGGAGTTTGAGGAAGGAGATCATGTTTTCCCAAGGGTCTCACCTCGATATAGATTAAAGATATTTGGTTATAGAGGAAAGTTATCTATGGGATTCATTTGTCACTTATAGTTACTACTTAGATTTAAAAAGGTGATGTACTTCTTAGATCTACCACCATATTTTGACTAGGTACATGACGTCTTCCACGTGTCGCAGCTAAGGAGGTACGTGTATGACCCATCAAATGTTATCAACTGGGGTGAGTTGGACATCGAGGATGGAGCTACCCTTGCAGAGTAACCATTAGATATCGAGGATTGGCAGAAGAGGATCCTATGTGGGCAATCAATTCCCCTTTTATGTGTCTAGTTAAAGCACATGAATCTTCATGAGAGCTCATGGGAGAAGGAGGCTCAGATTTATGCTCAGTACCCACATCTCTTTGTGTAGCCCTTGTTTTGACTTTTCATGGTGTAAATCCTTATATTTTTTAGAATGTAATGTCTTTTATTTTTCATGTATTATTTTTGGATATTATATGTATTATTTTCAAGACCAGGTGTAGAGATGATGTGTGATTCTAAGGTCCGGTGTTCCTAGAATAAATGTTTGAAATATATTAAATACATTAAATGTCACATGTACATAGTTTTCTGAAATGTAGAATAAGACCCAAAAGGAGGCCCATACTAGAAATCTAAAGGAACCATTGAGTTCATAATGTGGTTTTTACCCTAGGTGTGACATAAACTATTTCGGTGTAGGCTGTTTGTGAAAACGTTGTTAAGAGTATGAAATTAATAAAAAAATTAACTTTAAATTTTATTTTATTTTTCACTGCAGTGACATTATTTCTCTTTAAATATAAATATATTTATTTTTTCTCAGGGTTTGCCACTAAACCCTCAAGAAATAGGAGATGTCAGATGAGATCATTCTTGGTAAATGATGATAGATTAGAATCATTTTGATGATTGTTTCTCCAACAAAGCCTGTGGATCTTTTAAATAACAAAAATGAAACCATTCTTCATCAACAATCAATACAAACTCAAGGTAGGTTGTTTTGTCTTATGATTTACATCCCATTACTTAATCATATCATGGACTCATATCAATTCCAAGAACAAAATTGATACACTCATCGCCAGTAGATTTAATTTCTAAGGAATTGTTTATTTTTTCATCTTGATTATCCCTCCACATTCAACCATCATACAATAACAAATAGAGACAAAAAAACCACCTAGGTTCATTCATCACATTTTATGTCTTGAGGTTTTCTCCCTCTATTCTTCCCATTCCCATCATGGGATTTTTCTTTTTTCCCTCAGTTCTATGAATACCCGATATTCAATCATAGTGAAACCATTATTTATAACAATGGATCAATACCATGGGGTGATGTTTATGATATATGGTGTGGTCAAGGTGTGATGATTATGGTCAATAATCAGGAGTATAATGAATAGATTTTTCGATCCTCTTCATCCTAGTTTTGATAAACGGTGACCGTTTTCTCAACAGATCACTCTCCAAGTGGATTTGGGACCCGGAATCTCGAGATCATATGGTTAGAGGCCCAGAATAACCCTGATAAATAGGTTTCGACAAGGGTAGAGGCTCCATTGAGTGACATAATGGCTAAGAAGAAGATATAGAAATCATGAGAAATGTAGCATGTACTTAGGGATTACACACCGTGTGGGGACCCCTAGTTAGGATGCTAGGATTTCAGTAGAAGTTAAGGATCACATGGTGTGTGACCCCTATAACATGGTGTGTGACCCCTTCCATGTGACTCAAAGTGTAATTTAAAGGGTTCATGGACACGGGTAACAATACATTATAAGAGAGAATGTTGTGTACTTGTACACAGACACAACATGGTGTACACGAGCCAGTATATAGACACGACCACTATACACAGACACGACCAGGTGACAGAGGTAGGATACCTTGATTATCTACACACCATGTACTCCTACACACCATGTACATGGATAATACATGTCGTTTGAGGCTCTTCCACACAAGAAAGCATGGGTATAGCTGGACACACCGTGTACCCCTTAGTACACACTGTGTACCCCCTTCAAGAGTGCTTAGGGATCTTCATTTTAATAGTTTGGACCATTATAGTTTAAGTGTGTTTCTTAGTACTTTCCCTTGAAGGTAAAATGTGGAATTATATCTATTTCAATATATTTTGATTCCCTCTAGAGGTTGATTCTCAGATAGAGTTGTGGTGTCCCTCTATGAGACCAGAGTATGGTCCTCTATCATCCTTTTTTTTCTAGTTGAAGTTTGTGTAATCAGTGTTACCTCTCTAAGAAGAATGTTCAGCCCCCATCTAGTAGTCCAAATCAGTAGGGTTTATGGAATCATTGACATATGATACCCTATGTAGTTGGATGATCTATATTGGGTTCGTGGTGTACCACAGTGGTTCTATGCCTGACCCATTGTATGTGTATCAAAATATTCTTAGACAAGTGATATTTCATTAGGCAGGGCCCAATCAGGTAGTCCTCTTCGTTAAGTGTCTATGATGATAGAATGGATCATGGTGTAAACACTACTAAAACAATCATTTATTCAAGATGAATTATGTGTTTGGCAGTTGGCTATAACCACTTGGTGGTGCAGTGTCTTTCCTGAGTATATCTAGGTGTTTCTATTATGCATTTATTTATATAATTTTTATTTAGCTAAATGTACTTGGTTCTTCATGTTTATTGTTTTAAGTATGTCCTAATTAGTATTGTTATACTCACTCATGAATGAGATTTTCCTGCATGTATTGTGTTTTATGCAAACAACGACCCCTTTGATGGTGTCCTGTGAGGATAAGGAGTGGGTGGAGCATAGATGGAGCAAGTCTGACTGAGATGTTTTACAAAGAGATTACTTTTGAATTTAATCTTCTCCCTTGGAGTATTTTGGACTCTTTAAAGTTTTTTTGGTCTTGTATTTGATCCCTTTTTTGTTTTTAGTAATTTTACTATTGTACACTGTTGTGGGATCTTAGATGTATGCATACTTTGTTTCAGTATTTTTTATATTTTCGCTTTGGGTTGTCTTGGATATGTGTAAATGTGTATAGGTACATTAGGCTAATGCCTACCATTTGTGGGATTTGTCTACTCGGTGTTGGTTGTCTGCCCCTCTTCTATTAGAGGTGAGCTTAGGGTAGTCACGAGTCAGACCTCTACAGGTTGGGTCATGAAAATATTCTTAAGTATCTAAATACTCACAATCATCTCTTGTACCTCGGTCATCCCTTACAAATAAGTCTTTACCACCATGGTAAAGTATAGGGGTGACTTGAAAGTTTTTTCATATAACACTTTGAAAGGGGATATTTTGATGGATGACTAATAACTATTTTTATAATAAAATTAAACCATTTCTAAATGGGTGTCTCATGAATCTGTAAAATCAAGGGCACATGCCCGAAACCTTTCCTCCAAAATATATTTAACACACCCATTATAACCTTATGAATGAGGATGATAATCCATGGTAATATTTATCCAAGACACCATTGGATCTAGATAACCTTCCAAAAAATTATATGTGAACATGGTGTCCATATCAAAGATAATAGTAGATGAAACCCCATATAGTCCCATTACCCCCTAAACACACAACCTTAAATGGTCTTTCACCTTCATTATGTATTTTATTGTAACAAAGTGGGATGATTTAGGTAGGTGTCAATAATGATACATATCACATTCTTACCCTGAGCGGTATGAGTAAATCCCATAATGAAATCCTTATAAATCTCATCACACTTCCAAGTTGCAATGAGAAGAGGTTAAAGTAAGACAAAGGGTCTCTATTTTTTAGTTTAAAATTTTTAAAAGTGAAACATAAAGATGAATAATTTTCAACATCATATCTCAATCATGGAAAATAGAATTATTATTATAGGTCATAATACATTTTTATGTCACCTGGGTGGACTTCCCATTTTAAGTAGTGGTTAGATAGATCATACCCTATGAAGATAAAAACTATTCCCCAATGGTCTCCTGAACAAAAATTATCTCAATATGTTGACACTTCTCATCCCATGGTTGCACCAGAATAATGATCTTGATAAGTTAATTCATTAAATGAAAACTAGTAAGAAACACATTTATATCCTGGTCACTTAATTCTAGATGAATTTGGAAAATGAGTCTCATAAAGTCCCATCCATCACTAGATTCCTTCAAGTATTGCAAGGGAAACTTTTTTCTAAGGGTGTCAGAAACCACATTCCCCTCTATGGGTGTCTAGCTGATGTCAATACCAAAAGTTTAAATACATTAAAAAAACCTTGAATATCTTAAGTTCACATTATTTTATGAGAAAATATAACTCATACTCTTATGGTTATAATAAACTATAAATTTCTCCCGTGAAGAGGTAGTTCCACCAACATTTATGCGTGTGCGTCATAGATTCCAGCTTGAGATCATGTGTGGGGAAGTTAAATGCATGGAGCCAAAGATTAATGTATACATACGACACCACATGTATACCTTTATCGATTACACAACCCAGCTCCACACTCAATAAATCAGAATTGATTTCATATCCTTAATAGGACTCTGATGAAATCAAGATATGGGCTGAAATTGATTGACACTTCAGTCGATCAAAAGAGTTTGGATAATCTAAACTCCATGAAAAATTCACCCCCTTCTAGAATATTATCTTCAAGGGTGATTAAAACTCTGAAAAGACCATCATGGAGTGTTGAAAATATTCTAAAACTCCCAAAAAGCACTAGATATCAAAAAAATATTCTACAATTCCCAATACATGATGATCCTTACCTTCCCAGGGCCAACATATATTTTTTTTCCATGATGAAATACCTAAGAATTTTACTTATCATATCCAAAAACTACACTTTGATAACTTACAATAGAAATGATGATCATGCATGTTTTCTAGTAATATCTTTAAATGACACCCATTGTCCCCTTCTAACTTAGTATAGACCAAAATGACTTCCAAAAATTCTACTACAAATGAGTTTTGACACAAATGTCATATTATGTTCATAATACCATAAAAATTATAAGGTCATTATTCAGGGTAAAGGGCATCAAAAAATACTCAATGTGGCTATATTTTATCCAAAATTGGGATGTATAGATTCAAAACTCCCTTTCTTTGAGTTGATAGTATCTGAATGAAGATTAATATTGGAAAAAAATTCCCCATTTAACTAATTGAAAAGGTCATCAATATAGGAAAATGGGTACTTATTCTTTATTCTCACTCATTTTAAATTTATAAAATAAACACATAGGTAGATAGACTTGTATTTTTTTCTTAACAAATAGAATTTGGGATTCCCAGGGAGATACACGAGGATGGATGATGTTTTTTCTTCCAAATCCTCCAGTTGAGTTTTTAACTCTCTTTGCTCTACATGTGCCATATTTTAAGAAGGAAGGGATATCTATTGTATCCATGGAAACATAACAATGGAGAAATAAACTTTTCTCCCCATTGGTAAACCTGCGAAGTCTATGGGAAACACCTTGAGGAATTAACTTACTACTAGGGAAAGCTCCGGGATAATTTTCCCATTATCTGACTCCATCAGGATGAAATCCATTATATTTTCCATAATACCTACCACTATAAGGGGATATCATGATCAACTAAAACATGTGTCCTAATATCCTTGATACACATTATAAATCCCATAAATTTTTGATAAGGACACACTCTACTAATAGAAAACCATGTGGTCTTTAAAGTTAATCATCCAATTCATCCTAATAATTACATCGAATGGGTCCATATATCAAATGAGGAAATCCCAAGACATATCCCCTTACACTATAAAAATTATACATTAAGTCTATTGGAGAAATTGTTCCTCCTTCTAATGGGAAGCCTAGATATCCATGAAACATATCCCGATATCCGATAGAAGTTTTAGTGATTCCACAACATGGTAAAAGTTAAATCAATAAGAAGAACCTATGTATAATAATTCCTTAATCATAGAAGATGAAATAATAATGGTTCCTCTCACTATTGTTTCCATAGTTTTGAAACCTCCTAGAGATGGATCCATGAAGTATAATTATCTAGTCTTTTCATGGGCCTAATATTTACTACTAACCTATAAATATAGCCGCATATGACTCTTCCCATAATTTTATTTGTTCCTACCTCTATACCTAACATTCTTCGACCTACCACACTAATAATAAATATGATAACCACCGCCTATGGATTCTGGTATTAAATAATGAGATACATTCATAGACGAAATTCCACCACCTCATTTTGTTTCCTCACACATCCCCTTTTTCTCTAAAATACCACTTTCAAACTCTCCATACATAGGCAACACACTGGTCAATCCTTATATCTCTAGATAATCTATATCAATAACCAGTGCTTGATCCATAGAATTTTAATATATCAGGATCTTCAAGAGTAATACATTAGGATGTATGTTGATATGTAGGCCAATTTAAAATCTTCAATACTTCAATATATTATTTCATATCATCTTTGATGAAAATTTCACAACCTTTACTAACTTTCTCATACACTCCATAGTTTCCTTATCACAATGCTGGAGAGTGATAAATTCCTAAGACCAATCCAAAGACATTGTTTCTAGATTGAAACTACTAGTGAAAATAAACCTAAAATCCTTCTAATCTCATTGATCTTTCGTCTTTTTTTGGATTATTGTATCCCATCAATTTTGTTCTAGGTCCCTCCAGTGTAAAGGTAGCACATTACACATTGATAGAGTTGGGAGACCCTATAAAATTGAAAATCCACTTAGTGTTTTCAAACCAATCATAAACCACCTATGGATTATTCCTTCACTAAAATGTTGGAGGATTATTTATTAGGAACTCGTGAGATTGATCCTTCTAAGGACCTGGATTGGCATATTTAGCTGCAATAGGGTCAAAACCTACCCCTCGATATAAATCCCAAACTACTGCATCAAAAATATTTAGATCAATATGTCAATTCTCTTGAGTAATGTTGTTTAAAATATATTTTTGAGGATTTATGGATCTTTTTTGAGGGGGTAGGATGATATATAAAACCAAGTAAAAAATAAAAATCCACTAAAATAAATGAAAACCCCATAATCTATAAAAAAAAAGGTCGAATAAATCATATAATAATCCAAAAGGATATGCAAAACCAAAACCCTATATATTCCAAAGAATTATACTAAAGTTCGCAACCCATAAACCTCATCGAACCAGAAAGTGTAAACAAAATCCATAATCATTACAAATTTCCCAACACCCCCTTGGTAACTCATTTAAGGATATTAAAAAAATTTTCAATACACTTTATCACAACACTTACATGATTCTTGATAGTCCTATATCTATTCTATTAAAACTCCCCATGAAATTAAAAATAAAACCTTCTATGATACCATTTTTTTCATTAACCAAGACCACTCTTAATCCAGGAAACAGATCCTACCCACATAAAGGTACTAAGGGAATTCATAATCCCCATATGTTAAAAACATACATATGGTAATCAAATAATGTACCTTAATAATGGTTTCTCTTAAATAAACAACTCATGAGTTTAAACCAAGAACTAGGAATGAACTTTCTATAGGATGAAAATTCAATCTCTAAGAATAACATAGACAGACATAAATAGATAAAAATCTTATAGTTCTACAATATCTTAAAATAAATAAAATGGATAATAGTATTAACCTTGACACGAACAAACACTTTTTATCACAAAGTAATCAAAACAGAGAACAACCCAAAATTGATACAAAATATAATGAGAAGAATGTTGAGTAGGTGATACAAGACACCCAAGTCTAACTAAAAAGGGTAAACAAAATATAAAAATGTCTCCACATAAAAAATGGTCCTCTATGAAGAGGGTCTACTACCTCCATGTGGAACCATTCATTTACCTAAATCTACCCAAACAGAATCTATATACATCCACTGGTTGTATGTACGTTCTCAAAAAATCATTCCCAATAGGATCCCATTATGTTCTCGATGAGAAAATTGTTTTAAAACAATTACAAAAATAATGGTTTTAAATAAAGAATAAAAAGTAAACATTTGTCTTTTATGAGAGAAAAGAAAGTAACAAGATTAAGAAATTTATTTAAATAAGCCAATACTAAAAATGTAACCATTTTATAATATAATAATTATTGGAAAGAACTAATATTTTCTATGGATATTGGAACCCTTGTTACTTTTATAAACATGTGAACTAAATAAAAAATCATTTTTTGTACAAACCACTTAGGAGTTCAATCCTTGTCCTAGAAGCATGGGTACTCCCTACATATGAAACCACATCCATCTCACCTGTAGTGAGTGTAATTCATGGCCTATTATTTTAGTGACCCCTCTCTGGAACTATGAATGTAATCCAAAACTAACATTTTTAGTTAGTGTTTCATTTTCCAAAGGGATGCTCAAAACTAGTATTCCCTGATTAGCAACCCTGGCTCCCATGTTCCTATTCCATTTCAAACATAATTCATTCCATTGGTAAAATAATTCCCATCATTAATCCATAAAACATTTCCTATTCCTTGTATAAATAAATCCTTTAAAAAAATTCCTCTTCAAATAAAAAGGGAATATTCAAAAAAATCATAAGAGACATCCTTTAGCATGGAAAGATTTAATAATTTGAAACATTTTTTTTCAAATCATGGAAATCACACTTGTTTCAAAATGAAAAATTTCCCATGAATCCACCTAGCTTCAACTAAGATAAACCAATTACCTATGGATGAATCCCATGTAGAATATTAATAGCGATCTTATAGAAGAAAAATAAACCAAAAACATCCAAACCTACACCAATATGTCTAGACATACCCAAACCCTAGGCCTCCATAACCTTAGATAAGGAAAAAATTGATACAAAAGAAGATTAAAGACTAAATATAAGGGAGAGGAGTTACTTAATTTATGAATTCTTTAATAAATAATCAAAAATACAACCAAAAGTCAAGACAAGAGGGAGTGAGGAGGGTTCATTTAGTGTAGAGGAGAGCTAGGAGTCATGTGGGAAAAAATGATCGGTCTGAGGCCTTAATTCAATAAAGATAAGTAAGTTAATTTCATAAATTTCATGATCCTAAGTAGCCTACATAGTTTGGATACATGGTTTTTCAAAATTCCCACCAACCATATTTTCCTTCCAGAAGCCCCAAAATCAACCACATGGTTATCCTATAGAGGCCTCACAATTTGAGTAACTATTAAGAAAATTTTCGAATCCCCTTTATTAATATTACTGAGGGTGCAACATGGTTACTTATGGACATAATAAAAACATGAATCACACAATAATTTACTAAAAACACAACATTTAATATAAAAACATAAAATGAAATGGAAGTATAAATAAATAGATAAGAGAAGTAAAATCACACCTGAACGACATCATCATTGTTATAGAGAACCTTTTATACCAGGCTAAAAGTTCATGGAATCAATTTATGAAACCATCACTAATATCATACATGTATATAATTTCAAAAAAAAGGAATTTATAAATCTCAATCACTTCATGAATTGAAAAATAAATGAATGATATAGAGACACCTATTACAAATAGAATATAATGGATTCAAAACATTTCATATTATGTGGTGAACACCAAAACAAGAATAAATAACCCTCTACGGTCCCTAAATTTCCAATTCCCTTTGTTAGAATAACCATGAACCACAAACCAATATTTCACAATGATTTAGGGTTCTGGGAGAAGTAAAAAACCAAGGAAAATTGGTAAAGGGGATGAAGAATAAGATAATAGATGTAAATATGGAGATATTACCTTGCAACCCAAATGAAATTGAAAAAATAAATATGCCAAAATCAAAGAGAAAAGGGATGAAACTCACCCTTTGTGATCCAAGGATGGTTGGTTATCCAATATAGGGGAAAATGAGGTGTAAAAACCTATAAAATAAAAGGGTGAATGAATTTAGTTTAATTTAAAAAAAAATAGGTGGAAAATACCATGGAATATCCCTGGTGGAGATGCAATGTTGCTCCTTTCTAGGAACCCTTATGGAATCGTCCTCTTGGTTACAACCTGGAAGACTTCTCTAGGGTAGGACCACCTACCTCAAGACCCAATACATTATGACATGACCCTCTATGATATGATGTGAATGTTCTTAGTATGAATGGTTGAAGTATTTAAGGAACCCCATGCCAATAAAGTGCATCCCTTGACATTTCACCATGGAGGCATCTGCCAAAAACTCTAAAAAACATAGCCCTTGAGTTGCACCAAGGTGAACCTAGATTAAGAATATTGTCAGGAATCAAGGTCTACTATGATTCCCTAAATTCCTTAGGAAACATCACTGTCTAATTTAATATAGGAATTTAGATTCTTGAGGAACACTAAAACACCTAAAAAAACACTTAGATTGAAAAAAATAACCCAATGTTAAATAACAATAAAACAATAGTGGCACTGAGGTGTAAAAATATTTTTCATAAGAAATTTCATAATGTTGTTAAAATGATCTCTATCTTCCATCTACATTTATTGTTTCATATTTATTATACTATTTTTATTTAAACATTTTCCTACATGAAATATTATTTTATCTTTCATTAGGCCTTCTAAATGGGTTACTAATTTTTTTACTAATTTTTTATAGATAAAATGTATTAAAAATATATTAAATTATATATAAACAGAAACATTTATTACATGTACAGATATGGTGGCATTAAATTACTCATATCCCAAGATAGTAATGTTTCATGTGTTTTCATAGAGGATTTTATTATTGCACATATAAAAGTTTATATTATTAAAAACAAATTAATACAATTAATACAATGTTATATGTATATAGATATAGGTGCACATATATTCTGAAATTTCAATACATGATGTCCAAACTTATAGAATTATTCTAGATAGTCTTCAAACATATGATGTATATTATTTTTTATGAAGTACTTATATTATTATTTGTTGAATATGAATGATTTTATTTAAAAAAATTATATTCAATTTTTAGGTATCATGGATACCATAATACGAACCTATTTTATAGATCCTCAAACCTTACTGCATATTGATTCTTTATATTATCACTTTTATAGTCCCTCTTATACATTTTCACATAGGTGAGTGGAACCTTGTCGACCTGGTTATGGGGTTGTTCAGGCTCCTCCAACTTATTATAGTTCCACATAAAAAATTATAACCATCACATTATCTTAAGATTTCAAATAATTTAGATGAATAATATTATAGATTTCATGAAATTTACATTGATTTGTGGGACATACAAATGGAGTCCTAATTACAAGGTTTATCATGGTGCACATGCTTCTATAAAAATAGTTTTATTTTGTTCTCAGATATTTCATGAGGTCACTAATTCATCTTAGATGACATGGACATAGATATCATGATATAGCAATAACTCTTATTCCAATAGAATATAACTTCTATTATCTATAATTGAGGTATTTTTTTACAATCTAATCATATAAAATTCTTATTTAATATCTATAACCTCATAGAGGAATTTTTATTTGATTAGGGTTACATCCACAAATTTTTAGTTGAGTAGTTTCATCTCATTCATAATATATCATGGAATTTTATTTTATATGCCAAAGGACACTAATTCCTAGTTTAATGATCTATAGTGTGACATGTCTAATATAGGTATTCCACATAATTATGAGGTATATAGGTAGGATGTCCTACATAACCATCCATTTTCACCTCCACCTTATATTGTGGATGATCCATAACCTCATCATATTCCTCACACTATATATCTTAATAAATATATAGATATTAAAGATTAAGATATTATGACATAATCTATGATGATAGGTAGCTAGGATGATTCTGTTAGTAATTATCATACTTATTCATTTATTTTATCAGACTTTGATGTAATTATAACTAGTGAATGAGTCATATATGATTTTATGTTTTTATTTAGGATGGTCATATTACCGTGTAACATTATATATATTCTCCCCATGTGAGAGATAGTTCCAAAAAACATCCTTCTTCTTCCCACATCGGAGAGGGTTCTATCCCACTTCTATATCCCTTCTAGGTAGGACATGATATAAGATATAGGGATTTGGATCGACTAATTATCGCATAGGATGATGTAGAGGTAGTAGTAGTTTATGTTTTACAATAGTAGCATACAAAAAATCATGACAATAGAGAGACATATCATCTGTACATTATTTATACAAAAGGATGTGATAGAGAATAGTTTCCAAAATATTGAAGCATAGATCAATGATGTGTTTTTTATTATTCATAAATTTTTAAATCAATTATATGTTATATCTGATGGTTCTATGGCATAGAGGAAATGGTTAGTCTCATACCCAATATTGTTTTTGTATATTTCATATTATTAATCCTTATAACTATAAAAATTCAACCCTAAAATATTCATATAGAGGATCTTCTTCACATATATTTATATTATTAATTTATAATAAAAATTACATGATCTTTATAATTCATTCATCATTGATAAATTCCATTGAAATTATTTTTATACTATAATTATGATGAATAATATAAAATAAAACTCCTATATTGGTATCTCTACATGATCCTTATGTCTTGGAACATCATTGATGGAAATTCAAGTGCTAGAACAGAGGTATCGATAGTCTTTCATCATACTACATTGTACGCAATAAGATTATTCTTGATTTTTAAAATATTATTTCTTGTTAACTCAGTCTTCAGAGGGAGGAGAATGATGACCATATCTCTTTTTTATAAAATTCGTTGGATATTACCTCAAGGGCATCAAGATAATTCTCTAAATAGAATATAATTATGAAGAAAGATTATCTGAGAACTATAAAATTAAATAGTTGGGTTAATGTATTTAGTGAAAAATTGATAATTTCACAAAGTCCCTTATCTAATTGTTAAATTTAAAAAAAACCTCATGTAAAATAATAATAATGTAATTATTAATATATTCCATGATATGTGATAACTATTGAATGTTTAAAATAATTTACTAAAAACATAGCTCAAAATTTTATAAATGATATTAAATAAAATATATCATTTCCATAAGTAAATTAACTCAGTATGTCATTCATTCTCGATATTTATTAATCCAAGATTATTATATATTTATTCTAAATAAATATCTTTATATTAGTCATTAAATAAATAAATATATATTATATTAACTAACTGGTGAATAAATATTGATTAATATTTTACTCACATGTATTCTAACCTATAATAATTGATGATTAAATTTATATGATCTACATAACTTAAATAAATATTATTCCTAAGTATTGAGAATAATAGTTATTCATATATTAAATTTGAATATAAATAAAATTATATTCTATATACAATAAGTGTATGACCCACTAGACCCATTCCCATTGGCATCATGTGTCCTTTTCTTATATTCTATGATTAGTATATAACGACACATTATGGTTCCCATAGAGAAATATTTTAATTTTGCAACAATAATATCCCCAAATAAACATTTTTTATGTAATATACTCACTTTTTATTAATATCTAATGAATTAGGTTGAATAAGTGTGTTGTCATGTATTCTTGAAATAAATTTCCTAGCGTACATGAAATGAACTCATCGATAAACCACCATAATCATGTAATTAATGAGACTCTTACATTTTAATAAATGGGAAAGAGAGATCACCTCTTGGTCTAAAAATGGGTAGATATTTTTCTTTACATATATATCAATGTCATATCACTTATGATGCACTCAAAATATCCCACTTCACTATGAGAATATGTATTTTTTGTTTTTAAGCATACATCAATGTAAAATATTCATGATTTTCATTAATAATAATCTCTTGTATAAGGACCAATACACATACCTATAGATGAGAATATCCAATGACACATAAGTGTGGAATTATTATGGGTGGTTATATTATACAAATATATTATCTTAAATATTACTATGTTTGAACTTAATGATAAGATGTCTCAATATATTATGATCCCCACAACACCAAATAATATGACATGATATCTGTTCTATCAGATAGATTTCATCTAACTATTTGAAATCTATTTAAAAAAATTCACAGAACATCAAGGTGCCCATTAAAGTGAGGGAAAAATATAACCTTTTTATCTATTATATACTCTAAGGAAATTATAAAATTACTTTTATGTAGAGGATAACTCATTTGGTGATAATATATTTATTAATATTCAGGAATTTGAATATATAGTTAATCAAAATTACAAAGTAAATTAAATATATGGAAAAAACTCTAATAGACTCCCACATGAACTAGATCCAACTTCTAATAACTTTAACTCTACTACCAATCACATGATATTCCTTATTTTACTGAAATAATCCTTTAATCAATGGGAATCCATGTTTTCTTATGTGGAAACTCTTCTTACTATGACCACACTCATCTAAGAAAAATCAATCATGAGGTGATAAATTCAAAGTATATGCTTCTCCAATTGACGAGACATATGATCCTTTTCTAGGACCACTTCTATATTATTATCACAAAATATTGTGATAGTGCCTTTACTCGTATTAGACAGATGAAGATCCTAAATGATGTTGTGTATTTAAACTACTTCTTTAGATGCATCAGAAGTTTCAATATACTTAGACACTATTGTAGAATCTAAACCTAAAAGATTATTTTGGATCTACCACCTCACCACTCCTCCATTAAATTATAATACATATATTGATTTTTCATTCATATCATTATGGGTTTTTAGAAAAGTTGATTATGTGCATCCCATGATGAATACTTACTCATCTTCTCCATAAACTTGGAATATATCCTTAGTATGCCTCAAATACCTTAGTATGGTCTTTATAGTTGTCCAATTATATTAACCTAACTCTACTTGATATCTTCCCACCATTATGAAGGAGTAGATAACATTAACCATGGTCCATATCATGGGATATATGAAATATCATATCACCAATGTGTATGGAATCCTATTTATCCTCTCTATCCCCTACTTTTTTGGGAGGACACGTTTTCTTGTAGATATGTTTACCTTATGACACTAGAAACAATCCCATATTATATCATTTTATACTAAATCTCTTTTATACATTATTAATATACATACCTTGACTTAGTAAAAATATCCTCTTAGATCGACCACAATGGATCTCTATCCTTGAAATGTTGGTTTCATCACCTAAGACTTTCTCATAGAATCATTTATTTAACCATGTTTTAATAGATTGTATGACTAGTATTTCATTTCCAATCATTAATATATCATTAACATGTACTATTAGGAAAACTATTTCACTTCCACTAAAACACTTATAGTCATGGAGCTCACATTTATTCTTTATAAAACCAATTTTTCTTATGGATTCCTAAAAAATAATGTTATATGATCTATATGATTACATCCTACCATAAATTAATCTTTACAACTCAAATATCCTATTAGAACCATTTGAATTCACAAGACCTTCTGAATGGGTCACATAGACATCTTCCACGTGGTTTTCATTAGGAAAATATGTTTTGACATCCATTATCCAAATTTTATAATCACTGTCAGTTGTAATGAAAAGAATAATTTTTATGGCTATTAGTGTAGAAATTGGTGAAAATTTTTCATCAAATTTTATGCCACAATGTTGTCTAAACCCATTAGAAAAAATCATTCCTTATATGTATTTAATTTGACATCCATACCTAGTTTCTTCTTGAATAACCATTTTCACTAAATAGGCTTTACATCTACAAGAGGATCTATCAGAACCCATACATGGTTTTAGTATATGGAATATATCTTATAATAGACAACTTCTTTCTACAAAATAACTTATAAGATATGTATTGCTTCCTTTTAGGAAACATGTTTATTATTATCAAATAATAATGTTTTACCATCCTTAGAAACTAAAAACCATATCTCATTGGTTTTCTAACATCTCTAGTACTCCTACAAGTCAATTTTGTCTCTCAAGAAACCTCTTCCATGGGGCTTGGTAGAATTTTTTCTTGTGGTAACTCTTTTGTATCTTTATCCTCAACTTTATCAATGTTGATCTTGCTCCCACTATCTTTTATTGATATATTATCCCTCTCAGTGAATATGTCTATTATTTCAAATAATCATTTTTTAAAAAGGGTTGTATTGACAATATCTCATTTTTTTTCTATGGGATATATTATAAATATTAACTTTATGCATCGGGGTGAAAGTTTTTTATAGAAATTGTATAAAAAAGTGCTCTACATCCTCATGCATTTATATAAAAAAAAGTTTTTTTCTACTCCGTA
This sequence comes from Viscum album, assembly GCA_963277665.1. Lineage (NCBI taxonomy): Eukaryota > Viridiplantae > Streptophyta > Magnoliopsida > Santalales > Viscaceae > Viscum > Viscum album. The sequence continues at coordinate 2,104,912,888 of OY728156.1, read as the reverse complement.
ATTCAAATGGAGTTACATTTTCGGATTTATGTAGAACATAATTTATGGTTTATGATTTAGTATGTAATTTCTTTCTTAAAAAAATGTTAGTCTTTAATGACTCATAATCATTCTCATTGTGGGAAATAAGGTATGCTTCCTTCTTTAAATGTCTCTATTTTTTTTATAAAAGAGAGGTGAGTTGATATAGAATTCCAAAATCTATTAGGAAATTTATGAAATCATTATTAAGATACTCACCACTATGGTCTAATAAAAGTTTCACAATATTATTACCAAGATTATTCTATACATTAATATTATATTCCTTTAATTTCTCAATGAAATCAAACCTGTACCTCATTAAGTAAAAAAATACATAACTACTAAATTAATCATTAAAAGTACCTCAATATTCAACTGGGAATGGTCCACACACATCTATAATTCATTAATCTTTGCATCCCTTTCAACCTTTCCACTAAAAGTGTATTTTCTCATTTTTCCTTGAAAATAAGTATAACAGATATCATGTGGTTTATTTCAATTGAATCTAAATACCCTACATGATATGAATTTTTCAAGAACTTATTACAGGTTTGATCAATAAACTTATGCCACAAAAATGTATATTATGACTCGTGTGAACTTGATTCACTTCCAATTTCCAACACATGGTTTTTTATTCTAGTATATAAAGACTTTTATAGTGTTGTTTCATCCCATAACATATGATATATTTATAAAAGTAGCATCTAATAGTTATAATCTTGAAAATAAAGACATGAATATCTAAAATAGACATGAATATAATGTTTTTGGTTACACTTGTCCTATAATAATGATTCTTTAAAACAAGAATTAAGATTATTACTAAAGTGAGATGGAAGTCTCCAATATCAAGTGCATTAAATCTGTCACTGTTGGTAGATAAACAAATCCACCTTAGCTATAGAATAATTATAGAATCTACTTATTTCCTGTATTTGGATAAAAATGAGAGAACTAAAAACTATATTTAAAAACTAATTTTTAGAAATAAACCCATTTAATTAGATAATGAATTCAATTGAATCTTTCATTACATCTCCACTGCGGTGCAGTTATTCTTGTAGTGAAATTTTTTATCACATGCATAACATAATGCATCATGTTACTTATCCTTCACCTTGATCCTCCACTAAATATCCAAGTGATGTGATGGTTCCTTATACATGGTGTTAGTATAAAGGAACTTTCATTTACCTTCCACTTATTCACTATAAGTATGTAATGTTTTACCTTCCTCATGTCTTTATCTATATGAAAAATAAAACTCATGTTATCTTTGAGACAATTATTAATATTTTTTAGGTTAAAATTCATAAAACAATATATAAGATCTGAGGATATGAGGCATTCATGAGGTCCATTTATAGTTACTTAGGTACTTTGAAACCTATAATTTATATACGCTCAATATATCTGATCATATAAATTTATGAGGCATCACTAGCACACATTCTCCAAGATTTAATATAAATAGTGCCTTAAAGATATTGTTCCTCTCTTTCCATTTTGTCTCCTAATATAAATCAAAGATATTGAACAAAATTTTGTTTGCATCATTGTCTCTAAATAGATTCTTGATATCACTACTCATACCTGATAACATCAGGCGTTGGATTTCCAATGCATCATCCACATCCTTACAAATGATAGTATGTTTATTTTAACTTTCCTCCTTATAAGGCCTTTTAAGAATAAGAAATTTTAGTGCATGAAATATCTTATCTTGGTGTAGTATGATACACAAGCACGAGTACCAATATTGGAATTCTATACTTTTCAAGGGATTATATTTATCTATTATCGATTAGAGGGTTAATTTTGAGGTCAAATCACTTTAAAATTTCTACCACATATAAAATAAAATATTTATTACATTATCTAGATTACCAAAAAATCAACATAATAAATTTTGTTTTTTTATATTTCTAGTATTTCATCAAATCCTAATAGTGTAACAACATAAGATTTTACAATGTATTTTCATTTAATAAATTATGTGTTGAAAAACCAAGATAAAATGTATCACAATATATTTTATTAATGTTAAATTATAATTTGTGAATATGATTACTAAAATATTTTCACTCAATTAGAGGGTATAAGTAGATGTAACCACATTATAAAATCAATAAAAAAATTAAAACAAACTTCATTTTAAAACTATTTATTTAATAAAATTGATTTATCATAACTATAACAGACCAACCCGGGTTAATAGTTGGTCACATAGAGATTTGTCACATAGACATAAAGAGAATACCACATGCTATATAATTATCTTCCCTTTACCTATGTCTTGAAAAAAACGGTCTATAACCACCCAAATTAAAAGTATGGTGTTTGAAAAAAAGACAATAAGGAAAAAACTAAGGAATCCATACAAGTTCTAATATCAATAATTCCCAAGTTCTATCTTTAAAAAAATGTTTTACAGTAATTTTTATAAGTAAAAAAATTAAAACATTTATAAAATAGTCCTTGGATTTTCCACTATTTTTATGTCCAGTTACAAAATCTAGAAACATATTTGTTAAACATACCAAAATATACATATACATTTCAACCGAAATCCATGAAATAATCTATCATTCAATAAAAAATCATATTCAACAATTCACCTTCCAGTCAGCTCTAGCTAATGGTAAAATATGTACTAGATACTCATGATCCTAAAAAGGAATAAGGATGGATCCAATTAATATAGAGTCTAGACACATTCCAAAAATATACAAGAGGATAGCTCCTAGTAGTGTCAGACACACTAAGGCAACCCATGTTTATTTCTTGACACAACCAAAGATCCCACTGTGAAATTTTTTTTAAATTTATTTTATAAAAACCATGGTTATATTTTTATAAAATAATTTTAAACTAAAGTTAGTAAAATTTAGGGTTTGAAAATCCATTTTTTCCATATAAATTTAATTCCATTTTCAAATAAAAACCCCCTTTGAAACACAAAACCATTACCTTTCCAATTTCATCACATGAAATTCCATTTCAAATCTCAAGAAAAAAATAAGAACAAGAGGAAATTAAAGAAATTATAAATTCTAAATACATCCGCATACCTTAGAGATGTGGAAAACATAACCACCTTTGAAAACCGGGACTAGAAACCATAAAATCTACCTTTAGAAGATAAAGAATGACAAGATACAAAAAAGGATTGATAGAATATATGATCTGATTAAAAATCTCTACCACAATCAGTGCCACAATCGGAAAAAAATAATAACTTGAAAGGAAATATTACCCAAAGAGATGAAACACCTAGCCATATTCATAAACCACAGAACCAAAGGATCCTTATGGAATTAATTCAACCAAAATCACATAGGGTAAGAGATCTAGCTGAGAGGATGGGGCTTCAAAAGAATATGATGCCTCAAACACCCATACGGTGCCCTAAAATCAGCATCTTAGGGAAATATATAGTGGGTAATACCTTACAGATTTTAAAACTATTTCAATTTACATTATACCAATAAATGCATCACCTAAGATTAGAAACATTATTTTTCACATTACATGACATGTAACCCTTACAATAAGTGTAAAATTCTCACATGGTGTATTCAGTTCATGAGATCTATCTGACAGCCATTACACATCATATGATCTCATTACACATCGTGTAACTAAATAAGAAACTAAAAAAATGTGTGTTTATGATGAAAATTCCAACAAATCCCTAACCTCTCCATTTTAGGTATCCTCCCAATTTCTTGGTCATAAATACTCTCCCAACAAAAAATGACACTAAAATAAAAGATTACAACATAGTTGATAGATAGGTAATGGGGAGTTATAATATCCCCACTAAAAAATATATTTTTCCCTAGAAACTGATCAGGATCCGGGATCCATAAAAATATAAGGTCATTGTGACCTCATCAATGACTCTCAATCCCATGTATCATAGTGATCCTATAAAAACTAACACAACACCTGAACTAGGGGGATCATTTCACCACATAGTACCATTTCATATAAATCCATAATTATAATTGGATACTCAACTCAAGATTTATCGGTTTTAAGATCCACATCCTCCCACCTAATAAAATAGTAAGTATCTGGTATATACCTCATCATCTGGGAAACATGAAACACGTCATGGATAAAATTTAAACCATACAACAAGTACAACTGGTAGGCCACTCTCCATAGTCGCCCAATGATATCAAAATAGACCACAAACCGAAATTAAAACATATCCTTCTTAACCAACTGAAAATGTACCATGTGAGGTGAAACTTTGATAAAAAAACCATTCACCTACCAAAAACTCCAGTGGTCAATGATGATGGTCCTCATATGATTTATAATGACTCTGTGTCATGAAAAAATCCTTCTAGATCAACGGTTCCATCTCGTTCATCTCCTAAACCCGAATCGACCCAACCAAGAATTTCTCTCATAACTCTTCCCAACAAAAGGGAGATTTACATGGTTGCCCATACAAAGCCTCAAAGGTCACCATCCTGTTCAAAACCTCATAAATATTTTTATAGGAAAACTCGACTAAAGGAAAATGAATATTCTAAGATTCACTGAAATCAAGAACACAATCCCATAGAATATCCTCAAGAACATATATAACCCTATATGGTTTTCCATATATCTAAAAATTATAATATGAATTCAATTTCAAAAGGAATCCCATTAAATCCTACAAAAATTTCTAGAATCTAGATGTGAACCTTGATTACCTATCAAAAACAACCGCAGAGGGAACCCCATGAAGTCTTAAAATCACATAGACATATAATTACCCATGTTTTTCTATATTCATCAGTTTATTTATTGGTAATAATTGCATTTATTTCATGATTCTATCAAAAATCACCCAAATAACATCCTTCCCACTAGTAGTCTATGGTAAACTAATGAAAAAATCTATAGAAATTCCATTCTTCTTCCATACCAGAATGGGAAAAGGCTACCACAAATTTTAATGTCTCTATTTTTCCACCTCAAATCATTGATAAGTGAGACACATTGATTCAAAATTCACAACTAACTGCATCAACCCTACCCACCAATAATGACATCCCAAATCATTTTACATCATTGTAGCCCCAGGGCATACAAACCCACATGACTGGTTTCCAATATCTAACAACTCTTATCTCATAAAAACATGAACAACCAACATGCTAAAAATTCTCAAATATCTAATAGGATACAAAGACCACTTGACCAAGGTATTTTCACTATTTATAATTTCTCGGAAACATCGTTTCTTGGTTTCTGTCATCTACTCAATTTTAACTCTCTCATAAAAATATGCGTGAACCTTTATTGAATATTGGAACACCTATCCACCAACCTCCTTCACACCAAATTTAATCCTAAAAAAACTAATCAGATACCACTATTAAATTGATTATTTTACTTATTATATTAGTACACATATGTATATCAAATCAGTTACCACATTTACTTTCCTAGGGGTATACATGATATCAAAATCAAACTTATGAAAATACTCAACCCAATCTCTCTATTAGAGTCTTATGTCCCTTTAAGTGAGAAAATACTTCATGATTTTGTGATCATAATACACTATAAATTGATCCCCAAAAAGATAGTGATGCCAACATTGAGTGTGTGCATAATCACTTCCAACTCAATTTCATAGTTAGGTTTGTTCTTCTCATGAGGGAATAAGTATTGTGAGCCATAAGCCACCACCTATTTCCCTTGCATCAAGACACATCCAAAACCTGTACCAAAGAAAGCACCAAAAAACATCATAACCTAAACCTGGTTCTATGAGAATAAACACTAGTGGTTTAGTTAACCTCGCTTTTAGCTCCTTAAATGACCTCTAACATTTATCTTCCTACTCAAACATTACACCCTTACGGGTCAAATTTTCCATATGAGATGTGAGCTTAGGGGAGTCTTGAACAAACCATTTGTAATAACCATCCAACCCCAAGATGTTTTGAATCTCAAACTTATTTCTGGTCTTTTCAAAGGACATAATTAACCATACCATTTCACTATCCATTGAGATTCCCCTCTTAGATATCAAATTCTTTATAAAAGTTACCTCTCCAATAAAAAACTCACACTCAAAAATTTTACCATTTAGATGATGTTCTTTTAAGGTTCAAAGAATGACATCCAAATGGTAGACATGTTCCTCCCATGGATTTGAGAAAACCAATATAACATCATGAACACAACAAAAAATATTCTTAGAACTGATGAAAGATTCAGGTCATCAAATCCATAAATACCATAGGAATATTATTGAGTCTAAATGGAATAACTAGAAACTTGAAATTCCCATATCAACTCTAAAATGTGGTCTTGGTTATTCCCTCCTCTCAGGATCTAAAATAATGGTATCCTAACTTTAGGTTAGTCATGGAAAACCAATGAGCCCCTATGAACTAATCAAAGAGATCATCAATTGTGGGTAAAGGATACTTGTTCTTAATAGTCACCCAATTCAACTTCCAAAAGTCAATAAAAAGCCTAATAATTCCATATGGATTCTTAGAAAAGAGCATAGGAAAAGACAATGGTGACATGATAGGATGAATAATTAATATTTCCTCTATGTCCTCAAGATTGACCATATGCTCCAAAACCTTATCAAGTGCCATTTGATATGATGTAATAGAAATGGGAATCATTATAGGGTGTAATTAAATAGTGAAATTGACCACTATCTATGGTGGTAAACTAGAAAAATCATCCAGAAAGACCTCAGGGTACCCACACAACATAGCAGGTATCTAACCACTCATGAAAGGCTCAACTGTATCAAGAAATATTTCATAAAATAGGCATGATATTATATCTGCATAAGGAATAATAGGCCATGCCCTTCCCTATCTAGATTCCCAATCACCCCAGAAAACATGAGTAACCCCATCAATAGATAAGTACTATAACCAATGGTGATAAAATTATATCTGGGACTTCATTCTAAACATATAATCCATGCTAATAATCAATTCAAATATTTCAAGATCAAGCACTATGAAGACTAAAGCCAACACAAAGTCATCTATCACCACTCGACACATGGGTCACTTGAAACCTTGTTCCTACCTCTTTATTAAAGGCATGGAAAGATTAAACAAGAATGATTTAATCTCTAAATGAAAACCCAACATGTCAGCCATTTTTTATGATATAAAATAATGAGTGGCATCTGTATCAAAAAAATATAGCACCATAGAATACAAGATAAACACCATACCTCTAACAATAGCTGGACCAACTTTAGATTCCTCTAGATCACACTCTACCACATAAATCCATCTGAAATTATCCACCTAGAAATCCCCTATTGGACTTGGAATGAGACCCACCATCTTTGGTAGAATCATCATGAACTTTTCATCCATTGTTTAAAGTGGATCCTAACTTACTACCTTGAGACATCATGTCAATTAATCATTTCAGATGATCAGAATGTACATAAAGATAAAAATTCCTATGAACCTTCATATAATTAGGATTGGAATGAGAATTTCTTCCAAAATGGTTAAATATAACTCTTTGTTTCCTGAAGGATCCCCTAAAACTGGTCTTGAAGAAACCTGAAAACTCATGCACTTCCTTTTCTGTCTAGAAGAAGCACCCTGGCTAACCATTGCACCAACTAAAGCTCCACACAAACCTTTCCTTCCAGTTAAATCTCCCTCAACCATAGATTCATTATCCACTAAATCCACAAAGGGTGGAAGTAAAAAATGAACTATCATTGACCAAATATTTTTCCTCAACCCCATCTAGAACCACCACGCATTTAGGTAATCATTTGTAACAAGGTCTGGTGCTAGATGCACCAACTCAAAAAAATGAGTGGAATACTCAAGAATGGTATGATCCCCTTGATCCAAGGTCAAAAATTCCTGAGTCTTTTCCATAGTTAAATTCTTATGATAAATCAGATGATTAAAAATTTTCTTGAACAAAATATAGGTAAGACCCTTTTGCGACTTATCTTTCACTATAGGGTCCCAACATATTCTTCATGGCCACTCGAACATATACATGGAAAAATACACTTGAGACTCTTTAGGAGTCTTCAAAAATTTGAATATCCTCTAAATATTTTCAAGCTAGTCCTCTAATTCTTGATTTCCTTTTTCATAATAGAAGATATGTGGATGATTGTTGGTAAATTATGAGAAATGATCCACTAATCTCCCTAGGTTCATTATACCCACTAAACCCAGAGGTTGAAGAGTACAGATAACTAATTCAACCAAATAAGGGTCCACTAGAGGATCCACCTATGGAACCTACCTCATAGGTTCCCCTCTCGTATTTGGAAGTGATATTCTATGGGGATTTTTTTTCTATACACAAGAAAATAAACCATAAGTCTTGAAAAACTATAAAACTATTCAACCAAGTTCTATAATCCAAAATCATTCTTTAAATTTGTATGAATTTAAAGAAATTATGAATTCTACCACAAAAATTCAATAGCCTTTGAAAGGAACAAGTTCGTCTAAATAACCACTCCACTTAGCTTATTCAAATCCCTTACACACACCAAGTCCCCAAACATAGTATATAGGTAAATTTAAATGGATTTAACATTAACTTAATTCAAATAATCCTAAATTATTGGGATAAAACATAGTAAAAAATATATGACCACCCATGGATACTTGGATTTAGTTACGGGAGTGTGCCAGATGGGGCCCTTCTCTTCACCTGCTATCTGGATTCTAACGATCCTACTCATATCTGACCAAGAGACATAACCAATTCAGTTAGTGTTGACACACTTCATGTTAAGTAAAATTTCATATTCCAAATTGTAACAGACCAACCCAGACCAACCTGACCATTCTCCAAAGCTATCCCATGATAGGGTGAGTTATAAATAAAATGAGGAAACAAAGAGAGATACAACTAACCGAAATGCACTAAACTAGGAAGTAAGAAAATTCTACACTAAAAAGTATCCATATAACCAACCATCACCTATAAACCAACCCAAACAGAAATAGTGACATAAAGAGAAGAATGCATGCTACTTAATTATCTTTCCTTTACATGTGTCCTATAAAACAAGGTTTATAACTTCCCAAAGGCAAAAGTTGGGTGTGAGAAATAGAGCCTAGTAAAAAACCACCAAGGAATCTATATAAGTTATAATATCAATAATTCACAATTTTTAACTTAAAAAACATATTTACAATCATTTTTATAAATAAAACAACTTGAAAACATTTCTCAAATATTCCTTTTCGTTTTCCACAATTTTCAGGTCAAGTTTACCAAATCCAGAAACAAATCAAGTAAACATACCAAAATATAAATATACAGGTGGTCCAACATCCATGAAATAAAATATCATGCAATAAGAAACCAAAAAAAAATTAACCTTCTAGTATAGATCTTTCCAATGAGACAATACATATTATACTGTAAGAAACTAAATCATCATCTCAGGTATGGATATTTATTTCGGGTTATTTTTTTGGAAAAAGGAAGAAATTTTTCATTTTATAAGTACACACCATGAACATATAAGTACACAACTTGTACCCAGGTATTGCATACAGCTACGTACTGGTCGTGTAACAGCCAAGTACAAGGTCGTGTGGTGACCTGGTAGACCACTTAAGGTAGGGCCCAGTTATGGTCACTACACAGCATTTACATTTAATGAGAACGCCATGTAGTTTTATTTTGTTTGTTAAATCAGTGTGGGGTCGCACCTCATCCTCAGAAACATCTTCTTCTCCCCTTGGTTATTATAAGAGAGAGATTAAAGGGTCTAAAAACTCCAAACCCCACCCGATTCTCTGTCCGACCTCCGATTGAGACGTTTTCAGGTGCATTGGAATCCCACTAGTAAGTTCTCAATTATTCTATATTATTTCTTCTTGATTCCTCCTCTCTCATGAGTTCTTCAAGGATAAACCTTTTTCACCTTTTGTAGATCTACACCATCCAAGGCTGATTCAACGGGTGACATTCAAGAGTATTGATCATATGAGATCAAGGTAGACAGTTTGTGCCTTTCATTGATTGTATTTGGATTATATATGCTAAAAATTATATATACCCATGTTTGGGGTATTGAATGTTTGGAATTAGACCCTTTTTATTACCTGTTATGGTTTGACAAATTGATAAAGGGTAGTTTCATATGAGGAAGGTTAGATACCTTATTTATAGAACACCTGATGGTTACATTCACCTAGTTTGATTTATTATAGTCGTTTAGTCTATAATTATTATTATTCTTTACATGTTTTATATACCTTGGGTTGTTAGGATGAAGTTACTGATTGTTCGAGATGATTGCGATATGCATTATTGATGTTTGACCAAGGAGAATTTGACTGTGAGAGCTTCCAGAGGTAGGTTCATTTATGTATGAATTTTTTATATGTCAGACAATGAGAGCTACCCAGAGGGTCATTATTAAATGAATTTTTTCCATGTTGACCAAGGAGTATTGACCGTGTGAGGTGCCCAGGAGGCCATTTGTAAATGAATTATTGTTATATTAGACTATAGGGGTTAGAACTTGAGAGATACCTAGAGAGTTTTTATTAAATGAATTGTTTTTATGTTGGACTAGGGGGATAATACTATGATAAAATTCCCAAAATTTTCATTATATGAATAATTTAATGATTTTAACGAGTCTTACAAGCCAAATAACAAGTTTGGACTCAGTCTTACTTGTTTGATTAGATGGTCTTCTATGACGTCTATTGTTACTATTACATAAGGGATACAAATATTAGGCTAGACCTCAAGGTTTACATGATTTAACTATTGAATAATAAAAGTTAAATGAATGTAATTGAAAAATATTTTACTGTTAACTTTTGAGTACTTCCTAGTTTATTACTTCATTTATGCATATTACCTGCTATATATATTCACTGATAGTTAGGCATATAACTTTTGGTGGTTGCCTACTAGGATTCGTCGCACACCCTATTTGGTCATTCTTTTAGACACAAATAGATTATATGTTTTCAGGTATAGATAAGGGAAATCTTCCTTCTTCATTAGGTACTTGATTGTTGTTGGAGCTGAAGAGCATGGGACCAAGCTGAGGCATGCGATGCTACTGTAGTTAACATATTTCCTATAATTTTGTTTTAGTATTTTATTTTCAGAATTGTGACTTGTTGGGATGCTTTCCTAGACACATATGACATGCCTCATTTATATATGCTCTAGTTTTTATATTACAATCAGTCTTCCACTGTTTACTTTTATTGTATAGTATTACTACTCCCGCTATTGTTTAATATTTTCTTTCCACTATTTATAATCTTCCAATAAGGGCATATTTTCTCCATTGTCACAATGTGTCCCTCTCTTCTAGTTGGTAGCCTTTGGAATTTGGGGAAATGCACTTGAGGTCATGTGACCAACCAGGTTCGGGGCACCTTTGAGAAGCACCCCAAACTAGGATGCTACAAAGTGGTATCAGAGGAGTTCATCCCTACCTTGCCTTACTATTTCGAGCCTATAGACTTGGATAGGAAGTAACATGTAGTTGGTAATAATATATTATCAGGATTAGCTAACCCGTGTACAGGGAAAATCCAAGTTACCTCAAATATTACATTTTTTCGGGTTTTTCAATTTTTATAGTTGGTTGGATTTCACCATTGGGTGATTCACTTTTATTGTGTAGTTATGATTTATATCATTGTGGTTCTATTTCTATTTCAACCTGATGAGATGATGGTATTCCATCTCATGCATCATATAGGCACTTGCAAGAGATCACATGTCATGCATTTTTGTTATGCTATTTAGGTTGCATTACTGGATGTATGCTATTGTGATAGATGTTTTTCTTGGTATGAATGTTGTTGTGATAGATTCTATGATAGAATACCTACTATTTTGATAGGGTATTGGTATAGGAAAATTTTCATTTGGATGGATTCCATCCTTTTTTCTTTGAGGTGTTATGGGCCCTCTTGGATTGGAATTTGGTGGATCATGTTTGCACTTCAATTGAATTCTGTTATGATATGACCCAAATAAGGATGAAAAACTTTGATTCATGGGAAGTATGGGCTCTAACGGATCAGAACATGGAATTACTTTGTCAAATTTTATGTTTTTAGGGTTCCAGAGAAGTTTTAGAGGCTTAATTTTTAGAATCCCAGACAACATGTCGTGTGATGTTATGAACACACGCCATATGTTCTCCTGTTCTGGAAGAAAAAACTTTTCTTAAGTTCATGTTGTGTAATTGTTGACCGTGTGAATGAATGTGTGTATAGAGACACAGATTTGATAAAATATTATTATAACACACCGTGTACTTAGATTCCATGCCATTCTGTAGGAGACCATGTATCTGGTCATGTGACTAATGACACAGGTGGATGAAATTTCTGTGGTACGCACCATGTCTTGCCTATACACGCCATGTGGAAATATACCTTGTATTAGGCCATGTAAATAACAACACGGGTGGATGGAACTTAAGTAGTAAAAAATGTGTCTAGTGTGAACACGCCGTGTAGTGTTACACTGGGAGAGAACTGTGTAGTTCTATCCATGTATAAGAACCTGGGCAGGAGAGAAAATTCAAGTACATGCTTTTTCATAGGATGAACATGACATGTGTATGGGGTGTTACAAGACCAAGTTGACAGAGGTACATTCCCATGTAAAAAGTTTAAGGGAACATGATGTGTATTGGTTCTATACATCGTGTAACCCTATTTTGTAAAACTAAATGTTTTCCTTCTCTCGTCCTGTTCTTGAACTTCTAAGTTTCTAACCTTCAAAATCATTAACTAAGGTGTGATCTTGACCATGCAGAGTCATGCCACAAAAACTTCCTCTAGTTGTACACCAGGTACATGGTGATGATCCGACACCATAAATCATAGATCAAGGACTACCAAAAGATCCTCCCATCATGCCCGTCTTGGAAACACCTATTATACCAGATGAAGGTGCTGATCCATAGTTTCGAGAAGGATTTTTGAAGATGATACATACTTTTTAGGGAGCATCAAATCCTACCCCGACTATGGTATAGTTGATGAGGGTGTTCTAGCAACAGCATCCTTAAAATTTTTTAGGGGATAGAGGAACACAGGCTGTAGAGTCATTGTTGGAGTCTATGATTTATATGTTTGAGAATCTAGATATACCTCTAGAGATGAGGGTGAAGCTCGTGACATACGTGCTACGCGATTATTCCAAGAGATGGTGGGATGTTATCTCATAAGCAAGACGTCATCGAGATATGGATTGGGAAGAGTTTCAGGGAACCTTCTATGATTACTTCATCCTTGATACATTGAGGTCCGATCAAGCCTGAGAGTTCATGAATTTGGAGTAGGGATCTCTTTCAGTGATAGATTATTCTTCTTGCTTTACCGAGTTTCTATACTTCACACCTATTTTGGGAGGTTACAAGTTATATTTAGTCAGGAGATTTGAGGATGGCCTCAGGTATGGAATCTGATCAGAGGTGAGTGTTTTCATGCTGACTTCAGTGACTGATATTGTAAACAAGGCACTGATTGCCGAGAACAATCTGAGGGAGTTGGAAGATGTGAGCCAGTGTGGTTCATCAGCCAGGGTTGGTACTCCTTTGAAAAATAGCAGGAAGCACTGCAGGGATCCTTCACATGATATTTCTTTAGGTAGCTAAGTGGTATGATACAAGTGTAGGAAGAGTGGACATATAAGACCACATTGCTCGAAGGACCCAGTCGGGTGCCAATCTTGATGAAAAATGGGTCATCTTCAACATTTTTTTCATGTTATCACAATAGCATATAGTGAGAGGGGATCTGTTATGACTCTATTTTCAAGAGAAGGACCACAATTTCTCATAAGTCAGGGAACTTGAGTTCATTAGGCCGTTCAGGCTGAGGTGGAGGTAATGGTCACGGTAGCCAGATGATTAATTTTTAGCAATAGTATGGTGGATCTTCTCAGGGTATTCTGATAGGGTCATAGGGTTGCGATATAAGTCGGACTATTGTAATGGTCTAGACCTAGAAGGAGAAGGATCCAATACCCTCAACGATTAGAGGTATAGTTCTAGTTTCCTCAATTAAATCTTTTTCCCTTTTTGATATAGGGTATTCCCATAGTTTTATATATGTTTCCATTGTAACTATTTTTTGTCTCTGTATATTTAATTCTGAGGATATTATGATGCTAGACACTTCGTTGGGGATTTGGACCTAAAGTGTACATCATTTCAAGGAGTTACCTTTTGATGTTGGCAGTTGTCACTTCTTATGGGACCTCTGTGTCTTAGAGATGATAGGCTTCAATGTTATTCAACGAATGGATTGGTTGGTCTCTTTATATGTATTTATTGACTACTATTTACTAAGGGTGAGTTTCATGTCACCAGAGGGTGGGTCATTTCTGTACAAGGGAAAATGGGATTTCCCGGAGAGTAGAGCTGGACCTGAGCATCGTGAGTTTAGAGGAATTACAACCCAGATTCCAAGTTTATGTCTGGATGACTAGGGGACTTCACAGATGGACTTTCCTCCTGTGGTGGATCATTTCTGAGATGTCTTCCCAGATGAATTTTTCTAGTTTACCTCAGGAGAGAGAGGTGAATTTCTCTATTGAGCTTGTTCTGGGAGCAGAATTGGTGTCCCTTCTGCTATATAGGATGGCTACACCAAAGTTACAGGTGATCAAGAAGTAGTTAGAGGAGTTTTAGGAAAAGGGTTTCATCCGACCCAGTACTTCTCCTTGGGGTTTTCCTATCCTTTTGTGAAGAATGTGGACGGTACCCTCGTACTTTTTTTGGATTATCATAAGCTCAACCAATTGACAATCAAGAACTGATATCCCTTTCCAAGGATTGATAATATCTTTGATCATCTTTGAGGAGCCCGAGTGTTCTCTAAGATTGACTTGAGATCCAGTTATCATCAGTTTCACGTTATACCATCAGATATACCTCTTATAGCCTTTTAGAGCAGGCATGGTATGTATGAGTATTTGGTTTTTCCTTTAGGTCTCACGAACGCATTGGTATTTTTCTTGGAACTGATGAACCAAGTGTTCCATCCTTACTTGGATTCTTTTTTGGTATTCTTTTTGGATTATATCTTGGTGTAATATTTCACTAGACATGACCATGACACCCATCTTGAGATTGTATTGAGTACACTGAGAGAGGATCATTTATATGCTAAGATCTCAAAGTTCCACTTTTAGATGGACCAGATTCACTTCTTGGGTCATTTTATCTTAAAGACAGGAGTATTAGTAGACCTAGAGAAGGTGAGAGCAGTAGTTTCATGGGAGCAGCCAGAGAATGTATTTGAGGTAAAAAGTTTTCTGGGGATAACTGGTTACTCTAAATGCTTTATAAAGAAATTTTCATTCTTAGACGTTCCACTAAAATACCAGACTAAGAAGGGTGAAAAGTACTTGTGGATAGATTCCTATGATTCATCCATTTAGGATCTAAAAGTGAGATTAACTTCAGCATTGATACTGATTTTTCCGAAACCAGGAAAGAGTTACACCATTTACTATAATGCATTAGGTATCAGGCTGGGTGCAGTGCTTATGTTGTGGTAAAGAGTCATTGCATATAGATATTGGTATTTAAGGCCACACAATAGGAATAACCCGATGCATGATCTCAAGTTAGATACAATTGTGCATGCTTTATGTTGTTGGAGACATTATCTTTTGGGGGAGAATTTTTTTGGTATACACTAAACACAAAAATCTCAAGTATATCTTTACATATCAAGATATAAATTTGAGATAGTGAAGGTGGGTTGAGTACCTTTAGTATCATGACTTTGAGCTTGCCTACATGCCTGGTATAGGCAATGCAGTAGCTGATGCGTTGAGTAGGAGGACTAAGATACAGGCAGTTCAAGAGGACAGAAGTGAGTGTAAGATTATGGCGTTGTTCTCAAAGATTCATTTGGAGTTTCAGGATAGATAGGGGTAGAGGTTTATTTCTTCTATAGATGTTACCTCTATACTACTGGATCAAGTAAAAATGATGCAACTGTTAGATTCTTAAGGCCTACTCCTACAAGAGTGTGTTTCAGGAGAGGACCCTACTCTTAGGTGGAACGTAGGCAATGATGAGGTCTCACATTTTCATGGATGTGTATGGGTGTCAACAGACATACGTGAGGATTTGATGCGATATTTTAATGTCTCGGAATGGGTAGTTCATCTTGGTATCACCAAGATGTACTAATATCTACCCCGTCAGTATTGGTGGCTGGGTATGAAGACAGATGTAGCTAGTTTTGTTATGAGATGTCCCACCTTCCAGCAGGTGAAGGCGGAGAATCAGCGGCTGAAAGGGATTTTATAGCAGTTACCCATTCCCGAGTTGAAGTGGAATGATGTCGCGATGGACTTCATGATGAGTTTACCAAGGTCACCTTGAGTGAATGATGTGGTCTGGGTTATTATCTATAGACTCGTGATGGTTGCGTATTTCCTACTGATTAAGTAAACATTTAGTATTGATGAGATTGGAAGGATGTACATTCGAGAGATTATATGTTTGAATGGGGTTAAACACACTATTATTTCTTACAAGGATTCCTAGTTTTTTGCTGATTAAAACCCTCCATGCATAGTTCTCTTGAAAATTTAAATGAATTGATTCATGGAGGGGGTAGTTTATATGTGCATAAGAGAAATGTTTCTATTTTCTAATGGATTAAAATAAAATAAAATATAAAAATTTACCTTTAAATAATCATAATAATATTATAAAAATTATATTTATTAAATAAATTCATCCTTATAACCAACCATGTGGATTGGAAATGAGAATCAAATTTAATTTCTTTGTGGAGGGGTAGTCCACAAATACACACAAACAACAGTAAAATTTTACAATAGATGGGAGGATGAGATGGTATAAAGTATATTAAGTTTAAATAATCATAATTATTCCATAAATATCACATATTTTAATTAAATCCATTTTTATTACCATACTTGTGATGTGGTGATGAAAAATAAAACACATCATTTCATGGAGGCGGTATTCTGCACGTACACATGAGTTAATTTTTTTATTTCCAATTGGATGTAAAGGAGGTCGAAATTAATTTTTCTATTTGAATAATAAAATTAAATTAATGGAAATATATTGATTTCAGTACATTATTATTTTTAAAATATATTTTATGTAGTTTTAAGAATATTGAAAATTAAAAGCATTCGATTAATAATTTCCTTTTTATGTGGAAATTTTCCTTTGTATTAAACTTAAGGCTTTGGGAAGAGAGTTGTTTGGTCACAAAAATGAATTTTAAAAATTTTATTTGAATTTTCATATATGGATTTTATAATATATTTTAGAGAAAACTGAACTCATATGTTTCATTTGAAAGGTTAGATTAAGACCCCTTTTATAAGAAAAAATCGATGGCATTTTTACAAATATTAAGTCTTTAAGGGCTTTCAAAGTAATTTTAAAATTTAAAATTTGATAAAAAATGGAGCATACATGAAATTTACGATAATTAATCATCCCACTTGTCTGACTATAAATTATTTATTATTTTTAAAAAAATTAGTAAAATATTTTCTAACATTAAATATCCATATAGTCATTTATAATACTATTCATATAATTTTACTTATAAAACTTCATGATAAAAATATGGTTATAGAATAAACACTTTAATAATTAATTAGCCTTCATAATTATCTATCATTTTTCTAGAACACAATAATATATCAAAACATTATCACTTATAATTTTTTTAAATCATTACTTAATTTTTATATTTCTTGCATTATCATTATGTTCACACTGCGTAGGAATTTTAAAAATTTATACTATCATTTAAAAATTAAAAAATTACCAATATATAAATAATTTATTAATTATAAATATTATTTTCATGAACCAATAATAATTTTATTACATCCTTATAATTATATTGAGAAATTATTAATTTAGTGAGTGACATTTATGTTTATATTGATTTTATATTATAAAATTAATTTCTTAATCAAAGAAAGTAGAAACAAATGGAAACTTTATATGAATATAGTATTATTTAGGTTAAAAATAAAGTTATACAATCAATTTTAGAGAAATTTTAGATGAATATTTTGCCTTATATATTATTTGAACCCCCTTTTAAACCTTGTTAACCATTACTATGTTAAAAAGCTTTTACCATGATATTTTTTAATTATGAATAAAAATGAAATTGACATCACTATTAAATTTAATACTTTTGTTTCTAAATATGGAATCCATTTTCTAAGATTAAATTTAAAAAAGTGGTAAAAATAAATTTTAATATAATTTCTACAAACATAATGAAAATACATATTTATAAAAATTACATTTTTTAGTATAAAATGATTTTACCCAAAAATAAATTATAATGTTAATTTAAATATAATTAATTTGATTTGGTTAAATAAAAGGAGGATTTTTTTACATTAAAATAAAAAAACAAAAATAAACTTTTAAAATGCATAATTTAATGGGTTAGATCAAAAAATAGTATTTAGTAGAATAAAAAAATTACTTAGATGTCCAAAATGTCAGACATAGATTTTTTGAGTTCATAATTATATATTTAAATTCATTACATCACTTCTTAAATATGTTTTTCTATATAAAAATGATTAATAAACTTTAAAGTCATTATTATGTCATGATATTTTCATAAAAGTGATAGTATTTATAAAATATGTATTTTTAACCATTCACCTAAAAATAAACTATTTCTAAAAAATCGCAAAAAAATCATTCAAATCTAATTTGAACATTATGATATATAAAAATCAGGGCCATTTAATAAAATTATAATTTACAAATTTACAAATATTACTTTTATATAAAACCAGGTAATACATTAAAAAAATAGTTAGTTAGAATAAAACTACTTTTTTATTAAAAAATTACTTAAAATAATTATAGTGAATATGAATTCATAAAATATAATCAGGAATATTAATAAGAAATGGATTTTATTTAATATTAACATTTCGAATGTTATCACATTGATATAACTGAATTTATATCTGGGGGAAATGTGTAATTTTTCTCATTAAAACCCCTAGTATTTTCTTATCATTTTTTTGTTCTTGGGAATTACATGTCCTCCTAAAATTTAACATTACCTTTGGTTCATAATTTTCTCAAAGTGATACTTGCAATAAAAACCTACCTTACCTCAACATTTTTTGTCGACAATATTTCTCCTCCATTACCATATTATTCATTCCCACTAATATTCTCTTTTTTTATTTTCAAATACAAATCCGTATTATTTTTTATGATCTTCATATTTCTATTTACCTATTTCAAAAAGGAATATTTATCACTCTTTTAATAATGTGGGTTTCAAAAATGATATTTTAAAATATTATTCACGTTTTTATATTTTATCATCCACTCTACATTTGTGGACACAACATTTATTTATTTCCAAAGATATATTTTTGAGATTTCTCATTTGAAATAATTTCATGAAAATTATTATTTTCATCACCTTTAAAATGATTTTAAAAGTGACTTGTGATGTATTTTTTTATTAAATTTTAATTTCTTTACAATAATGTGAAAGTAACCTCTTTTTAATGTTTTATGTTGTAATATATTTTCATGCTTCCTTTATCAAATATATTTAAGAAATTTTATCTCCATTTTTTCATGTTTTCACAATGAAAATATAAAACATTTTTTATATATGTTTTCCCAAAATAGATTAAAAATTAAAGTATTTTTTTCTCTATTTATGTAAATTTTAAATATCCTATAATATATTTTTTCATCTATGTGAACACCCATTAATGATTCTTATTATTCTATGGGAATATTATCTAATGATTCCATCCAATTTATTTATTTGGATGCCTTATGATTATATCATACGGATGTTTTATGGAAACCTATTTGTTTTTGAAAATTTATGTAAGATCTCTTATTTCAAAGATTTAAATTTTAGAAGAAAATATAATTTTCAATTAAAGGATGGGTGAAATTTTGATCAGATATTTTCAATGGAAATATGAAGGCTAGAATGACTCTAATTTTTTTAGAACAATTTGGAGGCATGGAAAGTGATTTGGAGGTTTTGGAAGCGTTATAGTGGTTTGATACCCAATGTATATGTTTTGTAAAATTGTATTATATGGAAAACAGTTAGCACATGGTTAGCGCTAACTAGGCATCACAATTTATACAGAATTGTAGGTTCATAGAACTTTGTGAAGGATCCCTTACAACCATGTGGTTTGGTGTAGTGGTGAATAGTGACAGAAATTGTTGGTGAATCATTCTCCTAACCATGAATTGTAACTGTGCAAGGTAAAGGTAATCAAATAGTGAATATCACATGCTGGGTGGGTGATTTTTATTACCATTTATTCTAACCATGTACCTCATTAAGAGGTGAAAATTACAGTTTTTTATTTATGACCATTATATTCTTTTACACCCCCCCCCTTCTGCCTCATTTCACCCAGAATATATTTCACATGAACCACCATCCTTCTGTCTTCTTACAAGGAAGATCTACCAAATTATTATCATAAATCAAATTCCATCAGATGTGTTAAAATCTAAGTGTTAATCCTTTAACTCGGTTTTCCTTTAGTGTGTAATTAAACTTCTTACTCAAATGTTTCATCACCAATTATGGATTTTGGTCTCGATTCCACCATAGCATGGTAGAATCATATATCATTGAGAGGGATTTTTCTCTTCTTAGGAAGAGGGTGACATGATAGGCATTTTGGACTTCATAGTGTGTCATTTCATTGAGTTATATTTTCATAGTAAATTTATAAATATTTAAAGACTAAATTAAACTTTTTTGTGTTTTTATTGATGATGTTGTTTAGGGATTATTAAAGATTCAAGTTTGAGGATGTGCCACAAGTTATTGTCAAGAATGGATTGGATTTGATGAGACCAGTTGGTAAGGTTTTTATGTTTATACCCATGTCAATAGTTATGTTAATTTTTTTTATTTGGTGAGTTTAATTATTTAATTATAATTTAATTACAATTAATTAACTTCTGATGGTTTTTTTGTTATACAGGACCCTGTATTTTTTGGATGATCATGGATAGGCCTTGGTAGCTTCTTCTATCCCTTATAAACTTAATTGAAATATTTTTAAAAGGTAGGTGGTAAATCGTACCTACCCTATAGAATTTATGCATGTTTATGGTAGTATGTATAAACTTGGGCTCATCACTGAGGGTGGAGTCTCCTATTTATATTTATTCTAATTACTTGTTTAATTATTTAAATCAATTTCTTGTAATATATGAATATGAGTGGTCACTAATAGCCCATGTGTAATATCCTCAAGTATTTTTCATTTTTGGTTGAGGTTTATCCCTTGAGACATTGTGTATCCTCCAGACCAATTAAGGGGAAAATGAACTTATAAAGGCATGTCAACATTGGTATAGGCCAAGGTGTAAAATCCTTTGGAAGATCAGGACTAGTTTGGGAATATAGACTGACCTAGAGAGACATTGACACCAAAATTTAGTCATGAACTATCTATTGATGATTTCCTTAGAGAAATGAACACATGTAGCTAGAAAGTCCATGATATATTATTCATGATATTCTAGGATGTGACATCCTAGTGAATCGAGTGATGAGTTGAGATCGTGGTACTGACTTAGAGGATCAAAATAGGCACACCTATTCTTATGTAAAGAACTATACAATCTTGAGTTGGATTCAAATATTGTGTTTTGATCTAGGTGACCCAATGGGTGCCATGGTGATTGTCCAATCCAAATCTAATGTGTTATGATATTTTGGTAGAGATGGTAATGGTTGTCACCATAGAACATGTACTGAACATGTAATCCCAAGGGGTTATGGAAATATTGGTGGGTTTAGTCATTCATTCAGCCTCAATATTTTATCTATACATTCACTCAGTTTCTCTTGATGTAGTTATAAATTCTAGAGGTGATTCTTGTTACTAGGATGATGCACCTAATGTGATGTGATATATGTTTTGGATTCCTATATATACTTCCTAGAATATAATTTATGATGCTAAATGATTTATTTTTTCTTATTGTTATGCTCAGATGTACTTCTAGGGATCTATCTTTTGAGACATATTGATGGACTACTACTTTATCAAGATTCCTAGCATCATTGGGATCCTTCCCTATATAGGGTACATAAAGGATGTTATAGGATGGGTGCATTTCCCCTAGGCATTGTATTTGAGATATTATGAAGGCTTTATGATTATCACCTCAAGAGATTCCTAGGATGCTCCCTAAGATCAGGAAGACACACAATTACTATACTCACCAAACTTGTATGGAATTGGGTTGTTCTATTGTTTATTAAATGTATATTGAGGGTTTTCTTGTATCTTTATTTAATTTCTTACATATCTATTAAATGTCATCCCCCTTAGAGTATATCCAATCTCTAATGACGTGTCTTCATATGGAACACGAACTAGGACTTAATCATCAGACAAGATTTGCATGGAATGAGTGGTATGACATCCAAATCAGTGGAATATTTATATAATGTCAATATTTTACCTAGAATGATTCATTATATTTATTGGAGGAAGTTACGAGTGATCCTATGGATAGTATATATATCACCCTATTGTGTCATATATTTCTCTAAGAAATTTTGGCACAAGGTAAAGAAGGTATTTTCGATCAGGATTATATATCTAAGGATCGACCAGATTAAACACTACTTGAGTGGCATGGAATCTAACATAATTCCATATTCATAGGATGTCTAGTCAATGTGCATCACTAACCCAAGGATAAATTGTGGATTTATTTTATTTTATTTTAATATATCCAATTGTGTATCTACTAGGCTAAGAACATTTCTTGAGAATGTACTTATGGTAGTAGGATTTGGAATGAGTTTATTTATAAAGATCTTCTTAGCTTTTAGTTATTATTATTATTTATATATTGATTATTAGTTCACATATTCACACATTTAATTTAATGGCTATGTATATGACCATGTTGGTGGTACCCTAATGAGTTTTTTACTCACACCATACTCAATACACTATTACACTAGGGTACCCTAGAATATGCTCACTTGGTTATAGAAGGAAAATGGGTTGAGGCCTAGGGTTGATCAATAAGGATGGATTGGATATATATATATATAATTTATGTGGTATGGATATGTGTGGGCATTATTACCTTCTAATTTTATTTCTGTTTCTTTTATTTAAACCTATATATGTGGTCAGCCTATTGGGAGATCATTGTTGTATATATAACATGGCCATTCAAGACCCTACTATATTTTATTCTTTTATTGTAGAAATATTTATATTTAATACTTCCACACCTTAATTATTTAATACTATGAATGATGTTTGGTTATCATGAACTATTTTCTTACTCTGATATGAGGGCATAGTCTCCCCATATACACACCCTAGACTGTCGCTTCTAGTCAGCCTCCCAGGGAATATGGGTAGGTTTTCTTGATGCCATGTCACCTATTACTGTGGCTAATAATCATTATGTGATCCAGGTTGGTATGTGACAAGGTGGTTTCAGAGTAGTTTATTTCTTGTTTCTCTACTATTTAGGATATGTTAGAAAGTATTATTAGGAATGCATTAAAAAGTGTTATGGATATCAGACTATTGTATCAAGAACACTTGTTCTATTAATAATTGATTGCTCCTAAGGACATGGTATTGTTTTTCTTAATATGCATTGTTATAGTTTTATATGATTTTCACATTCATCAATGAACATGTGATGTGGATTTATGATTTTTTTTAAATTTCCATCCCTCAAATCATTAGCTATAGGTCGGTGATTGATTAGAACTCTTAGATAGAAGAGGTAACAGATTTTTTTTCGTGCATTATATTTGACATGTGGGTTCTACATATTATAGGACTGCTAGTGTGTGACTTATTACTGATTAATAAGGAATATTATTTAAAGTTTCAACAAAAACCGAAATAGTGATTATTTATATAGTTTCTTAGTGGTATTGTAATCAATTGGACCAACTTATATATATATATGTATCAATCTGATGGAAGTTCGTGTGGGTCTATGATGAGATGTTCAATAATGAGGATGATGACTAACTCCTCATGCATGAAAAGTGTCCCTAATGGTTTGATATAGAACATGGTGCCCATGTGTTGGACCCCTTAATTATTTTTAGTTATTTAGAGTGTAAGTAAAAACATATAATATGTTTTCCTTTATCTCTTGGAATGAAATTATACTTAATAGAACCATGTGTGTGTGGTATAAATCGGATCATTAAGATAACTTTTTGCCTATATTGTTGACACTTGTTGGTCATAATTAAAATCTAATTCCTTACATTATACCCCTTGGGGGTGTATCCTTTTAGGTATGTTTAACTATATATTTTTAACATCCTACATGTAGTTTTCACATCTATCTTACTATGATTTTTTACTTACCCGACATTTTTATGGTTATCTAGTCAGATCCTCTAGTGAAATTATGATAGATACCTAAAACATTATAGTTAATTGAACCCTTAAAGTGGTATTACCATATATGGATGCCATGTGAGGGTCAGTTACTATCCTCTTCCTAGAAATCATTTCTCTCCAGGGAGTAGTTCTTTATGAGGATTCTTGGATAGGATCAGGGCCTGGGAGGCCAATTCTTAGAAATTTATGCCATTAGAATACTTCTTTAAGATAGGAGTAACATCCCTTAGAGATGTTTTATGAGAATGTTAGATTGCATGAATTGAGATGGATGTGTGGATGACACCATGTGATACATGACCTTGGTGAGTGGATTGACCAATGGGATGGGTGGTAGTACCTAGTAACCCTGATATGAGACTTGATCAGTAGGTCTATATAAGAGACCAAGAGGACCTTAGTTTTGACTCATACCTTGTTAGTTGGTGTTTTTGTTTGATCAAGGTAAAATATTGATAGGGGTTGACTATGGTTTTTAAAAATATCATTTTAGGTAGGGATCTTGGTTACACATTCGTGTTATGACCAATGATAGATAGGTGCTTGGGTTTTTTTGATATTGTCATTGTTATGCCATTGGTTTTTTTGGGAAGCACATAGGGTGCTTGGTTTTTGAGACCGTAATTGATGGGAATGACTATTCGGGTTTTTAGACCTATTGAATAGTTATATTTTGAGTTACAATATTTTCATATCACGATTAAATGCTTGTGGCTAGAATGACCCTGGGTGACAAGAAGTCATGGAAAAAACATGAAACATGTAAGGTGTCGTATTTTAAATAGTAGTTCAAAGGGAGATTATAGATTAATGAGGATGAAGTTCCATATAACAAAATTGCCTTTTCCATTGTAAAATAAAACTCATAGAAGCATGATTTGGGTTATGGATAGGGTGGTAAAATAATTTACACCCATTATACTCATCAAGACAGAAATGGTACGTGTCTATTATGAATGGTGCCATTTAAATTTATAATCAGTGATTGGTATTGTGCTATCCAAATACAGTTGGCTTCAATGAAATGATATGGGAAAGGGTTCTTGGGAGTTGTGATGAAATGTGTAATGTACCTCCATGGCAGAGAAGACATCAAGAATGGATCATGTGTTATTGTGTTGCTAGTGTATAATAATCCTGGTCAGGTATTGATATGATGGGAAGCAAGGATAAAAATGAAAGACATTATTATGAAATTTATTTTGGTACTCATGAATGATCAGGATCTTACCCATTCCATTCATTATGTTAAAAGGTGGACGAGAAAAAGGATATTGTAATAGGGAACTTTTTTTATTGGTGTGACAAAACAGATGATCCTATGGCAGGGATTAGGATTTTTTGTGAGTTTGAGATTGGTTTTTAGATGATCATTTGGATTTGTGATTCCTTGGATAAATGGAATTGGGTTTTAGTGATGCATCGGTTGGTGAAGCTGGTCATTATTGAGAATAGTCAACTAGACTAGTATAAATTGTTCTCTCTAAAATGGTTTTTTATTGTTATTGAATAACCACATCTAGAAAGACATTGAAATGATATGGGTGTAAACTAAAGGTTATTTAGGGAATTTCAAATAAAATACAGAGTAACAAGGATGTACTTGGTCAATTAGAATTCGACCATTTGGATAAAATCGAGGATAAGAGTAGTGTCCTCATGTGTGATTAGATGCATTGAGTTGATAAAAGTGTTGGGATCATCAATAAGATTCTAGGGGAGTGATTTATTAGTAAATTTTGATGATAAATATTACATGGATCAAAATTGGACATTAAAAGAAAGAACCTTTGGTGGAGGGAACCATATACCAGTTGATGAATTTGAAGATGATGTGATTTTAGTTTATCTTATATGGGATCATGTAATAATTTTCATGTTGTTTCAATAATGGTTGTGGGTGTTGGATTGGGTTTTAGGGGTTTAAGTGTTTTATGTCTAAAGAGGTGTTGAAAGTGAATTGAAAGTTTAGAAATGAAATGATATTGTTTTAAAAGAGTTCATGATCAATGTAGGTTAGTTAGTTTTTTAATTCCCACCATGAATTGATAAAGATAAGAAGTGTTAATATGGGGAGGTGGTAAGATTTCATGTTTTTTGTGTTGGAAATTTCAGAAAAAAAATTGAATTTTCAAATACTGAATGATCCAAAATTTGATAACAGTTTTGGAATGGAAATTTGAAGGTTTTAATGCCTCTAAATAAATTTCAATGTGTTTTAGGATTAGAACGTGGTATGTATTTGAGAGAACTATGGTGGTTTGAGACCCAAACTAATAGTTTTTTAGAAGTTCATCATAGGAAACATGGTTGGTGCAAGGTTAGTGTAAATTGTGCATCCCAACAGTGTTTACTAGTTTGTAAAGGTGCGCAGGCTAGAAAAACTATGCGAAGGGCCCCTTAAAACCATGTTGTTTTGTGTAAAGATGCAAAGGGTCTCACAAGGTTAGTGAAATGTTTACATATCCATTCAAAACAACTAATCAAGATTAAGGTGTTCAAATAGTGGCTCCCACATGGTTGGTGTAGGGTTTTCTGAATCATATGGCCTAACCCTGAACCTAATTAAAAGGGGAAAATGCTAATTTTTCTCATCTAGCCCTAAAGTCCTCTATAACCTTTTTCTCATTCATTTCACCCAGTGTATCCTCTACACATGACCTCCTCCTTATCCCTTATTCCATTAGATATCTCCCTTATTTTTATTCTGAATTGAATATAATCAAATGTTTTGGAAGCCTAGAGGTATGTATTAAGCTATATTAGACTCTTTTTTCTTTTTATCCTTCTTCCTTCAAGGTTGGTTTCACCATTTAGGTATTTTGGTCTCAATTCCACAAGAGCGTGGTGGAATTGAATATCGGTTATAGGTATTTTACTTTTCTTAGGAAGAGGGAGACCCAAGAGGCCATCTTCACTTTATCGTGTTTCATTTCATTGATGTATGTCATATAAATGAATTTATAAATATTTATATTGTTTATAGTTGTTTAATTTAATTAATTAATTATAATTTAATTATAATAATTAACTTATGATGGTTTGTTCGTGATAGAGGACCACGTATGGATTAGATGAACTTGGATGGGATTTGGAAGCTACTTCCAGCCCTTGTAATTTTAATAGAATTCTTTTTAAAGGATTTATGGCCTATTATACCAACCCTTTGGTATCTATTCATGTTTATGTTGATATTTTTAATCTTGGGATCACCCCTAAGGGTGATTCCTCCTATTTAATTTTTTTATAATTACTTATTTAATTATTTAAATTGGATTAATGTGATGGATAAATGATTGGGGTCATTAGTAACCCTTGTGCACTAGCCTCATGTATTGGTCACTTTTCATAATATCTTTTCCCATGATACATCGAGTATCCTTCATACCACTTAGGAGGTGATAAGTTTCTTATAAAGGTATGTAAACATTTGTATAGTCCTAGGTGGAAAACCATATTTATACCAAGAATGATTTCATTATATAGACCATCCAAAGAGAACTTATCCCTGAGATTGGTTCATGACCCAAATCCTAATAGTTCCCTTAGTGAAGTGACCCTGTGTAGTTGGTAATGTTGTGCAACCTTATTCGTGATTTTTTGTGATATGACATCTTGGTGAATTAGGTGATGAGCTTAGATCACAGTACTGACTTTGAGGATCCCAAGAGGGATACCTCTACTTATGTATAGAACTCAAGGATCTTGAGTAAAATTCATCACTGGTGTTTTGATCTAGGGGAATAGTGGGTTACCAGTCCATTGATCAACCCTAAGTTAGTGTGTTATGGGATTCCAATAGAGATGGTAAAGATTGTAACCTTAGAACCCCTATCGAACATGTAATCCCAGTGGGAAGTTGAAGTAGTGGTGGGTTTGGTCATATGACCACCCTCACTCTTTTATCTATACATTCACTTGGTTAATATTTATGCAGCTATAATTTTCATAGTTTCTTCATGGTACTAGGCTGATGAGCCTGATGTGATGCACTATATGATTCATATTCCTAGATTTACCTAATAGGATCTTTCTTATGAGACAACTTAATTGATTTTTACCTTATCAGGATATCATATTTACTTCCTATACTTCCTAGAATTTATATTTAAGCCTTACTAATTGAATTTTACTTTATCAAGATTCCTATTTTAACTAGGATCCTTCCCTATATAGGTTAATAGAGGATGTTGTCAAGTAGGATCATTTCCCCAAAGAAATAGATTTGGGATATTCTAAATAATTTATGATGATCCCCTTGAGTGATTTGATGTATTGTCCATAGTATTGGGTGATCATACCATTTTCGTACTTTTCAGACTCATCTAGGAGTGGGATATTGAACTATATATTAAATAGATATTGAGTTAATATTGGATCTAGATATCATTTCTTATATATTTCATTTGTTTAATCCCCCTTAGGGTTCATCTGATCTATAATATCATGATTGTCTAAGGACCGAGACCTAGGACTCAGTCATTAGAATTGATTTACACAACATGAGTGGTTTGACATCCAGATCAATTCCATATTTGTAGGATGTCCATATATTACCTATAATCATTCATTATATTAATTGGAGGTAAGTATGGGTGATCATAGGTCTATGAAATTTATCCCCCTATAGTGATGAATCTTTCTCTTGATCATTATATTATTGGTTGAAGAAGGTATTGTTGATCATGATTATGGGCCCAAGTATTAACATGATTATATATTGATTGAGTGGTATGACATCCAACTAAATGCCTTAACAATAAGATTTACATTTTATTGGGACCACAAACACAAGGATTGACTATTGATTTATTTTCTACTTTTCACCCATTTTTATCTTGGTAATGCTGAGAACATTTCTTGAGAATTCACTTATGGAAGTAGGCCTTGGTATAACATCTTTTATTTAGTTATTCAAAGATTTTAGGAATTAATTTTATCTTTATCCTGATAAGTAGATCACATATACATGAACTGTATTTACTTTCTATGTATGGAACCACGTTGGTGGTTCCATACTAAGTTTTGTACTCAAACCCTACTCGGGCCGCCATTGTATTGGGGTTATTGAGTAGATGTTCAGTTGGATGAAAGAACAATATGGTTTGTGGCCCAAAATAGATCAACTATGATGGATCATATATGTTTGTAGATATAAGGTATGTGGTATGGCTCAGTGAGGGTAGTAGAGCCTTGTAATTTTGTTTTAATGTCTTTTATTTACTCTTGTATAAGTAGTCATCCTTATAGGCGATCAGTGTTGTAGGTAAGACATGGATGTTTAGACCCTTAAAAAATTTCATTCGTTTATTATACACTTATTTATATTCAATATTTTAACACTCCAATTATTTACTTATATGGATGATGTTTGGTTATTTCTTGTCATTTTCATACTTTGATATAGGGGAATAGTCTCCCAATGGACACACCCTAGGCCATCACTGATAGTCAGAAGCCTCTGTTGTTGGGGGGGCACACATGTTTCCTTTTTTTCAATCAGTTCTGCTACAATTCAAAGAGTGAAACAGGTCAGGATGTGATAGGTTAATCATTCTATAATGAATTATGATTTTTTTATGTTCTTATGGAACACTTATGTGTGATTTATCATTATGTGATTGGTGGGTTTTATATAACCATCCAATTAATTAGTTAAATCCTTATATCTCATGATATTACATGTTTCTGAGAATGGGGAGTGAACACATGTAATGACCCACTCATTCTCATTGGATTGAGAACACAATGAGTCATTACTAGGCCTTACGCAACATCCCCTAGACTCCAAAGGATAGAAATAAATGCCAAAGGGTTTCAAAAACCTATGGGGGTGATTTACTCTTTTATAAATAAACTATAAACCAACCAACCACAATCCATGGTAGCTATATGATGCATGAAAAAAATAATGACAATTTATAAAATATTTTATACCAAAGTGAGCCAAAAAAACTGTTATAAAGGTCTAAAAATAGACATAAACTAAACAATAGTAGATAACTAAACAAGACACCAAAATAACCAAAATAATATAGGTTCCACTAGCTCCATGATACACCACCACCAGAAATCTCAACAATAGAAGAAGTAGTGCTAAAAACTTATTGCACCGTACCTTTTCCCACGTCCCAGAAGATGACATCTACAAAATTGCCAAAGTTCCAAAGTATGGGTGAGTATAAAACTCAATAGGCTATCCAAAATGACTCTCCTACTCATTCCACTAGTATTTAATATTAATCCACATTTATAAAAAAATTGTTCATATAAAACAATTTTTGAAAACTATTTATAACTAAATATAAACACTTCTTCAAATAGTTTATAACTAAATATAAACTACAACCATGGGAACCATTTTTTCATAAATCTGTACTCCAGGTAAACATTTAAATAAAAATTTAAAACACATTCTGAAAACTACTATGGAAAACCAATAAACTCTACACAACAACTACAAAAAATGAATGCATCGTTATGAAAGTTCCATACTCATGAGAGATTTCTCATTGATATACCAAGTCATCACAATGTAATTATTCCCCATGTTCCATTTAACCTTTTGAACTAGTAACATGATCATATTTCAACAATGCTCAGTAATTTAATATGATATGCACACCATGTTTTCCAAAAATAAAAACCAATTTAAAACAATTTCACATGTTTCAATAAAAATGCCCATTTATTGAAAACCTTCCAAACATCCAATTTAGAAACATTAAAAAAATTTAAAAACCATATATATTCTAAAAAAATTATAAATAAATAAATTTTTCAAAAATACGAAAGATCCATAATTTAAAAATCTCCATTTAAAATCAAAAACTAGTGTTTTCACAACCCCCCCCCCCCCCAATTTTCCATGTTTTCCACAACCTGTCACTAAAGAGGGTTTAATAATTTTACATAAGAAAAAACAAAATTTAATTTTCATCATAAAAAAAAATTTAATTCATTCCAATAAATTCCATCAAGGGGAGATGAGTGTGAAGCCACCTACATCGATTGTTTCGACGAAAACCAACAATAGACAACGAACGCTCACGAATCGGGGTCAAGATTCTAAGAAACTACCCAAAACCACCTCCACTATCATCAAAAATAATATATATAACCTTATTTGGCCTCAAAAATATTATATCGTCCCATAGGTGGAATATATCTAAGAAAAATAGATGAAAGTAGGATTAGATCTAAGAAACCATGAAGAAAACTATGAAGAACGAGAACTTACCAAAAGAATCTTTTTTCGATTTTCCAAGGAACATGTTCAGATAACTTATAGAATTATGGGAGAACCTACTTTTCCCTTTTTGGGAGAAAATATTTGTGTTAGGGTTGATTTGGGTCGAAAGAGATCAAACAGATGGCCAAATGGAATTATATCCACAAAGACGGGGAATTAGTTTTGGCCTTGTAGGGTTTGGCCAAACTGTGTTCTAACCGTGCACCACTTTTTTTTACCCAAACCCCTCCAAAAGTACTAAAAATTTTCCCTAAACTTACCACATAACCATTAAAAATATTAAAAACATTGGGTAAGGGTTACATACCAGAAACTAGAGGTGATACAACACATTCCCGAATGGGATTCTGTCTATTATGATTTTGGGAATAAGAGTAAACCCAGTACCCCATGGGACTCTTTCCACTATATAATGAATGTATTGGAAGTGATACTTGAATTAGAAAATGTATTTTTTATACCTTTTTCTATTCCACAATTGTTTTCCTCCATATTCTATGTTATTTTTTCATAGCTCAAATATATCGACACATGTTTTCAAACTTTTCTAACTCATTCTATACTCTATACTCAAATTCTTATGCAATGAATCATGTTTTATTATATATGATTTCTTTTTTATGATTATATTATGTTATTCCATGCACCCTTTTTATTATTTCAGACCCATATACTCATCTTATGCCCACTTATGATATTTAATTGATAAATCTTCTATTTAATAATACGGATTATCTAAGATCACCCTTTCTTCTGTTCTCATTACCAGTTTATAAAGCAGATAATTATATTTTATGTTTCATGCATGGTATCATGTGGAAATACTATTTTATGGATATGTTAAAGATGTTGTAAAATATAATTTGTATGTATCTACACTAAACCATTAGGTTTTGGGGTGTGATCTTTGGTGATATGAAAAAAATATTCCTGAAAAATGATGTAATATGTATGAAAAAAATGTTTGGGTATCCTTAAATAACCCTCTCCACTATATTCATAATATATTATCTCATGTACATTCTAGTGTAAAGGATCCATATTTCCCTTCTCATAGTGGGAACTTTGGCCTCAAAATTTATTTAATAAAATTTTTGTACATTGTACTTTTGACTACATTATTTGGGAATTCAATGATCTATTACGTGGAATTACAAATCTTGATATTTTCGACACATATTTTTACAAAACCTACCTCTAGTTGAAATTGTGTCTTGTTTAGGATGTATACCCTTGATGTTATCTTAATTCATCTAAATAAAACATTAATTAGAACTCCCAAATAAATGAAATCACCCTAACTTGGGATAGAAAATTACTCTAAACTATGGTTTCATTCTAAATAAACTAATAGAAAGTGTTTTTTAATAATATTTTCTTGAGGGATTTTTTTTCTTCTTAATGATTATTATTTTTTTATCTTCTACTTTCTTGTTAATATTATATGGATTTCTCATAATTTGGTAATCGTGTCTTGCTAAAATAATTTACACATAATCAATTTATTTGATTTTATCTTACCATGATTTATATTTCATTTACATTATGTGATCACATTTTAATCATCATATGAACATTACTTCACATGAATAAATAAAAAACCATGCATGAGAAAAAATAAAATTAACAGGTGGTATGATCATGAGATTGAACTAATGGTTGGTTTTATGAGAGAATGATAAACCAACCTTCAAACCTGGTGGAATAAATCATTGAGTCAGGTTGGTATTGGGTTACTAGATTATAATTTTAACATGTATACTTAATTTGTTAGTTTTTGTAACAAACCAACCGAGTTCAATCCATAATGCCACCCAAATTGACCCTCCATAAGGCTCAAAGCACATTTGTAGTTTCCACGTGTAGGAGACAAGCACCATGGTATCATAAAAAGAAACATTGGAATGATTTCATTCTAAAAAAACAAGAAAATGATATAAATAATCAAAGTATCCCAAAAAAAATCAGAATAGATTATATTCCCAAAAAACAAACCATAAAGATGACATCTAACAGTCGGATAACAAGTTAGAGATAATAAACTAAATTACCAAGAAAAAAGAACCAGAAGAAAACCAAGAGTAAATCTCTACATGACCATATTCCTCCACCATCCCTACCAACTAGAAGGTAACATGATCCAAGAGTGTTTTCCTTCACATGATTATCTTCCTTTTACCTATATCCTGTAAAATAAGGTCTATAAAATCCATAAGTAAAAATTAGTGTGTGATCACTAAATCTTAGTAGGATACCACCACATAATATATACAATGTCTATTGACATGCGTCCATTAGTTCTTTTATAAAATATATTTCTAGAATAATTTAAAATAATTCATTTTTTCCATATAAAATCATAATTTATTTATTTTTTCAAATACATACCATATTTTAATAAATAATGAAATATGGAATAACATATACCCATGAGGCATAAGAAGATAAATAAAATAGGTTTCAATTATTAATATCCATATCATGTGGTGAAATAATCATATTAAATAAAAATACATGTAATTTGTAAAAAAAGTACCAAAGGGAATTTCATGATATGAGGGGGTATACAACTAAAGGCCATAGTGGAAAACTAGCTAACACAAGTGAATCCTAAAGTATGGGAACCTCAGTCCCCCAATAAGGCTACCCACTAGATTCCATAACGTCATAGGATCCAACCCTAGTGATATCATACTCCTCTAGGTTTTTATATGTTTACCTTTTCTATTGTACACCAAAGTGTCGCAATGTGCTTTATATCAACCTTACATTTCAAGAAAAATCAATCCCATGATTTATAAAACATTTTTTTTATATTGATTCCATGCCTCTTCCATGACTAAAAACTCATTCCCATCAAAAATCCCTCAATGAGTAATTTTATCAAACACATCATGTGCATAAAATCAAATTTACAAAGAATACTCATTTTGATAACATATTCCACTAACAAAAATAATCAAGGAAAATATCACCATTCAATTTTCTAAATAAAAAAGCAGATCATTATAAGAAAATAATAATTCTAAGTGATATACTATATGATACATACACTTATCTATCCAAGTAATAGGGTGATATCACCTTTGAAATTGGTAATGGGAAATGAATAGATTGGATCCTCACAAGCCTAGATCTAAGAGAAACACTATCATTCCCCCTATCAAACCCTCTAGATCTAGAAATCACATCCTGTTAGGGTTCCAAAATGATAGGTGAAATAGATAACAATAGAAGGTCTTGAGAGAAGAGGATAAAACATGTGGAAATATAGACATACCATTAAAAGATCCTCCCAAATCGATCAATTATTTTCAAGGAATTAAAGGAAGATACCTCTAGAGTGTCATAAAATTATGGTTTGATATATTGAGGGATTAAAAGGAGGTTATAGTAAAAAAGGGAATCAGTTTAATTTTACATTTTAATAATTTTAGATCAAGTTTCATGATTAGGACATGTGTTTATAGAAATAATGTGCTAACCATATGGTAGCCAATATCCCTTGGAAACTATGATTCATTATTTACTTGTAAAAATTCCATGGTTATACAAACCATGTAAAATTCATGTGACCACCTCCATAATAAACCAATATTCTTAAATGGTTTAATTTGTGACTACATAGTTCGACGAACCACTATCAAAATTTTAAAATACACTCTAGAACCCTCATAGCCATATTACATGGTTACTCCATAGTTAATACTAACGGTGTGCCTAAACCACTTATCTATCCTATTTCCCCCAAAAAAATATAAATTTTAAACCTTCAACTTCTAAAATCCTTTAGAACCTCGTAAGAGAAGAACCAAGCACAAAATTAGACATTCCTGTGAACTGGAGGGCATTGTAATTGTCCCCACCATAAAAAATTATGTCCCCAAAAAGTATCTAATTCACAATCCTTAAATGTGATAAATAAATTATTGTATCATTAAGGCCTCTCACTAGTATGTCTCAGGGAAGATCCACACATACTTCCATCATACTCTGACCAATGGGATCGCATTTCCATTCATCACCTTATCTTATCAATCCACTATTTAAATAGGTCTTTCAATCACTGAGGTGTTAGGTTCAATTTCTACATCCACCCACTCAATCATATTAGAAAGATCGGGAAGATACTAATTTATTTAGGAAACATGAAACACATACTAGATATAATTAAAACCAATAGATAAGTCAATTGGTAATCCAAATTTTCATGTCACTCCATAATCTCAAATTGGCCGAAACAATAATGTTATAAATTACCCTATATCCTCAAATTTCTATATCCAGACTGAGGTGAAACTATAATGAAAACTATATCACCTACCAAAAATTCCAATGGATAAGGAAATTTATCATTATATGATTTCTATACACTCTGAGCTATTACTAAACATATCTTAATAAATGACACAATATTCATCATCTTTTAAAGAAAAGCTCGATCCATCCTAGGACAGTTCTATGAACTCTATCCAATAGAGAGGCGATCTGTGAGACCTCTCATACAATGTATCAAATGGTGTGATCTTAACCAAATATTGATAAATATTATGATAGGATAACTACACCATGGGTATATGTTTCTGCAATGATACAATAATTTCAATAACACATGATCAAATCATATATTTAATAATATAGATGGGTCACTCACTCTGTCCATATTTGTGGGTATGATATGTCATGCTCAACTTAAACTAAGAACTCATCAGTGCTTGTAATCCACTCCAAAACATATGATGTGAAGTGAGGTTTCCAAATTAAAAATATAGCCAATAGAACATGATGGATTTTGAAAATATCTCACATAGATAACTTCCCAAGATCATCTAACTTAGTTGACTCCATAATATGTATGAAGTGCACTGATTTCATTAGTCAATCAATAAACACTCATATAACATCCTTACATCTTGGAGTGTGGGGTACCCCAATCATAAAAATAATTTATATATCATCCAATTTACATATTAAAATGTGTAAGGTTTGTAGTTAACCAACATACCTCCAATTTTACTCTATAAGCATTTAACACATAAGGAATTGAGACACAAAATCAGTAATCGATCTTCTCATTATCAACCACAATTAATGGAGTCTCGTGTCCTGATAGATAATGGTGGATCTAAGGTGCATATATGAATTATATTAATGTAAAATATCCATAAATCACTATATTAGGTCTATTGGAACAACCATCCTGCCTCGGAAGCACAAAACCCCATCTGGGGACCAAGACCACCCCCTGAGGTCTCCCCAACATAAATATTCTTACCAATGCGCAGATAATCCTCATCATTGTCCTATTGTCACATACATGACTTATTTTGAAGTTAAATTTCATTTATTTTCCTTTAATTCTTTTTTTTGGATGGTTTCAAAGGTTTTATGGAGAAATAGATGAGTTTTAATGAATTGGGCCAAACCGTGAGCCCAATTCTAGATTTAAAAATAAATATTGTTTCCTTTATAACTTTTTAATTTTTTAATATTTTTCCCTCATTCCAATTCCTAAATGGTCTACTCTAACCTATTAACACCAAAATATAAATATTTAGCATTTATAAATCCATAATCATGGTGTATATGGGTTTTTATTTAAGATATTGGGCCTACCCGAAGGCCCATTTCCTGCATTAAAAATAATTTTTAATGTTTTTATATCTCCTTCAATATTTGCATTTTATCGGTGATTCCACCTCCCCCTCGACCCTAAGAAACCCAGGCGTGCTCCCATTGCCTTTCCCCCCTCCTTGGAGCTCTTTGAAATCAAGAATTAGGGATGATCTTCATAGGGTGTCTCAAATCGTCCAGAATTGAAGAGGTAACTTCATCCCTTCTTAACTCTCTCAATTCTTACTATTTTCCCTCCATTCTAGTTCCTAAATTACCTCATAAATCTTGTTCGAACAATCCCAGAAGTTTGGCTATTTTAAATTTCAGAAACTATTGTTTTTGGTGTGATTAATTCAGGATATTTCAAGTAGGTGAGTCTATTTCTTTCCTCTTTCAAATTGCTTAGGGTTTCTTCCCTAATTCTTGAATTATAAAAATTCCAGAAGTTAGGGTTCATGCCTAGGTTATAAATTAATGTATTTTAAGTGAAATATTGAGGTTTTAGGTTTATTATAACTTCCTTGAGGTGCGACGGTCATGCGGTTGATGTTTCCCCCCAATATTTGACGGTTTCGACACATTCGGTAGGTGATTCCGTGGATAACCATTTAATGATGAGTTAGTTTTATTTATTAAATAATTTTACATGTTCATAATGTGCTTTGAATTATGAGAAAACCATTTTTGGTAGCAATAGTAAAGCATTTGTTTTTAAAGTTACAGTTTTTCTTGAAGTGTGTATTTTTCAAATGTATTTCATGTGTTATCTCTTGTGGTAGTTTTGTAAAATGTGGAAGTGATTTATTAGTTGTTAAAAAGGGCTGACAATTATGGTTGGGTAATGATATAGTTCCATGTGGGCCTAAAATAGGGGGTGTATTTGAATGGTTTTATTTATATAACCTTGTTATACTCCTTGAAAGTGTTTTATGGATTTGTGTGTTTTCATGTGTATCTTTTGTGATATTATTCAAGGTGATTATATAACATTTGAAAGTGGATTATTACATGTTGATTGGGATGCCAATTCTGTTTTGGTAGGGTCTTGGTGTGATTTTGGCTTAAAAAGAGGTTTTTGAAATGGATTTTATGTGCAAAGTTTGGGTATACTCTTTATAATTGTTTTATGAAAGTTTTGAATGGTTTATTGGGTTGTGTAATAGGTGAAACTATATCAGAAAACTATTTTGGTAAGAGTATATTTTTAAAAGGTCCATTTCATTTGTGAAAAGGCTATTATGTGATATGTATCATCTTGGAAATATTTTATTAAATTGTTTGAAGGAGATATTGAGGAGTGAAAGTGATGTGAAAGTGATGTGGAGTTTTTTGTGTGAGTGTGATATGAAAAATTGAAGTTTTTATTATGAAAGAAGTGTTATTTTCCATGTGTGTGGGCTGTTATATGAGTTTAAATATCTTATAATTGTTTTATAAAATTGTTTAATGGTTTTGTGGAAGTGTTGAAGAAATGTGAAATGTGTTGTGGGCTATTTTGGTGTGAATCGGATTTCAAAATCATTTTGAATGAAAAATGGATTTTTGTGACTTGTGTGGTATACATATGGTCTTTTTGGTGAATTTGTGATGTGGAAATGATATTTTCATGTTCAATTTATATTTCTTGACTTGTTTAACTTGTTTGGGCATAAGGGGAAAACCTGGGTATCTAGGTGGGTGGACGTGTACTAGTATGCTAGTGAATCTGTGGGGTTTGGCCTCAGTTTCACTTAAAAAGATTGACGCTTACAACTCTAACTAAACTATGATGATGATGATTGGGGAACAATAGGTTATGGGTATGTTACCTACTAGTGGCTCATGCATGATAATGGATATTTGTGATGGTTACTCTCACCGAGCTACAAGGTACCTGGGACCCACAGCTAGCTAGTGCCTAGGGGTTATTTCCTATTTCTTGTGCTCATTATTTACTTTGTACTTACCGTCGGCATACGGTATAGTTGGCTGGAAAATTCACTAGCGTTGAAATTATTTTTAAAAGTTTTTATTCTTAATGATAGCCCACTTGAAAACTGTTTTTATTCAAAGTTGTATCTTTTAGAAATTATAACTAGCTTTTCATGTTTTTGAAAACATGCATGCTTTTCGTCTTTAAATGTTTCTCACATGGAATATCTTAGTGGTGGTATGCTACTGGGCATTGGCTCACACCCTACTTACACCCTTGGGTGTAAGTAGACTTGGTTATTTTTTTTCTCGCAGTTTGGGTACTGTTTTTTGTTCCAGTGGTTCAGGTTTCTAGCAGGTCCTTGGTGGTGAAGTCTTGTGGAGGTGTCTTGAGGGTGGTGCCCCTAGCCATGAGGGTTCTTGGGCTGTCCTTATTTGGTTTTGTACCTTTGGTATAGACCTTTTGAGTTTTTTTAAGCTATGTAATTCAGTTCTGAATTTTTGTAAAAGATTGTTTGGTTTGAAAAATCCAGATTTGTTTCATTGGATTCTTTTGTTGTTTTATGTTTATAAACTCAGGTAAATCATTCCCAATTTTCATTTTATGATATGAGGGCACTTGTTCCATCCCATGGGGATCGGGAACACCCTTCGGGCCTTGTCACGGGCTGGGTTTGGGGCCATTTTTGGTGGCGATCGATTCGGTTCGTGAAAAAATTGTATCAAAGGAGGTTCAGGTTAACTCTTTGAGTCATGTTATTTGGGGAAGAGTCAGGATAGTCTAGAGTTAGGTTTGTTGGGACATGGAATTCCTATTATGGGCAGTGTGCTTGATCACCACACCTCATAACGGGATTCATGTTTCCAGGAGAAGTCATGATTTATCTATGTCCTTTGGTTTTCTGGGTTCGATGATGATTAGGGGAAATGAAAAGAGAGTTGTTTTAATGGTCCTAGTGAGCTCACAGGGCCCGGCAAGCCATGTGGAGCCAAGGATATTCCCTAGAACACTATATGTGATAGTGAAGTGGTTGTAGTATGGATGCCAACCATATTCCCAAATCACCCACTGAAACTAGTTTCCTCTCACATTGTTTTGTTCTTAGGTTTGGAAATCTTGGCACTTTGGTTTTAAGAAGTTTATAGTTTTTGTGAAATGATTTTAAAATAAAGATGGAATGGTTTGGTTTATGAAATGGAGGAACTGAATTTTCAGAATTGTTTTGAAATGTAAAATGGTGCGCTTACACCTCTTTGAAAGCAGAAACTATATTGAAGTTGGTTTTGAAAAGTGTTTCCAATAGAGTTTTCTAAACAATTAGAGTGTGTTTTAATGGGATGAGATGTTTTGAAATTGATGTGAATATCTTTAAAGTGAGTTATTTTCTAAATTGATGTGGCTTTCTGATAATTTTTGTAAGATGTGAGTTGGGATTTTGATCTCGTGGTTAGCGGTTATAAGAAAAAAGGATGTGTTGGTTGACCATTTTGGTTTTGAAAAGTGGAAATAATTTTTGTTTTAACCTTTGGTATTTACATTAGAGACCACATGCATGGGGTTATATGGGATGATGGATGGTTGATGGCACAACTAGATGAGTAACGGGACAGATATGAGGAGGGTGTCTGGTGTGGCACAAAAACCTGCATGTGTGAGGCACATGGGGTACCATTGGTGGATACGCTTACTGTTAAACTATTTGTTCTCAAAGAATTACTTTTAAAGAAAAACATGATGTCTTGATGAATATTTTTGTATGGTTTGTATTATGGGTTTTTGAAAATGTTGATGGTGTGGGATGTTTTTATTACAAGAACCCCTTCTGTTTGGACTGTGTTTTGGGTTTGTGTTTGGTCGGTAAGTTGTGTTGTAGGGACAGTTAGTAGTCTCTTTTGAAAAATGTTTTGGGATGCCTTTACGATGGTTCCCTTCATGTGTTTGGAGATGGTTTATGGCTTGTTTTGACCAATGTACCAGATTGGTTGGGTCCTTGGGTTCTCTCATTGGATAAGGTATTCCCCCATTAAAGGTTAATTCATAACTGAAGTGAAACCCAGATTGTTTTCCATTGGAAAATCCTCTAGTTGATCAATATAAGGAATCTATTTCTTGAGCTTTTTAGATTGAGTATACACCCTTTCCTTTATTGGTTTTGTGTGTCCTCTTGTAGTGGGAGATTTATTATGGATGGTTGAAAGTGACCTTAGCCTCTTAAGTTTCCTAATTTTTCTAAGCTGGAAGTGTTCTGGGGTTGTTAGAATGGATGAGTATTTGGATAGTGTCTAAGAGGAACTCTCGGTCCTTCATAGTCTCTTCGAAGAAGGAGTTCATGTTAAACTACTAGTGTGGGAAATATGGTCATGAGAGGATATTATGGCCACTTTCTAGAATTGTGTGTTGTTTGGGGATGTTGTACAAGTTCCCTCTCTATTCATTGTTTATATCAGTCGCAATGGTCATGTTCGGTGATTCCTTGTGATGTCATGTGCTTGATTGACTGTAAAGGTGAAAGTTGGGCAATCATCTGAGAGTCTCTATTATGTTGGGATAATGTCTCCCTTGAAAAAAACATTAAAAAATATTCCATTTTAGAGGAAGGTGAGTATAAGTGTTCTTTACTTCTATTGTTTCTCACCCAAACAAACAAGGTGTGATGTGTGTACATATTCTAATCCCTTGTTTCAGTGAAATGTTGAGTTAAGGTAAAGTGAGTTTGGAATGTGTTATCTCTTGGAAAAACTTATCGGGGATTGCGGTGTAGTTGTTGTTTGCAACGAAAGAAGAATTCTCATTCAGGTGGTTTACAAAGCCTAACTGCGAGGCCGAAGATTCTTCAATATTTTGAGCTCTAGCCATAGGTCCCAGAGAGAAGTTGGCGTGTAGTTAGGGGAAACCCCAGTGTCATTTAAACCCTTGTGCAAAGTCTTATCCTCAATATGAAAGATAAGAAGAGTTTAAACATATGGTGTCATCATATTTCCTCTACTGTTCATGTTCAGTGAAAATAGGTGGAGGGCCTTGTACCCATGTCATCGCCCAATGTTATTCCCCCCCCTTTGGTTTCCATTGAGTCTTTAGAGAAAGGTATGAAGTTTGGCTAGACAGGTTGACCACACTGTTTGCACTTGGTTAGTAGTGACCATGCCCCCAAAAAAACCATGTGGATAGAATAATATCCACTGTTAGTTCATGGTTTCCCAAACCATGCAGACTAACCATGTGGTCGTCCCAACACTTTATATTTTGGGGTCTTTCTGTACCGACCCATGCTG
Source organism: Viscum album (assembly GCA_963277665.1). Lineage (NCBI taxonomy): Eukaryota > Viridiplantae > Streptophyta > Magnoliopsida > Santalales > Viscaceae > Viscum > Viscum album. The sequence goes on along the minus strand of OY728156.1, from coordinate 2,104,870,329 downwards.
GTCGATTAAGATTGTTGGTTCTTATGGTGGGGAGCCTATTTTTTTTCCCCGTACCAATAACTTAGACTTATCCATGGTCAAGGATTGGTGGTAGGTAGTCTCATTCGGATCTATCAAGCTACTTAAATCTTCCTTGGGTAACCATTGAGATTGAAGAGTGCCCAATGGTTTAGTTATAGCAAGGTATGTGTAACCTTGTTCGATGTTGTTGTTTGTTTGAGTGAATTGCTTGAGTCTTGTTCGGATAGTGTTTGAGGAGTTTTCCATTGGGATAAATACTGAATGTGATTGATTGTTTCAGTAAAGTGGTGTATGATTTTTTTGTGAAGTATTCCTTCCTTAATTGATCAATGGAGGTGTTTTGGCCTTTGGGGGCGAAACCTGGAAAGGGAGTACATCTTGGTTTATCAGTTCGGTTTGGCTTTCGTATCTAGCCTTTCTGTAGCTTTCCGGGGACGGAAAGTTTTCATGGTGGGGAGAATTGTCACATACATGAATTATTTTGAAGTTAAATTTCATTTATTTTCCTTTCATTCTTTGTTTTGGATGGTTTCAAAGGTTTTATTGAGAAATAGATGAGTTTTAATGAATTGGGCCAAACCGTGAGCCCAATTCCAGATTTAAAAATAAATTTTGTTTCCTTTATAACTTTTTAATTTTTTAATATTTTTCCCTCATTACAATTCCTAAATGGTATCCTCTGACCTATTAACACCAAAATATAAATTTGTAGCCTTTATAAATCCATAATCATGGTGGATATGGGTTTTTATTTAAGATATTGGGCCTACCCGAAGGCCCATTTCCTGCATTAAAAATAATTTTTAATTTTTTTATATCTCCTTCACTATTTGCGTTTGTTCGATGATTCCACCTCCCCCTCGACCCTATGAAACCCAGGCGCGCTCCCATTGCATTTCCCCCCTCCTTGGAGCTCTTTGAAATCGCGAATTAGGGCTGATCTTCATAGGGTGTCTCAAATCGGCCAGAATTGAAGAGGTAACTTCATCCATTCTTAACTCTCTCAATTATTACTCTTTTCCCTCCATTCTAGTTCCTAAATTACCTCCTAAATCTTGTTCAAACAATCACAGAATTTTGGCTATTTTAAATTTCAGAAACTATTGTTTTTGGAGTGATTAATTCAGGATATTTCAAGTAGGTGATTCAATTTCTTTCCTCTTTCAAATTGCTTAGGGTTTCTTCCCTAATTCTTGAATTATAAAAATTCCAGAAGTTAGGGTTCTTTCCTAGGTTATAAATTACTGTATTTTGGGTGAAATATTGAGGTTTTCGGTTTATTTTAACTTCCTTGAGGTGCGGAGGTCGTGCGGTTGATGTTTCCCCCCAATATTTGACGGTTTCGACACATTCAGTAGGTGATTCCGTGGATAACCATTTAATGATGAGTTAGTTTGCTTGATTAAATAATTTTACATGTTCCTAATGTGATTTGAATTATGAGAAAACCATTTTTGGTAGCAATAGTAAAGCATTTGTTTTTAAAGTTACAGTTTTTCTTGAAGTGTGTATTTTTCAATTGTATTTCATGTGTAATCTCTTGTGGTAGTTTTGTAAAATGTGGAAGTGATTTATTAGTTGTTAAAAAGGGCTTCCAATTATGGTTGGGTAATGATATAGTTCCATGTGGGCCTAAAAAGGGGGTGTATTTTAATGGTTTTATTTATATAACCTTGTTATACTCCTTGAAAGTGTTTTATGGATTTATGTGTTCTCATGTGTATCTTTTGTGATATTATTCAAGGTGATTATATAACATTTTAAAGTGTATTATTACATGTTTATTGGGCTGCCAATTCTGTTTTGTTAGGGTCTTAGTGTGATTTTGGCTTAAAAAGAGGTTTTTGAAACGGATTTTATGTGAAAAGTTTGGGTATACTCTTTATAATTGTTTTATGAAAGTTTTGAATGGTTTATTGGGTTGTGTAATAGGTGAAACTATATCAGAAAACTGTTTTGGTAAGAGTATATTTTTAAAAGGTCCATTTCATTTGTGAAAAGGCTATTATGTGATATGTATCATCTTGGAAATATTTTATTAAATTGTTTGAAGGAGATATTGAGGAGTGAAAGTGATGTGAAAGTGATGTGGAGTGTTTTGTGTGAGTGTGATATGAAAAATTGAAGTTTTTATTATGAAAGAAGTGTTATTTTCCATGTGTGTGGGCTATTATATGAGTTTAAATATCTTATAATTGTTTTATAAAATTTTTTAATGGTTTTGTGGAAGTGTTGAAGAAATGTGAAATGTGTTGTGGGCTATTTTGGTGTGAATCGGATTTCAAAATCATTTTGAATGAAAAATGGATTTTTGTGACTTGTGTGGTATACATATGGGATTTTTGGTGAATTTGTGATGTGGAAATGATATTTTCATGTTCAATGTATAATTCTTGACTTGTTGAACTTGTTTGAGAACAAGGGGAAACCTGGGTATCTAGGTGGGTTGTCGTGTACTAGTATGCTAGTGAATCCGTGGGATTTGGCCTTAGTTTCACTTAGAAAGATTGATGCTTACAACTCTAACTAAACTATGATGATGATGATTTGGGACCACTAGGTTATAGGTATGTTCCCTACTAGTGGCTCGTGCACGAGAATGGATATTTTTTATGGTTACTCTCACCGAGATACGAGGTACCTGGGACCCACAGCTAGCTAGTGTCTAGGGGTTATTTCCTATTTCTTGTGCTCATTATTTACTTTGTACTTACCGTCGGCATACGGTATAGTTGGCTGGAAAATTCACTAGTGTTGACATTATTTTTAAAAGTTTTTATTCTTAATGATAGCCCACTTGAAAACTGTTTTTGTTCAAAGTTGTATCTTTTATAAATTGTAACTAGCTTTTCATGTTTTTGAAAACATGCTTGCTTTTCGTCTTTAAATGCTTATCACATGGAATATATTAGTGGTAGTATCCTACTGGGAACTGGCTCACACCCTACTTACACCCTTGGGTGTAAGTAGACTTGGTTATTTTTGTTGTCGCAGGTTGGGTACAGTTTTTTGTTCCAGTGGTTCGGGTTTCTAGCAGGTCCTTGGTGGTGAAGTCTTGTGGAGGTGGCTTGAGGGCGGTGCCCCTTGCCATGAGGGTTCTTTGGATGTCTTTATTTGGTTTTGTACCTTTGGTGTAGACCTTTTGAGTTGTTTTAAGCTATGTAATCCAGTTCTGAATTTTTGTAAAAGATTGTTGGGTTTGAAAAATCCAAATTTGTTTCATTGGATTCTTTTGTTGTTTTATGTTTATAAACTCGGGTAAATCGTTCCCAATTTTCATTTTATGATACCCGGGCACTTGTGCCAGCCCGTGGGGATTGGGAACGCCCTTCGGGGCTTGTCACAGGCTGGTTTTGGTGCCATTTTTGGTGGCGATCGATTTGGTTCGTGACACCTATGAAAGTTGAAACTAATCATACATAGATGTTTAAACACAATAATAATCTTGAAATTCTTATTCATCATCTTTTCCTTTATCTAATTACATATCAGTAAACAATCCTATAGAGTAGAACTCTCATAGTGATTTATTCATTCCATGAATTAGTAATTTTATTCTTAAAACATCTACTACCATGTTTTATTTTATGGGGGTGAATGAAATATCAAAATAAAATATATTAATATACCCTTACCAGTTTCTCTATCTTATATTGAGGTCCCTCTAAGTGAATATATATTTCAAAATATTATGTATGAATACACTATAAACCACTTCCTGAAGAGGTAATAGAACAAATTATTAAGAGTGTGCATCAATGTTTCCAACTCAAGATCATTAATGGGATAGTTATTTTCATCAGGGAATAATTTATGAGATACATAAGCTACCACCTATCTTCACTGCATTAGAACACAACCCAGACCCATACTTAAGGCATCAGAGTAGACATCATATCCTAAACTTGACTTTAGAAGTATCAAGACTAGAGTAGAATTCAATCTCAATTTCAACTCCTCAAAAGATATTTTGTATAGATATCTCCAAAAAAACTCCAAAACCCAAATGAATTAACTCTATCATAGGAGATAAAATCTTAGAAAATTCCAGGACAAGGTGCCTATAACAATTAGTTAATCCCAAGATAATTTGGATCCCAAACACATTTTAGGGATACTCCCTAGACATTACCACCTGAATCTTCTCATAATTCAATGAGATACCCATCTCATAAATCAAAAGGCCAATAAATTTCACCTCTTGGATCCATAATAGACATTTGGATACCTTCCCATACAACCAATACTCTTTAAAGATTCTAGGGATGATATTCAAATGCTGGACATGGTCCTTCTCTAATCTCTAATAAATAAAGATATTTCCCACACAATCAACCATGAAATTATATTAGAACTCATGTAAGATTTAATTCATTATATCCATAAATACTACATAAACATTAGTAAGGAAAAAAACATGAACATATATTCATAAATCCCACACCTACTCTTAAATGTGTTATTTGGGATATCTTCTTCACAAATGATCAGCTAATGGTACCCCTATATTAGATAATTATTATAAAAATAACAGTATTCTTTGAGCAGATCAATTTGGTCATACATATTATGTATGCAATATTTTTTATTAGATTTCACCTAGTTGATTTTTTGTTAATCAAAAAAAAAAGTTTTAGACTCTTGTCAACCTTCTTTGAAAAATATACCAATGATACCCAAGCTGAAACTGTAGGAAGAAAAATTACCTTAGCCTTAATATCCTCATGATAAACCTTTAATTATTTTAATTAAATGGGTGTAATATGGTATGAACGTAATAAAATGTTCCCCATCCAAAGAATAAATACTTTAAATCACTTGAATTCCCACTGTGGTGTAAAACTAGAGAAATCATCTTGAGAAACTTCAAGATACTCACTAACAACTATGGTAATAGGCCATTGAGATGTAGATCAACATAATAAAGAAAATTTTCTTTCGGCTTGGATGAGAACATATCAACACTAGGGAGAATGGGACATACTCTCCCAGATTTAGGATCGCACTCATCCTAAAAGGCACTAGGGACTCCCTCAAAATAAATAAAATAACAAGATTATGATAGAAATCGATATAGTATATATAGCTAATCATATGATCCATGATAATGATAAGATCCAATTTATCAAATTAAATAAAATAGAAATTCTATACTATTTTGTGTTTAGAAATCCAAACCCAACATTCTAGATGTTTAAAAATATTCTCATACTTCTTCCCTAATTGTATTGAAAGAGTCATCAGGAAAAGAATAAACTCAGAATGTAAACCCAACACATTGATAATATTAGACTAGATAAAGGAATGAGTTGTAATAATATCAAATAATTCGATAACCATTTTAGAGGAAATAAAATCCATACCTATCATGGTAGGATGTCCTACCTATGGATCCTCTAGTGTATACTCCACTACATAGATGTGTCCCACCTTATTATTTCCTTTGTTCATGACTATAGAATCACATTCGGTAATAGGTTGAGATCCCATCACTTTTTCAATATTAGATCAAAACTATGAGCCATTAGTAAAGGTGGATCCAACTATACTGCACTTGGATTCCCTCTCAATGATAAGACAATGATGACCAAATTTTCTAAATGAATGACACGCCATGGGTACTACCATAAAATCATGTTTGAGGTGCACCATTCTCCCACACTGATAAAATACCTCCTGACTATTCCCTATAATCTGTTGTAAACCCATTCCATTACCTCTGTGTTGGTCATCACACTTCCACTTCTAGATAAAAAATTATCTTTGGCTACCTAATTTTTTCACTAAATCCCAAAAAGGGTCCTATCTTACCAAATATGCCTTTCTCAACCATAGTTATCTTATAAAGAAACCTCCATGAACGTGGGCATGCACATAAGAATTAGTATAAATTAAATGTAAGGCAAAACCCCATTTTGATCCTCCATGCTTGGAGGTTTTCATTAGAAATAAGCACTAGATATAGGTGCACCAACTTGGAAAAATGAGTAGTATACTCCATGAAAAATGAGATCCATTTTCCATAATAATGAAATCCCATGACTTTACCACTATTAGTTTCTTAGTATATAACTATTGATTAACGGGTTTCTGGAATGTAATCAAAGTAACACATTCATGAAACTTTTCTATCATAATATATTCCCATGAATTATTTCTTGTACCCTTAATCATATACATCATGAAACCAACCTCAAAGTATTTTGATATTTTTTGGAAATGGAAAATCATATTAATCCTCCTGATTTGTTATTATGATTCCTATGGTCCCTTTTTAGTATAAAATATCAGTGGGTGATACTTAGTGAATTCTGAAATGTGTTCTACTTTCCATTCTGGTTATAAATTGAAAACTTATCCCATGGAATAGATCATTCAGATAATAATTTCCATTAAACATAAGTAAATATGAGAATTTTCCCATGGGTATTTCTCAATAGCTTCTCCTCTAGAATTTAGAGATGCTATTATTGAAGGATAAACATTCAATAAAAATTAAGATAAAAAACTACTTAAAAAACATTTCATTCCTTTATCATAAACAAAATTTAGAGAACTATATCCAAAAGTTTAAAATCATAAACAAGGATGCTTGACATCACCAAACATCCTATAGTAACTCTAGGTCTGTCATGAATGTGAGTTTTTCAAGTACAACCCCACACTATAAATTGATTTTAGAGTCCATATATCTATACTATCAACAAAACATAGTAACAAAATGGTGATACATAAGAATGATCATAGGATTTAATGAAAACCGGGATTTAATACTAAATTATGATAGACCAACCCACTTCAACCCATAATTTCACTTGAATTTACCCTATATAAGGCCTTAAGAATGTTCCCAGTCACCATGATTTTGATATAATAACAAGGGTATCAAAAAAATAATGGAATGGTTTAACCCTTAAAATTCATAAAATAAGAAATAAACAATCAGATACGTAGAGAAGATGTTAAGAACAGATAATATGTCCAAGAACTAATCCATAATTGTAATTTTAAACAATTAGAAAATAAGATCTAGATGAACTTATTGAGAGACCAATAACAAGGAACCCGATGAAACCCATGGGTCTCTCTCCATATGACTGTATACCACCACCTTCCAAACCCATCAGAAGGTAACACTATCACGAACCGAATCGGGTCGCCATCAACTCGACGCCCGACCTGGCCCGCGGCAAGGCCCGAAGGGCGTTCCCGATCCCCATGGGCTGGCACAAGTACCCGGGTATAAATTTATAGTTTTTGGGAACGATTTACCCGTACAACAACCAGAAACAACCCATAAGTAAACTGAAATCTGAAAGCAACATTACAAGCACAAGTTTAACAAAATAGCCCGAACGAGTCTCAACAAAAGGGAACTACAACCCAAACACAACCAACTCCCAAAGAGGCGACCAAAAACCAAACCAGCAACAGTCACCTGGTGGAGGAATATCCATGTCAGGCCTCTTCCACCAACGCCCAAAATAGATGAGTCAACTAACAACTCGGGCCACCGTGATCAAAACCCTGGAATTTTCCTACTTCAGACATAATCAGATCTACTTACACCCAAAGGTGTATGTAGGGTGTGAGCAATGCTCAATAGGTTGGCACCAAAGAAAATATTTCGCATGAAAGGGTTAGATGACCAAAGCAGTTTGCAGGTTCAAATTTTAGGGAAAGTAAATAAATGCACTAACATCTGGGTGTAAACAGTTTTTAAAGAAAGGAAGACAGTTTCAAAATAGGAAAAAAGGTTTTTTTGAAATTGAAAGAAAAGAAACATTCTTACCTTTTTAAACCACAGGAGTCACCAAAACCAACCAGTGATGAGTACATAATCGCACAGGAGTAACAAAAGTGGGAGAGGCCATAAGTACTAAAGCCGTGTGGGAACCTAGAACCTCACATCTCGGTGAACCATACCGTACATTTCTCGTGCACGAGCCACCGGTAGGGAAACACCTCCTACCATGGTGGTCTCCAGTCATCATCAAATGTTTAGTTAGTGTTGTAAGTGTCAAACCCGCTAAGTGAAACTGGGCCGAGGCCGCTCCCGTATCACTAGCACGCTAGTCTAGTCCGCCCACCTAATACCCAATATTCCCCTTTTGTGCTCATTATTCCAAGTTCACTGTACTCATCAAGGTCAAGACACAAAACACAACATAGAACCACACAACATGCAAGACCTACGGAATTTCGAGGGTCAAATTGAAGTTTATCAAACATTTGGAAAACTGGTTTATAAGTTTTAAGAAAATAAAACAACACACCCAACAGTGCAGAACCCACTCTGATGCACACTAAGACAGTAACCAAGATCAATTTCAATTGCTGCATTCGTTCAATAACCAAGGCACAACACAGTATAAACCCAGCAATCTAGACCATCCACTAACAAAAGTAAAACCCATGATCTACCAGTCCAACCGACAACTCACGGTCTTATTTAAATAAAAGAAATATTAAATTAAACAATCAGAAGACCAAATGATCAAACACCCTAAGCATGCGAAACCACCTACCTCAAACAGGTGTGAAAAGCGACATGGCACAAAACTCCCGTTGTGCAACGGTCGCACCGTAAGAAGCTGTCAAAAGGGTCATAAAACAGTGGACCAAAAATACCCTCAATGTCAACCTAGTGAAATGTTAGCAGTCCATAAAAAAATAACAACAGCAATTAAATATTCCATTTAACCGTTAAACAAGTAAATTAATTAACAATTAAACCAAAACAATTAAATTAGATGATTAACAAATTTAATAATAATCAATTAATTAAATTAACAACTTACCAAATTAAATAAATTATTTATCAATCTAACCAATTCAAATAAATAAAATAGTTAACAAATTTAATAAAAATAAATTAATTACTTAACACTTAAATAAAAACTAAATATGTTGATTAACGACTAAAAATATTAATTAATTAATTAACAAATTAACAATTCAATAATAACTAATTAATCCAATTAAAAATTAAAAAAAATCAAGTTAAATAAATTAAAATTCAAACCTCCGAACAAATAAAATGTCGTAAAGACAACTGAGGGGTGGTATGACGGTTGTTCAGCGAGCGGGGGGTTGCGGCGGCTGCTGTCCGACGAGTAGAGGCAGGGCGCCGGCTGGTCGGTCTGGGAAAGGAGGAGAGGAGGTGTGGCCAGGGTATGCAGGTGGCAGCAGGCGCGGCAGAGATGGGAGGAGGAAAGGGTCTGACGGGGAGGGGGAAATGGGGAGACGCAGCGGGTGAGGGAGGGGGAACCGGGAAGAGGAGTGTGGCGGGTGAGGGAAGGGGGACGGGGGAGCATGCGGGTGAGGGTGAGCAGGGGTAGGGGACCGCGGTGGGTGAGGGAAATGAGGGGAAGGGGAGAGGAAAAGGAGGGAAGAAGAAAGGAAAGAGAGAAGAGGAAGAAGGAGAAAAAAAGGAGAGGAAGGAAGAAGAAAGGCAGCAGGAGAGAGGAGAAAGGAGGAAGGCAGGGAAGAAGAAGAAAGAAAAAAAAGAAGAATAGGGGGTGGCAGCTAGGTTAGGGTTTAGGAGGGAGAGAAAAAAAATAAAACAAAGAAAATAGTCAAAATAAAATGAAATAAAATAACTGATAATAAAAATAAAATAAAATGAATGAGAATAGGAAAATGACAAAATAAAATAAAATAAAATAAAACAAAATAAAATAAAATAAAATAAAATGAAGGGGTTATACTACTAATAATAATAATAATAATAATAATAATAATAATAATAACACTAATAATAATAATAATAATAATAATAACAGTAACAATAATAATAATGTAAATAATAATAATAAAACTGAAGTTAACCATCTGTTATTTGAAACGTCCGCGCAATGGGCACCGCGCGCTGAAATAGCAAAGCCGCATGGATTCGCCCGTGCCTTGCCTGTGCGTCGAGCGGCGCAAGGCCCGCGCGCGCGTGCCGTTGCCAAAACGGGCAACCCGCACTGGGTTCAGCCCAATGCTACAACCAAATAATTTAAGTAACAGAAAATTAATTCATGAAATAAAAATTAAAAATTAAATTTGTACCTCAACGAAGTCCGAGCGTGACAATTATCCCCACCATGAAAACTTTCCGCCCTCGGAAAGTCAACTCGATGCCTGATCAGAGAATAGAAATCGGTACTCCTGCTCAACCCACGACCTCCACTCCCAAGTCTCGTTCTCATCATTCACGTGTTGCCAGAGAACACGGACCAGAGGAATGGACTTTCCAAATGTGACAACCGGGTCCCGGTGACAGCACAACCACCATGCCTTAACATGGTCGTCGGGTCCTGGCCTACCGAGTACCACCAGTTGCCCCCGCAGACATGTGGGGCCCATCCCAGGGTCCACCCACATGCCCGAATGGGTCATCTGACTAATGATTTTTCCCACAGGCCAACACATGTCCTTTCTAGTGTGCTTTTTCCTCACTCACACACACCCTGGGAAACTTCTCATAAGGTCATCCATCCTGATCACTACTCCAGGCCAAGCACACTTAACTGTGGAGTTCTAATCAGATAGGCTCTCAAAAAGGAAGGTGCACCTTGTTGACATGAGTCATATCATTTAGTCATTTAACCATTTATCATCTGGGGATGTCACAATCACCCCCCCCCCTTTAGAGCACAACACCCTCGTTGTGAGCCCTACATCTCAACCCAGGCATTGCACCAAACACTTAAGGTTGGGTTCCTCCTCTGATACCAAATGTGACAACCGGGTCCCGGTGACAGCACAACCACCCTGCCTTAACATGGTCGTCGGGTCCTGGCCTACCAGGTACCACCAATTGCCCCCACAGACATGTGGGGCCCACCCCAAGGTCCACCCACATGCCCGAACGGGTCATCTGACTAATGATTGTTTCCACAGGCCAACACATGTCATTTCCAGTGTGCTTTGTCCTCACTCACACACACCCTGGAAAAATTTCCAGAAGGTCACCCATCCTGATCACTACTCCAGGCCAAGCACGCTTAACTGTGGAGTTCTAATCAGACAGGCTCCTGAAAAGGAAGGTTCACCTTGTTGACATGAGTCATATCATTTAGTCATTTAACCCTTTATCATTTGGGGATGTCACAAACACGATCTAGGAGAGTTTACTTATACATAACACTCTTCCCTTTAACTATATCCTATACAATTTGTTCTAAAAACACCCAAAAGAAAATGTTGTGTGTGATCACTAAAACTAAATAGGATACCACCACAGAATATATACAATGTCTATCAACATGTGTCTTTTTTCCTATATAAAATATATTTCAATTTTTTAAAGAAATCGTTATTTCCATATAAAATCATCCTTTGGTTTTATTTTCAAAAAAAAATTGAATTTTTAATAAATAACTCAATATAAAATAATGTATATCCTTGAAGCATAAACATATGTATAAAAAAGGTTTTAATTGTTAATATATTTATCAAGTGGTAAAATAATCATAACAAATAAAAATGCATGTAATTTATCTACAAGTATTTAAAGGGAAATCAATGAAATGACGGTATACAAGACTAATACCCATAAATAAGCACTATTTGGAATAAGTCATTCCTCAGGTCTAAGAATCTTAACACCCTAGTAATTATACACACTAGCATGCAAAGAATAATATCCACCAGCCCTAGTGATAGCTTACTCAACTAAGGGCCACATATGTTTTGTTTTTTCACCATGCACTAATGTATACTAATGTGATATATATCATCATTATGTTTCTATAAAAACTATGCCCAAATTTTATAAAAAAAAATTTGTAGTTATTTCATGCCTTTTCCATGCTTGAAAATCTATTTCCATTAAAAAACCATCTTTGAGGAATTTTATCAAACACATCATATGTGTATAAAGTCTAGTTTTCAAATAATAACCATTTTGAAAACAATTTTCATTGCCACTAAAATAAATTAAAATATAAACATTCACTTTCATAAAGATAAACTAATGATATCATCATAAGGACGTAAGAGTGTGAAGGGATAACCCATATGATAGATTCACCAACCTCTCCAATGGAGAGAATGATTTCACCTTCGTAATTAGAAATGGGAAATAATTTATTAGGTCCTAACAATCCTATAAAAAGGGTAAACATAATAAATACCCCATAAAATTATATAAATATTTAAATCTTCTACCATTATGGTTATAATGACGTAAGGAGAAGAGAGATCAAGAGAAAATTTAGAGTGGATATAAGAAACCTAGAGGGAATTCAAACATACCTCAAAGAGATCCACATTAATCAGTCTAGGATCAATAAGAAATCCAGGAGAGAGTGCCAACGAGCTTGTACCGAAGTGCTACAAGCTTCTGCTTCACATCCAAAAGTCCCAAGATCAAATCCGGGCAGGGATGAAATTTAGGGTACTGTAGCAGCGGCATGACTGTTGCAGTAGTGGGACTATAGCGGGCGGTCGTACTGTAGCAGGAACTGTAGCAGTGTAGGTACTGTAGCAGTGTTGTTCACAGAGGGTTCCTTTGGGCCAAAAAATGGGGTTTCAAGCCTTATTTTAGGCCACTTGGCCTTGGGCCTTCGGGCTATGTAATGGGTCTCCCTCTACCAAGACTAAAAAGAGGTCTTTTCTGTAATAATAAATTGAGGCTTCGGGACCAACCTTTAAAAAAATCAAGGTTAGAGTACTTTAGAGACTAATGGAGGGGTATGTTAAAGATAATGAAATATTATGTGGATATTATATTTAAAAATGAACAATTACATTGGGTTAATTTTTTTATTTTAAGTAGTTCTTATCGGGTCACACAGTTATGCTTTAGGGTTATAAAAACCAAATAGTAGACACTATACCTTGAAAATAAAGGTACATAGTTTACTAGTAAAATTTTTATTGTTAAAAAATCATTATTAAGTCTTGTGACCACAGATAGACCAAACCCATCCTCTAGAATGGTTTTCATTGGGACTTATAGGGTTATACAAACTGTTCTGAAACCGTGAAAATCACCACTTGAAGTCTCATAGATATATCACATGATTAATGCATGGTTACTACTAAATATTCACCTAAATCAACCTTGAACTCCTAAAATAATATATAACTATAAAATAAAATAACTATTATCAAAACTAAACATACATGCAACCCGAAGGGTGTCACAGTTTCACCTCAGGTTCACCTTCAATAATATTCTCTCCCATGTGAGATCCTTCTTTTACATATGATTAATCACTCATAGGTTAAAAGAGCTAAGTTTTTGGGGTTACATAAATAAACTATAGAAATACTATCCCTTACATAATAAGGAAGGATGGATGATACATAGAATAACCTATTTAATTTAATAATATTTTTATCAAAAAATATCATATAATAAATATTTAATAAAATAGAAACCTAAAACATATATAAGTTTATCTAGATCCGGATTATCCACTTATGAAATGAATTTATATTTAAAATAAGTTATAATTAATATCAATCTATTCTTTATTAAGAAAAATTCCTTGGATTAATAAGTAATCATCTTATAAGTTAATTTATTATTTTAACTTAATTGTATATCCAAACGTTCCTAGAAAATATCATCCCTTTTAATTTTAAGTAAATTAATTTCAATTAAAACTAATTAATTAATAGTGGTGGAATGGAATTTATACTGACCAATGGTTTTAGTAAATACTTTTCCTTAATTAATAACTATGTCAATAACTTGTCTTGCATGAAACACTAAACTAAAATGAAAACCCTGTTACCTTAATAAAATTATTAAATATTATCATTATGTTATAAATATTAAAATTTATAGTATGAATATACGTAAAAACATTATAAAAAATATATAAAAGGTATAAGAAATCAAGGTTCACTTTATGCTTGGAGATAAACTTTTCAAAAAATGATTTTTACACATTAAGTGTGCTAAAATGACAATTAAATATTTCTCACCAATAGAAATTTTATTTAGTGAAATAAGTTCTTTATTTGTGTTTATTATATCAAAATTATATAAAAATGGTCATTTTATTTTTTAGTTATAAAAATAAGATTACTAATATTAATGTTAATTACAATGTTAATGTTAAAAGTGTTATTTTTTATGTTCTGTTCTATTTCTATTTTTCAATTTTTTCATAATTAATTATAATAAAATATTTTAAATAATTACTAAAATATGATTTTTAAACACATATATAACTAAATTAACATCTATTAAATTATTACACAATGCAAAATAATATTAAGAATACCTAGTTTTTAAAAACCCATTTTTCTATAAAAATAGTTTTTCTATATATAAAATATTTTAAATTAAAAGATTATTTTCAATTTTTTAGAAATTTTATTATACTAAAAATATATTATATTTTGGTTTTGTACACCTAAATTTGGTAATATGTGTTACTTTATATTTTTAATAAAATATAAATTACATAAAAACTATTTACCAGGGTAAAACCCATAATGGTAAAAAATAATAATCAACAAATAAAAGGATTGAAACATGTTTAAAACATGTTGAAAATGTTTGGTGGTGGAATATTTGACCTTATAAAAGTCTAAAATAAATTTTTGTTCACACTTTTATGAACCATTGACCCTTTTATAGTGGAATGTTGTTACTGATAAATAATGTGTTTTTAAAAAAGTGTTATTTTCTTCATTTTAAAAAGGGGACACTTCCACCTACTCAGGCCATACCAATCACTTAAAATTTATTCTTCAAAATCTATAATATTTCTCTTAATATAAAATTACCTCCATTTTATTAGTCTTTATTCATCATAAGTTATCCTAATCCCTTCATTACCCTCTAGAACTATACTGACCATAATTATATAATTAAATAATTATAATTATTAAACTGTAGTGTTATTATGTTATTGGAAAATCCATTATTCATTCTTTCCTATCCACATATAAAAATAAATGAATGTCGATCATGCATTGTGAATATTACCACCTCCACAAAGTAACATTTTTAGTTTTTAAGATTGACATTTATTATTTATATTTACCACTTAAAAGGAGATTAATAACCTTAAGAATATAAATTATATCGTTATTATTCTTTTATAATTATATTATGTCAAAATAAACTATTTTTGAACCATACTCACCCATCAAATTATGGTATATCATGTTTGGTTCTGTCTAACCTCCCACTTGAACAATGCTATAAAACTCTATCATGGATGACTATGGGAACATAAATATTAACATTATTATAATTTAATAAGAAAATAATGATTTATATGGTTCTTTAAATGATATATTAATTATTTAACATAATATCTTTAATGACTACAATTACTAAAAAAGACAACAATTCTATTTTCACACAAACATAAACAAAAACTATATAATAAATAAATAGCATATGATAATAAAGAGTACTTATTAAATGAAATATATATGAATAAGTTTCCTAATAATGTATCTATTAAAATTAATTTTAATATTTTGTAATTTAAGTGTGTGTGTTAAATGAATCGGGACCGCACTATGTGTTTCATTGACTCAATTTCTTATTCATTGGGTCATAGTCTTTATTAGTTGAATATAATTTTCAATATTTTTTTGTCATGATATTAAATTATTATATATGGTATTTCCTATTTTTATTTGGGGAAATTAATTCTCATCATCAATAACCAATTCATTGATTCTTTTTCCCATAATAATAGTATATAACGTTGCTAACAATAACATACATTCTAACCAATGAATCTTCTCTTCCATATCAATGTTTTTTATATCGAATGTATTTTAATTAATAAAATACATGTATGATTTTTATTTTATATTCTTAATATATTATTTTAAATATTTTATGAAAGTAAATTATTTTAATTCTTCCTGTATGTGATTTTTTAAATATCCTAAAAATCTTAATAATGACATTTCTTTTTAGTATTTACCACTCCGAATTTATTATATTGATTTTTTTTCAATAAAATTTTATTTATAACTATTTATAATAATGTTTTCAATAACATTCTATTTTCCTTTATACAAATTTTACTGAAAATAATTTTAACTTTTTTATTTATGAAAAGGATTAAAATGTTTAAAAATATATATTTTCACTTATATTTTCCCACTAATGTTTATCTATCATGAAGTAAAATTTTGATCACCTTCTATATATGGGGTTTTAAAATATAATTACTTTTCAAAATTAAGATTTATGAAATAATACTATTTATTATATTTATGTTATGTGATGTTTTTTTAAAGTTTAAGAACCCCATTATTTTTTATATGGATTTTAAAATATAATGATGATTGATTTTAAATGGAACACATATGCATGGATAATGATAGACAATGTCATATATCATCTTCCAATGAATTAGTTTAAGTTTATATCTCATAATATAGTTAGGTGTGGACATGATGATTTTTTCACACAAGTGTGGGAATAATGAGTTTGCTCACATTTTCTTGTGTGTAAATAATGAGTTTGTTCACATAGGTATGGGCATAGTGAGTTTTCTCACAAATAATTTCCAATTCTAAATGTTGTGACACATTTTGAAGTTATTTATTAAGTTATTTCACATTCCATGATGCATTTAATTTTCATCATATTCTATATTTTCATGTTAGTCCTCATTTTTAACGTACTTCACACTCCTATGTCATTATCACATGTTTTATTATTATCGAGATGTATTTTGAGCCATGTCATAAATTATATACTTACTAAATGATATTTTTATGTTTTTATGTTTCTATCAGATGTTTTATGATTATCATATATGTTCTAATGTTCTTTTATTAATATACTAGTACCCAACCTGTGCATTTACACATTGTAATAATTTTAATTAAAAATTCACATATAGACACTCATAATCTATTGTTACAAAATACTTTAGAAAAACGAAATATATAAAGAAAATGAAATTTAAGAGTAAATAATAAATTTTACTTTCTAGTAAATGGGCACATAAGTGATATATATATATATGAAAAAGAGACACGTTTCTAAATGTATCTTATATTTGATTGTGGTTTCTCAACCAAATTTATATTTGAAAGTTTCATAGAGTTGTATAATTGATAGCTTGTCCAAGTATAAATACATATTTAACATTGATAAATAAAGAAATATATTTGAAAAGGTTTCAAAGGTAGGGAATCCATCATCAGCTTCCTCAACACTGTGAAATAAATAACATCCTTCTCATTTGATTTTGGTGCTATAAAATGAACACTTTCATAAAATATAATTATATAAAATAACTTCTCATCAAATAATGTAATTAATTTTGTTTATCAGAAAAATTGTTAAATGGAAAACTAAGACTTTATCATTAGAAGAATTAATCATAACCCACAAAAATACTTAATCCAAACTTTAAATAAGTAGAAGTACTAAGGAAATGGTAAGATAAAGAGGTATAATTCCTTATTAAAAAATAATTTTATGAATAAAATAAATATATAAATATTAAAAAAACATAAAAAACAAAAAAAATAACTAAATCTATATAACAAATTTATGAAATATGAATCATATAGCTTCTATGATAGCTTAATCAATGAGAAAGGGGAATATTTTAAATCATGGAAATATCTGATAGGGCCCCTTAAACTTATCTACATTAATAACTATATTCACAAGCATGTAAATGAATGTTTAATAGAGACTCAGATTTGTAAGAATATAATAAATTACATAAAATGGAATGAAATAAAATATTAAAACCCCAAAAAAGTGAATTGTATTTATGAAGCAGATCATATAGTTTAGTAAATGATTAACTAAAATAATCACAAGTAATATTTTTCTTGTTTTAGTAAATTTAATTCAGTAGTATCGCAAATCAATAAACTACATGTGCAAGCATATAGAAAAATATTTTTATTCATCACAAGTAAAAAAATGACAACGCTTTCTATGTTGTGATAACATGTAATTAATCTATTTGTCTATTCATTTGAGATTAATTACAAATTTATATATAAGTGAATTGTATTTATGAGGAAAAAATAGAGAATTAAGAGAAGGAATATTGAGATATAAAATGTTAGTTCTGAAGGAAGCATCGGTACAAAACACTTATACAGGGACTTATGAGGTCTATAGAGTCCATTATGAGGAGAATGAAGAATGAAAATGGCATGCCCCCAATATTAAGAAAAGGTCATAGTCTAATTATATAAAGATTTAAATTTTGTATGATTTCATATATGGAGGGATGAGTTATGTACCTTGGTCAACAATATGGGTGGGGATAAACAACATTTTAATTTTTTTCCCAAAATAAAATAAATAAATCCCTTAAAAATATCATTTTAAACCCAGAAATTTATATTGGTAATCATTTTTAATTTTCATTTATAAATATAAAATTTTCATAAAAACAAATGTAATTATATTTATCTTAAAAAATTAAACACAAATAAAAAACTCATAGTAATAAAAAGAATACCATGAGGGATTCAGTTATGATTCAAAGGAAATAATACAAAGTTAAAAGAAAATAAATTTTTTGTGTAAAAATTTTCATTAAAATAGTAAAGTAAATAAATGAACAATTATCCTCAAAAATGTGGGAAGTGTGTCAAGAAAGGGTTTTTGATAGAAATTAAAAAAAACTATATAATTTATATAAAATATAATTGAGATAAAATATCAAATAAAAACCTTCCAACCCTTCATTTAAATTAGATTTGGATGGTGGGAAAGTAAGCTAGTTCTGGAATAGGGATTCTCAATAATTGTATAGTTTCTAATCCTTCTGAAATATGTATGTTGAAATCATCCATGTTATTATAAGTTATATTTTTTTAATATTCTGTTATATATCTATTTTCATAGTTATGTAAACAAATAATATCTAAAAAACATGTATGTGTATAGGGTTTTAGGTTTATATTATATATATATATATATATTATATCATAGTTGTAGAGACAAACACCATCCCATAAGTACTTGTAGGATACTAAAATAATGAATTTTTGGAACAAATGTATTAAAATATTACAAAAAAGATAGATTATTATTCTAAACATGCCCAAAAGTATTTTAACGTGATGAGTTAATTCATATTTTGGTATTTAAATTAGAATCCTTAGATGTTATGGGAGTAACAATATATAATAATTTTAAAATTCTGAAAAATCTCATCAACAGTAGACCTTTGTAAATAATGATATATTAAAAAGGGTATCATTGTTGTGAATATGAGAGATACTCATACAGTTTAAATCTAAAACAAATAGAATTTATACTACATATTCGTCATTGGAAACCTAACAAATTGAATTTATTAAATGGAAAGGCTTTTTTTGTTATGTATCATGTTTAAAAATTGCAATATACTAGATGCCTAAAATACACAATACATCTAACAACAATATAAAATGTTATAATTAATTAAAATAAAATTTAGTATTGGAAAATTAAAACCTTAAAATAGTGAACAATGAAAAATAGTAAAACCTTAAGATATTATCAATTCAAAATGTATCAAATAAAAATAATGTTGTGTTGTAGAATGTACTTTATATAATTTAAATCACTAGACAAGCCTAAAATAATTGTTATTTTAGTTATTATATATTAATGCTAACATATATTTTTTGTATATCATTGAACTATAAACAATTAACAAGAAATAATTAATTAATATATATACATGGTATAATATAAAACCATTATGAAATTATGAAAATTCTCATTGATAATACATTTTTAGACAATAGTATACTAAAAAAGGGTGTAATAAATAAAAAATTGTGATGATCAAATAAAAATTTGAAACTTTTTTAGATATAGTTTAAACAAAAAAATAACAAAAATAGAATTTTTAAAAATACAATATAATGAAATTAGGGTACCTATAAGATTTAAGTTCAATACTATACGATTTTATAACTATACAGTGGGCTTTAGGTAACTGCAGTTAGAAGATTTTGTTTTTGGAAAACTAAAAGAGATTAATTGAACCAAAAATAACATGCAATATAATAATTGCAACACCATATAACTCAAAACATCAAATAGAATACATGAAAATAATCACCCACATGTCGAATGAGGTGTCATATAATATTCCTTCCCTAAACACATGTTAATTTCATGACAAACACCATGAGAAGTCCAAATTTAAGAATACATTAATTAATAAATGTTTTTAGAAAATAAAAATAGAATTGAATTGAAAATAACACTCAAGAGAGTAATTGAATCATAATCTAACTCCAAATATATAATATACGACAGGAGAAGAATCACCTACATGACATGTGAGATGTAAAGTAGATTCACTTCTCTAATAACATGTGAATTAAAAGAAACACAATATGAGAAGTCCAAAAAATAATTCATTTAGAATGAAATTTTTATAAAAAATATTATAATAGAATAATTTAACCAAAAAAAGAGAAGAATTTCACCATTTATCTCCAAACATATAATAGAATACATGAAAATCCTCACCTATATGCCACAAGATATGTCAATATATTACCCTTACCTAACCACATGTGAATCTCAAGACAAATAGAATTAGAATTCCAAACCTATACCCTATAATGGTAGAAATTATCTCATGTTTTGAGAGAGTGAACTACTAAAATTCTCAACTGTTGATGGTGAACTCATAATAGTGGTAATAAATTTCTAAATATTAGCCCTTAAACCTCTAGATATCCAATGTATTTTCTATTATTTTAAATAATTATAATATCCCAATAGAATATATATTCATGTAAGCACTATTATAGTTTTAAATTATTAGAGGGATAGAAATACATAACCTTATCTAGTGGATTGTTAATTTGTTTCAACAGCTAAAAAAATTAAGACTAACTCATATACTTAAAAAAGTTAATAACACAAATACATATATAATAACCAAAAATCCCTTAAAATGTAGACAAAAAATTAATTTTGTTTTCAACTTATAGAGATATGTAATACAAGGAATAATAAAATTACTTTTGAGGAGATGTATAATTGAAAATGAAAACATATAGGAAAAAAATTATAAAAACAACAATTGAAAATTTTATTAATACATAAAATATTAAAATATAGATTTTTATTATTTAAAAAATATGAAGATCAAATTAAAATGGGAAACACATTTATATGTAGTTAAAATAAATAAATAAAATTAGAATTTACAAAAAAAAAGAATGAAATTAAACTAACAGTAAGCTTCAAGGGTACTACTATATGATTTAATAACAATACATGATTTAACATTTGGTAATTAGCTTACTTATAATATTTAATGCCACTGCTACAAATTTATTATTTTATAATGAATAAATTAGATTTTTTATTTCTATAAAACATGCAATCTCATTTACATATAAAAATATTGTTTAATGAATAAAAAAATAGTTTTACAATGAAACTTCATAACTAATTTGTAGATTTATATTGAAACAAAAAACCGAGATGTAGAGTTTTAATGGGTTTACTGTAGTTAGAAAATTTTATCAAAAAATTCAAGAAATTTATTAATGGTACCTTTAAGAAGAAATATAAATTGATGAAAAAATATAATAAATTCACCATTGTTTGAATTTATTCGTGATTTTTTACCTCGATAACATGATCAACCATGATATCCCCAATATTTAGCTCATGCCTACAACCAGATCAAATTAGATGAGAAGTGAACCAAAATTACTATTCTAAGATGTGTAAAGAAAAAACCAAAACTATCACAAATATGAATTAATCTTATGGATCTAAAATATGAAAAGACTAAATATACATGAATATATACCACATTAATTTTTTCTAAGTGATAAAATCCCATGAATCATTAAAAATTTTAAAATAAACAAACTAAACCTAATGGTTAAATGGATCGAGAACATGACAAGATAGATAATACCTGATCAACGCAATTCAAAGATTAAAAATTCAAGAAAAGACAAATAATTAAATGAGAGGGGTCTGGGATTCAAAATATAAAGGAGAGTTATTGGAGAAGGATGGGGAGGTTTAGGTGGGGAGGATGTGGGATCTCAGTATCGAGAAGATATTGGAGGAAACAGAGAGGTAAGGGAAAATGTAGATCCTGAGGTAGAGGTAAAGGAAGATACCAAGGTCGAGGGGGAGGTAGAGGCATGGGATAGGGTAGGTGAGACAAATGTAAAAGAGATAAAGGCAAAGTATATAGAGTTTAATTAAGAGGTAGAGGTGAATTTAGAGTCAGAGGAAAAGTTAGAGGTAGAGATTGAGGTAGAGGAAGAGGAAGAGTTAGAGACATAGACCGATATCAAGGCAGAGGAGGTGGGAGAGGTAGTGTCTAAGGGTAAGTCTAAGGTGGAGGAGGAGGAAAAGGTGTAGGAGACGAAGTAGAATGATATGGTGGTGAAATCGGAAGTAGAGGAGATTTAAGAGGTAGATACCAAGGCAGAGGTGGAGTTGTAGAATAAGGAAAATAAGGAAGAGGTAGAGACCAAGGTGGAGGAGGAGGAGAAGGTTGAGGAGATTAAGGTGGAGGAGATGAAGGTAGAGGAGATGAAGGTGTATTTGTAACCAGTTTGATGGGAGGGGCATGATTTTTTTGGAAACATGTGTAGTGGGACAGGTAAATAGTTAGGAAAAACTTTTGTGGGTATCCGGAAACATGAGGAGGTGACATGATAAGAGAATTAACCTAGTAAAGACATGTGGGTGGGAGGGGACGCCCTTTAGTATAAATAATGGATTTAAACATAAATATGTGATTGAAAATTTGGATTGAAAACCAAATATATGAAAAATAATGAAACTTTTTTGGAAAAGTTATATGAATCATTTTGAAAAACATGCCACTTATTGGGTGAGGAGAAAAAATTATATAACACTGATATTAGATGTGAGGTAAAATATAGTGAGGTAGATTATTGGTGAAAATACTTGAATATCATTCCTTATACAGTAGAGATATGAATCCATTAATAATACTGAGTAACCAATTCATAACATTTTATAACAAATAAGCAAGTAAAAAAATTATCATGTCACAATTTATAATAAAAATACAATTAAAATATTAGATTTTAAAATAAAGAAATTAGTGAATAAATTGAAATTATTATAATAAATCAAGTCATTAAATAGTATTCTAATTCATCATGTTGAATCGAATCTGGTCAGTATCCTACTAGCCGAGTAATCTGGTCACTGAGGGTAACCGATAAAATGATTTATAGGTCATGTTTGGGGAATTTACATAGATAAGTGAGATAGTAAAAAGATATATGGGAAGGGGATATAGAGGAGGAAACTTCCAAAAATTCCACTTTCCCTTCATCTTAACAATTTCATACTAAATTGGGCCCTATGATTTACTTACCTTAGTACTTTTACAATACTAGTCGATTCCCTTAAAAATATGGTAATTAAAAGAAGTCATTTAGACTAAAAAATAAATATAATTTAAGAGGAAATTATGGTCAATGATATAATGAAAAAATATAATAGTTAAATGTGGGAAGGAAAATCAACCATAGAGGGTAGATCATGTAACATAAATAGAATTATAGATTATGTAAGGAAATAAAATGACAAAAGAAAGTGAAAGAAAAATAATTTATTTAAAATTAATATGTCGTATATACAACCCAAAAATTTATACCTTGGGTATGTTTGGGAGTAAAAAACAATGTAATATAAATGGAACCAGCAGTTGAAAATTATTTTCAAAAGTTTGATATGCATAATTTTTAGTTTAACATGAATCAGAATTCCAACATTTGAGGAAACACCTCTCTACACCTCTTCCCCTTTCTCTTACCAATTTCATACCAAACTGGACAGTAATACTATCTTACCTTGGGGCTCAATAAATGCTTACTGATTCCCCTAAAAACAAACTAACAAAATAAATTCAGTCCAAAAATAAAAAATAAATATAATTTATTAGAAATTAAAGACTAATTATCTAATGATACAATATACCAATTGTGTATTTATACCTCTATATGATCATCTCATAGTGAAAATTTTAAAATAAATCATAATCGGGAAAGTTAAATGGAATAAATCATAACTATTATTGTGGAATGATAATAAAGTATAAAATCATACTTGTTCATTCTTAATCAAAATTCTTACATAATAATAAAAAATAAATGATAGAAATAAAATATCTATATCTAAATGAAAAGGAATTTGGTATAAAACATCAAATTCTATCAGAATGGTGAAAATATGAAAATAATGATGGGAATAAAAATGAAATAAAAAGAATTTAATTTTTTTAACATTTTATGTATTCAGTTGATTAATTTGTGTCAAAAAAAATTATATGAGCCCTCGAAAAACTCACACCATATTTTTAAAAATAATATCAATGTATTGATTATTTACCCTTGCTGTAAGTTTTACATGTTAGGATACAAAAAAATCCACCAAACAAATTTGAGAAGAAAAAAACTCATGAATTCATAATAAAAATTAAAAAATCATATTTTAAATAAGAACATGGTAAGGGTGTGAAAATAATTAGTTGGGATTTAAGTTAAGAAACTAAAATATTCAAAAACAAAATTGACAAGTTATAACTTATGAAATAAATTTAGAATTTAAAATGGAAAATGAAAGATCTAAATCTAAATTGGAATTCATTCAGAATAAAAAAATCAATGATGTTCATAATAGCGATGATGAATATGTTTTAATAAATATGCAAATAAAAAATCCATAAGAATAATCAAGTTTTTTCTGAATTTTAATACCTTCTAGACTATGGATTTGGTTTCTAGAGACTTGGGATTATCAAGTATGTGGAATAAATAATAATGGATATCTTAAACAAAATGTTCATTTTCCACATCAAATTTGACCACCCAACTATCGATCATAGTGGAGTGGTGATTAAATATAGAAAATATTAGGTAATACCACACTTTCAATCCATTTTTCTAGAGGGAGAGGATGAAGATGGTAACACTACTAGAATATTGGGCATTGAAGCCCCCTAACACGGGCGACCGCCTCTGTATGTCACTGTAGGTACCCAATAGCGACCACCAATGGCGGTCACTGCCCTTTGTAAAAAAACATTAGGACTTCAGTGCCCCCCCCCCCCCACCATCGCACTCGACCTAGCACCCCCCCCTCGCCGCCCTCCCCGCGTGCCCTCCCTTACCGCCCTGCCTCGTCGCACACCCTGCCGCCCTCCACCGCTCGCCGTCGTCGCTGCCCTCATTGGCATCCACCCTCTATGTGCCCTCCACCCTCTTACCTCCCGCTTCGGCCACCCTCTGCCCTCCAGCCATCCTCCACTCCCCTCTGGCGTCCCTCCACCCTCTGGCCTCCGCCCTCCAGCCTCCGGCCTCCACCCCCTCCACCTCCTACACCTCTGAACTCCGGCCTCCATCCTCCGGCCTCGGCCCTCTGCCCCCTCGACCATCCGCCCCACCCCGGATGACCCCCACACCCAAGACACCCCCCCCCCCCCCGCACCCCGGACAACCCCCCCCCCCCCCCCCACACCCCGAACACCCCCCCCCCCCCCCCCGCGCACCCCGGACACCCCCCCCCCCCGCTGCCCGTCCCCCATCCCCTCACCACCTCCTCTCCTCCAGCTCCACATCGCCGTCGTAGCCCATCCCCTCCCTCACCGCACCGCCTTTGGCTCCGGCTCCCCTTCGCTGCCTCTCCTCTCCCTCGCAGCACCGCCTTCGGCTCCCCTCCCTTCCAGGTTTGTAGTGAAATCAGGTATGACATGGGCTTTCACTTACATTATTATTTTATCAATGGTTCATAAACAAATGATTAGTATTTATTTTAAATATAGTTGATTTGAAAAATGCAAATGTAATAAGTATTGTGTAAATGTTTGTTATACAGATAATATTATGGATAAGAGTTGGATTGATCATCCAAATCGAACATCTAGAGAATATTTCAATAGAATTATGCAGTTTATTGACTTCACCAGATGATTTAAAAGTGACTATATTAGTTTTCCATGTAGAAAATGTGCTGAAAGATATCACTTCACACGAGATATTGTAAGGGAGCACCTATTATTTAATGGATTTCTAAAAAATTATAAGAGTTTGACTCATCATGGAGAAGAATATGTTCGTTGTCAACATACGGATGCAGCTGAGATGGATGTTAATGCATGGATGAATGATCCAATGCATGAAATGTTTACTGAAATGGTACGTGGGTTTGATCCTAAAGGCATTAACATCCAAAATCATGAGACCTTTGAGATAAAACTTCGTTCTGGTACAGTTCGTGATTCGAAGAGGTTTTATGAAGAACTTGATGATGCGAAAACATAAGTATATCCTGGATGTACTTCTTACAATAAACTATTGTTTATCGTGGAGTTTTTGCATTTTAAGACATTGAATAATTATTTAGACACATCATTCGACATGCTTTTGGTGTTATTGAAAAAAGTTCTTCCTGTCGATGCTAAGATTCCCAAGTCGTATTACTATGCTCGTAAGTTGACAGAGAACTTAGGTTTTATATATGAGACCATAGATGCTTGTGCAAACAACTGTATGTTGTTTAGAAAGGAAACTGCCCATTTGGATATTTGTACAGTTTGTGGTCCTTCCAGGTGGAAAGAGAACAGGGGAAATAAGACTCATCAAAGTCAGATTGCAATACAGGGGAAACTGATTTCTCTAAAGAAAATGAGTTACTCTCCCCTTAAACCGAGGTTGAAAAGATTTTTTATGTCATCTAAAGTTTCTAATTTAATGAGATGGAATGCATAAAGAGTTCATGCATGTGATATGTTAACCCACCTGACAGACTCTCATTCATAGAAGGATTTTGATAAGAGACATCCTGACTTTTCTAAAGATGTTTGTAATGTCCGATTGGGATTGGAAGCAGATGGTTTCAATCCATTCAAGTCTATGGTTAGTGCAACTCATAACACATGGTCCATGGTGTTGGTTCCATATAATCTTCCTCTGTGGATTTGTATGAAGCAACAATTTATATTACTTTCCACACTTATTGATGGACCTAAAATTTCGGGGGATAAGATTGATGTTTACCTTCAGCCATTGATTGATGAGTTAAATGAATTTTGGGGGGATGGTGTGATGACTTATGACTGCAAAATGAATGAAATGTTCAAACTGCATGCTGCTTTATTGTGGACAATCAATGACTTCCTAGCTTATGCAAATTTATTAGGCTGGAGTACGAAAGGGGAATTTTCTTTCCCTTGTTGCAAAAAAAGTAAAAAAAAAATTCATGGCTTAAAGATTCCAAAAAATGGGTATACATGGGTCACATGTGTTTTCTCCCCCCTCAGCACAGGTTCAGAAAAGACAGAGTGGCATTTGATGGTTCTAGAGAGTTCATCCCAACACCAAAGATCATGAAAGGAGTTGAAATGTTATCGCATATTAAGGAAGAAAACATCGCATGGTATATAAAATTCAGGATTTTGCGGCTCCTCTAGTATGTAATATTTGTGTTGCGGGTAGGCAGTGCAGTCACAATTGGAAATAGAAAAGTATTTTTTATATTCTTTAGTATTGGAAAACTAACTTTCTGAGGCATAATTTGGATGTCATGCACATTGAAAAAAAGTTTTGTGATAACATATTGTGGACCATTTTAGGTTTCAGTGGAAAATCAAAGGACCATGATAATGCATGTTGTGATTTGGAAGAAATGGGTTTAAGGAAACAGTTGCATTTACAGTTAGCTGAGGGAAACAAGGCATATATGCATGTTGCACAGTATACGATGACTACAAAGGAGAAAGAGACATTTCTTTCCATTTTGAAGATGGTCAAGGTGCCTGATGGTTACTCTTATAATATTTCAAAGTGTGTGAATCTGATGAGCAAGACATTGCAAGGGTTGAAAAGTAATGACAATCACATACTACTTCAGCAGTTTATTCCAATCGTAATTTGTGATTGTTTATCCCCCAATGTTGTTCAGCCATTGATTGAGATGAGTAATTTTTTTAGACAGATTTGTTTAAGAAATCAACGAATGAGTGATTTAAAAAAAATTAGAACCGAATTGTACTTACGCTTTGTCACTTTGAGAAACTCCCCCCCCCCCTTCATTTTTCAATGTTATGGTCCACTTGACAGTGCACCTAATTGATAAAGTAATGGCTGCTGGTCCAATGCAATTCAGGTGGATGTATCCTATTGAATAGTATTTGAGTACATTGAAAATATTTGTACGCAACAGAGCTCGTCCGGAGACATCAATATCCAATGGTTATTTGTTGGATGAGTGTACTACTTTTTGTGCAGAATATATTACGGATGTTGAAACAAAATTAGATAAGCCATCTTAGATTCATGATGGTCCAGTTGGAGAAGGAACCACATTTGATATGGACAACATCGAGTGGATACAAGAACATCGATATATCTTGTTCAATACTCCATCAGTTGCACCATTACTGCAGTAAGTATCTTATTAATGTGCTTGTATAACTTTTACATGTTTTGTTTGCATAATTTGATCACTTAAACATCGCGTTATCATTTTCAGGAAACACATTAATGAGATAAAAGAAGATATGTATCGTGCGACTGAGTTGAAAATTCAACAATCTCATTATGCATCATTTCATGATTGGTTCAAGGATTATATATGTATAAATTGATTTTCATTATGAGTGAAGTATTATACTAATTTTTTTGTGCATATATCAGTATTGAATTTTATAAATTATGTTGGTTCGTAAGATGAGGGAGTTAGGGGACCCCACACTAACTGAATTATTTATCCAACTGGTTAAGGGTCCATCTATAATGGCTCGTCGTTATAAAGATATTGATGCTAATGGTTTTTTATTTCCCATTAAATATGTTGACGAAAAATGAGCAACACAAAATAGTGTCATCTGTTGTCCATTTGTCAATTCTGGTTATTACTATGGTCAATTGATAGACATCATTGAAGTTGTATACACACATGTTTTGAAGTATATATTGTTAAAGTGTAATTGGGTTGATCCAGTGCGTGGATGTAAAGTCGATCAATATCAGTTTTCATTGGTGAATTTTAACTGTATGTTATAAAGAAATAATAAACGATTTGAGAATGAACCTTTCATTTTGACATCACAAGCGGAACAAGTATTTTTCATTAATTTGACTTCGAATCCAAGTTGGCAGGTTGTTGTCAAATTTTCTCGGCAAGGAGTGTTTTTATTTGAAGAAGATAAACCTGAGACTGTTTCATTTGTTTACCAACAACTTGATCAACTACCGTAGTTGAACGTGTAGAAGATATTTATTCGGTCAGAGTAGTTGTTGAAGGAGAAATGGTCGATTTGTATGCTTAATGAACGTTATAATTGTTTTCCCGCTATTCAGTATTGAATGTCCTAGGATATCATAAATTATCTAACCATTTTATAAATACTTATAAGTTTTAATCCTCACTTTTGGAAGTTTATTTAGTTATAATTATTTAGGGTGATTTTACTCTTGGTTTATTGATGTCATTGTCGGTGTATCTTCCCTTTGAGGCATTCTTCATCTGTTTCATGTGATACTTGAATTTTTATTAATTCTATCTGAAATTTGGCTATGCATTGACTGGTTTTGTACATAATTTGTATATCTATTTTGTTAACTTTCTGGTTTTTTAAAATTCATTCACCACTAATTATTCAATCCATTTTTTGTTTGATTAACAATTGTACAAGTTTGATTTTTTTAAGAACAATCCAATTTATCTTTTAGAAACTTTGGATAGTCCCCTTACTAATGTTTTCTATGACTGAAGGCATGTCAGGGGAAGAGATAGAAGATCCACATCATCCATCTGAGGCATCTATGACTCAGGGTCAAGGTATGTTTGAATGTCATTGTCTCTATTTTGTATGTAATTGATAAGCATATATATATATATTTATAACATCTATCAAATTGTATATAAAATTTCAACAGGATCATACTTGATTGCTTCTTCCTCTCGCAAGAGAGGCCCCGGTCGTGGCATTTTATCATGGAATTCTGACACGACGATTGATGTTTCATTTGATGAGCTATTTCATCCTGTGGTACTAAATGCCCCTGCATTTATTTGTCATCTGGGTCATATCATACATGACCCTCATTGATTTCCATTGATCACGCATGACTAGGATTCTATCCCTCAGGACACATTAGATCATCTTTGGAGGTAGGTTCAGGTAAGAAGACCATTTTACTTTATTCTCTATGTACAAACAATACTAATATGTGTGATTTTTTTATTTATAGCAAAATTTGAAAGTATGCCCTGAAGATTTTCTGCCCATGTGTGTGAGAAAATTCCATAATATGTGGAAAGTCTATAAAGGCAAAGTGAAGAGGGACAACTGGGTGCCAAATGTGGGTTCCCTATACATTCTGGAAAAAGTCCCGAGAGGTGTCCTCCCGACTCAGTGGCGTGACTTGGTTTCATATTGGTCTACTGAGGGTGTTGCGGTTTGTATATTTATTTTGGTGTATATATATTTTCAAGAATGTGTGATTTGTTTGAAATTTGAATGAATTGAATGTAGGAGGTGTCAGCACACCATTCTGAGAATCGAGCGTTGCAGGGACCACCTCACAGGCTCGGGACTCGTCACATGTCTCAGATCCGACATGAGGTATTTATTATTCATTTTGTAATTTATTAATTAATATAGTTTTGTGTTTATATTCTATTCATATACAGTTGTGGGAAAAGGTGCATCGACTGATAAAATGTCGGTGTGGATGAGGAGTCGTGATCACAATGATCCATAGGTTGCAGCATTGATAGTTTGTGCTTGTACTTACCAATACTTACATAAATCTGTATATTAACATATATATGTATATATATTTGAATATTTCACATTCTCAATTTGAAGCTGAGTTAGAACATCTGCCAGAGGACCAGCGACAGCTTCCCCTGTGAAGGGATGAGATCCTTCGTCATATTATTGGTCGGGATGGGCATGGATATAGTTTTACCTATAGAACAGGGATTCCTCGTTCTGTAGTGCCACGCGTTGTGGTTGTAGGTCCTGTTGTTGCTGAGATGACACCGCAGTTGTCAGATTTTGAGGCACGGTTGTGCGGTTCCGGGAGGCAAATGCGCAATTGACCGCTGAGGTTAGAGCACTGCGAGAATATGTGCATCCAGGTGATGGTTCAAGGGATCATACGAGGCAGGTTTATATTGTATTTATTTATTTAATCGAAGTTATTTTTGTTATGAAAATATTCATAATGTTTATTTGTTGTAGGCCCCTGGACCACCGGATGGAGGTAGCGGTGATGACCACGCATGACGCATCATATTAAAGAGGTGTGTTTTTGTTTTTACTGGTGGGGTTGTTATATATTGATGTATAAGTTGGGTTTCTAGTGAGATTTTTTGTGATTTGGGGGTATCCTGTTAGTCTGACGCAATTTTTGTATTATGAAATGTGATAATACCTTTGAAATTATTTTATAAATGAAGTACATTGGATCCTTTGTTGCCATGGTGTAGGGTTTATCCTATTTAGATCATACCCTACACCCCCCCCCCCCCCCCCCCCGCCCACCCCGGGCAGCCCCCCGCACCCCCCCGGATAGCCCCACCCACCCTGGACAGCACCCCCCATCCCCAGACAGCCCCCACCACGGACAGCCCCCCTGCACCCCCGTACAACCCACCCCGCACCCCCGTACATCCCACCTGCACCCCCCCCCCCCCCCGGACAGCCCCACCCACCCTGGACAGCACCCCCACCCCCGGACACCCCCCCCCACCCCGGATATCCCCCACCCCCGTACAGCCCCCCCCCCCCCGGACATCCCCACCCACCCCAGACAGCACCCCCACCCCTGGACACCCCCCCCCACCCCCGGACAGCCCCCACACCCTCGTACAGTCCCCCCCCAACCCGAACAGCACCCCCACCACGGACAGCCCCCCCCCCCACCCCCTCGTACAGCCCCCCCCCCCCCCCACCCCCTCGTACAGCCCCCCCCCCCCCCCCCGTAAACCCCCCCCCCCCCCACCACCACCACCCAAATGACCACGAAATCAGACGAAAACAACCTCTGAGTTAATTGTGAAATGTTCGGACAGACGGAATGTCAATCGGATGTGTCATTTGACCGCGGTGACCAGAAATGAGTTTCCGGCGTCAAAAAACACCAAAAAGGCATGTGACGGTCGAATTCAGAGCAAACATGCTCTGAATGACCTGAAACCGCACGATAACGATAGGAATATTGTTCGTGAGATGCAGGAGGAGACGACACATCCATCAGATGTGAGGTGCGAACGGTATGACTGAATGTGTCGTTTTTAGCAGTTCAGTGCGCTCTAAAAGGGCGCGCTGGGTAGTAAAAACCACCCGAACGACCTCATAATGCCACGAAATTAGATGAAAACAACCGCAGAGTGAATTTTGAAATTTTCAGATAGACGGTATGTCAATCGGAGGTGTCTTTTGACCGTGCTGACCGAAAATGCGTTTCCGGAGTCATAAAACACCAAAACGGCGTTTCACGGTCAAATTCAGAGAAAACGTGCTCTGAATGACCTAAAACTGCACAAGAACGATAGTAATATTATTTTTGAGATTTAAGGAGGAGACGGAACGTCCATCGGACGTGCGGTGCATGCGATACGACCGGATGTGTCGTTTTCTGCAGTTCAGCGCGCTCTAAAAGGGGGCGATGGGTGGTCAAAACCACCCGAACGACCTCGAAATGCCACGAAATCAGACGACAACAACTAAGGAGTGAATTTTGAAATGTTCGGATAGATAGCATGTCAATCGGAGGTGCTATTTGACCGCGGTGACCAGAAACGCATTTTCGGAGTCATAAAACACCAAAATGGTGTATCACGGTCGAATTCCAAGAAAACGTGCTCCGAATGACCTAAAACCACACGAGAATGATAGAAATATTATTCGTGAGATGAAAGAGGATAAAAAAAGTCCATCAGACATGTGGTGCATGCGGTATGACCGAATGTGTCGTTTTCAGCAGTTTGGCGCACTCTAAAAGGGCGCACTGGGTGGTCAAAACCACCCAAACGATCTCAGAATGCCACGAAATCGGACAACAACAACCGCCGATTGAATTTTGAAATGGTCGTATAGATGGCACATCAATCGGAGGTTCTGTTTGACCGTGGTGACCAGAAATGTGTTTCCGGAGTCATAAAACACCAAAATGGTGTGTCACGGTCGAATTCAGAGAAAACATCCTCCGAATGACCTAAAACCGCACGAGAATGATAGAAATATTATTCGTGAGATGCAGTAGGATACGAAGCATCCACCAAACATGCAGTGCGTGCAGTACGACCGAATGTTTCATTTTCAACAGTTCAGCGTGCTCTAAAAGGGTGTGTTGGGTGGTCAAAACCACACGAACGATCTCGAAATGCCACTAAATAAGACAACAACAACTGTGGAGTGAATTGTGAAATGGTCGGATAGAAGAAACATCAATCGGAGGTGTCATTTGACCGCGGTGACTGGAAACGCATTTCTGGAGTCATAAAATACCAAAACGGCATATCACGGTCGAATTCAGAGAAAATGTGCTTTGAATGACCTGAAACTGTACGAGAACAATAGGAATATTATTCTTGAGATTTATAAGGAGATAGAACATCCATCGGATGTGCGGTGCACGTGGTAAGACAGAATGTGTCGTTTTCAGCAGTTGGGCGCGCTCTAAAAGGGCACGCTGGGTGGTCAAACCCATCCGAATGACCTCAGAATTCCACGAAATCACACAACAACAACCGCAGAGTGAATTGTGAAATGGTCGGATAGACGACACGTCAATCGGAGGTGTCGTTTGACCGCGGTGACTGGAAAAACGTTTCCGGCGTCATAAAACATCAAAACGGCGTGTTACGGTCAAATTCATAGAAAACATACTCCTAATGACTTGAAACCGCACAAGAATGATAGAAATATTATTCTTGAGATGCAGGAGGAGAAGGCACATCCATCGAAAAGGCGGTGTACGCGGTACAACCGAATGTGTCGTTTTCAGCAGATCAGCGTGCTCTAAAAGGGCACGCTGGGTGGTCAAAACCAGCCGAACGACCTCGAAATACCACAAAATCAAACGAAAACAACCGCGGAGTAAATTTTGAAATGTTCAGATAGACGGCATGTCAATCGGAGGTTTCGTTTGACCACGGTGACCGGAAATGCGTTTCCAGAGTCATAAAACACCAAAACGGCGTGTCACGGTCGAATTCAGAGAAAACGTACTCTGAATGACCTAGAAACCGCACGAGAACGATAGGAATATTATTTGTGAGATGCAGGAGGAGACGGAACATCCATCAGACATGCGGTGGGCGCGGTACAACTGAATGTGTCATTTTCAGTAGTTCAACGCGCTCTAAAAGGGCGCACTGGGTCGTCAAAACCACCCAAACAACCTCAGAATGCCACAAAATCAGATGACAACAACTGCGGAGTGAATTTTGAAATGGTCGGATAGACGTCACGTCAATCGGAGGTTCCATTTGACCGTAGTGACCAGAAACGCGTTTTCAGAGTCATAAAACACCAAAACGGTGTGTCACGGTCGAATTCAGAGAAAAAGTGCTCTGAATGACCTGAAACTGCACGAGAACGATAGGAATATTATTCTTGATATGAAGGAGGAGATGGAAAGTCCATCAGACATGCGGTGCATATGGTATGACCGAATGTGTCGTTTTCAGCAGTTCAACGCTCTCTAAAAAGGCACGCTGGGTGGCCAAAACCACCCGAACGACCTCAAAATGCCACAAAATCAGACGAAAACAACCGAGGATTGAATTTTGAAATGGTCGAATAGACGGTATGTCAATCGGAGGTTCCGTTTGACCTTGGTGACCAGAAACGCGTTTCCGGAGTCATAAAACACCAAAACGGCGTGGCACGGTCGAATTCAGAGAAATCGTTCTTCAAAAGACCTGAAACTGCACGAGAACTATATGAATGTTATTCTTGAGATGCAGGAGGAGACGGAATGTCCATCGGACGTGCGGTGCGCGCAGTACGACCGAATGTGTCGTTTTCAGCAGTTCGGCGCGCTCTAAAATGGCGCACTGGGTGGTCAAAGCCATCCGAATGACCACGGAATGCCACTAAATCAGCCGAAACAACCACAGAGTGAATTTTGAAATGGTCGAATAGACGGCACATCAATCGGAGGTTCCTTTTGACCGCGGTGACCGGAAACGTGTTTCCAGAGTCATAAAACATCAAAACGGCATGTCACAGTCGAATTCAGAGAAAACGTGCTCTGAATGACCTGAAACCACACAAGAACAATAGAAAAATTATTCGTGAGATGCAGGAGGAGACGAAACGTCCATCAGACATGTGGTGCGTGCGGTACGACTGAATGTGTCGTTTTCAGCAGTTCGGCGCGCTCTAAAAGGGCGCGCTGGGTGGTCAAAACCACCTAAACGGCCTCAGAATGACACGAAATCATACGAAAACAACCACGGAGTGAATTTTAAAATGTTCGGATAGATGGCACATCAATCGGAGGTGCCGTTTTACCACGGTGGTCGGAAACGCATTTCCGGAGTCATAAAACACCAAAACGGCGTGTCACGGTCAAATTCAGAGCAAACGTGCTCCGAATGACCTAAAACTGCACGAGAATGATAGAAATATTATTCGTGAGATGCAGGAGGAGACGGTACATCCATCAGACGTGCGGTGCATGCGGTACGACGGAATGTGTCATTTTCAGCAGTTCCGCTTGCTCTAAAAAGGCACGTTGGGTGGTCGAAACCACCCGAACGACCTTGGAATGCCACGAAATCAAACAACAACAACCTTGGAGTAAATTTTGAAATGGTCAGATAAACAATACATCAATTAGAGGTGTTGTTTGACCGCAGTGACTGGAAACGCGTTTCCGGAGTCATAAAACACCAAAACGACGTGTCATGGTCGAATTCAGAGAAAACATGCTCCAAATGACTTTAAACTGCACGAGAATGATAGAAATATTATTCTTGATATTTAGGGTGATACGGAACATCCATCGAACGTTCGGTGTGCGCGGTACGACCGAATGTGTTGTTTTCAGTAGTTCGGCACGCTCTAAAAGGGCGTGCTAGGTGGTCAAAACCACCCGAACGACCTCAGAATGCCACGAAATCAGTCGAAAACAACCGCGGAGTGAATTTTGATATGTTCGAATAGGCGGAACGTCAGTCGTAGGTGTCGTTTGACCGCGGTGACTGGAAACACGTTTTCGGAGTCATAAAACACCAAAACGGCGTGTCACGGTCGAATTCATAGAAAACGTGCTCCGAATGACCTGAAACCGCACGAGAACGATAGGAATATTATTCTTGAGATGCAGGAGGATACAACACATCCATTAGACGTGCAGTGCGTGCGGTACGACCGAATGTGTCGTTTTCAGCAGTTTGGCGCGCTCTAAAAGGCCGGGATGGGTGGTTAAAACCACCCGAACGACCTCGGAATGCCATGAAATCACATGACAACAACTGAGGAGTGAATTTTGAAATGTTCATATAGAAGGCACATCAATCGGAGGTGTCGTTTGACTGCGGTGACTGGAAACGCATTTCCAGAGTCATAAAACACCAAAACGGCGTGTCACGGTCGAATTCAGAGAAAATGTGCTCCGAATGACCTGAAACCGCACGAGAACGATAGGAATATTATTCATGAGATACAGGAGGAGACGGAACGTCCATCGAACGTGTTGTGCGTGCGGAAAAGATTCATTTTAAGACAACAAAAAACACTTTCCTAAACTAAATCAAAGACTCCAAAATAAGAAAAACAAATTCAAAAATGATAACATTTCTTAAATTGGTGATTTTAAATTATTAGAGCACCCATGAGATGTCAGATTTAATTTTATTATATGTATATAATAACTGAATAAAGATGTCAAATTTACGTTTGTTTTTTTTAGTTTTCTTTGTATCTTATTGTAGGTTTTTAAAGCAGATGGTTTTGGATCATTGAAGCACGTCTATCATTTATTATTTATAATGATCGTGATGTTTATTATGTTTGGATTTTTTTTCATTTTTTGTGATTTATATGCTGTTTTTTTTATATTTTATCATGAAATTTTAATATATAAAAAATTCCAGTGTAGCGACCGCCATTGGAGGTCGCTGTAGGCCGGATTTTCGTCTGGTGTCAGCGACTGATGTGGTCGCTGTAGGCCGACAGCATCGGGCCTAGAGCAACCGCCAATGGCGATCGCTGTAAGTGGAAATTTTAGTATTGTAATTATGACTGACTTGCGATTATATAGAAAAATATGAAGATGATTTCACTGATGGGAACATCAGGATGAATTAAAGGTAGGTAAAATATGATTTTATAGCAATCAATGTTGATGGGGGTAAGATTAGGGTTGTGAGGGAATAGTTGGAGGAGGGAGATGAGGTTAAAAAAATCTTAGTGAGGAGTCATAGGTGGAGGTGGAGGTGGAGGTGGTAAGGAGGATGGTGTGGGGAAGGATTTATGATGGATGGGGAGGAGGCATAGGTGGGGATGATAGCCTCAGGGAAGGGATTACAAGATGTGGTTGAGGGAGGAGAGTTGGGGGTGGTTGGAGTTGGGGGTGGTGGGAGTTGGGGTTGAGGTTGGTGCGGAATTCAATAGTTAGGGAGAGTGGAACTGTCAAAGTGTCAGACATGTATTCGAGGAATGATGTGAAGGATCCACATGTACTTGAAGGCATGAACCATAATTGATGACTCATTCCCTTTATCTTACCAATTTTATAACAAACTAGGCCTTAATATTATATTACCTTCAGGATCTATCAATGCTTTTTGATTCCCCTGAAAACAATTTAACTAAATGAAGTACCTCAAAAAATACAAATTAAAGAGAGTTTCATAGGAATTGAAGGTCAATGATCTAATGATACAATATACCAATTTTTTATCTATACCTCTAAAATATCATATCATATTGAAATTTTTTAAATTAATTATACTCAGGGAAATTAAATGTAATAAATCATACCAATTATCAAGGAATGATATTAAGGAGGAAAATAAAACATTTTCATTTTTATTCAAAACTCAAAAATCATAATAATTAATTAAAGAGAAAAATGAAAGATTTAAATATAAATCTGAAGGAATTATGTATAAAAACATCCAAGGTTATTAAAATAGTGACATATATGATTTAATAATGATTGGAATAAAAATTCAATAGGAATAATCTCATTTTTATAAAAATTTTATGCCTTCTAATTTCATACCATACTAGGACTTAAGATTAACCTACCTTGGCACTCCATCAATTCTTATTGATTCCCCTAAAAATAAACTAAGTAATTGAAGTCTATCAAAAAAAGTAAAAAATAGAGGTAATTTAGTAAGAATTAAACATCAATGATATAATGATATAATATACCAATTTTATATTTAGACCTCTATAAGATCATCACACAGTGAAAATTTTAAAATAAATTATACATTAAAATGTTAAATGGGATAAATCATAGCAATTTTTGTGGAATGGTGTTAAGGAAGAAAATCAAACTTGTGCATTCTTCATAAAAACATAAAAAATCATAATAAGAACTTAAAGATAAAAATGAAAAATGTACATCTAAATATGAAGAAATTAGGTACAAAAAATCAATAGTTACTAGAACAGTGATGGATATGATTTAATAACGGTGAGAATAATTATTCAATAGGAATAATCTCATTTTTTCAAAATTTAATGCCTTAAATCAACTGATTTGTATCATAATAATTTATATACTTTCATAAAATTATCATGCCATGTTTTTATAAAACATATCAAAGTCTTTATTATTTACCCTTACTGTATATTTTTCATACTGTGTTACAAAAAAAAGTAACCAAAAAAATTCAAGAACAAAATAAAACTCATGAATTCATAATCAAAATTCAAAAATATTATTAAAAATAAAAATACAGTAAGTGTGTGATAAGAATTAGTTAAGGATTCAAGTTAAAGAACAATAATATTCAAATTTTATTGAGATGTTATAGTTGATAAACTCAATTTAGAATTTAAACTGGAAAATGAAAGATCTAAATATAAATTTGAAGTCCTTCAGTACACAAAAATATAAAAGATGTTCAGAATGGTGATGAAGAATATAATGTAATAATAATAGGAATAAAAAACAATAGGAAGAATCTAATTTTTTCTGAATGTAAATACATTCAAGGCCATGGATGTGGTTTTTGGAGACTTGGTACTATCAAGAATATAGAAGACAACATTATGGATATATGTACCAAAATTTTCATTTTTCATATCAAATTTTACCACCCCCTGTCAATATTTATGGAGGATAGGAAATTAATTATAGTAAATAAAAGATAATACCTCATTTTCGATCCATTTGGATAAAGGAAGAGGTCGAATATGGGAATGATGAGGTAATTATGATTCTATGGAGGAATATGAAGATGATTTTGTTGATGTAGATAAGGGAACTGTCAAAACCTTGATTACTCAGTGGATTTAAAAATCAAGAGGCCTTCTAGAAAAGCAATAAGGGAAAACATAGGAAAGATATCATAGTTTGGTTATGTAGTAATGGTAGGGAAGAATAAAATTTGATAGAAATCATGGTGAATTGGGTGGGGTTAGGGTTGTGAGGGAACTGGTGGATGAGTGGAGACGAGGGGACAAAAATCTTAGTGAGGATTCATTGGTGGAGGTAGAGGAAGAGGCAAGAAGTAGGATGGGATAGGGAAAGGAGGTGAGAAGGATGGGGTGGAGGTGGAGGTGGAGATGATGACATTGGGGAGGGGATACCGAGATGTGGTTGGGGGAGGGGAGTTGGGTTGGGGAAGTTGGGGTTGAGGGTGGGTAGGAATTCAGTGGGGAGGGTGAGTGGAACTATCAGAGTGTTGGAAACATACATGAGGAATGATATGGAGGAGCTATGTGTACCATAAGACATGCCCCATAATATATATAATGGATTTATCCATTCCTCATGTTCACATTCATGTTAATGATATGATAAATTATGATAAGTATTTCCATTACTCGGTGTCTAAGCTCAACCCTTTCATATATTTATATTCCCTAGGTCATGTAGTTGATTATATCATATGATTTGTCTAGAAAGGGATCAATAGGATCATGATTATGGAGTATTGTTTTCAAATGTTTCAAAATATGGTGTTCATTTATCTAATCTTTAAGACACTAAACCTTTATTACTTAGGTTATAAGACACTTTGTGGGATGTATTTTTTAAATCAAGAAATTAATGTATTGTTTATATTTGTTTATATTGAGACGGTTAAGTTGGTATTAGAGTATGGTTTAGTTATTTTGTAGATTATTTTAGTTATTTTTGGTATTAGTTAAGATAACTTTAGTGAAAACCATAGAGATAAGTCTAAGGGATAATTCTATGGTATAAGTGTATGTATAGGATGAAATCCTAATGTTTTTGTAATGTATAGATTTTGTGGTTTTCATAGAAATAACATCAATGTCTTGATACTGCAATTGGATGTAGGCTCTAGAAAAAATGTACCTAAGGGTGGTAACCTAGAAAGGGTTGTGTGGTTTATTAACTCAATTTTCACCCAATGCATGATAAATAGGAATAAATATATATCTAGTTTGACACTCATAGGGGATATTCTTTGTTTAATTAACATTCTCTTTATTAACCATTATGAAGGATTTGAATATATAAGTAGTTTAGTTAGAAAACTATCCATGTGTAACCAAGATTGAAACCTATGGGTTAAAATCATGATGTATACATATCATTTATTAAATAATCCTTATATTTTTATAGATTCTTTATATATAAATTCATTAATTTAAGTACAATTATTCCAAATTTTCCTTTATTAGGGTTAATAGTCGGAAATTTAAACAACCAAGATGACAATGGGTGCAATATAAAAAATTTATATTGGACCAATGGTAAACCTAATGAGATTGGGGATTGGATGAAAAAACTGTGAGGAAACTCCCACCCAACTAACTCAATTTTTGGGCAACAACGAAAATCTTGTTGAACTCCCAAACACACAAGGAAGTATAAAATAGACATCGAGTCATTCATGAAGCAACATATAGCCTATTTTTTCTAGTCTTATAATCAACTATTTAATGAGTAATTATTAAATGATATAGAAAAGATATTTTCCATTTTCAAGTGCTTAGATCATTAGAAGGTCATTTTGGTTTTCTACCATTTCGAAAGTGATACTAACTAGTTATAGACTCTCATTAATAATACCAAAGAAAAAGTGGATGTAAGATCTCTCGAATGGGAAGAGTTGAATAATATATTTCTAAGTATTTTCCTCAGTGTCTTAACACAAAAATAGATTGTAAATTATTGTAATTAGATAAAACATATGATTAATATATTAGATCTTATAAAAAAAATTACTTAAAACTCACAATGTATGTAACATCCAGAGTTTTAATGGATTGTTTTTTCAAATGTATTAATTATCATTGTAGTCTTACATTACACTAAGTAAAACATTTCTTTCGCATGAAAAAAACTAGGCTTGCAGAACACACAACAATGACTTATCTTTCTTTAAACACAACACCGACTTAGAATGCATTTCAAGCAACATTAAGTTTTTACGAAACATCATTTTATTTTTATAATTATTAAAATGAGATAATTATAACCTAGCCCTTAAAACTAGTAATACTAATAGTAGTAAATAATTTTAAAAATATTATTTATGATGTTTTTTTTATAAATAATATTTAATTATAATGAAAAATACACTTTTTTTCAAAGTCTTTATAAGTTTAAACATAGTATTTTCTCAAATAAATTGCTTTTCACGTCCTTCTATAAAAAAATTAAAAAAAATAGACACTTTTAAAAATTTAATTATATAAAATAAAATTCATTTTTGTACTTATAATGTATAAATTATCTTAGGGTGATTTTTTTTATTTTTCCCATTAACATCATTTTTGGATGAATAGTGAAACATACTCACTTTTAATTCAAAACGAATTTTTCAGATTTTTCATTTATAAGGTTAAATTATAATTTAAATTGTTATTAAATATTTAATTATATAATATTTTAATAAATTAATTCAATTTATTTCATTTTAGTCAATTTTACTTTGAGATTGGGTATAAAAACTCAGTAAACTTTTGGATGTTTTTACTTTAAAAATCTTTATTGTCGTCCCGTCAACGGAAGTAAATTTAAAATAATTTCTACCAAATTTGTGTTTAGAATTTGAAAAAATTGATCAAATATTTGGAATCATAATAAATTATAATCTATAATAATTTAAACTTAGTGTTTTATCAAAAATATTATGGAAAGTGATTAAAATTAATTATAATGATTAAGAAAAAATAGCTTAACAAAGGACTAAACCTTAAGATTAAAAACCAAAATGACCTAGAAACTTGTAAAAAAGAAATTATATGACCATATATTTACCCTATCCACCCTATTATATAATGATTTAAGTTATTTTATCCACTTGATATGGGAAAAATGTGGGTGTAATTATTCTACCTAAAATTTACAAGAGTGTCACACCTCCTCTACTATAAAAGGCCTCCTCGCCTCCCACTTCTTTAAACATATCAAACCACTTAGGTTCAACCAATATCTACTAAAATATCCTACCAAAATTCTCTATTCCTCTTTGAATCCTTCCTTTAGGCATAAATCCATCTATGGAAGCCCTTTGGTGCAAACCAAAAATGAATTACCCAAAGAAGAGGTAACATCCTTCCTCAAGCTCCTTTATTTTATTTTCTTCCTACACCACCTCAAAACTATTTATTACATGCTTTTAAAACAACACAAATATCCTAAATATATTTAAATTTTATTATGTTAAGGTTTCATCCTACACTTACAAACACTTCCATCTAATGAGTAATGAACATAATGTTTATATGTATGTCGAACTACTACCTTGTAAAATGATGTTTATTCCTTTTTCTTTTACCACCTTCAGTGGTTTGGAATTATGATAGACATGATATATATATATATATAAGATATATATTATATTTTTTATGTATTTATATATATTTAATTATTTCATAACACATACCTTTATACTTTCCATGTTGGGTTAATATGATAACATTGTTTGTGGACGTGTGGACAATTGCCTCTTCAAAGACATGTGATTCAT
This sequence comes from Viscum album, assembly GCA_963277665.1. Taxonomy (NCBI): domain Eukaryota; kingdom Viridiplantae; phylum Streptophyta; class Magnoliopsida; order Santalales; family Viscaceae; genus Viscum; species Viscum album. Next base: position 2,104,827,215 of record OY728156.1, on the reverse strand, counting down.
TGACACTCTACATGGAATGTATTAAGGATGGTTTTAGGGAACTTATATAAAATATATGATATAATAATTCTACTATAATAATGATATTATACATATGTATACAAATATTTCATTTACTTTCATTATTTCAGTAGGATAATTAAATGGAAATAGTGTTCATGCGTATGTACGACCTATAGTCTTCATGAACTATGTATTCTATTTAATAATTCTATATTATATATATTATTATAATAAAAAAATACTGAATTTAAATGATATTTATATCATGGTATAAATTCTTGGTATCATGATATAATTATAAGGATCAAAGATATAACAAATTAAGACACATGTGAAAAACAAAGTGAATATTACCCGAAGCGTAACCTTAACATGGAAATATTTAAAAGAGTGTAATATAAATTAATATTCAAACTATATATGATAATAGTTATAATAATATGGTTCTGTGATAGGTTTATATTAAACTTATATTTATTATATATGGTGTTTTTATGAGTACGATGAGAGTCAAGACACAAGGTAAGGGAATTTCATCTCACTTTTTATATCTGTGAGATACATGCCATGTTAGACACTCTTTTTTTGTGTGGTGTATATACTAATAATGAATGAATTATATTATTATTATTATTAAAATTATGGGTATTTTCATATCCATTCTATGATATTTAATTCATTTTATTAATGTTTAAAAAGTTACCAAATAAGTAAGATAGTTTTGTCTCAATTTTCTTTCTTTGAGATAGATGTTTTGTAATGCACCTATTTTTCCCCCGAGGTGTATATACTTAAATTTTACATGTTATATCATCAATAACCTTATTTTAATAATATTTTAAGCTTCATGTAATTTAAATTACTTACATGAGAGTATGATTTCATGTTACCATGTGATAAGATTTTAGTTAAACAATCTCATAGTTTATCGAGATTGTTTATGATTATGCTTATATTGATGAAATATTATAATCCATATCTCAAGAAAACATAGTAGTTTACTTAAACTCTATTTATTAAAGATATATCCCTGAATTAGTACCATTTTCCACTCTTTGGTACATAATATAATTAAAAAAAATTATGAAAAATCTGACAGTATCAATCTAGTCAGTTGGAATTATATTTTATTTCAAAAACCATGTTTTCAAAAATGTTTTAAAAAATGTTTTAAAAAATGATTTCAAATGATACTTGAAGATAATTTTTGAGGAAATAAGATTATAATTTTTTTTATCATTTCCAGGGATTACTTTAGAAATTTTCAAATCGATTTTCAAAGAAAAAGATTTTCAAGAATGTTTTATGTTTTAAAAATCATTTTTCAATGAAAATGTGATATTTTTCTAAAGAAATGTTTTTAAATAAATTTAAAAATTACTTCCCATATATGATGAAATACAATGGTGTTACTCATTACTTTATAGGGAAATGATTAAATTTTTCCATTTATATTATTTCTTTGAATAGATTATGTTTTTATGGAACGATGTTTATGAAATATGTTTCTCTTTCATAGGTTATATGCTTTTGAAACTTGCTTCTTTTCCCATATTATGTTTTTTATGAAATGATTATTAAACCTCTATCTTTTTTCATAGGTTATGATATTATTACATGTTTATGATACCCATTTCATTTCATGGGTTATGAAATTATTTTTTGTGATTTTTTGGCACATTTATGTTTGATTTAATTATGATATGTGTTGGACCTATATCTCCCTCCAATGAATTGGGTACAGATTTATATCTCATGAGATAGGAAAATATAGACTTGGGAGTGAACCTTTACTACTAAGATGTCCATGGGAGTGAAGAATTACTACCATGATTTTATGAGGAGTGAACTTATACTACTAATATGTCTATGGGAGTGAACCATGACTAACAATATTGTATAGGGAGTGTACCCATACTACTATGGTGGCCTTGGAGGAAATGAATTGACTTCTATAGAAATAATATTATATGATTATGTTTCTGCCACAATTCTATATCTCATTCATATATTATGGTTACCTAGATTATTTTATTTATCTATTTATGATTCATGTCTTATGAACTTCCAATATTTATTCCATGATTCTTGTATATGATCTTTTATATATAGGGTATGATCTTTGATTTTAATGATCATGTTTTCATACCCTTATGATCATGATTATGATTACACAAATCTATTATTTTACTAAGCATCTAATATCACCCCTTTTATGTTTCTTTACTGAGGTAATAAATATATGTATTAAGTATGATGTGTCTAAGAAGGGTACTAGTCACGATGAACCTAGTGGGAGATAATATAGCTCACTTATGTACCAATTTTTATGTTTTCATTTTTCAAAAGGCACTAGACTATTAAAGTATTTGGGTATCTATTTGTATAATATTATAAGTATTCTGAAACATTTATGTAATTTTAATGTATTAAAAGAGAGGTTCGCTTTAGTTAGTGTCAGAGAAAAGGTTTAGTAAAAATTTTTAAGCCATGATGAGAAAATGTAGTGAGAATATTAAAGACATGTGTAAGGATAAGTACAAGGATAAGGAAAAGTATAGAAAAATTTCCTGGAATCTTGGTAAAGGATAGAGTGAGTGTTTGCCTAGAAATAAATCTTTATCTAGATACTACAAGTTGGTGTTTCTTTTTCATATAGATAACTAGGAGTAATAACTCTAACAATGTGCATCAGGCCTAACTTGGCATAACCTGATACATGACAATACACCTTGATTCACACCTGGTTTGACACTCCCAGGGGATATTTTTTTGGAATTGAAAAACTCTTCATGAATAAACATGAAGGATTTAAATATAAGTTACCTATGAATAACATAATATAAACTTAAGGTCTCTTATATTAAAGAAGGTGTCATAATTTAGACATCCAATAAGATGTTTTTCATGATTATATGGTTCTCCACTATGATAACTTTTTCTTACTCTATGATTTTTGGTTTTATTAAATAGCTACAATACGAAGGATCCATGTTAAATGTGATTGAAATGGAAAATACAATGATTGTCCTCCTAAAAAACTGAATAACATGACATCTAGAATAAAAAATATTGTTGTTATGATCATACAACTTTCTCAATCTAGGAATCATTGTGGAATCCCAAATGAACAAAGGAGGAAACAACATTCTATTGAGACTTTCATGAGGGAATTTCCACAGTCATTTTTCAGGTCTTTTGGTCCACTTATCATTGAAAAATGTAAAAATACCATTGAAAAGATATTCTACGTTCTCTAATGTTCGAAGTATGAGAAATTCATTCTAGCTATTTATCATTTAGATGGTGAAGCAGACTAGTGGTGGTGTCTAATTAAGAATACAAGTCAGAAATATGAAATTGAATCCATGGAATGGGATGAGTTTAAAAAATTATTTTTGAATGAGTACTTTCCATAGATTCTTCATGCAATGATATAGAAATATTTCCTTGAGTTTAAACAAAGGGATGATGAATATGTTGGTACCTATGAGATTAATTTCACAACACTTATGAGGTATACTTCATGAATTATCATCCAAACTAAAAGTTAAGTTTATAGGTTCTTCATTGGATTAAACCCAAGTCTTAAAATGTTGTTAGAAATAAGAGACACTATTAGCTATGAAGATATTTTTTATTGTGAAATCAAGTTTGAAATAGAGTTTGGAGTCATGTATCAATATCATGGTTTTGAAAAGAAAAGGAATATAGAGTTTAAAGGAAAATATAAAAAGAATTAAGTGAAGAATATGGGATTTCCATTATGATCTCAGTGTGGGAAGATACATGGAGTGTCACGACCCGTCCCCCAGGGCCCATGCCTGACTACCCCTAGCCCTCCTTTTATAGGCCTGGGGCTGGTGACTAGAACCGAAAGGTATATCCCCTAAAACTGGGATGACATTACCTTTATATCCTGTAAACGCACTCAACCAAGCACATAGCAAGATACAAACACAAGTAAAATGTATAGAAAAAAGATTAATGAAAGTACAAGGGGACAAAATACAATACCAATGGTAAAGGTATAAGTATAAATGGAAATAAAATAAAACTGAAGAAAGAGAAAGATAGCTACTGGGTCGCCCTCCGAGGTTCCTACCAGAATGGTAGGTACATATCGCCTCCTCAGCACTCCACAGCTGCCCATCTCCTCTGCGTACCGACACGCCATATAGTCCACCTACAGGAACCGTCTAGTCGAGGTACCCTCATCCTTGATCAGCGTTGTCCTTCATTTGCACCAAACACAACAAGGTGTGGGTGAAGCCCATGTAGGAGTGAGTATAATGATACTCAGTAGGGACCCAAAGACCCTCAAGGTCTAATAAAATCCACAAAGGATAAACCACAAATCATGTAAACTAGTGAAAACCCTACATAGTTGTATGCCCATACAAATACCTAAGTTATCAAATATTACCCATCTCCTTTATGATGAAACACAAGGCCCAAATCCTTATCCAAAGTACAATTGTTCCATGATGGAAAGATTACCACAAAGGTAAGTACCACACAGGTACACCACACATAAGAATACCACAAAGGTATCACCATGAAGGTAAGTACCACACAGGTATGCCATAGAAGAATACCACAAAGGTATCACCACGAAGGTAAGTACCACACAGGTACGCCACACAGAAGAATAACACAAAGGTAAAGGCTCAGTTCACACCCGGTATAACTTAGGTACAGTAGTATAGATGATTAGATGTAACTACTAAATCATCTTACTCTATTAAGAGGCAGACCCACATTGGATCCTAAATCATCAGAACCACATAGGATCCTAGTACATCATCAGACCCACATAGGATCCTAGTACAGCAGACCCACACAGGATCCTAGTACATCATCAGACCCACACGGGATCCTAGTACAGCAGACCCACACAGGATCCTAGTACATCATCATACCCACACATGATCATAGTAAAGCAGACAAACACAGTATCCTAGTACATCATCAGACCCATACATGATCCCAATACAGTAGACCCACACATGATCCTAGTACATCATCAAACCCACATAGGATCATTGTACAGAAGACCCACAGAGGATCTTAGTACATCAGCAGACCCACACAGGATCCTAGTTCATCAGACCCACACAAGATCCTAGAGTAGTCACACATGGATTCCTAGAGTGGAGTAATATGGGATCCTTGAGCACAGACCCACAAAGGACCCCTTTCTCATGTTATATCTAGCTACAAGGTTCCCGCACTAATCTTTCTTGATTCTGGGAGGGTCCGTGCCTCAAGCCATAGTTCGATACTCCAACTAAAATGAAGTCCCATGAATAATTATAACAAAGGACCGCCACATAAAAGGGGTCTCAACGCAATAGAAGGTGCGTCAATCGGACGTCCGGTCTGTAATTTATTGTCCTTTTTGTCCTGAGTGCCCGGTTGGATTCGCGCTTGATCCAACCCGGTTGTACCCCAAATTTATCCAAAACTCAAGTGGGGTATACCAAATGGATTGTATCGATCCATGGTTTTCGGTGCCATAGAAGGTTCATCATTTCAACACTGTATGAGGGAGATATGTCGAATACAAGGTCCCGCAATAATAATAATAATAATATTTGGTGTTTCGTGAACCTGAGCCATGAACCAGAATTTAATATTCAACATTAGACTTAAATCGACCATCTTAATGACAGGATCATGTCGCCATAGACGGTAATTCAATCAGATGTTACACGCATGAGTTATGGAGGGTCTATGATTTATTAATAATAATATATTATTATTATTTGAGCGTTTTGTGTACCCAATCAAAAAACCCGAAAAAGACATCCAATATTGGACTCATAATTTCTGTCTCAATGTCCGGGTCATACTTTCATTGACGGTTCATGAAACTGAGGTCACTCGGATAAGTTATGGACAAATTATGGTTTTAAAACTAAAAATAATAATAACATTATTTATTTTTTTATTTTTTTATTTTTTTACCTTATAAACCATACCAATTGAGATTCACTCACAAGGGTAGCACCTCTCCCTTATTCCAACGATTCCCCTTTTAATTTATTTATATTTTTAATTCATTTATTTTCAAATATTCCTCTCTCTAATTAACTCTTATTTCCCCACAATTCTCACACACTGTTCTAGTAAGAAATCAATCCCACGACTTCTCCTGCAACTCTAACTGTAGGCTTCATCCACATGTCTAGAACTATCATCTCACCACCTATCTCGCCTGGAGATATTCCTCAATGACACACTGGAATCGCAACTCCACATTTCACCATCTATGACCCACTGCATCTTCATTCTAAAAACGAAAAATAAAATGATCGCATATTCATGATCCTCGGGTTGAGGGCTCTGCGTCTATATGTCGTGCTCAACAGAATATTGTGTTTCCAGCACCAATAAATATTTGGCCGCCTACTCCCTCAAGCCATTGAGGCTTCGTTCCAAGCCCGAAAAATTAAACGATTACATATTTGTGATCTTTGCATCGAGAGCTCCACATCCATATATCGTGCTCAACAAAACTCCGTGTTTCCAGTGCCAATAAATATTAGGTGTTGAAGAACGGACGAAGAATGTGCAAAGAATAAAAAGAAAGAGAAGCATGTTTTATGTGTGGGATGATGGACAGGTGTATTTGGTCATAGTCTTCATGAATTTAGGATAGTAAGAACAATAGAATAAAATTCAACATGCTTAAAAACCCTACCTTGATTGTCCGTTGTAGGTGGTGCGAGGAAGAAGATGGAGTCAATGAGATGGTGATGACGGCATTCATTGCTCCCGCAATATGTTTCTGATCCGAGCTCAATAATCTTCCTCGTTCTCTAATTCTGAAGGATTCTCTTCTTTGGAGAGTGTTCTTCATTGGAGAAGTTGATCCTTTAAAAGATCTACCCAATTCTCCCTTTCCCAACACTTTCCCCAAACTCAAGAAAAAGAGGAGACAACTTATTAAATTAAGTTTATTAATTTAACAAGTTAAGTAGGATTATTAAGTAAATTGAGGTTATCACATTAACTAGGGGAATACAAAGGGTTTCCCCCACATTAATTGGGAGTTTGGGTGGTCCCCACCACCCATCATTCAAAATAGTGGTTTTAAATAAAATAAATAAAAAGTTATTTTTTTATTTTTTTCTTCTCCCACGAAAATATGAAAAACTAACTTCCACCTTCGACCCACTATGGTCAAGGTGAAGGTCTCCTTATGTGAATATCGACACTACAAGTTTAACAATGTCCTCAGATTTCAATTTCGAGTACCGGTTCAAAAGTTACAAAACACCGCTCGCGCGTTTACAGAGTGTTCCCGAAAAATAGTTTGTAAAATTATTAACAGTCACCCTCGACCCATGCCGGTCGAGGTTAGGCTCTGCCCAAGTGAAAAATTACCCAAAAAACCCAACGGTACTCTCATATTTCCAATCTGAGTTACTATTTAAAAGTTATGGATTTTACAATAAAATAATTGTCACTTAATTATTTTATTTACGGCAAAAAACTAACTTTCATTGGTGGCTCGTGCTGACCAAAGTTAGTATCTGCATAAATAAAGAATACCCTCCCGAGTTCATTAGTGGTCGTCGATTTTCAATCTGAGCTACCATTTGTGATTTATAAGCATTTGAAAAATAAAATAATTTATTTAATTATTTTATTTACAGTTATGCCATTTTTGGGTTTTCTCACAGGAGGCCCGCGCTGACTAAACTTAAGTCACACCTAGGGTAAAACCACCATCTTGAATGCAACGGTGCCCTCGGATTTCTGATCTAAGTTACATTTAAGTGTTATTCTACTTTTTCCATAAAACTGCTTACGTGCGCTAATTAAAACTCAACCAAACTTCAACGGATCATTCCGGGCACTCTGGGCCTCGGAATTGCACACCGTCAGATTTTGCGGTCTCAAAATAATTTCATATAATTAAAAAAATTATACATAATTTCTGGGTCATTAGATTCTCCCCACCATAGGGATTTACGTCCCCAAAAGCCAAAACAATGGAAAAACAACCAAAAGTAGGTACTGATCATGAATCTAAGCCTCTCACTCCAATGTTCTCTCCTGGTGGTTCTTGTGCTGCCAATGTACACACACCCAAGGTATCGATTTCCTATGAATGACTCTCTCCTGTAAATCCTCAATCTCCACTGGAACCTCCGTAAACGATTCCCCATCGTCTATGTCCAGCTTGACATGGTTGATGATGTGAGATGGATTGTGCACGTGTCCCCTCATCTAGAATACATGGAATATGTCGCGCACCCTCTCTAACTATGGTGGAAGATCCAAGTGGCATGCCAACTCGCCAATCCTCCAAAGGATCAGAAAAGGACCAATATACCTCGGTAATAACTTTCCCCCTCAGCCAAATCTCTGAAAACCATGTTGAGGTGAGACCCGTTGGAAGACATGATCTCCCTACTCTTGTCAGTATAATAATTCTTCCAGATCTGAGCAGTTTTTACTTTCTAACAAGTGAGGCATCGTGATACAAAATATGCCACTACTTTCTTCATCCCTAGCCACCAGTACTAATGTTGAAGTTCCTAGTACATCTCCACAACACCAGGATGTACCACCAGAGGAGACGTATAGAACTCCCTCAACACCTCGTTATGTAGACCTAATGGTACCATAGTACATCCTCTGAAAGGGAAAACGTGCTCCCCACCTTCAGAAAATCCATCAAGTGCCTTCCCTATGGATATCTAAGCACGTTGAGCCTCCCAGTCAGCGTCCCCATGCTGCGGCCCCTTGACTCACTGAAGAAGTGGGGGAGTGACTGTAATAGACTGAAGAAAAGATGATCCATCTCGATCCACAAAGGATATCTGAAAAGCGGCTAGCTTCTCTATCAGCTCACTCACCAGCTACAGGATAGACCTCCTGCTGAGTGCATCTACTACCATTTTCCCCTTCCCAAGAGTATATACTATCTCAAAGTCATTGTCTTGGAGGAACTCTAGCAACTCGTGTTGGGAACTGAAAAATCAAAACTTCTGCTACCATGAGGGTGTGATTGGCCGACTCACGAGTGATCAGCTACACCATCCTATGCGAGTATTTATCATGTTATTCTGGGTTTCCTTTTTCACCGACTAAGGAAAACCTCATCCCAACATTGTAGATAAACCACAAACTTTTTGCCTAATATACTCAATCTGAGTATGAATTAAGGATGTCCAGTCATACCCAAACTAACTTCATAAGGCCTTGACGCTGCCACCAAGAGGTTCCAACTGAAACTTTCACCTCAAGGGTCAGATCACACCATCTTCATAAGTGTGATTATCGAGTATCCTCCCAATGGTATCTCCAGACGTGAGGGTCAAGTCAACGGTTAAACCAGAAACTCTAGGTCTTAAACAAGATTCATGGAAGGAATGAATGATTGGTACCTATGTCTATTGATACAGAATCTAGTAGTAGACATAGACTATACCTCGAATCATTCCTAAAGCTCTTAGGTCACACTCCTCGACTGCATGAAGCTACTCTCTTCCCTTATCCTCCAGCATCCTGAGCCTGGAGGGGACCACAATGGGGGGTGGTTGTAACATGTCGAAATGCACACCACCTCATGTGGATCCCCTAGCTCTACTTCCACGACTGTATCCCTACAGATTCATCTGTCCCCAACAATTCTTCTTCTTGAAACATTTTTACATGCCCAAGTCGGTAAGACTAGCACCGGTTTCCTGTTTTTCCACTACTAACATTCACTGGTTGTATCCTCTTAGCCAAATAACATTAAACCACAAAGTTACTCTCTCGCACCCCAATATAAGTAGGAATGCATAGAGGAATAGTGTTCGCTCGGACGTCCTTAAACAAACTGCGCTCGAAAGTCTGAGCCCCGAAGCATTGATCGTATCGTATTCATCATGTACCATGAATTATCAGTATGCCTCGATGAATACTCAACTACCGACATGTCGTCCTGCTGCATCTGTAGAAGCACTAGAGAACACTCATCCACCACCTTAAGTGAGTCCTCATCTGCCTGTGAGTCGAGCTCGCCTCAGAACCTGAGGGGTATCTGATGCTGAATCACGCATAAGTCACTAATCCTATATGTGTCCTTTACTTGTACTTCCAGTTTTAACTGCTAACCAATGGGTAGTGATATAGCAGAAACATTACCCAAAGGTACTATCTCGCGTAATGATTTACATATTGAAGCCTCATCACTATGTGGACCATCCTCATAGTCACTCATTGAAAAATACTAGTAGCTAAGATCACCATCTACTCTACTGGTGTCTCAACTTGGTGGAAAACTCTAGCAACCTCCTCCAGCCATCCCTCCGCCATGTGGGAATCTGTCTAGCCTCGAAACCTCAGAGGCCTCTACCACTAGAACTCATGCAATGCACTCATTCAGCGTGCATTGTATGCTAGTGTCTCTGGTGGTAACTGTTTCTAAACGGGTGGTGGTTCTAGTGGTACACCACCCGAAGGTGCCAACATAGTAAGAGGGCCCTGCAATGAAGCCTCATCGCTCGGTGGGAATTCATTGTGTACTCTATCAGGGGATCTTATATGGTTGTCTATGCAATGACATCCTGATAAGGAACAGGTGCACCACGGTCATTATGTTATACCTGGTGAGATGACTTAAAGAAAACACAAGAAAACTTTTCAAAACACACATGTAATCAGTGTTTTCGTGCACTGAGTCAGAAATTAGAAGTCAGGGTCCTGGTGTATGGATACACCGGCCGCTGTACCAACACTAGATTCCCTAAACTGATAACCATGATCACTAAACTTAACACTATTTCCATTAAACACATTAAATCCATATTTTCTATGATAGAACTGGCTCCTCTAATACCAATTTGTCATGACCCGTCGCCCGGGGCCCGTGTCGTGACTTCCCCAAGCCCGCATTCCATAGGCCAGGGGCTGGTGACTAGCACCTAAAGGCGTATCCCCTAAAATTGGGAAGTCATTGCCTTTATATCCTGTAAACACACTCAACCAAGCACACAATAAGATATGAACACAAGTAAACTATATAGCAAAAAGAGTGCTGAAAGTAAAAAGGACCATAATACAAGCCCAACAGTAAAGGTACAAGTACAACTAGAAATACAATACAACTGAAGAAAGAGAAATATAGCTACTCGGTCATCCTCCAAGGTTCCTACCTGAAGGGTAGGTACATATCACCTCCTCATCACTCCACTTCTGCCCGTCTCCTCTACGTACCAACACGTCGTATCGTCCACCTCCAGGCACGTCCATTCCAGGTACCCTTATCCTCGATTAGAGTTGTCTGTCATCTGCACCAAACACAACAAGGTGCTGGAAAATCTCGTGTTAGGGTGAGTATAACGATACTCAGTAGGGACCCCGAGATACTCAATGTCTCACAAAACCCACAAAGATAAACAACAAAGCATGTAAAATAGTGATAACCCTACTTAGGTATATGCCCATACATATACCTAAGTTATAAAATATTACCCATCTAATTCATGAGGAAACACAAGGACCAACTCCTTATCCAATATACAACTATTCCACGAAGTAAAGATTACCACAAAGGTAAGTACCTAACTGGTACGCCACATAGAAGAATACCACAAAGGTATCACGACGAAGGTAAGTACCACAATGGTACACCACAGAAGAATACCACAAAGGTATCACCAAGAAGGTAAGTCCCACAAAATTACATCATACAGAAGAATACCACAAAGGTAAAGACTCATCTCACAGTAGGTATAAGTTAGGTACAATAGTAGAGATGATTAGATGTAACTACTGAATCACCTTACTCTGTTAAGAGGCAGACCCACGTAGGATCCTAAATCATCATACCCACACAAGATCCTAATACATCATCAGACCCACATATGATCCTAGTACAGCAGACCCATATAGGATCCTAGTACATCATCATACTCACATAGGATCCTAGTTAAGGAGACCCACATAGGATCCTAGTACAACATACCCACATAGGATCCTAGTACATCATCAGACCCACAAAGGATCCTAGTACAGCAGACCCACACAGGATCCTACTACATCATCAGACCCACACAGGATCCTAGTACATAAGACCCACATAGGATCCTACAGTAGTCCCGAATGTATTCCTAGAGTGTATCCATGTGGGATCCTCAAGCAAATACCCACAAAGGATCCCATTCTCATGTTACAGCTAGCAACAAGGTTCCCGCACTAAGCTTTCTTAATTCCGGTAGGGTTCACTTCTCAAGACACAGGTCGATACTAAAACTATCGAAAAGTCCCATGAAGAAGTATCCCAAAATAATTCCACATAAAAGGGGTCTCAATAAAATATACGGTGCATCAATCGGACGTTCAGTCTATAAGTTATTCGCCTTTTTGTCCTGAGCGCTCGATTGGATTCGTACTTGATCCAACCCTATTATACCCCAACTTCATCCATAACTCAAGTGGGGTATACCAAAATGTCCTTTTCGATCTAAGGTTTATGATGCCACAAACGGTTTATCATTTCGACACCGTATGAGGAAGATATGTCGAATCCAGGATCCCGACATAATAATAATAATAATAATAATAATAATAATAATAATAATAATAATAATAATAATAATAATAATAATATCGAGTGTTTCATAAACACGAGCCATGAACCCTAATTTAATATTAAAAATTAGACTTAAATTGACCTTCTTAATGATAGGATCACATTTCCACAGATAGTAATTCAATCATACATCACACGCAGAAGTTATGGAGGGTCAAAGATTTAATAATAATAATATATTATTATTATTTGAGCGTTTCGGGTACCCAATCCAAAAACCCAAAAAAGACATCCAATATTGGACTCATAGTTTCTGTCTCAAAGTTAGGGTCATACTACCGCTGAATGTTTGTGAAATCAAGGTCGCACGGATAAGTTACGGACAAATTATGGTTTTACAACCAAAAATAATAATAACATTATTTATATTATTATTGTTTTATTTTTTTCCTTATACCCCATTTCAATTGAGATTCAATCACAATGGTCGTACCTCCCCTTTATCCAAACAATTTCCCTTTTAATTTCTTTAGATTTTTAATTCATTTCTTTTCAACTATTCCTCTCTCCAATTAACTCTTATTTCCCCACAATTCTCACACAGTCTTTCAGCAAGATATCAAGCCCACAGATTCTCCTACAACTCTAACCGCAGGCATCCTCCTCACTTCTAGAACCATCGTCGCACCACCTATCTCACACACAGCTATGCCCCAAAGAAATTCCGGAATTGAACTTCCTCATTTACCCTTCCGCGGCCCATTGCATCTTCGTTATAAACCAGAAAAATAAAATGATCGCATATTTGCGATCTGTTGTACCTCTCGTACCCCTCGTGGTTTAATTTTCATGATCACAATCACTCTCTTATTTATCTAATCTTGTTTTAAGTGCTTTTGTTGATAGGCAAAAGGTTGCCAAGGAATTGGGCCAAGAAGGACGAAAAGTGGACTGATTTTCAATCCACCGGCCAACCGGTGGATGACCACCGGCCAGCCGATGGAGCCTGGACAGAAGGCATCCCCTCTGTCCAGATCACCGGCCAACCGGTGTCCCATCACCGGCCAGCCGGTGGAACCCAGACAAATAGGGACAACTACTGCCTCCTCACCGGCCAACCGGTGGCCTCCTCACCGGCCAGCTGGTGGTGCCTGGGCAGAAGCCCTCTCCATTTTCCAAAGCACCGGCCAACCGGTGGCCAAGCACCGGTCAGCCGGTGGAGCCAGTCAAACTAGCCGTTGGGCTTTGACCAGACTTGTCCACTTGACTCCCAACGGCTCCGAAGGCCTCTCCAACGGCTCCGAAGACCCCCAAAGGCCATTTGAGGGTTCCCCCTCTATAAATAAAGGACTAGGAAGCCCCGAAAATGTACGGTAGACCACGGGAACATTGTTCGATCATTTGGTGAACCTCCGGCTCATTCATTCAAGGATCCCCATTTGTTCCAACTCACTTCCACATCCAAGGAGCACCACCATAGAAGCTTGGGAGCGCTCTTCATCAACTTCATCAATACATTGGCGCCCAAGACTTCTCCTCTTTACGGTTTTTATTATTTTATCATTTTATCATTTTGAGCATCAATTTGGGTTTGTGCCTACAAACCCCCATCTCTTTTATCTTCTCTTTGTTTGGGTTTTCACACCACCTTCAAGGTGTGAAGAGGTTAGTCAAGCCTTCCCTTTAAAAGGCTTGAGTCATAGGTGAGCTAGCCTTCACCTTTAAGAAGGCCAGTGGGTTCTTGCTCAACCATTAGAAGCAAGCTGTAATAGGTTCTAGACTACCTTAAAGTCTAGTGGGTTTCTTGCTAAAACCATTAAAAAGCAAGCGGTAGTAAATCTCTCAACGGTTGAGTTGGGAGCGGAGACGTAGGCTTTGGTATAAGCCGAACTCCTTTATCAAGTTTTGTGTCTTGCCTCTTTTATTTCCGCTGCACTTTTTACTTTGATTTTAAATTGTTAATTATTTTTAAAAGGAAATTCACCCCCCATCTTGCCATCACTCTCTGCCCAACATTTGGTATCAGAGGCAAAATTTGAGTAATACCTTCACCGGTTTCAAATTCAAGATCCTTTGTGATGGCCTCATCTTCTTTTTCCCCCGAAGGATATTCTTTGGGTCGTGCTCCATTCGTTGATGGAACCGACTATACCTATTGGAAAACCCGCATGACCACTTTTCTTATAAGTATAGGTTATTCTATATATAAAATTTTTATGCATGGTTATTCTCTTTCTTCTCCCGATGAATCCAAATGGACTCAAGCCGATATTAAAAATTTCGAGCTTGATGGCAAAGCCATGAACGCTCTTCATTGCGGCCTTGATCGTAATGAATTCAATCGAGTTTCCACATGCACCTCATCACATGAAATCTGGAAACTATTGGAGGTTACCCATGAGGGGACCAACAAAGTCAAGGATACTCGATTGGATATGTTCCGTCAAGATTTTGAGTCTTTCACCATGCACCCACATGAATCAATTTCTGAAATGTTTACTCGCTTTACTGACGTTTGCAATGGTAGAAAGTCTCTTGGAGATGATGTGTCTGCAGAGACGATGGTCAAGAAGATCCTTTGGATCTTACCAAGCACATGGGCACCGAAAGTCACGGCAATTCAAGAAGCAAAAGACATCAAGAACATGCCGGTCGAAGAGCTCATCAGATCCCTCATGACCTACGAGATCACCATGAGGAGGCAAGCTGAAAAGGAATGCAAACCGATCAAAGTTCCAAAGAACATCGCCTTCAAAGTTCAAAAAGAAGAAAGCTCCTCCTCCTCCTCATCGTCTTCCTCTTCAAGTGGCGATTCCGAAACGGAGAATCTTGCCAGCAAAATGCACAAATTCATGAAGAAGCACAAGAAGAAGAAATCTCGCAAGGCTCAACCCAACGAAAAATCCGAGCCCGAGGTAACATGTTACAGGTGTGGCAAGAAAGGCCATTACAAGCCCGATTGTCCACTCAACAAGAAAAAGGCCAAGAAAAAGGAAAAGAAGAAGGCATTCAAGGCCACATGGAGTGATAGCTCCACATCCTCATCCTCCCCCTCCTCAAGTGACAACGGTAAAAAATGCCTAATGGCATTTCATGAGGTATCCTCTTCCGACTCCTCTTCCTCTTGTTCTTCAAATTCTTTCAATCATTTATCTTACGAGGATCTCCGACATGCGAGAGATCAATTGGAGGAAGGTTTTCATGAACTTTCTTCCATATTCATTGCTTTAAAAAAGAATTTCAAAAAACTTTCTTCCGAAAAGGAACAACTTCTCAAAGAGAAGGAAGAGTTGTCCCTTAAGATCCAAAACCTTCCCAATGTTGATTCTATGGAATTAACAATCAAAGATTTAAGGGAATCTGTTGCCAAGTTCACCCAAGGTGAACATAACCTCTCGAAGCTTCTTGGTTCCCAACGCGTATCTAGAACCACCCAAGGTCTTGGCTATTCCAAGCAAGCTTCATCTTCCCATGCTCCAACTATTTTTGTAAGGGGGAGCTCCCAATATAAATTTTTCAACTATTGTAAAAAACTCGGGCACTTAATTTATGAGTGCGATTGCAAAAATGCTCGGTATGGAAGGCCCAAAACTATTTTCTTTAATGATGAATTTCATAGGAGAAGACCCGCCACTAGATAAGTATGGATTGAAAAATCCCTTTTAGCGAGTCTCACCGGACCAAAATTTGTCTCGGTTTCAAAAACCTCTCCCTGGTGATTTGTTGTTTTTATTTAGGGGGAGTTAGGATCGTTTAAGCCTTTTGCTTTATTTTAAAAACTTTCAAATTCAAAACTTTCAATTCAAAACTTTCAATTCAAAACATTTAATTCAAAACTTTCAAATTCAAAACTTTCATTTAATTCAAAACTTTCAATTCAAATTTCAAAAATTTCAATTGGTTTAAAAACTCTATCTTGTTTTTCAACCTTTTCCCTCAATCAAGTTTTATGCCCCGTGCTATTTTGATAATCACAAAGGGGGAGAAATTCTTGGTTGATTAGGGGACAAATCTTTCTCTCATGCTTTGCTTTACTTTTCAATTTATCCTTTAAAGCATGCCTTTAATTTCAATCTTTTACATTTCTTGTTTTAGTGATTGTGATCATTAAAATAGGGGGAGATTGTTGTACCTCTCGTACCCCTTGTGGTTTAATTTTCATGATCACAATCACTCTCTTATTTATCTAATATTGTTTTAAGTGCTTTTGTTTATAGGCAAAATGTTTCCAAGGAATTGGGCCAAGAAGGACGAAAAGTCGACTGATTTTCAGTCCACCGGCCAACCGGTGGATGACCACCGGCCAGCCGATGGAGCCTGGACAGAAGGCATCCCCTATGTCCAGACCACCGGCAAACCGGTGTCCCATCACCGGCCAGCCAGTGGAACCCATACAAATAGGGACAGCTACTGCCTCCTCACCGGCCAACCGGTGGCCTCCTCACCGGCCAGCCGGTGGTGCCTGGGCAGAAGCCCTCTCCATTTTCCAAAGCACCGGCCAACCGGTCACCAAGCACCGGTCAGCCGGTGGAGCCAGTAAAACTAGTCGTTGGGCTTTGACCAGACTTGTCCACTTGACTCCCAACGGCTCCGAAGGCCTCTCCAACGGCTCCGAAGACCCCCAAAGGCCATTTGAGGGTTCCCCCTCTATAAATAAAGGACTAGGAAGCCCCGGAAATGTATGGTAGCCCACGGGAACATTGTTCGATCATTTGGCGAACCTCCGGAACATTCCTTCAAGGATCCCCATTTGTTCCAACTCACTTCCACATCCAAGGACCACCACCATAGAAGCTTGGGTGCGCTCTTCATCAACTTCATCAATCCATTGGCGCCCAAGACTTCTCCTCTTTACAGTTTTTATTATTTTATCATTTTGAGCATCAATTTGGGTTTGTGCCTACAAACCCCCATCTCTTTTATCTTCTCTTTGTTTGGGTTTTCACACCACCTTCAAGGTGTGAAGAGGTTAGTCAAGCCTTCCCTTTAAAAGGCTTGAGTCATAGGTGAGCTAGCCTTCACCTGTAAGAAGGCTAGTGGGTTCTTGATCAACCATTAAAAGCAAGCTGTAATAGGTTCTAGACTACCTTAAAGACTAGTGGGTTTCTTGCTAAAACCATTAAAAAGCAAGCGGTAGTAAATCTCTCAACGGTTGAGTTGGGAGCGGAGACGTAGGCTTTGGTATAAGTCGAACTCCGTTATCAAGTTTTGTGTCTTGCCTCTTTTATTTCCGCTGCACTTTTTACTTTGATTTTAAATTGTTAATTATTTTTAAAAGGCAATTCACCCCCCCCCCCTCTTGCCATCACTCTCCGCCCAACACGATCTTCAGGTCGAGGGCTCTGCGTCCATTTGTCACGCTCAACAGAATATTGTGTTTCCAGCGCTAATAAATATTTGTATGCCTCCTTCTGTGAGCCATTTCTTCTTCGTTAAAATCCCATAAAATTACACGATCACATATTTGAGATCCTAGCATCAAGGGATTTACATCCATATATCGCGCTCAGAAAAACTTTGTGTTTCCAGTGCGAATAAATATTATGCGTTGAAGAATTCACGAAGAACATGAGAAAAATAAAAGAAAATAGGATTAGGTTTTATGTGTGGGACAATGTCCATGTTTTTTTGGCCATCATCGTTGTAAATTTAGGATATGATAAACAATATAATAAAATTTAACATGCTTAAAAACCCCTACCTCGATTTTCCGATAGAGGTGGCACAAGGAAAAAAGACGAAGTCAATGAGATGGTGACGTCGGTGTTCGTTACTCCCGCAAGATGTTTCCGATCTGGGTTCAAGCATCATCCTCGTTCTCCGATTCCGAAGGATGCTCTTCGTTGGAGAGTGTTCTCCGCTGGAGAATATCATCCTCCAAAATCTCTCCCCAATTCTCCCTTTTCCAAGGCTTTCCCCAAACTCAATAAAAAGAGGAGCCAACTTATTAAATTAAGTTTATTAATTTAACAAGTTAAGTAGGATTATTATGTAAATTGAGGTTAGCATATTAACAAAGGGAATACCAAGGGTTTCCTCCACATTAATTGGGTGTTTGTTTGGTCCCCACCACCAAGCATTCAAAATGGTGGTTTCAAAAAAAATAAATAAAAAGTTATTTATTTTATTTTATTTTTTCATCTCCCGTGAAAATATGAAAAACTAAATTCCACCCTCAACCCCCTATGGTCAAGGTGAAGGTCTCTTTAAGATAATATCAGCACTGTGAGTTCATCAGTGTCCTTAGATTTCAATTCTGAGTACCGGTTCAAAAGTAACAAAATGCCACTCGTGCGTTTAATGAACGTACCCAAAAAATAGTTCGGAAAATTATTAACAGTCACCCTCGACCCGTGTCGGTCGAGGTTAGGCTTTTCTCAAGTGTAAAATGCCCCAACGAACCCATCAGTACTCTCATATTTCCAATCCTACTTACCATTTAGAAGTTATGGAATTTACGTTAAAATAGTTGTCACTTAATTATTTTATTTACAGCCAAAAAATAACATTCACTGGTGGCCCGCGCCCATAAAAGTAATTTTTTCTTAAATAAAGATTTCCCTCGGGAGTTCCTCGGTCGTATTGTATTTTAAATCTGAGCTACCATTTGTGAATAATAAGCATTTTAAAAATAAAATAATTTATTTAATTATTTTATTTATGGTAATGTCATTTTTGGGTTTTCTCACAGGAGGCCCACGCCGACTAAAATTAAGTCATGCCTAGGGTAAACTCGCCTTCTTGAACGCAACGGTGCCCTCATATTTCTGATCCTAGTTACCATTTAAGATTTATTCTACTTTTTTAAGAAAACTACTTATGCACACTAATTAAAACTCAAACAAACTTCGACGGATCATTCTGGGCACTCTGGGCCTCATAATCGTGTGCCGTTAGATTTCACAATCTTGAAATAATTCCATATAATTAAAAAAATATATGGAACTTACGGGTGATTACATGGAGGAAATTTCCTTAAGGGGTATAATAATTTTTTTAAGTGTGGATCGGAAGGCCATCGAGAAATTGATTTCTGAAGTGATTGGAAGAAGTTATCTAACAGTGAGAATGAAGAAAAAGTGGCACATAATGCACCTCCCATGATTTAGTTCTATATGTGTAAGGAGAATTGGAATTATGAAAATTAGTGCCCAAACCCAAGGGTTGGAAATGATGATCGATGTCAATGACCTCTTAATCCAAGGTATAATAGAAAATCTCTTTAAATTTCTATTTCTTATGAGGGTTGTGATAATGACATGGTGAAAGGTAAACTTACAATCCACTCTAGAACTGCTATTGTCTTATTTGATTCTTGATCTACCCACACTTTCATATCCAAAGAATTTTCTAAGGGTGTTAAGATTCCAAAAAATCTATTAGATGTGTAATTGTAAGTTTGAACCCCTAATGGTATAATGATTTCATCCCATGTCTATTCTTCCTCTCCAGTTTATTTTTATTGGAATGTGATTCATGAAAATCTTTTCATTCTTCCTTTGGTTGAATTTGATGTTATCTTAGGCATGGATTGGCATTATCTAAATAAATCTCACATTTATTATCTAGGAAGGGAAGTTACATTTGATATTTCAAACCCTCCTATGATCATACATCAATGTGATAGTAAGTATGAACTTCCTGTGGAGATTACATCTAGTGTATGGGTCTTAATTCCCATTCAAAAGGGTTGTTTATCTGAAATGGTTGGGAATAAAATCATCATTGATGATATGAAAATTGTTTGATAATTTGGGGATGTCTTTCAAGAAGAATTTATTATCCTTCCACCAAAATGTGAAGTTTAGTTCTCAATAGAACTCATACTTGGTTTCACACCAATTTCAAAGACTCCCTACAGAATGGCCAAAATTAACTTGCAAGATTTGAATAAAAGACTATAAGAAAACCTTGATAATGGATTCATTCAGCTAAGTGTGTTACCTTGGGTATGGACATATTCTTTTTGTGAAAAATAAATATAGATAAATGTGAATTTTTATTTATTATCAAGAGTTGAAAAAGATCACAATCAATAAAAAGTATCCTCTTTCATGTATTAATGACATGTTTGATCTACTATCCAGAGCTCAAAACTTTTCCAAGATTGACCTTCTTTCTGGATATCATCAATTTAGTGTCAATATAAAGGATATAACTAAGATGGAAATCCATACAAGGTATGCATACTATAAATATATAGTGATGCATTTTTATCTTACTAATTTTCATATTATCTTCATGGATTTAATGAATAGAGTCTTTATAGATTACCTTGACCAATTATTGGTAGTATTTGTAGATGATATTTTTATCTATTCATAGACCATTGAAGATCATGAAAACCACTTGAGAAATGTAATAAAGGCCTTAAGTAAGGAGAAGTTGTATGAAAATTTTACAAGGTATGAATTTTGGCTACAAAAGTTTTCATTTTTTGGTCACATAATCTCAAGAGAGGGTATTACAATAGAACAATCAAAGACATAGGCTATTGAATGTTGGGATAGACCAAACATAGTGGTTGAGATACATAGTTTTCTTGGTTTATCTAAATATTATTGATGATTGTGGATAATGTTTCATGACTATTTAATCCATTGTGGAAGTTAACTCAAAAGGTCTCAATTTCCTCTAAACAAATAAATTTGTGGAAAATTTTAAGGAAGTAAAGATAAGGTTAGTCAGTGTACCTGTTCTTACATTACCCATTAGTGGACTAGGGTTTGTAATATTTAGTGATGCATCTACAAATGGATTAGGATGTGTTATTATGCAGAATAACATGGTTATCATTTATGCCTTATGGAAGTTAAAGATTCATGAGTAAAATTAACCAACTCATGATTTGGAGTTGGAAACAGAAATGTTTCCATTAAAATATATAGAGGCATTATATTTTTTGAAATTAGTGTGTTATATATACTAATCATAAAAGTAAAAATTATACTAAGGGAAAAACTAAAGTTTAGAATCATGGAGTATGAAAATGGAATCCCTCATTATACTAGGGGAAAAACGAAAGTATAGTATCATGGAATATTTGAACATAAGACCCATGGTGGGAACAAAATCCAATTTAATACCTGTAATAAATTTCAGAGACAACACCTACGTATTTTCCACAAGGGATCTGGGAACTATTTTCTATAGTGAGCCAATATTTCAATATATCTTATCCTTAAAAAAACATTTTAATAGTGTGTTTCAAACACAGGTTCCAAATAAAAAACCAAGATATGTTTATACCATTAAAAAAATATTCATTAAATTACAAAGTATTAATAGGAGTAACAATATGATGAAGTATTTATATCAATAAAATAAAGGTTACATTAATATACCTGAAATTCAATGGGTATAGTTAAAATAACTAATATAGTTATTATATTCTTTGAAATGTATTTTTATAGATGATTCCTTTCAGAGATATATTCTTTTACATCTTCATAATATTGTTATTAAAAATTAAAAATTATATTTTATATTAATAAATTTTTAATACTAATTCAATTTGTAAATAAGAGGAAATATAAATGAGAATGGTTAATATTCTAAAAAATCTATTTTCCTGTAAAAACTATTTTTTTTATTATATCTCAATATTATATTTAAAAGTAAAATATATAAAATTTAGAATTTTAATATGAGAAAATTAATATTATTTTTTAATTCTTCATAGTAATATTTTCTTAGGAATAATTCTTGGGTTTCACTAAAAAGAATGATTTTTAGGTGAATTGTGTAAAATAACATTTTTACAAACAACATGACTTTTAGGACATTATTAGAATATAAGTATGTATTGGATATTTATAAACCATTTTTGTAAGACCGAATAGTTTTTTTATAAGTGACTATATAATTTTAAATATGTTTTTTTAATTTACAAACCATTATTTTATATTTTATATCATAAATAATATTTTATCATAAATTATTTACAAAAGAATATACATTTTTAATTTTCAAATTAATTTTTTTCAATTTTATAAATTTAATAAACTGAAATATTTTTCAAATTTTGAATCCATGGGTAAAAATTATCTAATAATAACCACTTTATTTCTAGATATAAAAATCAAGTTACCTTAGTTAAGATCTAGTTCCCATGGTAAATACTAAAATGGTAAAAGTAATAATTCAAGGGGTAACAAGATTTAAACTTGAATAAAATGTCTCTAATTGAGATTATAAGTTTTGTATGTACCTTATATCTTCCACTATCCATTATTTCTCAATTTTAGATCCACATTACATGATAAAAGTGTGTTCCCTAAATATTAAGTTGAAATATTTACAAAATTGTCATTCTCACCAGTTATAAAAGGGGCCTCTCACCACCAATTTAAATAAATCAAAAAAATTAAGTTTCCTCATAAAAATATTCCCTTTATAATTCAAATATAATAATATTTCACTCTATTTATCTTCTTTTCACAAGAAATTATACAATTTCATCCATTTTCACGGGATATTCCAAGGATATCTCAAAGTGATCAACATCAATAATCATTTTTCCTAAACATATTTATTCTATTTTTTTATTTAATAATTATAATTTTAAAATATATAGTAATGAAACTATTTTTTATATACGTAATTTTATTATTATATGGTAGTAATCTTTAACCATTATTTCTATTTTTGACTAAGAAAAATCTAACTTTTATTTTTCTTTCTTAGGTAGCGCCACCAGAATTCAATGTCTTACATTTACATTTACCACCATAAAATAATAGAAAAAATTGTAATTTATTAAATAATTATGATATTTGTATAATTTTTTTTATTAAAAAAATAAACCATATCTCTCCTTCCTCACGTTCTTTGGAAAACAAAATCATTAACCAACGTACGTGTGGACTACTGCCTCCATGGAACGATTGATTTCCTATTTTATTTTCATCACCATCTAAAATGGATTGTCATAAAGATGGATTAAATGATATATATTTTTTATATGATATCATTAATGTTATGGTGTGAAAAATTGGGGATCTTGTTATTGATATGATCATCAAACAATTATTTTTAATTCATTCATCTAAAACTAGTGGACTAAGAGGAAAATGATCTCTTCTTTCTAGGTAATAACTTTTTATAAATTATATAATATTTATACATATTTATAATTTTGATATATTATACAAATAAACACAAAATAAGATTATTATTCTTATATTATAAATATATTATAACTAAACTACCTCATAATCCTCCATTAGTCATGATAAGTTCATGTTTGGGTCAGTATGATCGCCTACTTGAACAATACTATGTTTTTATATAATGGATGTATATGATAATTTATTTAATTGTATATTAATATATAAATATATAAATTATTTTTTATTCTTGTAAGGTTATATCAATATTTAACTCATTAACTGGGCTGTCACCCTTCGTTTATTAAGAATCACATAAACATTCACATCGTCAATTTCACCCTCATGGATCATAGGAAAAACTAAAATTAACTGAATTAATATATTTTTAAAATATAAATTAACATTTATTCTAGTACCTTATATGATCTAATAATTATGTAAATTTGTAAATATAGATATCAATAAAAATTATGAGACTATTTTAAATTGATAAAGATTAATTACACCCAGTGTTTAAAATAGGTAAGAAATAACTAATATGTATATACATATATAATGATTTTAAATTAGTATTATAAATGGTTCTAGTAATTAATATGTTCATTTTTCATGTATTTAATTAATTTAATTCAATTATTCAATAATTTTAGGGCTGGTGAAAAATGAATTAGGACCGAGGTAAGGGTTTTCATCTCAAATTCCTTAAATTGAGATATATTTCATATTATGAACCCAATTTCATTTATGTTGTGTATATACATCCTATTATAGATATCATGCCATGAATTATATTTTCATCATTGTATTTGAAGTTCAATTTCAAGAACTTTTTCATGTACTTTTTTTTAATTTTTCTCAAGCAATAAGGGTTCTTTGTCTCAAACATTAATTCCTTGAGATGTGAATATTATACACCATTTTTTATTTTGAATGTTTTTTTAACTATCCATGGTTTTATATTATTAATATATTTTTATTTTCATGTAAATACTAATACAAACTAGTTTATTTTAATCAAATGAATTTTTTACTCTATTTTTACTCTAGTTTTAAATCTTTTTGGTAACTCAATTTTCATTCATTGAGTTATGATCATTCTACTAAAAATATTTCATATAAGTTGGGTAAATTATATACTTTAATTATTTTATGTGGTATAATATCATTTTTTTAATAAATTTATACCACATAAACCATTTGAAAAATACTTCCCACTACTTGGGATATGTTTTCTATAAGGGTTATTCATAACTCAGATCTCTTTCTTTGAGTTATATAGTTTTATCTAATTTTTTTCCATGCTTGGGTTCTTCCACCTAAATATTTTATTATAAGGTATTTTATAGTTCTATTTAGGAAGATAATTTTTTTATAAAAATAAGTTATTAAATTTTTTTTGATATCATGTGTTTTAAATGAATATATATTAAAAAGTTTTAAAATATTTTTTCCCTAAAAACCTTGTGTTCTTTCTTCCACACTATATTATTTTTTGAATTAATTATTTAATTTAATGGGATCTATTATTGGATATTAATTAAAAGAATCAGAGAAAATAATTTCACCCTTTTTGAAAATTACTTCCTAATGTTACATATGAATTTTTCTCTTACGATAATGTTAAAAAAATCATAAAATTGATTTATGTTTTCACTTACATTTTTATAATTAAATTTTTGAGGGTTTAAACTCATGGGGATTATATTTAATGGTTTATCCTCTAATATATATTTATCTTTTTAAGGTTTGAAATCATGGTATCAAAAAAATAAATTCTTGATCCCTTCTTGTGTCATACCATTTGAAGTATTCTTTTAAAAGTATGTTTTTCATAAATGCCAATATCCTTCTAGGATTACATTATTACACTAGGAATATTTTAATTTGAAACAATTAATTTTTTTTCCATATATTGATTATGATCATGTTATTCAAGTATTGAGTTAGTCAAATATATATTTCATTATATGGTGTGAATGTATTATTTTACATAATTCAAATTTGATAGTGTTCACCTATTACGAATGATATTCTATTTACGTGGGGAAAATATTAAAATTAACTATGTTTTTATTCCAATATGAATTATTATTGGCATGTTGACTATGTTTTATTTAACCATCCACCTTCTTTCTCTGAATGAGTTATTATTATGTTTTCTCTTTTAGTGACATGGGAAATGAATTTTCATCCCATATGATGTTGTTCAAATATGGATGATTACTAGAGTATTGATTATTTATTGTTTGACCATATACCTTCTCTCTATATATATGTTAATATTATATTATCCATTTTATTTTAATGAGGAAAATTGTTTTAATTAGTTATGTTGTTATTAAAATATGGATTATTATTGGAAAATTTTATTTTTTATTGATTACTCAATATCTCATATGATGAATGAATTTCACTTAAAAAAGTGATAGGTAGGTTGATATAGTTTGTATCAGAGTAGGGTTTAGATAAATTTATAGATTAATATTTTTTTAATGATAATTTATGTATTTATAAGTTGAGGTTGATCATAGTTTCAATTGTATAGATAAACCTTTGAGATAGTATAGGGTTTAATATTAATGAAATCATTTGTAATTTATATTGGGATTAAGATGAGATAACTTTAGTTAAAATCATAATTTTAAGTCTATGTAAAGAATATCATATTGAGGTTTTGATAGAGACTTGATTATATGGTTTTTCGAGAAACTACATCCTTGTATAGATTCCAGAAAGTGGATGTGGCTATGGTATAGATTCTTCTAGAGTTAATCACCTTGAAAAAGGTTGATTGATCATTGACTCGATCTTTACTCTGGTGCATGGTGGATGGGACTAAGACTATAAACATGGATATTCACTCATGGGGGATATTCTTTGGTCAATCACATTCTCTTTATGAACTATTATGATGTATTTATTTTTTAATTACCTTAAGGTATTTTGTTAAGAAGTAGAAGAGAACCTAACATAAATAAATATATATTGAAATAGAAGTGTCAAAGAATGTTATTACTAGAGAATACATATTACTATTTATTTTCCATAATCATGTGATAATTTAATATGATTTTATTTAAAACCATTTTGGGTTTTTTATTCGATTTAAATGGGATCACATAAATGAAGCTGATAAATATATGTATCTAGAACCCATTTTGTCTTATAACAAAATAAGTTAACATGCTTAAATGGTTGATAATATTATTATTTTCTTAATATAATGGAAAGGTGAGTTTCCTAATCTTACATAAGGTAATTAGATTTATTTTTTAATAGAAATTAAATCTTTAACCTACAAACTATTCTCATTAGTGAGTGATATTTATCGATGGAATTCTAGAATTTTCTAAAGTAATGAGAATTATGTGAATCATCTAATCATTTTTAATTATTAATTTTACTTTAATAGTATGGAAACATATATAAAATGTTATTAATAACCTTGAAAATTAATTTAATGACAATGTTATATTTTTTGGGATGACTATTAGAGAACACATTATTGAGGTATGGATAAAAATTAAGTTTAATATATGCTTTATTTTGAAATAATAAAGGTTTTTTTTGGTTTTGAATAAGTAAGTTATATATTTTTAATAACAATGGGATTGATAATTTATTCATAATATTTTTGTTGAAGTTCATCATATTTTTGTGGATTATGATATATATTGACTAATATGTGGTTTTCTGGAAAAGTTTTAAACACCATTTTAGGGTTAAATAAAGAGTTATTTTTTAAGAAACATATAACTTCATTGTGCTTTATCTAATTTGATATTAATATTTTTCTGAAAAGGTATTTTACGGAGAATATTTTATTAAGGAATATACATAATTGGTTATATTATTATATGAGTGAATAATGTTGTTTGGGGAATGATAAGTAAACTAATATATCACAAGAGAGTATGGTATATATAATGATCTAGAGTTAAAAATTAGATAATCTTGAGTTCAGTAAATAATTCACATAGAGGATCTTTTCAGTATTAGAGTTTTAGAAAATTAGAACATAAATACTACATTACATCTCAATATTACGAAGAAGATGCTTCTACTCTATCCAAATTTTTCACAAAAATAAAACTACTTAAATAAAACAAGAGTTCTTTTCTTGATATAAATCTTCATGAATACTTCCTTTCTCTTACCCTTCCTTATACCCTATGAAAAACATTTCAAAAACATGGGATGATCCTAAAAAGAACTGTAAGGGCAATAAAATAAAGAAAGAAAACATTAGTCCATCAATACATACAAAACATAAAATCTTTAACATACCTAATAAAATCATAAGATTTATTAATAACACATAGTAATCAAAAATCAAAAAAGGTAACTTCTGGCATCCATATCATACTTACATTGTAGCTTTCATAGCTACATAAAGAGTAACATTTGGAATACCAATCACATTATATTCATTAAATCTATTAGGAGAAACATTAACATTTACCTCCATCATATTACCCAATGAATTTGAGATCTATCTCGAGCTCAACTTCCCTAGGTTTATCATGTAACAACCTTTATTCATAAACAAAGTCCAAGAACCATAACATAATAATAACACATGAATAAGCATAAAGGAAAGATAACATTTCCACATTACAATCACCATATATCAATTCAAGGTATTTACATAACCAATCCATTATGAAAACCATTTTTAATACCAAAATGTGTAAAAAGGGTATATGGTATTTATTTTCCTTTTAAAAACATTGTGTCTTATTAAGAAATCTAAATATCAAATAATGCTCGTGGTGGTGGAAAGGTTGTTTTCACTGCATACGTTAAAAAGAAACATTCCATTTGTCATTTAGTAAAATTTTGTGTAGAAAAAATATTCCCTTTGAATGAAATTCAAGTTCAAAGAGTTTTATAGACCATATAAAATAAAGTCGTGTATCAATCAAAATATGCCTCAATGAAAGGAAATTGAGACGAAGTCCCTTACCTTGTGTCTGACTTATCTTGTTCGTTATTTATCTCCCTAAATAATAAACTTAAGGTTATTATACTTACTTCAGAACATTTTTTAATTTTATTATTCCTTTAATATCAATTATTTCCATACTATCAAAATCATATAATTATTCAAGTTCATATAGTTCATTTAGTTGATGTTCGGTACTTGAGTCAAAAATGAACTTGTTATAATTAAAAATTTTCCATGTGGTCAAAATTAAATTATCTCTAGAATTTTATTCCTGATTTAAATACCATATATATCTAGTATATATGTCTTTAGAATATTCTGTAACATTTGGATATAAGAAATTAAAATCACCGTTCATGGAGACAGTAACTGGTACGTGTGTATGAACGCTACTTTCATTTCTTTTTCATATTTAAATGAATGGTATCTAAATTATACGTAGGTATATTCTAATTCTAGTATAATATCATATTTTATATACATTACATAAGTTAATTAATCCCATCCATTATGCATTCCATGTATGGCATGAACGAGTCAGATCACTTCAAGGGGGTGGTAGTCTGCACTTCCTCAAATGAATTTATCATATTTACCAATTATGGAAACCATAAAGGTATTAAATAAATGAAAAATATAGAAGATTAGAGACAAAATAAATATAATAAATATCACATATAACTATAGTGGCATTATAATGTCCACCATGAGAAGTGGTAGGGAATAATTGAACAATCATCATTTTGTGAGGTAGTAGTTCGCCCTACACAGAAATAGTATGTTCTAAATCTATTAAATGGAATGTGTGAAAGTGTAGTTTTAATCCTTATAATAACAAAATCCTAGTATATTGAGTATACTGGTGTTTTTATTTAATCAATGAATAATAATTGAATAGAGAGTGGAGAAGTAAAAGAAAAGAAAATAACTTGAGAGAAGATGTTGCCTCTAAATCGGGTAACTCCCTTTGATTTGAGCCAAAAGGATTTATTGAATTACCTTATGCCCAAGGTAAGGATTTTGGGAGTCAGATAGGTAGGTTGGGAGATTATCTATCCCATGGTTGGATGACACAAGGGGGATTTAGATGTGTGAGTAAGGATTAGAGGTGGTGGCCTTTTATAAGAGGGAGGAGGGGCACTTAAGGAATATATTGAATTATTATTTTATTATAAATTTTATTTCAATTATAAAGTAGTCCAAATTCAGTTATTTCTAAGATAAGATGAATATATGTCAAAATAAAATTTTCCACTAAGAATTGGATAGGTTTTGGATATTTTTTAATCCTTATATTTCTTATTTAACTCTTTTTTACACTTATGGTTTTATCAAACATTTAACACTTTGATAATCAAAATAGTTACCAAAACATGAAAAATATACAAATAAAGAGTCATTAATTAAATTTTATACTTATTATAACTATTTTGATGAATCTTAGATTTTTTTTTGAAATTTTATAATAATTAATAAAATATTTTATATTTTAAAATATGAATTATGTCAATTTTTAAACTTTTCATATCATGATTTTTTTAAAAATCCATAACAGCTTGATTACAATGAAAAAACATCATTACTACTTGTAACATGTAACTATCATTCATAAAACTCGTGGATGACATCAAAATAAACAAATTACATTTATTTTAACATTTATAATCTCATTTATTTGAATCTTTCTTTAATAAGGTAATCACTACATCACCATTGTGTCATAAATAATTTTATTTATTTGAGGTCGAAAAGTTATAAATAAAATACCATGATATATGAAATCATTTTAGATTTCAAATTAATATTTATAGTTTAAGATATTTCTTATATAACCTCATAAAAATTGTTTTAGTATAAGATTCATGTTTATGTTATATTTTCCTTAACTTTAAATTAAAAGTAATTAAAAGTCATTTTCACACACAAGTTTCTAAATGGGGTCCTAAAATCTACCCAAGTATTTGTATGGTCGGATATATCTCATAAAATAGGGTTAGGACATGTTTAAAGGGAATTTAATATTATTATATTATTATTTTTTACACATATTTACCAGATTTACCCATTAACCATGGTAAATAAATTTTTTAATGAAGTTTCTATTCATAATGTCTAAAAATAAAAGTTACCAATTTACATAATTTTTAACTCCTAGTTCCAAATATGGAATCCATTTTTCCAAATTCAAAACATAGAATTTGTAGACATTAATTTAAAATTAATTCCCATTGTCAAAACCAAAAATCATGTTTTTAAGAAGTAAAAACTACCCAAAGATTGGCATTAGATTATGTACAATTTCAATGTGAAATCACTTAAAATGAACAAAATTGAATTAAATTATAAAATAATAATTTAACTACACATTAAAACTAATTAAAATAACAATCTAACTATATAAATAAATTAGATGAAAAGATAGTTTTGAATTAAAATGCAGTATTTTTCACCATTCATTAAAAAATAAACTTTATCAGAAAAATACCAAAAATGTACGTATTATAAATTTTGATGTCCCTATTCTAAAGAAAAATTTTATTTTGTCAAATGTAACATATAAAAGTGACAAAAACTATACTTAAAAAGGTTTTTCCATCAAAAGGCAGTAAACCGACCTTTTAAAATTATTAGAGTATTTCATGCTTAAAATTAGATTCATTATAATTTTAAGCATCTAAAAGTTATTGGATAAATGTAAAAAAATTAATAAAACATGTATAATAAAATTTTATTTAGTTCTGTTCATACCCTCTAATAAAATGTCTAGGCGTTAACTACAATTTAAAATAATAATATTATGATATTATTTATTTTGGTACAACTCAATGTTTTGTACAACATAAGATATCGAAGAAATATGTTATTGTGTGTTGAGTATGATATTAGAAATAGAATCCCCTTTAAAGGAAAATTAATATTTAATTCAAAAATATTAATAGACATGAAAATGACATATTCTTTTTTACCTAGGATGATACATTCTTCCCTCCATTTGGGAATTGTGTCCCCGCAATTCTATTCAATTATCAAATAAATGGGGTATTTATCCCTCATAGAATTTTTAGATTCTCATGTGGCCTCTTCAACAATGTTGTTTTTACACAAAAACATTACCTAATGAATTACCTTATTTTTCAACACTTGCTCTCTTTGGTCAAGAATCTGGAATGGTTGTTCCTTATAAAAAATATTCTCTTCCAACTAAACTACCTCTGGACTCAAAACATGATATGGATCTAGAATATACTTTCTTAACATTGGAACATGAGAAGTATTGTGTACCTGGGATAAAATTGAAGGTAAATCCACTTTGTAGGAAACTAATCCAACTTTCTCCAGGATTTCATAGGTTTAAATAGACCTCAGACTCAACTTTCCATTCTTACTAAAATGCATCACACTTTTCCATGGATAAACTTTGAGAAAGACGGAATTACCTACTTTGAAAGAAATATCCTTCCTCTGGTTACCCGTACAACTCTTCTGCCAACTCTGGGTTGTCCACATGTGCTTATGAATCAACTTAATTTTTTTATGTCATCTCTTCTACTAATTCTAGTCTCAAAAACTTCCCTTCACCTACTTCATCCCCAAAAGCTATAGTTCGAAACTTCTTTACATATAATTCCTTAAATAGTGCCATCTATATACTAGAATGAAATCTCGTATTATAAGAAAAATCTACCAAATAAAGATGGTGGTCCCAAATTCCCTAGAAATCTACTAAGAAAGCATGTAGAAATCTTCCAATGTATGAACTGTTTGTTCTAACTACCCATCTAATTGAGGATTAAAAGTTGTACTAACATTTAATTTAGTACCCAATGACTTCTGAAGGCCTTTCCAAAATATAGAAATGAACCTCAGATCACAATCAAATACAATGGAGAGGGGAACTCTATGTAACTTGACTATCTCTTTAATATACAATCGAGAAAGTTGATCTAGAGATACAGTATCTTGAATTGGAAGAAAATGAGTAGATTTAGTTAATTGATCAAAAATAACCCAGATTGCATTGTTACCTCGAGAAGTATTTGGTAATCAAATAATGAAATCCATGGACACGTTTTCCCATTTCCACTCTCTCACTGGAAAATGCTGAATCATCCCTTTCAATAATTTTCACTCTTCTTTAACCTATTAATAATTCAAACATCTCAGGGTAAAGTCATCAATATCTATTTTCATTCCATCAAAATATTAATACTCTTGATGATATTTGTACATATTAGTACTTCCAGGATGAACTAAAAATAGAGAACAATGATCTTCACATAATAACTCTTTCTTCAACTTTGAATCACAAGGCACACATAATCTCTTTCCAAATCTAAAAACATAGTCTCTATCAATGTTAACTTCATGTAACTTACCCTTCTGAACCAATTCTAACTTTTTCTACAACTCATTGTCATCTTTATGTGCCTGCATTATTCTGTCTTCTAAGGAAAATTGTACTGAAACCTAAAACAAAACAGTGGAATCTCCTGCACCAACAACTTCTATGAAAAAGTTGATCAAATCGTTAATCAAAGGATCTTGTTCCAAATGTAACATGGTTAATGTAGAATTATAATTTTGACTCAAATCATTGGCCTCTTTATTTTATTTTCCTAGATGTTAATGAATTGTGGAATCACAATCCTTGATTAATCTAAACATCTCCTCTGTCTCATTTTCAATTATTTCTAAGGAAATATATACTTAAAACTTTTGTGGTGAGTATATATTTCCCATTTTACTCCATACAGATGATGCCACTAAACTTTTAAAGCAAAAACAATAGCATCTAATTCCAAATCATGTGTAGTTTAATTTAACTCATGATATTTCAACTAATGTAAAGCATCAGCAATTACCCAATCACTCTACATTAGGATACAACCAAGTCTTTTCAAAGAAGCATCACTATAGATAACAAATTCACCATCTCTATAAGGTAATGCCAAAACTGTGTCATTCACCAATATTGTTTTGAATTCCTACAAAAATTCCTCACTTTCTTATTTCTATACGAACTTGACACCTTTTCGAGTTAACTTAGTCAGTGGGAGAGATAACCAGGAATTATTTTCAACAAACTTCCTATAACAACCCGATAAACCAAGAAAACTATGAATCTTGGTAATATATGTGGGTCTTTTCCAGTCTTTAACCACTTTTGTTTTAGCAGAATTATCAATTATTCCATCTTTAGAAACAATGTGACCAAGGAATGAAATTTGTTATAACCGAAACTCACACATTCCGAATTTCCCATATAGTTTCTTTTCTTTTAAAGTTTTTGAGACAACCCTCAAATGACTTTCCTGGTCCTCTTTACTTTTAGAATAAACCAAAATATCATCACTAAATACAACCAAAAAATCATCCAAGAACTCATGGAAAATTCTATTCATAAGATCCATAAATATAGCAATTGAATTGGTTAACCCAAAAGGAATAACTACAAATTCATAATGGCCATATCTAGTATGAAACGTGGTCTTAGTAATTTTTGCTTACTTTAATTTAAACTGATGGTACCCCAATGTCAAGTCAATATTCAAAAAATATTGATCTCCCTGGGGATGATCAAACAAATCATTGATATGAGGAAAAGGATACTTGTTCTTAACAGTGATGTTATTCAAGGATCTATAATCAATGAAAAGTCTCATTGAACCATCTTTCTTTTTAACAAACAAGATAGGAGAACCCCATGGTGATGTGCTAGGTTGATTGAAAACTTTATCTAATAACTCCTATTATTGCTTCTTTAACTCTAAAGGTTCAATTTGAGCCATTTGCTAAGGGGTTTTTGAAATTATCATAGAATTGGGAACCAAGTCAACTGTAAATTCAACTTCTCAATCATTTATTATACCAGAAAACTATTCAAAAAAATATCAAGATACTCATTTACCATTGGAACATCATTAATCTAACAGTTCCTTTGTTTTCAAAAATATGTGCTAGGTAACATTCATTTCCATATTTTACTTATTTTTCAGCTTCCTGATATGTTATCAATAGTAATGGTTCAGTCTTGTACACAAACTGAAATTATTTTTAAAAATAAACCTCTTTTGATCTGCAGTAAAACTTAGCATAACAAATAGAAATACAATCCACACCCAAAATAACATTAAAATACACTAGAGGAAAAATAATAAGGTTTGCAGGTAGATTCTTTCCGCACACATGGATAGGAAGGTTCTTATAATTTCTTTTTGTCTCAATATTTCCTCTCGGTGTTTTTACCATAAGTTCAAGATTCATATCTTGAGATTTAATTTTCAATTTACAAGAAAATTTCTCAGAAATGAAAGAATGTGTAGACCCTGAATCAAACAACACATAGGCATAATATGGATAAATAAACAGTGTACCTGATTCTACTTCATTTGATGGCTCAACATCTGCTGAAGTAGTTGCAAAGGATTTAACCACCCATTTCTGCTTGTAATATAGCTACTTTACCTCTGTTGAGTTCTTCCTTGGACACTCATTTACATAATGACCCATTTTATTTCACTTAAAAAAAATTACTATCTGTAAATCCGATTTTGTATTATCATTACCCTGCTTTTTTCAGTGTAATTACAATCCTTATGCCCAATTTTACCACATCATAAACACTTACCAAAATACAAAAGGAATTCCCCAGTGTGCTTTTTACCACAATTTTCACAAGCTATAAACTTAAATTTCTTACCATCAGACTTTTTTGAATAGTTTTGTCTTCCACCTCAACCTCTTATTTTATTGATTGGAAAAGAACACCTGATCATTGGAAAACTCCATTTTCACCTTCTCCACAAATCAAACAAGTTTTTCATTAATTTTTAACTCATAAAAAACTAAATCCCTTAGATACATTCACTTTAATCCTAAGTAAAAACTATTGATTTTACTATCAAGATTCCATATGAAATTTGAAGCATACCTTGCCACTCGAGTGAATGTTTCTTTATAAGTAGCCACTAATTCATCCTCTTACCTCAATTCCATGAATTTTTAGTCCATCCTAAGTCGATCCTCCATAGGAAAATATTTCTCAAGAAACATACCTTTTAATTTATCCCAATCAAGGGTATAAATCTTCTCACTATCCCTGATATTTTTAACTATATAACACCATTGATTAGATTAACCTTCAAAACCATAAACAACAAGACTAACCATTTGATATTCTGAGCACCCCATGGCATCAAAAATATTTTCCGGTGCTTTAATCCACCCTTCAGTTTACATAGGTTCTGACGATCCTTTGAATGATGGGGAAAGTTGCCTCATGAAATGCTCTACTACCGACATGTTATTTTGTGGTCGATCTGGATGATCTCATGCATAGATACCACCACCATTTATATCCTGATTCAACTATTCCATCACTGCAAAAAATTGTTAAGTTCCAATTCCGACCATCTTAGGTTTCATATTTTGAAGGTTGTTTTCCTCCTAATGTTGTCACATCATAGTTTCCTTGTTTCCTCTGCACAAAACCATTCTGAACACATAAATATCTTAGGTGAATCAACATGGAAATATGTAATTGATATATCATTTAAATATTACCATAAATTAATTTATGGATATTAATTTAACAATATCCTAACTCATAAAGTTGTCTAAACTGACCTATGATACCAACTATAAAGACCCATCCTTAAACATTACATAATCTTGATTTAAGTCAATAATTCACATTGGGGATCTTTTTAGGTTTAGAGTTTTAGAGAATTAGGCCATAACTATTACATTATATCTCAATATTATAAGGAATATACTTCTAATCTATCCAATGTTTTCACAAAAATAAAACTCCTAATATAAAAAAAAGAGTTCTTTTCTTGATATAAATCTTCTTGAATATTTCGTTTCTATTACCCTTCCTTATACTTGGTGAAAAACATTTCAAAAACTTGGGATGAGAATAAAAATATCAGTAAGGTTTATAAAATAAAGAAATAAAACATTATTCCATCAATACATAAAAAACATAATCTCTTTAACATACCTCATGAAATCATAAGATTTATGAATGACACATAGTAATCACAAATCATAAAGTTAACTTGTGTCAT
The DNA here is from genome assembly GCA_963277665.1 of Viscum album. Lineage (NCBI taxonomy): Eukaryota > Viridiplantae > Streptophyta > Magnoliopsida > Santalales > Viscaceae > Viscum > Viscum album. Next base: position 2,104,790,543 of record OY728156.1, on the reverse strand, counting down.
CCATATCATACATACATTGTAGCTTTCACAACTAAAAAGAGTGTTACGTTTGGAATACCCATCATAGCATATTCCTTAAATCTCATAAGAGAAACATTAACGTTTACCTCTTTTACGTTACCCAATGCATTAGATGGATATCTTAGGCTCACCTGCCCAAGTTTTATCACGGAACCACTTGTATACATAAAAAATTCCCAAGAACCATAACATAATCATTACACGTGAACAAGAATAAAGGAAGGATAACATTTCCATATTACAATCACAAGATATTAGTTCAAGATATTTATATAATAAATTAGTTATCAAAGCCATTTTCAAAACTATAATACATAAAAAGGGTTTATGGTATTTATTTTCCTTTGAAAAATATTGCAGCTTGTTAAGAAATCCAAATAAAAAATAACACTTGCGGCGGCGAAAAGGTCATTGTCACCATGCACATTAAAAAGAAACTTTACCTTTGTAATTTAGTAAAACTCTATGTAGAAACAATATTCCCTTTTAATGAAAATAAAAATCAAAGGTTTTTGTACACTGTATAAAATAATGTCGTGTATAAATCAAAATATGCCTCGATGAAAGGAGATTGAGACGAAGTCCCTTACCTTGTTTCTGAATTTTCTTGTTCATTCTTTATCTCCATGAATAATAAAATTAAGTTAATTGTACTTGTTTACAAACCATTTTCAGGTTTATTATTTCTTTTATATCACTTATTACCATGATATCACAATCATATAATTATTCAAGTTTATATCGGTCGTCTTGTCAATGTTCAGTACTTGAGTCAAAAATGAACTTGTTATAATTAAAAATTGTCCATGTAGTCAAAATCCCATTATCTCCATAAATGTATTCATGAATTAAATATCATATATATCTAGTATATATGTATTTTTAATAGTCCATAACATTTGGATATAATAAATTAAAATCACCGTTCATGGAGACGGAAACCGTACGTACGCATGAACGCTACTTTCATTTCATTTTCATATTTAAAGGAATTAAAACTAAATTATAGATATGTATATTATAATTATAGTATAATATCATATTTTATATATGTTAAATAATTTCACTGACACTATCATTTATACTTTCCATGTATGTTCGGAATGTGTCATATCACTTTGAGGGGGCGGTAGTCCGCACTTCCACAAATGAAATTATTGTATTTACCCATTATGGAAACCATAAAGGTATGATATAAATAAAAAATATAGAAGATTAGAGACAATATATATAAAATATATATCACATATAAATACAATTCCATCTTAGTGGCCATAATGATAGGTGGTCGGGAAAAATCAAACAATCATTGTTTCGTGAGGCAGTAGTTCACTGTACAAAGAAACAGTATGTTCTAAATCCATTAAATGGAGGTGTGTGTAAGTGTAGTTTGAATCCTTATCATAAAAAAATCATATTATATTTAGGATACTGTTTTTATTATGTAATCATGTAATAATAATAGAATAGGTAGTAGAGAATGAAAATAAAAGAAAAGAACTTGGGAGAAGATGTTGCCTCTAAATCGGTTAACTCTCTTTGATTTGAGAAAAAAGGCTTTATTAAATTTTCTTATTCCCAAGGTAATTCTTCTAGAAGTAACAGAGGGATTTTTGGAGATTATTTTTTTAGATTTTGGATGATCCAAGGGGGATTTAGATCTGTGAGTAAGGGTTAGAGGTGGTGTCCATTTATAAGAGGGAGGAGGGGAACTTAAGGAATATCTTGAATTATTATTTTATTATAAATTCTATTTCAATTATAAATGAGTCCAAACTCAGTTAGTTCAAAGATAAGATGAATATAAGTTAAAATAAAATCATCCAATAATAATTTTATAGGTTTTGGATATTTGTTAATCCTTATCTTTCTTTATTTAACCCTTTTTAACTCTTACCGTTTTATCAAGCATTTAACAATTTGAGAATCAAAATAGTTACCAAAACATGAAAAATATCAAAATAAAGAGTAATTAATAAAATTTTAGACTTATGATAACTATTTGGTCGAATATTATATTTTTTTAAAAAAATATATAATATTTTAAAAAAAAATTATATTTTAAAATATGAATTATGTCAATTTTGACACTATTCATATCATGACTTTTTTAAAAATCCATAACAACTCGATTACTTAAAAAAACTTTTTTAATACCAATATAACATGTATCTATCATCCATAAAATTTGTTTATGACAAAAAAATAACCAAATTACATTTATTTTAACAATGATAATGTCATTTATTTGAATCTTACATTAATAAGGTAATCACTACATTACCATTATGTCATAAATAAATTTAAATATTTGATGTCTAAAAATTATAAATAAAATAAATTTATATATTAAATATTTTTATATTTCAAATTAAAATTATAGTCAATTATATCACTTACATATCTTCATATAAATATAATTTAAAAAAAAGATAAATGTTTTGGTTATATTTTTCTTAACTTTAAATTAAAAGTAATTAAATGTCATTTTTTCACACAAGTGGATTCATGGGGTCCTAAAATATACCCAAGTATGACCATGGTCGGAAATATCTCATCTAATAGGTTTAGGACATATTTAGGGGTAATTTAATATTATTATAATATTCTTTTTTACCCTTATTTACCAGATTTACCCTTTAACCATGGTAAATAAAATATTTACTGAAGTTACTCTTCATAATCTCTAAAAATAAGTTATCTATTTACACAATTTGTACCTCCTTATTTCAAATATGGAATCCATTTTTCAAAATTCATAACCTAAAAGTATCAAAAATTAATTTAAAATTAATTCTCGTTGTCAAAACAAAAAAGCGTTTTTTAAGAAGTAAAAACTACCAAAAGATTGGCATTCGATTATGTAGAATTTCAAAGTGAAATCACTTAAAATGACAAAAATTGTATTAAATGATTAAATCATAATCTACTTACACTTTAAAAGAAATTTAAAAAATCTAACTATGTAAATAAATTAGATGAAAACGCAGTTTTGAATTAAAATGTAGTATTTTCACTATTCATTTAAAAAAAGAACATTATCAAAAAAATACTAAAAATTTACCCGAATTAAATTTTTATTTCCCTATTCTAAAGAAGAAATTTATTTTTTCCAATGGAACATATTAAAGTGAAATAAAAACAATATTTAAAAAGGGTTCTCCATCAAAATGCGATAAACCAACCTTTTAAAATTATTAGAGTATTTCATACTTTAAATCAAATTCATTCTTATTTTAAGCCTCTAAAATATATTGGATAAAGGTAAAAACATTTAAAAAACATATATAATAATATTTTAGTTAGTTATGTTCATTCTTGCCAATACAATGGTTGTGTATTAACTACCATTTAAAATAATAATATTATTATATTATTTTTTTCGGTACAACTCAACATTGTGTGCTGCGTAAGATTTTGTAGAAATCCATTGTTTCATGTTGAGTAAGATATCATACATATTATTACCTTTAAAGTAAAATTAATATTTAATTCAAAAATATTAATAAATATGAAAATTTCATATTCTTTATTTAGCTAGGATGTTACCGTAGATGTCATATTAGAAATTATATCTTGAAAGATAAATAACTTCACATTACCCACACCTAAATTCATCAGTGGGTAATATTTTAAAATTTCAAGAATGAAATTAATTTAAGGGGGTATAATGCAACAACCTAATATTTACCTCTATATTATTCTTAAATTAATATGTTAATTGCATGTTTCACATACAAGACCCAAATAAAACTAAACTGTGATATTTATAGACCATTAAAACCAATACATTGAATTAGAGAGACCCAATAGGAGTAACCTATTTATAGAATATTTATACAAAGAAAATAAATTCTACTTTTAATATAAATGAAAATAAATTGTTATACGTAAAATGAAAAATACAATCATTTTATGCTTAGAAATGTATTTTAATAAATGATTCCTTTCAATGTGATATACATTTATATTTCAAGAAAATTGTGATTAGTAATGATACAATATATTTGATATGAATAACTAATTATTAATCTAATTAATAAATAATTGGAAATATGGATGATAATTTTTAGTTTTCAAATTAATATTTTTCATATAAAAACATATTCTTATTATATGTCAACTTTTTTTGAAGATAAATTTATAAAATTTAGAATATTAATTTTAAAAAAGAAAATTATTTTTGGATTCATCATAGTAATGATTTTTTAATATTAATATTTAATATTTTTTATACAAATATTGAATTTTATGTGAATAGTTCATAATACTATACTTAAAAATAACATGAATTTTATAAAGTTATAAGTATATAAGGTATAATCGGGAATTCATGAAACATTTTTATAAGGCCAAATATTTATTTTATAAGTTATTATATAATTTTTTTAAAATTTCATTATTTTACAAACCCATATTTGATATTTTAGAACAAAAGAAATATTTTTTCAATAATTGTTTTTATACATTATACATATTTATTTAAAAATTAATTTTTACCACTTTTGTAAACTGAATAAAATAAATTGGATTTAAAATTTAGAATTAGTGGGTCCAATTTATCTAGAATGTACCACTATATTTTTAGTCATAATTATTATGTGACCTTAGATAAAAACTAGTTACCACTTTAAAACCTAAAATTGTAAAATAGATAATTCAAGGGGTAAAGGGATTGAACCATGATAAAAAAACATTTCTAAACTTGAGTGGATGATGTTTTTTATTTATCCTATATATCCCTAAATCCAAAATCTATTAGTTTTGGATCCACTTTACTTGTTTAACATGTTATCCCTTTATATTAAGTTGAAATATTTAAAAAAAATTCATTCTCACCACTTATTAAAGGGGTCTCTCTCCATCCATTCAATAAACAACTAAGAATTAAGTCTCCTCCTACAAATCAGACATTTTTATTCCCCTATAATTCTCTTTCACTCTTTTTATATTCTAGTTACAATATATTAGCCTATGACATCAATTAACAAGGGATCTTTTAAGGAGATCTCAAAGTTCTCAATGTGAGAAATCATTTTTACTTAATATCTTTATTTTCTAATTTTTATTTTTAAATTATAATTTTCAAATAATTATGTATTGAAATAATTATTTGTTATATTCTTAATTTTATTATTCTATATGAATGATCATTAATCAATTTTTTCTTTTTCAATTATGAAAAATGAAACCTTCATTCAAGTGTTGTGTGAACTATCACCACCACGATGTAATGTGTTTCATTTTACATCACCACATTACAAGTATGGTATAAAATCGGAATTTAATAAATAATTCTGATACTTATAACATTTTTATGATTATTTAATGATAAATCATATTACTCTTTCCACCCGTTCTATGGAAAACTAAATCATCAACCATATGAGCGTGTGGACTACCGCCTCTATGGAATGATTGATTCCAATTTTTAATTTCATCACCACCTTACAAGGATTTTCATGGGGACTTTATTAGTGAATAAATATTATTTTTATGATGTAATTTATCTTTTTAATGAGAATGTTTAGAACCTATTAATGATATGATCAGCATACAATCCTTTTTTATTCAATCGTTTAAAATGTGTTTCCTAAGAGGAAAATGATATCTTCTTTCTATGTTATGACTTTATATAAATTATATTATATTTATAATTTTAAAAAATTAATATATATCACAATAATAAACACTAAATAAGATATTTATTCTTATATTATAATTATTGGATAACTAAACCACCTTATAACAATCCAATTCTCATGGAAGTTTCTTATTTGGGTTTATTTAACCACCTACTTGAACAATTCAACAAAAATATATCATTTATGACTATAAGAAGTTATTTAATGGTATAAAATGATACAAACATTTAAATAATTTTTTTTATGTCAAGTTTATTTAAATATTTATCTCATTAATTGAGAAATCACTTTTTATTAATTAGGAATCTTTAAAACAAGCTCGTCGTCAATATCATCAATATAGATTATGACCTAAAATATCAGGAATTGAAATTATATATTTATAAAATATTTTGAAACATATATTATAGTAACTTATATGACCTAATAATAATCAAATTTGGGAATATTATTTATTCCAACAGTGTTCTTACAAAACTAGTTCAAATTGATAAATATTACTTACACCACGTGATGAAAATGTATAAAGACTAACTAATATTTACATTCAAATAATGATTTTAAATTTGGATTATAAATTATTATATTTATGAATAGTTTTATTGGTAATTTACTTAATAAAAATAATTTAATTATTTCGGGGTTTTTTTCTTCGATTTGAAAACAAATTAGGACCAAGGTAAGGGTTCTCATCTCAAATTCCTCTCTTTGGGATATGTTTGGTATTATACACCTAATTTAATTTATGTGATTAATATAATACATATTTTAGATATACTATCATTAATTGTATTTTAATAATTGTATTTTAAATTTAATTATAATCCCTCTCTTGCCATGGGTTTTGATTAAAACGCCACTCAAGCTGTAAGTGTTATTTGTCTCAAACAATAATTCCTTGACACATGTTTATGTTATGTACTATGATTTCATTTGAAGAGTATACTTATTTCCCATGGATTTAACTTTTTCAAATATATTTTTTATTCATATAAATATTAAGATAAATCCATTCCTTTTCATTAGATGTATTTTTACTCATTAGTTAGACCTGTTGAAAGGATTTTTGGTAAATAAATTTTCATTCATAGAGTTATGATAATTCTTTTAAAATTATTAAATATATGTTAAGTGAATTCTACCTATTTATTTTTTATGTGATATTATCTAATTATTTTCTAGGGATATAAATTCCTACCACATAATACCTTTGACAAATATTTCTCATTTATTGGTACATGTTTCTTATAAGGGTTATTAGTAACTCAAATCTGTTTCTTTGAGTTTCAAATTTTTATATTGGAATTTGTACTTCCATGCCTAGGTTATACAAACCTAATATTTTACTCAATTTTAACTTATAATATATATTTTTGAAAATTGAATTTTAGTATAAAAATGATATACTTCACTTTTTATAGCATGGGTTTTAAACAAAGGTATATTATGATTTTTTAAAAGGTTTTCCCTTTCAAACCCGTATGTTCTAACTTCCGCACAACTGTTTTTAGGAAAAAAAATATTTCATTTTCAAGGCTCCATTATTGGAAACTATTATTATATGTAATTTTTTTCAAAATTTATCATTTAAAACATTTTTAAAATTACCTTCTAAAGTGACCCGTAACTTTTTCTCTTACAATAATTTTATAAATATTTATAAAAACACTTTTTTGTTTTGATATATATTTTCATTATCATAATAAAATGGGTTTCCATCACAGGGTTCATGTTTCATGATTTATCATCTAATAAATATTCATATTTTGTGGTTTTGAACTCATAATATCAAAAAAGTTGATTATTTATCCCTTCTTGTGTGATACTGTTCAAAACAATATTTTTCATGGATTTTTTTCATCTATTCCAACATCCTTATAGGTTTACATTATAACACTAAGGATGTTTTATTTGGAATCCATCCAAATTATTTACCTGAATGGATTATGATCTTTTTTTATATTATTAACACAGTCTAATACTCATTTCTCTATACAATATAAATATCGAATTTTAAATAATTCCAATTAGATTATGTTAACCTAAAAAGTATATTATTATATTAACATGAAGAAAACTATTGAAATTTTGTATGTTGTTATTTCAGTAAATATGATTATAGGTATGTTAACTATGTTTTGATTGACTATCTGCCTTCTTTATTCAGATTATTTGTGATCATGTTATCCCAATTATTAACATGGGGAAAATTATTGGTATTTTTATGTTATTATTTAAATACAGATGATTACTGCCATGTTGACTATATATTTTTTATCCATCCACCTTCTTTCTCTAAATGGGTTATGATATTTTTATCTATTTTATTAACATGGGGAAAAGTATTTGTGTTTTATATGTTGTCATTCCAATATATATGATTATTGGAAAAGTTGATAATGTATTTTTAATCAATATCTCATATGATAAATATATTTGGCATAAAAAATTTATGGGTGGGTACTGACATTATTTTCCTTTTAATTCATTTAAAAGTCTTATGAGATGGAAAATCTTGAGTTTTGTTGTATAGCTCTCACAATAACAACATAATTTGTTTCCATAAGGCCTTGACAATATGTTTTTGATATTTTATATTATTCATTCCATCATATAATATTTTTAATTATTTTTTTCCATGTTTTAATTTATTTTAATAGATATATAATTATAGAAGTTTAAGGTAGTTATGGAATTATTAAAATTATTTATTCCATCCGTGTTATGTATAATTTTATTATATTTTCGAAAAATTGAGTTCTATATTTCTATTACTAATAATTTGAGCTGACCTATTTCTTATGTTTCCATTCCCAAGGTTATGATAAAAATTAATATAAATAATATTGATAATAGGATAAATTGTGTAGATAAGTTGTGGGAGATGTTGAACAATTATTATAGATAAAGTAATTCTATTTATAATGAAAAAAATATCATATTTTATAATGATGTAGACTTCATTAGTTTATGTTTTTTCATATTTTTAGAAATATCTCAATCTAAAAGGAATTTGGAATATATGTAATGAAAAATTTTATTTATGACATATAATTATTGGATAGTTATGTTTCATAATATGCAAATATTATCAAAGACAGTATGTAATATATATGTTATGGCACCAAATTTGAGAGTTTGGATTGGGGGAATCAAATTTTTAGTGTCGTAAAGTTGGAAACCAAGCCTACAACAATTGAACAAAGTATAAAAGGTTTATTAAGGAAAAAAATTGAATAAGGGATCAATTAGTTATCCAAAAATAATTAAATTATTCAATTGTATGGAGTTTGGACATTATGTGAATTAATGCCTCAACACTTAGGCTAATCAAGAAAATAGGACATAGCAACCTCCCAATCTGAGGGAACAAGGAAGGGTATTCATGATCACTACCATTGTGGAAGATAATGGTAATAAAGTGATTCATGGTATAATTTATCTCTTTTCTAGATTTTCTAATTCAATATTTGATTTTAGTTTATCACATTAATTTATATCAAACAATTTGTCAAATAATGTTGACTTACCACCTCATGTAATGGATATTGAACTATCTGTAAAACCCTCTAGTGGAACATTGATAACATCTGTGATATATTAATCAGATATGATTATGATTTTTGGGATAATACATCCAATATATCTCATTATTCTTAATTTGGTTGAATTTCATATAATATTGGGTATGGTTCGGCTTTCCCTACATAAAATAAATATCAACTTTAAGAATAAGGAAATACCATTTCATATATAAAATCATATTATTTTCAAGTATAAATTAAAATATTATTATGAAATACGTATAGAAGTAAACTTTATAGTGTGAATTATGTTACCAAATAATGCGGGAATCTTGACTAAAATGGTTAGGGAGTTAGTAAACTTTTTTCACAAACCAGGACAGGCTTCCATTTGACCCAACACCTGAACCGGCCCACGAAAAGGCTTGAGAGGAATTCCCAACCCTCTTGAGATAGAAACTAGTGTCATACATCAAATATATCATAGTGGGGATGATTTATCCCAATATAAACTAATAAAAAACCAAATCTAGTATGTAGAAAAACCAAGAGGATCCAAAACACTGAATTCAAATAAATACAACCACATAATCCAAACAAAATAATAATTGAACAAAATAGAAACTATAAGAAAAGAGTAAAACTAAACTGGAAACAAAACAATCTCCATATGACCTCTTGTTCACCACCATTCACCAAACCAAATCACTCTATAAGAAAAAATTAAACAAAACCTATCCTAAAAAATAGCTTGGGTCTACCGACGCTGAGTTACATAAGAAAGGTGTGAGAATAAATAGCTCAGTAGTTAAGAACCAAGTAATCCATACATTTACTTTCTCAAAATAGTTTGTAAATAATAGTTTGAAATATATATAAAAAATAGAGTTTCATCTTTAAATATCCAAAAATAATATTTATAACAAAATCCATTTTCAAAATAAATCATGAATTTTTCTTTTTGATTACACATTTTCTATTTAAAACTTATTTTGAGAACTAACTGATAAAGGAATTAAGTAACAATTTTAAACAAAATAAACTACGAATAAATGGAAAACGTACATGTGCATGAAGAAAATTGCAACTAAAATGAGTAACTAGATGAAACAAAGTAAACAATGTACATATAGATAATAATTATAGGAATTTTCTAAATATATATATAGAATTAATACCTATAAATTCCATTTTTGTACTCACCTACTAGTGTATGGTTAAGCTCCACATTCAATAACCAAATGGCTTCTCTAAACTATCCCCACCAGTGGTAATTCCCCTCTATCCTCTTAAAAAATTCATGGGGTACTAGTCTGTCAAATTGGGACTAATAAGAAACCATCACTCAACACTCTAGATAAAATCCTAGAATCCCATGATAAATAGTATAAAGAATAATTGGGAGGTCATCACAAGTATAGTATAAATCAATAACCCACATATGATTCTGTGCATTCCAAGCCCAAACTCTAACACCACCTATGTGGATCCCCTCTCCTTGGAGGGACAACCATAGAGGTTCCCTTCACTCATCCAACCATCCAAAAGTGAAAACTGGGACAACATGTCACATGAGTTTTGAAACCAATTTTCAAAAAACCACAAGGTACCAAATCGACCTCAACATTAACAAACCAATCCCATTTCCAAAACTATTTCCATAACCAAAATTAAAACACCATTCAAACTTAGAAGATACCAAACAAGCCTCTATATCAATTAGTTACCAAATTCTCCTTCAAGGTTCCCAACATGATGAAATTTAGGAAATAAACTTGGGACCTATATTGAAGATCATTTAGAAACCAAAGAACCACTTACGAACCTTTTGGGTTTTAAAAGAACCATTTTGAAAAAGAAGGGATAAATAAGGGGAGTGGAAGAATAAAAAGGGTTGTTTTGAAATCTGGGGTTTAAGGTGAACATCGTTTTAGAAAAAAATTATCATTGGTGTGCCAATAATTATTTACACCTCGTTCACATATGGATGTGTTCAAATCCATTGGAACCCTTTTTAAAATCTATAGAATACTAAAGGTGCATATTTTAGAATCACAAAGATCTTTATAATCCATAACAGATTCCCATAAACAAGCACCAAAACATATAATTCACAAAAATGCACACACAAAAACTCAATTCACAAAAATTCCATGTTTCTAAGACATAAAAATAGCCAAAAATAACCCACAATATAAAATTACACTTTTAAAAACCAATTAGAATTTTTGAAAAAACTTTTCTTACATATAGGTATAGGAATAATTGAAGATATCCTATAAAAAACCATTTTTACAAATTTAAAAAAAAAATAACACTAATATAATACATGAAAACACTTCATAATTATGAAAAAAATTGTAATCTAATTAATAAATCTCAGGAATAAATAAAACTGGAAATAAAATGGATGGAGAAACCTACCTAAATAATGGATGAATGAAACATCACTCTAAGAGGGGGAGAGCCAAGGAAGAAGAGCCAAGGAGAGGGGGTTGTTTTTAAATCTGGGGTTTAAGGTGATCTGCACACCCTAAAATCAATGAAACACAATCCACACATTAACCCTAGATCATAGGGTTTTTCCAAGAGAGAACCAAGATAATAAATAATCAATAATAAGAGAAGTGGGAATATAAGAGGAGGAAAACACCCCCAAAAACAAAGTAGAACTCACCTTATAAATGTGGAGGAGCACCCATGTAGGAGGGAGATCCAAGGAGAGGGGGTTTTGGGAGACCTCTGGTGTGACTATGTCAAATGGAATGGGAGGGATCAATTTTGGGTTAAAAAGAGGGAGGGATAGAATAGTAATTTCAACTATCTAAAGACATGGGAAGTCACATGGTTTGGATGCATAGTTTTCAAAACCGTGTGTCAGCCGTGTATGCCCCATAAGAGAATAAGGACACCTATATAGGTTGGCCTCATAGTTTTGGAAACCATGTGCGAACTTTTAAACTCACCTCTATCAAAAAATAAAGATCCCCCTCGTATGCTTTCCACATAGTTTCTGCTAACAATGTGCAGGTCATTCACCTTAGCCCAAACACTAAACACACTTCGCATGGTTTCTCCTTTAAATCGCACTATTTGGGCCAAACCATGCCAGTCAAACCCTGTCAAAAGAAAATGATCTAGAAATTACTTTAGTCTTAACCAGCCAAACGGTATCCTCTCAAACTTTGAACACAAACTGTTCATATAGAAAAAACACATCTAAAACCTCCAAAACTCAAAATTCCCATCAGGGAATCGACCTAAAATTCAACCAAAAGAACCAACACCCAGAAAATATTAATTTAAAAGAAAAACAAAGTTCATTGTGTGAAAATTCTCCCCACTATAAAACTTCCTACCCCCAAAAATTAAACAGGACAGATAAGGAGAAAACTCAATATTGAAATTAAATGAAGCCAAGAAGAACCATGATCCTTGATGTGACCTATCAATCCACAAGTAACACCTAATTAGTTCTATGAAAAACCAAAATGAGGAGACCCATGGAGAAAGAAAAGTAAAGGGTTCTCCCTTCCACAAGAAACCAACAAGAATAGACCAATAATAGAATTACAAACATAAACCAACAACATAAACATAAGGAACTTATATCCTGAACTGAAAACCCCTACATAAGGGAAAACTCGTAGAGGGGACTAAACAAAATAGAGAACCAAAACACCATTTGTGGTCTCCACAATACTTAAGAGTATTCAAAGAATGCACAATCAGAAACTAAAAATGATCTTCAAAATTCTAACCACACAAGTTCTGAAACACCCAACACAATCATAGAAATAAAAGAAAACAATATCACCATGATTTTTATACAATATGGAGGATATTAAAAAACCAATAAATCTAGAATAGGTGAACAAAAAATTTTCCCACTCCAAGGTTTTCCACATCACTCGATGAACCCTTACTATGTGAAAATATTCTCTCTTGGTCTTGTGATTGGATCACTGGTTCCTCAAAGCATCTGATTCCCCATAGTCACATGTTGAAAACCCCATACCAAGACTTACACTTCTGGGAAAACTGCTTTTATAACTTCTCCAGATGATCCAAATGGTGACATCATCAAAAAAACTTCGGAGGATGATAATAATATTTCTTTGAATTCCCAAACTGCCCATACTAGAAGCACAAGAGAAAATGGTTCGATGAATGAGAATATGAAACCAAAAAGGGAGAATCCTTGGGAACATGTCCTTCTAGAACACACCTCTCTCTATATTGGTAACTTCTTGATCCCCAAGAGAAATTGGATTTCCAACCACCTCTGATTTCAATATAGGAACTAACTCCTCTAGAAATGTTTCATCCACAAGCTTCTTAAATAGAACTTCTTCAGATGAGAAAACACGATACTCGATCTCCAGATGAAGACTCTAGACGAAGAGAGAAGTTTTAATATAATCCTATAATGCTATCTCAAGAGATAAGGGAACCATATCATTAAAGTTTTCAACATAGACTTTCACCATCCATTAGACTTTCTGAACACCCAAAGACTATGCCACTTTATGTGACTATTACTTCTTAGGTATAAAACATCAAATAAAAGTGGTCTTAAACACTTTCCAATACATGAAAACTTTTAACAATTGAGGGGTGATTACCTTCCACTGATCCAAAAATATACCTTCAAACAAACATATAAAAACATGCACTCTTACGTCTTCTAGAGTTTCCAGTGATTTTAATTTTCCTTTGAATTTCTCAAGACATTCCACATCCTCTAACATACCGTAATCACCATGTAAAACTAACAACATCCAATAAGAACTTGACTCTGCCACACCCCTGGGAGTCTAGGTAGGTCCATTGACTAAAAGAGATCCACTAGAATCCATTAGGATGATTATGGGAGGCAATAATAAATAACATAAAAACAAAAAACTAAAATCAACTTCAAACAAAAAAGAACCTTCCAAACTAGAACACCAATCTCATAAAATAAACAACACTAACAAAACCAAAATCATATATCAAGAATCCATAATTTACATTATAATTTTAAAACCACATTATTCCAAGGCCACATTTAAAAATGATATGATTTCTTCGAATCATTTTCCTCCTAGAATCCCATTTTTTCAAAAATCTTTTTTCATTTTAAAATCCACTCACACCACCCTAAATAAAACCAAAACACCACACACACAAAAACACCTGAAATATAGAACTATTTGCCATACATAACAAGAAAAACTGGTTATTAGACCATTCTCCATGCAAGAACCAACCAACAGGAACATCTTGAGTCATGATCTAGAAACCACATGGGCCACTAGTCCATGTAAGACTACCATAAAACACAAAATCACTCCCATGGGCACTCTTTATCCACACAGATCAACCAAAAGTCACAATTTCTAGACTATACCTACTAACTTGAGGATTATAATGAGTAATATTTTATGAAAATATTCTCATACCTACCTATCAAGTCCTAAAATCCCTATCTCCAAACTACCTGACACCTAAAATAATAAAAGGGCTTCTCTAATACCATTTTTTCATGAACCAGCTCAGGCTTCCATAAAGCTTGATAACTGAACTAGCCTATAAAAAGATCTGATTGGCTTTCCCAATCCTCCCATGCTAGAGACTAGTGCAAGGAATCAAAGATGTCATGGTGGTAATGATTTATCACAAGATAAACTAATAAAAATCCAAACCGAGCAAGTATAAAAATCAAGAGGATCCAAAACACTGGATAATGATAAATATGACAACAGAATCCAAATAAAACAATAACAAAAAAACAAAAAAAAATGAAACTAAAAACAAAATGAAAATGAAATGATCTCCATGTGACCTCTTGGTCACCACCATCCACTAAACAATCCCACTCTATAGAAAAAACTTGAATAGAACATGAACATGAAAGAAATATCAGGTCTACCGATGTCGAGTGGCAAAAGTAGGGTGTGAGAAAAAATAAATCAGTTGGTAATAACCATAGAATCAATAAATTTCCATTCCCAAATAGTCAACATAGTCTATTTTGAAATACATATAATTAAAATAGGGTTCCATCTTTAAAAAACAAACATGACCTTTCCAAAAAAACCCTTTTCAAAACAAATCTTGACTTTTTTCATTTGAAAATATATTTCTTATTTAATCCTCAGTTTGAGAACTAAATTCCAAAAGGAAGGAATCAAAAATGTGTCACAAAAATAAACTAGGAATTAGGGAAAATAGTATATGTGCAAGCAGACAAGTGATAATCGAATGAGTAACCATATTAATCAATGTAAAAAAGAACACAAAGATAGTAATCACGGTAATTTTCTAAATATATTTAGAAGTAATCTCTAGAGGTAATTTGTTCATACTCACCTATCAGCGTATGGTGTAACTCTATAGTAAATTTCCAACTGGATTCTCTAAACTAGCCTCACTAGTGGAAAATCCCCTATGGTCTCTCAGAAAATCCCATAGGTATTAATTCATCTAATTGGGAATAATAAAAAATGATCACTTGACCCTCTATATAACATACATGAATCCCATGATAAATAAAATAAAAGATAATGGGGAAGTCATGACATGCTTATCATAAACCAATAACCCATAAATTCAACCATGAATTCCTAGCCATAACTCTGACACCACCTATGTGGAGGCCCGATTCCTATATGAAAAACCATAGAGGCTTCCATCACACATCGAACCATCCAAACGATCCAACCAAGCCTACATGCCACATGAGTTTTGAAACCAATTTCCAAAAAAACATGAGGTACCAATCAGGCCTCAACATTTAAAAAAAAGTATATTTCCAAATATATTTCCACAAACAAAATAAAAACACCATTCAAGCTTAAAAGATGCCAAATGGACTTCTATGTCATTTAGTTACCAAATTCCACTTCAAGGTTCTAAACAAGACTAACTTTAGTAAACATAGTTGAAAACTATATTCGCAATCATTTAGGAACCAAACAACAACTTAGGAAACTTTATGGATTTAAAAGAACCATACATAAAGATAATGGATAAATAAGGGTAGTTGAAGAATAAAATTTGTTGTTTTGAAATATGGGGTTTAATGTGAACATCATTTTGGAAAGCCAATTTCATTTTCATTCCCACCCATATGTGTACCCCATGCATATATGTATGTGATTGAATCTAATGGACCCATTTTTTAAATACATATAAAACTAAATGATCTAATTTTTTGAATCATAAAGAGCATTACAATCCATGAAAAAATCCCACACATAAGAAACAAACTATATATGTTACCAAAATTCACTCACAAAATTCAATTCACAAACAAACCATGTTGTTAAAACATGAAAAAGTCATTACATAATCTATAACACCCAATTACACTTTAAAAACCCAATTATAATTTTAGAATGCACATTTTACGCATATAGTTATAGGAGTAATTGAGGAAATAATTTAAAAACCCATTTTCCCCAAGATACCAAAAAAAGAAAACCACAATAACTCTTGAAACTCCATAAAAATTATGAAAAAATCTTCTATAATCTAATTAGAAAATACCAATCATAAACATAAGTTTTGAGAAATTGAATGGATAGAGACACAAACATCAACAACATGTGATTCCAAAAACACTCCAAGAGAGGGAAGAACTAATCCAAAGAGATGACCTGCACACCCTACCATCAAAGAAACACAAACCACACATCAACCCTAACCCTTAGGGTTTGGCCAAGAGAGAAACAACACGAGAAAGAATCAAGAATATGATAAGGGATAAGAGGAGTAAGAAAACCTAAAAACCAAGAATAACTCACCTAAGAAACATGTAGGATAACTCATGGAGGAGGGAGATCCAAGGAGATGAAGTTTTCGGATCCCCCAAGTGTGCATTGGTCTAACAAGTAGTGAGGTTCAATTTATGGTTAAAAAGATATAGGGGTATAATATTAATTTCAAGATTTTAATGACCTAAGAAATTTGTATGGTTTAGCCACATGGTTTTCCAAATCATGGGCCAACCATGTGCACCCCAAAGAAGATAGAGGACACCCACATGTGTTGGCCACAAAGTTTTGGAAACCATACGCCAGCCGTGAAACTCACCTCAGCAAAAAATGCAGATCCACCTTGAATAATTGATGCACTGTTTCTCCAAGTCGTTTCCAAGCTATGAACCTTGGCCAAGAGACTAACCACACATCACATAATTTCTCCTTTGGCTCTCATGGTTTGGTACAAACCATTCTAGTCAAACAGTGAAATAAGAATATAAACTAAAAATTCCCTCATATTTAACCAACCACACAGTTTCCTCTCAAATTGTGATCACAAACTATACATAGGCCCAAAACACACATGAAACCTCCAAAAATCAAAATTATGAATGTGAACTAAACATGAAATTAAGCCAAAAGAACCAACACTAAGAAAATAAAAAATTTAAAACAAAACCCATGGTCGGGGTGTGACAACCTTGATGACATGCATATTATTCAATAGTATACTGATGTATTTATGGATGAATTATGTGGTCTTCCACCAGAGCATGAGGTTGAGTTTTTAATCAAAATAATAATTGAATCCAAGACTTTCTCAAAAAATTATGTATTTAATATATCCCATTAAAATAAGTTAATTTAATAGGTAACATAACGATAATATGCATAGGGTTTCATAAACTTGAGTGGTTCATCATGGGGTGCACCAATCCTCTTTGTAAGAAATAATGATTGATCAATATCTCTTTCCATTGATTATTATAATATTAATAAAATTATGATCAAGAACAAGTATTATCTACCCTATATAGATTATATATTTGATCAAATTAATGGATTTTAATACATCTTGATGATTTACTTTTGATCTAGATACCATTTGTTAAGGGTTAAAATAGATGATATTTCAAAGTTAGATTTCCATATGATGTATAGAAACTATGAATTTATTGTGATTATTTTTGGAATAATGAACGCCCATGTTACATTCATGCATATAATTAACAGAGTCTTTATAGACTACCTTGATCAATTTTTGGCTGTATTTAAAGATGATATTCTTAAAAATTCAAAAAGGAATGAACATCATTAATATCATTTGTGAATTTTCGTAAAGACCTTCAGAAAGGATAAATTGTATGAAAAAATTTACCTTGTGTGATTTATGGCTATGAAATGTGTAAATATTTGTTGATGTAATAAAAATTAAGGGAATATTAGTAGGTCCATAAATTTTAGAAGATATTAGTAAATGGACCAAACTAACTACTGTAACTGAGATCCATAGTTTTCAACGGTTAGAAGTACATTAACGACACTTTTCTAAAAATTTCTCATGGAAATAAAATAAACAAATAAAGATAACGTGTAAGGGAGTAAGGTTACTTTAAATGGAGAAATGTTAAGGAAGATTCAATTTACTAAAAAATATTTTGGTCAGAACTCATGTACTTACATTACCCGATTGTAACACCCCAAAAATTTTAAAGTACAACTTTATATTCAGTAGTGTTTATGAAACGTAAAACCAAGTGTAAAAAGGGAATATATTTACCCAATATATTACAATATATTTAATATCACAAATAAATATAATATATTATATATATTTTAATGCGCAAAACACTGATTTAGCTTGCATTATACACAAGAGAAAACTTCTTTGATGGATTTCATTACACACAAGACTGAGTTTTATCGAACTATAATATATTATTGTAATATTATCATAAGATATAAACTTGTTGTTATGAATTTTAATAACTAACTTATGGAAATAAATGTTTAATACAAATATAAAATTAATTCATTAGTTACAAATTAAGTAGACCTGAATATGAAAATTGGCTCAATGTAAAGGAAAATATATTTATTTTTATGCCCACAAAGCTATTTCACCATAATAAATTTAATTAGTTATTAAAATTATTGATTTATTTTAAAGTGATATATATTATATATTAAATATTATATTTTTTATATTCATCCAATATATTTTATAGGCTTGGTACAAAAAAACTCACTTTTATGCCTAAAATACTATATTTTTTATTAAGGCACTTTTACTACCTTTTAGTGGAGAACCCATTTTAAATATGTATTTTGACACTTTAATTGATTTAATATGCCAAAATAAACTTCATATTAGAAATAGAAACATAAAAATTAGTTTAGGGTGAATTTCTGATATTTTTCTAAAATATTTCATTTTTTAATGAATAGTTAAAAGTACTGAATTTTAGTTCAAAACTGGTTTTTTATATAATTTATTTGTAGGGATAAAATTTGTTTTATATTTCTTTTAAATTTTATTTAGATAATATTTTTATCAATTAATCCAATATTGGTCATAGGGATCAATTTAACTTTTAAATTTAATATAAAAATTTAGAAAATGTTTGGACGTTTTTACTTTAAAAACATGCATTGTCGTCCCACTTGCGGGATGAATTTTAAATTAATTTAAGCCAATTTTATGATAGGAATTTGAAAAAATGGATTAAATATTTGGAATTAGAATAATTTATAATTTATAATAAGACCGAATTTTTTTGACCAAGAATATTAGTGAAAGTAATTAAAATTAATTACAAGTATTAAGGTAAAATTAATCTTAATAAAGGACTAAACCTTTAATTTATGGGCCCAAATCACCTAAACACATTTCTAAAACTCATTTTATGGACATAATTCGTACATGAACCTTAAATAATTGATTTTGGTTGTTTTTTAAGACTTTTTTAGGAAAAAACGTGGGTACACCTAACTTCTTTTCAAAAATACCAAGTGAGTCCTTTTCCTTCCCTGTAAAAGGCAACCAGCTCTCCCACTTCCTCATATATGTAAAACCACTTAGTTTCAAAAAAAAGGACCAATACACTTCCCAAAATCTCACCCTTACTTCTATAAGCCTCTCCTTGGGAAAAATAATCAAAGTAATCCTTTTGGTACAAACCAAAAGAAGTTACCTGATTAAGAGCGAATGTCTTCTCTAAATCTCTCTAGTTTCATTTCCATTATCCACTCCCTAATATCTATTTATTTCATGCCTATATAACAAAAAACGTATCATCAATATACTTTAATTTTTTATGTAATTTTTTCTACCTAAAAATACACCCAACACCATCTAATGAATAACGAACATACTATTTTTGTGTACGACGAACTACTGCCTCAGGAAACAATTATTATTCATTTTTCCTTTACCACCTATCATGGTGAACATTATGATTGAAACTCTATTTATATGTGTTAGATATTATATTTACAATGTATTTTGGATTAATTAATTTTTATTTGAAACATACCTTTATTCTTTCCATATTGTGTAAATATGATAATTTTTCTTGGGGAAGTGTGGACTACCACCCCCTCAAAGAGATATGACTCATCCATGCCATATATAGAACATATAAAGGACAATTTTAATAAAACTATGTAACATATATAACATATATATGGTAATGGAACTATAATATACATATTTTTTATTTATTTTTTATTCGTCTAATATAAAAAAGAAATGAACGTGGTGTTTGTGTGTACGTATGACCTACCATCTCCAGGAAAGGTGCACTTAATTTATAATCTTCAAATATATTGGGTAACTTTAAATACATATATACTGAATATATATGATAATTAAGTAATGTTTTAATTTCTAGAGATTATAAAATCATAATCCAATTAATAGGAACAATAAATGAAAAGTCAAAACATAATTGAGAAAATGAGGCAATTAAGAGATGAAATAGTTAAAATAATAAAAGAGTGTTAACAAAGGTGTAATAAAATTGATGTGGCTCAATTTTAACACTCTTTTCTCATTATTTTTATATTTTTATTGACTTTTTTATACTAAAATGTTGTTTTTTGATCAAATAATTGATAATTATTGTGTTTTTGTACTTTGCTGTTTAAAATAATCTTTGTTTGGTTCAGATCATGTGTTTTTAGTATTCATTATTGTCTATTTAAATAATTCTTATATTAAATTAGTCCTGCGAATTTGAATTTTATTTATTTATTTTTTTATTTTTACAATTTTTCATTACAATTAGTTAATTAATTTATTAATTTAAATTAATTAATTAATTC
Source organism: Viscum album (assembly GCA_963277665.1). Lineage (NCBI taxonomy): Eukaryota > Viridiplantae > Streptophyta > Magnoliopsida > Santalales > Viscaceae > Viscum > Viscum album. The sequence goes on along the minus strand of OY728156.1, from coordinate 2,104,769,279 downwards.
GTTAATCTTTAAATTATAAATAAATAGATCATTTTAATTTTTAATTATTTTATGAATTTAATTATTTTTAACATTTTAACATTATTCAATTAATAATTTTATTCATTAATTTAATGAGTTCTTTAGTTAATTAATTCCTTAATTTATTGGTTAATTAATTTAATTTAGTGACTTTAAATGTTTCAAGTTGATTAATTTTTTTATAATTTTTAATACAAATAAATTCATTCTTTTTAAAGCATGATTAATTTTATCTTATTTATTTAGTTTTTAATTTTTATTCTTTTTAATTTAATTCATTAATTTATTAATCCATTTTTTGGTTTTATTAAGGTTTTAATTATTTCTGTTTATATTGCAAGTGTTTCGGTGGCACCTGTCATGGTGCCACCGTTTTCGCTCCTTGCTTTAACGGTGAGACCGTGAGACATACACACGATGCCTCCTTCCAGCTTTGCCACTGTGCACCCCCCACTCACCGTTTCCTCTATCCTTTCATGGTCTCACCATTTACCAGCCACTGTTTCTTTTTCTACCCACTGTATCCTGCACCTCACTTTCTCACAGTGAGTATCACTCACGGTGGCACATCCATATCATCTTGCCACCGTTAACTGGCACCGTTTCACACCATTTCACCCTTTTCCACCATTTCATCACGGTGACTGTCTCACCGTTCTATCACCCTCCTTCACACAGCAAGAACACCAACCATAAGCACACAAACCAACAGAATAAAATCACAACAACACACATAACACAGCAACACCACAATCAAAGTTCATCACAGAGAAAAAAAAAAGAAACTAAAATTGAATCCAAGAAATCAAAAATTTAGAAACACGGTGAGAACTTAGAACTAGAAATTGGATTTCTGAAGGCCCTATGTTGTTGAATCTGAACCTTTTACTAGAATCCACCTAAACCTTCTACCTTCTCCCCTATCCACAAGATACCCCACTACCCAGCTCACCGAAGTGAGTCCTGTCGCATCGCCTGAAGCCACCGGTGAACCACCACAAACCCTCATCGAGCCGCCGGCTTATCTTGCCACAGCCTGTGCTGCTCGCCTTGCTCATGATGGCACAGAACAAACCCTTACACTCTGGATAACCACCCAAACCCATCGCACCAACCATATTCCATCCGAGATCCAGCCTCTCCTCTTTCTTCCCTCTCCCACTTCCCTGCGCCGGAATCACCCCCACTCACCATAGCGAGTCCCACGGCTCTTCTCTCCTATGTCGGTGACCAACACTACCACCTGATTTCCCCCATTTCTCCCCTCCTCATGCCACACGAACCCTCCTCCCCCTTGTTGTTCTCTTTTCATTTTTTTTTGTTTTTTTATATAATAATCATAATATATATATTACATTGTAAAATATATATAACATATAATAACATATATATACAATAAAAAAATTATATTGATATTAGCATACATAATAAATATAATTATTATAACATTAATAATATATAATTGTGTGCGTTATTTTTTAAGTTATGTGTTATATATATAATATACAGAAATAATAATAATGGGTATATTAATAAAAGTATATAATCTTATATATATATAATATTAACATCTTATATATCATATATGTTATTAGTAGTTATTATTTTAATAATAATATTAGATATTGGTATTTTTATTTCAGAGTTATAAATATATAGTATGTATATATATAGATAGTTTCAGTTCTTTCATATCTGACTCATGTGCATTTTTTGTAGAGGGAGGGTGGTTCGCTACACGTGCATCATTTTCATTCAATTAGGAGCAACTGCTCCTGTAACACCCTGAGATTTTATGAGAAATATTTTTTTTTAGGTATTATGTTATACACAACACCAAAGGAATCTTTCACTACACACAACATTGTCTTGGCTTGCATTACATGCAAGAGCAACCTGCCTCGATAGCTTGCATTGTACGTAATACCGAGTTTCACTAAACAAAGATATGCTATTAAAATATTATATAAACTAGCAGTTATGAATAGTAATACCCAATTTTTGAAATTTTATAAATTTTATCTTTCAAAATGGACTTCATTTTTTGATTTGGAATATCTAAATTATATTAGGGTAAATTTTGGTATTTTTCTGAAAACTTTCAGTTTTTGATGAATAGTGAAAAACATTGAGTTATAGTTTAAAACCAAATTTTTATTTAAATAAATATTTATTTTATTTAAATTTATTTTAGTTCAAAATAGACACATAATACCTATATAAGTTTAATGTAATTCATTGGATTCAACTTATAATAATTTTATATATATATAATTTTTATAGAACTTTTCACCGTCTTTTACCCACCTCCTAGGAGAATTTGAAAATTCACATAAAACTTAATTTTAACGCCTCTATGAGTTAGATTTAGAAACTCTGAGAGACATGGTTAATATCAAGGATTAAAATTTGGTTCAATAAGATAAAAATATTTTTTTGTGAACAGTAACTTTTTACTTTTATTTACCACGGTTAAAAGTAAAATAGGGTAATAAAAATGATATTATTATTACCCTAACACATGTCCTAATTCTATTGTATAAGTGTAATTCGACCAAAAATAACCTTAGGAATAAAATATGACCATTTAGGTCCACTTTTATTACATTAGGACATTTATTATTATTTAATTCAAAGAAGAGTAAAAATAGTTAAAATCAAAGTTTAATAAGTAAAACATTTTCAATATAGGGTTATATATTAGATAAATTCGATTATAAATATTAATTAGAAATATAATAAGATTTACTACATAATGGTATTTTATTTATATTTTTTTAGATATTAAATAATTTAATTTATTTTTGACACAATGATGATGCAGTAATTACCTTATTAATGACATATTAACATAATTGATATTATAAATACCCAAATAAATGTAATTTGATATTTTTTATGAATTACACTAATTTTATAGGTTAATATAACATATTAGTGTTGGTTAGATGAATTTTTTTCTAAGTAATAATGCATTTATGAATTTATAAAAAAATACCAAATAGTGTCAAAATTGACATAAAAGAGTTTTTCAAAAAAATATTATATTATTTATTGATATTCTATTCCTATAAATCTAAGGATCGGCCAAAAGACTTATATAATAATATATATGACATTAATGAACCAATTTGGGTTCGATTGGAAGTTTATAGTAAGTTTATTAACCATATAGTTTAAGAATACATGAAGACACGGTAAAAGTTAAATTATTTAACTTAGAGTTAAATCTAAATGATAAGGTTAAAATGGTAACCTAAACTTGTCTAAAACCTATTGTTTGAGATTATTTCGACCCATACCCACCCTATTCTTGAAATAAGTCACTTTGGATCCATTATAAACCGAATATGAATTTATTATAAAATAATATTTTAAGTTTTCTCTAAGGTGCCCCTCACCCCTCTTATAAAAGGGCACTCCCCCTTCTCTCTAATTAACACCTCCAAATCCATTTGGCTCGGCCAAACCCTGCCCAAATACCCTCTCAACTGTCCTCCCTTCATCCTAGAGGACTTCCTTCAGTCAGAAATCCATCCTAAGGATCCCTTTTGATCAAATCAAAAGAAAGAACTTGAGGAAGAGGTAAATATCTCCCCACCTATTTCAAGACCCTTACTTCTTCCACTTCCTTCTTCTTGGTTGTTTCCATTATAAAATAATAACTTCAGTATCTTATATATACTGGGATGTTATTATAATTGGTACAATCATATTAGTCATTTTATCCATCCTATGAATGAAAAAGTCACCACAAGTGCGTACGTACGGCTTACCGTCTCCACGTCGTGGTGTAGTTTGTTATTCAGACATTTCATCATTTGGATGGGTATGATAATGAGTATATATGATATAAATAAAAAATATAACATTATTATTATTCTTTATATATGATATACCATCCAATTATATATGATTTTAATATCAAAAGAATGATATCATCGCTCGTGCGTACGTACGGCCTACCGTCTCCACGATGTGATGCGACTCGTTCTACGTGATCTTCATTGAATAATGATTATATGAATTGAATGAATAAATATTATATATATTACACTAATAAAATTCATTAAATGAGGTATCTATAACCTAAAAAGAGGAATACGAATTTATTAAACAAAACATGCATATGAACATAAAGCAATGAACACCCGAATAACAAGTTGCAATGAAATATTACTAATAAGAAGACAAGAATATGACCATATATGATATCATAACAATGAATATTATTCTGTAATAATTCAAAGACATTATTTAAATCATTATACAGGAGGGACGGATATGTACGAAGCATATCAGACCTAAGGTAAGGGAAAATTTCACAATCTCATTTTTATCCGAGATTGTTTATACTTCAGAATTTACTAGGGCATATTTATCATCCACATCCATGTTTCTTTAATATGTAATATTATTTATATTCCCCTAAAATTCTTTAAATCCAATTTTACCTATTGGTGTGTTTTTAGTAAAATATATGAAAGGAATCTTTTTTCGTTTTCAATATGAGATACTTCTTGACTTTTCCAGCCAAAGTATGAGAAGAATGTTTTTTTAAATTATACGGCATGAAAGTATTTTTACACTTTCATAGAGAATTATTTCCATAAACCTTCCTTTATAATTTTTTATGTTTATTTTCAATTAACTTCTTTTCTTTTAAGATTTCAAGGCATTTTGAGAAAAGAAGATGATTTTCAAGAAGAAAGGATATTTTCCTTAAGAATTCATTTCAAGTGTTTTATCAAAATTATTTTAAATCTAAGATAATATAGGGTTCTGTTTCTATCCCTATTATTACATTGATTTCATTGTGTTATGATGGAAGTATTTTTATGAAGTCCTTTTATCTTATATGGATTTATGTTATGGCGACATGATGTTTATGAATCCCATTTTTATTACATGGGTTATGCTATGATGTATGATTTATGATTTTGTGGAACACATAAGAATGATTTCACTATAAGATGGGTAGGAAATATATCTACCTCTAATGCATTGGGTAAAGAATTATATCTCATCAGATAGACATGGCTGGAACGACAAGTTAATCTGGTCCAGTGATACAGGACTGGAACGAGGAGTGAACTCAGTTCAGAAATGGACTTTGTCCACTATGACAGTCTTGGAAATTAGTCTTGACTAATAAGAAATGATATTCTATGATTATGTTTGTATGCGAAAAAGTTTCATGTTTTATGTTGTGATTATTGGGATTACATTTTACTTCTATGATTTATCCCATGTTATGATATTATGATCTCTTTTGCAGGTTAAGATTTTCAAAATGTTATGTTCTTATGAATATGATATGATTGATATTTCCTTTGTTTACCCTTACTGAGCATTTGAGATCACCCTTTTGTATGTTTTATTTTCCCCAGGTCAGGAAGAAGGTTATTAAGTATGATATTCCAAAAGGAACTCTAGATATGATGAAATAAATTGGAGACAATGTAGATTCATTATGAACCAGTTGTTTATGTTTCCCAGTTTCTAAAGACACTATACCTATATGATCATATCATGGTTTTTTTATATGTTGTAATAATTATGCTTCAATTATGAAGTAATAACAATGTATGTAAAGTATGGGTCGTTATAGTTGGTATCAGAGGAAAGGTATAGTCATCCTTTGGAAACTAGGATGTGAAAGACTTAGTAAAAACCTTAAGGATATGTCTAAGAATAGAACACAATATTAGTGTTTTAGAAATGGCCATTAATAACCTATGATAAGACCTTAAGTGTGAAATTTTATTCTTGATTATATGGGTTTCCAATTATGATTAGTGTTTCTCACACTATGCTTATTGGTTTTAGTCAATGGCTGGAACCTGAAGGAACTGTGTTAATGCTGAATGCGACAGGCAATGAAATGATTGTCCCCCTGAGCAACCAAACCTTATGGGAGCTGGAATGAAAAATATTATAGCCATTCTCACACAACTTTCTAAATATATGAACCATGTAGGACTTAAAAACGAGAAAAGGAAGGAGCAACATTCGGTTGAATCCTTCATGAGGCATCGTCCACCCTCATTCAGCGGGTCTACTGATCCATTAGTGGCTGAACAATGGATCAGTACCACAGAAAATATATTTTCAGTTCTTCAATGTTCTGAACATGATAATGTCATCTTAGTAGTATATCGTTTGGAAGGTGATTCTTATCAATGGTGTAATATTATCAAGAATACGATTCAAAGAGAAGAAATTGATTCCATGGAATGAGACAAGTTCAAGAACATATTTTTCAATAAGTACTTCCCTCGTATTACTCGAACAAAGATAGAGAAGGAGTTTCTTGAACTAAAGAAAAAGGATGATGAATCTGTTGGTACCTACGAAGCAAATTTTACAAGACTTTCAAGGTATGCTTCCAGAATTATTATCCAACCTGAGAGTAAGATTGGTCTATTATTTAGTGACTTAAAACCAAGTCTTTTAAGGTCATTGGCCATAAGGGACATCAATAACTAAGAGAAAATTGTTCAATGTGCTCTCAAGTTTGAGATAGAGATTGGAGTAACCCATCAATCATATGGGTTTGATAAGAAGAGGAAAATGGAATTCAAAGGGAAATCTAATGACCACACTGAAAAGAAGATGAGTTTTCCCTTATGCTCAAAGTGTGGAAAGAAACATGGAGGGAATTGTCTTGAAGGGACAATTAAATGTTTAAAATGTGGAAAAGAAGGTCATCGGGCATTTGAATGCCGCAATGATGTGAAAAAGTTATCTAGTGATGCGAACAAAGAAAAGGATACATAGAATGCACCTCTTACACTTCAATGTTACAAGTTAAAGGAAATGGGGCATTATGCTAATAAATTCCCTAATCCAATGGTTGTTTATGATGATCGACGTCAAAAAAATCTTAAGGCAAAAGACAAAGGAAAGTCACATGTAATTTCAATCGGTGATGTGGAGTACAATAATGAAGTGGTGAAAGGTACACATACCATCCACTCTAAAGTATAAAATGTTTTATTTGATTCTGGATCCACCCACTCTTTTATTTCTGAAAAATTTTCTAAGGTTATCATCCTACTACCTCAACAATTAGTTGTTGAGTTAGTTGTGACAACTCCTAATGGCACAACGGTTGCATCAAAAGTTTATAATTCTTCTCCAATTGACGTTTGTGGGAAAATTATTCTTGAAAATATTGTGATCCTTCCTATAGTGGAATTTGATGTGATTCTTGGCATGGATTGGCTTTCCTTATATGGAGCTCATATCGATTTCTAAAGAAGGGAAGTCACATTTCATATTCCCGATCAATCTATGATCAACTATCAATGCAAGGACGAATATAACCTTCCAGTGGAAATTTCTTCCATCTTATGGGTCTTGATTACAATAAATGAAGGTTATTTATCTCAAGTGGTTTAAGAGAAACTCACAATTAAGAATATTCCCATTTTACGGGAGTTTGATGATTTCTTTCCAGAGGAATTGTCAGTTCTTCTACCAAATCGTGAAGTTGAGTTTTCAATAGAACTCATACTGGGTGCTATGCCCATTTCAAAGACACCTTATAGAATGGACCCTATTGAGTTTTAGGAATTGAATAAGCAACTCCAAGAGAATCTTGATAAGGGATTCATACTCCCTAGTGCATCAACTTGTGGAGCACCTGTTCTATTTGTTAAGAAGAAAGATGAATCCATGAGACTCTGTATTGATTATAGAGAACTTAACAAGATCACTATCAAGAAAAAATATCCTCTCTCACGCATTGATGACTTATTTGACCAACTACGCAGAGCCCAATACTTTTCCAAGATTGATATTTGTTCAGGGTATCATCAATTAAGGGTCAAAAGGGAGGATATACCAAGGATGACTTTCCGTACAAGGTATGAACTCTATGAATTTATAGTGATGCCATTTGGTCTTACTAATGTCCATGCTATCTTCATGGATCTAATGAATAGAGACTTTAGAGAGTATCTTGATCAGTTTTTGGTAGTCTTTATAGACGATATTCTTGTCTATTCAAAGTGAAAAGAATAACATGAACATCCCTTGATAATTGTATTAAAGACCCTAAGAATGGATAATATTTATGCCAAATTTAAGAAGTCTAAATTTTGACTTCAAAAAGTTTCATTTTTAGGTCACATAATCTCAAATGAGGAGATATCTGTGGATCCATCAAAAACAGAGGTTATTGAAAGATGGTCGAGACCAACAACAGTAACTGGGATCCGAAGTTTTCATGGTTTGGAAAGATATTATCGATGTTTTGTGAAAGATTTTTCACGATTATCTAATACAATCACTAGGTTTACTCGAAAATGAGTTAAGTTCATTAGGATAGAGGAGTGTGAAGAGAATTTCAAGGAGTTAAAAAGAAGGTTATCCAGTGCACCTGTGCTCACACTGCCTTGCAGTGGAGAAAGGTTTGTGATCTACAGTGATGAATCCAAGAAGGTATTGGGGTGTGTTCTCATGCAGAATGATACGGTGATAGATTATGCCTCACGACAGTTGAAAATCCATGAACAAAATTACCCAACTCATGATTTGGAGTTAGATGCGGTAATCTTTGCATTAAAGATTTGGAGGCATTATCTTTATGGTGAAAGGTGTGATATTTATACTGATCATAAAAGTTTAAAGTATATTTTCACACAAAAGGAGCTGAATATGTGCTAAAGAAGATGGTTGGAGCTGATTAAGGATTATGACTTCTCAATTCATTAGCACCCTGGGAAAGAAAACAAGGTGGCAGACGCATTAAGTCGACAAGACCGTGCGAGCTTATCTATAATGAGGATCACAAAAGATCCAATATTTATAGATTTACAAAGGATAGATCTTGGAATTATAATGTAAGGGGAAAAATATTATCTTTATCAAATTAATGTTCAACCATCTATACATGTGATGATTAAAGAGGCACAAAAAGAAGATGTAGAGTTACAAAAAAAAGTGATAAATGTTCCTGAATTCCACATTGATTGTGATGAAATAATAAGGTTCAGGAATCGGGTTTGTGTTCCTCCCATCCTAGAATTAAGAAAAGAAATAATGGATGAAGCTCATAGTTCTTCATTATCTATTCACCCTATAAGAACGAAGATGTATACGGACCTGAAGGATTACTTCTGGTGGGATGACATGAAAAGAGATGTTGCTAAATATATCTCTCGATTATTGGTTTTTCAGCAAGTTAAAGCTGAGAGATAGATTTCTAAGGGGATGTTACAATCATTACCCATACCATAATGGAAATGGGAAAACATCACTATGGACTTTGTCATTGGACTTCCTAAAACATCAAAAGGCAATAATGCTATCTAGGTTATAGTAGATCGTCTTATAAAGTCGGCACACTTCATTGCTATTAGAGAAGATTTCTCTCTTGATCATCTTTTTAGGATATATGTGAAGGAAGTGGTAAGATTGCATGGAGTACCACTTTACATTATATCTGATTAAGATCTGAGGATTACCTTGATGTTTTGGTGAAGTCTTCCGCATACTCTAGATACAGAGTTGAGTTTCAGCACTCCTTATCATCCTCAGACAAACGGTCAATCTGAGAGGACAATTCAACCTCTATAATACATGTTGAGAGCTTTCTCTATGGATTTCAAAGGTGGTTGGGATCAACACCTACCTTTGGTGGAATTTTCTTATAATAATATCTTCCACTCCAGTATTCATATGGCTCCTTATACAGCTCTCTATGGAAAGAAATGCAGAACTCCGACTCGTTGGGATGAAGTTGGGGAAAGAATGCTATTAGGACCTGATCTTGTTGATGAGATGGCAGAAAAGGTAAGATCTATTCAACAACACATAAGAGCAGCTCATAGTCGACAAAAAAGTTATACCGACAACCGAAGAAAATACCTAGAGTTTTAAGTGGGTGATAAAGTGTTCTTACGAATATCTCCTTGGAAGAGAGTAATGAGATTTGGAAACAATCCCTAGGTATATTGGTCCTTTTGAGATACTAGATCTTGCTGGGAAGGTAGCTTAACGATTGGTGATTCCACCAAATCTCTCTCAAGTTCATGATGTGTTCCATGTATCTCTCCTAAGAAAGTACATACCTGATCCTTCACATGTACTAAGCTCAGAAGTTGTACCGTTGGAGCAAGATCTTTCTTATGAAGAACAGCTAATAGAGATTCTAGATCCTAGAGAAAAAGTTAAACAAAACAAGACCACTCTCTTGGTTAATGTTTTATGGAGGAACCACCAATTAGAAGAAGTTACATGGGAACTTTAATATATGATGAGGGAGAGGTATCCTCATCTATTTGTTACGATTTGATGAATTTCGAGGGTGAAATTCTTTTTAAGGGGGGTAGAATTTAACACCCTGAGATTTTATGAGAAATATTTTGTTTTTATGTATTATTTTATACGCAACACTAAAGGAATCTATCACTGCACATAACATTGTCTTTTCTTGCATTACATGCAAGAGTAACCTTCCTCGATATCTTGCGTTGTACGCAATACCGAGTTTTTCTAAACAACGATATGCTATTAAAATATTATATAAACTAGCCATTATGAATAGTAATACCCACTTTTTAGAACTTTATAAATTTTTTATTTCAAAAAGTAATTAATTCTTGGATTCGGAATATTGAAATTATCTTAGGGTGAATTTTTGGTATTTTTCTAAAAACATTCAATTTTTGATGAATAGTGAAAAACACTGAGTTATAGTTTAAAACCAAATTTTTATTTATTTTATTTAAATTTATTTTAGGTAAAAATAGACACATAATACATATATAAGTTTAATTTAATTCCTTAGAGTCAATTTATAATAATTTTACATATATAAAAATTTTATAGAACCTTTCACCGTCTTTTACCCACCTCCTAGGAGAATTTGCAAATTTACATAAAACATAATTTTACCGCTTCTGTGAGTTGAATTTCAAAAATATGAGAGACACAGTTAATATCAAGGTGTAAAATTTGGTTCAATAAGATGAAAATAATTTTTGGTTAATAGTAACTTTTTACTTTTATTTACCACGGTTAAAAAAATAGGGTAATTAAGGGTAAAAATGATATTATTATTACCCTAACACATGTCCTAATTCTATTGGATAAGTGTAATTCGACCAAAAACAACCTTAGGAATAAAATATGACCATTTAGGTCCACTTGGATTAGATTAGGACATTTATTATTATTTAATTCAAAGAAGAGTTAAAAGAGTTAAAATCAAAGTTTGATAAGTAAAACATTTTTAATATAGGGTTATACATAAGATAAATTAGACTATAAATTTTCATTAGAAAGATAAAAATATTTCATACATAATGGTTTTTTATTTATATTTTTTAGATATTAAAAAATTTAATTTATTTATGATACAATGATGATGCAGTAATTACCTTATTAATGAAATATTAACATAATTGATATTATAAATACCCAAATAAATGTAATTTGAGACTTTTTATGAATTAAACTAATTTTATAGGTTAATATAACATATTAGGGTTGGTTATATGAATTTTATTCGAAGTAATAGTTCTTTTATGAATTTAGAAAAAAAAAACAAAATACCAAATAGTGTCAAAATTGACAAAAAAGAGTTTTTAAAACAAATATTATATTATTAATTGATATTCTATTCATAAAAATATAAGGTTTGGAAAAAATACTTATATAATAATATATATGACATTAATGAACCAATTGGGGTTTTATTGGAAGTTTATAGTAATTTTATTAACCATATATTGTAAGAATACAATAAGACACGGTAAAAGTTAAATTATTTAACTTAAAATTAAATCTCAATGATAAGGTTAAAATGGTAGCCTAAACTTGTCTAAAACCTATTGGTTGAGAGTATTTAGACCCATACCCACCCTATACTCGAAATAAGTCCATTTTTATCCATTATAAATCAAATATGAATTTATTATAAAATAATATTTTAAGTTTTTTCTAAGGTGCCCCTCACCCCTCTTATAAAAGGGCACTCCCCCTTCTCTTTAATTCACACCTACGAAGCCATTTGGCTCATCCAAAACCTACCCAAATACCCTCTCAACTATCATCCCTTAATCCTAGAGGCCTTCCTTTAGTCATAGAGTCAACCTAATGAGATCTTTTGATCAAATCAAAAGGAAGAACCCAAGGAAGAGGTAAATTTCTCACCACCTATTTGAAGATCCTTTCTTCTTCCACTTCCTCCATCCTTGTTGTTTCCATTATAAAATAATAACTCCAGTATATTCTATATACTATTATTTTATTATAAATGGTACAACTGTATTAGTTATTTTATCCATCTTATGAATGAAAAAGTCGCCACACGTGCGTACGTACGACTTACCGTCTCCATGTCGTGGTGTAGTTTGTTATTCAAAAATTTCATCATTTGTATGGGTATGATAATGAGTATAAATGATATAAATAATAAATATAACATTATTAATATTCTGTATATATGATATACCATTCAATTATATATGATTTTAATATCAAAAGAATGGTATCATTGCTCATGCGTACGTACGGCCTACCGTCTCCACGATGTGATGCGACTCGTTCTACATGATCTTCATTGAATAATGATTATATAAATTGAATGAATAAATATGATATATATTACACTAATAAAATTCTCTAAATGAGTTATCTATAACGTAAAAATAGGAATAAGAATTTATTCGACAAAACATGCATAAGAACATAAAGTAATGAACACCCGAATAACAAGTAGCAATGAAATATTACTAATAAGAAGATAATAATATGACCATATATCATATCATAACAATAAATATGATTCTTTAATAAGTCAATGACATTATTTAAATCATTATACAGAAGGGTTTGATACGTACGAAGCATATTAGACCTAAGGTATGGGAAAATCTCACAATCTCATTTTTATCCGAGATTGTTTATACTTCAGAATTTACTGGGGCATATTTATCATCCACATCCATGTTTCCATAATATGTAATATTATTTCTATTCAGCTAAAATTTTTTAAATCCAATTTTACCTATTGGTGAGTTTTTAGTAAAATATATGAAAGGAATCTTTTTTTGTTTTCGATACGAGATACTTTTTGAATTTTCCGTCCAAAGTATGAGAAGAATGTTTTTTAACATATACAGCATGAATAGATTTTTACACATTCATAGATAATTATTTCAATGAATCATCCATTATAATTTTTCATGTTTATTTTCAATTAAATTCTTTTCTTTTAATATTTCACGGCATTTTGAGAAAAGAAGATGATTTTCAAGAAGATAGGATATTTTCCTCAAGAATTCATTTCAAGTGTTTTATCAAAATAGTTTTCCATGTAAGATAATATAGGGTTCTGTTTTTATCCCTATTATTACATTGATTTAATTATGTTATGATGGAATTATTTTTATGAAGTCCTTTTATCTTATATGGATTTATGTTATGGTGGCATGATGTTTAATAATCCCATTTTTATTACATGGGTTATTCTATGATGTATGATTTATGATTTTATGGCACACATAATAATGTTTTAATTATGAGATGGGTGGGACCCATATCTACCTCCAATGAATTGGGTAAAGATTTATATCTCATGAGATAGACATGGCTGGAACGACAAGTTATTCCGGTTCAGTGATATAGGACTGGAATGAGGAGTGAACTCGGTTCAGAAATAGAATTTGTCCACTATGATAGTCTTGGCAATGAGTCTTGACTAATAAGAAATGATATTATATGATTATTTGTGTATGCCACAGAGTTTCATGTTTTATGTTATGATTATTGGTATTACATTTCACTACTATGATTTATCTCATGTTATGATATTATAATATCTTTTTCAGGTTAAGATTTTCAAAATGTTATGTTCTTATGAATATGATATGATTGATATTTCCTTTTTTTACCCTTACTGAGAATTCAATCTCACCCTTTTGTATGTTTTATTTTCCCCAAGTCAAGAAGAAGGGTATTAAGTAGGATATGCCAAAAGGGACTCTAGATATGATGAAATAAACGGGATACAATGTAGAAGCTTTATGAACCAGTTGTTTATGTTTCCCAGTTTCTAAAGAAACTATACCTATATGGTCTTATCATGGTTTTGTTATATGTTGTAATAAGTAAGCTTAAATTCTGAAGAAATAACAATTTATGTAAAGTATGGGTTGTTATAGCTCTAGTGACCAGTGCGGAAGAAGAATCACAGTGAAAGCTACAGGTGGAGGCCATGGAACATCTCAGGAGAGATTCTAGAGACTTCTATGGGTCATTAGCATATGTGATGGGCACAAAATGATGGAGACGCTGGAGGGCAGGATTTGGAAAGCGGGCATCATTTATTGAGGGATCCAGGAAGTTAGGGAGAAAAGAAATCTTCGATCCAGACAGGAAAGATCACGTGAGGAACATACAACATCTTCTTTCGCGAGAATATTGGTGTACCTAGAGCAGCAAATCAGATCATTTCATACTTTGATTCCCAGGGTGGGACATCGAGCGGTTTCTAGCATTTCATCCACCATCAAGCAGCAGGGATTAGTACTTTCAGGAGCTCGAGTAGGGAGACGAACATCCTTATTTGTCTTATGCTCTGTTTTTTTCATCTCATTTCAATATGAACTTCTGTCACTCTAATTCTATTTTTGCATTAAAACCAACCATTATGTCTAGCTAAATTTCTTTGGGGGGGTATGTTGGTTGATTATATTTTCTTATTCTAATTCATGCACTGTGTCATTTTCTGGATTATCTCTCTCACTGGTTACGGAACATATTTATTTTCAAAGGAATAAGGCTGAGTGATAACCAATCTTGATTGAATATTAATGAAAACTGTTTAAATATGAGGGAACTCGTTGACAAATGATTCGTGCTTAAATGAGAGAGACACACTGAACTCAACTGAAAAGTTGAGTCCAGTGACATCTGACTTGTTATCGTTATTGGATGGAATGACTTTTATAGTTGAAGGACTGTAAGAGAAATTTCATTACAAATTGACCAGACAACAAATCTGGCCAGTTTCTTTTAGTCACATCCATATTTCTTAACTTCAGTGTATGAACAAGGGTAAGAAATATTGAAATCTTCCAGTGGACCTTCTCCCCCTACTCATCTATTGTTTGTTTTCACCACAAGATCCCTTGTTGTTCTATCTACTCCTCTTTCACTCACCAATTCCCCTTCAATTATTCACACACTGATTCTCACTCACTCTACTTCACCACCACCAACTATTTTTTATTGTTCTTGTGTGTGAGTTTTTGTTTATTTTTTTTAGATCTCCAAACACAACATGAGGCCTCCCTATGGTTCGGCCCTGTATTTCCACTGCCTTAAGTAGTAAGTAGGTTATAAATTTTAGTTTGTCACCTGTGCCCAATGACATGTCAGCATGAAACTTAATGATCCGTTTTCGGGGAGGCTAGGTGCGATTTTTTTTTAAAAACCAAACAAAAATTCTCATATAAAAAATATAAAAAAAATAACTAAAAAATTGAAAAAGGAAAATTGAAGTTCAAAAAAAAATTGTGAACCTTCTACATGAAAACCAGGTCTAAGTCTAAATACTTAGTACCTGGTAACCCTGAAATTGATAAACACCTCAAGGAAGTGAAAAATAACAAAGACAAGGTCAAAATGGAAGATAACAGAAATGAAAACTTGAACAACCCACTTCCTGAAAATTTGAATCAACCTAGAATGATGAACCCACATGGGAATTTGATAGTTGAGAGGTACAATTTGAGAGAGTTCTTCCTACCTTCAGTGTCTAGTAACCCTTCATGCATTGGACACTCTCCTAGGTCCAAGAATTATGAGACCAAGAAATATATTCTTAGTCAGTTGCCTACCTTCAATGGAATTCCTAGTGAAGACTCTCTTGACTTCATTATATCCATATATTGTAGTTTCTAGCAGCTACCACTACTGGAAAATAGGTCTATACCCACATTTTTGCAAAAAACTGTGGGTATAGGGTACCCTTATTCCTAAAGTTTTCCAAAATCGTGGGTATAGGGATAGTATGTGAACCTATACCCACGGTTTTCCAAAAATGTGGGTATAGGGTATTTCCAAAGACTTATACCTACGATTCTTCAAACCCGTAGGTATTGCGGTTTTTTTTTTGAAGACCTATTCCCACAGTTCTCTAGAACCGTGGGTATAGGTTTCCCACGTTATGGCGGGGAAAAAACATTAGGCGGGACACGAAAAAAATTTGGCGGGGAGACATTTTTTCACGGATGATATTAATATATATAAGTAGATGAATGTATATATAACAAATAAAAATGTCAGCTCGGTTGGTGCTTTACTGAAATGCGTTGTTTAGTCTCATCATGAGATGACGGTTTGAGTCTCCATATCAGAATTGTTTTGAATTTAAATACCTTTTATATTAAAATATATATATATACGCAGATATATCAATATGTAACAGATTAAATTAACAGCTTGTTTGGAACGTCATGGGGCGCTGGTGGGAAGCGTTGTCGGAGGAACGGGTGCGAATCCCTGGGGCCGCAATTTTTGAATACGCGATGTGGAGAAGATTAATATATATTTGCTTATATATGTGTATTTAACATATAAAATTCCCAGCTCGATCGGTTCAAGGTCTCGCTGTCAGGCCTTTGGTGCAGCGTTCAAACCTTGATGGATGTGTTTTTTTTAAATGAATATATTCCCCATGGTTTGAAAACCGTGGTGTAAGTGCCATTCCATGCTGTACAGTGTGGTGTTGCTGTGTGACACACCTATACCCATGGTTCTACCAAAACGTGGGTATAGGTCAAGACCCTTATACCGACGTTGTTCCAGCCCACGGTTCCCAAAACCATGGGTATAGCCTATACCCACTGTTTTGGGGGCTATACCCACAGTTTTGAACCATGGGTATAGGCCCTTTTTCCAGTAGTGTACCACTTAGGGGTCTCACTAAGGAAGATCTTAAACTGAGAGTGTTCCCCTTCTAACTCAAGGGAAATTCTTGGTCTTAGTTCCAACAGTTATAAGAATAAATCTTTGCCACCTGGGATCAAGTTTATAATGATTTCACAATGAAGTTCTATCATTGGAGGTTGACATCTAAAATTAGGCACAAAATAATTGGATTCCTTCATGATGAAGGAGAACTATTTCATGAATCCTGGGATAGGTTTATAGGTTTGATTAGGAAATGTCCAAACCATCAATGTACACCCCAATTCCTCATGGACACCTTCTACAATAGTCTCACCCTTTACCACTAATCCTTGGTGGATCAGTCTTCTGGAAAAGAATTTAGTGATAGGACTGTTGAGGAGCTCAAATAGATCTTTAACACCTTAGATAAAAATTCCTAGCACAAATTCTCTAGGAGAAGAACCATTGTGAGAAAGGAAACAGCCCCTACTCCTCATGCTGAAGCCCAAGATTATGGGTTCTTTATTGAGAACTCACATCATACCCTTAAGGAGTAGTGCCACCATTGTGGCATGTATGACCATTCTCAAACCTATTGTCCAAACTTCGATATGCCTGTCCAACCTCATGATAGTGACATCTTTGCTCGATATGGACCTCAGGTGCAGCCTAGGGATGATCCTTTTTCCAAAACCTAAAATCAAGGGTATAGGATTCATATGAACCTTTCATGGAGGGATCAGGGAGTCATTCGACCTACTGCCCCTCCTGGATTCCAGTAGCCTCCTAGGTAGTAATTCCAACCCCAACCCCAACTTAAGGCTGAGTCATCCAACTCAAAAGATGAGGTGAGAGACATGTTCCATCAGTTGATAGGGAGGTTTGATGAAAAAAAGACCAAAAATGATTATGATAAAGTTCAAATGGATTCTAGAATGAAGAATTTGGAAATTCAAATGGGGCAGTTGGCTAGGGATGCTAGTAATAGAGAAAAGAGTAGGCTGCCTGGAACCACTGAAGTCAATACTAGGGATAATTCCATGGCTATGACCACCAGAAGTGGTCTCCAAACTCACCAAGAGCCTAGGAAAGAACCCCAAAATACTGAAAATGAGAAACCGGATGAAGCTAGAACCTCAAATCTAAATGAACCTGAATCTGGAAAACTGGACCGCACCACTGGAATCCCTCCAGTTTCTGCTATCCCAACTTAAAAACCCAAAGAATGTGTCTTGAAAAATAAATACAATAAAGGGAAAAAATTTGTTGAAGAAGCTATAAAGATGCCCCCAATTGTGAGGAATTTTTCCCTTGCAATCCCCTTACCACAAATAATTAAGAAACCAATTCGTGATTCTGAAATGTTGAAATTTTTGAAAGTGGTTAAAAAGACGAACATTGGTATCCCATTTTTGGAAGCCTTCATTCAAAGCCCATCATATCTGAAATTACTCAAGAAAATCTCTTCGAACAAAAAGACATCGGTAGAATTTTCCACCTATATTTTAACAGAGGAGTGTAGTGAAGTCTTGCATAATAGGATACCTCCTAATCTTTAGGACCCAGGAAGCTTTGTCATCCCTTGCACTTTTGGGGATAGAGGTGGTAAGATCAACTATTTGTGTGATCTAGGTGCTAGTATTAATCTTATTCCACTGTTACTTTTTCAGCACCTGAGATTAGGAGTTCCCCAACCCATCACTGTTTTGTTATAGCTTGCTAATAGGTCCATTACTAATCTAGTTTGTAGGGTTGATGATCTGTTAGTGGAGTAGGAAAACACTTTTTTCTTGATGAAATTGTTATCCTTGATATGGAGTGTGACCAGGAGGTTCCTATCATTCTCGGTAGGCCCGTCTTGGCCACAGGGGGAGCTATGATAGATGTGTCCAAGAGGAAATTGATTTTCAATTTGGTTGAACACAAAAAAGAATTCAATGTGTTTAAAAAAATCCAAGAACCCACCCACACAATTTTTCCAAAAGATGAGATGTTAGTTGTAGAGAGTAGTGTTGATAAGGAGAAAGAAGAGTTTCTGAGAATGATAGCTGAAATCAATAGTGAACATGAAATCCCTGATGTCGCTTACATGGGGATAAGATCAAGTAAAGAGAGAGAATTTGTTGATGAATATGAGAGATAATTATTGGAGAACCTAGATGAGTTTGTTTTAGATCACATTCTTACCCTGAGAGAGGAGTCTAATTTTGAGGAGATATCTTTTGTAAGCTATAGCACTGAGTAAAAGGCATTTTCTACTGACTTCTTCAAGAGGCAGCATGAAGGTCTTGGGCCACCCAGGCCCAAGTGTCTTCCCTCAAGCGAGTCACCACCCACCTTTGAACTTAATCCCATCCCTTCCAAACTCAAATATTAATTTTTTAATGACAGTTTCACCCTTCTTGTGGTCATTTCATTCAATCTAGAGGTGAGTAAAGAGAAAAATATGCTTAGTGTTTTGAAGAAGTACAAGTCTGTCATAGGGTGGTCAATTAATGATATTAAGGGGATAAGTCCAACCTTCTGTATGCATAAAATTACCATGGAACCATAGTGTAAGCCCATAGTAGAAGACCAAAGAAGAATCAACCCAAGCATGAAGGAATTTGTTAGAGAATAAGTGATTGGGTTGCTTGATACTGGAATAATTTTTCCCATTTCCGATATCCCCTAGGTTAGTCCTATCCAGGTGGTACCCAAAAAAAGTGGAGTGACAGTGGTCACTAATGAAAAGAATGAGAAAATCCAAACAAGAGCAGTGAATAAATGGAGAGTCTGTATAGACTACATAAAATTTAATGGTGCCACAAGAAAGGATCACTTTCCCATGCCATTTTTGGATCAAATATTAGAGAGATTGGCAGGCAATGAATTATTCTGCTTTCTTGATGGTTATTCTGGTTACAACCAGATTTCCATTACACATGAGGACCAAGAGAAAACCACCTTCACTTATCCATTTGGGACATTTTCCTACCGGTGGATTCTCTTTGGCTTGTATGGTACTCTTTCCACTTTTCAGAGGTGTATGATGGCAATTTTTTCAGACATGATTGAATGGATAATTGAAGTGTTCATGGATGATTTTTCTGTTATGGGAAATAACTTTTAGAACTATCTAAAAAATATGGAACTAGTGTTAGAAAGGTTCCAAGAGACCAACTTAGTCTTAAACTAGGAAAGGTGCCAATTCATGGCCACTGAAGGCATAGTTTTGGGACATAAAGTTTTGTAGAAGGGGCTGGAGGTCGATAATGCTAAAATTGTGGTCATACAAAAGTTACCCCCACCTAAAAATGTAAAAGGAATTAGAATTTTTTTGGGTCATGCTGGGTTCTACAGGATGTTCATTAAGGACTATTCTGAGATTAATATACCCCTTTACTCCCTTCTAATTAAGGACACACCCTTTTTCTTCAATGATACATGTCTAGAGACCTTTAATTTTCTCAAGGAGAAGTAAACTACTTCACCTGTAATCACTGCTCCTGACTAGTAGTTTCCATTTGAGGTTATGTGTGATTCTAGTGACTTTGCAGTAGGAGTTGTGTTAGGATAGAGGAAGGATAGGAAATTACATGTTATTTACTATGCAAACAAGCTGCAAGACAATTCCTAGAAGAATTATTCTACCACTAAAAAGGAGTTGGCTAATGTGATTTTTTCTTTGGAAAAGATTAGGCAGTAATTAATAGTATCAAGGATCATAATTTTCACAGATCATTCAGCCCTTATATACTTGATGTCTAAAAAAGACTCAAAATCCAAACTCATGAGGTGGACCCTGCAGTTATAGGAGTTTGATTTAGTGATTAAACATAAGAAAGGGGATGCGAATGTAATTGCAGATCACTTGACCCAATTGCCCAGTTCCCTATGTAAGTAACCAAAAGAGATCAATACTTCTTTCCATGATGAACAATTGTTTGCTGCCTCTGTGCAGTAGTCTACTTGGTTTGCAGACTATGCCAACTTTATGGCAGCTGGAGTCATGCCGAGTGATATCTCACACAACCAGAGGAAGAGGTTTATATCTAAACTGAAATATTATTTTTGGGATGACCCTATTATCTTTAAGAGGTGTGTTGATGGGATTTTGAGAAGATTTGTGGATGAGGATGAGATTTTTCCCATACTTGAGAGCTTCTATTCATCACATTGGGGTGGCCACCATGGAGGAGAAAGGACTGCTCAAAAGGTCCTAGAGGCTAGCTTCTACTGTCCAACACTATTTAAATATGCTAGGAGTCTTGTTATTGGCTGTGAAAAATTTCAAATGTTGGGAAATGTTGGAAGAAGGTATGAACTACCCCAAAAAGGCATTCTGGAGGATGAAATATTTTATGTGTGGGTCTTGTACTTAATGGGACCATTCCCATCCTCCTCTGGGAACGAGTACATTTTAGTTTTTGTGGACTATGTGTCCAAGTGGTTTGAGGTAGTTTCTCTGCCCAACAATTCAGCTGCTAGTGTAGTGAAATTCATCAAGAAAAACATCTTTTCCTGATTTGGTGTGCCTCGAGCATTCATCACTGATAATGGGACTCATTTCAAGAATTATAAGTTCAAAGGTTTTGTAGAGAAGTATGGGTGCTCACATAGTACATGCACTACTTACCACCCACAGTCCAGTGGGCAAGCAGAATTTTCAAATAGGGAGCTCAAATAGATTTGAGAGAAAACAGTGTCTAGCTCTAGAAAGGACTGGTCAAGGAAGTTGGATGAGGCCCTTTGGGCCTACAGAACTTCTCATAAGACAGCTATAGAGATGTCACCATATAGGATACTCTTTGTGAAAACAAGCCATCTACCCGTTGAGTTATAGCAGAGATCTTATTGGGAAGTGAAGGCACTTAAATTTGATTTTAAGTATACTGGTGAGAGGAGACTGTTAGAGCTGTGTGAGCTGGATGAGATTCGAAGAGTGTCTTATGAGAATGGTTAAATCTACAAAAAAAAAAGAACAAAGACTTTTCATGACTCAATCATTCAAAATAGGAATTTTAAGGTTGGTGAGAGGGTCCTACTTTTTAATTCTAGATTGAAGCTATTTCCAGGAAAGTTGAAGTCCAAGTGGTTAGGACCCTTTACCATTATTTGAGTCTTGGTTAATGGAGATTTTGATCTGGTTAGAGAAGATAATCAACCTTTCTTAGTCAATGGTCAAATAATAAAGCACTTCTTTAAAGGGTAGCCAAAGGGCTTGGTTTCCATATCACAGTTGGAAGAATGTGCTGATTCAATTCTAACTGAGGACTATAAACTCAGTGTTGCATGGGAACTAACCCATGGTTTCTTAGTTGTTTCCCTTTTATTTTTTCGTTAATAAAGTAATATCTGTTTCTTTTTCTCTAGTTCAATTTCTTACCTTCTTGATGGTGCTTCATGATCTTTTGTTGTTTTAGAGAGAGTTTTTTCTACGAGAAACTTGGCCAAGAAACCCCAAGGGAGCAATCCACTGCATCATATGGATAACATTTATTTCTACTCACTCCCTTGGGTTACTTATCTTGAACTTAAAACTATGAAAACTTATTTTACATATTGAAACATGCAGGTTAATTATGAGGGGTAACATCCAGCACTTCTAAAGAGGATATGTTGATGAAATCCACAGTTAAAGGTTCAATAATTCAGGGAAGTGTTGTTCTGCCCTTTTTCACTTTCAATTACTTGCTTAATATTCATTGTGAACAAAGTGTGGAGGGAATTCCCCCTAATACTTTAAAAATGAATGTGTTTTCTTGCATGGGTGTTTAGCTGCTAGTATCTAGAGACTTGAAAAAATTATTTTGAACTGATTTGTGAAACCTACTTGCACCCACTGTTTTCAATTTCATCATGCTGCTATTGCACATCACTGTTAACCATTCTACTATCAGAAGTAAATTGATTAAATCCTTTGTCTACTCTTTAAACATTAAAATCATGAATATTTTAGGAATATAACGGAGCTTGTTGCTGGTGAAGTTAGTGGGGTTGGGTTATTCTATTTTTGTTTTTATTTTCTTTCACTTTTTGTGTGGAAAAGAAAAATTTTGAACCTCATTGATACCCCTACATCTCATTTTTCAACTAAACTGTCCATCAATCTTGAACTTCAACTGTCATCCACCTTATAATTCAACATTTGGGACAATTTTGGGTTTTAAGTGTAGGGGAGAGGGTTCATTCTAGTGTCATTTCAAATTCCCCCTTCTTGAACATGAGTCACTAGTACAAGAATGGCCTTTAGCAGCCGCCAAAAGTTGTCACTAAAGGCCTATAGCGGCCGCCTAGCGTCCGCCAAATGGCGGCCGCTTTTTCCACGTCGCTGTTACTATCAGCGACCGCCATTTGGCGACCGCTGTAGGCAAGCCGGGATAGACTTTAGCGGCCGCCATTTGGCGGCCTCTATTAAATTTTAATTTTTTTTAAAAAAAAAATCAATTATACATTAATATACCCAAATAAATCCCGGCTTTCATCTTCCAAGCTCCACATCCATCATCACATATAACTGAAAAACAAAATTTAATAACAAACTTAGTATCGAATAAAACCTAGAAAAAAAATATTTAACTTCAAACTTACTGTAAAAGATCTAAAGTATTTGATTTTCAAAATAATATTCATAATTTTGATTACCGTTTTAAAATTTTAAAATCATTAATTCTATTGTTCTAATTTGATTGTTGTCCTGTGATTTCAGGTCAATCCGATGTCGTCCGCTATGAGTTTGATCGTTAGACGCCCGTTTTCGCCGTTTATGACACCAGAACGGCGTTCTCAGTCACCATGGGCACACAGCACGTCCGATTGACATGTCGTCTACTCGAACACATCACAATTCACTCACCCTTTGATGTCGTCCGATTTCAGTCCATTCGGACTTCGTTCGGCCCGTTTGAACCCCCCCACGCGCGTTTATCAAGGGCACGCAACATTTAAAGAACATATAATGAGCCCTACGCCGTAGACCACACGTTCGATTGATGTTCCATCTACGTGTGCACATCGCGAATAATAATTGGATTGTTTTCCTATGATTTCAGGTCAATCCGATGTCGTCTGCTATGAGTTTGACCGTTAGACGCCTGTTTTGGCCGTTTATGACATCAGAACGGCGTTCCTGATCACCGTGGGCACACGGAACGTCCGATTGACGTGTTTTCTACTCGATCACATCACAATTAACTCACCCTTTGATGTCGTCTGATTTCAGGCCATTCCGAATTCGTTCGGCCCATTTGGACCCCCCCACGCACGTTTATCAAGCGAGCACAACACTTAAAGAACGCATAATGAGCCCTACCGCGCAGACCGCACGTCCGATTGATGTGCCGTCTACGTGTGCACATCGCGAATAATAATTGGATTGTTGTCCTGTGATATCAGGTCAATCCGATGTCGTCCGCTATGAGTTTGACCGTTAGACGCCCGTTTTGGCCGTTTATGACACCAGAACGGCATTCCCGGTCACCGCGGGCACACGGAACGTCCGATTGACGTTCTGTCTGCTCGACCACATCAAAATTCACTCACCCTTTGATGTCGTCCAATTTCAGGCCATTCAGACTTCGTTCGGCCCGTTTGGACCCCCCACGCGCGTTTATCAAGCGCGCGCAACACTTAAAGAACGCATAATGAGCCCTACGGTGCAGACCGCACGTTCGATTGACATTCCGTCTGCGCGTGCACGTCGTGAATAATAATTTTATTGTTTTCCTGTGATTTCAGGTCAATCCAATGTCATCGGCTATGAGTTTGACCGTTAGATGCCCATTTTGGACGTTTACGACACCAGAACGGCATTCCCGGTCACCGCGGGCACACGGCACATCCGATTGACATTCTGTCTACTCGACCACATCACAATTCACTCACCCTTTGATGTCTCCCGATTTCAGGCCATTCAGACTTTGTTCGGCCCGTTTGGACCCCCCACGCGCGTTTATCAAGCGCGCGCAACACTTAAAGAACACATAATGAGCCCTACCGCGCATACCACACGTCCGATTGATTTTCCGTCTGCACGTGCACATTGAGAATAATAATTGGATTGTTGTCATGTGATTTCAGGTTAATCTGATGTCGTCCGCTATGAGTTTGACCGTTAGACGCCCGTTTTGGCCGTTAATGACACCAGAACGGCGTTCCCAGTCACTGCGGGCACACGGCACGTCCGATTGAGATTCCATATACTCGACCACATCACAATTCACTCACCCTTTGATTTCGTCCAAATTCAGACCATTCGGACTTCGTTCGGCCCATTTGGACCCCCCCCACGCGTGTTTATCAAGCGCGAGCAACACTTAAAGAACGCATAATGAGTCCTACCGCGCAGACCGCACGTCTGATTGACATTCTGTCTGCACATGCACGTCATGAATAATAATTGGATTGTTTTCCTGTGATTTCAGGTCAATCAGATGTCGTCTTCTATGAGTTTTCCCGTTAGACGCCCGTTTTGGCCGTTTGTGACACCAGAACGGCGTTCCCGGTCACCGCGGGCACACGGCACGTCCGATTGACGTGTCGTCTGCTCGACCACATCACAATTCACTCACCCTTTGATTTCGTCTGATTTCAGGCCATTTGGACTTCGTTCGGCCCGTTTGGACCCCCCCCCCCCCCCACACGGGAGTTTATCAAGCGCGCGCAACACTTAAAGAACGCATAATGAGCCCTACGGCACAGACCGCACATCCGATTGACGTGCAGTCTACGCGTGCACATCGCAAATAATAATTTTATTGTTTTCCTATTATTTCAGGTCAATCTGATGTCATCCGCTATGAGTTTGACCGTTAGACGCCCGTTTTGGCCGTTTATGACACCAGAACGGCGTTCCCGGTCACTGCGGGCACACGGCATGTCCGATTGACGTGTCGTCTGCTCGACCACATCACAATTCACTCACCCTTTGATTTCGTCCCATTTCAGGCCATTCAGACTTCGTTCAGCCCTTTTGGACCCCCCCCCCCCCCACGCGCGTTTATCAAGCACGTGCAACACTTAAAGAACGCATAATGAGCCCTACGGCGCAGACCGCAAGTCCGATTGATGTGCTCTCTGCGCATGCACGTCGTGAATAATAATTGGATTGTTGTCCCTGTGATTTCATGTCAATCTGATGTCGTCCGCTATGAATTTGACCGTTAGACGCCCGTTTTGGCCGTTTATGACACCAGAACGGCGTTCTCGGTCACCGCGGGCACACGGCAGGTCCGATTGACGTGTCGTCTACTCGACCACATCACAATTCACTCACCCTTTGATGTCATCCGATTTTAGGCCATTCGGAACCCCCCCCCCCCCCCCCACGCACGTTTATCAAGCGCGTGCAACACTTAAAGAACGCATAATGAGCCCTACCACACAGACCGCACGTCCAATTGATGTGTCGTCTGCGCGTGCACGTCCTGAATAATAATTGGATTGTTTTCCTGTGATTTCAGGTCAATCTGATGTCGTCCGCTATGATTTTGACCGTTAGACGCCCGTTTTGGCCGTTTATGACACCAGAACGGAATTCTCGGTCACTGCGGGCACACGGCATGTCCGATTGACGTGCCGTCTACTCGACCACATCAGAATTCACTCACCCTTTGATGTCGTCCAATTTCAGGCCATTCAGACTTCGTTCGGCTCGTTTGGACCCCCCCACGCGCATTTATCAAGCGCGCGCAATACTTAAAGAATGCATAATGAGCCCTACGACATAGACCGCACGTCCGATTGACGTGATGTCTGTGCTTTCACGTCGCGAATAATAATTGGATTGTTTTCCTGTGATTTTATGTCAATCTGATGTCATCTGCTATGAGTTTGACCGTTAGACGCCCAGTTTGGCTGTTTTTGACACCAGAACGGCGTTCCTGGTCACCGCGGGCACACGGTACGTCCGATTGACATTTCGTCTACTCGACCACATCACAATTCACTCACCCTTTGATGTCGTCCGATTTCAGGCCATTCGGACTTCGTTCGGCCCATTTAGACCCCCCCACGCGCGTTTATCAAGCACACACAACACTTAAAGAACGCATAATGAGCCATACCACGTAGACCGCACATTTGATTGATGTGCCGTCTGCGCGTGCACGTCAGGAATAATAATTGGATTGTTGTCCTGTGATTTCAGGTCAATCCGATGTCGTCCGCTAGGAGTTTGACCGTTAGACGCCCGTTTTGGCCATTTGTGACACCAGAACGGCGTTCCCGGTCACCGCAGGCACACGGCATGTTCGGTTGATGTATCGTCTGCTCGACCACATCACAATTAACTAACCCTTTGATGTCATCTAATTTCAGGCCATTCAGATATCGTTCAGCCCGTTTGGACCCCCCCACGCGCGTTTATCAAGCGCTCGCAACACTTAAAGAACGCATAATGAGCCCTACCACGCAGACCGCACGTCCGATTGACGTGCCGTCTACGCGCGCACGTCTCGAATAATAATTGTATTGTTTTCCTGTGATTTCAGGTCAATCCGATGTTTTCCTCTATGATTTTGACCGTTAGATGCCCGTTTTGGCCGTTTATGACACCAGAACGGCGTTCCTGGTCACCGCGGGCACACGACATGTCCAATTGACATGTCGTCTACTCGACCACATCACAATTCACTCTCCCTTTTATGTCGTACTATTTAAGGCCATTCGGACTTCGTTCGGCCCATTTGGACCCCCCCCCCCCCCCCCCACGCACGTTTATCAAGGGCGTGCAACACTTAAAGAACGCATAATGAGACCTACGGTGCAGACCGTATGTCCGATTGACGTGTCGTCTGCGCGTGCATATTAAGAATAATAATTGGATTGTTGTCCTGTGATTTCAGGTCAATCCGATGTTGTCCTCTATGAGTTTGACCATTAGACGCCCGTTTTGGCTGTTTATGACACCAGAACGGAGTTCCCGGTCACCACGGGCACACGGCACGTTCGATTGACTTACCGTCTGCTCGACCACATCACAATTCACTCACCCTATGATGTCGTCCGATTTCAGGCCATTCGGACTTCGTTCGGCCCATTTGGACCCCCCACGTGCGTTTATCAAGCGCGCACAACACTTAAAGAACGCATAATGAGCCCTACCGCGCAGATCGCACGTCCGATTGATGTGTCATCTGCACGTGCACATCCCGAATAATAATGGGATTGTTTTCCTGTGATTTCAGGTCAATCAGTTGTTGTCCGCTATGAGTTTTACCGTTAGACGCCCGTTTTGGCCGTCTATGACACCAGAACGGCGTTCCCGGTCACCGCGGGCACACGGCACATCCGATTGACATGCTGTCTACTCGACCACATCAAAATTTACTCACCCTTTGATGTCGTCTAATTTCAGGCCATTCGGACTTCGTTCGGCCCGTTTGGACCCCCCCACGCGCGTTTATCAAGCGCGCGCAACACTTAAAGAACGCATAATGAGCCCTATGGTGCAGACTGCACGTCCAATTGACATGTCGTCTCTGCGTTCACGTCGCGAATAATAATTTTATTGTTGTCCTGTGATTTTAGGTCAATCCGATGTCGTCCTCTTTGAGTTTGACCGTTAGACCCCCGTTTTGGCCGTTTGTGACACCAGAACGGCGTTCTCGGTCACCGCGGGCACACGGCATGTCCGATTGACATTCCGTCTACTCGACCACATCACAATTCAATCACCCTTTGATGTCGTCTGATTTCAGGCCATTCGAACTTCGTTCGGCCCATTTGGACCCCCCCCCCCCCCCACGCGCGTTTATCAAGCGCGCACAACACTTAAAGAACGCATAATGAGCCCTACCGCGCAGACCGCATGTCCGATTGATGTGTCGTCTGCGCGTGCACATCTCGAATAATAATTGGATTTTTGTCCTGTGATTTCAGGTCAATCCGATGTCGTCCGCTATGAGTTTGACCGTTAGACGCCCATTTTGGCCGTTTCTAACACCAGAACGGCGTTCCCGGTCACCGCGGGCACACGGCACATCCGATTGAAGTTCCGTCTCCTCGTCCATATCACAATTCACTCACCCTTTGATGTCATCCGATTTCAGGCCATTCGGACTTCGTTTGGCCCGTTTGGACCCCCCACGCGCGTTTATCAAGGGAGCGCAACACTTAAAGAACGCATAATGAGCCCTACGGCGCAGACCGCACGTCCGATTGACGTGTCGTCTATGCGTGCACGTCTCGAATAATAATTGGATTGTTTTCCTGTGATTTCAGGTCAATCTAATGTCGTCCGCTATGAGTTTGACCGTTAGACGCCCGTTTTGGCCGTTTATGACACCAGAACGGCGTTCCCGGTCACCGCAGGCACACGGCTTGTCCGATTGACGTCTCGTCTACTCGACCACATCACAATTCACTCACCCTTTGATGTCATCCGATTTCAGGCCATTTGGACTTTGTTCGGCCCGTTTGGACCCCCCCCCCACGCGCGTTTACCAAGCGCGTGCAACACTTAAAGAACGCATAATGAGCCCTACGGCACAGACCACACGTCTGATTGACGTGTTGTCTATGCATTCATGTCGCGACTAATAATTGGATTGTTTTCCTATGATTTCAAGTCAATCCGATGTCGTCCGCTCTGAGTTTGACCGTTAGACGCCTGTTTTGGCCGTTTGTGACACCAGAACGGCGTTCCTGGTCACCGCGGGCCCACGGCACGTCCGATTGATGTGTCGTCTGCTCGACCACATCACAATTCACTCACCCTTTGATGTCGTCCGATTTCAGCCCATTCGAACTTCGTTCGGCCCGTTTGGACCCCCCACGCGCGTTTATCAAGCGCGCGCAGCACTTAAAGAACGCATAATGAGCCCTACGGTGCAGACCGCACGTCCGATTGAAGTTCCGTCTGCGCGTGAACATCGCGAATAATAATTGGATTATTGTTCTGTGATTTCAGGTCATTTCTATGTAGTCCGCTTTGAGTTTGACCGTTAGACACCCGTTTTGGCCGTTTATGACACCAGAACGGCGTTCCCGGTCACCGCGGGTACACGGCACGTCCGATTGACGTGTCGTCTGCTCGAACACATCACAATTCACTCAACCTTTTATGTCGTCCGATTTCAGGCCATTCGGACTTCGTTCGGCCCATTTGGACCCCCCCACGTGCGTTTATCAAGCGCACACAACACTTAAAGAATGCATAATGAGCCCTACGGCGCAGACCGCACGTCCGATTATGTGAATGATGAGCAGACTCAGTCTACATTCAACGTATTTAGTTAATAGAAATTTGAAAATTTAGTCATTTATAGATTAAAAGTAATAAATCTTACCATCACTGCCTCACTCGACCAAAATGCAACCAAATCCTGCCACTGCGCAGGAAGAATGCCCAGAGGGACTGGCTGTAGAATGTCTGGCACACCCGCAAATGGTGTTCAGTGATCTCTCTTCACCCTTGACTTATAATCCTTCCATAATTTTCGGCATTTGGACATACAGACAGCCCGAAACTCATCTGGACAGGATGTCAAATTATCCTATTAAAAATATTGTTAGTAAATGGGACAATAATAATAACAATATCATGAAAAATTAAACATTGAATTTACCT
This sequence comes from Viscum album, assembly GCA_963277665.1. Lineage (NCBI taxonomy): Eukaryota > Viridiplantae > Streptophyta > Magnoliopsida > Santalales > Viscaceae > Viscum > Viscum album. The sequence goes on along the minus strand of OY728156.1, from coordinate 2,104,738,795 downwards.
GAACCTCCCTCCATAATCTATCCATCATATCCTGAGGGGAAGAACTCCAGTCACGTGTCGTCAGAGGGAATCTATGTGAGTCTCGTATCATATGCCCAAACTGACGACTCAATGCAGTAGCACCATCTCCAACTGGAAGAAATGTGTCGTCAAATAACACATCCAATCGGGATCCAGAGTTCTAGGATCGAACCCCTCTACCAGAACCCCTGCGTCTGCTGGAAGAAGAAGTAGATCCTGATAAACATAAATTCATAATTCAATTACAATATAAATTAATGATTAGAAACAGTTAGGGAAATATAAACAGAAAATTGCAATCAATTAATTTAGAAAAATGAAAACATACATACCAACAACATCAGGTGAACCACTGTGACCACCCTGTGACATACCTACATTAAAAGAAATTATAGTTAAATCAAGCAATTTTTATACATATATAACTCATAAATATTTTTACAAATAATAACTAGGAATATAATTACAATTTCCACTAATCATGCAAGTCTATCGTATCTCCTTCAACTGTCTCTCTGGTCCACTGTATATCTTCATCTCATACAACTACTGTTGTTTGGTCAAGTGTTTAATCAGGAAATGCAACAACATCAGGTTCCTCTTGGTCAATCAGAAAAACCCCTCTTCTAGACATTTTCACCACAACTTTCCAATCAGAATCAATGCTGACAAAGTAAACTTGTTCTACCTATGATGTCAGTATGAAGGGCTCATTGCTAACCCGGTCATCTTTATATAGAATATTGTTAAAGTTTACTAATGTAAATTGGAAGTTATCAACTTTCATTCCACGAACTGGATCGACCCAATCACACCTTAACAATATGTGTTTTAAGCCACGATCATAAATAACCTCAATAATATCTCTCAACAATCCATAATAATAACCCACACCAACAAAAGAACAACCAACACCACTATTTTGTGTGGCTCGGTTCATGTCAACATCGCTAATACGAAATCAGAATCCGTTAGCATCCAAAGACTTGTAGCGACAAGCTGTAATAAATGGACCATCATCTAGTTGGTTGAGTTCTTCGCTCACATGCTGGGTTAAATCACGTAACTTTTGAATCTGCAAATTTCACATATATAGTTTAATGGATAAAGGATTGTGAAAATACAACATAGTTTCACTATAAAAATATTAAATCAATTATACTTACATGAGTCTTGAACCACTCATGAAATGTGTTGAAATGATGTTTTTGGATTTGATACTCAGTTGCACGGGGCCTTTCTCATTTCAACTCAGCGATATGCATCCTAAATCACAACACAATATAAGGTAAGCAATAAAATAAATATAGAAACAAAATACACATCAACTATGAAACTTACTGTATCAATGGCATAACTGATGGAGTGTTGAACAACACATATTGATGAGCTTGAACCCACTCGTCGTTCTGCATATCAAATGTTATTCCTTCTCCAATTGGACCCTCGTCAGTCTAGGACGGTTTATCTATCTTTGGTTCAACCTCATCAATATATGAAGCACATAAATTAGTACACTCATCCATTAAATATCCCTTGGCAATTGATTTTTCTGGACGAGATTTGTTGCTCAAATAGCGTTTCAATGTATTTAAGTATCGCTCTACTGGATACATCCACCTGAATTGCACGGGACCGCCAGCAATGACTTCACCAGTTAAATGCATGGTCAAGTGAACCATGACATCAAAAAAAGATGGCGGAAAGAGTTTTTCTAGGTGACATAGTGCAAGTACAATCTTATCCTGTAGCTTTTTTAAATCACTCATGCGATGATTCCTAGAACAGAGATGTCTGAAAAAATTAGAAACTCCAATCAACGGCTCAACAACCTGGGAAGGTAAGTAATCAAGACTTGCTATAGGAATTAATTGTTAAAGTAGAATATGATTATCGTGATTTTCAAACCCTGTAATTTCATGCTCGTCATATTAACGCGCTTCGAAATATTAAAGCAATAACCATCTGGCACCTTAACAGTCTTCAAAATTGATAGAAATGTTTGTTTCTCTTTTTTACTCATTGTGTACTGTGCAGTAGGCATGTATGCCCGATTAACTTCACCCAGCTGTAAATGTAAAGGTTTTCTCAATCCCATTTCTTGCAAATCACGTCGAGCATTAGCACTATCCTTTGATTTCCCCTTGACGCCTAAAATGGTGTACAAAATATTATCACATACATTTTTTCAATGTGCATCACATCTAAATTATACCTTAAAATATTATATTTCCAATAAGGAAATTCAAAAAAAATACTTCATTTCTTCCAATTATGACTCCGTTGTCTATTTGCAGCAGGAATAGAAGTCAATGCAGGAACCAATAAATCTTGAAAATCATACATTGTACGGATGTTTTCTTCATCAAGTTCTGCACAAATTTCAACCCCAGATAGTATTTGTGGTGATGGGTCAAACTCTCTATTCCCATCAAACGATACACGGTCTTTTCTGAACCTGTGCAATGGAGGAATAAAGCATCTGTGACCAAGATATGCCCACTTTCTATAGTGCTTAATCCATATAGATTTCTTACTCTTATTACAAAAAGGGAAAGCAAATTCTCTTTTTTACTCCAACCTGATAAGTTAGCATACGCTTGGAAATCATTAATTGTCCATAACAAGGCGGACCGAAGTCTAAACATTTCATTTGCTGCCGAGTCAAAAGTAATTACACCATCAGCCCAAAATTCTTGCATCTCATCAATCAAATGTTGCATATAAACATCGATTTTATTACCAGGTCCTCTCGGTCCATCAATTAGAATTGAAAGTAACAAAAAAGGTTTCTTCATACATAACAATGGGGGAATGTTGTATGGAACCAACACCACTGGCCATGTACTATGTGTCTCACCAACCATGGACCTAAATGGGTTAAAACCATCTACTACCAAACCCAGTCGAATATTACAATTATCTCGGGAAAAGTCTGGTTGTCTCTGATCAAACTCTTTCCATGCCAAAGAATCTGTCGGGTGAGTTAATTTATCAACCTCTTTCTTTCTCTCTGAATTCCAAGTCATCAATTTAGCAATTTTAGTGGACAAGAAGAATCTCTTCAGTCTTGGTTTTAGTGGGAAATAACGCATCTATTTAGTGGCAACTTGTTTCCCTTGATTCAAGACTCTCCCAGGAAGAATCTGATTACCTTGATTAATCTCATTGGTCTTCCACCTGGATGTATAGAAAACAGTACAAATATTTAATTGTGCATTCTCTTTTCTGAACAAAATACAATTATTGTGACATGCATCAATTGTATCATATGTAAAACCAAGATCATCGATTAACTTGCAAGCTTGATAGAATGACTCTAGAATCTTCGCTCCAGCAGGGAGTACCTTCTTCAATAATACCAACAACATGTCGAATGAGGTGTCTAACCACTGGTTTAAGGCCTTCAGGTGTAACAATTAAACGATGAATGATAGTTTAATAAATTTAGTGTATCCATGATATAATTCAGTACGCGCATCGTCAAGAATTTCAAAGAATTTCAATGCTTCTCCATCTGCAGAAGAATGAGGATTACTCAATCCAACGTCGTCATTTACGACATTACTTTCTTCAGATTGAAACTGATGCATCATATCATTCATCATTATGTTCATCGGATCAACTGTTCTCAAATCAACATTCATATGAATATTTTCTGAGCAGTGACATGAAATAGATTCTTCTCCATGATGCGTCCATGTCTTATAGTTTTTCAAAAACCCATTCAAAAACAAATGTTCTCTAACACTATCTCATTTGAAGAGATATCTTTTTGCACATTTTCTGCATTGACAACTAATCATATCACTTGGAAATTTTTTGGTGAAATCCATAAATCGCTTAATCGCCTCATAATATTCAGCTAAAAATCTATCTTGCATATCAATCCAACTCCTATTCATATCTGTATTTAATAGAAATAAAAAGTGAAATATCTTATTTAAATTCTAAAAAAAACACATATCATTAAAATTTAAAAACCAAATTTGGATAAAAAACATTACCTGCAGAGGACTCGACCGCGGGTAACGGGGTCTGACTCGATTGCGGATCCATGACGGCGTAGTGACTTGACGACAGAGGTTCGACGGCCGGACTCGAAAGGAGAGGAACCATTGGACGAAGCGTGGAGGGTTCTACACAGCGGGGCACAATGGACCAGAAGGGTCCAACGGAGGCAGGACTTACCGGATGGATGCAACGGGACCGCGAGGGGATGACGGTGGCGGGGCTGTCCAAAGGTGCAGCGCGGGCAGGGGTGGGGGTTGCCGGGTCGCTGTGGTGTCGGGGTCACGGGGGTGCAGCGCGGAGGCAAGGCGGTGGGGGTCGCCAGGGTGCAGTGCGGGTAGGGGGTGTCAGGGTCACGGGGGCGCAGCATGGAGGCAAGGCAGTGGGGGTTGCCGGGGTTGCCGGTGGCGCAGCACGGAGGCAAGGGGGTGGGGATCGCTGGGGGTAGGGGTCGCTGGGGGTCGGGTCGCCGGGGGTCGGGTCGCCGGGGTCGCCGGGAGGTCGGGGGGTTGCGGGTCGGGGTCAACGGGGGTCGGGGTTACTGGCGGGGTCGGGGTCGCCGGGGGTTGGGGAGGGGTCGCCGGGGGTCGGGGAGGGTCGTCGTGGGTCGGGGAGGGCTCACCGGGGGTCGGGGAGGGTCGTCGGGGGTCGGGGTCGGGGAGGGTCATTGGGGGTCGGGGTCGCGGGGTCAGGGAAGGGGGGGTCACGGGGTCGGGGAGGGGAGGGAGGGGAGGGAGGGGAAAATAGGGGTTTTTTTAGGAAAAATTGCAGTGGCCGCCATTTGGCGGCCGCTATAGGTGCCCCGCCTCCAAAACTAGATTTTCTATTTGTGAGTGTTTAAAAAAATATTCAATTGTTTTCAAAAATTGTTTAGAATCATTCAAACAATTTCAAATTCTTTCATCTCATGATGGTCACTGGAGGTTCACTGGTACTTCAGTTATTTCTTTTTTAGTGGATAAGTGTTTGATTATTGTTGAGAGTGACACTTTGTCAGAAATGGTTAAGCATGAATGATTGCTGAGTGGAATTGTTCACTGTCTCTATGAACCTTTTTGTTTAGGAACTGAGGATGGGAGTATGAAAATATAGGTTTTGTGGGATGATGATCATGACTTAGGGTAACTTGATGTTCCCAATAGAACTCAGGGGACTCAAATTTTTATAAAATTATATTCAATCACATTAGGAAGTCAACCCAAATGTTTATTAGTGAAGTCATTTATAACTAGAGTAAAATGGGAAAATGGGATCCCACAGTGAGTATCTAAGACAAGGTGCACTAGGTGCATTTCTCTGAATAAATAAATCCAATTTCAATATTAATAAGTGTTCTGCACATGGAATATGGATGGGAAAAATTAAAATAAAGTGCCCTTTTCAAAAATGAACTCATTAAGGTGGGGGGAATTTCGTACCCAGATGAAGAAGGGAGAAATTGACTTGGTTAATATTCATTTGAGTTGAATCAATAATGTGATCAAATTAATGGACTTTAATTTTAGGAACCTGGAAGAAGGTGATAATGAAAGCACTATAAGAAAACCGCCATGTACCGGTGGTTTTTTATTACGTTTAGAGGTGGTTTAAACCACCGCTACATGTTTTGGCGGTGGTTTACAGAAACTGCTGCAAAATTTAGCATCAGCAAACTATTTGTGGCGATTTTTCCCATTTAGAGGTGATTTAAAAAAAAGCATCATATGGTCCGCATTTCGCGGCGGGTATCTCCACTTTAGCGGTGGTTTTTACGAAACCAAGATTTTATTTTATTAGTGACGGTTATAATTGCAGCTAATAAAATAAAATCCTGGTTTCTTAAAAATAGCCGCTAAATTGGAGAGAACCACCACGGTATGGAGGCAGGGGATGCAGCTCCTTAGCGGTAGTTTTAACCACCACTATAGTTTTACCTGTATACTATTAGCGGCAGTTTTAACTGCCGCTAAAAGATGATCCAAAAAAATTTCTACTTCCACTACACCACTTCCTTAAAAAAAAAAATCAAGGTGGTGCCCAAATGTCAAGGTAAACAATTAATGGTTTTTATCAGATGGTAATGTCACAATGGTCACAAAGAACATTTTAAATTAATTTATTAAACCAATTTTAACATCTCAAAAAGGGGTCTACGAGGATAACAATGACAAGTTTTTTAAATTGGGATGAAACAAATGTTCAGGCCCTAAACCACCTACCTCGATGTTGTATCTCTCTATTCATCCATTATCAAGGCTTGATTGGACATAGAACGAATGAAAATTGAATGATTTACCAAAATACTCAAAAATAATGTGAATATATTCTCACCTAAATTTCACAACATTTGATATAGGAACCTTGAAATATATTAGAGTGTAAGGAAGTGATTACTAAGGGATTTTCATTGCTTCTGATGATGAAGGATTCTGACCCTAGTGGAGGAAGATTTCTCAAAACCTATGGATAGGAGAGGAGAATGTACATGCATGAAGTGGAGAGGATAAAACTATTTTATAAATAAGTAGGAAGAAAATTTGTTTAAAATCATTTAATATGGGTTGTTTAAGAATTTTGTCCTCAAACACAACTATGCACGGTTTGGTTGCACGGTTGTCCAAATTGGCCACCAACTATCAGTAGTCACTTATATAAGGGGTGAACCCTCCCAATTAGGTGAATTGTTTATCTAACCATGTGTATAACATTCAAAATTCCACTTTCCAAGACCTATAGTTTGTTACATGGGTGATCTCCTGGGGTCGTACATTTTCAGACAAACCATGTGGCCACCTATAGTCCACTGTCTACAGCCTCACGGTTTAGGGAAACTATGTAGGATGGGAATCATGGTTTCCTTAGATGGTGTGGCCCAGTATTTCATTCCCATTTTATGTATATAGGATATAAACTAGTCTTGGATTCACTAGATACCTCCTTTAACCATTTAGGCATCACATATGAGTCATTTTGAAGGAATCAGAACCAATAAGCAATTGTGTGTACCTTTGAAAAAAATCTAGGATGTTACAACCTCCCCTCCTTATGAAAATTACTCCACTAGTTTCCCTTCATATTTTAGTATAACATCATCAGAGAAGTGTCTTGGACCCAATGAATTCACATATACTTCCCACTCTGATGTATTGTCATGTATGCATCTATGCATCCAAACCACCGAATCCAAAGGAACTGACATGCCTTGGAGAGCCTTCATGATTGTGGCATCCAAGACCCGCGTGCCACCTAATGGGTACCCCGATCTCAGTGGTCCATGAGGCGTCAAGCCTAATTCCCTAAACTCTAGAGGCTTAAAATTAGAAACAAGGGACTATGGTTTGTTATTGGGGAGATTATGCATTTATTACTAAAGTGTAGCGCAGTGTATAATAGTAAACATAGGTAAATAGAGGAATAAATATATGTAAACAGAAGGCACTATATAAAAATAGAGACAATAGTACTAATAACTAAAATAACTTTAATAACATTCAAAAACTGATGATAATTTGTAATGTCACTTGAAAATTGGAAAACATGGATACAATACAGTAGGCCTAACATGTTCCATTAAATTATAAATGAAATAAAAAGACTATCCCATGCGTACTAAGTTCCAACTCAGTCCCCTTCTCTCAATCTCCCTACTAAATAGAAATCAATCGTGTTTTTGAAGTTGTATGGTTTCTATTTTCAACACCTTCTACCATGTAATATAGTCTTTGTACCAAACAACACTTGGATAGGGTGTGAGATAAATCATAATGGGCCACAACCAATAGTGTCTATAACATCTGGCCAATGTAAAGGAAATGTAACAATATTGTGGAATGCATATATTAATTAAAGTAGAATAATGTACCTAATTACCCCAGTACCAATTTCAAACCAAATCTATTGTATGAACATGTAATAAATTCATTATTTTATTGTTTCCAGTTTATAACATATCACATTTTATGAATAGTGAAGTATGAATGTTATAATAAGGAAACCTATAATGGTGTTTAATAGTGAAGTCCCAAGGTAATAACTAAGGTGATGTTGACCTCAAGTGTCACCAAATTAGTAATAATTGTAGAATGTAATATGGTAAGTGTGTAATCCAAGTATAATAGTCCAAGTAATTCCACAATGAGGCACCTACTGAATCCAAGGAGTTCATCTAAGGTAAAATGAGGATAAGCAGTGACTGGGCCTTTTGGGATTTAACCATAGAACCTACTTATAAATTCTAGATCCAAGGAGTGTATCCAAGGAATCCTGGTAGGAAGCCTCTTTTATATGAGGAGGCATTCCTATGGTCATGTGGCACATTGGTTTGGGGAACTAGTTTAGTGGAACCTTGGTAATGTGTTTTTTTGTGGGATTATCTAACCCATATATGGGGGAAAACCCAGGTTCTCGGTGTGGGATTGTTGTTCTTGTTGTTTGATGTTATAGTTGGATGTTATTTCACCTTAGTTGATATGATAGCTGTGAGATATTATTGTTTTCTAAGGTTTTATTCATGGAACGACATGTATTTTTATATATATTCAGGTATAATTTTAGGAAATCAGGATTTATATAACATGAATCATATTAGGCTCAAATAGAAAACAAGGTTATGTTTGTGTTATGGAAAATGAAAATCATTTTCTATTGGTTTTATAGAAAATAGTTCCTAATAAAGAGTTATCAATCCACATGTTTTTGTGATCCATGGTGTCATAGGATAACAACTCCAGAAGGGTTTACCTTCTTGGATAATGATATTGAATAATTACATATTATAATATTAAGCATCGAGAATTTATTCAACACATAAACAATGGGATTAACTCCTAGTCATCCAAAATCTCGACTACCAATTAAAACGCAGGTCTAACTAGAATTATGTATACCACACTAGAGAAATAAAGACATAAAAGGAAACATCAGAAATCAATAAAATGCATAAATGGAAACATGAGAAATCAAGAAAATGTTAGGACATGAAAATGTGTGGTGGAAACTATGTGCCACACATGGTACATATACAAACCAACTGTTCTCATATTTTTTCCACACATCAACAATACAACTCTACTCACGGTCTGATGATGCATCGTCACCCTCTCCACCTCCATCTCCACTTTCTGCTGTCACCTGTAAGAAGATTATATTGAAAATTAAATATTGTTGCATATTTATATTAAAACTTAAAACTAATGAAAGTTTGCAAACTAAATGATTTTGATTTTTTGTGACTTACCTGCTGACCACCAGTCAATTCACTACCACCGGGGGAATATCTTCTCATCTACTGATATATAGTAGTAATCGCTTACTGCAAAGTGGATATCTGAGCCCCCTGATCTTGAACTATGGTTCGTAGAGAAGCAATATCTCTCTGAGAATCTTTGGGTATGGACTAACTATAACCAGGAGTAGATGCAGCTGAAATCCCTGGTGGCATGCCAAAGACCACAGATGGTACGGGTCTAAAACCCATCCCCCACACTCTACCAAGATGCTCCTTCCCAAGGACTTTAGCAACTGGGTCATCCTGGGAGACTGAGTAGGACTGCACCAGATTGGCATCCCATAGTTCTTTAATTTTTACCTATAAATAAAATATCAATATATATTAACACATTAAAAACTGATAATAAGTTATTATAATAAAAAATTGACTTCATACCCCAACTTCTTTGGCAGGCTCATTAACAAAACCTCCATCTGATTTTTTGTGAACATCCAACCACAGTTCAGTCTGGGATGCTTCGTGCCCTAAACTATGTGACTGCATTAAGAAAAGATAAATCAATAATTAAATATATTAAATAGATAATATTTCCTTATAAATATTTAAAATAATTAAAAGATTACCAATGTCGTTCAGCTTCTAGAAAAGCTTTTTGAGCCCGTAGTGTGAGGGATGACTTGCTTAGCCCGGTTTGATGCATTCTATCTTGAGAGATCCTAAAATAACTAAAATTCAATTTAACAGTAATGTATTCAATGTCATATCCTCTTCATATACATGTATAAATGTAAAATGAGGATAACATAATAATATATATTTCAATACCATCCACTTCTCATCATGATGTCTGTCAAAAAAACGTTCCACTGTTCTTTCAGTACCCCACTGGGTAGCTTCTCATACATTTGATGCACGTTCAACGAAGTATCGTTGAAATCACACCATAATCTTCATTTTAAATATTTCCATTTCTTACAAATATTTTTCAACGTCCACTTCCGTGCTATCACATCAGCAACTGTAAAGTGGAAGAACATCTATATACAGAAATTCATTTTGAACATATTAGTAACATGACATTCAATTAAACCATAATGTAATAAAATTGCCTTTATTTGGGAATCAAAAACTTCGTTTTTCCATCTTGGAGGCATATGTCTCCAATCATCATAAGAAATAGGAAGGGAAATGGGCTCCGCTGCCAGCTGGCCTAGAATCTGGCCAAGTGACCCCGCGGCGTCATCCGTAGGGACCCCATAAGAATCAAATGGCACGACTATCTTCTCTCCATTCATATTCCAAACATCTGAACTTTTTATGTTTTTCTTAACTATTTCATTTTTTTCATCTTCAATGAGAAAAAAATTAGTATAAACAAAATGAAATAAATTTATTTAATTAAAATTTGTACCTATGACAGTGACACTATAGTATGTCCATGATGAACTGGAAGGGGTGTGTCGCCGCCCCACTACTAAGGCTTTTGGAGGGGGAGTCGATGACTCAGCCTCAAATGGGACACCCACAGATGGTGTGAGAGATGGTTCAAGGGGGGATGGTGCAGGGGTTTAGGCAACTGGTGCCTTAGATGCCGTGGGGAGGGAGTTAGATGGATCGTCATCTGTTGCAGAACTAGATGAAATAGTGTACCGCTTTTTCCTTAGCATTCCTGTCATTTAATAAAATAAAATTTAGTTCAGAATATATATTTCAAAAAAATTGTGCAGAAAAAGAAATTAAGAATGATAATAGATGCCCAGTACTTACAGACAAAATATATATAACAATGATAATGAATGACTGCAGAAATGAAACAAGTGGTTGCTGAATGAATAAATAATTGTACATACAATCATTTTCCCATTCAATAATGTCGGTTTTCTGATCCATTGCTTCATCCACTTCATTCATCCTTGCAAGACTAATATTTTCAATATCATGATGGGCAAATAATTATGCTTCCTTTTGTTGATTAAATTCAATTTCAGAGGTCAAATCTTCCACTTCATCGCCCATATCATACAAATATCTTTGTATTATGTGAACAAATACACTCCACCCTTCATCCACAACATCATTCACATAATATACCATTTTTTCTTGCGATGCTAAGATATATGGATCATGCAGTTCACGATCACCAACATCCATCAAGCGAGAGAAGTTCACAGAATTAAATTGCGAGGAATATCTTTTAACACCTATGATAACATAAACCCATTTTCATTTGAGTAAAACAATAGAAAAATGTATTTGGTAGTTTAATTCAATAATATCATGTAGCTTTCCATAGTAACCCACTTCAGAAAATGTAAATTTACCACTATTCTGTGTTTTCAAACCCTTCTACAAGCTCTTTATTCACATATTTCATTATATCTTTCTCATTTCATGTTCGGCCTCTCATTCGTCTCTTTGTTTATATCCTCGACTCTTCAATAAATGGATCTAAAAATTTACTATTCAGTAGCCCATATCTATGTACCTGTAATAATTCCAATTCTGTCAGTATCACATTTGAGGTCCTCCCAACTGATCGGCCAATAGCAGGAAATATTTTTGATTTCTATTGCATTTGAGATTGATTTGACGTGTCGTCAACACATCCAACTTGATTTAATCTTGTCTCAATATCATCCAAATATCTAGAACAAAAGGTAAGACACTCCTCATCCAAATAGCCTTCAGCAATAGAGCCTTCTGGTTGATCTTTATTTCTCACGTACGCTTTCAAATGCCCATGATATCTGTGAAATAAAATAATAATATTATGAATTTATTTAAATGCCAAAAATTGTTTACTTAAATGAAAAAAATATAAATAAAATACCTCTCAATTGGATATATCCATCGATAATGAACGTGACCTCCTAATTTAGCTTCTTCAACCAAATGCACAGTTAAATGCATCATGACAGTAAAAAACGATGGAGGAAAGATCATCTCCATTGCACAAAGGGTCAATACAAACCTCTCCTAGAGGTTTTCAAGATGAAATAGATGTAGACATTTCTCACATAATTTCCTAAAAAATGTGCATAATTGGAGTACAATAGCAGTAACTTTTTCAGGTAATAATGGACGCAATATCAATGGTAGTAACTGTTGTAACAAAATATGTGAACCGTGACTTTTCAATCCATGTAACTTACGATTATTCAAGTCAACACACCTCGATATGTTACTCGAATACCCATTAAATACCTTCACATTCTTTAAAATTCAAAGGAATGTATCTTTAACACTATTTTTCATTGAAAAAATGGCCAGAGCATACTTTTCATTCACATCTGGCCAGAGAGCATGTTTTATGTTCATTACTTGTAAGTATTTTCAAGCATTGATATGATCCTTCGACTTTCCATGCTCATTGAGTAATGTGAAAATCAAATTATCACAGACATTCTTCTCAATATGCATCACATCAAGATTGTGCTGCAACAAATTAAATTCCCAATATGGGAGTTTGAAGAATATACATTTTTTCTTTCATTGTTGCATTCTGATTTCACCTGACGATGCACATCAGACCTGTTTTCCACTATCATTCAAATGGTGAACCTTCTCAAATTTTGTTTCAACATTTTTAAGTTGTGTCAATATTTCGGAACCAGTTAACAACTTTGGAGGTGGTCTACGATCAATGGAACCATTAAATTTTGATCTGTTCAGCTGAAATCTATGAGATGCATTGAGAAATATTTGATGGCACAAGAAGCACCATTTTCTACTACGAGGTAGTTGTTTGGGCTCAAAATCAAAGTTACAAATAGGACAATCCAAACTTGTTTAAGTGTTCCAACCAGATAAACTCCCAAACCCAGGGAATTCACTAATGGTCCACATTATAGCAGCATGCATTTTGAACATTGTTTTAGAAGAAGCATCAAATGTATCAACACCTTTGCTCCATAACTACTACAATTCATCAATCAAAGGCTGCAAGTATAAATCAATATCATTTCTAGGCATTTTATTTCCAGGAATAATCATCAAAATGATAAAAGATGTTTGTTGTATAAACATCCACGGAGGCATATTATAAGGGATCAAAACAACTGGCCAAATGCTATAACTGGTACTCAAAGTCCCAAATGGGTTTAATCCATCGACAGCTAATCCCAATCGAACATTCCTAGGATCATCTTAGAAATCTATATGTAATGAATCAAATGTCTTCCATGATTGGGAATCTCATGGATGTCTCATTAACCCATAATTGTTTTTATCTACATAATGTCACTTCATGTGTTTGACAGTTTTCGATGACATGAACAATATTTGCAATTGAAGATTCAAGGGAAAGTAATGAAAAACCTTTGTAGGTGTGTTCTTTTTCTTCTTATCCACGAAATTATGTTCATTAAGACTTCCAACATCACCCTTTGACTGCCATCTAGAAGAAGAACATTTCTTGCAATTCTGTCTACTTGAATCCTCTCCCCAATAAAGTATACAATCATTGGGACACGCATGTATTTTTGTATAATTCAGACCAAGCTTGTTAACATTTTTTTTCATATTATAAAAAGATTCGGGGTTTTTTGCTTCAGGAAATGCATCACGAAACAATTCCAACATCATGGACATTGCCTTATTTGTAATTCCGCATAGACATTTGATATGTTACAACTTTAGCAGAAATGAAATATTTTAATATTTCAAACACCCACAATACAAATCTTAATATCCATCATCAACTAAATCATGAAACACATTTTTCTCAGTGAGGTTTTCTCTTACAGTTGGATCCACATAATCAAGAGGAGGATCCAATGATATGTTACAATCTTGATTTTCTTGTGTTACAGTCTCAAAAACATCACTTGTCACATTGAAATTTGTAGCACCCTCTTCTGGTTGTTCTGATATGTTTTGATGCTGATAGTGGTGTCTTGCAGTGCTGAATGCATCATTTAGGAGGTTTTTCATTTCATTTTCCATTATTGACGAACTTGGGACCTCATTCTGTGGATTAACAATAGTACTCAATCTTTCTGTAACGTTCGATTATCCATGCCAAACCCAACACAAATATTGACCTGGGACTTGCTTCAGTATTAAATGTTCATAAACTTCATCTCTCTTCAACCATGTTCTAAATTTACATTTAGGACATGGACATCTTATTATCCCTTCAACGGATCGATTAGAAATTGAAAAATCTAAAAAATCATTCAAACCGTTAACATACTAAGGTGTGTTCCTCGGTAATGTGATCCGACTTTTATCCATGTATATCACAATGTGCCTACACAATAAAAAAATTAAAACACATAGTTAATACTAAATAGAGAAATAGATTCATATATATGATAGTGTAAGATTACAGAAACAAAATATAATATAGATGATCCCCTGAGTTAGATATGAACCCTCTAGTATTTGGGATAAGGGAAGTTTCTTTGGTAAAGAGAAACAATGTGCTAACAATACCATATTACTCAATTACCACATGGTCAATACTAAAAGTTATGCTAAATAGTATTCCTATCATGTTTCTCCCAAATATCCAAATTTTCAAACCTTGACTTTTGAAATCCTTTATAGCATCAAAATATAATATTAGATAACAAAAAGTAACATAAGCATAACTTGTTTGGAATCATAGTTCATGAGGAAAAAAATAATGTTTCCAATCTTGTTGAAGAAGTATAGAAATAGCAGGATGTAACCCATAATTGGTCTTGATTGTGTGACTCTAAATCACAAATCAAATGGTATGGGGTTAATGACCATAAACTAAATGACCCATGTTCCAAGACCCTATCTACACCTTCATTTTTCGGAATTATTGGGAAATTTGAACTGTTTTCCTTTTTTTATAAAAATTCTTTAATGATTATTAGGGAATTATTAAATTAAAATGAGGATACTACTATTATTTTACAGAGACATATTCTAGAACACCTAGGTGAGATCCTACTTATTCTACTATCTAACACCCTATTCCCCTCTTACATGGTCATTATGATTAGTTTTATTGAGTTATAATTAATTATGAGATCATCCATATTCATGATACCATATTTTACTAATTCATATCAGGTTAACTTGAAACATCTCTTCATGTAGGCTACCCTAGCTTATGGTCCCCACATCATAAACTTAAACAATGTGCACCAAATAGTAAAGAGAAACCTTAAACATCATCTATATCGGTACAACTTTCCTGAACTAAAACTATATAAGTAAACAGACACACAACTCATCATGGTGAAAAATTGTGCCCAAGCCATAAAAGAGTTGGAGAAGAAACTCCACTTTATCAATATTCTTCTCTATCCCCATGATGATAGAAAAAAATTGGCACCAAACACATTTTATCACAGATTATTTTTTTACAGTGATATTGGGATCCAAATACTATTTACATGATTCTGTAAGTAGGAAGCTAATGATATTGTAGAAGCCTCCCTATTTTATCCCCCCATGAAGACACTATAACCAAAAGATAGAGAAACTAAGAATGTAGATGCTCTAGGACAACAAGTAAACTAGGATATTGTTCAGATTGTAGAACATAATTTTGTGGAAGTTGTTAAGGGACCTATAAATGTGGAACTTAATTTAGGTAAATCATTTAATAGAACTTCTAAAATATAATCCACTGACATTTTAAGGGGATTTTAGACCCAATAAAACAAATGTGTTTTCATATAGGAGGTCCAATTTTTTTAACATTGATGGGAAACCAGATGAGATAAATGTCAAAGTTTGAATGAATATTCTTGAGTACTCGATGCTAGAATGATTAGACATAGTTGTTTTGGATATGTTGTTTCAATACCTCACTTGGAAAGGATTTTTATACTTGTAATGTAAAATAATTATTCTTAAAAACCATTGGGGTAATAAATGTAGAATAATTTGTTAAATTTGAACATTTATGTGTATAAGAGATTAAATATACTTCAAAATTCACTCACTTTTTTCACTGTTCATGATAGGAAACACCTAGAAAATGACTGAATGAATATATCATTATTTAAGGTATCCAAACTAAGGATCTATCAATATTTTTAATGTTCTATATTACATGCCACCTAGAAATTGATAATAAAAAGTTGGTTGGAGGAAGAGACTTTGGATGGAATATTAGTGTAGGAGACACCATTGTTCAGCTATGTGAAACTAGGAGCATCAACATGGGATTTAAACACAATATGTATAGTCAGTCCTATGATAGTAATTTAAGAGAAAATCAATCAGTGGGATGAGTTTCTTATAATCCATATCACATCAATTGACCAGGTTTTTTACAGTGCATCTTGAATTTACACGTGAATAATTAATTCATATCACCATTTTTTAGAATTTACACCATTGTTCCATGAATGGGAATCTTAAAAATTATTTTCATAAAATTCTATGACAAGTTGGTGCAACAAGATAAACTCTACCTCTGGTTTTGTATGCTCATATGGAATAGTCCTATAAGACTAGTTCTTAACAAAAGACTTAGGAAAACTAAGAGGCATCTAGGAACAATTAATTTTATTAGGAGGGCCTCATTAGAGTAGAAATAACTATCTTGTGACATTTGAGAAGTAGTTTTATACATAAGTGAAGGATATCATGAACAAGAAACATAATTCCTATATGGTTTGGGGTACCATTTGTCTAAATATGGAAATTATGGATATCATATATGATATTTTTGTATTGGATACATCCATCATTCTTCTATTGTTAATCAACATGTGGAAAATATTCCTCATACCATCAGTGTCAACACACCTCATAGATAGTGGTTGTGAGGAAGATTGAAATGGATAGAATTTTACATGACTATTATTACAGTATAATTTATCTACTTTATTCAGATCATATACATGTATTTCATTGATTTAATCTTTTGTATGAACTACATGGTGGGATTTAAAGCTGGTATAGTCCCCCAAGATTATTAGGTAGTGTTCACATCTCTATACAGAGATCTCCATGAATTCACTTGGGATTTAGTTCTAAATACAGTTAGAATTAAATATATACTAATTGTGGTTGGAAAAATCAAGGACTAGTTAGTGTTAATAAATTTGATTGCTGCTAATGAAACATGAAATGTAACTCCTCCTATCATAGTGGATTGACACACAAATATCTTTCCAAATGATTTCTCTAGGTTACCATCCAATAATGAAATAATATATTATATCAATCTACTTCAATGATCATTCCCATAACTGACTATTTATATCCCATTTATAATGAATAACCCATTAACATATATTCCATTTACAATCTCAACTCATTTATCACATATATCAATTCCATACCTTAACCTATTTAACACAATCACATTATATCAAATGCCCCCTTATGTTATATCATCAACAAAACACATTTATCACTTATTTCATTTAACAAAACAAGTTAACATGCCAACCTAATTGTCGGGGGTTCTATCTCACTAACCCATATATCATTTAAATGACTATGTTCTCAACATATATTTAAAATCAAATCATGGAATAAAACACAATTCAAGATACTCAATTGAATTAATCTTGAATCCACCCTTCAAAAAACGAGTCTTCCTATTTTAAAAACTCAACATTTCCCAAGAATTTCATTTCTATTTACAACCATAAAAGGGGATTTTAAATCATTTTCAAAAAAGGGGA
Organism: Viscum album; assembly: GCA_963277665.1. Lineage (NCBI taxonomy): Eukaryota > Viridiplantae > Streptophyta > Magnoliopsida > Santalales > Viscaceae > Viscum > Viscum album. The sequence continues at coordinate 2,104,720,927 of OY728156.1, read as the reverse complement.
ACCACACCCTCATTTCTAATCACCATTTGAAATCTATTAAGATAACCCCTTGTTCCTATAACATTGAGGTCAACACCTCCTTTTCAAAACAATACCCACTTTCAAAACATTGTTGTCCTTCATGGAAAACCATAACCAAATCAAAGTGAAAAATGCTTATTTTAATCCATTTTAGAATTCAACTAGCCATTTCAAAAAAATATCAATTCCATATTTCAAATATCCCATTAACCCTGACTACATACCAATATACAATTCTCTACCCATTCACTTTCATAATTATATTATTGCAAAATTTTCAAAAATATTTCACCAATCTTAAGGGGTTTTGATTACCCAAGGGTAGACCTAGGTACGATCTCAAATATCAATGGACCCAACAAATTCCTTAGACGGTTTCATACATCAATCTAAGTCCTAATCTCACTTTTCTAACTCAGGAACACAAAACATAGTAAATAATTAAATTGGAACAACCACATACACATATAATACATAAATTTTAGGAGAAAAATCTTCAATACCACCTTAGGTCGCGGGGTTGCTGAGATCGCGGGGGGGGGGGGGGGGTCGCCAGGGTCGCGGGGATGCCGGAGTCGAGGGGTCGCTGGGGTTGTAGAGGGTCGGGGTCGCCGGGGTCGCGGGGTCACCGGTGTCGTGGGATCATGGGGGTGACAAGGGGCTGGGGTCGCGGGGGAAGCGGGGACAGCGCGGTCGGGGTGGGGGTGGGGGAAGGGTTGGCTGTGTTAGAAAAAAAATGTTTCACGGTGGTTTATTATAAACCGCCGCGAAACCATTTTAATAAAATGTTTAGCGGCGGTTACCAGATCCTTTGCTAATAAACCGTTGCTAAAACCAATTTTTGTTATAGTGAAGGTGCCCTTGGTTAAGTTTGAAATTCCACTTCATCTAACCTATCAACAATCCTTGAATTAGAACTTGAATTGTAAGGTTAAGTAAGACAGTAAATGAGTGCATATAGGAGGCATGACATACTTGACATTGTATGAATTTGTGATTCTGTTGACTTCTAGTGAGTATTTGAAGCTAGGCAGGATATCATTTTTGAACACCTTTGGATAGCCTGAGACATTGTTTGGTCTTTCTCCTCTTGATGTTTAAGTTCAATCATTCACTTTTTGAACTGAAACTCACAAATCATATTTATTTTTTAAATTCAAGGCCATGTGCTTGTTTGAGGACAAACAGGGTTTTAAGTGTGGGTGAGTTTGATGTGGCTCAATTTTAACAAACTTTTCCACATCCTTTTTATATTTTTATTGACTTTTTTAAACTAAAATGTTGTTTTTTTATTAAATAATTGATAATTATTGTGTTTTTGTACTTTGCTGTGTAAAATAATCTTTTATGGTTTAGATCATGTGTTTTTAGTATTCATTATTTCCTTTTTAAATAATTCTTATATTAAATTAGTCACGCGAATTTGAATTTTATTTATTTATTCTATTATTTTTAAAAAATTTCATTACAATTAGTTAATTAATTTATTAATTTAAATTAATTAATTAATTTGTTAATATTTAAATTTTAAATAAATAGCCCATTTTAATTTTTTATTATTATAAGAATTTAATTAGTTTTAACATTTTAATATTATTCAATTAATAATTTTATTCGTTAATTTAATGAGTTCTTTAGTTAATTAATTCTTTAATTAATTGGTTAATCAATTTAAGTTAGTGACTTTAAATGTTTCAAGTTGATTAATTTGTTTATAATTTTTAATACAAATAAATTCATTATTTTTAAATCATAATTAATTTTATCTTATTTATTTAGTTTTTAATTTTATTATTTTAATTTAATTCGTTAATTTATTAATCCATTTTTTGGTTTTATTAGGGTTTTAATTAATTTTGTTTATTTTGCAAGTGTTCTAGTGGCACCGGTCATGGTTCCACAGTTTTCACTCCTTGCTTTAATGGTGAGATCGTGAGACATACTCACCATGCCTCCTTCCTGCTTTGGAACCATGCGCCCCCCACTCTCCGTTTCCTCTATCCTTTCACAGTCTCACCATTTCCCAGCCACGGTTTCTTTCTTCTACCCACCGTATCTCGTGCCTCACTTTCTCACAGTGAGCATCACTCACGGTAGCACATCTGCATCATCCTCCCACCGTTCCCTAGCACCGTTTCACACCATTTCACCCTTTTCCACCGTTTCATCACGGTGACTGTCTCACCTTTCCAGCACACTCCTTCACACAGAAAGAACGCCAAACAGAAGTGCACTAACCAACAGCATCAAATCACAACAACACACATAACACAACAACACCACAATTAAAGTTCATCATAGAGAAAAAAGAGAAACTGAAATTGAATCCAAGAAATCAAAACTTTAGAAACATGATGCGAACTTTGAACTAGAAATTGGATTTCTGAAGGCCCTGTGTTGTTGAATCCGATCCTTTTACTGGAAGCCACCTGAACCTTCCGCCTTCATCCCTCTCTTTAAGAGACCCCACTTCCCATCTCACTGGGGCTAGTCCCGCCGAATCACCCAAAGCCTTCAGTGAGCCACCACAAACCCTAACTGAGCTGCCGACTCATCTTGCCACAGCCCACGCTACCCGCCGTGCTCTTGCTTGGCACCGCATGAACCCCTACACTCCAGCGAACCACCCAAACCTGTCGCGCTACCCACAATCCATCTGAGAGCCAGCCTCACCTCCTCCTTCCCTCTCCCACTACCCTATGCTGGAATCACCCCCACTCGCCGCAGCGAGTCCCTCCGCTCTTCTCTCCTGCGCCGGAGACCAACGCTACCCCATGATTTCCCCCATTTCTCCCCTCCTCACGCCGCACGAACCCTCCTCCCCCTTTCTCTTCTCTTTTATTTTTTTGTTGTTGTATATAATAACCATAACATATATTACATTATATAATATACATAACATATAATAACATATATATATAATAGAAAATTACATTGATATTAAGATACATAATAAATATAATTAGTATAACATTAATAATATATAATTGTGTACATTATTTTTTATGTTATGTGTTATATATATCATATACAGTAATAATAATAATAGGTATATGAATAAAAGTATATAAGAATATATATATATATTATTAACTTCTTATATATCATATATGTTATTAATAGTTATTATTTTAATAATAATATTAGATTTTGGTATTTTTATTTTAGTGTTATAAATATATAGTATATATATAGATAGTTTCATTTCTTTCGTATCTAACTCACGTGAATTTTTTGCAGAGGGAGGGTGGTTCGCCGCGCACGTATCTTTTTCATCCAGTTATGAGCAACTACTTCAGTGACCAGCGCGGGAGGAGCAGCACAGTGAAAGCTACACGTGGAGGCTAGAGAACATCTAAGGCGAGATTCCAGAGACTTATACGGGTCATTAGCATATGCGATGGGCACGAAATGATGGAGACACCAGAGGGCAGAAGGCCGAAAGGGGGGAATCATTGATCGAGGGATCCAGGAAGTAAGGGAGAAAAAAAATCCTCGATCCAGACAGGAAAGAGCATGCGAGAAACAAACAAAATCTTCCTTCGTGAGCAGATTGGAGTACCGAGAGTAGTAGATCAGATCATTTCATACCTTAATTCCCAGGGCGAGACATCAATCATTTTCCAGAATTGCATCCACCATCAAGAAGTAGGGATTAGTACTTTCAGGAGCTCAAGTAGTGAGACGAACATCCTTATTTGTCTTATGCTCTATTTTTCTGCATCTCATTTCAATATGACCTTCTTTGAATCTAATTCTATTTTTGCATTAAAACCAACCATTAAGTCCATCTAAATTACTTTGGTGGGGGGAATAAGATGGTTGATTAGATTTGCTTATTCTAATTCATGAACTTTGTCATTTTCTGGATTATCTCTCTCACTGGTTATGAAACCGATTTATTTTCAAAGCAGCAAGGTCGAGTGAAAACCGATATTGATTGAATCTTAATGAAAACTATTTAAATATGAGGGAACTTGTTGAAAAATGAGTCATGCTCAAATGAGAGAGACACACTGAACTCAACTGACAAGTTGAGTCCAGTGAAATCTGACTTGTTATCTCCATTGGATGGAATGACTTTTACAGACAAAGGACTCTAAGAGCTATTTCATAACAAATTGACCAGACAAAAAATCTGGCCAGTTTATTTTATTCAGATCCAGATTTCTTAACATCAGTGCATGAACCAATTCACTTTTTCTATGGTTTTTATACTTCTAGTAGACTTATTATATCATTAATATACTTAATCTAATTATTTTATAAGAATTATTTTATTCCTTCATGGGGAATATTATTTAAATGTTTCAAAGTGGTATGGGACACTTTGAAATGTTCAAAAATTATTTTCCTCAAGAATGTTCTTAATGATTATCTTTGCAATCACACTTTTGTGATTGTTATCTTTATTTTGAAAAATTAACTTTTTTGGAAATTATTTTTACTTTCAAATTTACTTAAATATCCATATTTTCACATGATGGGTATTATTATTTCCTAAACTGTATATAATTTTACATACAGTGTTTACTTTGAAAGTTATTTTATTAACTAGGTAATGATTGACATATTTATATCTTTAATTCAATAAGGATATTTTATAAGGAAATTTTTTTATAATTTAAATTGATTATTAAAAATGACGAATTATTTGGAAATGTATGACACATGAGGTTCTGAGTTATAGATATCCCCCTAATGCATTGGTAGTCTCATGAGATGAAATAGTTGACCAAATAGATGGGTTTTTATCTGATAGTTAAATCATCTTGTGAAATTTCTTGAAGGTACTAGTTCTATGTTCCTGGGAATCTTTCCATTAAATAATTACAAATTTCCCTCATTTAGTTTCATTTATTATTCATCCATGAGTTTTTGTGTCGACATATCTATGAATATATATAATTATTAGTTCATTGATTAAATGGCATGTGTTATCATTTATTTACCTTTACATGTTAATTTATTCTCATTGATTCTTTATTGCTTCCTATTTATTTACCCTTACTGATCATTTGAGCTCACCCTTATTATGTTTCCATTCCCCAGGTTATGAAGAATAAATATTTGAATAATCATTCAAGGATGTAATTTATTTCATTTTATTATATATTATGTTTGTACTTCTTATTTCTCAATGTATTATGGGTATAATGTGTGTAACCTAGGTTTTCAAGTCTTTTAAACTGGTCAATAATTTGGGATTTGATTCCATGTAATCATTACAATGTAATTAAATAATGCACCGACTTTGGGCTTCTGGGGTCAGGGTGCTACAGTTGGTATTGAAGGAAGTTTAGAAACAACCTTTGAAAATAGATTTAGAATACTTAAATAAGGGATCACAACCCTAAGATAAACATTGAGGATAATTTTTCAAGGAAATCCTAGAATTTTGGTAAGGTAGATATTTTTTGGGTATTTATAGCAAGATATCCCTATCTAGATGCAATAAGTGGACGTCGTTATGGAATATATGTACCTAGTAGTAACTACTCTAACAAGGTGTTTTGGGCCTGACTCGGGGTAACCTAGTACATGAAAACATGACTTACTGCGCACCTGTTTTGACACTATCAGAGGATATACTTAGGAAATTTCATGAGTTATTTACCTACCATTTTAAAGTAATGATTTTCCCAATGTAAACAAATTTTATGATTCTAGTGTTTAAGATGCATAAATTTCTATTCTATGTTATACCATGTTTATATTTATAAAAAGATCATAATTTTAGGAGCTAATCTCATATATGTCATTATTTAGAAATTATTCTTGGAAGAAAGAAAGGTATCAATACTCATGGATAATATAGAGGTTTCCCTGATGAAAAATTCAATGGTATTGGTATTAGAACTAAGAACATTATAGATATATTAGGGAATCTTAGTCAGGTTATGACAAATAACCTTACCTGAATGGAGAAACAAATTCCATGAAGAGAATATCCTATGTTGGATTGATTTATAAGGAAGAATCCCCAATTATTTAGTGGGACTACTAATCCAATTGTTTTTAAGCAATGTAGTTTGTCTCTAGAGAATAAATTTATGGCCTTGGAAAGTAGTGAAAATGAAAAGGTTACACTTTTGGTCTATTGTCTCCAAGGTGACTCTAATCACAGGTGGTCTCTAATCCAAAACACAAGGGAGGAAGAAAAAATTTAACTAATAAAATATTGAACTTTTAAGGATACATTATTTGATAAATACTTCTCTTGTGATCAACAAATTGAGATAAATAGGAATTTCCACAATTTCAAGAAGAAGGAAGAAGAAAGTGTTAAGGATTATGAAGCTACCTTTATAATGTTATAAAAGTATGCTATAGATTATATACACAACACAGAGTGAAAGATATACCACTTATTTGAAGTCCTTAAGCCAAATATTAGAAGGGCATTGGTTTCTAATAATTTCTTATCATATGAATAGATAGTTTTATGTACCATAAAAATAGATAAATAATTCTTGAGATCCTATTTATTGAAGGGAAACCAATAGAAGAAGAGGTCTTTAAAACACCATGAAAAAGGGAATGGGTCAAATAAGATTAAGGTAAATAAAGATTTTATAACTTGTGATAAATGTGGAAAGAATCACCTTGAAAAATTCTTGAAGGTATTAGGGGTTTTTTATAAGTGTGAAGAAAATGGTCACTCAGAAAAAGAACTTAAAAGGAAGAAAGAAAATTATGATATTTAGTGTCACAACTACAAGGAGATGGGTCACTATAAAAAAAATTCTCAAAAATTAAAGAGAATATACCTCTCAATAAGTTAAGGGATTAAGGTCAATCATATGTTATTGACACAGCCAAAGTAGAATGATTAATGTACTTCTATAATTAGATCTAAGAAACTCTTTGTAAAATTATTTTGTTTATGATGTTCTCATTATATAATTTATTGAATATGTAAGGATTGAACTATAGTACTTTTTCATTAAGGATTTTATATCCATAATATTAATGGTACTAATAAAATATATTTTGTATAATGTTAAATTTTTTAGAAAACACATGATTGAGGGGAAAATCCTTAATATGTTCCGGATGTTGAGATAATGATGAAGAAATTTTTGATTTGGATAAGTAATGACTACCTTGGAACTGGTTAATGGCTTTTTGAAAAGTGTTCTATGTTAACATCGATCGAGTTTACAACACCTTTTGATTTAAGTAATATATCCAATAACATGTTTCTTACTTAAGAAATAAGTAAGAATGTATGTTTCCAATATGTTTATATGGTGATTTGATTTATTATTGTGTTTTAAGAGGATATATGATGAATTTATTTACATGTTTGGAATGTGAAAATTTTGAGCTGATTTATATTGACTAAAGGATAATGATAAGTTAATTTTTGAAATTCAGTGACCATATTTCTAATGTTTTGAATAATAATATTTTGGAAATTTTAACCATTTATGAAATGTTTTTTGTTTTAATTTAGATGTGGTTTTATATATTGATATATTACACCACTATGTGATGAATTTTGTTCTAATATATGATGTAGAAATAGTTCAAGGTAAGACCAAAAGATAAGATTGTTATTATAGAAACGTACCAATTAAGTATATTTACTTATATTCTTAGAGAGTGAAAATATTACTCAACTCCAAGAAAAATGATCTTGAAACCAAAAATCTTGTCGTAGTACCTTCATTTATAATGAATCAAATAGACCTTATATCATAATATATTTAGGTATTTATGAGTGTTAACTTTAACCTAACCATGTTCTATAGCACTCTCCATTAGAACCTGATCATTAAATTATTCTTTTGTATCCATGTTTTCATTTCCCACCTATGTTCTATTACTAGGGAACCTAGTTACATGACCATTGTACTTTGATTTCCCTCTTATTAATAAAATGTGTTATTAACCCTATTCATGATGTGGGTTTTTCAATAATAGTTTATTTTCAAATATCAATCCCTTGATTATAGAGATAAATTTTAATTTTTTAGGATGAAATTTAATTAAGGTAGGGAGAATGTAACACCCCAAAATTATAAAGTACAACTATTATTAAATAGTATTTATGAAATGTAACACCATGTGTGAAAAAGAGAATATATTAACCAAATACATTACAATATATTTACAATAAAAAATAAATATAATATATTCTATAGATTTAATTCACGCAAAACCTAATTAACTTGCATTACACACAAGTGAAACCTTCTTCGATGGATTTCATTACACACAAGATCACATTTTACCAAACAATAATATAATATTATAAAATTATAATAAGACTTAAACTATATATTATGAATATTAAAAACTGACTTATATAAATCTATGGTTAAAACAAATATAAAATGAATTAATTAGTTCCATATTAATTAGAAATGAATATGAAAACTTATTGAATGTAAATGAAAATATTATTATTTTTATGCTCAAAAAGATAGTTTACCCTAACAAATTAAATTAATTAAAATTAGTTAGTGATTTTAATGTGATATATATTATATGATCAATCAAATATTTTTTATACTCATCCTATATATTTTGTTGGATCAATATAAAAAGAAACCCCAATTTTATGCATATAATACTATATTTTTTATTATGGCATTTTACCACCTTTTAGTGCAGAAACCATTTTAAATCTAAATTTTTATAATTTAATTGATTTATTATGTCAAAATAAACAACATATTTGAAATAAAAACATAAAAATTATGTTAGGGTGAATTTTTTATATTTTTTGAAGCATTTTATTTTTTCATGAATAGTTAAAAATAAGGAATTTTAGTTCAAATGTTTTTTTCAACTTATTTATTTATGAGGATAAATTATGTTTTAGATTAGTTTTAAAGTTTAATTAGATAATATTTTTATTAATTAATCCAATTTAGGTAATTTTGATCAATTTAATTTTAAAATCGACTATAAAAATGTAGCAAACTTTAAGATGTTTTTACATAAAAAACCAACATTATCGTCCCACCCGTGGGATGAATTTTAAATTAATTTCTACCACCTCTATGATTGGAATTTGGAAAAATAGAGTTTATATTTGGAATCAGAATAATTTTTAATGTATAATAAGATCAAATTATTTTGAGCAAAAATATTAGTAAAAGTTGTTATATTTAATTACAATTGTTATGGTAAAATTAAGGATATTAAGGAATAACCCTTTAATTTAATGAACCAAATGACCTAGCCACTTTTAAAACACCCATTTTATGTCCATAACTTGGACATTAACCTTCCATTACTAATTTTCTTTAGTTTTTTAAGACTTTTTTTGGGTAAAGTCTTGGTTACACCTAACTTCTTTTCAAAAATACCAAGTGAGTAATTTTCCCTCCCTATAAAGGCCACCACCTCTCCCACTTCATCATAACTCTCAAACCATTTAGGTTGAGAAAATATATGACAAATAAACTTAAAAAATCCCTCAATTTCTCATATAATCCTCTCCTTGGGAAAAAAAATCTATGTAAGCCTTTTGGTATAAACCAAAAGAAGTTACCTGATTAAGAGGTAACGTCTTTTCTCAAGCTATCTAGTTTCATTTCCATTCTACACCCCCAAAAATCTCTTTATTATATGACTATATGACAAAAAATATATCCTCAATATACTAGTATGTTTTTATGTAATGTTTTATAACTAAACATAAACACAACTCCATATAATGGATAATGACCATATTATTTCTATGTACGGTGAACTACTGCCTCATGAAATGATGATTGTTAATTTTTCTTTTACCACCTCTCATGGTGGTCATTGTGATGGAAACTCTATTTATATATGTTTTATATTATATTTATAATTTATTTAGGATTCTGTAATTTCTATTTGTAACATATATAAGATATATATGATACTGGAAATATAATATACATAAGTATTATTTAGTGTTAATTTTTTTAATACAACAAAGAAATGAAAGTAATGTTCATGCATACGTAAGACATACCATCTCCATGAATGGTACACTTCAATTCTAATATACAAATATAATTGAATACTATAAATACTTATATAATGAATATATAATATATTTAATTCTTGTTTTACACTCTATAGATGATGAAATCATGATCTAATTAATAGGAACAACAAATGAAAAGCTAGAAAATACTTGAGAAAACTAACACCCGAAATAGTTAAAATAATGAAAGAGTGTTAAAAAGGGGGAAATAAAATATTATAAGGAATTAATATATGTTATTAAAAATATTATTATAGTTCTAGTATAATTTATTAATATATTTTAAACCACTATACAGGAGGATAAAGACCATACAACAAAAGGAAGGTTAAGGTAAGGTATTTTGTCTCAATTTACATTCCATTGAGACTTATTTGTTGTTATGCACCAATTCACTTTTATATAGTGTTTATAATTCCATTTTACATGTTATATAATGAATCTTGTTAGTCTCATGATACTCTATGTCTTATTTTATTTCTTCATGGGAATTTTAATTATATATTTCAAAGTGTTATGGGAAACTTTGGAATGTTTAAAGATTATTTTCCTCAAGAATTTTCTTAATGATTATCATTGAAATCTCACTTAATTATTGATTTTTAAATTTATATTAAAACAATCACCAAATTGTAATCATTTTTCATTATAAATTTCCTTGGATATACATATTTTCATATTATGAATATTATTATTTCATAAACCGTATATCATTTTACATATGGTGTTTACTTTTACAGTTATTTGATTAACCGGGAAATGATTGATAAATCTGTATCTTTCATTAAATATAGATATTTGATGTGGAAAATTATTTATTATTTGTATTTATTATTATAAATTAGGAATTCTTTGGATAGGTATGACATGAGTGGGCACCTGTTATAGATAGCCCCTCAATGCATTGATAGTTTCATGAGATGAAATAGTTGGCCAAATAGATGGGTTGTTACGCAATAGCTAAACCGTATTTTGAAATTTCTTGACGATACTGGTTTCATGTACCTAGGAAACACGGAGTCTAATAATTGTACATTTACCTCATTTAGTTTCAGTTATTATTCATCCATGAGATTTTTCATCAACATATCTATGTATACTTATAATTATCAATTCAATGACTAAATAGAATGTGTTATCAGTTATTTACTTTTACATGTTAATTTATTCTCATTGATTCATTATTTCTTATTCTTTATTTACCCTTACTAATTATTTGAGATCACTCTTATTATGTTTCCTTTCCCCATGTTATAAAGAATAAATATTTGAATAATCATTCAAGGGTGCAGTTTATTTCATTTTATTCTGTATCATGTTTTTATTTATTATTTACCAATGTAATATGGGCATCATGTATGTAATATGGATTTCCAAGACTACTAAATTGATTGTTCCATTGGGGTTTTATTCCTTATAATCTTTCCAATGTAATAAAATAATGCACCAACTCTGGGCTTCTGGGGTCGGGGCGCTACACCTATAGTATGGAAGGGTTTGTAATATATATTAATGCTTCGAAAAAGATCTTGGGTTGAATCCTCATGTAAAATGATATGGTAATTTATTATGCATCTCAAAAATTAATTACACATGATTTAGAACTTCCAGTAGTGATCTTTGCATTAAATATTTAAGTGACATTATTTTTATAGAGAAAAATCTAGTATATAAACTAATCACAAGAGATTTAAATATATATTTACCCAAAAGAAGTTTAATATACCACAAATTATATGGTATTAATTGATAAAATATTATTAAAACACAATAAATTATAAATCGTGAAGGAAAATAAGGTGTATGATGATCTGAGTAGGAATGAATAGGTTACTCTATCCATAATAAGAATTAAAAAAGACCCAATACTCATGGATTTATAGAAGTTGACTATTAAAGTCATAATGGGAGGAGATAAATCCTATATTTATTAACATAAAATTAAACCTTCAATTTACATAAATATCAATGAATTCTAGAAAATGGTGTAAAGATATAGAAAATGGTAAAAGAAATATTTTAGAGTTTAACTTTGATAAAGGCAGAGTTATAAGTTTTGGATACCAGAAATGTTTCCCATCAAGATAAGAATTGAAGAAGGAAATTTTGGATAGGTAAAATATATCATACTTTTTATTCATCCAAGAAACATGAATATGTATAGATATATAAAACAAAACATCATTTGGGATTTCATGAAGTGAGAAAATGTAGAATACATATCTTGATGATTTGTGTGCCAGAAATTTATGTGTAATGGAAAAAAAATTAAGGGTATGTTGCAACCATTACCAATACCAGTGTGTAAATATAAAATCATCGCCATTTATTTTATTATATAACTCCCCAAAATATCTAAATTCCATAATTATTTTTGGTTGTAGCCGATTTCCATACAAAGTAAGTACATTTTCATTCTATCAAATAAAATTTCTCTCCTAACAAAATCTCTATGATATGAATAAGGGATTTGATAATGCCTCATGGAGTAAAACTCTCTATTGTATCTAATGTGAATTTAAGGTTCACCATGAGATTAGGGGGAAGTATTTTGAAATAATTGGAGATAGATATTGTTTTTAGCAGTACTTATCATCCATGGAAATATGGTTATCCTTAGAGGAATATTAAAACTCTAGATTATTTTTTGAGAACTTGTTAAATTGATTTCCAAGAATATTGGGATCAATATCTCCCCATGGTGGAGTTCTCATATAAAAATATTTTCCATTATAAAATCCATATGACACCATATGTTGCTATTTATGTGAAGATTATAGGATTCCAATATACTGAGATGAAGTTGTAGAGTGGAAGATGATAGGCCTAGACCTTGTCTAAGAAATTATCGAGAAGCTTCAAACCATTCAACTATATATGAAAGTAACACAAAGTAGATATAACAGTTATGTATATAATCATCGATGAGATCTAGAGCTTGATGTTGGTGACAAGGTTTTCCTTCAAATATATCCTTAGAAGTGGGTTGTGTTATTTGGGATGAAATATAAGTTGAGGGCTAGATATATTGATCCCTTCATGATCCTTGATCATGTCAGGGTCATAGCCTATCTCTTAGATCTCCCTCAAAACCTTTATTAAGTGCATGATGTATTACTTGTATTACTTTTGGAGAAGTACACACCAAATCCATAAAATGTACCAAGATCAAGATCTTTATAATTAGAACATTACATTTCATATGAAGAAAAACATATTTAAATAAGGGATCGAAGAGACGTGGTTTTTAGGAACAAGACCACCGTCTAGTTGAGTTTCGGTGGAGGAATAATAACTTTGAGAAGGCTACATGGGAACTTGATGATATGTTGAGTTAAAATTTAACACACATTTTTTCCTCTATATATTAAAATTTTGAGTAATTTTTTAAGGGGTTAAAATATATCGACCCACAATTATTGTAAATATTTTTCCTTAATTAAAAACCATGCGAGTACCTTGTCTTGCATGCAACACTGAACTAAAAGAGAAAACCTCATTAACTTAATAAAATTATTAAATATTATAATCATATTATAACTATTAAATTGTATGGTATAAATAAAAGTATCCAATTTATATAAAAGGTATAATAAAACAAATATCATTTTATTCTTAGATATCCACTTCTTCTAAAAATGATTTTTACGCATTAAGTGCATTAATATGAAAATTAAATTTTTATCGAATTTATAAATTTTATTTGGTGAAATGAATTCCGTATTTAAAACTATTCATTCCAGATTATATTAAAAGTATTAATTTTTTTTCTAGTAATAAAAATAATATTACTAAGATTTTAATTAATTATAGTGATAATTTTGAAACTATTATTTTCAATGTTTTTTTATAATATTATGTAATTTTTTATCAAATAAATTAAATTAAAATAGTTTTAAAAATTAATATAATTTTTTTTAATAATATATATAATTAAATTGATATAAATTTAATTTTAAAACAATCTAAATAAAATTAAGTATTCATAATGGTTAAAACATCATTTTTTATAAACAAACAATTTTTCTATATTTAAATATTTTAATTTAGAAATTAGTTTTATGTTATTTAGAAATTGAATTATATTAAATTTAAATTAAATATATTCCAAGAAATAATAAATAATATAATATGGTTTTCCTTATATTTTTAATTAAAATATAAATTACTTGGTTAAGAACTAGTTACTAAGCTAAAAAAAGAAGTTATAAAACATAAAATCACATATTAAAATGATTGAAAATTGTTTAAAAAATGTGAAAAATTAATTATGGATGATTGATAAAAATTATACCACCAAAAAATCCATTATATATAACTTTTGAAACAATTTACCACAAAACAGAATCATTCCACTATTGAAAAATAAAGGGTGTTTTCAAAAGTGCCATTTTTCACTTATAAAAGGGGACACTTCCACCCCTCCACATCACACCCATAAATTAGAATTTATTTATGAATCTTTACTATTTTTTAAAATAATATAATAATTTATCAACTTAATTTTCTTATGGTAATCATATGTTAGACTAATCCCTATATTTCCAAGGATTCTATCAAGAGAAAGGTCAAGTTCCCAAAGTCAGTATTTCTTAATCCTTATCTTTTTCTTCTTATCATTTACATTCCAAAAATATAATAACCATAGTTAAATAATGAGATAATTATAATTATTATACTAATTTTTTATTATATTAATATAACATCCCTAATTTATTATTTCTCATCCACTTAGAAAAACAAAATAATGTTGATCATGTGTTGTGCAGACTAGTGCCTCAATAAAGTAATGTTTTTTGTTTTTCATGTTGATTTTCATTATTTATCCAAACCTCTTAAAATATGATTCAAAAACTTTAAAAATATAAATAAAATAATTATTATTATATTATAATGATATAATATCAAAATAAAAAATATATTAACAATACTCACACATCAAATTACAGTTTGTTCATGTTTAGGTCACTCTAACCACCTATATGAACAATTATATAAAACATTATCATGGATTAGTATAGGAAATTAAATACTAACATTATTCTAATATAATAAGTATATAATTATTTTTTTATGGTTATATAATGGTTATATTAAGTATTTTACTAGTATATTTTATCACTAAAATTATAAAAATAAGACGACACGGATTCCATTTTCACACAAACATAATCAAAGACTATAAAATAAATAAATAGTATAAGATAATAAATGTTAATTATTAAATAAAATATATATGAATAATGATCTTAAAAGTTATTTAACAAAAATTATATTATAATTTAGTAATTTAGGAATGTTCACACAATGAGTCATGACTACGCTAAGGGTTTCATCAAATCAATTTTTGATTCATTAAGTCGTAGTATTTCTTACTTGAATAAACTTTAAAAGATTAATTTAATCCCAAAATTACCCTATTTTATATGGTATCTCAATTTTTCCTCTATTATAAATAATTTTATTTAACAATAAACAATTCATTTATAAAATATTTTCCAATACAAAAGAATAACATTGGTAAGAATAACTCACATTTTTACTAATTAATCTTCTCTTCCATGTCCATGTTTTTCCAATCGAAAGTGTTTTATTTAATGAAATAATTTTTTTTTATTTTAAATTATTTAAATTTTCATTTAAATATTTTATGAAATTAAATTTATTCAGTTTTTCTCTAATGTGGGTTTTTAAAACATACTAAACAGATTAATAAAGGCATTTCATTTCATTATTTACCACTCTGGATTTATTATCATGATTTTTGTTTCTTTTCTATGATATTTTATATAGAAAAATTATAACAATTTTTTCAAGAGTATTATCTTTACCTTCAAAAAAATGTGTTTTAAATTAATTTTTGTTTCATATTTTATAACAAGGTTTATATGGTTTTGTCGAAACTATTGTATTTTCACGTCTATTTTCCCTTCAAGGTTTATCTCTCATGAAGTGATGTTTCGATAACCCTATATATTTTATTATTAAATTATTCCTTTTTAGAAATTCTATTTTTTATATCCTATGATTTATTAAGAACTTTTTATATTATGTTTTTGTAAATTTTAAGAAAACAATTCTTTTCCATGGGATCCTTAAGATATGATGATAATTTATTTTAAGTGGCGCAAATAAGTATAGATGATAATGGGTGGGATATTATATCACCCTCAAATTTCATAGATTAAATTTATATCTCATGAGACATTCAGGCATGGGTATAATGATTTTGTTCACAAAAGCATGTGGATAATGATAATTCTCACATTTATAGGCATGTACATAATGAGATTGTTCAAATTGTTGTGGGAATAATGGGTTTTATCATATGCATTTCCCTGTGATCATGGGGTTTCCACATTTACAAGTTTTTTATCAAGTTTTTTAACATTAAAAAATGCATCTCATTTTCATTATACACAACTCTTTCATGTTAAACCTTACTTTTAATGTATTTCACACTCTTTTTTCAGGATAACATGTTTTATGATTATTGAGATGTATTTTAATATATGACATAACATTTAGGCTTCCTTAAAAATATTATTATTATCTTATGTTTCAATATAATTTTTTATGATTATCAAAAATAGTATCATGATTTTATATTAATATATATATTCCTTCAACATTTTTTATTTCATGTTTATAAACTAATGCATTAGGATAATTGTTTCCCTTATTGAGCGTATGAGATCCCCACTTTATAATGTTTCTATTTCCAAGGTTATGAAGATGATTATATCATGTGATATGAATTGAAAAGGTTCTATAGGGGCATGATTATGAATTATTTTTTACGAGGGTTATAGGTTGAGTTATTAATATAGCTAATCTCCAAGGATCTAAACCTTTAATTCCTTAGTTTGTGTGACTATTTGTGATGTATATTATCTAAATCAAGAAATTAATGCATTATTTAAGTTATTTTTAGCTTGTTTCACATTAATGTCTACCCTTACACTTCTATTAATCCCAATTTTAGCAGTTTAACTGTTATATGTTGTGTGGCTAATTAAGTGTATGATCTTTTTCATTTACTATGTAACGCCCCGACCCCAGTTACCCAGAGTCGGTGCATTATTACATAACATTGGCATGATCACAAGAAAGATCAAATCTCGAAAGACCGATTGGTTTAGTAGCCTTGGAAACACTAGATATATTCATAAGTTTTACATTACATCATAAAATGAAAAACTACTACAACAACATAATGTTTCCACAGTCCACACTATAATCCCCTCATAATATCCCTGCAGGTCATTCATAACTTACATCTTCACTTCCTGGGAAAAATAAAACATAGAAAAGGGGTGAGCTCAAATTCCCAGTAAGGATAACAATATAGCGGAAACTTTCATCAATAAGAATAAACATTTAAGGCAATGTATAACTAAAACAAAAGCCTTTTAAACATGAACTTTCAACATGGTATGGCATAAATAAAATGAAATAATGTCATTTACTTATTCACATGGATATTCTATTATCGAATAATCACATGCAAAAATCAATAACCACTTTCATAATGTTGGAATGCATAATGCCAGACTATCATAACCACATAGCCAAGGCCTCGTGCCAAGAATACAAATAAGATTTTGTCAAGGCCTTGTGCCAAGACACTAGTTTGTCTCATGAGACCTACCGATGCATCGAGGAGCTATAGCGGGCTCCACCCGTCACATATTAAGTCCAATGCATTCCCATATGAAAAGGTTTAAACATAACATAAACATTCATATTAAAACTAGCATACGAAATGTCAATACTTTCACCATAAACTATGAATGGTATAAAAATAGAACATCCACAGTCAAACATATCACAAAACCTTCAATACAATATAGAAGTTTTGTATCATAATAAATCAACTTCAAATAATCTTAAAATCCATCAAAGGATGTTGACATAGATGAAATCAAAATTCTTTTTAAAGAAATATATCCTTTTATTTTGAAATAATTTAAGATCCATATAAAATAAAACATTTTCTTTGAAAATATTCTTATAAGCTTGTAAGGGAAGTTTTGAAGATTTTATAATGGTGGAAATTAGCCGCACCCGCCGTATAAGTTTAAAAAAAACGTTCTTACCTTAATTCTGTCGAAAAGGTTAAAAATGACCTTGTTTTGAAAACGACGGAAAGATCCCTTTATAAACCTCTTATAAAAATTCAAACAAGGGTATAAATGACTTTAACCCATATTCTTGTAAATAATAAAAATGTTTTGAAATACATTTTGAAGAAACATGGATGTGGATGATAAAGAGATCCCAGTAGATTATTACAAATAAACAACCTCGGATAATGAAGAGATTGTGAAATAACCCTTACCTTGTACTTTTCCTTGGTTGGGGTAGGTTAACCTCCTGTATAATGGTGAAATAATTTTTATTAAATTATACAAGAATCATATATATTAATATGATATCATATATGATCTTTTAACATTGATTTGTTAATAATATCTTAGAATTATCGTCGTTTCGGGTGTTAACTTACTTGTTTTCTTTTATATGTTTTGTTACGTAAGACATGTTTGTAAAGGATAGGTTGTATATTATTCATATCCAGAATGATATCAAGACCTTAAACATAATTTTTAAATCATCAAATGATAATTATACTTGAATGGATACGATGGAGAATGAATCTCATCGCGTTCGTGGAGACGGTAGTCCGTACGTACGCACGAGCGACAATATCATTCTTTTGATATTAAAATAATATATAAATGGATGGTATATCATATATACAGAATAATTAACATGTTATATTTATTATTTACATGAGTTACACATCATTATTATACCCATCCAAATAATAATATATTGAATAACAATTACACCACGATGTGGAGACGGTAAGCCGTACGTACGCACGTATGGTGACATGTTATTCAAAGGGTGGATAGAATACTGAATATGGTTGTACCATATTTATAATAACATCACAGTATATGTAAGATACTGGAGTTATTATTTTAGAATGGTAAGAACAAAGAAAGAGGAAGTGGAAGAAGAAAGGAACTTGGAAAAGGGTGGTGAAATCATTACCTCTTCTTCGGGTTCTTCCTTTTGATTTGATCAAAAGGGCTCCTTAGGTTGGCTTTCTGATCAAACTAAGGCCTCTAGGTTGTATTGAGGGATGTTGGGAGAGTATTTGGGCAGAGTTTGGCCGAGACAAAAGGCTTTGAAGGTGTGAAGAAATGAGAAGGAGGAGTGCCCTTTTATAAGAGGGGTGAGGGGCACCTTTGGAAAAGCTAGAAATATTAATTTATAATAAATTCATATTCGGTTTATAATGGCTCCAAAGTTGACTATTCAAAGGCTAAGGTAGGTATAGGTCGAAAACCACTCAACCAATAGAATTTAGACAGGTTTGGGTACCTATATTAACCTTATCTTTAAGTATTAACTCTAAGTTAATTAGTTTCACTTTTATAATGTCTCTTTGTATTTTTATATAATATGGTTAATAAACTTACTATATACATCCAAGAGACCCCCAAGTGGTCCATTAATGATGAACCTATCCTGATATAAGTCTCTTGGCCGAACCTTAGATTTTTAGGACTTTAATATCAATTAATAATATAATATTTGTTTTAAGAACTCTTTTATGTCAATTTTGACACTATTCAATAGTTGATTTTTGTGAAACTCATAACAGATTGATTACTTAAAACAAAGTCAATTATATCAATCCTAATATATCATATTATCCTAGAAAATTAGTTTAATTCATTAAAAGTTTCATATTATATTTTTTTGGGTATTTATAATATCAATTATTTTAATTTTTCACTATTATAGTAATTACTGCATCATCATTGTGTCATAAATAAAATAAATTATTTAATGTCTAAAAATTATAAATAAAATATCATTATGTAGTAAATATTTTTATCTTTCTAATTAATATTTATAATCTAAAATCCAACTTATATAACCCTATGTAACAATTGTTTTACTAAAAGATATATGCTTGTGTCATTTTTGTATTCATTTTGACTTAATTAAAATAAAGTGTCATTATCACTTACAAGTGGATCCATGGGGTCCCAAAATCGACCCAAAGATGCCCATGGTCGACCATGTATCAACCAATAGGGTTAAGACACGTTTTAGGGTAATTTAGTATTATTATAATATTATTTTTTTAACCCTTATTTACCGGATTTACCCTTAACCATGGTAAATAAAATATTTACCGCAGTAATTATTCAAAATGTCTAAAAATAAAAGTTACCTATTTACACAATTTGAACATCCTGATTCCAAATATGGAATCCATTTTCCTAAATTCAAAATACATAAGTGGCAGAAATTAATTTAAAATTAATTCCCGCTGTCAAAACAAAAAGCGTGTTTTTAAGAGATAATAACTATCAAAAGATTGACACTTGTTTATGTTCCGTTTAATTGTAAAATTATGTCCAATGACAAACATTATATTAAATGGTAAAAATATATTCTAAATATACTTTAAAACCACTCAAATTCATAATTTATCACTATTAATTATTTTGATTAAAAAGGTTGTTTTTAATTAAAATTTAGTAATTTTCACTATTCATCAAAATATGAAAGTTATCCGAAATGTACCAAAATTTCACCTTAGGCTAAATTCGATATTCCGAATCCAAAAATGAAGTCCATTTTGAAATATAAAATATATATATTTTCAAAAAGTAGGTATTACTATTTATAACGGCTAGTTTGATTGGTTATGGTGTGTTAGAACTCGGTGTTGCGTACAACACACGCTATCACATTATTCAAAGGGAAATGTACCGTGGAAGCTTGGGGTGTTTCATTTTAAATTTTTGATGTCCCCATTTAGTCAAAAAGTTTAAAATATTGTATTTAAAAAGGTTTCACTATTAGAAGTTGATAAAAGTGAAATACTGAAAATGAATCTGTTCTTGCATTATGACTAAGAAACTCATAATAGGGATTCTAAAATTATAAGGATTATATAAAGTTCAAAATGTAGTTAATACTATTCATGACCTCTTTTAATGGTGTGATTGAACTCGGTGTTGCGTGTAGTGCAAGTTATTGAATTATTTTTAAGAAATAACACACTCTGAAATCCTGGGGTGTTACATTCTCCCCTCCTTCAATAAATTGCGTCCTCGCAATTTGAAATTGTTCTTCGAAAATAAAAGGTTGAAAGTAGAAAATATATTTGTGGGAAAACCCACATTGGAAATTGGGTTACTAAAATTTAGTCTTAATACGAGGAAAAGAGAAATTAAAGGGTCACCACCAAATTATGATCTCGATTAGGAGAACATTGGTGGCAATTAGAGACATATAATTGGAGGAAAAACGTAAATATTTATAGGTAGTGATTAAGGTCATCAATCACAAACAAGTATAAAATTGAGGTCCTTAAACTCATCAATCCATGATGATTTGAAGTACCATCGGTTTAACAAAATATATGGTATTGGGACAACACATTTTTGACATTTCAAAATATCTTAGTTGAAATCCCACATCGAAAAATGAATTAATGAGGCCTATATTTAAAATAAAGAGTGGAATGTATGAATATTACCGAAAGTAACACATACTAGGGTTCCATGTAGGAAAATATGGATATGGAAGAGAAATATAACCATCAATTATCTGATGGAGAGTGGTAGAGAACATGGCTATGAAAAGGCCAACAATCCCAAAGCCATAAATTTGTGATGATTTAAGGTACCATCTAGGACAACATTTTTGTTCTAAGTTTCTATTATTAATGTTGAGGAATTTATTTATGAGATTGGATAAGATAATAAGGAGATATAATTACTTTATAATTAGAATTTTACCCATTAATAAATTTCTACCACAAACTCATCTTTCACTCTAAAAGATAATAGAACGTAATTTTTTTTTTCTATTTATACTATTCGTACAGGGTTCCAAAATAAATGAATTATAATTCATCTACAAGATCTTTTAATAAAAACTACATTATTTAATCCAGGACATATCGTGGGCCAGTGGTAGGTGATACACCCTTGTCGCCCTTCGGTTGCGGGTTCAAGTCTCACAGCCTTGCCGGACGTGACGGGTTGCCGCCCGATCTCCGGGTTGTCCTTTTATGGTAATCCAAAATAATCCAAACTAGAACTATCTAAAATACTTCTGTCCAAACTCACAGTCCAACATTTATAAGGAAGGTAAACATAATATAGATCCTTTTTACCCCGTAATAGCATATGGATACCTTCATCATGTATTACCATATTCCTTATTGATTACATTCATGTTCCCTTATTCCATATAGAATGCTGGATATACTTCATTAATCCAAAAATGTTTTAAACCCCAACAATGATGGAATATACAAATCATTAATCAGTTCCAAGGTAGTCAAGAATATCCAATATAATTTATCCAAAACAATCACATATTATTCCAAAATCACTACCTCAGTATCAGAACTATATTATGATTTATCATTCTCTCAACCATATATTTCCCAAAAATTTATCCTGCTATTGAGTCACTTTTCTTTGTTCCACACAATCTCAAGTCCTTAATGAAATAGTACTGCAGTACAATCCTTATATACTCCATAATTATTATAACAAGTACATTGTTGATACAACACTCAATTGACATAATCAACATAAGAACTCTAATCATTCCTCTTCATCTGTGGTAGTATCATAACTTGATTATTATCCAATAGCATCATTTGCGGCATAGTCTGATGACTGGGACATAGGTTCGCGTAGTGTCCAAACTCCTTGTAAATGAACCATTGTACATTTGAAACCATTTTCTTACCCTTGCAGTCACGTACTTTGTGCCCTTTTCCTCCACACTTATAACAAACTCCCATTCCTTTCAGGCAAGTTCCAGGGTGTTTCTTTCCACAGTTATCACATATGGGAAAATTCTTCTTTTCCCTCTTCCCTTTATCCATCATTCTCTCTTCCATCCTTTTCGTCTCTTTCTTCCCTTCAAAGCCATAGGACTCAGTAAACTCTTTACTTATCTTATCAACACATGATATTATTTCTTCATATGATGATAATACATGGGAGACTATTTCTCTTATAAATTCTAGCTTAAGACCATGAAATATATGATCCTTCCTTCTCTTTGGATCATGTGTATTTCTGGAGTTCTCATTCCTTCTACTGGGCTCCATTTCTAAACAATGGCATACACTAGATCAAAATACATAATCCCATACTTATAAAACACTTAACATAAATTGAACTATTTATGGATATAATCCATAATCATAAGAATGTTTTCTTTGAGGATGTATATACTCATAATCCCTTCAAAATGATATGTAAAGAAAATGAGAGTTATCCTAAGCATATCCCCCCGGGAGTGTCGTAACCAAGAGTGCAGCAAGGCCCGTTGTCGTGCACCAGTTCCCGTTCGAGTCTAGCTCAAAGCGGTGTTTTCGGGTTTTACCCCTAGGTACATCTGTGCCAGAGCCGCCTCTACCTGCTCGTATCCAGACAGGGATGTATTGCTCGGAAAACTCACAAAATCTCTACAATACCAAAATTCTAGGAAGTTCTTCTATACTAATCCTCAAAGTTCATCTTAGATATACGTGCTCTAATCAGAGTTTATCTAAATCTAGCTTCCAAGGTTTGTACTAAACTTCCTCTGATACCAACTGTAACGCCCCGACCCCAGTTACCCAGAGTCGGTGCATTATTACATAACATTGGCATGATCACAAGAAAGATCAAATCTCGAAAGACCGATTGGTTTAGTAGCCTTGGAAACACTAGATATATTCATAAGTTTTACATTACATCATAAAATGAAAAACTACTACAACAATATAATGTTTCCACAGTCCACACTATAATCCCCTCATAATATCCCTGCAGGTCATTCATAACTTACATCTTCACTTCCTGGGAAAAATAAAACATAGAAAAGGGGTGAGCTCAAATGCCCAGTAAGGATAACAATATAGCGGAAACTTTCATCAATAAGAATAAACATTTAAGGCAATGTATAACTAAAACAAAATCCTTTTAAACATGAACTTTCAACATGGTATGGCATAAATAAAATGAAATAATGTCATTTACTTATTCACATGGATATTCTATTATCGAATAATCACATGCAAAAATCAATAACCACTTTCATAATGTTGGAATGCATAATGCCAGACTATCATAACCACATAGCCAAGGCCTCGTGCCAAGACTACAAATAAGATTTTGTCAAGGCCTTGTGCCAAGACACTAGTTTGTCTCATGAGACCTACCGATGCATCGAGGAGCTATAGCGGGCTCCACCCGTCACATATTAAGTCCAATGCATTCCCATATGAAAAGGTTTAAACATAACATAAACATTCGTATTAAAACTAGCATACGAAATGTCAATACTTTCACCATAAACTATGAATGGTATAAAAATAGCACATCCACAGTCAAACATATCAAAAAACCTTCAATACAATATAGAAGTTTTGTATCATAATAAATCAACTTCAAATAATCTTAAAATCCATCAAAGGATGTTGACATAGATGAAATCAAAATTCTTTTTAAAGAAATATCTCCTTTTATTTTGAAATAATTTAAGATCCATATAAAATAAAACATTTTCTTTGAAAATATTCTTATAAGATTGTAAGGGAAGTTTTGAAGATTTTATAACGGTGGAAATTAGCCGCACCCGCCGTATAAGTTTAAAAAAAACGTTCTTACCTTAATTCTGTCGAAAAGGTTAAAAATGACCTTGTTTTGAAAACGACGGAAAGATTCCTTTATAAACCTCTTATAAAAAGTCAAACAAGGGTATAAATGAATTTAACCCATATTATTGTAAATAATAAAAATGTTTTGAAATACATTTTGAAGAAACATGGATGTGGATTATAAAGAGATCCCAGTAGATTATTACAAATAAACAACCTCAGATAATGAAGAGATTGTGAAATAACCCTTACCTTGTACTTTTCCTTGGTTGGGGTAGGTTAACCTCCTGTATAATGGTGAAATAATTGTTATTAAATTATACAAGAATCATATATATTAATATGATATCATATATGATCTTTTAACATTGATTTGTTAATAATATCTTAGAATTATCGTCGTTTCGGGTGTTAACTTACTTGTTTTCTTTTATATGTTTTGTTACGTAAGACATGTTTGTAAAGGATAGGTTGTATATTATTCATATCCAGAATGATATCAAGTCCTTAAAAATCATTTTTAAATCATCAAATGATAATTATACTTGAATGGATACGATGGAGAATGAATCTCATCGCGTTCGTGGAGACGGTAGTCCGTACGTACGCACGAGCGACAATATCATTCTGTTGATATTAAAATAATATATAAATGGATGGTATATCATATATACAGAATCATTAACATGTTATATTTATTATTTACATGAGTTACACATCATTATTATACCCATCCAAATAATAATATATTGAATAACAATTACACCACGACGTGGAGACGGTAAGCCGTACGTACACACGTATGGTGACATGTTATTCAAAGGGTGGATAGAATACTGAATATGGTTGTACCATATTTATAATAACATCACAGTATATGTAAGATACTGGAGTTATTATTTTATAATGGTAAGAACAAAGAAAGAGGAAGTGGAAGAAGAAAGGAACTTGGAAAAGGGTGGTGAAATCATTACCTATTCTTCGGGTTCTTCCTTTTGATTTGATCAAAAGGGATCCTTAGGTTGGCTTTCTGATCAAACTAAGGCCTCTAGGTTGTAGTGAGGGATGTTGGGAGAGTATTTGGGCAGAGTTTGGCCAATCCAAAAGGCTTTGAAGGTGTGAAGAAATGAGAAGGAGGAGTGCCCTTTTATAAGAGGGGTGAGGGGCACCTTTGGAAAAGCTAGAAATATTAATTTATAATAAATTTATATTCGGTTTCTAATGGCTCCAAAGTTGAATATTCAAAGGCTAAGGTGGGGATAGGTCGAAAACCACTCAACTAATATAATTTAGACGGGTTTGGGTACCTATATTAACCTTATCTTTAAGTATTAACTCTAAGTTAATTAGTTTCACTTTTACAATGTCTCTTTGTATTTTTATATAATATGGTTAATAAACTTACTATATACATCAAAGCGACCCCCAAGTGGTCCATTAATGATGAAACTATCCTGATATAAGTCTCTTTTCCGAATCGTAGATTTTTAGGACTTTAATATCAATTAATAATATAATATTTGTTTTAAGAACTCTTTTATGTCAATTTTGACACTATTCAATAGTTGATTTTTGTGAAACTCATAACAGATTTATTACTTCGAAAAAAGTCAATTATATCAATCCTAATATATCATATTATCCTAGAAAATTAGTTTAATTCATTAAAAGTTTCATATTATATTTTTTTGGGTATTTATAATATCAATTATTTTAATTTTTCACTATTATAGTAATTACTGCATCATCATTGTGTCATAAATAAAATAAATTATTTAATGTCTAAAAATTATAAATAAAATATCATTATGTAGGAAATCTTTTTATATTTCTAATGAATATTTATAATCTAAAATCCAACTTATATAACCCTATGTAACAATTGTTTTGCTAAAAGATATATGCTTGTGTCATTTTTGTATTCATTTTGACTTAATTAAAATAAAGTGTCATTATCACTTACAAGTGGATCCATGAGGTCCCAAAATCGACCCAAAGATGCCCATGGTCGACCATGTATCAACAAATAGGGTTAAGACACGTTTTAGGGTAATTTAGTATTATTATAATATTATTTGTTTAACCCTTATTTACCGGATTTACCCTTAACCATGGTAAATAAAATATTTACCGCAGTAATTATTCAAAATGTCTAAAAATAAAAGTTACCTATTTACACAATTTGAACATCCTGATTCCAAATATGGAATCCATTTTCCTAAATTCAAAATACATAAGTGGCAGAAATTAATTTAAAATTAATTCCCGCTGTCAAGACAAAAAGCGTGTTTTTAAGAGATAATAACTATCAAAAGATTGACACTTATTTATGTTCGGTTTAATTGTAAAATTATGTCCAATGACAAAAATTATATTAAATGGTAAAAATATATTCTAAATATACTTTAAAACCACTCAAATTCATAATTTATCACTATTAATTATTTTGATTAAAAAAGTTGTTTTTAATTAAAATTTAGTAATTTTCACTATTCATCAAAATATGAAAGTTATCCGAAATGTACCAAAATATCACCTTAGGCTAAATTCGATATTCCGAATCCAAAAATGAAGTCCATTTTGAAATATAAAATATATATATTTTCAAAAAGTAGGTATTACTATTTATAACGGCTAGTTTGATTGGTTATGGTGTGTTAGAACTCGGTGTTGCGTACAACACACGCTATCACATTATTCAAAGGGAAACGTACCGTGGAAGCTTGGGGTGTTTCATTTTAAATTTTTGATGTCCCCATTTAGTCAATAAGTTTAAAATATTGTTTTTAAAAAGGTTTCACTATTGGAAGTTGATAAAAGTGAAATACTGAAAATGAATCTGTTCTTGCATTATGACTAAGAAACTCATAATAGGGATTCTAAAATTATAAGGATTATATAAAGTTCAAAATGTAGTTAATACTATTCATGACCTCTTTTAATGGTGTGATTGAACTCGGTGTTGCGTGTAGTGGAAGTTATTGAATTATTTTTAAGAAATAACACACTCTGAAATCCTGGGGTGTTACATACTATGTACTTATAAAGAATGTACGCCTATATAGTGTGTCACTATATATATTATGCATTATTATATGGTTTAGCTAGTGTAGTCTATATGTGGTGTGATACCAAATGGAATGCCAATATATAAATGGAATGTATCAATTGAGATTTTGGTTAATTTCACAATTTTTATGAAAAACATACACATTTTTTATCTACATAATAATGTAGAAAACAATCAATAAAGTATTTATTATTACAAACAACCTACCAAAGTCACTCGGTGTGTAATATAGGTGAAAAAACATGTCAAATTGTATGTAAATACCGATATATTCTATGTTTTTTGGTTGTTATTTAATTAATTGTTTTCTATTTGTGTTGAATCACAAAAAGTACCTAACTCAGCATATACCTGACATGAGTTGACCCAAATTATACGAGGTGTACTATTGTACCGAACACACTCCCACTAGAATGATCCAACCTCCATTACATTGATGTAGAATAAGGAAATAAAGGTTCTATAAGTTACATGGTTCCCCTGTAATATGTCCTCATAATTAGGAATCTATGAAACAAAACTACTCACCCTAACCTCACACCATCTGTAAAATAAAAAATACACTCAAAGTGGAAACTCCAAGAGGAAAATGAACAATGAAAGGAATTAAAGAAAAATTAAGGAACACAAGAAATTAACATGGTTTTAGACAAAGTCCAAATCTATGGGAAATAACTACATAACTAGAGAGGTAAAGAATATAGATTATAATAGAACATCAGATCTCCCAAATTATAGGATGAAATAAGATTTATCTTGAGTAAATTATCTTTATCACACACATGGTGAAAGTAAACCTTGGCCCCATATATATAGTTACAATCATCCAGTAATCCCAATTCCACAACCAAATGATTTTAACTGAGGAAAATCATCATAGCTCTATTCATTATAGTCCTCAAATCACTCATCCAGGGAAAGTAACCACCTCAACTGGATCACATGGTGAATAGTGTATACTTCAGAATACTCCAACAAATTACTTTATGTCCCCCAGTGTTAGTGATCACCTGTACTAGATTATAGAAGAAAAAATACTCTAGATTTAGTATATATATCTTCCAATTCTTGAATAACTACCTCGATGTTATAGATTCCTAGTTATAATAACTATTACATATATATCTAGTATAAACAAAAACCATAAAAATTCACACACTTCTAATGACATTAATACTTGGATAGAAAAATGGATTCTAACATCAAGCCTATCAATCCCCCCTTGATAAATTTTTTTAGATTCTAACACTATGTCCATAGGGTCACATGTACTATTTTCAATAACTCTCTTCTTCATCACACTTATTCCATTCTATAAGGGATTATAAGATCATAAGGCCTCTAAGTTATCCAATATACACTGAATCACAACACCAATTTATATTTTCCTAAAAAATAACTTTAGTTAGAATGTCTATCAGATTTCAGTTCCCTTCAGACTTTTGTTTCTTTATTACCCCATCCTCCATAAGCTTTATGACGGTGTTGTATTTTACTTGAATATTCATTATCTAAGAGTTAATTTTGTATTCTTATAAAAGTCTCATGTTATCACAATACAACACACCAAAATCTTGACACTTTCTGACTGCCTCTAATATACCTTTCAACCTCATCAAATCCTTACCTACATCTATTATAACCAAGTAATTAGATTACAATGTTGATAGTGCAACTATCAATTATAACCATTATATCAAACTTATGATATTTCCTTGTAAAGTAAACATGGAGCTATTGATTCTCTTCAATTAATAAAACTCTCCTCCAATGTCATCATCTATAAATCCTTGTAAGGGAGAATACATTAAAAAACGTGCAATATCTGATGATCCTTTTAGATAGTAAAATATACAATCGATGGTATCCTTGGGTTACATTATTGGATTCACAATGAATATTATATAAACACCTTTTGTATGAATAATATATGGCCTATAGTATATACCATGTCATAAATAAGGCTTCCTAGAGTTGATGGAAATTAAAAATTAACCATTTACTTTTCATATTCATCAATTTTAGGTGTATTCTATTTTTATAGGTTTAAATGCTTAGAAAGAGGATTTATCATAGGTTTGGACTCACTCATACATATTCTCGTCATTATTTTCATATGCACTTCGACTGAGAAATGAATGGTGTTGTAGAAATTAATCCACTTTCGATCCTTATAAACATCCTCTTAAAAGAATCAGGATATTTCATTTGGAAACTTCTAAATAATCTATACTTTAAATCATCCAACATTGTCTTCATTGGTCCATCCATGAGTGATTCATCATTTTAGAGAAGTATTATGGTGAAACTTCCTTCATCATATACCTTATTATAAATATAATATTCTTCATTTCTTTAAATAAACCCTTGTTTCATTATGAATTTTTCAAACTTACGATTCCACTACCTTGGTTCCTGCATTATCCCATATAAACTTCATTTGAGCTTGAAAACAAGGGGCTCATTCCATTCTAGTATGAAACATTATAATTACAATATATAGTTTTCTCCCTATAAATCACCATGAAAGAATGTTTTCTTAATATTTTGTTGTTAAATATACAAATATTTCATAGAAAATATGATTATAACTGTCATAGTTATTATGTGTTCCAAAAAAGAATATACAATATCACTGAAATACACTCTATATCATTGTTAGAATCCCTTTAAAACCAGTCATTCATTGAACCAATCTCTTCCATCATATTCATCTTTATGATTACAAACCAATATTTAGTTTAGTTCCTTCTTTCCTTTTGGAAGCTCTGTTAGCTTCCATTGATAGGAAACATGCAAGGAGTATAATTATTATTTCATTTATATCTCCTAATAAAATTTGTAACTTAGATTTCTGATATCACTCAATATTTTGGGTTCCACAACATCTGTGAGAAGAAGAAAGTGTATATGTGAATAAAATATTTTCACTATATTTCTATATATTATAAATCACATTGAATCCGAATATTATACTCCTTCTAGGAATCATTCTTCTATAACTCTTCCACAAGTATCTTTTTTCCTTGAAAATATATTACATTGGGCCTAGGTATTTTCAGAACATGGTTAGTTTTCTGTACTCTAGAACATAGTTATACCTTTTGGAATATATCTTTTATGCACCCTAAATAGCCTGACACCACCTACCTCTTCTCAGATCAACCTCATCTTGCTAGATTATTTTCTTGTTACTAAGAGTATCTCATTACAGGTTCCAGTAATTCCATAAAATATCCTCATTAAATCGTATATTTTAACTCAAATATCCTTCAAATGATTTTTATTCTAGATTCTAAAACCATTGCTTTTATCAACATATCCTATACAAGGAAACATTTATTGGACATAAATTCTAACTTCTCCCTATCCTTTTAATTGACATGGGAATACCTGGTACAACCAAAAACCCTTAGGTATATAAATCCCACCTTTTTATAGGACTAGTTTTCCCTTACATATTATTGTGATAATCATTCATATGGAATTTAATTCATGACATGAGACACATAATTAACTAATCCCATCCAAAGTTTCCTCAAGAAATAAAACAAAACCTTATAATCTTATCTCTCTAATTCATTATATAATTCATCCATTACACCAAACCAGTATTCTCATATGTTTCAGAAATATTCTTTTCCATATGGATACCATTAATCTAAAAAAACATATCAAACTCCCTTCCACCATAATCACCACTATTTTCATGCCTGAGGTATTTCAACTTCATCCTGGACTTGGATTCAACCATGGATATCCATCCAATGAAAGCCCAGAATACCTAAATTTTTTTATGGGAAATACACACACTTTTTATGTGGAATAATCTATTTAGATAATATAATTTTGGTCACCCTCATGGGATCATACCATATATGGTTCCAATAAATTTGTATAAACCTAGTTGAGCTTATAATTATTTGGTTACCTTCCAACATTGTTGAATAAAACCTTCCAATTCATCCCTCGGATGCAACCCTCACATATTACAAACATCACATGACGGAGATTTATAATTCCTTTTATAGTTAAGTTCCTTATAAATTTTTCATGAATTTGACCAAGATGATCATGCCACATGTTTTAGGTTTTGGAAGTTGTCATTCCAGCATTCATGATGACTTCTAAAACACAAATGAGATAAGACATTTCATATTTCATACCATGGATCCATACCATGATACCTTTTGTGATATTATACACACAATCCATAAACACGATGAAAAACCCAACATTATCAATATGATCGATGGATATAAGGTTTCTCCATTGCCTTGAGAAATGTCAGATGGATTGAAAATGCAGAAGACATCCATTTTTCATTTTCATACTCAAGTATCCTTTTCCAAAAACTCAAAGAACCTCAATATATTTAAGTTAAGCCCAGGAAAGTCTTCCATATGTATAATTTAACATGAATCTAGTTTCATAAGGGATATTACAATGGAAAATAATCTCTCCAAAAGTACAAGTTGAAAGAAATCTTATCTCAAGTAAATTACTCTAATAACAGACACAATACATGTATCCAAAACCCCAACATATATAGTAGTTATCATTTGGTAATCCCAATTCCTCCTAACAATCACCAAAGAGGTAATTACTCATGACTATAATAATCATGTTCATTGAATCACTAGGTAAATAGATATCTCCACCTAAACTGGACCATTTGATGAACTGTTTCTACTTTCAATGAATCCATGGAATGCCTTTTCACCCCCCCTTATAATCAGTCCCCTTATGTGCTATATTTGTTAAGAACACATATACCAACATTGATAACTTCATCTTCTAGTGACTAAACCATTTTCAATACCACTATGTTCTAGAAACCTAGATCCATGAACGGTTACCTCTGAATCTGATATAACTATAAAGAATAAAATATTATACTTTTTTTTATGAATTTAAATATCAATTGGAAAACAGATTCTCATGTCAATCCTCTCATGTATAGCCAGTTATATGGAGTTTTATTCAATATTGGACAACTAAAATGCACTCCTAGGGTCTTGGGATATATTTTTCATGGGTTATTACATTTTCCACAACATGCACATGATACTACATGTTTTTCAAATTTCATATTTTTTGTTTCCCTAATTTCAATAATTACTTGGAATGTTACAATTACAGGTAATGTAATTTTACTATGCATTTTCCATGATTTGTGTAGTAAAAATCTATATGAAGTTACATGGAATGTCTACCTACTACATGTTGTGTACCTCTATCATGTTTCATGCTAACTAGTGTGACATGGTCCAAGCTAAAGATGAAAATAGTTTAAAATAATTTCATTATGTAAACATTACTTATCACAAATACTCACACAACCATAGAACCCAAAGTTTTATTTTATTTGATGATTGGATATATAAAAACCTTATTTTGAATAATTTCTTCAAAATATCTCATTAAATTTCTATATAAGACTTATTTATTTAAAAAATCATTCATATAGTTCCTTAGGGAAAATAAAAATTTAATAAGGAGTGAACTAAAACCTTTAGTAAGTAAAAATTATCATAATGTAATAAATGGGTTAGTTCATAAACTTTCGAGAAAACATGAACATGTGATAAATATATGATAAAAAATCATGGAATAATAATATTTATCCACAATATAAGATTAAAGGACATATAGCCTCAAATAATCACACATATAATATGGAAATAAAGTGTAGAAAATAATTATACAATAAGTATAATTAAGTTATAAAATATATAATATATATTTGAAAAAAAAATACAGAAAGATAGTATAACATTTTTTACATTGATTTTCACAATTATATCCACTAATAATATTTTTGATTATATCTAAAAACACTTATACTCATACACAGTCTTTATAAGAAAAGATAACTACAAATGCACTTGCACACAATCTTTCTGCACATGTCTAAAAGAAAATAAACTCAAGCATTGTCATTGTGAAAATAGTTAAATGAAAATAAACTCATGAATGGTATTTGTTAGAATAAATAACCAAAAATAAACTCACTCAAAAATATTTGAATATAGATAAATGTAATTATGTCCAAACAAAATGTCATTATCTAATGAGATATAAATAAATAACTAATAAATTTGATGAGGATATAGGATCCCACCCATTAAATAATGATAATCCTTCTCTATGTGTGCCATAAAAAATCAATCATATATATCAAATCATGAAGTTACCAAGGAAAGAAAATAGGTTTGGTCATGTTTCTAAATGGTATCACATATAATTCCTTCGGTAGTAAGTTTAGTTGATACAAAAACTTTAATCACCCTAAAGGAGTATTTATGGAATTTAGAGGGAGATTCATGAAATATTTATCTAAAATAGATACATATTTTTGATAAAAAGAGAAAAAATGAATTGAAATCAGACAAAGAGTTTTCATAAAACATTTTTAACATTATCAAAAAAATAAAAATGTTACGGTTCACTTTAAAAAATTTATTTCTAGAATTTAACCTAAAAAATGAGAAATTATTTAAAAATAAATATCAACAATGAAACCTTGAAAAATTCATAAAAGTTTTCTAAATAAAATGTGGAGTTGAAGTTAAATCCTGATATCATGGAAGGAAGCCCCCATAATATTTTGAAATGCCTTTGTTGAAATCTGTATCATAATAAGAGTAATAAATATTTTTTTAAGTAAATAAATATTTAAAGAGCATGGGAGATAATACATATTTGGATTTTAGAATAATAAATGAAAAAAATTGGAATGAAATAATATTTATATGAAATAAAAATTTCATGAAAGAGGATGATAATTATTATTAATAATGTTATACTTTTATGTGAAAGAAATTGATCAAAGAAAAAGATTTAAATAAATATTTATATTTTCTTATAGATAAATAGAAATTTAAATAAAATAAAACCTTAGGGTTTATTAAACCATTCATTTAAGAAATAAGTACAATAATAAATATTATAACTCAATGAAATGATATTTAGTTAACAAAAATCCTTACATTTATTCCTACCTTCCACGAAGGTAATTTAACCTCTTGTATAATAAAAAAACATATTAATAAATTATTTTATAGTATTATTCTTATATATTTCCTTTTATACCATCAATTATAATCATTTATTATACATTAGTTAGTTATTATTTATTTTTAACATCGGATGTTAGTAAAAATATGTATTTGGCACATGCTTTTTAATTTTAATGTGGACACCCGTGCATTGATTACAAGTTAATAATTCTTATATTATTTAAGGTACAATAATAGATTCTTCATAATTATTTATAATTTTCTAATTCATTCCATATGTGTTTTATATATTAATTGTGAAGATAAAATAGGTGATGGGCTTATTTCGGTATTTTTTAATAAAAAAGGTTGTTTATAAATAATGAGTATATATATTAATTTTACCCTTACTAAAATTTAATCATTTAATAAGTATAATTTTAATCAATTAAATACATTCTTAAAACCATCTATGTAAGGTGGTGATGAAAAGTGAAATATGTCCTATATGGAGGTTGTTGTTCGCACAAAGCACAAGTTGGTCTCTCATTTCCCATTGGGTGCAATAAAGATATATAATGGCAGTTCCATTAATATAATAACATTTCAATATTCTCATGATACTTATTTAATTATATTATTATTATTATTGGAATAGTTTTAGAGGGTGTTGTATGAGAAGGATAGAGATGAAAATTGTAGGGAGCAAATAATACTCGCATTGAGAGTTTAAATATTATCTGGAAGGATAATTTGAAAATGGAGTAATTATATTACATTATTTTTACCAAGGGATACCAAATTTGGAAGAGGGATATAGGGAAACTAAAATGGTTCTATTTTTAGGGAAATTTTGAAGGATAATTGTGGCTTTATGTGGGTTGAAGTGAGATCCTTTTATAAGGGAAAACGAGGGACTTTTCATTTGAAATGAATGGTAGGTGAGTGGTAATGATGGAACCACATGGTATTTAGGTGAAAAAATGTTGTTGAGAAATTTTTGTATGAATTTTAAATCTTGAAAAGGTATTATTGAAGGTATAAGTGTCATGTAAACATAGAAAAATTCTAGCTACTATTGGTTTCCCATTTTCACCTTTATAAACCTGATTAAATATTTACCATGATATTTTTTTTACTAAAAAAATAATATGAATCCTTTTAAAAAAATATATGCACTAATTATGAATTTTTACTCCATTTAATCTAATTCAATTTCTAAATATGATAAAATTAAATTTTAAATTAAAATAGAAGATATATAGAAAAATGGATAAGTATAAATATAAATTATACATTAAGTGTTTTTATTATTATTTATTATTAATTACTAATTTAATGTGTGTTAATATATTTTATTATATGTTTAAACACAGTATTTAATTCATAAGTTAAAATATATAAAATTAATTTATTTAGAGAAAAATACACAACATGTATAACAATAATTCTTTGAAAAATAATTATTTTACTATGGTAACTGATATTTACTTTTGTAACTTATTTTATGCCTAAAAATAAAATTACTCTTTTTACAAAATTTCAATAATTTTATTCAAAATATTTAATAAATTGTATTCAATTCATTTTCAAATCGTTTTCAAAACTAATTTTAATATAATTGTGCATAACAAATAAAAACTATTTTTAGAAAAAAGTAGTTTTAGGCAAAAAATAAATTTATTCTTACTAATTTCTTAATAATATCCATTATATGAATGTTAGTTTTTGTCCCTATATATATTATCAATAAATTTCATTAAAATAAACATTTAGTATCGATTTATTTTATTAAGATAAAAATACACAACACTTTCAAAAAATAAGTTATTTGAAAAATAATTTTTATATTAAATGATCTTAACCAAATACTATGAAAATTAATTATTTATATTCTAATATTTTAATTCTATTATTCCATTGAAACTAAAAAAAATTTAAAATTGTATCATATCATTATTTTATAATAATATATAACATGAAAAAATATTTTTTGTAATAAAATATTTTAATTAAATATTATACTTTTATTTAATTATGAAATATATATTTTTTAGAAATACATAACTTCAATATATCTACCAGATATATGAAAATCCATGGAAAATTTACAAATGACTTTGTTTTTTCCATTTAAATCAATGGAATATTTAAAAGAATATTCTCGAGGCTAGGTGTTGAGCTGGTATAGGATTTTAGGGATTATGGAGCCTCAGTGTTGATATAATAAATATATTATATCACGTGTGCATAGTTTTTCTAAAATAATGAAATAACTCCAAAAAGGAGACTCATATGGTAAATCCAATACTTTTATTAAATCTAAAATGCGGGTTTCACTCTAGGTAAAACATAACATTTGTTTTTATTGGGTGTTTGGAATAAGTGAAATTGTGGGAGGGTTAACAAATAAACATATTTACTTATTTATTGTCTACTAAATGGAGAAAACCCTAATATCTTCTATTTAAACCCTTTTATAAAAAAATCCATAGGTTTATCCTCATAACACTATGGATTTAAAAGGATACATTTGAGGAAACCCTTGATGAATGATGATAGATCATGGGTTGATAATTGATATGCCAAGGAGTTCTTCATCAATAGAGGAGTTAACAAATCTCCCCAACAACTGCAACACAGAGCCATTATTCAATAGTGATTGATCCAAAATCAAGGTATGGAATTTTATTTTTTTGGATTATATCCCATTTTTAGCTTGATGTGAATATTAATTAATCATATCTAAATTAATTCATGAATAATTATTCATTGGTTTGTCCAATGGATGTTGTCTCATACCATATAGTGGAATTTCAAAAAACAATCCCTATTTTTCTTGTTGATTTGATAATCCACTATTCCTTTGAATCTGATAGTGATTCCTGAACCAAAAAAACCTTCATTTGATGCTCAAGTTATGACTTGTGACATTATAACTTCATTCTTGATATTCTTCATCATTATTTTGGTTATTTAATGGTTCAATAATACTCAGTAGGATCAATCTTTGTGAGTTCATTGTTTGGAAAAACGGATCATTTTCATGGGTTTAGTTTTTTGATTTGGAAATGTGAAAAAGGAATGGAAAAAAATGGGAATCTGATGATGGATTGGGTAATGGTGGACCCATGGGTTGGATTGAGCTGATCTCTCTAGAGGAGTAGCGATGGGATATTCTAAAAAATGGATGGTTGGAATTCAGCCACCGATGATAGTGGTGTACCAATGATGGTGCGAGTAGTGGGGTTCCCAAAATTTAGGCCTTGTGGTGCATTGGTATGGTGATTATGATGTGTTTTCCAGTTAAGAATGGTCAGAATACAACTTTTGGCCAGTTGTGGAGGGTGTTCAACCAAGATCTGGGCATTGTGCCACATTTCTTGATTGTCCTAAAGGCAGTGGTGGTGCATGGGTGGAGACACATGAATTGTTTGAAATTTATGATAAATTTTGATGTACATAGTGTTTTGTTAATTGGAACACACTTTCTATTATCCCCTATCGATGGCATCTAGGGTTTATGCATTGATTTAAATATCACTTGTTGTGTGCTAAGACCACACACCATATAACTGTTAGATGGATATCTAGATATATATGAGGAGTACATGATCAAGAGTCCATATGACCCCATACACCATTTGGAAAGATCAAATTTCATGTAACCACTTATAATATAGCTCAC
This sequence comes from Viscum album, assembly GCA_963277665.1. Lineage (NCBI taxonomy): Eukaryota > Viridiplantae > Streptophyta > Magnoliopsida > Santalales > Viscaceae > Viscum > Viscum album. The sequence goes on along the minus strand of OY728156.1, from coordinate 2,104,682,464 downwards.
CATGCACATAGAGTACACGCCTTGGAGGCTATGTGGCCTAACATGCCATGTATTATGGGGAACACCGCTTATACTTTAGAAGGTGAATGGTATTGGGAATATGGAACATTCTATGTGTAGGCTCATCTCCTATACACTATTTTATATAGAGTACACCTTTTGTGCTTAGGGATGTACTCAGATACATCTAGTGTACAAATGAATAACTGGAGTACACAGTCATGGCCAAAGTACATGGGTTTGACCATATTTCACACCGAGTTCCAGGCTTACCTCTACATGTTTTTTACCATAGTAGACACATTTTGTATCTAGATAATGACACTTTTTGGGAGAAAATTACACACATGAAGTTACAAAAATAGAGATACACATCATGTACCCCATGGGACACACTATGTACTTCTTCAAGGGAAAGTTATATCCATTTTTATATTCCAAACAACTTCAGTATGTGCTTGGATGAGTTCCCTTGGACCATTTTAGTTTGGGTTTGTTTTATTGATCCATACCTAGGAGGGTATAGTGAGGAATAATGTATTTAGCATAGGATGTGATCATCCCTATAAGACTTTTCATAGAAAGATTCAAGAATCCCTTCATGTAGAAGTGAGTGGTACCATCTATCTCTTCTTCCGTAGGTTGGGTTGGGAATCCCATTATCGTCTATCATGACATGTGATCCTCATCATAATGGGTTTACTTTGTATAGGGTCAGGAATCCCTCATAGGACCTGGGTGAGATCCCCTATCTATATATATACATCTTTTGTATTCTGGTAATTTTTTTCAATCAATTCAGTGTCTCAGATAATCCCTATCAGTTTCCATGGTGATTATTCATGGAAAGACCCAAAAAGTATATCCTCTTGGATGAGTTCCATTAGTGATATAAAGACTCATGGAGTAAATTCTTCCAAACAAGTGTTACTTATGAGCCTCTTGTAAAAACCTTGGTCGTTAGTGATAGCAGTACATCACTTTGAGACATGGTGTCTACCATTGAGTATATATATTTTATTATTATGATTATTTTCCCATGTTATGATTAACATCCCTTCTTGGTGATGACCTTATGACTCTCTCTGATGCTTTTTTGTGGATATTTTTGGGTGTCCCACTAGGTATGTTTACACTCACTCTTGCATGGGATCTGCATGCACATGTCTTGTCTTATGTAGACGACATGCCTTTAGTTGGAGTCCTAGGTGGACCAAGAGAAGGTGGGGTTGATTTTTTGTAAATATACCTTATATGGATCCAAGAGTTTCTTTTGGGTAGCTACCCCCATATTATTAGTGGGTTGTGCTCCTTTATAGTTTTTTGGGCTTGTATTTGTCCCTTTTCACTTTTATTGTACATATTTTTATACTTCTAAGTGTTACAGTTGTTATTACAACATTTTCAGAATGATCTTTTTATATTTACACATTATTCTGGTGAATGGAGATGCACATGTGGGTATATCTACTTTAGGATAAGGCCTCCCATGTGTATGATATGCCTACACGATGTTATTTTCTGACCCCTAGAATATTGGAGGTTGGTTTGAGGTGTCATTATTGGCTTACCACCATTAAATAAATCCATGGTGGGTTGGTTCATGATAGAGTTGTATTAGAGAAGTTATTCTTATGACCAGAGCTTATAGATTTTTTTCCTTTGAGGTTTGGTTTGGGGATTAAGGAAATAGTGCTAAGGTGTCTTGATTTTGGCTCTCAAGCCAAGGAACCTAGTGTTGGTGTGTTGAATGGTGTATCAATTCACCAAGAATATAATAAGCTACTTTTTTTACTTGGTACATATAGGAACAGGTTCTAGGGAAAACATTAGAACATGCATCATATTAGAATGGGCTATGGTTTCTATGTCCTTCTTTACTCAGCTCCCCAAATATACTATTTGACCATGGAACATATTGATGGATTTATAGTCTTACCACCACCCATCAATAAATATGTTACACTGGTAGTACTAATAGATGATATGCACAGGTTGAGTGAAATTAATTAGTTTTAGAGATAATGATCCCTTATGTTTCAGAATAAGAAATACACTTAGGTAGAATAGGATTGTCTTGAGGTATTTTCACAAGTTTTCCACCTTGTTAGGACCCCTCCCAATCAGATGGTGGCACTAGCGGTGAGCATTATCCTTGGTTCTGTAGTTCCATGGTAGAGTCTTGTTAATCAGACACATGATAAGGAATCTCTCCCTTTGATATAGTTTGATAATATCATCATAGAAGAGTTCTACCTAGCTATGTTGAGATTAGTATGCATCCAGAAGCTTCTGGAGCTCCAGTAGTAAAACTTGGAAGTTGTGGTGTATGTGTTGAGGTTCATTAACCTCTCATGATACTCCATAGATATGGTTCAAGATGAATTCTTCCAAGTACATAAATTTGATCATGAAATATGTAGAGATATTAATTTTGGTGCGATATCACATTTTCACACCACTTATACTAGAGTTATCAAGTAATCATTGGTGGTAGAGAGCTTCCAGGAGGAGTAGTTGCGGATAGTTGGTGCTGGAAGTGGGAACTCTAAAGATGCGACCTCGAAAGTTGGAAGTTGATGTCAAAAATAGTGATGCAATTTAGTTATGAATTTTTAGATACATTTTCAGCATAGATTTTATGTAGTTTATGGCTATTCAAATGGATCTAGTTAAACAAGGGAGAGGTAATGATACTCTTGTGAGAAGTGGGGATATCTCATGTGGGGTTGTCAAACCTGTCGTATAACTAACTATGAGAAAATCAACAGAACGCTTATGTAGATGAAGAGGCTATATTAGGAATGTATAGGGGTGGTGTATGTGGTATATGTGTTATGGGAGAAGTGGTAGGTGGTATATGATTTGATATGTTTCCATAACCACCCCCAAGTGGTCCACGCCATGGTCAGGGATATGGTGGTCATGGAAGAGGGCAGCTACATGTAGTGGAGGATTCTAGCATGGAGGCTTCAGGTATTATTAGAGGTATGATATGTGTCTTATCTACTTTATCTATAATGTTTATAAACATAGGCACAATCCACACTTTTCTTTCTATATCCCTTTTTTGATATCTTGAGATTTCAATTGAGCCTCTGGCTCGACCCTTGCACTTGGAGAGTCCTACCAAAGGATATTTAGTTTTCACACACTTCTACCAATAGATTGAACTTAATTTTAGAGTATAGATATTCATTTGGTATATTTTAATAGCAGCAATGAGACCTTACGACATCATACTAGGTATGAACTAGCTATCCATAGTCCATTAATAGATTGGATATTTTCAGGTGGATGATGTGGTGTGTTAACATAGATGTGATATGGTTTTCCTTTTATAGTGAGAAGGAAACCTAGGAAGAGAATGATAGGGTAAAAACAATAAGATAAATATGATTACTCATCATTTGGAAAGTATTTCCCTCATATAAATAGATTTTATGAGATTTTATCCTCATGTAGTGGTGGCAGATTATGAGGATGTATTTATTATGGGTGTGTTGGGATTACCTCCCCACTAAAAGATCTAATTATTCATACAATTATACTCAGGGACTTCCTTTATATCATTTTCAGAAAATCAGACAGCTCCCATAGAGCTTTGAGAGCTAAATTTATAGTTGTAGGATTTATAGATGAAGGTATTTTTCAAATTCAGTTTGTCCCCCAAGGTAGTCCCGATTTTGTTCTCCAAGAAAGAGGATATGAGCTTATAGTTTAATATGAACTACCATCATCTGAAAGTTTATTATATAGAATAATTATCCACTAATGAGAATTTATTACCTCTTCGACTATTTAAAAGGGGTGAGGTACTTCTCAAATATTGACATAAGGTCGGGCTATCACCAACTCTGATTTAGATATGAGAATATACCAAAGATTGAAATTTGATTTATCTATGGTCACAATGAGTATATGGTGATTCTATTCAACATGAAAAACTCCCCATTAGTGTTTTTCAGAATCATGAACCAGGCATTTCATCATTTCTTGTACCAGTTCATGGTAGTCTTCGTCGATTGCATCCTGGTGTACTCTATGTCAAATGAGAAGCATGCAAGACATTTGAGTATAGCCGTGGACATACTCCAAGCAAACCAACTTTTGGGGAAGCTCATGAATTATTAGTTTTGGATTTGAGAGTTCCACTTCCCGAGACATGTCATCTCATAAGCAGTAGTTACAATAGTCCTAGGCAAGGTGAAGGAAGTGTTATCTTGGGATTCTCCCAAGAGCATGTCTGAGGTGTCGGGATTCCTTAGGTTGGAATGTTAATATTGGATATTCATACCTTATTTATACAATATAGAATTAACCATGGAATATTTGACCCAATATGAGAATCCTTTCATGTGTACAGAGAGGTGAGAATAGGATTTTTAGAAGTTATGGAAGAGGTTGATGAATTCCCCCACCTTGAGGCCTCCAGAGGAGGGTATTGAGTATGTGGTGTTCTTTGATTCATCTAGAACCGGGATTGGATGTGTTCTAATGTATAGGAGTTTCATTATTTCCTATGGTTCCTTGACCTATTCCCATCGTAGCTCAAGGAAATAAAATTACATTTCTGATATAGCATTGAGGATGACCGGGGTCATCTCACTTGTGTAGCATTGAAGTCGGTTAAATCACTCATTCTAATAGACCTAATATTTTTTTATGATAAAATGAGATTTTAGGGTTTTGGGTTTTTAAAAATAAATGCAATGAAATAAAATAACACTATATTAATATGCATATGAAAATAGAAGGAAATTAGTGAAGAAAGTTATTGGTTATAGGGTTTGATACATAGGTTCATTAATTAAATATTGTTTTCTTAAATTAAAATTTATAATGTCATTACACTGTAAATGTATTTTTACTCTCAACCTTGAGTGGATATTTTTCCTAACTAGGAAACGACTTCAGCATTACAAAATTTCACCTCCCTCGGTGGTTCATATAAATGAAATAAAGATTCATGCCATGGTGGATGTTCTCCACACCCATGAATTTTACTCTCATATTCCACAAAAAGAATCATATAATTAAAGAATTTAAAGCACTGTAATTAATAAATTTGTCAATCCTCCCCCAGGGCCGACCCTTGGGTTAGTCAGTTACCATTTCAAAGTAAATAGAGATCACGAGGTAAAAATAGAAGATATAGAATATGGTTATGTTTAGAAGAGAAATGAACTGGAAAGGGGAATATAAACACTTGAATTAATAATATGAATGAATTTCATTACATTGATAAAGAAAATAAAAGAAGAATAATAATAATGAAAAAATATAAGCAACAGTATCCCTACAGTGTAACACAACGGTGATACTTGGGAATCAATCCTCTTTCTCCTCCAGCCTTTTATTGTATGTATAGACCTCAATCCACCACAGGCTCTATCAATGACGTCATAAATGGGTTAGAAGTTCATCTTGGGTGGGGGGAGGGGTTCCCAAGGTTATAAAATTGGTATATACCTTAATTACATGGAATTTGGTCATTTTTTTTTTGGCTTGACATTTTCATGTCATGTAAGTGTTACACAACATGTAAAGTGAAGGGGTTAAACTTCTCACACCATGTTTTTATAACTTTTATTCTTCCAAGTTACACGTCGTGGATAAATTAAACAATGTGTAATGTTTATTTTTATCTCTTTTAACTTTGAATCAACTTGGTTCTTAATTTTTAAGCTCTAGATTTGGTCCTTGACTTATCATATGTCATGGGAAATTTTCTTCATTTTGATTCATCTATTAAATCTTGTATCTTCAATATTATTATGCCATGCAGCACCTCATCACATCACAACATGAAATATCTTAAACTATCTTTTTTCATTTTTTTTCATACCTATTTCTTTACATTTAATGTATCATATTATAAAAAATCAAATAAAAACAATATTGATCAATTAAAGTGTAAAATAATTGTGTTTTATATACAAAAATATATGAAAAATATGGATCTTTCAATACCTCCACACTTAGAAATTTCTTGTCATAAAACATGTAACCACAACAACATTTCAAAGGAATTTCATTCTAAAAATATTTAAATTTAAAATCAATAGAAATAGATGTTTGATAATGTAAAATAAACATTCTCATTCCACAAACAGGAAATCCATCAAATCCTCTATATTAAAGGAAATAAGTTAATCATTCATTTTAATTTACCTCTTTTGAAAAAAATAATGTTCTTACTTCTTTCAAGTTATATTTCATAATTCATAATTAATGTGAATAACAATTTTATTTTACCTCACATTGAATTATTTTTAATAAACTCTCAAGGTAATAGATGTAACTATAATTGTGATAATACCTTAAGTACTTTTCACTTACCATAATTTTAAAAGGTGTCTAACATCTTCAATATGTAAATATAGAAATAAAAATAATTCATGAGAGATTAACATTAAGTATCAAATTTCTATTGGTATTAGGATAGGTAGGTAATTAATATAAATAAAGATAAAATAGGAGGCTTAACTCTAAATCATACTACATGATATTGTTAGATAATCCCAATGAAAATAATCCATCAAAAATTTCATCTCATAATCCCCAATTCTCAAAGTGGGGACATAATGAAATTAATCATAATAAATCACTCTCTATTTAATATTTTTTCCTCTTTTTCCTCTTTTTATTTTTTTATATTTTTTTCAAAAATTGTGCTTATGAAAAATCTCAAATCCACCACCTAACCACATACGATCAAAAAAATCATTGTTAGGTAAATGGTGATTTTTTATCATCAAAAGACAGGACCCATGTTTCATTTTATTGTTATTTATTTTTTTATAAAGACGGGTTAATAATAAAGTACAATGAAAACATAGAATCTGCACAAATCTCATGGAATCCCACTGAAAAATGAAGGACATACCCATCTACCAAGATAATCTATCCCACACACTTAGTCTTTAGAATGTCATAAAATATATTATGAGTAGGGTAGGAATTTATATAATAGGATTGAAACATGGATTATTTCCTAAGAAATTATTCATGGATTCAATGATAAAAGTAGGATCAATGTCAAGGTAGATCCAAGGAAAAATGGGGTTGATAATAAAAATTTCTCAATCATGATATAATAGATTATGTTCAGTCATAACCATGATAAGTTTCCAAACTAATTCTAGAAGAAAACATGTTATTGTCTCTCAAGAAATATAATATAGAAAGTTATGGTAAATATTTGGTTCAAATTTTTTCACTAAGATGAGAACTTATTATCTGGAAAATCATGTATGAAAATTAACAAAAACAACAAACTAATCCATATCAATTTTAAAAATTCAAAACATTCCAAATATAAGAGGAATTTCATTTACAAAAAATAATTTATTCCCTAAAATCATTATTTTTCAAATCTATCCCCTTATTTTTAACATTACTTATCTATTTTAAAATTTCACACATTTAATAATATCGGAAGTGAAAATTAAAACATATTATAATGATTATCCAAAGAAACTCATGTCTCATTGATCAGTACTAGAGTATTAGGGTTCAAGTGGGGAGTGAGATTATATTTTAAATCTATAAAATGGATTAAAATAATGAGATTAAAAATTAGATAAGGAATTTAAAACTCATACTCCCTTCATGGTGAAGCTTCAGTTTAGGTTTTACAGGTACTGCTATTTTTTCTGAATTCACGATGTGAATCCCTTTCAAAACATCTATTTTTGTTTCACATATAATTTTTTTATGCATTTCATGATGTGTATTAATTTTATTACATGAATTAAATTTATTTCATGTATTCCTCCTAGTTTCTCTAGTTTCTTCCTATTACCATTTGGTTCCACATGGACCGAAAAAATAAATCATTAAAGTGTTAGGACCATTTCATTTAAGTTTGAAAAGATATGGGGATTTGGAAACATCCTAATATATATTTCTTAAAACTGATAATTTATATCTAAATTCCTATAAAGAAATAAAATAAATGAAAATATAGGTTTCAATTTGATCCCACAAGTGGTACCTGATTTTTTACTGCCTCTAGATAAGTGATACTAGCTATCATCCATAATCAGATAGTGGGTGGAGATTCTTGGACATGAACCACCACATGTTTTTCTTCCCATCATAAACTTATTCTTCTTTATTTTGGATATTTACATGTATATATTACACAAAATATTTCCCCTATACAATGAGGTACAACTTTCATGATGGGGATAGGATGAAGTATGTAGCCTCCTCCTATTTGGTTATGACATGTGAAAACTTTATATTTCTATCTAGTTTTTGTTCCTGGTATGCTATATTAAAATATTAGTCAAAGGGAGAGTTAGATGATAATTTTATTTAAAAAAAAATTAGTAAAAGTTGATGTAGTAATAAAATTCACCCTTTTAGTTTATGATCTTGAATCTTTGGTTATTCCAAAAAAAGACACTAGGATATCTTCATGTGATTTATCTATTAGATTGTCAGTATGTTTGAGGAAATCTATGTTTTATTATATAGGTGAATTTTATTTTACATAATATTACTCCATGGAAAAATATGAGTCATATGAATGTATAAAATATAAATAGAAGGGGTAATACTCAATTCATATTCAATAAGATTGAATGAGTTTGAGTGAAAGAAAGAGTCAAATACTTGATTTGGTTCAACTTGAATCTATTCTTTAATGGAAAGTGCCTCTTAGAGTTGAGTAGTAGTAGATGGAGGTAGGTATTCTATATCCTTTATTTTTTCTTCAAATTCCACCACTTGGGTGTCTTATTCATCTTCCATGTCTACCAATAGAAAGTTAGGTACTGATTCTTCTATATTGTAGACTGGGAGATATTGTTGTATTTCATCATCATCCCATTCACTCCATAATTGATCTGAGTTTGTTCCCATATTTCTATCCACACGTGAGTCTTCATATTCAATTTCTAGATCTTCAAGTTATTATTGAATTTGGATCTCCATATAGTTGGGATTAGGATGGTCTTTAAGTGTGGCCTCAACCTCTTTTATTAATTCATGAAAATTAGGAAATACCAAGGGCTCTTCCACTAATTCTGGTATAGGATGCTCTGATGATGCTTGTAAATTTTCATTTATCTATTCCATTTTTCTCTCCAAGTCTTGTAATGAGTCTCTAATCTATTGTAAATGGTATTTGTTATTATCCACTTGTTATTTATATATCATTTGAGGGAGTTCTTCAAAAGGGTTGGGGGAAGAAGGGATGACTCAACTTGTGTTTTTTACACTTTTTTATAGAACATTGAAAAGTAATCTTGGATTTTAGTTTGTTATTTATCCAATCCTTTAATAGTTGGATTCTTAAGGGGATCGATATGTTTATGGATAAGGACCTTGAATTTCTCCTCTATGTCGATTTTTTTCGAGCTCCCCTAATCTATATAGAAAAAAGAGAAACACCATCTTCTATAGACTAGGGCAGTAAACAATGGTTCTTGCACTTATGAGTAGTTAGTTTATGAAGAAAAAATTCAATTTGGAAACATCATACTCAAAGAAGGTTTTTTTTATATTTTTTTAAATAATGGATACACAAATAAATATTTTAAAAAAAATTAAATTTATTGAAATTGGTCTAAAGACATCTTATCTCCCAAATAATGACATCAATTTTGGTACATGACTATTATAGGATGTGGAGAAAGAAATTTTTTTTCTTAACACAAAAATGAGGTTAAACAGAGTCATCTCACTTAAAGAGAATCGTACTTGGTTTAATCATTAATTATTATTTTTATAAAAAATGTAATTTTAGGGTTTTGGGATTTAAAAAAATAAATTCAGTGATTTAAAATAACACTATCCTAATAGGAATATGAAAAAAATTGAAATTATGGAAGAAAGGTCTCACCCTAGGGTTGGATACACGAGTTAATTCATTAATTACTATTTTTTAATTCAATTTTACAATCATATTACATCATAAATGGAATTATACTATCTACCTTGAGTGGTTTTTTCCCTGCCTAAGAAACCACTTCCGTATAACAAAATTTCACCACTCATGATAGGAAGTATGAATTAAATTGAGATTAATTTCATTGTGGATATTCGTTGAATCCATTCATTTCACACTCATCAAACACAAAAATAATCACAACATTAAATAATATAAAGGATAATAATTAATAACATCATGAATCGTCCTAAAGGGCCAATCCTCTGGTTTGTCACTTTCAATTGTGAAGTGAATAGAGATCACAGTGGAAAGAGATAATAAGGATAGAATGTTCTTAGGGTTGGAAGAGAAATAGGGGTGTAAAGGAAATATAAATACTTAAATTAAAAATAAGAATGAATGTTATTACATTGATAAATAAAAGAAAAGAAAAAAAATTAAAAATAATGAGAAATATAAGAAACAATATCCCTATAGCACTGCACATCGGTGATCCTCAGAAACTAATCCTCTTTATCCTCTATCTTAGTCTTGTATTTATGGTCCTTATTCTACCCCAGGTGAAGAAAATGGAACCATAAATGGGTCAAAAAGTCATCTTTTGGTGTCCTTGGGTCATAAAATTTATCTTCTCCTTAATTACATAAAATTCAGTTATTTTAAATCTATCACGACATTTTCACATCATGTATGTGTTACACGACATGTAATTTACAGGGTTAAAATTTTTCATGGATTTTTTATTGATTTTATTCTTACAAGTTACTCATTATAAATGAAATATACAATTTGTAATTTTTATTTATAACCCTTTTCACTTCGAATCATCCTGGTTCTTCACTTCTGAGCTCTGTATTTGGTTATTTATTTATCGTATGTCAAGGGACATTTTCTTCATATTGAATTCATCTATTCCAAATTATATCTTCAATATTACAGTGTTCTTCGTACTTAATTCATTATTTTATTATTGTTTCAGGAAATTTCATATATCCTATAATAAAATAATAAAACAATTAAATACCAACAAGATTAATCAATTAAAATGTAAAAACATTGTGTTTTATATACAAAAATTATATAAAAAATATGACTATTCCAGTCCCAATACATGACACCCCATGAGAAAAACCATCTGACCCAAAATATAGAGCTATAAGTGGTGGTATTCTCCCTAGAGATATGGTAACAATACGTTATGGATGAGTAGTTTATCATATATTCGGGCCAAAAGAGTCTCATGTATATATTTTCACAGAAACATTTTAACTTGAGGGAAATTCGGGGGTTATATTTACTCTAAAATTATGACTTTAAGATAGTATATCTTCCAAAGAAGGGGAACATGGTGGAATATTCTCTCAGTATGAGATATTTTTCATGGTTTTTGAATGATGAAACGTTGTAATTGGCCTTATTGTAGTTGTCCTTAGAGGACAATGATTGTGCAATTTACCTATAATCAATGGTTGTTACCCCTCTTATTCTTTGATGTGTTATGGAGGCTAAACTTTGACATAATAACTATGAGACCTTACATGTTTAGATATTAAATTGGACATGCTTCTGATGGACTTTCTAAAAGTGGAGAGAACATCATCCTTTTTCAAGGGCAGATGATGGTACTAAGGATGCAGTGAGAGGAGGTGTTGAGGGAGTTTCATACATCCCCTATAGTGTTACATTCAGAAATGGAAAATATGTATTAGGAAATTCAGTATTAGTTCTGGTTGATTGTGATGAAGAGTGGTGTAGTTGAGTTTATCCCTTGATGCGTCACTTGTTAGTAGGTGAAGAATGAGAACCAAGTTCCATTGGGTTTAGATTAACCCCTTGAGGAACCAAAGTGAAAGTGGGATGGTATCCCTTTATAATTCATGATGGGACCTCCATGATCATCTAGAGGACATGATTCTATATGGGTGATAGTATACCAACTCACCAAGTTGGCCCACTTCTTATCCATCTGAGAGAAGATTCTAATAGATATATTGGGATGCATTTACATGAGCAGATAGTGTAAATTCATAGAGTTATATTGATGATCATTTTAAACCTTGATGATCGATTCAAATAAGGATTAGGTAGGGGACCATAGGAGGCATTTTTTACTCAATTACATTTGAGTATGGCATTTCACCACCAGATAGATTGGTAGACTGATTAAACCATTCGGGTTCTAAAGGTTATGCTTCATTATTTCATGCGGCACTTTGGATATAGTTGGTAGGATCATCTACCCATGGTGTAGTATGAGTAAAACAATAACTACCACTCCACCATTAGTATGGAACCATTCGAGGCCATTTACGAGAGTCCCTTCAAGTCACCACTATGCTAGACTCATCAAGAGGAGTTAGCATTTATAGGCCCAGAGTTGGTGAAACTAACAACAAAGACTATGTATATCAACAAGGAGTGGATGAGGACTAACTAGAGCAATAATAATCCATATAATGACTAAAGATGTTGTCCTTTAAATTTTTTAAAGGGAGGCCATATGTTCCTAAGGGTCTCATTTTGGTGGGTATTTTAGCTATCTGGCTAGGGAAGAAAGTTATCTATGAGATTCGTTAGACCTTTTTAGATACTATGTAGGATTGGTGATGTGGAATACCCTTTAGCCTTTCCAATGTAGTTAGATTATGTACATGATGTCTTAGACATGTTGCAGCAAAGGAGGTATGTGCACAACCCATCGCATGCAATCAATTAGGGAAAGTTAGACAATGAGGATAGAGAAACATTCATGGAATATATGGTAGATATCAAGGATTGTTAGGATAAGATTCTTTGTGGGTGATTGATTCTTTTACTCTATGTTTAGTGATAAAATAGGAATCTAAAACAGAGCACATGGGAGTGGGAGAAACAGATGTTAGATCAGTATATTCAGCTTTTTTATTATAATTTTTATTTTTTGGGATGAAAATATCTGAAGTGGGACGAATGTAATGACTCTATTTTTTCCTTGTAAATATTTTGAAAATTTCCAATAATGTATTTGAGGATGGGTGTTGAGTCTTAATATGATTCCAGGTCCCGGGGTGCCTCCTTATTGATATAATAAATATAATAAATATTTTATATTATGTACATATAATTTTTCTAAAATAGTGAAATAGCTCACAAACAATGACTGTGATAAGAAATCTGAGATTTTTATTGAATCTAGAATGTGGATTTTTTCATAGGCATAATATAACCTTGGAGTTTGTCAGGTTTTTGTCTTAAGTGCAATCATAGGTGGATTAATAAATAAACAAATAACTAAATTTATTCTTTATTGTTCATTAAATGGAACAACACATAATCACCTCTATTTAAATTATTTTTTTAGAAAATCCCTAAGGTTATCCCCATAACCCTATGGATTTGAGAAGATTCAATGGAGGAAAAAATTCATGAACAACAATGGATAATGGGTTGACAGTTGGTGTGCTAAGGAGTTTTTCATCAACAAAGCAATTAATCAATCTCACTAATGATGGAAACACATAACCATTCATCGTCTATTATAGATCAAAACTCAATGTTGGGAGTTTTATTTTGTGGTCTAAATTCCATTTTTATCTTGAGATAAATGAAAGTTAATCCACTCTAAATTAAATTATGGATCATTATATTTTGGTTTTTCAAATGTATGTTTTCTCTTCCTAAATCTAGGAATTTAAGATTTTTATCTCATTTTTCATTACTGCATTGATAATCAACCAATATTTGGATTCTAAAAAAATATAAAATAAACACAGCCTTCATTTTATCCTCTCCTTCTATCTTGTTCCTTTCTTCCTTTGTTCTTGACATTCATTATCAGTATTTTGGTTAGCCAATGGTTCGATGATATCTAGGAGGTCCAATTAGTGTGATTTCATTCTTTTGAATAAAGGATCATGGTTGTAGTTTTGGTTTTAGTTTTTAGAGATTAAATAGAGTCTTGGAAATAACAATAGGAATCTAGTAATGTATTGGGTAATGGTGGAATCATGGTCTAGATTGGATGAATATCTTTGGAGAAGCAGCGATGGGTGATTTCAAGATATAATGACACTGATTTCCATGGTTATATTTTTAGAAATTAATTGGGAAAATTATGAGACCAGACGTTGAGACGGTGTGTGGTCTTGAGGCTCAGTGTTTCCGGAATGATCTTTCAAAAAAAATATGTTTTTTAATAATGCACATGAGTGGTTCTCTTAAAAAAGTGGAATAAAATATAAAAGGGTTCCTGGATTAGAAATATGGGGGCACCATTGATCTCAGAGTAGTGTCTTTACCCTAGGCCCAACTTAACTCTACTCCGCACAAGTCTTTTGTAGAAAAACCCAAAAATGTCGTAATCATAAATAAAATAATTAAATAAAATTATTGTATTTTAAAATTATATTAACTCATAAATGGTAAATCATATTTGAAATCCAACACCACTGTTGAGTTTATAATGGGATGTTTTCTTTAGGAGGAACCTAACATCCACCCGTGTGGGTCGACTGTGAAAGTTAATTTTTTTATTTTTTAAGAATAAAATATTTTTAAAGAATTATTTTATTTTTAACATTTAAACATAACACAACAATGTTACGATGTAATGAATCAGGGACACTGTAACTCAACGATGCGACAATGATGAAATGCATATAATGATGAAACACGTTTAACATTGAATCATGTTTTCTATCTCTAACCATTGGTAGTGACACAGTATTGGGTGAATGATCCTAGAGAATTTCCCTAGAAATTCTAGAGAATAACATTAGAGAAATCCTCTCATTGAAAAATGATGGACATTGATGAGATGATGGATTGAGATTTCTCGTGGATGTATCTCCATCAATGATGAATCCTTTTCTTTGACTAATCTAAAATCCAAGTAGGGAGTTTTATTTATCCCCCCCCACCATTCATGATATTCTATGACAAACATAGACAAATCCACAAACAAAATTGGTCCATGGATAAGTTGTTGTTACGGGATGGGTTTTACCTATTTGTGGGGTTATGGGAGATTAATATTTTTTTTTGGTTTATGTTTAACATTATAATGAAAACGAACCATGATTTCCACAAACAACAATCGAGGTCCATTCCCCTTTATCGGTTCATGCTTTTCTCCCTCCATTCTTATTTCATCATGGGTGTTCTTCATTTGGCCCGCGACTCAACAATTCCTGATCAATCAATCATTGTGCACCTGATTCTTAGCTCAATGATCTGAAATCACAGATCTAGGATAGACACGGCATGTGGAGGTGTGATGATGATGGTGGTGAATGGTTCAAGGTGGTGTGGAAGATATCACCACTCAAAAAACTTTACACTGGGATGGATCATGGTATGGATTTGAGCCCACAGAAGTGAAGTTTGCGACCCAAGGATCGTAACAGTGGATTCGTCTTGAAAAACAAAGCAGTAGGGAGATGGTGGAAGCTCACAAAAGGGGAGCTAGCAGTACTGGCAATGGATCATAGTGGGGTGGGCACCTGGTATCAGGTGCTTGCCGGCTCGACAACTGATGTGGGAGGGGCATGTGATGGCGTGGTCGTAGGTGGTGATGGGAAGCTACAGCCACAACGGTATAAACCGAAAATGTGGTAGGGCACTGCATCAAATCGGTCGGCATGTGATCCCATAGACCGCATGCAGAAGAAGCGGTTGGCTCATTAAGAAACCACATTGGTGTGCTGGGACGCGACATCCTATGCATCTGAGTGGAAAGAACCAGCCCGTATTAGAAGGTTCAGGCTGGGCGAGTGGGCAGGGCCGATAGTAGGCCAGTTCAGCCGAACAAGCCGATCCGAGCCTGGAGGGTTGGGTCGGTCCGACCAGGTTGGGTCGGTCCGACTGGGTCAGCCCAAACTGGGACCCCACAATTCCCTTTTTTCTAAAAGACCCATAACCTTCAAATCTTAAGTCAGTTAGGTGAGTTGTTTGTGGTGTTTTGACCCTCGTGACGAGGCAGACCTTTTTAGATGGCTTTTTGGATTTTTAGTGAGGACCATAGTTAGTGAAAATATTCCCATTAGTTATTTCCTTGAGGGTTCGGTACGACATTACATCTACCTCACTAGGCAGCAATCCCCTCAAGAGTATAGAATCTCAGATAGGGTTTTGGAAACCTCCTTGGGACTGGAGTGATACTATATCACCCCTGATGGATTTTATTGGGTATTGATGTGACCTCCATGTGTAGGGCGTTAATCCTACATCTAGTGGGATGTATCGGTAAGGTTCATGGTATTCTCTAAGTATAATCCCTTACGTTATGAGCCACATCGGTAGCATTCGTGGTATTCTATGAGAAGAATACCCTATGATGTGGGTTAATGTAGATTGGGTTTGTGGTATTCTCTATGGAGAATCCCCTGTCTATATATCATGATCTATTTACTAGAATTTTCTCTTTGGGTGGGTCCAATATTAGCAAGTCCTCTTGTAAGAGTCCTTGATGACTTCATAGCTCGAGGAGTGAGTTCTCCTAGAACGAGTGTACCTTGAGCAGAATTATGTGACCAAGGATTGGTTGTGATATCAAGACTCCTTATCTTAGCAAGGCCAGATGTATTAGGGAACTTCATAACTTATCGTAACTATATGTTCTCTTAGATACTTTTGGTAGAATTTTTCTACATGCTTACTATTAGAAATCTCGAGGAGTGAGATCTCCCAGTGATAGAATTTCATATACCTAAGGACTCTTTTGGTTCAATATTCTATAACACACCCTAGTTGGATTTGAATAAATTATCCCAAAATTTTGAGTTTTCAGCTAAAGGATGGCACTATTGACTATGTTGTAACACACCCCATATGGATTTGCATAAATTATCCCTAAAAATGGGTTTTTAACCAGTGGTAACTTCCCCCTTGGGAGAATCCTCTTATATCCTAGTAAAATTTGATACATTATGTTTAAACCCATGATTCAAATTCTTATATGGTCATCCATCACATATTTTTATTATATCCTTTCTCCCGATCTGAAAACACCCAAGAACCTAGTTTATAATATCCACCCTCATATTTGAAGTATGCATGAATGATCTTGGTCTGGTAATCTGCATATCACCCATCATTTCCATAATGTTATGGTACTAGGAATATGACCTATAAATTCAAGATACATATTTTCCATGCTTGGGTCAGACCATCATAGGAAACCTTTTCCCCCAATTCTCGGGTAATTTTGACTTAGCTCCTCCCATATTCACGTACCTTCCTTCCATGAGCCATACTTTGTGCCTGGAGAAATATAAATCTACATAAACTTCCTTAAACTATCAGTAATATAATGTCAAAATTCCTAAGAAATTATTTACCTCACTATGTTATAACATGCCCCGGATATCTTTGCCTAAAGTATCCCACAAAACGGGGTTTTCATCCAATGGATTCCGCTATTGACTATGTTTTAACACACACCAGTTGAATTTTAATAAAGTATTTTGCAAAACGAGTTTTTTAATCAGTGGTAACTTAATCCTTAGGAGAGACCCCTTCAATATACATAATCCCTTTACCCATACCACTCTTTGGATCCAAATATCCCCATATTACTGCTTATGAAATCCCCTTTACCATACCTAAATAAGATGGTGTATTACCAGAAAAATTACCCAGAATGGGAGAATCATTAACCTTCTATTCAAATCTAATACCTTAAATTATATCCTAAACAATGTTGATATTGTATGAATTTAAACTGAGTATCATAATGTCCTCATTGTTTGACATTAGACCATATGGAATAACATCCCAATCATAATACGTTAAACTGTTCATAAATTTACTCATTGTAAGACATTAATCTACATGGTCAATTTCCTGGTGACATGACATTAAAATGCATGATACTTCAACCCTTTATAGAGATGAACCTTTCTTCCTAATAATGTCCATTTAACAGAAAATTATTGTCCTCCACATAAGAAAATTTCATATAGGAGTGGTTTCCCATTCACAAACAATGCCATTAGAAATTCTCTCTTTATTCTCATAAATTTTTCCCTGTAAAAACTACCTATCACGATCTTGAAAAATCCAAATCTCAATAAACATCCTTCAAACATTAGTAATAAAATGTTGGAATTCCTAAGATTTTTTTTCCTGACTATGTTGTAACATTCCCTAGATGACTTTCCATAAATTAGCACACAAAATGGATTTATCATCCAAAGGATACCACTATTGACTATGTTGTAACATTCCCCAATTGGTTTTGTATAAATTAGCATAAAAATGGTTTTTCAACTAGTGGTAACTTATTCCTTAGTATAGAATTCCTTTATTCCTATATATCATGTTTTAGATTTGGGAACCACAAAATCTTGGCTCAAAATTCCCCATTGGGTATCTGAAGAATGTAAGAACATTCTTGTCCCACAAGCCTTATTTGGGTCATTATTTCAAAACATATGGTCAATGATGTTTGGCCGAAAACACTA
This sequence comes from Viscum album, assembly GCA_963277665.1. NCBI lineage: Eukaryota > Viridiplantae > Streptophyta > Magnoliopsida > Santalales > Viscaceae > Viscum > Viscum album. Next base: position 2,104,664,119 of record OY728156.1, on the reverse strand, counting down.
GTCACATTATTCTATCTTAAACAACATTAAACTACCCACAATAAGATACACAATACTTGATAGTTTGAAAACCCACAAAGGGAACTCTGGGTAAAATTTGATTCTTAGTTTGCTAAACCTACACTCCAAGTGGTTTAGGCAAAAAAATAAAACAATTAAAAGATAAAAGGCCTCAAACTTGTTAGGATGAATACCCTTAGAGGGTGGCCTATGAATAATCCAAGTCTCACCTATTTATTCTTATCCATCTCACACTTATGAAAAATTAGGTTAATGACATAAAAAGACACAAAATTTGTAAGGTTCTTAATATAACCTTATAAATAGTCAGACTATGCTTTCTAGACACCATGGATTTGGAAAAAATCAGAGTTCTCCCTTTCCTTTATAGTTGTAGTTATAATTTTATGAAATTAAATCAATTGAGTCTTTCTTAGTGTTTTATTACAATAATAAAGAGGACCTTAATGAAAGAACAAGTGATTGGAAAAAAATATTTTCCATTATGATTCAAAACACAGGGTAAATTCCACATGTTGGAGCATTACTACCTGATTTTACAATTTTTTCTTGAAAAATTTATTGGTAATTTGAACTATAATAAATTTCCCAAGCATTTATATGCTCTTAAGTTTGTGCAGAAATGAGATCCTTAGATTTATGGAGATTCTCCTACTCTACAGTGATATAGTCTCTTCTTTATTCCAAATCCCTTTCCTAGGATTGGTGGAGTTAGACTACCTATTCCTTTTTTGAATTTAATTCCTCTTAGAGGATCATTCTTTGTAGAGACCTCTCATCAAGGAAATATTGATACTTTTCCACCTTCCTTGAGTGTATGACCTCATCTTGGGTTATGGCAGCTTTGAGTTCCTCAAATTGGCCCCCCAGCTGCACCTCGACTTGATGAAATCTTCATTCCTCATACTTTTGCTGGAATATCACCATCACCACATCATGGACCTTGTGGTAATTAAATCTTCCATATCCAAATATAGAAAGCTTGAACAAAATTTAGTGAAGTCTCAATAGAATTTCTTTAAGAGGCATCTCCCTGATTATTTTTCAGATATCCTACCAAACCAAAAGGCATGTTGAACAAAAATCCCCATATGTCCCCAGATTAGACTCAAATCCACTCTTAGAGGGAGATACATAATCCAAGATTAGTGCACTCAATGATCCACCTTGTTCCACTCCCTCTAAAAAAGCCTCAGTGTCACCTACTAATGTTGGTGGAGTAGGAATGGGAGCCCCCATATCAGACCCAGTCACTTAAGTCGATGTCATAGAATGGAGGGTGACAATTTTCTTCAACAAGATTTGGTCAAAAAATAGAAAATTCAATGAGGTGACCAAAATAGTTAATAGCACTCACATGTTGTTAGGTTGACCACTCGAATCAATACCTCTACAGTTCCCCAAGACTCTATTCTTAGAGTAGGGACCTCTTGATGAGGAACGTCCTCCCGAGTTTACTCATAAGATAGGATTATATGATCTTGAGAATATCTCACTTCAGTATTCTCAACCATTTCTCCCTCGATGATAGTTGTTGAGTGGACTTGGATGCGCCATTTTTTAAGTGACTTGTTAATGTTCTCTATAGACAAAGATGTAGAAGTTGATCTTTAATATAAATCATTAGGTAAAAGAAAATCAATTGTGTTTGTAAAATGGAAAAATGATAAAAATCAAATCTATCCAGATCCCTATGTAAATTCTCAAACTACATCAGGGAACCTAGAATATCAACGTATTGATAGATTAGATACATCAATTAATGATATGTAGTCAAAAGTTTCGCAGCATCCTCACAGGTAGGGGAATCCAAGGAACATTACACATGACCCCAGTTGTCTCTATCATTGATCCCCTCTACTGATTGATTATGAGGAACAACATCATCAATCCTAATAGATTCAAGTTCAGCATCAACACCTTCATCTGACCATCCAAGATCCCCATCAGCCCCTTCCAGAGCGACAATGGGACTGGAAATGACGTCTGGAAGGTCCTCCAGTGTAGGAAATGGATTTGAAATGTCATGATAAGAGAAAGGTTAAAAAAACACATGGCATAAAAAGGAGTGCATCTAAATTTACCATGGACATGTACCCTCTATTAAGGAATGGGGGTGGACATAAATATATCTCTTGATTATTCTTCTATCAAAATGATGGATCCATCATCATGGGTCTGAACCTCTACCAAGGCATCCTTTTTAATCCATAAAGGGTAAGTGCCATACCCCTTTAGGGAGGAAAGTGATGCAGATTATACAAAAGTAAAGCACGGTCAAAATAGTATGTCAAGAAAGTCATGGTATCAAATGAAAACAAAAATACTTACTATAGTGCATGCATCTAGATATCTTTACTTCCCTCTTTTTCTTTCTCTCTCGATATCGAGTAGGTTCCACCTTAGTCCTCTTGGAAATAGGGACTTGAGGTGATGGTTGAGAAACTCCTCCCTCTATTTCCCCTGTCATGGTCCTTTGAATTGGGGACAATTTGTGGGATTCAAGGGCCTCATCCACTAAAATAATGGGGGTTCCCATGGGACCATAGCTCAACAAAAAATGTTCCTCTGTTGATACTCCCTCTTCAACTTGTTCTTCTTCTTCTCCTTCTCTTTCAAGATAAAAAATAAAATTCCCTCAAGATTAATAACAGTTGTTAAAAGAGTAGAGAAATAAGGGTGAAAATATAAATACATCAGTAGGGTCAACGTAGTCATCCCATTACTCCTAGGGATGAATAGATGCCCCCCTCAAGTATTCCTCGGTCTAGAATTTCATAAAATCACTTTATGACCAATGTTTGATCATCTATTACATATATGAAAGCCAATGACTCTTAAATATACCTTGTCACCTCAGCCAAATCACTATCAGGGTAGAGATCAAAGGGTGATATAATGTCCCCTGATTATGGGATTCACATGTCCGTCTTGAAAAACATCCATGAATCTCTAACATCATGAGTTATGCTCTCCAAGGCTTGGATTGCTAAGGGTCACACATTATTTTTCTCTGATGTGGTTGGATGCGAGGAAAACCTGATGACTTTTTATTTGGAAGCCTCTTATGGCCACTTTTCTCTCAAAAATGAGTAAGTGGATCAAACATGAGTCTCCTCCCGATGGTGATGACTAGACTACCTTGGCATAGAAGGTGTGGTCTTCTCAACCCTATCCTACTTGGTGATATTTTCCCGGGATCACCTCAAAGGCGCTGGAACCTCAGCATCATCACCTTCGGTTTAATATTTTTTAACATTCATACCATAAATAAAGGAATTCATGGAGTTGACACAGTTAACACTCTTCAACAACACCCTATAACGGTATGAAGAGATCCATAACTTGGCATACTCAGCCTCCTGTATGAATGATGTTCCAGACGAAAGTAGCATGATTGATATTTGGGATACCTTCATGGCCATTAGGATCCAAAGCTATAGAGCTACCATAAGATACTTCTTAGGACTAGAATGTGTAGGGGGAAAGATGCTCAGATGTAAAAGCATTTAAACTAGTGAGAAAATATATATGAAGCATAATCATCTCAGATGATATTTCTATCAATGTGAGCCTCCAATATGATATCTCTGAATGCTATCATGTGCAACCTCATCTCATAATTATTTTCCATTCCTTCCTCAGTAAACATCCCTATAAATGGGTCACCATATGGAAAGAAGTTGAATTATCCTGACACATTCATCATCCTCAACACTTCATCACACATCAAGTTTAGGGGATGGATTCTAGAAATAGCCTAAACAAATGGGTGGAATCAACATTCAAAGATTTTAACTATGCCCAGCACCACATATGAACTAAAATGTGTTATAATCCACCCCCACATCACTTGAAACAGACCTCTAATTCTATACAGGCCATCCCATTGTATGTATGCAGTAAAAATGGTAAATTCTCTCTAGAATAGGATAATTCAACCCTATTTACTTCCCCTCTTCTAGTTTGGTCAACATAAAAATATTCTCTAGACTCACACTACTATTTGACTCACAAACCGAAACCAAATAAATTCTTATCCACATAGTAAGGATTCCAGACAGGAGATACTTCACATCATCCTTAGGATTAACCTTATAACCATAATGGGTATATTTTCCCTTCTCTAGTGTAGGAAAAAATGTGCTAGGATTTCCCTGATTCTTGATATTGGGGAATAGTATAAGGAACTTGAACATGGGACCCTCTCCTACTGGTTCTAGAAATGCATTCATCCATGTTCTAGCATGGATGTCACCCCTTAGTTGAGGATCATTTTTCTACAATTTCTTCATCGTCTTGAAAATATTGTGGGCCAAAAATGTTGTAAATTCAACATTATCCCACATTTTAATTAGTTGGATGAACTTGGCATACATCTCCCCAATAATGGGAGCTCTATAGATTCTATGGATTTCCCATAGGCTAATTCCAAAATTTCCATGAGTTGGGTAAAAAGAATTTTTCTAAGGACTCCATCAGCTCAGCAACTCGGGGATAATCTATGACTTTTTGTAAACATAAGTTTTCCCTACCCAGATAGCCTCATAGATATGGATGGCTTTCAAATCCTTTTTAAATTCCGTACAGGTGTAGTACACCCTTTACTCCCATAACCATTCGAGCCTGACTCCTCCTCCAGAAAAAAAAATATTAGTCTCCTTCCAAACTTTCATCGGATATGTCTATAAAGCCTAGAAGGTTGAATCATAACAATGAGGCATCAATTCTTGGATATGAGGCTTCATATCTAGATTCTATCTTTTATGACTCATGATACATCCAATGGGAACTATTCCTTGCTTAATATAAACAACTTTGGAGGAAATGTTGGCAGAAGGGATGTTCATATGATTCACAAACCAGGATGCCAAGATGTAACTCCAAAACCCATGGATAAAGTCATCCCTTATAATTATCTTATCATACAATGGCATGTAATAATTTAGTGGTTACTCTTATTGGTACGGTGCCAAATACATTTCCAGATCTGGAAGAACAGTCTCAACTTTTTCGTAGTAATCTAGACTAATATATTTTATCATCTCATAAGAATGTGCAACAACATGTTCAGTAGAAGTCATAAAAGTGTCAATTAAAACCCTACAAGAAACCACTAAGTTCTTCCATTATGTTAAAATATTGAATTAGAAAAATAAAAAAAATTACTTATAAAAAATTACAATTTTTGGAAAAGGAAAGAACTCATGTAGGCCCTTCAAAAATATTATGCACACAACCCTCTCGACAAAGCCTCTTTCACAAGCCCCTCGACCAGATGCCTCATTTAGACACCTCATTGAAGTAACTTCGCACAACACCAACTTATAAGTGGTTGTATCGTAAGAAATTCCTTATTATACCTTCACAAAATGAGAAGTTTGGAATAGTTGGGAGGAAGAACTGTGGGACAAGAGAAAAATATTCAAACCCCAAATGCAAGAAAAATGGTAAAGGGCCAGCAGTATTTATAGAACCCATTTGGGAAAGAAAAAGCAGTCCTTCTAGTGCTGCTGGTGTGGAAGAGTAAATCAAAAAGATCATGGACATGAAAAAAAGGTGTTTCTCTGATCAAAATAATAATTGTTGTACAAATAAACCAATAGAAGCAGAAGATATGGCTATTTGGCTTCTTATGTCAGCCACCTCCAACTCTGATGGCCAATGCAACCACCAAGCAATTGATTGCCAGAAAAATCTGGGGGATTGAAGGTTAGCTTTGCTAGTAAAGAATTATGTGTTCTTGGGAGTCCCATTGGATCTAAAGGCTACCGCTCTTAGCGCATCAGCTGATCATGGGGTCATTGGTATCGAGGATGGTTGTCTCATGTATCACAGTTGATGATTCATAGCCTCACCTCATCGGTGTAGCTAGTGTGGGAGGCTAATTATGAGTATATGTGCGATCTCAGAATTTTTGATGACTCCTTGGGCCCAGTGAAAATGGTGTGAAAAATTATTGTTGAGTAATGGAATATGGTGGAAAACTCAGTTACTTCATGTTCCCCCTTTTCATTTTCTTTTAATGTGAATTTTTTAATTACCTTTAGGAAAAACCAGGTGGTTGATCTGGTCAAAATTTACAGGTGGTCAAATCAATACGGTCATGGATTGATGTATGATCTAGTAATTGGAAATGACCAATTCAAATTTATAGCATTTTATAGCACAATATATCGTATCTAGATTTTGTAATTAAATTCAGTCTTTTTATGATTGAAATTTTACACACACAAAAAAGCCACCAAGATTTGGTCACACAACCCCTTCGCCCAAGTCTCCAAGAATTCATAAGGTATCTCTCCAAAACCCAATCGAAGAGATAATTATGGAGTATAAGTGAGGTCAAAGTCCCTTAAAGGTCTCAAAAACAAGACACCTACAAGAGGACCCCTTCTCCCCTAGTGGACAACCACCTGTGTGAGGCCCCTTCCCTTACTAGGGACCTGCATGAGACCCATCTAGGGACACCAGAAAAGACCTGTGGTTCCTAGGCTCAAGCTTCACCCATGTTTTGATTCCCAGGTGGTCCACTTACCAAGTCATGTCCAAATCATGAAATCCTACACCCCCTTCATGAATCACTTCCAGTTCCTCCAAAGCCCTACATGAGGAACCTCTGCCCTCTGAGTTAGGACCTACACTATAGCACATTTGATCCCTCTTCCAAGCCATTGTTGGTAGGACTCTTCTTCCTTTGGATCTCTTTTCAGAAAGGGACCATGTTGAAACCTCCCCCAAATCCTTTTAACATTCAAAACCATTGGAAGTAGAACACCAACATTACTCCCATTTGGATATGCATTCCTACTGTCAGAGATTTATTGTGCTTTTCTGACCAAATGGTTAGGGTCCTCAGGGTGCTCGTGGATTTTCATTCCTATGGTCATGGGGACCTCAACCCTGGGGGAAATGTTAGGGACTTCTCGATCTTGGGTACCAGGGCTAGGACCATATCCATCCATAGTCATCTCTATGAGCTAGAGTCTATGGTTCTAGGTGGGGAGGGGGGATCATGCTTGAATTTCCTTTTGACATGGAATGAAATCCTCCTCTACCACTGCAGAACCAATTTTAGGTAATTCATCTTAGATTAATCCCCTATCCATTCTTATATAAGGTTTCACTATTGCTCCTCCTAGCTCCCTAAGGGTCGTGTACATATGGGTTGTCAGGTCTAGCTATCCTGAATATTCAATGGGAGAGAGAATGGGCGCATCCAAGCCCATTATTCTTCTCTCATCACCCCTTCCTCTTCCACAAGTAGACAAGGAGAAGTGTGTGGTTTTATGAATCTTCCCCTTCCTCTTGTTTATCACATTCAATCATGAATCATGATGAATTTTGGGATTAGGGTATATACATAATCATGACATCCACTGAGTTGGTTGTATGCTTCAACAAGTAATCTTGTTTCAGATCTTCCTTTATCCTTCCTTAAGAGTTCCCCCATAAGAATGGGTCCTCAATGCCATGTATCCAACCTTAGGAAAAATAGGATTGTGGGATTCCCTCATATCTTCCATTTCCTTTTGTTTCTCACACCGATCATGACTCGCATGGTCTTAGTGTTTAACGATATTCATGAATTCCACATGATTACAACTACACAACATGTATTATCATTCATCATCCATCCAAAGTACATGCCTGGGGACTAGGTATGTAGATGTACTTTGGAAATATTAGGAGTACACAGTGTGTTAAGTGGGCCACACACCGTTTATTATCAGTGTTACACGGTTCCCAACTGGGAAAGTCGTGTATGGGGTACACGGTCCAACCCAAACCCGAAGGGACTACACGCAGTGTCCAGTTGACTACATGGCATGTAATATGGAAATCACATGTCACCTATTTTTTTTTATAATAGGTGGTGACTCAGTCAAAGACCAAGGCACAATTTATTGATCAAAAACAATGGGAGTTACAAAAGTCTGAAAGATAGAATCTTATTACAATCCTTGTGGAAAAAAGGGAGCGATTCGTCAGGAAAATCATCCAACCAGGTAACAACCTAATTGACTCCCTTATTGGAAAGACTATCGGCAACCATGTTCACTTATCAAAAGACATGAGTGGCAATGTAGTTGAGATCCCAGAGTGAGTCAAGACATTTCATCCAACGAGAGGCAAGAGGCCAAGAAAGGTGCACCACCCCTTTCCAGATAGCTTGGACAATAGTGGTTGAATCACATTCAATCCACAGGTTGTGCCAACCCTTTTTCTTGGCGAAATCCACCGCATGAATGACTCCTAGCATTTCCGCTTCCAAAGCCGAGGCCGTATCACATCCACCGAAGAAGCAACCAAGGCATCAGCCAAGAAAATCTCTGAAGATGGCACCACAGCCTACCGGACATGGGTTTCCTCTAGAGGTGTCATCGACATTCACTTTGATCCATCCTGGAAGTGGGAATTTCCAGAATACCTCAAAGGTATGTCGGGGTTGCATATAAGAGCCCGAAATTCGAAGATGGTGGAGGATCTCAAAATCACCAACAGAGTTGTCACAATGATCCTTCTGAAGAGAGGCAACATCCTTGATGGAAATTAGAATACGTGTTTTACCTGCATTGAGATTGATAGATCAATTATTATGAATGAAATTATTTCTACCATACCATATCACATGCAGGAGCTCTGCCACTACAGCCAGAAAGAGATTCCTGATTTTCTTGAAAGCATCCCAAGTCACACAGTAGTGAAAGCGCGGTTGGTCCGACACCCAAATTTAAATTTTTCCATGATCAATGATTATTCCGGGATCAATACGACGATGAACACCAATCTCCATGGAATAGAATTAAATATTTAGATAAAAAAGGAAGAGGCCTGAAGCCTTTAGAGAGGATCTTGTACATCATTTTTATAATTAATTTAATTAATTTTATAAAGAAATGAATACCTAGATATTTGGTTTTTTCTTCATTGATGATGTTGATCATTTGGAATGACCCTTCCATATTATCTCATTGCACTTACGAGAATCCAAACTAGAATCACTCTAGTTGTGATCCACACATGCTCTGATGTCCTTCGATCGAAACCACTCGTTCTCTGGGTGCTAGCGCAGTGAAGCGAGTGTCTTGTGTCAGTTGTTCTCGATCGCTTGTTCTTAGGCCTTGAAGAACATCTATCGTTCTTGAGAGGGGTGGGAAGAGGATGCGAGAGAGAAATTGTTTAGCTCAACAATTCTCAATTCACCAAGTGTGTGGTGTGTTCGCGATGGCCCAATATACGTACTTGTCTATTTATATGCATGGAACTTCAGTTACAATATTTAATTGCATAACAGTAATTAAATACATTCATGAAATTCGAGAAAACCCATGCTCATAATAATAATACCGCGTCATTATTTATGGTGTGCCAACTTCCACAAAATATAATTATGAATAAAATTCCGCATCACAAAATAATGCAGCGTCATTATTATTTTAAATTGTGCTAACTAATATTTATTTACCATCTTGAAAATAATTATTTTACTATCGGACCGGATCCACTTGAACTCCACTTCCATTTATTGAACACCCGAATAAATAAATAAATAAATTATTTTCTTAAATAAATATTTTATTTACAAATTAGTAAATAAATATTTATTAAATATTCAATAAAATAAATAAAAATATTTTATTTAATTTATGCGATCATCATAACTTTAATAAAATTATTCCACAGTCTTGAGAATAATATTTATTTCAATAAATAAATTCAAATATAATTTAACCGAGACCACCAAAAACACTTAGTGTGTGACCCTCTAGGATTCTTCCTTGTTAGAATTAGGCGGGCTTTCCTAAAGTCTAAGAGTATTGTCTAGAAACGGGTCAAGGCACCCAATAGAAATAACGTAAAGTCGCAACAACAACATCCACATACGAATGCTCACTATGTATTATAATCCCTTTGTCTCAATATCTCATCAATTAGGTTTCATGATAGTGTCTTCAATCTTTATACTTGATACATCAGTATTTTACTACCTAAAATAAACTCGTCATTACACCATGGCCATGGAATTTCACATGATGGTTCTATTTCAATCAAAGGGCTTAGATATCAAATTTCATAAATGGGAGGGAGAAATCCTTACTCGACTTATCCATTAATACCATGTCACTCGTGACTCACCCAATGTACCCTACTTCCCACCAACTGTCTGTGTGATGGTTTTTGTCAGTAAATCAAAGTGGGAAAGTCATGAAACGTATTAATGATAATCTTAAAGTCTAAGGATCATTACACATGCTCGCAGATAGAAATATTTGATGACACAAAAACATGCGGAATTCCTACTGGAGGGTCTGTTCTCATAATCTACTATCTTAGAGATTACCAAGTGAGAACTTCATGAGAGGAAGTCTCATCTTCTTATGAGTACTCACACCAAACAGTCTACATACTTTGTGTCCCTTAATAGTATTTCATTCAATCATAGAACTATATTTAAGTATATTTTTATAGCATTTCAAGGTTATCATAATAGCGGGGAACTGCCATGACCTTATCAATGAAACAAATACTCTAGGACATTATTACATCATAGTCATGTAGAACAATGAACAATATGTAATAAGATGTTTAATATTTAAATACATTAAATATCCATGTAATCAAAGTACAACCAATATGTTTCAGGACACCAACTCTTACAAATACCACCAATGGTATCATACTTCCCTTGAAACTTGTGCCTCCTCATCAAACTGTATATGGACACTCTTCTGCTTAGATCCTCCCTACTTCAACTGGAAAACATCTGTTTCAGCCTCCTCTAGTGTCTCATGAGATTCAAAGAGACCTACCCACACCAGTCGCTGCTTCTATGTCTCCTCCCTCATAGCAATCAATTCCATCCACCCAAGGTTGTCTCCCCACTATTTCATCCCTTCGTCGTCACAGGACCACAATGGTACCTCCCTTGAGCTCTTCTTTCGGGCACCGTTGTTCCTCCCCACCAGCTGCACCGATCGACCTACATACTGAGTGGTCATCCCAGATCCAGAAATATACATATCAATCATCACATTCATTCTCAGCCGCACCCCTCTTCCTCACCACCTCTATCCAAATCTCTTGTGTTTTCCACCTCCCAGTCGAATGGCCACCAATTGCATGCCTCCACAGCAGAGGTGACCCTCTACCCACTAACAGTAAACCTGTCATGGTAGTCCCATATCTGGCTGATCCAGAAGCCATGTAACGCCCCAACCCCAGTTACCCAGACTCGGTGCATTATTACATAACATTGGCATGATCACAAAAGATCAAGTCTCGAAAGACCGATTATTATAGTAGCCTTGGAAACACTAGATACATTCATAAGTCTTACATTACATCATAAAGTGAAAAAGTACAACAATATAGTATCGATATTCCACACTCATATCTCCTCAAACTATCCCTATAGGTCATTCATTAAATACTTCTTCACATCCTGGAAAAAATAAAACATAGAAAGGGGTGAGCGCAGATGATCATTAAGGATAAAAATATAGAGGAAACTTTCATAAATAAGCATAAACATTTAAGGCAATGTATAACTAAAACAAAAGCCTTTTAAACTTGAACTAAATCATAATATGGAAAAAATAAAATGAAATAATTCTATTTAATTATTCACATGGATATTCTACTAGTCGAATAATCACATGCAATATCAATAACCACTTTCATAATGATGGAATGCATAATGCCAGACGATCATAACCACATAGTGAAGGCCTTGTGCCAAGACTACAGATAATATTTTGTCAGAGCCTTCTGCCAAGACACTAGTTTGTCTAATGAGACCTACTGATGCATCGAGGAGCTATAGAGGGCTCCACCCTTCACTTACTAAATCCAATTCATTCCTCATATGAACATGTTTAAACATAACATAAACATTCATATTAAAATAAGCAAATGAAATGTCAATACATTCTCCATAAACCATGAATGGTATAAAAATAACACATCCACAATCAAACATATCACAAAACCTTCAATAAAATATGGAAGTTTTGTATCTTAATAAATCAACTTCAAATAAGATTAAAATCTATCAAAGGATGTTGACATAGATGAAATCAAAACTATTTGAGAGAAAATATATCTTTTTTTGAAATCATTTAAAAGTTACATAATTATAAAAGAAAACATTTTCTTTGAAAATATTCTTATAAGCTTTTAAGGGAAGCTTTGACGATTTTATAATGGTGGAAAATAGCCGCACCAACCGTATAAGTTAAAAAAAGACATTTTTACCTTAATTCTGTCGAAAAGGTTAAAAAGAACCTTGTTTGGAAAACGACGTAAAGATTCCTTTACAAACATATTATAAAAATTCAAACAAGGGTATAAATTACTTTAACCCAAATTCTATAAAATAGTAATGATGTTTTGAAATACATTTTTAAGAAACATGGATGTGTATGAAAAAGAGGTCCCAATAGATACTTACGTAAAAACAATCTCAGATAATAAAGAGATTGTGAAATTAACCCTTACCTTGTACTTTTCCTTGGTCGAGGGTAGGTTAACCTCATTTATAATGGTGAAATAATTGTTATTAAATTATAAAAGAATCATATACATTAATATGATATCATATATGATCTTTTAACATTGGTTTGTTAATAATATCTTAGTATTATCATTGTTTCGGGTGTTAAAGGATTCATTTTCCTTTATATTATTTGTTATGTGAGTCATATTTATTATGTATGGTATGTATATTATTCATATCTAGAATGATATAAGGTCTTTAAATATTATTTTTAATCATCTAATTAAAATTAGTCTTGAATGGATACGATGGGGAATGAATCTCATCGCGTTCGTGGAGATGGTAATTCGTACGTACGCACGAGCGACCATATCATTCTATTGATATTAAAATATTATATAATTGGATGGTATATCATATATAAATAATCATTATCATGTTATATTTATTATTTATATGAATTACACATCATTATTATACCCATCTAAATAATATTGTATTGAATAATAATTACACCACAACGTGGAGACGGTAAGCCGTACGTAGGCATGTATGGTGACATGTTATTCAAAGTATAGATAGAATAATGAATTTGGTTATACCATATTTATAATAACATCACAGTATATAGAAGATACTGGAGTTGTTATTTTATAATGGAAATGTAAGAACTCGGATCTTCTTTTCCAGTATGTTTTCCCTTTTTCTAGAGTTTTTAAGAAAAAATGAACTTTCTAGAAATTTTCGAAGTACACGCCATATACTTTCTGAGTAAATGTCGTGTACTCTCCTCCAACTCGAAGTCGTGTGCTGGCCATACCCGGGCCACACACACGGTGTGTAGGGGTGACGTGGAGGCCGATTTTGGCGGAGTACGGAAAAGACCCAGTACACGCCGTGTACACTAAAAGTACATGTTGTGTACTATCTTTTTTTCACTAAATGAACTAGGGTCATGCCTGACGCACAGAAACACCTCTTCCTAGGTCCCGTTCATCCAAGAGCGACCCGAACGGCCAAATCTTCGATGAGCTCCTGCCCCTCCGTCCATTCTCCGATTTGAGCACGGTCGATTGCATTGGAATCACAGCAATAAGATCTTCCTTCTTCTTGAGCTTTGTTTTCTGATTCCTCTCTGTTTCTGAGTTATCATGGGTTGAGCATTTTGTTCATTTTCTCAGATCTACAACATTCTAAGGAGAATCAATCCTCGTGGTTCAAGTATATGGATATCATAGGATCGAGGTAGGTGGTTTGTGCCTTTCTGTTGAAAGTAGATGAGTATTTTGTGAAACTCCACAAATTCCCTTGGGTGGGGAATTGTGGGTTTCCTGTTTTTCCCTTGCTGTTTTCCTGATTTGCTTGATTGTTGTAGTAGAGGTTTATGCTTGTAAGTAGAGTAATTTATTTTGTGTTCAAGATGCTTTTCCATGTTTTTTCTTCCTGTTTGACGTTTTTTCAGTTGCCATGCATAGTCGTAGGATAGTGGAACTGCTAATTTTTATGTTGTTGAGCCTTAGAATGATCGCCAAGTAGTTATTGAGGTTTACTTGGACGTTACATGCTCGCTATACATGTTTTATCTTACACTCAGGATTGTGAGAACCTAGAGTAGTAGACCAAAGGGAGAATTAACGTAAGGGATTCTCCAGAGTGTCTTTAAATATGATGCGAGACCACAGGGGGAATTGACGTTGAGTGCTTCCTCAGAGAGTCTGTTGTTCCTCGACGCATGCCACAAGGGGAATAGATGTTGAGTTCTTCCCCAGAGATCCTTTAGCACGATACGAGACTATAGGGGGAATTGATGGTGAGTGCTTCCCTAGAGAGTCTATTAACTATTAATTCTCATAGCTGAACCAAAGGGGTGAGACTGTGTGTGCCACCTAGAGGGTTTCTAGTACTTATAGGTTAAACCATAGGGGTTAGGTTGTGAGAGCTACCCAGAGGGTTACCTTTTTCCTTATTGTTACTAGCTTCTTACTTGTGTACTCTGTTTGTTAGAACTGTGGATTGTAGCTGCTTGTGTTCCTGTTTACTGCTTCTTGTTTTATTACAGCCATGTACTCATTGACTATTAGGCACGGATCTTTGGGTGATTGCCTACTGGGATTGGATCTCACACCCTGTTTGGGCCATTCTTTTAGGCCCAAGAAGACTATGTTGCTGCAGGTATAGATAAGGGAAAGCACCCTTCTACTTCAGGTTCTTGATTCACTAGAGTTGGAGAGCATGGGACCGAGCCGAGGCTTGCGATGCTGAGGAATTCACTTTGTTTCTTTTGCACTTTGTTTTTCGTTGTACTTCAGTACGTTTGGTTATTTACTGCTTTCCATTGACATATGTACCATGTTGAATCATTATTATTATGTATCTATTACTTCTGTTGTTTACTTCAATTGTTGTATGCTGTTGATTGTTTCTGTTATCGTGTCTGGTTATTTTTCCATTGTATACTTTACCGAATGAGGGAATAGTTTCCCCATCGACTCTCCAAGGCCCTCGTTGCTAGTCGACAGCCTCTGGCATTTGGGGAAACGCGCTTGAGGTCATGCGGAAAACCGGGTACGGGCCACCAGTAGAGGGGCTTTGGATTCAGGTCGTTACAAAGTTGTATCAGAGGAGTTCTTTTCTCTTACATTACTGTTTGGAGACTTTATCCAGGTATAGGATGGATTTGGTACTTGGTATTAAGCTGTACTCAGGAGTAGCTAACCCGTGTACAAGGATAATCTATACTACCTCGTTAATTGCAGTTGTTGGTTTTGAGATTTTATGGTTGATATGATTTCACCTAGAGTGATTCACATGCCTTGTGTTGTTATTTTCTTGACGATTACGGTTCTATTTCTGTCGGAACCTGATGAAATGAGGGTATGCCATCTCATGCATCATATAGGAACTTGTAGAAATCACATGCCATGCATTTTTCCATGCCATCTAGGGTGCATTAGCGATCGCATGCTGTTGTGATATACTTCGTGTAGATTATGAATGCTGTTGTGATAGATGCTTGATATAATCTCTGTTGTTATGTTAGAGAGCTGTTTGTTTTTCCTTGTATGTTACTATGGGAGATGCCAAGATTTGATTTATGGGGAGTGTGGGCCCTCACAGATCAGAATTTGGCACCTCTTTGCCTTGTTTTTAGTGTTTCTGGGATTCTGTGCAGTTTCTGAGCTACTGCCCAGAAAAACACAGAATACACGGTGTGTACTTTTTGGATACATGCCGTGTAGTTTCAGGCCATGTCACTGACCGTGTGAGCAGAACACGGTGTCATGAAAGTAACTTAGGAACACGCCGTGTATGGTAGGTACACGCTGTGTAGTAATGAGCCGTGTACCTGGCCGTGTCACTAACAACACGGGTCGGGGAAGCTTGAGTAGCGCACACCGTGTTGTAACAAAACACGCCGTGTAGTCTCTTCTAGGTACCCGGCCATGTCACGAACAACACAGGTCGGCATGACCTTCTCTCAGACACGCCGTGTTGCTTTTGGAGCACGTCGTGCGGTCTTTCCAAGTACATGGCCGTGTCATGAACAACACGGGACGGTTTCACCTTTCCTATACACTCCGTGTTTGTTCGGATCATGTTGTGTAAGGTTCAGCCCTATAGATGGTCGTGTGTTTAACAACACGAGTCACCGAAGCCTTGTCCACTACAAGCCATGTCTGCAGGGAATACACCGTGTAGTCTCAGTTTAAGAAAAACCGTGTGGGTTAGCCGTGTAAGGGACTCTGGCAGGGGAATAGTTTTCAAGTACACGCCGTGTGTTGGGTCAACATTCCATGTGGTTTGAGGTGTACACGACTTGTAGGGCAGGAGTACACGCCCATGTCAGTGTCTTGAGAAAACACGTCGTGCAGTTTTTATACATGCCGTATAGTCGAGTTTTGTAAACTTGTGTGTTTTCTATCCCCTGTTTCCGTTTTGTACTCTTGTGTTCTTTGTCCTTGTTTTCCTGATCTAAGGTGTACTTTTGATCTTTCTAAGATATGCCTCCGAGACGTCCTCCGGTCATACGTCTGTCGTCAGGCAGTGATCAGATGCCAGATAGGGCTGATGAGGGACATCATGCCGATCCTCCAGTCGGGCCATCCTTAGCACCATCTATTATACCAGTTACAGGTTCTGATGTGCAGTTCAGGGAAGGTTTCATGAGGATGATGCAGGCCTTCCAGGGAGCGCTGCCTCCTGCCACGAATATGGCAGACCTGACACGAGTTTTTCAACAGTAGCATCCTCCCACGTTCTCGGGGGAAGGAGTACCTCAGTCTACAGAGTCATGACTGGAAGCCATGCTGACCATTTTCGACCATCTGGTGACACCTCCGGAGAGGTGGGTCAAGCTCGCCACCTACATGCTCTAAGACTCCGCCAAGAGATAGTGGGACGTGATCTCACAGGAAGGTCAACAGCAGGTTATGTCTTGGGAGGATTTCTAGCATGTGTTCTATGACTACTTCTACCTAGAGACCCTGAGGGCCGATCGAGCCTGGGAGTTCATGAGTTTAGAGTAGGGTACTCTTTCTGTCATGGAGTATTCCTCTCGTTTCACCGAGCTGCAGTGTTTCACACCTCTCCGGGATGGGAGTGGGGTGTTCTTGGCAAGGAAGTTCGAGGATGGTCTCAGCCGGGAGATCCGCTCGCAGGTGAACATCTTCCAGTCTACTTCCATCACTTCCATCATCAACCAGGCACTGATTGCGGAGCGCAATCTGAGAGATTCTGGAGCTGCGAACCAGGGCGGTTCTTCTTCTAGAGCTAGTCTTCCTCCAGATGACAGCAAGAAGTGCCGTAGAGAGCCTACGCGTGGTGACCCGAGGAAGCTTGACGCATCGTCAGGCAGCCAGGTTACATGCTACCAGTGTGGCCAGTCAGGGAACATGAGGCTGCAGTGCCAGAGGGACCCCATGGAGTGCCGATCTTGCGGCAAGATGGGTCACCTTCAGCGTTTCTGCCAGATTTTCTCACCAGCAGCTGGTGACCGGGGTTCTTCCATGACTCCTCGTTCAGGAGAAGCACCACAAGTTTCTCACCAGTCGGGGAACTGGAGTTCTTTTGTCCGTTCGAGCCGATGTGGAGGTCGAGGCCGTGGCGGTCATCCACCAGTCCCTCTATACCAGTAGGTAGTTTCAGCTTAGAGTGGTCAGCCAGGGGCGCAGGTCCATGGTGCAGGCCAGTCTTTTTCCGTCGAGCAGACCTATGAGGAGCAAGATCCCGACCCTTCCACAGTTTGAGGTACGGTTTTAGTAACCTCAGTTTTATCTTCATCCCTTTTCGATACCGGTGCTATGCATAGCATTATCTCTGTTGCTATCGTGGAGAGCCTTGGGCTCTGCATCTTTTCTTCTGCCGACTCATTGACACTAGACACACCTTTGGGAATGAAGAAATCTAGTGTACTCTAGTGTAGAGGGTTCCCTCTTGAGGTTGCAGGGTATCGTTTCTTTTGGGATCTCTATGTCCTAGTGATGACAGGCTATGATGTCATTCTTGGGATGGACTGGTTGGTTCCATTCCAGGCAGTCGTCGACTGTTATCACTGCAGAGTGAGTTTTGTTTCACCAGAGGGTGAAGATTTTCTTCATAGAGGCGAATGGGATGTTCAGGCAAGTCGAGCAGGACTCGAGCATCATAGGCTAGGAAGGGTGACAACCCAGATTTCTAGTCTTTATCTGGATGATCAGGGGACTTCACAGTTGGACTTTCCTCCAGTGGTAGATCATTTCTGGGATTTCTTTCCAGAGGACTTTTCAGGTTCTCCCCCGGAGCGTGAGGTAGACTTCTCGATTGAGCTCATGTCAGGAGCGGTACCGGTGTCTATTCCTCCTTATAGGATGGCTACACCGGAGCTGCAGGAGCTCAAGAAGTAGTTGGAGGAGTTGCAGGAAAAGGGTTTCATCTGACCCAATACTTCTCCTTGGGGTTTGCCTATCCTCTTTGAGAAGAAGGCAGATGGTACCCTTCGGTTTTGTGTGGATTATCGGAAGTTGAACTGGTTGACGGTCAAGAACCGATATCCCTTGCTGAGGATCGATGACCTCTTTGATCATCTTCTAGGAGCCTGGGTGTTCTCGAAGATCGACTTGAGGTTTGATTATCATCATTTGCGCGTTAGACCATCAGATATACCTCTTACAGCCTTCAGGAGCATATATGGCCTATATGAGTATACATTCATGTCGTTCAGTCTCACAAATGCGCCTACAGTTTTCATGGCACTGATGAACCAAGTGTTCTATCCTTACTTGGAATCTTTCGTCATGGTCTTTGTGGACGATATCTTGGTGTACTCTCACACTCGACACGACCATGTCACACATCTTGAGATCATTATGAGTACACTGAGATAGCATCGGCTTTATGCCAAACTCTCGAAGTGCCACTTTTGGATGGATCAGATTGACTTCTTGGGTCACATCATCTCCGAGGAAGGAGTATCAATGGACCCAGAGAAAGTAAGATATGTAGTTTCTTGGGAGCATCCGAAGTACGTTTTTGAGGTACGAAGTTTCCTAGGGCTGGTTGGATACTATAGATGCTTCATTCAGGACTTTTCACGCCTAGTAGCACCTTTGACGGGTCTGACCAAGAAGGGGGAAAAGTTCTTATGGTCAGATTCTTATGAGTCAGCCTTTCAGGAGCTGAAGGGAAGGTTGACGTTAGCACCAATACTAGTCTTACCAGAGCCAAGAAATAGCTACATTGTTTACTATGATGCTTCAGGTATCGGGCTAGAATCTGTGCTTATGTAAGGAGATGGATTCGTTGCGTACGGGTCTCGGCAATTGAGGCCACATGAGAGGAACAACCCTACGCATGATCTAGAGTTGGCCACTGTTGTTCATGCCTTACGCTGTTGGAGACATTACCTTCTAGGAGAGCACATTGTGGTTTTCACCGACCACAAGAGTCTCAAGTACAACATCACTCAGCGTGACCTGAATCTGAGACAGTGCAGGTGGGTCAAGTATCTTTAGTCTTTTGATTTCGATCTCGTCTATATGCCGGGAAAGGGAAACGCAGTGGCAGACGCGTTGAGTAGAAGAACTCAGATTCAGGCAGTTCAGGAGGCCAGTAGTGAGTGCCAGCTCATGGCTCTGTTCTCTGAGATGCATATGGAGGTGCATGACAGACAGGGAAAGACTTTCCTATCTTCTGTAGCTATTACCTCTACACTTCTCAATCGGGTATGAATAAGGCAGCTATCATACTCAGAAGGCTTAGTCCTACGGGAGGGTGTGTCAGGCGATGACCCTCTTCCTAGATGGACAGTGGGTGAGGATGAGATCTTGCATTTACAGGGACGCGTATGGGTGCCGTCTGACATACGCGAGGAGATGATGCCGGATTTTCATTCCTCTATTTGGGAAGTTCATCCTAACGTCGCCAAGATGTGTCGGGATCTTCATTGCCAGTACTGGTGGCCAGGTATGAAGAATGATGTTGCTGGTTTTGTCATGAGATGTTCTACTTGTCAGTAGGTGAAAGCGGAGCATTAGTGACCAGCAGGTCATTTACAACAGTTACCCATTCCGGAGTGGAAGTGGAACGATGTTGCAATGGACTTCGTGATCAGATTGCCGAGGATGCCTTGGGGAAACGATGTTGTTTGGGTTGTCGTCGACAGGCTCACGAAGGTTGCTCACTTCTTTCCAATCAAGGAGACCTTCAGTGTCGATGATCTGGGACGACTTTACATCAGAAAGATCATTCGTCTGCATGGAGTTCCATGCTCCATTGTTTCATACAGGGATGCGCGCTTTACTTCTCAGTTCTGGCAGGGACTTCAAAAGGCTTTGGGTACCCAGGTAATTTTGAGTACGTCATACCATCCCCAGACTAATGGCCAGTCCGAGCACACAATCTTGGTGCTTGAGGATATGCTCTGAGCCTGCATTCTGGACTTTGGTGGTTCTTGGGAGAAGCATATCCCTCTGGTGGAGTTTTCCTACAAAAACAGTTTCTAGGAGACCATTCAGATGGAACCATACAAGGCTCTATACGGTAGGCCATGCCGATCACCCTTATGTTGGCTAGAGGCAGGAGAGGCAGCTTTGCTGGGACCTCATCTTGTTCAGGAGACTTCAGAGTAGATAGAGATGATTCGAAAGAGGATGGCTAAAGCACAATATCTACAGAAGTCTTATACTGATCAGCAGATACGACCTTTGGATTTCGAGGTCAGGTATCAGTTTTTCCTGCGTGTCGCACTAAGGATGGGACACAAAAGGATTCAGAGACAGGGTAAGATTTCACCACGGTACGTCGGGCTGTTTGAGGTTTTGGTGAGAGTTGGGCCGGTTGCCTATCAGTTGCAGCTACCTCAGAGGTACCGGGCCATGCACGAAGTCTTCCACGTCTCTCAGCTCCGATGTTACTTTTAGGACCCGTCTCATGTCTTTCAGCCCGAGGAGGTTGAACTTGAAGTAGATGCATCATTCGAGGAGCATCCTATCCGGATTTTTGATCATAGTACGAAGGTTCTCCGTGGGCGGTCTTTCCCTCTTGTACGGGTGCTATGGCAGCATGGGCGAGTACAGGACGAGACCTGGGAGAGGGAGGTCGATGTACGATCGCAGTGGCCGGAGCTGTTCGGGGTTTCTTCTTTTATGCCTCACTAGGGAAATTCGAGGATGAATTTATTTAAGGGGGGAAGTTTGTAAGAACCCAGATCTTCTTTTCAGGTATGTTTTCCCTTTTTCTGGAGTTTTTAAGAAAAAAATGAACTTTATGGAAATTTTTGAAGTACACGCCGTGTACATTTTGAGTATATGTCGTGTACTCTCCTCCGGCTCGAAGTCGTGTGCTGGACGTACCTGGGCCACACACATAGTGTGTAGGGGTGACGTGGAGGCTGATTTTGGTGGAGTACGGAAAAGACCCAGTACATTTCGTGTACTCTAAAAGTACACACCGTGTACTTTCGTTTTTTCACTAAATGAACCGGGGTCGCGCCTGACGCACAAAAACACCTCCTTCTAGGTCTCGTTCGTCTGAGAGTGACCCGTACGGCTGAATCTTTGACGAGCTCTCGCCCCTTCATCCGTTCTCCGATTCAAGCACGGTCGATTGTGTTGGAATCGCAGCGGTAAGATCTTCATTCTTCTTGAGATTTTTTTTATGATTCCTATCTGTTTTTGAGTTATTGTGGGTTGATCATTTTGTTCCTTTTCTCATATCTATGACATTATAAGGGGAATCAATCGTTGTGGGTCAAGTATATCGATCTCCTATGATCGAGGTACGTGGTTTGTGGATTTCTGTGGAAAGTCGATGAGTATTTTGTGCAAACTCTACAAATTCCCTTGGGTGGGGAATTGTGGGTTTCCTATTTTTCCCTTGTTGTTTTCCTTCTTTGCTTGATTGTTGTAGTAGAGATTTATGCTTGTAAGTAGAGTAATTTATTTTGTGCTCAGGATGATTTTCCATGTTTGTTCTGCCTGTTTGGCGTTTTTCTAGTTTCCATGCCCAGTCGTAGGATAGTGGAACTACTACTTTTTATGATGTTGAACCTTAGAATGATATCCAAGTAGTTCTTGAGGTTTACCTGGATGTTACACGCACGCTATGCATGTTTTATCTTACACTTAGGACTGTGAGAACCTAGAGTAGTAGACCAAAGGGAGAATTAACATAAGGGCTTCTCCAGAGTGTCTTTAAATACGATGTGAGACCACAGGTGGAATTGAGGTTGAGTGCTTCCTCAGAGAGCTTGTAGTTCCTCGACGCGGGCCACAGGGGGAATAGACGTTGAGTGGTTCCCCAGAGAGTCTTTATCACGATATGAGACTATAGGGGGAACTGATGGTGAGTGCTTCCCCAGAGATTCTATTAACTATTAATTCTCATAGCTGAACCAGAGGGGTGAGACTGTGTGTTCCACCTAGAGGGTTGCTAGTACTTATAGGTTTAACTATAGGGGTTATGATGTGAGAGATACCCAAAGGGTTACCTTTTTCCTTATTGTTACTGGCTACTTACTTGTGTACTCTATTTGTTAGAACTATGGATTGTAGCTGCTTGTGATCCTGTTTACTGCTTCTTGTTTTATTACTGCCATGTATTCATTAACTATTAGGCACAGATCTTTGGGTGATTGCCTACTAGGATTGTATCTCACACCCTGTTTGGGCCATACTTTTGGGCCCAAGTGGACTATGTTGCTGCAGGTATAGATAAGGTCAAGTGCCCTTCTACTTCGGGTTCTTGATTCACTAGAGCTAGAGAGCATGGGACCGAGTCGAGGCTTGCGATGCTGAGGAATTCACTTTGTTTCTTTTGCACTTTGTTTTCCATTGTACTTCAACACATTGGGTTGTTTACTGCTTTCCATTGACATATGTACTATATTGCTTAATTATTTTTATGTATCTATTGCTTCCACTTTTTACTTCAATTGTTGTATGTTGTTGATTTTTTCTGCTATCGTATCTGGTTGTTTATCTATTGTATACTTTACCTAATGAGGGAATAGTTTCCCCATCGACTCACCAAGGCCCTCGCTGCTAGTCGGCATCCTCTGGCATTTGGGGAAATGCGCTTGAGGTCATGTGGTGAACCGGGTATGGGGAACCAGTGAAGGGGCTCCAGATTTAGGTCGTTACAGGAAACAACAAAGAAAAAGGAAGTGGAAGAAGAAAGAAACTTGAAAGAGGTGGTAAGATATTTACCTCTTCTTCGGGCTCTTCATTTTGATTTGATCAAAAGGGCTCCTTAGGTTGGATTTATGACTAAAGGAAGGCCTCTAGGAAGAAGGGAGGATATTTGAGAGGATATTTGGGCAGGGGTTGGATGAGCCAAATGGCTTTGAAGGTGTGAATTAGAGACAAGGGGGAGAGACCTTTTATAAGAGGGTTGAGGGGCACCTTAGGAAACGCTTGAAATATTATTTTATAATAAAAATCATATTCGGTTTCTAATGGCTCAAAAATAGATTATTTATATTCTAAGGTGGTGATAGGTCTAAAACCACTCAACAAATAGGTTGTAGACAGTTTTGGGTCAATATATTAAATTTATATTTTAGATTTAACTCTTAGTTAAATAGTTTGGCATTTACCATGTCTCTTTGTATTTTTATATTATATGGTTAATAAACATACTATATACTTCTAAGAGAACCCCCAAGAGGTTCTTTAATGATACACCTATCATTATATAAGTCCTTTTTCCGAACCTTAGATTTTTAGGAATAGAATAACAATTAATAATATAATATTTGTTTTAAAAACACTTTTATGTCAATTTTGACAATATTTGGTATTTTGTTTTTTCTAAATTCATAAAATCATTATTACTTCGAAAAAAATTCATCTAACCAACCCTAAAATGTCATATTAACATATAAAATTTGTGTAATTCATAAAAAGTCTCAAATTGAATTTATTTGGATATTTATAATATCAATTATTTTAATATTTTATTAATTAGGTAATTAATACATCACCATTGTGTCATAAATAAATTACATTATTTAATGCCTAAAATTTATAAATAAAATACTATTATGTAGGAAATATTTTCATATTTCCAATGAATATTTATAATCTAATTTATATTATGTTTAAACCTATATTAAAAATGTTTTAGTTATTAAACATTGATTTTAACTCTTTTAACTCTTCTTTGAATTAAATAATAATAAATGTCCTACTCTAATCTAAGTGGACCAAAGAGCTTCATATTTTATTAATAAGGTTGTCTTTGGTCGAATTATACTTATCCAATAGAATTAGGACATGTTTTAGGGTAATAATAATATCATTTTTACCCTTAATTTCCCTATTTACTTTTAACCATGGTAAATAAAAGTAAAAAGTTACTATTAACCAAAGATTATTTTTATCTTCTTAAACCACATTTTACTCTTTTATATTAACCTGTTTTCTCGGATTTTCGAAATTCCACTCACAAAAGCGGTAAAATTAAGTTTTATGTGAATTTTCAAATTCTCCTAGGAGGTGGGTAAAAGACGGTGAAAAGTTTAATAAAATTTTATATATCTAATATTATTACAAAATGACTCAAATGAATTACATTGAACATATATAAGTATTATGTATCCAATATGACTTAAAAAAATTAAATAAAATTAATAATTATTTAAATAAAAAGTCGGTTTTAAACAATAACTCAGTGTTTTCACTATTTATCAAAAATTGAAAGTTTTCAGAAAAATATAAAAAATTCACCCTAAGATAATTTTGTATTTAGAATTCAAAAATGAATTCTATTTTACTAAATTTAAAACATATAATTTTCATTTATTAATTTAAAATTAATTCCCGTTGTCAAAACCAAAAGGAGTATTTTTAAGAAACAATATCTATCAATAGACTGACACTTGTTTATGTCCAATCTCAAAGTGAAATTACTTACAATGACCAGAATTGGATTAAATGGTAAAAATATAATCTATTTATACTTCCAAACCATTAAAATGTATAACTTAAAACTATAAACTACTTCGATTAAAAAAGTTGTTTTCAGTTAAAATATAGTATTTTTAACTATTCACCCAAATATGAAAGTTATCAGAAAAACACAAAACATTTATTGAAACTAAATTCTTATGTCCCAATTCTAAA
The DNA here is from genome assembly GCA_963277665.1 of Viscum album. Taxonomy (NCBI): domain Eukaryota; kingdom Viridiplantae; phylum Streptophyta; class Magnoliopsida; order Santalales; family Viscaceae; genus Viscum; species Viscum album. The sequence goes on along the minus strand of OY728156.1, from coordinate 2,104,639,000 downwards.
TTAGATGTTTATTTTGTCAAATAAAATATAGAAAAGTTTCAAATATTGGATTTAAAAAGGGTTCATCATTAAAAGGCGGTAAAAGTGCATTTTATGAAATAAATACTTCTTTTATCTGAAAAAAAAATGAATTCGTTCTTAAATTATTTCTAAGAAACTCATAATATGTATTCTAAAATTATAAGGATTATATATATAGTTCAATATTCAGTTAATACTATTCATAACCGCTTTTGAACGACTAGTTTGGTAATCTTGTGGTGTGCTCGAACCCGGTGTTGCGTGTAGTGCAAGTTATTGAATTACTTTGAGGAAATAACGTACTATGAAATCTTGGGGTGTTACATTCTTCCCTCCTTCAATAAATTTGGTCCTCACAATTTGAAATTTTTCTTCGAAAATAAAAGGTTGAAAATAGAAAATACATTTGTGGGAAAACCCACATCGAAAATTGGGTTAATAAAATTTAGTCTTAATAAGAGGAAAGGGGGAATGAAAAAGTCACCACCAAATTATGATCTCTATTAAGAGAAAATTGGTGAAAATTAGAGACACATAATTGGAGGGAAAAAAGTAAATATTTATAGGGAGTGATTGAAGTCATCAATTACAAACAATTGTAGAATTGTGGGCCTCAAAGCCACCAATCTATGATGATTTAAAATACTATTGGTTCAAAAAAATGTAAGGTATTAGGATAACACATTTTTGGTTTTAAGATCCCTTCCCTAAAGTTTAATAATTAATTTATCTATAAAATAAGAGGAATATATATATATATATGTTTATATATATACTTGAAAAGTAAAGTTTCATCCTTCAACTAATTCCTACCATAAAATCATATTTTACTCTAAAAGATTTCAAACAAAAAAAATTCTATTTATCCTAATCGTATAGGATTCCAAAAATAATGAATTTATAATTCACATATCAGACCCTTCTAAAAAAAGAAACTACATTATAAAATCCAGGGACTTCACGTAGTCTAGTGGTAGGCGATAAATCCCAATCACACTATGGTTGTGGGTTCGATTCCCGCATCTTTGTCCGATGCGATGGGTTGTCACATGGTCTGCGTGTTGTCCTTTTATAAAAATCCAAAAATAACCTTTCAAACTTAATCCATTCCATCCTTTAGACTTATCCAAATTACTTCTATCCAAACTCACAGTCCAAAATTTATAAGGAATTTAAACACAATGAAGATCCTTTTTTCCATGTAATAACATGTGAACACCTTCATCATGTATTATTTTAAAACATGGTAACACCCTGAATTACCATAAAACCTTATTGATTACATTCTTGCTCCCTTATTCTTTATAGAATACTGGATATTCTTCTTCCATTCAAAAATGTTGTAAACTCCAACAATTATAGAATACACAAATCATTAATTAGTTTCAAGGTAGCCAAGAATATCCAATATAATTTGTCCAAATCAAACATGTAGTATTCCAAAATCACTACCTCAGTATCATAACCATATTATGGTTTATCTTTCTCTCAACCATATATTTTCCAAAAATTTAACCTGTTATTGACTCACTTTTCTTGGTTCCACACAATCTCAAGTCCTTAATGAAATAGTACTACAGTACAATCCGTATATACTTCATAATTATTATAAACAGTACGTCATTGATACAACACTCAAATGACATAATTATTTTATAACAACATAAGAACTCTAAGCATTCATCCTCATCTGTGGTAGTATCATAACTTGATTATTATCCAATAGCATCATTTGGGGAATACTCTTATGATTTGGACATTGGTTCACGTAGTGTCCCAACTCCTTTCAGATGAAGCATTGTACAATTGAAACCTTTTTCATACCCTTGCAGTCATGTACTTGGTGTCCTTTTTCTCCACACTTATAACAAACTCCCATTCCCTTCAGGAAAGTTCTAGGGTCTTTCTTCCCACAGTTATCACATATGGGAAATTCTTCTTTTCCCTCTTCCCTTTATCCATCTTTCTCTCTTCCATACTTTTCTTCTCTTACTTCCCTTCAAATCCATAGGACTTGGAGAATTATTTACTTATCTTATTAACACATGATATTATTTCTTCATATGTTGAGAATACATGGGAGACTATTTCCCTTCTAAATGTTGGATTAATACAATGAAAGATATGATCCTTCTTACTCTTTGGATCATACGTATTTTTGGAGTTCACATTCCTTCTACTGGGTGTCATTTCTATACAATGGCATACAATAGATTAGTTTATGAATCTAAATACATAAATCCAAAATTGTAAAATACCAAAAGTAGATTGAACAGTTTATGGATATAATCTATAATCATAAAAATGTTTTCTTTGAGGAATTATATACTCATAAACCCTTCAAAATGGTTTGTAAATAAAATGAGAATTATCCTAAGCATATCCCCTAGGAGTGTCGTAACCAAGAGTAAAGCAAGGCTCGTTGTCATGCACCAGTTCCTGTTCGAGTATAGCTCAAAGCGGTGTTTTTGATTTTTACCCCTAGGTACATCTGTGCCAGAGCCGCCTCTACCATCTCATATCTAGACAGGGATGTATTTTCTTGGAAAAATCCCAAAATCTCTACAATACCAAAATTCTAGGAAGTTCTTCTATACTAATCATTAAAGTCCATCTTAGGTCTATGTGCTCTAATCAGAGTTTATCTAAATCTAGCTTCCAAGGTTTGTACTAAACTTCCTCTGATACCAACTATAATGCCCTGACCCCAGTTAACCAGATTCAGTGCATTATTACATAACATTTTCATGATCAAAAAAGATCAAGTCTCGAAATACCAATTAGTTTAGTAGCCTTGGAAACACTTGATACATTCATAAGTATTACATTACATCATAAAGTGACAAAATACAATAACATAGTATCCATATTCCACACTCATATCCCCTCAGACTATCCCTAAAAGTCAGTCATTAAATACTTCTTCACATCCTGGAAAAATAAAACATAGAAAGGGTGAGCTCAGATGCTCAGTAAGGATAAAAATATAGCAGAAAATTTCATAAATGAGCATAAACATTTAAGACAATGTATAACTAAAACAAAATCCTTCTAAACTTGAACTACAGAATAACATTGAAAAAATAAAATGAAATAATTCCATTTACTTATTCACATTGATATTCTACTAGTCGAATAATCACATGCAATATCAATAACCACTTTCATAATGATGGAATGCATAATGCTAGACTATCATAACCACATAGTCAAGGCCTTGTGCCAAGACTACAAATAATATTTTTTCAAGGCCTTGTGACAAGACACTAGTTTGTCTCATGAGACCTACCAATGCATCAAGGAGCTATAGAGGGCTCCACCCGTCACTTACTAAGTCCAATGCATTCCTTATATGAACAGGTTTAAACATAACAAAAACATTCGTATTAAAAAAGCATATGAAATGTCAACACTTTCTCCATAAACCATGAATGATGTAAAAAATAAAACATCCACAGTCAAACATATCACAAAACCTTCAATACAATATGGAAGTTTTGTATCATATTAAATCAACTTCAAATAAGCTTAAAATCCATTAAAGGATGTTGACATAGATGAAATCAAAACTATTTGAGAGAAATATCTTTTTTTTATAAATCATTTAAAAGTCACATAATTATAAAAGAAAACATCTACTTTGAAAATATTCTTATAATCTTGTAAGGGAAGCTTCGACAATTTTATAACGGTGGAAAATAGCCACATCCACCGTATAGGTTAAAAAAAGACATTTTTACCTTAATTCCGTCGAAAAGGTTAAAAAGGACCTTGTTTGGAAAACGACGAAAAGATTCCTTTATAAACATCTTATAAAAAGTCAAACAAGGGTAAAAATGACTTTAACCCATAGTCTATAAAATAGTAAGAATGTTTTGAAATACATTTTTAAGAAACATGGATGTGGATGATAAAGAGGTCCTAATAGATACTTACGTAAAAACAAACTCGGATAATAAAGAGATTGTGAAATTAACCCTTACCATATACTTTTACTTGGTCGAGGGTAGTTTAAACTTCTATATAATGGTGAAATAATTGTTATTAAATTATAAAAAAGTCATATACATTAATATGATATCATATATGATCTTTTAACACTGTTTTATTAATAATATCTTAGTATTATCGTTGTTTCGGGTGTTAACGGATTCATTTTCCTTTATATTCTTTGTTATGTGAGTCATATTTGTCATGGATGGGATTTATCTTATTCATATCCATAATTATATTAAGTCTTTAAACATTATTTTTAATCATCTAATTAAAATTAGTCTTGAATGGATTCGATGGAAAATGAATCTCATCACGTTCCTGGAGACGGTAATCCGTACGTACGCACGAGCGACAATATCATTATTTTGATATTAAAATAATATATAATTGGATGGTATATCATATATAAAGAATAATTATCATGTTATATTTATTATTTCCATTAATTACACATCATTATTATACCCATCCAACTAATAATGTATTGAATAAGAATTACACCACGACGTGGAGACGGTAAGCCGTACGTACGCGCGTATGGTGACATGTTATTCAAAGGACGGATAGAATAATGAATTTGGTTGTACCATATTTATAATAAAATAATAGTATATAGAATATACTGTAGTTATTATTTTATAATGTAAATAATAAATAAAAATGAAGTGGAAGAAGAAAGGAACTTGAAAGAGGTGGCGAGATATTTACCTCTTCTTCGGGTTCTTCATTTTGATTTGATCAAAAGGGACTCATAGGTTGGATTTATGACTAAAATAAGGCCTCTAGGATTAAGTTATGATAGTTTAGAGGATATTTTGGAAGGGTTTGGCCGAGCCAAATGGATTTTAAGGTGTGAATCAGAGAGAAGGGGGGGAGCCCTTTTATAAGAGGGGTGAGGGGCACCTTAGGAAAAGCTAGAAATATTATTTTATAATAAAATCATATTCGGTTTCTAATGGCTCAAAAATGGATTATTTAAATTATAAGGTGGTTATGGGTATAAAACCACCCAAAAAATAGGTTTTATATAGGTTTGGGTCAATATATTAACTTTATCTTTTAGATTTAACTCTTAGTTAAATAGTTTGACATTTATCATGTCTCTTTGTATTTTTATATTATATGGTTAATAAACTTACTATATACTTCCTAGATAACCCCAATAGGTTCATTAATTATACACCTATAATTATATAAGTCCTTTTTCCGAACCATAGATTTTTAGGAATATAATATCAATTAATAATATAATATTTGTTTTAAAAACTCTTTTATGTCAATTTTGACACTATTTGGTATTTTATTTTTTCTAAATTCATAACAGCATTATACTTAGAAAAAAAATCATATAAAAAACCCAAATATGTCATATTAACCTATAAAATTAGTGTAATTCATAAAAAGTCTCAAATTTAATTTATATGGATATTTATAATATCAATTATTTTAATATTTCATTAATTATGTAATTACTGCATCACTAATGTTCCATAAATAAATTACATTATTTAATGCTTAAAAATTATAAATAAAATACTATTATGTAGGAAATAGTTTTATATTTCTAATGAATATTTATAATCAAATTTATCTTATGTTTACCCCTATATTAAAAACATTTTAGTTATTAAACTTTGATTTTAACTCTTTTAACTCTTCTTTGAATTAAATAATAATAAATGTACTAATCTAATAAAAGTGGACCAAATAGGTTCATATTATATTAATAAGGTTGTTTCTGGTCGAATTATACTTATCCAATAGAATTATGACACGTTTTAGGGTAATAATAATATCATTTTTACCCTTAATTACCCTATTTACTTTTAATCGTGGTAAATAAAAGTAAAAAGTTACTATTCACCAAAAATTATTTGTATCTTATTGAACCACATTTTAATCCTTGATATTAACCTTGTCTCTATATTTTCTAAATTCCACTCACAGAAGCAGTAAAATTAATTTTTTTGTGAATTTGCAAATTCTCCTAGGAGGTGGGTAAAAGATGGTGAAAAGTTCAATAAAATTTTATATATATAATATTATTAAAAAATGAATCCAATGAATTAAATTGAACATATATAGGTATTTTTCATCTATTCTGACCTAAAATAAATTTAAATAAAATAATTAATTATTTAAATAAAAAGTTGGTTTTAAACAATAACTCAGTGTTGTTCACTATTCATCGAAAATTGAAAATTTTCAGAAAAATATCAAAAATTTACCTTAGGCTAATTTTGATATTCCAAATTCAAAAATTAATTCCATTTTACTAAATTAAAAACATATAAGTTTAATTTATTAATTTGAAATTAATTTTTGTTGTCAAAACCAAAAGGTGTATTTTTAAGAAACAATATCTATCAAAAGATTGACACTTGTTTATGTCCAATCTCAAAGTAAAATTACTTACAATAACCAGCATTGGATTAAATGGTAAAAATATAATCTATTTATACTTTCAAACCATTAAAATGTATAATTAAACTCTATAAATTTTTTTGATTAAAAAAATATTTTTCAGTTAAAATATAGTATTTTTCACTATTCATCCAAATATTAAAGTTATCAGAAAAACCCCAAAAATTTATTAAAACTAAATTCTTATGTCCCAATTCTAAAGGAGATGTTTATTTTTTCAAATAGAATATATAAAAGTTTCAAATATTGGATTTAAAAAGGGTTCATCATTAAAAGGCGGTAAAAGTGCATTTTTTTTAAATAAATACTTCTTTTATCTGAAAAAAATGAATTCGTTCTTACATTATGTATAAGAAACTCATAATATGGATTCTAAAATTATAAGGATTATATATATAGTTCAATATTCAGTTAATAATATTCATAACCGCTTTTGAACAGCTAGTTTGGTAATCTTGTGGTGTGCTCGAACCCGGTGTTGCGTGTAGTGCAAGTTATTGAATTACTTTGAAGAAATAACGTACTATGAAATCTTGGGATGTTACAAGCCCTAACCGCCAAGAAGCTTAAGATCCACCCTGGTGACCCCTTGTGGATGCCCACTTTGAAGCACTTCTGGGCTAGACCTTCTCCATGTGGTCCTGATGTTGGCCATATCCATCCATTCAGCCAATCTCCACCCTCAAACCCCTTGCGAGACACCCCATTATTGGACAAGTAACCCATACCATGGTTTGATCTTCCTAGAAACTTGTCGGAACGAGTCTTTTTGACCAGGAACATGTTTGGGTGGGCCCGCCTGGCCTAGAACACCCCTGCACGGGGTCTTCACAGCCTAGAATGGGTCTGCACTAGTTTGGCCCAACCCACAGAGGCCCTTCCCGGTGTTTTGGGGCCCGATAATTTTTTTTAATCAAATATTAATTAAATTATTTAATTTAATTTTGGTTTTAAATTAAATTAATTAAATATTATTTTTTGGTTTAAAAATTAATTTTCAATATACGAGTTAAATTAATTTAATTTTTATGTTAAATTTAATTAATTAATTAATTTAATTTTTATTATTAAAATTAAGTTAATTAATGAGACCGAATGATGAAAATTATTGAATTAACAATAAGAGTGACTTTTTAATTCAATGAAATATCATCAGAAAAATATATTAATTCATGTTTGATTTTATTTTTTTTATTTAATTTTAATACATGGGTTTAATTCATATCGAATGGTCATGATTCGTGGACTGACCAATGCATGTCTGGTTCATGTTTATTTAATTAATTTAATTGTTGCAATTTTTTGTAACCATTAGTTTAATATAAGGAGATATGTGATTCATTTTTGTCATTATATGTATAAGGGTCTATGTGTCCATTTTCTCAGTGGTATTTTGTACTCTTGATATCCCCTCACCTTTGTGTGAGTATTACTGTATGATGAAGAAGGTGAGTGGTGATGTACATTGTGTAGAGTTATAGCGATACACCAAACTTGAGTTTTACACATTGTATGGGTAGATACTATAACTCGAGCCGCAAGCGAAGTTGCTCAAGGTATTACCACTAGGGTCTAGTTTAATCCATTATTCAACCAATGGATCCACCATTAGAATATCCTCATGATCATATCATCATTTTATTTATGAATTTTTTATTATTTTATGTATGTGTAGTTTACGTGTTATCACATAGAATAATAAACAACCATGCATAGATAAAATGAACATGTAACGTGATGAATTTTTTTTATTTATTCCATAGTTAGTTATGAGTGTGACCACATAGTATGTGCTTATGAAATAGGAAATAATTTTATTTCTTCATTAAAAAATATAAATCCCTCAAAGAAAAAGAAAGTCATAATCACCTTCAATCATTAGAACTTGAACAAAACCATGTTTTTTGGGGTGCTCAGTCAACCATAGTTGAGGGTTCCTCTTACTACTAGGGAGTTCATATGAGAATGATGGGTTAACTTAACTAAAGTGGTGGTAATGATTATCTATAACTAACTTTCTATAATTTTAGAGGAAATCATTGAGTAAATAAAGATTATTATTTTAGAAGGTGGGAATTCACTCAACAGTTCAAGGAACCATTAGTCGATAAAGTTGGTCAATAAAACGCTTACCTTGAACTCTCTGAGTAGTGGCATATACACAGCTTTTAGACTATGAGGGGAAGTTCTAGGATCTATTCCACTAAAATACTCAAGTTATAGAGTATTCTTATTATTGTATAGAGGGTTCCATGAAATTGATAAAATAGTGGGAGACATTTAATGATTTAATTAATTAATCCATAATATCTAAATCAGTTATCAAGATAAAAGTACTAATCTTCTAGAATGTATTTTTTTAGAAAAAATGGAAATTTATACCACCAGAAGTACTATGATAAATATTGGACAAAGTAAATGTCCAAACTAGCACTAATTTCCAAGAGTTGTATAGGTTCTTCCACACAATACTAAGATACAAAAAAATCAAGATTTTTGTGTCCCTATACCTATTAATACACCTCAGAAAGTGAGGGTGTAAAATTTCTTATAGGAGACTAATGTATAGGACATATTATGGTTATATCATAATTCTATCATCAATGTCTGATTTCATTTGCATTCACTACATCAGGACATGGGTGATATAATATGTAATCTCATCTCTGAGAAGTTTTTAAAGAGAAATTGAATCAAGGTATAAATAAAGTGATGATTACACTGGACATGTGTAAATTGAAAGATGGATCACAATCTTTCAAAGGATCCCATTCTCATATCATTTTCACCAATTTACTCAAGTCTTGTTTTAGGTTATGAAACGAGGTTCTCCAAGCAATAATAATATAAAAGAAAGATTCATCTGTATTTCTTATGATGAAAAAATTAAAAGACATGGTGAAAATGCCAATAGAAAGTGTATTTAAAAAGGTACATTCATAATGTCTTTCAATGAAATTAGGTTTAATATTAACAGGATGTTATTTTCTTTGCATGTTATGAAATAATTTTATAAAAGTTTAATCGCAATAAACTGAATTAAAGAAGCAAGTTATCACTTCCTCTTCGGGTATATTCATCAATTTAAAATGTAATTTTTTGGTCATACTTCTTGGGTATTAAGTACAATATTTATTTCACATATATTTAATTGAATACAGTAACCAAGTAAGTATAGAAACATTACTATAATTCAAGTGTATAATCCAAGCAGCTGAGAAAGGGTCATTCCTAAGTTAGTAATGAGAATTTCATGACTTCAATATTGAAAAGTGAATGATTATTTTAGAAGTTTTATTGAGTATAACCAAAAAATTTATCTCATGTTTCCTTTGGACACAAGGTGACATTATTATAGGTTTAGGAATGAACTTTTTTTCTGGTGTTTAATATATAACTAATATTTTAGTGATACATGAATCATAGAGAATAACTGGTGAATATAAAATGTAAGACTTATTTACCCAGTCATGGAAAGATAAATATTTTACAAGAAAAAAATCAAGTGGACATCAAAGATATATCAAGTATGGTATCTAGACTCATTAAGGATAAACACCATAGGTATTATAGACATATATACTTATTTAGTTTTGGATAGAGAAACATTTAGAAATAAAGGTATGCCACAAAGATTTTGGAATTAGTTCAGCTAGTGAGCATGAACTATTCCAAGGGTAAGAAAATGGTAAATATACATCATAAGATCCCTTTAATTGATTAAAGAATATGAAATTAAAGTATGGTATATTCATGGTTATAATATATGAGTTTATTTGATCTAGTCTACTGAATAATATCTTGACCAAAGAAATCATCAATCAATATAATTTAGCATGGAGTAATTACTAAATGCACATTACCTTATCTGCATCACAAAATTGGTGTTTACAAAGAAGATTTATGATAATTATTACATGTTAACATTGATCAAAAAAATTTAGCATGGAGATATTCTTAAATGAACATTTTATACATTAGAGTTATGATATAATAAGTATCAATATTGTAACTTGCAAAAACTTCTATTATATTTCATTGTGTTCTTTGAAAATAAAGATGATATACAATAACCATATACCAACTAGAATAAAAATTGTATATCATATGAGTCATAGTATTGTGGAAATACATTATAAATAAAACATGTGTTTAGATACAAATATTTTTTTAGGTTATAAAAAAAATTGCGTCAAGTTCAACACAATGTGCATTTAAAGTAATTATCCTAATTATTTCTTAGAATATTACATAAATCCGTGCTATATAAAAGTGGTAGTCAAGTGATAAACTACATTTTTATGTAAGGTTGGACATCTCTATTAGAGTTAGTGGGAGCCAAATTGACACGGTTTTAGTCAATTCTAGTGTTCAACATGTAGTTGGCATAGAAACTAGTTCCACAAGTGCATGTAGAACATGAATGTTCTAGAGACACATATTGTGTAGGAAGGGTAAAACCATGTTGATGGTTTTAATATTCAACATGGTTGGTGATACATTATTCATTAAGAATAATAATTCAAACAAGTAAGCATCATATGGAAATTATATGAGATTGATAAGACCAATGAAAATTCAATAATGGATTCTATGTATCAAATTAAAAAAAAGAGGATTATTATTACTATGGTGGGTATTCAAGTAACATGATACATGGATGGTACAAGTGTAGTACCAATAAGGCTCAATTGTTAATACCAATTTTTTCTGCCTAATTATTTTAGAATTTTACTTGTCATAGCTAATTTCTATGATCATTATATTGATCATTATATGTCATGACCACCAATCATGGAAGGTGTCTATACGATGAAACCAGAAATGGATATTCATGTCGCATGATGATAATAAAGGTTTCAAGTTACTATAATTCAGTTTAGGATTGAAGTAATCAAGTATATCATAGAATATTCTTTTGGAATGAATGTTTTCTGTGTGTCTACTAGAGGTTAGTGTGAGCACCATTGTTTTCCAAGTGATTTTTTTGTAATATATGGAAAATGGATATTGGTCTTATAGTTAGTTAAGAGAAAAATGAAAGTTATTCTCTAACGATTGAATTAATGTAGAAAACTATGTTCTAGGGAACAGGATCTACTGAGTTAGATTTAACGGTTTCTTAGACCAAGTCAATCGTATATATAGTGACATGGTATTAAAAAATACAATTTGGAACAATTCGAGAGAGAATTTTTATAAGTGTAACATGGAATATATCTCTCCATGTTGAAATATATGGGACATAGGAAGAGATTAAAATGAAAATTTTGATTCCATATGCTTCATTGATGGATCGATCACATATTTCATGATATATACAAGAAATTATATTGCCAAGATATAGTTTATAACAGGAAAATATCAGTTACATCTAGGAGAACTATGAGGGAAGAAATCAAAACTATCCATTTGTACATGAGATAGTATATAGGATATGTACCCGGTAAGTGGAGAAGAAAAGATGTTGGTTATGGTGGGGCACGAACTAGTCTTTCATAGATCAATATGATCTAGTATTGTAGTTAGGCTAATTTGATGAGTGAGACAAGATCATATAAGCCAGTGGTAGCCATACCTACAAATTCTAAGTACATTTTAGCTTTTGAGGTAGCTGAGAAGCGGTTAAATGCAATGATTTGTTCCAGTTCTTGAAATAACACCTAGTAAGTAAAGAATTATCATAATGAAAGTTATGATATTCTTACTATATAAGGTGTCAAGATTTGACAGTGAAAAAAAGAGCATATACTCGGGGATACCATCTCTTGATAAATTTTACTCAAGGATATGATGTCGCATATAGAAAAATAGTCACATGGTAGAAATGTGGCAGATCCAACATCTAAAGTCATTACTCAGTAGAAACATGATATGAATCATGTGAGAGCTAACAAGGTTGGTTAGAAAGTTGGCTCTAGAGTAAGTGGGAGTGTTGTAATAGTGGGTGACCTAGACCCAACTATTCAGTACTTTTCAGTTACTATATCATGTTTACAGTAATATATACATGATCTATACCTACCATTATAGTATAGATATTTCTGTATCCACTATTTAATAGTAATTTACATAGATTAATTATCATATCAAAAGGTTATAGTAGATCTTATGCTATAGTGTGATCCTCGAGATACTATGACATAAATATTAAATATATGTCATATGGTCTAGATACATCATACTGAATGGAAATAGTCTATGTTTTACTATCAAGTGATAAGGGTTTATAATTATTGAGACTTATTCTAATGAAGTTCACACTTGGTGATCTATAGTAGTGAGATCATGAGGATAGACCCACCAATAGGAACATCGCAGGTTTCAGGTGTCATTGGATGTTCCTATATACGAACATGTGTATTGGTGTTTAGACTTGAGATCATTATCAATGTGTTCCATTTGATTATGTACTTTTATGCAAGGAAAAAAATCAGGACAATTAAATCATATAGATGTAGATTTTGTTGGACGAATCATTGGTGGTGTGGAATTGGTTGAATGGTCAAGAAAGGATTTATCACTTCTAGGTTAATAAAGTAATATATCTTTGGCCAATGATGATTAGGATGGTAGTAACTTCATAAGACCATGGTCATGGTAGTTGAATTTAAATCCTTCCAGTTATATCAAAAAATAATAAAGCATGAAAAGTACGATTACACTAGTGTGAATCCTGCTTTATGAGATATTTAAAGATAAAGAGATTATATTAAGCAGTGTGTGTTAGTAGGTTGGTTTTCATTGTTATGAATATTCTTATATTTTAGAGAAATTAATGGGTTACTAGACTCATCTGTTGGTTTGTGAATTTTATTCACTATTATCAAGATAAGGGACTAGAGGATCACACACAATTGTGTATTCCTGAATCTTCCCTATTCAGCTGAATAGGTATACATGACATGGTGGGACCCATCAATGTGGTCCAGGATATGTCTGAGGGTACATGATTTCCACAGAATAAATGAATTAATATTATTAAAGTTAATAATAATTGGAATTGAATTTTTTTATTAAATATATTTTCAATTAATAAATTAAATGCATGGAAAATATTATTTGAATGGATATTAGTTTAAAATATTCAAGGTTCATTTAAAATTTTCAAGAACTACGAGTCAAGTTAATTACTCGGGTATTACCAATGAATATATTTATTATATTACAAGAAGGCGATAATAATATAAATGATACTTATGAATCAATACAGTATTCATAATATTGGTTATATAGTGTGTTAACTATTTGTGGGTCGGGGAGGTAATTCCGAGTAATTTCATAACACACTATAAATAGATGAGAAGACGCTCTTTCTAAATAACTATTCATAGAGATATATTGTGAGATTATCTCTCCTCTACATATTTCTAGAGAGATAATATCCAGATTTTGGAGATTGGATCGATCTCTCTCTCTCTTTCATCACATGCAAGGTGATGCGGTGATCGTTGGAGTGTTGAAGGTGTCGTCGGATCTCCATACTAGAACTCAGAACCTAATGATCGATGCTTCTATATATTATGTAAGTGTGTGTGGATGATATAGAGTAATTAGACTTCATATTATTTGAGAATTGATATTTTTTTATAAATTTTGAATGAACATGTGGCTTCAGATCGAATTAGGTATTTATGGTTTTATCTTTGTGTATAAAATTCCTCATGTGAGATTCATATAAGGTAATCGGGCAGCGTTACACCGACAACAATGAATTCGTGTTGATCATCAGTGGAAATTTTTTAAAATAACTCTTTTTTTGGATTCCCTTGTGTTCCTATTACCTTCATATATATCATCCATGTGATGTATATATGAGAAATGAATCACATCACTTTGTCGAGGTGGTAGTCCACACATACGCACGAACAATGTTATTATTTTTTAGTTAATGTAATGGTAAAAAATTAAATGATATATTATCTTTTAAAAATGATAAATATATCATAAATATAATATATATACATTAAATTCATCATTAAATCCATCCTTAAGAGGTGGTGATGGAAAATTAATTACATCGGTTTGCGAAGCGGTAGTCTTCCTTACAAACGAATGATGGTTTTGTTTCCCATTTGATGTAACAAGACATGGATATATGTTATTACCTTAACATAATAACATATAAGTATATGAAAAAAAAATTCATCATTTTTAAAAAAAAAAATTAACGGGGTATAATAATAAATAAAATGAAAACATTTGATTAAGAACTATACCTCTTCTCCAGACAACCTCATAAGGTTTACACCAAAATATTTCCTAAGTTAGTTTTCAAATAAAAAATGGACTCTTGGACATTGTGAGGTTTGTAAGAAAGTTATTTGGGTAGGGATGTTCTCAAACAAAATTTATTTAAGTGTAATGAAAAGATGAGAGGAGGTTCCCTTTTTTAAGTGAGGGGAGGGGAACTCTTAGAATTTCTTAAAATATTAAATTAATATAAATTAATTTTTTAATTAAAATGGATCAAAATTGATAATATATGAAGATAATATGATTTTAGTTTAAATAATATCATCAAATAAAAATTGGACATATTTAGTTGATGTTTTCACCCATATTTTTTTGTTTTAACCTATGTCAACCCTTTTTGACAATTACTGTAATATTAATGTTTTTACTCTTTAGGAGTCAAGAAAGTTACTATAAAAGGAAAAACAACTCATAAATAGATCATGGGTGATATAATCAACCATTTTCCATTTACTTTGATGAAGATAATTTTTTTATTAGTTTTAAATCATTTAATAAAACATTATTTATTATAAAATATCATTAATGTCAATTTTGAAACTATTCATTTAATTTGACTATAAAGCCATCAAGAAAAATATGGAATTAAAATATAAACCTTTAAAACATTCTAAATATGTTATAATTATCTAAAAAATTGTAGAACACAATAATTCATTCAAATTATATTAATTTTAATGTTTTTAAAATCATTTATTTTATTTTTCTTTTAATTAAATAAATAATGTGTTAGCGTTGCGTATGAATTTAAAGTAACTATACAATTACTAAAAATTTGAAATAAAATATCATCATAAAAATAATTTCATTACACTACTAAAAATAGCACTTTTAATAGAACTATTAAATACCTTTTTCAGCACACACAAAAAGAATTGAAATCCTAAGTGCTATTAAAAACACGAGGACATTGTCAATGCTTCCTTTTATCATTAAAAATGGTTCCCTTTATTAGGAATATTTATAGCACAGATAATGGAACCCTTTATCATCTCTTTATCCAGTGATGATAAAGGTAACCATTATCAATTCTTACTTTTGTGCTGATAAAGGCGGCATTTATCAACGTTAGAACAAGCGCAGATAATGAGTATATCTTATGTTGCACAGCTACATCCATACAGTAGCCCTATGAAAACATACTCAATTAGAATACATAAAAAATAATAGAAATAAGCATAAAACTTAATTTGAATACAAATATCACTCTGCACTATCATATCAATTCAAAATTTACATAAAAAATATTTACATTGACATCATATTTACAATTAATAAAAAAATTACAACCCATATACAAAAAAAACTAGAAGAGTTTTTTCAATGATAAACCCCCTTATAAAAGCTTGTCCCCATAATAAACCCAAAATTTATTTTATTGACATCAAATAAAAAAATTAAAATAATTTTAATTTTAGTGTTATATAATCCACATATGATAAATTATATTGTTAATTACAATATATATTAATGATATTATCAATTAATCATGAATCAGATTGATATGCGGTCAATTCCTACATGTCACAAATGAATTATAGATTGTTTTAACAAATATTGAAAACAATATAAAGTCATTTTATTGGTTATGGCTATGTGGTACATGTTTTAAACTAAAATGACACTTCTTTATTGAAAACATGCACTTTGGGTCATACCATCCACATCGTGTTTCAGATTGACCTGCAGTTGATTCCTACACATCACAAATAAATCATGAATCAATTTCCTAATGTTTGAAAACAATATGAATTTTTTTTCTTCATTTTTACTATATGATGGATGTTTTAAACTAAAATAATGCCTTTAAATTGAAAATATGATCTTTGATTCATACCAACCACATCATGGGTCTAGTTGATGTGGGGTCATCTCCTATATGTGAAAAATGAATTATGGATAATTTTCCTAAAGTTTGAAATCAATCTAGTCTCATTTGATCTATTTTGTCTATGTGACGTGTGTTTTAAAATAAAAATGGAAATTCTATATTAAAAACATGAACTTCAAGTCATACCTTCCACATCATCTATCAAATTTATGTATGGTAAATTTCTATGCATTGAAAAATGAATTATAGAACGTTCTCCTAATGTTTGAAAGTAATCTGATCTCATTTTTTCATTTTTGTCTATGTGATACTCATTTTAAACTAAAATGACACTTTTATATCGAAAATTCTCACTTCTAGTCATGTAGACCACATTGTTTTTATAATTCACTTGAAGTCAATACCAACACATCAAAAATAAATTATGGATCAATTACCTAATGTTTCAAAATAATTTGAGCTTTTTTTATTAGTTTTGGCTATGTGATATGTGTTTTAAACTAAAATGACAATTTTATATTAAAAACATGAACTTCAAGTCATATCAACCACACCATGTATCAGATTTATGTGAATTAAAATAGTTCACAACATAAATTAATTGTGGATTGTTTTCCTGAAATGTTAAAACAATCCAAGACCATTTTCTCATTTTTGTCTATGTGATGTGCATTTTAAACTAAAATGGAAGTTCTATATTGAAAACACACACTTCATGTCATACATATAACAATATATATTGGATTGACATATAGTCAATTTGTATATGTAAAAAATTAATTATGGATCATTTTCTGAATGTTTGAAAAAAATATAATATAATTTCTCATTTTTGGATATGTGATGCACGTTTTAAACCAAAAATGGTACTTCTATATTGAAACATGAACTTTTATTCATACCTTCTAAATTTTCTATCATATTGACATATGTTCAATTCCTACACATAAAAAATTAATTATGGATTATTTTACTAATCATATAAACCAATCCGATATTTTTTCTCAGTTTTGGCTATGTGATACGCGTTTTTAAAAAATGACACATTATATTTAAAACATGTACTTTGAGTCATACTGACAACATCTTGTATAGAATTAATGTGAGTTTGATTTGTAAACATGAAAATTTTATTATGGATCGTTTTTCTAATGTTTTAAAATAATATGATCTTCATTTATTAGTTTTGGATATGTAATGCATGTTTTAAACTAAAATGACACTTTTTTATTGAAGATATACACTTTGAGTCATACTTACAACATCATATGTTAGATTGATGACTGATCAATCCATAAATGTAAAAAATAAATTATGGATAATTTTATGAAAATTTTAAAAAAAATTGATCTTGTTTTCTTTTTTTTTCTATGTGATGCATGTTTTAAACAAAAATGGAATTTCTATAATGAAAACATGTACTTTGAGTCATACCTATGACACCATCTTTTAAATTTATTTATAGTCAATTTATACATATATAAAATTAATTATATATTTGTTTCCTAAATTTTGAAAATAATATGAGTTCATTTTTTGGTTTGGGCTATATGACACACATTTTAAACTAATATGGCACTTCTATATTGAAAATAATAACTTCAAGTCTTACAAGGAACAATGTATATCAGATTGATCTACTATTTACTCCTACATCTCACAAATGAATTATGGATCCTTTTCCTAAATTTTGAAAATAATATGAGTCAATTTTCTTAGTTTTGGCTATGTGATACATGTTTTAAACTAAAATGACCCTTTTATATTGAAAACATGCATGTTGAGTCATACTGAACACATCATGTGTCTCATTGATGTGTGTTCAATTCCTACACATCAAAAATGAATTATGGATCACTTTTCTAGAGTTTAAAAATAATATAAGATTGTTTTCTTGGTTTTGGCTATGTGATGTGCATTTTAAACTAAAATGATACTTTTATATTGAAAACACACACATTAAGTTATATCGACCACATCATGTGTCATATTAATGTGTGGTCGATTCCTACATGTCACAAAGGAATTATGGATCATTTTTATAAATTTTTATAACAATCTAATCTCGTTTTCACAATTCTGTCTATGTGGAATGCGTTTTAAACTAAAATGGTACTTCTATATTGAAACCACAAACTTTGAGTCATAACTTTCACATCATTTATAGAATTGAAATACATTCAATTCTTACATATAAAAATTATTTATAGATTATTTTCCAAATTTTTAAAAACAATCCTAGCTTTTTTTCTCAGCTTTGGCTATGTGATGCTCATTTTAAACCAAACAATATTTCTGTATTGAAAGCATGTACTTCGAGTCATACCTACCACATTATCTATTAGATTGATGGAAACTCAATTCCTACATATAAAAAATGAATTATGGATCATTTTACTAATTTTTGAAAGCAATATGAACTTTTTACCTCATTTTTGGCTATATGATATGCATTTTAAACTAAAATGACACTTTTATATTGAAAAAATGAACTTTGAGTCATACTAATCACATCATGTATCATATTAATATATGGAAAATTCCTACACGTCACAAATGAATTATGGATAACTATCATAATGTTTATAAATAATGTAATCTCATTTTCTCAGTTTTTTATATATAATGCATATTTTAAACTAAAATGACACTTTTATATTGAGAACACACACTTCGAGTCATACCAACCACATCATGTGTCATATTGGAATGTGGTAAATTACTACACATTAAAAATCCATTATGGATCATTTTCCCATTGTTGTAAAATATTTTGATCTCATTTTCTTAGTTTTGGATATGTGACATGTGTTTTAAACTAAAATGGAATGTTTATATTGAAGAAACGCGCTTCGAGTCATGCTTACAACATTATCTATCGGATTGATGTACGGTTGATTCATACACATAAAAAATTAATTATGGGTCCATTCACTAAATTTTGAAAACAATCCAAGCTCATTTTCTTGGTTTTGGATACGTTCCACACATTTTAAACTGAAATTACACTTCTATAATGAAGACATGAACTTTGTGTCATACCTGCCACATCATTTGTCAGATTGATGTACGGTCAATTCATACAAATCATAAATTAATTATGGATCTTTTTTTTAAATTTAGAAAACAATATGATATCATTTTCTTAATTTTTCTTATGTGATATGAATTTTAAACTACATTGACACTTTTATATTTAAAACACACACTTCAAGTCATACCGAACACATATGCATTGTATCAATGTGAGGTAGAATCGTACACATCATAAATGAATTATGGATCATTAGCCTAATGTATGAGAATAATCAAAGCTCATTTTATAATTTTTGGATATGTGAGGCATGTTTAAACTAAAATTTCACTTTTATATTGAAAACATGCACTTCGAGTCATACCAACCACATCTTGTTTCAGATTGACATACATTCAATTCCTACACATCACAGAATAATTATGGATTTTTTCCTAATTTTTTTTAAAACAATCAAGCTCGTTTTCTTAGTTTTTCCTATATGATAGGAATTTTAAACTAAAATGGAACTTCTATATTGAAAACACTCACTTTAAATCATACTTTCCACATATTATATATGATTGATGTATGGAAAATTTCTACATGTCACAAATGAATGATGGATCATTGAATTAAATTTTGAAAACAATATAATTTATTTTTCTTGGTTTTGGTAATGTGATGCCTTTTAAACCAAAATTATACTTTTGTATTGAAATCGCATACTTAGAGTCATACTAACAATATCATTTGTCATGTTGATTTTTAATCAATTCATACGCAAAAAAAATGAATTATTTATTTTTTTCCTAAGGTTTTAAAATAATATGAACTTGTTTTCTCTGTTTTGGCTATGTGATGCATGTTTTAAACTTAAATAGAAATTCAATATTGAAAACATGTAATTAAAGTAATATCATCCACATCGTGTGTAAAATTGACGTGAGTTCAATTCCTATGAATTGAAATGACTTATGGATCATTGTATTAAAATATCACAATAATGTGGATGTGTTTTCTCATTTTTGAGTATGTGAAGTGAGTCTTGAACTATAATGTCAATTTAATTGAAAAAAAATTGAGTCATATTGGGAACACCGTGTATATAATTGAGTTGTGATTGATTCCTACATGTCAAAAAAAATTTATAGATCATTGTTTTAAACTATCAAAACAATATGAATCTATTCTACAGTTTTGAGTATATGGCATGTGTTTTGAACTAAATAGTAAATTTTAAACAAAAATCATACACTTAGAGTCATAAAGGGCACACCATGTATCATATTTAGGTGTGATTGATTCATAAATTTCATAAATGAATTATGTATCATTGTTATAAAGTATAAAAACAAACTAGTTTTTTTATTTTGATTATGTCATTGTGTTTTGAACTAAAATATCAATTTTAAACTGAAAACATGGGCATTAAGTCATACTGAACACACTATATATCGGGTTAAGATGCGGTTGATTCCTAAATGTTGCAAATGACTTATGGATAATTTTTATAATGTATCAAAAGAATAATGATGTGTTTACTTGGTTTTGAGTATGTGGTGTGTGTTTTGAAATAAAATGTAAATTATAAAATAAAAACATACACTTCAGGTTTATATCGAGAACACTATGTATAGGATTGAGGTGCGGCTGATTGATCTGTGATTTATTCTTATTTCATTCCTGAAAATTTTCATGACATATATTTTGAGAATTCATAAATCACCTTCAACTGTAAATAAATCCCTTAATAGATGAGATCATTTATTTGAACTGTAGAGTCTCTTTCAAAAATGAATTGATGAAAAATATTGTGATCA
Source organism: Viscum album (assembly GCA_963277665.1). Lineage (NCBI taxonomy): Eukaryota > Viridiplantae > Streptophyta > Magnoliopsida > Santalales > Viscaceae > Viscum > Viscum album. The sequence continues at coordinate 2,104,617,636 of OY728156.1, read as the reverse complement.
TAGATTTTTTATATGCATACTTATGATTAACATCACATTTTATTAAGAGTGGTGTTTTTTATTCCAATATGAAAGGAATATGATCTCTATTTTATGTATTGTTATAGATAGTTGAAAGCAAATTTAGGAATTCCCAAAAGTTATGTGATAAAAACTAAATAAGTATCAGATAAAAATTATAAGGAAATTAACTTAAAAATAATGAAAAAATTAACCAAATAAGTAGTAGTAACTAACCATTTCATGATGTTTGTATACATTATTGACCCATTTTCCTATCACCATTATCTTAGTTTTATCCTCGAAGTCCAATCTAACATGATCATGAAAAACATTGAACATTATTCTAGCTTTGTCAAAATCCATAGTGCATAACCCTAAAGTATTCTTATCCTAGATAAATGGGTCAAAAATAATATATAAGAATAATGAGACTAATTATTCATATCCCAAATCTATATCTAAGGTTCTAGCATGTACTAGATCACAAACATAATAGGTAATCACCAAAATTTAATGCCAATAAACATTCTAATATCATGTACTCTTCCCCCACATATCTAAACAAACTCACTTCTTCTTTTGAGTACATAGATTGTTGGAAATATTATTACTAATGGGAAAATATAAACAAACGGATGATTAATAATTTTTTTAATGAAATTATAATTAAATATGGAAATTACATATTTAGTGATGTTAGTCTTTTGATTATATATGATATCTTTCCTAAATTTACAATTGTAATATCCACAATGATTTTCATTATCTTATTTCAAACACTATATAAACATTAACCAAAATAAGTATTTTTTTAAATATGTTCCAATAGTTAAATATTACTATATATACCTTAATGTTTTTCATTTGAAGAAATAAATAAGCTTCTTATCTTCAGTAAGTGAACTCATTCCATGATTTAGACTATATTTATATATCACCCTATCATAAAATATTGTCATTAAAACACAAAACTAAACATATAATTCAATTTTTATCTATAAAATTTTGATTTCAGTGCATTGAAAATTCACAATAGTCATAATGTGTGGTTATTTTAATCGAATTCCTTGCATTGGATCTTTAAAATAAACATTTTGGGTATCCAAATTGATTGGGATCAGCATCCACTGCTTCCTAAAAAAGAAAGAAAATAATCAATGAAAAAACAATTATATTATTAAGTTGTATACATTTACCCCTAAAATGTAGGCATCAAGAAAGATTTTTTTATTTGTTATTTTATTCTAAAATTCGTCACTTAGTTCATCTTTTCTAATTTCAATTTATTTCAATTCCAAAGAATATTTTTCTATAGAAATGATATAAGGATTAATGAGTCCAAATCTTTATTCAATAGGTTTTCCATTTATATAGTAGTAATATATATGATTTTAGAATGTATGAATAGTTATTAACTATAATGAACATAGAATATCATTTTTGGATAGAATAATTCTGAAAATATACCTCATTTATGTATTCACAACCGAGACTCTCATCCATTTAAACTTGATAATCTCATTTATACTCTCTAGACCTTCCAAATCTGTAACGTAATCTCAAAATATTTCTTCTTAATATTGAATTTATGACATAAATTCATCAATGAATTTGGTTTATACATGAACATATAATGTTAATATATATGGAAGTGGAACTAGCGGGGAGAAGGTACTCCCAGAAGGTCCTTTTGTCTTCTTGGTCAATTCACTAGATTGTCTGGATCTGACCTATCATTTCCCATTTGTATTTTTATAATGTAATACCATAAATCATTTATGATCTTCTTTAATCCACTGTTAAAGGATTTTAATTTGAAAAAAAAATCAAGGACATGCCTCATATATCTTTATGAGATTATACATCTATTCTATGAAAGTTACAACAACATTACAGAGTGGTAACATCCAGATCATCAAGCAGGAGATGATTATCAGTATTAATATCATGAGATACTTCAATCCCAACTCTCATGTGATATTTTAGGATTTATTTATTATGTATCATGTCTCCTTTTATATTATACATTATACCCCTCACAATAAGGAGACATGTGGGTATTGATAGATATAAATCACATAAAAATTTTCCCTACAGAAATTTAGTAATATAAAGTTATTGGAAGTTATTTAATTCACATTTAGGAGAAAGTTTAATGAAAAAATTTATTACTTCTGGTAAGGTAGGTGGTTGAGGGGTATGGATATCCTCAAACGATGTGGGGTCATTTGGATCTTCATGTATTGATCATTGTTCCAATTCCAAATCTCTATGATCCATTATCATGTGTTGATAACCATAACTGACCTAACAATAATATATTTAAAAGAAGATATCTATTATTTAAGTTATTTAATCATCTCATGTGTATCTCTTTATGGATTTTTCTTCTCAAAATATGTTCTAGGTGACACACCAAAACCTGCACCCCTAACGCGGTCATACTTTTCTGACAACTTCAAAACTATTGAAAGTAGTTTTTGTTTAGTTATAATCAATGTTGATTCTTTTATATAATCCATATAAAAGAAATAAAAATAAAAATATATATTTTTATGTAATATTTTTATAAATAATAATGAATTACTATTTTTTCATACTTACACATTATTCTCATATTTCTTGTGTGTTTTCATCAACTAGTTTACCATCTTTATTTATATAGACCTCCTTCCATAGCACACGATGTGGGATGGAAGTGACTTTGGGTTTTGATTAAAAAATATAAATTTAAACAAATGAACATATTTTATTTCAAATCACATAAAAAAATTATTATATATTTAAAATACATACCATTTACTTTTCAAGTGAAGTGTACCCCATCCTCGCTTTCTAGTAGGGGTATATTTGTTTTTCTACTCGTTGTTTATTTTCAGGATTCCTTTATTTTTAATAAATTAACAATATTGAATAAAATTGTATAAAATAAATAATTTATAATAAAATATTATCAATTTCATTTTACCTGAAATGATTTATCATCGTGATGACTAATGAAATTTTTACATGCATCATGTTTTATAATGTGTGTGTGTGTAGCATGTTGGTGTTTCATTACTTTCCTATTAATATACATAAGATATTGCATTGTAAGAAGTTCCTGGAAGCCTCTCTGATCTTTTCTAGTATAAATTACAATTTTTTTAAATAAAATCATCTAAACTAAATTAACTCTCTCAGGGATAATGAAAAAGTAATTCAACATTTCTATCACGACCTGACCCAAGATGAGGATCGAGACGCAACTACCCTAAGCCCGACTCTATAGGCTAGGGGATGGAGACCATTACTAGGAATAACTAAAGTGGTTATGCCTTTTCCTAATTAACCTTATGCACACACACACATCCATCTCCATGAAATATTGTATAGGGAAGAGTAAAAGATGCAACATTTCTATTAATTAAACCAAACTCACATGAATCTTTAGATAGTACAAAAGTACAGTAGCTGTAACACCCCAAGATTTCATAGTGTGTTACTTATTCAAAATAATTCAATAACTTTCACTACACGCAACACCGAGTTCAAACGCACCATGACTTACCAAACTAGCCGTTCAAAAGCCGTTATGAATAGTAGTACCTACTTTTTGAAATTTTATAAATTTTATCTCTCAAAATGGAATTCATTTTTGGATTCAGAATATCGAATTTAGCCTAGGGTGAAATTTTGGTACTTTTTGGATAACTTTTATATTTTTATGAATAGTGAAAATTACTAAATTTGAATTAAAAACAATTTTTTTAATAAAAATAATTAATAGTGATAAATTATGAATTTGAGTGGTTTTAAGGTATATTTATAATATATTTTTACCATTTAATACAATTTTTTTCCTTGTACATAATTTCACAATTAAACCGGACATAAACAAGTGTCAATCTTTTGATAATTATTATATCTTAAAAACACGCTTTTTGTTTTGACAGCGGGAATTAATTTTAAATTAATTTCTGCCACTTCGGTGTTTTGAATTTAGAAAAATGGATTCCATATTTGGAATCAGGATGTCCAAATTTTTTAAATAGTTAACTTTTATTTTTAGACATTTTGAATAATTACTTCGGTAAATATTTTTTCTACCATGGTTAAAGGGTAAATCTGGTAAATAAGGGTTAAAAATAATATTATAATAATAATATATTACCCTAAAACGTGTCTTAACCTTATTTGTGGATACATTTTCGACCATTTTCATCTTTGGGTCGATTTTTGGGACCCCATGGAGCCACTTGTAGGTGATAGGGACACTTTATATTAATTAAGTTAAAGTAAATACAAAAATGGAATAAGCTTATATCTTATAGAAAAACAATTTTTACATTGGGTTATATATGTTATATTTTCGATTATAAATATTAATTAGAAATCTAAAAATATTTCCTACATAATGGTATTTTATTTATAATTTTTAGACATTGAAAAATTAAAAATATATATGACACAATAATGATGGAGTATTTTCCTTATTAATGAAAGAATCAAATAATTGGTATTATAAATGTTAAAATGAATATAATTTAAAAGTTTTGATGACATAAACGAATTTTATTGGTTAATATTCCATGTTAGGATTTCTTAAATGAATTTTTTTCGAATTAATAATGTTTTTAAGACTTTAACAAAAATCAATTATTGAGTAGTGTCAAAATTGACATAAATGAGTTTTTAAAAAAAATATTATATTATTAATTTATATTCTTTTCCTAAAAATATAAGGTTCAGACAAAGGACTTATATAATTATTGGTGTATCATTAAGGGACCACTTTGGGGTCTCTTGTATGTATATAGTAAGTTTATTAACTATATAATATAAAAATACAAAGTGACATGGTAAATGTCAATCTAATTAACTAAGAGTTAAAACTAAAAGATATGGTTAATATAATGACCTAAACCTGTCTCAAATATATTGGTTGAAAATATTTTGACCCATACCCACCTTAGACTTTTAATAATACACTTTGGAGCCATTAGAAACTGAATATTAATTTATTATAAATTAATAATTTAAGATTTTCCTAAAGAGCCCCTCCTCCCCCTTATAAAAGGACCCAACTACTAACCAATTATACACACCTTAAAAGCATTTTGGTTCGGCCAAACCCTGCCAAAATATTCTCTCAAATTCCCTCACTTCAACCTAGAGGTCTTATTTTGATCATAAAGCCAACCTAAGGATCCCTTTTGATCAAATCAAAAGGAAGAACCCGAAGAAGAGGTAATATTTTCACCACCCTCTTTCAAGTTCCTTTCTTCTTCAACTTCTTATTTATTTGTTATTTTTATTCTAAAATAATAACTCATGTGTCTACTATATACTGTGATGTTATTATAAATATGGTAAAACCATATTCAGTAATCTATCCATCCTTTGATTGACATGTCACCATACGTGTGTACGTACGGCTTACCGTCTCCACGTCGTGGTGTAATTGTTATTCAATACATTATTATTTGGATGGGTATAATAATGATGTGTATTTGATGTAAATAATAAATATAACATTATAATTATTATATATATATGATATAACATCCAATTATATATTATTTTAATATCAAAAGAATGATATTTTCTCTCGTGCGTACGTACGGAATACCGTCTCCACGACGTGATGTGATTCATTTCCAAGTTCACCATTCATCGACGATTATAAAAATATATATTACTAATAAGTATGTAATATATGACATAATAATTCTACTGGATATATATATAAGTATTTATGTACTTACATATATCTTATTCACTTACTTCCGTTCAATACTATATGAAAACAGAAACAGCGTTTATGCGTACGTACGGACTACCGTCTCCATAAACGGTGTTCTCCATTTCATATATATGTATATTATACATATTTATATTCTAAATATATATGATATATTTATCATGTTTTATATTCTGGAAGTATTTAAATCATTATCTAAGTGATACAATCAAGAGTAACAAGTTAAAACACGTAGGATAAAGAAAGCGATTATTACCCGAAATGTTAATTTAACATGGAAATTTTTATTAAATGGGTAGTATAAAGTCATAAATGAATCATGTATTATATCATAAATATTAATAAGGTTCTCGTATAATTTAATAACATACTACGATCTTTGTACATGAGGTTAAATGTACCCTCGACTAAAGGAAAGTGCAAGGTAAGGGGTTTTCATCTCACTCCTTATTCCCGTGAGATTCATTCCATATTGACACTATTACCTTTTCTGTGGTGTATGTACTACCCATAATTTTATTATTTGAGTAATACACTTTAATTTATATGTATTTGCATATTCATTGTATTATACATCTTACATGGGGTGTATGTTTTGTAAGTTACCAAATTGGTAAGGGTTAATTTCACAATCTCTTTATTATCCGAGTTTGTTTTTACGTAAGTATCTACTAGGATATATTTATTATCCATGTCCATGTTTTATGAAAGATTTTTCAAAGGGATTATTTTAAGGGACTTTTTACTAAAACATTATTTCAAATTTTTTAAATATTTACTCTTCTAAATCATTCTCATTAATGTCCATGTCTTCAAAATGGTTTTTAAGGATTTATTTATATAGACATGAATGTTTTTAAAATGTTAATTCCTTTAAAAAGTTTCAAATTGGTATGGGACACTTTGATTAAAAAATGTATTTAAATGAATTATTTTCCAAATTGTGTGACTTTTAAATGTTTTCATGAAAAAAAGAGATATTTCTCTCAAATAGTTTTGATTTCATCTATGTCAACATCCTTTGATAAGTTTTACACTTGTTTGAAGTTGATTTATTATGATACAAATCTTCCATATTGTATTTAAGTTTTTGTGATATGTTTTACTATGTATGAGTCATTTTTATGCCATTAATGGATTATGATTAATGTTTTGGCATTTCGTATGCTAGTTTTAATATGAATGTTTATGTTATATTTCATCCTCTTCTTAAGATGAATGTGTTGGACTAGTATGTTCTGGGTTGGGGACTGGTAAAAGTAAGCCCTCCGGGTTGGTGTCCGGTTATTAGAGGCACTCCAGGTTGGTGTCTGATTATTAGAGGCACTCCGGGTTGGTGTCCAGTTATTAGAGGAACTCTAGGTTGGAGTCCGGTTGTAGAGGCTCTCCGGGTTGGGTTCCGGTTACAGTTATCCCTTAGGTCTTGGCACGAGGCCTTAACAAAGAAATTAAAGTTCAGCATTATGCATTCCATCATTATGAAAGTGGTTAGTGATATTGTAAGTGATTATTAGACTAGTAGAATATCCATGTGAATAAGTGAATGGAATTATTTCATTTTATTTTTGTCATATTATGTTGAAGTTCAAGTTTAAAAGGATTTTGTTTTATTTATACCTTGCCTTAAATGTTTATGCTTATTTATGAAAGTTTCTGCTATATTTCTTACCCTTAATGAGCGTTTGAGCTCACCCCTTTCTATGTTTTATTTTTCCCAGGATTCCAAGAAGTGTATTGTGATTGATATATAGGGTTAAGCCAAGGGAATAATGGCATTCATAAAGATTATTTATGTTGTTTTGTATGTCTTAAAGTGCAATGTAACATTCATGTATATAATCTATTTTCCAAGACTGCTAAACTAAACGGTCCTTCGGGACTTGATTCCTTGTAATCATGTCAATGTATTAAAATAATGCATTGACTCTGGGTAACTGGGGTCGGGGAGTTATAGTTGGTATCAAAGGAAGTTTAGCAATAACCTTGGAAGCTAGATTTAGATAAACTCTAATTAGAGCACACATCCCTAAGATAGACTTTGGGGATTAGTATAGAAGAACTTCCTAGAATTTTGATATTGTAGAGATTTTGTGAGTTTTCCAAGAAATACATCCCTATCTGGATACGAGTAGGTAGAGGCGGCTCTGGAACAGATGTACCTAGGGGTAAAACCCGAAAACACCGCTATGAGCTAGACTCGAATGGTAACTGGTTCACGACAACGAGCCTTGTTGCACTCTTGGTTATGACACTCCCGGGGGATATGCTTAGGATAATTCTCATTCTCTTTACAAACCATTATGAAGGGTTTATGAGTATATACTTCCTCAAAGAAGACATTTTTATGATTATGGATTATATCCAGAAACTATTTAATTTATGTTAAGTGTTTTATAAGTTTGGGATTAGGTATTGTTATTCATAAACTAATCTAGTGTATTCCATTGTTTAGAAATGGCATCCAGTAGAAGGAATGAGAACTCCAGTAATGCACATGATCCAAAGAGAATGAAGGATCATATCTTTCATGGTCTTAAGCCAGAATTTATAAGGGAAATAGTCTCCCACGTGTTATCATCATATGAAGAAATAGTATCATGTGTTGATAAGATAGGTAAAGAATTCTCGGAGTCCTATGGCTTTAAAGGGAAGCCAAAGAAAGAAAGGATGGTAGAGAGAAGGAAAGATAAAGGGAATAAGGTAAAGAAGGATTTTCCCATATGTGATAACTATAGAAAGAATCACCTTGTAAAATGCTTGAAGAGAATGGGAGTATGCTATAAGTGTGGAGAAAAAGGACACCAAGTACGTGACTGCAAGGGTAAGAAAAAGATTTCAAATGTACAATGCTTCATCTGCAAGGAGTTTGGACACTATGCGAACCAATGTCCCAGTCATCAGACTATGCTGAAAATGATGTTATTGGATAATAATCAAGTTATCATACTACCACAGATGAAGAGGAATGACTAGTGTTCTTATGTTTTTATTTTGGAATTATTTCATTTAAGTGTCGTATCAATGGTGTACTAGAAATAAATAAGGATTGTACTATAGTACTATTTCATTGAGGATTTGAGATTTTATGGTACTAAGAAAAGTGACTCTACAATGAGTTAATTTTTTTTGGAAATTACATGTTCGAAGGAAAGATAAGCCTTAATATGCTCCTAATATTGAGGTTCTGATTTTTGAATAAGATATGGTTGATTTGGGTAAATTGTATTGGATATTCTTGACTGCCTTGAAACTGATTAAAGATTTGTATATTCCATTATTGTTGGGGTTTAAAAATTTTTTGGATGGATGAAGTATATCCAGTATTCTATAAGGAATAAGGGAGCATGAATGTAACTAATAAGGTTTTATGGTATTTCAGGATGTTTCAGTGTTTTAAAAGAATACATGATGAAGGTATTCACATGCTATTACGGGGTAAAAAGGATCTACATTAAGTTTATCTTTCATATAAATTTTGGACTGAGAGTTTACAGAAGTATTTTGGATAAATATAAAGGTTGGAATGGATTATATTTGACATTTGATACAATTGTTAAGGTTAAATAATTTCTGAAGATTATTTTTGGATTGTTATAAAAAAGAAAACCCGGAGGTCGGGCGGAAACCCGTTGTGTCCGGAAAGGCCGTGAGACTTGAACCACTACTACAAATACGGTCAAGGGAAGTGCCCCCTTATATTAGTGCTAAGAAAAACCACTGATAAAGGTTACCCTGTATCAGTGCTAAAATTTTAGCGCTCATACAGGGTCTCTTTATCAGCGCTTTTCTAGCGCTGATAGAGGATATCTTTATCAGCACTAGAAAAGCGCTGATAAATAACTCTTGTATCAGCGCTAAAATTTTAGCGCTGATAAAGAGACCATGTATCATTGCTAAAATTTTACGGCTGATACAGGGTAACCTTTATCAGTGCTAAAGAAGCGATGATAAAACGATCCTTTATCAGTGCTAGAAAAGCGCTGATAAAGACACTCTGTATCAGCGCTAAAATTTTAGCGCTGATACAGGAATGATTTATCAGTGCTTTTTTAGCACTGATAAAGAGTACCATTATCATCCCTAAAAAAGCGCTGATAAAGGTTGTCTTTATCAGCACTTTTTTAGCACTGATAAAACCTTAGTCCGTTTTTTTATAATGTCGGTCGCACAGTGCCCTCGTTTTATCACGACCTAAAGCTCTCAAAGTAGTGGAACCCTACGACTCCCCTCTGTCGCCCGCGCTTCTCTTACCGGACCTCCACCGCCCTCGCTCCTCTTTGTCAGACCTCCGCCACCCGCAACGCCCATTCGGCTTGCCAGACCTCCGCCGCCCACAACGCCCCTTCAGTTTGCCGGACCTCTGCCGCCCGCAATGCCCAGCTTCTTGTTGTCGGACCTCCGCCGCCCTCGCTTCGCGTTGCCGGACCTTCACCGCCCTCGCTTCGCGTTTCCGGACCTCCGCCGCCTGCAACAGCCTCTTCTGTTTGCCCGACCTCCACCACCCAAAATGCCCTCTTTGGTTTTCCGGACCTCCCAAGGCATGTTTTCCAAAAAAAATCAATATTGTTATTGTTGTTGGTTGAATCATTTATTTGGGTTAAATCTTTATGGTTATGGTGTTTAATTGCATCTTTAGGGCCTTTCCTTAGTTCAGTTGGTGGTTTCATTTTGGTTTTGTGAAGATATCAAGAAATAGGTAGTTTTTTCCATTATTTGGCATTGTTTTAGGTGTTTAATATGATTTATTTGGTTCTAAAATGGTTTTATAAATTGTCTGGGTTGTGGGAAACATATTTTCCAATTTTTTTGTTGTGCGTAAGGGTTTGATAATGACTTGACTATTGTAAATGGTTGTTTGTCATGTGTGTTTCTATTATTGGAAGTGTGATTGTATAAAATAGATATAATTTTATTTAGGGGGTGGAATTGAGCACAATGGAATCCTAGTGATAGAGAATAACCCAACCCCATAAACTCATTTATACCTAGAATACATTAATTCAAACAATAATACATCACTAAAATTTAGTAAACCTTCCCAAACAAATTCTCTCCACACTTAGGAGTACCGTGACACACCTAATTTAAGAGGAAAACAAGTAATTAGAATGTAATTAAATGAATGCAGATAATAGGATGTTACATTGAATATATGAATGGTGTTACAAATAATGGTTATAACAAGGGGATAATTATAATGAATATGTCATTAATAGACTATATTATATTATTATAAATCGAAACATCATCATTGGAAAAAAAACTTTGTCAAAACATGAGACATTCTAATATTATAAACTTGTGGAATCATCTACCAAAATATATTTAATTCCATAAATTATAATACATTAAGTTACTATATTTATCTTATTGGGGAACTCCAAAAATATGATTTTAATCTACACTAGGGTACACTAGTCAGTGTAGTAGTTTAATCTAGTTTATCATATAACATGATGTCTCACATAGTTACCTATGTTTCCCATACCATCAATTATATAGAGGTAATAAAAAAGTATGTCACTAAAAAACTATAGGTATTATTAATAAAGTATAAAAATCAAATCTCAACTAACATCCAAAACCATCCTAATAAATAATCAATCTCTCATATACATCCATGCCTCACACAGAAATTAAATTCATCCCATTAATGGGTACAAGCCAATATATGACATAATTATTCCAAGGATCTACAGTTAAGGATGTCAAAAGCATAATGTAAAAATATTTGATAAAATTTACAAAAAGGAATTTGAAAAAACATTAGAATCCTTATTATTTACCATCCTTTGAAAAATAATATTTGAAATCATTCCTTTTAAAACATTTTTAAATCACATATTCCACATCAAGAAATCTAATATATTCTTTTGAAATTATGAAAATCGTACCATAGAAAGTGTTGAAAATAATAAAAACATTTTTACTTTGAATGATTTATTCATGTAATTATTTAATAATTAGGAAAAATCATAAAACTCATATTTAGATCTCCAATTAGATTTTACGAGAACAACTAACTTCTGAATTTTATTTATTATTGAATCAAAAAACATGAAAACTACTGTAATCTCATTATTTCATGTTTGTATATAATTTTAAAAAATTATAAAACCCCTCATGAATATCAAACATTGGAATATTTTGATAAGTTATAAATTTTAGAAACTCATACACTCCCCAATAGTCAATGAAATGAATTTAAGTAAATTTTTTAACTCAATATTTGTTTAAACCACATTCCATAAATTTTAAATGACAAATTAATCAAAATTATTTCATATAAAATCACTAGACGGACAAATAACCTATAATGAACTAGTCAAAACACATGTTTTTACTGCCATAGTTGTTAGGGTTTAGTGAGAAAAAGAAAACCAAGGTTCCCTTGGTGGTGATGGTGGATATATGTGCTAGTAGTTCCCCTTTTGGTGACTATTATTGGTTGTGGAATGGGGATGTTGACCTTTATGTTTAATGGAGGCTTGGTTGTATTGTTGGTTCCCTTACCTTTTTTTTGTTATTTTGGTTTTGGTTGAAATTGTTAAATGTTTATCCCCTATTGCAGTGTTATCTTTTGGTCTATTATATTATGAAAATTGGTTATGATATGGTGTTTGATTATTATGTAATATTTATGGTTTTTTACATGAAAAATCCATTCCCAAAGGTGTTACTCAATGCCTAGTCACTAGTTACAACCCATGGGGATTGGTAATTCCCTTTGGACCTTCCCACGAGTTGGGTCAGGTGTCAAGTGGGATGGCAACCTGGCCTAGTTCATGACAAGAAGTTTACACCTTAGTATGGTTGTCTAAATCCTTTATGTACCGTGTCTATGGGAGGTTTCAACATGGTATCTTTTTTTATAGTCTTAAATTCCATGAGCCCCATTTTATATTCTTTTTTCTCCTACACAACTCTCATTTGAAATCTTGATTCTTTAAGGATTACAAGAGTCATTTTAACTTCTCCAAACATCCTTCTTCTCAGATAGCTCCAGTGGATGCATTTGGTTTCTCTCTGATAAGGGCCTCTATCTCCTCTTATATCCTCTTTATAGAGTGATATATCATCATCTTTTTAGTGAATCTAATATTCTTTTTTATGAATCTTGATTATAGGTTAGACTACTTGATCTCTTTATAAGGAATTGGTTCTCTTATACTATATTTGGAAGTCTTGTTTTGTGTACTTGAACCATAAATACTAATATTTGAGATTCAAATAGGATGAAGATTAATAAAGATTGGATGGATGCTAATCGTTTAACAATAGAGTACGAGAACGGAGTGAAAGAGTTCATCAAGTTTGCGAATGATCAGGCAAAGGATCCTTATCAAATCCTTTGTCTGTGTTTACGTTGTTGTTATTATAGACTACTTACTCCAGAGGAGTTGGAAGAACATTTGATATGTCACGGAATAGATCGGAGTTATAAATGTTGGAATAAACACGGAGAAAAAGCGAATGTAGCTACTGGCTGGGATAAAACTGTGTTTTCTGGATTGTCATATATGAATAAAAATATGGATAATGAAGAAGATTGTATGGAGGATGTGATTACAGATGTCAATGATGATGAATATCGTATTGAGTAAATGACAAAGACAATTCAAGATGAACTCTGTGATTGCCCAAAATTGTTTGAGAAGTTAAAGAGTTGTGAAAAGATGCCATTGTATGCTGCTTGCACTAAGTATACAACATTGTCAGCTGTACTAAAGTTGTATAAATTGAAAGAAAAAAGTGGATGGAGTGATGTCAGTTTTACGGAACTACTTTCTCTCTTGAATGACATGCTCCCAGAAGATAATGAGCTCCCAAGCCGGACATATGAAGCTAGAAAAATTCTATGCTCGATGGGAATGATTTCTGAAAGAATACATGTTTTCCTGAAAGACTGTATGTTGTTTCTCAAAGAGAACAAATCACATACAAAATTCCCAAAGTGTGGTGCTTCTCGATACAAGAAAGATAAATCCAATCCTACGAAAGTTTTATGGTACTTTCCAATCATTATAAGGTTTAGGCGTCTATATGGAAGTGAAAAACTGCAAGACAATTGTCGTGGCATGTAGATAAAAGAAATAAATATGGGTTATTATGTCATCCGGCCGACTCTCCTCAATGGAAGAAAATTGATCATGAGTATCCTGAATTTGGAAAAGAGCTGAGAAACCTTCGTCTTGCGTTATCTACAGATGGAGTGAATCCTTTTGGTTTTCAAACCAGCACTCATAGTACATGTCCTGTTATGTTGGTAAATTATAACTTGCCACCCTAGTTATGCATGAAGAGGAAATTTATCATGTTATCTATGCTTATATCAGGACCAAAACAACCAGGTAATGATATTGATGTTTATCTAGCTCCTTTGATCGAGGATTTGAAGTTATTGTGGGACTCAGGTGTAATGTTGTATGATGCTTATAAAAGTGAATACTTCATGTTGAGAGCGATGTTGTATGGGACAATAAATTATTTCCCTGCTTATGGAAATTTGTCAGGATATATAATTAAAGGAACTCAAGGGTGTCCCGTGTGCGAAGAAGATACAGAATCAATTAGGTTGAAACATTCATCAAAATCTGTGTTTCTAGGACATTGTAGATTTCTACCTCATCAGCATAAGTACCGATCTTGGACGACATCATTCAATGGAAGTTCAGAAAAATGCGCAACACCGTCTCCACTAATAGGTGAACAGCTATTTGAGAAGGTAAAATGTCTGAACACTGTTTTTGGTAAACCATTTTCAAAAAACCTTACGAAAATTGGTTGGAAAAAGAGATCAGTTTTTTTTTAAATTACCATACTGGAATTGTTTGTACGTCAGACATTTTCTTGATGTGATGTATATGGAAAAAAATGTATGTGAAAGTGTTATCAGAACATTTCTAAATGCCCCTGGAAAAAAAAGATGGAATTAAGGCAAGGTTGGACATGGTTGACATGGGAATACGAGAAGAGTTGGCTCCCGTGTAGGGTGAAAATCTAATATTTCTTCCTCCAGCTGCTTATACTCTTTATAGGGCGGAGAGATATCAGTTTTGAAACTTCTTCAATGATGTAAAGGTTCCAGATGGGTACTCATAAAATATCAAGAACATTGTGTCAATGAATTATTTGAAGTTAAAAGGTTTGAAATCACATGATTGTCATGTTTTGATGCAAGATCTAATTACTATAGCTTTACATTGCATTTTTCCCAAGAATGTTCGTCATACGTTAACCAAACTTTGTTTCTTTTTCAAATCTATATGTAGAAATGTTTTAGACCCGGGGAAATTGCCATATATGGAAAAATAAATTGTCATCATATTATGTGAATTAGAAATTTTATTCTCACCAACATTCTTTGATATGATGGTTCATTTTATGATTCACTTGGTGATAGAGATTCGACTTTTTGGTCCTATGCACTATAGATAGATGTATCATGTTGAACGGTATATGAATATTTTGAAAGGGTATGTCAAAAATCGAAGTCGTCCAGAGGGTTTTATAGTGGAGTGATATATTGAT
This sequence comes from Viscum album, assembly GCA_963277665.1. Classification (NCBI taxonomy): domain Eukaryota; kingdom Viridiplantae; phylum Streptophyta; class Magnoliopsida; order Santalales; family Viscaceae; genus Viscum; species Viscum album. Next base: position 2,104,602,359 of record OY728156.1, on the reverse strand, counting down.
GAGGAAGCCATTGAATTTTGTACTGAATACCTATCTGATGTGGAAAGAATTGGTCTCCCGAAATCTTGTCACACTGGATGCATTGAGGGTGAGGGAATTTCTGGAAGAGAAGTTGTGACCATCAGTATTACTGATCGGGAGCAGGCTCATCTTTATGTTTTTCATAAAAGTTGGGAGGTCTCTCTATATATTGAAACTCACAAAGAAATTCTTAGGCAGTTGAATCCATCGAGGGCTAAAAAATGGTTATCAGATACACATAATCATCAGTTTATAGGATGGTTTCAGGACCATATTTTTAAGTTGTTGGATGAAAATATGAATTCAATTTTAGAATGTCTTTGACAGCTAGCCACTGGACCAAGTGTGTATTTATTATCTTACAATGGTTATGTAATTAATGGTTATACATTCTATACAAATAAACATGATGAAGATAGTACCATGAAAAATAGTGGAGTTACACTAGTGGCTGAAGCGATGCATGTTTCTGGTAGTAAGGACAGAAATCCAATTTATGCAAATATGTCATACTTTGGCATTATCAAACTAATATGGGAGTTGGATTATACGACATTCCAATTGCTGATTTTTCAATGAAAATGGATTGATAACAACAGTGGTGTTAAAATAGAAGAATGGGGATTTGTGAAAGTTGATTTTAGTAAAGAAGGGTACAAAGATGAACAGTTTATAATGGCATCACCAGCAATACAAGTTTTTTATGTTCCAGATCCCGCAAACCGAAAGTGGTCAATTGTTCTGTTATCGTCCAAAACTACTGAAGGTTCCGATGAAAATTCAGTTGAGTACGATCCTTTTAGTGGTATGTCGCAATCATTTCAGAGCGGAACCAATGCAGATGATGTTTTGTATGTTAGAGGAGACCACATTGAATGGATTTGGATAGTCGATAGAGGTGTCAAATCCCTTCAACCTTTGAAAAAAAAGAAAGAGAGTTCAGTAAACAGGTTAGATTTTGTTTGTAATATAGATCTTGTTATCTCATGTTATTATCTTATCATTAATGAATTTATATAATCTGAATTAACTGTTCAACCACTTTTGTAGATAATGACTTCTGCACATTCTGGTGCTCCTAACCTTGAGGCTGAACAAGTCTCTCAAGCAGCTGCTGCTGCGGCTGCTGCTGCTCCTACTGCTCCTGCAGCTCATGCTGTTGCGGCTGCTGCTGCTTCTGCTGCTCCTGTAGCTCATGCTGCTACTGATGTTTCTCCTAATGCTTCTCTTTCTGCTCCTGCAGCTCATGCTGCTACTGTTGTTGCTCCTGTTGCGGCTCCTATTGCTCATGTTGCTCCTCCTACTACGGCTCCTGCTGTTGCTGCTCCTCCTGCTGCTGCGGTTCCTACTGCTCTTAGTGTTGATGTCCAACAACCATCAGCACATACTGTTGATACCATTCTAGATTAACATATAGATGATTTTGATATAGATGAAATGGTTGGGAATGAAGAACCAGCGTCGCAGAAATCACAGGTGCGTCGTAGTTTGACGGTGTCAGCCAAAATTCTTAAGGAAAAAAGCAAAGGCATAAAATTTGAAGTCAGATGGAATGCACGAGGCCAACATGTGAATCCCAACAAGGCTATGTTTAGCAGCTAAATTGGAGTTTTCACTCTGCAACGCGTGCCGATTGACATAGATTCATGGCACCATGTTGTGTCTAGGCTGAAGGCTGTGATCTGGAAAGAAATTATGGTAACATTATTAATTTATTTCTTTAATTTACAAGAAAATAAAATAATGAAACAATGTCTTACTCTTCTCAATATCTTGAAGAGTACATTTATATTAGACAATTCACACAAGTATTATGTACTAAGGCTTGCTAGAAAGATTCATCGAGGTTTTCGCACTATTTTAACAAGATGTCCCTTCAAAGATTCTAAAGGTAAAATAAACCCGCACCCACCCATTTTCTACTCTCATCTGATATCCCAAGAAGCATGGGATGTATTTATTGGTCGTCGTGGGGATGAGAAGTTTCAGGTACAGTTTGAGTGATAATACGTTGTTTGAGGATACCTGTATTCATCACTTTGATTGTCAATATTTCATTTATGAAACAGAAACTCTGTACTGAAAATAAGGAATGTGCTTCAAAACCAACATACCCTTATCGTAAAGAAAGGATGGGGTACGCTTCATTAGAAAAGAAAATGGTATGTATTTTAAATTTACAATAATATTGTTAGGTTCCAATAAACAAAATCATAATTATTTTTCTATGTTTATATGTAGATTGATGAGTCTAAAACCAAATGCACTTCCATCCCATGTCATGTGCTATGGAAGGAGGCACGTGTGAACAAAGAAGGGAAGTTAGTAGATGATAACACACATAAAGTGTGGGAAATATGTGTAAGTATGACACGACGATAAAATAATTTGTTTAAAATTGCTATTACATAAAAATAATTAGTTAATTTCCTATATCCAGTAGTCACAGGAATCAATTACTCCTGTAACTGATACAGACCTATTATCAACGGCTTTGAAGCAGCCAAAAAAATACGGTCATGTCAGAGGTGCAGGGTTTGGGGTGACACCCCGAGTATATTTTGAGGAGAAGAAAGAAATGGATGATACAGATGAAAAATTGGAACAAATGAGTGAAAAAATAGCAACCCTTAAAGAGCAATTTCAATGGAAGGGTGAGTTGCTAGCAACTTTTATGGGTGGGAAGCAAAGGGAAGACACAACTCAAGAACAACCGCCGCATGAACATCCCGCCCCACCCCCCACCAGCTTTGAGGCGAGCCATTCACCTCAAAGAACTGTCTTAGCCATGGTAATCAATATTCTAATAATTGTTCCCATGAAATATGAATCAGACAAACACTAATAATGTTTCTGTACTCATTTTCTACAGGGTGATAATGATTGTGATTTATATCTGTCAACACCCACCTATCACCTTGTAGCGAGGGCTAGAGTGTTCAATATCCCAAATGCCACACTGCATAATAGACCACTTCCGAAAGATCATCTGAAAGTGACGATTACTGTAGCTCATGAGCCAAAGGCAGAGCTACCTATTCCACTTGATGATGATGATATTCATACGGTCGAAAAGGATACTAGGACATTCATTGCCTGGCCGTCAAAACTTGTAAGAGTACATGCAGACAAAGAGGTATTTATTTCCTTTTCTTTTCAAGCTAAACCTTTAACAATTAATGAAAAAATGGTCTGAACCAATGATTGTTGTTATAGATGGAGAAAGGGAAGGGGGTGACAAACATCGGCTCAAAACCATCTAAATGATCAACCAACCGATCCCAAGGAGATACTGAAAGCACAATAACACCACATGTTCTCTATCCACATTTACTAGCATTGAAGACTCATGTGGATACAAAGCTAAAAGATGGTAATAGTCATATAGTGGTTTTCGAAGAGAATATATACGGAGAGGAAAGTCAAGATTTTGTTGCTGCTGAAAATGTAAATGAAATCCTTGAAAACGGTTGGTTAGGCATCACAGTTGTAAATGTATATATGAGGTATGTTTCCATGAATTGATTTTCCGAAAGCTGATCTAATGCACAAATTATGACTAAATGCATTTTATATTGTTGAAAGACGCATTTATGTAAAATAGTTGAATGAATTTTCCCATGATCCAAGATTTGGACTGGTTAGTCCTCATATCACATCAACACACCTAACAAAAATAGAGCCATCAAAAAGGGATGAAATAGTGAACGGCTTGCTGAAAACATTTGAATGCAAGATTATAGATGATAGACTTTTCCTAATACCAACCATGCAGGGGTAATACTCTATGATTAAAGCATATCAATTATATTTTCACTTATTTTATTACTTATTCCTTTTTGTGTTTTTAGGCAACATTGGTTGCTAATTTTGGTGAACTTGGATACTCCGAAGATTTATTTTCTGGATTCAAAGCAAGGATATCAATCAAACCGACCACACATGATGGATTTTGTGAATCTGTAATACACTACATCTTACGTTTTAGGTCTAAACATAAATTAATATAATTTATATTATCTTTTACTGAGGATTATTTTATGATAGGGCGGTGTATCATTATCGTCTAAAAAAAGGAATGAGGACAGGGGCTAAGCATAAGGAGGCGAGCAAGTACTATGTCTGGACAAATATCAGGGTATATATAATAAAATTTCATTATCCAAACACATCTCAACACAAGTTACTTATTCTCCTAATGATCAATTTTTTTGCAGTGTCCAAAACAAACAAACGATAATGATTGTGGTTATTATGTTTTTAAATTTATGAAAGAGATTGTTTTTTATCAGCAAACTAGCATCCCTAAAGAGGTATTTTTTAAAAACAAATACTAGTTCGTTTAAGTTATTTATTATTTTTTTATTTTTTTATTTTTCAGTACTACTCTGACTACCGAAAATCCTCATACTCACAAGACAATATAGATGTGTTTTGAAACGAGTGGGCTGCATACCTGATGGAAGTTTGTACACAAATAAAATGAAGATCTGACTTGGGGACATGTACAATTTGTGGTCATTTTTGAGAGGGGTTAAGGGGATAAAAAGATTAAACATTATTGTATGTAAATGTTAGTAGAAAGATTTTAATTGTTATTAAATAAAACATCCTTTCTCCAATGACTCATTTTCCCATTTTAACAGATGATATTCACCAGCAACATGAAAGAATGTTGAACCACTCAAAGGGTCTCTATTTAGTTTAAAATGGACACGATTTTAAGTGAAAACAACAATTGACCTACGGAAATCCGACCAAATGCATTCGGATTGCCTTGATATTTTATAAGAACGATACAAGGGTCTTTTGGAATGTGTAAGAGTCAACCCCGCCTCAATACGAGGCACGGTGTGGCCGCTATCACTCAAAGGGTCTCTATTTTGTTTAAAATGGACACGATTTTAAGTGAAAACAACAACTGACCTATGGAAATCCGACCAAACGCATTTGGATTGCATTAATATTTTATAAGAACGATACTAGGATCCTTGGTGATGTGTAAAAGTCAACCTAGCCTCAATCTGAGACACGGTGTGGCCGCTAGCACTCAAAGGGTCTCTCTTGTTTAAAATGGACACGATTTTAATTGAAAACAAAAACTGACCTACAGAAATCCAACCAAACGCATTCGTATTTCACTGATCTTTTATAAGAACAATAAAAGGTTCATTTTTGACGTGTACGAGTCAACTCCGCCTCAATTCAAGGCACGGTGTGGCCGCTATCACTCAAAGGGTCTCTATTTTGTTTAAAATGGACATGGTTTTAAGTGAAAACAACAACTGACCTACGGAAATATGACCAAATGAATTCTGATTGCATTGATATTTTATAATAACGATACAAGAGTCCTTGGTGACGTTTAAGAGTCAACTCTGCCTCAATCTGAGGCACGGTGTGGCCTCTATCACTCAAAGGGTCTCTATTTTGTTTAAAATAGACACGATTTTAAGTGAAAACAACAACTGGCCTATGGAAATCTGACCAAACGCATTCGGATTACATTGATATTTTATAAGAACAGTACAAGGGTCCTTTGTGACGTGTACGAGTCAATCCCGCCTCAATCTGAGGCACATTGTGGCTTCTAGCACTCAAAGGGTGTCTATTTTGTTTAAAATGGACACGATTTTAAGTGAAAACAACAACTGACCTACGGAAATCTGACCAAATGCATTCGGATTTCATTGAACTTTTATAATAACGATCCAAGGGTCCTTGGGGATGTGTAAAAGTCAACCCCATCTCAATCTTAGGCACGGTGTGGCCGCTATCACTCAAAGGGTCTCTATTTTGTTTAAAATGGACACGATTTTAAGTGAAAACAACAACTGACCTATGAAAATCTGACTAAAAGCATTAGGATTGCATTGATATTTTATAAGAACAATCCAAGGGTCCTTGGTGATGTGTAAGAGTCAACTCCGCCTCAATCTGAGTCACGTTGTGGCCGCTATCACTCAAAGGGTCTTTATTTTGTTCAAAATGGACACGATTTTAAGTGAAAACAACAACTGACCTAAGGAAATCTGACCAAATGCATTCATATTTCATTGATCTTTTATAAGAACGGTCAAAGGGTCCTTGGTAACGTGTATGAGTCAACCCCACCTCAATCCGAGGCACGGTGTGGCCGCTAGCACTCAAAGGGTCTCTATTTTGTTTAAAATGGACATGATTTTAAGTGAAAACAACAACTAACCTATAGAAATCTGACCAAACGCATTTGGATTGCATTGATATTTTATAATAACGATCCAAGGGTCCTTGGTGATGTGTATGAGTCAACCCTACCTCAATATGAGGCACGGTGTAGCCGCTAGCACTCAAAGGGTCTCTCTTGTTTAAAATGGACATGGTTTTAATTGAAAACAACAACTGACCTATGGAAATCTGACCAAATGCATTCATATTGCATTGATATTTTATAAGAACGATCCAAGGGTCCATGGTGACACGTAAAAGTCAACCCTGCCTCAATCCGAGGCACGGTGTGGCCGCTATTACTCAAAGGGTCTTTATTTTGTTTAAAATGGACACGATTTTATGTGAAAACAACAACTGACCTACGAAAATCTGACCAAACGCATTCGGATTGCATCTATATTTTATAAAAACGATCCAAGTGTCCTTGGTGATGTTTAAGAGTCAACCCTGCCTCAATCTGAGGCACGGTGTGGCCGCTAGCACTCAAAGGGTATCTCTTGTTAAAATGGACATGATTTTAATTGAGAACAACAACTGATCTATGGAAATCCGATCAAAAACATTCAGATTGCATTGATATTTTTTAAGAACGATCCTAGACTCCTTGGTGACATGTAAGAGTCAACCTTTCCTCAATCGAAGGCACGGTGTGGCCACTAGCACACAAAGGGTCTCTCTTGTTTAAAATGGACATGATTTTAATTGAAAACAACAACTGACCTACGGAAATCCGACCAAACGCATTCCGATTGCATTGATATTTTATAAGAACGATTCAAGGGTCCTTGGTGACGTGTACGAGTAAATACCACCTCAATACAAGGCACAGTGTGGCCGCTATAACTCAAAGGGTCTTTATTTTGTTTAAAATGGACACAATTTTAAGTGAAAACAACAACTAACCTACGGAAATCTGACTAAACGCATTCAAATTGCATTTATCTTTTATAAGAACAATCCAAGGGTCCTTGGTGATGTGTAAGATTCAACCCCGCCTCAATCTGAGGCACGATGTGGCCGCTATCACTCAAAGGGTCTCTATTTTGTTTAAAATGGACACGATTTTAAGAGAAAACAAAAACTGACCTAGGGAAATCTGACCAAATGCATTCTGATTGCATTGATCTGTTACAAGAACGATCCAAGGGTCCTTGGGGACGTTTATGAGTCAATCCCACCTCAATCTAAGGCACGGTGTGGCCGCTAGCACTCAAAGGGTCTCTCTTGTTTAAAATGGACACGATTTTAATTGAAAACAACAACTGACCTACGGAAATCTGACCAAACGCATTCATATTGCATTGATATTTTTTAAGAACGATCCAAGGGTCCTTAGTGATGTGTAAGAGTCAACCCAGCCTCAATATGAGGCATGGTGTGGCTGTTATCACTCAAAGAGTCTTTATTTTGTTTAAAATGGAAATGATTTTAAGTGAAAACAACAACTGACCTATAGAAATCCAACCGAATGAATTAGGAGTGCATTGATCTTTTATAAGAACGATCCAAGGGTCCTTGGTGATGTGTATGAGTCAACCCCACCACAATCCAAGGCACGGTGTGGCCGTTAGCACTCAAAGCGTCTCTCTTGTTTAAAATGGACACGATTTTAATTGAAAACAACAACTAACCTACGGAAATCTGACCAAACGCATTCGGATTGCATTTATCATTTATTAGAACGATCCAAGGGTCCTTGGTGACGTGTACGAGTCAACCCCGCCTCAATTCAAGGCACGGTGTGGCTGCTAGCACTCAAAGGGTCTCTATTTGGTTTAAAATGGACACGATTTTAAGTGAAAACAACAACTGACCTATGGAAATCCGACCAAACGCATTCGGATTTCATTGATCTTTTATAATAATGATCCAAGGTTCCTTAGTGATGTGTAAAATTAAACCCCGCCTCAATCTGAGGCATGGTGTGGCTGCTAGCACTCAAATGGTCTCTCTTGTTTAAAATGGACACGATTTTAATTGAAAACTACAACTGACCTACGGAAATCCGACCAAACGCATTCGGATTTCATTGAACTTTTATAAGAACAATCCAAGGGTCCTTGGTGACATTTACGAGTAAACCTTGCCTCAATCTGAGGCACGTTGTGGCCACTATCACTCAAAGGTTCTCTATTTTGTTTAAAATGTACACGATTTTAAATGAAAACAACAATTGACCTACGGAAATCCAACCAAACGCATTAGTATTGCATTGATATTTTATAATAACGATCCAAGGGTCCTTGGAGACGTGTACGAGTCAACCCCGCCTCAATCTGAGGCACAGTGTGCCCTCTAGCACTCAAAGGGTCTCTATTTTGTTTAAAATGGACACGATTTTAAGTGAAAACAACAACTGACCTATAGAAATCCGACCAAACTTATTCGGATTGCATTGATCTTTTATAAGAAAAATCCAAGGGTCCTTGGTGATGTGTACTAGTCAACTCCGCCTCAATCTGAGGCACGTTGTGGCCACTATCACTCAAAGGGTCTCTCTTGTTTAAAATGGACACGATTTTAATTGAAAACAACAACTGACCTACGGAAATCCAACAAAACGCATTCAGATTGCATTGATATTTTATAAGAACTATCCAAGGGTCCTTGGTGACATCTACAAGTCAACTTTGCCTCAATACGAGGCACATTGTGGCCGCTATCACTCAAAGGTTCTCTATTTTGTTTAAAATGGACACGATTTTAATTGAAAACAACAACTGACCTACGGAAATCCGACCAAACGCATTTGGATTGCATTGATCTTTTAAATGGGGGGTCATGGCATGTGATCTATCAGGGGCCTCATATATATCAATTCATGGTTGTCCTGGTATACTAGGGTGATCATTTGTTTAGGTCTATGATACTTATGGGCTTATATCTGGATGAAAATACTCCCATATGGGAGGGTGGATATGCTTATGGGTCTTATTCCTTAAATGAGAATACTCTCACAGGGGAGGGATGATATGTATATAGGTATTATTCCCCAAATGAGAATAAAACCATAGGAGTGGGAAGAGATTATTACCGAGAATATTCACCAAATGAAAATAATCCCATAGGGGGGGGGCTGAGATGATTATATAGATTATGCCTCAAATGAGAATACACCCATTTTGGAGGGTTGATATGCTTCTAGGGATTATATATTAGATGATAATACTCCCATATGGTAAATAATATATGCTTCTTAGTATTATTCCCTAAATAAAGGTACTCCCATAGTATAGGGATGAGATCCTTGTAGGTCTTATGCCTCGGAATTGGAAGAACACATATGGGTGGTCTGAGATACTGTTGAGGGTATTCCCTAGATGAGAAAACTCCCATAAGTGGATTTCCATGATGGAGTATAAATAAAACTCACATATTCGAGGTCAATGATAATTATGTATATAGTGGGGAGACCATGGAATATTATATGTTTTGTGTGGTTCCTATGATGTACTCAGAGAAACCCTAACATTGGATGAATTAGGTATGGTTGATCAAGCTTTAATACTTGAGAATCAATGTGTATTGATGTAGATGGGGTAGGACTTGGTAAAACTATATTTTTATAATGTCGACATGATCCTTGTGAAATGCTTGGTAAAAGTTCAGCACTTGGAAAATTAATTTGGGTTTAATCATGGTCATGGATTTGAGGATCAATGATTATTTTTTTATTAGTTTTATTCCAGTTATTTCTCAACTAGGTGTGTATATTGCCTGATCATGCACTTAAAATATCCTATTGCAGGTTTAATATTGGGGGTTTATTAATGAGATTCATCCCCCCCCCCAAGTATGTGCACCTCAGTGTGTGTACAAACCATATAACTTCTTTGAGGTTGAGAACATGATGCATAGTGGATAGAGAAAAGTCCAAAGATTTATGTATTGATAAAACACACCCATGTGGAGCCATAGGATTGAACTGGAAAGCCCCCCGGACACCCCCTACCCCCCCTTGTACAGCCACCCCAAACCCTTGAACATCCCCCAAACCCCTTGAATTCTGAATTGATTTCTTTAAGTACTTAATTAACTTTTAAATTAGGTGTTAATGGTGTACGGCTATATTTTTTGTATGGGTATACTTGGTCTAATTTTCTTATGATTTATGAGTTAATTTTGTATGGGTATACTTGCTTTAATTGGCTTATTGAGATGCTGTTTTTTTTTTGCAGGTGTTCGGGTGTGCTGCTGTAGATTTATTGTAGCAGTAGAGAGGGCATTTATCAGCGCTCTTTTAGCGCTGATAAATCGTGCTTTTATCAGTGCTAAAAAAGAACTGACAAACTACACCTTTATCAGCGCTGATAAAAGCTAAGTTTATCAGCGCTAAAGGAGCGCTGATAAAACACTCATTTATCAGCGCTCTTTTAGCACTGATAAAGGGTTGTTTTATCAGCGCTCTCTTAGCGCTGATAATGTTTACCTTTATCAGCGCTTTTTTAGCGCTGTTAAATCCCGTTTTTAGCACAGTTAATGCCTATATTTGTAGTAGTGAACCCACAACTGAAGGGAGACAAGGGTGTATCACCTACCATTGGCCCACGAGATGTCCTGGATTAAATAAATTAGTTTATTTTAAGAAGGTCTAGTAGATGAATTATAAATTCATTTTTTTAACCCCAAACGAATAGGATAAATAGAATATTTTTTTAAGTTCTATTATCTTTTAGAGTGAAAGATGAGTTTGTGGTAGAAATTAGTAAAAGGATGGAACTCTACTTGTCAAGTATATATTTTTATTCTCCTCTTATTCTATGAAGAAATTAATTGAAGGGATATTAAAACCAAAAATTTGTTATCCTAATACCTTATGTTTTGTTGAATCGGTGGTATTATAAACCATCATAGATTGATGAATTTAAGGACCTCAATTTTAAACTTGTTTTTGATTGATGACCTCAATCACTACCTATAAATATTTATGTTTTCCTCTAATTATATGTCTCTAATTTCCACCAATGTTCTCCTAATCGAGATCATAATTTGTTGGTGACCCTTTCATTTCTCTTTTCCTCTTATTAAGACTAAGTTTTATTAACCAAATTTACAATGTGGGTTTTCCCACAAAGATATTTTCAATTTTCAACCTTTATTTTCGAAAAACAATATCAAATTGCGAGGAAGCAATTAATTTAAGGAGGGAAGAATGTAACACCCCAAGATTTTATATTGTCTTACTTCTTCAAAATAATTCAATAACTTGCACTACACGCAACACCGAGTTCAAACGCACCATGACTTACCAAACAAGCTGTTCAAAAGCCGTTATGAATAGTAATACCTACTTTTTGAAATTTTATAAATTTTATCTCTCAAAATGGACTTCATTTTTGGATTCAGAATATCGAATTTATCCTAGGGTGAAATTTTGGTACTTTTCGGATAACTTTTATATTTTGATGAATAGTGAAAATTACTAACTTTTAATTAAAAACAACTTTTTTAATCAAAATAATTAATAGTGATAAATTATGAATTTGAGTGGTTTTAAGGTATATTTAGAATATATTTTTACCATTTAATACAATTTTGGTTATTGTACATAATTTCACAATTAAACCTGACATAAACAAGTGTCAATCTTTTGATAGTTATTATATCTTAAAAACACGCTTTTTGTTTTGACAGCGGGAATTAATTTTAAATTAATTTCTGCCACTTCTGCATTTTGAATTTGGAAAAATGGATTCCATATTTGGAATCAGGATTTAAATTTTTTTTAAATAGATAACTTTTATTTTTAGACATTTTGAATAATTACTTCGAAAAATATTTTATTTACCATGGAAAAAGGGTAAATCTGGTAAATAAGGGTTAAAAAATAATATTATAGTAATAATAAATTACCCTAAAACGTGTCCTAAAATTATTAGTGGATACATGTCTGACCATGGGCATCTTTGGGTCTATTTTTGGGACCCCATGGAGCCACATGTAGGTGATAGGGACACTTTATATTAATTAAGTTAAAGTAAATAAAAAATGTTATAAGCTTATATCTTTTAGTAAACCAATTTTTACATAGGGTTATATATGTTATATTTTCAATTATAAATATTAATTAGAAATATAAAAATATTTCCTACATAATGGTTTTTTATTTATAATTTTTAGACATTTAAAAATTAAAAATATATATGACACAATAATGATGCAGTATTTTCCTTATTAATGAAAGAATCAAATAATTGGTATTATAAATGTTAAAATAAATATAATTTGAAATTTTTGATGAAATAAAAGAATTTTATTGGTTAATATGACATTTTAGGATTTCTTAAATGAATTTTTTTCGAATTAATAAAGTTTTTAAGACTTTAACAAAAATCAATTATTGAGTAGTGTCAAAATTGACATAAATGAGTTTTTAAAACAAATATTATATTATTAATTTATATTCTATTCCTAAAAATATAAGGTTCATCCAAAGGACTTATATAATTATTGGTGTATCATTAATGGACCAATTTGGGGTCGATTGGATGTATATAGTAAGTTTATTAACTATATAATTTAAAAATACAAAGTGACATGGTAAATGTCAATCTTATTAATTAAGAGTTAAAACTAAAATATAAGGTTAATATAATGACCCAAACCTATCTAAAATATATTGCTTGAAAATATTTATACCCATCCCCACCTTATACTTTGAATAATCTACTTTGGAGCCATTATAAACCGAATATGAATTTATTATAAATTAATACTTTAAGTTTTTCCTAAAGAGCCCCTCCTCCCCCTTATAAAATGACCCAACTTCTAACCAATTATACACACCTTCAAAGCCTTTCGGTTTGGCCAAACCCTGCCTAAATACTCTCTAAACTTCCCTCACTTCAACCTAGAGTCCTTATTTTGATCACAAATCCAACCTAAGGAGCCCTTTTGATCAAATCAAAAGGAAGAACCCGAAGAAGAGGTAATATTTTCACCACCCTCTTTCAAGTTCCTTTCTTCTTCAACTTCTTCTTTATTTGTTATTTCTATTCTAAAATAATAACTCCTTTATCTCCTATATACTGTGATTTTATTATAAATATGGTACTATTGATTCAATAAGGTTCTCTTTATGGCTTTTCCATTCCGTCTTGTTTTGAAAATCACAAACACCTTTCTTTAAGGAAAATCGCTTTTATAAGGAAAATTGATTTTATAAGGAAAATCGCTTCTTTAAGGAAAATCGGTTTTATAAAGAAAATTGATTTTATAAGGAAAATCTCTTTTATAAGGAAAATCTCTTTTATAAGGAAGATCTCTTTTGCAAGAAAAATTATCCTTATCATATTTTCATTCATATATTTCTTAAGTATAAGTTTTGGATTCATTTCTATATTCTCGGAATCATTTGAAACTTTGATATGAAACATTCTGTTTTAAGTACCGAATTCCAGAAGAGAACTGTAATGAAGTTTCATTCCGAATTCCGAATACGAACTGTGATAAAGTTCTACTCCGAATTTTGGATACAAATTCTCATTATGAATTCTAATGACGAATTCTCATTACAAATTCTGATGATGAATTCTCATTACAAATTCTGATGACAAATTCTCATTATGAATTCTGTTGACGAATTCTCATTCCGAATTCTCATTCCGAATTCAGCTATTAAACAGAATCTGATCATCTTTGTTTTATACACTCCGAATTTATTTAGACTTCGAAAAATTATTTTTGTTTACACTCCAAACATTCATTCTGAACTTTTGAGTTAGACTTTAAACGATGTCGTACATTCTGTTACACTTGTTTTTTTATAAAACGATGTCCTCTATTCTATTATAAACTAACCGTTGGTTAAGTTACACGTGTACAGGTCCCTCCGATTTTTAAGGTAAATATGACCGTTGGAAAGGAGGCCGACCTTGCCTATAAATAGAAGCTCATTTGAAAGAGATCAATGTTGATTGTTGAATGACTTCTTCGACATTGTGCATACATGTTGTTGAAGTGATTTATAGAGAGAGAGGCTCTTATTAACTCTCAAATATTCGTGCGACTCTGAATGTCGATGATTACATTCGAGGACTTCCGGGGATAGGAAGACAGAGGTGCCGACTACCTTGAAGTTCGAGGGCTTCCTTGTTGAGGAACACAGAGGTTTCCAACTACCTTGAAGTTGAGGGCTTGTGGGGATAGCAAGACAGAGACTCTGATCTTTGTATCGAGGGCTTACCCTGGTGTGGGTAAGATAGACTTGCTTGAAAGTATAAATCAAGGGACCTTTATCCAAGATTGTTGGATACCCTTCTCTTTGGGTTAAAAAACCTATATCTTGTTACCTGTAGTTTTACTACTTGTTTGTTTCCACTGCATCTTGTATTGTAACGAAAGTATAACTTTCTTATACTTCCTTACTTGTACTCTGTTTCATTTAGATTCTATACTCTTTAAGGTAGAATCTCATATTGTAATCTTTAGTCAAGTTTCAATTTCCAGATCCATATTTCCGGAACCTACTTTCGGAATAACTAACTTTAAAGGTTCGAAAGGAATATTTAAAGTATACAATTCACCCCCCCTATTTTATATTGAGCATCTACATCATTATTTAGATCCTACAATTGGTATCAGAGGAGGTATCTGAAATACTCATACTCACGTATAAGTTTTTCTTTCTCACTTTATCATTCCAAACTTTTCTATTCCGAACTTTTCTATTCTAAATTTTGTCATTCCGAACTTTTTCTACTAACAAGTTTGTGTACCAAAGATTTTTAAGTATGGCAGGAATTAATGTTGGTTATATTGATAATCTAAATCCTACAAGACCACTAATTTTTGATGGTAATGACTATGAGTACTGGAGAGATCGAATGAAGTCTTTTGTTATCAATACTAGAGTGGATAATTTCGTTATGCTTACTAGAGATTATAAAATTCATGATAAGGAAGTTAGAACTTTCACCAACTAGGAAAAGCAAGAGTATCAACTCAATTATAAGGTATGCAATACTTTGCTTTGTTCAATGACTAGAAACATATATAGCCAAATTTCTTCTTGTGAAGCAGCTAATTGTATCTGGAAGAAGTTAGAGGTTACACACTTTGGAACTTCTAAAGTGATCGAAACTATGAGAGCTATGCTTAGAGATGAATACCATGGCTTCAATTTTCCTTATGGTGAACCAATCTGTAAAGTTCAACAGAGATTTATGACTATTGTCAACAGTTTACAGTCTATGGGAGAGAAAGGGTTAGATGATGAAGCACTTGTGGACAAGATAATTGATATCATGCCTAATGAGTGGGAATCCAAAAGAACTGCTATAGATGTTAACAGGAAGGTCACTCAAATTTCTCTTGATGAGTTATTCAGAACTCTTCTTCAACATGAAACAAGAATGAAGAGAGATGCTGACAACATCAAAAAGAATAATGGAAATGGTACTGTTGCTTTTACAACAACATCAAATCAGATGAAAGCTAAGACTCCTGAGAGAGTAACCTGGTCCAAGTCTAAGAAAGTTTTTTTCCAATCCGAATCCAGTGAGAGTGAAGTCTCTGAAAATGAGTTAGCAAATCTTGCTTGAAGGATGAACAAGATAGCCGGCCAAAGAAGTTTCTAATCCAAATATAAGAAGAAGGAAAGGAAAGACAAGAAAGATGGAGAAGTCACGTGTTATGAATGCAAGAGAGCTGGACATATTAGACCAGATTTCCCTTTGCTCAAAAAGAAAGAAAGGAAAGAAAGACATTCAGATAGGAACAGAAATAAGTATTATAAATCCAAAGCTAAGAAAGTATTGAAAGATAATGACACCTGGAGTGACAGTGGTGGTGACTCTTCAGATGAATCTTCTGACTATGAATCTTCAAGAAAGAAAAATATTGGTCTTATAGCCAGATTACCTTTTGATAATCATTGCTTTATTGATAAGGTACGAAATGTTGAATCATTGACAAATGTATCTTTAAATTCTAATGATAGTAAGTATTATAACTCTTCTGATGAAGAATCCTCTTCTGATGAAGAAAATACTTCATCTACCTATGAAGAAGATTCTAGGTTTTCTGAACTTCTTGAGATTGAGAACTCTAAACTCAACAAGAAACTTGATAAGGCAAACTCTAGGAATTCTATTCTTACAAAGGAGATATCAGATCTTTATGAAGATCTTGATAAGAAAAATGCTGATTTTGAAAGTATTTCAAAAAACCTTGAGGAAGTAAGTTCTGAGAAGAACAAACTTTCTAAAGAGTTAGAAAAAGTAATTTCTAAGAAAAATGTTTTCGATCCTAGCTCTAGTTCTAAATCTGATGATTTTGAGGATAAAAACTTGGTTATAAAACTCAAGTCCGAAATTTTTTCCTTAAAGAAGTTTTTATCAAACTTTACCCATGGTAAGGAAAATTTTGAAAAAATGTATTCCCAAATACAACCTTTAAGAAATAAATCTGGATTTGGTTATACCCATGAAAAACCTATTTTTAGTAACAATTATTTTGTTCCTCAAAGTGCCCCATTTTGTACCAAGTGTCAATGTGGTGGTCAATGGGCAAGGAATTGTTCCTTAAACAAAACCCAATCTTTAGGATTTCACAAAGCTTACTTTTCTAAGAAGATGTGGGTACCTAAAATTTTGTTATCTAGAAAACTCAGATCCAAACAAGTTTGGATTCCGAAAGTCTAGTTCTCTTCTTGATTTAAGGAAAATAAAGAGAGTACCAGCAAAAACACGTGTTACATGGATAGTGGATGTTCTCGGAACATGACTGGTAACAAAAGATATTTTGAAAAGATTATCAAAACCGAAGAAGAAGAAAGCTTACCCAGATGAGGTAGTTTCTAAATGGAGGGAAATCAAAGAGAATAGAGTGCAAGGGGAGCCTCAGTTTGGCTTGGATCCTGCGGAGGCTAAGGCCTTGAAGGAAAGAACTACGGATGAGCTAGAAAAACAAGTGAAAGAAAAGAAGCTTAAGAAGAAGATGTCTGAAGCTGAGGTAGCTCAGACTTTGTTGAAGTTTAATGAGATGGTTTCAGCAATAATTCCTGTTCTGAGATCTTTTTCTCTGGAATCTCTACCTGAGACTCCAGGAAGAAACTTTGTCGCTCCGAAAGAGGCAGTTGAAAAGCCTATTGAGGAAGTTGAGAAGATAGAGCAAGTGGAAGAGGAAGAAGAAGTTTCTGAAGGTAGTGGTGAGACCGGAGATATTTTGAAGCAAGTAGATGATTATAAGGGGACACCTTCGGAACATTTGTCGCTCTGAACTTCAGAAGCTGAGTCTTCTAAGTTAGTCACTCCAGGGAAGGATGAGGAGAAAGGAGAAGAGGAAGTAGCTTATCATGCAGAGGAAGAACAACTTCTACATGATATTGCTCAAATGGAGAATGTAGAGCATGGTGCTCAAAAAGTTGTTGATGATGAAGACAATGTTGTTCAAGTGTCTGATAGTGAAAAGAGAACTCCAGAATAGGACTTCATTCTGAAAAAGTACAAAGGAAAAAAACTTGTGGTTGATACCCCGAGCTCAGTGGTTGTAAAGAGAAGGGAAGTTGGTAGTTCTTCAAAGAGAAAGCTTGATCATATTGAATAAGAAAATTCTCCAAGCAAAGTCTCGGATTTGGAGTCATCTTCATTGGGGCATGACTTTGTTGTTCAGTCTTTAAAGAAGTTGGTGGGTACTATTCTGACTTTCTCAAGTATTGATTCAAGATGCCAGATGCTCCAACATGCTTTGAATCTGAAAATAGACTCTGTATCCATGGTTATGGACAAATGTGTTGAGATAGAGGCTCAGCTCAAAACCTTCTATGTCGGCTATGAAGCCCACAAAAGATCTTTCAAGAGGATGACTAGTTGGTCGAGGAAGACTGTAGAAGAGATGAGGCTCTTTGATGAATTCGAAGATAATGTTAAAGATGCTTTTGAGACAGAAGACAGGAAGATAAATTAACTTACTTCATCCTTTGAAGAAAAGTTAACAGATGAAAAGAATTTCCGGATTCAAGAAGTCAGAGATCTGAATGGGAAGCTGAATTCTGTTTCTCAAAACTGAAAGTTTGAAAGGGATCATCGGATTGAGTTTGAAGAGGAGTTGTTAAAAGCAAGAACAGATCTTGAAGGCTCGGGAAGAAAATATTCAAGCCCAAGAAGAAAAGATTGAAGCTCAAAATGCAAGAATTATTGTGTTAGAGAAGCAAGCCGAGGAAGATCATAAAGACTTGAAGAAAATAAAGACTATTCTTAAGGGTATCATGGCGAAGGAAAAAGATCCAAAATAGACAGATCTGATCTTTTTTTGTATCTAAACTTCTTTGTTATTGAGCTTTCAAACTTAATGAAAATTGTGCTTTCTCGTTTCTTTTGTTGTTACTACTAATTTTTTTCAGGTACATTGTTATATTTTCCATTCCCTCAAATTCTTTTTGAAAATAACAAAGGGGGAGAAGGAAAAGAACCCTAATAAAGGGGGAAAAAGAATCTTAACAAAGGGTGATAAAGAAAACAAACTCTAATAGAGTTTATCTAAGGGGGAGTTTTTTATTAAAGAAGACTTTCTTATTCTTAATGAAATATCATTCCTGAAATCTAGAATATGATCCTTAGTGTTTCAAATCCTAAGGGGGAGTTAGTTGTATTCATCAACATCCATAAGCAAAGGGAGATAATCCTTAATGTTTTCTTTCTTCTTAGACTTTCTTTTTCATAAAGATGTTTTTGCTTTCCAAAAAGGGGGAGATTATTGAGTCAATAAGGTTCTCTTTATGAATTTTCCATTCCTTCTTGTTTTGAAAATCACAAACACCTTTCTTTAAGGAAAATTGCTTTTATAAGGAAAAATTCTTTTATAAGGAAAATTGCTTCTTTAAGGAAAATTACTTTTATAAGGAAAATTGCTTTTATAAGGAAAATCGCTTTTATAAGGAAAATCTCTTTTATAAGGAAGATCGCTTTTGTAAGAAAAATTGTCCTTGTCATATTTTAATTCATATATTTCTTAAGTATAAGTTTCGGATTCATTTCTATATTCTCGGAATCATTTGAAACTTTGATATGAAACATTCTATTTTAAGTACCGAATTCCAAATGAGAACTGTAATGAAGTTTCATTCCGAATTCCGGATACAAACTCTGATAAAGTTATACTCCGAATTCTAGATACGAATTCTCATTACGAATTCTAATGATGAATTCTCATTACAAATTCCGATGCTAAATTCTCATTATGAATTCTGATGACGAATTCTCATTACGAATTCTGTTGACGAATTCTCATTCTAAATTCTCATTCCGAATTCACCTATTAAACAGAATCTGATCATATTTTTTTTATACACTCTGAATTTTTTTAGACTCTGAAAAATTGTTTTTGTTTACACTCCAAACATTCATTCCGAACTTTTGAGTTAGACTTTAAACGATGTCGTACATTCTGTTACACATGTTTTGTTATAAAACGATGTCGTCTATTCGGTTATAAACTAACCGTTGGTTAAGTTACACATGTACAGGTCCCTCCAATTTTTAAGGATAATATGATCATTGGAAAGGAGGCTGACCTTGCCTATAAATAGGAGCTCATTTGAAAGAGCTCAATGCTGACTGTTGAATGACTTCTTCGACATTGTGTATACATGCTGTTGAAGTGATTTCTAGAGAGAGAGGCTCTTATTAACTCTCAAAGCTTCGTGCGACTCCAAATGTTGGTGATTACATTCGAGGACTTCCGGGGATAGGAAGATAGAGGTGTCGACTACCTTGAAGTTTGAGGGCTTCCTTGCTGAGGAAGACAGAGGTTGCCAACTACCTTGAACTTGAGGGCTTGCGGGGATAGAAAGACAGAGACTCCGATCTTTGTATCGAGGTCTTACCCTGGTGTGGGTAAGACAGACTTGCTTGAAAGTATAACTCAAGGGACCTTTATCCAAAGTTTTTGGATACCCTTCTCTTTGGGTTAAAAGACCTATATCTTGTTACCTGTAGTTTTACTACTTGTTTGTTTCCGCTGCATCTTGTATTGTAAGGAAAGTATAACTTTCTTATACTTCCTTACTTGTACTCTGTTTCATTTAGATTCTATACTCTTTAAGGTAGAATCTCATATTTTAATCTTTTGTCAAGTTTCAATTTCTGGATCCATATTTCCGGAACCAACTTTCGGAATAACTAACTTTAAAGGTTCCAAAGGAATTTTTAAATTATACATTTCACCACCCATCTTGTATATTGAGCATCTACATCATTATTTCGATCCTACAGGTACAACCATATTCAGTAATCTATCCATCCTTTGAATGACATGTCACCATACGTGCGTACGTACGGCTTACCGTCTTCACATCGTGGTGCAATTGTTATTCAATACATTATTATTTGTATGGGTATAATAATGATGTGTATTTGATGTAAATAATAAATATAACATTATAAGGATTCTGTATATATGATATACCATCCAATTATATATTATTTTAATATCAAAAGAATGATATTTTCGCTCATGCGTACGTAAGGAATACCGTCTCCACGACGCGATGAGATTCATTTCCAAGTTCATCATTCGTCGATGATTATAAAAATATATATTACAAATAAGTATGTAATATATGACATAATAATGCTACTGGAGATATATATATTTATATATATAAGTATTTATGTACTTACATATATCTTATTCACTTACTTCCGTTCAATACTATATGAAAACAAAAACAGCGTTTATGCGTACGTACGGACTACCATCTCCATAAACGGTGTTCTCCATTTCATATATATGTCTATTATACATATTTATATTATAAATATATATGATATATTTATCATGTTTTATATTCTTGAAGTATTTAAATCATGATCTAAGTGATACAATCAAGAGTAACAAGTTAAAACACGTACGATAAAGAAAACGATTATTACCCGAAATGTTAATTTAACATGGAAGTTATTATTAAATGGGTAGTATAAAGTCATAAATGAATCATGTATGATATCATAAATATTAATATGGTTATGGTATAATTTAATAACATACTACGATCTTCTTACAAGAGGTTAAATGTACCCTCGACTAAAGGAAAGTGTAAGGTAAGGGGTTTTCATCTCACTCCTTATTCCCGTGAGATTCATTCCATATTGCCACTATTACCTTTTGTGTGGTGTATATACTGCCCACAATTTTATTATTTGAGTACTACACTTTAATTTATTTGTATTTACATATTCATTGTATGATACCTCTTACATGGGGTGTATGTTTCGTAAGTTACCAAATTGGTAAGGGTTAATTTCACAATCTCTTTATTATCCGAGTTTGTTTTTACGTAAGTATCTACTGGGACGTATTTATTATCCATGTCCATGTTTTATGAAATATTTTTCAAAGGGATTCTTTTAAGGGACTTTTTACTAAAACATCATTTCAAATGTTTTAAATATTTATTCTTCTAAATCATTCTCATTAATGTCCATGTCTTCAAAACGGTTTTTAAGGATTTTTTTATATGTACATGAATGTTTTTAAAATGTTAATTCCTTTCAAAAGTTTCAAAGTGGTATGGGACAATTTGATTCAAAAATTTCTTTAAATTAATTTTTTTCCAAATTGTGTGACTTTTAAATTTTTTCATGAAAAAAAGAGATATTTCTCTCAAATAGTTTTGATTTCATCTATGTCAACATCTTTTGATAAATTTTACACTTGTTTGAAGTTGATTTATTATGATACAAATCTTCCATATTGTATTTAAGTTTTTGTGATATGTTTGACTATGGATGAGTCATTTTTATTCCATTAATGGATTATGATTAGTGTTTTGGCATTTCGTATGCTAGTTTTAATACGAATTTTTATGTTAAATTTCATCCTCTTCTTAAGATGAATGTGTTGGACTAGTATGTTCTGGGTTGGGGACCGGTAAAATTAAGCCCTTCGGGTTGGTGTCCAGTTATTAGAGTCACTCCGGGTTGGTGTCCGGTTATTAGAGGCACTCCAGGTTGGTGTCCGATTATTAGAGGCACTCCGGGTTAGAGTCCGGTTATAGAGGCTCTCCGGGTTGGGTTCCGGTTATAGTTATCCCTTAGGTCTTGGAACGAGGCCTTGACAAAGAAATTAAAGTTTGGCATTATGCATTCCATCATTATGAAAGTGGTTAGTGATATTGCAGGTGATTATTCGACTAGTAGAATATCCATGTGAATAAGTAAATGGCATTATTTTATTTTATTTTTGTCATATTATATTGAAGTTCAAGTTTAAAAGGATTTTGTTTTAGTTATACATTGCCATAAATGTTTATGCTTATTTATGAAAGTTTTCGCTGTATTGCTTACCCTTACTGAGTGTTTGAGCTCACCCCTTTCTATGTTTTATTTTTCCCAGGATTCCATGAAGTGTATTGTGATTGATATGCAGGGTTAAGCCAAGGTAATAATGGTGTTCATAAAGATTATTTATGTTGTTTTTTATGTATTAAAGTGCAATGTAACATTCATTTATGTAATCTATTTTCCAGGACTGCTAAACTAATCGGTCCTTCAGGACTTGATTCCTTGTAATCATGCCATTGTATTAAAATAATGCACTGACTCTGGGTAACTGGGGTCAGGGCGTTACAGTAGCATAAACTGAAAATTAAAGATGAAAGTACATGCCCAACCAGAAATATGTCCCAACCCTAAAAAAATGGAAATTTAAACAGCTAAGAGATCCCAACTCCTGAATCCTAAGCTACAACCACCATACACAGTCCAAGCTACCAGAATCCCTAAGATCCTATGTAGTCATGATCGACCTATCCATCTTTTTTATAAGAAGTGGCACATGCGGGAAGAGGCCATATAGGGGTGAGTATATACATACACACTAGGAAACCATGAATGTAGAAGGGGTAGTAGTAAGATATACAACAAGAAATAAAAGATAGTAAATGTAGGATACAGTCAAAGAGAAGAGATCAACCCAACAAAGAGTGAAAGTAAGCTCATCCAACATAATTGGATAAACATAGTGAGTAGATGAACTATCGGTCAAATATTCACCACTTATAGTAGGAGAGTAGACTCATCCAACCATGAAAAATTAAACACAGAAAGCACATGGAATACCCTACACGTCTTCGCCTAGAAGGAGAGTAACTAAATCAATCCACAAAGTAACCATCCAATTCAAGACATGCCTTGTCACTGTGCCACATAGTCAAGGGGCCACAAAATCTAGGTAGGGAACCCATGACCTAATATAATAGGAGGGTCCCACTTCGATAGTATATGAGGAACTCTACTTCCAATCCCTACTATAGGGTACCACTCAATAGTATTTTCAGAGGACCCATGCCCACGATGACGGGGGGTTCTACTCTAGTGTCATGAGGAACTACTCCCTTGCTGACGCGGGGTTCCACTTGGTAAGGTAGAGTACAAAAACTCATGATGATGGGGGGTTTCACTATATATATTGAGGACCTACACCCTAGTGTGGAAGGAGGGTTCAACTCTAGTCATCAAGGATCTACACCCAATAAGATTGGGGATTCCACTTGGAAGTTGAGGACTTGTGCCCAAGTACAATAGGGGGTTCTACTATGGTCATTGAGGACCTGCGTCTTACCCGGTATGGGGGTTCCTCTCAGAATTTGAGAACTCATTCCCTGGTATAATAGGGGGTTCTACTCTGGTCATTAGGACCCACGCTCTACCCAGTAGGGGACTCCACTCATAAGAATCCTCTAGTGATCCTGCCGGATCACTATCATCATTTGGCATTGACTAAATAAGAACTGTTCCTATAACATTCAATGTTATATCTCAAAAGGAAAAACTGAGGTAACCATCACATTCTACGTGGAAAAATACTCTGGATAGGATACTCATAGGCCAAAATCCAAGTTCAAACAAAGGATATATGAAGCTTTGATGTTTCTTGAAGAGGAACAAAGGGATACGTGGCATGTGAGGGGACACACATGGTGTGTGGTTCCACTACACCACCTAGTTTTGTCCCTTTTTAGTACATGTATCCCTATATTTCTAGTAGTACACACCCTATAGGTGGACTAAATGGTGCGTCTAGAATAACCAGGACTAGAGTTGTGTCATGTTGGTTGTGCCCATGTACCATACCTCGTGTCAGTGTAATTTTTACATGGTGTGTTTCCTCGCATGGGGTGTTGCTCATGTAAATTTTCCATGTCCCTATACTTGGGTACTTGGCCATGTACTTATCCATGTACTCCCACATGGGATCCCTCCCTCATGATCCTCCACATGGTATTTCCGACCGAGAAAAGGGTATATGGTGTGGTAGAGAGATTACATGTTGTTTCATCCTTAAGTTTTCCAAAACCCTATCTATCACCACTGAGGGGGATACATGTCGTGTGTTCATCCTTGAACATGGTGTGTAGTTGGGGTTTTTATTGTTTTCTCAGATCCAATTCCCACACTTGAATCTATCCAATCATCCTTCAATTCCACCTCAAATCAGTCCAAGACTCATGGATTTGGATAAAAATCATGGTCTATGGTCTTTGTTCACAAGAAAAAATCCACTACTGGTTTTCGGGGTTTCACCATACATTCCACACACCACCATTACTTGAACCTCCAATTTCTTGAACTAAAACCATCCAAACATTCATTTGTGCCTCACAAGCTTCCAATATCTGGTCTTAGTTCACCAATATATGCCTCTTTTGTCGATCTTTCATGGTTCCAAGGGATCAACCAGGCTCGGTACCTCTTGAAAATGTCGAATCGAGACCAAAAGCTTCTACTAGTGATGAACACAAATAAGAATAAGAGAAAAAATACCATAGAAAATTTTAAATGATCGATGCTAAGAGTTCTTGGAAAATTTATCAAGAATAGTAAACCCATGTTTATAAAACAATTGAAATTAATCAAGATGTCAGTACTTGGGAAAATGAAAAAGCTAAAAAAGAATGTAGATCGAAGAATGGTGATCAATCTAATCAATCTATTTAAAAAAATAGAATAAAAACACAAATTAAAGATTCCTTACTTGATTATAGATCATTCACTAATGAATAAATCATCCTCCAATGATCGGAAGAAGCTATTGCATCTTCTAAAAACTAATCTGATATGATCCATCATTTTTTCGTCACTCAATAAGATCCTCTAATGAAAGGCGGAAGGAGAGAATCATTGGTGATTCTAGGATTATGAGGCTAACCCTAGAAATTTATCCATGATGATATATTTATAAAAAATCTGCCTATGTCAAAAATGTATGAATTAATTAATTAATTAATTCTTCCACTGAATGTACTGCCAACAAGCAAGGATTCTGAAGGCCCCATGCCAAACCATTTTATTTCATTTCTAGGGTAAACATCACATTATATACTCAACCATGATCTTAGATTTCTGATCATATCAACCTTTTAAGAGTTATATTATCTTCTTTGAGGAACTGTGCACACATAATATAAAATATATATAATATTTTTATTAAATAAATTATGGGAACTGTGTGCCTTAGAATTATACATTGTATCAGTTTCAAGATCTAGAAGTATATATAGAAATATTTAAAATTATTTCAAGGAAAAAAACTAATTCTCTACATCATTCCCTCCTTTAAACTTTTCATCCCCGAAAATCAAAAACTATGAAAAAAACTAGGGATACTAAGATCACACTTGGATCTCACACTCCTAGAAACTTTCCTACACATTCTCATACTGCCACAACATGTGTACCAAGAGGACAGTCCATCCATGTAGAGTCCTCTCCTATTGATCCTTGATCACCACTAGGTTCTCCTCAAAAGTGTCTTCATACTCTATGTCTATCTCACCCTAGTCGATGAAATGTGTAGGGTCATGAATGTAATACCTCAATTGTGACACAAGGAAGATGTCATGAACCCTATCTAGCTTTTTGGGTAGGGAGAGGCAGTAAGAAACCTCTCCAACCCTCTGAACAATCTTAAATGACCTGATGAACCTCGGAGATAACTTTCCTCCCTAGACGAGCCACTAAAATCCTTGTTTTGGGGAGTCTCCTATGAAAACATGTTCTCTATACTCAAACTCCAAGGGACTATGATTGTGATTTGCATAATATTTCTATCTTCTCTGGGCCATCCACATCCTCTCATGGATGAATTAGACTTTCTCTATCATCACCCGCACCACATTTGTTCCCACAAGATATGTCTCATCGATCTTTTTAAAACGTAATTATAATATGTAGGGCCTCTCATAAAGGGCCTCAAAAGGTCCCATGCCGATGTTAGAGTGATATATGTTATTGCATGAAAACTCTAACAAGGTAATTTGATCCTCTTGGCTCTAGCCAAAGTCTAACATGCAATCCCTCAACATATCCTCTAACACCTAGATAGTGCACTCAGTTTTTCCATTTATCAAGGGGTGAAAGGATGTAATCATCCTTATTTTGGTCTTAAATTCCTCAGGAAGGCCTCTCCA
The DNA here is from genome assembly GCA_963277665.1 of Viscum album. NCBI lineage: Eukaryota > Viridiplantae > Streptophyta > Magnoliopsida > Santalales > Viscaceae > Viscum > Viscum album. The sequence goes on along the minus strand of OY728156.1, from coordinate 2,104,575,718 downwards.
TAATCATGACACAAACCATGTGTCATGATCAGTTACAATTTTCATGGGAACCCTATGAAATATGATGATCCCCTGTATGTAAAACTACCCCAAACTCTCAACCAAACTCTTATCCTTGATAGCAAAGAAATGTGCTAACTTCATGATTCATCCAACTATCACCTAGATGGAATCATGGACCTTAACTATGCTTGGAATCCCTATCTCAATGTCCATGGATATGTCTTCTCATTTACACTCTGGGATCTCAAGAGGTTTCAACAAACCTTCCTGAACATGGTGCACTGCTTTCACCGGCTAATTGGTGAGTCACCAAGAGACAAACTCAGTTTTTATTCATCTCATTATAGAACACAAAAAATGTCATTGAAGGTCTCTATACATCTTCCCACACCAAGGTGTAGAGCTAGGGGATAAGTGTAGAACTCTCACATTACATCCTCCCGCATCATGAATGGAACCACTATTCACCTCTAGATTAGGATAACATGATTCAATCTTCTATAATATTCATCTGGTGAGTTTTATATGGATATTTGATCATGTTAGACCACATAGTCTATGTCTCCCAGTTGGAAATCCCTCACAAAATCAAGAAGTGTAGGAGTCAACATCATCGACTACATAAAATATTTTCCCTTCTCCATCTGGGCCAACTGTAGGGAAGATAACTATTCTAAAGCCTCCTTTACTAAGAGATCAGGAGTATTCCTACTAAGGGAGTTAGATAAAATGTTTCCCATCCCTGGAGTATAGACTATACCAAATTCATAGTCATGTAGGAACTCAACCATCGCTTCTATCTCAGGTTCAAGTCCCTTTGCGTGAATATGTACCTGAGACTCTGGTGGTCTGAGTAAACCACAAAGCACTCTCCTAGAAGTTAGTGCCTTTACATAATTAGGGAAAAGACCATTTTTTCTATCGATAAGTTATGATTCACATAGTTCTGCTTATCGGGTCTCAACTGCCTCAACCCATATGTGATAACTTCATGCCGCTACATTAACACGTAGCTGAGCCCTGCTCTTGAGGCATAACAATACACTATGAACTCTATGTATACCTCTATCAGTCTCAACATTGGATCACTTGTTAGCCTCAACCTAAAATCCTCAAAGGCCCTCTAGAACTGATCATACCAAGTAAATGGATTCCCTTTCTATGTCAGGGTGGTCAAAGGGGATGTGATTCTGAAGAAGTTTTCCACAAGCCTCATGATGTACCCCGCCAATCCATGAAGTCTTCCCACCTCAAACACACTATTTTGTGGATCCTAAGTGAGAACTGTGTTGATATTTACTGGATCCATGGACAAAGAAAGTTTAGAAATTATGTGCCCTACAAAGTGAATCTCATGAATCCAGAACTGTAACGTCAAGAGCATTCCATAAATCTGGTGCTCTCAAAGAAAATCTAGGACCATTCTAAATTACTCTATTGCTCATAGATCTCGGCAGGTTCCATATAATATGACATGAAAGATATCATAGTAGTTTTGGGATTCAAGTTGATGCAAAATTCTATCTCTCACCATGTAGGTAGTCTTATGATGTTCATAGGGAATTCATCCATGAAATCCTCCATAACTGAAGGAATCTATATGGTATAAGAGCATGTTTGACCAAGGGATATAATCGCTAACTGATGGGTGATAGTTGGTTGCCTCCTACTCACAAAACTTTCTTATCCTTCGATGATATATCTATCTCTAGAAAATGAGAATCTTGTCCCATCAGTGGGTAGGAATATGACTTGCCTACAGTTATAGTAAATCTGGTCACAGACCATATACATCAAAACCATTCCAAATATGATGTCATAGGATTCCATTATGACAACTAAAAGGTCCCACGTTAACCTCTCTCCACCAAGTGATAGCACTCACTACCAGAAGATGAAATATACATAAGTAGCCTTCCCTGTAGGAACATCAAGATGAAGCTACTAGGATAGCACCTCAACTGGGATCTCCATCTCTCACACCAGGAGTATAGAGATAAATTAATTGATGGAACCTATGTATACTAATAAGAAATAAAGATTATAGTAAACACAGATCGTACCTCTAATAATCTCATGCATTATGGGATCATAAACCTCCAAAGCATGCAGTTGTCTATGACCCCAGCCACCAGCTCCTTGATCCTGACATGAGCCACATGGTGGTGGTGGTGTAAGGATATCATAACATCATCAACCACCTATAACTCCTCACGATCCTATGCTAGCTCTATCTCCTTAAGGACCACCCTGACCTCACCTAGGAGATCCCTGATCAGGGAGATACCTCTCTTGTGGCAGTCCATAAGCTATCTACCTATGTTTCTCATCACGTCTGGTCATATAGTATCGTTCCATGTGACCTCACCCATCAAAAATAATTCACTACCCCTCTCTGGGATACCCTAGACCACTTTACTTCCTCTGACAATGTGTCAGAGTCTTATCACAGGGATGTCTCTTATATAGAGATCCTGGATCCCGGCGCCTTCTAACTGATGTAGATGACTGAGATTTGTGGTACCCACTACCAACTCCATCTTTTTGGTATCCCTCTAACAGAAATATATCTTCCACCAGTGCTCGCTCTAATACACCAGAATAGGTGGGGATGTAAAAGTGCACACTGTTGTCTTGGATCTCTCTGTGGATTTCTTTATCACACTTATGTGCTTAGAAGTAATCATCTAGAATCATGTCAATAGAGTACCTCGTTAGGTCTATGAATCTTTCTATGTAATTATCCATCTTCATACCTCCCTTATGAATCTCTTGAATATTTGAGATATGAATTGATAACAAACATGATGGTTAGTATTCCTCACAAAATAACTAATGGAATTCATTCCATGAGAGTATTGACTCATCATGCATTTGCATAATGGGGATCTACTAATGCCCAGATTCTCCATGGAAAATGCTATATGTTAGTGTAACAACCTAATTTGTTGATGTCTGGATGAGCCTGAAGACATGTACCACCAACTCTAGACAATCCTATAATGCCCGAGGATCTGGATCGTCGTGGAACCTCAGCGATCCTTGGTTCTGGAACTCACAGAGTACATTAAGTCTGCATGCTTCTTCATCCTACTCTAGTGGAATGATCTTCTACTCAACAAGTATAGGTGTTTCTACCTTCTCACCTATAGGATGGGGATCATGGGATGGACCTTGAATTGAGTCCTCATCACTCACTAGATTGTCTTTACAATACGGAATTGGTATCCTAGTTGAATTTCATCGTGGTGGTATCCTGAGATTTATTATGATGTACCATGGTCATATGATAATATATATTTGTGTGTGTGTGTGTGTAAAAAAATGGGGATTTGACTCAAGTAGGATAGTCAAATATTCAATCTTATATGATGCATGTACCATTTATTCCTACAACAAATGATTTATCATGTCGAGTCGATAAGTAGGTAGCCAGGGTCCTAGTGAGTGGATACATCAGCCTCTGTACCATCACTGGATTACCTATCCTGAGATATGTACTTGAGAAACTTCAACATTGTTTCTATAAACCCAACCAAATACTATTAATTGGGATAGTACAAACAATTTACCAAGGAATGAACCATCCTTTGATACCAATATGTCACAACCCAACTCAAATTGGGGCTCAAGCCGTAGCTACCCCAATCCCACCTCCATAGGCTAGGGGATAGTGACCAGTCTTGAAGGAATAACTAACATTGTGATAAATTTTCTTAAGTACTTGTACACACACATATCCATCTCAATGAAAAGGTGAATTGGGAAGAGTAAAAGATTCAACCCTATTATTAAGTAAACTATGCATGCATGAATCTCTAGATAGTACAAAAGTATAGTAGTGTAAATTGAAAAGTAAATGGGAAAATAAATGTCCAAACAAAAATATTTCCCAACCTAAAAGGAAGGAAAAGTAAACAGCTGAGAGAGACCAACTCCTGAATCCTAAGTTATGACCATCATACGCAGTCCAATCACCCAGTATCCCTAATCTCTTATATATTCACTATTGACTTGTCTGTCATCTTCATAAGAGATGACACATGCAGGAAGATACCATGTAGGGGTGAGTATATACATACCCATTAAAAAACCTCAAAATATGAGGGGTGAGTTATAGGATATACAAAAATAAAAGAAATATAGTAAATTCATGATACAGTTAGAGAGAACAACTCAACCCAACAAAGAGTGAATGTAAGCTCATACAAACACAAGAGGCTAAACACGATGAGTAGATGAACTAACCATCAAGTCTTAGCCACCTATAGTAGGAGAGTAGACTCATCCATCCATGAGAAGATAAACATGAAAAGATTGCGGCATACCCCACACATCTTCACCTCTCTTGGATAGAGAGTAACCAAATCCAAGGTGTGGATACATATGGATATATATATATATACACTTATTCAAAAGAATCCCAAATGACAGATTAAGGTGACATCTATATCACATATCATCCCAGAATAAAGAGTATCCAATAGATCCAAAATTCCACCAATGATGCCCAACATCTCATATGTCTACCCAGAAGTAATTGTCTAAGTCAAGCCACACATATTCACTATAACGCACAGTCAAGGGGCCAAAAACTCTAGGTAGGGAACCCATTTTATTATACAATATGGGTCCCACTCTAATATTCATTGAGGAAATATACTTCCCAGCCCTATTGGAGGGTACCACTCGATAGTATCTGTAGAGGTCATGCACCAATGCTGATGGGGTGTTCCACTATAGTGTTATGAGGACTCTCTCCCATTATGATGGTGGGTTCCACTCAATAAGGTAAAGGACTCATGCCCATACAAATGGGCGGTTACACTCTACATGTCGATGAAATTCACCCTAGTGTGACAGGGGGTTCCACTCTTATCATCAAGGACCTTCACCTTATCTGATAAGGTATTCCACTCAGAAGTCAAGGAATCATTACCTAGTATTACAGGGGGTTCCACTCTGGTCATTGAGGACTTACACCATACTCATTAGGGGGTTCAACTCAGAAATTAAGGACCCATGCCCTGGTACAATAGGGGGGTCCACTCTAGTCATTGAGGACCCACACCTTACCAGGTATGGGGGTTCTGCTTGAAAGAAGCCTCTAGTGATCCTTCTTGATCACCGACATTGTCGGGCATCAACTAAATATGAATTTCTCCTAGAACATTCCACATCGTATCTCAAAATCCAAAACCAGGGGAACCATCTCATTCTACATGGAAAAAAAATTAGGATAGGAAACTCATAGGAAAAATCCTAGTTCAAATGAAGGAGATGCAGAGCATTGAAGTTTCTTGGAAAGTAACTAAGGGATACATAATGTGTGAGGGGACGCACATAGCGTGTGGTCCCGCTCCACCATTGGGTCATGTCCCTGACTAGTACATGGATCCCTATCCATGTAATAGTACATGCCCTGTAGGTGAACTACACTTCTTTTCTATACTAACTGGAAGCAGGACTGTGTCCCACTAGATATGTTTGTATACTGGACCCCAAGTCTATGTAATCTATACATGATGTGTTTCCTTACTTAAGGTTCTACCCATGTGACCTATCTATGTTTGTGTACTCAACTACATGGCCATGTATCTAGATGTGTACTCCCACATGGGATCCCGACCGTGTGATCCTTCACATAGTTTTTCCAATTAGGAAAGGGATACACTTTCTATTATAGATCTTACACATCATGAAATCCTTAAGTTTTCGAAAACCCTAGACACCACCATTGAGGGGGATACACGTCATGTGTTCATCCTTGAACATGGCATGTAGTCGGGTTTTTCAGAATTTTCTCAAATCTGATTCCCATTCCAGAATATATTCACTCTGCCTTCGATTAAACCTTGAATCAGCTCAAAACTCATAGATAAGGCCTAAAATCATGGTCTTTGACCATCATTCACCAAAAAATGGCCACTGATGGTTTTTTTGAGGTTTTACCTTACGCTCTTCATGATGTCATTCCTTGAACCTCTGATTTATTGATCTTAAACCATCAAAACATTTTTTTGTGCCTTGAAAGCTTCTTAGATATAGTCTTAGTTCACCAATCCATGCCTCTTTCGTCGATCCATCATGATTTCAAGGGACCAATCAGGCTCAGTACTACTTAACAATGAAGAAACAGGACCACAAGTTCCTACTAGTGATGAATGCCAAGAAAAATGGGATAAAATCACCAAAAATAAGGTTAAATGATTGATGCCAAGAATTCTTGGACAATTGATCAAGAACAGGGATCCCAAGGTTAGAAAACAATTGAAATTAATCAAGATTTCAGCACTCAAGCACATGAAAATGCTACAAAATAATGAAAATCGAACAATAATGATCGATATACTCAATCCATTTAATAAAAAGGGAATAAAAACACTAATTGATGAGTCCTACCTCGATTGTGGATTTTTTATCAATAAAGAATGCATCCTCCAATGATCGAGAGAAGCTATTTCATTTGTTGCATATTGATTTGATCTGATCTGATCTAGTGTTTTATCATCATTTGATAAGGTCTTCCAATGGAAGGATGAAGGAGATAATCTTTAGTGATTCTAGGATTATGAGGAAAACCCTAGTAATTTCACCATGATGATATATTTATAAAAATTACTTCTAGATAAAAAATTAATTAATTAATTAATCCACAAAATGTACCGCCAACAAGCAAGGAGTCTGAAATCCCTATGCTGACCCATTTTATGTTTCTCCTAGGGTAAACACTATGTTCTGGACTCAACCATGGTCTTGAAATTCTGATCTAATATTCAATTTAAGAGTTATTTTATATTATTTTAGGAACCATCATGTGAAATATAAAATATAGTTAATATTTTTATAAAATTAATTCATGGAACTCTAGACCTCAGAATCAAATTTTGTTTCAATTCTTAGCTCTATAAATATATATATAAATATTTCAAAGTCTTACAAGGAAAAAATGAGGACTCTATAGTTTCTTTATATAATTTTTCATTAAAATTGAGAAAATATATCATAAAATTAACTTAATATCATCCCAAAGGGTTTCCTTTAATACAGTTTGGAAATAGTGTCATGTATCTATATAAACTGGCACTTGAATTCATATTGTGACACCAATATAACTAATGAACATTGACTTGTTAGATTCAACAAGTTGGCCACATTTATTTCATTCAACCTCAAATTTTATACCCTTGTCGATTGCCTTGATAATTTTATTTAACACAATGATGTTATGTTGTTCTTGTTTTTTTACCAACTTATTATTGATCCCCTAGTAATTATGAAATTTTATAATCAACAATATATTCTTCCTATATATTGGTAACATAATCATTTGAAGGATTCATTATCTTCATGTGGAGTAAAAATTTTAATTTAGATTACGTAATTATAGTAGAAAACAAGTAATATTATGAGGGAAAACATAGTATTTTAAAAAACACTTTAACCTTATAATTTCACTATACTTTTTTTAAAATATTTAATGGATTTGGATCCTCTATCATGTATCCAAATCTCCTCTTTATGGTTCCCACTAACATATAAGAAATTTTCTACATGTTGCAATTGGTTCCCTAAAACCAACTAATTTGGTATTTAAGATTACATGTATATTTAAATATATGAATATTAATTTTAATATATTATCACATATTTATTGTTCACATACATAAAATTGTTGTGATAATGTTCTATATCATCTATTTAATGGCTCGTACTATTCTATTCCATTATTTTGAGGGGAATCTAATGTTTGGGGTGTCCTGGGAATTCAAGGGGACTCATTTCAACACTTTGAAAAATTCCTAGTTTTTTAAGTTTTCCAATGGTATATTGTTCCAATAGTGTCACCCTAGCGGTGTCACCCTGGCGGTGTCACCCTGGCGGTGTCTCACCCTAGCGGTCGCTTGCTAGCGGTGGCTCACTGGCGGCCTCTCATCCAGCGATGCCTCGATCAGTGGAACATCATGCTTGGAAGTAGGTTTCCCTAAAAGTGACTCATCTGGAGGTGTCTCTTCTGACAATTCCTCACTGAAAATGGAAGATTTTTCATCCTGATGGTGCCTCATCTAGTAGTGCCTCACTGGCAATGCCATGTCCGGTGATGCCTCATCCGGTGGTGTATCGTGAACAGTGTTCCCAGTTCTTCCAGTTTTTCCATTTTGACATATTTATTTGATATAGAACAAGTTTAATGCTAGATTTTAAATGTTTTTAGAGTGATTAAAAGTCCTTAAATCCTATATAAATTTTCCTAAGAGTTTGGGGGATTTAAATTGGTCATAACCACATAGTCTTGGTCAGATCTACCTTTAATGGAAATTTGAAACTGTATCTAATCTATGACTTGGATCAGATCTTCCTCAAGATGAAATATATTTCCCTTTATTCATTCCATATTCCTTTCTCTTGAGACTATATGTCCCAAAATCCTTCTTCCATAGATATTTTTCATGGGTTTGGTTCTAGATTCCACGGAGAGTCACATGTTGTACACGTGCCCCTATTTCTGGTGTAACAAGAATGTGTTGATCATTATCCTTCCAAATAGGTTTTTCCTTATTATTTATAAATTGTGTATCATGGGGTATGGGTAAATAGATGTTTTCCTTGTGAAAATAGTTGGTTATATATTAATAAATATAATTTAATTGGTTTAATAAATAATATATAGGGTATGTGGAAAAGTTAGGCATGTTCTTGTTGTGTTATTGTTTTTTATGATATTATCATTCGTATGGTATAACTACCCACTGAAAATTATGGCCATTTGGGGTATTTTTTTGTGAACTATATTGATTATGGAATTTATTTATTTTTTGTTTTTGTTCACCACTTATAAATAAAAGTTGTTAAACCATGTATATTCTATTAATAAATCAATGCCCTAGGATATTCCAGTTTCTATGATAACCCCTAAATTAACAAGTGAGATTAAATAAGGAATGTCTTATTAAATATAAAAATGTGTTTCCCTTGGTATGTGAGGTGAGGTTATGTGTGTAATTTTTTTGGTTTGTGTGTATGGGGGTAAGTGGATTACATGTGACTTTATAGTGGGGTTGTGATGGGTGTGGTGTGATTATGCAGCAGGGATATAGTTTTTTGTTGTGCTTTGGTGTGTTGTTGGATGTTGTTGTGAGTTGGGTTCGGTTATATTATTATAATGATATGGGAGGATGATTTTGAATAATGAAATAAGTGATTGTTATGGGTGATTCTCCATTTATAACATTAAGAAAGCTTCACCCCGTTCCTGGTGATCATGGTGATGTGACTTTAATGAGAAGTGTGTTAATTTCTCATGATTGTTACTGTGTTTCATAGTTTCTTGAGTAGTGGAGGGATGAATAAATAATTTTTTAATGAATTTTTTAATGTATTGGAGTTTTTTTGGTTAATTAAATGGAAATTGTTAAATTAATTGGGTGGGAATGTGAAATGGGGTTTGTGGCTTGATGTGTGGTGTTGTGCATTTAGTGGTTGCAGCCAAGGTGGTGGTTCTGTGAGTTGGTCATTTGTATAAGAACCCACAGTTTGGGATTGATTTTTTGATATTATATACATATATACCTGTTTTTTCATTGTGATTTCTATTCACACCCCAACCTAGTTGAGCACTATGTGCCGAAAACCAACATAGTCATGGGGGAGGGTGTCTTTCCCAACATCCGGTGAGGAGTACAGATTGCTAGGTAACCACTCTTTTTCTGATCTCTCTTCCAGGAGAGGTAGGTATGGAACATGCTGTGATGGATAGATATCTTTTTTTTATATGGTGGTTTCGATGGACTAGGTTTCTTCAAGAAAGATGTGTCGACCCAGGTGTTTGCGGGCGATGTGGTATGCGATTTCCCTGGTGTCACTTGGGTGAGATGTGATGTTCTTTATGAAGTGTATTTGGGATGAAATGTGATGCATTGTGAGGCCCAAGTGTGTGTGGTCCGGATGTATTGTAAGGACCAGGTGTGGGTGGGTGGGATTTTTTTTAGGCCCAAGTGTGTACTGGTAGGATATGATGTGGTATATGGAAGGGATGGGAGCGCCAGAACATACGATGTTGGGAGAGAGTAGAATACCAGTTGGAAAATGGTGCGGGGTGACCTATCATCAATGTAATTTATATTATATTACTAGAAGTGCATTATTTGGTGAGTGTGCCTTAGTGAGGTTTGTTTTGGTTATTATACCTATTTAGGTGCTATTTGGTTCTGATGTTTTCTCATGGGAGCATGAGTATGCTTCTTTCACATGTGTACAAGAGACTTTTCATTTCCTACTGAGTATTCATGTATGATCACCCTATGTATATAAATATATTTTTAGGTTTCTAGGAGTATTATGTGGATGATGTTGGGCATTACTAGCCCAGGCCTTGGTACGGTTGTTGTGTCACTACTTTAGCTTACTTTTGGGTATTTACTTGGGATACTTTACTATTTTGTATCAGTTCTAATTATTGAATTCATGTGGTATGGTTTGTGGATTTATGTTTTGTATATATATGACTTGGAGTTGTTTTGGATTATTCCTCTTATCTCCTGATCTTTTTTCTTACAAAGGTTAATGCCTCCCATATTATGATATTTGTAAATCCTAGGTGCTAGTCACCAACCTAGGGATTACTAGAGGTGGGACTTAGGGGGAATTATCTCTCTTTATTCATTTCCATCCCAAGATGGGTATCTTTATATAGAGGGGGTCATGACAGAGTGGTATCAGAGGTGATGGTTGAGAGATAGGATGAATTTTGGAGTTAGGTACAATGAGGATTCCATGGGGTGGTATGGAAACATGGATTGTTGACCTTGGTGTGTGACATATGATAGGGAGACCAACTAGGATATGGTATTTTAGGTCCAATCATGATCTAGTGCACGAACTCTGAACTTATTTAATGACTAAGTGAGGTGGACTTGCTTGTAGGGTAGAGACCTAGGAGAGGTACATGCATCATAATGACTTGAGTTATTTTTGAATTTGGGTTGTTTTGGGAAGGTTAAAATGAATTTAAATAAATCTTAAAAAAAATTCATACTACTCCGGCTTAGGAAGTATTTTTTTACCTTTCAGCTATGGATCCTGGCCATCGTCCACATGTGGCTCAGGTAGCAGAGGTTCAGTAGGCTAATCTAGTTGATCACCATAAGGTTGATATTGTTAGAGAGGATTATCAGTGGTAGAAGATGTTGTGTTCTTTCCAATGGTAGGATTTGGTAAAGTATAAGGGTATTATTTCATACATGGTGACAGATAGCTAGCTGGAAGAGCTCGAGATCGCCTTCAGTTTTATTCAGGCCCCAACGGGGTACTAGGTCCCTTTAGTAGTCAGTTGGATGCGGGGAGTTTTGAATTAGTGGTGGACGTTGTATCTGGGGGAGTATAACGAGGCGAACATTTTTTTGGATTACTTCCAGAAGGAGTTATGAGCAGAGTTCCTTTCATTAACCATGAAGGATGAAAATAGGTAGGATCTACTCTCCCTTTAGCAGGGAAGTTTGTTAGTGTGGGACATGGGAATCAAGTTCAAGGACCTTTTGTGTTTTTTTATAGATCATTATTCAGATGAGGAGTCTCATGTTAGATTTCTTAAGGAGGCACTTATTCCTTCTATCTAGTATGTTGTTGTTCCTTTTACAATACAGATTTGTTTGGATTTTCATAAGAAGGTATAGGTGATCGAGCGGATTCACTTACGAGGAGGTGTACTACAAGAGGGGATTCAATAGAGTTATTTTAGAGGAATATTTTTTTATGGTAGATCTCATGCACCATGAGCTTCTTGGTTTTGACCGATAGGGATTCGACCTCAGTAGATTTCTTTTTGGCCTTCTAGTGCTAGTGGTTTTCATGGTTTTCCTAGGGGATTTGCGCCAGTGTGTTTTTGTTGTGGGGTTCTTGGGAATTTCTAGATCCATTGGACAATAGTTCCTTGAGCTCAGTTTGGTGGAGGTGGACAGGTTCAACACCAACCACAATAGCAGTTTCCAGTGATATTGTTTCAGCAATAGGGGAATCAGGATTTTTCTCCACCGAAGGGATATGGAGCGGGTAGATGCTAACCTCAGGATGTTACTCATGTTTAGGGACCATTTCTTGAACATGGATATAGAGGTTTTCTTAAATAGAGAGGTAGAGGATCTGGGTGTGGTCAGTTTCATGTAGTGGAGGCAGTAGTTCCATTGGGGATAGAAATCATTAGAGGTACGGTCAGTTTGTTTAGTACCCTCTATTATACCATGTTTGATTGAGGAGCTTCACACTCCTTTTTTCACCCACTCTTGCCCATGCTCTGGTACTAGGCATAGATAATATACCTGTTCCCATGGTGTTGAGTATGTCAGTAGAAGGCTAGACTAGCTTATTTGATGTGTGTTGGGGAGGAAGATTGATGATTGGACCACATCCATCCCATGGGGATATTTTCTTAGTACAATGTAGGAATATGATTTCATCCCCAACATTGACTTGTTGTATTCCATACGTGTTGTTATTGATTGTTTCTATAAGGAGTCATGATTTTGGATGTGGATGGCCAGCGAGTGGTTTTCATTGATGAGTGGAGTTTTCAGGTGGGTAGTCAGCGTATAGAGCCCTTTCATTCTTTATTTGCTGAGTTTTTAGTGGAATCAATGGATTCAAAAAATGGTAAAGGGTTATAGGTTTGTTGGGGAGTTTCTATATGTTTTCCTTAAGGAGGTTTTGATGATACCCCCTCAATATGATGTTGATTTTGGGATAGAATTTCGTCACATTGCTTCTCTGATTTCGATGGTTCCTTATCGGCTTGAACATTCTGAGTTGTGGGATTTAAGGATTCAAATAAATTATTTGATGTAAAAGTGTTTTATCTAACCCAGTTTTTCTTCATGGGGTGCTCCATGGTTTTTCTCAAAGAAGGTGGATGGTGGTATGAGTTTGGGTATAGACTATCGAAGGTTAAATCAGGTGATGTTTAAAAACTATTACTATCTTCTGAGGATAGATGATATTTTTGACCAACTAAGAGGGGTGAATTGGTTTTCTAAGATCGATATGTAGTCCAGATATCAATAGTTGAGTGTTAAGGAGGGAGATATCCCAAAGACTACCTTCTGATGCTAGTATGGACACTTCGATTTTTTAGTCATTTCATTCGGTGTTACGAACACACTAGTTATGTTCATGAGGATTCTGAACCCCATATTCCATGAGTTCCTAGATTGGTTCATCATCGTATTAATTAATGATATCATAATCTACTCAAAGTTATAGGAGGAGCATGCTGAGCATATTAGAACTATATTTCATGTTCTTCGATGCCACCATCACTATGAAAAGTTGTTCATGTGTAATTTCTCAACATGATAGATGAATTTCCTCAAGTATGTGGTGACTCAGCAGGGTGCGGCGTTAGACCCATCAAAGGTTGAAGCATTTGTTTCTTGGGAAACACCCAATAACATGGTAGAGGTTTGCAGTTTCCTTAGTCTTGTAAGCAATTATAGGAGGTTTATACCTGAAATTTCCCAAGTTGCATCCTCTTTGACAGCTTTGAAAAGGAAAGAACGCGATTTTGTGTGGAGTGATCAGTGCCAGGAAATATTCAATTTCCTAAAAGAGAAGTTAGTTAGCGCTCTAGTTTCTTGAGGAAGGGGTAATGTTTGAGGTGTTTTGTGATGTTTCATGTCTGGGTCTGGGATGCATACTGATGCAGTAATGAGCAATGTTCTATTACGGGTCTAGGGAGTTGCATCACCATGAACATAACTATTCCACCCATGATCTGTATTTAGAAGTTTTGTTTTTGCACTGAAGTTGTGGTGGAATTACCTCATTGGAGATCACTTTGTGGTCTTCACAAATCATAAGAGATTGAGGTATGTTTTTTCCTAGAATTATCTAAACATACATCAGTGAAGGTGGATAGAGTTTATTTAAGATTATGATTTTGAGATATCCTATACCTCGGGAAAGGGAAATGTCATTGCCAATGCCTTGATAAGAAAGTCACAGAATGAGGTTGTTCAGAAATATGTGGACTCTTGGAGGGCGATGGAGAAGTTTGTAGCCTTCCACATAGATGTAAGGGTGGATGGTGATAGAGGATGTCTTTCAGATGAAGGTGTAGTCCTCTTTGATGTAGTAGGTGGAGGAGTCTTAGTGGGGAGACTCAGAGGTAGAGGCAATTCATGATTGTGTTGGAAATTATGATGCTCTAGAAGAATACTCAGAGGATAATTGAAACTGGATGTTTTTTTGTGGAAAGTTAATTTTTCTAATGGTGATTCATGATGGAGTCCTTCATGAGTTTCATAACTTACATTTTGTGGTACACACGAGAGTTTCCAAGATGTACCGTGGCTTGAGGATTCATTTTTGGTGGCCTGGGGTGAAACAGATAGTGGCAGAGTTCATGTAAAAGTACTTGGTTTTCCAAAAGGTAAAGGTTGAGTACCATGTTCCTGGTAGTTTTTTGAAACCATTGGATTTCCCCGAGTGTAAATGGGATGACATATCAATTGATTTTTTTCTTAGGGTTACCCAGATCTCATAGAGTTTTTGACACTATCTGGGTAATAGTGTATTGGTTGATGAAATCATCCCATTTCTTAGTGATCAAGGATTCGGGAACAATGGATGCTTTGGATAAGAAGTACTTAGATGAATTGGTGAGGTTTCATGGAGTTTAGAGCTTTGTTGTCTCATATCGGGATGCATAGTTTACCTCACGAGTATGGAGGGTGTTTGTGAATACCTTCGAAACTTAGTTACACCTCGGCACTTCTTTCCACCCTCATACATATGGGAAGATAGAACAAAATATCCAAGCATTTGAGGATATACTTAGATCGTATGTCATGGACTTTGGTAGATCTTGGGTATACCACCTTCCCTTAGTGGAGATAGTTTATAATAATAGTTTTCACTCTTCAATTGGAATTGCCCTGTTTGAGGATTTTTATGGGAGACTATTTCATTATAAATTATTCTGGATAGAGGTTAGGGAGAAAATAGTTCTTGGTCCTGATGTGGTGTAGAGCATGACAGAGACATTTTAGCTTGTTCATGAGAGAATCATAACATCACATGACCAAAATAAGTCTTATTCCGATCAAAGAAGGAGACACTTGTAGTTTGAGGTTAGGGACCACATGTTTTCTAAGGTTTACCATTGACATATACATAGAAGTTTTGGAAGAGGGAGTAATATTTCTCCCATGTTCATTGGACCATTTCAGGTGTTGGGGTGAGTTGGTAAGGTGGGGTATCGATTGGAATTCCCACCATGGTTAAAAAGGATCCATGAACTCTTCCAGATATTTCAGATTCTTCAGTATCTTCATAATGACTCCTATGTTAGTGGCCAAGGATATTTAGATATCAAGGAAGATGTGACGTTTGTGGAGTGTCCAGTAGAGATCCAGGATCATCGAGAGAAAGTTTTGTGTGGACAGAACATTCTTTTGGTTCATGTGTTTTGGATTCACAGTGTCTAGGAGGAGAGATGCATATATGTTCCCAATACATGAAGTTTTTTTTTTTAGTTTTTCCTTGTTCTATTTTTCTTTGTGATGTGATTATTAAACCTTTTTTAATTAAGGATGAGCTATTTTCCCTTGGTTTGTGATGTGTGTGGTGATATGTGTGATAAAGTACAGACATATAAAAAGGTGAGGACCTGATTCGTAATTGAGAAATGTTAACTATGATGTGATTAAACCCTTGTGTTTGAGTTAGTTTCACCCAGAGTAGATAGAATTTTAACATGGAGGATGGAATTCTCTGATTCATGTGCTCAGATGGTGTGGTTTTTTGTGTTTGTGCCAATTTTTTTGTGGTTGTTTGGGTCGACATGTCAATAACTACAATAATAATGATTGGTTATAAGATGAGTGAAGGAGGTTTTCTTGGTTTTAGGGGTTTCCACTTGAGCTTTCAATAACCCAAGGTGGTTTACTATTTAAAGTTTGTGTGTTTAGTTGGTGGAAGTGTTTCAAGTGTGATGAGATCCCTAAGATGTATATTGTAGGATGGTTGTTTGGACCCTTCCTATTTTTCCCTTTGGGTTGGTTTTGAATTCTCAAGGGTGAGAATAGTTTGAAAGTTATCTAATGTAATAGACCATACATTTTCAGCCCATTACATTGTGGGAAATCTGGTGTTTGGGTTTTCAGAGTATGTCAAGGTGACTCATTTCAACACTTTGTAAAGATTCCCAGTTTTTCATGTTTTCCAATAGTGTCTAGCGCCAATGGTTTTACCCTAGTTATGTCACCCTGGAAGTGTCACCCTGGTGGTTTCTCACCCTGGTGGTGTCAACCTGGAGGTGTCTCCCTCATGGTTTCACCCTGGTGGTGTCACCCTTGCTGGGTCTCAACCTAGCGGTCACTCGCTGGCAGTCGATCGTCCAACTATGTATCGACCAGTAGTACCTTATACTTAGTAGTAGGTCACCTTGGTGGAAACTCATCTAGTGTTTTCATTCCCAATGATGTCTCACAAATGGTGGTATAAGGTTCATCCTGACGGTGTCTTGTCTAGTGGTGGCTCGTTCGGCAATGACTTATCTGGTGGTGTCTCATGAACAATGTTCCTAGTTCTTCCAGTTTTGATCTTTTAATATCTTTATTTGATGAAAAACAATTTTAATTCAATATTTGAAAGTCTTTGAGATTTATTCAAATTCATAAAATACTATCTTTACTTTCCTAATATTCTTAGGTCTTTTAATTGGTCAAAACCGCATAGTCTTGGTTAAATCCACCTTTAATGGAAAATTGAAACTATATCTAATTCATGACTCATATTAGATCTTCCTCAATCTGAAATATCTTTCCCCTTGTTATTTCCTTATTCATTTCACTTGAGACCGGGAATCCCCAAATCCTTCTTCAATATATATTTTTCCTAGGTTTGGTTTGGGATTCTCTAGAGAGTCACATGTTGTATGCGTGCACCTATTTCTAGCACAACCAGGAAATGTCGATCATTCTACTTCCAAGTAGGTTTTTCCTTCATCTTTCTAAATTTTGAATCATGGGGGTGGGTATATAAATGTTTTCCTTGAGAAGTTATTTGGTTCAAGATTAATAATGATAATTTAATTGGTTTAAGAATCAATATACAAGGGATGGGGAAAATTAATGCATGGTTTTATTATGTTATTGTTTTTCATGATATTACGATTTGTATGGGATAACTTCCCATTGAAAATCACGGTCATTAGGGGTACTTGTTTTCACACTGGATGGATTGTGGAGTGAATTTTGTTTTTTTTAATTCTTAAATATAAAATTTGGTTAACCATGTATATTCGGCTAATAAATGGATTCTCCAATATCTTCCAGTCTCCATGATAACCCCTAAATTAACAAGTGTAATTAAATAAGGGGTGACTTATTAAATCTAAAAATTTTTCTTCCTTGGTATGTAAGGTGATGTGATGTGTGGAATTGTTTTGTTTTGTGTGTATGAGGGAATTGTATGACATGTGGTTGTATAGTGGGTTTGTGATGCATGTGGTGTGATTATGCAGTAGGGATGCAGTATTTGGTTGTGATTTGGTGTGTTTTTGGATGTAGTTGTGAGTTTGGGTCAGTTTTGTTAACATTACGAGCTAGGTGGATGAGTTTTTAGAAGGAAATAATGATTAGTATGGGTGCTTCTCCATTGATAACATGCAGGAAGCTTCACCCTCTACCTAGAGGTCATGGTGATGTGTCTCTAATGAGAAGTGCGTTAATTTACAATGATTTTTACTGTGTTTCATAGTTGGCTGGGTAGTGATGGAATGAATAAATAATTGTTTAATGATGTTTGGAATGGCTTGGGTTGTTTTGGTTAATGACGTAGACATGGTTAAATGAATTGGTTGGGAATGTGAAATGGGGTTTTTGGATTGATGTGTGGTGTTGTGCAATTAGAGGTAGCAAAAAAGGTGATGGTTTTGTGAGTTGGTTGTTAGTCTGAGAACCCACAGGTTGGGATTGAGTGTTTGGTATTATATATATATACCTATATTCTCCTTTTCATTTCTTTTCGCACATCCAACCTAGTTGATCACTTTGTGCTGAACACCCCCATAGTCATGGGGGAGGGTGTATTTCCCAACATCTGATGATGATTACAGATGGCTAGGTACCCTCTCTTTTTTCACTCTCTCTTTCAGGTGAGGTAGGTACGGAACATGATGTGATGGTCTGAATTCTATTTGTGTCTTAGATAGTGGTTATTATGTCCCATATGTCTTTAAGTGAGATGTGGAGACCTAGGTGTTTGCGACCGAGGTGGTTTGCATGTCTTACCTTTGTCTGATTACCCCCACAGGGAGACATCCACACCCCCTTTAGGGAAGCAGGACTCTGCTTCTAGATAGTTACAACTTTTCACCCCTGCTTCTCTCCCCATGCTGGATGACTCCCCCTCTCCCTTGACTAAATCCCCTAATCTCCTCTCCCCTAAACACAAATCTGCTCTGAACTCAACTGGAACACTAAAACCTAATGCTGATCCTGCTGAAAAAACAGATCCAGAACACTCTCAGAATTGTTCTACTCAACCTGTAACTCCTGATACCACTGCTTCGGTTCATTTTGTTGAGCCTACTATGCTTAACTCCTCAACTTCCAATGTCATATCAATTTAGAACAAATCGGAATCTACTTCCCCCCCTCTTATTAGAAGATCTAAGAGGAAGAAGAATTCTGGGAAATCCAAGAAAAGGGGTTCTAACCCAAAACATAAGTAACAATGAATCTCCTATTTTGGAACTGCCAAGTCATTGCCAACAATGACACCTCCATAACTCTTAGGAGGCTCTTAAACACTCATAAACCTCAGTTGTTTGCCATCTCTGAACCCAAGGTCAATTTCAATCCTAATTTCATGATACTTGGATCTATTCATTACAACTTCTTAGGATCCTGCAAAAATGGCCCTTTGACGGAGTCTATGTGGATATTTTATCACTCCTCCCTTAAAAACATCAATGTTTTTAAAACCGCTGAACAACATTTCACTTGTGATTTTATCTGGAATGATCAACAAATCTGTTGCACGATGGTCTATGCCAATAATAGGTATCAACAAAGAAGAAATCTTTGGCAAGATCTTCTTGACATGGCTAACTCAATTCAGGGTCCGTGGGTGATTAGTGGTGACTTCAATGCTATTCTCAGTCCCACTGAAAAAATTGGACCCTCACATCTTTCTATATCCACAAGAGAATTTAGATCTTCTATTGAAGACTGTAATCTCTTTGAAGTTAACCTTAATGGGGAGAAATACACTTGGTATAGAAGACATTATAATAAAATTGTTGCCAGTAAGCTTGAAAGGGCCTTTGTTAACATGAAGGCCCTGGACATATGGGATAATGTCTCTTGTATAACGCTTCCCAGGATCAATTCTGACCATAATCTCATCTTACTCGTCTCTTAATCTAATGAACGCAGAACTCCCCTTCCTTTCAAATTCAATAATGCCTGGTCTCTAGACCTTGATTGTGTCACTTTTATTAATAACACCTAGAATTCTATGAACCATCATCATGACTCTTTTGCCTGTATCTTCAAATTGAAAATTTTAAAACAAGATCTCAAAGGTTGGTGTAAAACCAAGAGCTTACAAATGGATTCTGACATCACCTCTCTTGAAGACGAGCTTAATCAAATCCAAACTCGCAGTACCAACTCTGATTTTACCCTTGACCCTCAACTGGAGGTCAATACAGCTCTTAAGCTAAACACTTTACTCACCTTCAAGGATAAAATTTGGAAGCAAATGTTTAAGACCAGATGGCTGACTGATGTGGATAGAAATACTAAGTTTTATAACTCTCTCCAAAGAACCAGAAAAGCCAATCGTCCACTTAATAAACTGATTCACAATGACTTGATCATTGACTCAGAAGAGGCCATCTCAGATCATGTTGTCTCTTACTTTAATGACATTTTCAATGGCCCTGAGATAAACATTGATCTCGATCCCAATATTATTCCCTTAATGGTGGATAAGAAAGACAATGACTCTCTCTTAGCTATTCCTTTGGAGCATGAAATTAAAGACACTGTCTTTATCTTAAAGCCAGATAGTGCTCCCGGACCAGATGGCTTTAACAATGGTTTCTATCAAAATCACTGGTACACCCTTCGTTCCGATGTTTGTAAACTGGTAAGGTCCTTTTTCACTCACGGAACTCTTCCTCAGGGTATCAATGCTCAATTCCTCATCTTAATACCTAAGGTTGATAATGCTTCTGAAATTCATCAATTTAGATCGATTTCTCTTATCAATACCCTATACAAGATCATTACCAAAATCATTGCCAACATATTGGTTCCGATTTGCAACAAAATTGTTTCATGGAATTAGTTTGGCTTCATCAAAAACAGATCCATCCAAGACTGCATTTGTCTTTCCTCAGAATGTACCAACATCCTCAATAAAAGTAATAGAGGAGGTAGTGTTTCCATTGATATTAAAAAATCCTTTGATACCATTGATTGGGGATTTATATTTGGAGTCTTCAAAAACTTTGGTTTTCATAAGATTTTTATCTAGAGAATCAAGACCTTATTTCAATCTGCTATCATTTCCATATTAATAAATGGAACCCCTCATGGTTTTTTCAAATGTTCTAAAGGTGTTAGACAGGGAGATCCTCTTTCGTCTATTCTGTTTGTTATTGCGGAAGACTAATTTAGCAGACTCATTCATAATCTGGTCGATCAAAATAAACTTAAACCCATTCAAGCCGCTAGAAACCTCAATGTCCCCACTCACCTCCTCTATGCTGATGATATTATTTGGTTTTAAAGGGAGATCAAAGAAATATTCAATGTCTTAAGCAAGCTATCTCTCATTATGAGAACATTTCTAGCCAAACTATTTCCTGGAACAAATCTCATATTTTCTTTGGAAAAAATTTCCCTGTTAGAAGGAAAACCACTATCACTAGTAACCTTGGAATTAAATAAGGTTTATTTCCCTTCACATACTTAGGCGTCCCGATTTTCTAGGGACGTCCTAAATCATTTTATTTCTCTAATATCACTGATCAAATCATAAATCAACTCTCTACTTGGAAGGGGAAATCCCTTTCCATGGCTGGTCGAATTTGTCTTGTCAAATCAACCATTGTCTCTAAGTTGGTTTACTCGCTCATGATTTACAAATGGCCCATAGGTACTTTCAAGAAAATCAATACCTATATAAAAAATTTCATTTGGATGGGAAGTATCTTTTAAAGGAAACTCGTCACCATCCCATGGAAGACCTGTTGTAAACCTCTTGATAATGGAGGCATTGACATCAAAAACTTAAAATTGTTCAATGATGCCCTGCAAGCAAGATTCACTTGGCGTCTCATTAATAGAAACTCTAAAGCTTCTGAATTTTTAAATCATAGATTCCTAAATAAACTTTTAAAAGGAAATTTTAATTTCATTAACTCCTCGATCTGGACCTCTATTAGAAACTCTTATCAGAAGATTATGGCTAACTCTAGATGGATGGTCAGTGCTGACTCCAACATTAAATTCGGGTGTGACAACTGGATGGGTAATCCTTTAATTTCTATGCTGCCTCCCAATAACACTCATGTAGACACCAGCCATACTATTAAATATGTTATACAGCTTCATAGTCATGATCTCCCCAATAGCATTGCTCAAATCATTGAAAATTATACCTTCTCCATTTCTGGGGACTTCCTTGTTTGGGAACCTGCTCCCAATGGCATACTTGACTCAAAAAATTTCTACATGCACAACTTCTCTGGCAATGAACCTAATTATAAATGGGTGAGCACCTTCAATAAGACTTGGATCAAACCCTCTAGGTTCACCCTTATTTGGCGTATTGCTCACAATAGATTTCCCACTGAAACTCGACTTCAAGACTTTGGCATTCAACTTTGCTCAAAATGTCATTTATGTAATCAGCACAGGGAGGATTCTGATCATCTTTTCTTGTCTTGTGCTACAGCCTCGGCTCTATGGAACTACATCTTTGGGATTTTTAATTGTTCATGGTCCTTATCTGACCCAATTTGTTTACTTTTGAAGAAATATACTAAACATGAAGTCTCACAGCAAGTCAAAAATTTGTTTCTTGCTGCAGTGGCGGAACTACTACATGAAATCTGGTATGTAAGAAACGATCTTATCCATAATAATCACTCTTTTAGTCTCAATGCAGGAAAATATCGAATTCTCATTGCGATACATGAAGCTGCCTCAATTCAAAAAGATTTTTGCAGCAATTATATTGGAGACTTCGAGATCCTCAGACGTATCCGTGTCCCGGGTATTTTCCCGAAGACCAAGCACCCCTTTGAAGTATTCTGGCAACCTCCGATGCCAGGTTGGATTAAAGTGAATGTCGACGGTGCCTCAAAAGGCAATCCTGGACCTGCCAGCTATGGGGCCATTTTTAGAGATTCTTCTGACCATTGCCAAGGTTGCTTCTACAGTGGGTGTGGGATTGCCTCATCCATTGAAGCGGAGATGCTAGAAGTCATCCATGCTGTTGATTTTTCTCTCCAAAGAGGATGGAGAAAACTGTGGATTGAAAGTGATTCTACCACCATTGTTCAAGCCATTTGGTACAGAGTTATTCATCTCGCCTGGCCGCTCACTACGCGTTGGATGAATTGCCTGAATTCGCTTCAGGAGATTGACTACATTGCCACACATGTCTTCCGTGAAGCGAATACTGTTGTTGATGCCCTTGCCAACTAAGGTGTCCACCAGAGCATGATTTGGATGGATGCACTACCAGCTGATTTACTTCACCTCTTTGAAAGAGATTGTAATAAAATTCCATCCTTTCGACTCATGTAAACTGTTGTTTCTTTATTTAATAAATGATGCTTCGGTCTTCGACCGAGGCATTACCCAAAAAAACTATTTTCAGGTTTCTAGTAGGATTGCATGGATCATTATGGTCATTACTAGCCCAGGCCTTGGGATGGTTTATGTGTCATTTCTTTATCTTACTTCTGGGTACTTACTTGGAGAATTTACTATTTTGTATCAGTTCTACTTCTTGCATGCATGTGGGATAGTTTATGGATTTTATCTTTTGTGTATATATGTCTTGAATTTGTTGTGGGTTATTCATATTATATCTTGTTCTTGTTTCTTATAAAGGTTAACGCCTCCCATATTGTGAGATTTGTACACCCTTGGTGCTAGTCTCCAACCCAGGGCCTACTGGTGGTGTGACTCAAGGGTCATTATCTCCCTTTTTCATTTCCAACCGGGGAGGGGTATCTTTTGAGGGAGGGGTCATGAAAATATGTCACATTGAAAAGGGTATAGCAGTTCCATGCTATGATGAGAACCTTTAAATTCTATGATGATATTATAAAAATAAGTTCTACGGTCAGATAACATACAATGCAAGGGCACATAGTATTTATACTATTAAGTTTGAATACTCATAACTGGATGAGGCTTCTTCTCATGAAATTTGTACTTTCTATCTCCAAGATGAGAGATTATGAGAATAGACTCACCAATTGGAATTATGCATGTTTTGGTGTCATCAAATTTTTTATCTATGAGCATGTGTAATAGTCCTTATAATTTAATATTTTCATTAATGCATGTCATGACTTCCATATATGGATTTACTAACAAAAACTATCATTCCATATATTGGAGGTAAGTAGGGTATGTTGGGTGGATCATGAATGATATATTATTAATGGATAATTCGAGGAAGGAATTTTCCTCTTTCATCTTTGTGAAAGTTAATATCTCAGCCCTTAGATTAAAATATAATTGTCTCATAAATTCAAAGGCCATGGTGTAATGATGTTTATTTTAGATAGTCAAAAAAAATATATCAAGTATATAGGTTGATGATACAAATGTGTAACTTTCTTGATGATATATTGAGACAAAGGGATTATATTACACAATGAGAATTTTTATGTGTTTTTCAACATTGTGACATTAATTTTTTTTTCTTGGGTGCCTAGAACCATTTCTAGAAAATAATCTTGGACTTCAGGCATACCTATCAAATGGCAATGAAGAATAATCCTAGAAGTTTACACACTATGTGTTTTTTTATCTCAATTAAATTCTATTTGAAATTAATTAATGTAATAAATATTATTCACAATACCAATGAATAATTTTATTCAAGTTTTATTTATCACGTTAATTAAATAAATATTTATTCACCGAACTGTGAATAAAATATATTTATTTATTTTATTGAATATTTAATAATTTTTTATTCATTGGTTTGTGGAGAAAAAATTTATTTAAGTGAATAAAATATTTATTTGGATATTCAATAAATACTAAGGAATTTGAATGGACCAAGACTGTTCCCAGTGATAAATAATAATTTACAAGTTGATAAAATAATATTTGTTATTGTGAAAGTTAGTGTAAACCATAAAATAATAATAATGATAATATTATTTTTATGAAACATGGGGTTTAATAAATATTATAATATTATTTAAGTGATGGTATAAAATTAAATAATATTTTTACCCAAACCTCACATCCATGAATTTAGGGTTTTGTCTATTGTGTTGGGTTAATAAAAAAATAAGGATAGAGAGTCAAAATAGAATTATCTATCTCTTGAATTCATTCTATCTTCCTCTCAAGAAATATAATAACTTTTTCAAGCCCAAAGGATCTTATAGTGATCAAGAAGAGCAACACCGGACATTTGATTCACCATGCCACTACCCAAAAATCAATTGGAGTTTCTCAAAGATCAAAGGATCACATGCGGATCACCACCAGATGGAATATACACTTGAATCATTATTGTGAAATGAAGGTAATATGAAAGTTTTTTCATAAGATCAACAATGTCATCGAAGAAAGATCCTTACACAGGGATTTGAGGAAATCTAAATTAAAATAAATTTTAATTAACACCCACCAGATGTGCTTCAACTGCGCCCAAAACCTTTAAGTGGTATTATATCAATCACTTATAAAATTTATAATTATTTATTTGATTGCGTATTTATACATTAAATAGTGGTTAGATTTTCCTTTAAATAATTATTTATTCATTAATCCAATTATTTAAATTAATATGCCTTCTATATTTTAATTTCTCCATTCATGATTCACAATTTGTTAAATATATGAATAGATGAAGAATGGATGGAGATGTCATCAGGAAGTGTCGATTAATCTATCCAGATAGCATGGGATTACTAGAAATGTAGCTGGAGTACATGATGTGTACCCAAGTTCACTACACCTGACTATGTTATGGGGTACACGGTGCATCGAGCAGTAACTATACACAATGAATTTATTTCACACCACATGTAGACCGGTCCAACCTAGAACATGGGTTGTCAGATTACACATCGTGTATCTAGTGTACATGTCAGGTAGTCTACATGGGTTAGTGGTAAAATTCACACAATACATGTGGTCATTATACACGGTCTAACCACTTGATACTCACATCCTAGAGCATTAATGATATACACGACGTTTATGCGGTGTACACGATGTATAGTTCATAATTTATCACATCATAAATACATGAAAAGCCATTCAATGAGTTATGTAAACACATGACATAAGTGATACACATCATGTATATAGTCTTTACACATCATGTAGTCACAATTGATGAACACACTGAGATCTTCAATGGGTTGCACGGACACATAGCAATACTGAGACATGGCATGTAGTTGTCTTGTAAATGTTGTGTTTTCTAGCTGAGGTACATGATCAAAGCCCCAAGTATTTAACCTGGGAACACGACAACCAAGGTACATGAAGCTTATCTCCTAAGTAAATTTTGTGTAATCTCACAATAAAGTACAGAATTAAATAATAGTTTTAAAGAATTTTAAATTCTCAAATAATTTATTATAATAAATATGTTATTATTGGTTCTTATAGTTATTTTATATGAATTCCATTAATTATGGGTATCTCAAAATTAATTTGGATATTCATTAAGATGAAACAAATCAATTAATTAGTTGATTAATTAATTAATGATAACACATTTTTCTTAATAATAAATAAAAAATTGAAATGAATGTTAACTAGTTTACTTTTTTTATTTGTTCCATGTATGACTATTCATGAGCTTGAATAAAATCTATGTATGTATTGGATTTTTTAATTTAATTTATTGCATGGGTTTGAAATTATTTAATATTAAATAAATTTTGATGGTCTGTGTGTCATACATCTCTCCATTATTATGTAGGACATGTGTGACCATAGTTATTTATGTAATTCCCATTAACCAATCATTTAGTTCCTCTCACCAACATGTGAATTATAAATAATTTCAATTAATAGAGTATCTCAAGGTGTGTGGAGGTGGTATGTGATAAAACCATAATGATGCCAACTCATGTGATAAATAGGTGTATCGGTGGAATGGTCTAATTCATGCCAAGATCGGAAAAAATAATTTTACCCTCAGTCAAAGGTTGATTTATAATCATCTCAATAAATCAACTGTTAAATAATATCGTGATCAGATCATTTATTATTTTTTTATTTTTATCTTATGAATTATTCATTTTGTGGGTGAAAAACCTCTATCACATAAATAAATGATTTAATGTGAAAATATAGAATTTAAATAAATAAATTGTGTGTAAATATTTTATCCAACATGGTTAATTAATTAATTAAAATCCACTTAATATTAACAAGTCATGTTAAGGATTAAACAAGATAGAATTTATTTATAATTAATTAAAATCCCTAAATATAATATTAAGTAATATTATGCCTTCCATTACGTGATTGAGAATGTAAATGAAGAACTAAGTGTTTACATCACCAAATTCTAGATACTTACTTTTATCAGGGATTTATCATGAGGTTTTTGGGTCAACTTAATTGAAATTATATTTAATTTAATGGAAAAAGTATATTCAACAAATATTTGGAGTCAAGTATTGAGGAAATACAAGTTTGGATTTTCATATTGGGGTGTCCACTCAATGAATCAAGGAGCTGCAGTCCCATAGTTGGTAAGACCACCTACCTAAATACCTTCTTATGGTTTTCATGGCCAATGTATAAATCATTAAGAAAGGTAATATAGATCCTTATCACTAGAATTTCCTTCACACTACACATTCTAAGTTCAACGGTGAGGTTTATTGAGACTTGATAAAATAGTGGGAGATTTAAAAATAATAATTATTATTATTTATCACATAATTTTCTAATCAAGAAAAGTAATAATTATATGTTTTAATTATGGTAGAAAATGGAAATTAAAACCAAAAAACCATTACAATCATTCCATACCTCAGGGTATTTCATTACAAATACAAATTCTAGGATATGGTATAATCATTTATACAATCCATTATTATCAGAAAGTTGGTATTATGTGTTGGAATCCCCTATTCATGTTCTTCCACCCTAGTAGGTGAGTAAAGGTGAAAATGGCACATGAGATGTGTTAAGGATGTTTCTTATGTCCATTATATTATATTATCAACTATTTACATAGAGTTTATTATACAATATAAATACATGGATTCGTACACCATAATATCACATATCCATTCTCTTGAGAAAGATAAGTAATGGATATAAATAAATAAGATTTCCAATGCACTATATCTGTCTAAACTAGAAGAAAGAAATCTAGCTATAGATCATGCTTTCAAAATTTTGGGGTATATTGATCAGTAAGATAAATTGGGATTCCACTTGTATAATAAATTATCCATTAATCTTATTTTATTATCTTTACCACCAAGGTTATCCTTATTTGTATGAGCTAGGATAAATGTAATGGATAAGTCTCTCTATATTTTTTTTCCATGCTTCATCAAGCATATAAGGACTGGTTGAAACCTAATTCTCCACCCCTTATGGTGGAATGTTTAAAAGACAAGGTTGAATACCCCATAGATAATATAAATCCAAAATATTATTTACACCATCCTTTAAAGAGACAAATGTTTCAAAAATAGAAGAATGAATAAGAGGCTATTTTATTCTTATATTGAAATAATGGACATTATTAAAGACATTTCAATGAATTAAAGAAGAAAATTGTTTCATCCACTTTATGTATATTCATCAAGTTTCTATTCATGTATTGTGTATTAAATACAATATTCTTACTACATACATGTATTTAAATACAAGAAATGATCAAGAATATAAAGGTTATATAATGAACTCAAAAGGAGATAAGAAATGGTGATTCATAGGTCATCCATGGGGAGATAATTATTTCACATTTCCATATTTGATTGATTCAATTTTTCAATAAGCATAATAAAAAAATTTATCTTAGTGTCTGGCTTGACATAATGATACATTATTTCATTTCTAGAATAAATATTTTTATGGTACTTAAATACTAAACTAACAGATAGTTCCATAAATCTTGAATCACAAATATCTATTACAATTAAAGATGAATATAAAAATTTAAGACTCTTAACAGATTGTGGAAAGGTAATTCTTTATCAAATAAAACTGAAATTAGTTGACCTGTTTATACCAATATAAGTGTTTTAGTCTCAATTGAGCTAAGATACTGGATATACAAAAAAACACTTATCATGTTTTAGATAAAGAAACATTTATAAATAAAGGTATGTAAAAAAAATTAGAGTTAGTTCAAAATGTTCATATAAAATGTTATAAATATAAAGGTATCTTTATATACTTCATGATACTTCTTTAAGATGTTTTAGAATTCACAGTGAAGTAAATGAGTGCCCTTGGTAAAGATTGATGAAATTATAAGATGTCTTGTTGAAAAACATCTTATCCAAGTAATCATTGATCATACATGTATAGTAAAGGTTATCCCTAACTCATATTTCCTTATATACATAATTTCTATGATGGTAGTAAAAGGAAGATCAATGATGATTCTTATATATATTTTTTAATTCTTCCACCATTCCTTCAATGAAATTTTTTTCAAATAAATGTACAAAGACTCAACATATGCTAACCATATTTTCTAATGGATATCATATCAATTACGATATAATAAGAATCTATTAGAACACTACCATAAGTGTTCTTTTGAGAAAAATTTGTTAAAAGATATCCTTAGTAATAAATGAACATTAAAACATTAAGGTCCATCTGATTAAATGATCCTATAGTCACAAAGGATATTAATTTCTAGTCAAGATAGACTAGACTTACATAAAGGAAGCCAATATCTTTCAATATAGTGGGAGTGGACTTAACTTTTATGAGTTAAGGATATGGATTCTCATTAGTTGGCATAAGAATACTGGACTTCACACAACTTAGTGGGGGGAGTAGTTCCAGAGACACATTCTGCATAGGAATTTATAAACAAAGAGATGTTTTATGTTCACCACCATGGGTGAAACATGAATTGTTCTTTAATAATAAAGATTACTATAATGCATAAATAAATGGAATTATTATAAGGTCGAAAATTATGTATATATTCAATAAATGGACTTCATGTATCAAGATTTTGGGACTCTGTATTTTGAATGTTTCTAAGACTTGATACTATTGGTAAGTATTCAAGACAAACAAGACATAGATGGTAAAATACAATACCAATAAAGCATGATTGATTTTTGAAAGGTCTAGTCTAGTATAAAACCTATACACCAATCATCATGAATAAAATTCATCTTGAATTCTACTTTTTCAAAGAATATTTCTATGATCATCATATTAAGATATTGATTTTCAACTCCACCTCACTTAAATGAAACCTTACGGTAGATGTCTATATGATGCGACAAATAGGAGACCCTATGGTATATATATACTAGGAATAACTAAAAAAGGTTGGTGACATCAATAAATTACAATAAAAAATGCATATTGAATAAATTAACTTATGAATAAATCATGCATAGTGATCATAGAATATTCATTTGGAAATGAATGAATGACATGTGTATCTATTTGATTAGTGGGGGAACTATAAATTTTTAAGATATATATGTTGATTACATATGTAAAATAAATGTTGTGTCTTACCATTTTGTTAAGAATAAGGAATGAAATTTCTCTAAGTATAACTTAAATCAACAACTGTGTTATAGGAAACAATATCTATAGGATAGAACTATGGGTTTTCTAAATTTAGCCATTGTACATATATTAACTAATTATTGGAAAATAAAAGTTATAAAAATTAAAGATCGAATAATTATTGGCCTATAATCCTTTTAGTAGTGCATGCATTGGAATATGAATATATTATTGATGTTAATATAATTTCATAGTTTTAAGTGCTAGTAATTTATCTCATGTTCCACGATATGTTTTGAAGTTTGATATTACTAATGCATGATGCATATTATGCGAATATCAAATAGATCCAACATAACTTCATTGAATTGCAGTTATAACTATCCAATAACACATTGAAAAGTAGAACTTGATGAGTTCTTAGAATCTAGGTAAGTGGGAATACTAGTGATCTAGTGAATTTAATGCTTATTTTAATTTAGTTCAATTTCATCTAATGTCATAGAAAATGGCAGGTAATATGCAAGATAAACTCATTATAACTAGTGTTAACTATATCTATAACATCCAAGTATGTTTTGAATTATGACACAGCTTAAGGAGTGATTTAAAAACATCCTATTATGATTTTTGTTTATACCAAAAGAAATAGTTTTACCATTATCATGATAAGATTTGAATATATAACTATTTAGGATGCCAAGACTTTGAAATGAGAATAATAAGTGGATAATCAATTATATAACTACTTGAGGTGTTTTATAAAGATAGTAATGTTGCATTAATTGGATTTTCCACAAGTACAAGTGAATTTTTCCAACCCTATCCATAGAAATTTGATAGGCCTAGTAGTTGTATCCATACTCAATGGAAGCATGTTTTCACATGTGAGAACTAACTAGTCATTAGCGGTTGGATTTAGTGAAAGTGGGAGTTTGTGGGAGTTGGTTCCCTAGAGCCAACTAATTTTATACTTAAGATTACATTTATATTCAAATATGTGAATAATAATTTAAATATATTATCACATATGGATTTTTTTTATGTATAACATTGATTTGATAATGTATTAGAGTATTTGTTGCATTGAAAAGAGCATAGAAGTTCCCCGCTATGATGTGAACCTTGAAATTCCATGAATGTATTCTTAAAATTAGTTTTATGGTCTGATAAAATAGTATACAAGGGCACATAGTCTACAGAATATCAAGTGTGAGTACTCATAAGAGTATGAGGATTCTTATCATCAATTTCATACTTGGTAATCTCTAAGATGGGAGATTATGAGAAAAGTCCCACCAGTATGAATTTTTCATGTTTTGTTATCATCAGATATTCTTATCTACAAGGATGTGTAATGTTTCTTAGACTTTACGATTATCACTAATTCATGTCATGACTTGCGCACTTAGACATACTAACAAAAACCATCATTCTATATGTTAGCGAGAAGTAGGGTATGTTGGGTGAATTGTGAATGACATTTTATTAAAAGATAAGTCGAATAAGGATTTGTCCCTTACATATTTATGGAAGATGATATCTCAGAAATTTGATTAAAATATAATTTTTTCATAAATTCCTTGTTCATAATGTAACAGTGTTTATTTCATATAGTCAAAGAAAGACATATCAATCATATAGGTTGTTGAAAGATATGTGCAACCTTTTTGATGATATATTGATATAAAGGAATTATATTACATAGTGAGCATTCATATGTGATTTTTGATGTTGATACATTAAGTTCTTCTCTTGGATTCCTTGACCCATTGATAGATAGTAATCTTGGACTTTTGGTATAACTTCCTAATTCCAATGATAAATAATCCTAGTGGGTCACACACTAAGTATTTCCATTGATCTTGATTAAATTATATTTGAATTTAATTAAGGGAATAAATATTATTCTCATGGTTGAGGTTTAATTATATTCATGTTGTATTGATTGTAGAAACTATATTAATATTTATTCACCAAATTCTGAATAAAATATATTTATTTATTATATTAAATATTCAATAAATATGTATTCACTAGTTTTATGATTAAATGTTTATTTAAGTGAATAAATTTTTTATTCCATTATTTAATAAAAGTAGAGAAATTTGAATGTACCAAGACTATGACTGGTGAAAAATATTAATTTACAAGCCAGTAAAATAATGTTTTTTATTACACAGGTTAGAGAGTGAGCCATAAAATAATAATGATGATGATATTATTATTATGTTTCATGGGATTTAATAATGATTATAATATTATTTAAGGTCTAGTATATAATCAAATAATATTTTAACCTAAACCCTAGCTCTATAAATAGACGGTTATGTATATTGTGTAGGGTTAATTGAAAATTGAGGATAGAGAATAATTGTGCAAAACAGGCTTATTTCTCTCTAGAATTCTTCCTATTTTCAACTCAATAACAAGAAGAAATCATTCAAGCCTGAAGGATCTTATATCAATCAAGACAAACAACGCAAGATATTTGATTCACTACGCTATCACATAGAAATTAATTGGCATTTCTTAGAGATCAAATGAGCATGTGTGGATCACCATTAGAGTTATTCTATACTTAAATCCTTAGAGTGCAATAAAGATAATCAGAATAGGTTTTCAGAATATCAAAAAATCATTGAATAAAGGATCCTAAGACAAGATAAAATATTATTCCCTATCTAAAAAACATATTTATAAATTTAACCTCAAAGATCCTCTCTCAAGGTGATTATAAACTCAAAATTAAAATTAATTTTAATTTAACTCCCGCCAAAGGCACTTTCACTTCACCTATAACCTTCACTACATTGGGACCGCTAGTAAATGACTATTATCTCTTAATTAAAGGGTTATATATAATCAAATTTTCATCTAGCCCGAATTTTTTTTATTCCCCAATAAGAAAATTTTCCAATTATTTTTTTTCTAGATCTGAGACATAAAATACATGAATTTATTATGATTCCATTATGGACTTCTCATCCTTATACCCTTTCACACTAAAATTCACCTTCACAAAGATCAATTCATCAACTTTCACAACACTCCTATCGGCATCCCATTTGTAATGGAAAAACAACACTTGAAATGTTGTATAATCCAACTCATATATCTGTTCGATGATGCTGAAATATGACATATTCACATAAAGTGTATTTCTATCCTTGGAACTAGATATGTGAATCACTTATTCCATAATCATAAATCCACTATTTTTTATCATAATATGTTTATATTGTTCATTTTTATAGAAAATATAACCATTTCTTACAAAAAAAGTGTAAGATATAACATTTTAATTTGGTCACATCACTAGCCATCGAAGTCATTCAGCAAATGAATTCAAATTTTCTGATAACTCCTTATAAACATGATCTCAAAACCATCCTATAAACAATTCATTATAGGTATTTGATATGTATCCTTCATCCCTTGATATATTAAAATGTCTAATAATTACTTTATGGGATTCAACATATAGAGAAACCTATGCACTATTATGTAAAATGTAAAGGTGAGATTGCACTCACACTGCAATTTTAATTGTAACAAAATATCTTCTGAAAATCCCTTCACCCAGAAGGCATCCAATGTGATGTGACTGTGGGAGATTGATTCTATCAACATATAATATGTAATCAGTACAGAATTCAATAGAATCTTTAATAATATATCAATTTTCAATACAACCTTTTAGATCGCTTTGATTATTAACGTATCCTTTTAAAAAAATTCATTTATCATTCAATTGGGTACATCCATCTATAATGAACTGTACCACATATTTGAACCTCTCTAACCAAGTGAACCATCAAGTGGGGAATTATATCAAATAATGATGGTGAGAATAATATATCTAATTCACATAATACGACAGTAATCTCCTTATTCAATATTGGAAAATTTGTCAGGTCTATAACTTTATTGCATATGGATTTCAAAAATAATTAGGTTCAACTTAATGCATGTCATAAATTTTTAGGCAGAATGTGACGTAAATCAATAGATATCAAATCTTGCATCAAAATATGACATTCATGTTATTTAAGATCATGTAACTTCAAATTTTCAATTGACACGACATTCATGATATTTTATGAATACCCCTATGGAACTTTTACACCATTGATGAAATAAAAGTTTTTTAATATTTCTTATCTGTAAGGAGTGTAAGATACTAATTGAATAAAATTCCACCTTTCACCCTTTACTGGTTCCAAATACTCCCTTATCCCCATGTCAATCGTGTCCAATCTATCATTGATTCCATTTTTCTTTTTTAAGAACATTTAGTAATCTTCCAATAACACTATAAAATACATTTTTTCTACATTAAAGACAAAAAAAAAATTTATGATGTACAAATAATTCTAGTATGGTAATTCAAATAAAATTGTTCCCTTTTTTCACCCCGATTTCATAAGGTTTTTCGAAAAAAAAAATTACAAAAAATTGTGTCGATACCTTTTACTTTCTCAAAAATTTGATCACCTATTAGTGGAGATTGTTTTGTACCTTGTTATGTATTCCCATTGAATGTTATCATCTAGGTTCGGTATTTATGTCATCAAGGTAGAAATTTCTAATATACTAAAAACAAAATCTTTGAGTAATGTTTCAACTGAACTAAGTGTGTTCATTCTTCACAAATGGGACACCTCATCATTCCTTAAATGTTATATCCTGACATATTATTATGTGAAGGAAAATATTTTATCACCCCATAAAACATGGATCTCAATGTGAATTCATCACTTCTATAAGAATCATACAATGTAACACAATTATCCTACATCAATTTCATATCTTCTTTCAACTGAACCAAATAGATATCAATATCATTACCGGTTTTTTTTTCTAGATATAAGTAGAGACAACATAATGTATTAGTGCTTCAAGAATAACCATGGTGGAAAGTTAAAATTTCCCAACATAACTGGACATATATTGTGGGTACTATTTTATATACCAAAGGGACTTATTCCATTTATTGATAACACAAGAATGAGGTTTCTTGACTCATTTCCAAATTTAGGATACTCATATAAATTTTCTTCCACTGAGGAGAGTCAGCTGGATGATGTATTTTCTCATCTTAAATTCTTGTATTTGTGTGCCATACCAATTGTCGCACAGTTTTCTAAAATCCATATATTCATCTAAACCATGGAATGGTATGAAAGTTCCATACAACTTTTGAAGGACATGATTCGTCATTATTTTATTGATTCATGCAACACTTATAACATTTCTAAGTAATTCATGTCCATTATGAAACAATATGAAATCATTTGTACATGAGTTTATTTTTTCATAGATCATACCCATTGAACGTATAATTCATTTAGTCTCATATTTTTTGTAAGGAAGTTATCATTCAGGAGACCATGTAGTTCTGTAAAGCTGGTATCACTCCATCCACTGCCATCTTTCAAATTATACAAATTCAATATAGCTGACGATGTTGTATATTTAGTAAAACTAGTATACAATGCTCTCTTAGCAAAACTATTCAACTTATCAAACAACTTTGGTCAATCAAGAATCTCATCATCAATTCCCATTTTACTTTCTTCCAAAAAATCTCCATCATCATTTACACTGGTATTCATATCAAATTATCCATAAATGAAGTATTGTACCAATCAATGTGTATATTTAGTTTCTCCCCATGTTTAGGAAAAAATGTATTGCTCTGATATGAAAAATAAAATGTTCTTCCAAATATTTCAGACTATTTTTTCTTGAATAACAACAATGTAAACATAGAAAAAGGATTTGAGAAGGGTTATATGCATGATTCATTGTAAACTTGACTAAATATTTAACCCCATCTTCATAATGTTTTATCATATGATTAGAATCCATCCATTTTTTATTCATATTCATCCTATTAGGTTTATAAAATATTAATTTTATACAAAAAATAAATAAATACACATAAGATATTCATAATCTAAGGAGAAAGTTGTAGATAATTATAATAAGGGGAGCTCGACATTAGAATGTTATTGGTGATGATTCTTGAAAAATTATCATTTTATACAAGCGTGATAAGAAAATAAACAACCTAGGTTAAACATGTGGATATTTGTCCAGGTTCATGATTTTTTTGTTGTGTTGGAAAAAAGGTGGCAATTCTAGGAAGTTTTTTATAACCTTTCTATGTGGGATTCCAATAAGAGGGAGGAGTTGATGTTTATTCATTTATATACTTCGTACATGGTGCGTCATGTGGTGTTTCACTGATAGTGTTCTTATGAACTTATGTTTATGAAATTTTATCACATGATGAAAGGATTAACTACAACACAAGATGAAGAAGTATCCCAGCTGAATCTGTAGAAAGACTCGTCTAAAAAAATGAATAGAGTATAAGCCCAAGTAATTGGGGTCACTTGAAAAAACTCAACCTCAATAGAACCAAAAGAGAGAATCAACATTGTAAAAATGTCAGAGTGAACATTGGGAGTGAGGTTTATACAATATGGGATAAGATATGGTTGTTTTTAATGATGGTCATTATACCAAATTAAAGAGTGAAAGGTATTCTGAGTTTAGCTTTAAATATAGTTTCAGTATTCATTGTGACTAGGATCGGGGTTCAAATAAAATTTTGGGTCAACCTTAATGGGATGGACCTATAATGTTAACTATAAAAAAGAACAAAATATTGATGACTTAAATAAATAAAATGGTGGTCAGAATGAATTCAAGTGGGTAAAAGAGAAAGAACGCACTGAAAAGGAAGACCCACTTACTAATTGGAACTGTGGCTGAAATGAAAGTGGAAGGAATCCTCAATGGGTTCAGCAGGGGGAAGAAACTACTAAGAATGAAAATTTATAGAACTTGGGAATTGTGAATGAAAAAATTGGTGAATTAGCATAATAATAAAATGAAACTTTCTATTATATATGCTCACTTTTTGTATCATTCTTTCAAGAATGAATTTTTAAGTGAACATGAGGTTAGCAGTTTGTTTTTTAAAATGACCATCATAGATGTTCATGAAAATACAAATATTAAAAAGATCGAGGTTCTTATCCCGATTAATGGAAGATAATGAGAAGAATTGGTTAATTTTAATCCATGGGAGATCGAAGGATACCTGGAACTTTTATTCTTCTCCCTCACGCTTGAAGTTCGATCCAATCCTTCACTCCAAAATTACATCAGGATGTGGAAGTAGTGGGAAAGGTTGGGTGACCTTCACTTGTCAGTGGACAAATGTCACATATGATGATTTCAAAGATCTAGAAATGGGATTGAGCAATTAAAATCATATGGGACATTTGACCACTAACAAGTATTGGTCACCCATTTTCTGGACATCGCCAAATGAAGTGGCGTTGGCCCCTCCCAATTTCCCCCAAAAAAC
Source organism: Viscum album (assembly GCA_963277665.1). NCBI lineage: Eukaryota > Viridiplantae > Streptophyta > Magnoliopsida > Santalales > Viscaceae > Viscum > Viscum album. The sequence goes on along the minus strand of OY728156.1, from coordinate 2,104,538,359 downwards.
CAAATCCTATATAATTAAAAAAAATCACCCCGACAATTTTTTCAGAAATAATCTGCATAATATATTTAATGTTACATGGGAGACAGAAATACATGAAGAAGAATAGGATCTAGCTAAGAGATGAAAAACCAAACTATTATCTACATAGAGAATAAGGAGAATCCTCATACTATAGCTTCTGTGATAAAGAAGTAGAAGTAATATATGCACCTAGAAGAAGAGAATCTCATGCGCTATTTCACAAGGAGAAAATCTGAGTTTAGCTACATGAAGTTGAAATAATACGTGAAGAAGAAATAATACTTGGTTTGACACCTAGTAAAAGAAACGAAATGATTATATTTTCTTGTTTGGTTACAACTTTTAAAAGAAAGAAAAAGATATTATTTTGTGCTAAATGACACAAATAACCATTGTTAAAAAACTATAAATTTTTATTACCTTTTTTACTAACAAATTAAAAAGAATAATTTTAATTTTAATTCTTTCTTATGTTTTCATGTCATCATGATTAGATAATTATTTATCTGTGAAAAATATATTAATATAAATTTTATTTTATTTTTAATAATAATGTTTTAAAATAAGTGATTTCATATATTAATTAAATTCATTACATAATCAATATATTTATTAATTTTAAATTAATTATATTTTACATTTATACACAATCATCATCGTAAATTAGTTTTTAAACCTTTAAATTTAAGTAACTATTAAAAATATTTATATAAAAAATATAAACTATTTATATACAAATTATCTCTATAAAAATTATATAATGATTTATAAATAACATAAAATTTAGAAAAACAATTATTTGATATTATTAATAATAATCATAAACATTATATAAACATTAATCCCAAAAAAATGAATCAAATAAAATGTACACAAGGATAATATAGTAAATTAAATAAAAAAATGTCATGCCCGCAATTGGTTTCCTTTCAAATCACCTTGATTTTGGGGGTGATTCTAGATATGTATTTCGGTAGAAATCCATTTCTCCTGGTTTCATTTCTCTCAAAAAAATTCTATTCTGCATGCATTGTCTCAAATTACTCCAAATGGGAATCCTTATTCTATGCGTCTTTGGCACCACGTCCAGGTCCTGTTAACTATGTGTTCTATTCTTCAGTTCATTGAGTATGTTATTTCCAAAAAAGGGGAAATAGATTTTCCCTCTGAATCATCTCATTTCCCTTGAATCATCCCTACCAAACGACCTGTAAGAACGGGGTATTACAGGTGGCTATGTGCGGTGGTTCTAGGTTTGCGCAAGGGAGGTGAGGTGGGTCAAGGATAGTATAAAGACAATGATAAATGAGAGGGGAGTAGAAATAATAACATACCTTAGGTTTTGATAGTCTTGATTCATCTGAGAATGTCGAGGGGGAGCGGTGGCTGAGGTAGACTTCCGTGAGAGCATAAACAACACTAGAGAATTAAATTTACTAAGGGTTAAATTTATAAGATCATGAAGGGTTTTATCATCACTTTTAAAAAACAGTGATAAAGAGAGGTTTTGTCATCGCTAAAATAATAAGCCCTGATAAAAACCCCTCTTTATCAGTGCTAAAAAAACACTGATAAAGACCTTTCTTTATCAGCACTAGAATATTAGCACGGATAAATGTAGATTTTATCGAAAAGGGTATAGCCAGAAGACAAAACCCCTCGCTATTTATTAAAAATAAAAAAAAGGATGAGGATGGGGTCAGACAAAGTGATAAGCCCTCATCCAAAAAACATACTACTCATCAAGAAAATGGGGATCATCCCCATAGTCAGAATCATAGTCATTATCATCCTCAACAGTTTCTCATTCAGATTGCAGGTTTTCCATTTATTTATTTATAAATATATAAATACTTTTAAAAAAATATTTATTTATTTATAATTATAAATATATAATTTTATAAATATAGTAAATATACATTTATATATATATTTATATTTAAATATAAATATATTTATTTATAAATATTTATTTACAAATATATTTTTAGAAATGTATTTTTAACATGAGTAATCAATATATAATATTAAATGCATGAATGTTAAAAATGAGTCAAATTGGATAATTTAAAATGAATACTTTAAAAATATTAAAAAAATGGATAAGCTTTTTTATTTATACAAATTATTAAAAAAAATTAAATATGGATATATATTAAAATGAAGATGAATACATATTGAAAATATTAAAACATAGTAAATAAATATGCTTATATAAATATTAGAAAATAATTAAATCTCAAATTTTTAAAAATTAATAAATATTAAAAACGAATAAATAATATTAACAAAAATAATATTAGAAATGAATAAATAAAATTTAGTGATAAAAACATAAGATATAAAATGTTTTATGTTACTAAACAAAAATATGCAATGAATATTAAAATTTGAATAAATTACATAAATATTATGTGTTTGTGTTTTTATATTCGATTGCATTAATTGCATAAATGTGTGTGTGAAATTTATGTGTATATATATACAACACTAGTTTAATGTATGTTAATTTGAATAATGACATTATATAATATGCAACATCTATTAATGAAATAAATAATAAGAAGAATGAATAGATTTAAAAATGAATACGTGTTATTAATTGTAAAGATTATTAAAAAATATGAATATATCCTAATGATTTTGAATGCATATTAATTATATAAATTAAAACCATATTAAAAAATTTAAATGTTAATGAATAAACATGTATAAATAATTATTAAAAATGGATAAAATTTAAAAAAATATTAAATGAAGAAAAATTGAAAATGAATAAATTAAAAATATATTAAAAATCAATAAAGATTATTAACGAATAAATTTGAAAAAAATATATTTAAAACTAATATTTTTTTAGATTACACCTATAGTAAAATATTTAAAACTAATATTTTTTTAAACATATAATTATGTTTAAATGATAATGAATCTATATTAATTATGTAAATTACACCTATAGTAAAAAAATGTGAAACAATAAATATAAATAAATATTAAAAATGAATAAAACTAAAAAAATATATATTAACCAAATAAAAATGAATAAATTAAAAAAAATCTAAAATTTTTATTAATTAAATAATTATTTGTAGGAATGGATAAATTTAATATATATTAATTATAAATAGTAGTAAAATGTAATAATTAAAAACACATTATATCACATATCAAATATTAATAAATAAAAAATAGAAAACAATTTATATTATTTTTGTATGTTAGTCTCTATAATATTGATTCAATTTTCTATTTGTATACATGTGGGTTTTTTGTATGACATATTAAGTGTGACATATTTAGTCAATTTTTAATTAATAATTAAATATTTATTATTTGATATAAAAGTAAAATTGAAAACAAAAATTGAGAAAGCAAGATGTTAAATGTCTGTGAATATTAGTCAGCCAATATTTTTAATTAGAAAAAACGTGAAAGGGAAAGGGAGGAGCGTATGGATGGAAAGTGCAGCTCTTCAACAACTATAATAACTTAATATTTTGAATCCCTTTGAATGCACGTGTAAATCTACGGGAGAGAGAAACCCGAGTGACCCCTTTCTTAATTATGTGAAGTGGAAGCAAATACATATATATGCTCTCCTATGCTCTCTTTCATTATTGTTTTCTTATATACGGATATTATTACCTTGTGAGCGAAGAATAGTTGAATATACAATTTTATATTTCCAAACCAGGAGTCTTACAGATTGGGGTTCCTTGCAGGTCTCCCTCCAATCCGTTGTCCGCTCTACTTATATTATATCACTAACCCAACCACAAATTCCACATTTTACCCTCTCTCTCTCTCTCTCTCTCGGTCTCTCTCGGTCAATTCTTGTTATATTAAGCAAACATCAACGTTACCACATCATGAAGCCTTCTCTCTCCTCCCTCTTAGACAGTGTCAATGTCTGTATATATAGGAGGGTGAGGGGGGGAGAGAGAGAGATGCCATTAATGGTAATGAATAGGGTGGGATGGGGGAGGAGGGATTTGAAGTGATGAACGGTAGCAAGAAGAAGCTGAGGAAGGGTTTGTGGTGTCCGGAGGAGGACGAGAAGCTGATGAATTACATGGTGGTCAGCAATGGAGGGCAAGGGTGTAACTGGAGCGACATCGCCCGGAATGCCGGCTTGCAGCGGTGCGGGAAGAGCTGCCGCCTCCGGTGGATCAACTATCTCCGGCCGGACCTCAAGCGCGGCGCTTTCTCCTCTCACGAGGAGCATCTCATCATCCACCTCCATTCCCACCTCGGGAACAGGTCACTCTCTCTCCTCACTTCTTCGCGAGTTTTTTTTTTTTAAAACCCTAATGCATGATTTTTTTAAAACCCTAATGAATGATATGGGGAGAAACCCTGTGAACAACTAATCCTCCCATGCAGATCCATGCAGATGTTTTCTGATAACATGAGACACTGTTACAGGTGGTCTCAGATTGCAGCGCATCTCCCGGGGAGGACAGACAACGAGATCAAGAATTTCTGGAATTCAACCATCAAAAAGAGATTGAAGGAGTGTGATCATGAGAATAGTGCTCATAATACCCCCACTGAAAATGATAATAATTTCCCCTTCTCCCCCTTTGGGAATATTAATAATGATTCCCTCGAGCCCACACCTCCTGTTCGAGCCAGCCCCCTCATGCCGACCAACGATGAACATAACATGATGTTCACCGACTCATCATCATCATCATCATCCGCATCATTACCACCGCTTCCATCATCATCATCATCAACCATACTCCACCAGGAAAGCAGTCTCAACTGGTTCACTGGTTTCCCTGCGGTCCTCCATGGCTATGCGGGAGAATCGGTGCCCCCCATGGATGATGGCCGATTCAGAGATTATGGGCCCCTGCCGGCTTGTGATGCGGGGTTCTATGGCGGCTTCGCTCCCACATCGGTCCCGAATAATGAGGAGACCCATAATCCCTGCACCCATTTCAGCGATTATAATAATAACCAAGAGGGGTTGGGGTTGGGGTTGGGGTTGGGGTTTGGGTTTGGGTTTGGGACCGACTGCGACTGGAAAGGAGACAACTTTAAGATTGAAGAATGGGATTTGGAGGGTTCCATTGAAGCCCTGTCATCTTTTGGGTTTCCTTGATTTGAAAGGGAAGTTATCCAGCTCATCTCCTTCTTTCTCAAGATTTCGTTGTTTAGATCAGATCACACCATTTTCCACTGGGATCCCAATTCTGTGAGTATTAGGTTTAGGTTTTGTCATTTTGTATTGATTCGCACAATGTGGGAAAGTCAAACCGGAGAATCATATCTTCTCTTCTTGCACCACCTCGAACCCCTCTCTCCCCAACTCCCTCTCCCTTTTTTTAACCCTATATATGATTTCGCTCCATTATTGTACATGTATGGTGACGTTTTGAATTTGTTGCTTGTATCGGATGAAATTATCATATTTGTTTATGAAAATAGCTTTAAAGAGTTTAAGTAATGAAGTGGAATGAGGTTAACATCACATGAATAACTTCTTGTTTTTTTTTACTAACTTTTAATGACGAATCTCATCCGAATACAACAAGACCTTTGTAAATTTATGGTAACTCAAATGAGGTGAGTTCCAAACCCATGACATCACTTAGATGATAAGAAATATCACACACATGGACATTTTACCTTGGGAATGGATCAAAAGTTACAACAGAAGCTGGTGTGCAACAATTTTAATCATTATAAAATGCACGAAACAAAAAAAAAAGAGGTGGATACCAAATTCATTCAATATCAAAAACCCTTCCATTTCAATCTGAGTATGTGTCTATATAACAACACTAATCTGAATTAAAAATAGTTTCTAAAATTTTAATTATCTTATTCAAACAAATTTAAATTCCACCAACACTAGTAGAAAAATGGTCATCCACAACACCTAAAAGCGGCCACAGAAGAGGCTTTCGGGACACGGGCGACCGCTTTTGACGATCACGTTAGATACGGTCACAAATATCTATTTCAATACCGCTTATAAAGAAAATGAATTATTTATTTATAAATACATAAATAAATAGATATATCATAAAATATTAACAAATCTTGATGGTGTTGTAGTAAAGACGTTAGGTATTAAGGCAGAGATCGGATGTTTGATTCCAGGTGGGAGCAAGGCTGAATAGGGCATGAAAGCGCCGATACTGGGGGTGCAAAGCGCTGATAAAAGTGGATGGGCTCGAACAAGGCTGCAAGCTTCACTACTACAAAACCACAATGTTCTTTATAATCACTAACAAAAAGCGTTGATAAAAGGGAGTGAGCTCAAGCAAGGCCACAAGTTGCACTACTACAGAATCGTGATGCCCTTTATCAACACTAACAAAAAGCAATGATAAATGAGTGATTTTATCAGCTTTAGATAAAAGTACTGATAAAGGGTATATATTTATCAATACTAAGAAAAACATTGATAAATATTTCACCTTTATCAGCATTTTTTTCATAACAATGATAAAATTTATATTTATCCGTGCTTTTTCTAGTGCTGACAATAGTGACCTCTATCAGCGCATGTTTTAGCGTTGAAAAAAGTTGATCTTCTTAGAAAAAATAATTTCACTACTACAAAACCCGCGTTGAAAAAAGTTGAGCTTCTTAGAAAAAATAATTTCACTACTACAAAACCCATAATAAACAACAATATCCTTTATCAGCGCTAGATAAAAGTGTCGACAAAAGAACCATCTATCAGTGATAAAAAAGCGTCGTTAAAGAGTGGACTTTATCAACTATTATTTTTAATGTCGACAATGGTCACCCTTTTTCAGTGCTTTTATTTAGCACTGATAAAGTGTATATTCCATTTAAAAAAAATTATATCATTAAAAATCATATATTAATATACAAATATATTTATATCGATAAAAATATAACATATTTTATTAAATATGATTTATATATGGCTAAATATACATTTGCACTTGATATATAAAATATTTAGTTAGAAATATCATATAAAATAATGTGTGTGTGTGTGTGTGTTTAATTTTCATAAATATTATTTATATATTATGAAATATGTATTATAAATCAAATAAATTTATATTTCATATATTTAGTGAAAATCATTTATTCGTTTAATTAAAAAGATTTAATAATAATTAGAAAATATTTAAAAATGAAGACATTTTGTTTTATCAATGTCATTTGTTTTTTCAATTTCACGCATATACATATATGATATTAATTCAATTTTACAGAGACAAAAACACACAAATAATATAAATTATTAATATTATCATTTTATATTTTTATTTATTAATATTTAATATTTAATATAATATGTTTTAAATTATTACATTTGACTCATTTTCTATATTTATATTTAACATATATAATTTATAATCAATATATATATATATACATATTAAATTTATTCATTTTTATTAACAATTATTATGTTAATAATCCTTTTGATATTTTTCTAATTTATTTTTTTTAAAATTTTTTTGTTTAATATTTTATTAATTTTTAATATTTATTTATATTTATTAATTAACATTTAATGTTTTTAATAAATTTATAATTACATTATATCAATTAATATTTATTTTTATTTAGACGTATATTCTTTTTTATTTTTAAGAATTTATATAATTAATCTCTTATTCCTTTTTTTGATATTTTTTCAATCTATTCATCTTTTAATTAAGTTTCCCTCATTTTTTAAAAGCATTCATTAAATATTGTTTATTCAATAATAATGTTGAGTGTTTTTTGCTTTTTTTTAATTTATAGATTTTAAATATTTATTTGTTTAATATTTTTTTAATTAATTCATTTTAATGTTTTATACATAATTATTCATTTATGTATTTGATATTTTTAATATATATATATATATATATCAATATATATAATATTTCATTAAATATGATTTATATAATACGAAATATGTATATTTACATTAAATAAGTCATATATTTAGTGAAAAATGGTTTATAATTAAAAATTAATAGTAATTAAAAATATAGACTAATTCTATGGAATAATCGAAGTTTAATAAAATATCAAGTTGTTTTTTTCAATTTAACATATATCAAACTTGTGGTGTATTAATTTCTCGGATACATATATGTCATTATTACAATTTGATATAGAACACACACATATAATATTTCTGTAATTTATTCAAATTTTAATAATCATTTTTGAATTATATTTATTGGCATAATATATTTAATATATATATATATATATATTTAATTTTAATATTTTATTCATTTTTTATATTTTTATTCAATATATACAATTTATTATTTTTTAATATCTTTTTTGAATTTATTCATTTTTAATATTGTTTTTTCATTAGAAATCTTAATTGTTTTTAAATATTTTTGTAATTTGTTCATTTTCAAATTTTAATTGTTTAATATTTTTTAAATTTTATCCATTTTTAATATTTAATTATACATGTTTGATGTGCATGGATTTTACCAGTATTTTTATAATTTTATAACTTAGTTTTACTTATTTTTTTTAACTATTTTAGGTTTTTTAGGTTGACTTTGTAGTTTTGTAGTATTTTAGATATTTTGATAATTTTTTGTTAATTTATATAATATTAGTAATTTAATAATATTATTAGTTAAATTAATTGTATAGTTTATTAACATTAAATATCAAACAATTTTATTATTTTTTATAGTTTAATTAATATTAGTTCATTAATATTTAGCAGTAATTACATTACTATAGATATCCCCTTTTAACAACATGCAAAAGGACTTTAACAACGCTAAAAAAGCACTATTATGTTTAGCACCATTAAACGGGGGGTCCCTTTACTAATGCTAGAAACACACTAATAAAGGTATCCCTTTATTAGTGCTTTCATTAGGGCTGATAAAGACCCCCTTTATCAGTACTAGAAATAGCGCTCATAAAGGCCCGACCAGTTGTAGTGTGTTCTTTGAATAACAACACACTGCAACACATACTCGTAACCTGTATGCAAATATATAATTTAATTGAAATAAATTTAACATCACAAATACAAAAAAACACCATTATATTATTTTCAATCAATGTTTTGTATAATTACATTTACAATTAATACCGAGAAACACTTAAAAACATTAATGTTTCATCGTCTTTGGCACCCGTGATCCCCTCTCAAAAAATTCTACCCATGGTTTCAGTTGCCGAACAAATCACCTTAGTCCGAGAAAAAGAATCCACCTATATAGTAATACTATAAAAACATAAATTAGTCATTAATATGAAAGAATACATTAATAAAATGTCAATTTTAAATTAAAAGAAACACTTGGAGTTATACAGGTAATAATGTGCATCATATTGAGGTGCAATTGATTCCTACACATCACAAATGATTTATGGATCATTTTCTTAAAGTATCAAAACAATCTGAATGTGTTTGCTTGGTTTTGAGTATGTCACTTATTCTTTTTACTAAAACTAATGTCAATTTTAAATAAAAAATATACTTGGAGTTATACTCATCACACAGTGCGTTAGAATGAGGTGAGGATGATTCTTACACATCAAAAAATACTTATGGATTATTATCCTAAAGTATTAAAATAATCTGAATTTTTCTACTCAGTTTATAGTATGTCCCTTGTTTTTTGACTAAAATGACATTTCAAACTCAAAACACACACTTTGATTCATACCGGTCACATCATGTGTCGTTTTGATGTGGACTACTTTATACACGTCACAAATGACTTATGAATCAATGTCCTAAATTATCAAGATAATCAGAGTGAGTTTTCTGGGTTTTCAGTGAGTGACACTTGTTTTGAACTAAAATGTCAATTTTAAACTAATAACAAACACTTTGATTCATATCGATCACATTGTACGTCAGATTATGGTGCGGTTTATTCCTATATGTTAGAAATGACATATGGATTGTTTTCCTAAAGTATCAAAATAATACAAATATTTTTTCTCGATTTTAAGTATGTCACTTTTTCTTTTTACAGAAATTAATGTCAATTTTAAACAAAAAAGACACACTTTGAGCTAAATCAGTCACACCGTACATCGAATTGAGGTGCAATTGATTTCTACAAATTAAAAATAACTTATGGGTTATTTTCCTAGAGTATCAAAACAATAAGAATACATTTTATTGGTTTTATAATGTCACTTTTTCTTTTTACTAAAACTAATGTCTATTTTAAATAAAAAGAAACACATTGTGTCATACCGGTCACACCGTGCATCATATTGATGCGCGGTTGATTCCTACATGTCACAATTTACTTATGGATAATTATCTTAAAGTATGAAAATAATATGAATGAATTTTCTTGGTTTTTAGTATGTCACTTGTTCTTTTTACTAAAATTAATGTAAATTTTAAATAAATAGACACACATGGAATTATACCGGTCACACCGTGTACTGAATCGAGGTGTGATTGATTTCTACACATCAAAAATGAATTATGGAACGTTTTAATTAAGTTTCAAAAACAATAAGCATGCATTTTCTTGTTTTTGAGTATGTCACTTGTGTTTTTTATTAAAATTTCATTTGAAACTGTAAACACACACTTTCAGTCATACCGATTGCATCATGTGTTGGTTGTATGTGAGACTTCTTTCTACATGTCACAACTGACTTATGAATAATTTTCCTAAATTATCAAGACAATTTGAGGGCATTTTCTTTAGTTTTTAGAGAGTTCCTTGTTTTGAACTAAAATATCAATTTTAAACTGATAACGTACATTTTGAGTCATACCGGTCACATCGTGCATTGGATTGTAGTACAGTTGATTCCAATATGTCACAAATGACTTCTGGATATTTTTTCTAAAGTATAAAAATAATCAAAATGTGTTTGATCCATTTTTAGTATGTCACTAGTTCTTTTTACTAAAATTAATGTCAATTTTAAATAAAAATACACACTTGGAGTTATACCGATCACATAGTGAGTTAAAATAAGGTGAGGATGATTCCTACACAAAAAAATACATATGGATCATTATTCTAATGTATAAAAAAATATGAATTTGTTTGCTCAGTTTACAGTATGTCACTTTTTTTTACTAAAATGTCATTTCAAACTCGAAACACGCACTCTAAGTCATACTAGTCACATAATGTGTAGTTTTCAAATGATACTACTTTATACACATCACATATGACTTATGAATCAATGTTATAAATTATCAAGAAAGTAATAAAATGTTTTATTGGTTTTCAGTGACACATGTTTTGAACTAAAATGCCAATTTTAAACTAATAACGGACACTTTGAGTCATATTGGTCACATTGTGCATTATATTTTGGTGCAGTTGATACCTACATGTCATAAATTACTTATAGATTTTTTTCCTAAAGTATCGAAACAATCCTATTACACTTTCTTGGTTTTCAGTATGTCACTTGTTCTTTTTACTGAAATTGAAGTCAATTTTAAATAAAAAAGACACACTTTGATTCAAATCGATCACACCGTGCATCAAATTTATGTGAAGTTGATTCCAAAAAATCAAAAATGACTTGTGGGTTTTTTATAAAGTATCAAAACAATAAGAATACATTATCTTGGTTTCCAGTATGTCACTTGTTCATTTTGCTAAAAATAATGTCTATTTTAAATAAAAGGAAACACTTGGAGTCATATCGGTCACACCGTGTATCATATTCATGCGTAGTTGATTCCTAGATGTAAAAAATTACTTATGGATCATTTTAATAAAGTATCAAATTAATATTAATACATTTTCATGCTTTCATTATGTCACATATTATTTTTTTGCAAAATTAATTTCAATTTAAAATAAGTAGACACACTTGGAATTGTACCAATAACATCGTGCATAGAATTGAGGTGTGGTTGATTCTTACATGTCAAAAATGACTTATAGAACATTTCTCTAAAGTTTAAAAAATAATAGGAATTCATTTTATTGGTTTTGAGTATGCCACTTGTGATTTTTATTAAAATTTCATTTGAAACTAGAAACACACAGTTTGAGTCATACCGGTCGCATCGTGTGTTGGTTGTATTTGAGACATTTTCCTACATGTCACAACTGACATATGAATCATTTTCCTAAATTATCAAGACAATCATAGAAAATTTCTTTGGCTTTCAGTGAGTGACATTTTTTGAACTAAAATATCAATTTTTAACTAATAACGAACATTTTAAATCATACCGGTCACATCGTGAATCAGATTGTGGTACAGTTGATTCCAACATGTCACAAATGAATTGTGGATATTTTTCATAAAGTATAAAAACAATAATAATGTGTTTTTGATCCATTTTCATTATTCAAATTGTTCTTTATACTAAAATTAATGTCAATTTTAAATAAAAAGACACACTTGGAGTTATATCGGTCACATTGTGCATCATATCGAGGAGGGGTTGATTCCTACATGTCAAAAATGACATATGGATCATTTTACTAAAGTATAAAAATAATACAAATTTGTTTTCTTGGTTTTCATTATGTTAGTTGTTCTATTTACCAAAATTTCTTTTGAAACTAGAAACACACACTTTGTGTCATACTTGTCACATCGTGTGTATGTTTGACATGAGTCTACTTCCTTGAAATCAAAACTAACTTATGAATAATTTTAAAAAACTATCAAGACAATTGGATCACATTTGGTAGGTTTTCAATGAGTGACACATGTTTTGAACTAAAATGACAATTTGAAACTGATAACAAAAACTTTGAGTCATACCGGTCACACCATGCATCTGATTGAGGCGTGGTTGATTCCTACTCATAAAACAATACTTATGGATAATTTTCATTAATTATATAAATAATCCAAACGTTTTTTATCAGTTTTCAGTATGTCACTTTTTCTTTTTACTAAAATTAATGACAATTTTATAAAAAAAACACACATGAGCTATATCGGTCACACCATGCATAAGATTGAGCTACAGTTGATTCCTAAACATCAAAAATGACATATGGATAATTTTCACAAAGTATCAAAACAATATGAATGAATTTTATTGATTTTGAGTATACCGGTTGTTCTTTTCACTAAAGTTAATGTCAATTTTAAATAAAATACACACTTAGAGTAATATCGGTCACACCATTTGTCATATTGAGATGTAATTGTTTTATACCCATAAAAAATGACTTATGGATTATTTTCCTAAAGTATCAAAACAACCCGAATGCATTTTATTGGTTTTGAGTATGTCAATTTCCTTTTTTACTAAAATTAATGTCAATTTTAAATAAAAAGATGAACTTGGAGTCATAATGATCACACTATGTATGATTTTGATATGGATGATTCTTACCCATCCCAAATTACTTATGGATTATTTTACTAAAGTATTAAAACAATCCTAACTGCCAATTTTTCCATGATTTTTATTGTATTTCATTATTGAACTGCCAACACTACATATTGAGTCGATGTTCTTAGATGAAAAATTTTCCTCATCTCTTCATATTTTCAACGATGAGAATGGATTTTTGGCTAATAAAATTGACTCAATATGTAGTTTTGGAAGCTAGACAAAAAAGGAAATGGAAATCATGGTGTCATTGGTGGAGATCAACATGATATCTCTTTTTTGTCTTGTTGTAGATAGTTGAAAGAAAAATCTGACTTCACAAAAGATATTTGAAAAAAAGTAAATACATATTAGGTAAAAATGATAAATAAATTAACTTACAAATATTAGATAAAATGATGACAAAATTAATAAAATAATTAGTTGGAATTCACATTTTCATTATGGTTGTATACATTCTTGACCCATTTCCTTGTTCTCATTATCTCAGTTGCAGCCTCGAAGTCCAATATCTCACGAGCATGATCATCTTTGAATAAACCACCCCAAATAGAAAAAAAGAATCCACACATACAATAAAACAATTATTATGTGATTAATACAAAAAATAAATAAATTAAACATAAAAACGAAACAATCCATTAATTTTATGGGCAATGATTTTATTATGAAAACATGAAGATTACCTCTATAATTATGCATAGGCATCACTTTTGTTCTTCTTACAAAGGAAATGGAGGGAACTTGAAGGAAATTATTAAATTACACCACTGTAGGGGTGAAAAGGTTTTGAGGGAGACGAATTCTATGGAAGTTTTAGTGTAGAAAGGCCTGAAACATGGATAGAAATTTTCTAAAATAAATGAACTCAATGGGGAATAATGAAAATTAAATCAACATTACATTTTATAATTTTAAATAAAATAGATAAAGTATATTGTAACATTACCTTTTCATCTTCTCAAAGGTTTTTCTTTGTTATAGTTTGTTCTTCTATGGGATTGGTAACATCATCATGTGAAGAATATGTTGTCTGCATGAGTAGATAAACATTTACTTTAGATTATGTTAATATATTAGAGAACATATAATATTATGAGGAAAACATAATATATAAAAATAACTTTAACCTTATCATTGAACTCTCTTTATTTTTTAAGGTAGTAAGAATTCACCTTTTTATGATGGTTGTATACATTTTTTACCCATTTCATTATTGTCATTATTTTAGTTATAGCCTAAAAGTCCAATATCACATGAGTTCATTGCATTGTGATCCCTATGAAAATGAACAAAATAAGTATCAGATAGAAATTATAAGGAAATTAACTAAAAAATTAGATAAAATGATGAGAAAATAAACTAAATAAGTAGGAATTCAAATCTTCATGATATATATATATATACATTTTTCTATCAGGTATGATACTCATTCACTTTTAAACAAATCTATTTCATGTTTTCAATATAAGGATTTTTTAAAGTCATAATAATATTGGTAAAATATAAATACACAAAATATTAATAAATATTTTAAATGAAATGGTAATTATATTTGAAAATACCTCTTTAGGGATGCTAGTTTGATGATGGTATATGATATATTTCATAAATTTACAAACATAACAACCATAATCTATTTTTTTTAATTTAGATGCTAAAAAATATGAAAAATAAGTAATTTGTTTTTATATGTGTTTGGATAGTGAAATATTATTATATATACCCTGATACTTGTCCACTTGTATAACTTTTTAGACTCCTTGTGCGCATGGACTGTCCTCATCCCCTAATTTTCATGATATTTAAACACTGCCATATAATAAAATAATTATCATTAAAATATAAGATAAAATATATAAGTTTAAGTTTAGTTCTAAAACATTAGATGTAGTATATTAAAAATTGAAATACATCATCACATGTGGTTGTTATAATGGGTATTTATTCAGTGAATCCATAAAATAAGTCATTGGAGCATCCAAATTGACTATAATGAGTATCCAATGTTACCTAAAAATAGAAAAATGAATAAATATAGAAATAAATGAAAATATATTTGATATTATTATATTGTATAGTTTTACCTCTGAATCATTGGTATTAAGAAGTGTCTTTCATCAGTAAGTTTTCTTTCAAATTATCTGGATTTTTTTACACCATTTCATCCATTTTTTTATATTTAATTTTGTTCTTTAGAAGTAACATGAGGAATAATGAGTCCATATTTATGTTCATGGTGTAATACTTTCAATTGGTACTCATATATATGCCAACAAAAATATATGAAATGAATTTAGTAATAATTAACATAGTATATCAACTATTGGAAAAAAATAATTAAAACACACATCATGTATACATTTATAATTGAGAATCTTAGCCATTCATAATTTATTATTTCATTTACATTCTCAAGATAAATGTTATTTATAATGACCTATTCATACATTTGTAAATAAAAATCAAGGATGTGATTACTATCACTTTGTAACTTTGTATTTGAATGAACAATCAATGCTAGTAAATGTGAATATTGAACGGATAGGGTAAAGGAGAATTCTGAATATCTTTTCAATTAGTTGGTTGATCCTTTAGATGGTTTTTATTCAAAATTTCATTACATACCCTTCTCTTTGTTCATCTATTATAAAATTCATTGGTTCAATTCTTTTTTCATTAATTGGTAAAGGTTTGTCATTAAAAATAAATTTGAAATTAATACCTCCATGTTGAAATGATTTTTTATAAGATTTGATAACCATGATATGAATGTTCCAAAAACTTGGTCAATTGAATAAATATTTACATCATCTAGTGGGATATGTATCTTGGTTCATGACTCATAAGCTAAGGTAATCCCCACTCCCACATGATCTGTTGGAAGTGGTCTATTGTAAAGAGTTTCTTCTTGGATATTGAACACAGTAGCTCTCACAACAAGGTGATCAGTGGGTGTTGATAGATATAAATAATAGTCATTATTACCCTAAATAATATCAGTATAGAAAAAGTGTTTCTATCTATTTGATTCACATTTCATAGAAACAATTTTAAAAATATTTATTACCTTATCTAAGACATCTCTTTGAGGGGAATGACTCACATCAAAGCTGGTGGGGGTGGGGTGGGATCATCATGTAGTGGTTTTTCTTGACTTATTTCTTCTCTTTACTTCCACCCATAACACTTTCTGAAAACTCAGAATTATAATGTAATTTTTCATCAAGGGAAGATAAGATTACTTTCATCTCTTCCATTTCTTTGTCTTTATCCTCCTGTTGTTTTCCCTTCCCAAAATATGTTTGGGGGTGTCAACCCAAAACCCGCACCTTTGATGCGACCATACTATTTTGGCCACTTTAAGGCCACCAATAGTTGGTGTACATCTGGTATAGTTGTTAATGATTCTTGTGTTTAGTTTGGATATAAAATATATGAACATAAGTAATAATTGTTTTGTAATGGTGATTTAAATCAAAACAAATTTTTATTATGTCATACTTACACATGTTTCCTACACTTTTTATTTGTTTTATTCTATTAGTATCCCATATCTATTTACATGTGCATCCTTCTCTAGCACATGACATGATATAGAATTGGAATTGGATTTGGATTCATCAATATGAATATAAATAGAGGATCATAATTATGTTGTTGTTTCATGTCACATAAAAGTATTAAAGTAAATTTAAAATACATACCATATTTTTTTCAAGTGAAGCATACCCCATAATTTATTTATGGTAAGGGTATGTTGGTTTTTCTTCCCATTCCATATTTTTATCACTCATTTTCTATTTCATAAATTTAAACATCTTAATCCAAAAGTTCAATATATGTATTTTAAAAAAATGTATTATAATCCACAATGTACCTAAGAATTTACCTCCCCATGATGGTTAGTAAACCCATCCCACACTACTTGTCATATCAGGTGTGCATACATAAGTTATGGGTGCAAGTTTATCTTCTCTTCTGCATATTTAAGATTAAATTTCATTATAATTGTGAAAAATACTTTTTGGGTATTTCAATCATAAATTAATACAAATTTCTTGTGGGATTCATTAGCTATAAATACACACTACAATGGATGATAAAGGATAATTCAATGTTTCATTATTTTATTTTTTTTAAAATAATGAAAGGATATCATAATGTTACAGTAATTTCTTCCCAAATTAGTGTCTTAAGTGTTGGAACAACAAGGTGAAACAAATATACATCAATTGGCATGTACTACAGAGTTGAAGGACTTTGTGATGTTTTTTTTTTTAAAAGTTTTGTATTTGTTGACAACTAATCTTTTGTAAAAGAATGTTTTTGAAAAACATATGAAAGTTTCTGAATTTTCAAACTCTAACACAAAGGGGGAGAAAAAATTTTCTTTTAAGAAAGTTGTTTTCTAGACATAGAAAATTATAATGGGCAGCATTGGACACAGAAGTAGTCAGAAAGATAGAGTTGTTGATTAGACACACCATCAATCTCATATATATTTACATGAAGTTCAAGACACATAAAACATGGTATTGATTATAAATTTAGGAGTTTCTAAGTGAAATAAAGTTATAATGCATCTAAAATGGTTGAATGAATATAGTGATGTTAAGATTTAGAAAGTTCTTTAGCTTTCTAACCTTAAGTCAGACAATGATTTTCCAATCTTGGAGTTCTCGTAAATCATTAAACATTCTCATGATAAAAATATTTTGATTAAATTGATTAATTGTAAAGATTTCATCAATTATATAAAAAAATAAAAAGTTTTAAAATGAGTTATGAAACTGATAAGTCATCATAATGAGAAGTGAATCGTAATGAAAAAGGTCATCGTAATGAAAAAGTAGAAGAATATTGAAGTTTGAATTTTTTTTTTCAATGGTTATGAGTGATGTAACCATCAGATCAGTAACAGGAACTGATCCATCTGATTTATTGATCAACTTGATGATGATAAAAAATGGAGTCAACCATTTTCATCCGGTCACTTTGTTGTGTTTCAATTGGGTAAATAATGAAAGAATAAAAGTTTTGTTTGTTTCACAAGTGGGTCATGAATATTTGGACAAGAATCAATGATGATTCATCAGACTATTACTAACACCAATACATTGGAATGATACAAAGACTAATTCAATAGACATAGTATGACACCAATAGGTTATCAGACGCGGACTGAGGAATTTGTGAACAATTGAAGAAAAGGTGAAATGTTGTTAAGTGACTAAAAAATGTTGTCAAGAAGGTTTTAAGTTTATTTTTATGATTTTCTAAGAGGCATTGATATCTTTAGGAGTTGTGACTATGTTTATAGAAAAATAAAATAAATATAAGTATAATTAAGTTGCAATAATTTTTAATGAAGAAAGGTTTCAAAGTTTCATGTCTTTCAGTTGATACAGAACATATTAATGAGAAGTCATTCATTTTTTTAATTAGTATTTATCATCTTAATGAGCATTATTTATTCTTATATTTATTTTTATCATATCAAATAATTTTTATAAAAGTCTAAAGAAAGGTAAATTTGTTATAAAATTCAAGAAGTTTCGAGAAGAGTTGAGAAGATTTGAAGTGGTCAAAGATAAAATTCAAATGTGAATGTTTTTAGAGATATGAAAACTAGAGTGAGCTGGAATAAATTTAAGTTTACAATATTTTATATTCTAAGACACCTATGATAGTTACATAGTACATTTTTACTTTTCATCCTTTTCACATGTGAAAAATACGGAGCACTACAAAGTTTGATTCAGAGTTATTTTTAGATAGGGATCTTGTTATAAGATCAGGAAGTTGAATGTTTTCATACCGAGCCAAGGAAGATTGGAAAATGAATGATCAGAATGAGAAGTTGAGTAGAGTTTGATAAAATGGTCCATATTTATGAGTTCATTGTAATGAGATAATGAGACATAGGGTCATCAGACTGAGGTTCCAGATAATGTTTTGTAGAGAAAATGTTTTTTTATCTTTTATTTTGTAGCTAAATTGTTTTTAATAAATCTTTGTAAACTCACAGGGTTCAGTATTATCATTCTTATTCAGAGATAGAAGGTGTCTAATAGGATTTATCCTAAGTTGTATTCTCTTAATTATAGTGAATTTCCATCGACCCACAAAAGTGTTATGACAAGGATGAAGGTTCTCACACTGAGGACCAAACTATTAAATCTCATGTGCTTTACTTGATTTCCTACTTTTTCATGCTTGAGTATTTACTAAAATATAAGAATGGTGTGAATTTTAACATGTTTTAGGGGTTAAGTTTTTAAAATTATTGATACTTGTAAAATTTAATAACTAAATTAACCCCCTATGAGTTGTTATTCGATCTTTTAGAACATCAATTGGTATTTGAGAAAAGGGTCCCTTGTTGAATCCTTATCATGGATAATATCAATTCTATCAACAGTAGAGTAATTTATATATTTGATGACAAAAATTATTATGGTTGGAGGAACATGATGATTCCATATCTCGTATATCTTGGATAGGAAATTTTTTGATGGTACTGCAATTGGTTTTACACATATTGAGAATGATGCTCCTATGATGTTTGATAGAAATAGAAATACTGAAGTGGATGTAAAGACTAGAAATTCAATCCTTATATCTCTATTAGAAAATTTTTATATGAAGGTTATGGGTCTCAAACTTCAAAGAGTATGTGGGAAAATTTGGAATTTATCTTCAAAGAGAATACTAAAGTGAATGAAGCAAAGATAAAAATCTAGCATAGTATGTTTGAATAGTTAAGAATGAGATATGAAGAAACTATTGATGAATACTTCACCAGATTAAATGATTTTTTTTTCAGCATTAGAGGTTTTTGGGATTTATAAAATATTCCACAATTGTGAAGAAACTTATGAGAACCATTTCAGACATGTTTGATTCTAAAATTTATACTTTTGAAGTTAAATATGATTTATCTCTTGATGAATTTCATAACATTCTTTGTGCTTATGAAATGAGAAAATATACAATGTTCAAAAATAAGTTGAACGATTTAATATCCTTTGAATCTATGATAAAGATGAAAATTTAAGATGTTCAAGACACTAATCCTTTTGATTCCGAGGATAAATTGGATGATGAATTGAGTGATAAAGTCATGTATCTTATCTCAAAAAACTATTGTAGAGGAAGAGAAAATTATGGAGGTAAATATACTCTCAAATGTTTACAGTGTATTTAAATTAGTCACTTATGAATTTTTCCATGTATAAAGTTTAATAATATCGATATGATTCTGATTAAAACCCTAATTGAAAGAGGTGGGATAAAAATTTTAAAGAAGAAAGTAATCCAAAAATTATAAGAAGAAGTTTACTTGAAACAAGATAACTATGTTGAGTAAAAAAGTTGAATCAATATTAACTGAAAAAAATTATTCATAAGATGAATGTTTATAAAATGATAGAACATTCATTGAAAAAGTTGATAAAATAAAAGACTCCTCAAATAGTAAATAAAAAAGAGGTGAAGAATCTTATAGAGTATATAAACTCAGAAAAAAACATGTTTTGTGTCTTGATAAAAGTAGACTACTCAAGAAATAAATAAAAATTATAAATAAATACAATATAAATTTTTTTGATGGTGAAAAATATATTTTTAATTAAAAATAAGAATATATCCAGGAGATATTAAGTTAAAAAATTAGAATTTAAGAACATGGAAAGATGGTTGAAGATCTCAATAAGAAGTTGGAAGCTAACGAAAAATAAGTTAACAAGTTTCAATAAAAACTTCTTGAGTCTGAAATTATCTTGGGGAAGATGAATGATAACTTCAAAAAATCCTTGGAAGAAAATTTTGATACTTCTAAAGTTGTTGAGAAATAAAAAAATTAATAATCAGGTGAAATCCTCACCCTCTAAAAATAATGTTATATATTATTTTTTTAACATTTCAGGTGATAAGAAAAGTTCTAGGAATGTCTTGGTGGAGAAAGGATGTGAGAAACCTATCACATCCATGAGATTTGAAAACTCACTCAGAAGGAAATATGTTCCACACCAAGAGTATGTTAGAATAGGAAGAATTTATCAACCTTAATAAAGTTTCCATATAGAATTATCTTACTTCAATATAATATCAATATTTTATGGTTTTTATTGGTGTTGTGGAATATATGGGAACATGTCTTATAATTTTTGGCATAAATTATCACTTACTAAGATCAGTTTTCAATATACATAAATAAATGGTGAAAGAAGAATGATTAAATTTCCTAGAATATAAGAAGTTAGAAAAGAAAAATCTCAAGAATTGAGAAACATTCCAACAAAAAAATTAATTTGAATGTTTTTAAAAAGTTTATGGGAGATTTGATCAGGTCGTTCATCATGATGAAAGATGATTGACACTCCTTCAAGAAAATGTTTCTTATGGTAGAAAAGAAAAGGAATCTAGAAATAAGAAAGTTGAGTAAAGAGCTTTTATTGTTGATATAGCCTTGAAAGCAAGTAAAGAGAAAAAATTATGGATACTTGACAGTTTTTGTCTTTAATACATGATAGATGATTTAAATTCCTTAAAACATGTTTAAAATCATGATGGAGGTATTATTTCCTTTGAGAATGATAGTTCATTAAAAATAAGAGGAATCTAAATGGATGAGATTGATGTAGAAAAGTTGAAAACTAAGGAAGTGTTATTTGTTGATGGACTAAAACACAACCTATATATTGCAATTGTGATGATGGAAAAAAGTGATTTTCATAAATGTTTTTTGTATCATCAGAAGCGTGAAATATGGAAAATTTATTTCAAAATGACAATGAACTAGTGAGAATCTCTTTCAAATTGGATATTTCAAAAACTCATGTTACATAAGTGATAAATATGAGAATAAGTTGTGGAACTAGAGAATTTTCCACCTTGGGATGAAATTTATGAATGAACTTTCTAAATTTTATGTTGTACAAAAATTTATAGAATTGAAAAGGAGAGAATAAGATATTTGTTTTACTTTTTAGAAAGGTAAGATGACTAATAAAAGTAATAGAAATGTTGAGATTCAGACTACCAGACCTCTTGAAATTATTCATTCTGATTTATGTGGGCCGATGAGACATCAATCAACAAGAGGTTATTTTTTACTTTATCACTTTTATTTATGATTTCACTCAAATTAACAACATCATGTTTATGAATCATAAGTTAGAGGCTAGTGAAATGTTTAGATTCTTTGAAAATATGTTGAGAAAGAAATGGGGGTTTACATAAAGCAGTTGAGAATAGATAATGGTAAAAAATTCACTTGAAATTATTTTTAATCTTATCTAAAAATAATAGAATAAAACATCAGCATAGTGCTCCATATATCCCATAAAAAATAGAGTAGAATAAAATAATAATATAATTTTGGTTTAAATGGGAAGAAGAATGTTAGAAAAATTAAAAATTTCAATGTTCCATTGGAGATAAGTTATTAGTAAAGTTTTAAATGTTCAGAACAATTGTTTATTGAGTCTGGAATTGAACATGACTCCTTATGAAATGTGTTATAACAAAAAAACCTTTATTAAAATATGTTAAGGTTTTTGAAAGTCCATTTTTGCTAAATATTAAAAATCCAGATCATAGAAAGTTTTATGAGAAGGATCAGGAAATAATATTTATGTGTTATTCACCCAATTAAAGAATTAAAAAATGTTGGAACAAATGTTTACAAAATTTGGTGGATTCATATGATGTGAATGTTATTGAAAATACAAAAAAGTGGTCGATAATGATAAATTTAAGGTTTCCAATGAAAGTAAGAATGAAACAAAATATAATTCTCAAGATTCTAAATAATTGTGTGATGAGTAAAGTGAATCTAGAAAAGAAACTTTTAAATTTCCTACTTTAAAAAACCATGTTGAGACCAAAAAAATCATTGGGAATCAGAAGGATCTGGTTCAGACCAAAAGAAAGTTAAGAATAGAAAATAAGACATCACTTTTAACTAGAATTGGTTTCATAAGTTATTAAACATAAATAATGGGTGGATGAAATGAATAAAGAGTTATATAAGTTTGAGAAAAATGAAAAATGGGAACTTGTTCGATGACCAGCAAATAAAAATTTTATCAGAACAAAGTTTATTTTATAGAAAAAAATTTAATGAGCATGGAGAAGTTTAAAGAAATAATGCAATAATTGTTTTTAAAGGCTGTGCATAGGTGGAAGGTGTGGATTTTGAATAAAATTTTTCCCTAGTTATAAGATTAGAAAATATTATAATGTTTATATTAGTGGATGTATGCTGAAATTATAAATTTTATTAGATGGATATAAAGTCAAGTTTATTAAGTGGAGATATTTAGGAAGAAGTTTACATTGAAGAAACTTTTGTTTTTCTAATTGATAATAATGAAAACAAGGTTTGTAGATTGAATAAAGCCTTGTATGGGTTGAAACAAACCCCATGTGCTTGGTATTCAAAACATTATAGTTGTTTGAGAATGATAAGTTTTTCCAATGGAAAGGTTGATAGTAACTTGCATGTAAAATAAGTTTACATCATCACACTAATTGTTATTGTGTATGTTTATGATATAATTTTTTTGGGGGATGAAGAAAATGTTTGCAAATAATATTCTAAAAAATTAATAAGAATTTTTAAATGTTGATGTTGGTAGAATTAATATTCTTCCTTGGATTACAAGTTCAAAAAAAATTGCATTTCTTATATCATGAAAAGTATGCTATGGAATTTTTAAAGAAGTTTGGGGTGGCATAATCTAAAGAAGATTCTAATCATAATTCAGTGAACACAATTTTGAGTAAAGGTGAATCTAAAAAAGTGTGAATTAGAAATAATTTTAGAAGCTGATGGTAACATTTCTTTATCTCATAGCCCCAAGACTTGATATGTTTTATGTTGTGACTTTTTTTTCTACATATCAGAGTGAACCAAAATATTCTCATATTTTTGTAGAAAATAGAATTCTGAGACATGTTAAAGGAAACACTTCACATGGGATTTTATACATAAGAATTTGTAGTATAAACTTTCATGGTTATGTTGATATCTATTGGGGTGGAGATTGTAATGGTAGAAAATCAACTTCTAGAGGAACATTTTTATTGTGTGAATGTTCTATAAGTTAGAATAGTAAGAAACAAAGTTCACTAACTTTGATCATCGTGGAATAAAAATATGTTGCAGCTACTCAGTCTTGTACTCAGATGTTGTGGATGAAAGTTCAGATGTAATATTTGAATGTAAAATATTCTAGAACATTAAAAATACTTTGTGATAATTAGATTGAAAAAGATCTCTCTGAAAATCATGTTCAACATTGAAGATCAAAACATGTTGATATAAAGTTTCACTTTATAAAATAGAAAGTTGTTGATGGAGAAGTTTTATATAATATATCTCAACAAAGTATCAAATTGTTTATATATTCATAAAATTGATTAAAAAATATTTTTTTATTTGAGGTTTTAAATTCATGTTTATCCTTCTCCCAGGACTTCCTAAATCTCATAATAATGTCCCCCCACCATTCATTGGATTATGTTGATAATGTGGGAGATAAAGTAAAAAAAATTACTTTGTAAGATGTTTTTACTTATATTTCTTTTATGAATATAAATCTATGATTGTTAGATAATGAGGGAGATAACAATCAAGGGGGAGAGAAAAATAAAAGTGAGAAAAGATAAAAGTGAGGGGGATAGTTTATCTTTATTGGACATAAAATTTTATTATCACGAAAAATGAAATTATTTCAAAAACATTACTTTATCTAGTAGTGTGGTTTTGGGAAACTCTCTTTGGATAAAAGACTATGCTTTGATAAAAGTCTAAAACCATGAGTTGATTCAAAAATTTGTTTGAAAAAAATGATTGTTTGAAAAATTATGAGTTGAAAAAGTTGTTAACGAATGTTTTCAAACAAATCCAATGGTGGAGATTGTAAAAACTTTTTGATTTTTTGTTTTAATTTTTTTTATTAGTTGAAAAATAATATTTTATAAAAGAATGTTTTTAAAAAACAAGTGAATGTTTCTGAATGTTAAAACTCTAACACAAAGGATGAGAAAAGTTTCTTTTAAGAAAGTTGTTTTCAGGACAAATAGGATCAGATTGGGATGAACCTGAAACAGAAGTAGTCAGAAAGATGAAGTTTTTGATCATACACACCAACAGTCTCAAATATATTATCATGAAGTTCAAGACACATCAGACCCAGTGTTGATTAGAATGCTAGAAGTTTTTGGGTAAAAAATGTTAGATTATTTCTGAAGAGGTTGAATGAAGACAGTGATGTCAGGAGTTATAATGTTCTTAAACTTTATAACCTTAATTCAGATGATGATTTTTTGATCATGGAGTTCTCATAAATCGTGAAACATTCCCATGATAAAATATGTTGATGAAATAGAGGAATCATAAAGATTTAATTATTTACAAAAAAACAATATAAAGTTTTCAAATGATTTATTACACTGACAAGTCATCATAATGAGAAGTATATCTTAATAAAAAAGATCATCATAATGAGAAAGTGGAATAATAATGAAGTTTGAATTTTTTAGATCTGTTCAGTGAAGTCGAAATCAGATCAGGAACATGCACCAATCCATCAAATTGATTGATCAACTCGATTATGATTGACAATGTAGTAAACTATTTTCATTAGGTTACTTTAGTGTGTTTCAATTGGGTCAAGAATAAAGGGAAAAAATGTTTTTTTATTTCCTGAGTGGGTTAAGAATATTCATACAAGAATTGATGGAAATTAATTATAAATTCATTATCATTGATCTATCATAATTATACAAATACCAATACAACATACATAGGATGACACTGATAGGTCATCAGACACAAGTCGAGGAAGTTGTGAAAAATTAATGAAAAGGTGAAATGTTGTGAAGTAATTGAAAAGATGTTTTCAATAAGGTTTGAATCTGATGATAAAGTGTTTCCAAGAGGTTTTGATATATTTAAAAGCTATGACTATGTTAATAGAAAAATAAAAGTGATAGAGGTCTAATGATGTTGTAATGACTTTTAAGGTAGAAATAATTCAAAGTTTCATGTATTTCAGTTGATATAGAACATAGTAATGAGAAGACATTCATTTTTTAAATTGATACTGATTATATTAATTATTAGTCTACATTATTACATTTTTTTCATTATAATGAAGAATGGTAAGAAAATTATGAAGTAAGATGAAGTTGTTAAAAGATATGATAAGTTTCAAGAAGAGTTGAAGTTGTCAATGATGAAACTCAAATGTGAATGTTTTTTGAAGATATGAAAATTTTAATGAGAATGAAAATATTTTTAGTACAATACCTTCGATATTCTAAGACACCAATAAATTTTTTCAAAATACATTCATACTTTTCATCCTTTTAACATGTGAAAAAGGTGGATCACTACATAGTTTGAGTTAGATGTTGAGTCGGAGTACTTTTTCGATAGATATTACATTATAAGAACAGACAACTAATTTTTTTCTTACCAAAATAAGTAAGATTAGAACAAGAAGTTGAGAAGAGTTTTAGAAGTAGACTTTGAGAAATTTTTTCATCATAATTAGTCCATCATAATGAGATAATCAAACTGAGGAAATTATACCCCTGGTCATCTGACTGAGGTTCCAGATAGAGCTTTGTAGAGAAAAAGTTTTTTTGATCTTTTATTTTGTGGATAGATTGTTTGTAATCAAACATTTAAAATTTATGGGAGTTAGTATAATCATTACTATTAAGATATAGAAGGTGTATAATGGGATTTGGTACATGTTGTATTCAGTTCTTCATTATAGTAAATTCTCATAGACCCACATGAGTGTCTATGGAAAGGATATAGGTTCTCAAAAAGAGGATGAACCATGTAAATTTCATGTTCTTTTCATAACTTACTACGTTTTCATACATGAGTATTTAAAAAAAAGATAATAAAGATATTAACTTTAATAGTTTTTAAGGGTTATGTTTTTATAATTTTTAAAATGTATAAAAGTAAAAAAAAAGACTCACCCCCCATTCTTAGTTGTTATTAGATGATTTTTAACTTCCATGAGTGATGAACCCAATGTAAATACTGAACATGGCCTTATTGGGGTTAATAGTCTAGCCACACGCATTCCACCTAGCCTCAAATTTGATGCCTTTTCTTTCCGCCTTAATATTTTTTTTCTAAAAATGTAATGCTACGATGCTTATATTATTTTCTATGACATTAGTTATTCATCATTTATAATTTCTTCAAGTTCAAAATCATCAATATATTGTTCATCCGGATTGGTAGCATCGTCATGTGTAGAAGGTAGTTGTTCCTCTATACTAAGAGCATCAGTAGACTGAGAAACCTATTATTTCTCAAGATTGGGTGCATCAGTACGTGCAGAATTCATTATCTACTGAAGTAGTTTAACATTTAAATTATATTACATAAATTAAGTAGATAATATATAATAACACGAGTTAAAAAAATGTATATTAAAAATATAAAACCCTATTATTAAACTCTATTTTTTTAAAATATTGAAGGGATTTGATCCCTCTATCGAGTATTAAAATTACTTCATTGTAGTCCCTTATAAAATACAAAACCTTGCCTCCATTGGGACCACTATGAAATGATTGCACTGTCCCAATAAAAGGTTCATCCTTTGTTGAATTTTCATATGACCATTTAGTGGTTTTGGTTGATAACAGAATAATTGACCAATTTTTGGTTTGCGGGATTCGGAACATAAAATAATTTTAATACCCATGATTCCATTATAAACAGTTCTTCTTTGTTCCCTTCCTTACTGAAATTCACTTTCATGAATCCCAATTCATCTATTTTAATACCACTCCTATTATCAAACCACTTGAATTGAAAAATCTTCACTTGGAATTTTGAATAATCCAACTTCCATATATTTTTTATGATTCCAATGTATAGCATATTCACATAAATTATACTTCTATCCTTAGTAACATAAAAATGCATCAATTCATCCATAAGTGTATCCCAACTATTTTTCATGGTACTACCTTCATTATGTTCATTTGTATAGAATGTATAACCATTAATTACATAACCATTGTAAAATAATACATACAAACTTGGTCCTCTAGCTATAAATCGAAGTCATTCTGAAATTGAATCGATATTTTCATTTGACTTTATATAAATATGGTCTTGATACCATCCTATAATTTTATTAGTATGTGTATTTGATATGAAAATTTCATCCCTTCATGGATTCAAATGCCTAATAATTTCTTTATGGGTTTCAAAATATGGGGAAACATCTAAGTTTTTATGAAAAATGTAAAGGTGGGCATACGCCTGATCTGTAATATTGATTTTGAAAATATATATTCAATAAATTTCTTCACCCCCAAGACACCCAGTGTGGTGAGATTTCAGTAGACCAATACTTTCCACACCAGAAGGTAGTCAGTATAAAATTCAACAGCTTCCTCAACAATTTATCTCTCTACAATAAAAACCTCAAGATAACTATGATTTTTGACTTACGATTTTAAAATATTCATATATCATTAAATGAGGTACATCTATATATAATTTATAGGACCACATCGTTGATTATCTCTCACCAAGTGAACAATCAAGTGAACCATTGTATCAAAGAATACTGGTGGAAAGAACCTTTCCAATTCACATAACATGATGGAAATTTCATTTTACATAATTAGAAATTTCATTGGTTATATAACTTTGCTTCATATAGATTTGAAAAAGAAACTGATATTGGTTAATGTATGGAAATTCTTTGGAAAAATGAAACATAAAACTTTATTAATTAGATATTTCATCAAAACATGTCAGTCTTATGATTTCAAACCCTTTAACATTAAATTAATTATTGAAACTATATTCTTGACATTCAATTAATACCCCACTAGAACCTTTACATCTTTCAAGAAGTTTAAAAACTAATATCTCTCCTACCTAGAAAGAGTGTAAGTAGATGGGGGAAGAAAAGTCTATTTTTCACCCTTCACTAGTGCTAACTCTTCTCGTATTCCCATGTAAATCATGTACAACCTAACCTTATTTCCATCCTTTAGTTTATTGGGTACATTTAGTAACATGCCAATGACACTATCACATGATTTTTTTTCAACATGAATAACACCAAGAAAATGTATGACATAAATAAAATTACTATATGGTAATTTAAAAAAAAGTGATCTCTTTTTATTACCAGTTTTCTTAAAGTTTTTTGAAAAAGGTTTACCAAAAGTAGTGTTCATATCTTTTAATTTCTCAAATAGTTGATCAACTATTAGTAGATACAGTGTTGTACATTATTCTAAACTCCCATTTAATGATGCCAACCAAGATTGGTACTTATCTCATTGGGTTAGAAATCTTCAATTTCCTATAAACACAATCTTTAATGAATGTTTCAACCTAATTTACAGTGTACCTTTTTCACAAATGGGACATCATTGAGTTCCATTAATGATATATCCTAAAAAATTATAATAAATATGGTCATTTATTATCTTATACAACATGAATCTCAATGTGAAATCTTCATTTCTGTAAGAATCATACAATGTAACACATGAATCCCACAATAATTTAAAATCTTCAATCAATGGAACCAAATAAACATCAATACCATTACCCGATTTTTTTGGTCCCGATATAAGAATAGATAACATACTGTATTTTTGTTTTATGCATAACCAGAGTGGAAAGTTATAATTTACCAACCTAAATGTCTATATATTATGAGTGATTATTTGAAAACTAGAAGAATTCATTCCATCTATAGATAATGCTAGATGAAGGTTTCTCATATCATTTCCAAATTCAGAATTCTCATGATTAAATATATTCTACTGAGGAGAGTCTATGAGGTGATGAATTTTCCCATATTTATTTCTTGTATCTATGTGCCATGTCAATTAACTTGAGGCTTCCTCAATTCTATATAGGTTCCAAAACATTGAAATGATTGGAAATTACCATACAACTTTCACAGAATCCGATTCATCTTTCTGGTATCAAGAAGAAGCATAATTTGTAAATTCTTTAATTGATTTTTGGTACTTGAAAAATAGTATACAAGCATTTGGAAAATCATTTATTCTTTTTGAGATCATACCCATCAAACATATCTATCATTTAGCATTATAATTTCATCTATAGAGCCCATAATCTTCTAGAATCATATCATTCAAGAGAGAAAGTAGTTAATAAAATTGGCATCACTCCATCTGTTTCCAGCTTTTAAATTATATAGCTTCAGTATGACTGAAAATGATATATATTTAGTGCAACCAACATACAATGTCATATTTTCACAACTCTTTAACTTTTAAAAAAAATTTGGATAATCAAGAAGTTCATCTGCAAATTTCATTGTAATTTCCTTAATACAATCTTCATCATCATTTCCACTTGTAATCACATCATTGATGCAATCTTCTTTATTATCTATACTTGTAATCATATCAAATGATCTATACAATTCAATTATATCATAGTCACTAACTACATTCACTTTTTCCACCTGTTTATTAAAAAATTTACATCTTTGATCAATTTTGTGATAGATCAAGTGTTCTTTCAACTCCTCAGACTAATTAATATTGAATAAAAAACGTTTAAAAATGGAAAATGGATTTAAGAAGGGTCATATGCATGAAATTTTGTAAAAGTGATAAAATCTTTCACCCCATATTCATACAATTTAATCATATGATTTTCATCCATATATTTCTATTCATATCCATCCTATTTTATTTGGTAATATTAATATTTAACAAAATAAATAAACAGAAGGGAAATTTCAAATAAGGTGAACCCAATATTTGAATGTTTTAATTTATATCATCACACTTTGAAGGAAATGGGTAATTGAATTTAAGAAAATAATTACTACACTATTGGTAGGTTTTATCCTCTGAATACATAAAAAAGTGATGGGGGATGAGTATCAGAAAAAATACAATACTAACATTTTGAGAGATAAAGCTGATGAGGATGATAGTTTTTATTGAAATTTTTTCTTAAGACTCATCCCCTTAGAAGCTAAAACCAAATTAGATAGAATTTGTAGTTGTGGAGGACTCCCTTAATTTAAATCATACATGTTATGTTGGATGAAAAGATAGTTTATGATTTACAATGGGGTGAAACATTAAATCACATTTTGTGAGTGTGAAGTCAGGATGGATATCCCATGGGTTTTGTAACATCATCAGTTTGGTAGACAGTAAACCAGCACCACGAGATGGGTTGTCACATGACCTCAATCATACCTCCTCATATTCCAAAGCTTTCCGAGTAGCATTTCAAGTTTATAAGGGTGAATTGAGGAGTCTATACCCACTTATCCGAGTAAAACCATTGCAAAAATGATATCAACATATATTAAAGCAATAAGAATAATAAATTAATGGAAAGCAGAAATATCCAACCAATAACCAAGTAAAACATGCTATAACAACATGATGGATGAATTATATGTCAGGCAGTCATATAGTAAAGACCCAAAACACCAAAACTATGGAAATTCAAAAACATGATGTCAAGTCCTGACCCAGTCCTAACATCCCCTAATAGAAACCATTATCCCTTGCACAACCAAACATTGGGTCCCTATCTTAAACCCATATTAAAAAATAAGTAACATCTTCTTGGGTACCCTAGAGTAATGTAATTCCAAGAAGGGTGTGAGTAAAACTCATTAAGAAACCACCAATGATGTCTAAAAATATAATTAGTTTATACAATAGTGTATTAAGAGAAACTAGTGTAATAAATAATCATGGTTAGGAAGAAACATGTTTCATATTTAATAGTTACCCATTTAACCAACATTCATCAAGAAAAATTTTTCACTTTTAAATAATCATTATTTAACTATTTTATCAATCATGTTCTTTAGGGTCAACCAACCCAACTAAACTAGCTCTAGTCACATTGGGAGCCTAATTCATAGCATATAGGGTCACAGACACTTAATTATAAGGGGTAATTCATTAATCACAATTTATCAACATTCTATGGATCCTCAGTCTAGTAATCATGCCATATCCATGTGTTTGGGAAGTATAAATCCACATTACAACATCCCAACCTACACCATGACCATACATTGGGAAGCATAAAGGCTCAATCTGAATTCCTGATCATACATTGCATAGCACTTACCTTGGAGGCTCAGTCTAGGTAGTCTCATTGAATGAAATTATTAGGGGCCTAGAGCCTCAGTCTGAATCCCTAACCTATGAATTATATGGGTGGGGTTTAGACCCCAATTCATACTCGACCCATGGAAGGATCCTCAATCCAATACCCCACATACCACTAATCCATTTTCACATGCTTCTTTAACCACAAAAAATTTATCAATTACCATTATAACTCATATGCACATCCCAATAACAAGGAATAAACCATTAACACACATAACATTATTCAAAACACCCCCTTATGCTATATTAAACCGGGCAACAATCAACATCAAATTCATTTCACAATACATGATAACACACAAATCAAAAATACCATTTAAAAGATCATCTTGAACCCACCATTTAAGACACATGTCATCCTTTTTAAAAAACTAAACCATACCACAAGTCATTCATTACCCTTTCCAACCATTTCAAATAATCATTAATATATTTTTACAAAAGGGGAAACACACCATCATTCCAAACCATCATTTAAAATCTATATGGAAAACCACTTTATAAATCACTTTGAGGCCAAAGAAACCTTTTAAAATATTTCTCACTTAAAAATATCATATTTTCAGTTAAAAACCATAATCGTATCAAAATCAAAAATACATTATTGAAACAGTTTCAAAGGCACCTTAGGAATTTCATAAAATCTGACATATAATCAATTTAATTGACCCTTTAACCAAACCCACATAACCTATTATAGTTCACAACCCATTCTCTCTCATATATCCCCTATCTCAATGTTTAAAAATTTATGACACCATTCTCATGGGTTTGGAATACCCCATGTGTAGCCCTAGGTTTGGTCTAACATCATCAATAGATTCAACGGGGTCTATGAAGGGTCACACACATCAATCTAAGGCCAAAATCACATTCCAAAATCAAGGAAATTACAACATGGCAAGGCAGAAAATTATCACAACTACATACATATATCAAGACTATGGTAAAATCATTAATACCACCTACCTCATTTATGGTGATGAAGTCTTGCTTAACCTTCTCCCTTGATTCAAACTCAAAAAACCATTAAGGCCCCAAATTATAAAATTCTTTAAAAGTGAGGGTTTTAGGATTTTAAAGAACATGGGAGATTCTTTGAGACATAATCTAGAAAATAGAGTAAATAGGAGTGTTAGACTCACTTGGATATTAAATTCGCACCCAAACTCTTTCAAAATATCAATGAATAAAAGGAGAATCATCCCTTGGATGTCTAGAATGGTTCAGTTCATCACCCAATCTACTAGAAGAAGAATAGGGAAGGGAATATGGTAAGAACCCTAAAATTCTGAGAAGGAAAAACTGGAATTTCCAACTTTTTAAGGGCCACACAGTCTAGCCGCATGGTTAGCCGAACCGTGTGCCATACATGAGGCTCCATCTATGGAAGAGGGGTAAATCCATAGGGTTTTCTAAAATAACCCACATAGTTTGGGAAATAATGTGGAACCCATGCACTAGCCTCAATCTGAGAGGAGTTATGGTGGAACGTTTTCTCTAGTATGGCACATGGTTAGTACTAACTATGCACCAACTGTGTGATGCACATTGTTTTGGATCTTTTTTTTTTCAGATTCTAGACCCCGTTACATCCTAAAAACATCCCATACACCCAAGAACCACTTCATTATCCATAAAAAAGTAATTTAAACCAAAATTTAAACTATGAAGAACCTTCTTGAAAGGTTGGGATCTTACAACCTCCCCACATGATAATGACTCATCCTTGATCTGACTTTCAAAACATCACTAAGCCTCCAAGATAAATATTAGGGCCACAGGGCCCACCTATCAACTCTCATCTCCCAATTTTTCCCTAAACTCATTGATTCTATAACAATACTCAGACCAAGGAAATAGTTCTACCCCAAAAACATTTCCCCCACCCTAATCCACAATTACAAACTTGATTCTCTTCAAGGACGCATCCACCTCAACTCATCCTAACCAACATCAAACACAAGATAAATGTCCAGGTAACTCCTCCTAAACAACACACAAAATGATATCGACAAGGAACTATAGTACCTTGGGAGAGTTAACCAAAACATCCTTGGTCCAATCCTCTTAACAATTCATGACTCAACTCACTTGGGGCCATCTCACCCAATTCTTTATAAGTTATAACATTGACCCAACGACCTCACACCATATCTAAACACTCATATATTAACCCAAGAAGAAGCTTTACCTCAAGGTACTCAATTGGTTGAATCATAAGTTGGTGATTATTACCAAAATTTATATACCAATACAACACTCATCTAAGTCCATCCAACCCAATCTACTACTCACATCATCAAATGACCACTTGCCTTCTACAATTCTCCCCACCATACACTTTATCCATCAACCACCACCACCACCTAGTGTTGGGAACTTCCACCATCGAATAGTGGACAACAGAACCTCAAATAAACTTTCAAAACATACCCAACATGTCTCCCAACCCACTACACCCAACAACCATGTGAAGTCCACCCAACCCTGAATTTCAACCTTGCTATCGAAACTAACTAGATTGGTCACAATTCTGCTTTCTATATATTAGCTAAATACAACTTGGTTATTCATCAAACTAATCCCCATTTTTTGGAGGGTACTTATCATTCCAACATTAATAGATGGTGGATTACATCCCACCACATCCATTCCCTTTTACCAAACTGAGTCAGGTCATCCCATCTGAATCACTCTATTGGCACCGAACATCCACTGTTGGCATGTCTCCCCTCTAACTGGACATGTTGTTGTCTCACTTAGGACTTACCTCCATCATTTATGTGCACCTACTAGAATCTATTCCTGACCTCTAGTAAAACATCTCCATCAAAGAATTCACTACCCCATAAATTATTGTTGATCTCCACAACACCCACTAACAAGTCTCTGATGAAAACACTCAAATTAACTCTAAAACCATCCCGAGCTCGAATCAATTGCTCATATTGATCTACCACCACATCCAAATATTTCCTTCAAAGGTTTACCTTTGGAAGCTTTATTCCACCACATCCACTCAACAGTCTACTCCTTACATCCATGACCGACATACCACTCCCCAGCATAGGGTTATCGTCCTCACTACATTCCTCAAGAAATTAAACCACCATGTATCACAATTAGATCACAAGATAAACCCCTAAACTTTAATATTTCCATCCAGATTCCCCCAAATCAATAAAAATGACATTACCCATTACACATTCCTGTCTTATAAGAATGACACTCATGGAATTCATTGACATCTAGTCCTTTCCGAGGACCTCTCCCGCAATCGGTTGATGGTTCCCTTACTATCATATGGCTCCACATAGATCGCCCCATGAGAGTATCCTCTAAGATGTTCAATTCCATACAAATCATGTTTAGGTAGCTAGTAATAAGTGCAGAGCACTCTCAGTGCAACTGGGATGATGTCAAGATATTGGACATGATCATCACTAGCTAAAATTACACTAAGAAGTCATCAAAGAATGACACCAGAAACTATATATCACCAATGCCACATCCCATTATGGGAATTATTTAACCTTATAAAATTCTTGAGATTCCCTACCTTCCAAAATATCATTGAAACCAAATCACCACAACTTGAATGGTATTTCTAACCCAAAACTCAGTACCAATTCATGACCCTTTGTTAAGAGGTTGTGACTCATCATTCCCTTTGGCACCACTACCACTACCCCACTCGAGTTCTTCTAGAATGACCCTAGTGATTTACATGGGAAACCAATAACCACCACACCAATCCACAACCCAACTATCTCACGCATAACCTGCACTTTCCCTTATAATCAAACCTTATTACGATAAGCGATTCTCTAGATCCATTTATTCACCCATCCCATATAGAATCATGACTTTCCAACACATTCCCATATCTGGACCTCCTTAAATCCCTCAAGGTCTCACACTTTCCAACAATGATACACTGGGACCGACTCAAAATAACACGAGCCATACATTACTAGATCTAGACCCAAACGGTTTCTCACCCAACTAACCATGCCACCTGATCTTTCAACCTCATCGGACTCAAGGACTTCTCAACTTCTGACCCAAAAAAACAAACCATTCGTACACACGAGCCTAACTACATGAACACCACCACCATAGGTGTCACTTCCATACTAAAAGCATCTATCCATTCCTTGGTTACCTTTGTCTTGTTATTCTGAAATCAACATCAATTACCGTATCTAACACCATCAAGACACCAGGAAAGGCTCCTCACGATCTTTTCTTTTCCCAAAACTAACCTTACAACTAAACATAAGAACTCAGATACCTATTTGAGGAAGAAACCAAGGCATAACCATGAACCTTTACCACACTTGATGGCACCAACTGTGCATCAATTCCATCTCTAAAGCAACCATATGTGCTTCATATTCCAAGTTACCTACAACACTCTATCAACCTCCCTTGAGGATACCCTCAATTTTCCTAGACATCCAACTCATAACCACGACTGGAGTCACCTCACCAAAACCATCAAACTTATCACTTAGCCCTTTAGTCCAAATACACACTAGGAGACACACTTTTTGTACCACTACTAAACTCCAAAACATACACTTATTCCATATATACCAGAATGATCTTGCAACCCCAACTGACCCCTCTCTCAAGTCACCACGAGAGTCAAATGATACAAAATCCCCAAACTAGAGTCACACCTAAAAAAGGTCATTGTATCATCCTCTAATCCATATACATAAAAAATCAAACAAACTGATGCTCATATGTAGAAATAACATCCCCGTTTCAAACACACTACTTCTAATTCACCAATAGAACATTTACTCTACGTTTCACACTAAAATTACTCACACACGTACATTAACACCACGATCCAAACATCCACTCTAGAGTCCAAAAAACAACTCACATGTTCTTAACCCAGAACATTCACCACATCCACATTAACATACTTAATTTCACAATTTCAAGGTCACAACCTAACCAAAGACACAACAAGAAAAATTCCATTAACCAGCACATCCAAACTCATCAAGGTTTCACATCCTTCAACCTAAGGTCTCAAAAATAAGGCACTCTCACTACCCAAACAACATATACACAGGGTCAAAAACCAACAAAAGAGATACCCACCACCATTTCCCCAAAGTTCCATCATTTACCCATTTCCATTCCCAACTAATCATTACCATTGAAAAATTAAGGTTTCACATTTCCAAACATTTCAAAATATTCCATTTAAAAACACAATAATTTACATTTTTAAAGACCTTTTTATTAACCTCAAAATTTCAAAAAATACAAGATTTATTCAAATCCACATTTAAAAAATTTCCTTTATCAAAAATTTCAATGAATATCAATAGATAGGACCCACAAGATAAAAAGTACACTTCCAACATGTGAATCTCAAGGAACTACAAATCAAAGGAAACATACGAATGGCATATCTACCCTATGTTCCTAGAATGATGCATGAACACACACACCCTATCTTTACACACTAGGAAAAGAGATAAAACCTCATAAATCAATAACATCATATCCAATTTCTCTCTCTAAGTGGATGTGTCAATCAATCTTAAAAGCACAAAATAGAACAACAATCCCCACCCCCAGAAACTTGTATTTTCTCTCACATGTGGGTCCCATGTACCCAAGCATGAGCTCATTACTAGGCCCTGATAAGATCCTAGTCTCTTATCTACCATGACCAGAATAGTTAGACAAAAGACACCCTATGATACAAATTTGTAACATACCTAGCCCAGAAGCCACTGAACCAGTGCCCTGAGCTAGGTCATCACATGACCTCAGGTGTGCCTCCTCATATTCCATAGGCCGCCGAAGAGCAGCGTGGGACTATATGAGTGAAATGAGGATATTATACCTATTTATCCTAGTAAAATAACAACAATAATGATATAAATATATAAGAAACCAATAGGATCAATAAATGGATGGAAAAAATTAATATCCAATAAATAACCAACTAACACATGCTATAAAAATATGATAGATTCAATATCTGTCATGAATTCATACAATAAAGACCCAAAATAAAGAAAAAATATGAAAATAAATGAACTTGGTGTCGGGTCCTGAAATCCCATGATCCAAACCGTCAAACTATTCACAAAAAAACACTAGCTCCTTGTCCTAAACCTATATCAAAAAATAAGTAGCATCTACTTGGGTACCCAAGAGCCATGGTAGCCCAAGAAGGGTGTGTGTACAACTTAGTAGGATACCACCAATGCTGTCTAAAGTAATAAATAGTCTTTAAAATAGTGTATGAAGTGAAATAAATAAACATGGAAAGG
The DNA here is from genome assembly GCA_963277665.1 of Viscum album. Lineage (NCBI taxonomy): Eukaryota > Viridiplantae > Streptophyta > Magnoliopsida > Santalales > Viscaceae > Viscum > Viscum album. The sequence continues at coordinate 2,104,499,524 of OY728156.1, read as the reverse complement.
AAGGAATATGTCTCACATTTAACAATTTCCCATTTAACCAAATTTCATCAAGAAATTGGTTTCACCTTTAAACAATCACTATTTAACCATTTTATCCATCAAGTTATTTAAGGTAAAACAACCCAACTAAACTATCTCTGGTCACACATGGAGCCTATGTCCTTGCATAATGGGTTACACACAATTAATCACAAAGGGAAATTTATTAATAAAAATTTATAAACATAACATGGAGCCTCAGTCTGGTAATCAGACCATGTCCATGTGTCTGAGAAGCATATAACATCAGTCTGACATCCTAACCCACACCATGACCATACATTGGGAAGCATAGAGACTCAGTCTGAATTTATGACCATACATTACATAACACTTACCTTGGAGACACAATCTAGACAGTCTCACAGAATCCAACCATTAGGGGCCTAAAGCGTTAGTTCGACTACCTAAATAGTGTTTTATAGGGGTGGAGTAGAGACTCAGTCCAACCCAACTCATGGGAGGATCCTTAGTCCAATACCCCACATAACACCAAGTAATGTTAACAAGATTCTTTAACCATAACACATTTATCATTTACCATTATAAATCATATACACATCCTACTGAAAATGAAAAACCCATTAACACATATACCATTATTCCAAACACCTCCTTATTCTATATTAATATTGGAAACAATAAAAATAAAATTCATTTCACAATCAATGATAACATAAAAGTCAAAACCCTCATTTAAAAAATCATCTTGAATCCACCCTTTAAAACATAGGTCTTCCATTTTTAAAATCTAAACAATTCCTTAAGGCTTCCATTTCCATTTCAAACCATTAAAAATAATCATTAAGGGATTTTCACAAAAAGGGGAAATACACCCTTATTTCATGAAATCATTTGAAATCAATAAAGAAAACCACTATATAAATAACCTTGAGACCAATGCCTCCTTTTAAAACATTTCTCACTTCAAAAAATCATATTCTTCATTTAAAAACCATAATCGAATCAAAATACAAAATGAATTATTTAAACCATTTCGAAAGACCCTTAGGTTTTTCATAAAATTTGACATATAATAAATTTAATTCACCCTTTATGTAATGACCCAAAAAATGTACTTCTTTTATTTATGGATCTCTTTTCTCCTAATAAATTTTTATTATGTTTTGAAATAAAATCACATCAAATTACTTCGGACCCAAATTGTAGTTTTCAAAAATGATTTAATTATTATAACTAATTAAGGTTTATGGAATAATGATTATTTTAATTAAACAGTATGATTAAGAACACATGTTTTTAAATTTAAATGATAAAATAATTTTACTTTTTTTATGTTATAAATTTCACTTTGAAATTTCACTATTCATTTTCTATAAACTATTATTTTTAATAACTAAGGATTTTCATATTTAAAAGTCAAATTTCTCATACTCAGATAATTATCATGGTTAAATAAACATCATTTTTGAATTCCAAATGTCAAAATTAACCTAGGATAAATTTTTAGAAATTTTCTAAGAAGTTTCAATTCAATGAATAGTATTTTGATGAATAGTGTTTTTTATGAATAGTATAAAAGTATTTTATTATTAAATAAATTTTTTTGTGAAATGATTTTCAAAAAATGGTCTTCTATAGTGGTGATCTGTAAGAAATTTAGAGTCTAATTAGATCAACTTGATTTTTAGTGAATAGTAAATTATGAATAGTAATATACCATTATGAATAGTAATGAATAATAATGAATAGTAAATTGGCCAAAAAAATAGAAACTTCACCCATGAATGTATAAATACATTTTAGACATCTTAAAAGTGAAAAACGATCATAGTTTAAGTTTTGGTATTTTTGTATGTTATAAATATTTTATTAACAATTTTATAATTAATTTAATAATTTTAAATGGAAATGTATTTTCATAAAATTTAATCATAAATTGTTACTTTATTGTCTTATGGTTATACGATAATTTTATGGGACCTTGATTACTTTCTTAAGGTGTTATAAAATGAGTTATAATTTTAAAGTTGTATTTTTGGAATAAATAATGATTTTAATTAAAAATTAAATTAAAATTAATTATAAAATTATTTTCATAAAATTGAGTTCATTTTTTGAATTCAAAACATCGATATTAGGTTAGAGTGATTTTTTTGGGATTTTTCTAAAACAATTGATTTTTTAGTGAATAGTAAAAATATAGTTTTGAGTTTCGGGTGTTTAATGACATAATTGATGATGTAATCATGATGTAAATAATATGGTTGAATTTTGAATAGTATGATATGTTATGAGGTTTCCCAAGTGGTCAATACCATGGGAAAATACCATGGGAAAGCCCATGGTTTTGCAAATACCACCGATGAGGTGTCCCTTGGAAATTAATAATTTATTCCCTCACTTTTCCTATAAATACCAAGCCATTTTCCCCATTCATTTCCTTCCAAAATCATCCTCAACGAAGTTATGATCTCCTAACCTCCCAAGGAGTCCTCCCAAGGTTCCCTCAATCCTCCCAAGGTCCTGACCTTCAAGCTTTTGAATTTACTCTTCAAAGTAAGGGAACCTGTCACCCTCCTCTTTTAAGTCATGAATTCCTTTATGTTATGTCTTATAGTTCCATTTTATTATGAGGGGTATTGTTATTATATATCTTTACTACTGTAAATTTTATTTCCATATGAAGAGAGACCCTTTGTGCTCTCATCAATTGATTTTCTGAATTTTTATGTGATGTCGTTAGGTTGCCGATTTTTCGTAAAAGAAATCGTGTTTTCTCTTTCCTTGCAAGTTTATTTTTCATGCGGTGTGTCATTCAATTGTCCACACCATGATCTTATTTCTATTTATTCTGTAACTCTAATATAAAATGATTCATTTATTTATGGGAGACCCTTGTCCCCCCTCTTTATATTATTTTCTAAAACCATGTTATATAACTGTTATGCTGCAGAAATTTCGTCTCAAAAATTTTCTCTCTTTTTTTCAAGGAATTCTCTTGTTTTATTTATGTGAATACCCAGACCTATTTCGTTTCTATGGGTGTTAATAAATAAAAAAATGATGTATTTGATTCTGTAATTGACATACATGTAACCCTCACTCCCTTTCCATGGGTTATAAATGACATTATGACCTTTTTTAACTTTTAAAATGTCACAATTTTGAAATGAAACCCATTTCTTTTATTCTATTAGGGTTATTTATGAAATGTTTTATTTTGATCTATGTGGATCACATGTAAATAAAGAAATATTAAGAGTGTTCCTTGATAGCGCTTCAATGCATTGGGTAAAGAATTAATCTCTAGAGATGACAAGTTTCACGATACCTTGGTGAATAACCTTGGTAATTTTTATGACACCTCGAGGATAAACATTGGTGATATGTTCATGAATGTATAAATGAAATGTTGTAGGAACATATTAAATTTATGATTCAAGTTATTTTTATTATGATATTCATATTCTTCCATTTCTCATGCCTTTATGATTTATATCATATTCTTATTAATATTGCTCAAGATCATATGTCAACTGTTTCACTTGTTTTTCTTACTGGGCCTTCTGCTCACCCTTTAGTTTGATGTATGTCTCCAGGTTATGAGATTCAGTAATTATACTTAGGATGAAACTATGATGAATTCTTTCAAGTGTATTAGAAGTATGTTTTATGTTGTTTTCATGTATTATGTTCCTGATTTCCAAGACACTAGACTTTAAAGATCCTCTGTATGTAAAATGTAATGAAAAGTTATTTAATAAAAAGGAGGGATGCCATACTTTAACCAAGAGAACATTAATTATTACAATTCCCAACTCATTCTCTCTCATATTTCCTCTATCTCAACCTTTACCAATTTATGACACCATTATTAAGGGTTCGACATACCCTATAGGTAGGTCTAGGTTCAGTCTCATGTCCTAAATGGACCCAATGGGGTCTGTGAAGGGTCTATCACCTCAATCTAAGGCCCAAGTCACTTTCCAAAATCATGGAAATTAGAACACAAAAGGTAGAAAATTAAAAAAACTACATACACATATAACACATCAAGACTATGAGAAAAGCATTAATACCACCTACGTCGTGTTCGATGATGAACTCTTTCTTAAATTCCTCACTTTATTCTAACTCAAACACCCATTAATTCTAAAACTTATAATATGTAGAAAAGTGAGGGTTTTGGGGATTTAGAAGAAGATGAGAGATTCTAAAAACCCTAATCTATAAAATAGAGAAAAGTGTACTGTTAGACTCACCCAGATCCTTAATTCGCACCCAAATGCTTTCCAAATGGCCAATAATCGTAGGAGAATCATCTCTTGGAAGTCTTGAAGGGTTCGGTTCATCACCCAAGATACTAGAGGAGGAATATAGAAAACAAATTCAGTTATAACAATAAAACTTGAGAGGGAAAAACTGGAATTTTCCACTTTTTAAGGGCTACATGGTTTGGCTCCATGGTTAGCCAAACCGTGCACTAACCATGCAGCTCCCTATATCCAAGAGGGGACAAGCCACATAATTTATTAGAAACGCCCACATGGTTTGGAAAAATAGGTAGAGCCCATGGACTATCCTCTATCAGAGAGGAAGTTTTTCCACATAGTTTCCTTATCGAGGCGCACGATTAGTACTAACCATGAACCAACCATGCACTACACACTATTTGGCCTCCATTATTCTATTTTCTTGGTCCTGAGCCCCTAGGACATCCTAGAAACATCCCATACAACCAATAACCACATAATTATCCATATGAAATGGATTTCAACAAAAAATTTAAACAAGTATGCCCCTTCATGAAAGGTCAGGATCTTATAGATTTATTGGTATTCCCTTTCCATGGTGTTATTATCAATCTATATTATGTAGGAGGTAAATATAGTGTTAAGTGAAGGATAAGGTTTCCAATTTTGCGTTATGTGCACCTGAGATGGATCATTTAAATATGGTATTTTCATGATTCTAATGAATCATGGGGAATGGAAAAAGATGCCTAGTATTTTTTGAATGGGTTTTGAGTTTAGGGAAGATGGATAATTGAGTAAACCTATCTTTGTACCACAAATTGAAAAGTTTTATTGAGATATAAATGTTTTTTTTGAATTATGATGTAGATAATTTTACTATGGGATGAAATTGGAAAGAGTGGAAGGAAGACAAAATACTGACATATAGATTTTCAAATTCTAGAATTTAAATACTTAAAAAAATGCTACTAAGAAAGAAAATAGAGGCTAGCTGGAAGTTGGTGAAAATACACTTAAAGGTTGAATTAAAACTGGATTTGTGTTCACATTATTTTTTCTTGGATCTGGAACTAGTGCAAATGGTAGTAGTGGAATTTCTAGAATTTTATTAGATTTGAGGCAGAGGATTTGAGTTAGTGGAGACTTCTTTAAAATGAATAACCGACTGAATGAAAAAACTCACTCCTCCCCTTCCCTACCCTATCACTATAATAGTGTGTTTTAGGTCTATAAATAAATAATTTTTTATTCTAATGACATATCAGTAATATAAAATTTAAATTTTTATGATAGAAATAATAATGATATCAGATTTTTTTGAGTATTCTGTTGAACTCGAAATAGGGTGGTTACCTTGGAATAGAAATTTGGAATAGTATTTGGCTCAATAAAAGTTTATGAGAAATATTTTAAAACCCTGTATGGTCAAGGAATGGGTAATTTAAGGTTACACAATCTAAACCACGATTAGTTATCCATGTGTGTTAACTATATGAGTCTATTTTTATTCAATACATAAAAACTAAACTGATTTGTTTTTTATATGAGTTATCAATTTTAAACCCCCTCCCTCATCCTCAAACAACTATTTATTACCCTAAAAAATCTTTTATTGAATTTAAATTTTTTATACGGGAATTTTAAGAGTTTTCCATCATTATTCAATGATTTTATCTCATTATATATTGAGATAAATCTACAATATATTAAAGGTAAGAAATTTAATATCTCATATATTCATTGACCTCTATTTTTATAAAATTTTATAAAATTACATATATGTTATAAAAGTATACATAATTTATAGAAGTATATAGTTTTAAAAATTTATAAAGGTATAAAATTATAACATAAAAATGTAAATTTTATGAAAGTATAAAAGTATAATAATGTATAACCAATAAAACTATAATTGTATAATAGTTTAAAAACCTAGAAAACTATAATAGTATAAATAATTAATAAAATTATATATTTAAAATATATATATGTAAATATGATATTCTATAAAATTTATAAATTTATATAAATTTATAAATGAATAAAACTATAAAACTATAAATATTTAATAAAAAATTATTATTAAATATTATTAATATAATACGACACACTATAAATTTTTAAATGTATATAAATTTTAAATTATGTAAAACTATAAAATTATAAACTTGAAACACATTGAAAATATCAAAATACATTTTTAGGATATGAATTTTTTATTCAAAACTAAACATGAATCATTTTTCAACACTTTTAATTTCAAGTATTACTTGAAATTCCAAGTAAAAATTGAGAACCAATTGAATTTTTTTAAAGACCAAAACACCTTTTTAAATTACACACTTCCTTTGTAAGGGTTATCTAAGAAATTTAACAAACACATGATTCAAAATAGAATTGATAAACAATTTAAAACATATATTTTTTTAATATAAAAACATTTAACATTCATTGGAAATTGGGTTAAAATCTTTCTCTCATCCTATGGATTACACAAAAATAATCAATACTGTTATTAGAAGGACAAAACATGAATTAAAAGACCAAGAAATCAAAAAATCAAAAATTAAAGTGACAAGTGTGGGGAAAACCTAGTTACAACTCATTGCATTCCATAAGGGTGGCCAAGCTCTACCTCAACCGAGTCTAAGAAACCTAGAAGAGAGATTACACATGTTAGTCCCATGAAAAAAAATAAAAAATCGATTATCCCTACATCTTAGATTTTTGAATATAGTGTGCGCAGTAAAGGGAAGACAAGAGTAGATGATGGATAAGGATGAAGACATAAACAATGAAGACCAATAATTAAATGACATCATGTCGTTTTTGAGTCTCATCGGGGAGATCATTTCTGCATTGAATGTGAATCACATTTCATAATTCTTAAGCAAAAACCCATCAATTAATACCTATTATAAACACCAAAAACCCACTCCTCATGTTCGATCTATCTCACTCTTAGAGTGATTCGTTTCTAAAAAAGAAGACCACGGTCATCCAGCAATGCTGCAAATCTAGCACCTAGGGTCATCGAGCTCCTGCAGTAACTCACCTTCTCAAACTCGACCCTCATATCGATCAACACTACCATATTCAATAGGGATGGTTTTTTTGGGGGGTCTATTCGTTTGGTTCATCAAGAAGATGTGAAGACACCCAATTCGGCGAGGTGCGAATAAAGAAATAGTTCGGTCGGAGGCACTAAAAAGATAAATCAGGCACATAACTTTGATTTGGAGAAATCAATTCATTGAGAATATTGACTGGCAATAGCAGTAGGGTCCATCGATAACATTGGTAGCAAAGTCAAGGTTTGGGTTTTGTGAAAGTTTCAAGGAACAATCAAAGACACCCCTTTGTTAGGGTTCATTTTAGGAGAACACGTTTGCTATTTTATGAGTGCTTTCAAAAAAGTATTGACAAAACTTTTCTTTATCAGCACTAAAATTATAGCGCTGATAAATAATACTAATTATATAAATATATTTAAAATTATAATAACTATAATTATATAAATATTTTTAAAATTATATAGAATTATATATATATATATATATATATATGATTATAATTATAAATATATATACACATATTTACATAATTATGAAATTACAATAAAAAAAATTATTATGAAAAATGTATTTATTGTAATTTTATAATTATTTAAATATATATATATTTATTTATTTATCATTATAATCATAAACAAATATATATATATATATATATATATAATTATAAATAAATATATTTGTATAATTATACCTCATGGTCCGCAGTGCTTTTAGAATATTTGTATAAATATATATATTTATTTCAATATATAAATATATATAATTATAAATATGAAAACAATATTTATGATTTAAATATATTTATTATCATTTTATAACTATTTTAACACATATATATTTATTATTAATTATAATTATAAATAAATATATTTTAAAAGTAATTATATATAATTAAAAATTTATAAATATAAATATAATAAATATATTTATTGTAATTTTATAATTATTTATGAGAACATAATAAGTTCATGGGTATAACTTGAATGAATCATATATAGTATAGTATTGATCATAAAAAATAAGTCATCACATATATAGAAGCATGAATAATAAATTTGTCAATGTATAAATAAATATTCATGAGTCACGAATATATAATATATGAATGTGTCATCATAGTATAGGTAATCTTAACATTTGGAACATATCAACTCATCATGTCCCCAAATAAACTTATGATCATATTGTGTCAATTATACTCACGCGTCAATATATGAACATAAATAACAACAATCATGTCCATGAATATATCCTCATCATATCATGATATATATATATATATATATTCACTACGGGAAAAATGAGCTATTGCGACGGGTTATTTGCGACGGGAATAAATCCCGTCGCAAATAGTCATGTTAAAAACTTATTTGCGACGGGGGTATTTCCCCGTCGCAAATAAGGAGGCTTTTGCGACGGGATTGCTTTCTCCGTCGCAAATAGTTTTCCCGCGATGCGCGCCAAATCGCGGGAAACTTATTTGCGACGGGGAAATATTTCCGTCGCAAATAACCGGCGGCGGTAAAAGGTAGTTGCGACGGGAATATTCCCACGTCGCAAATACTATGTCGGCAGGGGTTATTTGCGACGGGTCCCGTCGCAAATAACTATTTACCGGTTGACCGTAATAAATGTTGGCTAAGGTATTTGCGACGGGTACCGTCGCAAATAATACTATTTGCGACGGGAATCCCGTCGCAAATAATCTAACCTATAAATACCCTCATCCGTTTTTTTCATTTCATTCTCATTCCTTATCTTCTCCTTCTCTCAAAATTATATTTCTAGAATTGAGTTTTTCTCCAGTTTAATTTTTTTCTCCGGAGCTGATATTAAAGTTTTGAAGAACGATCAGAACAGATCAATTTTCAAGGTATTAATCTTCATTTTAATTTTTTATTTATTTTTAATTTTTTATTTATTTTTAATTTTTTATTAGTTTCAATTATTATTAATTAGTTGTAATTTAATTATGTTTACATTGTTTTATTACTTAATAAATTTAAATTATTAGTATTGTTTATAGTTAATGGTAATTAGGAATAATTAGTAATAATTTTTAATAATTAAGAATAAATATTAATAATTAGTAATAAATACCAATAATTAGGAATAAGAACATTATTACATTATTAGTTTATTTTATTATTAATATTAAAATAATATAATTTTTTATATATATACAATTCTTTTTTGATCTGTGTGTTTGCTGTCTTCACATGTATTATTTGTATGTGGAGATAGAAAACGCACAGATCAAAAAAGAATTGTATATAAATTAGAAAATTATATTATTTTAATATTAATAATAAAATATATTAATAATATTATTATTTGTAATTATTGGTAATTATTTCTAATTATTGATAATTATTCATTTAATTACTAATAATTAGGAACAATTATCAATAATTATCAATAATTAAGAATAATTAGTAATAATTAGTAATAATTACCGATAATTAGTATTAATTACCTATAATTAGTATTAATTACCAATAATTAGTATTAATTACCAATAATTAGTAATAATTAGGAATAATTAACAATAATTAGTAATAATTAGTAATAATTAGGAATAATTAGTATTAATTAGGAATAATTAGTAATAATTACCAATAATTAGTATTAATTATCAATAATTAGTATTAATTACCAATAATTAGTATTAATTACCAATAATTAGTATTAATTACCAATAATTAGTATTAATTATTAATAATTACCAATAATTATCACTATTTAGTAATAATTAACAATAATTGCCAATAATTACCAATAATTAGTAATAATTACCAATAATTATCAATAATTACTAATAATTATCAATAATTAATAATAATTAGCAATAATTAGTAATAATTAGTAATAATTACTAATAATTAGCAATAATTAGTAATAATTAGAAATAATTAGTAATAATTAGAAATAATTAGTAATAATTAGAAATAATTAGTAATAATTCGTAATAATTAACAATAATTAGTAATAATTAACAATAATTAGTAATAATTAGGAATAATTAGGAATAATTAGGAATAATTGGAATTAATTAGGAATAATTAGGATTAATTAGGAATAATTAGTATTAATTAGGAATAATTAGTAATAATTACCAATAATTAGTAATAATGATTATTAATTACCAATAATGATTATTAATTACCAATAATTAGTATTAATTACCAATAATTAGTATTAATTACCAATAATTAGTATTAATTACCAATAATTAGTATTAATTACCAATAATTAGTATTAATTACCAATAATTAGTATTAATTACCAATAATTAGTATTAATTACCAATAATTAGTATTAATTACCAATGTTTAGTATTAATTACCAATGTTTAGTAATTATTACCAATGTTTAGTAATAATTAACAATAATTGCCAATAATTAACAATAATTAGTAATAATTACCAATAATTATCAATAATTACTAATAATTATCAATAATTACTAATAATTATCAATAATTAATAATAATTAGCAATAATTAATAATAATTAGCAATAATTAATAATAATTAGCAATAATTACTAATAATTAGCAATAATTACAAATAATTAGCAATAATTAGTAATAATTAGAAATAATTAGTAATAATTAGAAATAATTAGTAATAATTAGCAATAATTAGTAATAATTAACAATAATTAGTAATAATTAGGAATAATTAGGAATAATTAGTATTAATTAGGAATAATTAGTAATAATTACCAATAATTAGTAATAATGATTATTAATTACCAATAATTAGTATTAATTACCAATAATTAGTATTAATTACCAATAATTAGTATTAATTACCAATAATTAGTATTAATTACCAATAATTAGTATTAATTACCAATAATTAGTATTAATTATCAATAATTAGTATTAATTACCAATAATTAGTATTAATTATTAATAATTACCAATAATTATCACTATTTAGTAATAATTAACAATAATTGCCAATAATTACCAATAATTAGTAATAATTACCAATAATTATCAATAATTACTAATAATTATCAATAATTAATAATAATTAGCAATAATTAGTAATAATTAGTAATAATTACTAATAATTAGCAATAATTAGTAATAATTAGAAATAATTAGTAATAATTAGAAATAATTAGTAATAATTAGAAATAATTAGTAATAATTAGTAATAATTAACAATAATTAGTAATAATTAACAATAATTAGTAATAATTAGGAATAATTAGGAATAATTAGTATTAATTAGGAATAATTAGTAATAATTACCAATAATTAGTAATAATGATTATTAATTACCAATAATTAGTATTAATTACCAATAATTAGTATTAATTACCAATAATTAGTATTAATTACCAATAATTAGTATTAATTACCAATAATCACCAATAATTACCAATAATCACCAATAATTACCAATAATCACCAATAATTACCAATAATCACTAATAATTACCAATAATCACCAATAATTACCAATAATGACCAATATTTTCCAATATTTTCCAATAATTACCAATAATTACCAATATTTTCTAATAATTACCAATATTTACCAATAATTACCAATATTTACCAATAATTAGGAATAACTACCAAAAATTAAGAATAACTACCAATAATTTGGAATAATTACCAATAATTTGGAATAATTACCAATAATTTGGAATAATTACCAATAATTTGGAATAATTACCAATAATTTGAAATACTTACCAATAATTTGGAATAATTACCTTATTACATTATTTGTATATTTTATTATTAATATTAAAATAATATAATTTTCTATATTATATACAATTCTCTTTTCATCTGTGTGTTTTCTGTCTCCACATGTAATATTCGCATTCTTTTTCAAAATTATCAACCTACTCTCCAATGGAGAGGTGAAAGTGAATGCGAATATTACATGTGGAGACAGAATGTTAAACACACATATGAAAGGAGAATTGTATATAATATAAAAAATTATGTTATTTTAATATTAATAATAAAATATACTAATAATGTAATAATGTTATTATTATATAATTAATGTTTATGAAAAAATTATATTAGTATTATTAAAATAATAAAAAATCAATATACTATTAAAATTATCAATATTTGTAACATGTTTTGCTTTATTCTCAATATATTCAATCTTTACTTGAGTGTTTTTTCAAACAAATTATTCAAAACCAGTAATGCTTTTATATTTTATAGAGAAATATGGAACAACGAGGTCGTCAACAATCATTATTAGGTGACCGCATATGGATAAATCAACGTAGAAATCCAAACGGTTCTGGTTTAAATCCAGTATATGTTGAGGGTGTGGAGACTTTTTTATCATTTGCGGAATCAAATTCAGAATTTGTTTCAGAAGGAAAAATAAAATGCCCTTGCAGAAAATGTGCATTGAGAACGTTTGACACGTTTGACAAAGTGGGGGAACATCTCTTGCGTTTTGGTTTTCAAGCAGATTATGTTTTTTGGTATCAACACGGTGAACGCAGTTCCAGAGCAGGTGATACCAACTTGATTCCGGATCCATCCCAGTTTCAAGATTTAGTACATGATGTTGCAGGTTCATCTGTTCAACATACAGAAACTCCGGCTGATATAGCTTCAAATCCTGAGTTGGGACCGTCTGAATTTTATGAGTTGTTGAAGTCTGCTGAGGATGCATTATATCCTGGCTGCAAGATTAGCAAATTAGAAGCAGTTGCAAAATTTATGGCTATTAAATCAGATAACGGAATGTCAAACACCTGTTTTGACCAGATATTTTCTTTGCTGAAAACACTGTTACCCGAAGGAAATGTTTTACCTGCAAATTACTATGAAAGTAAGAGGTTGGTTCGAAATTTGGGACTTACTTGTCAGAAGATTCATGCATGTTCAAATGACTGCATTTTATATTCAGGGGAAAATGAGTCGTTGGATAGTTGTCCCACATGTGGGCAACTGAGATATAAAGAAGGACAACACGGGAAGTCTGGTTTGATTCCTGTAAAACAGTTGAGATATTTTCCACTTACATCCAGACTTCAGCGTTTATTCATGTCTAAGAATACAGCGACAATGATGTCATGGAATAAAGAGAATAGTTCAACCGATAAAAGCTTGAATCATCCAGCCGATGGTGATTCATGGAAACATTTTGATAGAGTGCATCCATCATTTGCTTTAGAAGCTAGAAATGTTCGACTGGGCCTTTCCACTGATGGTTTCTTCCCGTTTGGATCTTATGGTAGTCAATATTCATGTTGGCCTGTTTTTTTAACTCCGTATAATTTACCTCCATGGATGTTGATGAAGGAGCCATATATCTTTTTGACTTTACTAATTCCAGGACATCCGAAGAAAAATATTGATGTTTATTTGAAGCCATTGATTGATGAATTAAATTTATTGTGGAGTACTGGTGTCAGTACATATGATGTTGCAACGAAACAGAATTTCATACTGAGAGCAGCATTGATGTGGACAATAAGTGACTTCCCGGCTTATGGGATGTTATCTGGCTGGAGTACACATGGTCAGAAATCATGTCCTTACTGTATGGGAGAGAACAAAGCATTTATGCTCATTCATGAAAAGAAACCGTGTTATTTTGACTGTCATCGCAGATTTCTTCCAGCTGATCATCCTTTTCGCAGAAACAGATCTCATTTCAGAAAAGGAACAGCTGAAAGGGATGGACCTCCAAAAATTCTATCAGGTTCGGAGTTAAAATCGGTTGTATTTTCATTACCTCCCATCACTTTTGGTCCCACAATAAACCAACAGAAAATTTCTGGTTTTGGGAAAGAACACAATTGGATTAAACGTAGCATATTTTGGGATTTGCCATATTGGTCTGATTTGTTGGTCCGACACATGTTAGATGTCATGCATATTGAGAAGAACTGTTTTGATAATTTGTTTCATACAGTTTTGGATACGCCAGGAAAGAGCAAAGACAATGTAAATGCACGTTTAGATCTTTCCCAAATTTGCAGGCGTCCAGAATTGGAACTATTTGAGAATGTCAGAACAGAAAGGTTACTGAAACCAAAAGCAGCTTATACACTGTCTAAAGAAAACCGTTTATTATTTTGTCAGTGGATTGCAGATTTGAGACTTCCATATGGTTGTGCTTCCAATTTGGGTAGATGTGTAAAGAATGGTCATATTACTGGATTAAAAAGTCATGATTGTCATGTTATAATGGAGAGACTTCTACCCATTGGATTAAGAGGTCTGTTGAATTCTGTGATTTGGGATTCCATAACAGACATGTCTCATTTTTTTCGGGAAATTTGTGCAGCTACGGCAGATTATGATGCTCTAGGCAAACTTGAAAAAGATGTTGTTGTAATTATATATAAACTTGAAAAAATATTTCCGCCGTCTTTCTTCGACTCAATGGAACATTTGATGTTACATTTGCCATATGAAGCCAAATGTGGAGGTCTGGTACAGTTTCGATGGATGTACCCATTTGAAAGATGCATGCAAAAATTGAAAAGAAAAGTACGCAACAAAGCATCTGTTGAAGGATCTATTGCAGAATCTTATTTGCAAGAGGAAATATCTTTTTTCTGCTCCCATTATTTTGAATCTGAGTATCCTTCAAAACACAACCGAATGGGACGGAATGAGAGGAATATTAATGAAATTGACAATCAATTATCTATTTTCAACCAGTCAGAGCTTGGTTTTGGTGGAGTTTCTGAATGCTGGCTTTCAGATGATGAACATCATAGAGCTCATACGTATGTTCTGCTCAACTGTGAAGAGATGACATCAGTTGTACTGTAAGTGTTTATATCACTTATTCTATCATTTATGTTACAGTAAATAACTTTGGTTTTTATAGGTTGTATGATAATCATATCAAGAAACAAATTCCACAAATTACAGCAGCTGCTCTCGAAGAACGTCGACTGAAAAATTTCTCTCAGTGGTTTCAAAAACTGGTAACATAAATTCTTTATCTTTTAGCAACTCATTCAATGTATAGTTTACTATATTGATAATTATTTCACAAATCTTCAGGTGTCTCGACATGCTGATAAAATTGACAAACGGATGTGTGTATTGAGTAACCCACCTTCCAAACTTGTTAAAACTTATAATGCATATGTGGTGAATGGATTTCGATTCCACACACATGCATATGGGGAATCGAAAAAAACAATGAACAATGGAGTTAGCTTGAGAGGATCTCATCATCGAGAAAATGAAGTTGACTTTTATGGCATACTTGATGAAATCATTGAACTCTGTTATCTTGGACAACATTACATAACCATGTTCAAATGTCGGTGGTTGGATACAGAGAGAGGCGTGCGTGTTCATCCGACTCATGGAATCATCGATATTAAATGTAAAAGTGTTCTCGCAGTAAATGAACCATTCTTATTGGCTCAACAGGCATATCAAGTTTATTATGCAAAGTACTGTGCAACATCAAGAGACTTGACTGATTGGTGGAGTGTAATAAAAATCAAAATTCGAGACAATCAGTTTAGTCAAAGTGAATGTGCTTTCACTGATGTGCAAAGAATTGAAGTTTTTCAAGAGAGTACTCAAAATCAATCTTTTTTACAAAGAGACATGAGTATCGATGACGACACCCCACATTTAAGAGTCGGTGATGACGATGATGTTAATGATGTCACACATGAATTTGAAATGGTAAGAGATGAAGCAACTGCAACTCGAATGGATATCGATGATGTTGAGGAAGAATATGAAGATGACATTGACATATATGAAGATGATGATGAAGATGAACACTTATAGAATTCCATGGTATTTATATACAATCATAATATGTATATATGTATATATAATAGTAATTATCAATTATTTGCTAACATTAACATTTTCTGTTTCAGATGGACGAGGCCACATTTCGTGAGTTGGCGAAGGCTGACCTGCCTTTCGATGCGGATGAGTTGCTGGCAGATGACCCTCAGCGTGCAGGCGCTCCAGGGAGTACGCGGAGGGGGCGCGGTCTTGCACGATTGATGATTCCTGACCCCGTCCCCGAGCGACGTCCACGTCTTGGGTTTGATCCGCGCACCCGGAGGTGTGATAACCTGTGTGATAACCTGTGGATTTGACTAAGATTTCATTAATCTATTCACATAATAAATGTTTATTATTTTTTCAGTTTTCCGCATATAGCAGTCGGACAGGGCAGCGCTATTTTGCGCAACTATTTCTCTCAGCCGTGGACCACATGGGAGCAGATTCTCATTGATGTGTAGCAGGCCATGTTCGGCCATTGGTTGGTACGTACGTAAATAAATAATTTTTATTTTGAAAATTATTTCATTTCTAACTTGATATTTTGATTTATTTGTAGGGTTTATGGTATCCGATCGAGGATACCATGCGTGACGCCATCCACGAGGCATGAGAGGTGGCCATGCGTGATCGTCTTCGTCAGTTTTTGCACAATTTAAGAAAAGCTGCGATGAAGAAAGCAGGAGTGTCAGATTTTGAGGAGTCATGTAGAGCACACCGACCAGAGTATAATTTAATTATTTTTTTTTTGTAATACTTGAATTATTTTAATATTTGAATGTAAAATAATTCTATTATTTTTATATTAATTAAAATAACTTATTAATATTTTTTTTATTTATGAATTATAATTGTAATATTATTATATTAATTAAATTATTTATTAATATTCTATTATTTTTATTTTTGAATTATAATTCTACTATTATTATAGTAATTAAAATAATTTATTATTTTCATTTGTAAATTATAATTCTATTATTATATTAATTAAAATAATTTATTAATAATTTATTTTTTTTATTTTTTTTATAGTATTTGCGACGGGATACTATGCCCGTCGCAAATACTAGTATTATTAATAGTTTTCTATTTTTTTTTAAAAAAGTATTTGCGACGGGTCCCGACTCCCGTCGCAAATACTAGTATTATTAATTTTTTTTATTTTTTTAAAAAAGAGTTTTTGCGACGGGACCGTCGCAAAAGCTATTTGCGACGGGTCCCGTCGCAAAAAACTGTTTTAAAAGTTTTTACAAAAATACGGAATACTATTTGCGACGGGGAGAATGCCCGTCGCAAAAACAGTCTTTAGCGACGGGCCCGTCGTAAATAAGTGTAGTTGCGACGGGACCCCGTCACAAATGGCTATTTGCGACGGGATCCCGTCGCAAATAGCCCGTCGCAAATACCTGTTTTTCTAGTAGTGATTGACCCCATTTATTGGAGACATGTATTTGTTTAAATATATATATATATTTATTTATAATTATAATTATAAATAAATATATTTTAGAAGTATTTATATATAATTATAAATATATAATTATAGATATAGTAAATATATTTATTATTTTAAAAAATTATTATAATTTTATAATTATTTAAATATATATTTATTTATAATCTTATAAATACTTTTTCTAAACATTATATATATATATTTGAATTATTAAAAAATATATATTAATATATCATATTTATATTAATTATAAACATGCTTTTATTAATTAATGTATATAAATAAAAATTACTTTTAATATAAATATAATCATTATATATATATATTAAAAATATTTTTTTATTAAATTTTTTTTCAGCACTAAGAATAACGCTGATAAAGATCAACTTTTATCAGAACTAAAAAAAGTGATGATAAAGGGTACACATTTATTTGCACTTTTACCTAGCACTGATAAAAAGTGTTGATTTTGCGCCGATCTTTGGTAATGTTATTTTAATTTGTTAGTTTAGTATTATATTTTTTTTAACATTTCATATTATTTAAAATATTAGTATTTTTCTATTATTAGTTTTTATTATTATCAAATTAGAGTAACATTTAATAGTAGTGTTAATATATTTTGTATATATTATAATTTTATTATATTTTATGTATTATATTAGTATATCTAATTATATGTGCATTTATTTATTTTATTTTATTTTATTTTTATAATAAAGTTATTTATTTCTATAATTAGTATAATATATAAATAATTGTAATATTAGTATAACATTCATATTAGTTTAATATATATATATATTTACAATTATAATTATATTATTATATTATTATTATTATTTAAATATTTTAATAAGTTATTCTATTTTGAATTTTATTTTTTATGATTTTGCCTATTTTTCATCCAGACGGGCGTCATTTACGTAGGGGAGGGTGGCTCTGCCTGCTCATCTTTTAGAGAACAGGGGTTTTAGAAACCCTAGGAGGGCCGCTCGGCCTCCTCCTCCATCTGCGTACCAGCATCCATCCGGCCGAAAACCATCTTCACCTTGCACAACACCATCATGCCACCCCATCCCCAACAGACAACACCTAAGGCCACATCCCCCTTCTGTACACCACACAAACAAGGCAACCACTACCATCTTCGAACTAGGTGATCGTCCTCCTCATGCGCACTAGTCGAGCATCACCAAACCTAAGCCACCTCTCCTCCGCTGATCTAATGTCATGCAACAAACCACCACTGGCATCGACCTCCTATAACAGCCCACATCAATAACTCCAGGAGACCCCCTCCTCTTTGTTGTGCATCACCTCTAGTGCACCAGACAAGATCGCCTGCCTCCACCCTCCTACAGGCGGACCTCCTATCCACCTTCGCAGCACCACATACAGAAAAGTTCCCTTCCATCTTCACGCCCTACTGCTACACCACTGGCGCACGAGACCAGGTTCCTCCCTTCCTGCTACGCAACAACATGAGCCCCTCTCCCACTCCGTGTGCAGCACATCACACCCTCCGTCCAGAACCCTGCAGCGCACCCCAGGTCGCGCACATGACTCCTTACTCTATCATGTGTGGCCACCATCTCCTTCTCTGATCTTCTACCACAAAACCCCAAGTGCACCGAACGGATTTTTTTTTTAAATACGTTTTTCAAAAAAAATATTTTTTAAAAAACGCCGAGGTTAAAAATATTTTTAAAACTGCCCCTCAAAGGCGGCAGGCGCGATGCTGCCTTTGTGTTTCGGGGCAAAGGCGGCATCGCGCGTGCCGCCTTTGGCCTTTACCCGAAAGGCGGCATCCGCGATGCCGTCTTTCCCCTAAAAAATTTTTAAATTTTTTTTTTGAAATTTTTTATTTTTATTTTTATTTGTTTTGTTTTGTTTATATATATATATATATATATATATATATATATATATAAATAAAACAAAAATTTTCAGCAGAATTTCTCTGCTACTAAATATCCAGCGGTACTGCCATTACAGCAGTCTGGATTCTGACAGAAACCCTCACCCAGACCTCCCTTTTATAAGATGTCTTGCCCTGGAAATCATTCTGCATTTTCGATGTGGGATTCAGGTTCTCCCTTTCCTGCGCAGTACATTCTGCATTTCCGATGTGGGATTCTGTTTCAAGTGCGTGACTTTGAAAGACAATAAAATATAAACTATAAGACCAATATAAATGAAATTTTAAATATTGATTAAACATATAATTAATAGTTGAAATCAAAAAGAATTTCCTTAAAAATGATGATGCAAAATAATTTATAAGGTTTCAAACCCGCTTACTTGAAATTTAAAAAAGTTTAAAGTACGTGAATTTGAAAGACTATAAAATATAAAATATAAAACGAATATAATTGAAACTTTAAAGATTGATTAAAGATATAAGAAATAGTTGAAAACAAAAGGATTTTCATAAAAAAGATTGATAGAAAAAAATTTATAACCTCTCAAAACCGCTTACTTGAAATTTAAAAATGTTTCAAGCACGTGAAACTGAGTGACTATAAAATATAAACTATAGAACAAATATAATTGAAACTTTAAACATTGATTAAACATATAAGAAATAGTTGAAAACAAAAGGAATTTCATAAAAAATGTTAATGGAAAATAATTTATAAGCTCTCAAAACCGCCTACTTGAAACTTAGAAACGCTTCAAATACGTAAATTTGAACGAGTATAATTATATAAGTAATAATTAATAAGTAATAAGTAATAATTATAATGAATAATAATAATTAATATTTATATAACTTATTAATAATTAATAATTAATAATTACTAATTACTAACTAATTAATTATAATTATTAATTATATTACCAATTAACTAAATAATTAGTATATATATAATAATTAATAAGTAATAAGTAATAATTATTAATTATTAATTATAATAAATAATAATAATAATTAATATTTATATTACCAACTACTAATTAATAATTAATAATTACTAATTACTAATTAATTAGTTACAATTATTAATTATATTACTAATTAACTAAATGATTATTAATTATATTACTAATAATTATTAATTAATAATTAATTAATCATTATTAATTATATTACTAATAATTATTAATTACTTAATTAATAATTATTAATTAGTTAATTAATAATTATTAATTAGTTAATTAATAATTATTAATTAGTTAATTAATAATTATAAATTAGTTAATTAATCATTAATAATTAGTAATTAATAATTAATTAATCATTATTAATTATATTACTAATAATTATTAATTAGTTAATTAATTATTAGTTAGTTAATTAATAATTAATTAATAATTATTATTATTTAATTATTAATTAGTTAATTAATAATTATTAATTAATTATTAATTAGTTAATTAATATTTATGTTACTAATTATTACTAATAATTATTAGTTAATTATTATTAGTTAATTATTAATTAGTTAATTAATAATAATTAACTAATAATTATTAGTAATTAATTAATCATTATTAGTAATTAATTAATAATTATTAGTAATTAATTAATAATTAACTAATTAATAATTAACTAATTAATAATTAATTAGTAATTAATAATAATTAATTAGTAATTACTAATAATTAATTAAGTAATTAATAATTATTAGTAATATAATTAATAATGATTAATTAATCATTATTAGTAATTAATTAATAATTATTAGTAATTAATTAATAATTAACTAATTAATAATTAATTAATAATTAACTAATTAACAATTACTAATAATTAACTAATTAATAATTAATTAATAATTATTAATTAACTAATTAATAATTAACTAATAATAATTAACTAATAATTATTAGTAATTAATTAATCATTATTAGTAATTAATTAATAATTATTAGTAATTAATTAATAATTATTAATTAACTAATTAATAATTAACTAATTAATAATTATTTATTAATTATTACATATATAATGAATAATAATAATTAATATTTATATTACCAATTAACTAATTAATTACTAATAATTATAATAAATAATAATAATTAATATTTATATTACTAATTAACTAATTAATAATTAATATTTATATTACTAATTAACTAATTACAAATTAATTATTAATTAGTTCATTAGTAATATAAATATTAATTATTATTATTATTCATTATAATTATTAGTAATTAATTAATAATTAATTTGTAATTATTAGTAATTAATTATTATTATTATTCATTATAATTATTAGTAATTAATTAGTAATTATTAATTATTAATTATTAATTAGTAATTGGTAATATAAATATTAATTATTATTATTATTTATTATAATTAATAATTAATAATTATTACTTATTACTTATTAATTATTATATATATACTAATTATTTAGTTAATTGGTAATATAATTAATAATTATAATTAATTAGTTAGTAATTAGTAATTATTAATTATTAATTATTAATAAGTTATATAAATATTAATTATTATTATTCATTATAATTATTACTTATTACTTATTAATTATTACTTATATAATTATACTCGTTCAAATTTACGTATTTGAAGCGTTTTTAAGTTTCAAGTAGGCGGTTTTGAGAGCTTATAAATTATTTTCCATTAACATTTTTTATGAAATTCCTCTTGTTTTCAACTATTTATTATATGTTTAATTAATGTTTAAAGTTTCAATTATATTTGTTCTATAGTTTATATTTTATAGTCACTCAAATTCACGTGCTTGAAACATTTTTAAATTTCAAGTAAGCGGTTTTGAGAGGTTATAAATTATTTTCTATCAACCTTTTTTATGAAATTCCTTTTGTTTTAAACTATTTCTTATATCTTTAATCAATCTTTAAAGTTTCAATTATATTCATTTTATATTTTATATTTTATAGTCTTTCAAATTTACGTACTTGAAACTTTTTTAAATTTCAGGTAAGCGGTTTTGAAACCTTATAAATTATTTTGCATCATCATTTTTAAGGAAATTCTTTTTGTTTTCAACTATTTCTTATATGTTTAATCAATATTTAAAATTTCATTTATATTGGTCTTATAGTTTATATTTTATTGTCTTTCAAAGTCACGCACTTGAAACAGAATCCCACATCGAAAATGCAGAATGTACTGCGCAGGAAAGAGAGAACCTGAATCCCAAATCGAAAATGCAGAATGATTTCCAGGGCAAGCCATCTTATAAAAGGAAGGTCTGGGTGAGGGTTTCTGTCAGAATCCAGACTGTTGTAATGGCAGTACCGCTGGATATTTAGTAGCAGAGAAATTCTGCTGAAATTTTTTGTTTTATATATATATAAACAAAACAAAACAAAAAAAATAAAAATAAAAATAAAAATTTTCAAAAAAAAAATTAAATTTTTTTAGGGGGAAGGCGGCATCGCGGATGCCGCCTTTCGGGTAAAGGCCAAAGGCGGCACGCGCGATGCTGCCTTTGCCCCGAAACGCAAAGGCGGCATCGCGCCTGCCGGCTTTGAGGGGCAATTTTAAAAATATTTTTAACCTGGGTGTTTTTTAAAAAATATTTTTTTTTAAAAACATATTTTAAAAAAAAATCCTGCACCGAACATACTTCTACCTACATCACCAATAACGGGGGACCACCCAATTATCTCTATTCTCCACCGTCAGACAGTAGGTGCACCACCCACCTCCACTGCACTTGGCATGCATGTCAAATTTCAGGTACTTTTTTTGAGGACCACACACACATCTAAAATTAGGAAAATCTCAAGTAGATATTACTTTAGCCATTTTTCTCCTAGATGTTGAACACTCGTAATTCGGTTCTATTGAAAAGTGATCCTTCTCTTGATCAATAACAAGAACATCAACGAAAAGGGAAAAATCAGATTGGTAGAACTACCAAAAACCAAATGCATCCACGATAGGAAAGCATTGAGACTCACATTCTAACGCTTCTTAATGGAAAAATCCACCCACTTTTTCAAAATTGTCTCGATAATCAAAGACCTCGGACTACTATGATAAAGTAGTTGCGACCCAACATAATCAGAGTCAGCTCAGGCATAACAAGACCCATAATTCAAGCGATGCATTTTGAACTGAATTTATCGATGAACAACCTGCTCAAAAAACACGCACAATTTCATGAATTGAGTAGCGAAAACCCTTATATGCATGTAAATAGATTTCAAAAAGTATGTGACACATTTAAATATAATGGTGTGACTGATGATGCGTTGATCTTGAGATTGTTTATGTTTTACTTGCAAGGAAAATCTAAAGACTAGTCGGAAAGTCTTCATCTGAATAAAGTCTTCATCTAGGAATTGTTGAGAAGAAAATTTCTTGATCGGTATTATGCAACTACACAATCCTTTAAAAACAAGAGAGACCTCAAATCCTTTTTCCAAAATTATTATGAATCACTAGGAGAAGCGTGGGGAATATTCAATTTCATGTTAAGGTGTTTTCTTCATCATAGAATGAAGTTGGAAAACTAGTTACAATCTTTATACCATAGCCTTCAACGCGAGAGTTAGTTTGTAATCAACATAGATACTTGAAATGTTTTTATGAAAATAGATCGTGAAGATCTATAAAAATAAATTCAAAACATGGTTAAACACAATTTCCAGTGGCTGGGAAAATTTTGAAGAAGAAAAGGAGGACTGCATCAAGTTGATTCTAAAAAATTTATAGCTATGAAATTTGAATCTCTCAACAAGAGGATTGAAAACTTATAACTTAGTCTGGCTAAGTCGATTCTATTCCATGTAGTTCAAACTAAACACTGCTCACATTGTTGTGGTCCTCATGATTATCCCATGTATCCATATAACACATATGAATATTTTTTATCTAAAGTTAACTTTTTTAGCTACAATAGAGGAAATTATGGAAACAATTACAACACAAACTGGAAATGTAATTAAAAAAATTAAGGTTGGAAGGAACCAATGGTTACTAAGCCAATGAATCATAACATGGGTCCACCTAGGTCCCTACTCAACCTTCCTTCAGGCCTACCATTAAATCACAAGACCAATGATATCAACATAAATACCAACCACCATTTCATAAACAACAACAATACATGGAGAAAAAGAAAACAATAGACCATGCCCCAACTACAATGCAAGGTCAAAAATATTGAGGAGAAACTATAGAAAAATCAATGATTTCTAATCAATCAAGGTTTGACTCACAAGAGATGGAAACTAAAAATATAGAAGAATCCTAGGAGGGCCGCTCAGCCTCCACCTCTATCTGCACACTAGCATCCATCCAGCCGAAAACCATCTTTACCCTGCACAACACCATCATGTTGTCCCATCCCCAACAGACAACACCTAAGGCCGCAACCCCCTTCTGTGCACCACACAAACCAGGTGACCTCTACCATCTTCAAACCAGGTGACCGACCTCCTCACATGCACTAGTCAAGCATCACCAAACCTGAGCCACCTCTCCTCCGTTGCTCCAATGTCACACAACACACCACCACCAGCATCGACATCTTATAATATCCTACATCAATAACTCCAAGATACCCCCTCATCCTTATTGTATATCACCTCTAGTGCACTAGATAAAAGTGCCTGCCTCAACCCTCTTACTGGCAGACCTCCTATCCACCTTCGCAGCACCACATATAGAAAGTTTCCCTTCCATCTTCATGCCCTACTACTGCACCACCAACACACGATACCAGGTTCCTCCCTTTCTTCTATGCAACAAGATGATCCCCTCTCCCACTCCATGTGCAGCACATCGCACCCTCCAGCCAAAACCCTGTATCGCACCCAAATCCGCGCACATTCCTCCTTACTCTATCATATGTGGCCACCATCTCTTTCTATGATCTTCTACAATAGAAACAGATGTGCACCGACCATCCTTCTACCTACATCACCAATAACGGAGGACCACCCAACCATCTCTATTCTCCGTTGTGAGACAAGAGGTGCACCACCCACCTCCACTTCACCAGACATGCGTGTTAAATTTTTGGTGCTGTTTTCGAGGATCACACAAACATCTAAAATTAGGAAAATCTCATGTAGATATTAATTAAGGAATTTCTCTCCAAGATGTTGAATACTCGTAATTCGGTTCTATCGAGAAGCGATCCTTCTCTTGATCAATAACAAGAACATCAGCGAAAAGGGACAACTCACATTGGTAGTGGTACCAAAAACCAAATGCATCCACGATAGGAAAACATTGAGACTCACATTCCAATGATTCCTAATGAAAAAATAGACCAACTTTTTCAAAACTACCTTGATAATCAAAGACCTCAGGCTACTATGAGATATTAGTTGTGACCCAACATAGTTGGAGTCAACTCAGGCATAATAAGACCCATAATTCAAGCGATGCATTTTGAACTGAAGTCATCAATGACCAACCTACTCGAAAAACATGTACAATTTCATGAATTGAGTAGCGAAGACCCTTATATGCATGTAAATAAATTTCTAAAAGTCTGTGACACATTTAAATATAATGGGGTGACCGATGATGAATTGATCTTGAGAATGTTTATGTTTTACTTGCAAGGAAAATCTAAATACTAGTTGGAATGTCTTGATCTAAATAAAGTCTTTATCTAGGAATTGTTGAGAAGAAAATTTCTTGATCGGTATTATGCAACTGCAGAATCCTTCAAAAACAAGAGAGACCTCGAATCCTTTTTCCAAAATGATTATGAATCACTAGGAGAAGCGTGGGGAATATTCAATTTCATGTTAAGGGGTTTTACTCATCACATAATAAAGTTAGAAAACTTGTTACAATATTTACACTATATCCTTCAAACCGAGATTTAGTTTGTAATCAATATAGCTACTGGAAATGTGTTTATGGAAATGGATCGTGAAGACCTATAAACATTAATTAATAATATTATTAAACACAATTTCCAGTGGCTGGGAAAATTTTCTAGAAGAAAATGAGGACTACGTCAAGTTGATTCTCACACATTTATAGCTATGAAATTTGAATCTCTCAACAAGAGGATTGAAAAATTGTAACTTAGTATGCGTAAGTCAATTATAGTCCATGTAGTTCAAGTTAAACCCTGCCCACATTGTTGTAGTCCTCATGATTATACCATGTATCCATATAACACATCTGAGAAAAATATCTATGAAGTTAACTTTTTCATCTACAATAGAGGAAATTATGGAAACAATTATGACACAAAATGGCAATGTAATTACCAAAATTAAGGTTGGAAGGAACCAATGGTTACTAAGAAAATTAATTATAACATGGGTCCACCTAGGTCCCTACTCAATCTTCCTTCAGGCCCACTACAGAATCACAAGATCAATGATATCAATAGAAATACCAACCACCATTTCATCAACAACAAAAATACATAGAGAAAAATCAAACAATAGATCGTTCCCCTGCTATAATGAAAGGTCAAAAATATCAAGGAGAAACTATAGAAAAATCAATTATTTCTAATCAATCAAGGTTTGACTCACAAGAGATGGAAAATAAAAATATACAAGAATCCTAGGAGGGCCGCTTAGCCTCCTCCTCCATGTACGCACCAGCATCCATCCGGCCGGAAACCATTCTCACCCAGCACAACACCATCATGCCACCCCATTCCTAGCATACAACACCTAAGGCTGCAGCCCCCTTCTGTGCACCACACAAACCAGACGACCTTTACCATATTTGAACCAGGTGATCGACCTCCTCATGCGTACTAGTCAATCATCACCAAACCTGAGCCAACTCTCCTCTGCTGCTCCGATGTCACCCAACACACCACCACCAGTGTCGACCTCCTATAATAGACCACATCAACAACGGATTTTTTTTTGTTTACGTTTTTTAAAATTTTTTTTTTCCAGAAAACGCTTCCGGCAAAACAAATTTTAAAAATGCAGCTCAAAGGCGGCATCCGGGATGTCGCCTTTGCATTTCGGGGCAAGGCGGCATCTGCGATGTCGCCTTTGCGCTGCGGGTGAAAGGCGGCATCGCGGATGCCGCCTTTCTCTTAAAAATATATATATTTTTTTAAATTTTTATTTTTATTTTTTAATTACATTTATTCATTATAATTTTTAATTACATTTATTCATTATAATTTTTAATTATTAATTAGTAATTATTAATAATTAAATATGTCATAATTAATTAGTTAATTAGTAATATTATCATTAATTATATAATAATTAATTATTAATATAATTATTACATATATAATAAATATTTAGTTAATTAGAAATACAATTAATAATTATAACTAATTAATTAGTAATTATTAATTATTAATTAGCTAATTAGTAATATAAATATTTATTATAATTATTCATTATAATTAGTAATTAGTAATTAATAATTATTAATAAGTAATTAGTAATTATTAATTAGTAAATTAGTAATATAAATATTAATTATAGCTATTCATTAAATTATTAATTATTAATTATTACTCATTAATTATTACTTATATAATAAATAATTAGTTAATTATTAATATAACTATTAATTATATAATAATTAATTAGTTAATTAGTAATATAATTATAATCTTTCAAAGTCACGTACTTGAAACATTTTTAAGTTTCAAGTAGGCGGTTTTGAAAGCTTATAAATTATTTTTCATTAACATTTTTTTGTAAATTGCTTTTGTTTTAAACTATTTTTTATATGTTTAATCCATGTTTTAAGTTTCATTTATATTGGCCTTCTATTTTATGTTTTATGGTCTTTCAAAGTCACGTACTTGAAAAATTTTAAGTTTCAAGTATGCGGTTTTGAAAGCTTATAAATTACTTTTCATCAACTTTTTTTTGGAAATTTCTTTTGTTTTCAACTATTTATTATATGTTTAATCAATGTTTAAAGTTTCAATTATATTCGTTTTATAGTTTATATTTTAGAGTCTTTCAAAGTCACGTACTTGAAACATTTTTATGTTTCAAGTAGGCGGTTTTGAAAGCTTATAAATTATTTTTCTTTAACATTTTTTTGTAAATTGCTTTTGTTTTAAACTATTTTTTATATGTTTAATCCATGTTTTAAGTTTCATTTATGTTGCTCTTATAGTTTATCTTTTATTGTATTTCAAAGTGACGTACTTGAAAAATTTTAAGTTTCAAGTATGCGGTTTTGAAAGCTTATAAATTACTTTTCATCAACTTTTTTTTGGAAATTTCTTTTGTTTTAAACTATTTATTATATTTTTAATCAATGTTTAAAGTTTCAATTATATTCGTTTTATAGTTTATATTTTACAGTCTTTCAAAGTCACGTACTTGAAACATTTTTAAGTTTCAAGTAGGCGGTTTTGAAAGCTTATAAATTATTTTTCATTAACATTTTTTTGTAAATTGCTTTTGTTTTAAACTATTTTTTATATGTTTAATCCAGGTTTTAAGTTTCATTTATGTTGGTCTTATAGTTTATCTTTTATTGTATTTCAAAGTGACGTACTTGAAAAAATTTAAGTTTCAAGTATGCGGTTTTGAAAGCTTATAAATTACTTTTCATCAACTTTTTTTTGGAAATTTCTTTTGTTTTCAACTATTTATTATATGTTTAATCAATGTTTAAAGTTTCAATTATATTCGTTTTATAGTTTATATTTTACAGTCTTTCAAAGTCACGTACTTGAAACATTTTTAAGTTTCAAGTAGGCGGTTTTGAAAGCTTATAAATTATTTTTCATTAACATTTTTTTGTAAATTGCTTTTGTTTTAAACTATTTTTTATATGTTTAATCCATGTTTTAAGTTTCATTTATGTTGGTCTTATAGTTTATCTTTTATTGTATTTCAAAGTGACGTACTTGAAACAGAATCCCACATCGGAAATGCAGAATCTACTGCACAGTAAAGGTAGAACCTGAATTCCACATCGAAAATGCAGAATGATTTTCAGGGCAAACCCTCTTATAATGAATAATTATAATAAATATTTATATTACTGGTTAACTAATTAATAATTACTAATTACTAATTAATTAGTTATAATTATTAATTATATTTCTAATTAACTAAGTATTTATTATATATGTAATAATTAAGTATTATATAATTGATAATTTTATTACTAATTAACTAATTAGTTATTATATAATTAACGATTAATAAACACTAATTACCAAATTACAAATTATATACTAATTAATTAGTTATTTCGTAATATAAATATTAATTATATACTAATTAAATAGTTAATTAGTAATAGAATTATTAATTATATAATCTTTAATTAGGTAATTAGTAATTATTAATGTTTTATTATTATGTTCGTATGGTTATATAAATATATATAAATAAAACCTAATTTACCCCCTCCTGAGATTCCACTCTGACCAACAAGTAAAAATAGTATTTTGATTTCAGTACACATAAAACATGTAAACAATAATGTACAATCAATGCATATGTCTGTGGCGAGGAGATTCCGTCCCACATGGTGGTCTGCGAATAGGACGTCCGCATCGAGTGCGCAGTGGAGTCTGATGACCTGGAGAAGGCTGATCCTCGGGCACTGAAACGTCGACTGTCGCATCCTCCATCTGTGTGTCAGTTGGAGGAGCTGTCAACTGCATCTCGTACTGCCATTCAGATCCTTCTCCCACTAGGGTGGTAGAAGGACCTGCCTCCATCGCAGAGGGGAACGAAGCCTGTGATGGAGCTATACCCCAAGACGACGACGACTCTAGAATCCAAGGCTGGGAAGGATCTGGAACCCAAGATGGAGAGAACTGCAGATATCCTGTCAGGAAAGACGGATCCCATGCCACCTGAGGCACATCCTGAATAGGCTGATCCTGGACTACTAGAGGCCCGACCTCTGCCTGTGGAACAGGTGATGCCTCACGTGCAGCACGACGTTGTCTACGTCGCCGTGGTCGTGGCTCCTCAGCACCAGCAGCAGCTGCAGGATGTTCCTCTGGGGCAGGAACCTCCTGTCTCCGAGCCAGACGCGTGAAGATGCTCTCGAAAAGCGCATGAAAAGATGCCCTCGCCTCCAGCGCTGTAGCATGGACGGCTGCCCGGCTAAAGACCCCCTCCTCCTCTTCATCGCTCATGCGAACAAGCTGCTCTGTGTGACTTCCCTGTAAATAGATTCAAATGGAATTAGAAAATAATTCAATAAACAAAGTAATAGGAATTTATTAACTTACCATCCTCTGCATCTCTATGCCAGCTTGGGTAAGATACAATATAGATTTTAGTCTATACCAGGGCGCATAGTCAACCTGCTCTGAAAGAGAGAATCGATTTGTAGGAACACTTTGAATACGTAACTCTGCACGTCTGTGCCAGCAGTCGATAAAACTCGCATGTACTTGGGACCAGTCATCATCCTTCCTCCCTGTCAGCTTCATCCCATGAAGCTTGTCTGTCTGTCTAGATGGTAATGGAATCGGCTGAGTACGAAAAAATTGGCGCATGACCCTGTCAGGCTGCTGCCACTCAATAATATGAAAGTGAATGAGGGGCACTACAGCCATAGCATCCTCAAGACCAACAGTGCAGTATGCTGGCAACTGGTCCATAATACTCCAGTATGGAAGCCATGAAATCTGAAATGACAAGTGATTTTGTCAAAAAAACACCCAACTAAAAACCAAAATTGATGTTATTATTAAAAATGTTAGACAGTGATAGATTGTATATACATACCTGATCAGGTAAGAGACAGTCCAACTGTAGCCGATATACGCCCAAATGCTGTCTCGGAACCACGTCGAAATTGTGTCGCTGACACCACCTGTAAAATACAACGATAATGACAAATAATGAGAAATTATAGTCAATAACTCATAGTAGAATAAAAAACCAATAGAAATGACTTATCATACCAGCGTCCACGCGGAGCGTCATGCAGCACCTCCATCTCGACCGGTGGACCAGCAAGGTCAGGGCGGAATGATGGGATGCGCTCCCATGCCCACATCTGAATAAGGATGACACATCCTCCAAGACCTGTATGGTCCCTATGGGATAGTCTGCATAATGATCTGTACGTGTATGCCAAGCAGGCTGATCCCCAACTGTACGTCCCAGCCCGATCAAAGTCCTCTAGTAGGGGTAGATACATCATATGCACGTGCATCCCCGAGTGATCAGTACACATGGTCCCACCAATGAGTCGTAAGATATATGCACGGGCGTAACGCATGACGGTCTGCTCATCATCATCATCCTGTAAATGTGGAATCTGCGACTCCAACCAACGCATAGATATGGACGATCCATCTGTAGCCCTACGGTCGGACAAAATATCAACGCCTAACAAGCGTTGAGCAAGGTCTGGCCAAGCTGCACGAGTGGGTCCAATAACGGGTCTCCCCTGGATAGGAAGACCGAGAAGAACTGCGACATCCTCGAGGGTGATGGTCATCTCCCCCTCAGGCAAGTGGAATGTGTGTGTCTCTGGTCTCCATCTCTCAACGAGGGCAGCAAGTAGGTAATGATCTACAAATGTGAAATCTGATACGGCAAGGCCATAGAAGCCAGCACGGCGCAAGTAAGGTCTAATGGCATGTGGAGGCTCCATGTGATGAAAATGGTGCGCTCGACGCACCTTCACAAATCGATCTGGATGACCCTCTAACACGGCCTGCGAAATATGGGTAGGCTGCTGAGTGAGTAGTATGGTATCATCCATCTGCATATAAACAAAGAAAATGAGTCGTAAGTGTAAAATGTAAATATAACATTAATGGGTTAACTGACATACACATTTCAATATGGGTTAAGTGTTCCGCTTTCGGAGTTTTGAAATAAATTCTATTATTTCATATTCAAAGTTATTTCTTGAAAGCATGAATATTAATATGAAATAAGTTATGTTATCTAAAATATTGAGTCTTGAATTTGGTTACACATATTTTGGGGGAGCTTTGTGATTAACTACTTACGGATTGGATTAAGATAAACCATGTCAATTAGTAATGATGTTTTTAGAATTTATCTAATTGTATGTATTCAATATCTTATGCTAATTATTATGATACTATAAATTTGTTATAGAACAGTTTTCTAAAATATCCTGCATGTTTAGATTGGGGTTTAGGTTGGAGGGTTTAGGGTTAAAATTTTTAATATTAACGTCCAGGAAACATGTTAATGGGTTAACTAACATACACATTTCAATATGGGTTAAGTGTTCCGCTTTCGGAGTTTTGAAATAAATTCTATTATTTCATATTCAAAGTTATTTCTTGAAAGCATGAATATTAATATGAAATAAGTTATGTTATCTAAAATATTGAGTCTTGAATTTGGTTACACATATTTTGGGGGAGCTTTGTGATTAACTACTTACGGATTGGATTAAGATAAACCATGTCAATTAGTAATGATGTTTTTAGAATTTATCTAATTGTATGTATTCAATATCTTATGCTAATTATTATGATACTATAAATTTGTTATAGAACAGTTTTCTAAAATATCCTGCATGTTTAGATTGGGGTTTAGGTTGGAGGGTTTAGGGTTAAATTTTTTAATATTAACGTCCAAGAAACATGTTAATGGGTTAACTAACATACACATTTCAATATGGGTTAAGTGTTCCGCTTTCAGAGTTTTGAAATAAATTCTATTATTTCATATTCAAAGTTATTTCTTGAAAGCATGAATATTAATATGAAATAAGTTATGTTATCTAAAATATTGAGTCTTGAATTTGGTTACACATATTTTGGGGGAGCTTTGTGATTAACTACTTATGGATTGGATTGAGATAAACCATGTCAATTAGTAATGATGTTTTTAGAATTTATCTAATTGTATGTATTCAATATCTTATGCTAATTATTATGATACTATAAATTTGTTATAGAACAGTTTTCTAAAAAAGTGATAACAACATTTAGTTTACAATATGGGAATGTCACAATGAAGACAATACATCATTATGAATGAGACTGTGAAGTCGACCCAACAACGTTAGGGCATCGCTTCCGGTTATGACCTTCTTTATGACATATTGTGCATCGCAAACTCTGCCCTTGTTCTTGAGGCCAGTCCATCTCATTACGCATCCTACTCGCCTTTGGTCTCCCACGAGGACGTAACCGATTCATGTCAGGTATCACTATCCGATGGCCTTCAGGCATTGGGAAATAACGATACTCCCCAATAGGTGTCCATGGTGCAGCATAACAGTTGGCAATGATATCCATCTGGTACACTGGATCAACATATGCTTCCCATGATATGTTCACAGAGGCACATGCTGCGATGACGTGTGTACATGGAAACCGTAAGGCCTGAAATTTTCCACATTGACATTGCCTTGTTTCCAGTAATACCACCATTTTTTCACCGACGTGATTTGTGATGGGGTCTGAACGCTCTTGAACTTCAAATCGGGAGTCTTCTCTTCGAAATAGACATACGTGATAACCAGAAGCTTCTTCAATATTTTTTTCAATCTCTCGTTGAAAGTGTATTCCATATCTTATCCCTTGATGTATTCTGTCTGATGCTAGTTTTTGTCTATCCACAAAGTACTTCACGCATCGATATAATGTCTCCTGAACTAATGTGGTTATAGGTAGCTTGCTAAGTCCTTTGAAGATACCATTGATGCACTCCACAATGTTTGTCGTCATGTGTCCGTACCTCTTTCCCCCGTCGTATGCCAATGTCCATTTCTCTTTTGGAATCCGCATCATATAATCATAAACTTCTTGATTAGCCTCAAGAATTTGTTCAAAACGTTCTTCAAATCGTCGTTGGTCCGACTCACATGCTACAAAACGTAGATGATATTTCACATAAATTGATTTTATATTTATATTGAAACAGTAAAACAGAATGAATAAAATACGTACCAAGCCTCGTGATTGCCTTCTTCATCGGTTCGTTGTGGAATTTTTTATGTACATTGCTAGCAATGTGTCTAATGCAGAACCGATGATGTGCATTTGGGTATCTCCATGTATCAGGATCTGCATTGATTGCCTCATTAATTGCTCGATGACGATCAGATATCAAACAAACTCCCTGAATGTTGGTGAAATGGTTGCTGATACATGCCAGAAACCAACTCCATGATTCATAGTTTTCTTTCTCTACAATGGCAAAGGCAAGAGGAAGAGGTGAACGGTTTCCATCTTGGGTTGCCGCAATCAACAATACGCCCTTGTATTTTCCATACAGAAATGTTCCATCAATCTGAATAAATTGTTTGCAAAAACGAAATGCAGAGATACAAGGAAGGAATGCCCAGAACAACCGATGAAATTGAACACGAGATGGATCAAGTCGATTATCAGGAGACACATGTTCGTTTGTATCCAGATGGAAGACAACTTGGTTATGATGCCTCAGTATGGCTAGCAATTGCGGCAATACTCGATATGAGTCATCCCAATCACCATATACCTTCACAATTGCCTTTTGTTTCGCCATCCATGCCTTATTATAGGAAATCTTATAACCGAATGTCTGTAGAATCCTCTCTTGCACAAGGGATATTGGAACATCTTGGCATGTCCTAATCATCTCAACAACAATAGATGACACAAATTCTGCATCCAATGAAGTATGATCTTGTGTGAGACTTGGCTGAACGCAACTATGAGCCGCCTCAATCCTTGAGATTCTCCAACCTCCAAATGTAATGTCTGGAATAGCCCTTAAGCGAAATCTACAATCATCCCCATACTTCACGCACCGTATAACATATTTACTATGGCATGATTCGTGAACTACATAGTTGAAGTTTCTCTCAATATGAAATCTCTTTAACGTGCTTTTTAAGGCATCTTTACTGGGAAAATTCCTTCCAATATATAAGGTTTTTTCCACCTCACTAAACCTATCTGGTACAACTCCAGGGAACTCAGTTGCCGGTGTGAGAACAGTATTATCGAATTCAGGCACGCGTGTCATTGCTTCTGACCAAGATGAAAATAATGGTGGATGATTTATTGACCGAGGTTGATGTACAACAACTGCATTTCTCAAAACCTCCTCTCTATCTTTTGTTGGTCCCTCCTCATCAGCACTGTTGTCGCCATCCGATCCATCATTACGAAACTCCTCATCAGAAGTCGGATTGACATGTATATCCGGAAGATCATCTAGGTTGTCCTCTTCTGATGCATCATTTGGAATAGGCTCAATGTCATGGGGTAGACTGTCTTCAACCACTCTTGTATTTCTACGTCTTTGTACAAGTGGACGTTGTTGTTGTACAGTAGCAACAACAACGTATAACTCCATCATGGTACCATCTAACCGTTGAGAAAATAAATTAATTGCTTGGACCCACTACGCATCAGTAACCAATGGACAAGCTATATGCCACATTGTTGTTGGAAATTGCAAATGTCTATAGCTCATAGACATTATCTCTTGATCGGGTCCCAAATTTAAGGAAACATGAATTCTCTCTTGAAGGTCACTTATGGTAACACAATCCACTGTACTAACCACCGTAATTGGTTGTGTACTGTAAGAAGCTCCTTGCTCAGTTTGAATAATCTCCCCATAACAGTACACACAGGCATACATGGCTCTCTACGTCAAAAATGTGTTCTTTCATCAAAATTATGATAGTGTAACAAAATATTAACAATTATGTTTGACGATATGATGTTTATTATAATGTAATTTTATTGCGCCTTTCTATACCATAAACTATGCTACTGATGTTTGACCATATGATATTTATTAGAATGTAATTTTAGAGCGCCTTTTTATTTAGTTTGTTTGTTCTTCTTCATTTCACTTTATATGTTCATTAGTATCGTTAGCTAATCATTATATGAATTCATGTTTTAATCCTATGTTATTTATTAATTATTCTAAAATTAACTAATAATAACTAATCGTTAATTATTCTATTATTCTATAATTAACTAATAATAACTTTAATTTGTTAATTCTTATGTCCTTATTTGATTCTATAACATTATACTTATCATTTATCATTGATAAATATACTGATCATTAGTATCGTTAGCTAATCATTATATGAATTCATGTTTTAATCCTATGTTATTTATTAATTATTCTAAAATTAACTAATAACAACTAATCATTAATTATTCTATTATTTTATAATTAACTAATAATAACTTTAATTCGTTAATTCTTATGTCCTTATTTCATTCTATAAAATTATATTTATCATTTATCATTGATAAATATACTGATTTGCTTTTTCTTCTCTTAGAAATTTTAGTAGTTTATAAAGAAAATATGAATCATCTTAAGCATATTCCCCGGGAGTGTCAAACCAGGATGCAGCAAGGCCCGTTATCGTGCACCAGTTCCCGTTCGAGTCTAGCTCGAAGCGGTGTTTTCGGGTTTTACCCCTATGTACATCTGTGCCAGAGCCACATCCACTTTTTTGTATCCAGACAGGAATTTAATTGCGTAGATAACCACATAATCTTTAAGCTACCAAAATTTCTAAATACTTAATCTTAAGTTAATCTATACTTAATCTATACTACCTAACAGTAATTATTTAAAACTATATATAACTAATTACAAAAACTAAATAACCAAATATTAAGAACTACCTAAACTGCTTAACAAATGAAAGATTTAAAACTAAACAAAATTAAATTAATTAAATAAAAACATTAAATTAAATAAAGAAACATACCTCTAAATGAAGCTTCTTAAAAGCTCGCACAGCAAAAAAAAATTTAGAGAGAGAGAGCAAATTCGAGAGATAAGTTGCAATGAACAAGTGAGGAGAGGGGGGGGGGGTGGCCGCCCTTTTATAAGGACTTCAGGCAAAGGCGGCATCGCGGAAGCCGCCTTTCGCCTCTGCATATGGCCAAAGGCGGCTTCCGCGATGCCGCCTTTCGCCTTACCCTGAGCCGAAAGGCGGCCTCCTCCCAGCCGCCTTTGCCATGTCATCGATCCGGGCCAAAGGCGGCGCGGGGGAGCAAAGGCGGCATCGCAGATGCCGCCTTTGTAGCGTATTTTTAAATTTTTTTTGACCTAGGCCGTTTTTCAGAAGTTTTTTTTAAGAAAAACGTAAAAAAAAAAATCCCATCAATAACTCTAGGAGACCCCCTCCTCCTTATTGCACATCACCTCTAGTGCACTAGAATAGAGAGCCTGCCTCTACCCTCCTACTGGCAGACCTCTTATCCACCTTTACTACACCACATATAGAAAAGTTACCTTCCATCTTCACGCCCTACTACTACACCACTGGAGCATGAGAACACGCAACTCCATTTATTCTACACAACAAGATGAGCCCCTCTCCCACTCCATGTGCAGCACATCACACCCTTTGGCCAGAACCTTGCAGCGCACCCCAAGTCGCGCACATTCCTCCTTACTCTATCATGTGTGGCCACCATATCCTTCTCGGATCTTCTACAACAGAACCTGAATTTTACCAAGTATCCTTCTACCTACATCACCAATAATGGAGGACCACCCAATCATATCTATTCCCCAATGTGAGACAACAGGTGCACCACCCACCTCCATTACACCTGACATGCGTGTCAAATTTCGAGTTCTATTTTTGAGGGGCACACACGCATCTAAAATTAAGAAAATCTCTTGTAGATATTACTTTAGGAATTTTTATCTTAGATGTTGAACACTAGTAATTAATTTATATTAAAAAGTGATCCTTCTCCTGATCTATAACAAGAACATCAATGAAAAGGGAAAACTCACATTGGTAGCTCTACTAAAAACCAAATGCATTCACGATAGGAAAACATTAAGACTCACATTCCAATGCTTCCCAATGAAAAAATACACCCACTTTTTCAAAACTGTCTTGATAAAAAAAGACCTCAAACTACTATGAGAAAGTATTTGCAATCCAACATAGTCGGAGTCAGCTCATACATAACAAGACCCAAAATTCAATCGATGCATTTTGAACTGAAGTCATTGATGAACAACCTTCTCAAAAAATGCGTAAAATTTCATGAATTTAGTAGCGAAGACTCTTATATTCATGTAAATAGATTTTTAAAAGTATGTGATGCATTTAAATATATTGGGGTGACCGATGATGTATTGATCTTAAGACTGTTTATGTTTTATTTTCAAGGAAAATCTAAAGACTAGTTGGAAAGTATTGATCTGAATAAAGTCATCATCTAAGAATTGTTGAGAAGAAAATTTCTTGATTGGTATTATGCAACTTCATAATCTTTCAAAAACAAGAGATACCTCAAATCCTTTTTCCAAAATGATTATGAATCACTTGGAGAAGCATGGGGAATATTCAATTTCATGTTAAGGGGTTTTCCTCATCACAAAATGAAGTTGGAAAAATAGTTTCAATATTTATAATATAGCCTTCAAACCGAGAGTTAGTTTGTAATCAACATAGCTACTGGAAATGTGTTTATAGAAATGGATAGTGAAGATCTATAAAGATTAATTCAAAACATGGTTAGACACAGTTTCTAGTGGATGGGAAAATTTTCAAGAAGAAAAGGAGGACTGCATCAGGTTGATTCTCACACATTTATATCTATGAAATTTGAATATCTCAACAAGAGGATCGAAAAAATGTAAATTATTCTGCCTAAGTAAATTCTAGTCCATGTAATTCAAGCTAAACACTACACTATTGTGGTCCTCATGATTATCCCATGTATCTATATAACACATCTGATAAAAATATCTCTGAAGTTAACTTTTTCATCTACAGTAGAGGAAATTATGGAAACAATTATAACACAAACTGGCAATGTAATTACCAAAATTAAGGTTAGAAGGAACCAATTGTTACTAAGAAAATGAATCAGAACATGGGTCCACCTAGTTTTCAACTCAATCTTCCTTCAGGCCCACCATGAAATCACAAGATCAGAGATATCAATAAAAATACCAACCACCATTTCATCAACAACAACAATACATAGAGAAAAAGAAAACAATAGACCGTTATCATGTTACAATGCAAAGTCATAAATATTGGGGAGAAACTATAGAAAAAATAAATGATTTCTAATCAATCAAGGTTTGACCCACTAGAGATGGAAACTAAAAATATTAAAGAATCCATGAGTAACATTGAAAATAAATTCAGTTAGTTAGTCACAAAAATGAAAAAAAGATAATAGTGAAATCTACTAGGTAACATAAGATCCAATCAAAGAGAAGAGGAAAATTTTATCACATAATGAAGTGGAACAAAATTTCTAGAGCTCCAAATACCTAATAATCAACCAACGTATGTGACACCTACACCTTCCACTGAGAATAGTGATTCAACAAGAAAAAAAATTAAAGCTACATATAAATGGGAAGAAGATCAAAATGAAATTGAAAAAATGAAATGGAAAGAAAATAAATGGAAAATGAGGAACTCAATGAATGAGTGAAATCTCAAACACCACCTTTGCCATTTTCATGAAAACTGAAGAAAATGAATTTGGATGCTCAATTTTTGAAATTCATGGACATTTTCAATAACCTTCACAAAAATATTACTTTTATGGAAGCCATCACATAAACATCCTCGTAAAATAAATTTATCAAATATATTTTTTAAATAATAAGAAAACTAGATGATGTGGGAATAGTAGTAATGCATGAGGAATGTTTAAAAATTATACCAATATCCATACATCCTAAACTAAGAGACCCTTATAGTTTAACTATTCCTTTCAATATTGGAGGATCTCAATTTTGAAGATCTTTTTGAAACCTCAGAGCTAGTGTCAACCTCATACCATCTAGAGTTCTTGTAGAACTATGAATCATAAAATTAAATCCAATGTGGGTCACCTTGAAAATGGAAGACTGATCAGTGAAGCATCCCTAAGGAATTCTAGAGGACATACTCATTAAGGTTGATAAATATTACTTCCCTACTGATTTAATTTTTATTAA
This sequence comes from Viscum album, assembly GCA_963277665.1. Lineage (NCBI taxonomy): Eukaryota > Viridiplantae > Streptophyta > Magnoliopsida > Santalales > Viscaceae > Viscum > Viscum album. The sequence continues at coordinate 2,104,459,127 of OY728156.1, read as the reverse complement.
CATGGAAGAAGATAAAGACGTCCCACTCATTATAATGAGACTCTTCTTAGCAACATAAAGAGCATTAATTGATGTCCAAGAGGAAAATTTAATATTTAGAGTTGGAGAATAAATCATAACATTTAATTTTCTTAAGAGATATAGAAAAATCATCTGCATATTACTGTCATTTCTTGGATATGAATGAATAATGGGATGAGTTAGTAAGGGACATGTTGAATCTAAAGGATTTACATAAAGAAAAGGTGGAGTTAACTAAATAAATATAGGAAGTAGAATTCATCAGAAACATAGTTGAGCCTTTGTATAGAAAAGATTTCACCTCATTGACTCCATCATTAGGAAAGACTCCAATGCTTGAGCTTAAACCCCTTCTACCAAACTTGATATATACTTACTTGTTAGATTTAAACACCTTTCCTAGAATCATAATTGTTAATATTTTGATTGAATAATAAATTAAATTTTCCAATATCCTCTAACAAATGAATCCAGTGACAGGTTTAATGATAGATGAATTAAAAGGTATAGGTCTTTCCATTTGTACTCACATAATAAATATGAAGATAACTCAAAACCATGTAGGCAAAAACGAACAAGATTAATACATCCAATGAAAGAATTAATCAAGAAAGAGGTCATTAAACTTATCAATGCTGGTTTAATATTTCCTATATCTGATAGTTAGTAGGTTAAAACATTGCATGTGGTTACTAAAAAGGATACTACCATAATGTTTGATAATGATAAAGGAGAATTGATTCCCATAAGAACAGTTCATCGATGGAAATTTTTCATCGATTATCGAAAATGGAAGAATTCCACAAGAAAATATAACTTCCAATTACCATTTATTTATAAAATCATTGAACAACTGGAAGGAAGATATTAATATTGTTTTCTATATGGATACTAATTCTATAATCAAATTTCAGTTGTAATAGAAGATAAATATAAAGGCACATTCACTTTTCTATATGGTACATTCACTTATCGGTGAATTCCTTTAGGAATGTGCAATGCACCAAACACATTTCAACGATGCATGATGGGAATATTCCATGATATGATTGATTATTTATTGGATATATTCATGGATAACTTATATATTTATGGTAAATATTTTGATGAATGTCTGGAACACTTGGATAAGGTTTTGGAGAGATGTGAAGAAAATAATCTGGTGCTCAACTAAGAAAAATCTCACTTCATGGTACAAAGTGGGGTAGTTTTTGGTCATCAAATTTAATATAAAGGAATTGAATTTGTTTCCAAAAATATTAGTACAATATCTGAGTTACCCATGCCTACTACATTTCATTCAATCGGAGGCTTTCTTGGGCATGTTAGATTCTACAAAAGTTTCATTAATGATTTCTTTGTTATTTTCCACCCCCTTTACACCCTATTAAGAAAATATGTACCATTTCACTTTGGGCGTAACTGCCAGGACTCTTTCCAAATATTAAGGAAACACTTGGTCAGGGCCCTGATAATGATCTCACTATAATGGGAACATCCATTTGAGTTAATGTGTGATTCTAGTGACTAAGTGGTTTGTGCTACATTGGGCCAAAGGAAAGAAAGGATCTTTATAATGATCTATTATGTTATCCCCACATTGAATGAGGATGAAAACAATTAGAAAAAAAATGAAAAACGAGTTTTTATAACATTTATTCACATTAGATAAATTTTAATCTTATAAAATTTTCTCTATAATTACTGTGTATACGGATCACTTGGCCCTATAGTATCTGATTACCAAGAAACATGTGAAGCCCATACTCATTAAATGGAAATTGTTACTTCAAGAATTTTACATTGATTTCAAGGATAGAAAGGGAACTCAAAATATCATTGGTGATCATTTATCATGAATAGACTATGAAATAAGTGAAATCAATTTGAAATTAATTAATGAAACATTTATTGAATAATAAATCTATGCCATTGAGACAATCAAACCTTGGTGTGCTGATTTTTCCATTTACATAGCTTCAGTTACGGTGCACCTAGAATTATAACAGGAATAAAAAAAAGATTTTTCAATGAAGCACACCATTACTGTTGGGATGATATTTAAGTTTTCAAGGATTGTACAGTTGTAATGATCAGAATATGCATCCCAAAAGAGGAAGTTGATAGTGTTTTGAATTTGTGACATGATAGAGAAGCTAGAGGACACCATGAAATTATTTGAAAAAAATTATAAAAGTGTTATAATTGTCACGACCCATCCTCGGGGCCCGTGCCTTGACTACCCCAAGCCCGCCTTCCATAGGCCAGGGGCTGGTGACTAGCACCAAGGCGTAAATCCCAACAAAAAGGGAAGGCATTGCCTTTGAAAAGTAAACAAGCACCACAGAGTAAGCAAGAGGAAAAGTAAAAACTAAGTAAAAACGGTACAAGCTATGCTGAAAGTAAAAAGGGGCCGGAAATACAAGCCCAACTGTAAAGTACAACTGAAAGGAAAAACAACAACTGAAAGGAAAAACTGTAGCGTCGAGCCATCCTCTGGAAGTCACACCTAAAGGGTGGGTACAGATAGCCTCCACAGCTCCTCGGTCCAGCCGTCCGCTCCGAGTACGTCTCGCCCAGTGGTCCACCTCCAGGTACCGTCCTGCTCCATACGCCTCCACCTCGATCAGTGCTGCCCGTCGTCTGCAACCAACACAATGAAGTGCGGGCATAGCCCGTGCAGGGGTGAGTATAAGCTACTCAGTAGGGACCCCGAGACCCCCGAAGGTCTCCCGAAATCCACAAAGGATAATCCAAAAAAGAAAGATACAATCACGAAGTAACATCTGACACGGCTTAGGTATATGCCCATACATATACTTAAGTCATCAATTCCCGTTCGGCTCCAACGTCCGAGCCCAAGCACAACCCAGTCCACACAGGAAAGCAAAACGTATACCCACACAGGATAGCTCAACACAATCCACAAAGGAGAGTAAACAGTAAATCCACACAGGATAGCTCAACACAATCCACGAAGGAGAGTAAACAGTAAATCCACACAGGATAGCTCAACACAATCCACAAAGGAGAGTAACACAAGATTCAGCTCACACAGGTATACTTCTTCGGATGACGATAAAGATGATCACTGATCCATCTAAGTCGTAGGACCCACGAAGGATCGATAGGTAACTGACCCCCGCAATGACCCACACAGGATCGGGCCCACACAGGACCTGTAGGCGCTGGCTCACACAGAACCGCTGAGCGCTGACCCACACAGGATCGAGCCCACACAGGACCTGTAGCACTGATCCACGTAGGATCGCTGAGTGCTGTAGTCGTCGCAGTCCACTGAGGATCTCTGCATAGTCATCGTCGCAGTCCATTGAGGATCTCTGCACGGTCGTCGCCGCAGTCCACTGAGAATCTCTGTACGGTCGTCGCTGTCGAAGTAGCGGTCGCAGCCAGCACTAGGGTTCCCGCACACAACAAGCTCATTCGGGAGGGTCCGCTCCACGAGCTGAGAGGCTGATACATCAACTGACACAAAGTCCGAAGCTGATGTATCCAAAAGTTCTGTATCGTCAACAGGAACTCAACGTCGCAGACGACGCGTTAATCGGACGCCCGGTCTGAGAGTTATTGGCTTTTTCGTCCCAGGGGCCCGATTGGTTTTTAAGGCAAAACCAACCCAACCGTACTCCACCTGCGTCCAAACCTCAGGCGGAGTGAGCCAAAAGATCCGTCTCACTTAGAGGAATTCAACGAAGCTGATGGCACGTCAATCGGACGTCCGTAGCTCAAGATATGAGTGTTTCCGCTCCGAAGGCCCGGTTGGTTTCGTGTACGAACCAACCCGGCCGAACTCAAAGTATTCCGAAACCTTGAGTGGGAAATACCGAAACGACCGTCTCGATCCAAGGATCGTGTTTCCGCTGACGGAGAGTCATTTGGAGGCCCGTAGCTCAAGTTACGGGCATTTGAACGAAAACCGTCCGAAGACGGGGGGTCCGGGCCCGGGCCGACCCGGGCCGACCCCCCATAGGTCGGCCGGACCCGGTCCGACCTGGTCGGACCGGTCTGGCTCGGCCAGGGCCGGTCTGGCTCGGCTCGGCCGAGCGGCCGAGCGGCCGACGCGGGGGGAGCCGTCGCCCCGCGTGACACCCCCGCGGCACCCGCGGGGTGTCGGCCAGACAACCGGACGCGGCTGAAGCCGCGTCCCGAGTGACGCGGGGGGGAGCCACCGCCCCCGCGTGACACCCGCGGGACACCCGCGGGGTGTCTCCCTGGCGCCGGACGCGGCTTCAGCCGCGTCCCGCGAGCGCCGCCGCCGCGGCCGGTGCCGCGGCGGTCTCGTCCGGCGGCGCGCCGGGCGCCGCCGCCGTGCCGACGACCCGCGCCGCCGCCGGCTTCCGTGGGCCACCGGAATCGCTCCGGTGGCCCGATTTTCTTCCCGTCTGCACCGTTGCTCCTCCCGGGTTCCATTCTTTACTGCGGGATCGTCAAACATCCGTTGCGGCACGTTCTGTCGTCGCCCGTCAAATCCGCACAAAACGATGAACGACGGAGGGTCTTCGGGCTGTGTTCGTTTGGCCCGCACCCTCCGCGTTAGAGATAAACAACGGGAGGAATAAAGTTCAACACATGAACGCATATCCGAAACAATTTTTAATGAAATAAAAATTGTTTTATAAAACGGGTTCCTCAAATTGAACGGAAACGACATGGGAAAAAGAGGCATTTCCAAGAAATAAAACCCCTACCTCGTAGTCGTCGCGCGTGAGCGTTCTTCGCGGAATTGCTCGTCGCGGAAGGTGGAGATCGTCGCGTCATCGTGGAAGGGCATCGCGTCGTCGCGAAACACGGTGTTGAGTCGACGAACTCAACGGACCATGAAATAGCAGATTTAATTTAATTAATTAAATCTGTGTTTTGGTAAAGAACCACAAAGGAGATTAAAAGAAAATCTGAGGCTCTTACCTCAAGCAGCCGATCGAAGATCCATCGCGGAGGAAGAGACGTCGCAGAAGAACGTTGCAGGAAGGGAGCGTCGGCGTCGCGGATCACGACATCGCGTCGTCGATTTCAGGGTTCGGCGTTCTTCACGTTCTTCGCGTTCTTCGCATTCTTCGCGAAGGAGGATGAAGGTTCAAGGATCCTCTCTCAATGAGTAATCCTCCAAAAAGATAGGTTGGTCTTATTTTATTATTACGCCAACACACAAAAAAGGGTAAGTAACGACCCATCAATTCGTTGAATTAATTCAACGAAAGAAACAACTCATTTAATTTATGAAATAAACCGCCCAATTAAATGGTCTGTTAAGAAATTAAGAAAACGCATCAGTTGACTTTCATAATGACGGGTTTTCGCGGGTGCATTACTTAGCGGAAAGAAACGGTGGGGATCGTGCGGGCCCCACCTCACAAATATCCTACCAAGAGGGTAGGATATTTCTGGATAGTATCCTATCCGGTTCAACTCAGTTCAAGCCGCCTTTAAGTGGCTTTAAGTGGCTTTCAAGTGGCTTAAGTGAAATAAAATAAAGTTGTCGCAAAATTATTTTATTTCATAACTTTAAGCCCGAAAATTAAAAACCACACCCGAGCAAACGCAACTCCGGAAGAGGCGTTTGTAAGCGAATACTGGCGTTGTGATTTCATCGGTGCTCTCAGAATTCGATTTCAGGCACCGGTTCAAAAGTTAGAAAAACCCGCTCGTCCGTTCACTGAACGTACCCGAGCCAAACTTCGGAAAATGATTCCGGGCACACCGGGCCTCGGAATCAGGTGCCGTCGGAAACTGCGCTCTTGTAAAATTCCAAATAAAATTAAGAAAAAAAAATTCCTTGAAATTTACGGGTCTTTACATTACTCCCACCTCAGGGCTTTACGTCCCCGTAAAGATACATCATAAACTAGGGAAACAAATGTGGGTACTGAGCACGCATCTGAGCCTCCCGCTCCCATGTGCTCTCCTGGAGGTTCCCATGCTGCCATCTGATGCGCACAAGAGGAATCGATCTCCCACGTAGGACCCGCTCTTGTCGATCCTCTATCTCCACCAGGACCTCCGCAAAAGTCGCCCCATTATCCACGTCTAGCTCCCCATAGACAATGATGTGCATCGGGTCGTGCACGTATCTCCTCAGCTGAGATACGTGGAAGACGTCGTGCACCCGGTGCAACTGAGGTGGCAGAGCCAGGCGATAAGCCACCTTTCCAATCCTGCTGAGGACCTGGAAAGGCCCGATGAAGTGTGGAGACAACTTTCCACCTCGACCAAATCTCCGCAAACCACATCGAGGTGAGACCCGCAAGAAGACGTGGTCGCCATCCTCGAACTCTAGTGGCCTCCGCCTCCTGTCATCATATGACTTCTACCGGCTCTGTGCTGTCCTCATCCGCTCCTGGATGACCTGGACCTTCTCTGTCGTGGCCCAGACCATCTCTGATCCCACGAGTACTGACTCCCCAGGGTCTGTCCAGTACAAATGAGATCTGCAAGGCCTGCCGTACAACACCTCGTATGGTGCCATCCCGATGGTGGAGTGGTAGCTGTTGTTGTATGCGAACTCCACCAAGGGTAAGTGGTCCTCCCAGCTACGACCAAAGTCGAGGACACATGCGCGGAGCATGTCCTCGAGAGTCTGAATGGTCCTCTCCGTCTGACTATCCGTCTGAGGGTGAAAGGCGGTGCTCAGACGTAGCCGCGTCCCGAACGCCTCCTGCAACCCCTTCCAAAGCCGAGAAGTAAAGCGAGCATCCCGATCAGAGACGATAGTCGATGGTACACCGTGAAGCCGTACAATCTCCTGAACGTAGAGACGCCCCAAGCTCTCCACTGAGCCCTGCTCTCGGATGGGTAAGAAGTGTGCCGACTTGGGGAGTCGGTCAACAATCACCCAAATGGAGTCGTGACCTATGGAAGTGCGTGGAAGTCCAGTCACGAAGTCCATAGATATCCCGTCCCACTTCCACTCCGGGACCTCCAGGGGCTGTACCAAGCCTGCTGGTACCTGATGCTCTGCCTTCACCTACTGGCAGGTGAGGCACCGTGAAACAAACTCTGCCACAGCCTTCTTCATGCCCGGCCACCAGTGCTGTCGTCTGAGATCCTGGTACATCTTCGCCACTCCAGGATGTACCGCCAAAGGAGAAGTGTGAAACTCTCTCAGCACCTCCTCTCGTAAAGCGACTGGTACCAAGGTACGTCCTCTAAAAAGGACGTCGTGCTCTGCTCCAAGGGAGAAACCATCAGGTGCCTATCCCGAGGATATCTGTGCACGCCGTGTCTCACAGTCAGCGTCCCCACGCTGAGCCTCTCTGACCTGCTGTAGAAGTGGAGGAGAGACTGTGAGAGACTGAAGGAAGGCTGCTCCGTCTCTATCCACAAAGGATATCTGCAAGGCGGCTAACTGCTCTGTCGCCTCCTCAAGTAGTTGGATGCTCATCCTCCTGCTGAGGGAATCAGCTACCACGTTCCCCTTCCCAGGAGTATAGACTATCTCAAAGTCATAGTCCTGGAGGAACTCGAGCCATCACCGTTGTCTTAGGTTTAGGTCCTTCTGAGAGAAGATGTACCTGAGACTCTAATGGTCAGAAAAGACTGTAAAGTGCTCGCCCATCTGGTAGTGCCGCCATGTCTTCAGAGCGAAGACCACTGCTGCCAACTCCAGGTCATGGGTGGCATAGTTCTGCTCATGCGGCCTCAACTAACGTGATCCATAGGCAATCACGGCCTGCTCCTGCATCAGGAAACACCCAAGTCCGGTCCCTGATGCATCGCAGTAGACTACGTATCCAACTCCCTCCTCAGGCAACCTCAAGATAGGTGCGCTGGTCAATCTGTGCCTCAGCTCCTGAAAGCTCTGTTGACATCTGTCTGACCATACGAAGGGTTTCCCCTTCTTCGTCAATGCTGAGAGTGGGGCCGCAACTCTGGAGAAGTCCGGCACAAATCTCCGATAGTATCCGACTAGGCCCAAGAAACTCCGCACCTCTGTCATGCTCTTGGGTGGCTCCCAAGCTAGCACTGCCTCGATCTTCGCGGGATCCACTGCAACTCCCGCCTCAGAAATGGCGTGCCCCAAGAAGTGGACCTCACGTAACCAGAACTGGAACTTTGAGAGCTTTCCATAAAGCTGGTGCTCTCGGAGTGTGTCTAGTACAACCCGCAAGTGGTAGGCGTGCTCCTCCTCCGTGGTCGAGTACACCAAAATGTCGTCGATGAAGACCACAAAAAATCGATCAAGGTATGGCTGGAAGATCCTGTTCATGAGGATCATGAACACTACTGGAGCATTGGTTACGCCGAAAGGAATAACCAAGAACTCATAGTGGCCATACCGACACCTGAAGGCCGTCTTCTGCACATCCTCATCTCGAACTCTAAGCTGATGATAGCCTGACCTGAGGTCTATCTTTGAGAACCACCGTGCTCCCTTGAGCTGGTCGAAGAGATCATCAATCCTGGGTAGCGGATACTTGTTCCTCACTGTCACCTGGTTCATGCGACGATAATCGATACACATTCGCAAGCTCCGGTCCGCCTTCTTGGCGAACAATATCGGGGAAGCCCAGGGTGAAACACTGGGTCGGATGAACCCCTTGCCCTGCAAGTCCTCCAACTGTACCCGTAGCTCTTGAAGCTCGGTGGGGGCCATCCGATACGCTGGAGTGGATATCGGGGTTGTCCCGGGGTACAGATCAATGTAAAAGTATACCTCTCTACGAGGAGGTAGCCCTGGAACGTCGTCGGGGAAGACGTCCGCATACTGATCCACCACTGCAGGAAAACTGGGACTCCGCACGTCAACTGCTCCAAGGATGAGGCTAGCCAACTGATGAGTGATGGGATGCCCTCTCCTCTGCGTGAGTCCATCCTGTGCTGCGAAGGCTCCCTTCTCACCGGTGAAGTTGAACCTGCTCCCGTCGGTGCGCACACATCGCACCTTATGCCTAATGCAGTCAATCTGTGCCTGGACCGTAGATAACCAATCCATGCCCAAGATGACATCGTAAGGCCTCAACGCCACTACAAGAAGATCCCAGCCGAAGCTCTCGCCTCCTAGAGTAAGCTCACACTGCCGGCACCAGTGCGTAATCGTCGAGTCTGCTCCCGTAGGAGTCTCTAGCCGTAAGGATCGAGCCAACAGCTCTGTCGGAATCTACGAGCTCCGAACAAGGGCAGTGGCTATGAAAGAGTGACTCGCTCTTGTGTCTATAAGAACTGCAACAAGGGTGGAATAGACATAGATCGTACCTCGAATCATATCTGGTGCGCCGTGGTCGTAGGCCTCCGCTGCCTGGAGCTGTGCCTGTCTCTGCCCGCCAGCTCCCTGTGGTCGGGGCGGGCCTCCTGGTGGTGGTGGTGGCAGAGCCTCAAAGCGTCGCCCACCACCTGCTGCTCGGACAGCTCCTCTGCCTCATCCGCCTCCTCCCTGCGGACCGCCACGGTCAACCCTCTGCCTCTGCCTGGGTGGCCCCTCCACCGTCTGCTGCTCCTCGGTACGGCGGGTCGGGCAGTCATAAGCCATGTGGCCCTGCCCGCCGCACGAGTAGCACTGCCTGCCTCTCGGAAGTCTGGCTCCGCGCTGTGTGCCCCGCACTACTGAGCCAGTGTCCCGAGGTCATCTTCCGGAAGGCCTGGTCTGCCTGGAACCCTGAGTCATCCATCGGCTACCTGCTGCCGAAGACTCCGCCACCTACCGCCCTGTGGTATGTCTCGCTGTAGACTCAGCCAGAAAGCTCTCGATCAGAAGGGCTCGCTCCAGCACCCCTGCCTGGGTCGGGATGCTGAGGGAGATCAACGATGCCCTGATCTCGTGTCTCAATCCCTGCTCGAAGGTCTGGGCCCGGAAGAAGGGGTCCCGTACCATGTCGGTCGAGTAGTGAGAAAGATCTGTGAACCTCGCCACGTACTGAGCGACCGTCAAGCTGTCCTGCCGCAGCTGAAGAAGCTCCTGAATGCGCACCGCACGGAGGGTGGCCGGGACGAACTCTGAGCGGAAGAGGCTCTCGAAGTCCATCCAGATGAGGGAGGCCTCATCGTGTACCTGGAGCATCAGGCTCCACCATCTTCCTGCTTCTGCGTGCAGTAGGCTCGCCGCGAGGATCACCATGAGGTCTGCTGGTGTCCTCACTAGCCTGAAAACTCGGACGACCGCCTCCAGCCAGTCCTCGGCTGCCTGGGGGTCCGTCTCCCCACGGAACCTGGGTGGTCGCTGGCACTAGAACTCGTGCAGAGCTTCGAGGCATCGTGCATCGTCAGTTGCCAGTGCTGGAAGCATCGGGTGCTCGGCGGGTAAAGGTACCGCCGGTGCCTCTGCTGTCAACGGGCCCTGTACCGAGGCCTCGTCACTTGGCGGGCTATCGTCACGCTCTACTCTCGGAACCCTAGCTGGCTGCTGTCGTCGGGCCATCCTGAAAAGGAAACAAGTGCACCATGGTCAGAACAGTATACCTGGTGAGCTGACACAAGTAATCACAAAGAAAACTTGAAACACACACGCAATCAATGTTTTCGTGCATTAAGTCGGAAATCAGAAGTCAGGGTCCTGGTGTACGGATACGTCGGCCGCCGCACCAACACTGGACTCCCTGGACTGATAACCACACTCAATACGCTAAACACTATTTCTTCACATAGAATAAAGATCAGAGTCTGCGGTAGAACCGACCGCCTCTGATACCAATTTGTCACGACCCGTCCTCGGGGCCCGTGCCGTGACTACCCCAAGCCCGCCTTCCATAGGCCAGGGGCTGGCGACTAGCACCAAGGCGTAAATCCCAACAAAAAGGGAAGGCATTGCCTTTGAAAAGTAAACAAGCACCACAGAGTAAGCAAGCGGAAAAGTAAATACTAAGTAAAAACGGTACAAGCTGTGTTGAAAGTAAAAAGGGGCCGGAAATACAAGCCCAACTGTAAAGTACAACTGAAAGGAAAAATAGCAACTGAAAGGAAAAACTGTAGCGTCGAGCCGTCCTCTGGAAGTCCCACATGAAGGGTGGGTACAGATAGCCTCCACAACTCCTCGGTCCAGCCGTCTGCTCCAAGTACGTCCTGCCCAGTGGTCCACCTCCAGGTACCGTCCTGCTCTGTACGCCTCCACCTCGATCAGCGCTGCCCGTCGTCTGCAACCAACACAATGAATTGTGGGCATAGCCCGTGCAGGGGTGAGTATAAGCTACTCAGTAGGGACCTCGAGACCCCCGAAGGTCTCCCGAAATCCATAAAGGATAATCCACAAAGGAAAGATACAATCACGAAGTAACATCTGACACGGCTTAGGTATATGCCCATACATATACCTAAGTCATCAATTCCCATTCGGCTCCAACGTCCGAGCCCAAGCACAACCTAGTCCACACAGGAAAGAAAAACGTATACCCACACAGGATAGCTCAACACAATCCACAAAGGAGAGTAAACAGTAAATCCACACAGGATAGCTCAACCCAATCCACGATGGAGAGTAAACAGTAAATCCACACAGGATAGCTCAACACAATCCACAAAGGAGAGTAACACAAGATTCAACTCACACAGGTATACTTCTTCGGATGACGATAAAGATGATCACTGATCCATCTAAGTCGTCGGACCCACAAAGGATCGATAGGTAACTAACCCCCGCAATGACCCACACAGGATCGGGCCCACACAGGACCTGTAGGCACTGGCTCACACAGAACTGCTGAGCGCTGACCCACACAGGATCAGACCCACACAGGATTGGGCCCACAGAGGACCTGTAGCACTGATCCACGTAGGATCGCTGAGTGCTGTAGTCGTCGCAGTCCACTGAGGATCTCTGCACAGTCGTCGTCGCAGTCCACTGAGGATCTCTGCACGGTCGTCGCCGCAGTCCACTGAGGATCTCTGTACGGTCGTCGCTGTCGAAGTAGCGGCCGCAGCCAGCACTAGGGTTCCCGCACACAGCAAGCTCGTTCGGGAGGGTCCGCTCCACGAGCCGAGAGGCTGATACATCAACTGACACAAAGTCCGAAGTTGATGTATCCAAAAGTTCCGTATCGTCAACAGGAACTCAACGTCGCAGACGGCGCGTCAATCGGACGCCCGGTCTGAGAGTTATTGGCTTTTTCGTCCGAGGGGCCCGATTGGTTTTTAAGGCAAAACCAACCCGACCGTACTCCACCTGCGTCCAAACCTCGGGCGGAGTGAGCCAAAAGATCTGTCTCACTTAGAGGAATTCAACAAAGATGACGGCACGTCAATCGGACGTCCGTAGCTCAAGATATAAGCGTTTCCGATCCGAAGGCCCGGTTGGTTTCGTGTACGAACCAACCCGGCCGAACTCAAAGTATTTCAAAACCTTGAGTGCAATATACCGAAACGACCGTCTCGATCCAAGGATCGCGTTGCCGCTGACGGCGAGTCGTTTGGAGGCCCGTATCTCAAGTTACGGGCATTTGAACGAAAACCGTCCGAAGACGGGGGGGTCCAGGCCCGGGCCGACCCGGCCCGACCCCCCTAGGTCGGCCGGACCCGGTCCGACCCGGTCGGACCGGTCTGGCTCGGCTCGGCCGAGCGGCCGAGCGGCCGACGCGGGGGGAGCCGCCGCCCCGCATGACACCCCCGCGGCACCCGCGGGGTGTCGGCCAGACAACCGGACGCAGCTGAAGCCGCGTCCCGAGTGACGCGGGGGGGAGCCGCCGCCCCCGCGTGACACCCGCGGGACACCTGCGGGGTGTCTCCCTGGTGCCGGACGCGGCTTCAGCCGCGTCCCGCGAGCGCCGCCGCCGCGGCCGATGCCGCGGCGGTCTCGTCCGGCGGTGCGCCAGGCGCCGCCGCCGCCCGAATCGCTCCGGTGGCCCGATTTTCTTCCCGTCTGCGCTGTTGCTCCTCCCAGGTTCCGTTCTTCACTGCGGGATCATCAAACATCCGTTGCGGCACGTTCCGTCATCGCCCGTCAAATCTGCACAAAACGATGAACGGCGGAGGGTCGTCGGGCCGTGTTTGTTTGGCCTGCACCCTCCGCGTTAGAGATAAACAACGGGAGGAATAAAGTTCAACACATGAACGCATATCCGAAACAATTTTTAATGAAATAAAAATTGTTTTATAAAACGGGTTCCTAAAATTGAACGGAAACGGCATGAGAAATAGAGGAATTTCCAAGAAATAAAACCCCTACCTCGTAGTCGTCGCGCGTGAGCGTTCTTCGCGGAATTGCTCGTCGCGGAAGGTGGAGATCGTCGCGTCGTCGCGGAAGGGCGTCGCGTCGTCGCGAAACACGGCGTTGAGTCGGCGAACTCAACGGACCATGAAACATCAGATTTAATTTAATTAATTAAATCCGTGTTTTGGTAAAGAACCACAAAGGAGATTAAAAGAAAAACTGAGGCTCTTACCTCAAGAAGCCGATCGAAGATCCGTCGCGGAGGAAGAGACGTCGCAGAAGAACGTTGCAGGAAGGGAGCATCGGCGTCGCGGATCACGGCGTCGCGTCGTCGATTTCTGGGTTCGGCGTTCTTCACGTTCTTCGCGTTCTTCGCGAAGGAGGATGAAGGTTCAAGGATCCTCTCTGAATGAGTAATCCTCCAAAAAGATAGGTTGGTCTTATTTTATTATTATGCCAACACACGAAAAAGGGTAAGTAACGACCCATCAATTTGTTGAATTAATTCAACAAAAGAAACAACTCATTTAATTTACGAAATAAACCACCCAATTAAATGGTCTGTTAAGAAATTAAGAAAACGCGTCAGTTGACTTTCATAATGACGGGTTTTCGCGGGTGCGTTACTTAGCGGAAAGAAACGGCGGGGCTCGTGCGGGCCCCACCTCACAAATATCCTACCAAGAGGGTAGGATATTTCTGGATAGTATCCTATCCGGTTCAACTCAGTTCAAGCTGCCTTTAAGTGGCTTTAAGTGGCTTCCAAGTGGCTTAAGTGAAATAAAATAAAGTTGTCGCCAAATTATTTTATTTCTTAACTTTAAGCCCGAAAATTAAAAACCACACCCGAGCAAACGCAACTCCAGAAGAGGCGTTTCTAAGCGAATACCGGCGCTGCGATTTTATCGGTGCCCTCAGAATTCGATTCCGGGCACCGATTCAAAAGTTAGAAAAACCCGCTCGTCCGTTCACTGAACATACCCGAGCCAAAGTTCGGAAAATGATTCCGGGCACACCGGGCCTCGGAATCAGGTGCCGTCGGAAACTGCGCTCTTGTAAAATTCCAAAGAAAATTAAGAAAAAAAAATTTCCTTGAAATTTACGGGTCTTTACAATAATGTTGTTTGTACTATCATACCATGCATCGTGATATTCCTGATTTCATCCTCAGTTGTGACAAATTCCAAAGAACTAGGGGTATAAGCTAGAAGCATGAGATGTGACTACATTCAATCATGGGAATTGAAATTTTTTGCATACGGGGAATCAAAATCATTGGTCCATTTACTAAATGTTTTTTAAAATTATATATCCTTTTCTGTGTTGAAAATGTATCAAAGTGAGTGGAAGCTAAATCATTTGTAGAAAATAAAGCACAAGGGGTCATTAAATTTTGAAAGAAACACATTTTTAATCAGTTCAGAATTCCAAGGCTCATCATCATTGACCATGGTACTCACTTAAATAATTCTATATTTCAGAATATAATGAATCTATATGGATTCCACCACCACATGATCACTACGTACCCTCCAAAAACCAATGGACAAGATGAGATTTCAAACAAAGTGATTAAGGGAATTTTAGGAAAAAATGTGAGTACGTACCAAAAATATTAGTCCACCAAACTCAATGATGCACTTTGGGCTTACATGAATACATATAAAACACCCATTGGAATGTACCCACACAAATTTTTATTTAGAAAAACTTTCCACCCCCTTCATAAATAGAACAAAAATATTATTTGGTTGTGAATAAGATGAATTTTGATTTCAAAACTTCCCAATAAAAGTGTTTTTATAGATGAATTAATTATATGAGACGAGGAGAGATTCCTTTGATAACGATTTTATCTATAAATAGAAAAATCAATATTATCATAATAAATGGATCCAAAAAATAAATTTTTCACCAGGAGATAAAGTTATACTCTTCAACTCTAAACATCAGATAATAGAAGGAAAACACAAATAAAAGTTGTCAAGTCCTTACACTATTATTTTTTTTATTCCCATGGTGTCATTGAAATATATGATGGTAAGATGCCTCCATTAAGTTTAATGGTTAGTGACTCAAAATCTAACACACATTAGATACAATAGGTGTCATTGAATAATTTCAATTATAATGAGAGGTTTTTCTATCTAGATGAAGACATCAAATGTATCGCTTCCCATGAGGCAACCCATGTTTCTCTTTTTTCCAACTTTTTAATTTATTAGTTCAAGTTTGTTTTAAGAAATAAACTCAACATGTGTGGAACATTTTCAGCTGCACCCGACATTTTGTACACTTGTTATTCTCTCATGTATCCATTTTCATTTATGTGATATTTGTTATTATATTTATGATATGATGTAGGCATGTTCTGTCAATGCGTAGATTTTACATGTACATAATTTATGGAGCTTCATCAGATATAGTAAAACTTTACATGTCTATCTAAAATTACTTATGGAAGTGTTTTATTTTTTATTATATTTTATGCTTCAAAAAACAAAATTTAAAATAAATAACTAAAAAATAAAAAATAACATTCCTATTATTGCTCAACCCAAAGTAAAAATGTTTTATTTTTTATTGTAACATGGTCAAAGTCATACCACTTTCCCCCCTAGGTAGTTTGAGCACATGATTTTTGTTTGATATGATTTGATTCTTGATACCCCAGTTTAAATGATTTCTGATACTAGTACATGATTTTAAAATGTTTTCCTAAATTTTTTTTATTTTTTAGACACATATTTTCACTCATGATCATTTGTGTTGTACCATATTTTATTTCTATACCTGTGAGGATTATGGCCCATTTTATACCATCTATTGTATCTCTTTTTCTTGAAGGAATCTCAACCATGTTATATCCCCTATAACTTTCCACGTTTTCCATCAAAGCAATAAGAATTTGGAAAGTTTCACTAAAATGACTGAGGAGTTTTTTTGAGATATTTATCCCATTTGACCCATTGATTTACCCATTAATTTTCTCCATCATGCATTCAATATAATGCATGAAGAATACTTTTAGGATGAGCTCACAACTAATACCCATCCCTTCCCAATTTTTTAATATTTTCATGATGATTTTCAATCTAAGTGTGTGTGGGGGGGGGAGTTATTCATAGAGAGGTTTGTTTGATGTGAAGTAAGGAATTTCATGCACATGGATCGATATTATCCTATCAATATTATATGTGTTAGTTTTCACAATAACCACATGTATTACATGTATTTTATATTGGAATATAAAATCTTTTTTGTTCCAATAATGAGTACATATTTGGTCATTACGCAGTAAGTCTCACATTTAGGGATACCTATAAAAGTGATGAATTATAACTCTAAGAGTTAGAGAGTTTTTTATATGACATACTTTCACTATGATTATTCTGACTATGAGTTACTTTTATACATTTATTTGGGATTTTTATGACATTTATTTCAGGGGGTTTTGGAGTTGATACTCACCAATTTTTTCTTTCCATATTATTTGAGTGAGTTGTGTCCTTAAAAAAAAGAAAAAATCATATTTTTAGAATCCTTCAATTAGCATATACTTAGAGAAAAAAACTTTTTATGTGTGGGTGTGTGAGATTTTGAGAGAGACATTTGAATTGAAACTTATTACATTTTTATTTCAATATTCAACCCTTATTTTTCCAAATTATCAATTTTTTATATATAGACATTTGAATATAATGTGAAGTCCTTGAGATTTGTGTTTTATTTTTATTTCCACTTGAAAAGATATGAAATTTATGGCCAGTCTATGGTAATCATTCATTTGTACGATAATTGAGCATATCTTTGTTCAAATTGTTTGAGCGGTGATAGTGATGGTGTGGTAGGTCACATGATGCATGAGTGCATGCATTTATTTTGGGAAGAGTGCAAGTAGAAGATAAAATGGTTTGAAAATTGGAATTTTAAATGAAGAATGATTTTTTGGGTAAAAGGAATTGAAATTTTTTGAACTTGTAATTTTGATTCTTTGATTTTATAAGGGTCCAATTGTGTACTTTTTCTGTTTTCTTTTCCCAGGTGTGCAAAAGTTAAAGTGCGACGGATTTTATGTGCATGGATTTCACCAGTACTATTCTAATTTTCTAACATATATTTTTGTAACCATTTTTAGCATTTTTATGTTGATTTTTAGTTTGTAGTATTTTATATATTTTGATAAATTTTAGTTAATTTATATACTAATATTAGTAATTTAGTTCTATTATTAGTTTATATTAATTTTGTATTTTATTAACATTTAATATATATGACTTATATTATTATTTTTAGTTAAATTAATATTAGTTCATTAATATTTATTAGTAATTATTTTAAATTTTTATTTTTCATTTATTTATTTTATATATATTTTAAAATAAGGTTACTTATTTCTATAATTAGTGAAATATATTAATAATTATTATATTAGTATAACTCCCATATTAATTTAATATATATTTTTATAATTATAATTATATTATTATTATGACTATTAATTAACTATTTTGATAATCAGTTTTATTTTAAATTTTTATTTTTATTTTTTCCATCCATTTTTCATCCAAGAGGGCTTCATCTATGTACGAGGGGGGGGGGGATCCGCCTTCTCATCTTATGAATAATAGGTGTTCTAGAAACCCTAGGAGGGCCACTCAACCTCCTCCTCTGTCTGTGCACCAACAACCATCTGGACTACCACAATCTTCACCATGCGCAACACCATCATATCACTCCATCCCCAACAGACAACACCCAAGACTGAAACCCCCTCCTACGCACCACACAAACCAAGTGGCCTCCACCATCATCAGACCCTGCTGCCAACATCCTCTTTCACACCAACCGAGCTGCACTAAGCCTGAGTCGCCTCTCCTCTACTATTCCACTGTTGCGTAACACACCTCCACTGGAAAAAGAACCAATAGTGTTCCAACCATACTTATTTCTACACCACCAACAATGGCGGACCACCCAGCCATCACCCTTCTCCGCTGTGAGACAACAGGTGCACCACCCACCTCGGTAGCACCCGATGTGCGTGCCAATATTTATTCATTAACATGTAATGTTTCTAATATGGTTTTAATTTATAAAATTAATATGTATTAATTTTCATATTTTCATATATTCATTTTTACTTTTTTTAACAATCTATATAATTAATAAAACTTGTCCATTTTTGTAATATTTTTTCAATCTATTATTTTTTTAAATTATTAAATTTGACTCTTTTAAAATTCATACATTTAATATTATTTACTATTATTTATTCACTAATAATGTTACATATTTATAACTTTTCTTTATAATTTATTTAGTTTACATATTTATTCTTTTAATATTTTTGTAATTTCTCTTTTTTAATATTTATATACACATATTTATTCATTAACATTTAAGGTTTTAAAAATGGTTGTAATGTACATATTTAATATGTATTCCTTTCATTTTAATATATATTCATTTTTACTTTTTTTAATAATTTATATAATTAATAAAACCCTTTCACTTTTAAAATATTTTTGAAGTCTATTCATTTTTAGATGTTTAATTTAACTCATTTATAACAATCATGAATTTAATATTGTTTATTCATTAATAGTTTTAATTAATTTTTAAACTTTTTATTATTATCTCATTTTTAATATATATTCATTTTTAATATAAACAATTTTTATTAAACTAAATACATTTCTTCAATCAAAATAAGTTTTGACTATAAATAAATATTCAAATTATAAAAATACAACAATTATATTATTTCCCAAAAAAATATTATTTTTTCTAATTGAAGAATATATTGATGAAAATATATTAATTTTTTTTATATACTTTAAATAAATTATATTATTTACATTAGTTGAAATACATTTTATTTCAATATTATTAAGGGATATTATTTAATAATTCATTTTGAACTATTTCATAATTTATAAGTCATTTTAATAAAAAATAAAACCGATTATTAATCATTTTAAGTACGTTTATTTTGATATGAAAATTTATAATTTTCAAAATTCTATGATTTTAATACTTTAACTTTTAAATAACTTATTATTTTCATGAAATAAGATATGAATCAAATTAAAATATTTTTAAATAACTTATTATTTACATGAAAAAAATATAAATCAAATTAAATTATTTATTAAATTATAATTATCACTTAATTGGTGTTATAAATAAGAAATGATATAAATTAATTTATATTATTTTAAGTTAAATATAAGTATTTAATGATAAGTTATATTACATGGTTAATTTTATAATAGTAATATAAATTATATTAAGTAAATGTAGGATGTATATTGAGTATTATTATTCCTAAGTAAAAATAATAATTTAAAATTTATTAAGTATATATATATAAAAATAGATATCCAATATAACCCATCAATAGACAGACTCTATCAAATATGGGACCAGGTTTTTAGCTATTTGGGAGGCCGGTATACTTAGCAGGTTGTATGGTAGTAGAAGAGTGAGCGCATATTTCCTGAAATGTGTATAAATAGACTAGAAAAGGGCCCGTATAGAACGCCTCAGTGAGTGCATGGGTGTGGACCTGCACGGGCTGGCACGACCTATGATCCCGGGTGTGTGTGCGGTGTGGGTACAAGAGAATACCCCATGGTAATTTCATTTTATAGGTCTATGAATGCATTTAACTTATATAAAAGCTATTAGAAGACTGAAAATTTGATCAAGGACACATGGAATGTAATACATTTACGGTTTTATCAACGCACTCTATTTTAGCACTGGTAAACATGGGTACTAATCAATTATTTTTAAAAAGAACTAATAAAACCATTAAGAACTTTTAAATATAACCCTAATGGAGTAACTAATCACTCACATCATTCAAACTCTTGCAGAACTAAAACTTCACCACCACTCTCTCTCTAACTCGTAAGATGATCAAAACTTCCCAAACACATTGTGTGTGACTGGTTCAAGCTCTTCCATAATTTTTGAATTTTTATTTCTTTTTTGGGTGTCTTTAATTTTACCAAAGGATTTGAATGGAACTCATGAGAAATTTTACCTCAATATACCTCCCTGGTTCTCCACCCAATATTTCTTGGCCTGAGCCACTGTTGTTTCACCCTATCCCTTTCCCTAACATTAATTTATTGTTATTCTGAATTGAGGTGAAGTTGTTTTTGAATACATTATTGTACATGTTATTTATTTATCTAATTATGATTAACATAAACATATTATTATTTGATATTGAGAAATGATTTGATAAAAGTGTAAATAAATTCTAGATTTAGAAATGGTTGTGTTGTTATCTATTAAATTTTTTTAGTTTAAAATTTTCTTTTGATCTATTGAAATTTAATGAGGAGTACACGTGAATTTTTTGAAATATGATTTTTTTGAATTTAAAATGAAAACTAATAATCAAAACCTTTTTCTAAGAATTTTATGTGATGAAAATTTTACTGAATGTATTATTTGATGTTAAACTGAATTGTGGTTCATATAATCTTATTTTTTTTTCTCAAAAAATTGAGTGGGTTTCTTAAATATGACTAATAAAAAATAGTTTTAAATTGGATATTTTCCAATTTAAATAGATTTAAAATTAAAATTATATGAATATTGTTATTTAAAATCATGTTGATTAATTTCATAAGAATTTTATATGGTATTATTTTCTAGTTTAAATATTTTTTTTAAAATACCCCATGCCTAGAAAATATTTGGAGATATTATTTTTATTAATTTATGGGAATACCATTTGTGATTATTTTATTAATATTTTTTTATAACTTTATATAAAATTGATTTATATTGATGTATATAATTTATTTAAAAATATATATCATTAGTTGACACTACATGTTCTCCTTTATAAGTGTTATTATCCAAGTGATTCTGACCTCAAAATGCATCACCTCCCTCACTCATACCTGATATGGAACCGCCTTCACACACTACATGGCTATCTCCTAGTTCTCCACATGATGCGTAAGGAGTCTGAAAGTTAGGGTGACTAATATTTGTCATATGTGTCATTTGACCACTACAAAGTGTTGGTCCCCCAAAATTTCCCACTCCTTCCATATCATAAGGTAATTTTAAAGCCTGTTCTTGGATAAAAAATAAAACATGAGAGAGAAGAAACCAATTTCTAGGTATCCTTTCTACTCTAATAGATTAAAATAAAACAATTTTTCCACTTTCTTCCATTAATAGGAAAAATAACCTCAATCCTTTTAATATTTTCATTATCATGAACATCTAAGATATGAATATTTCAACAAAAACCACTAACCTCATATTCAATTTAAAAATTCCTTCTTTTAATAATGATAAAAAGTGATCATACATAATAAAAAGTTTCAGATCACTATTAAGTAGGTTAATTCACCTGATTTTTCCTTTTTAGTTTCACAGTTATGTAAAATTTCTCTCATTGTATTTAACTCCCCCAATTCAAACCATTGAAAACATCCATACCTACTTCTGTCATATTTAAATCCCACTTTTGGTTCCCACTCAGACATTTTTTCAAATTTTATTCTCTCTTTTGGTTCCACTGAGGTTTAGTTTTGTTTTCAGGTGATCCCAGGTAATTGTGATTATACTCCAATCATTAGTTTGAGATAAGGATTTCTGCTGATTCCACCCGGACACTTATTTGACTTGTGTTGAAGTTGATTATTTCATTACCTAATTATATACTATCAACTTTGGTTCCTAAGAACCCTATCATTGAAACACCACCTAACCCACCATATACCAAGTGAAGAAATGAATAAACATAGACCCCTCCCTCTTTTTACACTCCTAACTAGAAAATTTATAGAAAACTTACTAGAATTCCTACCTTCTTGCCCACAAAATATCAAATCAAGAACTTTGACCAAGAACCACATGTTTACCCCAGGTAATTTATTTTCTTATCCCCCTTATGTAAAATAATAACTTGATATGAATCATCATTAATAACATTCAAATGTTGGGTTCCCCTTATTATAAGTATATATAAATTTCTCATTTAATTATGAATACCTTATGTTTATTTTTTTAAAATGAACATTTTATGAACTGAATATGATGGATATGAATCAAAAATAGATGATAATAGGCTCCAAGTGAATGTTTTTAATATAAAAGTGTCATTTTAGTTTAAAATGTGTGTCCTTAACAAAAAATGATCAAACAAGCTCATACTATTTTCAAAATTTAGGACAATGATCAATAATTAATTTGTTACATGTAGTAATCGACCACAAATAAATCTAACAAACAATATGTCTGGTATGACTTGAAGTGCATGTTTTCAATATAGATGTGTTATTCTAGTTTAAAATGTGCATCACATAGCCATAACCAAGCAAACAATATTGGATTATTTTAAAAATTTAGGACAGCTGTATATGATTCATTTTGGAAGTGTTGGAATCAAATAAACATAAATCTAACACACTATGTGGTTGGTATAAAACATTTATCACATAGCCAAAACCAATCAAACAAAGTTGAATTATTTTCAAACATTGGGAAAATGATCTATAATTCATTTGTGATGTTTAAGAAATGAATTCACAACAATAAAATTCATGATATGAACTGTATGATTTGAAGTACATGTATTTAGTATACAAGAATCATTTTAGTTTAAAACACACTTCACTAGAAAAAATATTGAAAATGATATCAAATTGTTTTAAAACATTATTAAAATGAACCATAATTCATTTGTGATATGTAGGGTTCAACCACATGTCAATCCAACACATGATGTGTTATGTATGAATCGAAGTGTGTTTTTTCAATATAAATGTTCCATTTTAGTTTAAAATGTGAATCACATTGACAAAATGAAGAAAAAAGATTGATTTTTTTTTTCAAATTTAGTAAAACTATCCATAATTCATTTTTATGTGTAAGAATCGACCTCATATAAATTCAACACATGATGTGATTGGTATGACTCAAAGTGTGTGTTTTTAATATAAAAGGGTAATTTTAGTTCAAAATGTGCATCACATAAACAAAACTGAGAAAGAGAGATCAGATTTATTTCAAAATTTATGACAACAATATCTAATTTATTTCTGAATTGTAGGAATTAACCTCATATCAATCTGACAATTGATGTGTTTGGTATGACTCAAAGTGTGTGTTTTCAATATAAAAGTTCCATTTTAGTTTAAAACACAAATAAAATAGACAAAACTAAGAAAATGATATCAGATTGTTTTTAAACTTTAGAAAAACGATCGATAATTCATTTTGGATGTGCATTAATCGACGACACATCAATCTGATGCATGATGTTGCTAATATGACATGAAGTGTATGTTTTAAATATAAATGTTAAATTTTAGTTTAAAAAATGGATCACTATCAAAAAATGAGAAAAAAATCTTGGATTGTTTTTAAATATGAGGAAAATGATCCATAATTAATTTGTGACTTGTAGGAATTGACCACATTTCAATCCGACACATGATGTGTTTGGTATGACTCAAAGTGTGTGTTTTTATTATAAAAGTCTGATTTTAGTTTAAAACGCATATCACATATACAAAAACAATAATATGATCTCATATCATTTTCAAAATTTATGAAAATGGTCCATAATTCGTTTATTATGTTTAGAAATTGACTATACAATAATTTGACACATGATGTAGTCGGTATAAGGACCCAACCTTAAACTTTACAAAATCTTGTTAATTCAACTACATTTCACTTCTTTACATTACAAAAGATCATATTGGTTTATAGTTTTATAAATTTAGGACTTAATTCATACATATCAACCCACAAGAATAAAAAGTGGGTACTACTAAACAATATCCATTTCTTTCATAATCAAATGTTTTTAAATAAAAACATGAAATATTTTCATGAAAAGTCTTCACAACATTCATCTTGGATTATCCTTTTCTCTTACCCATCCTTACACCCTGTGAACAAACATTTTAAAATATGGGATGATCACAAAATCTCAGTAAGGGTTATAAAAATAAGGAGATAAACTATTAGTCCATGAATACTTATAAACATATGAAATCATTTTCACAAAGACATACTTCTCACCCACAAAGTATCATATACATACTTTATGAAACATGGGATTTACATAAAACCTAGAAAACATAAATAAAATAAGAAGGTATCTTGGAGAATTACTTAATTTTGTAACCATCATGGATACCTTATGATTTATAACTCTCACAACTACCTTATAATGAAACCCTCACGACTACCTTATGATGTAACCATCACAGTTACAATTGGATTAACCATATGGACGACCTAAAACATTCAAATACCCAATACATTAAAGGGAGATAGAGGTCCCAAAATTAATCTTAAACAATTATCAAGAACTATAACATAATTATAAAATAATAATACTTGCATAAAAACGTTCATTTGAATTTTGTAAAATTAGAAATTTAAAAGAGGAATTTTAAAGAAAACTCCCTTAAAATATCATATAATTGATATGAGAATTATTAGAATGAAATAAATATGTGTATACATTGTAAAACCACATAATAAAACATAGTATACAAAAAATTCATTACATAAATAATCTTTTTACCACATAATCACTGAATTAGAAGGTTAACCCACAGAATGGAAATTTGGTTAAGAATTTCTTTACCTCGGGTTCATCTTACTTCAAATGTGTTTAAACCTCCTATATAATGGTTAAAATAGTGTTATTAACAATTAATTTTTTTTATGTTTATAACACCTTATATTATAATTTTATAACATCATTCCACCCATTCATTAATAATATTTTGTTCTTTCCATTATTTTGGATGTGTTCTTTATATTATTTCCATGGTCAGTTTGTAAAGGATTTTATTGTCGAATGGAAGAAAAACACTAGAAGTGGAATTAACTGGTATTAATATGTTACCATAATATTAAATTATACCATAAATAATTTTATTTTCATATATGATGATTAATAATTTGATAAAACATTGATGATATTTGTTTAGATCTTTTTGGAGGTTCTTCGATAATCATGAACTAGTTTCATTATATAACTTATTATTTTCTATATATGTTAATTAAGGAAAAAGAGGTTATATAATAAAATTTAAAATATTTTTAAACCATTAAAATGGTTTTATAACCATATTTTAAGGAAGTAAAGAAAATTTAAAACACATCATCCATGATGTCGGTAAATCGATACATCATAGACGATGTTTTTATTTGCAGAATAAGAGGGCGAGGAGAAGAATTATGATGATTAATTTTTCCATAAACATGATAAAATTCTAGTATATATAATATAATAGATATTTAATGCATCTTGTATAAGGGTAGGTGAAGAGGGTTTAATAAAATAAAATTTATTTTAAATAAAAATAAAAGAAAATGAAAGAGGATTTTTACCTCTTGATCTCTTCACATTGAGATCCTCCTTAAGGCCATTGGTTTTGGAATTTTGGTGAGACCAGTAGGTCATGGATTTTGGGAAGATAATTTAGAATTATATTTGGCACAATTTATACAATGATCAAAACATTATAGGTGTGATAGGAAGAGAGGGTGATGGGTGACATTTATAGTGGAGGAGAGGAGGGGTTTCCATTAATTTAATCATTATTTTATTATTTTTCTCAAGACAAGAAATAATATGGGTTATTGTGACTAAAAATAGTAAATATAACATCTGAATTATAAAAAATGGTGATTACATCATCCATGATTTTAGGAATAGTGTATTTAACATATAATGTATATGTACGGTAAATTACCATATTTCACTATTCACAAAAATTCAAGTATTTCAGAAATATCACAAAAAATAACCCCAAACATTTTTCAATGTGTATAATTCAAAAATGAAATTCAATTTTTAAAAATAATTTTCTAAATATGATAAATTTAATTTTTAAATAAAATCATAATTTATTCAAAGAAATAACAATTTTAAAACTATAACTGATTTTATAAGATCTTAAAAAAATCAAGGTCAGATAAAATTATCTTATAACCATAAGAAAATTAAATAATAATTTATTTTATGAAAATAAAATTTCATTTAAACAATTAAATTAATTATAAAATTTTAGTTAAATATTTAAGACTTATATAATTATCAACACCTATACTATGATCAAATTGTCACTTGTAAGATACATACATTTTATTTATACATTCATAGGAGAAGTTACTATTCATTTGGCCAATTTTCTATTCACAAGGGTTGCATTACTATTCATAAGGTTAATATTACTATTCCTAAGGGTCAAGTTACTATTCACCAAAAAATTTTGGTGCTATCAGACTCCAAATATCTTACTGATCATAATCGTATATGTCTTTTTTTCAAAATTCAAATAATAGAAGCATCAAAATTATGTTTAACATATAGGTTATAACTATCTATTTAAAAAAATGTGTCATTACATAGTGAATCAACATTTCATGTATTTAAATTTATTTCGAAATCCTTGAGGTGTTACATTCTCCCCACCTTCTGGAAATTGTGGCCTCATAATTTTTATTTACTTATAAAAAAAGTGAGGTTACATTTCCCTCATATCATTTTTCAGATTCCCATGTTGTTTCTTCAACCATATGGTTTCTCCAAAAAACCTTAACCTCATGGATTACCTTTTTCTGCAATAGTTTCCGTCTATGATTGAGAATATCAATAGGTTTCTCTTCATAAGAAAGGTTCTCTTAATAAGAAAGGTTCTCTTCCTACTGAACTACATTTGGGCTCAAAACATGAGATGAATATGGAATATACTTCCTCAACATAGAAACATGAAAAACATTGTGTACCAAAGATAAATTCGGATGAAAAGATACTCGGTATGCGACTAGTCAAACTTTATACAAGATTTCACAAGGTCCAATGAACCGTGGAATTAACTTTCCTTTCTTACCAAATTGCATAACGCTTTTCCATGGCGAGATTCTAAGAAAAAAATGATCACATACCTCGAAAAAAAGTATTTCCTCTTATTATCTTCATAACTTTTCTACCTAATCTTCGCTATACTTATGTGTTTTTGGATAATCCTCACTTTCTCATCCACTTACTCTACTAATTCTGGTCCCATTAGATTTGTTTCCTCAACTTCATCCCAAAATGTTGGAGTTCAAAACCACTTCACATACAATGCCTCAAAAGGTTCCATATGTATACAAGAATGAAAATAATTATTATAAGAAAACTCTACTAATTAAAGATTCTGATCCTAAATTCCTTGTTAGTTTATTTAACAAGGCTGAAGCATATCCTCCAATGTCTAAATTGTTCTATCAGTCTATCCATCAGATTAAGGATGAAAAGAAGCACTGAAATTTAATTTTGTTCCCAATGAATTCTGAAGGTCTTTACAAAAGTTAGAAGTGAACCTAGGGTCACAGTCAGATATAATGGAAACTGGAACTCCATATAACTTGAAAATATCTTTGAGGTACAATCGAGGATGCTAATCTAAATGCATTGTATCTTGAATAGGAAGGAAATGTACAGATTTAGTTAGTCAGTCAACAATAAACCAAATTGCATTGCTACCTCGAGAAGTCTTTTGTAGTCCCACCACAAAGTCTGTGGATATATTTTCTCATTTACACTCTAGCACTAGAAAAGGATAAAGCATTCCCTTTGGTAGTTGTCGCTCTACTTTAACCTGTTGACATTTCAAACATTTCACAATAAAATATGCAATATCTCTTTGCATTTCATCCAACCAATAATACTCCCTAATGTCTCTGTACATCTTAGTGTTTCCAGGATGAACTCAAAATGGAGAACTATGAGATTCACACAACAATTCTTTCTTCAGCTGAGAATCACAAGGCACACATAATCTATTTCCAAATCTTAAAACAAAATCTTTATTAAGATTAAATTCTGGATGGTTACCCATTTTAACAAATTATACTTTTTTCTATAGCTCATGGTCTTCCTTATATGATTTCTTAATTCTATCTGATAGAGATGAATACAATGACATCTAAAACAAAGAAGAGGAATTTTCTACACCAACAAATTTCAAACCAAAATCCATCAAATCATTAAACAATGGGTCTTATTCCAAACGTAACATGGTTAATGATGCATGATGTTTTCAACTCAAGGAATTGGTCACTTTGTTTTCTTTTCTTGGATGGTAATTGATTTTGAAATCATAATTCTTTATCAGTTCAAGCTATGTTCTCTGCCTCTTGTTTATTTCCTTCTGAGTGAATATATAATTGAAACATTTATGGTCAGTATATATTTCACATTTTTCTCCATATAAATGATGCCTCCAAATTTTCAAAGTGAAAAACATAGTTTCTAATTCCAAATAATGTGTGGGATAATTTAACTCATGAAGTTTTAGTTTTATTGAAGCATAATCAATTACCTTATCATTCAACATCAGTACACATCGAAGCCCCTTCAACAAACCATAACTGTAGATAAAAAATTCACCATTTTTGGAAGTCATGGAAAAAATAGAGCAGTCACCAATCTATTATTCAATTCCTGAAAACAGATATCCCATTTTTCTATCCAAATAATTTTAACCCCTTTCATGTTAACTTAGTTAGTGGGTTAGATAACCATGCAATGTTTTTATAAAACTGTCATTAACAACCTGCTAATCCAAGAAATCTATGAATATTTATAACATTTTTAGGTATTTTCTATTCATCAACCCATTTTGTTTTGGTAGGATCAACTGTTATTCCATCCTTATTTATAATGCGTCTAAGCAAATAAATCTCTTGCAACCAAAAATCACATTTTATAAACTTTTCATGTAACTTATTTTCTTTGAGAGTTTGAAAGGAAATTCTTAAATGTTTTTCATGATCCTCATAACTTTTTAAAAATACCAAAATATCATCATAAAAAACAAAAACAAGCTTTTCCAAATATTAACAAAATATTTTATTCATAAGATCCATGAATACAGTAGGGGAATTTGTAAAACCAAAGGGCATAAAAAAATCATAATGCATATATCTAGTACAAAAAGATGGTTTTTGATGGAATCCTCTTTCAACTTCATCTGATGGTATACAGATCTCAAGTTAATCTTGAAAAAATACAAATCTCCCTAAAGCTGATCAAACAGTTCATAAATCTGAGGAAAAGGATACTTATTATTAATAGTAATGTTATTCAAATCTCTATAATCAATGCAATGTATCATGAAACCATATTTATTTTTAATGAACAAAAAAAGATCACCCCATGGTGAAGTGCTAGGATGAATGAAGCCTTTATCAAATAACTCTTTCAACTAATTTTTCATTTCAATAATTTCCATTTGATCCATTCGATAAGGGGTTTTTGAAATTGGCTTAGCATCAAGAACTAATTCAATAGTAAATTCAATTTCATGATTAGGTATAACAAAACATAACTCATTTGAAAAAACATCAAGGTATTAATTTACCACTGACACATCATTAATCTAAATAGTCCCCTTATTCTAAAAAATATGATCAAGATAAATTTTATTTCTATATTTTAATTATTTCTATGATTATTAATATGTTATTAACTATATGGGTTCATTATTGTGTACAAAATAAAAATATATCTGAAAAACAACTACTTTAGATCTACAATCAATCTTAGCATGATAAACTGATACCAAATCCATACCTAGAATAACATCAAACACTAATGAGGGTAAACTAATAAGGTTTGAAGGTAATTTCTTTCCACAGACAAAAACAAGAAGATTCTTATAATGCATTTTTTGTTGTAATATTTCCCCTTATTTTTTTAATCATAAGTTCCAGTATCATTTCTTGAGATGAAATTTCCAATTTACTAGAAAATTTATCACAAATAAAAGAATTTGTTGTCCCCATATCAAATAATAATTTAGAAAAATATGAGTAGATAAACAAATTACCTAATACCATTTCTTTAGATGGACTGAAATCTGTTGACATAGTCGAAAATGATCTCACTTTATCATTCTCTTTATAATCTAGCTGCTTCCCATCATTTGGATATTTCTTTGGGAAAGTGTTTGTATAATGACACATCTCACCATATTTAAAACGCTTTATAGTTTTCTTATCAGGATTAATCTTAGGATAAATTTTATTACAATATTGGGCCATATATCCAAACTTACCACATCAAAAACACTTACCAGTTTGGTTAAGGCATTCCCCAGGGTGATTTTTACCGCACTTTTCACAAATGAAAAACTTGAATTTCTTACCTCCATATTTGTTTGATTGATTCTTACCCATCACTTTCCATCAGGAAATTTTCTTCTGCTTTTTGTCAAAGTACACATGATGATCATAAAACTTCATTTCTACCCTCTCAACACATCATACAAGTTTCTCATAACTTTTGAATTCACAGGAGGCTAATGCCCTTTGATATCTTAGATTCAATCCTAAGTAAAAATGGTTGATTTTTCTATTATGATCCTGAAAATTTTTTGAAGCATACCTCTCTTGTTGGGTGAAGTTTACTTCATACACAGCCACTGAATCTTCCTCCATTTTCATCAATTCAAGTAATTTATTTTCCATCCTACCTCAAACCACTTTAGGAAAATATTTTTCAAGGAAATGAATTTTATATTCATCCCATTCGAAGGCATTAATATCCTTGTTATCCTTGATATTCTTGACCATTGACCACCACTGATCAAATTCACCTTCAAAACAATAAATTTAAATACTAACATTTTGATTATCTAAACATCCCATAAGATCTAATATATTTTCAAGGTCATTAATCCATCCTTCGACCGCCATTGGTTCAGAAGGTCCATTGTAATCAGGAGGTTGTTGCTCATAAAATGTTCCACTATAATCATGTTTCTTTTTGGTAGCTATGGATGATATATTTCATGGATTCTATCTCCATTTATTACCATTTTCAGTTGATACATTACTTTCACAAACTCCTCAATTCCAATCCCTACCATTCCCAGTTGCAGATTCAGAAAGATATCAGCCTCTCAGTTCCTTCCAACTTTAGATTCCCTATTTATTTAACAGAAAACCATTCTGAATAGACATATCTTTGATTAATAAATATGGTAATATTTAAATTCTATATCATAAAGATAAGGTAAAAATCATTTATGTTATTATATTAACATCATCATAACCCATAAATTTATCTAAATTGTGCTTTGATACAAACTATAAGGACCGGACCTCAAACTTTACATAATTTAGTTAATTCAACTAGATTTCAGTTATTGACATTACCAAAGATCATTTCAGTTTATAGTTTTAGAATGTTAGGACATAATTAATACATATCAATCCACATGCATTCAAACTGTGTACTACTAAAATAATATCCATTTCCTTCATAATACAAAAGTTTTTAAATAAAAACTTGAAATTTTTTCATGAAAAGTATTCAAAAAATTTATCATGTATTATCATTTTCTCTTACCCATCCTTACACCATGTGAAAAAACATTATAAAACATGGTATGGGCAAAAAATATCAGTAAGGGTTATAAAAGGAAGGAGAGAAACCATTAGTCCATGAATACTTATAAACATATGAAAGCATTTTCACAAAGACATACTTATCACCCATAAAGTATCATATACTTACTTTATGAAACATGAAATTTATATAAATCATAGAAAACATAAATAAAAAATGAATTTATCTTAGGGAATTATTGTAACACCCCGCCCCTACCTCATTGGCTTGAGAAGGTAGCGAGGTGTTACTTGGCCTTAAACGGCGTTCCCAAGGCGCCAAAGGCTGGAAATGAATGCCGAGGGCTTTAAGAATAAGTTGGGGAATGATTTACCTTGAGATAAATCAACCAACCAAACAACCTATTACTGACAAACTACATGATGCATGTCAACGTACTAACCCAAACCATATAGTACCAAAAGACAACAAAAAAATTCATAAAAATTTCCAAAAACCAATACAACCAAATCAAAAATAGATTACCAAGTGGAAGACTAAACAAGAGACCCAAAGTAAACCAAGTCACCCTCCACAGCTCCACAACAAGCTCCATGCTCTGAGCTCCACTGAACCACTGAAGCATCACGAGGAACCGATAGAAAAATTCGATGCCTTACTCTTATTTATCTACTAGAAAATGACATCTACAGATGCACCGAAGTGCCAAAGTATGAGTGAGTAATAATAATCAGTAGGATTTCCCCAAATTACTTTCCCACACAAACCACTAGCATAAAACCGTTAGCATATTTATATAAAAGATTTTATATAAAAAATTAAATAGTGAAACAATTACCACAAGCCAAAAAAATCCTTAACAAACCACCTCACCATATTCCCACAAAACAAGGGAAATCCAACAACCATTCCATAATCCATTTTACCTTCACATGTTTTCATAATAAGTTCCAATTTTCATAACCGCACATGAACAACGCATAACAATAGATTTTCATACATTCAAACCATTATAAAACATGGTAGAACACCCCGTCCAAGACTGTTTACTACTTATCCAATATAGTAGAACTTCTTACCCACTTATCTTTTATGGTGACCCTTCCTTCCACTATCCATCCCCTTTTTATCGTGGTACATTCCACCCACTTCTCAATGTTTCAAGACAGCTATACATGCTCAAGCCAAACCACAATCATATGGAACACCAAGGTCACAAACATATGAAACAAAATTTTCAGATTCAATCTCTTAACGCACCACCCATGTCATATCACATTTCAATAAAGCAACCCATTTTATTAAAAACCATTTCCCAAACCATTTTTTATTTTAAAATCAACATTTTAAAATCACACAACAAGCCCCTTTTTGTAACAATATCCCATTTTACCAAAAATTACCAAATAATCATCAAATGGGTTTCCACCAAGATTATCACATCATAATCATAATTAATTTCAAGAAAAAAAATAAATTGAAATCAAAGCCTCAATTTCTAGAAAAGTGGAGTCAGGAGAGAAGCCACCTACCTTTAAGGTTCTGGAAAAATCGACCCAAAAGAAACTGCACCACCAATCTAGACAAACACTCTACCAAAAACACTCTAGATATCCATAACTATCATAAAAAAAGAATTAATATCATCACTTGAGGAACCAGAAACCCTATATCTACATGAAACATATTTAGATATAGAAAATCAAGATAGGTAAGAGAGAAGATCTAGAGAAAACCAGAAAGAAACCAAGAGAGATGACTTACCCAAGATGAACCACCTTTAAAACACCAAAAAACCACTTAGATTTTCTTAAAAAATGAGTGGGAGAGAACTTATATCCCTTGAGAAGAATAAATCCCACATATTGTTATTTTGGGAGAATAAATGGGTTATTTAAGGCAAATCCCAACTAACACTATTTAGAAAAAATATTTTTAATGGGATGCTCAGTTAGCTTGCACGATTAGGGAAACCTTGTTCTAACCATGAAGATGATACTACCTCGAAGGGAATCTCACACGACCTCCTCACATGATTAGACAAACTGTGAACAAACCATGTGGAACCCCACTACCTTGAGTTTCATGGTTACTTGGGAATTCTGTACGGTTTCAACTAACCATGCTAAAATCGTGCAGCCCTAAAAGGCCTCCAAAACATTCGAAAACTATTTCGAAACACACCCAAAATTCACCCAACTCTTTATATACCTAGAAATACATACAAGAGGGTTACATACCTCAAACCAAGGGGTGTTACATTCTCCCCACCATTGAAATTTCTATCCTCAGAATGTAGAGAGACACCACTCTGCGGAAAGAGCTCCCACCATTGCTCAACCATCTCTTTCTCTGGCTCCCAATTTTTATCTTGAATGTGACCATACATCCATAGAACCCAAACTAAACTGATGCTTTTACCATTCAAGACTTTCTCTTACCTATCCACAATCTGCACCGGCACATGCACCTAAGAAGCATCTAGTTCTAGCTCAACATGATCTTAACGAATCACATGGTCAAAATCCAGCTGATACTTTTTCAACTGTGACACATGAAACACATTTTGCATAGCACTAAACTTTGGTGGAAAGTCCAACCGATAAGCCACCTCTCCAATCCTCTTAGGTATCTCAAAAATCCAAATATACCTCAATGATAACTTACCCTGATTTCCAAACCGATGATGTCCCAACCTAGGAGAGATTCTCAAAAACACATGATCACTCACCTCGAATGACAAGGGTCATCGATGATGGTCTACATACTATTTTTGATGACATTGAGCCATCTCCATCCTCTTTTTGATAAACTTTATTTTCTCCGTAGTCTCTTGGACATGGCTCAGTTCAATCATCAAAGTCTCACATGTATCCACCCAACATTGTGGAGAACAACACAAATGCCCATACAATGCCTCAAATATAGTTGTATGTATTAAATTCTGATAACTTTTATAATAAGAAAAATCTACCAATGGTAAGTGATCCTCCCATGAACCACCAAAATCCATCACACATGCCCTTAACATAACCTCTAATGTTTGTATCATCCTCTTGGAATGACCATCCGTCTGAGGATGATACACCGTGATCATCGTCACCTGTGTCCCAAGGGATTACAGGAAGGATTTACACAAATGAGATGTGAACCTCAGATCTCTATATGATACAATTGAAACTGAAACACCATGCCTCTTTACCACTTCCCAGATATAGGTTTTAGACAGATCCTCCACTTTATGGGATTCACGAATCAGGATAAAATGGGCTGACTTTATGAGATGATCCACAATCACCCATATAGAATCGTGTTTCATAACTGTTATCAGGAGGCCTATCACAAAATCCATCACTATTTATTCCATTTCCACACTGGAATAGGAAAATATTGCAACATTCTTACTAGATGCTGATGCTCTATCTTGACTTGATGACAAGTAAAGCATCTAAAATCAACATTGGATAAATGCCTTTTTATAATATCCCACCAAAACCACACTTTCAATGCCTTATACATTTTCTAAATTACAAGATGGATATACCTCCTGGAATGATGATAAAACCTGAGATGTTAATTCTGAAAATCTATTGGTACCACCATTCGATTCTGAAAACACAAAACTTAATTTCCATTCAATTCCCAACCTTCAATGGTCTCCACACCATGGATTTTTGAACTCATTTCCATACAATTAGAATCAGATGTATTTTACTCTTTAACCAAACCAACCAAGTTAGGAACCAATGAAACCAAAAAGAAGACCACTTTGTCACCTTATTATTCACATTACAACTACATGTTAGCTATGACCAACATCAACTGCCACTGATTCGATACCTATTACACCACCTGATCATATGATTTTATACATAATACATCTACCACCGAATTTCCATTACCTGATGTGTACATTAAGTCAAAATAAAACATCTGGAGATATTCCATCTATCTCCTTTTCCTCAAGTTAAAATATCATTGTGAGAAAATATGTCTTAAACTCTTGTGATTAGTAAAAACCATTAATTTCTCACTGAAGAGATAATGAAACCACATTTTTAAATCATGAACCACTACCGCTATATCCAAATCATCTGTTGGGTAGTTCTTCTAATGAAACCTCAACTTCCATGAGCCATATGCAACCATGTGATACCCTTTCATGAGAACACACCCCAACCCTAATCCCGATGCGTCACAATACACCACATACCATTTCCCTGGTTTAAGAAAAACCAAGATTGGTGTTGATGTTAAGCAGTCCTTTAGCTCTTCAAAACATTTCTAACACTTCTCATCCCATTGAAATTAAATAGTCTTCCTTATAAAATCTATCAACGATGAGAACAATTGTGAGAAATCATTAAAAAAATGATAATAGCTAGCTAGACCATGGAAGATCCGTATCTCCGAAATGATATTTGGCTGTTGCCAGGTGATAACAACCTCTATCATTTTCGGATCAACTAAAACAACCTTCCCAGAAATAACATGGCCAGAGAAACAAACCTCTTGTATCAAAAAGTCACACTTTGACAATTTTTCATAAAACTAATGATCCCTCAAGATCCCCAAGACTATCACCAAGTGATTCTCATGATCTACCCTTATTATTGAATACACCAGTATATCAAAAAAAAATGTCACCACAAAAGAATCCAGATATCGCAAAAATATCAAATTCATCAATTCCACTAATACCTCTGGTTCATTCATTAGGCCAAAGGGAATAACCACATACTCATAATGTTCATATCGACTTCTGAAAGCTATTTTGGGAATATCCTCTTTCTCCACCCGCAATTGATGATATCCTGACCTCAAGACAATCTTGGAGAACCAATGATCCCCCCTAAAGTAGTCAAACGAATCATCAATGCATGGAAGTGGATATCAGTTCTTTATCATAACCGTATTAAGTCTACGATAATCCAAATAGAGCCACAGAGTTTGATCCGGCTTTTTAACAAACAAAACTGGCACTGCCCATGGACACATGATAGGATGTATGAACTCTTTGTTCTCTAACTCTTCCAAGATCACCTTTAATTATTTCAATTATATTGGTTCCATCTAGTAAGATAGAGTTGATATAATATTAGACTCTGGAAGGAGATCAATCATAAACTCTACTTATCTCATGGGTGGAAACCCTAAGAATTATTTAGAAATGACATCTATAAACTAATCCAAAAATACTAAGAGAACACTCTAATAAAAACCTTTCATTTATTCCAATGACAAATCCACTAACTTATATGAGATCATACCAATATCTAGTGCCATAAAATCTATTGCACCCAGATTTTCATTCTTCGCCCCTCTAAAGAGGTGTTCAATGTCATCCTCCATCGTAAAACTAACCATTCATGCATAGAAATATATGTGGCCCTTAAAAATTTTCATCCAATTTATTCCCATGACTATATCATAAGAATCCATATCAAGAACTGATAAATCCCACAGTTTCTCTATTCTATCCACAACGATGCGACATTCTATACATATGAAGGCTCGACACTATTTTTGACCCAGAGGAGTTTGAATTTTTTTTAAAAATGGAATCATTTCCACATTTAAACCCAGAAAACTAACAACATGTGAATCAAGAAAATAATGGGAAGAACCTATATCAAACAAATATTACATTAATGTGGAATTTGAAATAATTGTACCGCACACTGTGGATGGTCCTGACTGATCATCCATCACAACCTGTTCAGCTTCAAACAAATTCTTGCCTGCTACACTCTGCTCTTTATTACCCTATTGGGGTGAAATGGTATTTCTAGAATCACTATTACTAACTCATCTCTACTGAAGAGGAGTATGCTTCTAACCTCATCCCATCGAGGCATAGGATGCCTGCGACCCCTGAGGAGTGTCATGAACACCTGACCTCAGAGCATTACGAAAATACCACGGAAGATTCCCCACCTGCTTACAGTTATAACATGCTCAAGGTTGTTCTGTATAATCCCATTTTATGTGTTCTATGGATCCACATTAAAAACATCCTTTCTTAATCTGATGCTTTGGAGGAAGATTCAATGATCCTGCCAACGAATTCTGAGCCGTAGTCCCACCATAGAAATAATTTTCCCTCTTCTGCTCGAACCCAACGTTCGAGTTCCCACTATTCCCCATGGGTACTAACATACTTACACTACCTGTAGCCCCAAAAAGATCTCACTCATCCACTATATCTCTAGTCACCATTTCTGTGTAATCATTTATACACATCACCACTATCTTAGAACAAATTTCCTACCTCAACCTAGATTCATAAATTCGTTCCTTTAATGATGTACTACTTGCCACCTCAAGTGTAAACTACACTATGTTCATATAATTAGCTGCATATTCCATTACCAAAAGGTTTTTATTGCTTCAAATGGAAGAAATATATTTTATTCTGAATCTTGAATGTATAAGGGTAGAATTTTTTATTAACCAATTCTTCAAAACCCTACCATGTCACACCTTGGTTCGTCCCAGCATGGACCGCCAGCTCCCACCACTTAAGGGAAAAATATTCCAACTTGTACATGTTTAATTTCAATTTTAGCTCTGTCAGTGTTCCCAAGAATTAAAATATCATATTCATTTTATTCATCCATGCTTCATCCCTTTCGAGCTATGAATCACCCCTCAAAATAGGTAGATTCTTCCTTTGAAACTGAACCGCATGATCCACATGATTTGGTTCATCCTCTTTATTCCCACATTCCACAGCTTGGAAAGCTTGCACTATACTCTTCACTAGATTTTGGTTCACCTAAGGCTCAGGTACAACCATATTTTCAGTAGCCTTATCTGGTTAGTCTCTACAACGCCTACCTGGTGCCATTCCTATCGACACAAAAACAATTATAAGTCCCATACCCATGGTAAGAAAAGGATTACAATTCAAATTTATTTACATAACAATTATCACAACTTGGCTTTCCACAAGTTCACATTTCCAATGTTGCACTATTCTGAAAAATCCACCATGTTTTGAAAATCAATCCATTTTCAAAATACCATAACCATTCACATTTCAAATCCACACATTTGAATTAATTTCCATATTTTCCACACATCTATACATTCATACCATAATATAAGTCATTTTACCAAATGAAATATTCATCCAAGAGGGAATTCATTTCTACCATTCATTCCATGCTCATCTCATTTGATACACCCATGACAATGAGATATCGAATGCCTATAAGTGTCTCCAAAACACTTATGTACCCAACTCCCTCGTAACTTGATGTTCATAATAAAAGGGATAGCTACATACTTTTATGCTATACATTACAAGTTCTGAAAATCCAATGTCTTTCTACCATCTCGACTCAAAGAATGGACCAATAATGAATGTCAACACCAAGATAAAAAATTAATACCAAAGGAGAAAAAAAAACTAATACAACTTGTAACACCCCTAACCTACCTCATTTGATTGAGAAGGTGATGAGGTTCTATTTGGACTTAAGAGACACTTCCAAGGTTCCAAAGACTGGAAATGAATGCTGAGGGCTTCACGAATAAGTTGGGGAACAATTTTCCCTTGAGATAAACAAACCAAAAAAACAATACATTACAAAAAAACTACATGATTCATGTTAACATAGCAACCCGAACCATATATTACAAAAAGACAACCAAATGAATCCATAATAATTCCCAAAAACCAATATAACAAAATTAAAAATAGAGTACCAAGCGGAAGACTAAACAAGAGACCCAACATAAAACAAGGCACCCTCCATAGCTCCACAACAAGTTCCATGCTCCAAGCTCTAACAAACCATCCAATCATCACAAGGAACCACTAGGAAAATAAGATTCCTTACTCATACCTATGTACTGAAAAACAACATTTGAAAAAGCACCAAAGTGATAAAGTAGGGGTGAGTAATAATACTCCGTAGGATTTCCCCAAATGAATTTTCCACACATGGCACTAGGATAAAATGTTAGCACATTTATATAATATAGTTTATATAAATCATTAAATAGTGCAATAATTACCACTTTCCAAACACACCATTACCAAACCACCTTACCATATTACCAAAAAACAAGGGAAATCCAACAACCATTCCATAGTCCATTTTACTGTCACATGTTAGCGCAATAAGTTCCATATTGCATAACCACACATTAACAACACATAATAATCAATTTTTATACATCTAAACTGGTAACAAACATGGTGGAAATTCTCGTACAAGTATATTGACTACTTATCCAATCTAGTGATACTTCCCACCCACTTATCTTTGATGGTGGACCTTTCATCCACTATATAGACCCTTTTTATAGTGGTACTCCCCACCCACTTCTCAACGTTTCAACACAAGTATACATGATCATGCCAAACCATAATCATATGAAACACCAAGGTCACAACCATATGCAACAACTATTTAACAATAAATATCTTAAGGCATAACCCATGTCATATCACATTTCAATAAATCAACCCTATTTATTGAAAACCATTTTCCCAAAACATTTTTGATTTTAAAATCAACATTTTAAAATCACACAACAAGCCCCTTTTTTCAACAATATCCCATTTTACCCAAAATTCAAAAATCATCACCAAATGGGTTTCCAAAAATATTATCACATCATAATCACAATTAATTTCAATCAAGACAAATTAATTTCAAACAAAGCCTCAAGTTATAGAAAAGTGGAGTCAAGAGATAATCCACCTACCTTTAGGGTTCTGGTGAAATCGACCCACAAGCAACCCCACTAGGAATTCGAAAAAACAATCCACTGAAAACACTCTAGATATTTATCCCTATCATCAAAAAGACTTAATATCATTACTTAAGGGAAGAAAAACCCTTGATATTCATGAAATATATGTAGATCTAGAAAACCAGGATAAGGAAGAGAGAAGATCTAGAGGAAACCACAAAGAAACCAAGAGAGAAGACTAACCTGAGATGAACCACCTTCAAACAACCAATAAACCCCTTTTATTTGCTTCCAAAAT
Organism: Viscum album; assembly: GCA_963277665.1. Taxonomy (NCBI): domain Eukaryota; kingdom Viridiplantae; phylum Streptophyta; class Magnoliopsida; order Santalales; family Viscaceae; genus Viscum; species Viscum album. Next base: position 2,104,418,597 of record OY728156.1, on the reverse strand, counting down.
GAGTGGGAGATTACCTCTTTCCATTGAGAAGAATAAATCCCATATAGGGTTTGTATGAGAGAAAAATGGGTGATTTAAGGAAAATCCCAAGTAACTATGTTAAAAAAAATTAATGGGCCACACGATTAGATTGCATGGTTTGGAAAACCATGCGCTAACACTGTAGATGATACTACCTAGAAGGTCATCTTGCATGGCCTCCTCACACGGTTAGACAAACTGTGTGCAAACCATGTGGAACCCAACTAACTCGAGTTGCACAGTTACCTGGTAATTCTACACAGTTTTCACTAGCAGTTCTCAAACCATGCATCCCTAAAAAGGCCTCCAAAAACTTTCCAAAACCATTCCAAACTCTCCTAAACTTCACCCAACCACTTTATATACATAAAAATACATCCATGAGGGTTAAATACCTCAAAATGGGGGAGATAAAATTATTTACTTAATTTTTTATCCATCATGACTACCTTATGATTTGTAACCCTCACAACTAACTTATAATGTAACCCTAACGACTACCTTATGGAGTAACCATCACGGTTACACTTCGATTAACCATATGAATGACCTAAAACATACACATATCCAATGAAATTGAAGGAGATATATGTCCTAAACTTCATCATAGACAATTTAAAATAACCATAACATAATCAAAGAAAATAATACTTTCTTAAAAACATTCATTTCTAATTTTGTAAAACTAGAAATTTAAAAGAGGAATTTTAAAGAAAATTCACATAAAAATATCATATAATTGATATGAAAATTATTAGAATGAAAATAATATGCGTATACACTATAGAACCACATAATACAATAGTTTATAAAGAAAAATTCATTACAAAAATAATCTTAGTGCCACATAATCAATGAAGTATAAGGTTAACCCCCAAAAAATGGAAATTGGATTAAGAATTTCCTTTAACTTGGGTTCATCTTAATTAAAATGAGTTTAAACCTAATTTATAATGGTTAAAAGAGTTATATTTACATTTTAAAGAGTTATATTCATGTTTATAACACCTTATATGATCATTTTATATCATCATTCTACCCATTCATCAATAATATTTTTTTGTTTCTATTGTTCCAGGTGCATTCTTTACATGATTTCCATGGTCGGTTTGTAAAGGATTTTCAAGTCGAATGGAAGAAAAGCTATAGAAGTGGAATAAAATGGAGTTAATATGTTTATAGAATATTAAATGATACATTAAATCATTTTATTTTCATATATGATGATGAAACATTAGATAAAACATTAATTTTTTTCATTTAGATCTTTTTGGCAGTTCTTCCATCATTATGAACTATTTTTGTTATATAACTCAATATTATATATATATATTTATTAAATTAAAAAATACTTTATATCATAAACTTTACAATATTTTTAGACCATTGAAATGGTTTAATAACCTGTCTTGAAGGAAGTAAAGGAAATTGAAAACACATCATCCACGATGTCGGTAAATCGACACATCACAGATGATGTTTTTTATTTTTAGAATAAGAGGGTGAGGATAAGAAATATGATGATTAATTTTTACATATAAATAATAAAATTATAGTATATAAAATATATAGGAACTTTAATTCCTCTTAGATAATGGGTGGTAAAGAGGGTTTAAGAAAATAAAAATAATTGAAAAGAAAAATAAAAGAAAATGAAAGAGGATTTTTACCTCTCGATCTCTTCTCCTTGAGATCCTCCTTAAGGCCATTCATTTTGGAATTTTGGTGAGGAAAACTAGTCTTGGACATAAGGAAGATCCTTGGGAAGAGGATTGGGTATAATTTAGTCAATTATAAAAGTTTTATAGGTGTGGATGGAAGAGGGGGTGAGGGGTGGTATTTATAGTAGAGAAGTGGAGGGTTTTCCCATTATTTTAATCATTATTTTATTATTTTTATCAAGACAAGAAATAGTATTGATTCTTGTGAATAAAAAAATTAAATAGATCATGTGATTATAAGCAAGGGTTCTTGCATCATCCATGATGTTATGAATAGTGTATTTATCATATAATGTATATATATGGTAAATTACCATATTTCACTATTCACAAAAGATTCAAGTTTTTCAGAAAAATCCCAAAAAATCACCCCAACCATTTTTTGACATTTATAATTCAAAAAGGAACTCCATTTTTTGAATATAATTTTCTAAATATGAGAAATTTAATTTTCTATAAAATCATAATTTATATGAAAAAATAACAATTTTAAAAGTATAAATTTTTTTATAACATCTTAAAAATAATAATGAAGGTATCATAAAATTATATTATAACCATAAGACAATTAAATAATAATTTATTTTATTAAAATTCAATTTCATTTAAATGATTAAATTAATTAGAAAAAATTAATTAAATATTTATGACTTATAAAAATACCTACACTTATAATATGATCAAATTATCACGTATAAGATGCATAAATTTTATATATAAATTCATGGGTGATTTACTATTCATATGGGTAACATTAGTATTCATAAGGGTAACATTACTATTCCTAAGGGTCACATTACTATTCACCCAAAAAATTTGGTCATATCAGACTCCAAATATCTAACTGATCGCAACTGTGTATGTCCATTTTTCAAAATTCAAATCATAAAAGCATCAAAATTATGTTTAACAGTTAGTTTATAACTATCTCTTTAAAAAAGGGTCATTACGGAGAGACTTAGTGGTGCATGAATTTCAATTTATTTGTAAATATTTGGGGTTTTATAGTAGGTATGACTCACAGTATGTGTTTTCAATATAAAATTATCATTTTATTTATAAATGTGTATGACATAGACAAAACCTATAAAACGAGTCACATTTCTTCTAAAATTTAGGACAATTACCCATAATTTATTTGTGATGTGTAGGAAGTAACCACACATCAATTTCACACACAATTAACTCATAAAATATTTAATGTATATAGAAATTAACAATATAATTTATCATATGTGGATTATTTATCATTAAATTTTTTTTTATTTTTATTTACTATTACTAAAATAAAATTTGGTTTTATTAATGGGATAATATTTTATATGGAGGTTTATCATTGGAAAAATTGTTATTGTTTTGATTTTTTATATGGGTTGTAATTTTTTTGATTAATTTTAAATATGACATCAATATAAATATTTTTTATGTAATTTTTGAATTGAAATGTAGTGAAATGTAATATTTGTATTTCAACCCATTTTTCTATATATTTTTATTTTTGTTTATGTATTCTAATTGGGTATGTTTTTATAGAGTTGTTACATGGATGTTGTAGGGGTGAAACTATGTAGCATTTGATATAGCCTTAATTAGTGCTATAAAAATCACTAATAAAGGCCTCACGATTTTAATGATGCTTCGGTTTTCAGTGTTTTTTTGTGATGAAAAATCCATTTTTAGCATTATTAAATACCCCATCTATTGAAGTGTATATTATTGAAAAATATATTTAATATCAAAATATATTTATATTAACATATATATAAATACAATTTTCTTACATATTATATATATAATTCTAAATATGTATTTATAATTAATATATATGTCATATTTTTAGTTATAAGTTAATTAAAAATTAAAATTAATTAAAAATATTGACTATAAAATGTTTATAGACATTTAATTTCATTTTTATATATAAATCTTTTTTTCAATTTGACATGTATATCCAAAAATAATTATTTAATTATTAATTAAAAATATTTACTAGATATGTATACTTACACTAAATATGTCATATAGTAATTTCATATGTACAAAATTAATTTAGTTTTATAGAAAAACAAATAATCAAATAATAAATTTTAAATATTATCACAATTGATTTTTATTTATTAATGTTTAATATATATTATGATTTTATTTTTTAAAATTTATTCATTTTTTAATTTTAATTTAATATATACTATTTACTACTTTTTAATATATATATATATATATATATATAATTCAGTTGGGGTGTGCCTTAGGGGTTGTGGTACCCCATAATCTTTTCAGGTTATAGGTAGTTAGGTGTTGAAATCCTACCTGATGGGTATATTCCCCAATTAAATTTAGAACTGTCTATGTTCAGGTGTGGCATAGGTGAACCCCCAACTGAAAGCAGGGGTTGTTTCATGTTGTCCTCAACTGGATATGATTTCGATGATGTGCAATGGTGGCCTATGACGAAGGACATAAGCGGCATGACATGGTGGTGGTCTTCAATGGTGGTATAAGAAGAGGTTGCTGATGGTGGTCCTATGCATGATAGAAGTGGGAACTGTTCATGCCCGAGGTCTCTAATGAAGAGGCTGGGAAGTACGACCCTACCACTGTGAATGATGATGGAAGGGAGTCACCTTAGAGGTATCAGTGTGATGGCTTGGCATGGCAATGTTTAACAAGGGAGCAGGGGGAGGCAGAGTGTGGGAGACGACTGACTACATTGCGGTGAGGGCCGATGACCCTCAAACGATGATGGCACAATTGGTGCAATGAACTTCGACTGCAACCGAGAACCCGAGTAGGCATCTGTGATTTAATAGGTGAACCCCTACTCCACGCTAGGGGTGGAATTCTGGTGGACACATGAGGTGGATAGGGCTTCAGGAATAAGGATTTAATGGGAGGGGTATGATTACTTGTGACTGAGGAAGCTTTGCTACAATGGTAGTGAGTCGATGACGGTGGATGAGGCTGCATTAGCGTAGGGACATGTAGTATAGGAATGATGTAGCTCGACCATTGAAGGTTGGAAAGTGAGGTTTGATTTCTAATGTTTCTCAGTTTTCTGACAGCATGTGAAGGAGGTTGATACTCTAGTGGCCAGTTTCTAATGGTGGTGGTGCAGGTAGTGGTGAACCAATGGAGATAGTGATGGGGGTCGACGTGACCTCGGGAAATGAATCTTCATTTATCTTTGAGAGGCTTCTTTTAAGTTGTTGTTTTTTGGTGCGAGCCTTGGAAATAAGCTTGCACAGTGGATGACTACCTCAAGAGCAACGACAAGGACAATCCCTACTTGATCATGGAGGCTGGTTTCTAGAGGGGCCACAACTGAGGGTTACCAGTGCAGGGATTAACCGGGGCCTTGCTCAAGCTGATGATAAAGAATTTTGGTCCATATAAAGAGGGATTATGGGCCTTGTAATAATAAGGGTCTACTGGGTCATTTTATAAAAATAAATAAGGTATGAATATAGTGGGTTACCCCTCTGTGTGTGGGGGGGGGGGGTATAACCTGCTCATTCAGCCTGTAGGTATGAGGTGTGTGTTTTTATGTAATCAAACCCTAGATATCAAATATATATATATATATATATATATTAAGTTATTAATTTTTTATTAGTTATTTATTTAATATTTTTTTAGTATTTTTATAATTTTCTCATTTTTCATTTTTATCTCTTTAATGTTTTTGTAATTTTATTTATTTTTTTAAAATTTATATAATTAATAATTTTTATTCATTTATTTAATTTTTTTTTCAATATATTCGTATTTTAAATAAATTTCACTCATTTTAACATTCATTCATTTAATATTTTTTAATTATTGATAATGTTAAGTTTTTTACTTTTTATATAATTTATTAATTTTTAATTATTATTCGTTCAATATTTATTATTTTATTTGTTATTAATATAATTTTATACATGATTATTCAATAATATTTATAATATAGAAATATTTTCATATTGATATATATATATATATATATATATATATTAATATATAATGTTTCCTTAAATATGTATTTACATTTACATAATTAATAATTATAATTCATTTTTTAATATGTTTTCAATATATTAATTTTTAATTAAAGTTCACGCATTTTAACATGCATTCATTTAATATTATTTATTTTTTAGTAATGTTAAGTATTTTTTATAATTTATTAATTTTTAATATTAATTTTTTTTAATATTTTTTGTAATTTATTAATTTTTAATATTAATTTATAGATGATTATACATTAATATATTTAATATATTTAATATATAAATATATTCATATTGATATATATATATATATTACAAGAAATGAAGTATAATTAAAAATTAATTTTAATTAAAAATATTGACTAATTAGTATTGAATAATAGGCATTTAATGTGCAAATTATATAAATGTCATTTGTTTTTTCAATTTAACATATATCTATCCAATATATATATGTATAAACACACACATGCACACACATTAATTTCTTACACACATATATATAATTAATGCAATTGAAAATACAAACACACACAAACACATGATATTTGTGTAGTTCATTAATTTTTTTGCATTCATTTTATAATTTTATTTAATAACATAATATATTTAATATATTTTGTTTTTATTATTCAATTTTTATATTTTTGTTTATTATATATTATTTATTACCTATAAATTTTATTTATAATTTATTTTTTTCAATAAATTTTATTCATTAAAAATAATAATTAATTTTAAATATTTTTTAAATTTATTCATTTTTATTTTTATTTTTTTTATTTTTTTTAATTTTATCCATTTTTTATATTTATTTATATAGGTTTATTCATTATAATGCAATTTTTTTAATACGGTTGTAATTTATATTATTAATAAGTATTCATTTTCATTTTAATCATTATTACAAAATAAGCCTTTAACATAGCTAAAAATGACATTTATCAATGATAGAGAAACACTGACTACTAGAGTGAGATTAAAATACCAAGGCCTCTATCAGTGCTAAAAAAGCACTGATAATGGATAAAATTTATCAGCACTTTTATTTAGCACCGTTAAAAGATATTTTTATCAGTGCTTACAAAAATGCTGATAAAGGGGTATATTGTAGTGTGTTGTGATAACACAATGCAACACTAGTGCAATGTGTTGTAACAACACACTGGAGCACCAGAAACACCACCAAAATTAGCAGAATCAACTACCAATATAGAAATTAAATGAAATAAAATTTACAAAATGAATAAAAGAAAAAAATCACTTATTATAGACATTTCAAACATTGGTTTATACAATTACATAAGTACAAATTATTGCATACAATAAAAAAAATCAATGTTCCTTTGTCTTTTGATGCTAACCCAGACTCATGATTTTCCCGAACAAACCACCCATGATCGAGGAAAATAAAACACCTGTATAAGAAAATAATTATTATTTTGGTAATTATATAAGGATATTAATTTACCAAAAGTGTTAATTTTATACTAAACTTTAAGTCGTACTTGGAACACTGTGTATCAGATTGAGTAGCGGTTTATTTTTTGCACGTCACACCATTTCTTGTTCATATTAAAACATTATCCATCTGAAAATTAACTAAATAATTATATGATAAAAATGATAAGGAAATTAATTAAGTAACAGTGTATAGAATGACGAGAAAGCAATCTAGGATTGTTTTCTCGGTTTTTGTGATGTGATGCACATTTTAAATAAAAATGACATGTATATATTTCAAAGACTCACTTAGAGTCATACTAATTACACCATGCATCATATTGATGTTCTTCAAATTCCTACACATCCTAAATGAATTATGGATCATTTTTCTAAAGTATCAAAACAATCCAAATGTGTTTTTCTGGTTTTGAGTACGTCACTTGTATTTTTTACTAAAATTTCATTTTAAACTGGAAACATGCACTTTAAGTCATATTGGTCACATAATGTTTTGGTTTGACAAGAGAATAATTATTACATGTCAAAAATGAATTATGAATAATTTTTATAAAATTTCAAGATAATCTGAGAATGTTTTCTTGGTTTTCAATGAGTGACATTTTTTTAACTAAAATGTCAACTCTAAACTGACAACAGTCACTTTGAGTCATACCAGTCACACCATACATCTGATTGAGGTTTGGATAATTCCTAAAAATAAAAAATGACTTATGGTTTCTTTTCATAAGGTATCAAAACAATCTAAATGCATTTTCTTGGTCTTAAGCATGTGAGTTATATTTTTTACTAAAATTAATGTCAATTTTAAATAAAAAGACACACTTGGAGTCATACTAATCACAAAATGCATCAGATTGAGGTTCATATGATTCTTATATGTCTCTAATGGCTTATGGATAATTTTACTAAAGTATCAAAATAATACAAAACATTTTTATTATTTTTGATTATGTGAGTTTTTTTACTATAATTAATGTGAATTTTAAATAATAAGATTCATTTGGAGTTATAACGGTCACACCATGCACCAGTTTGAGGTGAAGATGATTTCTACATGTCCCAAATGGATTAAGGATCGTTTTACTAAAGTATCAAAACAATTTGAATATGTTTCTCAGTTTTGAGTACGTTAATTTTTTTTACTAAAATGTCATTTTAAATTAGAAACACACACATTGAGTCATAATTGTCAAATCATGTATCATTTTGATGTGATAATGATTCCTACATGTCAAAAATGAATTATTAATATATGTCCTAAAATTTTATGATAATCCAAGTGCATTATCTAGGTTTTCATTGAGTGAAACATTTTGAACTAAAATATAAATTTTAAACTTACAATAGCCACATTGAGTCATAATGGGAACACCATAAATAATATTTAGGTTTAGATGATTTATACACATCAAAAATTACTTATTGATATTTTTACTAAAGTATCAAAACAATCCAAATGTGTTTGATTAGTTTTGAGTATGTCAGATGTCTTTTTTACTAAAAATAATGTTAGTTTCAAATGAAAATTGAACTTAGAGTCATAATAGTCAAATTGTGTGTCATATTGAGGTTCTGATAATTCTTAAACATATCTAATGACATATGGATCATTTTCTTAATGTTTCAAAACAATCTTAATTCATTTACTTGGTTTTGAGTATGTCACTTTTCTTTTTTACTAAAATGCCATTTTAAACTAGAAACACAGACTTTGATTCATACCAGTCACATAATGTATCAGTTTGATGTGAGAGTGATTCCTATATGTCAAAAATTCATTATAAATAATTTTAATAAATTATAAAAACAATTCAAGAACATTTTATAGGTTTTTCGTAAGTGACACATTTTGAACTAAAATATAAATTTTAAACTAATAACAGGCACATTGAATCATACCAAGCACACCATACATCAAATTTAGGTGAGGATAATTATTACCAATCCCAAATGACTTATTTATTGTTTTTATCAAGTATAAAAACAATCCTATTGTGTTTTATTAGTATTGAGTATGTCAGTTGTCTTTTTTACTTAAATTAATGTCAATTTTAAATAAAAAGACGCACTTTGAGTCATACCAGTCACACCATGAATCAGATTTCGGTGTGGTTGATTCATATAGGTTGTAAATAACTTATGGAAATTTTTTCTAAATTATAAAAATAATCTGACTTCTTTTTCTTTTTTTTAGTACGTCACTTGTATTTTTACTAAAATGGTATTTTAAACCGGAAATACACACTTTGAATCATAACAATCACATCGTTTATCAGTTTTAAGTGATACTAATTCCTACATATCAATAATGGATTATTAATTGTTTTACTAAATTATCAAGACAATATTATTGGGTTTTCTCAGTTTTCAGTGACTGACACGTTTTGAACTAAAATGCCAATTTTAAACTTACAATAGACACTTTGAGTCATACCAGGCACATGATGCATCATATTTAGGTGTAGATGATTTATAAACATAATAAATGACTTATGGATCATTTTCTTAAAGTATAAAAACTATCAAAAATATTTTTCTCAGATTTGAGTATGTCAGTTTTCTTTTTTACTAAAATTAATGTCAATTTTAAATAAAATGATGCACATAGAGTCATATCAGTCAAACTTTATGTCATATTGAGTTTATTCTAATTTATAAACCTTCAAAATGACATATTTATCATTTTAATAAAGTTTCAAAACAATCCAAATGTTTTTTCTTAGTTTTGAGTCTGCCTTTTTTTAATACTAAAATGTCATTTTAAATTTGAAATATGTACTTCTAGTCATACCGGTCAGATCGTATATCAGTTTAAAATGAGACCAATTACTACATATCATAAAGTAAATATAAACAATTTTCCTAAATTAAAAATATAATATGAGTACATTTTCTTTGTTTTTAGTGAGTGAAACATTTTGAACAAAAATGTCAATTTTAAACCGATAACGGATACTTTGAGTAATATCAGATACACCGTGTGTTAAATTGAGGTGAGAATTATTTCTACACATCCCAAATGACTTATAGATAGTTATTATAAATTATAAAAACAATAAAAAATTAATTCTATTAATTATGAGTATGTCACTTTTTGTTTTTACTAAAATTTCATTTTAAACAAGAAACACACACATTGAGTCATACTTGTCACATTGTGTATCAGTTTAAAGTGAGATTTATTCCAACATGCCACAAATTAAATATGAAATTTTTTACTAAATTATAATGAAAATACATGTTTTTTCTCTATTTTCAATGTGTGACACATTTCAAACTAAAATTCAAATTTTAAATTGATAATAGGAACTTTGAGTCATATCGGGCACATTGTGTGTTGGATTGAGGTGACATTAAATCCTACATATCATAAATGACTTATAGATAATTTTAATAATGTATAAAAACAATTTAAATGTTTTGTATCAGTTCTGAGTATGTCCACTTTATTTTTTTCTAAAATTAATGGAAAATTTAAAATAAAAAGAAGAACTTAGAGTCATATCGGTCACACTGTGTGTCCGGTTGAGGTGAAGAAGATTTATAAAAATCTCAAAGTATCTAAAGAATCCCTACTTTAAATTTTACCATGCCTCCCATTTACATTATTTTTCAAAATTTTAAAACTACATATTGATCATTGAATTACATTGTTTGATGTTTGAAAAATAACACTAATGAAAAGCATGATAACATTGGAATAAAGTAACATGTTATCTCTTTTGTGGCTTGTTGCAAAAATTTAAAAGAAAAATATTAATTCTCAATAGATCTTTGAAAAAAACTAAATATGTATTAGATAAAAATCATAAGGAAATTAACTTAGAAATAGTAGATAAAATGATGAAAAAATTAATTAAATACATAGTTTGAATTCAACTTTTCATGATGGTGTTATAAATTCTTACCCCATTTCATTATTGTATTTATCTCGATTTTAGGCCTGAAGTCCATATCTCATGATCATGAGAATATTTTAACAAAACACCCCAAATCGAGCAAAATAATCCACCTATATTAGAAATAATTATTATACAAGTAATAGTAAAAATAAATAAATTAAACATAAATATGAAACAATAAATTAATTTTATGGAAAATTATTTTACTATGAAAACAACAAGCTTACCTATGTGATTGAGAAGAGTTAGTGTATTTGTTCTTCTTATAAAGTAAGTGGAGGAAACTTGAAGGAAAGTGATAAATACCAACATTGCAGGGGTGAAAATGTTTTGAGGGAGAAAAATTATGTAGAATTTTTGGTGTATAAAGGAATGAAAGTTAAACATAAATCTTCTAAAATAAACGAACTATGAAAATATGCATTCTCAAAAGATCTATGAAAAAAAACTAAATAAGCATTAGATAAAAATGATAAGTAAATTAAATTACATATAGTTGATAAAATGAAAAAAAGTTTAATTAAGTAAGAAGTATGAATTCACCTTTTCATTAGGTTCATAGTCATTCTTGACCCATTTACTTATTGTCATTATCTTATTTACATCCCTGAAGTCAAATCTCTCACGAGCATGAGCAGCTTCAAACAAACCAACCCAACTCGAACAAATGAATCCACCTGTATAAAATAACAATTCTTATGTGAGTAGTACTAAAAATAAATGAATTAAACATAAATATGAAACAACAGATTATTTCTATGGTCAATTATTTTACAGTGAAAACATAAATATTAGCTCTATGATTGAGCATAGGTAGTGTCATTTATCTTCTTACAATGGTAGTGTAGGGAACTTGAATTAAAGTGATAAATGCCAACTCTATAGGGGTGAAAATTTTTTGAGGTAGAAGAAGTCTGTGAAAGTTTTGGTGTTGAAAGGAATGAAATATGGACAAAAATATTCTAAAATAAACAATCAATTAAAGGAATAAATATAATTAAATTAATGTTTCATTATATATTATTTTGGTAAAATAGAAGAAGTATATTGTAAAATTACCTTTATATCTTTTCAAAGGGTTTCCTTCATTATAGTCTATTCTTCTATGGGATTGGTAACAACATCATGTATAGAATACATTGTCTGAATGAGTATTAAAACATTTAATTTTGATTACATTAATATAGTATAAAACATATAAAATTATGATAAAAAACATAGCACATTAAAAAATACTTTTTCATTCTCGTTAAAATCTATTTTTTATGGTTTTAGGGATTTAGTTCCTCTATCAAGAATCCAAATCCCCACTTTGTGCTCCCCTATAATGTAAAATACATTATCTATATTTTTGTTGGCATGAACTGATTATGATATCCTAATAAAATGGTCATCCTCCAAGGAATTTTCATCTAACCCAACATTTATTGTATTCATTATCTGAAAAATCTACCAATTATTGTTTGCTGAATCAGATACAAAAAAATTACTTGCACTCCTAGTAATTCCATTATGAACAACTCATCTTTTCCTCTTCTACACTAAAATTCAACTTCACAAAGCCAATTTCATCAACTTTCACTTCACCAATATTTTCAACCCATTTTTAATGGAAAATTGGAACTTGAAATGTTTTATAATACAAATCATATATTTATTTTATAATTCCAAAATATGACATATTTGAATAAATTGGATTTATATTATTTGAACCAGATATGTGCATCGCTTTTTCCAAAAGTGTAACACCACTATTTTTCATCATACTAAAGTCATCATGTCTTTTTATAGAACACATAAATATTCATTATAATACTAGTGTAAGATATAACATTTTCATTCAGTCCCCTGGATAGCCATAAAATTCATTCAGCAATTGAGTTTGTTTTTTAAGATAAATCCTTATAAATTTGATCTTGGATCCATTATATAAATTTTTGATTATGTGTATTTGATATCCATCCTTCATACCTTGATGGATTAAAATATATAAGAATTTATTTATTGTATTAAATGCATGGATAAACATCTTTACTATTATGTAAAATGTAAAGGTGCACTTTATTCTTCACTGTAAAGGTAATTGTAACAATATATCTTCTAGAAACCCCATCACCCATAAGGTGTCCATTATGATGAGACTTTGGGAGACCGATGCTGTCAACATATGATAGGTAATCAATACTGAATTCAAAATCTTCTTACAAAATATATCATTCTACAATACAACCTTCTGATCGACTTCAATTCTTGACACACCCTTTTGAAATCTTCATATAGAATTCAATTAGGTACATCCATCTCTAATGGATAGGACCACATAGTTGAACCACTCTAACCAAGTGAACCATCAGGTGGACCAGTATATCAAATAATTATAGTGGGAAGAACATATCTAATTCACATAATATGACTGAAACCTCCTTATTCATAATGAGAAATGTTGTCGAGTCTATAACTTTACTACATATGGATTTGAAAAAGAAGGAGAGTCTGGTTAATGCATGTTGTACATTTTGAGGAAGAATGAAATGAAAAGAAATAGACAAAAAATATTTTATAAAAAAATTAAATTGATGTTATTTTACTCTATATAACTTGAAATTAGTCATTTACATTATATTCTTGATATTTTATGAGAAAGCCTATGGAACTTTTACACTATTAAGAAAAAGAAAAAATTAATTTTTTTCGATCTGGATAGAGTGTAAGCTATTAGAGAAAGAAAAATACACCCTCCACCCTTCATCGGTACCAACTCTTCCCTTATCCCCATGCCAATCATGTCTAACCTAGCCTTGATTCCATATTTTGTTTTTCCAGGAACATTTAGTAACTTTCCAATAAAACTATCAAATACATTTTTTTTCTGTATGCATGACATCAAGAAAATTTCAAAAATATAAACAATTTTAATATGGAAATTCATTGAAAATTAATATCTTCTTCCAAACTAATTTAATAAGGTTTTTTAATAATATTTTACTGAAAAAATTATCAATATCTTTTACTTTATAGAATATTTTATCACTCGTTAGTAGATACAATGTTGTACCTTTTTCAATATTCCTATTGAATGATGTCATCCGAGATTGATATTTATGTCATTGAGGTAAAAAATTTCAATGTCCTAAAAACATAGTCTTTGAGGAATATTTCAACTGAACTGAGTATGTGAATTTTTCACAAATGGTACACCCCAATATTCCTTTAGTTCTATATCCAGATAAATTTCCATAAGTAGGTAAATCATTTATCTTCAGGTACAACATGGCCCTCATTGTGAATTCTTTACTTATATGGGAATCATACCTTATAACATCTATATCCCAAGTAAATTTCAAATATTATATCAATGGAACCAAATAGACATCAATATCATTATCAGGTTGCTTTGGTACATATATAAGTAGAGGAAACATAATGTATTTTTGGTTCTTACATAACCATAGTGGAAAGTTATAATTTTACAACATAATAGGACATGCACTGTGAGTAATACTCTATAAACCTATAGGATTTATTCCATATGTAGATAATACAAGACAAAAGTTTCTTGGATCATTTTCAAATTTAGGATACTCGAAATCAATTTTCTTTTACTAAGGAGAATCTACTAGATGATGTAGGTTCCAATGTTTAATTCTTCTATCTACACGCCATGTCAATTTTATCATGGTTTCCTAACATCCATATAGTCTTATAAACTATAGAATGATAGAAAAGTACCATACATATTTTGAAGGGCTCGATACATTTTTCTTATGTCTATTTTTACCACACTTAGAGAATTTTATCATTGATTCGTGGTCCTTGCCAAGAAATATGAAATAATTTGTACAAGTATATATTTTTTAGAGAGAATGACCATTGAATGTAGAATTCATTTTATATCATATGTTCGACATGGTAATTCATTTTCTTCTAGTACCATATCATCCATGATACCTAGTAGTTTTGTATAACAGGAGTCTGTAGGATCGAAATATGAATTTAGATGCTCAATTACAAGAGGGGGGTGAATTGTATTTTAAAAACTTTCATTTTTAACCTTAAAGAGTACTATGTTTAAAAAGGTTAAACAAGGTAGATTCACAAGACATATTTTAGTTCTAAAAACTTTCTAGGTTCTGAAAATGTGGTTCCAAAAATGAAACTTAATAAACATTTACAAGGAAAAAGATTATACCTTGAAGCATATAGAATCTTACTTATCAGAGTATACAAAAGAACAAGAAAGTATAATAAGGTTATACATTCTTACTTTATCAAATTAAAATGGAAATAAACTTGAAACAAAACGAGTAACAAGTATGAAATATTTTAACCCAAAGAGTTGGGTATCCAACATACTTGGATAAAGGTCCCTTGATTTATAGTTTCAAGAAAGTCTGTCTTACCCACACTAGGGTAAGACCTCGATAAAAATATTTGTATTTGTATTTCTATCCGTATAAGCCCTCAAAATTTAAGGTAGTCAGAACCTCTATATTCCTATCCATGGAAGTCCTCAAACTTTAATGTAGTTATCACCTCTGTCTTCTAATCCTTGGAAGTCCTTGATTGTACACAACAATAATCAGAGTCGCACAAAATAAACTGAACATGATGTTTAGTACGCACAAGGCATGAGAGTCTCTCTCTCTAGAAATAACATCATCATAATGAAATATCTAGAGTGATCAATGGTTATTCTTAGTATTGAGATCATTCAAATGAGCTTATATTTATAGGAACTTTTCCAACAGTTATCTCCCTCCTCCAATGATCATATTTTTCCTTGAATCTCATAAGGACCTTTACATATGTCACTCAAACAACGGTTAGTTAGAACCAAAATGTAAAACATAATTTCATAACTATAACAAGTGTAATACAAATAATGTTTCTTAACCATATCTATTTTTCGGAGTCTAGGAAAAAAAATTAGGAGTCTAACCAAATAAACACTTAGAGACTATAAATCATGAATATTCAGATTTTGGTTTTCACGGAATTCAGAACCAGAATTCTATTGATTTAGGAATCTGAATTATGATTAATTAGGAGTCTGAATTCTTAGAAATTCAGAGTCTGAATTCTGAGGAATTTGGAGTCTGAATTATGAGGAATTCGGAGATGGAATTCTAAGGAATTCAGAGTCTTAATTCTAAGTAATTGAGAGTCCAAATTCTGAAAAATCTAGAGTTTGAATTTCAGAAAATATGGAGTTGGGATTTTAGAGAATTCGGAGTCTGAAATTCATAGAATCTGGAGTCTGAATTATAAAGAGTTCGGAGTCTGAATTTTATATAATTTGGAGTCTTAATTTCAGATAATTTGGAGTTTTAATTTCAGAGAATTCAGAGTCTGAATTTTAGAGAATTCAGATTCTAAATTTAAAAGAATTTGGACTCTGAATTTCAGAGAATTCAGAGTCTGGATTTTAGAGAATTCAGAGTCTGAATTTTAGAGAATTCGAAGTCTAAAAATAGAATACTCTATAACCAAGGATTTATAGGGTTCTACAGTTTTAGATATGAAACCAAATTTTAAACTTTAGGAATAATAATAGTTATATTTAGAGAAACTATAAAATTAATAATGAAAACATATGTAAGGATAAAATTTCCTCGAGGAAGGAAAACTTTCCTTATTAAGATAATTCTAGGGATAAAATAAGTTGCCTTAAGATAGAGTGTTTGTGATTTTCAAAACCTAGAGGAATGGAAAATTCATAAGGAAACCTTATTGAATCAACAGTGTCATTCCATACGCATACATATTTCAAATTATATAACTTCAATATAGCTGACAATGTTGTGTATTTATTACAACCACTATACAATGGTCTCTTAGAAAAACTATTTAAATTATCAAATAACATTTTACAATCATGAAGGTCATATCTAATTTCCATTATAATGTTCTATTTTACCCATTTTTAGTCCAAAATTTATAGCTTTGATCTATTCTGTGAAAAATCAAAACTTGATCTAACTCTTACAGACTAATTTTTCTGGAATATCAACAATACATACACAATCAATGGATTTTAGAAGGTTTGTATGCATGCTCTATTGAAAACTTGATGAACTCTTTAACTCCGTATTAATACACATTTGTAAAATTATTATCATGCATCCATTTTTTATTCATAAAAATCTTATTGGGTTCATAAAATATTCATTTTTATACTATAAATAAATAAATACACATAGGATATTAATTATAAAAGGTGAAAATTATAGATAATTATAATAAGGGAAACTTGATATTTGATTATTTCAAATAATTTCAGTATGTTTTGAATAAAATTGGTAATTGAATTTAAGAAAAGAATTACTACACTATGGTAGGTGTTATATTATGAATTCATCCAATGGTGAAAGTTATAGACAAATTTTATCATCATTAGGTCGTATCCTGAATAGTTATCATTGCATTTTGTTTTTTTAAACTCATCCTTCATCTCTTGTGGACATTAACCTATCTTTCTTGAAATAATATAAGGATTAGTCATCTATGGGATGACTACTTTCTGAAGTAGTTAAAGAAACATAAAATATATGGGGATGAGTCTCAATCAAAAAATTGGAATAATAATAGTTCAAAAGATGAAGCTGATGAGGATAACAGTTCTACTTCATTATGTTTTATAAAAGGGGAAATTCCTCCCATTTGTGAGAATTACATGTATGGTAATCAAATATTTCTAAGGGTGTAACCAATACATGTAGACATAAAATTATGAATACCTAAAAATAATTTCTAATAACTATTCCAATATATATATAATTTGATAACCTCCATTATATTTTTTTTAACAAGTGATGTAATAACCTAAGGAATTATTTCATTTATTATTAATGGTATATCAAGTATTTGAAAACATATCAAAATTATAATTTAAATTTTAATTAAAAATTGATAAGTAATGGAAAAATAATTTTAGTAAAATAATATACCTAAAAAAGATAATGGTTTTAAAAATATCAAAATTATTAGTTGATAAATCAATTCAAGAATTACGTTTAGAAAATTTGAAAACAAGAATTATTTTCAAGAAGATGAAGAGTAGGATTTATAAGAAAATTTCATTTTCATGGCCATTATGGGTTCTATAGTGATTTTGGGCACATAGTATAAAATTTTAGTCATAATTAGATAAATAATAATAATTATGAAAGATATAGAGGTTTTAAGTTAAAGGGCATATGATCCACTATTTGAAAAATATTCTTTAAGTGAGATGAATATTCATAAGTAAAATTGGTTGTTAAATTTGCACAATTGAATGAACTCTATTGAACATGTTGAAAATTAAATAGTTTTTTGATGCATTGTCAATATTTTATAAAAATATTTTTGGATGTGAAGAAAGAATTAGAAATATATTATATAAAAAAATGGAATGTAAGAGGAATTTATTATTTATGTTACACTAATGGATTTACAAAATACAAAACCATTCATATTAGATATTGGTTATTCATATCACATGATAGGTAAATTGATGTAATTAAATATTTTTGACAGGTTCAAAGGGTAATTATTATTTTAGAAATGGTGGATCTCTTAAGATAAATAGTTTTCATTAAAAATAAGTAAGAAATAAAAGGAAATGTTAAAGAATGATCAGTTTTTATATGGATTAAAGTAAAAACAAAAACAAAAAATGTTTATACCAAAGAAAAATACCCTGAACATTTATTAAATATGATAGAAAAAGAAAAAAAGAATGAAAGAAAGTGTAAAATTTCATACAAAGAGTGATTCCATCATCCAGAAATGATAACTACAGATCAGGTAATGTAGGATCATTTTCATAATCATAATCAGACTCATCATAATCAATAACATTTTACTATTTCGACTATGCATTTCCTTAATTGAATATCCCAAGGATCCTCTCCTTGTACCTTTCCTACTTCGAAGTTAGTTGGATCTTTGAAGCCTTGGAGGATGACCAGGTAGACTCATTTTGTGGAACAAGAGAATAATATTTATGTGGACTTATTTTGGGAGTTAGAGAAAAACAATCATCACTGAACATCATTCCCATTCCATTTAAGATGTCATCCTTAAAAGAAATAGGTCCATCACTACCTGTAGAACAGAGATGAGAAGTGTCCATCAAAACAATTCACTTTTCCTTTCAACATCCATTTTCTGACACATTAACACATTTTATAGGAAGTATAGAAGAACCGAAGATATTCTTAATATATTGAATATAATCCACATTATATTAAACATCATATTTCCCAGACACATCATACTATAGAACATGCCTTGAAAAGTCTATGACCAAAGGATTCACACAACATCCTTGCTCATCAGTTGGTGAAAGAGTGCACCCATGAACAACACCAAAAAACCTATATATAGATTTTTCCACCTCACATGAGTTCCTCTCATCCTGAATAGTGAGTTGCAAGTCAATAAAATTAAAAATTCCAACCTTCTGAACATGCTCAACTATAACTCCTTGCTGAATCTTAACACCCATAAAAATACCACCACTACCCCATAAATATGGTTTCTCATTTCCAGTGGCGTGATCATTGATATCAATCTGTGTCTTCCCAATCATAGTCCTCACACCATCTCATGAAAGGCCATACCCCATAGGAGTGACATGCTTGAATATGAAAGGTTAGGATATATCACCCCTAGTACCTTTAGTGGCCATTTTAGACCCATACATTCACCCATACTTATGTTTAGAACTGGAGAATGAGTAAGTAGAAACAAAATAATTCCCTACCAACTCCTAATTCACCTTCATATATCTATTCTTATATGTTGTTTCCCCATGATTTTGAGGCTTCTTCTCTAGATAATCCATTGGCTTCTTCCTAGGCTGCTTGGGTACTGATTTCCTATGTGGCCTAGATGAATTTCTTTTACCATTACCATCACAGTACTATAAATAACCCCCCTTCAAACAAAAAAAACAAAAAAATTACTTTGATATTTCTCATCCAAATGACCAACATATTTGAAATTGTGATAGAATTTTGGAAAATTCTCATACTCAACAATGATTTTTATATCATCAATAAGAGTATTAAGGGCCAAATTTTTAATAAGAGTGGAACTAAAATTAGTCTCTACCATCATTATCACAAAGTGTCCATACTTGATGTGTTATGTCTCTTTATCCAAGTGAATCAGAATGACCAAGGGAGAAATAATTCCATTCATGATTTTTGGATGAAAAAATCCAATCGAGGCTATGAAACCAGATCCAAACTTGTGAAAAAAAATTATTGGATCTTGACTCATTAAAATCCATCATCCATTCATGGAGATGGAGTGTTCTTGGATTTAAAATAAATAAACTAGATAACCATACATTAATTCTTTCCTCGTATGATTGAAACAAGTAGGGAAATAAACCTCTACCTAACAAAACAGACTTCCAATCTAAAAAGATCCACAAAAAGTAATTCCAACAAACAATATCTTCAATCCTCTATGGTTGTTGAAATCTTGGAAGAACAACCCTTGAAATTAGATAATTATTACCCAGATCCAGGTGATTCAAAAAGACTCCATGATTAGCTTTAACATAGGGTGATGATCTATTCTTGAGGCTCACACCTACCGAGGAACTAAATTCTTCTAGTAGATATAGATTAGGAACATACCTTTGGCCATGGAATTTACACAAATTCACTCCTACAAATGAAGACCCTTTAATCACACAACAATAATGAGAAACTAAATATGACACTTGGGATGTTATACACCTACGCAAATCATCCTCTCTGGTATACACTGCAGCTAAACGATTTTAAACCATTGTAACTTAATGATTGCTTTCCACAAAAGTTGAATCAAGTGCCACTTGGGCCACCATAGATATAAGAAAATAATCCTCACTGGTAAAACCCACAACTAAATGATCTACCACCACCATGACTCAATGCACACCACCAACACTGGTCAAAGTAGGTGTCGCTCGGGCTAGCATATATCTATGCACATCCTCACCAGTCAACCCCGTAGCTAAACGATCTTCCACCACCATAAATCAATGCACGTCACCCACACCAATTGAAATTACTATCCTCTGATACCCAATCAGATCTAATCCAAACAACATAGATGAACAAGGAATCTCGTCAAATGACACTGTTGCCTTGGGACCATCCTGTCAGACTCTGTGGTTTTCCACTATAGCTTGATGATTTCCTTCTGCTTCCTCACCTCTGTTTAAAAGAATATATCCAAGAAAATGAGGGATCAACATGAAAAAATTGTTCTAAATTGTGATGAAATCATTATCGGAGTGCACCCCCAAATCCTCACCACTCACCAACATAAAACATACATAGTGTTTATTAGATGTGCAATTAAGGAAATGTAGTGATTGTTAATAATTATTAATGAGTGGGTTATTATTTAAAATATGGATATATTTTTAACAGATGTATAGAAAACTAGTCGAACCATATTCTGATTTGGGGTCTATAATAATTTATGGTAATTGTATTTCAAAGAGGAAATTTATTTATAGTAGTGAAATATCAATCGTATTAGATAATGAGGCATTTAAATACTAACTTAAAAAGGAGGGTTGATATGTTTTTAGGATGACAATATAAAATTGATAGATATTTATTACTAATAGAATGGGGAGATTATTAATAATTAAAATAATAAATTAGGGATTTTATAAAAGAAACCCTTGGATTTTATTCACTATGATTTATATAGACCCTCAAAGTACAAATAAATATATTGTAATAAGTATTTCATTTCACCCATTTTTAATTATACTCAGATCATATGTATTATGTTTTAGTCATATATATATATAATTCTCTAAATGGGGTTAAAATTTTAAGAATAAGTATTAATAATAAGTTTCATTATGTGGTAAAGTAGTCTATATTGGATTATGGGGTTGAATATATGACACACTAATTAAGGGGTGGTAACAAATAATATTTATATTCCTCATCATTACAACATAGTTGATGGCCTTGGTCATTCCCTTAATAATTTTATTTTTCATCACTCACTATTACTACCACATTATTATATTTAAGGTATTTTATATATATTTTGAAAAAATGAAAAAAATTGTGGATTTTTAAAATTGATGAAAAAATAGAAATAATGAAAATATAAGATCATGAATATAGTATTATCATAAAAAATGATCAATCCTTGGGGGATTCCCATATATGTGTTTAATTTTTTTTCTTAATCTATTGTCCCAACTTAATTATCACTCTATAAAAATGATAAATATCATTCACCTAACCACCTCTGACTGTTTACCCCATGTAAGGAACTAGTGCATTACTATCACATGTGAATTTGGACTAGTATTTCCTAATTCCAATGGTAGGAGGCATCCCTCAATTGAGTAGAATAACCCTTGGCTTATACATCCATCAAGATTAATGAATGAAGGGAACTCCATTGTACATGTTTAGTGGTCACTAAGTCATTTCATATATTGTCACCAATATCTATCATATTCAACATAAATTTGGAATCGGGAGAATTTATCACACTATAGTATGTGAAGAAATAGTTTTTTAATGAATAAAAGAAAGAATGATTATAAAAAAATGCTACAACTCACTGATAAAAAAATGCCATGAATTGAAAATGGATATCGCCAAATAAGAAATCAATGAGTGAGGAGGAGGAGAAAATAACATACCTTGGATTGATGTTTGGAATCATCTGAGAGAAAGTAAATATATCACCAAACCTGGATTTTGTTCGAGCCTTTGATTCATTTGACCCTTTAATTGTTTGAGGCTGGGATACAAGCCTTAGAATTATTAGATCCTTAATTCTACCATTCATTCGAGATTTGATTCGACAACAAGGATTGCCGATAGTAGGGGGCTTCCGTGGAAAGCTTCAAATATCACAACTGGTTCGCAATGGTTAGGGTTCTTAAAATAGATCGGGACACTTTTATCAATGATTCCAAAAATAAACCAATAAAGTTCCCTTTTATCAGCGCTAAGTTAATAATTTCTGATAAAAGAAATCTTTATCAGCACTTCTTTAGCACTGATAAATGTCTATCTTTATCTTCACTAAAAAAGTGCTGATAAAGAATCCTTTTATCGGCACATATTACTTAAGCGCTTGTGAATTATTTATAATTATAATTATAAATAAAAAAACTTGTAAATATGTTTATATAATTATATATATATATATTAAAATTATATATAAATATAAATAAAGTAAATATATTTCTTATTTAAATATATTTATAAAAATTTATAATTATTTAAATATATAATTAATTATTTACAATTATATAAATACTTTCAAAAAACACTACTTATATATTTATATATTTATATCATTATATATATTTATATAATTATATATATATACATAATAAATATATAAATATAAATATAGTAAATAGATTCATTATAATTTTTAATTATTTAAATATACATAATTATTTATTTATAATAATATAAATACATTTTAAAAAATAATATTTATTTATTTATAATTATAAATATATAAATTTATAAATATAGAAAATACACGTTTATAAATATATTTATTTATAAATATTTATTTATAAATAATTTTTTAACATTATTAATGAATATTTAATCTTAAGTTCATGCATGTTAAAAATTAGTGAAATTGAATAATTAAAAATGAGTACACTTTAACAATATTGAAAAAAAGGATAAGTTTTATTAATTAAAATTAATTTATTAAAAAATATAGATATATATTGAAATAAAGATGAATACATATTGAAAATATTAAAACATAGTAAATAAGTAAATATATATAAATAATATAAATTGATTGAATACCCAAAAAAAGGAAAAATAATAAAATTGAATTAACACTTAGCTATAATAAAATTAAAAATAAATAAATAAATTTACCAATTAAAGACATGATATATTAAATGTATCATGTTATAATGAAATTATAAAATGAATACTAAAATTTGAAGAAAAATACATAAATATTTTGTGTATGTGTTTCTATATAAGATTTCATTAATTACTTAAATATTTGTGTGTGTGAGTTGTATATAAAAAATTAATTAATTATGTATATGTATGTAAAATAAATATACAACGAATTTGATATATGTTAAATTAAAAAATCAAATTACATTCAATTATGTACATTACTCGATGAAATTAGACAATATTTTAAATTCATATTAATTTTTTATTATAAACCATTCTTCACTAAATATATAACTATTTAAAGTAAAGAATAAATATTTTGTATTATATAAATCATATTTATAAACATTCATATATATATCTATATATTTAATATATAGTATTTACTAATATTATCAATAGTTAATTAATGAATGAAATGTTTAATATTTTTCTTAATTTACTTATTTTTAATTTTATTTGTTTAATTTTCATTTTACATGTAACTATATATTTAATATATACTATTTATTATGATTTATAATTTATATATATTATAATAAATTTATTCATTTTTATCAATAATTATTTAATTAAAAAATATTTATTATTATTTTTAATAAAATCATTTTTAATTTTTAATTTTTTTAATTCTTTCATTTTATTCGAAAACCTTTATTAGTGATAAAATAATGATTCTAAATGATCACTTTATCAGCACTAAAAATAATGCATTGCTAAAGGGTACCCTTTATCAGTGCTAAAATTAAAGTGCTAATTAAGTGTACCGTTTATCAACTCTAAAAAAATCCCTCATAAAAGGTACCCCTTATCAACTCTTGTTTTAGTATTAATATAAGGTACCTTTATTAGCGTTATTTTAGTGTTGATAAAGGATAGTGCTGTTAAAGGCCTTATTTATAGTAGTGGAGATATATTATTTTTAATTTTTTTAATAATCTATGTAATTAATAAAACTTATTCAGTTTTTAATATTTTATAAATCTATTGATTTTTTAATTATTAAATTTCACTCTTTCTTACATTCATTCATTTAATATTATTAAATTTTATTTTTTAACTAATAATGTATATTTTTAATTTTTTTATATTTTACTTATTTTAAATATTTATTAGTTTAATATATTTTTTAATTTATACAATTTTAATATTTATTTGTACATATTTATTCATTAATAATTAATGTTTTCAATATATTTGTAATGTATATATTTATTATGTATATATCTTCATCTTAGTAAATATTCATTTTCAATTTTTTAATAATTTATATAATTAATTAAAATTATTTTAATTTACTTTATATAGTTATTTTAAACACTTTAAAAAACTGATCAAAACCATTCCTGTCTTTAAAATAAACCATAACAGAACCCCACTTACTCATGTATTTCAAGCTCTCGTGGAACTCGACCTCTACCATTGCTCCACCCCTATCTTCTCAAATAAATTAACCCTCACAAAACTGAAGGCATGTGATTCTTTGTACTCATTTTATATGATCTTGCATTGTTTAACATTTTTTAGTTCTTTTTTCCAATATACCATACCAGCCCATTTCCCTTTTCATATCGGCGTCGTAATAGCTTGACACAACTTAAATGATCATGACCATCTGGTTTTTGAAAACCCTATTTTGACAGAGCTAAATCCTTCTTGGTTCTTTATTTGTCCATGATTTCAAAGGGGATGGATACACAAGTTTGAGTGTTTTAATTTTTGAAGTATGGAATTAGATGTTTCATGTTTTTCTTCAAAAACTTATTCATTAAAATACTCTTCTAAAATCTTAGAATGCCTTTCTACTATAATTTTTTTGACTATATTATAATTTTTTTATTAATTTCCACATTGAATTTCTATAAATTAGTTCTTGGGTGTTTTGGAATTTAATTTTAAATATAAAAAATGGATTTCAATCAAAAATTGAAATTAATAAGATGGATTTTCAAAAATATTTGAATGAAAACTTGAAAAATTATGAACTTCTTGGTAACACCCCGACAACGATGCCATTTTGAGAGTGACAATTTTATCTCCAATACCTAATAAAAATATTTTTTACTTAATAATACAATATAGATATCTTATGTTTTCTCTCAAGGAGGTTTCTGATTGAGTTGTTTTTCACTTAAAAGATTAATTGATTCAAAATGAATAGAATTAAATTTATTGAAAACAAATTTATGTTATAATTCAAAATGGTGATTTTTGTGGGAAAATGAGTGTGAAAATAGGGGGTTTTAAAGAATTAAATAACAGTGAAAGAGTGAGAGAGGGTTGAAAAGGGAAGAATTCATCTTTTGAGGAATGTAATAATTAGATTTGGAGTTGTGACCTTAATAATGTTCAATCTATGAGGTTCTTCTTTTAAATTTTATAAAACTGAGAAAGAAACCTCAGATTGACTTGATAATTTATAAAAATGATCCATAATTTATTTTTTGACATATAATAATCTACCTCACATTAATCTAACACATTATATGGTTGGTATGACTCGAAGTACATTTTTCACATTAAAAGCATCATTTTACTCTAAAAAATCATCATATATGAAAAACTATGAAAATGAGATTTAATTGTATTTATACATTAGAAAAATGATCCTTAATTCATTTTTTACATATATCAATTGATTTCACATCAATCCAACACATGATGGGTTTAGTATGACTCAAAGTATGTGTTTTCACATTAATAATGAAATTTTTCCCTAAATCATGCATTACATAGCTGAAACTATGTAAAATAGTTTTGATTATATTAAATATTTATGAAAACTATAAATAACTCATTTTTGTCTTGTATGAAATTACCACGTGTCAATATGACGCATGATATGGCCTGTATGGCTCGAAGTTCCTATTTTTAATATAAGTGTCATTTTTGTTTAAAACACGCGTCACATTTTCAAAATGAAGAAAACGATCTCATATTGTTTTCAAAATTTTGTAAAATGATCTATAATTCATTTTTGATGTGTAGTAATTAAACATACATCAATATTACACACAATGGGGTTGGTATGACTCAAAGTGCATGTTTTCAAATTTTAAAAGTTCTATTTTACTCTAAAACACGTGTCACATAACCAAAACCATGAAAAATGCTCAAATTGTCTTGATAATTTTGGAAAAGGATCCATAATTAAATTTTAATGTTTAGGAATCCACCACACATAAATCTGACACACAACGTGGATGGTATGACTCAAATATTGTGTTCCTAATAAAAAAGTCATTTTAATCTAAAACATGATACACGTAGCTAAAACTAAGTTAAAAAGATCATATTATCTTGATAATCTGTGATAATGATCCATAATTTATTTGTGAAATGTTGAAATCAATCTCAAGTCAACTCGACACATGGTGTGGCCAACACGATTCAAAGTGCATTTTTTCACATTAAAATTGTCATTTTACTCTTAATCATGCATCACATAGTTACAAATGAGAAAATATTCGTGAATTGTCTTTATATTTTAGGACAATGATCCATGATTCATTTTTATATATAAGAATTTATCACACATCAATCCTACACATGATGTTGTCAATATTAATCAAAATGCGTATTTTCACCTTAAAAGTATCATTTTACACTAAAACACATATCACAAAGCCAAAAAATGAGTAAATTAGTGCATATTATCTTGATAATTTAGAAAAATGATCTATAATTCATTTAAGATGTGTAGGAATAGACCTCACATCAATCTGACACATGATGTGGCTGGTATGACTCAAAATGTATGTTTTCAATATAAAAGTGTCATTTTAGTCTAAAACAAAATCACATTGCCCAAACTAAGAAAATGAGGCCTGATTGTAATTAATATTTAGGAAAATGATACATAATTAATGTTTGGCATATAAGAATCTACATTATGTCAATCTGACACTCGATGTAGCTGTAATGACTCGAACCACATGTTTTTAATATAAGTGTGAATGGAGACCCCTCAAAGAAGGAATGAGGCATGTTAACATCTGGTATGAAAAATGTAATAGCTAATAATATAATCAATTTAATTAATTATATCAATAACTAAAAAGAATAAATAAGTATTTAATATATTTTCTAAAAATTCTTCACCAAAGCCTCTTTTTAAAAAAAGGAAATTCCACTTTATCTTTGGGTAGATGGAAACCCATTATACGGTTTTTAGGCCTAGGGGATCAAAGGATCAAGAAACATGGACCAAAGGCTTAAGAAACATGGTCAGGAATTAGCTTGAAGTCCTAGTGCATCACCCTCACATCCACCGCTACTACCCATCCCTACCTGTGGTCACTTAATTCCATTGATGCTCCCTAGTGCTGTTACCACCGGTGGTCACCCACCTTCGGACCATGCATGACCCTAAAAATAAAAATAATTAATAAATAAAAATACAATTAATAATTAATAATTTAATTAAAATATTATTAATTAATGATATAATTATTAACAACCAATTATGTAATTAAGATAATTAATAACTGATAATGTCATTAATATATTATATAATTGCCAATATAATTTATAATTTGTGGATTATATAACATTAAAATTTAAACTTTATTTTTTATGAATATATTCCTAAAAAATTGATTTTATTATAGGGACACACTTTTTTCCATAATTTTATTATTATAAAAATCTTGTTATAAGAGTTTTGTTTTTGTATATTGGGTTGTAGTTTTTTGATTAATTGTAACTACATATAATTGTAATTTTTTTTATGATTTTTTAATTTAAATTATGAATTTAAATGATGGTGCAATGTAATTTTTTTATTTCAATCTATTTTTTTGTAATATTATATTCCAATTTGATTATTATTTGTAATTTGGTTTTCTATTTACTGTAAATATTGTCCTGGAGCTTTATAATAGCTTCTATGGCCTTTATCATCACTAAAAAACCACTAATGAATGAAACCTTTATCACTTTTAATGAAATAATAGATTAATGGGGCCTTTATCAATTATTTCATTAGCACTTATACATACCGGCTACTTTTAAAGGTGTTGAGCATTTCAACACTTTTTTTTATTGCTGACAAATCCTATTTCTAGCACCAATAAAGGTGGTTTCTATAGTAGTGGTGAGCATGATGGGGGAATATAACATTGATAAGAAGGGGGTGCTGATAAAAGGGATGGGTTGAATGATTTTAAAAAAGTTTTTAAATAAAAGAACTGATAAAGGTGACCCTTATTAGTGATTTTGTTAGTGTTGATGAAGTTTAATGGATTTTTAGGGTGCTTAGCCTACCGGTATTTTCTAGAACTAAAAATTTTCATTTCTTGTGATGTCAACAGCGTGATCTATAGTAGTAAATATAAATTTGTTAAATTGAGCCTACACAATGATGTAATAAAACCTTTAGCACACAACAATATTAATTCAATATCCTACATGATACCAACCCTCTTCACACACAAACAGTGTACAATAATCCTAATACAACCTTAAAACAACTAAGATTATAGATGTAGACTCAAAGATGCACTTTCAACCCATCTTGGTGAGCACTATATATAACATGACTCTATCACAAGTGCCCAACTTTATCCATAGAGAATTGTTGAATTCCTTTTATCTCTAATGAAATAGAAATTGATTCGACCTTCACGCCTCAATTAAACCCCTTCACTGATTAACACAACTTCCATGAATCCATCTTTAAAATTCAGCTACCCATTGATTCAACATTTCATAATAACTAACAAAACAATTTATGAAAATTAAATGTAAACGAGAATAAAGAACATAAACCTATATTTTCACCGTTAAAATTCCACCACTTGAAACTGATCATGATGTCCAGAAGACCGTGTCTACAAGATATTAAATAGTAGAATATATAAAAGAGAAACCACGAATCTGATGCCTATGAAGGAAAAAAACTATAAAATCCATTATAGTAATGAATGGTACAAAAAAGTTCCTTTCCTAGTATGAAAATATTATATTGAGATAGAATTCATGGATTCAAACCATGACGAAGAGGGGGATTCCATTTAGGGGATCCATCTATAGAAGAAAGGCATACATCAAATAGAACACAGGGGACATTAACAACAATACACAAAATTTAGATCCATCAGAAAAAATTATACAAGAAAACCCCTTGAAATCATAAAATATTAGAGGTAGATAATAGAGTAATCTGACCAATAAAGAAAACCTCCAATTGTGATAAAAAAATATAATATTATAACCAGTTTCATTAAATGCCAAGTGATTGATTTTAATTCTTAAAAAACTAGAGGAAATATTTTTCAATGTTGTAATCATAGTTAAGAAACAAATCCCTCTAACTAGATTTATTGTGGTTGAAATTCAACTAAAAAAATTATCAAATATCATGGTATAAATGAAATAACTTCTAAAATAATTTGTAATATATACCAATAATATATTGACCACTAAATTATAATTAAAAAATAACAAAAAGTTCATCAATCATTTCCAAAAATAACAGATGAATAAAAAACAACCAAGTAACAAGGCGTAAAGTAAACAATTTTAGGTAGGATAACATGCAAGGTGAAATAAAGTTCATGAGATTTTATAATGTAGTTGATTCAAAAAAAAATTATTAGAATGAAAAGAAAAAATATATTAACAAATTCATAATAAAAGGTTGCTTCTAAATATTTTTTGTATTTCCTAAATTAGGACCACACTCAAACCCATATTCAATATAATTAAAAAAATTATGCATAACATAATAGGTAATTATCATAATAAATTAACCAAGTTAATGTAAATAAATTAAATTATAAATATAATTGAAATGTATGTATTAAAAATAGTATAACCACTTGAGTGGATAAATATTAAATAAGAAATTCACCTTTTTCATGTGATTTTTTTGTGCATTGTTGATGGGAAAATTTAATGTTCCCTTGTGAAAAAACCATTTCATCATCACATCAACTCATTTTTAAAAGTCCTTGTAAGAAACATATGTAAGATTGATATTTCCAAAATTTCTTAAAAAATTCCAATATAGGTTAAGAGTTGAACATGGGTTGCTAGTGTAAACATATATAACATGGATAAGCCTAAATATCATAAACAAAAAACCCACATAAACTGAACACCCACCTACCTATCATATTTTGTAGTTTCTTTCAACTAGTTTAATATATGTAAAAACATCTACTTAAAAATAAAGAAAAGTTTTTATAACTACATATAAAAAATAAGAAATAATAATAAAACATAGAAATACCTTTTGTCTCATGTTTTTACACTCAATCCCAAAAAGAAATGAAAACATGAGGAACCTCAATATGTCATATAAAATTCCCTAAAACAAAAACCCAAAGTCTATATTAATAAAAATTATTAAATCATAAATATATCATAGTAGTGAACTTTTATTAAATCAATAGAAATAAAAACAAAAACAAAATATAAGAAACATGATAATATTTTTTTATCACAATGAATTTCCAATCTATAAATAAAAAAATTAAAAACATTGGAAATTATTGGTATTTGTAGACTTATATATATGATTAAGAACTTCCCTCAAATCAAATGGAAAAAAATAAACAAAAATAATGCACATATAACATCATTAAATAGATCTAAAACAAAACAATTACTCAATACCCAATAAACTAATGTCTCCAATGGGTTTTACATAGAGAACCTATATTTAAAATTGATATTATTTATTGATAAAATATAATTCCTTAAAATCATAGATGCACCATAAGATCCTATAAAAAATTATAGATTCACATTTCTAGTCATTATTATATACTAAGAAAATGTGACCTTAAAATCACATATTTGAATTAAAATCCTATAAAAATTTATAGATACATATTTTAAGTCTTTATAATGTCTATGAAAAATCTAACAAAAATTTATGTCAATATCCTTTATAAAGAGATAATTTCATTCTTGTTCTCGTTTATTAAATATATTTTTCTGTAATTCCCTTAGTGTATGTAAACATCAAAATAAAATATTTTAGAAAAAACCATAAGTAATTACACAATATAATAATCATAATGTAAAAAATACCATACCAATGAACATTTAAAAGACATCCCAATAAGAAAGAAACATATCTCTACAAAGAGAATTAGAAACTGAAATTTAGAAGATGTAGTAAGTCAAATATGTGAGGGGCCTACACAACAAGGTAAATAACAACATTAGTTTGGTAATAAAAAAACTTAACATGGGTGAAAAAACCAACAGAAACATGAAATATCAAATGTGAGGTTCCTTAAATGAGAAATTTTTCTCCCATAATAGAAAAAAAAATCTTTATCCCATTCATCCAAATAATAAATAATCATAATGAATAAAAAAACTGAATTGAAATAAAAACCATATAGAACAAGTATAATTTGAATAAAATGGATCCAACCATTCCCCATTAGTATCAAATATAATTGAAATAAAACAAACCAAAAAAAATATACTGAAAAAATAAATCTGACTAAAAAAATAAAACCAAACAAAGGGTACCCAATTTGACTAGAAACAAAAAATAATTAAATGGAATTGAACTTAAAAAACAAGACCATATAAAAAATGAGAAAAATTTAAATCTAAATGAATAAAAAAATATAGAAAATAATCTAAATATTATAATCATGACACACTAAATTAAACTAATATAACCTAAAAAACTCAAATTGAGAGAATAATAATGCATTGTATGGCCCAATATCATCCATGAGAAAATAATTATAAAAAATTATCAACAAAAAATATATAATCATTCACAAGAACCAACTTGTAAAATTATCCAAAAATTGGCAAGTAATGTAAAGATAGGCATGGGTTGAACCCATTCTAAGAGGTTCTAGTGAACAGTCCCAACTACTCTTAAAATATAATAAAACTCCATAACTCACATTAATTGAAAATAAATAAATTAATTAGAATAAAAAAATCAAGTTAAAATAATATTATCCAACATAAATATATTTAAACCTTAAATTTTTTAATCAAATTAAAATAAATGGACACAAACCAATGTGATCAGAACTAACCTAAAAAAACAGTCAATAATGAAAACAAAATGAATTGAACCAAGATATCCTGAAGTAAACTAATCCAACATTTCCAAAATAATTTTCATTATTCCAAAATGAATTGACAATAACTAAATTAAAATATACTAAAATGAATACATTCAAACTGACTCGACCTGATATTGCCTTAATAGACCTGAATAACACTGAATCAAACTAATTTATTTTCAAAATTTATGTAACTCAAAATGTTAGGGTGATCAACTCTTTTTCATCCCAAGAACATATTATATTTTATTAAATATTAAAATTTTATGAAAACAAATATGGAAATAAAACCAGAATCCACGAGCCTCAAAATAGAAAAAATGGGGGGAAATGGAATGAATAATAAATTAACATTTTATCCCTTAATTAAAATTAAAAAAAATAATGAAGAAATATTGATAACTTAAGGACTGGAGTGAATAAATTCACTAAAATCCAAAGATAATTATAATAAAAAATAGAGAACTAACCAAATCATGATGTTCTTTCACAACATTATATCAAAACTAAAACATTAATTTTGAAATTTCATCATTCTTAATATATTTTTTAATTAAAAATAATATAAATCAAGTAGATAACATGTATAATAATATGTAACTTTAATTTTGAATAGTAATATTCAAAAAAAAACAATTCAGTATATTTCGAGTAGAATCATATAAACATATATCTTGAATTTAAAAAGGATAAAACTAACATATATATGCTTTATAAATGTTTTAAGAGTGAAGTAGAATTATTTCAAAAAAAACATGAATTAAATACACATAACCATTGGTATAAAATCAATATATGAAACATAAATTTCAATTTAAATGACATTATTTTTATTAATAAAACATTAATTTCATAGATATAAAATGAATATCATTACACATACATCAAACTAGTGAATAAAACATGAAGATAACATATAAACCAAATTTATTGATAAAAAAATCAGTATATAGAATTTAAAATTCAATAAAATAGTAATTATATTAATAGAAAAATAAAATTCAGAAATATGAACAATTAATATTTATCAATTCCATCAAGATAATACTAGAGAAAATATCGATTAAAAAATAAATACCATTTAAAATTATAACCATAGAAGGGGGTTATAAGGTTTGGTAAGAAAGGTAAACTAAGTCAAAACTACATTTAACCTTTATAGATTATGGAGAGAATTAGACTTGAGGAGTACCATTTGGATTTTCCACCCAACCTACCAAAAGTGTATGGTATGTTACATTTTTTGATGTTGAGGATGTACAATCCATACCCAACACATGTACTCACCACTGAGTAAATAGATCCAGAGCCTTACTTGTCATATAATAAAGAAAGTTTTCATATTATTGATGTTAGATAGAATGTGTTAAATAATTTTACAACCTAAATGATTAATATACTATGGTGCTATAACAATTTATAGGAAGCAACATGGGAACCTGAAGAAGAAATAAGGGAGAATTTCATATGTACACCAAAAATATCAAGGATGAAAGTATTTAATTTGGGGGAGAATTTAAGAACCTAGATTCAATTATAATAAATAGTATCTCTATCAAAAAATATATATTTCATAATGAACATTATATTATTTCAACATAATGGCATAACATATAATATTACAATAGAAACCTATAATGTTAAATTCATAACATTAGGTAAAACTGGTACCTTAAAACACATAATTGTATGTGGAAACCCCAAAATCTTTAATTACAATGTATCATACAATAAAAATAATGACAAGTATATAAAATACATTGATCTTATGCAGAAAACAATAAGAAATGGAATGAATTTTCATAAGAACTAAGATAAGGATTTGAATGATATTAGTATGTTAGAATGAAATGTGTGTGTGTATATAAGGGGTAATAAAATCATTTTAATTTGAACGTTGTAAATCTAACCATTGGAATCTACTTGTTGGGAATTTGACCGCTGTAATATTAATGAAATATTAATTCAAAAATGTATACAATAAAATGAATTAAACCATTTGAAAATAATATAATTAATAATTACTAAAAAATTTATTTATTAATGAATAATAATATATGTATACACATATAACATATAATAATAATGATTTACTAGAAGAAATAGTTTTAACTTTTTTTCCACAAAACACATGATTTTCAAATATAAAAATTTTATTTATTTAAAACTTAAAATTATCATACATTTAAAATTATTTTTAAAAAAATAACTTTAAATATAAAATTATCTCATTTAAATTATCGAGTGGTTAATTTTTCATAATTATATGAGACAATTTATTTTTTAGATAAATAGTAAAATATAGTAATCATATACGATATGTATTATGAAAACATTTTGATAAAAATGATGTAATAATTTATATAAGTGAATATATGACCAAACATTAGTTATTATAATAATAAATTATATTTCAAGGAATTAAAATTATTTTAAAAACACATAAATAACTTTTAAAATTCTAAAATGGAAACTAATGTTTAAAAAATAATAATTTTTGAAAAATTGATATCTCAGTTTCCAAATAAATATAAAATAATAGTTTTTAGTTCTCAAAAACAAAAATTTCTAAAAACAAGCCTTTAATTTAGAAAAACCATCAGTTAAAACCATGAATAATAAAATGGTTTTACTTTTCTCACAACTAATATTTCAAAGGCCTTTTTTTATAAATTAGTAAATTATTCTCCCTAATTTACTATAAATACCCACCCATCCTCCCATTCCAATTCACTCTAAATTTATAAAGAAATATTTTGATCTAACTTCCTTCTTAAGAGTCTCTTCAAATTTTTTATGGTTTTAAAGTGTTATTATCAATCATTAAGAAGTTAATTTGCAAGTGAGGTTTCCAAATATATTATCTTTCTTTAGTTGTATAATACAATCAAATTTAATTTAATTTCAATGTGAAATATTATTAAGATTCGTTATTCAAAACTCCTTGTTGTATTAATAACGATGAATCTCTATTTCCTTTCATTATATCACATTTATAACCTGTTATAGTGCTTAATAATTCATGTAGTTATAAATTTCATTACCAAAATTCCTGTATTCCCCATGTATTTGTTGTATGATGGATTTATTATTTTTAAGAGGTGGGTGTTTTATAAATAGGGTTGATGATGACATAACTACTGGATTATCTATCTGGTTCCAAGTGGATAAAATTTATTTTGGAACAATCACCTTTTCCATCATTTCATGCTGACATGGAATTATTTCCTTAAAGAATTTTTGTATCCCTAATGCATATCAAATATATATGATACATACTACTAATCCTTAGAGGGTAATTTTCTATAATAAATTTAGTCTCTAATCATTGAAACTATTATATTCAATTACATTTTTATATTGATATATTTCTACCCTGAAATTACCCCACACCACTACATCATTATCATTCCATTGATAAAGTTACTACCCATTTTATTATTCGTATCATATAGTTCCAATTTTGATTATTAGATATTCACCAAGATAGTCATATTATTCCATTGAATGAAAAATATTGATATTCCATAAATCTATTATTTCTATATAGATAACTATTGATTACTTATCCATGATTATGTATGAGATTCCTTAAGAAATATTATAATATGTATTGTTTAGACATTCTCTTTATATGATGGATTCATTGGACTCTCTCTCCAAATCTATATTTTTGCATTTTTAGAAAACACTTTTTAAGGTTATTTATGAACCTTAAAAAAAATTAATGTAAACAAAATTCAAGATAAAAAAACCATAAAATAAAAACCATCATTACACACCAATTTAAAACAAATTTGAAATTGAATAAGATTTGAAATTCAAAATAGGCATTGAGGACCTCACCATTACTCCTTGAATAAAAATCACCAAATCAGTCCCCAAGATCCACCTCGTGGTTCGAGGACTGGAATAATGGATCATGGTGTGTCCACATATTCAGTGTTGATATCGTATCAGCATCTTCCACATCATTGTCATCCAACACTTTTAGCGTCCTCATTATTTCCAGCACCAGTCATCACCCAGAGTGAACACCGGACGACATCCAACACATCACTGTCAGAAGCAGAACCCATGAACCAGGAGAAACACAAAACACCACCATATTCTTCTCCCTTGATGCATTAATATGTATCTTGAGACATACTTGTGAGATATATGTTTTATACCTTACCAATTTATGTATGATGTCTTTAAAGGAGGCCTTGATGGTATGTTTTTGATGTCCAACATTATGCATTCCATCACTATGAGATAAATTGTTATTATCCGTGTGATTTATTATCCTCTTATATGTTATCCATTGATATGTTATACTCAATTTAATATTCATTTGGAATAATTTAATTGTTCATCACTTCTATATTATTTAATCCATTATTACGTTATGTTATCTTCATCTATACATTATCCATTACTGAGTTTTTGAGATCACCACTTTATACAGTTTTCCATTTCTTGAGGAAACAATGAAGATTATTATGTTAATCATATGGATTTTAAAGGGGAAATAATAATGTTTTAATGTAATAAAGTGATATTGGTTTAGTTTTAAATGTAATTTAAGGTTTATTTATGCATCTTGTTTCATGAGACTTATAAAATATTTGATCATGTGATCTATGAAATATATACCAATGTAATAAAATAACCAATGATTCTAGGTTATTATATTTATGGTGTTACAATAAAAGTTTATGATATGGGTACAATTACATGGGATGGTATAACATATACATGTTCAAATTAATTACTCAATGTTGTCATCAAACAAATTATTGTTAAGCAAGACCTTGTGATGTCCCATATTCTGCTCTTTAAGACTTAATGTATCCAATGTATATGATTCAGGAATTACCCATTTTTGTGGAAGTAATGCAATATTGGGATTAATTTTCACATACTAATCATCTTCATTTCTCATTGGCCAGTTACATCTCATGCTCACATCATCCAAATACATTGAAAAAATCAATATATTTTTGGGTGAAATAACCTTTAAAAATAGAACCTTTAGGATAAATATAGTTCCTAAAATTAATCTTAATTATGTATATATTTATTTTTATTGAATGCATATAATAAAAATAAATATTTTTTCCAAGAAGTATTTAATTTAGAAGTTTGTTTGTTAGACACAATATGAATGTGGAAAACGATAGAGAGAAAATGTTCTCTAACTCATATATAATTAATGGTTAAACATTATGAGTTTTCCTCAAGAAACACTTAGAAAAATTGTTACCATAAAGATATCTATAAAACTAGAACTATCACCCTTATATTATTAGATTGTATATGAATTTTTTTATTGGAATCAATTCATGAACAATGATATGATATTCATGTGTTTTCATTGATTTTAGTTTCAACTCTATTATATTTAACAATTTCAACATATTTCATGAATATCCATCAAGAAATATGATAGTCTCTAGTAATTATATATTTTTCTTGATGATGTTTTTATTACATAATAAGAAAATGGAAATTTCTAGTTATTTTCTACGATATAATTATGATGCAGTTTTGGTATAATACCCCAGTCAACAAAATCTTTCTAATATCATAAATAATCTTTGGGATTACCATTAATATTTATAGGTATTTAAAATTATATTTCACATATATTTTTCACAATTTTAATTATATCTAAACAATGACTTAAATTTTTTTGACCAATAAAGAAAATAAAAGAGGATACTTTTCATCCTCTAATTATAATTGGATTTGGTGGATATATACTTCATCTTTATATATTTCATATAAAATTTCAAAAAAGAGAAACTAACAACATTAAATTCAATAATCACATTAGTTCCAAAGATATATTAATGTTGATTCTCAATATTAATGGTATTTTCAAGACCCTCAATGATTTTTCACTAATAGATGACCCATTTGAATTGATCCTCAATGTCATATGAAATTGATACTATGATTATATTTAATCCTTATAGATAATGTATTGCTCATAAAAATAATACATGATATATGGACCTCAATTCTCCATCTAGAAATCCTTAAATAAGTAAGAAAATCATTTTTTACCCTCATAAGTGTAGCATTTATTTGAAATGTGTCTTTTGAAGAAGCATCATATGTTATCATAAAAAATTATAATGTTTTTCAAATAATTTATTAAGGGTTTCATGTATGTAAATATTATTTCAAGGATCATAATATCTAGATATGAGTATACTCATGAAAGGAAATATTTTTTTCCAACACATCCATAGAGTATGACTATAAATATAAATGAAAACATTCCACATGGTCTAGGAGGTAAGTATATGACAAAACACATTAAAACCATCACATAATAGACCCAAACTAACTTTACAAACCTTTTCCATGAAATTGATATACCGTGAATCAAATTTATTCCATGTTAATCTATATACAAGATTAACCCACTAATTATTATCCTTAATTATCTCAACATCATGTGATCACAAATTTTAGTATATTTCGTAAGACATGAAAATATTTTAGGTCATATGAATAAATGGAAAGTGTGACATTAATTTCTATAGAACATGATATGTTGTTCCATATGCATTTATCTTCTATAGAGATATACAACATTCTTGAAAATCATTTAGCCCTTTAATTTCCACCAAAAATTAGCAGTAATATTTCAATAAAACATGAACATTATTTATCAAATATCCAAGATGATAAATTAAATTGTATACTATATAATGATTTGAGGGAATATATACATCATTAGGAAGTAATTACATAAAAAATTAAAGAATATAATTGATGACAGTAATCAAAATTCCATACATGGTTTCCCATGATACAATAACACTAAAAATGCAACCTTTATCATCTTACTACATGCTTGATATACATGAGTCTATACATCA
This sequence comes from Viscum album, assembly GCA_963277665.1. Lineage (NCBI taxonomy): Eukaryota > Viridiplantae > Streptophyta > Magnoliopsida > Santalales > Viscaceae > Viscum > Viscum album. The sequence goes on along the minus strand of OY728156.1, from coordinate 2,104,378,646 downwards.
CCCATCAATTTTTTTACTCTCTAAATATCATAAATTTATTTAGTTACATCAAGTGTACTCATACCATTGTATTATTTAGTTGTAACTCTTTATTTCTTGTGATGATGAATAAATAGATACTGATCAAATATCAAATTCTCCTTTCCAATTCTTTCATTTCAATCATTAAGAATATAGGATTTCCTTTTCTATCTATTGTGATACCAAACAAAATAATTTGTTTAGAAACCAAATTTTTTTATATAGTAGCTAACTTCTTTATGACTTAACCATGGTATTCCAAATAGTTATAATAAATTCAAAGTATAATTCCCCATATGAAGCATTTTAAAATGAAAAATCTAAAAAATATATATTATATTTTGAAATGTGGTATATGAAATTCTCATGTATCCCCATAGGACCTTTTTTGGTCATGTGACATATCACTAATAGGTACAATGATTATCCTCAACGACACCCAAATAACCTCGAAAACTCCCCAACCTTTGTAAAATAAACAGAGGAAATAAAAATAAAGAGGATGTAAAAGCATCTCACAATCATAAAACTCTTGTAATATTCCTAGAAAATCCATAGAACGGTCTAAAAATACCCCTTGAAAAGTCTACATGATCCCGTGAAGGCCCCTTGATAATTCATCCTTATCTCATGGAAAGTCCTAGACAAGTCACCCAAGATCACGCGAAGGCCTATCGACAGGCACCCTGATCTCACGAAGGCCCTTGTACATGTAAACTTGACAACATTAAAGTATATTAACATATATTAATCATTAAAAAAATTCCCCATTAATTGAAAATAATCCAATAAAATGAATCATTTATGGGATGATCCCAAAGTTTCTAAAAATCAGGAAACCCCCTTACAGTAATCCACATTAGAGACTCATGAAGGAGTGTGACACTAAATCCCTTAACCAACACCAGCTTAGATTCACGTGATACGTGTCATGAAATAGAGAAAAAAACTGGGGAGGAGTGGCCTATAAATCCCCCACCCCAGCATGAAAAATGCACCATGACTCTCCAAATAAAGATTTTTTCTCACATCCAGATGAACTAATTCTAGAATATATTTCTCAGAGTGGATGAGCATGTGATTGGAAAAACTCCTCTTCTGGGAAGACCTGGGGAACAACTAAAGCAATCATGCACCATGAATTAAGAAAATCATGTGATCACTCTTAGATCACATGAAGGACTTCTAGCAGGATACATGAAGAATACCCTGCACACCTTCTAAATCACATGAGACTTAATACTAGTTAACAATAAACAAATATAAGGCATTTTTATAATAAAGGATAGAAAAAATACTAAAGGTGGGAGAGTAACATTAAGAAAATACACATTGAAACTCATGAGCTTCATATAAACCACCCAGGATGCGCAATAATTCCATGACATGTCACCTAAATCTTGAGATGCTCCTTTGGTATAATACTTGGGTCATGTGAAGTCCTATATACATGTCTAAGTAAGTCATAAGGTTCCCCTAAGGAATGCCACCCAAGTCTCAAAAAACCTTTAGGTTTTACATTCATGTCTCATGATGTCCTTCATACATGTCACCTAAATCATATAATAGTGTCAGCACATGTTAGCTGAGTCTTGTGGTAGCACCTAGGCATGTCATCTAACTCTCACACCACCCTCTGGGGATGTTAGTTATCTCTTATGATGTACTTCAGACACACCAGTCAGGATTCATGATGTCCTCTAGACATATCATCCAAGAGATGAGACACCTAACGAGACATGTATCATTGACTCTTGTGATACCCTCCAAGTGTGTCAGCCATCTCTCATGATAAAACTTGGGAAAGTTATCTGGATCATGTGGCAGCCTCTAGAAAAGATATCCGGGTTCGTACGATGGATTCCAGGGTTGAAAAGACAGGTCTTTATATTTCCTCCCAACAAGATATCCTTGATCATGAGATGACCCACAAACATTCCATCTAGGATGTGTGATGTCCCTCAGACAAGCCAACTGGATTATGTGATTGTATATGGACATGTACGTAATATGACTAGACATGTAGAAACATCCTTAAAAATAGAAAATCAAGGCATATCAAGCTGGCAGTCAAGAACATCATTCAGGTCATCTCAGGGCTTAATAACCTTGTCGAACTTCAATGTGTAAGCCCCGGCCAAAGGGAAATGTCAGTGTGTAAGAATCGATCTAGTAAACTACGATGAATATGATTTTTACCATAACCAGTATATGTAGAACGCATCCCCAAGGTCCAAGACCTATATTAATCATCCAAATAGATGTCTTAGTACAAAAGTTCTAGATCAATAAATAATTAAATTGGTCACTTTCCATCTCTTATTTATCACACCGAGAATGGATCTCGTGGGCATAGGGAGTTGCAATAATCATATAATTTGCACCATAAGTCTCTACAAAGGCAAGGGAAATATCAACATGTAAACCCCAACCAACTGAACTTTTATAACTCTAATTCTTGAAAATATTTGGATATGTATGATGCATTTCTAATCCCCAAGATCAAACAAGAATCCATTTCGATGCAAGACCCATGAATATGACATTTAGACCAATGGGGCCCAATCATTCCCATGGGATGATCACTCTATGTCATCCCTCACTAGACTGAACAATCAACTAAACTATGATGAATCGTATTCCTTCCATAACAAAGGTACATAGGACACCTCTTTGAGTTATGATCTCTATATTGACATCCAAGGGTTATCTCAGTACACAAGTCTCGCATCCATATGCAATGAGGTTGATCAATCTCCACCCCTTGTTTCCCACATCAAGCATAACTCACATAGGATTAGGGAGACTCAATGAACACATCATTGAAATTATGAATTTCTACCATCTAGGGAAGTATTGATATGTATTCCCTGATGAGTGGAACAATACAAATATCCATCAAATAAGGGCATCTACCTTAGTTCCAGTCCTGAGGGTGTGATCGAACTATGATAACTCTGATTCCTTCCATAACCTAGATATGTAGGAAGTATCGTCGTGACTTGATCTCAAATATGTGGTTCCTAAGTTCCCACACACATGTCATTTTTTATGATGTTAAACTGCACGGGCTTGATGAACTACATGGTTTTTTATTCCTATAATAAACAGGATATGTAGGATGCCTTCTAATGGCTCAATAACCACCTCAGAATATCGCTACCACCCTATTTGGTAGCAATTTCTGAATTTTTCAGTTATATGTATTCATCATATAAATAAACTATTCATTACTAGGGAACAGATGAAGAACCTCGAATACATACTGACGAATTCGATAATGAGATTCCCCTTTCTTTTGTGTATAAAGGAGTTTTGACCTATAAATCCTTTTTGTGGGTAACCAATCTCATATCATGGATAGGAAGAGATTTAAGAACATATATTAAATCTATAATAGAGTCCTAAAGAAGGCAAAAATTTCCCCCAAAAAGGGTGCGATGAGCCCGACCTTCCATCCTCTCGACCAATTTGAGTCCCCAAGCGTCATTGGGTCTGAAACCCTAATTGACCACTGAGATTTGGAAAGTAGGTATATATGTAGTTATGGATGAGGGAACCATTTTTAGTTTCTATTAAGAATGAAAATATTGACCTGGTGTTATTAGTTTTTCAAGATTTTAACCCCTCACAACCAACCATAAGGCCGAAAAAAATCCACCTCAACAGGGGTTCTAGGTCATCTCTTTTCTGAAAAAATAATTTTATACAATTAATATACATTTATTCATGGTATTTAAAGTTCTATTTTAATGTATTACTTTTAAAGGGTTTATGATTTAAAAATTACCAAAGCAGTAAGGGTTTATATTACAATCTCATTTCTTTTTGGTATTTTCTATGTTAAATTTTCATTGAGGGAAATTATACGATTTTTATCTTTTAAACCCCATATATTTTTTTATACCTTGGTTAATTATTTTTTTCATGTTTTTCTTTCATTTTACTCTATTTAGTACTTAAAAGTATTGAGAAAATGTTTTTAATAAAATTCAACCTTATTTATCCTCTTTGGTCGGTGAACTTTTCCTTATATATCCATATTCTTTAAAATGTTTTCAAATAATATTATTTTATATGATAAAATGTTTGTTTAAATTCATCTTCAATCATATTTTATTTTATTTTTAAAGGTTTTCATAAAAAAAATGTCTTATAAATATATTATTTTGACTTTTTACAAAAAGTGTGAAAGTGGTCTTTGTTTTAACATTTATTGATTGAATGTATTTTCACACTATCATGAACATTATTTTCTTTGAACCTATTTTTTCAAGGGAATCTATCCACTATTATAATATTGGAAGTGGTCCTTGGTTAAGGAAATATTAAGAATGGGGAGTGAACCCAATCCACTTTGGGACTCAACCAACTATGATAGTCTTCTCAGTGATCTTTGACTAAAGAAATTATTTTCTATACTTATGTGTATGTCACAAACTTCTCTATTATTCTTATGATATGCTCTCATGTCTCATGATTTATTTTTAATAATTCCTAATTCTTTTGACTTATGTATTTTTCTATGAAAAATCCTTATGACATGAATCTTGATTAATGATATTTAATTGTTTGGGAATGAATTTCATAAGTAATAATCATTTTATCATACCTTTATGCTTATATTATGTCTACCTATGATCTTTTATTGGCATCTCCTATGTTTACCATTATTGAGATTCTAATATCACCCTTTATTATCTTTCCATTTCCTCAAGTTATGAAGAAAGGTTTTAGATAGGGTATATCTAATAAAGGTACTGTGGGAGAAAACAATTGTTGGGTATATTGAAGATCTTTTATAAAATAAGTTAATTATATATCATGTCGCTAAATACACTAAACTTTTAAAGTTTTGGGGTGTGTGATGTTATGAAATGTGTTGAATATTTATCTAAAAAGATATAATATTTATGTATGTAATTCTTGGTTCACCTCAAAAGTCACCCTTATATTATTGGAAAGTAAATAATGGATTGTTATTGGTATAAATTCATGAAGAAGGATGTGATAGTCATAAGTTTTCAAAGATATCAGTCCCACCTATCTATTATTAACCTATTTCGATATCTTTCTTTAATAACCATCAGGAACCTTGATAGTATATAGTACTTCTAGAAAAAAAATCCCTAAAGTTTTATCACATAATAAGAATAGGTAACTTTCTGGTTATTTTTACCAATAAAATCATGATGTAGTTCTAGTATGATAACCCATTACACCGAGTCACACCCATATTATAAATCATATTTTTTCTTTCCATTTACATTTTTAAGGATTGAAAAAAATCATATGTTTTTCTCATTGTATATTACATTTAAATAATGATGTAACAAATTGGTTAAATAATAATGAAAATTAAAGAGAATGCTTTTATTCCTCTAGTTAAAATTGAATTTAGTGGAAACATTATTCCTCTTTATATATTTCATATAATATTTATCAAATGAAAGAATAAAATATTTCCATTCCTTAATAAAATCAATTCCAAACATATGCTAATGTGGCTTCTCTGTATCAACATTATTGACAAACCTTTGATGATTTTTCTGATATAGAAGATCCATTGGAAATAATGTTCAATGTCCCATGAAAATAAAACTTTATTGGTATTTAATCCTAATATATTTTGAATTACTCATGAAAATAATAAAGTATAATTTACCTTTATAATCTATCCATACATCATTCCATAAGTAGGAAACTAATTTATCATTCACATAATCACAACATAAAAATGAAATACGTCTTTTGGAGAAGAATTGTAAATGCACACACCCATGTTACAAAGCTAATTAAACTCTTTTATTAAAGGTTGAAAGTAAATTTCAATATAATTTATAGGTTCATAAGATCCAGATATAGGTATACTTAAAAAATTAAATGGATTTTTCATACACATCCACAGAGAAAGGTTAAAAACGTGAATTAAAATGGGGTGTGTGTTGTGTGAAGTAAGCATCAAAACAAGAAGATTAAAACTATCACATGATAAAAAAACTTGATTTTATGTACCTTAGCTATAAAATTAAGATATGATGCCTCAAATTTTATCTATGTTAATCCATTTACAAGATAAAATAACTCAATTTTATCCTTAATTCTCTCAACATCATTCCATGAAATATTCATTGACATTTCATTAGACATGAAAAGATTTTGGATATTGGTAATGAATAAAAAGTGATATATTAAATTTTATGGAATATAAAATAGCAGTCCACAAGCATTTGGATTTCATCCAGATTTACCATGGAATTTACAGTCATTTTGGCCTATAGTTTTCTCCCAAAATAAGTTATAATATTTCAAGAAAGCATAAATTTTAATAATTAAAAATCCAACATGATCAATTAACTTTGATGAAATATAATAATTTGAGGGAATATTTTCATAATTTGGAATTAATTCCTTCAAAAATTTAAGAAAATAAGTGATTCAAATATTATAAATTCCAAACATGATTTTCCCATGATACAATGACATTAAAAAATCTATTTTTGTCATTTTACTATTATAGTTGATTCCCTAAAACAAACTTGTGTGTACTTTATAATTACTTTATTAATTTTTTAAAATTTTATTAAACTTATTACCACATCATGATTATTCTTATTTGTGACATAGTATGTGATAATTTCCTTAGGATAGTTGTCCCACTGAAAATTCATATAAGTTCCCTGCTATGATAAGGACCTCAAAGTGTCACGACGGTATTCTTAAATATTTTTTCTATAGTCGAATGATATATTTTGATGAGAAAAAAATGATATAGGATATCAGGGGTGTATACTCATAATATATTTAGGCACCTTTTAATGGTGTACACCCTTGGTAATTTTTAGTGTAGGATATTATGAGAATATATTCTACCTGTAGAAAATCCACATTTATATATATCATAGGATGTTCCTATCTATAGATGTGTTTGTTGATACTTAGACATTAAGATTATTATTAATGGATATTATTAGTCATGTAATTTTATATATTGATAAAAAATGATGACATATGTTCACAAAGAATTAGGATGTGATGGGTACATCACGAGTGATATTTCATTAATGAATAATGTGAGAAAGCATTTTTCACTTCTATTTTTTAACAAAATATGATATCTTAGGCCCTTTTAAAGGAATGAAATAGCCTAAATAAATCCATTTCTATATTTTTCTATGGTAAGGTTCATTTCTATAAAGTCAAAGTGAGGCGACCCAAGTATAACATACATAAATATTTCATCATTTTAGATGAATATACAATACATAACACAATTATACATTCCCTATAACCCTAAAGGTTTAGTGTCTTTGGATATTGGATACATAAACATATTATTTCATAAATGATATTCAATATATCCCCAAAATTTCTTCATATTAATACCCTAATAGGCATATCATACTTAGATCCATCCATCAAAACCCGAGGAAGTAAAACATAAGAAAGGGTGAAATCAAAAGCTTGGAAAGGGTAAACATTGGAGATATCAGTCAATGGGCATACACAATCATAAGGTTATGATAACATGATCATAACATATTAAATCTATATGTAACCAGTTAAATATATTTAATCACGAGTCATGGAATAAGGATTTATAATAACAAAAGACAAAATTCATAATAGTGAAGAATCATAAATAATCAATCATGATCCATGAGAGCATATCATAAACATAGGAATTTGGAAAAACATAATATTATAAAATTTTGAATATGTATAAATAGTGATTGGTTCACACTACTGGAAAAATGATTTTTCCCAACGCTTTTATACCAACGGTTTGTAAAAACCGTTGGTATAAGTACCCTTTCCCAACGGTTTGGCCAAACCGTTGGAAAAGCCCATTTTTTGGCCACCTTTCCCAATGGTTTTCCCAAACCGTTGGGAAAGGTCCTTTGATTTTTTTTGGAATCTACCTACGGAGAACATTATATAAATCAAAATTTAAAATAATTAGAACAATACATATATATATTTATGAAATTATTTTAATAAAAGTCATGTTAGCTAAGTGGTTAAGTCATTCAGTTATAAACTATAGGTCCTGGGATCAAATCCCACCGGATGTTTCTTTTTTGAAATACATATACCAACGGTTTTGAGAACCGTTGGTATAGATTTTCTAATTAATTATACCAACGGTTTTCAAAACTGTTGGTATAGACCCTATACCAACGGTTTTACCCAAACCGTTGGTATAGACCTATTTTCACGGCTTACTTGCCAACGGTCCTCCAAACCGTTGGTATAGCCTATACCAACGGTTTGGGGACCTATACCAACAGTTCCAAACTGTTGGTATAGGGTATTTTTCTAGTAGTGTCAGTCATTAAGTTAAGGACATGAAATTGGATCCTCGCATAAACTTATGGAAAATGAAACTAGGTCCACACATTAACTTTTGGACATAAAACAAGGTCCACGTATAAACTTATGGACATGAAACCAGGTTAATTCATAATATTGTGATCATGAAATTAGGTTCATGCATAACATAGTTATATCATGAGTTATCCATCTTTACCCAATGCATTGGAGGGATATATAATTTTCATCCCACCCATCGCATAATAAAAACCATATATATGTTTGTTACAAGATCATGAAACATTCATCATATCATAAATAATTGAATTTAAGTAAGTTTCATAAAAATTTCATCATTTCATCATAGAATAACCCATGGGAAAGAAAAAAAGTTCCATAAAGGTTTCATCATAACTTAATTAATCCAAGGGAAATAAATAGGTTTCATAGAATCATCATTAATTCATTATTATCATAAGACATCTAGAGAAATAAATTGGACGGTATCATAATATAATATTCCTAGTGAAGTAAAAAAATACTTAAATAATATTGACATTGATGAAAAATACCTTTAAAATATCAATCAAACCTTTCTTTGAAAACACAATAAAATATCCTTTTCTTTTGGTAAGATTTTAACTAAAAATTCTTAGAATAATTAGAAAATAATTTTCTTTGAAAATAACCAATTAATATTGTAAATTAATCCACAAATCAAAGAATGTTCATGATGGAGGTAAAATTTGTTCAATCCATATATGTTAAAAGAAAACATTCATTTCAAGCCTTTGTAAAAAGTAAAAAACAACTTATTTGAAAAAATATTTAGAAAGATTAATTTTTAAGCCTTTGAAAATAAATTCAATGGTAGTGAAAATTAAAATTTTAAAACATTTTAAGTACAGGTAATAACTTTCATAAAACAATTTTTAAGAGTTTAGACATGGAAGAAAATGTTCATTGACTAAATAGAAAATAAAGTCAGCTTTTCTTTAAAAAAATCTTGATCATTTTAAGTTACAAAGAGAGGAAAATGGTACTAATATATATAAATTACATGAATATTCAAATAATAATAAAATATATGGGTTTTAAATTATAATATTCATATAATTTCCCTCAATAGAAATTTAGCATAAAAAATCTCAAAAAGAAATGTGATTATAATATAAACCCATTACTTTAAGTATCGTATTACTTCATACACATTAAAATATCATGTATAATAAATATATATTTATTATAAATATATTATACAACTATATTCATACAAAACTTACTATGTTTCACTTCTTTATAATTTCTAATTATCTCTTTATAGTCAATTTCTTCATTAAAATGAACATTCGAGTGAATACTGGATCATTTTTCATGCATGTTTTAGTTTTATGGTCTTGGTACTTTCACCTTGTTCATGGTTTCCTCATCTCCAAAATCTTAATCATGACATAAGAATCATATGTATTAATCATAAACACTTTTATAATCATTCATGGAGACTGTAATTCGTACATATGTAGGAGAAATGTTTCAACTTTTTGATGGATGGAACAAAATAAAGATAAGTAATAATTCAACTTTAAAAGATCATTATTAATTTATAAATATAATATACATATATATATATTAAATATATCTTTATTACTATCCATGTAAATCATAAATGAAAAAATAGCATTGCTTTGTGTGGGTGGTAGTCTGCATGTACGCAAGAGTGACATTATCATTTTCCAATGAATGAAAAGGTAAGAAGATAGATAAAATATTATAATTAAAGAATAAAAATTATTTTATAAATTTCATATGTAAATATTAAATCTATCATAATGACTAACCATGAATTATGGTGATGAAAAATTAAATACATTTCTTTTCGAGGTGGTAGTCCGCACATATGCACGAATGATTCTTTGTTTCCCAGTTGAGGGAGAAGGAGATGAATAAGTTTCACCATATAAATAATAACATATAACTATATTTATGATACTGGATTCATCATGTTATGTCATTGTCATGACCCATCCACCGGGGCCTGTGTCGTGAATACCCCATGTTCGCCTTCCATAGGCCAGGGGCTGGAGACTAGCACCAAAAGGTGTATCCCCTAAAACCGGGATGACATTGCCTTTATATCCTGTAAAAACACTCAACCAAGCACACAACAAGATACGAACACAAGTAAACTATATAGAAAAAAGAGTGATGAAAGTAAGAGGGGCCAGAATACAAGCCCAACAATCAAGGTAAAAGTTCAACTGGAAATACAATACAATTGAAGAAAGATAAAGACAGCTACTGGGTCATCCTCCAAGGTTCCTACCTGAAGGGTAGGTATAGATTGCCTCCTCAGCACTCCATTCCCGCCTGTCTCCTCTGCGTACCGACACGTCGTATGGTCTACCTCCGGGCACTGTCCAGTCCAGGTACCCTCAGCATCGATCAGTGTTGTTCGTCATCTGCACCAAACACAACAAGGTGCGGGTGAAGCCCGTGCAGGGATGAGTATAACGATACTCAATAGGGACCTCAAGACCCTCAAGGTCTCACAAAATCCACAAAGGATATGCCACAAATCATGTAAACCAGTGATAACCCTACTTAGGTATATGCCCATACATATACCTAAGTTATCAAATATTACCCAAGTAATTCATGAGGAAACACAAGGACCAACTCCTTAGCCAAGGTATAACTATTACACAAAGGAAAGATTACCATGAAGTTAATAACTCATCTCACACTAGGTATATCTTAGGTATATTATTAGAGATGATTAGATGTAACTACTGAATCATCTTACTCTGCTAAGAGGCAGACCCACGTAGGATCCTAAATCATTAGACCCACACAGGATCATAGTACATCGTCAGACCCACTGATGTTATTAATATTTTTATGTCTTATTATATACCCCATTTACTTATTTTATATGAAATGTGCATAATTTGTGTGAAATATTAATGTTTCAATACTGAGTATAATTTTTGAGCATTTTTAGAAGTAGTCCAATTGAGTCAGTTTACAATTTTAATAATAACTCTCACCCTACTAATTCAAATTGTGTTTTTATTGTTTTTTATAATTCATAATTCAATATAAAACATTTCATTAGAAGGGATAATGGGCCAATTCTACCATTTGAAGGATCACATTTACCACACAAGATGACCTACTGAATCTGTGATGAAACTGGACCAGCCATGAAGATTTAATTGTTGGGCTCAATCAGGAAGTCCAAATTCTTTTATTCTCCTCCAAAGTTCTGGGAATAATTAAAATAGTATGTGATAAAAATTTCAAGGCCCAAATATAAGAAAAAAGGGCCCAAATGAAGCTTTGAAATCCAGACCACCATTCTGGATGGGAATTAAAATCAGTATAGTATTCTTGACATATCTAATGTTGTAGGCATAAAATAGATATGAGATTTTTCAGCGTGAAAGAGGAGATATAGGTGGCCGACTTTTTTGAATAAATAATTCAGTTTTGAAGGAATATTCCTATTAAAAGTCCCTTTCACATTTTGGACATCAAAAATATTGGATTGAAATGGACAGATTAAATTTCTTTAATCAACGGCCATAACTTTGGCTACATTGGTCCAAATGACTCCAAATTTTGAGAGAGGTCTGCCAAATTTATTATATACATATTTTAATAATGATATTTCTCTATATTTGGCTATATGAATAGCCAACTTGGTGATGCAAGTGGAGGGACAGATTGGGAATGCAAACAGTCCACTCCTTGGGTTATAAATACTCTCCCCTTCTCTCCTTGAGAGGGGTTGGCATTTAAGAAGATAGGAGAATCAATTGTTACGACCAAATCCTTGAAAAAGGCTTGTGAGGACCTTACATAATCAAGTTTTCACTTGATATACCTTTCCTCTTCTCTTTGATTTCACTCACTTTTTTGTTTTTCTTCGTTTGTAAACTTGTAAGTTTGTAATTTGTAATTCTGTTTTAATGAAATTTTATTGTTCAATATCTCTTATTCTCTTCCACATTCTGTAGTTTAATATTAATGTTCTTAAAATAGTTTAAATTAATTTGAATCCCCTTCCCTTCTTCTGCTTCCTCATTCAATCAAAAATTTGTTTTTAATTATCATCATTGTTTGTGTGTGTGTGTTCGACGTACCACTCTTTTCTAATCCCTTTCTTTTTCTTCTATTCTTAATTTATCATCATAATTATTATAACCAGACTATTAAAAACCCAAATGGATGAGTAAATATCTCATTGGGGTGAGTCAAAATTTAGGGATGTTAAGTGATTGAGAGTATTTTCTCGATGAGTATTCCTTAATTAACATTGTGTATGTTGGACTTAATATGTTATGGATTAATGACATCTTTTGTTTAGCATGTGGTTTCCATGGATTATTGGAACCATAAATACACAACCATAGACAAGAACTGATTGATATTAGAATCCTAGTTATGTTAAGTCTTGGATTAAATCTTTAACACTTAGGAACTCTAATCGATGTCAACTTGTGAAGTGGGTGTTAATTTAAATGCAATACAAAGCAAAGCTCAAGGATATCACAAGCTTAACTCCCTAATAATGAAATCACCCCAATATTTATCAATTTATTAAATCAATTATAGCCAATCAATAATTTCAATTAATCTCTACAAACAACCCCCCCTAATCAAAATACAATCAACTAAAAACAAATGACTATTACAAAGTATCATCACCGAGGATTCGACCCGAGTGCTGCTATACACATTAGCAGAGCACTGGAACTTTGACCAGTCGATAGGAGACAATCGGATTTGTGTTTCAAATGGCGTCATTGCTGGGGATGGTGCTTTAAGTAGTCATTAGTTACTGATTGTTGTAAAAAATAAAAATAAAATAAAAATTAAAAAAATAGAAAAAAAAACACAAAGAAAAACCTATATTCTCATAAAAATCATAAACTGAAAAAAATACAAAGAAAAACCCATCTTCTCATAAAAATCATAAACTGAAAAAATACAAAGAAAAACTCATCTTCCTCTTTCTTCCAAAATCTATCTGAATTCCCCGTAGCCTTCCAAACAATCCCTCAGATTTGTTTGACCCAGAAATTGAGCGAACACTTCACCAACTTAGGAGGAACATAAGAGATAATCAAATAATTCAAGAACCAGTCCTTGTCCAACCAATTGAATTAGATATAGATAATCTTAGGGAAAAACACTTAAAGAACTCGATGCCCCTGATATGAATTACCAACCCCTTGGTATTCAATATCCAAACATAGAGGCTGAATTCGAACTCAAATCGGGTTTGATTCATCTTCTCCCTCATTTCCACGGGCTAGCCGGTGAGGATCCACATCTCCACCTTAAAGAGTTCCAAGTGGTGTGCTCTACCATGAAGCCTCAAGGGGTTTCTGAAGAACAAATAAAACTCCGAGCATTCCCTTTCTCCCTAGCTAACACTGCTAAGTCCTGGCTTTACTACCTCCCTTCTGGTTCCATAACCACATGGAATGACATGAAGCGACTTTTATTAGAAAAATTATTTCCTGCTTCTCGTACTGCTTCTATCTGAAAGGAAATAAGTGGTATCTGTCAGTTCCCAAGTGAATCACTCCATGAGTACTGGGAGAGGTTCAAAAAGCTTGTTGCAACCTGCCCACACCACCAAATCCCTGACCAACTCTTGATCCAATACTTCTATGAGGGGTTATTGGCTATGGAGAGAACTCTCATAGATGCCGCAAGTGGCGGTGTCTTTTTGATAAAACTCCTGTAGAAGCAAGAGATCTCATAAGTAACATGGATGAAAACACACAAAAATTCCATACTCGAGCACATGCTCAAGTCAAGAAAGACCAAGATAATAAATCAATTGAGCCGAATAAGATGACCAAGTGGATGAGTGAACTTACAGGTCTTGTGCGACAACTAGCTGTGGCTACCAAATCCCCAACCTCATCTTCTTCGCAATCAATATTTCCTGGACCTGTCAAAAACTATGGAATCTGCAACTCTCCATCTCATCCAACTAACACATGTCCACAACTTCAAGAGGATCAATCCAATTCATCTGGACCAATGGAGCTCAATGCGGCATATGCTCAGTGGAACACCAACCCTCAAAAATCTGGTCAATTCATTAGAAACTTCAACCAACCTCACTTTGAGACCTTCTCATATTCCTATAACCAAGGCCTTAGGTATGGTAATCCTATATCTCATCCCCCTTAATTCCCTCCTCAAAACCCAAACCAGTTTCAATATGGTCAATGTGTTTATATCTTCCAACAACCTTATCCTTTTCTTCCTTAACCTCAAAGGAACAATCCTCCTCCTGGATTACATTATCCTAGTGAGCCTTACCAATTCCAAAACCAATAAAATTGCTTTCCCAAGAACCAAAATCAAGGTAATACCAATTTGGGACAAGCCTCTTCTTCCCAGAAACCACGGGAAAGTGCAGTGGAAGATCTTGCCTCTTTCACCTGTTCTAGCCTCAAGAACATTGAAACCCAAATTGGTCAACTGACATCCCACCTTAGTCAGCAGCAACCATCTAATTATTTCCAACTTCCATCTCAACCATTACCCAACCCCAAGAGTAATGTAAGTGAAATTCCACTTAGATCACGAAATCAACTTGATATACCTCAAGATAAGTCCTCCAACCATCCTTTGAATGTTGACCTAGAAAATTAAAAGAAAAAGAAACTTGAAAAGGAATCTGAATCCATTCCCTCACCTCCTTCCATTCCACTTAGGAATCCAATTCCTTTTCCTCAAGCTGTTTCTAAACCAAGGAAGTCCTTTGAACTTGATCCTGAAATTCTCGACATGTTTAGATGTGTTGAAGTCAACATTCCTCTCTTAGATTCCATAAAACAAATCCCTAAGTATGCTAAGTTTCTTAAGGAATTGTGTACCCACAAGAGGAAACTTAGGACCTTAGAAAATGTTCCAAACCAGCATTATATTCCCATAAAGTGAAAAGATCCAAGGACCTTTACGGTCCCATGCCAAATTAGAAGTTCTAACTTCGATGATGCACTCATAGACTTAGGATCCTAAATTAATGTCATGCCAAAATCCATATTCTCCAACCTTGGTCTAGGTCCCTTACATCCAACAGGTGTTGTCATTCAATTGGTCAATCGAAGTATAGCCAGTCCTGAGGGAATAATTGAGGATGTCCTTGTCTGAGTCAATGATCTTATCTCCCCTTCTGATTTCTATGTACTTGACATGGAAGGTGAGACGAACTCTTCTTGATCTCCCCTGATTCTAGGAAGACCATTCCTCATGACTGCGAGAACCAAGATTGATGTCCATTCAGGCATCTTATCCTTGGAATTTGGTGACCAACTGGTCAAGTTCAACATTTTCGAAGCCATGCGATACCCATCTGAGGATCACTCTGTATTCTAAATCCATTATTCTAAGGATACTTCTGAGAGTCAATTGAACCCCATTCCATCATGTTCTTCATGTTCAAATGACAATGGAACTTGTGCAATTTTCACCATGATTAACCAAGTCATAAATGGTGAAGTTGATGTGGACCTCTCATTCATAGACTCCATAAATCTAGAGGAACTTGAAAACTCTCTTGAATTCCACATCAACTCTGATATCTACTGTTCCACCTTGGAAAGTATTAAAGAGAATGAATTTGAAGCAACTGAATTCCCTTCCTCCATTCCTAAGTTTTCTAACCCACAAATAAAAAATGAGACTGATCTAAAACCTCTTCCTGAACACCTGAAATATGCATTCCTTTTCCATGATCACTCTTATCTTGTCATTATCTCTTCTTCACTTACCGAAAATGAAGAGTCCAAACTTGTTCAGGTGTTAGAGGAAAACAAAAAGGCCTTAGGGTGGACCCTAGATGACATACCAGGAATCAACCCTGCTCTTTTCATGCATCACATCCATCTTGAGGAATCATCCAAACCAATTAGACAACCACAAATAAGACTCAATCCACTCATACTTGAGGTAGTTAGGGAAGAGATCACCAAGATTCTTCAAGCTGGTATTATCTACCCAATTTCAGATAGTGAATGGGTTAGTCCAATTCAAGTTATACCTAAGAAGGGTGGGATAACTGTTGTCACAAATGAACATGGAGAGGTAGTCATAACTCGAGTGAAGAAAAAATGGTGTGTGTGTATCGACTATAGGAAATTGAATGTTGAAATAAGAAAAGATCACTACCCTCTTCCATTCCTTGATCAAATGCTGGAACGATTAGCCAGAAAGTCACACTATTTCTTTCTTGATGGATATATTGGCTACTTCCAAATCCCAATCGCACCTCAGGACCAAGAAAAGACTACTTTCACATGCCCCTTTGGAACATATGCATATAGAAGAATGCCTTTTGGCCTTTTCAATACTCCTGCAACATTCCAGAGGTGTATGATGAGTATCTTTTCCGAATTCATTGAAAACTGCATGGAAGTCTTCATGGATGACTTCACCATTTATGGTGAGTCATTTTAATCTTGTTTGAATTCACTCTCTCTAGTCCTCCAAAATTTTGTCAAGTGTAACCTTGTGTTAAATTTTGAAAAATGTCACTTCATGGTTGAAAATGGGATTGTTCTATGGAACATAGTTTCAAAACATGGTATTAACGTCGATCCTGCCAAAATTGAAGTGATCCAATCACTTCCTCCACCCACTTCTGTTCGAGACATCCGCTCATTTCTCGGTCATGCCAGTTTCTATCGGAGATTCATCCATAACTTCAGTAAAATTTCCCTACCACTCACTCGTTTTCTCCAAAATGATGTCACTTTCCATTTTGATGAGGTTTGCAAGAGATCATTCATTGAACTCAAAACTTCTCTTACATCTGCCCCGATAATCCAACCCCCAGATTGGTCCTTACCCTTTTAATTGATGTGTGATTCTTCTGATAGAGTTGTTGGGGATATTCTTGGTCAAAGAAGAGAAAATATTCCTCATGTCATCTATTATGCCTCAAAAACATTGGATGAAACTCAATACCACTACACTGTCACCAAAAAGGAACTTTTAGTAGTGGTTTTTTCCTTAGATAAATTATGGCCCTATATCTTAGGTGCTAAAATCATCATCTTCACAGACCATTCTATTATAAAGTCCTTACTCAAGAAAAGTGATTCTAAATCGAGGCTAATAAGATGGATCCTAACGCTCCAAGAGTTTGACAATGAAATAAAATATAGACTAGGAAAAGAAAACCCTGTGGCAGATCACTTGAGTAGAATTTCTAATTCTTCTCATTCTGAAATCATTGATCCTGAATTCCCCACTGAGCACCTTTCATCTCTCACTCCAAAAATACCATGGTATACCCCAATTGTAAATTACTTGGTTTCTGGTGTTTTTCCTGAACATTTTTCAAAATAATAAAAAATGAAGTCGAAAAGTGATTTAAAATTCTATTTTTGGGAAGAAAATAAACTTTGGAAAAATGGGGCTAACATGGTAATAAAAAGATGTGTTGATGAAAATAAACATTCTTCCATATTAGAATTATGTCACTCAATTCCTGGTGGTGGCCACTTTGGACCACAAAGGACCTCCAGAAAGGTCTTAGACTCTAGATTCTTCTGGTCTTCACTCTTCAAGGACTCACATGAGTTCTGTCAATCATGTCCCACTTGCCAAAATTTTGGCACAATTTCTAAGAGAAATGAAATTCCCCAAAAGCCTTTAATTTTCTATGAGATCTTCGATGTTTGGGGTATCGATTTCATGGGATCATTTCCCCCTTACAATGGATTCTCCTACATCCTTCTTGCGGTTGATTATGTTTCTATTTGGGTCGAGGCCAAACCCACTAAAAAGGATGATTCACATACTATTAGTGAGTTCCTAAAGACACACATCTTCCACAGATTTGGCACACCTCGTGCCTTGATAAGTGACTTAGGAACCCATTTCTGTAATATAACCAAGGAATATCTTTTGAAAAAGAATGGGGTTGTACATAAAAATTCAATTGCATATCACCCCCAAAAAAATGGCATGGATGAACTTTCTAATGGAGAAGTAAAAAAGAGTTCTTGAGAGAATTGTAAAACCCACAAGAAAAGACTAGCCTGAAAGACTTGGTGAAGCACTTTGGGCTTATCGAACTGCCTATAAAACACCCATTGGGATGTCTCCTTTTAGGCTAGTTTTTGGTAAATCATGTCATTTTCCAGTTAAAATCCAACATAAGTCATTTTGGGAAGTGAAAACATGTAATTTTGATCTTGAAAAATATGATGAAGAAAGATTGTTGCAATTGGATGAACTAGAGGAGCTTAGACTTTATTCTTATGAGAATTCTAATCTCTACAAAGAAAAATCCAAGGCACTCCATGATAAACACATCCTGAAAAAGGTATTTCATGAAGGTGAAAAGGTAATTCTCTTCAATTCTAGATTTTGGCTTCACCCAAGTAATATTAACTCTCATTTGGAAGGTCCTTTTGTTATTACTAATGTTTACCCATTTGGTGCAGTGCAAGTCTAAGACCCCTCTTCCAAAAGGACATTCACGGTTAATGGACATCGGTTAAAGCATCTCCATGAGAGGACACACAATCCTGGATTATCATCGACTTCCAATGGATCCCCAACTTATCTAGTTGACCAACCACTAGATAGAGATAGCAACCCTCCAAATCCAAACCAGGGGGAACCTCTTTCCCTTTAACTCTCTCTCTATCTCTTCCTCTCTCTACCTCTTTGTTCTTCTTCCTCTATCTTTCATTTTTTTACCACTTTCTTTATCAAAACCTTTCTTTTTCACTTTCTCTTTTGTGTGTGTGTATCTTTATAAAAAACAAAAAATAAATAAAAAAATAAAAAACAATCACTTAAAAAAAATCAAGAGTCATGATTACTCACCATCGAGTTTTGAAATTTTGTCCAACCATTTTGGGGAGTTAACAGGCATGTTTTCATCTCAAAAAGTTTATATTTTCATCGTGATTTTGGATAAATAATAGTGTGTCAAAACAAAAAAAAATTGAATTCTCAATTTTTGTTTTGGAAAATGATTTTCCTCAACCGTGAGAACCAACATTAGGTTTCATGCCAAGGCCACCTATGGCCATCTTTTCAAAATGTGTGTTTTCACCCTCCTTTTTGAGTCTTGAGTTTGAGGACCTTTGAGCTGAATTTCCTACTTTATTGTGCATTAATATGATAGAGTCATTTTATGAACCACATGAGAATAAAAATAGCCAAATAGCCTCCCATTAACCATACATTAATCCTCCTTTTGAAAGCCCCTTCGAGCCTATGGAAACATTTTCTTTGATAGACACATTACAAGCCCAATACCTCTTCCCACCCAATATCAACATGGATTTTCATTGCATAAGTTTTTGAAATTTAAGTGTGGGGGGAATGGATTTCATTGTTTGGGTACTCTTTTATCAATTTTTAACAAGTTATCATCTGCTTGAGGGCAAGCATACATTTCAATGTGGGGGAGAGGTTGTCATTTAGTTTGTTTTGGGGAATGTAATATATTTCCATTTATGTAGTTTTGTAAATGTTATTGACAAGTGTTCAAAAAAATAAAAAATGATGAAAAAAAGATCAAAAAAATGAAAAAATGGGTTGTGTCTTGGATAGGTCAAAAATCACTCTTCCTCAACCTTTTATCTTATTATAAATATTACAATTAGTGTCATTATGAGATCAAACATGGGTTGGGATATGATTGTGAGATCTATTTCAAGGTCAACTTTTGAAAAAACAAATAAAAAAAGGAAAAGAAAAAAAAAGAACACTTACATTATATTCTTATTGGGAGAAGTTTTTGCGTTTTTTAAATATATCATATTCTCATCCCCTTCAAATTTTCTTCCTCTATTTTGTATTTCTTCACACAACCATTCCCTTGTAAATAAGTGTTTTCATTTCCTTCCATGTTTTATTTCAAAAAAAATGTGCATTTCTTTTTCTATGTTGGTGTTTTAACCCTCTTATTCTCTATTTGGACATTATATTCCTACCATACCATAGCCATAGAAAAAACCCTTAAAAAGACCTCTTGATTTTTGAGCACTTTGGATAGGGATTGGAAGCTGAGAGCTCTTTCAAACTCTAAGATTTTTACTTTTGGTTGGTGAAAGAGTGAACCTCCACAAATGAATTTTATAATCTTGAGAGGTGTGAGTTTTGAGTGTCCACATTTTACATTTCTAAATTTAAGCATGAAAAAATGAATTATTTTTGGAAGATTTTATCTATGACAACTTGTGGTGGAATTCAAAATGGATGAGTGAAATAGTCTAAACCTCCCATGTTTGAAGAAAACAAAATTTTAATATTTGTTGGTGAGTGAAAATGATTTTGTCATGTTTTTATATTTGTTTCAAATTAGGACATGCACAAAACTAATTGTGGGGGATTTGATGATTTTAATATTTTCATGTCTTATTATATACCCCCTTTACTTATTTTATATGAAATGTGCATAATTTGTGTGAAATATTAATGTTTTAATACTAAGTATAATTTTTTAGCATTTTTAGAAGTAGTCCAATTGAGTCAGTTTACTATTTTTTTAATAACTCTCACCTTACTGATTAAAATTTTGTGGTTATTGTTTTATAGGCTTACTAATTACATATAAAACATTTCATTAGAAGGGATCACGGGCCAATTCTTCCATTTTAAGGATCACATTTACCACACAAGATGACCTACCGAATCTGTGATGAAAATGGACCAGCCATGAAGATTTAATTTCTGGGCTCAATAAGGAAGTCTGAATTCTTTTATTCTCCTCCAAAGTTCTGGGGATAATTAAAGGAGTATTGGATAAAAATTTCAAGGCCCAACTCTAAGAAAAAAGGGCCCAAATCAAGCTTTGAAATCTAGACCACCATTCTGGCCGGGAATTAAAATCAGTATTGTATTCATGACATATCTCATGCTGTAGGAATCAAATAGATATTTGACTTTGCAGTGTGAAATATTAGATATAGGAGGCCGACTTTGTTGAATAAATCATTCGGTTTTGAAGGCACATTCCTATTAAAAATCCCTTTCACATTTTGGACATCAAAAATATTGGATTGAAATGGACAGATTAAATTTATTTAATCAACCGGCCATAACTTTAGATACATAGGTCCAAATGACTCCAAATTTTGAGAGTGGTCTACTAATTTATTATATAAACCTTTTAAGAAGGATATTTCTCTATATTTGTCTGTTTGAATATCCAAATTGGCGATGCAAGTGGAGGGACAGATTGGGAATGCAAACAGTCCACTCCTTGGGTTATAAATACTCTCCCCTTCTCTCCTTGAGAGGGTTTGGAATTTCAAAAGAGAGGAGAATCAATTGGAATGAAAAAATCCTTTCCAAAGTCTTTGGAGGACCTTCCATAATCAATTTTTCTCTTGATATACCTTTCCTCTTCTCTTTGATTTCACTCGATTTTGTGTTTTTCTTCGTTTGTAAACTTGTAAGTTTGTATTTTGTAATTCTGTTTTAATGAAAATTTCTTCTTCAATATATCTTATTCTCTTCCACCTTATTTAGTTTAATATTAATGTTCTTAAAATATTTTAAATTCATTTGAATTCCCTTCCCTTCTTCTGCTTCCTCATTCAATCAAAAATCTGTTTTTAATTATCATCATTGTTCGTGTGTGTGTGTTCGACGTACCACTCTTTTCTAATCCCTTTCTTTTTCTTCTATTCTTAATTTATCATCATAATTATTATAAACAGAATATTAAACACCCAAATGGATGAGTAAATATCTCATTGGGGTGATTCAAAATTTAGGGATGTTAAGTGATTGAGAGTATTTTCTCAATGAGTATTCGTTAATTTAACATTGTGTATGTTGGACTTAATATGTCATGGATTAATGACATATTTTGTTTAGAATGTGGTTTACATGGATTACTGGAACCATAAATACACTACCATAGACAAGTACTGATTGATATTAGAATCCTAGTTATGTTAAGGCTTGGATTAAAGCTGTAACACTTAGTAATTCTAATCGATGTCAACTTGTGAAGTGGGTGTTAATTTAAATGCAATACAAAGCAAAGCTCAAGTATATCACAAGCTTAACTCCCTAATAATGAACTCACCCCAATCTTTATCAATTTTTAAAATCAATTATAGCCAATCAATCATTTAAATTAAGCTCTGAAAACAACCCCCCTAATCAAAATACAATCAACTAAAAACAAATGATTATTACAAAGTATCATCGCCGAGGATTCAACCCGAGTGCTGCTATACACATTAGGAGAGCACCGGAACTTTGACTGATCGATAGGCAACAATTGGCCTTACGTTTCACCCACACTGGATCCTAGTACATCATCAAACCCACACAGGATCGTAGTACATCGTCAGACCCACACAGGATCCTAGTATAGCTTCAGACCCACATAGGATTGTAGTACATCGTCAGACCCACACATGATCCTAGTACAACATCAGACCCACACAGGATCATAGTACATCGTTAGACCCACACAAGATCCTAGTACATCATAAGACCCACACAGGATCGTAGTACATCGTCAAACACACACATGATCCTAGTACATCATCAGATCCACGCAGGATCGTAGTACATCGTCAGACCCACACAGGATCCTAGTACATCATCAAACCCACACAAGATCGTTTTCTCATGTTACAGCCAACTACAAGGTTCTCGCACTGAGTTTTCTTGTCTCCAGGAGGGTCCGATCCTCAATCTATTAGTCAATACTCCAACTTATATGAAGTTCCACAAAGAAGTATCCCAAAGGACCTACATGTAATAGGGGTCTCAAAGCAACAGACGGTGCGTCAATCGGACACCCAGTCTGTAAGTTATTAGTCTTTTAGTCCTGAGGGCCCTGATGGATTCGTGCTCAATCCAACCTGACTATACCCCAACTTTATCCAAATATCAAGTGGGTTATACCAAAAATACCTTCTCACTCTAAGGTTTGTGGTGCTACAAATAGTTCATCAAATGGATGCTCAGTGCTAAAGTTATGGACAAAAGAGCGGAAATGGGTCGAAGTTGGTCTGGGTCCGGTCCGACCCGGCCCAACCTGACCTGGGCCGACCCGGCCCGCGCTTGGTGTCCCAGCCCACACTGGGTGGCCTGGCCCGTGTTGGGCGGTCCAGCCCATGCTGGGCGGCCCGACCTGGTCGTACGCGGGGGGGGGGGGAGTCGCGCACCCCCTGCTTCCACTCACTGAACGGCCGAAGCCGTTCGGTCACCAAAAGCTCACGGGAGCCACCGCGGGTCTTGCTCGATCCAGATTAGCTGGCCAAAATGGCTACTCCCATCGATGCATCATGCACCACCGCTATGTGGCCGGCCGAACGCCAGACGTGCCTCCGCCATCCTCTGCGGCCAGGCAAGTCGTGGTCCCTTTCTCCAACGGTGGCACGACATGCGTCGCCCCTCCACGTTCGGTCGAATGTTGGCCGCCCTCTATCCACCGTTGAAGCCGATGGGCCGCGGCTCTTCTCCAGTGGCACAGTCACACCGCCACTGTCTTCACATCCATCTGTGGTACTGGAAATCGTTCCCAAGCCCCACCGGTGTCGGATACCATCCTCCTCTATCACAAAGAACATAAAAAATACTACACAATGATTTGCAGAGTGGTCAGGTCATGTTTGTTTGTCCCACACCCTCCACGTTAAAGTGGTAGCATGCGGCTCAATTATTTATTGAATCACAAAGAATTGTCAAGATCGGGTAAGGGAAAAAATTAAAAAATCAAACCCTACCTCGAAGGTGTGTTGATGTTGTGAGGAGGGAAGGACAGATGTCGGTTTACCATTGCTAAAGATGCCCCACGTTGTAGGATGTCACGAGGAAGGAGCAGAAGTCGTTATAGAACGTCAGCGTTCTTCGTTGGAGAAGAGTTCTTCATTGGAGAAGAAGAATTCCTCCAAATTTCTCTCCCAATTCTCCTTTGCCAACACTTTCTCCAATCACACCAAAAATGAATATCCAACATATTAAATTATGTTTCATTAATTTAAAATAGAGTTGGACATTAATTATGATGGTTTTGGAATAATTAATTTAGAGGATACCAAAGGTCACCTCCCTCATTAAAGAGGGAGTTCAAGAGTCATGTGGTCCCCACCTTTGAATTCAAATTGGGGGTTTAGTTCAGGTGGCCCCACCTCTATAACCCCATAGATGGTTACAAGAAAAATAAAAAGTTAAATATTTTTATTTTTCTATTCCTCTACGAAAAGGTGAAAAACTAACTTCTACCCTCGACCTACTGTGGTCGAGGTGAAGGTCTCCTTAAGAAAATATTGGCGCTGTGAGTTAAACGGTGCCCTCAGATTTCAATTTTGAGCACCGATTCAAAAGTTACAAAAACCCATTCGTACGTTTACTGAACGTACCTAAAAAAGTTCTGAAATTATTTCCAGGAACACCGGGCCTCAGAATCACATGCCGTCAATTTTCATGGACTCATAAAATTTCCATATAATTAAAAAAATTT
This sequence comes from Viscum album, assembly GCA_963277665.1. NCBI lineage: Eukaryota > Viridiplantae > Streptophyta > Magnoliopsida > Santalales > Viscaceae > Viscum > Viscum album. The sequence goes on along the minus strand of OY728156.1, from coordinate 2,104,353,823 downwards.
ACATGGAATTTCGGGGTCTTTACAGTCATATTCAACATTTTTAAATAATTTGGAATAAGAAATAAAATTGAAGTGCTTTGTTAAGATCTATACCTCTTCGTTGAGAAACCTCATTTAGCACAAAGGCAATCTGCAAGGTCGGTCGTACAAAGCCGCAAAAGGTTTCATCCCAATGTTGGAGTGATAACTGTTGTTATATGAAAACTCTACCAATGGTAAGTGATCCTCCCAGTTGTGATCGAAGTCTAGGACGCAAGCACGTAGCATGTCCTTGAGGGTCTGAATGGTCCGCTCAGTCTGGCTATCCTACTGAGGATGGAATGCGGTTCTCAAACAAAGCTACGTCCCAAAAGCCTCCTGCAACCCCTTACATAGCTGGGAAGGGAAACATGTATCACGATCAGTGACAATTGTCAAGGGTAATCCATGTAGCCGTACAATCTTCTGCAAATAAAGGCTTCCTAAGCTCTCTACTGAACCCTGCTCTCTGATCGGTAGGAAGTGGGATGACTTGGTGAGTCGGTCGACGATCACCCAGATAGAATCATGACCCCTGGATGTATGTGGAAGTCCTATCACTAATTCCATGGATATCCCATCCCACTTCCACTCTGGGACCTCTAAAGGCTGAACTAAGCCTGCTGGTACCTGATGCCCTGCCTTCACTTGCTGACAAGTGAAGTGTCGAGAGACAAACTCCACTACTTCTTTCTTCATTCCAAGCCACCAATGCTTTCTTCAGAGGTCCTGGTACATTTTTTCCACTCCTGGATGTACCGCTAGAGGTGATGTGTGGAAATCCCTCATCACTTCCTCCTAAAGTGACACTGGTACCATGGTACGTCCTTTGAAGAGGATGACGTTCTCCCTAACTTCAGAAAATCCATCAGGTGCATGTCCTATGGATATCTAAGCACGTCGAATATCATAGTCAGCATCCCCATGTTGTGCCTCCATGAATCACTGAAGGAGTGGGGGAGTGACTGTAAGAGACTGAAGAAAAGATGCTCCATCTCGATCCACAAAGGATATCTTCAAAGCGGCCAGCTGCTCTATCGCCTCACCAAGCAGTTGTATACCAGATCTCCTGCTGAGTGCATCTGCTACAATGTTCCCCTTCCCAGGAGTATAGACTATCTTTGAGTCATAGTCCTAGAGGAACTCGAGCTAACATCGATGTCTCAGGTTCAGGTCCTTCTGAGAGAAGATATACCTAAGACTCTTGTGATCAGAGTAAACCGTAAAACGCTCGCCCATCAAGTAATGTCACCACATCTTCAAGGAAAGGACCATTGGTGCTAACTCTAGGTCATGGGTAGTGTAGTTCTTCTCATGCAGTCTCAGCTGTCGAGAAACATATGCAATCACTGGTCTCTCTTGCATCAGGACACATCTGAGCCCAGTCCCTAATGCGTCACAGTAGACTACGTACCCAACGCCCTCCTCCAGAAGCCTCAAGATAGGGGAACTAGTCAACCTCTGCCTGAGCTCCTGAAAACTCCGCTGACATATCTCCGAACAAACAAAGGGTTTACCCTTCTTCATTAATGCTAATAAAGGTGTTGAAACTCTCGAGAAATCTGGAACAAACCTCCAGTAGTATCCATCCAAACCTAGGAAACTCCTTACCTCTGTCACACTTCTGGGTGGCTCCCAAGAAAGTACAACCTCAATATTCAATGAATCCACCACAACTCCACCCTCTAAGATGACATTACCTAGAAATTGAACCTCTTAGATCCATAACTGGCACTTCAAGAGCTTACCATAAAGCTGGAGCTCTTGGATTTTTCCCAGTCACTACTACAAATACCCCTTTTATCAGTGCTAAAAATTGCCTTTAACAGCACTAGAAAAGCGATGTTAAAGCCGGCATAGATAAAAGGGGGGTCCCCTTTATCAGCGCTAAAACGAAGCACTGATAAAAGGGTCCTTTATTAGTGCTTTATTGTTAGCGCTGATAAAAGACCCATTTTATCAGCGCTGATAAAAGTTAAAAAAAATTAAAAAAATATTTATATTTTTTTTTGGCAATCTCGGGGGGGGGGGATTTTTACAACACTTGATCCCCCCTTTATCAGTACCTTCCCACACCTCCAGTGCCCCCACACACCCCCTCCACCCTTTATCAGCACTATCCCCCACCCATTATCAGCGCTAGCTCCCATATTCCCCCATGCTTGCACGCCCCTACCTCCACCAGGTTTTGAACTCGAGACCTCCCCCGCTGCGCACCAAATCCCTTACCACTCCTCTATTTTGATTTGTTTTCCATTTCATGATATCTCTATTTATATATATACATATAGTTATATTTATTCGTATAGTAATATATATTTATATTAATATATATATATATAGTTATATTAATAAATATATATAGTTATATTAATATATATATATATAGCTATATTAATATATATATTTATAGTGATATTAATATACATATTTATAGTTATATTAATATATATGTAATTATATTAATATATATATATTTAGATTAATATATACGTATATAAATATTCATATATTTGTATTTTAAATAAAATGGATATTATTTATTATTTAGATAAATATAATATATTTTATATGTAAATATATTTTATTATTTATATTTGTAATTAATTTTTTCTGTGTGAATATATAAAAAAATATGTATATATTATTATATATTTGATTATAAATAGCAGTGAATTATAAAAAAAGATAAAATTTCAAAGACATAATATCAATATGAATGTAATACCTTAGAATAAATTCAGTCCCCACAAAAAAAAGCCAATAATACCCCCTTAAACGAGGCTGAAAATCCACAAAATGTTAAAAAATTGGGGTATCCCGACTGAAAACTCAGTTTTGTAGGCCTTATGGACCATTTCTGGCCTAAAAAACCTTGACCAGGGCTCCCCCTAATCATAGGGGTGTATAGATCATCGCAGGCTTCAATTTGATATATGGTAGAGCTCAAACGGACACCCGGATCAAAAGTTAAGGCCGTTTGAAGTTCGAATTGCATTTTCAACATATTTTGGATCTTTTTTAAAAAAAAAATTAGTCTTCAAAATATTATTAAATGACTATTACTTCATAATAATTAGAAAATTATTAATTAAAAATATTTTTTAAATTTTTTTGTAATCAATTTTCACTAAATATCTTATATATTAAGTGTAACTGTAAATTTATACTTATCTAAAATATACTTAAAATTATATTTAAAAAATATATATTATATTTATATCAATATAACTATATCTATATATTTAAATATTAATATATATTTTTTAATTAATTTTATTTGTAAGTAGACTCTTTATCAGTGCTTGTAAAAAAAGCACTGATAAAGACCTCCCTTTATCAGCACTACTAAAAAAATGTAACACCCCGAGCTTCCACGATACGCTTCTCATTGAATAATGCAATAGCCTGCATTGTACGCAACTTCGAGTTCTAAAACACCGCGACTAATCAAAGTAGCCGTTATGAATAGTAATAACCACTTTTTAAAATTATAGAAATTTTATATTTCAAATGGACTTCATTTTTGTATTCGTAATATCGAAATTATCCTAAGTTGAATTTTTTGTAACTTTCTGAGAACTTCCAATTTTTTATGAATAGTGAAAAATACTTAAAACAACTTTTTTAATCAAAATAATTAATTGTGATAAATTATACTATTTAGTGGTTTTAAAGTATAATTAGAACATATTTTTACCATTTTATCCAATGGTGGTCATTAGAATTAATTTAACATTGAAAATGGACATAAACAATTACCAATATTTTGATATAAATTGTTTCTTAAAAACACGCTATTTGTTCTGACAGCGGGAATTAATTATAAAATTAATTAATGCAACTTATATGTTTGGAATTTTGTAAAATAGACATCATTTTTGAATTCGGAATATCAATTATAGATTAGGGTGAAATTTTGGTACTTTTCGGATAACTTTTGTATTTTGATGAATAGTGAAAATTACTAAATTTTAATTAAAAACAACCTTTTTAATCAAAATAATTAATATTGATAAATTATGAATTTGAGTGGTTTTAAAGTATATTTAGAATATATTTTTACCATTCAATTTAATGTTTGTCATTGGACATAATTTTACAATTAAACCGAACATAAATAAGTGTCAATCTTTTGATAGTTATTATCTCTTAAAAACACGCTTTTTGTTTTGACAGCGGGAATTAATTTTAATTTAATTTCTGCCACTTCTGTGTTTTGAATTTAGGAAAATGGATTCCATATTTATAATCAGGATGTTAAAATTGTTTAAATAGGTAACTTTTATTTTTAGACATTTTGAATAATTACTACGGTAAATATTTTATTTACCATGGTTAAGGGTAAATCCGGTAAATAAGGGTTAAAAAATAATATTATAATAATACTAAATTACCCTAAAACGTGTCTTAACCCTATTGGTTGATACATGGTCGAACATGGGCATCTTTGGGTCTATTTTGGGACCCCATGGATCCACTTGTAAGTGATAATGACACATTATATTAATAAAGTTAAAATAAAAATAAAAATGGCATAAGCTTACATCTTTTAGAAGAACAATTTTTACATAGGGTTATACATGTTGGATTTTCGATTATAAATATTCATTAGAAAGCTAAAAAGATTTCCTACATAATGATATTTTATTTATAATTTTTAGACATTAAATAATTTATTTTATTTATGACACAACGATGATGCAGTAATTACTATAATAGTGAAAAAATAAAATAATTGATATTATAAATACCAAAATAAATATAATATGAAACTTTTAATGAATTAAACTGATTTTATAGGATAATATGATATATTAGGATTGATTTAATTGACTTTGTTAGAAGTAATAAATCTGTTATGAGTTTCACAAAAATCAACTATTGAATAGTGTCAAAATTGACATAAAAGAGTTCTTAAAACAAATATTATATTATTAATTGATATTAAATTCCTAAAAATCTAAGGTTCGGCCAAGAGACTTATATTATGATAGGTTAATCATTACTGGACCACTTGGGGGTCTCTTGGATGTATATAGTAAGTTTATTAACCATATTATATAAAAATACAAAGAGACATTGTAAAAGTGAAACTAATTAACTTAGAGTTAATACTTAAAGATAAGGTTAATATAAGTACCCAAACCTGTCTAAATTATATTGGATGAGTTGTTTTCGACCTATCCCCACCTCATACTTTTAATAGTCAACTTTGGAGCCTTTGGAAACCGAATATGAATTTATTATAAATTAATATTTCTAGCTTTTCCAAAGGTGCCCCTCACCCCTCTTATAAAAGGGCACTCCTCCTTCTCATTTCCTCACACCTCTCAAGCCACTTGGCTCGTCCAAACACTGCCCAACTAAGCTCCCCACATCCCTCTCCTCCTCCTTGAAGCTTCCCCTTAGGCAGAAAGCATTTCAAGAAGTCCTTTGGTTCCAACCAAAGTGAGTTACCTAAATTAAAGGTAACGATTTCTCTTAAATTATTTTCATTTATTTTGCTTCTTCAACCCCCAAAATCTTTTTATTTCCTTTCTTTTGTAACAACACCAGTATCCTAAATATACTAGGATGTTGTTATAAGAAGGATTCAAACTACACATACACACAACTCCAACTAATGGATGATGAACATAATGTTTCTGTGGATGGCAAACTAACGCCTCACGAAACGATGATTGTTCAAAAACATCTTACCGCCTCTCATGGTGGCCATTATGATGGAACTGTAATTAAATATGATATTAATGATATATATTTTATATATAAGCTTCTGTAATTCCATTTTATTTCATACCATTATTCGTTTCATGTTGTATATACATACGATAATTTCATTTGAGGAAGTGCGGACTACCGCCCCCTTAAAATGATATGACTCGTTCATACCACACATGGAACGTATAAAGGATGGTGTTAATGAACTTAAGTAACATATATAAAATATTATATTATACTGGAATAGTAATATACCTATGTATCATTTGGATTCGATTCTTTTAAAATAAAAATTAAATGGAAGTAGCGTTCGTGCGTACGTACGGACTACCGTCTCCACGAACGCGATGAGATTCATTCTCCATCGTATCCATTCAAGTATAATTATCATTTAATGATTTAAAAATGATGTTTAAGGACTTGATATCATTCTGGATATGAATAAGATACAACAAACATGACTTATGTAACAAAACATATAAAAGATAATGAGTAAGTTAACACCCGAAACGGCGTTAATACTAAGATATTATTATCAAATCAATATTAAAAGATCATATATGATATCATATTAATGTATATGATTCCTGTATAATTTAATAACAATTATTTCACCATTATACAGGAGGTTAACCTACCCCAACCAAGGAAAAGTACAAGGTAATGGTTATTTCACAATCTCTTCATTATCCGAGGTTGTTTATACGTAATAATCTACTGGGATTTCTTTATCATCCACATCCATGTTTATTCGAAATGAATTTCAAAACATATTTATTATTTACAAGAATATGGGTTAAATTCATTTATACCCTTGTTTGACTTTTTGTAAGAGGTTTATAAAGGAATCTTTCCGTCGTTTTCAAAACAAGGTCCTTTTTAACCTTTTCAACAGAATTAAGATAAGAATGTTTTTTTTACTTATACGGCGGGTGCGGTTATTTTCCGCCGTTATAAAATCGTCAAAGCTTTCCTTACAAGCTTACAAGAATATTTTCAAGAAAATGTTTTATTTTATATGGCTCTTAAATGATTTCAAAAATAGAAAGAGATATTCCTCTAAAAAGTGTTTTGATTTCATCTATGTCAACATCCTTTAATGGATTTTACGCTTATTTGAAGTTGATTTATTATAATACAAAACTTCTATATTGTATTGAAGGTTTTGTGATATGTTTTACTGTGGATGTGCTATTTTATACCATTCATAGTTTATGGTGAAACTATTGACATTTCATATGCTAGTTTTAATCCGAATGTTTATGTTATATTTCAAACTTTTCTTCAGATGAATGTGCTAAACAAGTATGTTCCGGGTTGGGGACCGGTAAAAGTAAGCCCTCCAGGTTGGGGACTGGTTAAAGTAAGCCCTCCAGGTTAGGGACTGGTAAAAGTATGCCCTCCGGGTTGGTGTCCGGTTATTAGAGGCACTCCGGGTTGGTGTCCGGTTATTAGAGGAACTCCGGGTTGGTGTCCGGTTATTAGAGGCACTCCGGGTTGGGTTCCGGTTAGAAGTAACCCCTAGGTCTTGGGATGAGGCCTAGACAAAGAAATTAACGTTTATCATTATGCATTCCAACATTATGAAAGTGGTTATTGATTTTTGCATGTGATTATTCGATTAGTAGAATATCCATGTGAATAAGTAAATGGCATTATTTCATTTTATTTATGCCATACCATGTTGAATGTTCTTGTCTAAAAGGCTTATGTTTTAGTTATACATTGCCTTAAATGTTTATTCTTATTTATGAAAGTTTCTGCTATATTGTTATCCTTACTGGGCATTTGAGCTCACCCCTTTTCTATGTTTTATTTTTCCCAGGAAGTGAAGATGTAAGTTATGAATGACCTGCAGGGATATTATGAGGGGATTATAGTGTGGACTGTGGAAACATTATGTTGTTGTAGTAGTTTTTCATTTTATGATGTAATGTAAAACTTATGAATATATCTAGTGTTTCCAAGGCTACTAAACCAATCGGTCTTTCGAGATTTGATCTTTCTTGTGATCATGCCAATGTTACGAAGTAATGCACCGACTCTGGGTAACTGGGGTCGGGGCGTTACAGTTGGTATCAGAGGAAGTTTAGTACAAACCTTGGAAGCTAGATTTAGATAAACTCTGATTAGAGCACGTAGACCTAAGATGAACTTTGAGGATTAGTATAGAAGAACTTCCTAGAATTTTGGTATTGTAGAGATTTTGTGAGTTTTCCGAGCAATACATCCCTGTCTGGATACGAGCAGGTAGAGGCGGCTCTGGCACAGATGTACCTAGGGGTAAAAACCGAAAACACCGCTTTGAGCTAGACTCGAATGGGAACTGGTGCACGACAACGGGCCTTGCTGCACTCTTGGTTACGACACTCCCGGGGGATATGCTTAGGATAACTCTCATTTTCTTTACAAATCATTATGAAGGGTTTATGAGTATATACTTCCTCAAAGAAAACATTTTTATGATTATGGATTATATCCATAAATAGTTCAATTTATGTTAAGTGTTTTATAAGTATGGGATTATGTATTTTGATTCATAAACTGATCTAGTTTATGCCATTGTTTAGAAATGGCGCCTAGTGGAAGAAATGGAAACCGTATCAATGCACACACTCCATGTAGGGATTTCCCTCCTGCTCAAGATAATTATAGTGGGGCTGGTGATGCAACTGGTGCCGATCAGCTAATCACCATAATAGGACAACTTACTCAGGTTATGAATAATAACCTTACCCGTATGGAGCACCCTGATCCGCAGCATGGAGGATCAATGTTAGACCGATTCATGAGGCAACAACCACCAACGTTCAATGGGAGTAAAAATCCCTTAGTAGCTGAGCAATGGATAAATTCCCTAGAGAAAATATTTCAGGCTTTGGGGAGCAGTGAAAGGGAGAAAGTTATCATGGCAGTTTACCGCCTCACTGGAGATGCTGATCAATGGTGGTCATTGATTCAAAACATGAAGGAAGATGATGAAGTATCAAATATGGAATGGAGGGAGTTAAAAGATCTGTTTTTAGAAAAATACTTCCCTCGCGACCATCGAGCAGATATGGAAAGGCAATTTCTAAGTCTAAGACAGAAGGAGGATGAGAATGTCGCAAAGTATGAGGCTAACTTTACAAGGTTATCAAGGTATGTCGGAGATTATATTCGCAACCTAGGAAGTAAGATTGATCGTTTCTTTGATGGGTTAAAACCATTTCTCCGTCGAGCTTTGGTATCACAATCCTTCTAATCATACTAAGATATTGTCTCGTGTGCTATCAAGATAGAAAAGGAATTCTCTAAGTCTTATGACAACAAAGTAAAGCAAGAGAAGAAGAGAACGGTGGAACAAGAGACAGATAAAGAGAAAAAGGGAAATAAGGATTTTCCATTATGTGATAATTGTGGGAAGAATCACCCTGGTACTTGCCTAAAAGGAATGGGAGTTTGTTATAAATGTGGAGAAAAGGGTCACCAGGCTCGTGATTGCAAGGGAAAGAAAGAGGCTATCAAAGTGGAATGCTACAATTGTAGAGAAATGGGTCATTATGCAAATGAATGTCCTAAGCGTCAGGGAAACTTACCTCAGAAAAGGCCAAGGGATCAAGGCCAATCTTATACTGTGACTACAGTTGAAGCGGAATAATTAATGTATTGGTGCTTTTGGACTCAAGGATTATATTCTGGTTATAAGAATAATGTGATATATATATGGATTGTACTGCAGTACTTGTTGATTTCAGTAAGGTTTTAATATGATGAAGGTAATTATATTTTTAGAATGTGACAATAAGAGAAACTTTACTTCGTTTGGGGAATCTGATAAATTGATTTTGGAATTAAGAAACCTTTTAGAGAAAGTCTGGACAGAGGTATTTTGGATAACTAGAAAGGTTGGAGTGGATTAAGTTGATCTTTGGATAGTATTGTTTAAGGTTAAAAAATTTATGAAGATTATTTTTGGAATATTATAATACTATAGTTTTAGGAAAAGGACAACCTGTAGGGTGGGGCATAACCCGTCGCGTCGGACAAAGTTGCAGGAATCGAACCCACAACCATAGTGCGACAGGCCTTTATTTCCTACCTCTAGCCTACATGGAGTCCCTGGTTATTACAAAATAGTTGTCCTATTCTAAATGGTTTGTGGTAAAAATTTATTAATGAAAGTCTACATGATAAGTAAGTATATTTCCTCACATTCTTAGTAAATCTCTTAAATAATTTCCTCACCTCTATGAAAGGTTACTTAAAACAAAAACGTTGTCGATTAACTTTTCCAACTGGGGATTCAATGAATGTTTAACCAATCACAAGTTTGTGATTTTCTTATTGTTAACTTTCTCCTAATCCTGTTTTCTAGAACTCTTCATCAGACCATGCTAGTTTGTTTTTCCTCCATATCCATATTTTCATAGAACCCTAGTATGGGCTATCTCGGATGACCTTTGTACTTCTCTTTCTTTCTTTTAATGTTATATTTTTATTAATCTTATTTCCGATGTGGGTTTTCCACAAAGGTATTTTCTATTTACAACCTTTTATTTTCAAAGAAAAATTTCAAATTGCGAGGACGCAATTTATTGAAGGAGGGGAGAATGTAACACCCCGAGCTTCCACGATACGCTTCTCATTGAATAATGCAATAGCCTGCATTGTACGCAACTTCGAGTTCTAAAACACCGCGACTAATCAAAGTAGCCGTTATGAATAGTAATAACCACTTTTTAAAATTATAGAAATTTTATATTTCAAATGGACTTCATTTTTGTATTCGTAATATCGAAATTATCCTAAGTTGAATTTTTTGTAACTTTCTGAGAACTTCCAATTTTTTATGAATAGTGAAAAATACTTAAAACAACTTTTTTAATCAAAATAATTAATTGTGATAAATTATACTATTTAGTGGTTTTAAAGTATAATTAGAACATATTTTTACCATTTTATCCAATGGTGGTCATTAGAATTAATTTAACATTGAAAATGGACATAAACAATTGCCAATATTTTGATATAAATTGTTTCTTAAAAACACGCTATTTGTTCTAACAGCGGGAATTAATTATAAAATTAATTAATGCAACTTATATGTTTGTAATTTTGTAAAATAGACATCATTTTTGAATTCGGAATATCAATTATAGATTAGGGTGAAATTTTGGTACTTTTCGGATAACTTTTGTATTTTGATGAATAGTGAAAATTACTAAATTTTAATTAAAAACAACCTTTTTAATCAAAATAATTAATATTGATAAATTATGAATTTGAGTGGTTTTAAAGTATATTTAGAATATATTTTTACCATTCAATTTAATGTTTGTCATTGGACATAATTTTACAATTAAGCCGAACATAAATAAGTGTCAATCTTTTGATAGTTATTATCTCTTAAAAACACACTTTTTGTTTTGACAGCGGGAATTAATTTTAAATTAATTTCTGCCACTTCTGTGTTTTGAATTTAGGAAAATGGATTCCATATTTATAATCAGGATGTTAAAATTGTTTAAATAGGTAACTTTTATTTTTAGACATTTTGAATAATTACTGCGGTAAATATTTTATTTACCATGGTTAAGGGTAAATCCGGTAAATAAGGGTTAAAAAATAATATTATAATAATACTAAATTACCCTAAAACGTGTCTTAACCCTATTGGTTGATACATGGTCGAACATGGGCATATTTGGGTCTATTTTGGGACCCCATGGATCCACTTGTAAGTGATAATGACACATTATATTAATAAAGTTAAAATAAAAATAAAAATGGCATAAGCTTACATCTTTTAGAAGAACAATTTTTACATAGGGTTATACATGTTGGATTTTCGATTATAAATATTCATTAGAAATCTAAAAAGATTTCCTACATAATGATATTTTATTTATAATTTTTAGACATTAAATAATTTATTTTATTTATGACACAACGATGATGCAGTAATTACTATAATAGTGAAAAAATAAAATAATTGATATTATAAATACCCAAATAAATATAATATGAAACTTTTAATGAATTAAACTGATTTTATAGGATAATATGATATATTAGGATTGATTTAATTGACTTTGTTAGAAGTAATAAATCTGTTATGAGTTTCACAAAAATCAACTATTGAATAGTGTCAAAATTGACATAAAAAAGTTCTTAAAACAAATATTATATTATTAATTGATATTAAATTCCTAAAAATCTAAGGTTCGGCCAAGAGACTTATATTATGATATGTTAATCATTAATGGACCACTTGGGGGTCGCTTGGATGTATATAGTAAGTTTATTAACCATATTATATAAAAATACAAAGAGACATTGTAAAAGTGAAACTAATTAACTTAGAGTTAATACTTAAAGATAAGGTTAATATAAGTACCCAAACCTGTCTAAATTATATTGGATGAGTTGTTTTCGACCTATCCCCACCTCATCCTTTTAATAGTCAACTTTGGAGCCTTTGGAAACCGAATATGAATTTATTATAAATTAATATTTCTAGCTTTTCCAAAGGTGCCCCTCACCCCTCTTATAAAAGGGCACTCCTCCTTCTCATTTCCTCACACCTCTCAAGCCACTTGGCTCGTCCAAACACTGCCCAACTAAGCTCCCCACATCCCTCTCCTCCTCCTTGAAGCTTCCCCTTAGGCAGAAATCATTTCAAGAAGTCCTTTGGTTCCAACCAAAGTGAGTTACCTAAATTAAAGGTAACGATTTCTCTTAAATTATTTTCATTTATTTTTCTTCTTCAACCCCCAAAATCTTTTTATTTCCTTTCTTTTGTAACAACACCAGTATCCTAAATATACTAGGATGTTGTTATAAGAAGGATTCAAACTACACATACACACAACTCCAACTAATGGATGATGAACATAATGTTTCTGTGGATGGCAAACTAACGCCTCACAAAACGATGATTGTTCAAAAACATCTTACCGCCTCTCATGGTGGCCATTATGATGGCACTGTAATTAAATATGATATTAATGATATATATTTTATATATAATCTTCTGTAATTCCATTTTATTTCATACCATTATTCGTTTCATGTTGTATATACATACGATAATTTCATTTGAGGAAGTGCGGACTACCGCCCCCTTAAAATGATATGACTCGTTCATACCACACATGGAACGTATAAAGGATGGTGTTAATGAACTTAAGTAACATATATAAAATATTATATTATACTGGAATAGTAATATACCTATGTATCATTTGGATTCGATTCTTTTAAAATAAAAATTAAATGGAAGTAGCGTTCGAGCGTACGTACGGACTACCGTCTCCACGAACGCGATGAGATTCATTCTCCATCGTATCCATTCAAGTATAATTATCATTTAATGATTTAAAAATGATGTTTAAGGACTTGATATCATTCTGGATATGAATAAGATACAACAAACATGACTTATGTAACAAAACATATAAAAGATAATGAGTAAGTTAACACCCGAAACGGCGTTAATACTAAGATATTATTATCAAATCAATATTAAAAGATCATATATGATATCATATTAATGTATATGATTCCTGTATAATTTAATAAAAATTATTTCACCATTATACAGGAGGTTAACCTACCCCAACCAAGGAAAAGTACAAGGTAAGGGTTATTTCACAATCTCTTCATTATCCGAGGTTGTTTATACGTAATAATCTACTGGGATTTCTTTATCATCCACATCCATGTTTATTCGAAATGAATTTCAAAACATATTTATTATTTACAAGAATATGGGTTAAATTCATTTATACCCTTGTTTGACTTTTTGTAAGAGGTTTATAAAGGAATCTTTCCGTCGTTTTCAAAACAAGGTCCTTTTTAACCTTTTCGACAGAATTAAGATAAGAATGTTTTTTTTACTTATACGGCGGGTGCGGTTATTTTCCGCCGTTATAAAATCGTCAAAGCTTTCCTTACAATCTTACAAGAATATTTTCAAGAAAATGTTTTATTTTATATGGCTCTTAAATGATTTCAAAAATAGAAAGAGATATTCCTCTAAAAAGTGTTTTGATTTCATCTATGTCAACATCCTTTAATGGATTTTACGCTTATTTGAAGTTGATTTATTATAATACAAAACTTCTATATTGTATTGAAGGTTTTGTGATATGTTTTACTGTGGATGTTCTATTTTATACCATTCATAGTTTATGGTGAAACTATTGACATTTCGTATGCTAGTTTTAATCCGAATGTTTATGTTATATTTCAAACTTTTCTTCAGATGAATGTGCTAAACAAGTATGTTCCGGGTTGGGGACCGGTAAAAGTAAGCCCTCCAGGTTGGGGACTGGTTAAAGTAAGCCCTCCAGGTTAGGGACTGGTAAAAGTATGCCCTCCGGGTTGGTGTCTGGTTATTAGAGGCACTCCGGGTTGGTGTCCGGTTATTAGAGGCACTCCGGGTTGGTGTCCGGTTATTAGAGGCACTCCGGGTTGGGTTCCGGTTAGAAGTAACCCCTAGGTCTTGGGATGAGGCCTAGACAAAGAAATTAACGTTTAGCATTATGCATTCCAACATTATGAAAGTGGTTATTGATTTTTGCATGTGATTATTCGATTAGTAGAATATCCATGTGAATAAGTAAATGGCATTATTTCATTTTATTTATGCCATACCATGTTGAATGTTCTTGTCTAAAAGGCTTATGTTTTAGTTATACATTGCCTTAAATGTTTATTCTTATTTATGAAAGTTTCCGCTATATTGTTATCCTTAATGGGCATTTGAGCTCACCCCTTTTCTATGTTTTATTTTTCCCAGGAAGTGAAGATGTAAGTTATGAATGACCTGCAGGGATATTATGAGGGGATTATAGTGTGGACTGTGGAAACATTATGTTGTTGTAGTAGTTTTTCATTTTATGATGTAATGTAAAACTTATGAATATATCTAGTGTTTCCAAGGCTACTAAACCAATCGGTCTTTCGAGATTTGATCTTTCTTTTGATCATGCCAATGTTACGAAGTAATGCACCGACTCTGGGTAACTGGGGTCGGGGCGTTACAAAAAGCACTGATAAAGGGGTACTTTTATCAGCGCTTTTTTAGCGTTGTTAAAGATACCCCCTTTATCAGTGCTTTTTCTTTAGCGCTGATAAAGGATGGTGCTAGCCTTGGCCCGTTTTGTGGTAGTGAGTACTACCTGCAAATGATAGGCATGCTCCTCCTTGGTAGCCGAGTATATCAGAATGTCATCAATGAAGACCACCACAAAGTGATCAAGGTATGTATGAAAGATCTTATTCATGAGTCCCATGAACACTGCTGGGGTGTTGGTCACGCCGAAAGGCATAACCAAGAACTCATAATGGCCATACCGACATCTGAAAGTCGTCTTCTGTACATCCTCTTCTCATACTCTAAGCTGGTGATAGCCTGACTTGAGGTCTATCTTCGAGAACCACCGTGCCCCCTTCAGCTGATCAAAGTGGTTGTCAATCCTTGGGAGTGGGTACTTGTTCTTCACGGTCACTTGGTTCAGGCATCGATAGTCAACACAAAGCCTCAAGCTCCCATCCACCTTCTTGGTGAACAAGATCGGGGATTCCCAAGGAGAAACACTAGGTTGAATGAATCTCTTCCCCTGTAAGTCTTCCAATTGTACCCACAGCTCACGAAGCTCCGTGGGAGCCATCTGATACGCTGGTGTAGATATTGGTGTCGTCTTGGGGTACAATTCAATGTAAAATTCCACCTCTATGCAAGGAGGTAGATGCAAAACATCATCAGGGAGGACATCTGCGTACTGGTCCACCATTATAGGATATCTCGGACTCACCACATAAACCGCTCAGAGGGTAATTCTAGCCAACTAATGTGTAATCGGCTGCACTCTCCTCCGGGTAAGTCCATTCTTTACTGCAAAGGCTCCCTTCTTGTCGATTAAGGTAAACCTAGTCCCATCCATGCGGACTATAGCATCCCATCTTTTTATAACATAAACTTTCATTTCATTACACGGAACTGAGGATCTTTAAGGTTTAGTGTCTTGGAAACAAGGAACATAATACATGAAAACAACATAAAACATTCTTCTTAAACACTTGAAAGGCTTCTCCTTAAGTTCATCCTAGGTTCATTACTGCATCTCATAACCTAGGGACATACATCAAAAGAAAAGGGTGAGCAGAAGGCCCAGTAATGGAAACAATAGAAACATTTTACATGTGAACTTGAGATACTTCAATAAGGACATGAAAAGAACTTTAAGGCATGAGAAAGGAATCATGAGATACATCATAATAAAAAAATAAAATTTTTCATAACTTGAAGATGTGGTTGAAATATTTAATATTGACAATCATTTCGTTTCACCAAGGTCCATCCCCAAGGTGTCATTAAAAATTACCAAGGTTATTCACCAAGGTATCAGTCTAAAAGTCATCTCTAGAGATTAAGTCTTTACCCAATGCATTGGAGTGCTATCTGGGCGCACCCTTGACATGTATTTATTATAATGTGAGACACATATATCATCATCAATCATTTCATAAACAACCCATATAGAATAAAAGAAATGGGTTTCATTTCATAATCATAACGTTTTAAAAACTGCTTTAAAGACATGATCTTTATGTCACTTTAAACCCACGGAAAGGGAAAGCGGGTTTCATGTATGTAAATCCTAGAATTTAAAATAGAACATTTTGATATATATGTGAATACCCCTATAGAAATAATATCTTTTAGTATTCACTTAATAACATAAAATAATTTTGAGATAAAGAGAGAGAGGCATTTTGAGACGAAAATTCTGCAGCATAACGGCTATGTTTCGGGGTTTTAGAAAATATTGAAAAGAGAGGGGACATGGGTCAAACATTCATAAATGACCCATAAAAAAGTAGAGGGACATAATAATAAGGATATATGAACATGTTAATGAAATTTTAAGGACATACCATTTGAAATGAAAAACATGGAAGGAAGACAAAAATTAGAATTCTCTTATGAAAATTCGGCAGCCTAACGGCGTCACTTAAACTTCAACAAAAATGAATTGAAAAGATCAAATAGGGTCCCTCATCATATGAACATAAGAGTTAAGTATGATAGATATAGAGATCATACCCCAAAATAATTAAAAAGGAACTTGAAAGACTTGACATGAAAGTAGAACTTTGAAAAGAATGAGAAGGGTGAAAGGATCCCCTTAAGATTTCGGCAGCCTAACGGCGCCACTTAAACATTATTAAAACGAATTGATGAGAGAAATATGGGGTCTATCATCATATGAACATGAAAAGGGAAGTAATATGAATATATAAGAACATCCTCCAACATAATAACATGGAGTATAAAAGAAATTACATAAAAGAGATTACTTGAAAAGAAGAGAGAGGTCGGATCCCTTACCTTAAAACGTAACTCTTAAAACTCAAAGGTTTGGACCTTGAGGGATTGGGGGCACCTTGGGAGGACTACTTGGGAGGTAAGGAGACCAGAACTTCGTTGAGGATGGTTTTTGAGTCGAAAGGATGAGAGGAGGGCTTGGTATTTATAGGGAAAGTGAGGGGACAAGGCATTAATGGCCAAGGGACACCTCACAAGTGCTTTACTCAAAACCATGTGCTCTCTCATGATATTTCCCATGATGTTAGGCCAAATGGGGCCCCCAAAACAAAAATTCATCACCTAAGGTCGGAAAACCCTTAAAATATCTCATTACATCACCATGACACAGCTATGATGTCATTAGACATACCGAAACCCTAAAACTGCTTTTTTTACTATTCATTGAAAATTCATCTTTCGCAGAAAAATCCCAAAATTTTACCTTAACCAAATATCAACGCTCTGATTACAAATATGTACTCCATTTTATAAAAATAATTCTCTAAATATTTTTAATTTAATTTTTAAATAAAAACACTATTCACCCCAAAAAACTAATACTTGATTAATAATTTATGAAACCGTTATTTACCCATTTTATTGAATCACATTACTTAATCTAGGTGTCTAAATTATATTAAAACTTTCTTTGAGTTAAATTACTAATCCATTTGGTCACATTACTAATCCTAAGCGTAAAATCACTATTCATAATTTACTATTCATCAAAAATTAAGTTGATCTTATTAGACTCCAAATTCCTTACTGAACACTTTTGTAGAAGACCATTTTTTGAAAATCATTACACATCATTAATTATTTAGGGTTTACATAAATATTTTAAAATATCCCTTTTTCAAAATTCATCAATAAAATATATCCTAAAATTATCCGAACAATTGAAATTTCACAAACATCACCAAAGGAAGAAATCTCAATTTATTCATCCCAAAGGATCACACAAGGAAGCTAGGGTCTCGTCACATAGCCCCTTATAACACCGGCATATGACCTAAGTGTAAGGTGTGCTATGGTGAGAGAATCTGAGGGAGGCTCAGATAACATTTCCCTAGTAGTAATCTCTACTAACTTGAACTTCTCCCGTAGGCGTTTCTGTTCAAGCTTGACACGCTGGAGTTCGGCTTGGGCTTGGTCCAAAGCGAAGCCCAAAGATGCCACCTCCTTCCCAAGCTCTGATAAGTGGGCTTCATAA
Source organism: Viscum album (assembly GCA_963277665.1). Classification (NCBI taxonomy): domain Eukaryota; kingdom Viridiplantae; phylum Streptophyta; class Magnoliopsida; order Santalales; family Viscaceae; genus Viscum; species Viscum album. The sequence continues at coordinate 2,104,335,509 of OY728156.1, read as the reverse complement.
GGTTCGAGTCTACTGGATGAAGCCATCGACTCCACTTTCTGCATTAACCAAAAACATCTCTATTAAAACATTAAGAGTAAGTTAATATTCCACTCAAAAAGACTGGGTCGTTACATGGACACACCGCACTTTGCACCTAATACAGTCAATCTAAGCATGGACTGTAGATAACCATTCCATACCCAAGATGACGTCATATGGCCTCGATGCCACTACTGGGAGATCACAGCTGAAGCTCTTGCCTCCTAGAGTAAGCTCACACAGCTGGCACCAGTGTGTAATCATTGAATCCTCTCCCATAGGAGTCTATAGCCGTAAGGATTGAGCCAACGGCTCCGTCAGAATCTATGAGCTCCGAACAAGGGCAGTGGCAATAAAATAATGACTGGCACTTGTGTCTATAAGAATTTCATCTAAGGTGGAGTAGACACAGATCGTACCTCGTATCATCTTCGGAGTTCCATGGTCGTAGGTCTCAGCTGCCTAGAGCTAAGCTTTCCCCTATCCACCTGCTTCATGTGGTCAGGGTGGACCACCTGGTGGTAATTGCGGTAACATATCAAATAGTCTCCCACCACCAGCTACACGATCATCTCCTCTACCATGTCAGCCTACTCCCTGCGGAACTCCTTGGTCAAACCTCTATCTCTTCTTGGGCGGTCTCTCGACCATCTGATGATCATCCATATGGCGAGTCAGGCAGTCTCGAACCATGTGACCCTGCCCGCCGCATGTGTAACACTTCTTGTTCCTCGGATGACTGGCTCTGTCTCCAGTGCCCCACACAACTGACCCTGAATCATGCGGTCATCCACCTATAGGTCTGGTCCTCTTGGACCTCGATGAAATCTATATACTGCCAGCTGTAGAAGACTCCACTATGTGATGTCCAGTGGTGGGTCTCACCACTGGTGACTGCTTAGCAAGGAAACTCTCTACTAAGAGGGCTCTCTCTAACACCCCCACCTGCGTCGGGATGCTAAGAGAAATCATCAAAGCCCTTATCTCTCGCCTGAGTCCCTGATCGAAGGTCCGAGCCCTAAATAATGGGTCCCACGCCATATCATTGGAGTATCATGAGAGGTTAGTGAACCTCACTGAGCACTGAGCCACAGTCATGCTGCCCTTCTGCAGTTGAAGAAGCTCCTGAATGTGCACTGCATGAAGGGTCGTTGGAACAAACTCTGCCTAAAACAGGCTCTCAAAGTCTCCCCAGAAAAGTGTCACCTCATCATGAATTTGGAGCATCAAGCTCCACCATCTGCCTGCCTATGCCTGTAGAAGACTGGTGGAAAGGATCACCATGAGATCATCTAGTGTCCCTACCAGTTAGAAGACTCTCACCACGGCCTCCAGCCAATCCTCAGCCGCCTGTGGGTTTGTCTCACCCCGAAACCTCAGTGGCCTCTGGCACTGGAACTCGTGAAATGTGATCAAGTGGCGTGCACCATCTTCTACTGGGGCTAGTGGCATCAGTGGCCCAACGGATAATGGTACTGCTGGTGCCTCTACTAGAACAGGGCCTTGCACCGAGGCCTCATCGCTCGGTGGGTTATCAGCTTGTACTATACCCAGAACCCAAGCTGGTTGTCTGCGTGGAGGAATCCTGAAAATAAATAGGAGTGACACGGTCAATAAGATATACTTGTTGAGATGACTAAAAAATATCACAAAGAAAACTTTTCAAAACACACACACAATCAGTGTTTTCATGCACTGATTCCAAAATCAGAAGTTAAGGTCCTGGTGTATGGATATGTTGGCCGCCACACCAACACTGGATTCCTTAAACTGATAACCACACTCACTACACTTAAAACTATTTCTGTTAAAAAAAGATCCAAGTCCAATGTTCTACGGTAGAACCAACTCCTCTAATACCAATTTGTCACGACCCGTCCCCCGGGGCCCGTGTCGTGACTACCCCAAGCCCACCTTCCATAGGTCAGGGGCTGGAGACTAGAACCTAAAGGTGTATCCCCTAAACCTAGGAAGGAATTGCCTTTATATCCTGTAAACACACTCAACCAAGCACACAAAAAGATACAAACACAAGTAAACTGTATAGAAAAAAGAGTGTTGAAAGTAAGAGGGGCTAGAATACAAGCCCGATAGTAAAGGTACAAGTACAACTGGAAATAAAATACAACTGAAGAAAGAAAAAGATAGCTACTGGGTCATCCTCTGAGGTTCTTACCTGAAGGGTAGGTATAGATCGCCTCCTTAGTACTCCATGTCCGCCTGTCTCCTCATCGTACCAACACACTGTATGGTCCACCTCCAGGCATTGTCCAGTCTAGGTACCCTCAGCCTCGATCAGCGTTGTCCGTCGTCTGCACCAAACACAACAAGGTGCAGGCGTAGCTCATGCAGGGGTGAGTATAACGATACTTAGTAGGGACCTCGAGACCCGCAAGGTCTCACAAAATCCACAAGGGATAAACCAAAAAGCATGTAAACCAGTTATAACCCTACTCAGGTATATGCCCATACATATACCTAAGTTATCAAATATTACCAAACTCATTCATGAGGAAAAACAAGGACCAACTCCTTAGCCAAAGTACAATTGTTTCATGAAGGAAAGATTAACATGAAGGTAAGAACTCAGCTCACACCAGGTATAACTTAGATACAGTAGTAGAGATGATTAGATTTAACTACTGAATCATCTTACTCTGCTAAGAGGCAGACCCATGTAGGATCCTAAATCATCAGACCCACACAAGATCATAGTACATCGTCAGACCCACATAGGATCCTAGTACATCATCCTGCCCACACAAGATCATAGTACATCGTCAGACCCACACGGGATCCTAGTACATCATCAGACCCAAACAGGATCGTAGTACATAGTCAGATTCACACAGGATCCTAGTACATCATCAGACCCACATAGGATCGTAGTACATCGTCAGACCCATACAGGATCCTAGTACATCATAAGACCCACAGAGGATCGTAGTACATCGTTAGACCCACACAGGATCCTAGTACATAATCAGACCCACACGGGATCGTAGTACATCTTCAGACCCACACAGGATCCTAGTAAATCATCAGACCCACACAGGATCGTTTTCTCATGTTACAGCCAGCTACAGGGTTCTCGCACTAAGCTTGCTTGTCTCTGGGAGGGTCCTCTCCTCAAGCTATTGGTCAATACTCTAACTTCCATGAAGTCCCGCGGAGAATTATCCCAAAGGACCTCCACGTAATAGGAGTCTCAACGCAACAGACGGTGCGTCAATCAGACGCCCGTTCTAAAAGTTATTAGCCTCTTAGTCCCGAGGGCCCGGTTGGATTCATGCTTAATCCAACTCAACCATACCCCAAATTTATCCAAATCTCAAGTGGGGTATACCAAAAGGACCGTCTCGCTCCAAGGTTTTTGTCTCCGTAGACGGTTCATAAAAAGGACGTCAGGTGCCAAAGTTATGGCCAAAAGAGCGGAAATGGGTTGAAGCTGGTCTGGGTCTGGTCCGACCCAGCCTGGGCCGACCCGACCCAGTTCGGATCGACCCAGCACACTGGGTCTGGCCTGGCCTATTCTAGGCAGCCCGGACTGGCCACATGCGGGGTGGAGTTGCGCGCCCCCCGCTACCACTCACCGAATGGCCAAAGTCGTTCGGTCGTCAGCAGCTCGCGGGACCCACCGCGGGTCCCGCACGGTCCAGCTCGGTTGGCCGAAATGGTCAGCCTTTGGTCCTCCCGGCAACGCTTCATGCACCACCGCTCTGCGGTTGGCCGAACTTCGTCCTCACCTCCACCATCCGTCGCGTCCAGGCGGGTCGTGGCCCCTTGCTCCGACGGCGGCACATCGGGCACCGCCCCTCCGTGGTCGACCGAACATCAGCTATCCTCTGTCCACTGTCGTGACCAATGGGTTGTGGCTCTTCTCCGGCAGTGTATTCATACCGCCGCCATATTCACGACCGTACGTGGTGCCATCCACCATTTCTGAGCCCCACCGGTGTTAGATACCATCCTCCTCCTTCATGAAGAACATAACAAATACTACACAATGATATGCGGAGTGGTCTGGCCATATTCGTTTGGCCTGCACCCTCTGCATTAGAGCGGTAGCAAGTGACTCAATTATTTCTTGAATCATGAAGAATTGATAAGAATGGGTAAGGGAAAAAATTAAAACATCAAACCCTACCTCGAAGGTTTGTTGACGTCGTGAGGAGGGAAGGATGGACATCGGTTTGTCGTTGCTGAAGAAATCCCATGTTGGAGGATGTCCCAAGGAAGGAGCTGAAGTCATTGGAGAATGTAGGTGTTCTTCTTGGAGAAGCGTTCTTCATTGGAGAAGAAGAATTCCTCCAAATTTATCTCCCAATTCCCCTTTTCCAACAATTTCCCCAATCCCACTAAAAATGAAATGCCAACATATTAAATTATGTTTTATTAAATTAAAATAGAGTTGGCCATTAATTATAATGGTGTTGGCATAATTAATTTAGAGGATACCAAAGGTCACCTCCCTCTTTAAAGAGGGAGTTCAAGAGTCGGGTGGTCCCCACCTTTGAATTCAAATTGGGGGTTTTAGTTTGGGTGGTCCCCACCTCCATAACCCCATAGAAGGTTACAAGAAAAATAAAAAGTTAAATATTTTTATTTTTCTATTCCTCCATGAAAAGTTGAAAAACTAACTTCTACCATCGACCAACTACGGTCGATTTAAAGCTCTCCTTAAGTGAATACCGACACTGTGATTTCAATGGTGCCCTCGGATTTCAACTCCAAGCACTGGTTTGAAAGTTTCAAAAACTCGTTCGTACGTGTACTAGACGTACCTAAAAAAAGTTGAGAAATTATTTCTGGGCACACCTGGCTTCGGAATCACACGTCGTCAATTTTCACGGACTCATAAAATTTCCATATAATTAAATAAATTACATGGAATTTCTGGGTATTTACAGTCATATTCAACATTTTAAAATAATTTGGAATAAGAAATAAAATTGAAGTGTTTTGTTAAGAGCTATACCTCTTTATTGAGAAACCTCATTTAGCTTAAACCTTAATCCTTGAAAAGATGGTATTATAACCAAACCAGGACCTCTAGGATGTAAGTATGAATATTAATAAGGGATTATGAAAGGTATTTTCTTATATATAAGGCTCATGAAGTGTGAGTGACAGAGTATATGTGGTATCCTTTTATAAGGGAGGGAGAGGACCCACTTGGAATTTTTCATATGATTAAAATATATTAATGTCTTACACAAGTCAAGTGGCTAAAAATTACAAATATTAGAATATGAGAAATATATGGTTTAATTAAATACAATCAATCAAATTAAATCATTTTTTATATATTTTAAACTTTATCACTTAGGTTAAACCCACACCTCAGTAAACCCATTTTAACCTTAATTGTGGTAACAAATGTTTACTGTTTTTACTATTCATTTAAAAAAAATAAGTTGATATGATTACATAATATTAATTATACTGATTATAAATATAAAATCCATTTTACAATATTAAATTTATTAAAGTGATAGAAATTCATTTTAAAATAAGTGTGTGATATGCAAAAAAATCATTTTTAGAAAAATACATTTTTAAACATAAAATTGAGTTTATTATCATTTATTTACATGTAAAAACTATTAGATGAATATTAAAATATTTTATTGAATATATTATATATACATTTCATTAAAATAATTAATCAATAGTGATTAATTAAAATTTTTAAAATAAAACCACAATTTGTATATGAGAAAAGTTTTTTAGAAAAACATATCTTTTTTACTTTCAAATATATTTTTTCTTTTCTAACCAATTAATAACCATTGAATTTATTTTATACCTATATAGACAATAATTTTTTATCATTTAGTTAGTCATTTTCATACCCTCCAATCTAATGGATAGGTGATAATTATCAAATTAAATAATAATAATAATAATTCAATAATATATTGTGGTTCATTTAAACACAGAGTTATGTGTAAAGAAAACCATCAAAGAAATTAAATTTATTTAAAGATAAATATATCATGAAATATAAGGGTGTTACATTATACCCCCCCATAAAAATTTTACCATTGAAATTTGACGACTACAATACAAACAACTGAGGATGCTTCTACTTCATTGCATCTTCAAGTTCCCATGTAGCTTCCTTATATTTACAGTTTAACCACAAAACTTTGACAAGGTGAGTAGTATTATTTTGCAGAAATTTCTCTATTAAATCCAAAATACCCACTATTTTTTCTTTATAATAGATATAATTATCCATTGGTATGACCTTTGATTTTATTACATGTAAAGTATCAGGTATGTACTTCCTCATGAGGGATACATGGAACACATCATGAATTTGATAAATATTTGATGGAAGTTTCAAGTGATAAGAAACTATCCCAATATGATAAAGAATTTTTAAGGATCGGTATACCAAGGGATCAACTTTACCTTATTTAAAAATTTAATAACCTACTTTTATGGATATATTCATTGGAATACCTTTTCATCAACTTCGAACTCTAGATCTTGTCAATGATTGTCAACATAACTTTTCTATCGAATCTAAGCTTCCCTAATGTACTATTTAATAGCTCTAAAATTATATTTTATTTACTCATCTATAATAGGTATAAATATATTTATTTCTATAACTTTATTCCAACACATTGTATTTCTACACTTCCATACATATAGGGATTCATAAGGATCCATTTGAATGCTCGAGTGAAACTTATTATTGTAAAAAAAGTATACCAAAGGAAGGTGTTGATCCCAACCACCTTTGAAATACAAATAATAAAATATCTACATATCCTCTAGGGTTTTAATTTCCCTATTAGACTGACCATCTATTTTAGAATGATATATAGTTAGTAATGAAAAATGGGCCCAAAGCCCATGGACTTCATGGATATGGGGTGGGTGTGGGATGGGGTGGGATTATAAACTTCGACCATTAAAAGAATGATCTGATGTGGGTTTCACCCGCATGGGTGTGGGATAAGGAGTGTTAAGACTATGTGGATACGGGCTTACCCATAAGCTAAATTTTAAAAAAATTATTATTTTTAGAATATATGAATCTTTAACATTTTAATTTTAAATAAAAAAATCATGATTTTCCATGAAATATGATTTATTATCATCATTATCATACTGATTAACCATTCGTTAACATATTAATCTTAAATTGTTCAATTTTTTTTTTAATATGATATTATAAAAATTCTATATTAATTATTAACCATATTTGTATGGTGTGTTATCCCGCCTCTCAAAAAATGGAACCCATCTCCCTTGAACATGGTTTTAATTCTAAAAGAGTTGTTATTATCATAATATTTTTTGGTTCTATTTATTATTGTTATTATTTAATTTTATTTTTTATTAACAAAATAGTAAAGGACCTCATGGGAACCCTAATTTCATCCTCTGAAACCTATCACTACATGAAAAGTCATCATTCATTCACATGTCCAATCATTCACATCACTACACAACCAACATCATCATTCATAGCCCCTCACTAATCACTCACCTACTTTTCATCAAAATAGTTCGCCACCACATCAGTGCTGCCACATGCCACCATCAACCAATTGAAAATTGATCCACTATATCCCTTAAAACTCCAACTATGGTCGATCCATAATTATCCATATAACTATCACTAATAATGAGAAAAAATATGATATTTAAATTATTATAAATAATATATTTTTTAAAAATAAGGGAAATCCCTTGGGATACCTTTGGGATTATGCAGTGTGGGGTGGACTTGATATTTTTTGTTCACATTGTATGCAGGCTTTTGCAAAAAACCCCATATGGGATCAAAATCATGAGGGATTGGCCCACCCCGCTGCACCCTACTCGTTTTTCAATACTATATATAATGCTACATTAAACCTCATACTCAAATTTTATTGAATACTTATCTATAAATTTGAGGTAAACATCATATCCCGGTCAGATACAATAGAATGTGTTACTCTGTAAAACCTTAGTGTTTCTTTAATATATATTTTGGAAAGCTAATAAAGTGATAAATATTATTTTATAGTAATTAAATGCACTGATTTCATAAATATATCGACTATAACCCAAATATAATTGTCCCTATATATTTTTTGGGGTGTCCGATGATGAAATCTACTGTAATATTTCCCATTTCTATTCTGGTGTGATTAATGTTTGTAAATTACCCTTAGAATATTTTCACTCTACCTTAACTTTCTGACATACCAAGTTTGAATATATATACTCTATAATATCCATTTTCATGTTATCCCACCAAAAATACTCTTTATGATCTCTATATATCTCCATAAATCCATAATGAATAGAGAATAATAAACTATAAGATTTATCCAACAGATCCTTGTTCTAGTATCATATTGATTGGACACATACTCAGTTCCTAAATATTACCATTCATCACAATCATGGTTCAACTCATTAACATTTCTCACTTTCATTTATAGTTCCACGCCCTTCTTATGTTCCCCTTTAATCCCCACATGGATGGTTGGTTGAACATTAATCTAAGAAAGATATGATTTATCCTCTTTACTTGTGATTTCAAGATATATATTTTAAAAATCCATAAATATTGGATCTCTTTAAATCATTTTCATGCAAAAAAAATATTAAAGTATTTCCAACTCAGAGCATTAGGCACCTCGTTCGCCTTCTTAGGGTGGTAGTGTATTGATCAGTCATAATATTTAATCAATTCCAACCATATCATTTGGTGCATATTCAAATATTTCTATATGAATATATACTTCAAACTTATAGTATATATGTCATATCTTTCACCATAAAAATAATGTCTCCATATTTTAAATTAAAACATTACCATTTTTGGTTCCAAATCATGAGATGGTTAATTTTGATCATGAATTTTAAATTGGTGAGAGGAAAAAGAAATAATAATATTATTATGTATGAGGACATATCCCAGTCCCTTATTCAATTCATCATTAAATATCCCAAACCCTTCTCCACTATAGGGTAGTTTAATCATTGGTTCACTGACCAACCTTCTCTTCAGTTCCTTGAAATTATCCTAACATTAATATGTCCATAAGAAATTGTCTCCCTTATGTGCCAACTTGGTTAGTGGACTTGATTGCCATGAGAAATTTCTCATAAAACATCAGTGGTATCCTACCAAACCAAGAAAACTATGTATTTATATCACTATGATTGGGTTTTTCCATTACTTAATAACTTTTGTCTTTGAAGGATCCGCTGATATACCCTTATATGAAATTATATGACCCAAAAATGAAACTTTTTTTTGTCAAATTTCACACTTGGTAAATTTAGCATACAACTTATCCTTCCTCAAGGTTTTTAGAACTATCCTAAAATGGTCTTCATGACCTTCCTTACTCTTTTAATATATAAGAATATCATCTATAAAGACAACCAAAAATTGATCAAGATAATATCTATAAACTTTTTTCATTAAATCCATAAAGATAGCTGGATAATTTGTAATTCTAAATGGAATTACTATAAATTCATAAAGTATATACCTCATATAAAAGGATATTTTGGGTATATCCTCTCTCTTAACCCTTAATTGATGATATCTAGATCAATGATCAATCTTGAAAAAATAGTGACCTTCTCATAATTGATCAAACAGATCATTGATATGAGGTAGAGGATACTTGTTCTTAACAGTGATCTTGTTAAGTTTTCAATTATCAATGTAAAGACACATTGACCCATATTTCTTATTAATAAAAAGAATAGGTGATACCCATGGTTTAGCACTAGGAAAAATGAATCCCTTATCTATATTATCTAAGACTTACTTACTTGATTCCTATAACTCAATCAAGTCCATTCTATGTGTATTTTTTGAAAGTGTAGTGCCATGTATGATTTCTATTGAAAACACAACTTCACAATTCAGGGGACGACTAAGAAAGTATTCAGGAAATACATCATCATAATCCCAAACAATACGAATATCTTTAATGTTGAGTTTCACCCAAACCATTTGAGATAAATGTCCCTCATGAATAGGCAGTAAAACCCATACAACATAAGTTATATATATTATATGTTAATATTCATCCTCACACTAAAATATAATCATAGGTTAATTCAAAATATCATATGTGACTTCCCTACCTTAGTAATTGATATTGGGTCTATAATGAGGGATCCAATCCATTCCCAAAATAAAATCTAATTCAACTAGAGAAATAATATTATTATTTTTAGAAAGAAAATTCCTAAAAACTTCTATTAGAGAGAAGTTATAGACTTGAGAAGAAAAAATCTTACCATTATGAGTTTTCACTACTAACTCAATGTCTAATCATTGAAGTGGTAATTTGATACCCTTGGAAAATCTCTTTGATATAAAAGAGTGGGTATATCCATAATCAAATAAAACATTAGTTGTTTTATAGTGGATAATAAGTGTGCCTTTCACCATGTCATTCTCATAACCCACATTAGTAGTCATGATCGCATGAGATTTATATCATACCTAACCAATTAAATATCTTTAATCATGATTCATATCATAAGTCTATTTCACAACAAAATACAAAATTCATAATAGTGTGGAATCATAAATAATTAATCATGATCCATGTGAGCATATCATAAACAAAGGAATGTTGAAAAAACATAAGCTTATAACATTGTAAATGTGTATAAATATTAATAGGTTCACTAATTGAGTTAAGGAAATGAAACCATTTCCTCGCATAAACTTATATAAATGAAACAATATCTACGCATTAACTTATAGAAAAGAAACTAGGTCCACAAATCAACTTATGGACATGAAATCAGGTCCATGTATAAAATTATGAACATAAAATCAGGTTTATGCATAACATAGTTATCTCATGAGTTGTCCATATTTACAAATATAATATGGGTGCAACAATATCATAAAACATTCATCATATAATAACCCATGTAATGGAAAATGGTTTCATAAACATTTGATCATTTCATCATAGAATAAACCATGGAAAAGAAATGGGTTTCATAAAGGTTTAATTGTAACTTAATTAACCCATGGGAAATAAATGGGTTTCATTGAACCATCCTTAAATCATCATCATCATAATATATCCATAGAAAGAAAGTGGATGGTAACATAATATTATATCCCAAGTGAAGTATAAAAAACCTTAAAGGATGTTGACATAGATAATATTTTTTTAAATATCATTCAAAACATTATTTGAAAACATTTGAAAATAACTTTTATTTTGATTAAATTTTAACTAAAATTTCTGAGAATATTTATAAAATCATTTTCTTTAAAAATAACCAAGGAAACTTGTAAAGGAATCATAAAAGAAAAGAATGGCCATGGTGGTGGAAAAATTCAAAAAAAACATTTAGAAAGATTATTTTTTGAAACTTTCTTAATAAATTTAAAGGTAGTGAAAATGAAAATTTTAAAAAAAATTATATTATATTTAAGAACTTTTATATAACAATTTTTAAAATTATGGATATAGAAGAAAAATTTCATCGACCAAAGAGGAAATAAGGTCACCTTTTATTTAAAAACACTTTCTCAATCATTTTAAGTAAAAAATAGAGGAAATGATATTGATATATTAAAATTATAGTAATATTCAAAGAATAATAAAATATATGAGGTTTAAAGTATAATATATGTATAATTTCCCTTAACAAAAATTCATTATAGAGAATCCTAAAAAGATATGAGATTGAAACATAAACTCATTATCTCAAGTCTCATCTTTATTCATACATGTTAAAATATACTACATAATAAATATATATGTATTATAAATATATTCTAGAATCATATTAATACATAAATTTATATGTATCATTATTTTATAATTTCCAATTATCATTTTATTAATAATTTCATTATTAAAATGAACATTTGGGTGAAAACTGGTCAACTTTCCATGCATTATTCAGTTCAATGATTCCCGTACTTGCACTTTGGTAATGGTTTAATCATATATATAATATTAATAATTAAATAAATATAATATTTATTCAACATATACACTTTTTTAATCATTCATATAAAGTGTTGATGGAAAATGAATTACATCACTTCTTGGAGACGAAAATTTGTACGTACGTCGGACTGATGTTTCCACTTTTTAATGGATGTAATGAAAGAAAGTTAAATAATAATTTATCTTTATAGAATAATTTTTATATCATAAATATCATATATATTCATTAAATATGTCCCTATTATCATCCAAGTAAATCAAAAAATGAAAAATGAATCACAATACTTCGTGGAGGTGGTAGTCTGCATATACCCATGAGTGGCATTATCATTTTCCAAATGATGAGAAGGTAAGAAGTTTGATAACATATTATAATTATATAAGAATAATTATGTTAGAAATATAATATATAAAAATTAAATCAATTATAATAACCAACCATGAATGATGGTGATAACAAAACAAAATACATCTCTTCGTGAGGAGGTAGTCTGCATGTATACATGAACAATACTTTCATTTCCCATTTTAGGGAGAAGGATATTAATATTGGTTTAACCATTTAAATAATAAAATATTATTATATTTATGATACTATATTCATAATGTTATAATATACAAATTATTTTTATATAAGGTAGAAGAAATAAAATTAAAAGTACTTGGTTAAGAGTTATACCTCTTCGTTGAGAAACCTCCTTTGGATTACACCTTGAGACTTGAAAGTATAGTATTATGACCAAACCAAGACATATATGAAATGGGGAGTTATTTTATTATGGTATTAGGGTAGTTATTTTTTAATATATAAGGCTCATGAAGTGTTATGAATAGGGTATAGGTTGTATCTTTTATGAGGGAGGAAGAGGACACACTTGGAATTTTTCAAAAGATTAAAATATATTAATGTCTTACTCAAGTGCAGTGGATCCAAAATTACAAATAATAAAAGATAAGAAGGATATTTTTTCATTAAAAACAAATTAAATCAAGTTTTTTTTTATATTTTAAACCTTATCTCTTAGGTTACCCCCCACCCTAGTAAACTCGTTTTATCCTTAAACATGGTAACAAATTTTTACCATTTTTACTATTTATTATGGACAAATATTAAGTTGAAATGTTTATTTAATAATAATTATGAAGATTTAAAATATGGAATCAATTTTAAAATATTTAATTTCTATAAGTGGAAAAAATCATTTTAAAATAAGTGTGAAAAACATAACAAAACCATTTTCAGAAAAATGAATTTTTAAACATAAAATTGAGTTTACCTTATTTAATTTCTATGTAAAAAATATTAGATGAATGTTAAATTGTTTAATTGAATATATATATATATATATATTTCATTAAATTCAATCATAAATAGTGATTAATTTAATTTATTAAAATAAAAACACATTGTGCATATGAAAATAGTATTTTTGAAAAAAAATCTGTTTTTTATTTCACATGATTTTATTTCCTTTTCTAACCTATTGATAACCAATGAATTAATTTTAAAAATATATAAAAAATATTTTTTCATAATTTATTTAGTCCTATCCATACCCAACAATCCAATGTCTAGGCAATAACCATCAAATTAAATAATAATAATTTAATAGTATATCATGGTTCTTTTAAACTTGGTGTTTCATGTAAAGAGATATATAAAGAAATTAAATTTATTTACATATAAATATATCATAAAATATTAGGGTTTTACACAAATAAAGGGAGATAGATCACATAGTTTGATGACACCATCATACAACCTTCTTGATTAGTGATATCACGATAATGATATTATATTACATGATAAGTGTTTGTATGGGATTTTATGTCATTGATAAATTAACTTCTTTCTCTATGGGTTCCTTATCGTGTTGTTAGATTATAACCTTGGACTTTGTGAAGCTCTACCTAATTACACAAAGAAATAGGTCTAGAGGGCCTCACACTGAGTGTATCCAGAACCTCGGTTAAATATTAAATATTATTTATTATTTAACATGTTGAATAAATATTATTCTTGTATGTGGTTTAATAATTATTCATGCTTTCTTGATCACATATATTCAATCACTAGTTATTTTAGAGAATATTTTATGGTCAGAATATTTAATATTTATTTATTTTATATTTAGTGAATATAATATTTTTTCTATTTTTTATGGATGAATAATGTAGTGATATTTATTTATTAAATAAATAGTCATTATTCAGGGCCTGATAAATATTGTGGAAGAGTGGAGGACCGAGCATAAAGTTTTGGTGATAAAGAATATATATTAATTATTATTTGAATTAATTTTAAACAATTTATTCAAGAAATATTATTTAATTAATTCACTAGTTTTTTCATGTTAAGAAATGATATTATTATTATTATATAAATTGGGTTCCATGGGGATTAAGAAAATAATAAGTTCATATGTGAAATTATTATTTTTTAACTATCACACTATTTAATCCCTTTTATATCATTTTAAACCCTAATGTTAGCCATTTATATTGGTTGTTCATAATGAATATAGATAATTCTCTCAAGCCCAAGAGATCCCCTATCCATGAACACTTTCAATAATGGAGAGTGATCCTCCTTCACCACCCCTATTAAGATCAAGGAGAATCCTTCTTGGAAGATATTCTCATGGTGATATAAGATGAAAAACATGGGAATTAGGATCTTCTATTATAGAACTCATAGATTCCTACAATGATGCTTAGGGGTTCATGGTATATGTGTGGATTACTAGTGGAGGGAATCTACACTAGATTCTTGTGGTAAAATTTATGGTACAATATAGAGGAATTGTCGTATTCATCAATGAATAAATAATTCATCATAAGTTAATTATTTAATTGTTTAAATTAATTATAAATCATTATGTGATGATATCTCATTTGGATTAAGTATTGTTATGTCAATTGATCTTTGATTCAATTTCATTGGTCATGGAATTCTTCATTGATGTACATCTTAGGTTAATTATTGATTACAATAAAAAAATGAGTTGGCAATGCCCTACCAGTGCTTACAATTCTCTCAGAACCTTCAAGTGTTATAAAAGGGGTTACATAATAATTTATAATTATTTAAATATCATTGATTTATTTACATATTTTTCATTATTTTTCAATTCTAGTTTAACAGTTCTTTAATTCGAATCACGAGATCTTCTCTTCTTCTTATTTATTCTAGAAAATATAATCAAAAAATTAATTAATTTTTAATGAATAACATTTGAGAAACTCATATAGGGGTGCCAAGTATAATGGTCGGATGGAACAATAGTACACAACATGTGGCCTGTAGGTACACACCATGTACTCATTCTAAATTCACCATGAAAACTTCTAAATTAATTCATTTCATGTGCATTTATTACACATGGTGTGTATTTAATACACAAAATGTCAACTAAGCTATCCTAAAACATGGTTAACTAGACTACATGGTGTGTAAATTGCATAAAAGATGTGTAATCCATTAGTCAAAGATGAGTCATGTGGTTTTACATGACATGTGTTACTGGTAACTATGTAACTGAGATACCACCCAACGTATAGCCTAGGTACACAACATGTAATACATTGATGTTTTTGGTAGGAAAACATTCCCAGACCCTAGGAATATGTCACAGATAAATGGAAAATAAATATACATGATGTGTAGTTGGATAGTGCATGTCATATATATTACCTAATTACAAGGATTTAAAATTAATTTATTATACTACTGAAACCTTATCAACATGTGTTCCATGTGTCATTTATTTGAATCATACATGCCATGTGATGGGTTATATATATATTAAATATATAATTAATTATATGTAATATTTTTAATTATGTTTTGTGTATAAGTTGTAATATAATGATTACTTTTCATGCATTGAGACATAACATGATATGTAAATAACATATATATGTGTGCCCTTTATTTGATATTACACACTATGAAATTAAATGATAATATGTGTATGATTCATGCCTCAAGATTAAACAATATTTGAATATCATACATGTTAGAAGGTTCAGACAGGTACTCGTCATGTTGCCTCCAAGGTACATGTTTTGTACCTAGTCAATTTTAAATAAATTATTTGATTTATTTAAAATTGTGATGGATAATGCTATCAAAAAAATTGGATGAGAAGAAGATAATTAATTTATTAGAGCATGATTTATCATAAATAAGAACAATTTGGAATGAATGCCAGTTTATTAAATGCATAATTTTTTTCATGTATGTGGATGTTCATAGGCATAGACCAAACCTTTGTATGTGATTGGTTTTAAATTGATGTCCTATATGTAACTCCTCCTCTAATTATTTAAATACATATGTTCCCATGTTTTCATTTTATATAAACCCCCTAAACTAATCATTTGGTCTTGTCACCTGTGTGTGAGTAAAATCTTATGTACTAGATGAAGATCTGAAGTAAGTGGAGGTGGAAAAAATTTGGATATGAGGTGAAACCAATCTAAGAGATACATGGGATAACATGTGGAAAGCTATAACATGACCCAATTCATGGTTCAAGGTGGTTTTCCCCTAGGTAAATAGTTAGTTTATCATCTACTAGATGAACTAACCATTGAAAAAGGCTCATGATCATACCAATATTATTATTTTATTTTTTTCAATTTTCATGGTTAATTTCATTATGGACTTTTTTCATGATAACATAAATTAATGAATTAATAATCATACAAGATAGAACAAAAATAAATTTGGTTATATGTAAACTTTATTTAAGACATGGTTAATCACTTAAATAAATACACTTAATATTAACAAGAATTTCATAAAGATAAAATGGATTATTTATGCATAAATATTAAAATCCCTCTACTATATATATTATGTTATCATAGTATTACATTACTTGGGTATGAATCAAACCATAGTTCAAATTTCTTGACCAACCTCTGTTGGGGTGCTTTGAATTATCTAGGAATTTGTATCTTGATATTTTCATCAACTTAAACAATTTCTCATTAAGGGTTGATTGCCTATGTGATACTTAGTGCAACTAGTAGGAAAAGTGTAGATAAAATCCTAATTTAGGATTTTAGGATTCAAAAGTCCACTCAACAGATCAAGGAATTTCAAGTTAAAGTATTTGGAAAGTATTCCTACCTAAATACCTTCAAATATCTTGAAAGACTTCCATATGGGTTATGATAGGGGTAATATGTATCATTTACATTAAAATATCCAAGTAATATGGTATTTCAAAAATAATGGTGAGAGAAATTAGGTTTTGATAAAATAGTGGGTGATTAGTAAATGTAATATTTATTATCTAATTTTATAAATCAGATAAAGTTATAAAATTTTTATCTTCTTAATTTTAGAAATGGAAATAAACATGACTTAAACCATGTCACTATGATCCATACTTGAGAAGGATAACCTTGTCACAAGAAAAATTTTCTAAGAATAGAAATGGCACTTTCACATTATTATATACTATGAAAGGAAAATATATGTACTGGAAAATATAATTCCTAAAGTGCCTAGATAATAGGATAGTAAGGAAGAATTACGTCTATAATAGAAAATTTTGGATGATTCCACAAATTTCTAATGTTTAATGTAGTCTTACAAGTCCAATAAGCTTATAAAGAAACATGAGGATATAGATGCATATAGCAAGATGTCACACCTTCTTGATCTCTATAAATAGAAGATTCTATAAGAGAGATATGAGGTCTCTAATGTACTATTCAAATGCAATCTTGGAAAGTAGGCACCAACTAGGCCTCATGTAGTCAAGATGATTAGCTACATAGAGTTATTAGAAATCGTGGTCATTAAATTCCTTGATGAGCTATGCATAGATCTCATACTTTCTTTACTACCTAAATCATTAACTAGTTTTATTATAAATTATAACATGAGAAATAGTGATAAGACTCTTCCAAAACTTCTTACTCTCATTATCTAAGTTGAAAAGGACATGGGTCATGAAAAATAAAAAATCCTTATGGTGAATAAGAAAAGTAAGAACAAGTAAAAGGGGCCTAATATTGTAAGTCTAAATATCCTGATCACCATCCTTCTAAGAAGAATAAGATTCAAAGGTGGTTCAAATAAAAAAAATAATATTTTTTTTATGTGTTAATTTAGGCCATTAGAAGAGTAACTACACCTAGAATAAAGGAGAATCTAAAGGTGAATTCATTACCAAGTGTAATATCTCTGTATATACACATTGTTTATTAGATACATATTTTAGTTCTCACATCTGTATCCAAATATAGGAACCAAGTAGATTTATTAATATTTATAGAGGAGAGGTGGATCTTGGAGCATCCAATGGAGCATTAATCACTACTTTATCTATAAGTGACTACCACCTTCTGTTACTAACTGGAATGATTTTGGTTTTAAAGAACTGTTATTTTGTGAAATTTTTTAATAATAACATAATTGCTATTTCTTTCCTTGATATGGATTCATTTGTTTTCAAATTTAGAAATAAATAATGCCTATTTTAAAAATACAACATTTATTATGGTATGGAATATGTCACAAACCGAATTTGTTCACCACTATTACCGGCACCAAACCTAGCCCGTGGCAAGGCCTGAAGGGCATTACCTATCCCCATAGGCTGTAACAAGTGCCTGGGTATCATTTATCTTGTTTTGGGAATGATTTACCTGAATATGTATACATAAAACATAAAAAACATTTGATAAACTGAATCAGAAAAATTCATACCAAAAAAGGTTTATACAAAAATCCAGAACTAAATATATAAGTTCAAATGCACTAAAAAGGTCAAAATACACAAAGAAACAACAGAAAAATATACCCAAGGACTCCACATGACATGGGTTCATCACCCACAAGTTGTCTCCATAGCTCCGCACCAAGGATGAGAACTAACACCCTAAACCGCCATCACCCATAGCCTTACCTTTACCTGAGTCAAGCATAATAAATTCTAAATACACCCAAGGGGTGTAATTAGGGTGTGAGACTAATACAAATAGGAAACCACTCAATTATTCCAAAGATCATTAAGTACAATGTAAAAAAACAAGCAGTTTTAATACGCAATGAAAAGCGGCGATAAATTCCAAGAAATGAAACTTTCAATTGAAAATAGTTTTCAAGATAAAACATTCAGAATGTTAACACATTTAAATGGTAATTTTAGATACTATAATATACTTCAAAAAACACCCAAATACAATGGAAAATACCACAAATCCAATGAGAAACAAAATTGAGAACACCCCTAGGCACTAGATAGTCTCGGTCCTCATGTACCTCATACCTCGGTGTAAAGTAACCATAGTAAAATTCATTCTCGTACATGAGAAACTAGTAGGGAACATACCCATAACATATTGGTCTCTAATAATCATCAATATAGTTTAGTTATAGTTGTCGTTATCCAAATTATAAGTGAAATAGGGACAAAACTCATCTGGTCCACTAGTCGTACTAGTACATATCTGCCCCACCTAGGTACCCGGGCTTCCCCCTTTGTGATCAAACAATTTTATCATGATAAATAAATAATTTTTCATATAAACCACCACTACTGGTTACATAAAAAATATTACAGTATCTATACACATTTTAAACCACTTAGAACACACAACAAAACACTTTGATTTTTAAATGAAACAATTTCTCAAAATCCCGCATTGTTTTGCACCCTAAACTCCTTGAAAACCCCAATTTGTACACTATGTGCAAACTTGTAAGTTACCAAAATATAAAATTCAGCCCAATAAATTTCAATGAAACCAACAAATAAATAAAATGGTAGCCCCAAGTGAACCAATAAATGATAACTTTTTAAAACCTCCATTTACACACAAACATGGCACTTAATGTTCACATGTTCCACAAATACCATTAAAAACCATTTCAACAGCAAAAACCAAAGGGTATAAGATTAAAAACATTATTTTCAGCACTATTACAGTTCAATAAAAATAACTAAGTATTTATAGGGCAACCCCAAATAAACCAATAAAACATTTCTTTGGAAAACCCCCAATTTCACACCAAATTGGAATTTAAAATTCAATTGCAATAAAAAAACCACTAAAAATAGTTTTTTCAGAAATCATAAAATGATATAAACCTGAAAATATGATAAATACAGCATGATAATACACAAATATTTCATAAAAATTGGAGTCACCTACCAATCAAAGGAAACCCTTAAATCATCGTGTGAAAATCAAGCCGCACCACCGCCGCACCAAGAGGGACTTAGATCAAACCTAAAACCACAATAATTGACCAAAAAACCCAAGGTTAAACCCTAGGTTTGAAACCCTACCCCCTGGTCATTTTTAAATTCAATGAAATTGAAATAAACTTCATGGAAAGGGGAGGAACTAAGGAGGAGAGACACTTTCTTGAGATTCTTTGAAGTTCCTCCACCAAATCCCCCTTCAAATGGGGTTTCAAAGAGGTTTTGAGTGACTTGGAGGGATTCAATATATTTTAGGTTAAAATAGTAGAAGGAAGGGTCGAATTAGGAATTGTAATAGAGGAAAAAGAGTAAGAATTGAGAGAGTTGTGAAGGAAAGAAGTTACCTCTTCAAATCTGAATGATTTGAGAAACCTTATTAATTTTTTCACTAATTTGAAATGAATAAGAGCTCCAAAGAGGGGGGAATGAGGATGGAAACACATCTGGGTTCAGTGGTCTTGTGTGACACTTGTAATCACTGAAAAATCATAAAAACTGAAAAAGTTATTAAATAAACAAAAAAATTAAAAATGGAAATGGGCCTTCGGGCTGGCCCAATTCCTTAAATAAAAACCCAAATCCCCCATTATTATGGATTAATAAAGGTTCCAAATTGAAATGGTGGTGTTAATAGGATAGGGTATCCCATTTTGGAAGTGAAATGGGTGAAAAATATTAAAAAATTAAATAGTTATAAAAGAATCAAAATTGGTTTTTTAAATCTAGAAATAGGCTCACAGTTTGGCCCAAATCATGAAAACTCACCATTTCCTCAAAAAAATCATGGGAAACCCCCAAAACAAATAAATAATGGAAATTAAATGAAATATACCTTTGAAATATGTCATTTATGTGACATTTCTCCCCACCATGAAAACTTTATGTCTTGAAAATTCAACCAAAAGCTTGATCGGAAAATAAGAACGGATACTCTTCCTCAACCCATGACTTTCACTACCATGTCTCATGTGTATCATTACCCTGCTGTCAATGAAAGCAAACCTGTGGAATATACTTCCCTCAAATCACATTCTCTTGGGAGTCCACTATTTGCATTGGCTGCTCAAAAACTGACAAGTCATGCTCTTTCTCTAGTTCTTCCCAACTCAGCACATGGGACAGATCTGGGTTGTATTTATTCAACTGGGCGACATGGAAGACGTCATGGATGGATGTCAACTGAAAAGGTATGTCCAACCTATATTCCAACTTTCCAATACACCTAGTGATCTCAAAAGGGTCGACATATTATGACATCATCTTCCCTTGCTTCCCCAATCAACGATGGTCCAGAAGAGGGGACACTTTCAAGAATACCCTGTCACCCACAGAAAAATCTAGGTCTCGACGCCTCCAATCAACATAAGATTTATGAAGAATCTAGGCTGTCAACAAGCACTTCCTGATTAATTTGACCTTCTCAAACATCTCATGTACCAGACTTAGCCCTAGCAGTGAGGTATCACCTACCTTAGCCCAACACAGAGGGAACTGACATGGCCGACCATAGAGCACCTCAAAAGAAGCCATTCGAGTCGAGGATTGGTAATTTTTATTATAAGTAAACTCAACCAACACCAAATGGCTATCCCAGGAACCTCTAAAGTCCATGAAACATGCACGAAGAATGTCCTCCAATATCTGATCCACCCTCTCTGTCTAACCATCCGTATGAGGATGGTATGTCGTGATCATCTTAATATGAGACCCAAAAGCCTTCTAAAGGCCTTCCAAAAAGAAAGAAGTGAAATGGGGGTCTCTATCAGAGACAACTGATTATGGTACACCATGGATTCTCACCACCTTCTGAAGATACAAACGGCCCAACTCATCCACTTTAGATATATCTCTGATCAGAATGAAGTGGACTAATTTGGTGAAATGATCAATCACCACCCAAATAGAATTCTTACCCCGATGTGTATGAGGTAATACAACAATGAAGTCCATGGAGACCTTTTCCCACTTCCAAGTAGGAATGGGTAATGGCTGGAGAAAACCAGAGGGCCTTTGATGCTCTCCTTTCACCTTCTAGAATGTGTAGCATCACGGCACAAATTCCACTATGTTTTATCTCATAACAAGCCACCAAAAATGCTGACAGACATCATAATACATCTTGGTGGCACCTGGATGGATATCCCACTAAGACTGGTGGTTGTCCTCCATCACCACCTTCCACAGAGATAACGGTGCTATTGAATTTCCCTTGAAGCACAAGATGCCCTCGAGAGACGATGACCAATCAGAGGATGTCTCCCCACAATGAAGATATTGCTTCAACCACTAACAAATCTCATCAATGGTTTGTTCTTGCTGAATCAACTCCAACAGAGAATGAGTCAACTGAACACTCACCAAGAACGCACCTACACTATGTTCCCTGGTCTCCACATGCATCTAAGAAAAGAGCCACATCAAAGTCCGCTCATCACTGGACTTCTTAAATACCTACACTGTAAATCTTCTACTCAAATCATTGGCCACCACATTACCCTTTCCTGGGGTATAGATAATGTCAAAGTCGAACCCCTGCAATTACTCAATCCAACGACACTGCCTCAAGTTGAGGTCCTTCTGTGAGAAGATATAGGTCAAGATTTTGTGATCAGATTAGACCACAAACTTCTCCCCAAAGAGGTAGTGAGGCCAAGTCCTCAAAGCATGCATCACCACTACCAACTCCAAGTCATGGTTCAGGTAGTTCTTTTCATGTGGTCAGAGTTAGAGAAATCCATACGCCACCACATGATCATCCTTCATAAGCACGCACCCAAGACCCATACCTGAGCATCACAACAGACCACATATCCCTTTCCATAATCTAGAAAAATTATCATGAGGGAGATAGTCAACCACCTATTTATCTCCTCGAACGATGCCTGACATTCTGAGCCCCATAAAATTTTCACCCCTTTCCAGGTGAGCATGGTCATCAGTGGAGTAAGCTAAGAGAAATCCTGAACGAATGGCCTATAATAACCAGCCAGGCCAAGGAAACTCCTAATCTCAAACACATTCTTCAGATGCTTCCATGAAATAACCACACTAATATTCTTGGGGTCCACTGAAACACCCTACTCAGAGATCACATGCCCTAGAAATCTCACTTCCCTAATCTAGATGGTTCACTTTGACAACTTTTCATAGAAGTAGTGATCCTGCAAAGTGCCCAACACAATCCTCAAGTGATGTTTGTGTTCCTCCTCAGAGCCAGAGTATACTAGAATGTCATTCATGAACACCACAATAAAGGAATTGAGATATTTATGGAACACCCGGTTCATGAGTACCATAAAGATCATTGGATAATTGGTCAATCCAAAGGGCATGAACAAATACTCAAAGTAGTCGTACCTGCTTCAGAAGGATGTCTTTGGGATATATGACTCCTTCCCCCTAAGTTGATGATACCCCAAATGCAGGTCTGTCTTTGAGAACCAATTTTCCCACTTCAACTGATCTAACAAATTATCTATTCTAGGCAAAGGGTATTTGTTCTTAATTGTTACCTTATTCATATTATGTTAGTCATTGCACAACCAGAGAGATCCATCAGCCTTTTTCACGAACAAAACAAAAGTTGCCTAAGGAGAGATTCTCATGTGAATGAATCCTTTGTATTCTAAGTTTTCCATCATTATATTTAATTCCCTCAGCTCGGTGGGTCCATATGATATGAGTTAAGAGATATCGGTTGTGTTCCTGGTTCCAGATCAATTGAAAATTCCACATCCTACTCCGGGTGAAACATGAAAAATAATCTGGGAATACCTATAGAAACTCATTCACTACATGAGGTAGTTCACCTTCAAGGACAAGACCATCATCCTCTAGCACGAGTGAAGATAACTGGAAGATAATATTTCCTAACTCTGAGAGTGGAGGCCCTGCGCGACCCGACCGAGGATCCCATTCTCCACGAAAAAACCCAACGACTCCCATCAGGTGTTGTGAAACTCACTCACCGTCTGTAGAAATCGATGTGTTCTTGGAATTGTACTAGCCAATCCATGCCATGTATGAAGTCAAAAAGATCCATGACTAAGACCAAGAGGTCCCACTCCATCTCGACCACTGACATGGAAAGCGCACACGACGAGCACCTGACACCCTGCTTCTTCTTTCCCAGCGGCGTAACTAACTCCATCACAAAAGAAAAAAATAAATTGGAAAGTTCAGAATGTACATAAAATGGGAATAAATGAATGAAACAGACCCACCAGTATAAAAAAAAGCAATAATAGAAGATGCGACCAGAACGGTACCTAAAACTATCGACGATCCCACCTCTGATCATGCTGGCGATTGATACACTACATGGATATGTCTGGTCTCTGCCTAAGGACGACCACTAGACTGTGGCTGCGACCTGAACTAGATCTTCCCAGAAGATGACCCAGACCTACCACCACGACCACCAAATCGAGATCCTCCCATCCTCGATGGCTCAGATTGTATTGGCACTCCTCTTGGAGCCATTGACCCTACCTTGCTCGAAAGTGGATGTTCCACCCTTCATAAGTGCTGCTAACGACCTAAACCTCCACATTGGTAATAGGGATTCGGAAGAAGTGGGCATGTTGGTCGGATGTCCCCCAATTTTCCACACTAGTGTCACATGACTGATCTTGCATCAGAATCCCCAAATGAAAACTGCCTGGAGGAGTGGCCCGAACTGCCACTTCCCTTCTTCACCTTATCCTCCTGCTTCCTCTTATTCTCTGTGGAGCTGGCACTTCCCACTACTAATACTGTCTTAGAAAAACCAAACCTACTTTTACGGTCGATCTCCACCATACACGCCCGGTCAACGACCTTAGCATAGGTCCTCAGCTTCAACAGGAAGACCCGGGAGTATATCTCTGGTCGTAAGACTTTATCAAACCTTTGGGCCTTAAATTGTTCATTCGAGACAATTTTAGGGGCATAACGAACCAACTCAGTGAAATGGATGGCGTACTCCATCACAGAAAGATTCCCCTAAATAAGGTCTATGAACTCTCAGGACTTGGGATATGCCAAGACCTCGGGGTAGTACTATTCATTGAAGATGGCCTTGAAATCTCCCCAATGCATTTGCTCTTTCTTCATATTCTAAGTCACTGACTCCCACCAATTATGGTTGGGACCCTCCAATAGAAAGGAGGAACACTTCACCATAATCTCTTTAGGTGTTTCTAGAAACTCAAACATATGCTTGATCTTCTCGAGACATTCCTCTGCTTCATGGGGTTCTGAGCTGCCTCGGAAGGTAGGAGGCTTGTTTTTCAGAAACTCATGAGCTTTATCTTTTCTAGGACCCATCTCTTCTACCCTAGCAGGAATAGGAGAAGGAGTTAGTCCCTGTACTAGATTTTGGATAGCCTAGACCACAAGCTCGACTAGCCTATGATCAATCAGTGTGGGAGAACTCTCTCCAGCTTCCTCCTATGGGTGTGTGAGAGCTTTTCGGTGAGGCATGTTGCTACAAAATGAAATAGTCACAAAAAAATAATCAATACCAAAATTCTGAAAATTTTAATCAAATACATCAAATATAAATAATCTAAACACATTCCAGTAATAACATAAACAACTACTCCACCTACGCCCGATGTCCATGTGTGGTCTGTAGCCCACACGTCTCACCTAGAAGTGAAGTCCATCCATAAATTCCAATGTCCCCTAGTGAATCAAGTTCTACCATGAGAGGTGCGGGCCATCCACCTTACTCACATCCAAAAATCCGAGCCTCGACAGTCCTAGCTCTTGTCTATCCAGACTCCTTCCAAAATACCAATATAACCCAAAAACATTAACCCCCTCTGATACCATTTTTTCATGAACCGAATCTGGTTGCCACTATTACCAGCACCAAACCCAGATCTTGGAAAGTCCTGAAGGGCCTTCTCTATCCCCATAGGCTGGCACAAGTTCCTGGGTATCATTTATCTAGGTTTGGTAATGATTTACCTGAATATGTATAAATAAAACATCAAAAACATTTGATAAACTAAATCTGAAAAATTCATACCAAACAAGGTTTATAAATAAATTCAGAACTGAATACATAAGTTCAAATGCACTAAAAAAGTTAAAAATACACAAAGAAAAAATATAAAAACAAACCCAAGGACTCCACACAACATGGGGTCATCACCCACAAGCTGTCTCCATAACTCTACACCAAGGATGAGAACTAACACCCTGAACTGTCATCACCCATAGCCTTCCCTTTACATAAGTCAAGCATAATAAAGTCTAATTACACCTAGGGGTGTAAGTAGGGTGTGAGCCTAAACCCAATAGTATACCACCCAATGATTTTAAAGAGAATGCAGAACAATGTGAAAAAGCAAGAAGTTTAAATATGCAATGAAAAGCGGTGACAAATTCCAAGAAATGCAACTTTCAATTGAAAATAGTTTTCAAGCTAAAACATTCATAATGTTAACACATTTAAATTTTAATGTTATACACTGTAATATATTTCCAAACTCACCAAAATAAAAGTGAAAATACCACAAATACAATGATTAACAAAATTAGAAACACCCATAGGCACTAGATAGTCTCGGGACCCATGTACCTCGTACCTCGATGTAAAGTAACCATTGTAAAATCTATTCTCATGCACGAGCCATTAGTAGGGAACATACTCATAACCTATTGGTCCATAATAATCATCCATATAGTTTAGTTAGAGTTCTCTTTATCCAAATTATAAGTGAAACAGGGACAAAACTCATCTGGTCCGCTAGCTGTACTAGTACATATCCACCCCACCTAGGTACTCAGGCTTCCCCATTTGTTCTCAAACAATTTTAGCATGCTAAATAAATCCATTTTCATATAAACCACCACTATAGGTCAGATAAAAACAGTACATTAGCTATATACATTTTAAACCACTTAAAACACACAATAAAACACTTTGATTTTTAAATGAAACAATTTCTCAAAATCCCGCATTGTTTTGCACCCTAAACTCCTTGAAAACCCCACTTTTTACACTATTTGAACACTTTTAAGTTACCAAAACATAAAAGGAAGACAAATACATATCAATGAAACCAAAAAATAAATTTTAGTGCAACCCCAACTGAACCAATAAATGATAACTTTATAAAACCTCCATTTACACACAAACATGGCACTTAATGTTCACATGTTCCACAAAAACCATTAAAACCCATTTTTACATAAACAACCAAAGGGGATAAACATTAAAAACATTTTTTTCAGACCTATTATAGTTTAATAAAAACAACTAAGTATTTATAGGGCAACCCCAAATAAACCAATAAAACATTTCTTTGGAAAACCCCCAATTTCACACCAAATTGGCATTTAAAATTCAATTACAATAATAACACCAATAAAAATAATTTTTGTAGAAATAATAAAATTATATAAACATTAAAATATAATAAATACAACATTCTAATACACAAAGATTTCATAAACATTGGAATCACCTACCAAATCAAAGGAAATCCTTGAATCACCATGCAAAAATAAAGTTGCACCACCGCCGCACCAAGAGGGACTTTATATAGAACTTAAAACCAAAATAATTGACCAATAAAACCCAATATTAAACCCTAGGTTTGAAACCCTACCACCTGTTAATTTCATACTTCAAGAAAATTGAAATAAACTTCATGTAAAGGGGAGGAACTTAGGATGAGAGACACTTACTTGAGATTCTTTGAAGTTCCTCCACCAAATCCCCATTCAAAATGGGGTTCCAAAGAGGTTTTGAGTGACTTGGAGGGATAAAATAGATTTTAGGTTCTAATAGGAGTAATAAGGGTCAAATTAGAAATTTTAATGGAGGAAAAAGAGTAATAATTGAGAGAGTTGTGTAGGAAAGAAGTTACCTCTTCAAATCTGGACGATTTGAGAAACCTTATGAGGTTATGCACTAATTCGTGATTAATACGAGCTCTAAGAGGGGGGAAATTGGATGGGAGAACAGATGGGTTCATTGGTCTTGTGTGACACATGGAATCATTGAAAAATCATAAAAACAGAATAAGTTATTAAATAAACAATTTTTTTAAACTGGAAATGGGCCTTCGGGCTGGCCTGATTCCTTAAATAAAAACCCAAATCCACCATTATTATGGATTAATAAAGGTTCAAAATTGAAATGGTGGTGTTAATAGGTTAGGTGATGCCATTTTGGAAGTGTAATGGGTGAAAAATATTAAAAATTGAAATAGTTATAAAAGAAACAAAACTGGTTTTTTAAATATTGAAATGGGATCACGGTTTGACTAAAATCATGAAAACTCACCCTTTCCTCAAACAAAGCATGGAAAATCCCCAAAACAAATAAATAATAGAAATTAAATGAAAAATACCTTTAAAATATGTCATGTATGTGAAAAAATAACTAAATAATTTTTTTTGAATTATTAAATTATGAAAAAAATTATTTGAAATGGATAATCAATCATGTTTGAAAAAATCATATGACACTCAATTGTGGCATCACTATCATGGTGATGTAAATGAGAGTCATATGAAAAAGCTCTATGAGATAATACCACTTGAAATATTTCATGATATTTTTCAAGGAAAAATGATCAAATAACCTTTCAGTGGACATTTTTAAAGGTACATATATATTATAGGATCGGTACACATTGATGTGTGTGTGTAACTTTTCTAGTAGAAGATAGAGGTGTATATTATTACTTCATAACTTTTACTTATGGATTGAGCATATGTGGTTATGTCTACTTCATGAGGTATAGGTTCGATTCCTTTGATAAATTCAAAGAACTTAAAAATAAGGTATAGAATAAACTTGGTAAGAAGATAAAGAAGATTTTATATGATCAACATGGTGAATATCTTAAATAAGATTTTATTGAATTTCTATAGAAGTTTTGTATTTTATCTCAACTTACTCCACCTAATAAACCATAGTGGAATGGTGATTTTGAAAAGAGGAATTGTACCCTACTTAACATGGTAAGGTCAACGATGAGTCATGAAAATCTTCCATTATCCTTTTAGAGATATTAATTATATGGTGCATCAAATATTATAAATCATGTACCAAATAAGGTGGAAATGGAATTCCATATGATGTAATTTATGTAAATTAGTTTGAATTATCATGCACTCATGTATGGGGATGTGAGGAATTTTTTAATTCCATATCAGGCAACAAACTAACACCTCGAGGCATGAACTGTATCTTTATAGGGTACCCTAAGGAAATAATGGGATGTTATATATACAAACTATAACACCCGAGATTTTTATGAGTAATATTTTTTTCAAAGGAATCTTTCACTACACACTTGCTTGGCTTACTTTACACGCAATCGCGACCTTCCTCGATAGCTTGCGTCGTACGCAATACCGAGTTTCACTAAACAACGATATGCTATTAAAATAAAACTAGCCGTTATGAATAGTAATAACCACTTTTTGAAATTTTATAAATTTTATTTTTCAAAATGGACTTCATTTTTGGATTTGGAATACCGAAATTAGCCTAGGGTGAAATTTTGGTATTTTTCTGAAAACTTTCAATTTTTGATGAATAGTGAAACCACTAAGTGGTAGGTTAAAAACTGAATTTTACATAAAACATAATTTTACCGCTTCTGTGAATGGAATTTCGAAAATCCGAGAGACACGGTTAATATCATGGACTAAAATGTGGTTCAATGAGATGAAAATAATTTTTTGGTGAATAGTAACTTTTTACTTTTTTTACCACGGTTAAAAGTAAATAGGGTAATTAAGGGTAAAAATGATATTATTATTACCCTAACACATGTCCTAATTCTATTGGAAAAGTGTAATTCGACCAAAAACAAACTTAGGAATAAAATATGACCATTTAGGCCCACTTGGATTAGATTAGGACATTTATTATTAATTTATTTAAAGAAGGGTTAAAATAGTTAAAATCAAAGTTTAATAACTAAATAATTTTTAATATAGGGTTATACATAAGATAAATTTGACTATAAATATTCATTAGAAAGATAAAAATATTTCCTACATAATGGTATTTTATTTATAATTTTTAGACTTTATATAAATTAATTTATTTTTGACACAACGATGATGCAGTAATTACCCTTTTAAGGAAATGTTAACATAATTGATGTTATAAATGCCCAAATAAATGTAATTTGAGACTTTTTATGAATTACAATAATTTTATAGGTTAATATGATTTAATAAACTTGGTACTAACATATAATTCTGTTATGACTTTCACAAAAATCATATATCAAATAGTGTCAAAATTGACACAAAATAGTTTTTAAATCAAATATTATATTATTAATTGTTATTTTATTCCTAAAAATCTAAGGTTCGGCCAAATGACTTAGATAAGGATATATATATTAATAATAAACAATTTGGGGTTCGTTTGGCATGTTATAGTAAGTGTATTAACCATATAGTGAAAGAAAACAAAAAGACATGGTAAAAGTTAAATCTAATTGATAAGGTTAAAATAATACCCTAAACTTGTCTAAAACCTATTGGTTGATAGTATTTCGACCCATCCCCACTTTAGCTTCGAAATAAGACCCTTTGGAACCATTATAAACCGATTTTGACTTTAATATAAAATAATATTTTGAGATATTCCTATGGTGCCCCTCTCCTCCCTTATAAAAGGGCACCTCCTCCCCCTCCTCCTCACACCAATTTGAGCACTCAAGATCGGCCAACCCCTGCTATTTTCTCCTCTCCACTTCCCTAGAATAATCCTAGAGGTCCTGGTCTTCTTCAAAGTCCAATCTTAGTTCTCTAAGTGGAGGATTCAAAGAGGCGTTCCAAAGAAGAGGTAATATCCATTACCGATCTTTTCAATTTCTTTCTTCTTCAACTTCTTCTTCTTTAGTTGTTTCATGATAAAGTAATAACATCAGTATTACTTACATACTGATATGTTATTATAAATATGAAACAACCCTAATTCACCTTCTATCCATCCTACGGAAAAATGAAATCACCGCGCGTGCGTACGTACGGAATACCGTCTCCACGCCGTGGTGTAATCTATTTTCCACCACCACCTTACAAGGATGGGTATAATGGTGTAATGAGTAACTATTTATGATTATTATAAAGTAATATTGATACTGAAATAATATATATATACTCCAATACAATTCCACGATCATAGGAACGATATCATCACTCGTGCGTACGTACGGAATACCGTCTCCACGATGTGATGCGATTCGTTCTACATAATAATCAATACATATTAATTATATAAATGAATTGAATGAATAAATATGATATATGTTACACTAATACCATTCTGGATATAAGGTATCTATAAACTTAAAAGAATAATAAGAATTTATTCGGCAAAACACGCATAAGAACAAAAGGCAATAAAGACCCGAGTAACAAGTAACAATGAAATATTACTAACAAGAAGCTAAGAATATGACCATATATGATATCATATCAATATTTATGATTCTGTAATAAGTCAATAACATTATTTAAACCATTATACAGGAGCTTTGGACATGTAAAAAGCAAATCGGACCTAAGGTAAGGGAAATATCACAATCTCATTTTTATCCGAGATTGTTTTTACTCTGGTATTTACTGGGGTGTATTTTATCATCCACATCCATGTTTCCTCAATATGTAATATTATTTCCATCCACCTACAATTTTTTAAATCCTATTTTACCCTTCGGTGAGTTTTTAGTAAAAGATATGAAAGGAATCTTTTGACGTTTTTCGAACGAGGTACTTTTTTGACTTTTCCGACAAAAGTACGAGAAGAATGTTTTTTTTAACTTATACGGCATGAATGGATTTTTAAAACATTATTTCCAAGAAACTTCCTTTACAAGTTTTCAAGTTTATTTTTAATCAACTTCTTTTATTTTAAAGTCGTATGACATGTCATGAAAGGAAAAATGTTTTTGAAGTATAAAGGATATTTTCCTCAAGAATGGAGTTCAAGTATTTTATCAAAATTATTTTCCATCTAAGATAATAAAAGGGTTCTGTTTTTATCCCTATTATTACATTGGTTTGATTATGTTGTGATGGAAATATTTTTATGAATTCCTTTATCTTATATGAATTGTTTTATGATATCATGTTGTTTAAGAATCCCATTTTTATTACATGGGTTACGCTATGATGTATGGTTTATGATTATGTGGCACACATAAGAAAGGATTCATTATAAAATGGGTGGGACCTATATCTCCCTCCAATGCATTGGGTAAAGATTTATATCTCATGAGATAGACATGGCTGGAACGGTAGGTTATACCGGTTCAGTGAAACAGGACTGGAACGAGGGTGACTCGGTTCAGAAAGGGACTTTGTCAACTAAGATAGTCTTGGAAATGAGTCATGACTAACAAGAAATGATTTTCCATGATTATGTGTGCATGCCACAAAGTTTCAAGTTTTATGTTATGATTATGGAGATCTCATTTTCACTTCTATGATTTATTCCATGTTAAGATATTATGATCTCTTTTGCAGGTTATGATTTTCAAAAAGATATGATATGATTTTTATTTCCTTTATTTGCCCTTGCTGAGCATTTGAGCTCACCCTTTTTGTATGTTTTCTTTTCCCCAGGTCAGGAAGATGGATATTAAGTAGAATATGCTAAAAGGGACCCTAGATATGATGAAATAAATGGGAGACACTGTAGAATATTTATGAACCAGTTGTTTATGTTTCCCAGTTTCTAAAGACACTATACCTATACGGTCCTTTGTGGTTTTGTCATATGTTGTAATAATTGTGCTTAAATTTTGAAGTATTAACAATGTATGTAATGTATGGGTCGTTATAGTTGGTATCAGAGGAAAGGTATAGTCAACCTTTGGAAACTAGGATGTGAAAGCCTTAGTAAGAACCCTAAGGATAAGTCTAAGCATAGAACACAATCTTAGTGTTTTATAAGTGGCCATGAATACCCTAGGATAAGCCCTTAAGTGTGAAATTTTATCCTTGATTATGTGGTTTTCCTATTATAATTAGTGTTGCTCACACTATTCTTATTGGTTTTAGTCAATGGCTGGAACCCGAAGGAACCGTGTTAATGCGGAATGCGATGGGCAATGCAATGATTGTCCCCCTGAGCAACCAAACGATATGGGAGCTGGAATGCAAAATCTTGTATCCATGCTCACACAACTTTCTCAAGCTATGAATCATGCAGGACTTCCAAACGAGAAAAGGAAGGAGCAACATTCTGTTGAATTTTTCATGAGGCAGCGTCCACCTTCTTTCAGTGGGTCTACTGATCCATTAGTTGCTGAACAATGGATTAGTACTACTGAAAAGATATTTTTAGTTCTTCAATGTTCTGAACATGATAAATTCATCCTAGCAGTGTATCGTTTGGAAGGAGATGTTGATCAATGGTGGAATCTTATTAAGAATATGAGGCAAAGGGATGAAATTGAGTCTATGGAATGGGACGAGTTCAAGAACTTATTTTTTAATAAGTACTTCCCTCGTATTCTCCGAACAAAGATGGAGAAAGAGTTTCTTGAACTGAAGCAAATGGATGATGAATCTGTTGGTACCTATGAAGCAAATTTTACAAGACTTTCAAGGTACGCTTCTGGTATTATTATCCAACCTGAGAGTAAGATCGATCGATTCTTTAGTGGCTTAAAACCAAGTCTTCTAAGGGCGTTAGCCATAAGGGACTTCAATAGCTACGAGGAAATCATTCGATGTGCTCTCAAAGTTGAGATGGAGATTAGAGTAACCCATCAGTCACATGGGTTTGATAAGAAGAGGAAGATGGAATTCAAAGGAAAATCTAAAGAGAACACTGAAAAGAAGATGAGCTTTCCCTTATGCTCAAAGTGTGGAAAGAAACATGGAGGGAGTTGTCTTAAAGGGACAAGTAAATGTTTCAAATGTGGAAAGGAAGGTCATCGGGCATTTGAATGCCGCGATAATGGGAAGAAGAAGTCTAATGATGCAAACAAATGAAGGGATACATAGAATGAACCTAATACACTTCAATGTTTCAAGTGCAAGGAGATGGGGCATTATGCCAATCAATTCCCAAATCCAAGGGTTGATGATGATGGTCGACGTCAACAAAATCTTAAGGCTAAAGACAAAGGAAAGTCACATGCAATTTCTATCAGTGATGTGGAGTACGATAACGAAGTGGTGAAAGGTACACTTACCATCCACTCTAAAGTAGCAAATGTTTTATTTGATTCTAGATCCACCCACTCTTTTATTTCTGAAGAATTTTCTAAGGGTATCACCGTATTACCTCAACAATTAGATGTTGAGTTAGCTGTGACAACACCTAATGGCACATCAATTGCATCAAAAGTTTATAATTCTTCTCCGATCGAAGTTTGTGGGAAAGTGCTTCCTGCAAATCTTGTGATCCTTCCTATAGTGGAATTTGATGTGATTCTTGGCATGGATTGGCTTTCTTTATACGGAGCTCATATCAATTTCCAAAGAAGGGAAGTCACATTTCATCTTCCAGATCAATCTATGATCGTCTATCAATGCAAGGATGAACATAACCTTCCAGTGGAAATTTCTTCCATTTTATGGGTATTGATTCCACTAAATGAAGGTTATTTATCTCAAATGGTTGGTGAGAAACTTGCGATTAGAAATATTCCCATCGTACGGGAGTTTGATGATGTCTTTCCGGAGGAATTATCGGGTCTTCCACCAAATCGTGAAGTTGAGTTTTCAATAGAACTTGTACCGGGTGCTTTGCCTATTTCAAAGACACCTTATAGAATGGCCCCAATTGAGTTGCAGGAATTGAAGAAGCAACTCCAAGAGAATCTTGATAAGGGATTCATATTCCCTAGTGCGTCACCTTGGGGAGCACCTGTTCTATTTGTTAAGAAGAAAGATGGATCAATGAGACTCTGCATTGATTATCAAGAACTTAACAAGATCAATATCAAGAACAAATATCCTCTCCCACGCATTGATGACTTATTTGACCAACTACGCGGAGCTCAATACTTTTCCAAGATTGATCTTCATTCAGGGTATCATCAATTAAGGGTCAAAAGGGAGGATATACCAAAGACGGCTTTCCGTACAAGGTATGGACACTATGAATTTATAATGATTCCATTTGGTCTTACTAATGCCCCTGCTATCTTCATGGATCTAATGAATAGAGTCTTTAGAGACTATCTTGATCAATTTGTGGTAGTCTTTATAGACGATATTCTTGTCTATTCAAAGAGCAAGTAAGAGCATGAAGATCACTTGAGAATTATACTGAAGACCCTGAGAAAGGAGAAGATTTATGCCAAATTTACCAACTGTGAATTTTGGCTTCAAAAAGTTTCATTTTTGGGTCACATAATCTCAAAAGAAGGGATATCTGTGGATCCAGCAAAAACAGAGGTTATCGAAAGATGGTCAAGACCAACAACAGTAACTGAGATCCGAAGTTTTCTTGGTTTGGATGGATATTATCGACATTTTTAAAGGATTTTTCACGATTATCTAATCCACTCACCAAGTTGACTCGGAAAGGAGTTAAGTTTGTTTGGACAGAGGAATGTGAAGAGAATTTCAAGGATTTGAAAAGAAGGTTATCCAGTGCACCTGTGCTCACACTGCCTTGTAGTGGAGAAAGGTTTGTGATCTACAGTGATGTATCCAAGAAGGGATTGGGGTGTGTTCTTATGAAAAATGATATGGTGATAGATTATGCCTCACGACAGTTGAAAATCCATGAGCAAAATTACCCAACACGTGATTTGGAGTTAGCTGCGGTAATCTTTGCATTAAATATTTGGAGGCATTACCTTTATGGTGAAAGGTGTGATATTTATACTGATCATAAAAGTTTAAAGTATATTTTCACACAAAAGGAGCTGAATATGCGTCAAAGAAGATGGTTGGAGCTGATTAAGGATTATGACTGCTCAATCCATTACCACCCTGGGAAAGCAAACAAGGTGGCAGATGCATTAAGTCGACAAGACCATGCTAGTTTATCCATGATGAGGATCACAAAAGATCCAACATTTATGGATTTACAAAGGATGGATCTTGGAATTATAATGGAAGGGGAAAATCTTATCTTTCTCAAATGAATGTTCAAACATCTATACATGTGAAGATTAAAGAGGCACATAAAGAAGATGTTGAGTTACAAAAGAAGGTGAGAAATGTTCCTGAATTCAACCTTGATTGTGATGGGATAATAAAGTTCAGGAATCGGGTTTGTGTTCCTCCCATCCCCGAATTAAAGAAGGAGCTGCTGGATGAGGCTCATAGTTCTTCATTCTCTATTCATCCTGGAAGCACGAAGATGTATAGGGACCTGAAAAAATACTTCTGGTGGGATGGCATGAAAAGAGATATTGCTGAATGTGTCTCTCGATGCTTGGTTTGTCAACAAGTTAAAGCTAAGAGACAGAATTCTAAGGGGATGTTACAACCATTACCCATACCCGAATGGAAATGGGAAAACATCACTATGGACTTTGTCACAAGACTTCCTAAAACATCCAAAGGCAATAATGCTATCTGGGTCATAGTTGATCATCTTACAAAGTCTGCACACTTCGTTGCTATTAGAGAGGATTTCTCTCTAGATCAGCTTGCCAGGATATATGTAAAGGAAGTGGTAAGATTGCATGGAGTACCACTTTCTATTATATCTGATCGGGATCCGAGATTTACCTCAAAGTTCTGGCGAAGTCTTCAGCATACTCTGGATACAGAGTTGAGTTTCAGCACTACTTATCATCCTCAGACAGACGGTCAGTCTGAGAGAACAATTCAAACCCTAGAAGATATGTTGAGAGCTTGCTCCATGGATTTCAAAGGAGGTTGGGATCAACACCTACCTTTGGTGGAATTTTCTTATAATAATAGCTTTCACTCCAGTATTCAGATGGCTCCTTATGAAGCTCTCTATGGAAAGAAATGCAGGACTCCAACTTGCTGGGATGAAGTTGGGGAAAGAAAGCTATTAGGACCTGATCTCGTTGATGAAATGGCAGAAAAGGTTAGATCTATTCAACAACACATAAGAGCAGCTCAGAGTCGACAGAAAAGTTATGCCGACAACCGAAGAAAAGACCTAGAGTTTGAAGTGGGTGATAAAGTGTTCTTACGAATATCTCCCTGGAAGAGGGTTATGAGATTTGGAAAGAAGGGGAAGTTGAGCCCTAGATATATCGGTCCTTTCGAAATACTGGATCGTGTTGGAAAGGTAGCTTACCGATTGGCGCTTCCACCAAATCTCTCTCAAGTTCACGATGTGTTCCATGTATCTCTCCTGAGAAAGTACATACCTGATCCTTCACATGTACTCAGCTCAGAAGTTGTACCGCTGGAGCAAGATCTTTCTTATGAAGAACAGCCGATAGAGATTCTGGATCGTAGCGAAAAAGTCCTATGAAACAAGACCACTCGATTGGTGAAAGTTTTATGGAGGAACCACCAATTAGAAGAAGCTACATGGGAGCTTGAGGATATGATGAGGGAGAAGTATCCTCATCTGTTTGTTACAAAGTGACGAATTTCAAGGGCGAAATTCTTTTTAAGGGGGGTAGAATGTAACACCCGAGATTTTTATGAGTAATATTTTGTTCAAAGGAATCTTTCACTACACACTTGCTTGGCTTACTTTACACGCAATCGCGACCTTCCTCGATAGCTTGCGTCGTACGTAATACCGAGTTTCACTAAACAATGATATGCTATTAAAATAAAACTAGCCGTTATGAATAGTAATAACCACTTTTTGAAATTTCATAAATTTTATTTTTCAAAATGGACTTCATTTTTGGATTTGGAATACCGAAATTAGCCTAGGGTGAAATTTTGGTATTTTTCTGAAAACTTTCAATTTTTGATGAATAGTGAAGCCACTAAGTGGTAGGTTAAAAACTGAATTTTACATAAAACTTAATTTTACCGCTTCTGTGAATGTAATTTAGAAAATCCGAGAGACACGGTTAATATCAAGGACTAAAATGTGGTTCAATGAGATGAAAATAATTTTTTGGTGAATAGTAACTTTTTACTTTTTTTACCACGGTTAAAAGTAAATAGGGTAATTAAGGGTAAAAATGATATTATTATTACCCTAACACATGTCCTAATTCTATTGGAAAAGTGTAATTCGACCAAAAACAAACTTAGGAATAAAATATGACCATTTAGGCCCACTTGGATTAGATTAGGACATTTATTATTAATTTATTTAAAGAAGGGTTAAAATAGTTAAAATCAAAGTTTAATAACTAAATAATTTTTAATATAGGGTTATACATAAGATAAATTCGACTATAAATATTCATTAGAAAGATAAAAATATTTCCTATATAATGGTATTTTATTTATAATTTTTAGACTTTATATAAATTAATTTATTTATGACACAACGATGATGCAGTAATTACCCTTTTAAGGAAATGTTAACATAATTGATGTTATAAATGCCCAAATAAATGTAATTTGAGACTTTTTATGAATTACACTAATTTTATAGGTTAATATGATTTAATAAACTTGGTTCGAACATATAATTCTGTTATGACTTTCACAAAAATCATATATCAAATAGTGTCAAAATTGACACAAAATAGTTTTTAAATCAAATATTATATTATTAATTGTTATTTTATTCCTAAAAATCTAAGGTTCGGCCAAATAACTTAGATAAGGATATATATATTAATAATAAACAATTTGGGGTTCGTTTGGCATGTTATAGTAAGTGTATTAACCATTTTGTGAAAGAAAACAAAAAGACATGGTAAAAGTTAAATTATTTAAATTAGAGTTAAATCTAATTGATAAGGTTAAAATAATTCCCTAAACTTTTCTAAAACCTATTGGTTGATAGGATTTCGACCCATCCCCACTTTATCTTCGAAATAAGACCCTTTGGAACCATTATAAACCGATTTTGACTTTAATATAAAATAATATTTTGAGATATTCCTAAGGTGCCCCTCTCCTCCCTTATAAAAGGGAACCTCCTCCCCCTCCTCCTCACACCAATTTGAGAACTCAAGCTCGGCCAACCCATGAAATTTTCTCCTATCCACTTCCCTAGAATAATCCTATAGGTCCTGGTCTTCTTCAAAGTCCAATCTTAGTTCCCTAAGTGGAGGATTCAAAGAGGCGTTCCAAAGAAGAGGTAATATCCATTACTGATCTTTTCAATTTCTTTCTTCTTCAACTTCTTCTTCTTTAGTTGTTTCATGATAAAGTAATAACATCAGTATTACTTACATACTGATATGTTATTATAAATATGAAACAACCCTAATTCACCTTCTATCCATCCTACGGAAAAATGAAATCACCGCGCGTGCGTACGTACGGAATACCGTCTCCACGCCGTGGTGTAATCTATTTTCCACCACCACCTTACAAGGATGGGTATAATGGTGTAATGAGTAACTATTTATGATTATTATAAAGTAATATTGATACTTAAATAATATATATATACTTCAATACAATTCCACGATCATAGGAACGATATCATCACTCGTGCGTACGTACGGAATACCGTCTCCACGATGTGATGCGATTCGTTCTACATAATCATCATTACATAGTAATTATATAAATGAATTGAATGAATAAATATGATATATCTTACACTAATACCATTCTGGATATAAGGTATCTATAACCTTAAAAGAAGAATAAGAATTTATTCGGCAAAACACGCATAAGAACAAAAGGCAATAAAGACCAGAGTAACAAGTAACAATGAAATATTACTAACAAGAAGCTAAGAATATGACCATATATGATATCATATCAATATGTATGATTCTGGAATAAGTCAATAACATTATTTAAACCATTATACAGGAGCTTCGGACACGTACAAAGCAAATCGGACCTAAGGTAAGGGAAATATCACAATCTCATTTTTATCCGAGATTGTTTTTACTCTGGTATTTACCGGGGTGTATTTTATCATCCACATCCATGTTTACTCAATATGTAATATTATTTCCATCCACCTACAATTCTTTAAATACTATTTTACCCTTTGGTGAGTTTTTAGTAAAAGATATGAAAGGAATAATTTGACGTTTTTCGAACGAGGTACTTTTTTGACTTTTCCGACAAAAGTACGAGAAGAATGTTTTTTTAACTTATACGGCATGAATGGATTTTTAAAACATTATTTCCAAGAAACTTCCTTTACAAGTTTTCAAGTTTATTTTTAATCAACTTCTTTTATTTTAAAGTCGTATGACATGTTATGAAAGGAAAAATGTTTTTGAAGTAGAAAGGATATTTTCCTCAAGAATGGAGTTCAAGTATTTTATCAAAATTATTTTCCATCTAAGATAATAAAAGGGTTCTGTTTTTATCCCTATTATTACATTGGATTGATTATGTTGTGATGGAAATATTTTTATGAATTTCTTTATCTTATATGAATTGTTTTATGATGTCATGTTGTTTAAGAATCCCATTTTTATTACATGGGTTACGCTATGATGTATGGTTTATGATTATGTGGCACACATAAGAAAGGATTCATTATAAGATGGGTGGGACCTATATCTCCCTACAATACATTGGGTAAAGATTTATATCTCATGAGATAGACATGGCTGGAATGGTAGGTTATACCGGTTCAGTGAAACAGGACTGGAACGAGGGTGACTCGGTTCAGAAAGGGACTTTGTCCACTAAGATAGTCTTGGCAATGAGTCATGACTAACAAGAAATGATTTTCCATGATTATGTGTGCATGCCACAAAGTTTCAAGTTTTATGTTATGATTATGGAGATCTCATTTTCACTTCTATGATTTATTCCATGTTAAGATATTATGATCTCTTTTGCAGGTTATGATTTTCAAAAAGATATGATATGATTTTTATTTCCTTTATTTTCCCTTGCTGAGCATTTGAGCTCACCCTTTTTGTATGTTTTCTTTTCCCCAGGTCAGGAAGATGGATATTAAGTAGAATATTCTAAAAGGGACCCTAGATATGATGAAATAAATGGGAGACACTGTAGAAGATTTATGAACCAGTTGTTTATGTTTCCCAGTTTCTAAAGACACTATACCTATACAGTCCTTTGTGGTTTTGTCATATGTTGTAATAAGTGTGCTTCAATTTTGAAGTATTAACAATGTATGTAATGTATGGGTCGTTATACAAACCCTCATATAAAAAAAGTAAGTTTTGA
Source organism: Viscum album (assembly GCA_963277665.1). NCBI lineage: Eukaryota > Viridiplantae > Streptophyta > Magnoliopsida > Santalales > Viscaceae > Viscum > Viscum album. The sequence goes on along the minus strand of OY728156.1, from coordinate 2,104,294,102 downwards.
AAGAAATGTTGTCTTTCTTGAAAATGAGAACATCCTCAAGAAGGATAGTGAGAGAAATATTTACTTTGATGAACTTGATGTTCAAGATAAAAAAGAGTTGGTATGGGAACAGATTTCATAGGTCCCCATAGAATAAGTTTTTCTTAAAATAAAAGTAATATGTCTGAGTACTCAGAGGTAAGATAACTACAATGATATGATTTTCTAGTCACCAATGTCTGGACCCATGTTTCTCTGTATTTTTAATTTGAGAAAAAAATTTAATTTTTTCTTTCAAGTGATCATGAGGGGTGAAATGGTCATTTTCCAAAAGTATATGATCTCAGCTAATTTTTTTGACCACTTTGTTTGTCCTAGAGTAGGTCATTTTCCCAAGTAAATGAGTTTAGTGTAATTCTAATTCGTTCAAGTTTTGGAACAATATTTAATATTTAATTAATCAAATATTAAATTATTCATGTGAGTTTGGGTGGTTATATATTTTGAACGGAGAATCAGAATGATATTCTTACTTTTTGGGTTATTCCTAAATGGGGGTTTTTCTTAGGTTAGGTATAAACCCTCTTTGGGTTTTGGGATTTGAGATGGGTGTTAAATGGGTATTTACTTGATTAATTGATTAAAATAATTAACCCCCCCCCCCAATTTTGGGATTCCTATCCATGGAATGAAGGGGGAGAGTTATTCTCCCTCGCATAGTGAAAGGACTGATAGGTAAGGTGGAATGACGTGTCTCCATACTTCATCCATGGTGGATATTGAGACAGTATTGAGGCACAGGGTATTCCGAGAGTAGATTTGGACCTGAAGCTTTGGAATTTATGACATGAGGTTGGATGGTTTTTAATTTTATGCCTTTCTCCCCATAGATAAGTTTTTTCATGTTTTAAATCCCTTTTATCTCTACTAAGGACCCCATCAGGGTTGATATATGCTAAATCAGGTAAAAATGGGGGCTTTGGGAGGTTTGTCGGGGTTTTCTATTTGGAAACCCGGACAACATGGTGTGTAGTTTTAAGAACACACACCATATGTTCTTCTTATTTAGGGAATATGAAATTTTTTAAATTATATTCCATGTACTGGGAGTACATTTTGTATAGTGGTACATGGCCATGTGGCGGTACATGACCATGTGGTTGTGTAACTAAGAAAATGGACTTTTTGAATTGAACATCATGTACTTGGAGTATACATTGTGTAGTGTTTCATGTCCATGTGTATGAGTACTTGGGAAAATTTAATTTGGGGACCAAATTCCTTGTAACTTAAGTATATGGCATGTAGTGGTACATGGTTGAGTGTCCAAGTACATGGGCAAACACCAAATGTAAGGGGGACATGGTTGTGTGGAAGTAGGCGGACAAACCCCATGTATGCCCTATCCATGTAGTAGTACATAGCCAGACCCCATGTGAGCCAGACCCTGTAGAAGTACATGAGTTGATAGGTGGTTTTTTATCACATGCCATGTACTGGGGGTACGCATCATGTACTACCACTTTGTTACCCTTTTGTGAATTTTGAGTGATTTTACACCCCGAAGTCAGAATAGGACATAAGAAGAGTCTATTTTGAGTGCTTTTTTATATAGAATGTGATGGTGGAACCCTTCAGGCGTTTTGAGGAATTCTAAGATGATTTTTTGGGTGATAAAGTTATGAAAGAGATTTTTTCCTATTAGAATTGAGTTCATATGTCTCCTAAGAGTGAGGCATGTGATGAGACCCAGGAAAGGGTTATTAGAATCATTGGAGTATATAGCATGAGTTCATTAGAGACCTCAATTAGTGTTGGAATGTGATATTCCCTGGTTAGTAATATCGATTTGTGACTTAAATAGGTGGATATGTTTCTTGTATGGGACAACCTAGGGTGACTTGAAAAGGGGCTGGTCTTGAGGCCATCTCCCTTATGATGATTTACTACCTTTGAGGCTTGTGAGGCCATGAGATGCTAGAGACAGGGTTGTAGGATGTGTGACCTCTAAAATATGGGGGTTGGACCATGATTTTTGTTATTATAAAGGATTGTAAGAGGTATTCCTCCACTTTATTTCTAGATAAAAGGATCCAGATAGGGATGCCTCTATTTATGTGTTGACCTATAAGGCCAAGTAGGTTCTCAATTGATATACTAGCCTTGTGCGGGTACATGATTTTGGGTAGTAATGGTTATGGGTGTTCCCTTGGGACACAAAATGATGTATGGTCAATTTTTCATGAGATATTTATGATAAGAATGAGGTTTTATCCATCCCTTGATATGTTTTTTCTATTTTTTTATGTTGATACTTGGTTTTTGTCATAGGGATTTTATGGTCTGGTTAGGCTGCCATGTTTTGGAGCCTGGTTTAATGTTATTGCTTGCCTTCCTAAGAGAGTTGTACTTTATGATCCACAAATATGGTTTTAGATGTCTGACATGATTCTCCACATTCAAGGTTGATAGAGTTAGACATGACGTTCCCCATTCATGGTTCTGGATGTCTGACATGATGCTCCACATCTGAGGTTGAGTAGGTTTGAAATGATGCTCCATACCCAAATGATGCAAGGTTGGACAAGATTATTTGTATTGATGTAGATTTTTTTTAGGGTTTGATTGTTGTAAAAAGGTTCATGGAACATTTATTTATATTATTGAGTATGGTGGACATGAAATTACACATATGTATTGAGATATTGAAATGAGGCTCCAAGAATGAGTAGTGTACTATTTGGATTAGGTGTTAGACTAAGTCTCTAGACAATGGAAGTATAATATATGGTTCAAGTCCTATACTGATACTCTAGGTAGAAATTTCATGCTATATGGAATATGTTTCAGTAATGATGTACCTACCTTTTGGGTCGGTTCCAGATTAGCACTCTAGGAAACACCAAAGTTGATCTATAATTGGGTGTTGGGCTGATGCTCTAGACACTATAATTTATGATATGAGAGATATTGGTTAAACTAATGTTCTAGGTTTTTGTATTAATTTATCCTAGAATAAGTACTTGATACCGATGCCCCTAGGTATTAGGTAAGAGATAGTAAATAAATTCATGAGGTTTGGTTAGGGCAGCCATGGTTATGGTGACCATATGTTATTTAGGATGCACGTTCATCAAGATGTGCTCAAAGACACCTTGAAAAGAGATGAAGTAGGTATGTTTGATTGAGTTTTGGGACCAAAGTATCAATGATTGTTTTATTTGTATTTATTTCAGTTACATTTCATCTAGGTTGGGTATATTGCATGAGAATGCACTTATGGAAGTAGGTTATAGGTTCATCATTGAGGGTGGCCTAGTGAGATTTTTTCTATCCCTATCTATGTGCACCATGGTGTGTGTAAAAACCTTATGTATACTTTAATGTTGAGAAAAAATGAATAATTTATAGGAGGAAGGCCTAGGATTTCATGATTTAGTGGGTTGCTCATGTGGAGTCGGATGATTGGGCTGGAGAAGCTTGACAAGGTACTTATGACCGGGTATGTGACATGGATTTGAGTTTGTAGTAGAGCCTAGTGTTTTTATTTTTTATTTTTTTATTTTTTATACATTATCAGACAAGTGGGAAATCAATGTTGTATGTATGGAATGTCTATTAATTCCTTTACTATATTTCTTTTCATTTAAGCATGATTCTATTTCATTTTATTCATTCTTTCCATTTACTCTGATGTGTGTGGTGTTTAGTTATTTACTTTTGGTTGTGTAATATAATATGGGGGTATAGTCTCCTCACAGTTCCACCTTAGACCCCCACTTCTATTTGGAAGACTCTAGAGTTCAAGGGGGATTTCTTGAGGTCTTGTGGTGAACCAGCTTGGGGAATTGGTTTAATGGAATCCGAGATGGGACATTAAAAAGTTGTATTAGAGAAGTAAATTTCTTATTTTACTATTTAGGATTTAGTAGACTAGAGATATAGTAATGTGTTAGAGCCTAGGATGGATATCGGCCAGTGCATCATAAACACCTATTTCGAAAGGAATTCCATGTTACCAAGGCATGAGATTGATGTTCTTGGTATTTGATGTTATGGTTATATTTTTTTCACCTTGGGAGATGCACATGTGTTTTAGATGTTTTTAGTTTATTATTGATTTATAGTCTTGGCCCATTGGAAAGAGTCATGTGATTTGGTTTTGACTCTTGGATTATAAATTCAATAGGCATCTCATGCCTCATGGTAGGGACATTGGATCCACATTCTATATGCCTACAAGTATGTGCCTTTGATAATGATATAGGATTGGTTATTTAAAGTTTCAACCATTTCCCATACAAAATTTTCCTATATAAGTACTTGGTGGAATTCCACTTATCCTAGATGAATTTTATATGGATCTCTTTCTGATGGAAGGTTATATGGAACTATGGTGAGACACTTGATAATGAGTACATTGGGGTGGTCCTCATTCAAAATTGGTGTAGTGACCCTGGTGGGTTAACATGGTTTAATTATATTACCATTGGACCCCTTGTGGGTTATTTCTATTCAGGATTGGTTGCATGGCCTAGTCCTCTAGGGAGGGGTCCGATGTAAAAATGCTCAGAGAGGATAGGTTCCCTAGTTTTGGGTGGTTGGATTGATGTGTGGCATATTTTGGATTTGATAACCTAGAGATTTTTGTTTTGATATGTTGATGTCATGTGATTTTGGGACAATATAATGTTTGACGCTCCATTGGTTATAGCCTTCAGTGAGTTATACTAGACCTAGGTGGTTTGAACTAGTGACTTTTCATGAGACTTTACTAGTGGGGATAGGTGATAGAGCCTAGTGACCATTTTATGTGACTCCAATTTAGGGAGTAGGTGTTGTTTGAATTTTTAGGGTGACCCATGAGAGAGATTGGTAGAGTTATGTGTGCCCTTGGGTGTGTGAGGAATAGGTGGATGATTTGGACTTTGGTATCAATGAAAAAAGGTTTCATCCTAGTATGAAGTTTAGATATGTAGGATTATTTTTATAGAGTTGTCACTTGTGTGCTAGTGATTTATATTTGTGGTTGGTTTCTAGAGGGGCAGGTTTATTCGGGTTCCTAGCCTGGGTAATGATTGGGTAGGTGGTATGTGCCTAATGGTTATGAGTTGTATTGAGAGCATAAGAGGTGATCAAGGGTATTTGGTTAGGGATAATAACCCAAGTTTTCATGGGGTATGACTCGTTGGAGTCAGAAAAGATTTTTTGTTTGGGTTACATAAGATCATGTAATGGTTAAGTGTTAATTGGATCTTGAGGACAGGAGCACTAGTGATGTGCTATGTCATTAGAATTTTGGATCAGATTTTATGGGGGAATAATCTTGAGGTTATTGAGTTGATAAGGTAGATGTGAGTGGGATAAGAACTGATGTGGGTTTGATGAGAGGCCTATGGGCATGGTGACCCGAGTACCTTAGGATAAAACTAAGATGTTCCAGGAATAGATGATTTTGTGGTAGTATTCATCAAAAACATCTTAGCATACTACCAGTCAAGATAATATCATGAAAAATATCTTGAAATTATTCTATGTATTCTGAGAGAGTATCAGCTATATGCCAGGCTATATAGATGTCCCTTTGTTTTGGTAAAGGGCCTCCTAAGAGGTTGTGCTCATGGAGCGATGTATGTGAAGTCATATGGTGTGAGTGCACCATAATCTGTTTTTGAGTTTGGTCCTTTTGATGGGATAGATGATGGTGAATACCATGGGTTCCATTCTCAGATGACGGGAATGGGTGATATTTTATGTTTTGTTTTGTCACTCAGTTCAGAACAAGATGGACACATCTAGTTCTATGGTTCGGTGGTGATTTAAAAATAGTTTGTGGATTTGGTGTTCAGTTGTGAGGCAATAGTAAAGATAACACTATGGTGGGGAGTACCATATCAATCATGGTGATATGAACCCAGTGTGGGTAGGATTGAGTATGTAGTATGAACCACATAAAGTAGGTCAGTGAACTGATAAGGATGTGTTTTGGAAGGCAACTCTGATGGTGGGAAGTTTCATGGATCAAGGTCAATCATTGTAGGTTGAGTTATATGGTGGGGAGAAACATGATCCTGATAATTATTTTTGGATGGAGTGGTGACATATTAGGATGAAGATTATGGTTAGTCATTGTCTTAGTGGTCTATTGATTATGGTAAGTGGTGTCTTATCCTTTGAAGGGTTGTTTGATTTATCTTTGGAGTAATGTAAGGAACTTGGTTGTCATCCTAAATTATAACACAATGACTTGAGCTTGAGTTGACGAAAAAGGTGGTTTGGGATGTGTGGTTGTAATCCCACTAAGTATTATCAAGGATGATAAGTTTTATGGTGGGGAGTTTGTAAGGACCCATGTTTCTCCATTTTTTTAATTTGAGAAAAAAAATTAATTTTTTCTTTCTAGTGCTCATGAGGGGTAAAAGAGTCATTTTCCACTAGAAGATGATCTTGGATAATTTTTTATACCACTATGTTGGTCTAGGAATATATATTTTACCCTTGTACAAGAGTTAGGTATAATTCTAATTCATTCAAGTTTTGACAGAATATTTAATATTTTATTAATTAAATATTAAATTATTCATGTGAGTTTGGGTGGTGATATCTTTTGAAGAGAGCTTCATATTTATATTTTGACTCTTTGTATGAGTCTATAATTTTGGGTTTTTATTATGTGAGGTATAAACCCTCTTCATGTTCTGGGACTCAAGATAGGCATTAAATGGGCATTTAATTAATTAATTTATTTATTTATGTAACCCCCCCCCCATTTTGTACTTCCTACGCATGGTGGGAAGGAGGCGAGGTCTTTACACTCATATAAAAGATAGGGTGATTAGGAATGGGGAATGATTTATTTTTATACTTCATCCATGGTGGAGATCGAGATCGGATTGAGGTACAGTGACTTCCAGTGGTGGATTTGGACCCGAAACTTTGGTGTTTACACTATGAGGTAGTTTGGTTTTGAGTTTTATTCCCTAATACCTATAGATAAGTTTTTTCATATTTTATATACCTTTTATGACTTATAAATACCCCATGGGGGTCAATCTATGCTTAATCAAGGAAAAATGAGGGTTTTGGGATGTTTATGGGGGTTTCAGGTTTGGAAACCGCAACCACATGAAATGTTGTTTTTAGAACACATGCCATGTTTTTTCTCAATTTATAAAAGATATACTTTTTTTAAGTACATTTCATGTACTAAGAGTACATACCATGTACTGGTACATGTCCATTTGGTCATGTATCTAGGAAAATGGACTTTTGGATATACATATCGGGTAGTTAGAGTACACATCGTGTAGTGGTTCATGGATATATGATTGGGTACTTGGGAAGATGGAATTCGAGAACTAAACCTCATTATTTGAAGTACACAGAATGTAGTGGGACATGGTTGAGTGGATAGGTACATGGGAATACACCCCATGTAATGAGGACATGATCGTGTGAAAGTACATGGTCAGACCCCATGTATGCCATAGCCATGTAGTAGTATACAACCAGACCCCATGTGAGTCAGACCATATAAAAGTACATTGGTAGACAGGTGGTTTCAAATTACATGTTGTGTACTAGGGGTACACATCATGTATTGTCCCTTTGTTACCCTTTTTAGGTTTTTGAGTTATTTTATTCATCAGAGTTAGAATGGGACACAAAAGGAGTCCATTTTGAGTGTTTTTTAGCATATAAGGTGATGTTGGATCCCTTGGGAAGTTTAAGGACTTCTAATTTGTGGTTTTGGGAGAGAATGTTATGAGAGATACATTTTCATCCAAGGAGTGAGTTCAGTTTCCTCGTGAGAGTGATATATGGGATGAGACCCAGGCGAGGGTCATGAAAAATATTAGAGGATATAGAATGAGTTATTCAAAGACCTCAATCTATGTTGGAATTGTATTTTCCCTGGTCATAAGGACTGATTTCAGACTCAAGTTGGTGGATAGGTTGGGTGTATGGGTCAACCTAGGGTGACTTGGAAAGGGGTTGGGGTTGAGGCCATATCCCTTATGAGGATTTACAGCCTTTGAGGCCTATGAGGCCGTGAGATTCTAGAAACTAGGTTACAAGATGTGGGAAATCTGAGATATGAACGTTGGTCCAAAAGTTTGGTTGTTATCAAGGATTGGAATAGGGATGCATCTGCTAGAGTTTAAGTTTTAAGGATCTAAGGAGGGATTACTCTATTTATGTGTTGACCCATAGGGCTAATTAAGTGTCTGATTAATAGATAAACACTATTTAGGTACTTGTGTTTGGGTATAAATGGTTATGGGTGTTCCCTTGGGACCCAAACCTATGTATGAGACATTTGGGGAAAATATTTTTATAAAGTTAATGTGTGTTTTTCCATCCCTTAATATGTTTTTTTTGTTGAGGTTAAGACTTGGTTTACTTCATAGGGCTATTGTGATTTGGTTGGGCTTCTAGGTTTTGGATCCTGGTTTAATTTTATGGGTTGCCTTTACTAAGAGAGTTGTACTTGACGATCCACATATATGGTTCTTGATTTCTAACATGATTCTCCACATCTAAGTTTTATATATTTGGACATGGCGTTCCCCATGCATGGTTCAGGATTTCTGATGTGATGCTCCGCATTCAAGGTTTGGTAGGTTTCACATGACACTCCATGCTTGTATGATGTTAGGTTGGAAGAAATACTTTGTATTAAAACTGATAGTTTGGTTATGTTTTTATTGTTGGAACAAGGTTCTAGTAACATTGATTTATATTGTTGTGTATGGTGTACATGACATTACACGTATGTGTTGAGATACTAGATTGAAGCTCTGAGCATGAGTAGTGAACTATAAATATTAGGTGTCATACTAAAGCTCTATAAATTGACAGTATAATATATGGTTAACATCCCAGAATAATTATTTTGGTAGCAATGGAATTCCATATGGAATACTATATAGGACTGATGCTCCTACTTTATGGGCTGGTTCCATATTGATTCTCTTGAAACCACTGAAGTTGATTCATAGTTAGGTGTTGGACTGATGCTCTAGGAATTATCATTTATGATATATGGGGATAGAGGTTGGACTGATGTTCTGGGTTTTAGTAGTACTTTAGTGTGGGTGATTACTTGAGACTGATGAGACTAGGTACCAAGTAAGAGATAGTGAGTAAATTCATGATTTTTTGTTAGGGAAGCCATGGTTGTGGTGTCTACATGTTATTTGAGATGTATGGTCATCAAGATATACTTAGAGACACCTAAAAGTTGGATAAAGTGAGTATGGTTGATCTGGGTCTTAAAAATAAGGATAGATGATGGTTTTATTGGTATTTATTTCAGTTATGTTTTTTCTAGACTGATCATATTGCATGAGCATACACTTATGGAAGAAGGTTATGGGTTCATCATTAGGGGTGGCCTATTGAGATTTATTTCTCACCCCCTACATGTGAAACTCATTGTTCTTATAGAACTTATGTATTCTTTTAGGTTGATCATGGATGCATGATGGATAGGGTGAAGTCCCAGGATTACATGAATGAGTAGGTTTCTCATGTGGAGTTAGATGATCAGGCTAGATTAGCTCGATGAGGTACTGGTGACTGGGTATATGAAATGGATCATATATGGTAGTAGAGCGTGATGTTTTTATTTTTTATATTTTTTTATTTTTCATATTTGATCATCCTAGTTTGTGGTCGATGTTGTATATATGGTATGGATGTTCTTTCCTTTACTGTATTTCATTTCATTACAATATGATTTTTTTCAGTTTATTTATTATTTCTAGGTCCTATAGTGTTTATGATTTTTGCTTATTTAATTTTGGTTTTGCACTATGATATTGGGGTATAGTCTCCTTACAGTTCTACCATAGACCCCTCTAACTAGTTAGTATCCTCCAGTGTGCAAGGAGGTTCACTTTAGGTCTGGTGTTGAACCAGCTCGGGGAACTGGTTTAGTGGCATCTAGGCTAGGACATTGCAACCAAAGATGGTGACTTGTTATTTTTTGAAAATAATGAAGCTATATCCTATAAAGAGGAATTAAAGAGCTCAAAATATATAATATGAAAATAATCCATGAATTCTAAGATGGATTTAGTGTATCATAACCAATTTTGGGTTTTAGTCGATCTTCCAATTGATGTAAAACCAGTTGGGTGTAAAAGAGTATTTAAGATAAAAAAAGACGTGAAATGTAAAGTAAATGCCTAAAAATCATGTCTAGTGGATAAAGGGATTAAAAAAATAAAGGAATTGACTTCAAAAAAAATATTTTATCTTGTTTCTATGTTTAAATCCATCATAGTTATACTTGCTATAACATCTTACCATGTCTATGAAATTTGGTGGATGGATGTCAAATCAGCTTTCCTTAACATAAACATTTAGGAAGCTGTATATATTACACAACCAAAAGGGTTTATTATCCTAGTAAATTCCAAAAAATATGAAAGTTTTATAGATCTATTTATGGATTAAATCAATCATCCAAGTCATGAAACATTCAGCTTGATGAAGCTATTCAAGAATTTGGTTTCATTAAGAACAAATCAAATCCATCTGTTTAAAAGTGGTTTAGTGGGAGTGTGGTTATTATCCTAGTAGTATATATTGATGAAATGTTACTTATTGGAAATGATTTTCAAGTATTAAATACAGTTAAGTACTATTTAAACAAGTGATTCTATATGAAGGACTTAGCTGAAGAATCCTAAATTATAGGGATCAATATCATTAATGATATATCCAAGATGATTCTTGGACTAAGTCAACTTACATACATTAACCAAATACTAGAGTGTTTTAGTATGGAACAACCAAAGATAATATTGGTTCCAGTGTCACAGGGTATACATATTTCCAATAAAATGTGTCCTCAAACATAGGAGGAGAAATATAGGATGAGTAAGGTCCCATAAGTTTATATGATAGGATCGATAATGTATGCATGGTTATGAAATAGTATTGATGTTTCATATCCCTTAATAATGGTAGGTAGATATCAATATAATCTATGTGAATAGCATTGGTATGTTGTTGAGGTTATCCTTAACTATCTGATAAGAACTAAGGATATGTTCCTGGTGTATGGAGGAGATGAAGAGCTAGTCATCAAGGGTTTTACTAATGTTGGATTTCAAATAGATTGGAATGATCTGAAATCGCGTGTAGGATAGGTCTTCAGTATCAACAGAGTTTTAAGTTGTAAAATTTCAAAGTAGCCATTTTTCATCAATTCTACAGTAGATTTTGAGCATATAGTGGCTTCTAATGTAGCCAAATAATATATTTCGATACATAACTTTTTCCAAGAGCTTGATGTGGTATCTACAATTAAAGACCCTATCACATTATATTTTGATAATACTTCAATGATGGATCTTTTAAAGGATACAAGGTCACACCAATAGACAAAGAATGTACTTCATAAGTATCACATCTTGAGGGATTTTTCTTAGAGGGGTGAAGTTACGATGATCATAGTTTCCATTTAAGTAAACATGGAATACCCCTTGACTAAATTTTTATCTCAACGGAAGTATTAGTATCATGTGAGAACTAGCCGACTAAAGGTTGTTAGTTGTTAGATCTAGTGCAAGTGGGAGTATGTTAGAGTTAGTTCCCTAGAACCAACTTATGTGTTCTCTATGATTAAATGTATTTATTATTTTGAATATTAAAAAACCTCTTATCACATAATTATTTTTCTTCTATTTGACATAGTATGTGATAATCTTGAAAGAGTAGTTTTTGTATTGAAAGGTCATAGCAATTACTCACTATGATGAGAACCTAGAAGTGGAAAAAATATTCTTAAATATATGTTCCATGTATGGATGATATATTTTTATTGAACAAAAATGATATAGGATATCAAGGATGGAGACTCGTGGTACTTTGAGGCACCTTCTCATGATGTACACCCCTGGTAATTTCCTATGTAGGAGATTATGAGAACATGGCTCACCAATAAAAATAAACATTTATATTTATCATTGGATGTTCCTATTTTTGTATGTGTGTTTTGATCCTTAGACTTTAATATTATTATTAATGGATATTATTAGTTTTATACTTTGATTAATTGATGAAAATCATAATGAAATATGTTTTGGTGAAGTAGGGTGTGTTGGGTGTGTTGTGAATGATATTTTATTAATAAATAATATGAGAAAGGATTTTTATATTCTATTTTTTAACATAAGTTGATATTTCAGACCTTTTTAGGGGAATGAAATTGGCTAAATTACTCCATGGTCATGGTGATCTACAAGCATATTCATTTCCTGAAATTCAAAGTAAGATACATCGAGCATATAGGTTAATGACTCTAGTATGCAACCTTCTTGATTATAGATATCATGATAAAAGGATTATATTACATGGTAAGAATCTATATAAGGTTTTCTTTCATTGAGATGTTAAATTTTTTCTCTATGGGTGCCCTAATGTATTTTTTGATGCTAACCTTGGACTTTGGGTGGCTTCACATATTTCCATTGAGCAAGAGGCCTAGAGGGTCACACACTATGTATATCTAGAACCACAATTAAATATTATTTATTAATTATTATTTAACATGTTAAATAAATATTATTTACTTACATGGTTTAATAATTATTCATGTTTTCTTATCAAATATATTCAATCACTAGTTATTCAAGAGAATATTTCATGAGCATAATATTTAATAAATATCTATTTTTTATTTAGTGAATATAATATTTATTTATTTATTTATTTATTGATGAATAATAAATAAGTATTTATTTATTAAATAAATATTCATTATTCAAGGATCAATAAATATTATATAGTAATGGTGTATTGGGATTAAAAGTTGGGTGAGAAATAATATATATTAAATATTATTTGAATAAATTTTAAACAATGTATTCAAGAAATCATATTTAATTAATTTGTTGTTTTTTCACATGATAAGAAATATTATTATTATTATTATAGAAATGGAGTTATTAAAGGATTAATAAAATAATAAGGGTTCATGTTAAATTGTTATTTACTAACCCTAGAACTATTTAAACCCAATTATATTATTTCTAACTTTAATGCTAGACATTTATGTTGGTTGTGCACAACAGCTATAGAGAATTCTATCAAGACCCAAAGAGACCCTCTCCAAGAACTCTCTCAAAATAAGAGATCGATCCTCCTCTAACATCCCCTCATAATTCTAGAGAGATAAAGTAGAATCCTTCTAGGAAATAATTCCCATGGAAATCAATGACAAGATGATACAAGCATTGGCATCTTTTACACTATCACTCAGAGATTCCTACAGTGGAACTTAGAGGTTCATGGTACATGTGTAGAGATCTACTTGAGAAAGTCTAAATTTTATTCCTATAATGCAATGACGGTATAATATAGAATTTTTTTTAAGATTCATCAATGATGAAAAAATCATCACAAGGTAATTATTTAACTGCTTAAATTAATTATAAATCATTATGTGATGATCTTGTGTTAGTTCCCAACATTCTCATTTAAATTAATATTTTATTCAATTTTATTGGTCATGGTGTTCTTCATCAATGTACATCTTAGTTTGATTATCTATAATGACAAAACTCTAGGTTGGTCATGCCCTATCGGCACTTCTGTTACACCCGGAACCTTCATTTTCCACATGCTTGATATACAAGAGTATTTGAATTATTTATCAATTTTTTCACTCTATCGACATCATTATTTTCATTTTCAAACTTTTTTTCTTATGATTATGAATAAATAGAAATTGATCAAATATCAAATTATACATTCCACTCCTTTCATTTAGATCATGAACAATATAGGCTTTATTTTTCTCTCCATTATGATATGATACAAAATAGTTAGTTTGAAAAAAAAATTAAAATGGTATCTCACTTATTCCCAACATAACCAAGGTCTTTAAATATAATTATAACAAGTTAACCATATAATTCCTCCATTTGAATCAGTTTTAAATGAAAATTTTATAAAAATACAACTTATTTAAAACTTAGTTGAGATCTGATCAGTGTCATACATCTAAATTTTATCCATTATAATACTAAAAAATTATTTTATTAAAAAAAACGCAGTATACTATAATTAAAAAATTCATGACAACAATGGATATTTTGAATGCATATTATAAAAAAAATAATTTCACAACTAAATTCATATATAGATTTGGTTTGTAAAAATGTTTATATATTTTTAGGTCACTTTATACATTAGAGACACTCCTAAGTTATGGGAGTGTTGGAAACAATAAAATATCAATATATAGGATCTAATTTGATGATGTAAGGAAATTAAAGGAAAATTATAAATATACATTGGATGAGAGATTTAGGGTAAAAGAAAGAATTTAAATCATCATTACAAAGAATAAAATACAACTCTGAGATTTTTGGCCACCTACCATGGCATATCATTAATATCTCCCCAATTATGTTTTTATCATGGAAAACATTTATTAAATAATAACATTGTTTCCACACAACATGAAAAGTATCCTATTTGATATTATCTTCACAATCATAAATATAGGTCCCATACTTTACATTTCAAATAAATGATTCAATATTTAAATAAAATTAATAAACACTCTATAAAAAAATCTTAATATTAATTAAAACACTTCATGATATTAATAAAAAATATTTAAATGATTATAACACCACTTAAATAATTCTTTACATCTATAAACACCCTATATCATTGATATTAATCCAAACAATTCATGATAGAACCCCACAAAAATGATATAAAGAAGAAACCCATAACAATTATTGACATTAACAAGACACCCACAATATTGATATTAATCAAAATAATTCTTGATATTTGGGAAAAAATAATAAAAACCATAAAACTGCTTATTTATAACACCCCATAAATCATTTATAACAAAAATATCAATTATTTCATAAGAAAATGGAATTTCATCAAACACCTTATGTGTACTATTATTTTAAAATTTTTCTTAGTGAACTTTAGGAAACCCCACAATTTATCTAATTAAAACCAAAGTAAACTCAATGTATTACTATCATCATTTCATCATCAATAATAAAAAAATTCAAAATTCAATAAAATCATAATTAAATTAATGAAATTAGTTCTGGTTATGGAAATCAATGGAGGCATGTAGAACCACATACCGGAAATGATGAATCCAATGACACCCAATGTTATTCCACTAAGAGAAACAAAGATAGGTCCATATTTTTTGTTTATGAACTCTAAAAATAAAAATAAAAATAAAAATAAATTAAATTAATGAAACATGAAACCCTATACTACCATTGAAATATAGGACAAGAAATTTTTAGAAGAATAAAATAAAATAAGAAAGAAGGTGAAGGAAAACAACATACTTTGATGATTCCATGTAAACAATCATTGCAAAAATGATCAAGAATAGATAAAGGTTGAGGTTAATCGAATGGGAGGGAGAACCTGGTCATATAAAAAGTTAAAATTGGGCTAGTAATGGGGGTTTAGTATGCTTAATATAGGAATAATCCTATACAAACAATTTAAAAAACAATTGGTATAGATTCTCCCTATAACAATTGTATTAAAAAACTATTGGGATAGGGAACCTATACTTATAGTGTCAATGAACCCTTGGTATATTTCCATTGGTATAGACTATATTTCTGATATTAGAAGTTCAAAAAATAGTTAAATAATTTATAAAATTAAATATTTTAAAAATATAATTGATATATTTTTAAAGATGAATATATTTAGTAATAACAATTTAATAAGAATAATTTTTAAAAATATATATATAAAATAATATTTTTTGTGAAAAACATAATATATATATATATAAACATAAAAAATATAATTTTATTCAATAAAAATTATTATTTTTAATTTTATCAATATATTTTTCTAATAAAATTACATTAATTATCACAAATCATGCCTTAATTATCAGGGAATCATGGGGTAAGGTAATGAAATATTTCCCCACCCCAAAAATTTTGGTGAGGAAAAAAATTTCCCCATGCCTTTCTCTGTAAGGCGGATATTTGTACCATTCCCCATTCCCTATGGGGAAAATACAAAGAACGTAGATTTTCCCCCACCTAATTTTCATCCCTACCTCCATGTAGTTTGAATATTTAATCACAAATTAGACCTCTATCATGGGTACCATAGATAGGATATCCATGTTTGTTGTTTTATTGATTTCCACTAAGAGGACCTCTATGGTGAATTGATATATCATCATGGGTAGGATATCCATGATGGGTATTATAAATAGGACCTCTATGGTTACCAAATTCTTGATCACCTTGAGAAGGACCTCCATGTTGAATCTTTATCTCATCTTGGGGAGGTCCTCTATGGTAGGTAACATGGAGAGGACCACATTCGTTTTTACCATAGGTAGGACCTCCATGGTTGGTGATTTCAAGATTTTTGGAAAAGAGAGTACCTCTATGTTAGCTTTATCTTTCATATCATAGAGGAACTATATGGATAATACCCTAGGTAGGACCTTCGAAGTTGATACCTTCTTGATTCTCAACATGGGGAATACCTTTGTGTTGGATTGATCTTTTTTCATGTGAAGGACCTATATATATGATACCCTAGGGAGGATATCTAGAGTTTATTCTTTCTTGATTTTCAGCCTGGGGAGGACCTCTCTGCTGACTTGATCTTTTGTTATGGAAATACTTCCACAAATGATTCCATGTAGAGGACCTTTAGTGTTTCTTGATTATAATTTACCATGGGAAGGACCTATGTGGTTGTTCAATTTTTATTTATGAGAAGGAACTCTAAAATGATGTTTTATATTCCTTGAGGTAGAATGGTCAGTTTATGGGGTCACCATCATTCATTCCAAGTATGTTTAATACTTATTACTAAGGGTGACCTAGAATTATCCATGGGATTTATTCAGGAATTGATAGATAGGTTAAGGGATGAAAGTGGTAGTTATTACATATAACTACTCTTTAACTACCATTATTAACTACCCTAACTAACTCTTCTACTGGGTTACCAAGTCTAAAAAATCAAGGCTAGATGTTCCTTGATAATTTCTTGGTAAATTGGGGTTCTATAGTAGTGAAGATTACTATAGTTAGTGGGATCTATCTTACACATATTTGAGGTATTCAGATAGACATAGGATACATCCTCCTAAACTTCCTCTAGGTAGGGAAGATAAGTAGTGTCTTACTCTAAGGAGAGTAGACAAAAGAAGTTTGAGTACATGATGGGGGCTACCTAACCCATGATGGTTTGTCAACATGGTGTCAGCCTTCATGGAATAATCCCCTTCATATTTTCATAGGTTGTTTCAAAGGTCATAAATGGGTTTCTATTGAGGTACTTCCAAAATATTTTGTTCATTATATGGGGTTTCAAACATTGGGATGGTGACAATGTACGTCGGTGCTTCAAAGCTAATGAAATTGTAGCAGAAGTAGTAGAATCATGGGTTTATGGTTCTAACAGTCAATGATTTATAAAAACCTGGATGAATATCTGATTCCCCCAAGTTAGTTATGGATATTGTAACATCCCCTGTGTTGGGACCAAGTTGGATTGAGAAGGAAGTAAGAAGAGTTTTTTATTACAGAGTGTTGTCTTTTATTATCAACGAAGATAAATCAATTCACATTGTAAAGGACATAAAATCAGATGATGCTTTGCTGATTTTTATTTCAAAAATATCATAAGTTTGGAGAACTTGTGATGCAAGACTTATGAAGAAATGGGGAGTAGAGGTGATGCCAGTCATATGAAGTTTTGATTGGAAAGAATGATGCTGCTGGAAGATAGTAAAGTTTCAGTACTTCCCATTGAAAATACGACGATGCTAAAGCTGTTCAATCAAAGGATACATAATATGATAGTGGATTTCATGATGAAAGTTGAAGAATGGTTATGATATATAGTTAAGATATAACATGAAAAAGTAACATACGATCTGGGGGCAGCACAAAATAATGTTCTAAGGTGGCACTGTTTTCCAGTGTTTGCCAATTTTTAGGGCCTAAAAATCAGGAGATGAAGAAATGTGTTTTGGAAAAGTATGTTGTGTGAAAGTTTTAATATGGCTCGTTATGTTTCACTCAAGTGGTGTTCCATGATCCCAACATCAAAATCTGGCAAAGGAGAGGCTTGCGCAAAAAATTGGGATTTTTCACACAAGATTGGTTTTTGCACGCAAGATTGAAGGTAGTTTGGAATATTGCATGCAAGGAATGATTCGAGGTCCAAACTTAGAAAAATGGAAAATGAAGGAATCACATGAAAGATTCAATAAGTGCACAAAATAATAGGTTGGAATGAAAGAGACTTATGTGCCAAAGGCGTCGTAAAGTGGGGTTTTGCACGCGAGGCATGTTTTGAGGTCCAAACTTCAAAAAATGGTAAAGGAATGAAGTGTGTGAAAGATTCAAATAAGTGAACGAAAGATAAGGCTGGCGCAAAAAATACTTATGCACCCAAGGCGATGTCAAATGGGATTTTGCGCGACTCATGACTTACGCACCCAAGGTGACGTCATATGGGGTTTTGCGCGACGTGTCAGGATCTTTCACAATGCATCAGGGTTTTTGTGTGCAAGGGTCAATGAGGTCTATAAATAAGAGGTGACCCCCTCACACTGGTGTGCTCAACACTTAGAGAAATCCCGAGCTCTGAGGTGTGGAAAAATATTAATAAAAGTAGAGTGCACTAAAGAAATAGAGTTGTGCGCAAGAAGGAAAAATTACACGCAAGAAGAGAGTTGTGCGCAAGATTGAAGTTGCGCGCAAGAGGTGTTTCGCGACAAAAGTTGAATCTTGAATACATGGAATAAAAGTATCATGCAAGACACCTAAAAGGGTGCGTGAAATATTTTGGGCCTTCACACGTATTCGTTTGTGCATAAGATAGTTCTTACCGGCTTCTGGGTAAGAAAGTAAATATTTGTACTTCAAAGAATACACGTGTTCAATTAAAAAGAATTACTGAAATAATGTGATTCCCTATTTGTGTTAAGAGGGTGCACACACACTTGAGGATTGTTTTCCAAGTGCTACATGAGTGTAAGGGTATATCCTAATCATTTTATTCCACATCAAAGGATTGTTTTATAGTGGATTGTGTGGTACTGGATTGTTTCTGTACCATACCAAGGACATAGATACTCTTGTTGAGTGGTGAACCTTGTAAATCTTGTTCTCCTGTGGTTGTGTGTGTTCATAAGGGAAGAAGATCTTTAACAGTAGTTGAATGTTGTTTCAAAAAGAAGGAAACATAAAAAAGAAAAAGATATCACTTATTCACCCCCTCCCCCTCTCAATGATACTTGGATCCGGACTGGGAACTTCAATTGGTTTAGAGGGAGGTTGTCTTCGTTTGTTCTTTGCTGAAGTTTTAAAGAGAAGTTGTGATGGAGAATCTAAATTGTGTGGACAGTAAGGGGATATCGATATTCGATGGAAATAATTATCAAATCTGGAAAGATATAATGATGCCTTATCTTATGTATCTTGGGTATGAAGTTCTTGAAACAACAAGAGATGGATTTCCTCCTATTGATGATAAGGTTCCTCTTACACCTGTTGATAAGAAGAATCTTGAGAATGATGGAAGAGATAAAAATTCATTACTCTCATCTCTTTCTGAGAGTGAGTTTTTTAGAGTTAAAGGTGTTTCTACAGCTAAAGGAATATGGGATAAGCTGAAGAAAATCTACAAAGGAAATACAAAAGTGAAGAAGGAAAAACTACAAATATGGAGGATGAAGTATGAAGACTTGAAAATGGGAGAGTCTAAATCTGTTGGAGACTTCTTTACAAGGGTCAATGATATTTTCAGTACAATCAGAAGTCTCAGTGAAAATTTGGAAGATTCTATAGTTGTTGAAAAGATTATGAGAATTCTACCCAACAAATTTGATGCTAAAGTTTCATCACTTGAAGACAAATTCCATGAAACATTATCTCTGGATGATTTACATATCACTCTTATAACATATGAAATGAGAAGGGAGAAGACTTTGAAGAGCAAAGAAATTGCCAATAGAGAAATGTCTTTCAAGGCTGCAATGAAAGAGAAGTAGAAGAAAATTCATATTGAAAAAGAAGCCGGTGAATCCGACTCTGAAAATGAGTTATGTCAAAATTTTGATGAAATTTTATCCTTGTTTTCTAAAAATGTTAAAAGAGGCATAGGGAAATACAAAGGGAAACTCCCTTTGAAATGTTTTGAATGTGGATTTTTTGGCCACTTTGCGGCTAATTTCCCTAAAAAATGGAAAGATGAAGACAGAGATGAAGAAGATGGAAGAACGAGAAGGTCATGGAAGAAATAGTGTGGAAAAGATAAATATTCTAGAAGAGGTAAGAATAAAAAGTTCTTCAAATCAAAAGGAATAAGATTTTTGTCAAAAGATGAAGAAGATGATGATAGAGAGACTAAATCTGAAAAATCTATTACTGAGAAAGCTAGCGAGAGTACATTTTTTGCAATAGTGAATAATGATGATTATGAGAGCAGTAGTACTAAAGAAGAATAATAAACTCAACTTGAAAAGTATCTGAAAGAAGATCTGAAGGAATATTTTAGAAATATCAGAAGGCTTGAAAAGGAAAATAGAAAATTGACAATTGACAACTCTTCATCAAATTTCCAAACATGTTTTGTTGATAAGAAAGAAAAATATGAAAATGAGATTGATGATCTAAAAATTTCTATTGAGAGAGAAAAGAATCGTAATGATCATCTGCAAGTAAAGCTGAAGGAAAAAAGAAGATGAGTTGGAAATTTTCCAACATAAACTTTCTAAATCTAAGGAAATGAACACAAGGTTCAAAAATTATGTTATAGAAATTGGTGAATGTTCTACTAAGATTGAGACTAATAAGGATCGACAAAGGTTGCCTTCAAAAGTTTAAAAGAAAGATGGAATGGGTACTGATAAAAGGAATGTTGGAAAGGCTATGTATGTGGTCAAAGTTAGAAATACTGAAAAATTAGAAGCATCTAAAAATATTGAGTCTAGAAAGATGTCTACCACTTCTGGTTCTAGTAAGAATGAAGAGAAATCTGAGCTGAAGAAGAAAGTTACATTTGAAAATATGAAGGTCGATGTTTAGTAGAATTATGGTAAGAAGATTTTTGAGAAGCATCTTCATAACACCGGTCAGTATATAAGTTTCTGAGTAAAATATTCATTATATGGATACTGCTGGTATTTTTATGGATTTGGACACATGGAAAATATGTGTTGGTTTAAAAAACAATATTACAACTATTCCACATGTCTTGAAAGACAAGGATTGAGGGGGAGTCAATCCTTTCAAAATATAAAATCTCTAAATAAATTTCAGAATATATCTGAAAAGGTTGGTGTGAAAGTTGAGAATAGGTTCCAACCACTAGAAACAATTTGTGAAAGATGTGATCGAACTGGAAATCTTGCTAAGGGTTGCCTTAGTGTGTTACCAGAGCAAAAAAAGTTTCTTAATAATTCCCAGAAGCCAGAGTTTTTGAAAGCTAAAAGGTACAAGTCTGATATGTCTGAAAATAAAGTGTATGGTTGTATGGCCAAAACACATTGACTTGGATAGGAAATTGGAGGAAGCACAACAGAAAGTGGAAGAAAAGGAAAAATAAAAAACTCTCATTGTCGAAACTGCTTTAAAAGCTACAAAAGGAGAATGTCCATGGATTCTTGATAGTGTGTGTTCCTCTCATATGACAAGAGACTTAAAGAAACTGAAGAATGTAAAATACTTCAAAGAAGGAACAATGAAATTTGGAAATGATGAATCTCTAAGAATCAAAGGTGTTGTATCAACCATCATTGGAAGAGAAAAGATGAAATCTAGGAAAATGCTATATGTTGATGGAATAAAACACAACCTTCTTAGTGTGTCACAACTCTATGGTGAGGAAAACAAAGTTATCTTCAGAAAGGATGGGTTTTTTGTGAAAAGTAAAAATTATGGAAATATAGTTACAAGAGGCCAACATACTAAAGGGAATTTGTTCCATGTAGGTGAAGTACAGAACTCTTATTACATGGGTGTGGTGGGTGAAAATCAGTTATGGTATATAAAAGGTTGTTACATATGTGTCATAGAAATATGTGCAAGTTATCAAATAGAGATAGTGTTCGAGATATTCCTGATTTATCAATAAGAAGAGATTGGTGCTGCACTATTTGTGAAAAATGAAAGATTACCAACTCTATTCATAAGAGAGTTTAAATTCGCTCAAAAATACCCTTGGAACTTATACACTCTGATCTCTGTGGACCAATGAGAAATCAATATACAAATGGAGGCAAGTAATTCATTACTTTCATTGAAAATTTTACTCGCATTACTTGTGTTATGTACATGATACATAATTCAGATGCTCTAAAAATGTTTAAGAGTTTCAGGAGGAAATCCGAGAAGGGATTTGTGTATTCAGTGAAGAAGTTGAGAACTGATAATGGAAAAGAGTATAAGAATAAAGAGTTTAAAAGTTACCTCAATAAACATAGAATTTGGAATGATTTCAGTTCACCATACACACCTCAACAAAATGGGTTTTCTGAAAGAAAGAATCGAAGTCTGGTAGAAATGGAGAGAACTATGTTAACTGAACATAGTCTTTCTCATTATTATTGGAGGCAAGCCATGAGAACTGTTTTTTATATTCATAACCAATGTTTCTATAGGACAAACTCAGATATGAATCCATACAAAATGTTCTATGGAAAAACTCCAAGTCTGAAACACTTAAGAGTTTTTGGGAGTCCATGCATTATAAAGAAGAAAGGTGGAAACCTTGGAAAGTTTGAGAAAAGAGGAGATGGTGGAATTTTTCTTGGCTATGCTCTAGAAGGAAGAGGATATAGATGTATCGACAAAGACCTGGGAAGAATTATTGATTCTTAAGATGTAAAAGTTGTTGAAAATGTTGAGAAAGAAAAGCAGTCATATGTTGATGTGGAAGTTGAGCAGGATAGAGAAGATTTTGTTAATGATTCTGATAATGTTGCAAACTGTGTTAATCCTACTCAACAAGAGGAATCCGACTCAGAAATCTCAAGTGATGAGGATGAACTTCAAACAACTCATCCTAGGCTGAGGAAACAAGTGTAGGCGCAGAACATTATTAGAGGTCAACATCAGGGGGTTCAAACAAGAAGAAAAATGAATGCTATAACACATACCTCCCTTTATTAGAAAGCTGATACGAATGATGTAAATGAAGCATTTGAGCATCCAGAATGGGTTCAGGCTATGAATGAAGAGCTTGATCGGATAGATAAGAATGATACTTAGGAACTTGTACCCAATCCAGACAATAAGATCATTATTGGTACAAAGTGGGTTTTCCGGAACAAGCTGAATGAATAAGGTAAAGTAATAAGAAACAAATCAAGATTGGATTGAAAAGGGTATTAACAAATTGAAGGCATTGATTTTGATGAAACCTTTGCTCCAGTGGAAAGATTAGAAACAATAAGAATCTTTCTTTCTATTACTGCACAATGAGGTTACAAAATCTTTCAAATGAATGTAAAATCTGCATTCTTGAATGGTGACCTTGACGAGAAAGTTTACATTGATCAACCTTGTGAATTTTTTATTGGAAAGGATGAAAGTTATGTGTGAAGATTGAATAAGGAATTGTATGGACTAAAACAGGCTATGAGGGCATGGTATTCTAAATTAGATACTTGCTTAAGGAAGATGAATTTTATGAAAGGTAGAGTTGACAACAATCTTTACATCAAGGAGTGTCATGAGTTTTCACTAATCATTATTGTTTATGTCGATGACATTATATTTGTTGAGAATGATGAAAGATCATGTAAAATATTTTCTGAGGAGATGAAGAAGTTATTTGAGATGTCCATGCTGGGAGAAATGAAATACTTTCTTAGGTTAAAAATTTCACAGAAGAAGAATTATGTTTTTCTATCTCAAGAAAAGTATGCGAAGGAACTTCTGAAGAATTTTGGCATGGAAAATTCGAACCCTGTGTCCACAAAAATTTCTGTGGGAACCAAGTTATCTAAATATGGATAAGGCAAGTAATTTTATTAGAAAGAGTTTTGAAAGATGATTAGAAGACTGCTATATATGACTGCCTCAAGACCTAACATCGTCTATGTTGTCACTTCATGTGTAAGATTTCAAGCACTCCTAAAGAATCACATTTGATTGATGGAAAAATAATTCTCAGATATATCAAAGGCACAAAAATTTTTTGGAATCAGGTATGATGGCACATGAAATATTGATCTATTCGGGTATTCATATGTTGATTGGGCAAGAAATGTTGATGATCGAAGATCCACATCTGGTGGAGTGTTCTTTCTGGGGAAAATTTGTGTTAGTTGGCATACCAAGAAACAAAATTCAGTAACTCTCAGCACAGATGAAGTTTATTATGTTGCTGCTACTCAAGCTGCAACTCAACTAATGTGGATGAAGACTCAGTCGGAAGATCTACTTGTTGAAGTAAAGCTACCTTTGCTCTTGGGTTGTGATAATCAGAGTGCAATCAATCTTATAAGGAATTTGGTACAACATTCTCATTCAAAACACATTGAAATAAAGTACCACTTCATCAAAGAGTAGGTGGAGAAGAATTAATTAAGGCTGGAGTACGTTACTACATTGGAACAAGTTGCTGACATATTCACAAAACCTTTACCGAAAAAACCATTTTCTAAATTGAGGTTGAATATGGGTGTCCAACCTCCTTCTCATCAAGGTTGAGGTACATGTATCTATCTCCACTCTCATATTACCTTTGGATAGTGTTTTCAAGGGGGATAATTGTTTCATAAATCTATCCTTATAGAATCATGCATAAAGGGGGAGTTGTGGGTAAGCTGTGAATCCAACATATATGTGTGTGATCTATTCTAACTGTTTGTTGGAGTGGTTTTAGGAAACAAATTTTTTTTTATATTCCAGGAAAGCTGAAGAAGTGATGAATGCTGAGTTAGATGATTAGAAAATGTTTTGAAGAAGTCTAAAGAAGTGATTAATGATGAGGTGTATGATTAGAAGATGTTGTGAAGAAGGCTGGATGAGGAGACATAATAATGAAATTTCATAGTCACTGCTTTTGGCCAGCATGGTTTTGGCTGTCAATAATTCTTGTTTCCTACAATGACCTAGCTCACATAGGCTTAGAATTGTTGATAAGTGATCCATTGCTTGAGGTTAAAAAGTTCATTGATTTATGAATCTTGGTTGACAGCAAAATCCAAAGGGGTAGATTATTGGTACGAAGTTGGATGGAGAAGGAAGTAAGAAGAGTTTTCTATTATAGAGTGTTGTCTTTTGTTGTCAATGAAGATAAATCAATTCACTTTGTAAAGGTCATAAAATCAGATGATGCTTTTTTGATTTTTATTTCCCAAATATCATAATTTTGGAGAACTTATGATGCAAGCCTTATGAAGAAATGGGGATTAAAGGTGATGTTAGTCATATGAAGTTTTGATTGGAAAGAATGATGTTGTTGGAATATAGTGAAGTTTTAGTGATTCCCATTGAAAATATGACGATGCTAAATCTGTTAAATCAAAGGATACATATCACAATAGTGGATTTCATGATGAAATATGAAGAATGGTTATGAGATACAGTGAAGAGAGAACATGACAAAGGAACATACGATCTGGGGTCGGCACAAAAGAACATTCTAAGGTGGCATCGTTTTCCAGTGTTTGACAATTTTTAGGGCCTAAAAATCGGGAGATGAATAAATGTGTTTTGTAAAATGATGTTACGTGAAAGTTTGAACATGGCTCGGTATGTTGCGCGCAAGTGGTGTTGCATGATCCGAACATCAAAATCTGTCAAAGGAGAGTCTTATGCAAAAGATTGGGGTTTTGCGCGCAAGATTGGTTTTTGCATGAAAGATTGAAGATAGTTTGGAATATTGTGTGCAAGGCATGATTAAAGGTCCAACCTTTAAAAAATGTAAAAGGAAGGAAGAGTGGTAAAGATTCAATAAGTTCAGGAAAGAAGAGGGTGGTGCGAAAGAGACTTATGTTCCAAAGGTGACGTAAAATGGTGTTTTGCACACGAGGCATGTTTTGAGGTCCAAACTTCAAAAAATGGTAAAGGCATTATGTAACACCCCGAGATTTTATGAAAAATATTCTTTTAATTTCATTAATGTCTTGTGCTACACCAATATTACCTTGTGCTATACACAACACCATATTAGCTTGCAGTATACGCAACACTATTCTTGGATCGTGTTGCACACAATTTTGATAATAGTTATTCTACGCAACATTGAGTATATATATATATATATATTTATATATTTATATATTCAATGTATAAATGAAATATGGTTGGATTCTGTTATACGAAACAATGAAGGATTCTTGCGCAACACGCAACCCTGACTTGGCTTGCATTACACGCAATCGCGACCTTCCTCGATAGTGTGTGTTGTACGCAATACTGGGTTTTACTAAACAACGATATATTATTATAATATTGTTATGAACTAGCCGTTATGAATAATGTTAACTAAATTTTGAATTTTATAAAATTATTATTCATCTTACACATTTCTAGAACATGGTATAAGAACAAAATAAATTTTTCGGGTAAAATAAGTATTTTTCAAAAAATGCAGTTTTGCCGCCTTTTGATGGCACACCCACTTTAAATCTAGTTTTTGACATTTTTATAAGTTTAATTTGACAAAATAAAATTCTTATTTTGAATCAGGATATAAAAAGTTACATTAGATAAAGTTTTGATATTTTTCTGATAACTTTCATATTTTAATGAATAGTAAAAACACGCTATATTTTAATTAAAAACAACTTTTTTCATCATAATATCTTATGTGGTTAAATTATAATATTGAATGGTTTTAAAGTATAAATAGAATATATTTTTACCATTTAATATAATGTATGTCATTATCATTGATTTTACCTTGAATTCGTAGGTTAAATCAATTCAATCTTTTGCAATGTTTTAAAGAAAAACCCATTTTCTTTCGACAACAGGATTAATTTTAATTTAATTTCTGCAACTTTTGTGTATTGAATTTGGAAAAATGGATTCCATATTTGGAATAATTGGATACAAATTATGTTAATAAGCTACTTTTTATTTTTGGGAATTATGAATAGTAACTACGGTAAATTTTATTTACCATAGTTAAAGGTAAATCGGGTGATTAAGGGTAAATATAATATTTTAAAATTACCCTAACAAATTTCAAAATCCTATTGGATGAATAAAAGTCTACCCATATCACCTAAGGGTCGGATTAGATTCATTTAATTAAATTTTTTCAATTAAAATAATTTAATTATTATTAAAACCAAAGAATGTGACAACATGTCACTTTCTTAAATCTTATAAGTATAATAATTTTAATCTAGTGATAAACTTCATGAAACTTAGAACATGAATAGTATACAGAAATCTAATACAATTATCTACATCATAGGAATTTATTTAGAATTTTTAGAGATTAAATAAGTATCATTTATTATGACACAAAGATGATGCAGTAATTGTCTTATTAATAAAATATTGACATAATTGATGTTATAAATGCCCAAATAAATGTAATTTGAGACTTTTTATGACTTAAAATAATTTTATAGGTTAATATGACATGTTATTGTTGTTATATGTAACTTGTTTTGAACTTATCTTTCTGTTATGAATTTCATAAAAATCATGTACCAAATAGTGTCAAAATTGACATAAATTAGTTTTTAAAACAAATATTATATTATTAATTGTTATTTAATTTCTAAAAATCTAAGGTTCGGCAAAATGACTTATATAAGAATATATATATTAATAATAAACAACTTGGGGTTCGTTTGTCTTGTTATGGTAAGATTATTAACCATATAGTGTAAGAAAACAAAAAGACACGGTAAAAGTTAAATTATTTAACTTAGAGTTAAATCTAATTGATAAGGTTAAAATAATAACCTAAACTTGTCTAAATCGTATTGGATGAGAATATTTCGACACATACCCACTTTAGCTTCTAAATAAGACCCTTTGGAACCATTATAAACCGAATTTGACCTTAATATAAAATAATATTTTGAGATTTTCCTAAGGTGCCCCTCTCCTCCCTTATAAAAGGGCACCTCCTCCCTCTCCTCCTCACACAAATTTGAGCATTCAAGCTCGGCCAAACCTTGAAAAAATCTCTTCTCCACTTCCCTAGTATCATCCTAGAGGTCCTGGTATTCTTCAAAGACCATCCTTAGTTCTTTAAGTGGAGGTTAAGTGAAGGCGCGTCAAAAAGATGTAATATCCATTACCGATCTTTTTCAATTTCTTTCTTCTTCAACTTCTTCTTCTTTAGTTGTTTCATGATAAAGTAATAACATCAGTATTTATTATATACTTATATGTTATTATAAATATGAAACAACTTTAATTAACCTTCTATCCATCCTACGGAAAAGGAAATCATCGTGCGTGCGTACGTACGGAATACCGTCTCCACGACGCGATGAGATTAATTCTCCACTTTAACCATTCATGAATAATTATAAAGTGTATATAATAAGTAATCATGAAATATATGACATAATAATGATACTTGATTTATTTGTATATATGTTTATGTCATCTAATTAATTCCATTCAACTCAATAAGGAAACGAAAACAGCGTTCATGCGTACGTACGGCCTACCGTCTCCATGAACGGTGTATTTCTTTCCATTTACTGATTTATTATATATATGTATATTCTGAATATATATTATATATAAATAATGTTTTATATTCTGGAATTAATTAATTATGATCTAAGTAATCATATGAATAATTACAAGTCAAAACACGGACGACAAATGAAACAATTTTACCCAAAACGCTCTTTAACATGGAATTTACAAAAGAACGGGTAATATAAAGTCATAAGTGAACTATATATGATATCATAACAATGAGTATGATTCTATAATAAGTCAATAACATTATATAAATCATTATACAGTAGTTTCGGACACTTACGAAGCAAATCGGACCAAAGGTAAGGGAAATATCACAATCTCATTTTTATCTGAGATTGCTTATACTTTGGTATTTACTGGGGTGTATTTTATCATCCACATCCATGTTTCCTCAATATGTAATATTATTTCCATCCACCTACAATTGTTTAAAACCTATTTTACCCTTTGGTGAGTTTTTAGTAAAATATATGAAAGGAATCTTTTGTCGTTTTTCGTACGAGGTACATTTTGACTTTTTCGACAAAAGTACGAAAAGAATGTTTTTTTAACTTATACGAGATGAATGGATTTTTAAAACATTATTTACAAGAATATTCATTTACAAGGTTTCAAGTTTATTTTTAATCAAATTATTTTAGTTTAGAATTTTATGACATGTTAATAAAGGAAAAGTGTTTTGGAAGTAGAAAGGATATTTTCCTCAAGAATGGAGTTCAAGTGTTTTATAAAAATTATTTTCCATCTAAGATAATAAAGGGTTATGTTTTTACACCTATTATTACATTGATATGACTATGTTGTGATGGATATATTTTTATGAATTCCTTTATCTTATATGAATTGTTTTATGACGTCACGATGTTTAAGATTTCCATTTTTATTACATGGGTTATGCTATGATGTATGGTTTATGATTTTGTGGCACACATAAGAATGGTATCATTATGAGATGGTTGGGGCCTATATCTCCCTACAATGCATTGGGTAAAGATTTTATATCTCATGAGATAGACATGGCTGGAACGGTAGGTTATACCGGTTCAGTGAAACAGGACTGAAACGAGGGTGACTTGGTTCAGAAATGGACTTTGTCCACTAAGATAGTCTTGGAAATGAGTCTTGACTAATAAGAAATGATTCTCTATGATTATGTGTGTATTCCACAAAGTTTCATGTTTTAAGTTATGATTATTGGGATTTCATTTCACTACTATGATTTATCCCATGTTATGAAATTATGCTCTCTTTTGCAGGTTAAGATTTCCAAAATGTTATGTTCTTATGAATATGATGTGATTGATATTTCTTTTGTTTACCCTTACTGAGCATTTGAGCTCACCCTTTTATGTTTTCTTTTCCCCAGGATATAAAGAAAGGTTTTAGGTAAGAAAAAAAAAAGAAGATCTTTATGGGAGATGTTGAAGATCTTTCACCATGATTAGAAGATTACGTTCCGAGTTTCCAAAGACACTAAACTATTATGGTCCTTGTGTGTGTGTTTTTGTTATGTACTAAGTATTCCGAAAAAGTAATGTAATGTCCATGTACGTCAAGCTTCGGGTCTCTACAGTTGGTATCAGAGGAAAGGTTTAGTCAACCTTTGGAAACTAGGATGTGAGAATGTTAGTGAGATCCCTACAGATATTTCTAAGGTATGTCTAGGGATGTCCCTAAGGATAAGTATACGTATAGGATATAGTCCTAGAACTACGGTAACGATCTTAGAATTTAACCTAAGATGTTAGATATTGAGGGTACTCCCCCTTTACTATGTTGTTTTCTCTAGCATGATTTTTGCCTCTCACAAGATTCTTTTTGTGTTTTAGTTAATGGAGGGAACCAGAAGGAATTCGGTTAACATTGAATCCAATGGAAAAATTGGTGACTATGAGCAACAAAATTGTGTAATTCCTAGAGAGAAAGATATTGTGATTATGCCGAATCAGTCATCGCGATATATGATTAACAAGGTGAAATTTAGTGGTATGCCTAATTCATCAAAGAAGAGGAAGATAAACTATTATTCATGTTCGCGTGTTGAGGAGCATAAAGAAAGGAAGATTGAGATTTCTAAATAAGGGAAGAAGAACCTTAAGGAATACCTCAAATGGAGGGACCGATGTTATCTGTGTGGAGAAAAGGGTCATAGAGTGACAGACTGTTATGGAGTTCAATGTCTTATTTGCAGAGAACATGGGCATTACCCAACTCAATTCCCTGACCTAAAAAGTTACTTCTAAATCAAGGAAAGACTTATTCCAGGATAATCATTGAAGTGGATGGACTAAAGTGTTTATGTATTGGTATTCAAGAATAATGTTGTTGAGGTACTTTTATGGTGTATTGAAATATTTATGTATTGGTCTATTGTGGTTTTCAATAATTTTAAGGTACCGGTAACCATGAAAAGTGATTCAAATATTTTGGAAAGTAGATGATATGCGCATAATGAAGGGATAAGGAGAAAATGAAATGTTTGATAGTATTCATGAGCTCATGATTGATATAAGGACTAAGTGATATCATGGTTTGAGTATATAGAATTTTGAGGATTTTGGTATGTGGAAAGTGTTAACTTTTAACTTCATTCATGTTTTCACTATGGTTCAATGGGTATTCATTTTTCAAGAGAATACATGATTAAGGTATTCACATGATTGGAATGTGACCAACAATATATATATATGGGGGATAAATGATGGTATTCACATGCTTGGTTGATGACATTTCAAGTAATCGTTTTCTTTATACTATGATCTTGGACCGAAGTATTTTTGATAAGCCTAAATATTGGAATGGATTATGTTGGACATATGCTAAGTATTGTTTAAGGATAGAAATTTTTTCTATATTACTGATGGGATTTTATAGTAATGTAGTTTTAGAAAAAAGACAACCTGCAGGACGGGCGATAGCCCATCGCGTCGGACAAGGCTGTGGGAATCAAACCCACAACCAAAGTGAAACTGGCCTTTATCACCTACCACTGGCCTACAGGAAGTCCCTTTTTAGTAGAAAGTAGTTTTATTATATGATGTATAAGTCCATTTTAGTAACCATATATCATTAATATCACTATAGATAGACTTATGTATTTTTTGATAACTTTTCTAACCTTTTGTTTGAGACAGATGGAATGACCCATCATTTTATCACATGATCTGCTAACACATCACAAATGACAAATTCAACTTCATTTATTTAAGAGATGAAGTGGAAATTGTCCAAATAACGACCAACGGTGAGACTATACCGAAATCACGAAAGTATTTCTTCTAATTCCAATTTCATCAACTTTAGGGAAATGATCTTGAAAACCAAAAATGTTGTCCTAGTACTCTTATATCTGATGAATCAGATGGTATCTTAGATCATCAAAAATTTATGGCTTTGTGATTGCTGGCTTTTCCATAGCCATGTTCTCTACCACTCTCCATCAGAACATGATGGTTAGATTTCTCATCCATATCCATATTTTCACCTATGTGGAAACCCAATGATTAGTTTATTTGGGTAACCGTTACGTTTCATAATTTTGTTTTTAAAGATTGGTTTTGGTATTCCTTTTTACGATGCGGGTTTCTATTAAAGAAACTTTTGAATAGTAAACCATTTATAACCCCGACGAATTTCGAGGGCGAAATTCATTTTAAGGGGGGTAGAATGTAACACCCCGAGATTTTATGAAAAATATTCTTTTAATTTCATTAATGTCTTGTGCTACACCAAGATTACCTTGTGCTATACACAACATCGTATTAGCTTGCAGTATACGCAACACTATTCTTGGATCGTGTTGCACACAATTTTGATAATAGTTATTCTACGCAACATTGAGTATATATATATATATATATATATATTCAATGTATAAATGAAATATGGTTGGATTCTATTATAAAAAACAACGAAGGATTCTTGCGCAAAACGCAACCCTGACTTGGCTTGCATTACACGCAATCGCGACCTTCCTCGATAGTGTGTGTTGTACGCAATACTGGGTTTTACTAAACAACGATATATTATTATAATATTGTTATGAACTAGCCGTTATGAATAGTGTTAACTAAATTTTGAATTTTATAACATTATTATTCATCTTACACATTTCTAGAACATGGTATAAAAACAAAATAAATTTTTCGGGTAAAATAAGTATTTTTCAAAAAATGCAGTTTTGCTGACTTTTGATGGCACACCCACTTTAAATCTAGTTTTTGACATGTTTATAAGTTTAATTTGACAAAATAAAATTCTTATTTTGAATCAGGATATAAAAATTTACATTAGATAAAGTTTTGATATTTTTCCGATAACTTTCATATTTTAATGAATAGTAAAAACACGCTATATTTTAATTAAAAACAACTTTTTTCATCGTAATATATTATGTGGTTAAATTATAATATTGAATGGTTTTAAAGTATAAATAGAATATATTTTTACCATTTAATATAATTTATGTCATTAGCATTGATTTTACCTTGAATTCGTAGGTTAAATCAATTCAATCTTTTGCAATATTTTAAAGAAAAACCTGTTTTCTTTCGACAACGGGATTAATTTTAATTTAATTTCTGTAACTTTTTTGTATTGAATTTGGAAAAATGGATTCCATATTTGGAATCAGTGGATCAAAATTATGTTAATAAGCTACTTTTTATTTTTGGGAATTATGAATAGTAACTACGGTAAATTTTATTTACCATAGTTAAAGATAAATCGGGTAATTAAGGGTAAATATAATATTTTAAAATTACACTAACAAATGTCAAAATCCTATTGGATGACTAAAAGTAGACCCATATCACCTAAGGGTCGGATTAGATTAATTTAATTAAATTTTGTCAATGAAAATAATTTAATTATTATTAAAACCAAAGAATGTGACAACATGTCACTTTCTTAAATCTTATAAGTATAATAATTTTAATCTAGTGATAAACTTCATGAAACTTCGAACATGAATAGTATACAGAAAGCTAATACAATTATCTACATCATAGGAATTTATTTAGAATTTTTAGAGATTAAATAAGTATCATTTATTATGACACAATGATGATGCAGTAATTGTCTTATTAATAAAATATTGACATAATTGATGTTATAAATGCCCAAATAAATATAATTTGAGACTTTTTATGACTTAAAATAATTTTCTAGGTTAATATTACATGTTATTGTTGATATAAGTAACTTGTTTTGAACTTATCATTCTGTTATGAATTTCATAAAAATCATGTACCAAATAGTGTCAAAATTGACATAAATTAGTTTTTAAAACAAATATTATATTATTAATTGTTATTTAATTCCTAAAAATCTAAGGTTCGTCCAAATGAATTATATAAGAATATATATATATTAATAATAAACAACTTGGGGTTCGTTTGGCTTGTTATGGTAAGTTTATTAACCATATAGTGTAAGAAAACAAAAAGACACGGTAAAAGTTAAATTATTTAACTTAGAGTTAAATCTAATTGATAAGGTTAAAATAATAACCTAAACTTGTCTAAATCCTATTGGATGAGAGGATTTCGACCCATCCCCACTTTATCTTCTAAATAAGACCCTTTGGAACTATTATAAACCGAATTTGACCTTAATATAAAATAATATTTTGAGATTTTCCTAAGGTGCCCCTCTTCTCCCTTATAAAAGGGCACCTACTCCCTCTCCTCCTCACACCAATTTGAGCATTCAAGCTCGGCCAAACCCTGACAAAATCTCTTCTACACTTCCCTAGTATCATCCTAGAGGTCCTGGTATTCTTCAAAGACCATCCTTAGTTCTTTAAGTGGAGGTTAAGTGAAGGCGTGTCAAAAAGAGGTAATATCCATTACCGATCTTTTTCAATTTCTTTCTTCTTCAACTTCTTATTATTTATTTTTTTCATGATAAAGTAATAAAATCATTATTTCTTATATACTGATATGTTATTATAAATATGAAACAACTCTAATTAACCTTCTATCCATCCTACGGAAAAAGGAAATCACCGTGCGTGCGTACATACGGAATACCGTCTCCACGACGCGATGAGATTCATTCTCCACTTTAACCATTCATGAATAATTTTAAAGTGTATATAATAAGTAATGATGAAATATATGACATAATAATGATACTGGATTTATTTTTATATATGTGTATGTCACCTACTTAATTCCATTCAACTCAATAAGGAAACGAAAACAGCGTTCATGCGTACGTACGGCCTACCGTCTCCATGAACGGTGTATTTCTTTCCATTTACTGATTTATTATATATATGTATATTCTGAATATATATTAGATATAAATCATGTTTTATATTCTGGAATTAAGTAATCATGATCTAATTAATCATATGAATAATTACAAGTCAAAACACAGACGACAAATGAAACAATTTTACCCAAAACGCTCTTTAACATGGAATTTACAAAAGAACGGGTAATATAAAGTCATAAGTGAACTATATATGATATAATAACAATGATTATGATTCTGGAATAAGTCAATAACATTATTTAAATCATTATACAGGAGGTTTGGACACTTACGAAGAAAATCGGACCAAAGGTAAGGGAAATATCACAATCTCATTTTTATCCGAGATTGCTTATACTTTGGTATTTACTGGGGTGTATTTTATCATCCACATCCATGTTTCCTCAATATGTAATATTATTTCCATCAACCTACAATTGTTTAAAACCTATTTTACCCTTTTGTGAGTTTTTAGTAAACTATATGAAAGGAATCTTTTGTCGTTTTTCGTACGAGGTACATTTTGACTTTTCCGACAAAAGTACGAAAAGAATGTTTTTTTAACTTATACGGGATGAATGGATTTTTAAAACATTATTTACAAGAAGCTTCCTTTACAAGTTTTTAAGTTTATTTTTAATCAAATTATTTTAGTTTAGAATTGTATGACATGTTAAGAAAGGAAAAGTGTTTTGGAAGTAGAAAGGATATTTTCCTCAAGAATGGAGTTCAAGTGTTTTATAAAAATTATTTTCCATCTAAGATAATAAAGGGTTCTGTTTTTACCCCTATTATTACATTGATATGACTATGTTGTGATGGATATATTTTTATGAATTCCTTTATCTTATATGAATTGTTTTATGATGTCACGATGTTTAAGATTTCCATTTTTATTACATGGGTTATGCTATGATGTATGGTTTATGATTTTGTGGCACACATAAGAATGGTATCATTATGAGATGGGTGGGACCTATATCTACCTCCAATTAATTGGTTAAAGATTTTATATCTCATGAGATAGACATGGCTGGAACGGTAGGTTATACTGGTTCAGTGAAACAGGACTGAAACGAGGGTGACTTGGTTCAGAAATGGACTTTGTCCACTAAGATAGTCTTGGCAATGAGTCTTGACTAATAAGAAATGATTCTCTATGATTATGTGTGTATGCCAAAAAGTTTCATGTTTTAAGTTATGATTATTGGGATTTCATTTCACTACTATGATTTATCCCATGTTATGAAATTATGCTCTCTTTTGCAGGTTAAGATTTCTAAAATGTTATGTTCTTATGAATATGATGTGATTGATATTTCTTTTTTTTACCCTTACTGAGCATTTGAGCTCACCCTTTTATGTTTTCTTTTCCCCAGGATATAAATAAAGGTTTTAGGTAAGAAAAAAAAGATCTTTATGGGAGATATTGAAGATCTTTCACCATGATTAGAAGATTACGTTCCGAGTTTCCAAAGACACTAAACTATTACGGTCCTTATGTGTGTGTTTTTGTTATGTACTAAGTATTCCGCAAAAGTAATGTAATGTCCATGTACGTCAGGCTTCGGTTCTCTACACATTAAGTGTGTGAAAGATTCAAAGAAGTGCATGAAAGATGAGGCTGGTGTAAAAGATACTTATGCACCCAGGGCGACTTCAAATGGGATTTTGCGCGACACGTGACTTACGCGCCCAAGGCGACGTCAGATGGGGTTTTGGGTGACGCGTTAGGATCTTGCGTGATGCATCGGGGGTTTTGCGCGTAGGGTTCAATGAGGTCTATAAATAGGAGGTTACCCCCTCACATTTCTGTGCTTTACACTTAGATAAATCCCAAGCTCTAAGGTGCGGAAAAATATTAAGAAAAGGAGAGTGTGCGAAAGAAATAGAGTTGTGCGCAAGAAGAAAAAATTCCGCACAAGAAGAGAGTTGCATGCAAAATTGAAGTTGCGTGCAAGATGTGTTTCATGATAGAAGTTGAATCTTATGCACATGGAATAAAAGTTGTGTGCAAGAAACCTAAAATGGTGCGCAAAATATTTGGGGCCTTCGCACGTATTCGGTTGTGCATAAGATAGTTCTACCGGCTTCTGGGTAAGAAAGTGAATATTTGTACTTCAAAGAATACAATTGTTCAATTGAAAAGAATCACTGAAATATTGTAATTCCCTATTTGTACTAAGAGGGTGCACACACACTTGCAGATTGTTTTTCAAGTGCTACATGAGTGTAAGGGTATATCCTACTCTTTGTATTCCACATCAAAGGATTTTTTTCTAGTGGATTGTGTGGTAATGGATTGTTTTTGTACCATACCAAGGACATAGCTACTCTTGTTGAGTGTTGAACCTTGTAAATCTTGTGTTAATGTGGTTGTCTGTGTTCAGTAGGGAAGAAAATCTTTAACAGGAGGAAAAAGTTTTTTCAAAAATAATGAAACATAAAAAAGATAAATATATCACTGATTCACCCCCTCCCCCTCTCATTGATACTTGGATCCTGACTAGGAACTTCACCCTGATTCATCACTCTCTCATGTGGCCAAAAAAGGGGTTCGTTGTGAGACCTCAAGAGTGCCTCCCCATATGCTAGAGGCTACCGAAAAGCAGCAAGGTTGTAAAATGTATAGTGGGCATACTATACCCCTTGGTTATGAAGTGTCATAGCAGTATAAATAATCCATCTAAATGAAAGAAATCGGATTATAAATATAGCAGAAACTAACAACAAAATCCAACTGAATAATCTAATAAATAATAATAGGTATAGTGTAATGACATGGTAAAATGCAACAATTAATTAAATACAATAACAACCTACTTCATCTTCATAGAAAAATATCTCTGATCATGTCTCATGACCATGAAAACAACAATCATATAACCATGGTATAAATAACCTTCTTCGGTTTCATACCAGAATATCTTTGAGCATGTTTCACAACCATTCCAACTATAACCATATAACCACGGTATAAATAACCAACTTCAGTGTCATACTGGAATATCTCTGAGCATGTATTACAACCATGTAAACCACAACCATATAACCATGATATAAATAACATACATCAGCATCATGCTAAAATATCTATATAACCATGGTATAAATAACCTCCTTTATAGTCATGCTAGAATATCTATGAGCATGTCTCATGACCATGCCAACCACAACCATATAACCATGTTATAATCACAACAATATAGGTCAAATACTTATAATAATTACAACATTCGGGTCAAATCCCTATAAGCATTGCAAGATCTGAGTAAAATCCCTAAAAATATTACAGCATGGGACTGGGCCGATCCCGCTCACTATAAGCATTACAATATCAAATTGGGATGATCCCATGCAATATTAGTATTAAATCGTATAAGTTTGCATGTTCTAGGGTCGTACCTGATATATAATAATTTTAGTAAGGAACAGAAGACATTTCCAAACAACATGGATATCATAATATCACATCATAAGCCTCAATGGTTAATTATGTGAATTACCATTTTTATTTTAATTACCACTTTCAATTATTTAACCAAGGATCAATAGATAATACAATAAGTAGCCATCCATAACTTAGGGATTCTATATCAATAAATCACCTAAGTTATAATGTCGTGTTAAACACACTTTAATCCATTATCAAATTCAATTATATTCAAGGTTCACACACCCAATGGGTATCTATAAGCTAGGTCAATAACGAATTAAATCCAATGGAATCCAAGGAATAATCTCATTCATTATTTAATTAATTTAGGCACATGTTACGTTGGCACAATCAAAATATTTCATATACTTGGAAAATATAAAACCATAGGGTTAAGATCTAGCCCCTACCTTAACCGAAAAATAATGCAATGCTTCTAATGAAAACACCCACAAGGAAGAAGGTTCAGATGATCTCAATAAGGATCTGAGATAAAAACTAATCAAGATCAAAACTAACAATGCACACGGTCAAGGTATTACACCATAATGGTTGAACAAACAAGTTATAGAAAGGAAAAACCTAACCAAAGGGACTTAACAGGTATTTACCACACAAATGGGATGTCCAGAAGAGAGGTTGGCACTCTAAAATCACCTAGAGGATTCCCTAGGGTCAAGAGGATAAAGTTATAGGCAAGATGGAATAAAATTCATCCACATAGCATACTTTAAAATATCAAGTTGGGGAATTACATGGAGTGTAATTTAGTAACATGTTGTGTAAATATTTTTAATGGGATACACTAAAAAACCCATCGCCACATATTATTTTATTAAAAACACCCAAACATTGCACGATGTTTAATCCATTTAAATGGAATTTAAATGTTTTGATAATAGTTTTTTAGGCCATTTACATATAATAAACCCTAAACCCCTTTAAATATTCTCAACTTACCAAGAACCCTTGATAACACTTGACCCATTTATACCCAAACTCCATTGATAACATATATCCCATGTCATTATATAATTTTCCCCAACAAAGGATCTCCATATATAAACAAGAATCTTCCACCAAGGCTCAAATGAAAAACTCAAAGAGGAATGTACCTAAAAAAGATGAGATCTTACAACCTCCCCACCATATGACAGATCATCCCCGAGATTCTCCAAGAATTAATGTGGGGTCTCAATGAAAAATTCTAAGCACTATGTTCACATATCAGACTCCCTACTAAAATCTATCATGTTTCCACAACACTCAAACTAACAGTATTATCCTACCCTAAAGATATTTCTCACTACGATCTATATCCTGTATTGGATTCTCCTCAAAGGAATCATCGGCATAAATCTTGATGTTTACTATGTCTATCACATGGGAAGGTTTTAGATGATATCTCCAAAGTTGCGACATGTGAAATACATCGTCCATGGAATTTTAGTGATGTGGAAGGGATAAATGGTACTCCACTAGATCGACATTATCCACTATCTCAAACATCCCAAAAAACCTGGGAGCTAGCTTTCCCTATTTCCTAATATGGCATTACCCCAATCTAGGCAACATTCGAAGGAAAACATAATGACCAACCTTGAATTCCAGAGGTCATCACTGATGATTAGTACATGATTGTTTCCTACTATGCATGGTCACTAACCATTGTCTAGTCAACTAAACCTTATCAAATGTGTCTTACATGAGACTAGGCCTAGAAAGTGTTGACTCACCTACCTCTGGTTAACAAAGAGTTGAAAGGCATGACCTGACATACAAAGCCTTGAAAGGTTTCATTTGGATTGATGTTTAGAAGATATTAATATATAAAAACTCCATGAGTGCCATATGTTTCTCCCATGTTCCACAAAAATCAAAACCAAAGGAATGTAACATATCCTATAGAATCTGAATAGTCTGCTCAGATTGACCATCAGTCTGAGGATGATAGAATATTCGCAAAAGAACCTATGATCTGAAATTCTTCTAAATACCCTTCTATAAAACACAGTGTGGAATGAAGATCTCTATCTGAAATTATACTCCCCCGAACATTGTGCAACCAAACCACCTTGTGTATGTAAATATTTCCCAAATCCTCAACTGTGAAGTTCTCCCTAATAGTTAAGAAGTGGGATACCTTTTTCAGTCGATCCAAAATCACCAATACAACATTATTTTTACAAGTTTTCCTGGGTAACAATACTAGAATTTCAGGATATAACCACAGTTTAAATCCATGGCTATAGGTCCTCAAACCATGGTTATAGGTAATATCCATGGTTTGACAAACTGTGGCTAATTTTGGCATGGCTATAGGCCTAAACTTATAGCCACGGTTTGGAACCATGGATATAGGTATACATCCATAGTTCAAACCATGGTAATATCCCTATAGTTGCGGTTTAGAACCGTGGCTATACTAGAGGAGGGACACAATTTATTGCCACAGTTAGAAACCGTGGCATTAGACCTATAGCCACTGTAAATAACTGTGGCAATAGACCTATATCCACGGTTATAAATCGTGGCTATAGGGTCTGAAAAATATAAAAAAAATTATCCCCCACCCCCTGCATAGCCCCCCTGCAATAGCCCACCCCTTGCAGCCCCCTCCCTCCTGGACACCCGCACCCTAAATAAACCCCCCTCCCCTGGACAGCCCCCCCAGCAAAGCCCCCCTCCTGGACACACCCTGAACACCCCCCCCCCCATACAGACCCTGGACACCCCCAGACAAACCCTAGACACCCCCCCAGACAGACCCTTGACACCCCCTGGACAGACCCTGAACACCCCCCATATCCTTGACCCCCCCCAGATAGACCCGAGACAGACCCCCCCCCCCCCCGAACCCTGGATACCCCCCTGGACACCCCCCAGACCCTGGACAGATCCCCCTAGACATACCAGACCTCCACTCCCCCGGACATCCACCCCCCCCCCCCACCCTTATGGATATACCCTGAACCCCCCCCCCAGAACATGGACACCCCCCAGACCCCCCCTAGTCTTGCCCCCCCCCCTCCCACCCTACCTGTTTCCCCTCCCCCTACCCCTTCCAGCCCCCCACTTGCACCCCACTACCAGCCCCCACTTGCACCCCCCTTCCAGTCCCCTCCCCCCTGCCAGTTTCCCCCCTGCCAGTCCCCTCAAAATTAAATTATACACAAAAGATAATTACATAATAAGAATTAAACAAATACAAATATATATATAAACACATAACTACTCTAATATGAGTCTCCCTATAAGAAAAACTATCAAATAAGTCTGGAACCATCTCAAAAGTTCCTACAACACAATATAGAACATAGTAGTTCTCATCCCCTACAATTATGGTAAAACAAAACATCTTAGAATATTCAAAAAGAATATAACTCAATAAACAAGAATAGTGCAGCCCCCCCCCCCCTCCTGGACCCCCCTAGATAGCAGCCCCCCCCCCCACTAATGGACCCCCCTGGATAGCAGCCCCCCTACTGGAACCCCTGGATAGAAGCCCCCCCCTGGACAGTACCCCCCCTGGACCACCTGGACAGCAGCCCCCCTACTGAACCCCCCTGGACAGACCCCCCCCCCTGCTGGACCCCCCTGAACAACTGCCCCGCCCTGCTGGACCCCCCTGAACAGATGCTCTCCCCTGCTGGACCCCCTGGACAGCAGCCCCCCCTACACATCCCTTGCACACCCCTTTCCCCCCCTACACCCCCTGGACAGCAGCCACCTCCCCCCCCCCCACACACATCCCTTGAACCCATTTCACACACACCCTTGCACCCCCCCCCCATTGGACCCCCCTTACACACCCCCTTGAACCCCCCCCCCCCCTATTGTGTGGCTAGTTATATGGAGGTGTATAGGTGTGTGTTGTGGTTCTTCCTGGTTTCAGGTTGGGTGGGGAGTGGATATTCAGGTGGAGGGGTGTATGTTTGTAGGGAGTGGTATGCATGTTACTTTGGATACTTCTTAAGGTTGAGGTTGGGAGATGTTGGGTTTATCCAATAGAGACTTACAAAGATTCTCACAGTGGGGTTATAGGTTTCTTGTGGAGGATTTAGGAGGTGGGGTTGTGATTTTCATGTTGCTGTTTGGAATTATAGGACCTTTGAAGATGAGTTTCAGCTGGGGGTGTTACTGTTTGGATTTTTCTTCATGGTGTAGTATAGGATACACTTACATGGTGCACGATTCTGGTTGGTTTGTGATTTCTACTATGGTTGGTAACATGTTTTGGGTGCATAGGGGTTGGCTTTCTAGTGTTTCTTCTTTGTTTTGGATTACTATTGTAGGCTTCTGGTACTCTCGATTGTCTAGTGTGGTGGATATAGTTTTTGGTGGGTCTTCAGGTGGTGTTTTGGAGTAAGTTCAATTGGCTTGTGCTTGGTTTCCCCATCTTGTGTATTCTGGTTGTTGATGGTGTAGAAATTTATATGGTGGATGTTCTAAAATTACCTTGAGATACTGGATGATGCAGGTTGGGAGGCATTTTTCTGGTAGATGGGTGGTTCTATTTCTAGGGTGGGTTCATGTTGACTACTTGGTGGTTCTAGAGGTGTTGGATTCAGGGTGGGTATTATCTCACATTTGGATCAGGGACTGCTTGGGAATTCTTGAGGTTGTATGTTGGGTTAGGCATGGGTGATACGGGGCACTTCAGATGGATGGTACTAGTTGACTACTGGTTTTTTAGACTTTTTTATTTGGGGTGGTCCATTTTGATGCAAGGTGTTCAGATGGTGATGGATGGGTCTAGATGGTGGTTTGGGGATGATTTGGTTTCTAGATAATATTTTGGGTGTTGTGTCTACTATAGGTGCTTATTGTAGTTGGATCTGGTCTGGTTTAGGGTTCTTGTGCAAGTAGGTGTTGGTGTAGTGTCCATTAGTTGGCATGGTTTTCTAGAGGTCTTTCACTCTAGTCTTTGTTTGGATAGGGATTCTGGTATGGTTGGTTGATGTTGGCAGCGAGGCTAGGGGTTTAGTGGTTCTATTTCTTTGGATAAAGCTAGACTTTTGGATGGGTGATGGATTTTGGAAACTTGTGTGTGGGTGGGTGGGTGTGTGTGGGTGGGTGGGTGGT
Organism: Viscum album; assembly: GCA_963277665.1. Lineage (NCBI taxonomy): Eukaryota > Viridiplantae > Streptophyta > Magnoliopsida > Santalales > Viscaceae > Viscum > Viscum album. The sequence goes on along the minus strand of OY728156.1, from coordinate 2,104,250,626 downwards.
TGTGAGTGATTTCATGAATGTGTGTGTGTTGTTTGTTTCTATCATTTGTGACTACTTCTTTTTGGGTTTTTATATTTCTCCTTTAGCCACCTTGTTTCCTTGGTTATATTTACCCTAGGAGTGCTTGTTGGTTTTGTGCTTGGGAGCTTCTGCTATTCCTTCTGCTGGTTTGTAAGTAGTGCATATGCTAGGATCTTATGATATTTGGTGGGTTTCTAGTGTTCTATTGATATGACACAATATATATATGGGGTATTCATTACATGAAATGTTGAAACACAAGTGATAGAAGTTGTAAAAATGGAAATTAAAAGAAGTGAAAAGGAAATAAAAGGGGAAGGGGGATAATCAATTAGGACCCCAAGGATACTTTATCCTTAAAATCCTAATTATAAATCACAAAAAATGTTGATCACTCCTTTGAGGAAACATTCTGCGGTGTGACTACGGCATGACCGTGGTGTGATCGCGGCATGTTGGCCTAGTCCAGTGACATCTGTGGGGCAGCATCTTCCGGCTAGGAGCGAAGGGAGCGGGAGGAGGCAGGGCAACATACTGGCCGTCACCCCGCTGGCAGAAATTGGTATTAGTCAGTCTCAACATTGATCACAAGACTCATGGAATACTATCACTACAAACCACCGTGGGATGTCATCCTGGAGTAGGGCCAAATCACGGCATTACAATGGCGTGACCGTGGCGTGACCGTGGCGTGTTGGCCCAGTCTAGCAACATCCGTGGGGCAGCATCTTCTGGCCAGGGGAGAAAGGAGCGGGAGGAGTTGGGGAAACATTCTGGTCGTCGCCCCGCTGGTAGAAATTGTGATTAGTCAGTCTCAACATTGATCACAAGACTCATGGAATACTATCACTGTGAACCGCTGCGGGGTGTCATCCTGGAGCAAGGTCAAATCATGGAATTACCACAGTGTGACCACGGTGTGACTGTGGTGTGACCGTGGCATGACCGCGGTGTGACCACAGAATGACCGCGGCGTGTTGGCCTGGTCCAGCAACATCTGCGGGGCATCATCTTTCGGCCAGGAGCGAAGGGAGTAGGAGGAGGCGGGGCAACATTCTGGTCGTCGCCCTGCTAGCAGAAATTGTGATTAGTATGTCTCAACATTGATCACAAGACTCATGGAATACTATCACCATGAACCGCCGCGGGGTGTCGTCCTAGAGCAGAGCCAAATCACGGCACTATCGTGGCATGACCGTGGCATGTTAGCCTAGTCCAGCGACATCTATGGGGTAGCATCTTCTAGCCAAGAGCGAAGGGAGCATGTGGAGGAGAGGAAACATTTCGGTCATCGTACCGCCATGGGGTGTCGTCCTGGAGCAGGGCCAAATCACAGCATTACCATGGCGTGACCGCAGTGTGACCGCGACATGACTGCGACATGACCATAGCATGACCGCGACATGTTGGCCCGGTCCAGCAACATCTGTGGGGCAGCATCTTCCATCCAGGAGTCAAGGGAGCGGGAGGAGGCGGGGCAACATTCTGGCCATCACCCCTCCGGCAGAAATTATGATTAGTCAGTCTCAACATTGATCACAAGACTCATGGAATACTATCACTGCGAACCACTGTAGGAGGTCATCCTGGAGTAGGGCCAAATAACGGCATTACCGTGGTGTGACCGCGGCATGTTGGCCTGGTCCAGCAACATCTGCAGGTCAGCATCTTCCAGCCAGGAGCGAAGGGAGCGGGATGAGGCGGGGCAACATTCCGGTCATCGCCCCTCCGGCAGAAATTGTGATTAGTCAGTATCAACATTGATCAAAAGACTCATGGAATAATATCACTATGAACCGCTGCGGGGTGTCGTCCTGGAGCAGGGCCAAATCACGTCATTACCACGGTGTGACCGCGGAGTAACCACGGCGTGACCGCGGCGTGACCACGGGCTGACCGCGGCCTGACCGTAGCATGACCGTGGCATGTTGGCTCAATCCAGCGACATCTGCGGGGCAACATCTTCCATCCAGGAGCAAAGGGAGTGGGAGGAGGTGGGACAACATTCCAGCCATCGCCCCGCCAGCAAAAATTGTGATTAGTTAGTCTCAACATTGATCACAAGACTCATGGAATACTATCACTTCAAACCGCCGTGGGGTGTCGTCCTGGAGCAGGGCCAAATCACAGCATTACCACGGCGTGACTGCAGCGTGACCGCAGCATGTTGGCCTGGTCCAGTGACATCCGTGGGGCAGCATCTTCCGGATAGGAGTGAAGGGAGCGGGAGGAGGTGGGGAAAAATTCTGGCCATCGCCCCACCGGTAGAAATTGTGATTAGTCAGTCTCAACATTGATCACAAGAATCATGAAATACTGTCACTACGAACCGCTGCAAGGTGTCTTCCTAGAGCAGGACCAAATCATGGCATGACCACGGCGTGACTGTGGCGTGACCATGATGTGACCACGACGTGTTGGCCTAGTCTAATGACATCTGCGGGGCAGCATATTCCGGCCAGGAGCAAAGGGAGAGGGAGGAGGCGGGGCAACATTCCGGTCATCACCCCGCCGGCAGAAATTGTGATTAGTCATTATCAACATTGATCACAAGACTCATAGAATACTATCACTGTGAACTGTCACGGGGTGTCATTCTGGAGTAGGGAAAAATCACGGCGTGACCGCGGCATGATCGTGGCATGACCGTAGCGTGACCACAACATGTTGACCCAGTCCAGCGACATCTGCGGGGCAGCATCTTCCAGCCAGGAGCAAAGGGAGCGGGAGGAGGTGGGGCAACATTCTGGTCATCACCCCGCCGGTAGAAATTGTGATTATTCAGTCTCAACATTGATCACAAGACTCATGGAATTTCTTTATCACACAAATCATTTAATTATATTTAACATTTATTCTAAAACTCATTCAGCACAAATCAAATGCAATAATTTAAGCAACTAGATCAACATAACTATCACTATGAGTTTTCTCAAACAGCGCACCTCCTTTGGAGGGATTTTATTATAAAAACATGACTTTATTTATCAAATGAAACAATTATATTAAAGAACACTTATTCAAGATATGAAATTCAATATAATTAAGCAGAATTAAGAAAGAATCTAAATTCAATTTAAATCATTCTTGAATTAAAGAGGCTAGAAGAGGGATCCTACCTCAAGGTGGAACCAAACCGTCCACTTCGGCTCTTGGATCTTTCTAACTAAAAGTTATTGCTCTCCCACTGGGTATACACGTCTTCACACATTAAATGTATTTTATAGAAACCTTCAAATTTAATGGACAATGTCTCATATACAATTTAAAGAGGAAGTTGGAAAACATAAAAAAACATTGAAAACAAAGTAGAAACACAAACCTGGATGTTTGTTTATGCTTACAACAATAGTATGATTCGATCTTCAACAGGTGCATGAGGTGTTATCCAGCTTTTTTCCTGCCCATAAAACACAAGAAAAATGTTATTAAATTGTAAAATAACTAAAGGAAATAAAATAAAAGAAAAGGGAAAAGAATTTTTAGGTTTCAAACCCCGAACAGGGGCTGTTGTTAACCTGTCCATAGCTAGACAGTTCCAGCAGGTCAACCCCAGTCCATTTGCGGGTGTGGTCATCAGAGTAGGAACCACCTCATCTTTTTTCTATTGATTTTTGATTGTAGTTCCCCTTGAACTTCAACTTGAGTGAAGTCAATATGATGTCCATTAAGACCTCTCAGTAGCTCTTCCCAGTATGCACCCCCTTAGCATCAACTAAACTACTTAAGTGACAGTTCTTTACAATAATTAACCTGAACCCAAATGTTTAATGAGATATAACATAGAAGCAGAGTCATGTATATAAGAGTTCATAAAGAAAAAATGTTAAAGCCATGAATTATTGGTCTAATACCAGCCAAGTAAGCATAATGAATGAATTTTTTAATCACAAACCACAAACAAATAGTAAAAATGAAATATGTCATATCAAAGTTTTTAATCCAGATAATGGTATTTACATATTTATTAGAAATTTCAATGTGGATAGCCACATGAATGAATAATGAGAAAATACACCTCTCAACATTATAGTTATAGTATGGTAATAAGAAATAAATGAACATGCCAAAATGTTACCTTTGAGTAGTAGGGCGCATTAAGAGTACATTGCCTTAAGAGTATATTGTCAAGTAGATTAGTCTTATGGATGGTAAAATTGACGTCGTGGACCTGTCACCTACCTTTTAGAATAGTAAGTTGTGGTCATATTTTACCTGTGATGGCTGGTAGGATTGAAGACTTCTTGTATTTATATATCCCATCTATTACACTAATATGCTAAGAACCATTCCTCATTGATAACAAAACAAATAGGAGTTTATCCTAAATAGAAAATGAATGTAAATAAATCAAAAGAATAATTTAAATAAAATGATTTAAAGGAAACGTATAAATAATTTTTTTTGTTATAAAATGTTTTCATTTTGTATATGTTGAGTTTTTGTATAACAAAAACATTTAAGAATATATAAATGAATTTATAAGAAAGATCAAGATCCATATAGAAGTAAAACTGCATTATCTTGGTAATCCATAGTTTCAAAAATGAAAATTAGCAATTCATATTGAACACTTACCATAAAGCTATTAAATTAAAGGAACGCTAAAACTAATTATCAAAATAAAAACCTTCATATCCAACAATTTATGTCCCTATGCACACAAAGATGATCTAGATATTGAACCACACAAGACAATTAAAATTTTAAAATTTCTAATAAAATAAGAAGATTGGATGAGCTTACATACAAAGCAGTCTAGGAATACCAAGTAAAACATTAAACTGAACCAGCACTTATCCATTAAAAAACATGTTATTCCTTGTGATCCCATATCCTGATGAACAAATGATTCAAAAAATCATGTATGGATTTACACATTAAATCATAATGAAGAGAGGTAGAGCCCAGCAAAATATTCTAGGAGAAGCTTGACAACAGATCTAGGTGGCCTATCCTGAAAATAAAGTCGATCTACAAACTAGTTGAGTAAGATAATCACAAAGGATAATGAAAAGACACAATAAATGCTTCCAATATTTGACTTTTTATTCCCAAATTCTCCTCCCCGACCTCTCCTCACTGCGGCCCCTACCCCCCTCCACCCACCCCCTGCCCCCTGCCCCCCTCCACCCTCCCCCCTGCCCTCTGCCCCTGCCTCCCTACCCCCTCCACCCTTCCCCCCTGCCCCCCTGTACCCCTCCACCCTACCCCCTTCCCCGTACCCCCTGCCCCCCTCCACCCATCCCCCTAGCCTGCACAACCCCCACTGCACGCCCTATGCCCCATGCCCCCTCCACCCTCCCCCCTGACCCCTTCCCCCTACCCCCTGCCCCCCTCCACCCTACCCCCCTGCCCCCTTCCCCCCTCCACCCTGCCCCTATCCTACACAGCCCCCCCTACACCCCCTATACCCCCAGCCCCCCTAGCCTGCACCAGCCCCCCTAGCCTACCCCCCCTGTCCCCTACCCCCCTCCACCCTACCCCCTGCCCCCTGCCCCTACCCCCCCCCCCCCCCTCTACCATCCCCCTAGCCTGTATCAACCAACTCTGAGTTCACTTTTCCAACCCTATATTTAGAAACTGGGAATGGATCTCCCTTCAATCCTAATGCTCTACAGAATCTAGTTCAGGACATGTCAGTGACTGAAATTTCTGGTTCTAAAAACTGTGCAAGTATCACAGAGGGTGGATTTGATGACTTCTTCTGATGAATTACTATTCTTATATAGTATGTAGTAGTGTTTATGTCTCTACTGATTAAATGTGTTAATCTAGTTAACATTACCCTCTGGCCATGTGGAGAAGGCTAGCAGAAGATAGATTTGTACTATGTACAAGTCTGATGGAAAATATCAGCTGTCAAATTATTCATTTTTCCTTGTTCTTTTGAAGGAAAGGAGTAGGAGGGTTACTGTAAATCACCATGCATGATAATTGTGAGTTAAAATTACACTAGTAGGCCTATAAACTAACTTTTAATGAAATGGAGAATAAAGGATTAAAAGTAACACTTATGGTACATAATTAGTGTGCTGTTTTGATAATGGAAACCTTACCGCTTTGCTAGATGAAGACAGTGGATCTTGAGCACCAGCAACATGGACATGGCTAAGGGAAACATAAAAAGGTATCTAATCTTGTTTCATGGCCTCCAGGTAATACTCATGTGTGTTCTACAAGAAAATTGTAATGCCTACGAAAGTTTTTATTGGTAACATGTATGTTCATAGAAAGGATAGATTAAGGCAGTTGTCATCATCATGTGTTTCTTTTTTTCTTTGTTAACATGAGATTAGACCTAACCTGAATCCCACCATCCCTACCACTTGGATAATTTCACCCCTTATATTAGGTAATGCTTTTTACATCTAATGAGATCACTATGTTTATGGTACTAGGGTTAAAACCCAATATACTTTTCACATAGGGAATGGGAGTAGAAACAATACACTGTGTTTTAGTACAAAGTATTAAACCCAACCCACTATTATTATTGTATTGTGATGTAAACCAAATCCTCTATTATAGGAAAAAAATTTCTATGAGCAATCAATTTGGAACAACCTATGGGTAGATACAATATTGGAATAGTAATAATGTTTTTAATATAGTTAGTTTGCACCAACATTCAACAAGTCACAAACTAGAAAAAGAGATAGAAAAGGAAAATAAGTTATTATATATGTGTATAGATGTAACTCTCTTGAAATTAAGATAAATGGTAGAGAATGTAGTAGTCCCAAAAATAGGCCCTTGCTGAAATACCAGGGAGGAGCAGTAGAAAGAGTTGAATTTTAGGAAACCATATCTTGTTGTGTAGAGATAAACAAAGAAATTGTTAACAAATATAAAAAGATGTTAATTCATCAAGAATAATACCTTTCATGTTTCCATCTCCTGGAATAAAAACCCTTTCCCATAGTGTAATCATAACTTCAAGTTGGCCTGACACCAAGAGGAAGTATCCATCAAAGCAGTTTGAGGACACAAAGGCTTGGGGAATCCATTCCACCTGAGAAAATTATAGGAAAGGAAGAAATGATCATATTGTAAATTAATACATTGACATATATAGATTCTTTAATAGAAACTCACATAGACCCCCCTGCACATGATAATTCCTCAAGAATAATACCTTTCGTGATTCTATCACCTAGAATAAAAACCCTTTCGCTTGGCGCAACCATAACTCCAAGTTGGCCAGACACCTAGAGGAAGTATCCATCAAAGTAGTTTGATGATACAAAGGCATGGGGAATCCCTTCCACCTGAGAAAACCTTGGGAAAGAAAGAATCTACATACCTGTATGGAAAAAAAGATAGACCTGTTTCAAAAAGAATATGAACAAATTAGAACCAAAATATGAACTTGTTAAATTCTGGAATAAAAAGATGAACCTGTTTGAAAAGATGGCACTAATTGGGCCTTCCTAACTCAGCTCCTTGGAGAGGTTATTTGTCTGTGTTGTGTTGTACTATTATCTCTTTGTGTAATTGAAACAAAAAACATAAAACATTAAGATATATGGCAGAATATAAATAATATAATGATATAATACAATACACGCACCTTTTATCAGTATAATATCATACACAGTTCAGGTCATGTTTTGGTTGTGTTTGAATAGCACACTTGAAGCACAAAATAGCCACATTTGGCATTTCTAGAGCCTGTAAAAGGTTAACAAATTGCCTCAAACAAGTAAAATACCAGGCACTTGCAGCAATACAACATAACCAAAACATACCTTATAGACATTTCTAAGGTTTAGGTAGGCATCAGGAAATGTAGGTTTCAGCTTTACAACTTCCTAAATGAATAAAATTAGTATGAAGGAAACAAAAATAAAAAATGGGAAAGGTAACCAAAGTCACAAGTTTTTCCTCACTCATTCTGAATAACTTCCCCACCTTCCATATGTAATCAGTTTGAGTCGAGTATAAAGTATCATAACTTAAGTCTTTCAAAATCCCCATCCCTGGGATCTATTTTGCTGGAACATGATTCTTCATCTTGAAACTTCCAGAAAATTTGATCTTTATCTCATCAACTATATATCTTATTGGACTGTAAATAATAATATAATCAACATGGATATATAGGATTATGAAGATCCAATATTAGAAAAAATTCAGGCAATAGTAATGATTTGTATTGTTTTAGATGAAATTTTGTTTCATCGCGAAGTAATTAATCTTCTAATTTTGCTTCCTTGTTTCTGAGAGAAATAGTAAAAAAGTAGCTTTCACTATGTGCTTCTCTTGAATGATAGACAACCTGAGTGGCTGAAGAAGTCCATAAATCTGAAAGACTCAAATTAATGGGAGTTGGAAACAAGGGTTGATATCAATTCCCTCTATGTGTTTATAGCATAAGTGATAATAGAGTGGACTTTTAGGAAGAATATTTCTAAAAAATATATATGTTTAGAAGATGAAGGAGGAAGAGGATGGTATATTGAGGTATAAGATGTAGCTAGTTGTGAAAGGATTTTTTGGGGATCATGGCTACATTTTGGAATACCACTAAAAGATATATTCTATAAATTACTTAGGAAGAAACAATGTATCAATATTCAATCCCACACTATGGTTTCAAAGACTTAGAAGGATACGAACATAAATCATAACACTACAATGAACAAACCACTTAAAAGGGACACATACAAGAGTATCAAAATATAATTATCAAAATTAAATAAAGAAAAAAGAAAAAAATATATATTTACATTGTAAAAATATGATTCCTACTAGACAAGGAGAATACTATTTTATTTTTATTCAAGGAATCAAAAATTATTACAATTTACTAATACTGATTAAATAATTCATGTTAATAAATATAGTAAAATCCATCTAGTGAAACTAGATGCCATGTATTTTAATCTCTATGAGGAGTGATTCTATATATCTCATAGCTTCACAATTATATCTCCATTCCATCAAAGGATCCCACCACCTAAAATCATTCACCTGGTACATTGTGCACATTATAAAAATATCATGAGAAAAACATTATGTTTGATTCATCAATAAACTAGTATATTATCTTTTCTAAAATATTCCAAGAGTAAAAACTTACATACTCTTCAATCAGGGAAAATATATGAAAGTCCTTTTCATTTCCCACACTACTTCCATTATAATAAGTTGTTGGGTAATATTTGATTTTCATTTTCTGACTGCACCATCCAGTTAAAGTAACTTTTATTATTCTATAATTTTTAGCTACTACTCCATTATTGCAATCAATGTTCCAGAAATTACTCTTCTGGAATTTATCTTTCTATTTGACAATGTTTTGGAACCTAAAAATGGTTTTCACACACATAGATGAAACCTAACAATCTTAAAAATTTGGAATCTTTTTTTGGGATTCACTATTGAGTCCCCCATCAACTTCTATAAACCTATTTCTATTCCTCAAACTTCCTTAACAGATGTATGGTTCCCCCATGATGATTTTATTTATCCTATCTCAACTGAGGTGAATATCCCCTCAAAACATTCTTGATAATGACCTTTTTATTATATCTACCATGTTTTGAGTTCCTTATATCTTTCCATATATCCAGTACTCTATCCCCCAAAAACTTATAGATAAAGTGATAATTCCTCAAAATATTCTTCATACTAGATTAAAACATCATATTTTTTACTAATTGAATCACAATCTGTGATTCAAAAAACAACATCTCATCATATTTCCTCCTTCTGAGATCTTTCAATGTCCCCTTCAACCCAAACAACCCCTTTCCAACTTCTGTTAAAGAAATATAATCTACTTTTATTATTGAGAGTGAAAATATCAATTAAATATTTGACATTTGTCACTAAGACTTTCCTATGAAATTTAATACATATATAGTGGTTCTCTTTCAAGTTTAAGAATATCTCTCAATGTATGACTTAGAAAAACTAGGAAATGACTCATCTATTTTGAAGGAAATTTCCAAGCTTCTAGAACCATTTAATTTCTATAAAATCCACTTCACATCAACCCAATATTATCTTATGGGATTCTATGTGTTACTTCTCCTTTCTCAAATTGAAATGTTCAACTAGGGGTGTGGTCATTGGTTTCACCTCGCCCGTGATGAAGTGATCCAGTAATTTCTAGATGTAATCCAAATAATTTAGGTACAAAGTACCGAAACATAAGTCCCTCAAAATCCTCATCCTAAAGATCCATTTATTCAAACTAGTGTTTATCATCTCAAAACTTCTGGACAATTCAATCTTCATCACATTGACCCTTTTCTTTACTGGATTGGAAATAAGCATATTATGAGCATAGTTAAGTGGGATGATGTATCTCCTATCATAAAACACCCAGCAATAACAAAAAAGATTGTTATTTCTCTAGATGAACTTCAAATTCACCATGAAGTTATTAAACTTCCAATTATATTGCCTTGGTTCCAAGTACAAAGGTATGAAATTAACTTGTGTTACTTGTATCTAATGGATAGTGCAGAACCCAATAGCTTAAAAGAGGAAAGATATTTGAAAGAATTTAATTAGTAGGATTTATACATGAGGGATGATAATGATTCACTCTATGTGTATGGAACATGGGAGAAAATGGAGAGGCCTGATAGAAATAAATTTATTCAGAATAAATGGATGTATCAGCTAGAGTAGGTAGCAGATGATAGATAGAGGTACAAGGCATGACTATTTGTGAGAGGGTTTTTTCGGTGTATGGATATCTTCCAGAATACCCCTTAAATATATCCTCCAAAAATAAATTATGAGGAATGAAAGTACAGATAGTTTATCTCATGCTTTGGAGTCTATAACATAAAAAACTATGCACCTATATCACCACACTGCAATGTACAAACCACTAAAAATGAACACAAACAATAGTATTGGAAGAAAATGATTGAAATAGAATAATTAAAATGAGAAACAAAAATTTAACCCCATTGTCTCAAACTAAATAAAATTCAACTTAGTATAATGGGGAATGTGTAGCAACATCCATATCATACTTATTACCTGAAAAAAATTGAGCCTCTTTCTAGTAAGTTTATGATTAACCAATGTGAAGAAGAGTTGTAGAAGCTAAGGTTACTCAATTCAAAATTAATCAGAGTTAATATACCAACAGAGTGTAACTCCTAGTAACAAGATAATTTGTCTCCTTTAATGAATCCACATCAATAATAATGAACTACTCAACCAATAACCAAGGTAATAGATGAAGATTCCTACCTCAAATCGCCGCATAGGAGGTGTGCCAGAGGAGGAGATGGGAAGGATGCCTCGGAGTAGCGTCGGCAGGGAGGTGAGGTGACCGCAGGGAGGTGGGTAGGTCATGTCAGTGGGGAGTTGGGCTGGCAGTGTCGGAGCCGCATCAGCAGGGAGGCGTCGGAGCCGCGTCGGAGTTGGCGGGGAGGTTTGCTGGCTGTGTCGGAGCTAAAGGGGGAGGAGGAATCACGAGAGGAGGAGGAATAATAAGGGGGGGAGGGGGGGAGGGGAGGATAAATGGCTAGGGAGGAGGAATCCTGAGGTGAGTAGGTGAATAGGAATAGAAAGGATGGAAAGGGGGGAGGAATCGTGATGTGGGAGGAATGGTGAGGACGGCAAGGGAGGAGATTCGCAATGTGGGAGGGAGGAAACCCGATCAAAATAATTTTCACATAAGTTATTTCCATGCCTAGATATTTGGGTGTGGCTATATATTAGCTATAGCCACGAATCATTTAAAGTGTGGTTATAGATCTGTGGCTATAGATCATTTTTTTCGTAGTGTAATCCTATCAAAAAATCCATATTCGCATCATCCCATTTTCACTTAGGAATGGGAAAATGTTTCAAAATCCTAGCTAGTCTCTTATGCTTGGATTTCACTTGCTGACAAGTGAAGCATCTAGCCATGAATCCTTCTTCCTCCTTCATTATTCCTAACCACCAGTATTGTATATAGAGATCATGATACATATTTCTCAAATTAGGATGCACCACCCATGTAGAATCATGAAACTCTCGCATCAGCTCCTCGCACAAGCTCATAGGAACCCATACTCGTTCATGGAAAAGAAGATAATTTCCACTAATAAGAGACAATATTGATGGTGTCTCACCACCATATAAGTTTTCTCTCAGAAATGAGCCCTATGGATTAGATAAATTATCAGTCTTCATCCAATCCAAAATCATGGGTATAACAGATGTCGATGTCAAAGCTAATCATCCTAGAGACTCTTGAACATCCAGATGCATGTATGAAAAGAGGGAAATTATCCACCACTCATTATAAGACTATTGTACTACCCCTATCTTTTTATTTCATCTCAATGCATCAACAATGATGTTTCCCTTTCCTGATGTATAATCCAACTCGAAGTCAAAATACTGTAGATACTCAAACCACCTCCTTTGCTAAAGGTTCATGTCTCACTAAGAAAATATGTACTGGGGGATCTTATGGTCCACATATACCACAAACCTTTCACCCATGAGATAGTGTCTCTAATATCTCATGGAATTTACCAATGCTTCTAACTCCAGATTGTGAGTATGGTAATTCCTCTCATGCGGTCTCAGCTACCTACAGCCATAAGAAACCACTCAATCCTCCTACATTATAACTCCTTCGAATCCAACTCTGGATGCATCATAGTACATGATATATTATTTACCTTGAATAGTTAAAGTGAGGTTGAGTGATAAGGTCATCCTAACTTTCATCTCCTAAAAAAATATCTTGTAAGATTCAGACCAAACAAACTTCACCCCTTTCTTAGTCTTCCCAAACATCAGTGCTTCCAAATAGAAATTTTTTTGGATAAAGCGCTGATAATAACCTATTAAACCCAAAATTCTCTAAATCTCAAATATTTTCTTGGGTTTTTTCCAAGATACCATGGTTGTAACTTTCTATGGGTCCACTAACACTCCTACCTATGAGATGAAATAGCCCAAGAAGTAAACTTTATTAATATAGAAACTACATTTGGTTAGTTTGGTGTAAAGTCGATGCTCTCTAAATATACTTAGGATGATGTTAAGATATGTGGAATGATCATCTACTGACTAGGTGTACACTAAGATATCGTTGAAAAAACCCACCACAAACTGATCTATAAAAGGATGAAAGATCCTATGATTACCATTGATTCATTAGCTAACCCAAACGATATCATCAAAAATTTAAACAAGCCATACTTTCTGCTAAAAGAAGTCTGAGGTATGTTTGTTGGTATCAGCCTTAACTAGTGGTAACCTGATCTTAAGAAGATCATAGAGAAGATAGTAGCACCTCTCAACTAGTTGAAAATACCATCAATGCATGGAAGAGGATATTGGTTCTTAACTATAATCTTTTTCAACCTTCAATAATCCATACATAAGCGCAAAGAATCATCTGAATTCTTCGAAAAGAGCACTACTACAAAAACTAGAAAGGGAAGTGCTACCTGTTTATCAGTGCTAAAAAAAGCACTGGTAAAGGGGGCCTTTATCAGTGCTAAAAAAAGCACTGATAAAGGGGCACTTTTAACAGTGCTAAAAAAAGTGTTGTTAAACATCACCCTTTATCTGCGCTAAAAAAGCACTGATAAAGGCCCCCCTTTATCAGCGCTTCTTTTAGTAGCGCTGATAAAGATGGGATTTATCAGCGCTTTTTCCTACCACTGATAAATTTTATGTTGCAAAAAAAATCATGAAAAATAAAATATTTTTATATAAGTATATTTATATTGATATAAATATAATATATATTTTTTAAATATGTTTTAGATAAGTATAAATAGACTATTACATTTAATATATAAAAAAATTAGTGAAAATGGCTTTAAAATATTTTAAAAAATATTATTAATTAATAATTTGCTAATAATTATTGATTAAAAATCATTTAATAAAAATTCAAAGACACAAAAAATCAAAAAAAAATTAATAAAAGATCTAAAATAAGTTGAAAATGTAACTCAAACTTCAAACGGTCATAACTTTTGATCCGGGTGTCCGTTTGAGTTTTGCAGCATATCAAATTGAAGCATGCGACAAGCTCTACACTCTAATGATCTAAGAAAAGCTTTTTTCATAATTTTTGAGGACAAAAAAGGCCCATAAGGCCTCCAAAACTGATTTTTTAGTCGGGATACCCTGATTGTTTAACATTAAAACAAGTATAACTTCTGATCGGGATGTTTTTTAGGACTGTACCGCATATCATATCGAATATTGTTTCATTTTCTTCGATTTTACTGGTTGTGGGGTTAAAATGGGATTCTAGATTATAATTTATGGTCATTTTAACATTCTATAGCTTTTCAAATACACATATGTATGTATTTATTCATAAATATATATGTGTCTGTGTGTGTGTGTGTGTGTGTTGTATATAAGTATGTATTTATTTATTTATTTATTTATAAACGCACATAAAAAACATATTTCATAAATGTATTTAAAACTAATCTTATAAATATATATTAATATACAAATAAATATACGGATAAAAAATTATAACTAAAAATATATATATAAATAAATATAAATATATATTAATATTCGAATGAATATATATATACTAATATATGAATAAATATATTTATATTAATATGAATCTATATTAATATGAATCTATATTAATATGAATCTATATTAATATGAATCTATATTAATATACGAATAAATATAACTATATATATATAAATAAATAGATATATCATTAAATAGAGAAAAAACAAAATGGCTTAGTAGTAAAGGTGCAGCCGCGAAAGTGGGGAGGTCACAGGTTCGAGTTCAGGTGGAAGAAAAGGGGTGTGAATGTATGGGGATGCGTGGGAAGGGTAGCGCACGGGAGAGTGTGAGGGGGGTCCTCCTAGCGCTGATAAAGGGCGGCTCAAGCATTGTTAAAATCTCCCCCCCCCCCATATTATATAATTTTTTAATTTTTTTTAATTTTTTTTTAATTTTTTTTTTGACTTTTATCATCACTTTTTAAAACCATTGATAAAAGACCCCGTTTATCTGCTCTAAAAAAAGCACTGCTAAAGGGGTCTTTTATCAGCTCTTTTTTAGCGCTGATAAAAGGGGTCTTTATTAGTGCTTTTCAGAGCACTAATAAAAGGGACCCCCCCCCCTATCCTCACCTCAATTAACAGTGCTGTTTTAGCGCTGTTAATCAACTTTTATAGCACTGATAAAGGCTATATTTTTAGTAGTGGAACTAGATAACCCTAAGGATATGTACTAGGTTGTATGAATCCTTTAGATTCCAGATCTTCCAACTGAACTTTCAACTCCTGAAGCACTGTTTGTGCTATTGTATAAGGTGGGATAGAAACGAAATCTACTCCCATCACCAACTTGATCATAAAATCAATCTATTTCTTGGGAGTTAAGTTATAAAACTCTTCAGGGAAAACATCCTAAAAATATTATACTAGTGGAGGAAAAAAATCATGTTGCATCCCACCATCATCTAGATCAAGACCGACTATCTGATCCATGATAAAATTCAATCTACATTGAATTGGCCATGCATGAAAAACTTGAATATACCACTCACCATGGTGAAAATAACTGCCTCCTTCGGAATATAGGATGGTAACACTCCTCCTGTAATAGTTAATATGAGCCTAGTATAGAACTAACCAATAAATACCAAGAATCAAGTCAAATCCTATCATTTCTAGCATGAATGGTTCCTAAAATAAATGGTAAACACCAATATCTATAGAACATGCCTTACAACATTTAATATTATCTAATTTCACTCCCAATGGTGTGTCTATAGTTAAAACATCATTCATGATTTCCACGAGAAATCCCAAACCATTTTCAAAAGGAGAATACAAAAAAAGAATGTGATGCTACTACATCAAACAAAACACAAGATAAGGTAGATGATACAAGAATAGTACCATTGGCAGTAGATGGTATCGCATCCACAATAGCTGGAGTAGTCTATATAATGTGTAGATAACTTTTCCCTCTTCCTTAGGCTCCAGTATAACTACCCTGATCTATTTTCTCTACCTGGTATCACTGCTCCCACATTAGGGTACCACATCCCTTGCCTTGTCCTGAACAACTAGTGGAACTCTAGATACTAGAATACTGAGGGGTAGTTGATCCCCTTCCCAAATAATGTGCTTTTCCTAATCCCTTACCATAATTTTATTGTATAAATTTCACACAGAACCTAGGAAGATGTCCCAGTCTGCCACAAATGCAGCACTCAACTGCAAGGTAAGGACACTGTGGGTGTTTGTGGCCAAAATTTATACCCTGATAGAACTATAATAGAACATGTTCCTGAGATGGTTTCCCATTGTAATGACTGTTCTTCCCACTAATAAATTATTTGAAACTGTCATAGCATCACTTCTTGCCACCCAAAGAAGAGCTCCCGGTTTTCCCTACTGAAATAGCCTAGCTACTGCTCGGGGCCTCTCTCAGATTCCCTTCCATGATGAGTGTCTAGTTCATTACATCCTTAAAACTTCAAAAAACATTCACCTATGAACTGATCTCATAAAAAATACCATCCTAAAAACATCTCACCTAGGAGATATCATCATCTACCAAAGATGGTGAAAAGTGCTATGAGTCGGTAAAACGTCCAGCATAGTAAAACACTAACATTCCCTCCTACATCAGATTCATGAACTCATGTGATTTTTCATCCCTCAACATCTCAAGATATAAATGGATCAATAAATTTATCTCAAATTTCTTTCAAGATAGATCATCTTGCTTTCCATCTTCCTCCAGAATATCCCACCAATGCTTGACAGGTCTATAAAGCATATATGTAGCAAGATTCATCCTTCTATATATGGGTGTATCAAGATGCTTGAAGATATTTTGGAAGAACACGATCTAGAAATCATTTTCATGGGTTCATCCTTCGCCAATAAATGTAGGTGGATTCTATAGATGAAACAATTCTGTTAGCTCAGACATCCAATATGTCATTGATGAATACCACCAAAACTCATCCACTCCTAACATCACCTCTCTATTCAAGTATATATTAAACTCCTTTAAAGGCCTCAGGCCTCACTACTCATAGGAGTCTCATCAACAACTGATCCTTATGATTCAAGAGGAACTCATCAACCAAAACCCACCACCACCTCAAGGATCTTTATCAAGAATCCATGAGCTAATGTTCTTTGTGGTACTATTATCACTACACTATACATGGTCCATCATGCCAATCCCAAAACCAACTTTCCTTGCACTTAGACAACACACATCACCTAGGTTTCTACCAAAGATGATGGGATATCACTCATGATCCACTTGTTCATGTATCCCAAATGACATCATGCGTGTCCAACACATGTCTACCATCCCAAACTCACAAAAACCCCAAGGTCAAGCACCTTCTTATGACCACCCACTGAACCCAACTCAAAACTCTATGATTCATAAAATTGATGAAACTATGATCAATTCCCACTCAACCAACCAAACCAATCCCTATGGATCTTCCACCTCATCAGACTTGAGGCATCCTTAATGTTTCAATCCAAAAACTCATCTCATTTCACACCTCAGGTCCAACCACATAGCCACCCACCACCCTGGGTTTCACTCCTAAATCAAGCGTCTATCCATGCTCTAGTCACACTTGTATCATCCATACAAAGTCAACATTGATTCCACTTCGAACAATGTCATAACAACAGAGTCGAGCACCCCAAATGATCCTTCCCCTCAAACTGGACTTCAATACAACCTCAAGCACTCAAGGTGCTTCCATTAGTAAAGAAACCAAAGGCACACCCATGCCTTTTTTAGAAAACCTATAGAACCTATCATTCATTGATTCCTCCTCTGAAGTATTCCCTCATGCTTCACATTCCAAAGTACCCATAACACTAGGCTAATCTTTCTCATAGTTACCCTCACTTATCCAAAAACATTATCGCATGGCCACATCCTAAGTCATATTGTCAAAACCAAAATCCCAAAACATCAACCTATGCCTTGTACGCCCAATGAGACCACAACACGACTAACCTCTCTCATAGGTCACCCTCAAAAGTCCCAATGTTCCAAATCCCTAAACCTGAGTCACATCAAGGAGGGTCTCTAGGATATCCCACTAATCCATACACATCGAACATCACACAAGTCACTACTCATGGGAAACACTCCTTCCCCCATTTCAAACACATGATGTCTAATGCACCAAAAATAATAACTTACTCTAGGTTCCATGACCAATGCAACACAAACACTATAAATGACATTTTAAACCAAGATAACTATTTCAGAGTCCAACACACAACACACTTGGTTACAACCCACAAGGGATTCCACTTTCACGTTACCACACAACAACTTAAAACCTCAAGATTACAACCTAACTAGAGGCAAAACACAAAACATCCCAATATTCATCATATCCAAACCCATTAAGGTCTCACAACCCATAACCCAAGGTCATAGAACTAGGGAAACTCATGGACCAAACCTCCCACAGACACATTTAGTCAACAACATAAGGGATACTCAGTACTAGTGTACCTAAAAGTTACATTTTTTTCAAAAAGGTAAAATTTATTAAAAACAAGCAAGAAAATTACATGAGTCTGAAAGAGGGGATTTTATTACAATCTTTAGCAAGGAGAGGTAGGAGATCATCTGGTAACTCATCAGCCCATGTAATTTCCAGGTTGATCCCTTTGTTGGAAAGACCATCTGCCAACATATTAGCTTCACGGTAGGCATGGGTGGTAATATATCTGATATCAAGAAGCAAGTTCAGGCAATTCTTCCAGCTCGCAGTAAGGGACCAAGAGAGGTGAACGACCCCATTTCAAATTGGCTAAACAATGGTGGTGGAGTCGCTTTTGATCCAGATGTTGTTCCAACCTTTGGTCTTTACAAAACAGATGGCATGGATGAGAGCCAACATCTTTGCCTCAAGGGAGGAGGTGATCCCACAGCTTCCATAAAAACAACTATGGTAGTGACCTTTATAGTCTCTGAAAATTGCTCCACAAACCGCAGGGCCTGGATTTCCTTTTGAAGCTCCATCAATATTAATTTTGATCCATCCAGAAAGCGAGGCTTGCCAGAAGACTTCAAGAAAACGTTTTTGATGAGGAAAAATTCCACCAATCTTTAAACGTCGCAGGATCAAAAAGTCACTGATCTAGTTGTCGCAATTAGCTTTCTGGATCGAGGCAGCATCATTAATGGAAATTAGAATTCTCGTACGGCCTGAAATGAGGTTGGGAGAGTGATTATTGTGAATAATGGCATTTCTATCATACCAGATAATGTGGAGAAGTTCTTCCACAATACATAAGAAGAGATTTTTGACTTGTGGATAGAATTCAGACTTCACACAATTCTTTATATGGGAAATAATATTGTCTGAAGAAGGCCACCTGCAGTTAAAAATGTCAGCAATAAAATTCCATACGGCAAAAGTTGTATCACAAGATAAAAATAGATGGTTGATATCCTCTCGGTGTTGATGACAGAGAGGTCATTTAGAATAAATATTAATTCCAAAGGATTGGAGACAAATCTCAATAGTTATTTGATTATGTGCCAAGTGCCAAATAAGGAAAAGCCTAGTAGGTTTAATCGAGGGTTTCTTAAAAGACTTCAGCCAAGAAAAATCAGATTCCAAGTTCAAAAAAAAATGATTGTAGATATTTTTTGAATTTAAAATACCATTGGGAGTGGGTTCCCAAACTAGAAAATCCTCATAAATCATAACATCATATCTGAGTTCACCACTCAAGGTGGAAATATCAATCAACAGTTAAATCACAAAAAAATCATCAATTCTCACCCCTAGTAACTTGGGTTTTCCCCCTATGTGTGGGGATGTAAGCACCTAGTCATTATCTCATTCCCAAACCTCAAAAATATCCTAGTCTCTTGTCAACCTTGCGAAAATTGTAAGACAAAAGACACCACCTCAGATACCACTTTATAATACCTTGGCCCGAGTGCCACTATGACTAGTGCCCCAAGTCGGTGCACCACATAACATTAGGAACATCTCCCCATAGACTAAAGGCTTCCAACTAGCAGTATGGATCTATGGAGGTACAATGGGAAGATTATGCCCACTTATTAAAGTAAACAACAGAGGAAATAATATCAATAGATAAAATATAAATATAAATAGAAAATTGAATAACAAATAGAAGGCACTAATAATAACTAAAGGGAAATATGATTCAACAATGATATGTATCCTCTACAATTCTGATATTCATAAAAATAAAATCTTCAATACCAAGAATATAAAAGATCCCAAACATGGTCCTGAGTCCCAAAATGGTCCTGAAATCCCAAGCTCCAAACCATCATCCCATTTATAAAATAACCACTATATTCCTATCCTAAACCTATACTTGAAAACAAGTAGTATCTTCTCGGGTAAACAATTTCCATGGTAGACCAATTAGGGTATGATTACAACTCAGTAGGCCACCACCAATGGTGTATAAAACAAATACTAGTTATAATAATAATGTATGTTGATAACTAGGGTGTAATGAATAAATAGGGCGATAAAAGAAACATGTTCCTCAATTAAACATTTATTAATTATTCATTTAAAAATGTTCCATCCATGAAGAGATCCTAATATATATACCATAGGGTTTAACTATTTTAATTCACAAGGGGAATTTAGTTATCATTTTCATAATTATTCGTACCATGGAGAATCAGTCCAAGTACTCATTTCTTACATCATAGAGGTCAAAAGTTGGAAAATAAGGAGCATCAGTCCAAGTATCCAACCAGGATTCATAACATCACGTCTAGCCATCCCAACCATTTATTATAAGGATCACTAGTCAGAAAATAAGAAGCATCAGTCAAAGTATCCAATCAGGATTCATAGCGTTATGTCTAACCATCCCAACCATGATATGGAATTCCATGTCCATACCCTTGTATTAAGGAGAATAAGTCCATCCTATGAAAACAAAGGTATACTGGGGAACCTAGAGCATCAGTCTGGACTACCCAAAACTAGGGAGTAGAGTGTCAGACCAATATCCCAAAACCATTATTCATAGGTCAGTAAACATAGAGCATCAATACATGAATCTAACCGGGATTTGGCATGTCATGTCCAAACATACCCAACCATTCCATTATCAATAATTTTCATCATAATCACATTATTCATCAAAGAATTCAATACCCTTAATCATTAATAATTTACTAAGGTTGCAATAGAGGTCACTTTACATCTCCCAAGTGGATACTAACTCTATAGTTATTTGTGATGCCTTGCACAGTAAAGGTATCATCCCCTGGTCTATTTTATACATAATTAGGAAATTAAAAGCTCTCCTTGATAGTATCACCAGAGTCACTCACATGTAGAGGGAGGGAAATAAGGTGGTGAATAACTTGGCCTCTATGGCGACCCCTGGTAGCATGGTCATTTTTCCTTCTCATGTTTCTGCTTTTAAACCTGAGGGGGTGAACTTGATTCGGGGTGATTCCCTTGGACTTCATTATTTCAGGACCCCCTAGAAACTAGTCATCTCTCTCTTTATATCTATATTTTTTGATTAAAAATGGTAACATTGGATGGATAACACCACTCAAAACATTTTGATAGGCTTAACAGAACCACTCACTTCATTAAAACATTTTAAAACTACCCTTTAACAATGTCCTTTATCTTTGAACATCAAAACAAGTCCAAAGGCCATCTAT
Source organism: Viscum album (assembly GCA_963277665.1). Classification (NCBI taxonomy): domain Eukaryota; kingdom Viridiplantae; phylum Streptophyta; class Magnoliopsida; order Santalales; family Viscaceae; genus Viscum; species Viscum album. The sequence continues at coordinate 2,104,228,918 of OY728156.1, read as the reverse complement.
TCCCTTCAATTCATTTACAAGAACCCAACAAGGAATTTTTACAAGGGGTAAACCACAAACACAATTAAAAACATAATTTTAGATTTAATAAGAACCCATTTTTAATCACTTTGAGGTCAACAACTAATTTTTTTAAAATATTACCTACTTTCAAAAAATAATTTTCCTTCATTGAAAACCATAAATGGATCAAAATACAAAACATATCATTTTAACCATTTTAAAATCCTCTTAATAATTTCACAAAATCTAACATATAAACAATTAAATTGTCCCTTTAACCATTCCCATATGCCAAATAGAATTTCAACCCATTTACCCTCATAAATTCTCTATCTCATCATTTACCAATTCATTTCATCATTTTCAATGGATTGAAATACCCCATAGGTATCCCTAAATCCAATCTCAATTCATCAACAGAACTAATGGGGTCTTTAAAGGATCTCTCACCTCAATTTCATGCTCGATTTACTTTCCTTAGTCAAATATAAAAAAACTTAGCAAATTAGTAAATCATCACAACTATATACACTTATAACACATCAAGACTATAGGAAAATATTATAGACCACCTACCTCATGCTCATAGATGATTACTTATCCAAACGCAACCCTTGATTAAAACTAAAATGGAATTAAACACTAATATAAATAATGACTTAGAAAAATAACAGTTTAGAGATTTAGAAGGAGATGAAGAAACACACCAGGCCTCTTCTAGAAAAAGGAAGGAAACAGACTCAAAGACTTACTCGGAGATTTGATTCAAAACTAATGACACTCTAAATGCATAATGAATGAGGTAGAATCATATATGGAGGAGGGGAGAGATCCTAGATAATCACCCTTGATATAGGGGGTCGAATGGGGGAGAAAATTGGGGAAGGCACCTTAAAGTTAAAGGGGGGAGGGTCATTTCCTCACTTTTTAAAAAGGTGCATGGTTGGCCAAACCATGTGCCAAATATGAATCTACCTCTTACAAGAGAGGTATAGTCCATATGGTATGATTGGGACCTACACAGTTTTGAAAAACCATGTAGATCTCATGTGCCTACCTCGGTCCAAGGGGGCATGGCTGCATAGTCTCCTAGAGGCACCCACACGGTTTTTCAAACCATTTAGTGCACCTGAGCGTGCCTATTTCCAAAGGGTAATAACCATATGGTTGTCTAGGAAGGCCTGAACGGTTGTCAAACCATGCAAGGGATGTGTCCTCATCTGTAACAACCCAAAATTTTGAATAAATCTTGTTTCCTAATTTTGTGTGTTATTTTATTTTTATACTCAACAAAACTATTTCATTTGATAACATGAGTATAATTAAAATGAGACCGTTGGGTTTTGACTGTTATATGACCATTGGTAAATATGGTCGCTGGAAACTAAACGTTTTGATTATTATCTCTAAATACAAGTGATCTTGGTTAATTAATATAGAAAAAGGATTCGATGGCCTCACCCAGTAGTCTTGGACCGACCGAAGCCCATCTAACAGAACTTGGGAAGGAGGTAGCACCACTGGGATTTTCTCTGGACCAAACCCAAGCCGAACTTCATCGTGTGAAGCTAGAACGGAATCGCCTTTGCGAGAAGTTCAAACTGATAGAAATTACTACTCGTGCAATGTTGGTCAAGCCTCCCTCAGATTCTCTCACCTTAGCACACCTTACACTTAGGTCCTATGCTGGTGTGATAATGGGCTATGTAAGGAGACCATAACTGCCTTGTGTAATCCTTTGTTTTAAATAAAAATTTCTATTTCTTCTTATGATGAAGTTTATGAATTTTCAAATAACCGGATATATATAGTATGCATATTTTTGATGAATTTTAGAAAAAGGATATTTTAAAAATGTTTATGTAAACCATAAATAATTAAAAATGTGTAATGATTTTCAAAAAATGGTCTTCTATAATTATGTTCAGTACGAAATTTAGAGTCTAATAAGATCAACTTGATTTTTGATGAATAGTAAATTATGAATAGTGATTTTTCGCTTAGAATTAGTAATGTGACCAAATGGATTATTAATCTCACTTAAAGAAAGTTTTAATATAATTTAGACACCTTGATTAATTAATGTGATTCAATAAAATGGTTAAATAACGGTTTTATAAATTATTATTCAAGTATTAGTTTTTTCGGGTGAATAGTGTTTTTTAATGAAAAATTAAATTAAAAATATTTAGAAAATTATTTTTATAATATGGATTTCATTTTTGAACTCAGAGCATCGATATTATGTTAAGGTGATTTTTGGGGTTTTTTCTGAAAAAAATGAATTTTCAGTGAATAGTGTATTTATTTAAAAATTAAATTAAAAATATTTAGAAAATTATTTTTATAAAATGGAGTTCATATTTGTAATCAGAGCGTCGATATTTGGTTAATGTAAAATTTTGGGATTTTTCGGAGAAAGTTGAATTTTTAGTGAATAGTGCAAATACAATTTTAGGGTTTCAGTATGTTTAATGACATCATAACTATGTCATGATGATGTCTTGAGATATTTTAAGGGATGGTCGACTAAAGGGGATGAATTATTGTGTGAGGTTTCCCAAGTGTCCAATACCATGGGCAAGCTCATGGTTTTTCCAAAACCACTAATGAGGTGTCCCTTGGCCATTAATGCCTTGTCCCCTCACTTTCCCTATAAATACCAAGCCCTCCGCTCATCCATTCGACTCCAAAACCATCCTCAACGAAGTTTTGGTCTCCTTACCTCCCAAGGAGTCCTCCCAAGGTGCCCCCAAGCCCTCAAGGTCCAAACCTTTGAGTTTTAAGAGTTACGTTTTAAGGTAAGGGATCCGACCTCTCTCTTTCTTTTCAAGTAATCTCTTTCATGTCATTTATTTTATGCTCCATGTTATTATGTTGGATGATGTTATTTTATATTCATCTTACTTCCCTTTTCATGTTCATATGTTTAGAGACCCTCTCTTTCTCTCATCAATTCGTTTTAAGAATGTTTAAGTGGCGCCGTTAGGCTGTCGAATTTTTAAGGGATTCGTTCACCTTTCTCATTTTTCAAAGTTCTACTTTCATGTCAAGTCTTTCAAGTTACTTTTTATTATGTTGGGGTTTGATATCTATATATATCATACTGAACTTTTATGTTCATATGATGAGATACCCTATTTGATCTCTTCAATTCATTTTTGTTGAAGTTTAAGTGGTGCCGTTTGGATGCCGAATTTTTAAGGGATTCTTTCACCCTTCTCATTCTTTTCAAAGATCTACTTTCATGTCAAGTCTTTCAAGTTCCTTTTTAATTATGTTAGGGTATGATCTCTATATCTATCATACTGAACTCTTATGTTCATATGATTAGGGACCCTATTTGATCTTTTCAATTCATTTTTGTTGAAGTTTAAGTGACGCCGTTAGGCTGCCGAATTTTCATAAGAGAAATCTAATTTTTGTCTTCCTTCCATGTTTTTCATTTCAAATGGTATGTCCTTGAAATTTCATTTACATGTTCATATATCCTTCTTATTCTGTCCCTCTACTGTTTTATGGGTCATTTATGATTGTTTGACCCATGTTCCCTCTCTTTTCAATGTTTTCTAAAACCCCGAAACATAGCTGTTATACTGCAGAATTTTCATCTCAAAATACCTCTCTTTTCTCAAAATTATTTTATGTTATAAAGTGAATACTAAAATCTATTATTTCTATAGAAGTATTCACATATATACCAAAATGTTCTATTTTAAATTCTGGGATTTACATACATGAAACCCGCTCTCCCCTTCTGTGGGTTTAAAGTGGCGTAAAGATCATGTCTTTAAAGCAGTTTTTAAAACATTATGATTATGAAATGAAACCCATTTATTTTATTCTATATGGGTTATTTATAAAATGTTTGATGATGATATATGTGGCTCACATGATAATAAAGACAAATTTAAGGGTGCGCCCTGATAGCACTCCAATGCATTGGGTAATGATGTAACCACTAGAGATTACAATTTTCACGATATCTTTGTGAATAACCTTGGTAATTTTCAAATGACACCTTAGGGATGGACCTTGGTGATATGTCCATGATTGTCTATGTTAAATGATGTAGCCACATCTTAAAGTTATGAAAAAATTTATTTTTATTATGATATTCCACATGATTTCTCTCTCATGCCTTAAAGTTCTTTTTCATGACATAGTTGATGTATCTCAAGTTCACATGTTAAATGTTTCCCTTGTTTCCCTTACTGGGCCTTCTGCTCGCCCTTTCTTTTGATGTATGTCCCCAGGTTATGAGATGCAGTAATGAACCTAGGATGAACTTAAGGAGAATCCTTTCAAGTGTTTAAGAAGAATGTTTTATGTTGTTTTCATGTATTATGTTTCTGGTTTCCAACACACTAAACCTTAAAGATCCTCAGTTTTGTGTATTGTAATGAAAGTTTATGTTATAAAAAGGCGGGATGCTATAGTTGGTATCAAAGGATGGTTTAGTTATTTGTGGAAATTAGGATATGAAAACTTTATAAAGAAGCCTATATAAAAGTTTATATATAGGAAATCTTCCTGGTATTTTGGTGAGTATTGAGTAATGGGTTGCCAAGCAAATACATCCCTGTCTGGATACGACCAGGTAGAGGTGGTTCTGGCACAGATGTACATAGGGTTAAAACCCGAAAACACCGCTTTGAGCTAGACTCAAACGGGAACTGGTACATGACAACGGGACCTTCTGCACTCTTGGTTACGACACTCCCGGGGGATATGCTTTGGTAAATTCATAAGCTTAGTATGAACCATTGTTAAAGGAACAAAGATAAAATAAAATAAAGATTCACATAAGAATATATGATCATGGATAACCTAGATGGGAACCTAGGGGATCACATGTTAGGGTATAATTTTCTTCTACAAGTTATCCTTATATGCTTTAAGTTCCTTTTCATGATTATTGGCTAAGTATTTAAGCCCCTAATTATAGTTTCTTTTCTTAGTTAATGGCAGGAAATGGAAGAACATGTCCCAACAACCAATGTGATAGGAAATACGAAAATTTCCATATTAATATGACATAAATGATTATGGGATTAAAATATGATTATTATTTTGGAAGACATTCACTATTTTGGGGACCCTATATGATTGAGGTTAATAGATTACTACAGTATTTTCATTGAGGAGTAAGGTTGACTTATATTTTGAAGAATCGATGAATTTAAGGTGGACTTATAGTAATTTAGGTTACTTATGGGAATGATTAACCTATATTGGGTAAAATATGTTTAGGTTAGCTACTTTTGTTATCAGATGTTAGGAGTGGTTGATGTTGTTTGGAGATGAACAATGAAGTTTATTTTGGGAGACTATGTCATCAAATCCTTCTTGTATTTGGGTTTCAATCTTAGTTTGGTTTATTTTGAGGAATCTTAAGGGCCGTTATTTATGGAATGGTCTATGATTAACTTTGGGTAGTACCTTGGAACTTTGAAGATTTAAAAGTAGTTTCCATTCCTATGGGATTATTTCTTTTTAAAGAGTTGTTTTACCTTACCCTTTCTGTTTTTGGGATAATGTTTAAAGATAGAAGAAATAGATAGTTAATCTCTTGTGGATTATGTGACTCTCTAGAAGATGATTCTTGTGCTTTTGATGAGACCAAGTGTTTTTGAATTCTCATAATTTGGAGAAAAGATTAGTTTTGGTAGAGACTTATTAAAGGATTAAACTCTACTTGAAGGTAGGTATATTTCCTTATGTTTTTGTTCTATGTTGTAAATGAATTCCTCAAAATTATGAAAATGAACGTAAAACAAAAATGTTTTTGGTTTATGTTTCCTACTAGGTAATCAAAGACCATTTACACACATCATAATTTTGGGATTTTCTCGTGGTTAACTTTCTCCTAATCATGTTTTCTATCACTCTCCCTCAAAACTTGACCCTTTGTTTTCTCCTCCATGTCCATGTTTTCCTACATGGAATCCTAGTGTGGGTTAACTCGGGTGACCTTTGTACATCCCTTTCTTTCTTTTAAAGTAATAGTTTTACTGACTCCTTTTCTGATTTGGTACTTTCAATGAAATTTAAAAACCCAATTTTAAAAATTGTGAGGACGCAATTTCTTAAGGGGGGAAGATTGTAACAACCCGAAATTTTGAATAAATCTTATTTTCTAATTTTGTGTGTTATTTTATTTTTATACTCAACAAAACTGTTTCATTTGATAACATGAGTATAATTAAAATGAGACCGTTGGGTTTTGACTGTTATATGACCATTGGTCAATATGATTGCTGGAAACTAAACGTTTTGATTATTGTCTCTAAATACAAGTGATCTTGGTTAATTAATATAGAAAGAATATTTGATGGCCTCACCCAGTAGTCTTGGACCGATTGAAGCCCATCTAACAGAACTTGGGAAGAAGGTAGCACCACTGGGCTTTGCTCTGGACCAAACCGAAGCTGAACTTCATCGTGTGAAGCTAGAACGGAATCTCCTTTGTGAGAAGTTCAAACTGATAGAAATTACTACTTGTGTAATGTTGGTCGAGCCTCCCTCAGATTCTCTCACATTAGCACACCTTACACTTTGGTCCTATGCTGGTGTGATAAGGGGCTATGTAAGGAGACCATAACTGCATTGTGTAATCCTTTGTTTTAAATAAAAATTTCGATTTCTTCTTATGATGAAGTTTATGAATTTTCAAATGTCTGGATATATATATTATTCATATTTTTGATGAATTTTAGAAAAATGATATTTTAAAAATGTTTATGTATACCATAAATAATTAAAAATGTGTAATGATTTTCAAAAAATGGTCTTGTACAATTATGTTTAGTATGAAATTTAGAGTCTAATAAGATCAACATGATTTTTGATGAATAGTAAATTATGAATAGTGATTTTTCGCTTAGGATTAGTAATGTGACCAAATGGATTAGTAATCAGACTTAAAGAAAGTTTTAATATAATTTAGACACCTTGATTAAGTAATTTGATTCAATAAAATGGTTAAATAACGGTTTCATAAATTATTATTCAAGTATTAGTTTTTTCAGGTAAATAGTGTTTTTTAATTAAAAATTAAATTAAAAATATTTAGAAAATTATTTTTATAAAATGGATTTCATTTTTGAACTTAGAGCATCGATATTATGTTAAGGTAATTTTTGGGGTTTTTTCTGAAAAAAATGAATTTTCGGTGAATAGTGTATTTATTTAAAAATTAAATTAAAAATATTTAGAAAATTATTTTTATAAAATAGAGTTCATATTTTTAATCAGAGCATCGATATTTGGTTAATGTGAAATTTTGGGATTTTTCTGAGAAAGTTGAATTTTCAGTGAATAGTAAAAATACAGTTTTAGGGTTTCGGTATGTTTAATGACATCATAAGTGTGTCATGATGATGTCATGAGATATTTTAAGGGATGGTCAACTAAAGGGGATGAATTATTGTGTGAGGTTTCCCAAGTGGCCAATACCATGGGCAAATACCATGGGCAAGCCCATGGTTTTGCCAAAACCACTAATGAGGTGTCCCTTGGCCATTAATGCCTTGTCCCCTCACTTTCCCTATAAATACCAAGCCCTCCTCTCATCCATTCGACTCAAAAACCATCATCAACGAGGTTTTAGTCTCCTTAACTCCCAAGGAGTCCTCGCAAGGTGCCCCCAAGCCCTCAAGGTCCAAACCTTTGAGTTTTAAGAGTTACGTTTTAAGGTAAGGGATCTGACCTCTCACTTTCTTTTCAACTAATCTCTTTCATGTCATTTCTTTTATGCTCCATGTTCTTATGTTGGAGTATGTTCTTTTATATTCATATTAATGCCCTTTTCATGTTCATATGATTAGAGACCCCCTCTTTCTCTCATCAATTCGTTTCAAGAATGTTTAAGTGCGCCGTTAGGCTGCCGAATTTTTAAGGGATTCGTTCACCTTTCTCATTTTTCAAAGTTCTACTTTCATGTCAAGTATTTAAAGTTCCTTTTTATTATGTTGGGGTATGATATCTATATATATCATACTGAAATTTTATTTTCATATGATGAGAGACCCTATTTGATCTCTTCAATTCATTTTTGTTGAAGTTTAATTGGTGTTGTTAGGCTGCCGAATTTTTAAGGGATTCTTTCACCCTTCTCATTCTTTTCAAAGATCTACTTTCATGTCAAGTCATTCAAGTTCCTTTTTAATTATGTTGGAGTATGATCTCTATATCTATCATAATGAACTCTTTTTTTCATATGATTAGGGACCCTATTTGATCTTTTCAATTCATTTTTGTTGAAGTTTAAGTGACGTCGTTAGGCTGCCAAATTTTCATAAGAGAAATCTAATTTTTGTCTTCCTTCCATGTTTTTAATTTCAAATGGTATGTCCTTGAAATTTCATTTCCATGTTCATATATCCTTCTTATTCTGTCCCTCTACTGTTTTATGGGTCATTTATGATTGTTTGACCCATGTCCCCTCTCTTTTCAACGTTTTCTAAAACCCTGAAACATAGCTGTTATGCTGCAGAATTTTCATCCCAAAATGCCTCTCTCTTTTCTCAAAATTATTTTATGTTATAAAGTGAATACTCAAAGATCTTATTTCTATATTAGTATTCACATATATATCAAAATGTTCTATTTTAAATTCTGGTATTTACATACATGAAACCCGCTCTCCCCTTCCGTGGGTTTAAAGTGGCGTAAAGATCATGTCTTTAAAGCAGTTTTTAAAACGTTATGATTATGAAATGAAACCCATTTATTTTATTCTATATGGGTTATTTATGAAATGTTTGATCATTATATATGTGTCTCACATTATAAAAAATACAAATTTAAGGGTGCGCCCTGATAGCGCTCCAATGCATTGGGTAATGATGTAACCACTAGAGATTACAATTTTCACGATATCTTGGTGAATAACCTTGGTAATTTTCAAATGACACCTTGGGGATGGACCTTGGTGATATGTTCATGATTGTCTATGTTAAATGATGTATCCACATCTTAAAGTTATGAAAAAATTTATTTTTATTATGATATGCCACATGATTTCTCTCTCATGCCTTAAAGTTCTTTTTCATGACATAGTTGATGTATCTCAAGTTCACATGTTAAATGTTTCCCTTGTTTCCCTTACTAGGCCTTCTTCTCACCCTTTCTTTTGATGTATGTCCCCAGGTTATGAGATGTAGTAATGAACCTAGGATGAACTTAAGGAGAATCCTTTCAAGTGTTTAATAAGAATGTTTTATGTTGTTTTCATGTATTATGTTCATGGTTTCCATGACACTAAACCTTAAAGATCCTCAGTTTTGTGTAATGTAATGAAAGTTTATGTTATAAAAAGGCAGGATGTTATATCATCCCTATCTGAGACACCCCCACTCCACACGGTTATGGAGCATGGTTAAACTAACCATGCGCCAACTGTGCACCTTGCACAATTTGGATTATTTTCCATAATTTTGCATCTCGAACCCCCAAGACACCCTTGAGACCTACCCTACTCCACATAAAACACTCCATTAACCATTTATAAGGGATTTTAACCAAAATTTAAACTAGGTTTCACCTCATCTCAGGGTTAGGATCTTAAAACTATGATATTCTTTAAGGTTACGGTAGATAGTGGTGTAAATTATGAGTTATTACTCTTTTAAAACCAGGTAACCCCTTCACCAAAAATTCCCTCATCTATGGTGATAATGAGTTTATAAAGGGCTGGCTGGGAAATGATTATGATGATGGGACTATAGTAATTAGTTCATGAGGGGTTTCTATAATGTGACTGTGATAACAGGTTTGGAAATAGATCTTCAACAATGGGAATGCAATGATGTGTTTAATGATAGGGGTTCTAAAATAGGTTTGGTGAGAAGATATTGAAAATGGTGCTATAATGATGTAACATCTAGAACTAGTGGTTTAGGTATGGAATTATTTTATTTTTTTACCAAAAACATTAACCTATTTAAATTTTCTTAAAATCTAAATTTGTAAAAAAAATAGGTTTTTTTATATATGGATGCATATTCAAGAATGGTGTTTCATGTATAGTTTTGGCTTATCCATGCATATTGGGACCCCATATAGGTGTTAGAGGTGTGAGAATAGGTTGGGAATTTATTTTTGTGACCTAAAAGGGATTGGATCTTTCCTTTATAAAATTTTCTCAATTATTGTAGTCTTGGAGATGGGTTGTAGGTTTTATAAGCATTTTAGAATGAAATTAAATTTTATTTTTAGGTTATAGTGAATTATATGAAAATGGATAGTTTATTATAAAATTTATACATGGGTAAATATAACTCTTATGTATATATTTTCCCAAAAATTTATAAAAGTTCATAACCCATACATAGTAGTAAGTGTCTGCATATGTAAAGGTAATCCTGTGAAGGGTTGGTAAAACTATGCTAAGTTTAGAAAAACACCCTATGAGTAGTTACTCTTACGTATGAGTACCCCATACATAGTAGTACCCACCATTGTGATCAGAAATTCAACTAAGTGTTAAATCCACTATATATGTAAAAATAAACTCTAGACTCACCATGTGTGTATAAGAGTATAATTTTGGTAAAATGTAGTGCATAAAAGTAAACCCTTATTGTGTAATAGTAACCTTGTTGTGTATAAGAGTAATTATAAAGATATATAAGATTCATCCTGAAATGACCCTATATACGTAAGAGTAAACCATCGATAAAGGCATGCATAAGGGTCCTTCTTATCTCATAAAATGGATAAGTGTATATATAAGGGTAACTTTGGAGAAACCTTGTATATGTAAGATTCAATATTTCGATAAGGGTGATACCTAAGAGTGGTTCCCTAATACATAAGGGTCTTTTGTTTCTAAGTTTGATGTGTAAGATTCATTTCCCCTAGTGCATAAGATTAAATTATATATATGAGGTTCAATATTTTTTGTAAAGTTTCCATGCCATCTCTTTGGTACATAAGAGTCATCTGGGAAGATTCATGAGAGTAACTCCATGCATAAGGGTCCCTAACTTAGTTAATTTTAGTGGAATCATTTGTAAAGTTCCTTAGGGCATGCATAAGGGTTAGGGTCTAAGTGTAAGATTTGGGGAGTTTTTAAAAATTTGATTTCAATGAATTTTCCTAAATTTTCTATAATATTAATAAAATATTAAAATAATCTATTAAAGATAAATTAGGATATTTTATGATTTGGATATAGGGAATTCATCTAGAATAGTGCTCTCATTCTTATTTTTTATCTTCAATTGAGATATCTTCCGTTCTTTAGTGGATTCAAGATTTTTTTGTTTCAAGTGATAATTAAAGGTAAATATATCCCTCCATTAAGTTTCCCACATCGTTTCATAATATTACACTGGTTATGAATGTTTATTCCCTATTTCAAGGTTTTTTTTCAAAAACTGTGATTTCTTCCATCGAAGCTCGAATTAGCCACTAGTGTTCAATGAGTAACTTCTTTCAAGAATAAGGTAGGTAATCCATATGTTATCCCTATGTCGAATTTTAGTTTTCCATGTGTGTATGAGGAGTGGTCTCATCGATATAGGGTTTGATTGACCAAAAAACATAAATAAAATGAATTTTATTCCATTTAATGTAGATTTCATGAAGTTTTATACATGAGATATTATGGGAGGGCCACTCCTCCTGCCATTTTTTCCTAAATGAGGCAATTCTAGATGGGGTTCTCTTCCCCCTATGTTTATACATGAGATATTTTGGGCAAACTACTCCCCCTCGATGTTCTTAAATAAGGTAATTCTATGTGGGACACTCTTACCCGTAAGGTTTATACATGTGAATTATGGGTGGGCCACTTCTCCCCATAGGTTTCCCTAAATGAGGTAATTATAGATGGGTTGTTTTTCCTTCGATGTTTATAAATATGATGTACCCTTTTCAAAGACATATAACACTAGTTGAAGCAGGTATGGTCAATCCTGAGTATCACCTTAGTGTTGGATGTATAGTAAAATGGGATGCACCATGTCATGGTGGTGTGTCTGGATGTCATGTTCGGTAGCCTCAACATCACCATTTTGTATGCATGTGATGCATACATCATCAATGTCCACCCCCAATCAATTTTCATCAGTTGTAACCCATTATAAATGGATTGTTAAGGATTTAATATACATTGAATGGGTTCAATAAATTTTACCCAATAATAAGTAATGTATATGATATATTATAGATAACAAATTATTAATCCATTTAATATGGATCATCAGGAATGACTTATATAAAGGGATATGATCCATCTTTATGGGTGTACTAATCATTTTGGTTGATGATATATACCACCATTATTGATTTTCAAGATTACTGAAGCTCTCTTCTTCCATGGTTCTCTATTTATCACTCATTTCAATGGAACTAGCACCCCTTCAGATTATGAGGATCCTCAAGAACCATTATGGGATCCAAAGGTTGGTGTATTCCCCTCAAAGGTAGGCCGATTTTTTTGTTGTTTTGATGACCATTATCAAATGTACTTCATCAAATAATAAAGATGGAGTTCACTACAACTGTATTCCAAGTATGCTCAGTTCTTCGTTTATTTGCACATTTGATTTCTTGAAGACATGTTAGGATGTGTTTTGGTTTTATTCCACTAATAATGATCATAAAATGATCTTCTAAAACCTATAAATGGTATCATAGTTGGGTTCTTTAAATAATAAAATGTGTGATGCAATAGTTTTCAAAGAAAATTTACCATCACCATGGCATGGTGACCATAAAACTAGTCATATCACTATTATCATGTTGCAATTCATACCATGATGGTTCTTTACTAGAAATTCTCCCAGAAACATAGAATTCATCGCATTTTGAACTCTTTATGGTGATGATTGTGGTAAAACTTTATGGTAATACACTATGACCCTCAAAATGTCCACCTTATCTAGACCATGACATTTTGTCTCTACACACCATGCATAATGGATAACTCCATGATATAGCGATCCTATGAAAAATGGAAAAAAAATATGATGACCATGGTGTGGTGTAAGCTTTGGTAGTGCTGAATATGCTAAAAAATTGACACTTAAACTTATGGTTTATAAGTTTTATAATTGATTAGTGTTAGACTTGGTAAAATGGGATTTTCAAATCTAAATTAATATAAAAAGTTCATATTTTTTTCTCATGTTTATGAAATAAATAAAATTCTTATTTATTTGTTAAATTCATTTGATATTCATGTTTAGTGAATTGTTTAATAAATATGAATATTTTTTATGCTTAAATGTGTATGATAAATTTCTTCAAGAAAAATGAGCCCTATATTTCATGTTAGGCATGACTCTGTAAAATTTAGTTTTCATATACCTTGACCTCTATTTATTTTTAAATTTATGAGATTGATAATAGTTTTTTTAATATAGTTTGTGAATATTAGGTCTTAGAATTATCATAAATTAAATTCTCTCTTAATTAAAGTCTTATTAAAAAGAGGTTCTTGGGTTCAAACTACCCACTGACATGGAGTCTTATGACTTGTTCTAGAAATGTGAGAGGTTGACTATATGTCTCTATAGGATTACTCTTGTAGTAAATCTCATATAACTCTATTCCTTTAAATTAAAATTTCATATACCTTATGCATGATATGTATTTGTATATATATGAATATACTTGTATTTTATTTCAGGTGAATAACACAAACTTGTGGATTGTGTAAAGGGTTACACATTAATATGATTCAAATAAATTAATTTGGTGGATAGAAAAAGGATTCCAAAACTAAATCGTTAGAAGCATGCATACACAAAGAAATAAAACATGAGAAGATAAATATTACTTATGATGTAATAGTTGTGATCTTAATATGAATATAATGTATATTAATTTGGTGATACTTTTAAGAAAACCCCCTTGAATGTTAAGTGTATGATTCTTTCCAAAGTGAAACTTATCAAGACCTCTATCATCTAACTAGGTAGGTCATTCCATAGTTGGGTGCTCTTGGATTATCTAGGTAAGAAATTAATAGGTGACCTGGATTATCCAACATGTAGGTCATTCCATAACTAGGTTCCATTAGATTATCTTATGTTAGACTATTCTTGTAATTTTATTAGGGATATTCTAGCCAGGAGACCCTAATAAGATTAGGTTACCAGAGGAATATAGTTGAGCATTATCTATATGGTCGGTATGGGAAAAGTGTTTTCCAATCAACTACCAAAGATTTAAAACTATTTTGATTGAGGTGATTCCCTACCCAAATAGATAAGTTGTGAGAGAAATACCATATCATACTCCTTAGTGAAATATGGATCTTGGATCACTAAATAGATATGATATATGTGTTGGAGTTAGTGCTCTATAACCAACTTCTATGTACTTTATGATTACTAGTATTTCATGGTTTTTTAATTTTAATAAAGTACTTATCACATTATGATTTTCCATATGCATGACATTGTATATGATAATGTCCTAAGGGTACTTATCACACTAAAAGGTCATATAAGTTCCCTATTATGATGAGAACCTATAATTGTTATGATAATATTCTTAAATATATGTTCTATGACCAGATGATATCATTTTATGAGACATAAATTATATAGAATATCAAGGTTGGAGACTCATAGGACTTTGAGGCACTATCTCATGTTCTTCACCCTTGGTAATCTCAAGAAAGTAGGTTATGAGAAATTAACTCACTGATAAGAAATACACATTTATATGCGTCGTTATATGTTCTTATTTGTGTATGTTTTTAATAGTTCTTAGAATTTAATATTATTATTAATTCATATCATGATTCATGTACATTGATGTATTGATTAAAACCATGATGACATATTTTTGTGATGAGTTAGGATGTGTTGGGTGTGTCAAGAGTGATATTACATTAATGAATAATGCATGGAAGGATTTTTCCCTTCTATTATTTAACAAAAGTTGATATATCAGTCCCTTTAATGGGAATAAATTTGCTTAGTAAAGTCCAAGACCATAGTGTTATATCAATAAGTTCATTTATGTAAAGTCAAAGAAAGAGGCATCAAGCACATAGATTGATGACACCAGTATGAAACCTAATTTATTAGAGATATATTGAAAAATATATTATATTTCATAGTGTATGTCTATATGAGATTATATGTAATTGTGACATTAACTTCTTTAACTATGGGTTCCCTATCATGTTTTTATATAATAACCATGGAGTATAGGAGATTCCGCATAATTCTACTATGAAAAGGGACTATAGGGTTGCACACTAAGTGTATCTTGAAACTCAGTTAAATTATATATGAATTTAATATGTTGAATAAATATTATTCTCATTTTTAGTTTAATAATTATTAATTTTTAATTGATCATAAATATTTAGTCACCAGTTATTTGAGAGAATATATGTGAGTTGAATATTTAATATATATGTGTTCTCTATTTTAGAGAATATAATATTTATCTATTTATCCATGAATAATGAAGTGATATTTATTTATTTAAATAAATATTCATTATTCAAGGTTTAGTAAATACTTGAGGATTGATGGGATGAGTTAATGTTCAAGTAAGAAATAATATATTAAATATTATTTGAATAAATGTTAACTTATCTATTCAAGAAATAAAATTTATTTATCTATGGTTCTAGAACATGTCAAGTAAATATTATTATTATTATTTAGACATGAAGTTTATCGAGTATTATGTGAATAATAAGGGATCATGTGCAATTTTTATTCTCTAACCCTAGATCTATATAAACCTAATTATATCATTCTCAATCCTGGTAATTGTTGGGAACAATGAAATTCTAGAGAGATACTCTCAATCCCTAGAGATATCCTCACCTAAAATTCTCTCAAGAATAGAGAGGGATCCTCCTTTATTGCCCTATCAATTCTAGAGAGAACAAAAGGAATCCTTTTCCTCAAAGTGGTTATTGTGACGATCATAGATGAATGAAGTGAGAATTATAATCTTCCATTATATCACATTATGATTTCTATGGTAACTCTTAGAGTTTTTTGGATGTAATATCCTCCCCCTAACTCATTGTCTTAGGAAGAGGTAGAGGTGCTACTGACCTTAGGTGGCATCCCTAGGACACCAAAGTCTAACAATAAATGAAAAGATCATTCAAGATCATTGGGGAATGATTTTCCATTTAACATACATAACCTGTAAAATATAATATTACAAAAAACAATTATATTATATGATTCATGATAGTAAACACGAAAACTCAAAATCCAAGAAAAAAAGATAAATCTGAGTAGCAGTAGAAAATAAGACACAATATCCCTCAAAACTAAAAAGACGTCCTGAAACAATGACACAAATGTGGAATCACTCTAAATATCCAACCCAAAAATTTATAATCTCCAACAACCATTACCAATCCCATTAATTAATTATTTTTCACTAGATAAAATAGAAATTTTCCCTTTACCTGCATCATGAAAAATATTTTCTGTATATACACCAATGTGCATATATAAGGGTGAGTATATCAAATCATTAGGAAATATTCTAGAATATTACCACACATTTCATTAAGATTAGAGTAATTTAGCACAATTTATATAAAATAATAAATATTATGAAAAACAGTTATCAAGAGTTTTTAATATAAAATTAGGAAAGATGAATATCAAAATAGTTTATATCAAAGCAAAATTTAACAAGATTTTCATTACCATCTAGTTAATAAAATAAGAAATTTTATAATTAGTGTGTCTATTATTTCTTCTTAGAATACACATTCTAGATACTCATACACACATTCATGTATCCAAGATTATAGTCCTAATATTCATGAGTGGTAACTCATCTTTTGTACCAAGTCATCACTTGGTCATGCACTAACTTGCCCCAATTGGCACAGAAAGCCAAGTTTGAATCCAAAAAGGCCCCTCATAATGAAATCAAGAACACAAATCAACCTATGTATTCAAAAGTATATCAAAAATATACTTTTTTAAAAAAATTATCTTTTAATAATTTAATTAAACACATTGTACTCATCTTTTTAAAACCATGATTTTAAAACCATATAATAAGAGTGCTTTCAAGAGTCATCTATCCAGAGTTTTTCCAAAGAAAAAATAAAAAAAAAGATTTTTAAAAATAAAAATACTTCAAGTTATAAAATAAATAGAGATATGGAGATAAGACACCTACCTCATAGTGGAAACTATCTATGGAGAGAATACAACAAAAAAGGTTGATTATGTATTTCTCATTTATTACCTTTAAAAAATACCAACAAAACCACATCAAAACATTTCCTAACCCATAAATATAGTCATAAAATTTTCAATATAGGATTCCTCATAAGATATAATTAATAGATATAAAAGGATAAGGAGAAACAAAAAAACATACCTTTATTCTCTAGATCTAATGCACTAAGATCCATCGAAATCATCCTATGAATTGAAAGAAAAAACCAAAAATTCCTAGATTCCTATAGTTTGAGATCCTAGTAAAATGGATAAATAATGAGGGTTTTGAGGTAGTTTTCATGTTAAAAATCTAATTTTATGATTTAATTAATTTCACTACATAGTTAGTCTACACGGTTTACTAATTCGTGAACCAACCATGTGAGTGCTAGTATCTCAAAACTACCAAATCACACAGATTTTCTACATGGTTTGGAAAACCATGCACTAACTATGTGAAACACCTTTATCCCATGTCATACGGTTATTAGGGTGGTCCAAAAAGTTTCCCATAATCATGCTCCAAATCTGAACCTCCTCCTGAACTCTCTCAAGATGTCACATGGTTACCTAGCGAATCCATACTGATTTACCCTAACTGTGCACCAACCATGAAACCTCTCAAACACTTATAAAAATTTCCAAAATTCCTAGAAACTTATTAATACTAGTCCCAAACCAACCATATCTCAAAAAACATAAAGGATTGTCACATACCTCAAATTAGGATTGTTACATTCTCCTTACCATTGGGGCTTTCTTCCTTAGAAATCTAGAGATTATAATTGTTTTGTAAGAGCTCCAACCATTGTTCCAACATGAATTACTCACATTCCCATGTATAATTCTATACATGAACATGTTACCATAATACCCACACCAAATGAATACATTTATCATGCAATAATTTCTATCATCTACCCAAAATACATATCCATGCATGGATAAATGTAGCATCTGAATCAATATCAACATGATCACATCAAATTACATGGTCATGGATAGGCTGTTACTTATTTAGTTGAGATACATGAAACACATTATGAACCAAACTAAACCTTAGTGTTAAATCCAACCAATAATCCACATCACTAATCTGTTCAAGTATCTTAAAAGGTATAACATACTGATGAAAAAACTTCCCTTGTTTGCCCACATGATGATGCTCGAGCCTTAGAGAGACCTTTAAGAAAACATGATCCCCAACTGTAAAAAATGATGGGTGAAAAAAATGATCCTTATAAAATTTATAAGAGATCTAGGTCATTTCCATTATTTTCCTGATCATCTGAATCTTCATCATTGTCTCATGTACAAGGCTAGGTCCAATTAGTGAATTCTCTCTTATATCTACCCTAAAAAAGTAGAGAGAAACATTGAAGGGCATACAATGCTTCAAATGGAGTCATATTTATCATGGAATGATAATAGCTATTATATGAGAAATCCACTAAAGTTAAATTATCCTCCCACAAGCCACTAAAATTCATAAAACAAACTCTGAGTATGTCTTCCAATGTATGGATCATATGTTATTACTATACATCCATTTGAGGATGATATTCCATGTTCATGGTTAATTGAGTTCCATGTTATTACTATAAATATATCCAAAACCAAGGTAAACCATGGGTATTGTTCAGATATAATCGAAACTGGTACACTATGAAGCTTCACCGCTTCCTGGATATAAATCTTTTCCAGGTCATCTACTATATTAGATTCATGAATTGGAATGAAGTGTTATGACTTTATAAGTCAGTCCATAATCACCCAAATGGAATAATGATTATAAATCATTTTTAGTAAACCCATGACAAAGACCATAATGATTTTCTCCCACTTTCATACCGTTATAAGTAAGGATTACAATATACTATTTGTTCTTTGATGTTTATCCTTGACCTACTGATGAGTGAGGAATTTAAAAACATAATCAACCATTATTTTTTTCATTTCTAACTTCCAAAAATAGGTCATCTTTTCCTTTCATATCTTTTGTATTCTTAGATGAATAGAACATTTTGAATGATTATAAGTAGAAATAGGTTTTTCTAGATAAGATGTAGGGACTACTATCTAATTTCAAAAATGAAAATACAAGTTACCATCTTCTTTCCATACATAAATGGTCTCCCCACTATTAAGTTTTGACCTAATTTTTAGAAAATTATGGTTGAATATTTGATCATCCTTAACCTACTCAACAATATCAAGAACAAGATACACTGGGAAGAATAATACAACACTATCCTGCTTAGTGAAATCTAGATGCATTTCAGAAATCTCAATCATCAATTGCCACTAATTAGAAGCTTCTTTAGCCAAATAATTATATGAATTTCTACTTAGAGAATTATCCATAAAATTCCCTTTACCTGGAATATACACTATATCAAAGTAAAACATATGAATATATTTCATCCATTACTGCCACTTGAGGTTCAATTCTATTTGTTAAAAGATATGTTTCAAATTTTTATAATCAGTAAACACGTTACATTTTTAACCCAATAGATAATGATTCCATGTTTTCAAAGAATGAACTACCATGTATTCTAGATCATGTTTCATATAATTATTTTCATGCACACATAACTATCATGAGTTATAATCCATGACATGATCATATTTCATGAGAACACAACCCAAACTAGATCCATATTCATCATAATATACCACATTACCTTTCCCTGATTCTGGTAAGGTAAGTATAAGCATCAAAGTGAGTTTATCTTTAAGCTCCTGAAAGTATTTTTAACACTCGTCACTCCATTAGAATGAAACACCATTCCTCATAAAATAGGAAATCAAAGAGAAAAGACATGAAAAGTTATGAATAATGGAACAATAATAACCTACTAAGATAAGAAAGTTTTGTATCTCAAATAAATTTATATCATCATTGGCCTGGTTCTCCCTCACATGACTGAGATGGGTCACCACATGACCTTAAGGTTGCCTCTCCATATTCCAGAGGCTACCGACTAGCATTAAGGGTCTAATAAATATAATGGGGAGACTATAATCTATGTAATAGAATAATAATCATAATGAAAACATGATAAAAAAATACAATTAAATCAAATAAATAAACAAGAAATTTCCAAAACAAACCAATATCCTCAATACTTGTAATTTCATACTAAATGATGTACTAAAGTTACACAAGCAGCCAACTGAATGAAAGATTCAAAAGAAAGACTCCCAAAACTGGCCCTAAACCCCATGCTCAATCCCACATCCAAGATCTAGTCCTAACTAGAAATTGAACTAATCAAGAATAGGGCCCTTTTCCCTTATCCATTCTGGAATCCATGAAGTATTCTCAAGTACCAAATGGAAGCTCGAACAAGGTATGAGTAAAACTCAATAGGCCTCCATGAACAGTGTCTAAAAAATATCATCTGGGTAATAGTGCATACAATAGTATGATAAAAAGGCATTAATTATAAATTAAATATAGAATAACTAAATAAACTCACTAACCCTTGAGATCCATGTTAACATCCGGGTTCAGCTATACCAGCTACGGAACGATGTGATTTGTCTTTTTCCATACCCATAAATGGGTCCAGTCTTAGTAATTAGAGGATCCATATTATCCAAACATATCCTATTTTTTCATGTATCTTTATATATTTATATATCTTCAATTTACATTATACCCAAGGTGGATTCCCATATCAGGGGATAATTAAACACTCAATTCAAAATAGACCTAAGGAAAAGTCCCATTTCAGGGGATAATTACATATCCATTTCAAAAAAAACCTAAGTTGAATTTCCATGTTAGGGTAAATTACACATTTAGTTCACAACATACCCAATTTGAATTTATATAGTCTAATAATAAGACAAAGTATGAAAAAATTATGATAACACTCACATTCATCCAATTATAAGGAAATTATTTGATATCATTCCAAATATTCAAGAACATGCTAATTTCTAATTTACATGTCGATTATACCCAATTACCAATTCACATACCAATTATAGCCAAATATTAAATTATTAAGATAGTTATTCAATATCAAGCTAGATATCCAAATAAAATTCTAGTTTACAAGTTAATACATTATCATAACTCAATTTCCAATCCCAAGGGTAATAATAGTTTCTTAGGTTTAAACTAATGATAAACCTATAGTTTCACAATATAGCTTCATGGGAACAAAGTTCAAACATAAATGAGTTCTAACATAGGGTCAAGGTTAGCACACTCTGTAGACTACCGAAAATCTAGGGTTTCATCTACCAATGGACTCGTCGAGATCCAAAGAAGGTCTAAACAGGGGAAACAAGTCACAGAAGGGTCTAATAGGAAAACATAGGTTGTGAACATGGCATGAAGCCATGATTTCACATGATGAATATACTAAAAATCAAAATAATACTTTAAGGATAAGATTTTGGCCACCTACCTCAATATGATCTTTCCCAAAAAAATGAAGGTTGATAGCTACTCTCAAGGCATACCCATGTCTTGCCTTGAATCATCCAAACTCAATTCATCACTCAAGAACCAAGCACCATCGTGTTTCCAGAACCTTAACCACTAGTATTCCAATACCTCATGAAATGATCCTGGATTCATTCCAGGTAAAATACATTTGTTGAAATGATGAACAAAGACTAGAGGACATTTTCTTAGGACACCTGCTAGCTAGTTTCCATGAAATATCTATCCAAAATGGGTGATTCAACAATCCTATACTGAAACTGCTATTTTTACTCTAAACTAAACAACGTAATATCAACGACATCCAATAACTTAAAGAGAATAGGGATAGGATGGGAGTAACTTTTGTGGAATCTCCATCTAATCACACCAAGAACCGCCTAAAATGGAGGGGTGGGAAAGTGGAGGCCTGACCATTAGCCTTCCACATGCTTTGTAGGTCACATAAGAAGGAGAGGGGATGACCCCCCCCCCCATTTACAAATTTTAAAAACACTACAAAGAAGGTTTCATGAAGTGACCATATGGTTCACACTATGAAAATTCAATCAAAGACCAAACTCCCCCTATCGTGTATGTTCATGTCATGAATGCATCATTCATAATGTAAAATTCTTTTAGTATCCTCTTGAAGCTATTTGAACACTCTATTCATCCCATATCTTCCTCTTGGACACCTGTAACACCTATGGTCCCTTAAACTGCATCCAAAAATTCCATTTTGGGATGTTCAAACCAATAAATTCTCAATCTAAGAACTAGTTCTCAAAATGAGTATCCCACTAAACAATAAAAATTCAAGTTTACCTATAAAAGTTTTTAACTTGTATAGATGCAAGGTTTTATAATATCCCCACCATAGAACTTACCATACCCAAGAAGTCTCGGGGGACATCTTATTCTATACCCCAACCTATCTTGGTCGTCAAATCATCACTAACTAGTTATTCCCCAACTCAAACCGTTAAACATGCTCCTGCAGTGTGGTTCCATCCATAAAGCACTAAAACTACCAAAGCATGAGCCATCGCTAAATTTTTTTACTGAAACACTGAGGCAGTGCTCACCCGTGTTTTTATACCCCAGTAAACCCAAGGTGTTCTCATATAATTGGTCTTATATCCTATGGTGTTTCCCACCATAGTTATTATCTCATAAGGAAAATTCTAATCTACAATGATCCCCACCATCAGAATTGACTTCTAAAATTTATCCTTCGGTGGTCCACCAACCCACCAACCATGTCTCACATGACACTCCTGATGTAGTTTCCTTCTCACCATGTCCAAACTAAGCATAATTCTAGTTGGAAATCCTCCGTTTGACTATACCCAAAATGCTTGATCACACTCACCAATGCATCCTTAAAATAAATACCTACCTCTAACATGACATTTCCACTAATGACCCCATACATAGGGCCCTGATCATACCCAAGCCATGAAACCAAATCTATTTTATTTCTAAGTGTTTTCACCCAAAATGACACCTTCATGAATTTTTTTAACATGATTCACCCACTAAATAATATGATGAATCAGGTTCACCCCTAAACCATGTCATGAAATATGGCTCACCCCACAAACCACCATCAAATCACATTGAGATCACCTCAATATTTATCCAAATTTATTAACTCCCATGAAAACTGAATCTTAAACTTATTTT
Source organism: Viscum album (assembly GCA_963277665.1). Taxonomy (NCBI): domain Eukaryota; kingdom Viridiplantae; phylum Streptophyta; class Magnoliopsida; order Santalales; family Viscaceae; genus Viscum; species Viscum album. The sequence continues at coordinate 2,104,205,596 of OY728156.1, read as the reverse complement.
TATTTTCCAAAGGAATCTAGGTATGACTTGCCCTTATTTCACTCCAGTATCCTAAATCCACCATGACTGGTCTACGGTTAATTCCATATTCTTATGATCATTCCAGCATAAGGGTTGTATACCTATAACTATTACATCACTCCCCACTATCAGAGTGTCATTATCATCACTTTTCATGAGAGACTATGAACTACCATGTCTCGCAATCAATTTTTCACCAAGTTTTAAGATTATATGTGGCCACTCGCTCTTACCTAAGTGACAAAAAAACACTGACTACCACCAATCCTTGGCTTCTGAGAATAGCACCATGAAATTCACCAATATCCAATCTATAATGAGAAACTCACCCTTTAATGGTTGATGGTACAATACCCACCATACGACTTCAATTAAACCTATCCTCAAGTGTAACCTTCTATGTTTCAGTTGAAACAACATGGTGTTCTCTTTCGATCCATGATCAATGCATCCATCAACACTTGATGCCTCCATTTAGGTTAAACCAGAATTTTTGTGCCACTACACTATGATCATCTATGATTTATCCCTTAGTGTAGGGATATCAAAAAACCTAAACAAAGTCCCCAGGCCTCCTTGTCCATAATATCATCATAAAATCTCAGTCACCTCGCTTCTTGAGGAACCTGTTAACTAAAACCCATCATAGCCTTATGAATATTTACCAAATAGCTGTGAATTAATGTTAATCATGGAACTATTACCACCACATTTATTAAGCTTCACTAATATACAAATGATTTTCAACATAATGAAGATATTCTGTTTTATTGATCTAATTCCAAACAGGTCTCATACATAGCCAACATACATCACTTTATTCTCACTAAAAAGAAATGGGTACTTACTCTTGAGCCACCCAACCACAAAACCCAAATGACACTATGTATCTTATGCATGTTCTCTCCACCTTGATCCCTTAAAAACTCAGGGTCTCTCATTCCCCAGTGACCATTTCCAAACCCAACTTATGATCCCATGATTCATTCATTACCATAACTAGGTTTAAGTGCTTATTCAATCATCTGACCATGCCTCCTTGCCTATCAATCCCATCAGATTCGAGGCATCCTTGATACTTTTATTTAACTAGATTGGCATATCTCACAATTAAAATATAATAAAATACCAACCACCATCTTAGGGTATTGTTTCAAGGTTAGAATCATTGAATCATGCTCCACCATCCCTAGACGCATCCACCCAAGGTCACACAAATTATTGCATCACTAAAACATCAGAATAGATGAGTCAGACATCCAAATGATCCTTCCCCTTGGAGACTAGATTTAAAAATAAACACAAACACTCAAGGTGATTTTTATAGAAAATATCCAAGGTTTAATCATTTTATTACCAAAACCTTGATAGCATCTTTAATACATTGATTCCACATGTCAAAGAATCTACTCACACCCTATACATCCAACATAAATGATCTGGAATAACCTCTCTCATGGTCTCCCTCAAACAAAAAACTTTTCAACTCGAGACCAAAAACTCAATTCATAAAAAAAAGTTCACTAGGCTCCCACATAATCTATTATTCACAAGTGGAACTCCTATCTGAATTCCAAAACACATGACATTAGTGCACCCAATCCAACAATTTAATCTAGGTCTCACACACCTATAAACACAAAACCACTTATCATTGGAACTATGATCCAATTCACCCATTCTAGGGTCCTACAAAACCTAAAAGGGTCAAAAAAACCATAAGGGTCATAGAAACCATGGTATAAGGAAACCCCTCACAACCTCAAGGTCACAACCACAACTGTAGGCATAGTGGGAAACATCCCGCTATCTAGCACAACCAAACCCATTAAGGTCTAGCACACCCATATCCAAGGGTATCACCACTCAGTCTCTTTATCTATCCATAAACAACCCATACATAGGATCAGATACTAGACACAATAGATACTCATCACCAGGATCCTTATAATTTTCATTATTTCTTATTTCACTTTATATAAACCTTACCATTTTTAAAACCTAAGGATTCACATTTTAAAACCTTTTCATTACCCAAAATTTTAAAATTCTAAAGATATATTAGGTTTCATATCTCGTATTTTGGTTATATAAAATACCATTCACAATTTTTTAGGAAAAATGCATTATAAGTTGCTTACCAATACTTTATTTAACCAAAAAATAACTTTATATATCATTTATACCAGCCTATTAACCATAAGTCACTCGATGAGTTGGTCTGGTAGAATGAACTTATGTGTAACCCATATAAATGGTTTCAGACACTTTAAATAACAATTCATCTCAATCATTTAAGAAATCATAATCAAATATAAATAACTATCAGAAATAATTTATAGACAATAAATAAAATACGAGTTCGTATGAATTAAATACATTTATCAATCAAAGGCATCATGCAGATGATATATTAATATGATGCTACTGGAAAGATTCATGAACTCACACCCTCTCTTTCGATGCTGGGACAATAGATAAAATCCCATAAATCACAAAAATCACACCTAAGTGCGCCACTCAAGGTGTAAATCAGTCAACTATAAAAGTGAAAAGAAATAACACCAATTCCCACCCATGGAAACTTGGATTTTCCCTTGAGTGTGGGGCTGTAGCACCTATGCATGATCTCATTACCAATCTCTGACACATCTCGGTCTCCTTTATACCATGCTTGGATAGAAAGAAAAAATAAAAACCTCCTCTAATACCGCTTTTAACAGTCACAGCACAGTTATCCTTCATGTGACCGAGACAGGTCACTATGAGACCTCAATAACACCTCCTTGTATTCCAAAGGTTACTGAATATTAGTGAGGGGATAATAAATATAGTGGGGATACTATAACCTATGGAATATAATAACAATCATAGCAGAAATATGATAAAAAAACAATACAATTAGCTCTAATAGATAAATAGGAAATTTCCAAAACAACACAATATCCTCAATATATGAAATGTCATAATGAATTTTGTACTAAAGTTATACAAGAAACCAACTGAATAAAAGACTCAAAATAAGAAATCCCAAAATATGTCCCAGACACATGCTCAATCCCATCTCTAGGCTCTATCCCCAGCTATAAGGTCAACCAATCAAGCATAGGTCCCCTCTCCCTTATCCAATCTTGAATCCATAAAGCCTACTTGGGTACCAAATGGTGGCTTAAACAAGATGTGATTAAAACTCAATAGGCCACCAATAATGGAATATAAAAAAATCTCATCTGATTAATAGTTCATGAAACATTACGATAAACAAAGACATTAATTATAATTTAAATTCATAACAACTAAATAAACCTACCAAACCTCAAGATCTAGGTTGACACCCGAAGTTAGCCATGCCTACAATGGAATGATTTCAGATGTCATTGTCCATACGCATAAATGGGTATAGTCTTAATAACTAGGGGATCCATATTATCTAAAAGTATCCTGTTTTCCATTTATCACAATATATTTATAAATCTTAAATTCACAACAGACCCAAGGTGAATTCTCATTCCAGGGGCTAATTAAATATTTAGTTCATAATAGACCCAAGGTGAATTCCCATTCCAGGGGAAAATTACACATTTATTTTAAAATATACCCAAGGAAAATTCATAGGCTTGGGTCCAATTACACATTTGGTTCACAATAGACCTAAGGAAAATTCTCATTATAGGGTTCAATTACACATTCAATTCACAATAGACCCAAGTCAAATTCCCATGCCAGGGGTCAATCACAAGATAAAGTATGATAAAATTATGATAACATAAACATTCATACAATTATAATGTAATTATTCAATATCATTCCAAATATTCAAGAACACTACAATTTCCAATTTACATGTCAGTTATACCCAATAACCAACTCACATGCCAATTATAGCCAAATATTATTTTACCAAGCTAGTTATTCAATATCATGCTAGATATCAAAATTACATGATATTTCACAAGCTAATCCATTATCATAACACAGTTTTCAATCCCTAGGGTAATAATATTTTCACATGTTTAATCCAAGGATAAACCTATAGTTTCACTTTATCGTTTTATGGGAACTAAGTTCACACATAAACAAGTTATATACTAGGATTAAGGTTGGAACACCTTTAAGGTGGCCTAAAGTATAGGGTTTAATCTACTAAAGGACCTAATGGGATCCATAGAACCAAATAAGGTAAATAAGTCATAGAAGTGTTTACTAGGAAAATATAGGTCATGTGCATGAAATGTTGATGCTATCATATATGATGCACATACTAAAAACCAAAATAAGACTTTAAAGAGAAGCTTCACACCACCTACCTCAATCCGAGATTTCCCAAAAATTTACCAAAGTCTAGTAGATACTTCTAAGGGTTGTCCATGGCTTGCCTCAACTCATCCAAACTCAATCCATTACTTGAGAACTAAGAATAATATTGTTTCTAGAACCTCAACCAAAAATAATCCAAAATCATATGGCATTCTCCTCACTCAATTCTAGGTAAATTACCTTTATCAAAATGTTGAATAGAGACTGGTGGATGTTGTCTCGGGATTCCCTTTAGCTATAATACATAAAATCCTTATCCAAAATGAGAAATTTCACCATCCTCTATTGAAACCATCATTTTTTCTCCAAACCAAACAATATTAGATTATCAATAACCAATAAAGGAAAGAGCAGAGGGATAGGAGAGGAACATTAACTAGAATTGTCATTCAATTACACCAAGAACTTCCTCAAATGGAGGGGAGATAGAAGAGGGGAGGTTGGACCATCATCCTTCTGTGTGATTTGTAGGTCATAAGAGAAGGGGAAAAGCTTCCCTTTTACAAGTTTGAAAAGTACTACTAGTAAATTTTCATGGCATGACCATATGGGTAACACCATAAAATTTTCAGAAAATCATAAACTCCCCATTTCACAAATGTTCACTCCATAAATGCATCATTCACAATATTAATGCTCGATAAGAGCCTCCTAAAGCTTCTCGTCCACTTTGTCCCTCCACTAGATTCCTCTTAGACACCCGTAACACATGTGATCCCTTAAATCGCATAAAAAATACTACTTTGGGATGTTCAAACCTTTATATTCTCATTCTGAGCATTGATTATCAAAAATAATTGCACAAAAATAAGAAAAATTCAAGTTTTCCTTCAACATTTTTCAAACCATATGGATGCAGGGTTTTATATCATTCTTGGGCTGTTGAAAAAAAGATGGTTACTCTATCTTTTTAGTATCCACCAATAAACTTTTCTTATAAATTAAATGGACATGTAATAATACTTTCTATATTTAGATGTCACGGTTATATAATTTAGCATAAAGTTAGTGTTCTCATAGGGTGCTCAATATTACCTCCAAGTGTTCTTTATGGCCACTCTTAGTTCAAGAATACACTAAGATATTATTAACAAATACCACAATAAAGTAGTTAAGGGACCTTTTAAAGATACAATTCATAAATACCTTGAAAATGGTTGCTACATTAATGATATAAAAGGTCATAAAAAGGTAATCATAATGACTATAAAGGCTTCTAAAAGCTATCTTTATAAGATCATCCTTTCGAACTCAGAGTTAGTGATAACCTGGTCATAAATAAATCTTAAAGAACCATTCTAATCCCTTAAATTGATCAAAAAAATCATTGATTCATGAAATTAGATACCAATTCTTTATTATAACCTAATTTATCTTATGATAATCAACTCAAAGCTGAACGGTAACATTTTATTTCTCCATAAAGAGAACCAAAGTAGCCCAAGGGGATATACTAGGTTTTATAAAACCTTTAATTTATAACTCTTCCAACTAGACCTTCAATTTTCTCAATTATATTGGTGTCATACTATAAGACAAAAATGAAATAGGATTGCTCCCCGATAACAGATTAATAAAAAAAATCTTCTCTTTTAAAGATCCGTCGAGTTGTTTTTATAATGATTTTTTTTATTTTTTGCCAATATATTATTTATGAATGTTTTTATTTCATGAAAATGAGTTGTTTCTTATCAGAATAAGTGTTATATTTTACTCATATGAAATCATATGATGTTATATTGACCTTTAAAATTCCTAACATCATGATCGCTAAAAGGATCTCATGGTTCAAGCATGAAGTTTCTAGAGAGTGAATTTTTTAAAAAGTTAAAGTTATAAAATGTGAAAACTATATAAAGTTTGAAGTATAAAGATGTAAAGATTGATATGAATGAAATAAATTATATGGAGTGAGTGTTAATGATCAAAAAGTTTGAGTTACAAAGTTGGAGATGTAGTTTTAAAAATTTCAACCTAAAAAGTGGGGATATTATAGCTAATGATCGGATAGAGATACATGAAGATTACCAGACTAATTCAATCAGGAATAGGTAGATCAGATAGAGAAGTTTATATATGAGTTTTTTAATTCAAGCTAATCAAACAAAGATGATCGTAAAAGAAGAAGATTTTGTTTTTATCATAAGGGAAATCCATTTCTATCATATGAATGATAGTATGAATTTGTACCATACAAAAGAAGTTGATCACTAAACCAAGTTCCAATGGAAAAATCATTAGACAGAGAATCCCTAAGCTTACTGGATAGGGATAATCAAACAAAAAATATCAGATAAAGAAGTGTTAAAGAAGTTTTGAATGGAAGAAAGCCTATCTATAATGACCCAGGATTTTCATATATAAATATAACATCTTTTTAAATGAATATTCAATACATTTCACAAATACAATCCCAATAATCATAATTTTTTAGTGTCTTTAGATACTAGGTATACAATATTCTTTTTTAATTAAATCTCTTCAACATCTCTCATAAAGATCATCCCCTTTTGTACTCTTTATAAACATAACTTACTTAAAACCTTTTATCATAAATTGGGGAAAGGAAACATAAAAAAGGGTGAGATCATATTCATAGTAAGGGTAAACATTGGAGATATCATTCTATGATCATATGAAATAATAAGATAAACATAAGGGTATTAGATCATGAACATAACTTAAAAGGTTAATACCCAACCCATCATAGATCATAAACATGAGTTATGGCATAAAGCATTATCATTCAAAAAGACATGATTCATAAGAGTGTGAACTCATCATAATTAACACTACTGTAAATAAGGCCTTTAACAACACTAAAATAGGCCTTTTTTAGTGTAAAAAAAGAATTGATAATCTGAGCAAGATTAGAATCCATAGGATTTTATCAGTGCTAGAAAATCACTGATAAAGGTACACTTATTAGTGCTATAAAAAACACTGATAAATAGAAATACTACTACAGTGTGATGTTTAAATTATGTCACACTATAGTAGAAAAAACATCAAATAGAAGTTTCAAATGCATAATTTAATTAAAATAAAACTTATAACACAAATACATGAAAAAACACTATATTATAGAAATTTCAAACATTAGTTTTTATAATTACATGAGCAAGTAAAAATTATCATAGACATTAAAAAACATAAATGTTCCATTGTCTTTGGCTCCAAACCCCCATTCATGCTATTAGATTCTGAAAAAACCACCCCAACTCGAGAAAAATAATAAACTTGTATAAGAAAACAATTCTTATGTTATTAATACTATAAAGAAATAAATTAAACACAAAGTGCCAATTTTAAACTAAAAACATATACTTTGAGTATTACTAGGAACACCATGTATTATATTGAGTTGAGGTTGATTCTTACATGTCACAACATTTCTTGTTATTATCAATACCAGGTGCTTTTGAATTGGATCTCATATGTGGCGATAAAAAACTCATTATGGATGGGATCCAATACAAGAGGACTCGATTTTGAGAACAAGACTTCTACTGTCACACTATTTTTTATTTGTCTTCAAGCATTAAATCTATGAAAATTAACTAAATAAGTATTAGATAAAAATAACAAGGAAATTAATTAATTAATAGCAGATAAAATGATGATAAAACAATCTAATCTCATTTTCTTGGTTTTGGTGAAGTGATGCATGTTTTAAACTAAAATGGCACTTATATATAAAAAACACACACTTAGATTCATACCAACTAAATAATGTGTGAGATTGATGTGTGGTAAATTTATATATATCACAAATGACTTATTAATCATTTTTATAAATTATAAATACAATTTGAGTGTGTTTTCTCAATTTTCAGTGACACATGTTTTTAAATAAATTGGAAATTTTAATTTGATAATAGAGACTTTGAGTAATATCGAACACAACATATATCAGATTGAGATGCAGATGATTCATGCACATCAAAAATTACTTATGGATCATTTTCCTAAAGTATCTAAACAATATGAATGTGTTTTCTATACTTTGAGTATATGATAAGTTTTTTTAAGTAAAACATCATTTTTAAACTAAACCACATACTTTGAGTAATACCAATCACTCCATGAATCAAATTTAGGTATAACTAATTTATACACATCAAAAATGACTTATGGATCATTTTTCTAAATTATCAAAACAATATTAATGTGTTTTATCAATTTTGAACATGTCGCTTGTTTTTTTTACTAAAATGGCATTTTAAACTGAAAACATTCACTTTGAGTCATAGAAGTCACATTGTGTGTTAGTTTTTTGTAAAACTAATTCTCATACATCACAAATGACTTATGAATCATTTTCCTAAATTATCAAGAACATTTGGGTGATTTTTCTTGATTTTTAGTGAGTGACATGAATTTTGAACTAAAATATCAATTTTAAACTAATAATAGACACTTTGAGTCATATCAGGAATGACGTGTATCAAATTGATATTTGGATAATTCATATGTAGAAAAAATGACTTATGGATTGTTTTCCTAAATTATTGAAATATTACGAATACATTTGATAAATTTTGAGTATGTCACTTTTATTTTTAACTAAAATGTCAAGTTAAAAAACGATACACTTGGCATCATACCAGTCGCACTTTGCATCATATTGAGGTTAGATTGGTTATTACACATCACAAATGAATTATAGGTCATTTTTTATAAATTATCAAAATAATATGAATTTGTTTCTCATTTTTAAGTATGTTAATTGTGGTTTTTACTAAAATGTCATTTTAAACTGAAAACATGCACTTTGAGTCATACTGGTCACATTGTGTGTTGGATTGACATATAGATGATTCCTAATGTCAAAAATGACTTATGTATCATTTAAAAAATTTATCAAAACAATATGAATGTGTTTTCTTCATTTTGTGTTTGTCACTTGTTTTTTTCTAAAATTTTATTTTAAATTGAAAACATGTACTTTGAGTCATAGCGGTCACATTGGGTGTCAGTTTGACTTGAGACTGATTCCTATACATCAAAAATGACTTATGATTTATTTTCCTAAATTATCAAGACAATATGAGAAAATTTACTCATTTTTCATTGAGTGGCACATGTTTTTAACTAAATTGTCAATTTTAAACTCATAAGAGACACTTTGAGTTATATCAGGTAGATCGTGTATCAGATTGAGGTTTGGCTGATTACTATATGTCAAAAATAACTTATGGATTGTTTTCCTAAAGTATAAAAATAATCTGAATGTGTTTACTCAAATTTGAGTATGTGACATGTGTTTTCAACTAAAATGACAATTTTAATCTGAAACCACACAATTTGAGTAATACTAGTCACACCGTGCATTGGATTTAGGTGAGACTAATTACTATATATCAAAAATACCTTATGAATCATTATACTAAACTATAAAAATAATACAAATTTGTTTTCTCAATGTTGATTATGTCACTTGTTTTTTTATTAAAATGTCATTTTAAATTGAAAACACGCACTTTGAGTCATACAGGTCACATTGTGTGTCGGTTTGATATGATACTGATTTCTACATATCAAAATGACTAATTAATTGTCTCCCTAAATTATCAAAACAATTAGAGAATTTTTTCTTGGTTTTGAGTGAGTGACACATGTTATGAACTAAAATGTCAATTTTAAACTGATAATGAACACTTTGAGTCATACTAGGCACATTGTTTATCAGATTGAGGTGTGGCTAATTCCTATACAAAAAAATGACATATATATTTCTATCCAAAATTATTAAAACAATTTAAATGTTTTTTATTAGTTTTAAGTATGTGATGTGAGTTTTCAACTAAAATGTCAATTTTCAACTAAAACCACACAATTTGAGTAATACCAGTCACACCATGCATAATATTTAGGTGAGGTTGAATACTACATGTAAAAAATGACTTATGGATAATTTTTATAAAGTATCAAAACAATATGGATGCATTTTCTTAGTTTTGAGTATGTCGCTTGTTTTTTTACTAAATTGTCGTTTTAAACTAAAAACATGCACTTTTAGTCATATCGGTCACATTGTGTGTTGATTTGATGTGAGACTAATTCCTACACATCAAAAATGACTTATGAATCCTTGTACTAAATTATCAAAACAATATGAGATTGTTTACTTGGTTTTCAATGAGTGACACATGTTTTGAACTAAAATGTCAATTTTAAGCTGATAATGAACACTTTAAGTCATATTGGGAACACCGTGTATCATATTGATGTGTGGATGATTCCTACACATCAAAAATTACTTATGGATCTTTTTCCTAAAGTATAAAAACAGTTGGAATGTGTTTTATCAGTTTTGAGTATGTGACCTGCATTTTCAACTAAAATGTTAATTTTAAACTAAAACCACATAATTTGAGTAATACTGGTCACACCTTGCATTAGATTAAGGTGTGGATGATTACTACACATCAAAAATGACTTATGTATCTCTATCTTAGAGTATTAAAAATTTGAATGTGTTTTATCAGTTTTGAGTATGTCAGTTGTTTTTCTTACTAAAATATCATTTTAAACTAAAAACACATACTTTGAGTCATATTGATCACATAGTATATCAATTTTATGTGATACTAATTACTACACATAAAAAATTACTTATGAATTATTTTACTAAATTATCAAGACAATTCGAGCATGTTTTTTTTTGTTTTTAGTGAGTGACACACATTTTGAACTAAAATGTCAATTTTAAACTGATAATGGACCCTTTAAGTCATACCAGGAACACTGTGTATCATATTGAGGTGTGTCTAATTCCTACATGTTAAAAACGTCTTTTGTATTGTTTTCCTAAATTATAAAAACAATTAGAATGTGTTTTATCAGTTTTGAGTATGTGATGTGCATTTTCAACTAAAATGTCACTTTTAAACGAAAACCACACAATTTGTGTAATAATGGTCATTTAGTGTGTCAGATTGAGGTTCATATGATTCCTACACATCAAAAATGACTTATATATTGCTTTCCTAAAGTATCAAAACAATCCAAATATTTTTTTCTCATTTATTGAGTATGTCACTTTCTTTTTTTACTAAAATGTCATTTTAAACTAAAAACAGACACTTCAAGTCATACCGGTCATATCATGTGTAGATTTGATGTAAGACTGATTCCTACACATCAAAATTGGGTTATAAAATTTTTCCTAAATTATCGAGACAATTTAAGCATGTTTTATTGGCTCTCAGTGAGTGACACACATTTTGAACTAAAATATCAATTTTAAACTGATAACGGACACTTTAAGTCATACCATGCACACTACGTATCGTATTTAGTTGTGGATGATTCTTAAATGACAAAAATGATATATAGATAATTTTACTAAAGTATCAAAAAAATATTAATGTGCTTTTATAATTTTTAGTATGTCGCTTATCTTTTTTCACTAAAATGTTAGTTTTAAATAAAAATATACACTTAGAGTGACACTGGTCACACCATACATCAGATTGAGATGAGGATGATTTATACACATAAAAAATTACTTATGGATCATTTTTATAAAGTGTTAAAGCAATATGAATTAATTTTCTTTATTTTGAGTATGTCACTTGTAGTTTTTACTAAAATGTCATTTTAAAATGAAAACATACACTTTGAGTCATACTAGCCACATCGTGTGTAGGATTAATGTTTGGATGATTCCTAAACATTGCTAAAATATCTAAATTAATTTATTTGGTTTTTATTATGTCACTTATTTTTTTACTAAAATATCATTTTAAACTAAAAACATGCACTTTGAGTCGTACCCATCACATAGTGTGTCAGTTTGATGTGAGACTAATTCCTACACGTCATAAATGAATTATGAACTGTTTTCCTAAATTATCAATACAATCCTAGTGTGTTTTTTTGGTTTTTAGTGAGTGACTTTTGTTTTGAACTAAAATGTCGATTTTAAACTGATAACGGTCAGTTTGAGTCATATCGGGCACACTGTGTATCGGATTAAGGTGCATTGATTCCTACTTATCACAAATGACCAAGGGATAATTTTATTAAAGTTTAAAAATAATCTAAATGTTTTTTATTTGTTTTTAGTATGTCCCTTGTATTTTTTACAAAAATATCAATTTTAAACTCAAACCACACAATTTGGGTAATACTGGTCACACTATGCATCAGATTGAGGTGTGGATGATTCCTACACATCATAAATGACTTATGGACCATTTTATTAAATCATAAAAACAACACAAATTCATTTTATTGTTTTTGATTATGTCACTTTTTTTTACTAAAATTTAATTTTAAACTAAAAATATATACTTCAAGTCATACTGACCACATCAGGTGTCGAATTGATGTGAATTCAATTCTTACATGTCAAAAATGAATTATGGACCATTTTCCTAAAGTATCAAAATAATATGAATTTGTATTCTTAGTTTTGATCACGTGATGTTTATTTTGAACTAATGTGTAAATTTAACAAAACAAGTAGTGGATAAAAATGATAAGTAAATTAACTAAAAAAGTAGATAAAATGATGAGAAAATTAACTAAATAAGTAGTGGAAAGTCACCTATTCATGATGCCTATATACATTCGAACACCATTTATTCTGGTCATTTTTTTTAAATAAATTGATTTCCTCCATTATACTTCTCTTTGAGAAATTGTTCAAAAATAATATATAAGAATTTTGATACTAATGATTCACATTCCAAGTGTATATCTAAGGTCATATCCCATACTAGATCACAAAAATAGTAGTTAATCACCTAAATTTGGTATCAGAAAAAATCCTAACACCATGATGGTTACCACTCATCTCTAAATAAATATAACTCTTCTTTTGAGTATGAATACTGTTAAAAATCTTCGTAGCATTTAGAAAATACAGGGAAAAAACAATTAAAAATATTTTTAATGAAATTGTAATTACCTTTAGAAATTACCTATTTGGGAATGCTAGTATTTTGATGCTATATGATATCTTACACAAATTTTCAAACATAATATCCACAATTATTGTTTTTATTTTTCTTTAGACACTACAAAAACATTGAACAAAATAAGTAAATTGTTTTGAAGTATGTTTTGATAGTTAAATCTTTCTACATATACCTTAATATATTTCTATTTGAAGTAATCTATAGGCTTCTTATTTTTAGTCAACAACCTCATACCATAATTTTTCCTATATTTAGTGATCTCTCTATCATAACAAAATTATTGTTAAAAAACTAACCGAAACATATAATTTGAATTTTATCTATAAAATATTGATTGTAGTGCATTACAAATTCACGAAACACATCATGTGTGGTCGATTTGATGGAAATCCATTCATATGATCAAAAAATAAATATTTGGGGTATCTAGCTTGATTAAGATCAGTATCTAGTGCTTACTAAAAAACAAAAACAAATAAGTAATGAAAATATAAAAATGTATTTTATATGATTAGATTACATAATTTTACCCTTGCATTATAGGCATAAAAAAGATTCTGTCATATATTATTTTCTTCTCAGATTCCTCATTTAGTTCATCATTTTTCTTATCAATTTATATCAGATCCAATGAAATTTATTTCATAGAAATGATACAAGGATTAATGAATTCAAACCATGCTTCGTAGGGGTTTCCTTTTATATAGAAATAATATAAACACTTGTAGAAAATATGAATAGTTATTTAATTTAATGAATATATTATATCACTTTTTAGACAAATGTATTATGAAAATTTACCTTATGTATGTATTCATAATTGAAACTAATATCCATTTAAACTTGATAATATCATTTATACTCTTGATACCAACCGCGTCTATAATGAAGGTTATAAATATTTCTTCTTCATATGGAATATAGGACACATATCCATATTTGAATGTGGTGTCTGCATGAAGTTGTAATGATAATATATTATGTAGTCTAACTAGTGGGGAGAAGGTACTCCCAAGATGTCTTTTTGTTTCCTTGGTCGATTCAATATATTATCTTGAACCAACCTTTTGTTTCCCCATTATTTTATCTGTCTATAACACCATACCTCACTTTAGACCTTTTTCATCAATTGTTATAGGTTTTTCATTTGAAAAAATTTGTTAAGGTCATGCCTCATGTATCTTTATAAGATTATATGACCATGCTATGAATGTTTCAATAGCATCATTGACCGTTGTAATATTCAAATCATCAAGTGGAATAGGAAACTCATCACTCGACTCTTGAGCTACTTCAATCCCCACTCTCATGTGATCTTTTGGGAGTTAATTGTTATGTAGAATGTCTCCCGAGATATTATACACCATACCCCTCATAACAAGGTAGTGCACGGGTGTTGATAGATATAAATCACATACAAATTTACCCTACAAAATTTTAGTAATATAAAGTTATTGAAAGTTGTTTGATTCACATTTAGGAGAAAGAGTAATGAAAAAATTGATCACCTAAGGTAAGGTATGTGATTGAGTGTAATGACTATCCTCAAATCTAGCGGGGGCATTTGGTTATTCATGTGTTTACCTTTGTTCCTCGATTGGTTTTCTTTGATCCTTTCACGTATATTGGTTTGTCAAACCAAACTGGATGGTAATATCTTGCAAATCAACTATTTGAACCTGAAATCCTTTTATCATATTATATGTATCTTCTTATGGTTTTTTCTTCTCAAAATATGTTTGAGGAGAAACTCCAAAAACTACACCTATAACACGACCATATTGTTTCTGTCCACTTCAAAGCTACCGAAAGTAGTCTTTCCTCCTGTATGGTCACTGCTGATTCTTGTGTCTAAATCATATAAAAAACATATGAAAATAAATAGATATTTTTATGTAATAATATTATAAATCATAATGAATTACTATTATGTCATAATTACACATATTTCCCATACTTCTTCTATATTTTCATCAACTAATTTTTCCTCCTTATTTACGAGGGCATCCTTCTATAGCACATGATGTGGGATGGAAGTGGACTTTAATTTTGATTTATCAATCGTCATATAAAAAAAGGAACATATTTTATTTCATATCACATAAAAAATTTATTGTTTATTTAAAATACATATCATTTTATTTTCTAGTGAAGTGTACCCCATCCTTGATTTGTGGTAGGGGTGCATTGGTTTTGATGCACGTTAATTATTTTTATCACTCCTTTATTGTTTTGTAAATTAATAATTTTGAATTAAATTGGATAAAATAAATAATTTAAAATATTATATTATCTAATTTAATGAACTTGAAATGATTTCTCATTGTGATGACTAATGAAATAATTCCAAGTTTCCTACTTAATAATATGTGCATAAGTAATTGGTGGGTGGGGATTTACTTTCCCCTCAGAATCCATAAGATAAAACAAGGTAAGAAGAGTCTAGAATCCTCTATGGGATTTTCTAGTATCCATTAATAAATATTTCTTGTGTAAATCATCTAAAATAAACAAAATAATTAAGGAATAATGAAAATTAAATCAATATTTCATTATATAATTTTTTGGTAAAATAGAGAAAGTATATTGTAACATTACCTTTATATCTTCCCAAATGGTTTCCTCCATTATAGATTGGATATGGAGCCATAATTCTATAACAATCAGCACATTTATCTTCATTGTAACCCCAACATAACTAATGAACATTGTCTTATTGGTGTCAATAGGTTGGCCTCGTTGATTCCATCCAACCTCAAATTTTATACCCTTACTTATTTCCTTGATAATTTTAGTCAATATTGTGATGTTGCATCATTATTTTTTTCATCAACATTGTGTTGATACCCTAATAAATTTGTAGTTTTAGCATTAATCGCTTGTTCTTCCTTGAGATCAGTAACATCATTATGTGCATAAGTTATTGTTTTCATGAGTAGTAATAAATTTAATTTATATTACATAGATATAATAGAGAACACGTAATATTAATAAAAAAAGAATAGTGAATTAAAAAATAGTTTAACTTACTCATTTAACTCTATTTATTTTATTTAAAGGTTGAAGGGATTTTTATAATCTATTGAGAATCCAAATCCCCTCTTTGTGTCCCCCTCTAACATACAATAAATTTTCTACATTAGGACCGCTATGAAATGATAGTTATTTCCCAATAAAAAGGTCATCCTCAATTTAATTTTCATCTAACCCTACAGTTGTTTTAGTTCCCAACAAAACAATTGAATAATTCTTGTTTCATGGATTTGAGATATAAAATACCTACACTTCTTGTGATTCCATTATTAATGGATCTTCTTTTTCCCCTTACACACTAAAATTCACTTTCACAAATCCCATTTCATCAAATTTCACTACAATCCTATTTTCAACCCATTTTCAATAGAAAATCAACACTTGAAATGTTGTATAATCCAACTCATATATTTTTTTGATGATGAAAAAATATAACATATTTTCATAAATTGAATTTTTATCCTTGGGACGAGATATGTGCATCACTTCTTCCATAAGCATAAATCCACTATTTTGCATCATACTAAGGTCATCGTGTTCTTTTTTATATAATTTATAACTATTAATTAAAAACCCAGTGTAAGATATAATATTTTCATTTGGTTCCCTATCTAGCCATTAAATTCATTTAGTAATTGAATTTATATTTTCATATAACTCCTTATAAATATGATCTCGGAACCATCCTATAAATTGTTGATTATATGTATTTGATATCCATCCTTTATCCCTTAATGGATTAAAATATCTAACAATTACATTTTGGGATTCAATGTATGGATCAAAATCTTCACTATTATATAAAATGTAGGTGAGATTGCTCCCTCTCTGTGATGGTAATTGTAACAACATCTATTCTGGAAATCACATCACCCATAAGGTGTCCACTATGATGAGACTTTGGGAGATCGATGATATCAAAATATAATAGGTAATCAATATAGAATTCAATAGTTTATTTAAAAGTATATCCTTCTTCAATATAACATTATGTCCGACTTCAACTCATGATGTACTCTTTCAAAATATTTATATACCATTCAATGGGGTACATCCATATGTAATGAAAAGGACCACATAGTTGAACCTATATAACCAATTTAACCATTAGTTGGATCATTATATCAAAGAATGATGATGGGAATAATATCTATAATTCACACAATATGACTGCAACCTCCTTATTAATGATCGACAACTTCATTGGGTCTATAACTTTACTACATATGGAATTGAAAAAGAAGCACGGTCTGGTTAATCTATGTCATAAATTTTTAGGAAAAATGAAACATAAATCGATGACTATCAAATAATTCATCAAAACATGGAAATCATGTGATTTTAGTCCATATTGTTGGACTTATCATGTATTAATCATGTTTTAATATTCACAAATTCTATTCAGTCTATAAACCATGTTAACTCTATGTAATCTATCTCACATCAAATGCACAGTTGTTTAGTAAAATCTATCCAAAGCTCTTAAGTTCTATAAACTTAGTTTGGTTACTATATACTATCTATTGATCAACTTTATAATGACTTAGCTGAAAAATGTTTGATTTTAATCCATTCCATAAATATCATTGATTAAGTCTGAATACAGATATTTGACTAAGTCTGAGACACCGTGAACAAGCAGACACTGTGAACAACCAGACATCATGAACAACCAGACATCGTGAACAAGAAGACACTGTGAACAAGCAGACACTGTGAACAAGCAGATACTGTGAACAACCAAACACTATGACATTGAGACACAGTTACATCGAGACACTGTGACAACCAGACATCTTGAACAAGACACTGTGAACAAGACACCGTGATCCAGACACTCTAAACAAGACATTGTGAACCAGACACAGTGAACCATACACCATGAACTAGACACCGTGAACTAGACAATATGAACCAGACATCATGAACGAGACACTATTTCCATGACATACTGTTACATCATTTCTTAATATGTTTTGTCATCTTTCAATTTAATCTCTAACAGTCATATTTGAAGATTTTAAATGCACTGACATAATTAATATTTCTTTGTAGACATATCATCTTATAGTATGATGTACGAGGTGCAAAATACATGCAACCTGTCGGCTCAAACACATGCACTCCAAGATAAAAGAGTAATATGGCCCAGAAACAAAAAAAAGTATGGCATGATACTAAAAAGAAAAACGATGGGTGGGCATGAGCATGACAATGAAGAATACACTTTGAGAATTATTGAAGAAATAATTGTCTCATGCAACTCAACGATGCTGGAGAACACACAAATATCCATTGAATCCTGGAATCAAGAACATCTTCACACTGTCAAACATCACAAAGAACACAAGCCGAATCAGTCTGAATTGTGACACTATTTTCTGTACGATGACTTGATTTATGCATCTAATTCATCTCATAAGTCCAGAGCTATAAAGACTAACATTCAAATCATTTCTGAACCTATCTCAATATTTCTACTCTGTTGTGTATCCTTTTACTAGCTTTCGAGCAGTGTGTGTATCTGTATAACAACACACTCTGTCTCGTGCATAAAACTGAAGGATACAATATATCCTTACTCAAACATCTTTTTATATTTTTATACCCACTGATAAGTGTATAATAGGTCTATGTGTGTCCTGGTTGTTTGTTCCCACAAAGAACTGTGGAATAGGTCCCTGTGTGACCTGGAAAGTCCTGTGTATTGTTGTTAACCCCGATCTAGGGTGTGGATCAAGTTTATTTATATAAAATACTTGGTGGTAGGTGCTCACCAAGTGGAGTGGATTAGGTCTCGGATTGAGACTGAACCACTTGTTTCATATTCATTGTGCTGTTTAATTTAGTCTTATCTATTTTACTACTTTACTATATAATTTAGAAATCACTAAATTCACTTTGATAGTTAATCTTAGAAAGAATTTATAATTGTCTTGTCTTAGTAGAATAGATTCAAAAGGTAATATTAATATCTGACATTAATATTACTGAGAATTAATCAATCTTCTAAGAAGTTATTTAAATAGTCAAACCTTCATAACCATATTACTTTGATTAAATGGGATGTATTTAACCTTATTAGGAACACTGTTTAATAATACTTTTTATCCATAAATTTTTATAGATACTCAATTCACCCCTCCCCCCCCCTTGAGTAATCTACTCTGACCAAAATTTGGTATCAGAGGTTGTTTATTAAGACTTTGTTTAACCTTATTAAACTATTATTGTAGTTGTACTTTGAAGATCTGTAAATTTCTGTTAATTCTAAATTTATAGCTTTTTAAAAGTATTTTTGTATTATGGATAATACATTGGAAGGTGTTGCAACCAATAGACCACCATTCTTTAATGGAACCAACTATGCTCAATGGAAAATTAAAATGAAAATGCATTTAGAAAGTATGGGTTTTGAAATTTGGTATTCCATTATAGATGAATATAAGATTCCTACTACTGATAGAATCACATGGGATGAACTTGTCAAAACTATCTACAATAACAATTGTAAAACTATTAATGCTTTATACTGCTCCTTAAGAGATGAATAATTCAATAGAATTTCTGCTTGTAAAACTGCCCATGAAATTTGGGATACCATGTCTGTCTCACATGAAGGAACATCTAGTGTAAAATAAATGATACTTAATAGTTACACTATTAAATATGATAACTTTAAAATGAAACCTGATGAGCCTATCTCTAAAATGTATCTTAGGTTCAATGAGATTGTCAACACAATTATTTCTCTTGGAAGAGAAGTCACTGCCAAGGAACAGATCATAATAATTCTCAGATGCCTACCTGACAGATAGAGAGGAACCTCTATATCTCTTAGATAATCATATGAAATTAGAAAGATACCTATAAAAGAACTCATTGGGAAACTGATGATGTATGAAGAAGAGCTGAAATTCAACAAGGAAGAGAAGGATGAACCAAAAAGGAAATCTGTTGCATTCAAAACCACCACCTCTAAACACAAAGACAACGTTAAATTGTAAGCTTCTGTAGAATGTTCCATTAGTGAACAATAATCATCTGACAGTGATGAGGAGATGGCTCAATTATCCAAAAGATTCAAGAGATTTTACAAGAATAAGAACTTTTTCCAAAAGCCTAACTTCAAGGGAAAATATGACCAAAAAGGAAGTTAGAAGAAGGATTGGAAAAGAAGTGACAAGACTGATGAGATTTTCTACTATGAGTGTAAGTGAAAAGAACATATCAAGGCTGAATGTCCAAAGCTCAAGTACAAAAAGATATATGAGGACAAGGACAAGAAGTATAAAAAGGCAATGAAAGCAACCTGGAGTGCTTCTGAGGATATTTCAAGTGACTCAGAAACATCACATGATAAACAAGATAACAAAGACAATATGTGTTTTATGACAAACATGTATGAGGTAACACTGGACTCTCTTGTACATAATTCATACTATTCTGAAGATGAGAGTGAATCTGAAAATATGACTAATAAAGAAATGTTAGAATACTATAACATGCTTGAAGAAACATGCAATTAACTAAAAGACAAATATAAATCATTAAATAAACAGTATGCTCTTACTATGATTGTTAAATCTGAACACACAACTAAAAAAGAGAAAAATGCTCAACTGCTCAAAGAGAACAACAAATTAAAAATGTCTAATGAGCAATTGAAGAATGATCTAGAAAAGTTTACCAATGGGGAAAATACCCTTACTCAAATTCTAGGTAAACAAATTTCCCTAAATACAACACTAGCATTGGTTATAAACTTGGAAAAAGAAATCTTGGTAGAATAAATTTTGTTTCTAAACCTAGGAAATATAGTTTTACTCCCAGTTCTAGACACAAATCAACTAATTCAATTTATGATACACTTTCTACTGTTTCAAGTTTTTATGGACTAAATATAGTTTATTTTTTAAATACTTTACATAATGTTTATACGAAACATATGAGGCAGATATGGGTTCCTAAAGCACTTATTACTAATATTACTAGAACCAAACAAGTATGGGTACCAAAATCTATTTTTGCTTAATCATTTTGTAGGAAATCTACTTAAATAGTTCCTTTAAAAGTTTATGGTACTTGTATAGTGAATGTTCAAGACACATGATAGGAGACTACTCATACTTCAAGAACCTAATAAAAATAGATGGAGGACATGTCACATTTGGTGACAATTTCAAAGGAAAGATTATTGGCCTCGAACAAATTGGTAACTCTAATTCAGTTTTAATTTCTAAATTACTATTTGTTGATGGATTAAAATATAATCTGCTTAGTATCTCACAATTATGTGATGATTGATTTCATGTTAGATTTAAAAATGATGCTTGCAATGTCTTTAATTATAAATAAGAATTACTATTTTCTTCATTAATAAATGAAAAATTTTACTCTGTTAACTTAGATTCCTTAGCTTCTCAAAATGATTCATACTTAAGTGTATTTTATAAAGAGTCTTGGCTCTAGCATAGGAGACTAGGACACTGTAATATTCACTCCCTTATAAAGCTAACTAGAAAAATCCTAGTTAAAGACTTACCCAAACTTGAGTTTCCAAATGAAAAAGTGTGTAATCCCTATCAAAAGGGAAAACAACATAAAATTTCCTTCAAACCAAAGAAATAAGTGTCAATTTCTCAACCTATCGAACTGGTTCACATGGATTTGTTTAGACCATATAGATTTTATAGTTTAAATGGGAAGAACTATGTTTATATTCTTGTAGATGACTTTTCTAGATATATTTGGACCTTCTTTCTGGCTCACAAAAGTGAATCCTGCTCTTATTTTACTAAATATTCCAAGTCTATAGAAAATCTTAGTGTACTTAGAATTAAATCCTTAAGAAGTGATCATGGCCATGAGTTTGAAAATCAAGAGTTTGAATCCTTTTTCTCAAAAAATGGTTATAGTCACAATTTATATGCCCCTAGAACACCTCAACAAAATGTAGTTGCAGAAAGAATAAATAGAACCCTGTAAGAGATTTCTAGAACAATGCTTAGTGAATATGACCTACCTATTTATTTTTGGGTTGAAGAGGTCAATAAAGCATGCTACATAATAAAAAGATTATTTTGGATTAATGTTCAGATTTGATACATCAAGTCTTCTTGTCACAACTTGAGCCTAAAAACATTAATGATGCTATCAATGATGAATTTTGGGTGATGGCTATGCAAGAAGACCTTAATCAGTTTCAAAGAAACAAAGTTTGGAAAAATTTTGAAAGACCTGAGGACACATTCACCATAGGCACTAAATGGGTGTTTAGAAATAAGGTAGATGAGGATAGTAACATAGTTAGAAATAATGCTAGATTGGTTGCACAAGGCTATAGTCAAGAAGAAGGAATTGAATATGAGGAGACCTTTGCACCATTAGCTAGACTTGAAGCCATCAGAATTTTGCTTGCTTGTGCTGCACATCTTAATTTCAAACTATATCAAATGGATGTTAAGAGTGCATTCTTAAATGGGTATATAGCTGAGGATGTCTTTGTTGAATAACCCCCTGGTTTTACAAACCCCCATTTTCCAAATCATATTTTTAAATTATCAAAAACTTTATATGGTTTAAAACAAGCTCCAAGAGCTTAGTATGATAGTTTGATTACTTTTCTTATTTCCAAAGGTTTTACAAAAGGAATAAATGATCCTACCCTTTTTATAAAATGAATCTCTAATGATGTTTTAGTCATTCAAATCTATGTAGATGACATTATCTTTGGATCTTCAAGAAATTATTTGTGTATTGATTTTTCTAAAATGATGCAAAATGAATTTGAAATGAGTTTAATGGGTGAACTAAAATTATTTCTCGGATTTCAAATCTTTCAAAAATAATGATGGTATTATTCTAACTCAAAGTAAATATACTAGAGATCTTCTAAAGCATTTTGGATTGGATAGCACTATAAGTAGTGACACTCCTATAAGTACCACTTGTAATTTGGATCTTGATGAAGATGGAAAATCTGTTGATCAAACCACTTATAGAGGAATGATTGTAAGTTTACTCTACTTAACTGCTAGTCGACCTAACATTATGTTTAGTGTGTGTATGTGTGCTCATTTTCAAGAAAATCCTAAGGAATCTCATTTAAATGTTGAAAAGAGAATTTTCAAATACCTCAAGCATACACCCAATCTAGGATTGTTCTATCCTAGAGGACAATCATTTGAATTAGTTAGTAATTCTAATGCTGAATTTGGTGGCTGTAAGTTAGATAGAACAAGAACCTCTGGAACATGTCACTTTTTAGGCAAGTCACTAGTATCATAGTGTAGTAAAAAACAAAATTTTGTTGCATTATCTTTTGTAGAAGCTGAATATATAGCTGCTGGCAGTTGTTGTGCACAAATCTTGTGGATGAATCACACATTACTAGATTATGGATAACAATTCAGGCATGTACCTATAAATTTTGACAACACAAGTGCTATTAACATCTCGAAAAATTATGTTTCACATTCTAGGACAAAGCATATTGATATAAGACATCACTTTTTGAGAGATCATTATCAAAAAGGTAATATCACTTTGAAATTAATTGGTACTAAGTATCAGCTTGCTGATATATATACCAAAACATTAAATTCTGAAAGAATAGACTACATCATACATGAACTAGGCATGATAAATCTTAAGTAAATTTCTTAATGTTTTATATCTTACTGTTGTATATATTACTGTTTCATGTTTATGGTATCACAGTTATTATTTCGTGATTACTGTCTGACAATCACTGTCTCACTGTAAGGTTCAGTCAATGTCACACCGTAAGGTTCAGTCACTGTCTCACCATAAGGTTCAGTTGCTGTCTCACTGTAAAATTCATTCACTATATCACCATAAAGACCTGATATGGTATCACCATAAAGATTCTTTATGATTTTTATTTACAAAGTAGAAACCGTATCACGGTAATTATTCATTTCACCTTTTTATTTTCCCGTGCTTTTACTTTTGTGACATTTGGTATTCCTAAATGATAAAATAAAGGAAGTGTCACTTGTCCTTCACTCGAGCTTTCTTCTATTCATTCAATTTGCAACCCTTATTGAATAACTCAACCCTTCTCTCTCTCGAACCTTCATTGAATGCCCAGGATGAAATTCCCTTCATCGATGACTCCTAAGAAATGTAGCTCAAAGAAGAAGAAGATCACACCCAAGCTAGCACCCGAAGGTCCTCTAAATCCAAATCTGGTGAACCAAGTAGTATTACCTGAGAAAGAGATATGACCTAAGTGTATTATGTCGAGTAAGTCTCTAGTTTTGAAAGTTTTAAAAGAGAAAGGCTGGTTAGAATGGTTTTAGAAGAAAGATAGACCTATCTACCCTAAGCTTGTGGCTCAATTTTATCAGTATGTTCAGTTCTTCTTTGATTTTGAAGATGCTTATGCTGTGAGAAGCTAGATAAATGGACAGAAATGCACATTATCTTTAATTTTATGGGCTTCATGCCTTAGGATACCTCATAAAGGCATCTGTGAGGACTATCAAATAGGACCTCCACCTTCCAATGAATTCTTTATTTTGGAAGATTCTTTGAAAAGCTTAACCAGAAATGACACCAAGAGGAGAGCCATTATTTTTGAACTGGATGGAGAATCTAGACTTCTGTTTAAGTTTATATAGCACATGATTATCCCCAGAAAAGGTGATTTTTCTATACTAAAATATCATGATGTGTTTCTGATTCATCTTATGAAAAATGGGAATAAGATCAACCTTTTCAAGTATGTCATACACCATATGTGTGAGCTGATCAAAACCACATGCAAGTCAAACTCCCTATTTTATTCTTGGATTATCTCATCCATGCTTCATGCCAAAGGTATGGTTGGACCTAATGAAGAAGTTATTAAGGATTGTCAGTTATGCCTTTCAAAAGTCAATATCAAGAGGATGAAAATTAATTGGAATTCTTGGAAAAAGGCATGGGTGGAAGACAATGATAGGATTTTTGAAAAGTTCAATCCAGTTGAACATCCCTTAAGACCAAAAGATATTTTTTATCCTTGTTTCAAACTAGATGAAGATGTTGAGTATTCTAAAGAAGAAGAAGAAGAGGTTTTTGTGCCTCCTAGGGAAACTGTTTCTGATAAGGAAGACAGTACTCCTATCCCTCGTGTAGTAAGTGAAAAGGAAGTACCTGCTTCTAAAGATGTTGTTAATCTGGAAGATCAAATCAAAGTTGAAATAGAATCTGTTGTCAAGGAAACCAAAAATAATGATATGGAAGATCTTATGGAAGAATAATTACCTGTTATGCAAGAATATGACCTTGAAGAACTCCCAGTGGAACAATCTATTCCTGAAGTCATTCCTTCAGCTGAGGAAAGGCTGAAGCTGGATTTTCAGCTGGCTAGACAGGAAATGAGAGAGGAATGAAGAGATGAATTCGTGGAAATAGATCAATCCCCTAAGCCTCTCGGTTCTGAGAACGTTACAATTATTGAGGGGGAGCAACCCTAAAATTTGGAATCTATTGAAGTACCAAACTCGATTTATCCAAGCCCTGTAGACACTCGGTATAAGTTCCCTAGCTTTTATGATGTGAATGACTCTCATGAATTCTTAGTAAAAGGCCTTGACCTTTCTACTATGTTCCAATTGAAATATGTCTCTAATCTTACACCTGAAAAATAACTTGAGCCCGTATCAGTCCCTATCTTTTAACCTTTACCAGAACAACCATCCTTGGTGAGTAAAGATGATCTAAAAGAATTTGGAGCTACCCTTTTGTCTGGAGTTGAAAAACTCTTGAATACCCAACCAGCTCCTATAACAAATCTAAGTGAGAGAGATGCCTCATTTTTGTTGGAAAAATTTATTTAACAGATTCAACCCAAAATGCTTCATGAGATTCAGGAAGTAAGAGTTGAAGATATACTACTTAGAGATGAAGTAAAGACTCTAAGAGTTATGATTGAAGACATGAAAAAAGTGATGCATTCGAGATCAGAGCTTGCTTCTCATCCTATGGAGCCTATTGTTCCTCAAACCCCACAGAATGTTGCCCATCAGATTCAACCTCACTTAGCTTCCTTAGCTGAAAAAGTCACAGAAAGAAAGAAACATATTGTGAAAGAAATTCGGGAGGTTGTTGTTAATCTTAACAAGATCACTAATGAATATACGGGGTGCCTTAAAAAAGTTCTAAATCAACTAAAATCTCTTACCTCAGTTGTCACTGATTCTTAGGCATCTGTACAATCATCTTAATCTTCCTTAGACAGTGACCTGCTCAGAACAGTGGTCAAAGAAGAACTTCAGACTGTGCTTAGTGGTTTCAATAAATATTCTCTATCTGAAGTTATCAAGAACAGTGACAATGTTCTTGATCTGGTCCAAATCCATTCAAAAATTTCTAATGATGATCATCAATAAATTGCCAAGAAATTGGATTTCTACTTCAACCTAATATTCTCTAAGACTGACATTACCAATCATTTCAAATATCTGGTAGAAAATCTGATGATTCCTCATGTTACTCAAGCTTTAAAGAATCAAGTCCAAAAGCTCATAGTGTTCACTCGTCTGTTGGACAAGTTTATGGAAAACAAGGATGACATTGAGAAAGTTGTGCAGTATGGTGGAGAGATCATTGCTTATTTTATTAAGCTTCTGAGGCCCTATCTTCATATACAGAGTACAACCATTGTTGCTCCTATGGCTGCACCTCTGAGACTTGGTTTTCCTGTATTCACCTCTGACCTAGCCTCCACTTCTATGTCTATTAGTCAGGCACTGAGTCAGATCAGGCTTATGACCCTTGATCGACAATTACCTTGGTCTTCTATTACACCTACTCTGGCTCCCTCTATCTCTGAAGGTCTTCCTTTACCTTCTCTCTCAACCAGTTCACTCCCTTATTCTACTTCAACCTCTGCTCTTATGGTTTCCTCTTCTGCTGCTGGTGCTAATGGAAAATAGAAGACCAGCTAGTGAAGAATGATAGTTCTTACTCTCTTTTTTGATAGGAATCTTGTTACATTTATTTTACCTTTTGTAATGCCCCTCTTTTTATCTAATACAGTATGCACTTTTATTATATATTTTGTCTTTCTTTTTCTTGTTACTTTTTGATAATCCCAAAAGGGGGAGAAATATAGGAGAAGAGAACACTCACTCTATATATGTTATAAGCACATTCGAACTATGTTGTTAGAAAAAATATACACTCTAAGTATACATGATTTTTGATCATCAAAAAGGGGGATATTGTTGGAATCCTCGTGTATTAATCATGTTTTAATGATCACAAATCCTATTTAGTCTATAAACCATGTTAACTCTATGTAATCTATCTCACATAAAATGCAAATTTGTTTAGTAAAAGCTATCCAAAAGCTCTTAATTGTTATACACTCAGTTTGGTTACTATATACTATCTGTTGATCTACTTTATAATGACTTCTCTGGCAAATGATTGAGTTTAATCCATTCCATAAATATCACTGCTTAAGTATAAATATATATATTTGCCTAAGTCTGAGACACCGTGAACAAGCAGACACCGTGAAAAAGTAGACACCGTGAACAACCATACACCGTGACATCGAGACACCGTGACATCGAGACACTGTGACAACCAAAAACCGTGAACAAGACACCATGAAAAAGACACCATGAACCAGACACTATGAACAAGACACCTTAAACCAGACACTATGAACCATACACCATGAACGAGACATCGTTTCCATGACATATTGTGACACTGTTTCTTAATATGTTTTGTCATCTTTAAATTTAATATCTAACGGTCATATTTTAAGATTTTAAATGCATTGACATAATTAATATTTCTTTGTAGACATATCATCTGATAGTATGTGGTACGAGGTGTAGAATACATGCAGCCTATCCGGTCAAACACATTCACTCCAAGATAAAAGAGTATTGCAGCCCAAAAACAAAAAAAAGTGTGGCATGATACTAAAAAGTGAAACAGCGGGTGGGCATGAGCACGACAATGAAGAATACACTTAGATAATTCTTGAAGAAATAATTGTCTCATGAAACTCAACGCTGCTGGAGAACACATGAAGCTCCATTGAATCCCAGAATTGAGAACATATTCGCACTGTCAAACATCACGAAGAACACAAGCCAAATCTTTCTGACTTGCGACACTCTGTTTTCTATACGAGTACTTGATTTCTGCATCTACTTTGTCTCAGAAGTCCAGAGCTACAAAGACTAACATTCAGAGCATTTCTAAACCTATCTCAATATTTCTGCTCTGTTGTGTATCTTTTTACTAGCTTTCGAGCAGTGTGTGTATCTGTATAAGAACACACTCTGTCTCCTACATAAAACTGAAGGATACAATATATCCTTACTCAAACATATTTTTATATTTGTATACCCACTGATTAGTGTGGAAGAGGTCCCTATGTGTCCTAGTTGTTTTTCCCCACGAAGAACTATGGAAGAGGTCCTTGTGTGACCTAGATAGTCCTGTGTACTGTTGTTAACTCTGATCCAGGGTGTGGATCAAGTTTATTTTTATAAACTTCTTGGTGGTGGGTGATCACCAAGTGTAGTGGATTAGGTATCAACTTGAGACTGAACCACTTGTTTCATATCCATTGTGCTGCTTAATTTATTCTTCTCTGTTTTACTGCTTTATTGTATAATTTAGAAATCACTAAATTCACTTTGATAATTAATCTTGGAAAGAAGTTATAATTGTATTTTCTTAGTAGAATAGCTTCAAAATTAATATTAATAACTAACATTAAGATTACTGATAATTAATCAATATTTTAAGAAGTTATTTAAATAGTAAAACCTTCATAACTATATTACTTTGATTAACTGGGTTGTATTTAACCTTATTAGGAACACTGTTTAAGAATACTTTTTAACCAAAAAATTTTATAGATACTCAATTCACCCCCCCCCTCTTGATTAATATACTCTAACCAACACATGTAACTTCAAATTAGTCATTGACATGATGTTATTTATATTTTATGAATACCCCTCTAAAACTTTTATACCATTAAGAAAAATGAAAATTTTTAATTTTTCTTGTCTGGATAGAGTTTATGTAACATCCTGTTACTATTTTCAATTATTCATAAACCCATTTTTGTTCATTATTTGGTTGGGGTTCATTTAGGGTTACTTCGGGTGAAATTTTGAAAGTTTTAAAGGGTTTTTGGGTTGTTCATGGTTGATGCACGATTTTCAAAAATTGTGCGCCCTGTTAGTGCAAACCATGCAAACTCAGGGAGTGAGGGTTTGCATGATTGGCATATGGTTTGAAAAACTGTGTTCCCACCAAGGAGAAACCATGAAACCCCATTATTAGGGGTGCATTTCTAGGGCTTATGGTTTTTCTAACCATGTGGCCCAGCCCAGAAAACCATGCATATGAGATTTTTTAATTCGAAAATTAATTTCTAAAATCTTGAAACCCTCCTTTTAGGTGTTTAATGGGATGGTATGACTCCGTAGAGACTTCTTCTTCCTTGGAGGATCTCAATAGGTTATTTTTCCTTTCTACATAACTTTATAATAAATTCAAATCTAGTTGAATGTTGTTTGATCTCTTTTCAATAAGTTTTCTATTCTCATTCTCTTTCTCTCGATCTCTCCTATTTCCTCCCTAGGGTTTTATATATCACCATTTTGTTAGAGGATATAATTGACACTATTTAGGATCTTGAATCTAGGTTTTATTCTTAGATCCTTGTTTTTGATGTTCTTCATTGGAGTCTCCTAATTAGGGCTTTGCGTTTAGAGATCATGTGATCCTGAGGTAGGTGGTTCTACTTGTAATTTCCAATTTGATTAACCCTAATTTGCTTGATTAAAATTCAATTGTTTTATTTAAATTAAATTTATTTATTTTAATTAAATTTATTTCAATTGGTTTATTAAAAAATCAATTCCATTAAATTGGGGATTTGAATTTAATTTCGCATGAAATTGGGAAACCCACTCCCCCCCAATTCCATTGAATTGGGGTGTGTTGTAAAATTAGATGGAAATTTGTGAAAATTAAATCATGTAATTTAATTGTGGAATTGAAATTGTGAAGTTGATATGTGAAATTTATTTCAAATTTTTATTTGAGAAAAATGGCTTAAAATAGTTTTGCTTGAAACCCAATGGTTTGATCATGGAAAGAGGCATGTTTTGATTAAAAACTTGTTTTGGTTTTTAAAGGTAAAATGGCATATTTGAAATGGGAGAATGGGATGAATTTTATTTTAAACAATTTTAAAATAAAATTCCTATCATTTATTATTATTACAAAACTTGAAATCCTAGGTAGTTAGTGAGTTATTTGGGACAAACACATTAGAATGGGAGTTCCCTAGCAATGAATTAACTCTTTAAAACTCTAACTTAAATTGTTTAACACATTTTATTCCTTGGTAGGATGTCAATGAGTCCTCTTTGACTAGTGCCAAAGGGACTTGTGTACACATTTCTGTTATCATTATATAAGTGTGTGAGGATCCCATAATATGTAAGTATCATACCTTTTGGTAGATGACCATGTTTTTTTTATATTTTAAATATATGTCATTATTTGTAAACTATTTACAAATTACTTATGAATTTATATAAATTATTTTATATAAAATTTTTATTAAGACATTTTTTTAATGTATTTTTATACTTTTAAATATAAATCATGATTTGTTTTAAATATGATTTTTAACTGCCATGCCTATTTATTTAAAATTTAAAGCTTTGTTTGGTTAATTAAATGTTGTCACCCTACTGGGATTTTATCTCACACCCTACTTGTGCCTTCGGGTGTTTGTAGATTTTCTTCTTCCAGATTCGAACAATGGTAAGGTGCCACTTTGAGGTGGTAGTAGCTATTGATCCTTGGGATTTGAGTGTTTCATCCATTGTGACTTGGAAAATTATCCCATTTTCCCATACTTGTGGTTGTACTTCTAGCTTTCATACCTTTTTGAATTATAGTACACTTATCTTTTTGGATTTTCTCTTGTAATTATACTAACTTGTTTATCTTTCTTCCATTGTATTTGTGTCAAATTCATTCTCACTTTCATATTTTATGATGTCAGGTGCTTGTCACCAACCTGTGAGGATCGGGAACGCCCTTCAGGCTATGTCAGGACTGACTCGATTATCAGGTTACCAGGGTACCCAAGCTATTTCGTGACAAAGTGGTATCAAAGGTGTAGGTTTTTCATATTTCCTTGATGTTAGTATGCAGTTGTGTAATCTTTTTGGGACTTAGGAGGTATTTTTGATTGAGTGTCTTGATATATCTCACTATTGTAAACCTTAATTCACTGAGGGTGGTTTGGGAAATAATTCTTGAGGATTAGTTTGAGTCATTTCCCTTATAAATATTTGTATATATTTAAATCCAAATTGTGTTTGTCTATCTGTTGGGATTAATTTACCTTGTTTCTTTATTTGAGTGTTAATTTGATGTCTTCAATTTTGTCTGTTGGTGTTGTGTATCATCATGCCTCCGAGAAGATGTGTGAGTCGGATCTAGGAATAATCTCATGTTAAAATAAAGTGAAAAAATCCTTTTGTGGACCTGAGTCTAGTTGAGGTGATTTTGCATACTGTTTAAGCTCTGGGATAGGTACCACCACTAGTTCTCATTCAAGATCTAGTTGTGGAACCTCCAAGGGATATTCTCTAAAATAATTATTGAGAGTTTATTCACCATAATCCACCAGTATTCAAAGTCTCCAATGATCCTAAATAAATTGAATAATTTTTTAGTAGGATTGAGTGTTTGTTTGAATTCTTAGAGATGCATAATGAAATCAAGGTGAAGTGTTCAACCTTCATTCTAAAAGGGATGATCATGAGATGGTGAGAAATTATGGTGATGGCGAAGAAGCATGAGGTATTATAGTGGAAAGACTTAAATGATATTTTCACCGACCAGTTCTATACAGAGTCGATGTTTTTGGCCAAGGCTATTGAGTTTTTCAAACTCAAGTAGTCTGAAAGGATTGTGATAGAGTATGCAAATCACTTTGCTGAGCATGTGAAGTTTTCACATGAGATTATATTTAATGATAATATGAAGACTTGATAGTTTGAGTTGGGACTCTAATTAGATATTCATTATCAGGATTTCTTATTGAATCTCCCTTCTTATACCGATGTATTGGATAGATCATTAATAGTCAAAATTCACTTGGTTGTAAATTCAGGGCTGATGGGAGTTCTTTTTTCTCCCAGTGGTAGTGTGAGTTCCTTTGAAGTAAAGAGAAAGTGCGATGATTGTCATGGTGGTTCTCAATAGCAGGGTATTTCTTGACCTCCTGTAGTGCTTGGAAGAGGTGCTTTGATTTTTTACTATTTTGGAAAGTCAGGGTATTCGAAGCAGGTTTTCATAGAGGCACCAGAGTTATGTGGTTCTCGTGGATGCTCAGGTCACTTACAGAAGTTCTTCAATATCTATTCCACTCCACGAAGTGGAATGGGATCATCAGCTCTTACCAAAACTGCAGTACAATCATATTCTTCATGTAAAAAAGGGTTACAACCATAGGTATCCTAAATAAAGCTTCTTTATTTAGTGGAAGAATCTCTAGAGGAAGCAGATATGGGTCTAGAGACTGTGAGAGGTACCATCACTATAGCTTTGTCATTAGTGACTGCTTTATTTGATACTGGTTCATCTCATTTTTTTATTTCAACCTATATTTTTAATATTCTAAAATTTTTATGAAGCTTTTGTCTTACATGATGGATATTACTACACCCTTAGAATTAAGAGAGAGTATGTTCTTCGTAGCCCCACTTGTTTTTTCTCTCTATCAGATATCGAGATTTCTTGGATTTTTTGATTTCTCAACATGAAACCTCTTGAAATCATATTTGGTATGGATTTTCTCATTAACAATAAATCCCATATTGATTTTTATCTTCAACTAGTATCCTTTACTACACCCAATGGGGTTTGTCATATCTTTCAAGGAGAATGGGACCCGAGGTTGAGTAGAGCTAGACCTTCTTATCTAGATTTGGGAAAAGTAATATAGATTTTTTATTTTGATCTAGAGAAAGAATCCTTGATTGGTGATCTACCTCTAGTTTTCATTGATCTTCCCAATGTTTTCTCTTCTAACTTCTTTGGTTTGTCATCGGTAAGGGAGGTAGAGTTTTCTGTTGATTTAGTGCCTAGTACTCAACCAGTATCTATTCATTCTTACTACATGGAACTAGTTGAGATAAAAGAGTTGAAGACTTAGTTATATTATCTTCTTGAGAAAGGATTTGTATGCCTGAGTGTGTCACCTTGGGCAGTGCTGATTCTATTTTCTATGAAAGATGATGGCTCACTTAGCTTTTGTGTTGATTACCAAAAACTCAATAGAGTTACTATAAAGCACAAGTATCTATTGCCACAGATTGATGATCTATTTAACTGGTTAAAGGGGTAAAATTGGTTCTTGAACAATGATCTTTGTTCTAGTTACCATTAATGAGGATAAAATAATCTGACATATAGAAAACTTCCTTTCAAAGTAGGTACGACCATTATGAGTACTTGTCATACCATTTGGTCTAACCAATACTCTTGAAATTTTTATAGATTTAATGAATAGGGTTTTCCATGAGCATATCGATACCTTCATGGTAGTCTTTGTGGATGAAATCCTTGTTTAATACAAGTCCTAGGATGATCATGTGAGTCATTTCAGAGTAGTTCTGGAATTGTTGAGAAATCACTGACTTTATGCCAAGTTTTCGAAATGTGATTTATTGATTAGGTAAGTGAATTTATTAGGACACATGGTTTCAGAATATGGTATCTTAGTTGATCTTGAAAAGGTATAAGATGTTATGACATGGGAACAATCCAAAAAAAAATAGATTTGAATCTTCTTGGGTTTAGCTGGGTATTATCACCAGTTCAATAAAGACTTCTTAAAGTTAGCCACTCCGATGACTAAACCAACTTGTAAAGGAGTAAATTTTTTTTAAGATGAAAATTTTCAACATTATTTTTTTGATCTGAAATTTCTATTAACCAATGCACCAGTGTTGAATCTTGTAGGGGTTGACCAGGGCTATGTGGTCTCATGTGATGCATCAGGTTCAGGTTTAGGTTGCGTTCTTATGTAAGGTGATCTTTTTGTTGCTTATGTCTCTTGTCATCTTGATCCACATGAGAAGAATTACCTGACCCATGACCTGGAACTTGCAGTTGTGATGCATGCACTTAAAATCTAGCAATGTTGCCTTTATAGAGAATGGTTTACCATGTATTCTGACCACAATACCTTGATTTATATCTTCTTGCAAAAATATCTAAATCTCCACCAAAGGCATTGGGTAGAATACCTAAAATATTTTGACTTTGACATCACCTATACCCCGGGGAAAGAGAATATCATCACAGATGCATTGAGAATGAAACTTCCAACCCAAGTAGTGAAAGAATCATTAGAATAGTGGAACTTGATGGCTATTTTTACACAGTTGTATATTGAAGTTCTAGAAACTAGGATAGAGGTTTCCTTGGCCAATGTTCAGTTGACCTTCTATCTTCTCAAGATGATTCTTCAGAAACAATAGTTTGATGATGAATTGTGTAACTTTAGAGACTCTATTTATAGAGGGGAGACTATACCTGACTGGTCATTTTCCACTAAGGTAATTTTATGATATCTGAATAATTTTTTTGTGCTGTTATCAGTAAGGAAAGCTGTGATACAGGATTGCCATAGTTCCCAGTAGACAGTGTACCCAGGAACCATGAATATGTTCTATAACATGCCATGATGATTATAGTGTCCAGGTATGAGACGAGTCATTTTTGAATTTGTCTCTCATCATTATATATTCTAACAACTCAAGGAAGAACACCAGAAACCTTTAGGTTTTATTTAGCTACTTCCTGTATCAACTTGGAAGTGGGATGAGATCTCTATATAATGTGTGGTTGGGTTTCCATGTACCCAAAGAAAGAAGAATGAGATATGGGTTGTGATCAATAGGCTAACCAATTTGGATCACTTTATACCCATTCTTGATACAACCAAGGTTGAGGAGTTGGGGAAACTCTATGTAAAAGTGATTTTTTGTTTGCACAGAGTTCCATATGTTAACGTTTCTGATAGAGATCCCTGGTTTACTTCTTGTTTTTTGAGAGGCCTTCAGGAGGCACTGGGATCTCAGGTCCATTTGAGCATGACATGCCATCCACATTTGGATGGCCAAACAGAAATAACTATATATATTCTTGTGGATATGCTCCACTCCTACATCCTTGACTTTGGTGGTTCTTGGGATGATCACTTGGGGATGGTTGTGTTTTCTTATAATAATAGTTACCAGTCCACGATCATAATGGATCCTTTTGAGTCATTTTATGGTCTGCCTTGCTGATATCCATTATGTTGGTCAGAGATTGGTGAATGTTCCTTAGTTGGAATGAGATTGGTTCAAGAAATGACATAAAAGATTTAGTTAATTCATTAGATAATATTGATGGCACAGAGCAGGTATAAATCTTATGATGATCATAATTATATACCATTGGAATTCTCTATTGGTGATTGGGTGTTCTTGAAAGTTTCACCTTGGTTGGGTCATCGATAGTTTGGGAGGTAAGGGAAGTTTTCTCATCATTTTGTGGTACCTTTTGAGGTTGTTGAGTAGGTGGGAAAATTTTCTTACTGGTTAGTGCTTCCACTGTAGCTGACATCGATACATAACATGTTCCATGTATCTCAGCTATGAAATTATCTATCTGATCCATCTCATGTTCTTAATTGGAGTGATCTTGAGGTTGAACCTGATTTATCTGTGACTGAGCATCCAGTCAGAATAGTTGATTCTAAAATGAAGGTACTTCATGTGAGGATGATACCTTTAGTTTGAGTGTTATGAAAACATGGTTTAGATTCTCATGAGATGTGGGAGAGGTAGGTACTGATGAGAGAGCAATGGCCTTATCTTTTTGACATGGAAGCTTCATAACAGGATTTCTGGGGACAAAAAATTTTTATGGTGGGAATGTTGTAACATCCTATTACTATTTTTAGGAATTACTAAACCCCTATTTTGTTCATTATTTGGTTGGAGTTTATTTAGGTTTGATTCAGGTGAAATTTTGAAATCTTTGAAGGGATTTTGGGATGTGCATGGTTGTCACATATTTTTCCCAAACTGTGTGCCCTGCTAGTGAAAACTGTACAAACCTAGGTAGTGAGGTTTTTCATGGTTAGTGCACAGTTTAACAAACCATGTACCCACCAAGGAGAAACTATGAAACCCCATAGACAAGAGTGGATGTCTAGGGTTCACATTTTTTCTAACTATGCATCCCTACCTAGGAAACTGTGTGTATGGGATTTTTTTAATCTGAAAATTGAGTTATAAAAAACTAAAACCCCAATTTTAGATGTCGTATGGACCGATATGACCCCATAGCGACTTCTTCTTCCTTGGAGGCTCCCAAGAGGTGATTTTATCCCCTCTATATCCCTCCAAAAGTGAATCAAATCTATGCAAAGAATGTTCAATCTCTTACCAGTAAGTTTCCTCTTCACATTCTCTTTCTTTCGGTCTCTCCTCTTTACTCCCTATGGTTTTATAAGTCTATGTTTTGTTGGAGTATATAATCCTCACTATTTAGGATATTTAATCTATGTTTGATTCTTAGATCCCCATTGTCGATGTTCTTCATTGGGGTCTCTCGATTAGGTATTTGCATTTTGAGATACCATGATCCTGAGGTAGGTGGTTATAATTTTGATTTCCAATTTGATTAACCCTAAATTGATTGATTTAAATTCAATTATTTTATTTACATTCAATTGCTTGATTTTAATTAAATTACTTTCAATTGGTTTATTAAAAACCCAATTCCATTAAATTAGGGATTTGAATTAGATTTGGAACAAAATTAGGAAAACCCCCCAATTCCATTAAATTAGGGTGTGTTGTGAAATTGGATATAAAATTGTGAAAATTAAATCATGGAATTTAATTATGGAATTGAAATTTTGAAATTGATATGTGAAATTGATTTCAAATTTTTATTTGAGAAAAATGGATTAAAATGGTTTTGATTAAAACCCATTGGTTTGATTGTGGAAAGAGGCGTGTTTTGATTAAAAACCCCATTTTGTTTTTTAAAGTGAAATGGTATATTTGAAATGGTAGAATGGGATTAATTGTATTTTAAATAGTTTTAAAACAAGTTTCCCATCATTGATTATTATTATATCACTAGAAATTATAGTTATTTATTGAGTTATTAGGGACAAACATGATAAGATGGGAATTCCCTAGCAATAAATTGACGCTTTACAACTCTCACTTAAATGGTTTGGAACATTTTATTCCTCAGTAGGATGTCAATGAGTCCTCTTTCACTAGTTCCAAAGGGAT
This sequence comes from Viscum album, assembly GCA_963277665.1. Taxonomy (NCBI): domain Eukaryota; kingdom Viridiplantae; phylum Streptophyta; class Magnoliopsida; order Santalales; family Viscaceae; genus Viscum; species Viscum album. The sequence continues at coordinate 2,104,167,900 of OY728156.1, read as the reverse complement.
GTGTGTACACATTATCACTATCATTATATAAGTGTGTGAGGATCCTATAACCTATAAATATCATACCTTTTATAGGATGACCATGTTTCTATTTGTTTATATTTGAAATATATTCCATTATTTGTAAAATTTTTACACATGCCTTATGAATTTATATAAACTATTTTATATAAAATGTTTATTAATCCATTTTTTAAAATTATCTCCATCCTTTTAAATGTAAATCATGATTTTTTTAATATGATTTTGAACTGTCATGACTATTTATTTAAAATTTAAATCTTTTTTTGGTTAATTAAATGTTGGCATATTATTATGGAATCCTTGGTGAGACCCTACTAGGCTTTTAGCTCACACCCAGCTTCTACCTTCTAGTGTTTTTAGATTTTCTCCTTCCATGTTCGAGCAAGGGTAAGGTGCCACTTGGAGGTGGTAGTAGCTATCGATCCTTAGGATTGGAGAGTTAGATCTATTAATACTTGAGAAGTTATCCTATTTTTTGGTACTTGTGGTTGTTCTTTGGATTTTCATACCTATTTGAATACTAGTACACTTCTCCCTATGGAGTTTCTCTTGTATTAATACTGACTTGTTTATCTTGCTTCCATTGTGTTTGTGGAAAATTCATTCCCACTTTCATATTGTATGATTCCAGGAGCTTGTCACCAACCCATAGGGATTGGGAACGCCCTTTGGTCTATTTCTGGACTAACTCGGTTATTGGGTTACTAGGGTACCCAGTTTGGTTTGTGACAGTGTAAATTACTGGAGGAAGAAAAATGAGACTTTTACCCTTCACCAATGCCAACTCTTCCCTTATCCCTGTAAGAACTCAGTTCTTCTTTTTAGGTATGGACTTTTAATTTTTCGTTTATACTTATAGAAAAGTAATAAAAGAGGTTAAATACTATCTCTACACCTTATATGGATAGAATTAGTGGATACATGTTGTGTATTCTTAGGTACACGCCATGTAATCGAGTCGATAAATCGGTGCATGACGTGTAAGGGAAGTCGGTCGCGAAATGAATAGTAAAAGAACCTACATAGTGTGTAGTTCCTCTTATATAATGTGTATTTTCTAATTTTTTTCTAAAATGGGTAGTAGCCTCATTTTCTTTCATTATGGACAGAGTAGGCACCGAGTTCACAAGACAGCTGCGCCGGAAGGGGATTAGCTCCCATTTTTCTGTCTGAACCTCGATTCTTTCGCCGTCAGATGCGTTAGAACCCAATCAATAAGCTCTTTATTCCTCTTAATCCATTTTTTATGATTTTTTTATCTCAACAAAGTTATCATACCTTGATCTTTTTTCCTCGTTTTGTAGATCTACTTTGTTCTAGCTTTAATTAGAAGCCAACGCTGGATAAGGAGAGCCATACAACTATGAGGTAGGTGGTCTCATGCCTTTAGATAAATGTCAAGTTATTTATATGTGTTGGAGTGTTGGGAACCTATTTTTAAGGTATCTCTTTGTTGAGAATTTACACGTTTTTTTGCCTAATGTTGATTAGGTAATTGATTAGATTATTTTAAAGCATGTTTAAGATTATTTTCCATGATTAAAGACCACCTCGTGGTTATGTTTCCCTTGGATGACCAATGTTATCCATTTGTCCTAGGATGCCTATAGACATGCCTTTGATTCCCTTAATGGGTTGTTTAAAATGGAATTGGTTAATTGAATGAATTTCCCATGTGACTATAATTGTTTAAGCTTTGTGATAGTTTAATTCACTTGTTAGGATTGTGATGTGAACTACCCATGTGAGTATATAAATGTGATAATCCTTGTAATGGTTTAGATTACTTGATAGGATTATTATATTATATTTTCCATGTGATATCATTATTTTTAAACAATGTAATAGTCTAAATTACATGTTTTGTTTATTATTATATCTTCTCACATGAGTTTATAATTACGGAAGCCATGTAATAGTTTAATTTACAGTTTTCTTGTTATAAATCCATCATGTGTGAGTATTTGAAAGGCCAAGCCTTATGAGGTTGGTCCTTTCTTGTTTATATTGTATGCCTTTGGTTTGGTTTTTCCATGCCTAAGGGTGAGGTTTTTATATTCCTGCGGGCGAGGTTTTTCTATGCCTGTAGGTGAGGTTTTTGCTATGCCTACAGGTGAGGTTTTTCTATTCCTGAGGGTGAGGTTTTTCTATGCCTATGGGAGAGGTTTTTGTTATGCCTGAGGGAGAGGTTCTAAACTAAATATTGAAATGGATGACTTATGATGTGTCTGTCAAGATAAATCACAAGCTTGGATTCGTTCGTATCTTATATCTATTTAGATGGTCTTTTGAGACATCGGTTGTGCTTACTTTATATGAGGGATTGACGAGCAAGGCTAGATCTAAAGATCTTTATAATTCAAAACAATTGAATTGTCTAATGAACATGAACTGAATAAATAGAAACCAGTACTTGTAGGATTGTTTACTTTTGAGTACTTCATAGTTTATTGCTTTCACTTTTGTACACTACCTATTGCATATATTCATTGATTGATCGGCATAAATCTTGGATGGTTGCCTACTGGGATTTAGTTCTCACACACTATTTGGGTCATCTTTTTGGGCCCAAATAGATTATATGATTGAAGGTGTTGATAAGGGAAATTCCCTTCTACAGGTACTTGATATGCTATTTAGGAGCATGAGAGCATGAGACTAAGCTGAGGCTTGTGATGCTTCTGAGTTTTATTTTATATTTCTATACCTTGGTATTGTATCTTTTACTTAATTGTAGTGTATCCTATTTTGGCTAATTTCCTAGAACATGTGACATAAAGCATCATCTTTTTCATGTTATGACTTCTGGTTATCTCTATTATCAGTCTTCTATTGTTTACTTCAGATATTGGTATTTATTACTTCTGCTATTGTATATTATTATTCCATTGTGTTACATTCTGATAATGAGAGCATAATTTCCCCACAATCAGTCCTAAGACCTCACTACTAGTCGGCGTCATCTGGAATTTAGGGAAATGTGCTTGAGGTCATGTGACCAACTGGGTACGAAGCACTAGTTGAGTGGCTTTTGTACTCGGGACATTACAAAGTGGTCTCAAAAGAATTTTCTTTTCTGATTTGCCTTATTGTTTAGTAGCATTAGATAGGTATAGGAAGTAAATGGGGTTTGGTAATAAACTGTGCTCAGGAGTATCTACCCCATATATAGGGAAAAGCCAAATTGCCTCAAATTGACTTGTGATTTTTGGATTTTGAGTTGTTACAGTTGATTCAATTTCACCATTGGGTGATGCACTTATTTTGTGTTATTAGTATTGATATTATTGTGTTTATATTTTATTACAGCCCAATGAGATGAGGGTATTCCATCTTATGCATCATATAGGAACTTGTTAGAAATCACATGCCATGCATTCTTACCAAGCCATTTAAAGAGCATTACTGATTTCATGATGTTGTGATAGATGTTGTGCTAGAGATGTATGTTGTTGTGATAGGTACCATGATAGATATACCTATTTTTGTGATAAGTTTATTGATACATGTTATGGTTTGAATTGGATAGACACTAATCTTTGATCCCTGAGGTGTATGGGAACTCTTGGATCAGAATTTTGTGGATCATGTTTCAACCTTTTGTATAGAATTGTATTGTGATATGTTATGCTTAGGTTCCAAAATTTTATTCTTGGGGAGTATGGGCCCTCACAGAACAAAATTTGGCATACAATTGTTTGGTTTTTCTATAGAACAAGGTTTTTCTAGGAAATCTGAAGTTTCTTTCCTGAAAAATCAGTTTATACGGTGTGTAGTTTAGCCTAACATGTTGTGTATTATTTCTGTTCGGGGAAGGAAGAATTATTTTCTTAAGTACACACTGTGTACTGTGTGTACACACCATGTGGTAAGTGACCGTATGTCTCTCCATGTGAGATATAACACATAATAACATTCTTGGAAAAGTACATGGCTGTGTAATTTTGGTACACACCATGTAGTGTTATGCAGGCAGACCCCATGTGAATCTGGCCGTGTAAAAGTACAGGTCTAGGAGGGGAGACTTGTGTACATGTTGTGTACCATACTTGCACATCATTTACCTAGGGTGTTTACAAACCCAATATTGTAGGAGTACACGGCCATGTTAGAGCTTGAGGGTACACGCCGTGTTTGGTTTCTACACGTCGTGTACCTCTCTTTTGGTACCCTTTGAGGGTCATTTCCTGTTTTATCCCCCTTTTTTCAGTTTTGGACCTATGAGTAGTCCTTTCTGAGTATTTTTCCACATAGATAACGATGTTGAAACCCGTGGAGCATTCAGAGGACTCGTAATGGGTGTTTTGAGTCTTTTCTATCTAAATGGAGAGGTTCTTCCTCTAGTTACCATTTTCAATCATCACCCAAGAGTGAGACTTGGTGTGGATGATCATTTGGGTGTTTGGACCAACCTAGTTGAGACTTTTGATTTGATATGAGATATGAGCTATCTCTATTGACCTATTCTATTCTAGGGATTCCCTTGTAGGATCCCTATGCTGCGTACTGTATGCGAGGATCTCTACTATAGGATTTCATCACTCGTGTTTATCTGGAGGATCCCATGTAGGATGCCTCTGAGTCTTTGAATTGACCAAAACTCACCCTTAGTAGTGGGATTTTAGTAGTATCTCTGACACCTAAACCTAACTCATGGGGTAGGCAAAGAGGTGAGTGATTAGAGAAATGTGTTGACCTGTCTTGTTTTGATATTTTCACTTTTGAACTGTGAGTTTTTCTTACACCTAGAGACCCTTGTGTAAGGGTGGTTTAACTATTTGAAGTTATTCCTTGTAACGAAGATGTGAGTGATCATCTGTAGGTTGTTTCTTTTATCTTTGGGTTAATTAAAAAAGGGAATTTTTATTCTAGTAAATATGTTTTTGTGTGACTTAGTGATGGGAGTCGATGTTTATGCTTTGTAAGGGTCTAGCCCATAGTCTGTAGCACCCTTAAATCATGTTGTCTTGTTTTCCACTGTGAGATTTCTAAAGTTGGAATTTCTCAGGTGTCATTGTCCCTGGTAGGAAATTAGGTTTTTAGAGAGGACACTTTTGTTAGGATGAGTGATCATTGTATCTTAACCCTTGATATGGGAATGATCATGGAGAAATGCTCAATTTGGTAGGTTAGACACGCCTCGGGCATGGTCATCTACTTAGGAGGTCATGTGAACCTCTCTTTCCTTAAGTGATGGGTGACTTGGTATGTTTTCATATATTTAAATGTTTGATGTTCTTTTGACCCAGTTCTTACGTGAGCCATATGGTACTAGGATTCATAGGGTGGACAACCTATGAATAGTATGGATAATGTGTTGTTTTCTCTTGTAAATTTGGGGTAGTATATGTTGACTTACATGGTACCCTTTGAGTGTTAAATGTTAAATGAGTTGTTGAGTTTGTTTAAATTGTTGAGCATTGAGCTATTGTGTATGTTCTCAGGTTTTCTTTGGAGTAGAGTGACCAAAAATTTATAGAACTGAGTTCATCCCACTACTTGGGAAGTCTTTCTGAGACACTGGTGTTTTGACACACCAGTCGGTTTAAATTTCAACTTCCATGCCAAGTGATATGACATTGTGATCTTGATTCGTGGAATGATACTTGTGCATTTAAATGTGTCCTTCTAGGAAGAAGGATCACAATCAAGGACTATTCAGAAATGGTTGGTTCTACTCAAACACCTTTGAGGATTGCAATTCTTGTTTCATATTGATGATTTTTGGGAATCATAGCATTGTTGTGGATGGATGTGTGTGCAACCCTTGTGATACACTGACGATCATGGATGGACCTTAGTGTTTAAGCATGAACTATCATGAAAATTCCTCGGAATAAATGCATTGTGGTCGGTTAAATGGAGATGCACTGACAATTGAATCCAAGTTTCTTTCAGGAGGTTAACCAGTAGTGGTTCAACTATCCTTTTTAGTAATCCTTGAAATTATCTTAGTGTTATCTTATTTAAAATACAAGCATGTCCCCTATCTTGACATCATCCTGGATTCACTAAGAGATCATCGGTTATACATTGTGCTACAGTTGAAAGCTATTAGGATAGTTTGTGATCTCTTTCTATGTTGTGCATTGATGTGTTGCTTTAAATGAGGTTTGTTTAATCTTGAGTGATACTTGGGTTCCTGTATAGGAATACCTTGAAAAAGTCCAAATGCATGCCTCTTTCCTTGACATGACTGCTAGGCGGATGCCGCTCTGTGTTCATTCAATGTTCTTATGTGGAATTTTGACCTTGTACCAAAGTTTCACTTATAACAGGGAGTATGGACCACCTTGGTGAGTTCCTTCGACTCTGAGTTGATGAATCTGAGACTATCTTGGACTTATAGTCGAGATTGGATGTGTTGCTTTAAAAAGGGGTAATGATTCTAGTGAGATGGATCTTGTTTTCTCTTTTACTCATGTTTTGGCATAACGCTTATTAATTATCAGTGGATGGATTGACAAAGGAATGTCACCGAGAGACAGGTATGGGCTTCAATGAATGGGTTTGTTGTGGACATTTTGTGCCTTGGGAGAATGCATTGTGTTCCTATTTCAACACGTTGGCCTCCTAAGCTGGGAATTTCTATGATAATTCATCCAGCAATAGTTTAACTCGTTATCCTTCTTGTTCCTCATGTATAGTTCAGGTGAACCAGTTTGAACACTCCTCTAGTTTAAGGTGGGTGTGGTGTGAAAGTTCGCAATGTATTTAGAGGGAAGTTTGCGTGATCAATGTTAATGAGGTCAATAGGGGTTTGAACATTCCTTGGTGTGAGGCCTCTAGTAAGACCTAAGTCATTTCAGCTTCACTAGTTAAAAGAAAATCACACTAAAATCATCATTGTAAATCTGAGAGGTGTGATTTATGGAGTTTTCCAATGGTGGAGGTGTCATCATCATGATGTTGTTTGGGTTGTTCTTGAAAATCTCATAAAGGTTTCACTTTCCTACTGATCAAGGAAACCTTCAGTATTGATGAGTTTAGGAGGAAGTACATATGTAAGATTGTATGACTATATGGGTTCCCTCATTCTATCATTTATAATAGGGATGCTTGTTTTACTTCTCGTTTCTGGAAAGGGATATAGAGGTCACTGGGTATATAGGTGCTTCTGAGCATGAATTTCCACCCTCAGACAGATGGCCAGTTAGAGCGCACGATTCAGGTGCTGGTGGACATGCTTTGGGCATGCGTCCTGGATTTCAGGGGTTCTTGGGAAAGACACATATCCCTAGTTAAATTTTCATATGAAAATAGCTTTTAGGATAATTTTTAGATGGTGTAATATGAGGCTATGTACGGTAGACCATGCTAATCACCCCTGTGTTGTCTAGAGGAAAGATAGGTAGCTATGTTGGGACCTCATCTTATCCAAGATACCACTGAATAGGTTCAGGTGATTCGGAAGCAGATGACTACTATGCAGTATTGTTATAAATATTTCACCAATTACCACATATGACCTTTAGAGTTCGAGGTCGGGGATCATGTTTTTACTACATGTTGACCTGAGTTTGGGACACAAAAATATCAGGATACAGAGTAAGATTTCGCCGAGATACGTCGAGAAGTTCAAGATTATGGGGAGAGTCAGGTTGATTGCCTATCAGTTGCAATTACCTCAGAGGTATCGGGCTATGCATGATGTCTTCCACATTTCTCAATTGTGATGTTACTTTTCAGAATAATCTCATTATTTTCAGCCTGAGGAGGTTAAGTTATAGGTAGATACATCCTTTGAGGATCATCCTATACAAATTTTGGATCATAGCAGAAAGGTTCTCCGAGGTCAGTCTGTTCTATTAGTATGGGTGCTATGGCAGCACAGCCGAGTATAGGACGAGACCTAGGAGAGGGAGACCAATGTACAATTGTAGTGGCTGGATTTTTTCATATATATTTCTTAATCACCCTTGGAAGGGAAATTCAAGGATGAATTGCTTTAAGGGGGGATTTTGTAAGAACCAAGTTCTTATTTTTAGTTATGGACCTTTCCTTTTTGGTTTATACTTAAGGAAAAGGAATAAAAGAGGTTAAATACTGGCTCTACACCTTATACAACTAGACTTGGTGGTTACACGTCATGTATTCTCAAGTATACACCATGTAATCAAGTCAGCAAATCAGTGCATGACGTGTAAAATAATTTTTACATGAAATGGACAGTAAAAGAACCTACACGATGTGTAGTTCCTCTTATGTGTCGTGTATTGTCTAATTTTTTCTAAAATGGGAAGTAGTCTCGTTTTTTATCATTTTGGATAGAAGAGGCACTGGGTTTACGAGATAGAAGTGCTGGAAGGGGATTTGGCTCCCATTTGTCTGTCTGAACCCCGATTCTTTCATCGTCGGATGCGTTAGAACCCAATCGGTAAGCTCTCAATTCCTCTTGAGTCACTATTCATGATTTTTTCTCTCAACAAAATTATCATTCCTTGATCATTTTACCTCGTTTTTTAGATCTACGTCATTCTAGATTGAATTAGAATCTGACATTGGATGAGGAGAGCCATATGACTATGAGGTAGGTGGTCCCATGCCTTTTGCTAAATTTCAAGTTGTTTATATGTGATAGAGTATAGCACGACCATTTTTAGGGTGTTTCTTTGTTGAGAATTGACCCATGTTATTTCCTAATGTCAATTAGGTAATTTATTATATGATTTTAAAGCATTTTTAAGATTGTTTTTTGTGATTAAGGGCCACCTCGTGGGTGCATTTCCCTTAGACGACCAATGTTAGCTGTTTGTCCTAGGATGCCTATAGACATGCCTTTGATTCCCTTAATGGGTTGTTTAAAATGGAATTAGTTAATTGAATAAATTTCCCATGTGATTATAATTTTTTAAGCCTTGTGATAGTTTAATTCACTTGTTAGTCTTGTGATGTGAATTTCCCATGTGAGTAAATAAATGTGATAAGCCTTGTAATGGTTTAGATTACTTGATAGACTTCTTATGTTATATGTTCCATGTGAGCTCATTATTGTTAAACCATGTAATAATATAAATTACATGTGATGTTTATTATGATATCTATCCACGTGAGTTTATAATTGTTGAAGCCATGTAATAGTTTAATTTACATATTGCTTGTTATAAATCTAGCCCGTGTGAGTATTTGAAAGGCCAAGCCTTATGAGGTTTTTCCTTTCTTGTTTATATTGAATGCATTTGGTTTGGTTTTTCTATGCCTGAGGGAGATGTTTTTTATGCCAGCGGGTGAGGTTTTTCTATGTCTGCGGGTGAGGTTTTTGCAATGCCTGTGGGCAAGGTTTTGTTATACCTGAGGGAGAGGTTTTCTATGCCTGCGGGTGAGGTTTTTTATATGCCTGAGGGTGATTCTATGAACTGAATATTTAAATATATGACTTATGAAGTGTCTTCCAATCCAAAGCTCAAGCTTGGATTCTCACTTCTCTTATATTTGTTTAGATGGTCTTTTGAGACATCAGTTTTTCTTACTTTATATGAGGGATTGACGGGGTGAGGCTGGATCTTGAGATCTTTATAATTCAATACAATTGAATTTTATAATGAACATGAACTGAATAAATTGAAACCAGAACCTGTAGGATTTCTTACTTTTGAGTACTTCCTAGTTTATTACTTTCACTTTTGTACACTACCTATTGCATATATTCGCTGACTGATCGGCACATATCTTGGGTGGTTGCCTATTGGGATTTAGTTCTCACACCTTATTTGGGTCATGTTTTTGGGAACAAAAAGATTATATGATTTCAAGTGTTGATAAGGGAAAGTTCCCTTCTACAGGTACTTGATATGTTGTTTAGGAGTAAGAGAGCATGGGACCACGTCAAGGCTTGCGATGATTCTGAGTTTTTTTTGTATTTCTGTACCTTGTTATTGTATCTTGTACTTGATTGTAGTGTATCCTATTTTGGATTCTTTCCTAGAACATGTTACATGAATCATCGCCTTTTTCATGTTATGACTTATGGTTATCTCTATTATCAGTCCTCAATTTTTTACTTCAACTGTTGGTATTTACTATCTCTGCTATTGTATATTATTATTCCAATGTGTTACACTCTGAAAATGAGGGCATAGTTTCCACACTATCATTCTTAGGACCTTTCTGCTAGTGGGTAGCCTCTGGCATTTGGGGAAATGAACTTTAGGTCATGTGACCAACCGGGTACGAAGCACCAGTTGAGTTGCTTTCAGACTCAGGACATTACAATCCCCATGTCAATCATATCCAACCTAGCCTTGATTCCATCATTTTATTTTCCATAAATATTTAGTAACATGGAAATAACACTGTCAAAAACATTTTTTTCTAAATGTATGAAATCAAGAAAATGTATGATGTATATACAATTATAGGATAGTAATTCAAATAAAATTGATATATTTTTACAACCTGATTTCATAAGGTTTTTCAAAAAAAAATTACCAAAAATAGTGTCAATGTCTTTTACTTTTTGAACAATTGATAACCCATTAGTGGAGATGGTTTTGTAACATGTTCAGTATTTCCATCAAACATTGTCATCCAGGATTGATATTTATGTCGCTGAGATAAAAATTTATGATGTACTAAAAACACAGTCTTTGAGAAATTTTTAATTTGAACAGAGTGTAAATTCTTCACAAATTGGAAACCCTAACATTCCTTGAATGATATGGTATTAAAAATTTCTATAAGCATGAAATTCATTTATTTTCCTATACAACATGAAAATAAATATGAATTATTCACTTCTATGAACATCATAAATCATAACACTTGTACCCCACATCAATTTCAGATCTTCAATCAATGGATCCAAATAGACATCAATATCATTACTGGGTTGTTTTGGTCTAGATATAAGTAGAGACAACATAATGTATTTGTACTTCATGCATAACCATGGTGGAAATTTATAATTTACCAACATAACCATCCATCTATAGATAATGCAAGATGGAAGTTTCTCCACTCATTTCTAAATCTAGGATACTCATAATAAATTTTCTTCCACTGAGGAGAGTCTTCTTAATGACGTAATTTACCATTTTTAATTATTGTATCTACATTCCATGTAAATTGTCTCATAGTTTCTTAGAATCCCTATAGTCTTCTAAACCATGTAATGATAGTAAAGTACCATAAAACTTTCTAAGGACTTGATTTATCTTTCTTGTATCAATTTTCACCACACTTAAGGAATTTTTTGAGTGATTCATAATCCTTTTGAAACAATATAAAATCATTTAGACAAGCATGTATTTTTTTTAGAGATCATTTCCATTGAATGTAGAATTTTTTTAGCATCATATGTTCAACAAGAAATTTCATTTTCTTCTGGTATCATATCATTCAAGAGACCAAGTAGTTCTATAAAGTTGTCATTTCTTCATCTACTATCATCTTTCAAATTATATAACTTCAATACAGCTAAAAATGTTGTGTATATAGTAAAAATAGTATAAAATGGTCTCATAGTATAACTATTTAACTTATCAAACAAATTTAGACAATCATGAATGTCATTTTCAATTTCCATTTCCATTTCTTCCATATGATTTCCATCATCATTTACACTGGTATTCATATCAAATGATTCATAAACCATAATGTCATCCCAATTGGTGTGCACATTAAAATTTTTACCATGTTTAGTCCAACATTTATATATCTGATCTATTTTGTGACAAATAAAATGTTATTTTAACTCTTCTGGGCTAATTTTTCTTGAATAAAAACAATGTAAACATGAAAAGGGGATTTGAGAGGGGTCGTATGCATGCTCTATTGAAAACTTGATAAACTCTTTAACTCCATATTCATACTCTTTTGTCATAAAATTAGAATGAATCCATTTTCAATTAATATTCATCTTATTAGGTTCATAAAATATTCATTTTGTACAAAAAATAGATAAATACACATAATATATTTATAATAAAAGGAGAAAGTTATAGATAATTATAATAAGAGTAACCCAATATTTTAATTTTATCGGTTATGATTCCTGAAAATTTATAATTTTACACGAGGGTGACATGAAAAGAAAAAAACCCAAGGTAAACATGTGGCTATTAGTCCAAGATCTCTATTTAATGTTGTGTGGGACAAAATGGTGGTAATAAATATGTTGGTAACAAAATATTTCTTATTATATAGTTAAATTACCTTAGAAGTTCCTGATCATTATTGTCATTTAATTATGACCTAGATTTATAAATTTGTGTAAAAATATATTTCCTCAGAACATACAAGGTTATATAATCATAAGATTTTGACACAGGGTAAAGAAGATTAGAATTTCATGAAATGAATGGATGAAGTTGTTATTGATGATAAAAGTGAAGTTGGATTCCATGTTACTCTATTTTTTATAGATTATTCTAGATGATGTATTATAGGAATACCAACAAATATATTTGTACTATAACCCACTGATGAGCCTCTATTTCAAAAATTGTAGAGTTATTAATCTTATATATATTTCACATATCCTACAATATCCAAAACATCTATTAAATTTCTTTAAAAACACTAGAAATTATTTCTATTAATAAACATTACAAAAAATACAGTTAGCATTGATTTCACATCATTGAGATCCAAAACATTTCGATTCCACCTCTAATAATTACATAGATCAGTATAAGTTATCTCTCACATCTAGTAGTCAAAACCTTCATAGGTATATCCAAAAGAGTATATTGATTCTTAATAAAATTCATACCACGTGCAGGGTTAGGGGAGATTATAATAAGCTTTATAAAATTCTTCCACTATCTTATAATATTGTATGTGTTCAAGATAAATGTGTTTTAAATTAAAACTTTTTATAGGTGAAACTCGAACCATTCCTAAGGATACACAATAGATCAAAATAATAATAATATTGTGTACATGGGTTCTATGTTAAAAATAATTATATTTTATATACAAAACATGTATATTCTATTTCAATTAAAATTAAAGGAATATGGATTCAAAATATATAATTCCATAAAACATAATAACACATAACATATTAATATAAAATAAATTCCTAGAATATTGATAATGATATTAAAAATAATAATAAAATCACTAAAAAATAAATAAGAAAACCCCTTTTATTAATGAATCATGAAATCAACTTTCCACCAATATTAAAAGGAAATTGAGTATGTAATGAAACCATATTTCATTATATTTTGGTTTTCTGAAAATAAATCAATATTGAAAGATAATACTCCAATGGTAACTAAAAATAAAATACATAAGGCAATGACATATTTTAAAAAGACATTTTGGTTTTAATCTATGAGAGTGGGAGGGTTACTTGGAAGAAAATTGGTATAATTGTTTGATTTTAATCCATGGGAGTAGGAGGGATACTTGAATCTTGGATCCAATTACCATCTTCCCACTACAAAAACACCACCTAGTTATCATTTTTAGTCACTGCCTTACATGATAAGTGGGTAGTGTTTTGGCAGTGCACAACTAGGAGATCCATGTAATTAGAGTGAGAAATAATGATGAATGGGTAAAAAAGAATGTGAATACGAAGTATAGGGTGAACCAATAATGGATTATGGAAAGAGAGATTATGTGGAGAAGCATCAAGGTATATTGAGTAAAAATAAGATTGTTTGCATGTTCATTGTTCAAACCATTTGGGAAAATTAAAAACAAACAAAGATGTTTGAGGGTGAGAAATAGATCACAAGTGACCACATACCTTGATTTTAATATATCATTATAATTTCAAGAAAACAAAATTATATCAATATTAAACTAAGACAAATATAATAAAACTCATTTTTTTCCAAAAAAATCCTTTGAAACCAAAGAAACAAAGAAATTTTCAACTTCAAAAGCCTTAAAATATTTTTATTTTGAATAAAACTTCCCAAATAAGAAATACAGCCGTAAATTTAATTTATAAACACTTCACAACTCATTAAAATACCCCACTAGATAAAAATTTATGTATATATAAAAATGATGATCAATTTAATATATGAAAATAAGACTTTATTCAATAATAATTACTTCGCCTAACTTTTAAAATACAATTTATAATTTAACTCAAGAAATAAATAACTTCAACTCTTTCTTCAAAACATTGCATTGCATAATAATAATCATTTAATAAATAATTTAAGTATCCTTTATTTATAAAATTATAGTTTTCAAAATCACTATACATGGAAATCATAAAATTTCGATAAATACATGAAAACTATAAATATGCATTAATCAAACACTTACAAACATTTAAGAGAAAAAAAATCATGATAATGACTTATGGTTTCTTAAATCCCATTAAACATGGAATATTCTAAAAAAATTCACTAAAAGGGAGTTATATTTTCATAAATTAATTAAAAAATCACATGAAAGCATAAAATGGTTTATTTTCCCATTTACACATAAAATGATATGATTTAAACTTCTCAAACTCAATTTGGAAATAATAATATCTTTAAAACTAGATTCCCCTACAAGTGGTTTTGGAAATTTAGAATGAGAATTTTGAAAACATTTTTCTCTTTCATAAAATAAATATTTTAAAATCAAGATATTATATAAATAAAATTTTATCTTTGAAATGAGACTCCAATAAAACCTTAATGAAATGAGTATTAATTTTTAATTTTTTTGAGGTTTTCTAAAACAACCAAATGCAATGATCATTAGTAGTTGACTATATAACCCTTAATATTTTTTCTAATTAGTTAATAGATTTAATCAATAAATATTATTTCATTCACTATCATTTATTCTATATAATTTCCTCTTACAAACTTTTCTTTAAATATCTAAAAAATTTAATGTTAACCCTTTATTGTAAACAAGATATTTTTTTCATTCGATTTGTTGACAATAAACATTACGGCTATTTTAGAGTCTTGAAGATGATAGATGTTTTTGGGTAGATTGCTAAAGGAAAATCTCCCCACAATATATTGGATACTGTATGAGATATTTGATATTTGTAAAAACATAACAAAAAAGGACTTGACTTGATTGATAGTGCCTTTAATTATATTGATATATTCTATGTTTGAGATGATATTTGGTGAAAAAGGAAAGAATATTTAAAGCATAAAAATATATATGTTTTATTCTTTGAGTGTTAATAGATAATAATAAAATTTTTAGTGAAATGTGGTCTAAGATAGAATATATGAAATATTTATTAAAATATATTCCATCCTTACGAAATCTATAGTAGATATGCTCTTCCACAGTGAAGAAGTGGCCACACTCTACCGTAGAAAGCCTAGGCAATAGAGAAGTGGACAAGAGCCAGTACAGGGTAGCACTTGAGAGCTCTTGGAATGGGGTGAAACTAAGACCAGGAGGAAACCAACGGTCATGGAATGGGTTGGCAGCACAAAAACCAAAACACAACACCATGAACCAAGCATGTCCTATGCAAGCCATAGTAGGATAAAATCAAGAACGTAGAGACCCACAAATGAGGAACCATCAGAGGAGGATGAATGATGGTAAGGACTTCATTGACAAAGCTCCTAAATGTAGAACCATGAGACCACCGAGCCAAGATAACGCCACACCGTCGCACACTACTGAACTCGAACAACCAAACAATGATATAGGAGGAGAAAAAAATAAAATACCTTATATTTGAGGCTTGATTCATCTGAGAGAAGGTTGAGGGGGAGTGATGACAACATTGGACTACCTAGAGAGCTTGAATAGTGCAACGAAAATTAGTTCTATTAGGTTTTTTTTAAAAGATCAAGGAAGGTTTTATCAGCGTTTACAAAAAAATGCTAATAAAGAGGGGTTTTATCAGCACTAAAATAATAAGCATTGATAAAATTCATCTTTATTAGTGCTTGTTTAGCGCTAATAAAGATTTATAATTATAGTTATAAATATATATATTTTCAAATATATTTATATCATTATATATATTTATGTAATTAAATATATATATAAATATATTAAATATATTAAATATATTCATTATTTAAAAATATTTATTATAATTTTATAATTATTTAAATATATAATTATTCATTTATAGTAATATAAATACTTTTTAAAAAAATTATTTATTTATTTATAATTATAAATATATAATTTTATAAATATAGTAAATATACATTTATAAATATATTTACAAATAAATATATTTTAAAATATATTTATAATTATTTGTTTATAATTATAAAATTATTTATATCATCATATATATTTATATAATTATATATATATTAAATAAATATATATAAATATAAATATAAATATGGTAAATATAATTATTATAATTTTATAATTATAAATATATTTATATCATTATATATATTTATATAATTATATATATATTTAATAAATATATATAAATATAAATATAAGTATTGTAAATATATTTATTATTTAAATATATTTATCATAATTTTATAATTATTTATATATATAATTATTTATTTATAATTATAAATACTTTTTAAAAAATATTTATTTATTTATAATTATAAATATATAATTTAAAAATATAGCAAATATACATTTATAAATATACTTATTTATATATATTTATTTAAAAATTTATTTTTAACGTTATTAATGAATATATAATCTTAAATTCATTAATGTTAAAAATCAGTGAAATTTAATAATTAAAAATGAGTAGACTTTAAAAATATTGAAAAAATAGATAAGTTTTACTAATTATACAAATTATTAAAAAAATGAAATATGGATATATATTGAAATGAAAATGAATACATATTGAAAATATTAAAACATAGTAAACAAATATGTACAAATAAATATTATAAAATGATTAAATTATAAAAAATATTAAAAATAAATAAATAATACTAACTGCAATAATATTAAAAATAAATAAATAAAATTTACAAATTAAAAACATGATATATTAAATATATTATGTTACTTAATAAAATGAATATTAAAATTTGAATAAATTACATAAATATTAGTTATGTGTTTCTGTATAAGATTTCATTAATTACATAAAAATTTGTGTGTGAAATTAATATATATTTATATACAAGTTTGATATATGTTAAATTGAACAATGGAATTATATAATATGTTGCATCTGTTAATGAAATAAATAATGATAAGAATGAATAAATTTAAAAAGTTAATAACTATTATTAATTATATAAAAAAAATTTAAAAATTAAAAATGAATATTTATATATAGTAAAATGGAAATAAATACATATTAATTATATAAATTATAACCATATTAATGAAATTAAATGTTAATGAATAAACATGTATAAATAAATATTGAAAATGGATAAAATTAAAAACATATTGAATAATTAATAAATTAAAATGAATAAATTACAAAAATATTTAAAAAAATAAGATTATTAATGAATAAATAATATTAAAAATGATTAAATTTGAAGAAAAAAAAAATAGTAATAAATAGTATATATTGAATAAGAATATAAAAAATTATAAAATTTACTGATTAGAAACATAATATATATTAAATATAATATGTTAATAAATATAATCCTAATGAATATCAAAAATTGAATAAATTATAGAAATATTATGTGCATGTGAGTTGTGTATAGTAATGAATTAATTATGTATATGTATGTGTGAAATAAATGTAACACACATTTGATATATGTTAAATTAAAAAATTAAATGACATTCAATTAAATTTCCATTACTCGATACAATTAGTAAATATTTTTTATTAAGATTAATTTTTAATTATAAACCATTTTTTGCTGAGCATGTGTTGATTCAACAATTCCATTAATTTCTTTTTTATTTTTATGCTCATAAACACCCACATTTATGTTACTAATAAAGTTACTTTAAGTGAATTTCAGGAAAATAAAATTCATTGAAATATTTATTCTGGAAGCGTACATCAGTCATTAATCCAAGGGAAAATATTTGATTAAGTATTTTGAACATGTTTTAAAAGTATTCTAGAAACATTGTTCTTTCCCTATGTTGGTAAGCGTAATGTGTGGTTTGGAAACTCTACATTTGGAATGAAACGTATAGATCAACAACCCTACATTTGGAAGAAACCCTATATTTTAAGAATAAACATATGGTTTATCAACCCTATGTTTGTAAACAATCATATGTTTTCAACCCTATGCTTGGAGTTTGTCATCACATGAAGGAACCCTGTGTTTGACTGGTCAATGAAGAAGTTTTAAATTAAAGA
The DNA here is from genome assembly GCA_963277665.1 of Viscum album. Classification (NCBI taxonomy): domain Eukaryota; kingdom Viridiplantae; phylum Streptophyta; class Magnoliopsida; order Santalales; family Viscaceae; genus Viscum; species Viscum album. The sequence goes on along the minus strand of OY728156.1, from coordinate 2,104,149,695 downwards.
TATTATTCATGTTTTCTGCAATGGTCTCACCATAAGTAAATATCATTTTAAAGCTATTTTGTAATTGATTCAAATTCTCATACCTAACTAATTTAATTGTTCATATTTCTAATGAAATTTAGGACTCTCTTGAATGATTTGAATTCAAATATTTTTGATTCATCATGCTTTATTTTTTGGAGCTGATTTGACCTGGAGAAACATTTGATTATTGTGATAAATAATAGGATGTTTTTAATCTATAAATATACAGATGTTCATCATCATAAGGGTGTGTGTGTAAAAATGGAAAAGTGTTGAAAATAATAATACATACACACAGAAGTGAAAAACACAGTCGTATTGCTTCTATAGATACACTTTGGATACATACATGTTTTGATAAGTCTTATTGATATTGTTGATATGTTTTATGGTTAAATATTCTTATATAGTTTGATAAAGAGTTTTTTTAGAGATGCAGTTTGGATACATGCATATTTAAATATATGTCTGGTGTTTTCTCTGCTTTTGTTTAAGGAAATCTTATTCACGAGGCGGTAGTCTATCGTACACACGAGTAACGTTATCATATTCCCATGGAATGAAAACTAATAAGGTATATGTGATATTATAATTAAATAAGTATAATTATGTCATAAATATAATATAAATATTTTAAAACTATCATTATATCCATCTATGAGTGGTGGTGATTGAAAACGAACTACATTGGCTCGTAAGGTGGTAGTTCACCGTACACATGATTGATGGTTTCGTTTCCCAATTGATGGAAGAGGAGATGGACGTAAGTCATGACATTAACATAATAACATATTATTATATGGGATATACTTATGTTATTATATCATCATGTTTGAATATTATTTTAATGAGGTAGAATAAGAAATTAAAAAAACACAAGTTTAAGAATTTTATCTCTTCTTCAAAGAACCACTTTAGGTTTATACCTAAAGGATTCTTAGGCGGGGTTCCTAATAAAAATAAGGACTCTAGGATTATTTTATGGAAGGAGGAGGTTTTTTAATGGATTTTAAAAACCAAAGTGTTTTGGAAGTGTGAATAGGAGAGAAGAGGAGGCGTCCTTTTATAAGTGGGTGAGAGGACACACATGGAATTTTTGAAAAGAATAAATTGTAACCACATTTTTTACATGCCAAAAGGATAAAAAATGGGTCATTTTAAAACTTTAGAAGTTATAAGGTTGAAATATGGCCATAAAATGGGATTTCTACAAGTTTCTTGGTCATTTTACCCCTAATATTTTTAGTTTACCTCCCCCCCAAACCTGTTTTAACCTTCACCGCAATAAATAATTTTTACAATTAATTATTGTAAGAAATTAATTTCACCTAATTTATAATATTAATTGTTATTATTCCAAATATTAAATCAAATTTTCAAAATTCCATTCATATAAGAAGCTAAGTTTAATTTAAAAGTAAATTCACGGGCACGACGAAAAAGTGGTTTTCCAAAGAGAAAATATTCAAAAGTTTAAAATGTTTTTATATAAATGTTCAACATGAAATTGACAGTAATGGACTAAATTGGATTAATAAATATATAATTTTACTAATTTTAATTTTAAAACCACATTAAAATAAAATTTTTCTTTTATATTCTTTGAATGAAAAAGCAATTTTTAATGAAAATCAGTATTTTTTTACTATTCATTAAAAAATTAATCTTTACAGAAAATTCCTAAAAATTCACTCAAAGTTTATTTTTACATATATATTTCAAAAATAAAGTTTATTTTTTCAAATTAATTTTTTATAAGTTTCAAATAATAATTTTATTATTTTTTCACAAAAAGTAAAAAAAAATCATTTTTTGAAAAAAAAATAGTGTTTTCAAATCATATAAATACTTTACTAAAAATTAAGTAATTTTTTATCAATATGTTTTATTTATATAAACCATTATAATTAATATTTAAAAATTTGTTATTCCTATTCATATCACCAAGTTTAATGGCTGGGTTATAATGGTCTTATTTAAATAATAATATTAACAATATATTATGGTTCGTTAAAAACTCAGTGTTACGTCTAACATAAGATATCTAAGAAATTAAATTTATTTTAAAAAAATATTTCTTAAAATCTTAGGGTGTTACACTATAAATGTTAATAGATGGATAAACTTTATATAGAGCCTTAAATAACTTTACAAAAAACTTTGTAAAGTTGACAATCGTGATGTTGTTGAGTTATTCTTTCAATTTTCATAAATTTATATGATAATTAAGGAATATTTGAAGAAGTTCATTGATTTTGATATTTAAGAAAGTTTATATGAATAAATTTGAATCTAAATTTTTAGAGACTTTGAAGGTTGTTAAATCAAGTATGATTTGAGCGGGAAATTAAAATTGGATCAGCACTTCCTCCTTGAATTTTGATATAAGTATGTTTATATATATGGTGTAGGATCATTGAGATTTGGTTGTTGTAAGTATCAAAGAGTGGAGGTGATGAAGTTGTTTCAGCATGAATATCTGACTAAGGAATCACTTGGATGAAGAAAAGAAACCAGACAGTACTACCGAACATAGATGAAATAGGCAAATTGCATTGGACTGAGGCACACTAAATTAAGGCACACTAGAAAGAGTCATACTGGATAGATACTAAGGCACATTGGATAGAGGTGTAATGGACTAAGTGTACTAAGATAATAATTTCCAAACAAAGTTTTTTTATTAGATTTTATGATTTAATATTATATTGGCTCAAAAGTATAATCAATCTTTGTAACTAGTGGGAGCTAGTATAATTAGCTATTGGGATATATAAGAAGATTAAAAGGAGTTATATCATTTGTATTCAATTAATTATATAGTGGATATTAATAAAATAATGGGAGTTTACATGGAAAAGATGTAGTCACCCACATTGGGGTGAACCATGTAATATCTTATGTGTCATACTTTATTTTCTTATCTCTACATACAAGTGAAGTTGAGGATTGATACTCTCATAAGCTATAGATTTTAATTTAAATAGAAAAGAAATTATAAAAGATTTCCACCGATTCAACCCCACCCCCCTTTAAGTGGTCTTCACATTCCTAGGAACTTCAAGTAGTATTAGATCAGACAAGTTCCTTATGTAAGATCCTTGTATTCCTTTTCATGGATAATATCAACTTAGTTTATAGTAGGGGTATTCCTATATTTTACAACAAAATTTATCAGGGATGAAAAAATAGAATGATATCCTCTCCTTTTTCTATTGGCTTGGAGGTTATTGATGTATCTACTATTAGGTTTTCATCCATGGAAAAAAATGCTCCTATTGTATTTATTAACAAAAGGAATCTAGTGGTTGATAGAAAAGATCATAATGATATTCTTATATCCTTGTCAAAAAAATTATATGAAGGTGAAAACAAAGGAAACTTGGGAAAAACTTGAAATCATCTTCTAGGAAAATATAAAAGTGAATGAAGCAAAAAATTCAAATCAAGAGAAGTAAGTTTGAAGATATCTGTATAGTGGAATATAAAACTATTGATGACTACTTCACCTGAATTAATGAAATTTTCAATAACATCATAGGATTTAGAGATGCCTTAGAAGAATCAAATATTATTAAAAAATTATGATAAACTTTCTAGATAGATTTGATCCCAAAGTCTCTACTTTAGAAGATAATGATGATTAATACCTTGATGAACTATATAACTTTCTTATTATGTATAAAATAAGGAAAGATCCTACATTCAAAAAGAATATTATGGAATAGATAACTTTTTAGGCTATAATGAATCTTAAAATCCAAGAACCTAAACATAAGGTAACGTGCCATAGTGAATTATAAGATAAGGAAGATGATTTTGAAGTGAATGAAAAAATTGTGTCACTTATATCTAGAAATTACTAGAAATATATAAGAAAGTAAAAAGAAAAATTCCCAATTAAATTTTTCAATTTTAAAGGCATCATAAAATTTTCAATGAACTATTTGAATAATAAATATGGAGAATATTATGATGGTAATTTTGAAGAAAATCCCCAGAGGAAGGAGTGGAGAAAAAATTCCAAGGAAGTTAAGAAAAAACTTATCAGAAGAAACAAAAAAATTATGTTGAATAAAAGGGAAGAGTATGAATATTCTTGTAATAATTCATCATAATATGAAAATTCTAAGTATTTCACAACATGTATGTATTATGTTCAAATAAAAGAAGAAATTTCAAATAGTAAAAAAATAATTTGAAGAAACCTTTAGGGAATATAGGCTCAAATCAAAACTTGTGTCATGTATTAAAAACAACAAAAAAAATAAATAATCCAAAATATTGAATAATTAAAGTGAAAATAATAATAAAGTAAGTGAATAATTTCTTAAAAAATAATATGCATACATAGAAGAAATTAATAATCTCAAGTTGAAAGTTAAAGATTAAGGAAATATGGTGAAATATCTTGATGAAAAAACTTAATACTAAGGAAGATGAGATATGTAAAACATGTTAAATATGTATCAAGGTTTAAAATACCTTAAATAATGTGAGTGTGAATTTCAAAAAATCTTTTTAGGCAACGGTTAAAATATCTCAAACTGTTGGAAGAACTCATCCTAAGAATCAGGTGAAATCTACTCCCACTAAACTTAAATTTCCATATGATTATAATAATCATGAAAGTGTAAGAATCAACAATGGGAGATCTTGGGTTGAGAAAGGATTTGAGAAACACATCACATCAATAGAAGTTAAAAATAACCCTCATAAGAATGATTCCCCACATAAAGTAAAATTAGATGCTAAAATTTTTGTTGAATCTCAAAAAACTTAACATATGGAAGAACCATACTTCTATATAATATAAATGTTTCATGGTTATTATTATTGTAGTGGGATATATGGGAATAATAAGTATAATTATTGGAACAACATTTCTCTCCATGGGAGTAGGAAAGAACTGATGGGGAGAAACAATAGAATAAAAATAGGTAAATCTATAAATTTATAGGAAAAAATAAAATAAAAGTCATCAAAAGTTAAGAATATATCAAGGAAAAATTTATTTGACTACTTGGAGGAAGTTTCTGGAAGGTGTGACTAACCAGGTCATTATGCTAAAGATTGTATGAAAACACTTCCAGTACAAATACATTGCATTAGGAAAGAAAAGGAAGTTGTAAAAAGGAAAGTTGATGGCAAAACTTTTATTGTTAAGAATGTACTAAAGGCTAGAAAAAAGAATAATTCATGGATTAATAATAGTGGTTGTTCCTCACATATGACAAGTGATATGAAAAACTTTAAAATTATTAAATAACTTGAGGAAGGATAAATCACTTTCGAAAATTATAGTTCCTTAAAAATAAGAGAAATTGGTATAGATGAGATTGAAGCTCAAAAGATAAAGTCAAAGGAAGTTTTTTTTGTTGATAATATTAATCACAACTTATTGAGTGTTATACAAATCTATTATTATGGTAAGAAATCTATCTTCCAAAAAAATCTCATATCATCTAATGTTTTAAAGATGGAAAATATTTTAATAAGGGACAAAGAACCAGTGGAAATTTATTCTAGATTGGAGATCATAGTAATTCTTGCTACTTAAGTACAAAGGATGAAAATAAGTTGTAGCACCGAAGACTTGGGTATCATGGATAGAAAAGTATGAGAACAGTTTCAAAGGAATATTTTGTAAGAGACTTACCACAACTAAAGAGGAAAGATGGTTTTGTTTGTATAACTTCTTTAAAAAGAATGATGGTTAGTGGAAGACCTAAGAAAGTTGAGATTCAATAAACCAAAACTATTCAACTCATACACTCTAATCTATGTGGGTCAATGAGACATTAATAAATAAAGGATGATCTTTACTTTATTACTTTTATCGATGATTTTACAAATGTGAACAACATTATGTTCATGAAACAAAAAATAAGTGGTTTCAGAGTTATTAAGAAGTTTCATAAGGGATGTTGAGAAAGATCTTGGTGAATATATATTGAAGATGAAAGTAGATAATGGAAAGTATTACACAAGTAAATCTTTTAATCCCTTTCTAAAGAAATTTATAATTAAACACCAATACTATTTTCCTTGCACTCCTTGACAAAATGGAGTGGAATAAAGAAAAAATATAAGTTTAGTTGAAATGGTATATAGTTTCACATGTTAAAAATAGATGTTTGCTTCAGCTAGAATAAAAAATGACCCCCTAAGAGACATGGTATAAGAAAAATTATACAGTGAAATACTTCAAAGTTTTTGGGAGTCCTATCTTAATAAAGATAAAAAATCCAAATTTATGAAATTTTGATGAAAAAGATGAATAAAGTGTTTTCATGGGATATTCATGTCACGAAAAAAGTTATAAGTTTTGGAATAAATGAATACATAATTTTCTTGATACCTTTGATGTAAAATTCATTGAAAACAGTCCACCTTAACAAAATTCATTGAAGATAATGAAAAATATGTAATGAAAGATATAGTGATGACTTCCAAAAAATTTAATGAGAAGGAAGATTACTACAAGCCTAATCATATACAGGTTGATTCATATTAGTCTAGTGAGGAGTAAATTAAGACTAGAAGATAACTAAAAAAAATTACTTTATAAAAAAAGGTTTAATATGATAATATCATAAGAGATCAGGAATCTCCAGTTCAAACTAGATGAAAATTGAGGTTTTAAAATCAAATTTCACTTGTCACATGGGTGTAACCACAATTCATTTTAGAAGTAGTTGAGCATAAATAATGGTTAAATGTGATGAATGAAGAGTTGGATCAAATTAATAAGAATGATAATTGATATCTTGTTCCATGACTGAAAGGAAATAACATTATAGGAATAAAATGGGTGTTCAAAAATAAACTCAATGAACATAGAGAAATTTTGAAAAATAAATCATGTCTTACTTATAAAGGTTATTCATGGGTAGAAGATGTTTATTTTTAATAAATTGTTTCTCCTATTACAAGTATTGAAACTATTAGAATGTTTTTAGCTATTATTTATTATAAAAATACAAAGTATATTAGATGGATGTTAAGTCAGTATTCTTGAACAGAGAAATTTAATAAGAAGTTTACATTGAGAAACTTAGTATGTTCATACTTTATAATTATGGAACCATGGTATGTAAACTAAATAAAAATTTTATGGTTTAAAACAGGCCCCTCGTTCTTAGTATTCAAAACTTGATAGTTTTCTAAAGAAATTGAACTTTTTTGAAGGAAAATTATATAGTAACTTATATGTGAAAGATATGAGTAAAATAACCTTTATTGTAATTGTTTACATTGATGATATAATTTTTATTGGTGACAGGGATAAAACTTGTGAGGAATTTTCTAAAAAAATGAATAATAAATTTGAGATTCCAAGGCTCATAGAGTTGTATTTCCTTTTAGTATTACAAGTTCAATAGAAATGAAGGTATATCTCCCACTCACAAGAAAATTTTTCTAAGGAGATGTTATAAAAGTTTGGAATGGAAAATTCAAAGGAGGTTTCTACAACTATTACTATTGGCATGAAGGTGAGTAAATATAAAGTTGGAAAAAGTTTAAATCAAAAAGATTTATAGAAATTGATCTGAAGTTTGCTTTATCTTACTACTTCAAGATCAGACATTTCATATATTGTAACTTTGTGTGAAATATTTCAAAGTGATCTGAAGGAATTACATGTGATATTACAAAAAAAATAATCCTTGGGTATGTTAAAGGAACATCAAACTATAAACTGATTTATAAGTGGTGAAATAAGTTGAGATTTCGTGGTTTCACTAATTGGTATGGATATTTCAATGATCAAAAATAAATATCAAGATTAACTTTATTCTTGGGAGAAATTTGTGTGAGATGACAAAGTAAAAAACAAAATTTTTTAACTTTAAGTAGAGTAGAATTAAAATATGTTGTCACCAGCCAGACTTGTAAACAAATAATACGGATGAAAGTTCATCTAGAATATTTGAGGTTAAATGTTTAAAAACTATTGAATATTATTTTTGATAATCAGGGTGTCATTAATATCTCTAAAAATCTTATGAAACATTCTAGATCAAATCACGTTGATATTAAATGTCATTTCATTAAGGGGGAATTTTTTATTGGAGATGTAATGATTAAGTATATTTCAATGAAAGATCAAATTTCTAATGTTTTCACTAAATATCTATCAAGGGAAATATTTTAATTGAGGCTGAAACTACACATTCAACCTCCACCACTAACTTAAGAAAATTCTTAAGGAAACCCCCATGTTACTTTAAAATTTTTTCCAAAGGGAGATAATAAGTAAAACTATGTACTCTATCTTTTATGAATATTAAGGGAGAGAATAAGTACAACTATATACTCTATCTTTTATGAATATGAAGTTGGTGTTATTAGGTAAAGGGGAAGAAAATTATTTAGAGGGGTTTGTCAATATAATGGATACAAAATTTTTTGACATTTAGGGATGGAATTCCTTCAAAAACATTACTTAATACAATAGTGTGGTGTTAGGATACTCTCTATGATAAAGACTATAGTTTGATGGAACTTTAGAAAAGAGTTGTTAAAAATGTTTAAAATGTTACAAATAAATAAAAAGGGGTATATTAAAGATCCTTTTAGTTGTTTTTATAATTATTTTCTTATTTATTTTCAGCATCTTGTTTGTGAATGTTTTTTTCAGGAAAATAAGTTATTTATTATCATAAAAAGTGTGTTATTTTACTCATATTAATTCAGACGATTCTATTTTAATCCTCAAAGTTCCTAACAACATGATTTCTAAAGGGTTATCATGGTTCAAGCATAAATTTTCCAGATAGATATAGTTTACATGAATTTCAAGTTATAAAGTGTTAAAGTTGAAAATTGTACAAAGATTAAAGTATAAATACATATCGGATAGAGTTGTATGAAGTACATCGGATGACGTGATTTTTTATGATCAAAAAGTTCAAGTTACAAAGTCATAGATGTTGTTATAAAAATTTCAATCTATAAAGAGGTGATGTTACAACTAATATTAGAAAAATATGTATGAATATTAATATACTAGGTTAATCAAACACAGGTTGATTAGATAGGGAAGTTTATATATGATTTTTTCAAGTAAATATAATCAGAAAAAATGATCAAATAAGAGGAAACTTTTTTTACCATAGGGAAATCCATTTCTATAGAACGAATAATCCAATGAATTTGTACCATATGAAGGAAGATAATGATCACAAAACTAATTTCTAATAGATAAACCATCAGATAGATAATTTTTAAGCTTATCATACTAAGATGATTAGATGAAAAATATCAGATAGAGAAGTGATAAATAAGTTCTAGATAGAGGAATACCTATCAATGTTTCTAAATAGATAAACTCTAGAAAGAGTCATGAATAACATTATGAAAACTTTATAATGTAAATAATTATTATTTTGTTAATATATGCATTAAACATTCATAAATTGAGTTGATATTTAAGGAATGTTTGAAGAAGTTTGTTGATGTTGAGATTTAAGGAATTTCATATGAATAAAGTTGACTCCAAAGTTTTAGAGACTTTGAAGGCGGTCAAATGAAGTTTGAGTTCAGCAAGAAATTCAAATTGGAGCTTGTGCTTCTTCCTTAAATTTCAGAGTAGGTATTCCTATATAAAGGAGTGTAGGCTCATTGATATTTGGTTGTTTTAAGTATCAAAGAGTGGAAGTTCTAAATTTTTTGCAGTGTTAGAATCTGACTAAGGAATCACTTAGTTGAAGCAGAGGCACCAGACAAAGATACCGGACATAGGTGAAGAGTGTATTGGAATGAGGCACACTGAATTAAGGCACATCAAACAAATTCATACTAGGTAGAGACTGAGGTGCACCATACAGAGGTGTAACAGATCAAGTGTACCAGATAGAGAATTTTTTGACAAAGTTTTGTGATCATCTTTTGTGTTTTAATATTATCTTGGATCTAAAGTATAAGTAAACTTTGTAACTGTTCAGAGCCAGTATAATTACCTATTGGGATACAAAAGGAGTTTAACAGGATTTGGATCATTTGTATTCACTTTATTATATGGTGGATATTCATGGACTGATAGGATTTGATATAGGAAGGATGTAATCACACACATTGGGGGAGAACCTTATAAAATATTTTGTTCCTTGATTTGTTTTCTCATCTTTTCATACAAGTGAGTTTGAAATATAAATTTGATAAGATTGATATTATAATAAGTTTCATAGGTTAATTTTAGGATAAAGGGAATTATAAAATATCACCACTAATTCACCCCCCCCCCCTAATGGCCTTCACATTCATGGGAACTTCACCTTTCATGTGGCAAGCCAGATAAATTTTTAGGGAAAACATCAAGATATCAATCTATAGTGGCTAGAAAATATCTTTAGTGATTTCATAAATAGTTATTAAATTTATTTTTACCAATTTATAATATATAGTCTTGACCATCAATGCTTAAATCCATTCTTTACTAGTATTTAGATCCTAATCTTTCTTAAAAAGATATACCATTCCATCAGAGGATAAAAAACATAGTTTTTGGGAATAACAATCGATGTGGGATTTGAAAGTTATCAAATGATACATTCCTAAAATTAGTTCAAATATGTACATCTCTAGAATATAAAAATCCCAAACAAAATGATCCCCATCAATAGTTATAAAACATTTTTCACACTTGAATCCTCTTCACTCTTGTTACCCGAGAGGTGTTTGGATACTCGTAACATGATGCATCATTTCCACATGAAACCCCATATGATTTATAACATAATAATAAATAAAATATTGGGATGTTTATGTATTAAACAAAAAATTCATAAGATTTTATTTCAGAAGGATGGTACCACACACTATTAAAGGACCTAATTTATCTTCTATGGCTATTTTCTCCAGACCATATAGCTAATTACTAGGTCATATAGAATAATCTTTGATTCCTTATTATTTTGGTATCAAATATAATGTTGAGGTGTTCCTGAAATATCCTTTAATATCTTAGTTATAGGGCTAAAAACTATTTTGATGAGTCAGATATGTCTGAGAATAAGAGGCTTGTGACATGTTGGGGATATTTCCATCCATTTTCCTTTGGTTTCTAGTACAATAACATCTGAGATATCCCATATAAAAATAATTGTGACACTTTTGAGATGGTTTCTTATAATTCATTTCCCTATTCTCCAATGATCCACATTGAAAATAACCTAGTATAATACTGTGACATGGAGGAAAAGAAAATAATATGGTTGATTGGTTATTTGGTGTCATACTTCCTTGAGAATAGGTTTAACTTTTTCACTTATTTCTAGAATTGGAGTTTCCACTTATACCCATATAGGTAAAAGTGTTCCCCTCACCATAGGTTCCAATAATATTCTTTTCCACCAATGTCACTCTATTAACCATATTTGTGTAATCACCAATACAGAAGATGACTAATTTAAAGAGAATGTATGATCACATCCCCAATTCAAAGATACATTATTTCAGGTACTTACTAATGATTACCTCTAGGGAAAAGAGAGCTATATTCATAAACTTAGATGCATACTCAGTGACAGATAGATATTCTTACTTGAGAGTAAAGAAATATATTGTATTTGTGATCTTAAAGGTATGTGGTTAGAATTTTTTGTTAAAAAATTCCTCAACCCATTTCTAAGTAAGGTCCTAGTCTTGTTTAGTTTGAACAATTATATCTCACCATTTCCTCACAACTTATTCAAGCATGTATACTTCTATATTTACCTTGATATTGGTCAGGGTTCCCATAAAATTGAAGATTCTATTAATCTGACCAAGCCATGCCTCCACATTTTCTAATCTTGAATCCCCCTGAAAGATTGGTGGATTATGCTTTTGAAATTCCATCAATGAGTTCTCATGGTGTGGTTGATGAATCCATTTTCCCTTATAAATATCTTATAAGGATTGAACTATACTATGGATGAGTTTTTGATTCCCCTATGTTTCGGGTTGAACCACATTTTTAGCCACATCCTCTAGTTGATTTCACGATCTTCAAACTGGTTCCATCTCTCAATAACCATATCCAATTCCTCTTAGTCACCAAATTAAAACTAAATTGAAGGATTGTGATATTTAAAATCATACAAAAATTATCATAACATTGTTTCAGCATTCATAAAATAAAACATGGATGATGTAGTCCTAGTAGGAAGTATCTTTACCAAAGCATGATATTATACATTCATCAACTAAACCCAAAATGATGAGATGAAAACACACCTAAAGGTGTGTAAGAATTACTTTTATACCTGAACCACCCTAGTAACTTGAATTTTATCACAATGAGGTTAGATACATGTTCTTATGCTCTGCATTTAATGTTTTGGCATGTCCTGTCTCTAGAACTATCATCCCAACAAATGAACTAGACCAAACTGATACCATTTATTATATCCCACCCCTAACCCATTGGATTGGAAATAGGTGGAGGTGTTACTAAACTTAGGTGATTTCCTCAGTAAAGTAAAGGTTGGTAATAAATTCCAAGGGCTTACAAGATCATTGAGGGTGGTTTTCCCTATAACATACATAACATGTAAAAGAAAATAATATAAACAAAAACATGATATTATATGATGCATGAGAGTAAACATGAAAACTCAAAATCTAAGATAAAAAGATAAATTAGAGTAGCAATATAAAGTAAGGTAAAATATCCCTCAAAACCAAAATACATCCTAACTCAGTGAAACCAATGTGGCATCACTCCAAACATCTAACCCAAAAATCTCCAACCTCTACCCACCATCACTGATCTCATAGCATCATGATGATACACTAGAGAAATGATAAATCTTCCCTTTATATGTGTCATGAAAAACAGCATATGCATATTCACCAAGTTTAATATGCAAGGAGTGAGTATATCAACTTAGTAATCAATCCGCCAAAAGCTTCCCACTCATGCTACTAAGACCAGATCAAGTTTCACAATTTAAATAAAACAATTAGGGGTATGAAAAATAGTTATCAATGGAGTTCATATAAAATAAGTAAAGATTTTTATCAAAACAATTTATAATAAAGTATAATTTAATAATCTTTTCGTGATTAAGCAATTCATAAAACGATAATTTTGACTACCTTATTTTTGAGGTGGAATCATAAACTGATACAAACCATACCTTTTCTAATAGAAGTATAACTAGAAATACAAAATGAATTTTTTATGGGGAGTCACAATTATAAACCTAAATTTAGATGATGGGAGTCACATCACAAATGGTCCTGACTTTAGAATCCAAGAGTCAAATATCGATACAATATTGACTTTAGATACAGGGAGTCATAGCCCTCAGATCTTGATTTTAGAATCTAAGAGTAATAAATCGATAAGAAATAATGATTTTTTAAGGGAAAATCATAAGACACGGTTACAACACATATGAGAATATAGTAATAATTAAATCAAATTACTCAAACTAAACCAATCAAAAGTTGATGAAGAACAATAAAGATTAGCCTCTAGTTATCGAGTAAGGATCAAAACATCTCTTTAAGGTTAATGAATTCAAAGATGATTTATCCCACCTTGAGAGTTTATCAATAGATGAAATAGTTTTGGAATAGGGTAAATTTTAAAATTATAGCCACCACACTATCATAATTATCATCATATTTTATGCCTACCTTTATCCCTTTATATAGAAATAACTTAACACTACCAAGTAGATCATTAGAAAATTCAAGATAATAATAATAATTCAGAATTATAGAGGAGAGAAAGAGATAAAGAGAATATTGATAATTATATTGTTTGAATTTAAAACCATTTGAAAAATTCAAACTTATTTGAAATCACTCGTTTAAAGAGTTTAAAACACTTCCAAAATAATAAGTCAAATAAATCCAAGAATCTCATACTATTTCAAGCTAAAATATTTAAAATTTGAAATTAAAATTTCCTTTCATATTTAACATGATATAATATCAATCATAAAATATATAACATTAAAAACAATAAAAAAAATTTCAATAAATTTGTTAGACTTAAACATGAATTTAGAAACATTAAAAATAAATGAATCAACCCAGAATAATGAATTCAAATTATTTGAGTTCCATGCTATAAGTTTATATATGAAATGAAGAATGAATTTTATCTTCATTTAAATGTGTTTAAAATAATGTAAAAAATACTTCTTTTAGATTATATATCATTAATATGAATTTATAGAATCATAAAAACAATTTAAATACTTAAAACTAACATGCAACAAATAAAAATATCATAAATATCATGAAATGGAGTAAACTGGAGAAAATCAGAATCTGCCAACATATCAGCCCATGTAATTTCCAGGTTGATCCCTTTGTTGGAAAGACCATCTGCCAACATATTAGCTTCACGGTAGGCATGGGTGGCAATATATCTGATATCAAGAAGAAAGTTCAGGCAATTCTTCCAGCTCGCAGTAAGGGACCGAGAGAGGTGAATGACCCCATTTCAAATTGGCTGAACAATGGTGGTGGAGTCGCTTTTGATCCAGATGTTGTTCCAACCTTTGGTCTTTACAAAACAGATGGTATGGATGAGAGCAAACATCTTTGCCTCAAGGGAGGAGGTGATCCCACAGCTTCCATAGAAACAACTATGGTAGTGACCTTTATAGTCTCTGAAAATTGCTCCACAACCCGCAGGGCCTGGATTTCCTTTTGAATCTCCATCAATATTAATTTTGATCCATCCAGGAAGCGAGGCTTGCCAGAAGACTTCAAGAAAACGTTTTTGATGAGGAAAAATTCCACCAATCTTTAAACATTGCAGGATCACAAAGTCACCGATCTAGTTGTCGCAATTAGCTTTCTAGATTGAGGCAACATCATTAATGGAAATCAGAATTCTCGTACGGCCTGCAATGAGGATGGGAGAGTGATTATTGTGAATAATGGCATTTCTATCATATCAGATAATGTGGAGAAGTTCTTCCACAGTACATAAGAAGAGATTTTTGACTTGTGGATAGAATTCAGACTTCACACAATTCTTTATATGGGAAATAATATTGTCCGAAGAAGGCCACCTGCAGTTAAAAATGTCAGCAATAAAATTCCATACGACAAAAGTTGTATCACAAGATAAAAATAGATGGTTGATATCCTCTCAGTGTTGATGATAGAGAGGCAATTTAGAATAAATATTAATTCCAAAGTATTGGAGACAAATCTCAATAGGTATTTGATTATGTGCCAAGCGCCAAATAAGGAAAATCCTAGTAGGTTTAATCCACGGTTTCTTAAAAGACTTCAGCCAAGAAAAATCAGATTCCAAGTTTAAAAAAATGATTGTAGATATTTTTTGAATTTAGAATACCATTGGGAGTGGGTTCCCAAACTAGAAAATCCTCATAAATCAATAACATCATATCTGAGTTCACCACTCAAGGTGGAAATATCAATCAACAGTTAAAGCACAAAACAAATCATCAATTCCCACCCCTAGTAACTTGGGTTTTCCCCCTATGTGTGGGGATGTAAGCACCTAGTCATGATCTCATTCCCAAACCTCAAAAATATCCAAGTCTCTTGTCAACCTTGTGAAAATTGTAAGACAAAAGACACCACCTCTGATGCCACTTTATAATACCTTGGCCATAGTGCCACTATGACTAGTGCCCCAAGTCGGTGCACCACATAACATTAGGAACATCTCCCCAAAGACTAAAGGCTTCCAACTAGTAGTATGGATCTATGGAGGTATAATGGAAAGATTATACCCACTTATTAAAGTAAACAACAGAGGAAATAATATCAATAGATAAAATATAAATATAAATAGAAAATTGAATAACAAATAAAAGGCACTAATAATAACTAAAGGAAAATATGATTCAACAATGATATGTATCCTCTACAATTCTGATAGTCATAAAAATAAAATCTTCAATACCAAGAATATAAAATATCCCAAACATGGTCTTGAGTCCCAAAATGGTCCTGACATCCCAAGCTCCAAACCATCATCCCATTTATAAAATAACCACTATATTCCTATCCTAAACCTATACTTGAAAACAAGTAGTATCTTCTCAGGTACCCAATTTGCATGGCAGTCCAATTAGGGTATGATTACAACTCAGTAGGCCACCACCAATGGTGTCTAAAACAAATACTAGTTATAATAATAATGTATGTTGATAACTAGGGTGTAATGAATAAATAGGGCGGTAAAAGAAACATGTTCCTCAATTAAACATTTATTAATTATTCATTTAAAAATGTTCCATCCATGAAGAGATCATAATCTATATACCATAGGGTTTAACTATTTTAATTCACAAGGGGAATTTAGTTATCATTTTCATAATTATTCGTACCATGGAGAATCAGTCCAAGTACTCATTTCTTACATCATAGATGTCAAAAGTTGGAAAATAAGGAGCATCAGTCCAAGTATCCAACCAGGATTCATAACATCACGTCTAGCCATCCCAACCATTTATTATAAGGATCACTAGTTAGAAAATAAGAATCATCAGTCAAAGTATCCAATCAGGATTCATAGCGTTATGTCTGACCATCCCAACCATGATATGGAATTCCATGTCCATACCCTTGTATGAAGGAGCATCAGTCCATCCTATGAAAACAAAGGTATACTGGGGAACCTGGAGCATCAGTCTGGACTACCCAAAACTAGGGAGTAGAGTGTCAGACCAATATCCCAAAACCATTATTCATAGGTCAGCAAACATAGAGCATCAATACATGAATCTAACCGGGATTTGGCATGTCATGTCCAAACATACCCAACCATTCCATTATCAATAATTTTCATCATAATCACACTATTCATCAAAAAATGCAATACCCTTAATCATTAATAATTTACTAAGGTTGCAATAGAGGGCACTTTACATCTCC
Organism: Viscum album; assembly: GCA_963277665.1. Lineage (NCBI taxonomy): Eukaryota > Viridiplantae > Streptophyta > Magnoliopsida > Santalales > Viscaceae > Viscum > Viscum album. The sequence continues at coordinate 2,104,132,805 of OY728156.1, read as the reverse complement.
CAAGTGGAGACTAACTCTATAGTTATTTGTGATGCCTTGCATAGTAAAGGTATCATCCCCTGGTCTATTTTATACATAATTAGGAAATTCAAAGCTCTCCTTGATAGTATCACCAGAGTCACTCACACGTAGAGGGAGGGAAATAAGGTGGTGAATAACTTGGCCTCTATGGCGACCCCTGGTAGCATGGTCATTTTTCTTTCTCATGTTTCTGCTTTTAAACCTGAGGGGGTGAACTTGATTCGGGGTGATGCCCTTGGACTTCATTATTTCAAGACCCCCTAGACACTGGTCATATCTCTCTTTATATCTATATTTTTTGATTAAAAATGGTAACATTGGATGGATAACACCACTAAAAACATTTTGAGAGGCTTAACAGAACCACTCACTTCATTAAAACATTTTAAAACTACCCTTCAACAATGTCATTTATCTTTGAACATCAAAACAAGTCCAAAGTCCATCCATTCCCTTAAATTCATTTACAAGAACCCAACAAGGAATTTTTACAAGGGGTAAACCACAAACACAATTAAAAACATAATTTGAGATTTAATAAGAACCAATTTTTAATCACTTTGAGGTCAACAACTAATTTTTTAAAATATTACCTACTTTCAAAAAATAATTTTCCTTCATTGAAAACCATAAATGGATCAAAATACAAAACATATCATTTTAACCATTTTAAAATCCTCTTAATAATTTCACAAAATCTAACATATAAACAATTAAATTGTACCTTTAACCATTCCCATATTCCAAATAGAATTTCAACCCATTTACCCTCATAAATTCTCTATCTCATCATTTACCAATTCATTTCATCATTTTCAATGGATTGAAATACCCCATAGGTATCCCTAAATCCAATCTCAATTCATAAACAGAACTAATGGGGTCTTTAAAGGATCTCTCACCTCAATTTCATGCTCGATTTACTTTCCTTAGTCAAATATAAAAAAACTTAGCAAATTAGTAAATCATCACAACTATATACACTTATAACACATCAAGACTATAGGAAAATATTATAGACCACATACCTCATTCTCATAGATGATTACTTATCCAAACACAACCCTTGACTAAAACTAAAATGGAATTAAACACTAATATAAATAATGACTTAGAAAAACAACAGTTTAGAGATTTAGAAGGAGATGAAGAAACACACCAGGCCTCTTCTAGAAAAAGGAAGGAAATAGAATCAAAGACTTACTTGGAGATTTGATTCACAACTAATGACACTATAAATGCCTAATGAATGAGGTAGAATCATAGATGGAGGAGGGGAGAGCTCTTAGATAATAACCCTTGATATAGGGGGTCGAATGGGGGAGAAAATAGGGGAAGGCACCTTAAAGTTAAAGGGGGGAGGGTCATTTTCTCACTTTTTAAAAAGGTGCATGGTTGGCCAAACCATGTGCCAACTATGAATCTACCTCTTACAAGAGAGGTATAGTCCATATGGTATGATTGGGACCTACAAAGTTTTGAAAAACCATGTAGATCTCATGTGCCTACCTCGGTCCAAGGGGGCATGGCTGCATAGTCTCCTAGAGGCACCCACACGGTTTTTCAAACCATTTAGTGCACCTGAGCATGCCTATTTCCAAAGGTTAATAACCACATGGTTGTCTAGGAAGGCCTGAACGGTTGTCAAACCATTCAAGGGATGTGTCCTCATCTGTAACAACCCGAAATTTTGAATAAATCTTGTTTCCTAATTTTGTGTGTTATTTTATTTTTATACTCAACAAAACTATTTCACTTGATAAAATGAGTATAATTAAAATGAGAGCATTGGGTTTTGACTGTTATATGACCATTGGTCAATATGGCCGCCGGAAACTAAACATTTTGATTATTGTCTCTAAATACAAGTGATCTTGGTTAATTAATATAGAAAGAAGATTCGATGGCCTCACCCAGTAGTCTTGGACCGATCGAAGCCCATCTAACAGAACTTGGGAAGGAGGTAGCACCACTGGGCTTTTCTCTGGACCAAACCCAAGCCGAACTTCATCGTGTGAAGCTAGAACGGAATCTCCTTTGCGAGAAGTTCAAACTGATAGAAATTATTACTCGTGCAATGTTGGTCGAGCCTCCCTCAGATTCTCTCAACTTAGAACACCTTACACTTAGGTCCTATGCTGGTGTGATAAGGGGCTATGTAAGGAGACCATAACTGCCTTGTGTAATCCTTTGTTTTAAATAAAAATTTTGATTTCTTCTTATGATGAAGTTTATGAATTTTCAAATGACCGGATATATATAGTATGCATGTTTTTGATGAATTTTAGAAAAAGGATATTTTAAAAATGTTTATGTAAACCACAAATAATTAAAAATGTGTAATGATTTTCAAAAAATGGTCTTCTATAATTATGTTCAGTACGAAATTTAGAGTCTAATAAGATCAAATTGATTTTTGATGAATAGTAAATTATGAATAGTGATTTTTCGCTTAGGATTAGTAATGTGACCAAATGGATTAGTAATCTCACTTAAAGAAAGTTTTAATATAATTTAGACACCTGATTAAGTAATGTGATTCAATAAAATGGTTAAATAACGGTTTCATAAATTATTATTCAAGTATTAGTTTTTTCGGGTGAATAGTGTTTTTTAATGAAAAATTAAATTAAAAATATTTAGACAATTATTTTTATAAAATTGATTTAATTTTTGAACTCAGAGCATCGATATTATGTTAAGGTAATTTTTGGGGTTTTTTCTGAAAAAAAATGAATTTTCGGTGAATAGTGTATTTATTTAAAAATTAAATTAAAAATATTTAGAAAATTATTTTTATAAAATGGATTTCATATTTGTAATCAGATCATAGATATTTGGTTAATGTAAAATTTTTGTATTTTTCTGAGAAAGTTGAATTTTCACTGAATAGTAAAAATACAGTTTTAGGGTTTCGGTATGTTTAATGACATCATAACTGTGTCATGATGATGTCATGAGATATTTTAAGGGATGGTCGACTAAAGGGGATTAATTATTGTGTGAGGTTTCCCAAGTGGCCAATACCATGGGCAAGCCCATGGTTTTTCCAAAACCACTAATGAGGTGTCCCTTGGTCATTAATGCCTTGTCCCCTCACTTTCCCTATAAATACCAAGCCCTCCTCTCATCCATTCGACTCTGAAACCATCCTCAACGAAGTTCTGGTCTCCTTACCTCCCAAGGAGTCTTCCCAAGGTGCCCCCAAGCCCTCAAGGTCCAAACCGTTGAGTTTTAAGAGTTACGTTTTATGGTAAGGGATCCGACCTCTCTCTTTCTTTTCAAGTAATCTCTTTCATGTCATTTCTTTTATGCTCCATGTTATTATGTTGGATGATGTTATTTTATATTCATCTTACTTCCCTTTTCATAATCATATGATGAGAGACCCTATCTTTCTCTCATCAATTTGTTTTAAGAATGTTTAAGTGGCGCCGTTAGGCTGCCGAATTTTTAAGGGATTCGTTCACCTTTCTCATTTTTCAAAGTTCTACTTTCATGTCAAGTATTTCAAGTTACTTTTTATTATGTTGGGGTTTTATCTCTATATATATCATACTGAAATTTTATTTTCATATGATGAGATACCCTATTTGATCTCGTCAATTCATTTTTGTTGAAGTTTAAGTGGTGCCGTTAGGCTGCCGAATTTTTAAGGGATTCTTTCACCCTTCTCATTCTTTTCAAATATCTACTTTCATGTCAAGTCTTTCAAGTTCCTTTTTAATTATGTTGGGGTATTATCTCTATATCTATCATACTTAACTCTTATTTTCATATGATGAGGTACCCTATTTGATCTTTTCAATTCATTTTTGTTGAAGTTTAAGTGACGCCGTAGGCTGCCGAATTTTCATAAGAGAAATCTAATTTTTGTCTTCCTTCCATATTTTTCATTTCAAATGGTATGTCCTTGAAATTTCATTTCCATGTTCATATATCCTTCTTATTGTGTCCCTCTACTGTTTTATGGGTCATTTATGATTTTTTGACCCATGTCCCCTCTCTTTTCAATGTTTTCTAAAACCCTGAAACATAGCTGTTATCTGCAGAATTTTCATCTCAAAATACCTCTCTCTTTTCTCAAAATTATTTTATGTTATAAATTGAATACTCAAAGCTCTTATTTATATATAAGTATTCACATATATACCAAAATGTTCTATTTTAAATTCTGGGATTTACATACATGAAACCCGCTCTTCCCTTCCGTGGGTTTAAAGTGGCGTAAAGATCATGTCTTTAAAGCAATTTTTAAAACATTATGATTATGAAATGAAACCCATTTATTTTATGCTATATGGGTTATTTATGAATTTTTTTATGATGATATATGTGGCTCACATGATAATAAAGACAAATTTAAGGGTGCGCCCTGATAGCACTCCAATGAATTGGGTAATGATGTAACCACTAGAGATTACAATTTTCACGATATCTTGGTGAATAACATTTGTAATTTTCAAATGACACCTTAGGGATGGACCTTGGTGGTATGTTCATGATTGTATATGTTAAATTATGTAGCCACATCTTAAAGTTATGAAAAAATTTATTTTTATTATGATATGCCACATGATTTCTCTCTCATGCCTTAAAGTTATTTTTCATGACATAGTTGTTGTATCTCAAGTTCACATGTTAAATGTTTCCCTTGTTTCCCTTACTGGGACTTCTGCTCGCCCTTTCTTTTGATGTATGTCCCCAGGTTATGAGATGCAGTAATGAACCTAGGATGAAATTAAGGAGAAACCTTTCAAGTGTTTAAGAAGAATGTTTTATGTTGTTTTCATGTATTATGTTCCTGGTTTCCAAGACACTAAACCTTAAAGATCCTCAGTTTTGTGTAATGTAATGAAAGTTTATGTTATAAAAAGGCGGGATGCTATAGTTGTTATCAAAGGATGGTTTAGTTATTTGTGGAAATTAGGATATGAAAACTTTATGAAGAAGCCTATAGAAAAGTTTATATATAGGAAATCTTCCTGGTATTTTGGTGACTATTGAGTAATGGGTTGCCAAGCAAATACATCCATGTCTGGATACAAGCAGGTAGAGGTGGTTCTGGCACAGATGTACATAGGGGTAAAACCCAAAAACACCGCTTTGAGCTAGACTCAAACAGGAACTGGTACACGACAACGGGCCCTGCTGCACTCTTGGTTATGACACTCCTGGGGGATATGCTTTGGTAAATTCATAAGCTTAGTATGAACCATTGTTAAAGGAACAAAGATAAAATAAAATAAAGATTCACATAAGAATATATGATCATGGATAACCTAGATGGGAACCTAGGGGATCACAAGTTAGGGTATACTTTTCTTCTACAAGTTATCCTTATATGCTTTAATTTCCTTTTCATGATTATTGGCTAAGTATTTAAGCCCCTAATTATAGTTTCTTTTCTTAGTTAATGGCAGGAAATGGAAGAACATGTCCCAACAACCAATGTGATAGGAAATGCTACATATTAATATGACAGAGATGATTATGGGATTAAAAGATGATTATTATTTTGTAAGACATTCACTATTTTGGGGACCCTATATGATCGAGGTTAATAGATTACTACAGTATTTTCATTGAGGAGTAAGGTTAACTTATATTTTGAAGAATCGATGAATTTAAGGTGGAATTATAGTAATTTAGGTTACTTATGGGAATGATTAACCAATCTTGGGTAAAATATGTTTAGGTTAGCTACTTTTGTTATAAGATGTTAGGAGTGGTTGATGTTGTTTGGAGATGAACAATGAAGTTTATTTTGGGAGACTATGTTATCAAATCCTTCTTGTATTTGGGTTTCAATCTTAGTTTGCTTTATTTTGAGGAATCTTAAGGACTGTTATTTATGGAATGGTCTATGATGAACTTTGGGTAGTACCTTGGAACTTTGAAGATTTAAAAGTAGTTTCCATTCCTATGGGATTATTTCTTTTTAAAGAGTTGTTTTACCTTACCCTTTATGTTTTTGGGATAATGTTTAAAGATAGAAGAAATAGATAGTTAATCTCTTGTGGATTATGTGACTCTCTAGAAGATGATTCTTGTTCTTTTGATGAGACCAAGTGTTTTTGAATTCTCATAATTTGGAGAAAAGATTAGTTTTGGTTGAGACTTATTAAAGGATGAAACTCTACTTGAAGGTAGGTATATTTCCTTATGTTTTTGTTCTATGTTGTAAATGAATTCCTCAAAATTATGAAAAGGAACGTAAAACAAAAATGTTGTTGGTTTACGTTTCCTACTAGGTAATCAAAGACCATTTACACACATCATAATTTTGGGATTTTCTCGTGGTTAACTTTCTCCTAATCATGTTTTCTATCACTCTCCCTCATAACTTAACCCTTTGTTTTCTCCTCCATGTCCATGTTTTCCTACATGGAATCCTAGTGTGGGTTAACTCGGGTGACCTTTGTACATCCCTTTCTTTCTTTTAAAGTAATAGTTTTACTGACTCCTTTTCCGATTTGGGACTTTCAATGAAATTTAAAAACCCAATTTTAAAAATTGTGAGGACACAATTTCTTAAGGGGGGAAGATTGTAACAACCCGAAATTTTGAATAAATCTTGTTTTCTAATTTTGTGTGTTATTTTATTTTTATACTCAACAAAACTGTTTCATTTGATAACATGAGTATAATTAAAATGAGACTGTTAGGTTTTGACTGTTATATGACCATTGGTCAATATGACCGCTGGAAACTAAACGTTTTGATTATTGTCTCTAAATACAAGTGATCTTGGTTAATTAATATAGAAAGAAGATTCGATGGCCTCACTCAGTAGTCTTGGACCGATCGAAGCCCATCTAACAGAACTTGGGAAGGAGGTAGCACCACTGGGCTTTGCTCTGGACCAAACTTAAGCTGAACTTCATCGTGTGAAGCTAGAACGGAATCTCCTTTGTGAGAAGTTCAAACTGATAGAAATTACTACTCGTGTAATGTTGGCCGAGCCGCCCTCAGATTCTCTCACATTAGCACACCTTACACTTAGGTCCTATACTGGTGTGATAAGGGTCTATGTAAGGAGACCATAACCGCCTTGTGTAATCCTTTGTTTTAAATAAAAATTTTGATTTCTTCTTATGATGAAGTTTATGAATTTTCAAATGACCGGATATATATATTATGCATATTTTTGATGAATTTTAGAAAAAGGATATTTTAAAAATGTTTATGTAAACCATAAATAATTAAAAATGTGTAATGATTTTCAAAAAATGGTCTTCTACAATTATGTTTAGTACGAAATTTAGAGTCTAATAAGATCAACTTGATTTTTGATGAATAGTAAATTATGAATAGTGATTTTTCACTTAGGATTAGTAATGTGACCAAAAGGATTAGTAATATCACTTAAAGAAAGTTTTAATATAATTTAGACACCTTGATTAAGTAATGTGATTCAATAAAATGGTTAAATAATGGTTTCATAAATTATTATTCAAGTATTAGTTTTTTCGGGTGAATAGTGTTTTTTAATTAAAAATTAAATTAAAAATATTTAGAAAATTATTTTTATAAAATGGATTTCATTTTTGAACTCAGAGCATCGATATTATGTTAAGGTAATTTTTGGGGTTTTTTTCTGAAAAAAAATGAATTTTCAGTGAATAGTGTATTTATTTAAAAATTAAATTAAAAATATTTAGAAAATTATTTTTATAAAATAGAGTTCATATTTTTAATCAGAGCGTTGATATTTGGTTAATGTGAAATTTTGGGATTTTTCTGAGAAAGTTGAATTTTCAGTGAATAGTAAAAATACAGTTTTAGGGTTTCGGTATGTTTAATGACATAATAACTGTGTCATGATGATTTCATGAGATATTTTAAGGGATGGTCAACTAAAGGGGATTAATTATTGTTTGAGGTTTCCCAAGTGGCCAATACCATGGGCAAATACCATGGGCAAGCCCATGGTTTTTCCAAAACCACTAATGAGGTGTCCCTTGGCCATTAATGCCTTGTCCCTCACTTTCCCTATAAATACCAAGCCCTCCTCTCATCCATTCGACTCCAAAACCATCCTCAACGAAGTTGTGGTCTCCTTACCTCCCAAGGAGTCTTCCCAAGGTTCCCCCAAGCCCTCAAGGTCCAAACCTTTGAGTTTTAAGAGTTACGTTTTAAGGTAAGGGATCTGACCTCTCTCTTTCTTTTCAAGTAATCTCTTTCATGTCATTTCTTTTATGCTCCATGTTATTATGTTGGAGGATGTTCTTTTATATTAATATTAATTCCCTTTTCATGTTCATATGATTATATAACCCATATTGCTCTCATCAATTCGTTTTAAGAATGTTTAAGTGTGCCGTTAGGCTGCCGAATTTTTAAGGGATCCGTTCACCTTTCTCATTTTTCAAAGTTCTACTTTCATGTCAAGTCTTTCAAGTTCCTTTTTATTATGTTGGGGTATGATCTATATATATATCATACTAAACTTTTATTTTCATATGATGAGAGACCCAATTTTATCTCGTCAATTCATTTTTGTTGAAGTTTAATTGGTGCTATTAGGCTGCCAAATTTTTAAGGGATTCTTTCACCCTTCTCATTCTTTTCAAAGATCTACTTTCATGTCAAGTCTTTCAAGTTCATTTCTAATTATTTTGGGGTATTATATCTATATCTATCATAATTAACTCTTTTGTTCATATGATTAGGGACCCTATTTGATATTTTCAATTCATTTTTGTTGAAGTTTAAGTGACGTTGTTAGGCTGCCAAATTTTCATAAGAGAAATCTAATTTTTGTCTTCCTTCCATGTTTTTCATTTCAAATGTTATGTCCTTGAAATTTCATTTCCATGTTCATATATCCTTCTTATTCTTTTCCTCTACTGTTTTATGGGTCATTTATGATTGTTTGACCCATGTCCCCTCTCTTTTCAATGTTTTCTAAAACCCTGAAACATAGCCGTTATGCTGCAGAATTTTCATCTCAAAATGCCTCTCTCTTTTCTCAAAATTATTTTATGTTATAAATTCAATACTCAAAGATCTTATTTCTATAGTAGTATTCACATATATACCAAAATGTTCTATTTTAAATTCTGGGATTTACATACATGAAACCCTCTCTCCCCTTCCGTGGGTTTAAAGTGGCGTAATGATCGTGTCTTTAAAGCAGTTTTTAAAACGTTATGATTATGAAATGAAACCCATTTATTTTATACTATATGGGTTATTTATGAAATGTTTGATGGTGATATATGTGGCTCACATTATAATAAATACAAATTTAAGGGTGCGCCCTGATAACTCTCCAATGCATTGGGTAATGATGTAACCACTAGAGATTACAATTTTCACGATATCTTGGTGAATAACCTTGGTAATTTTCAAATGACACCTTGGGGATGGACCTTGGTGATATGTTCATGATTTTCTATGTTAAATTATGTAGCCATATCTTAAAGTTATGAAAAAATTTATTTTTATTATGATATGCCACATGATTTCTCTCTCATACCTTAAAGTTCTTTTTGATGACATAGTTGATGTATCTCAAGTTCACATGTTAAATGTTTCCCCTGTTTCCCTTACTGGGCCTTCTGCTCACCCTTTCTTTTGATGTATGTCCCCAGGTTATGAGATGCAATAATGAACCTAGGATGAACTTAAGGAGAAGCCTTTCAATTGTTTAAGAAGAATGTTTTATGTTGTTTTCATGTATTATGTTCCTGGTTTCCAAGACACTAAATCTTAAAGATCCTCAGTTTTGTGTAATGTAATGAAAGTTTATGTTATAAAAAGGTGGGATGCTATGTCATACCTATCCAAGACACCCCCACTCCACACGGTTATGGATCATGGTTAAACTAACCATGCGCCAACTGTGCAAATTGCACAATTTGTCTTGTTTTCCATGATTTTGCATCTCGAACCCCCAAGACACCCTTGAGACCTACCCTACTCCACATAAAACACTCCATTAACCATTTAGAAGGGATTTTAACCAAAATTTAAACTAGGTTTCACCTCATCTCAGGGTTAGGATCTTAAAACTATGATATTCTTTAAGGTTACAGTAGATAATGGTGTAAATTATGAGTTATTACTCTTTTAAAACTAGCTAACCCCTTCACCAAAAATTCCCTCATCTATGGTGATAATTAGTTTATAAAGGGCTGGCTGGGAAATGATTATGATGATGGGACTATAGTAATGAGTTCATGAAGGGTTTCTATAATGTGACTGTGATAACAGGTTTGGAAAGAGATCTTTAACAATGGGAATGCAATGATGTGTTTAATGATAGGGGTTCTAAAATAGGTTTGGTGAGAAGATATTGAAAATAGTGCTATAATAATGTAACATCTAGAACTAGTGGTTTAGGTATGGAATTATTTTATTTTTTTACCAAAAACATTAACCTATTTAAATTTTCTTAAAATCTAAATTTGTAAAAAAAATAGGTTTTTTTATATATGGATGCATATTCAAGAATGGTGTTTCATGTATAGTTTTGGCTTATCCATGCATATTAGGACCCCATATAGGTGTTAGAGGTGTGAGAATAGGTTGGGAATTTATTTTTGGGACCTAAAAGGGATTGGATCTTTCCTTTATAAAATTTTCTCAATTATTGTAGTCTTGGAGAGGGGTTGTAGGTTTTATAAGCATTTTAGAATGAAATTAAATTTTATTTTTAGGTTACAGTGAATTATATGAAAATGGATAGGTTTATGATAAAATTTATACATGGTTAAATATAACTCTTATGTATAGATTTTCCCAAAAATTTATAAAAGTTCATAACCCATACATAGTAGTAAGTGTCTGCATATGTAAAGGTAATCCTGTGAAGGGTTGGGAAAACTATGCTAAGTTTAGAAAAACACCCTATGAGTAGTTACTCTTACGTATGAGTACCCCATACATAGTAGTACCCACCATTGTGATCAGAAATTCAACTAAGTGTTAAATCCACTATATATGTAAAAGTAAACTCTAGACTCACCATGTGTGTATAAGAGTATAATTTTGGTAAAATGTAGAGCATAAAAGTAAACCCTTATTGTGTAATAGTAACCTTGTTGTGTATAAGAGTAATTATAAAGATATATAAGAGTCATCCTGAAATGACCCTATATACATAAGAGTAAACCATCGATAAAGGCATGCATAAGGGTCCTTCTTATCTCATAAAATGGATAAGTGTATATATAATGGTAACTTTGGAGAAACCTTGTATATGTAAGATTCAATATTTCGATAAGGGTGATACCTAAGAGTGGTTCCCTAATACATAAGGGTCTTTTGTTTCTAAGTTTGATGTGTAAGATTCATTTCCCTAGTGCATAAGATTAAATTATATATATGAGGTTCAATATTTTTTGTAAAGTTTCCATGCCATCTCTTTGGTACATAAGAGTCATCTGGGAAGATTCATGAGAGTAACTCCATGCATAAGGGTCCCTAACTTAGTGAATTTTAGTGGAATAATGTGTAAAGTTCCTTAGGTCATGCATAAGGGTTAGGGTCTAAGTGTAAGATTTGGGGAGTTTTTAAAAATTTGATTTCAATGAATTTTCCTAAATTTTCTATAATATTAATAAAATATTAAAATAATCTATTAAAGATAAATTAGGATATTTTATGATTTGGATATAGGGAATTCATCTAGAATAGTGCTCTCATTCTTCTTTTTTATCTTCAATTGAGATATCTTCCGTTCTTCAATGGATTCAAGATTTTTTTTGTTTCAAGTGATAATTAAAGGTAAATATATCCCTCCATTAAGTTTCCCACATCGTTTCATAATATTACACTGGTTATGAATGTTTATTCCCTATTTCAAGGGTTTTTTTTCAAAAACTGTGATTTCTTCCATCGAAGCTCGAATTAGCCACTAGTGTTCAATGAGTAACTTCTTTCAAGAATAAGGTAGGTAATCCATATGTTATCCCTATGTCAAATTTTAGTTTTCCATGTGTGTATGAGGAGTGGTCTCATCGATATAAGGTTTGATTGACCAAAAAACATAAATAAAATGAATTTTATTCCATTTAATGTAGATTTCATGAAGTTTTATACATGAGATATTATGGGCGGGCCACTCCTCCTTCCATTTTTTCCTAAATGAGGCAATTCTGGATGGGTTTCTCTTCCCCATATGTTTATACATGAGATATTTTGGACAAACTACTCCCCCTCGATGTTCTTAAATAAGGTAATTCTATGTGGGACACTCTTACCCGTAAGGTTTATACATGTGAATTATGGGTGGGCCACTTCTCCCCATAGGTTTCCCTAAATGAGGTAATTATAGATGGGTTGTTTTTCCTTAAATGTTTATAAATATGATGTACCCTATTCAAAGACATATAACACTAGTTGAAGCAGGTATGGTCAATCCTGAGTATCACCTTAGTGTTGGATGTATAGTAAAATGGGATGCACCATGTCATGGTGGTGTGTCTGGATGTCATGTTCGGTATCCTCAACGTCACCATTTTGTATGAATGTGATGCATACATCATAATGTCCAGCCCCAATCAATTTTCATCAGTTATAACCCATTATAAATGGATTGTTAAGGCTTTCATATACATTGAATGGGTTCAGTGAATTTTACCCAATAATAAGTAATGTATATGATATATTATAGATGACCAATTATTAATCCATTTAATATGGATCATCAGGAATGACTTATATAAAGGGATATGATCTATCTTTATGGGTGTAATAATCATTTTGGTTGATGATATATACCACCATTATTGATTTTCAAGCCTACTGAAGCTCTCTTCTTCCATGGTTCTCTATTTATCACTCATTTCAATGGCACTAGAACCCCTTCAGATTATGAGGATCCTCAAGAAACATTCTGGGATCCAAAGGTTGGTGTATTCCCCTCAAAGGTAGGATTATTTTTTTTTGTTTTGATGACCATTATCAAACGTACTTCATCAAATAATAAAGATGGAGTTCACTACAACTGTATTCCAAGTATGCTCAGTTCTTATTTTATTTGCACATTTTATTTCTTAAAGACATGTTAGGATGTGTTTTGGTTTTATTCCACTACTAATGATCATAAAATGATCTTCTAAAACCTATAAATGGTATCATAGTTGGGTTATTTAAATAATAAAATGTGTGATGCAATAGTTTTCAAAGAACATTTACCATCACCATGGCATGGTGACCATAAAACTAGTCATATGACTATTATCATGTTGCAGTTCATACCATGATGGTTCTTTACTAGAAATTCTCCCAGCAGCATAGAATTCATCGCATTTTGAACTCTTTATAGTGATGATTGTGGTAAAACTTTATGGGAATACACTATGACCCTCAAAATGTCCACCTTATCTAGACCATGACATTTTGTCTCTACACACCATGCATAATGGATAACTCCATGATATAGCGATCCTATGAAAAATGGAAAAAAATATGATGACCATGGTGTGGTGTAAGATTTGGTAGTGCTGAATATGCTAAAAAATTGACACTTAAACTTATGGTTTATAAATTTTATAATTTATTAGTGTTAGACTTGGTAAAATGGGATTTTCAAATCTAAATTAATATAAAAAGTTCATATTTTTTTCTCATGTTTATGAAATAAATAAAATTCTTATCTATTTGTTAAATTCATTTTATATTCATGTTTAGTGAATTATTTAAGAAATATGAATATTTTTTATGCTTAAATGTGTATGATAAATTTCTTCAAGAAAAATTAGCCTTATATTTCATGTTAAGCATGACTCTGTAAAATTTAGTTTTCATATACCTTGACCTCTATTTGTTTTTAAAGTTATGAGATTGATAATAGTTTTTTTAATATAGTTTGTGAATATTAGGTCTTAGAATTATCATAAATTAAATTCTCTCTTAATTAAAGTCTTATTAAAAAGAGGTTATTGGGTTCAAACTACCCACTGACATGGAGTCTTATGACTTGTTCTAGAAATGTGAGAGGTTGACTGTCTGTCTCTATAGGATTACTCTTATAGTAAATCTCATATAACTCTATATCTTTAAATTAAAATTTCATATACCTTATGCATGATATGTATTTGTATATATATGAATATACTTGTATTTTATTTCAGGTGAATAACACAAACTTGTGGATTGTGTAAAGGGTTACACATTAATATGATTCAAATAAATAAATTTGGTGGATAGAAAAAGGATTCCAAAACTAAATCGTTAGAAGCATGCATACACAAATAAATAAAACATGAGAAGATAAATATTACTTATGATGTAATATTTGTGATCTTAATATGAATATAATGTATATTAATTTGGTGATACTTTTAAGAAAACCCCCTTGAATGTTAAGTGTATGATTCTTTCTAAAGTGAAACTTATCAAGACCTCTATCATCCAACTAGGTAGGTCATGACATAGTTGGGTGCTCTTGGATTATCTAGGTAAGAAATTAATAGGTGACCTAGATTATCCAACATGTAGGTCATTCCATAACTGGGTTCCATTAGAATATCTTGTGTTAGACTATTCTTGTAATTTTATTAGGGATATTCTAGCCAGGAGACCCTAATAAGATTAGGTTACCAGAGGAATATAGTTGAGCATTATCTATATGATCAGTATGGGAAAAGTGTTTTCCAATCAACTACCCAAGATTTAAAACTATTTTGATTGAGGTGATTCCCTGCCCAAATAGCTAAGTTGTGAGAGAAATACCATATCATACTCCTTAGTGAAATATGGATCTTGGATCACTAAATAGATATGATATATGTGTTTGAGTTAGTGCTCTAGAACCAACTTCTATGTACTTTATGATTACTAGTATTTCATGGTTTTTTAATTTTAATAAAGTACTTATCACATTATGATTTTCCATATGCATGACATTGTATATGATAATGTTCTAAGGGTACTTATCACACTAAAAGGTCATATAAGTTCCCTATTATGATGAGAACCTATAATTGTTATGATAATATTCTTAAATATATGTTATATGGCCAGATGATATCATTTTATGAGACATAAATGATATAGAATATCAAGGTTGGAGACTCATAGGACTTTGAGGCACTATCTCATGTTTTTCACCCTTGGTAATCTCAAGAAAGTAGGTTATGAGAAATTAACTCACTGATAAGAAATACACATTTATATGCGTCATTAGATGTTCTTATTTGTGTATGTTTTTAATAGTTCTTAGAATTTAATATTATTATTAATTCATATCATGATTCATGTACTTTGATGTATTGATTAAAACCATGATGACATATTTTTGTGATGAGGTAGGATGTGTTGGGTGTGTAAAGAGTGATATTACATTAATGAATAATGAAAGGAAGGATTTTTCCCTTCTATTATTTAACAAAAGTTGATATATCAGTCCCTTTAATGGGAATAAATTTTCTTAGTTAAGTCCAAGTCCATAGTGTTATATCAATAAGTTCATTTATGTAAAGTCAAAGAAAGAGGCATCAAGAACATAGATTGATGACACCAGTATGAAACCTAATTTATTAGAGATATATTGAAAAATATATTATATTTCATAGTGTATGTCTATATGAGATTATATGTAATTGTGACATTAACTTCTTTAACTATGGTTCCCTATCATGTTTTTATATAATAACCATGGAGTATAGGAGATTCTGCCTAATGCTACTATGAAAAGGGACTATAGGGTTTCACACTAAGTGTATCTTGAACCTCAGTTAAATTATATATGAATTTAATATGTTGAATAAATATTATTCTCATTTTTAGTTTAATAATTATTAATTTTTAATTGATCATAAATATTTAGTCACCAGTTATTTGAGAAAATATATGTGAGTTTAATATTTAATATATACGTGTTCTCTATTTTTGAGAATATAATATTTATCTATTTATCCATGAATAATGAAGTGATATTTATTTATTTAAATAAATATTCATTATTCATGGTTTAGTAAATACCCGAGGATTGATGGGATGAGTTAATGTTCTAGTAATAAATAATATATTAAATATTATTTGAATAAATGTTAACTTATCTATTCAAGAAATAAAATTTATTTATCTATGGTTCTAGAACATGTCAAGTAAATATTATTATTATTATTTAGACCTGAAGTTTATCGAGTATTATGAGAATAATAAGGGATCATGTGCAATTTTTATTCTCCAACCCTAGATCTATATAAACCTAATTATATCATTCTCAATCCTGGTAATTGTTGGGAACAATGAAATTCTAGAGATATACTCTCAATCCCTAGAGAGATCCTCGCCTAAAATTCTCTCAAGAATAGAGAGGGACCCTCCTTTATTGCCCTATCAATTCTAGAGAGAACAAAAGGAATCCTTTGCCTCAAAGTGATTATTGTGACGATCATAGATGAATGAAGTGAGAATTATAATCTTCCATTATATCACATTATGATTTCTATGGTAACTCTTGGAGTTTTTTGGATGTAATATCCTCCCCCTAACTCATTGTCTTAGGAAGAGGTAGAGGTGCTACTGACCTTAGGTGGCATCCCTAGGAAACCAAAGTCTAACAATAAATGAAAAGAGCCTACAAGATCATTGGGGAATGATTTTCCATTTAACATACATAACCTGTAAAATATAATATTACAAAAAACAATTATATTATATGATTCATGATAGTAAACACGAAAACTCAAAATCCAAGAAAAAAAGATAAATCTGAGTAGCAGTAGAAAATAAGACGCAATATCCCTCAAAACTGAAAAGACGTCCTGAAATAATGACACAAATGTAGAATCACTCTAAATATCCAACCCAAAAATTTATAATCTCCAACAACCAATACCAATCCCATTAATTAATGATTCTTCACTAGATAAAATAGAAATTTTCCCTTTACCTGCATCATGAAAAATAGTTTCTGTATATACACCAATGTGCATATATAAGGGTGAGTATATCAAATCATTAGGAAATATTCTAGAATATTACCACACATTTCATTAAGATTAGAGTAATTTAGCACAATTTATATAAAATAATAAATATTATGAAAAACAGTTATCAAGAGTTTTTAATATAAAATTAGGAAATATGAATATCAAAATAGTTTATATCAAAGCATAATTTAACAAGCTTTTCATGACCATCTAGTTAATAAAATAAGAAATTTTATAATTAGTGTGTTTATTATTTCTTCTTAGAATACACATTCTAGATACTCATACACACATTCATGCATCCAAGATGATAGTCCTAATATTCATGAGTGGTAACTCATCTTTTGTACCAAGTCATCACTTGGTCCTGCACTAACTTTCCCCAATTGGCATAGAAATCCAAGTTTGAATCCAAAAAGGTCCCTCATAATGAAATCAAGAACACACATCAACCTATGTATTCAAAAGTATATCAAAAATATACTTTTTTTAAAAAAATTATCTTTTAATAATTTAATTAAACACATTGTACTCATCTTTTTAAAACCATGATTTTAAAACCATATAATAAGAGTGCTTTCAACAGTCATCTATCCAGAGTTTTTCCAAAGAAAAAATAAAAAAAAGATTTTTAAAAATACAAATACTTCAAGTTATAAAATAAATAGAGATATGGAGATAAGACACCTACCTCATAGTGGAAACTATCTACGGAGAGAATACAACAAAAAAGGTTGATTCTGTATTTCTCATTTATTACCTTTAAAAAGTACCAACAAAACCACATCAAAACATTTCCTAACCCATAAATATAGTCATAAAATTTTCAATCTAGGATTCCTCATAAGAAGTAATTAATATATATAAAAGGATAAGGAGAAACAAAAAAAACATACCTTTATTCTCTAGATATAATGCACTAAGATCCATCGAAATCATCCTATGAATTGAAAGAAAAAACCAATAATTCATAGAGTCCTATAGTTTGAGATCCTAGTAAAATGGATAAATAATGAGGGTTTTGAGGTATTTTTCATGTTAAAAATCTAATTTTATAATTTAATTAATTTCACTACATAGTTAGTCTACACGGTTTACTAATTCGTGAACCAACCATGTGAGTGCTAGTATCTCAAAACTACCAAATCACACAGATTTTCTACATGGTTTGGAAAAACATGCACTAACTATGTGAACCACCTTTATCCCATGTCATACGGTTATTAGGGTGGTCCAAAAAGTTTCCCATAATCATTCTCCAAATGTGAACCTCCTCCTGAACTCTCTCAAGATGTCACATGGTTACCTAGGGAATCCATACTGATTTACCCTAACTGTGCACCAACCATGAAACCTCTCAAACACTTATAAAAATTTCCAAAATTCCTAGAAACTTATTAATACTAGTCCCAAACCAACCATATCTCAAAACACATAAATGATTGTCACATAACTCAAATTAGGATTGTTATATTCTCCTTACCATTGGGGCTTTCTTCCTTAGAAATCTAGAGATTATTATTGTTTTGGAAGAGCTCCAACCATTGTTCCAACATGAATTACTCACATTCCCATGTATAATTCTATACATGAACATGTTACCATAATACCCACACCAAATGAATACATTTATCATGTAATAGTTTCTATCATCTACCCAAAATACATATCCATGCATGGATAAATGTAGAATCTGAATCAAGATCAACATGATCACATCAAATTACATGGTCATGGATAGGCTGTTACTTATTTAGTTGAGATACATGAAACACATTATGAACCAAACTAAACCTTAGTGGTAAATCCAACCAATAATCCACATCACTAATTTGTTCAAGTATCTTAAAAGGTATAACATACTAATGAGAAAACTTCCCTTATTTGCCCACATGATGATGCCCGAGCCTTGGAGAGACCTTTAAGAAAACATGATCCCCAAATGTAAAAAATAATGGGTGAAAAAAATGATCCTTATAAAATTTATAATAGATCTAGGTCATTTCCATTATTTTCCTGATCATATGAATCTTCATCATTGTCTCATGTACAAGGCTAGGTCCAATTAGTGAATTCTCTCTTGTCTCTACCCTAAAAAAGTAGAGAAAAACATTTAAGGGCATACAATGCTTCAAATAGAGTCATATTTATCATGGAATGATAATAGATATTATATGAGAAATCCACTAAAGTTAAATTATCCTCCCACAAGCCACTAAAATTCATAAAACAAACTCTGAGTATGTCTTCCAATGTATGG
This sequence comes from Viscum album, assembly GCA_963277665.1. Classification (NCBI taxonomy): domain Eukaryota; kingdom Viridiplantae; phylum Streptophyta; class Magnoliopsida; order Santalales; family Viscaceae; genus Viscum; species Viscum album. Next base: position 2,104,113,629 of record OY728156.1, on the reverse strand, counting down.
ATCATATGTTATTACTGTACATCCATTTGAGGATGATATGCCATGTTCATGGTTAATTGAGTTCCATATTATTACTATAAATATATCCAAAAACAAGGTAAACCTTGGGTATTGTTCAGATATAATAAAAACTGGTACACTATGAAGCATCACCGCTTCCTGGATATAAATCTATTCCAGGTCATCTACTATATTAGATTCATGAATTGGAATGAAGTGTTCTGACTTTATAAGTCAGTCCATAATCACCCAAATGGAATCATGCTTATAAATCATTTTTATTAAACCCGTGACAAAGACCATAATGATTTTCTCCCACTTCCATACCGTTATAGGTAAGGATTACAATATACTATTTGTTCTTTGATGTTTAGCCTTGACCTGCTGATGAGTGAGGAATTTAAAAAAATAATCAACCATTATTTTTTTCATTTCTAACTTCCAAAAATAGGTCATCTTTTCCTTTCATATCTTTTTTATTCTTAGATGAATAGAACATTTTGAATGATTATAAGTAGAAATAGGTTTTTCTAGATAAGATGTAGGGATTACTATCTAATTTCAAAAATGAAAATACAAGTTCCCATCTTCTTTCCATACATAAATGGTCTCCCCACTATTGAGTTTTGACCTAATTTTTAGAAAATTATGGTTGAATATTTGAGCATCCTTAACCTACTCAACAATATCAAGAACAAGAGACACTGGGAAGAATAATACAACACTATCCTGCTTAGTGAAATATAGATGCATTTCAGAAATCACAATCATCAATTGCCACTAATTAGAAGCTTCTTTAGCCAACTAATTATATGAATTTCTACTTAGAGAATTTTCCATAAAATTCCCTTTACCTAGAATATACACTATATCAAAGTAAAACATATGAATATATTTCATCCATTACTGCCACTTGAGGTTCAATTCTATTTGTGAAAAGACATGTTTCAAATTTTTATAATCAGTAAACACAGTAAATTTTTCACCCAATAGATAATGATTCCAAGTTTTCAAAGAATGAACTACCATGTATTCTAGATCATGTTTCATAAAATTATTTTCATGCACACATAACTATCATGAGTTATAATCCATGACATGATCATATTTCATGAGAACACAACCCAAACTAGATCCATATTCATCATAATATACCACATTACCTTTCCCTGATTCTGGTAAGGTAAGTATAAGCATCAAAGTGAGTTTATCATTAAGCTCCTGAAAGTATTTTTAACACTCGTCACTCCATTAGAATGAAACACCATTCCTCATCAAATAGGAAATCAAAGAGAAAAGACCTGAAAAGTTATGAATAATGCAACAATAATAACCTACTAAGATAAGAAAGTTTTGTATCTCAAATAAATTTATATCATCATTGGTCTGGTTCTCCCTCACATGACTGAGATGGGTCACCACATGACCTTAAGGTTGCCTCTCCATATTCCATAGGCTACCGACTAGCATTAAGGGTCTAATAAATATAATGGGGAGACTATAATCTATGGAATAGAATAATAATCATAATGAAAACATGATAAAAACAATACAATTAAATCTAATAAATAAACAAGAAATTTCCAAAATAACCAATATCCTCAATCCTTGTAATTTCATACTAAATGATGTACTAAAGTTACACAAGCAGCCAACTGAATAAAAGATTCAAAAGAAAGACTCCCAAAACTGGCCCTAAACCCCATGCTCAATCCCACATCCAAGCTCTAGTCCTAACTAGAAATTGAACTAATCAAGAATAGGGCCCTTTTCCCTTATCCATTCTGGAATCCATGAAGTATTCTCAAGTACCAAATGGAAGCTCGAACAAGGTATGATTAAAACTCAATAGGCCTCCATGAACAGTGTCTAAAAAAATATCATCTGGGTAATAGTTCATACAATAGTATGATAAAAGGCATTAATTATAAATTAAATATAGAATAACTAAATAAACTCACTAACCCTTGAGATCCATGTTGACATCCGGGTTCAGCTATACCAGCTACGGAACGATGTGATTTGTCTTTTCCCATACCCATAAATGGGTCTAGTCTTAGTAACTAGAGGATCCATATTATCCAAACATATCCTATTTTTTCATGTATCTTTATATATTTATATATCTTCAATTTACATTATACCCAAGGTGGATTCCCATATCAGGGGATAATTAAACACTCAATTCAAAATAGACCTAAGGAAAATTCCCATTTCAGGGGATAATTACATATCCATTTCAAAAAAAAACCTAAGTTGAATTTCCATGTTAGGGTAAATTACACATTTAGTTCACAACATACCCAATTTGAATTTATATCGTCTAATCATAAAAAAATTATGAAAAAATTATGATAACACTCACATTCATCCAATTATAAGGAAATTATTTGATATCATTCCAAATATTCAAGAACATGCCAATTTCTAATTTACATGTCGATTATACCCAATTACCAATTCACATACCTATTATAGCCAAATATTCAATTATTAAGATAGTTATTCAATATCAAGCTAGATATCCAAATAAAATTCTAGTTTACAAGTTAATACATTATCATAACTCAATTTCCAATCCCAAGGGTAATAATAGTTTCTTAGGTTTAAACTAAGGATAAACCTATTTCAAAATATAGCTTCATGGGAACAAAGTTCACACATAAATGAGTTCCAACATAGGGTCAAGGTTAGCACACTCTGTAGACTACCTAAAATCTAGGGTTTCATCTACCAATGGACTCGTCGAGATCCAAAGAAGGTCTAAACAGGGGAAACAAGTCACAGAAGGGTCTAATAGGAAAACATAGGCTGTGAACATGGCATGAAGACATGATTTCACATGATGAATATACTAAAAATAAAAATAATACTTTAAGGATAAGATTTAGGCCACCTACCTCAATATGATCTTTCCGAAAAAAAAATGAAGGTTGATAGCTACTCTCAAGGCATACCCATGTCTTGCCTTGAATCATCCAAACTCAATTCATCACTCAAGAACCAAGCACCATCTTGTTTCCAGAACCTTAACCACTAGTATTCCAATACCTCATGAAATGATCCTGGATCCATTCTAGGTAAAATACATGTGTTGAAATGATGAACAAAGACTAGAGGACATTTTCTTAGGACACCTGCTAGCTAGTTTCCATGAAATATCTATCCAAAATGGGTGATTCCACAATCCTATACTGAAACTGCTATTTTTACTCTAAACTAAACAATGTAATATCAACAACATCCAATAACTTAAAGAGAATAGGGATAGGATGGGAGTAACTTTTTTGGAACCGCCATCTAATCACACCAAGAACCGCTTAAAATGGAGGGGTGGAAAAGTGGAGGCCTGACCATTAGCTTTCCACATGCTTTGTAGGTCACATAAGAAGGAGAGGGGATGACCCCCCCCCCCCCCCCCATTTACAAATTTTAAAAACACTACCAAGAAGGTTTCATGAAGTGACCATATGGTTCACACTATGAAAATTCAATCAAATACCAAACTCCCCCTATCGTGTATGTTCATGTCATGAATGCATCATTCATAATGTACTTTTCTTTTAGTATCCTCTTGAAGCTATTTGAACACTCTATCCATCCCATATCTTCCTCTTGGACACCTGTAACACCTATGGTCCCTTAAACTGCATCCAAAAAATCCATTTTGGGATGTTCAAACTAATAAATTCTCAATCTAAGAACTAGTTCTCAAAATGAGTATCCCACTAAACAATAAAAATTCAAGTTTACCTATAAAAGTTTTTAACTTGTATAGATGCAAGGTTTTATAATATCCCCACCATAGAACTTACCATACCCAAGAAGTCTCAGGGGACATCTTATTCTATACCCCAACCTATCTTGGTCGTCAAATCATCACTAACTAGTTATTCCCCAACTCAAACCGTTAAACATGCTCCTGTAGTGTGGTTCCATCCATAAAGCACTAAAACTACCAAAGCATGAGCCATCGCTAAATTTTTTTACCGAAACACTGAGACAGTGCTCACCCGTGTTTTTATACCCCAATAAACCCAAGGTGTTCTCATATAATTGGTCTTATATCCTATGGTGTTTCCCACCATAGTTATTATCTCATAAGGAAAATTCTAATCTACAATGATCCCCACCATCAGAATTGACTTCTAAAATTTATCCTTCGGTGGTACACCAACCCACCAACCATGTCTCACATGACACTCCTGATGTAGTTTCCTTCTCACCATGTCCAAACTAAGCATAATTCTAGTTGGAAATCCTCTGTTTGACTATACCCAAAATGCTTGATCACACTCACCAATGAATCCTTAAAATAAATACCTACCTCTAACATGACATTTCCACTAATGACCCCATACATAGGGCCCTGATCATACCCAAGCCATGAAACCAAATCTATTTTATTTCTAAGTGTTTTCACCCAAAATGACACCTTCATGAATTTTTTTAACATGATTCACCCACTGAATAATATGATGAATCAGGTTCACCCCCTAAACCATGTCATGAAATATGGCTTACCCCACGAACCACCATCAAATCACATTGAGATCACCCCAATATTTATCCAAATTTATTAACTCCCATGAAAACTGAATCTTAAACTTATTTTTATTTTCAAAAGGAATCTAGGTATGACTTGCCCTTATTTCACTCCAGTATCCTAAATCCACCATGACCGGTCTACGGTTAATTCCATATTCTTATGATCATTCCAGCATAAGGGTTGTATACCTGTAACTGTTACATCACTCCCCACTATCAGAGTGTCATTATCATCACTTTTCATGAGAGACTATGAACTACCATGTCTCGCAATCAATTTTTCACCAAGTATTAAGATTGTATGTGGCCACTCTCCCTTACCTAAGTGACAAAAAATACTGACTACCACCAATCCTTGGCTTCTGAGAATAGCACCATGACATTCACCAATATCCAATCTATAATGAGAAACTCACCCTTTAATGGTTGATGGTACAATACCCACCATACGAATTCAATTAAACCTATCCTCAAGTGTAACCTTCTATGTTTCAGTTGAAAAAACATGGTGTTCTCTTTCGATCCATGCTCAATACATCCATCAACACTTGATGCCTCCATTTAGGTTAAACCAGAATTTTTGTGCCACTACACTATGATCATCTATGATGTTTCCCTCGGTGTAGGGATATCAAAAAACCTAAACAAAGTCCCCAGGCCTCCTTGGCCATAAGATCATCATAAAATCTCAGTCACTTCGCTTCTTGAGGAACCTGTTAACTAAAACCCATCATAGCCTTATGAATATTTACCAAATAGTTGCGAATTAATGTTAATCATGGAACTATTACCACCACATTTATTAAGCTTCACTAAGATACAAATTATCTTCAACATAATGAAGATAGTTTGTTTTATTGATCTAATTCCAAACAGGTCTCATACATAGCCAACATACATCACCTTATTCTCACTAAAAAGCAATGAGTACTTACTCTTGAGCCACCCAACCACAAAACCCAAATGACACTGTGTATCTTATGCATGTGCTCTCCACCTTGATCCCTTAAAAAGTCAGGGTCTCTCATTCCCCAGTGACCATTTCCAAACCCAACTTATGATCCCATGATTCATTCATTACCATAACTAGGTTTAAGTTCTTATTCAATCATCTGACCATGCCTCCTTACCTATCAATCCCATCAGATTCGAGGCATCCTTGATAATTTTATTTAACTATATTGGCATATCTCACAATTAAAATATAATAAAATACCAACCACCATCTCAGGGTATTGTTTCAAGGTTAGAATCATTGAATCATGCTCCACCATCCCTAGACGCATCCACCCAAGGTCACACAAATTATTGCATCACTAAAACATCAGAATAGATGAGTCAGACATCCAAATGATCCTTCCCCTTGGAGACTAGATTTAAAAATAAACACAAACACTCAAGGTGATTTTTATAGAAAATATCCAAGGTTTAATCATTTCATTACCAAAACCTTGATAGCATCTTTAATACATTGATTCCACATGTCAAAGCATCTACTCACACCCTATACATCCAACATACATGATCTGGAATAACCTCTCTCATGGTCTCCCTCAAACAAAAAACTTTTCAACTCGAGACCAAAAACTCAATTCATAAACAAAAGTTCACTAGGCTCCCACACAATCTATTATTCACAAGTGGAACTCCTATCTGAATTCCAAAACACATGACATTAGTGAACCCAATCCAACAATTTAATCTAGGTCTCACACACCTATAGACACAAAACCACTTATCATTGGAACTATGATCCAATTCACCCATTCTAGGGTCCTACAAAACCTAAAAGGGTCAAAAAACCATAAGGGTCATAGAAATAATGGTATAAGGAAACCCCTCACAACCTCAAGGTCACAACCCCAACTGTAGGCATAGTGGGAAACATCCCACTATCTAGAACAACCAAACCCATTAAGGTCTAGCACACCCATATCCAAGGGTATCACCACTCAGTCTCTTTATCTATCCCCAAACTACCCATACATAGGATCAGATACTAGACACAATAGATACTCATCACCAGGATCCTTATAATTTTCATTGTTTCTTATTTCACTTTATGTAAACCTTACCATTTTTAAAACCTAAGGATTCACATTTTAAAACCTTTTCATTACCCAAAATTTTAAAATTCTAGAGATATATTAGGTTTCATATCTCGTATTTTGGTTATATAAAATACCATTCACAATTTTTTAGGAAAAATTCATTATAAGTTTCTTACCAATACTTTATTTAACCAAAAAAATAAATTTATATATCATTTATACCTGCCTATTAACCATAATTCACTCGATGAGTTGGTATGGTAGAATGAACTTATGTGTAACCCATATAAATGGTTTCAGACACTTTAAATAACAATTCATCTCAATCATTTAAGAAATCATAATCAAATATAAATAACTATCAGAAATAATGTATAGAAAATAAATAAAATACGAGTTCGTATGAATTAAATACATTTATCAATCAAAGGCATCATGCAGATGATATATTAATATGATGCTACTGGAAAGATTCATGAACTCACACCCTCTCTTTCCATGCTGGGACAATAGATAAAATCCCGTAAATCACAAAAATCACACCTAAGTGCACCACTCAAGTTGTAAATCAATCAACTATAAAAGTGAAAAGAAATAACACCAATTATCACCCATGGAAACTTGGATTTTCCCTTGAGTGTGGGGCTACAGCACCTATGCATGAGCTCATTACCAATCTCTGACACATCTCGGTCTCCTTTATACCGTGCTTGGATAGAAAGAAAAAAATAAAAACCTCCTCTAATACCGCTTTTAACAGTCACAGCACAGTCATCCTTCATGTGACCGAGACAGGTCACTATGAGACCTCAATAACACCTCCTTGTATTCCAAAGGTTACTGAATATTAGTGAGGGGATAATAAATATAGTGGGGATACTATAACCTATGGAATATAATAACAATAATAGCGGAAATATGATAAAAAAACAATACAATTAGCTCTAATAGATAAATAGAAAATTTCCAAAACAACACAATATCCTCAATATATGAAATGTCATACTGAATTTTGTACTAAAATTATACAAGAAACCAACTGAATAAAAGACTCAAAATAAGAAATCCCAAAATATGTCCCAGTCACATGCTCAGTCCCATCTCTAGGCTCCATCCCCAGCTATAAGGTCAACCAATCAAGCATAGGGCCCCTCTCCCTTATCCAATATTGCATCCATAAAGCCTACTTGGGTACCAAATGGTGGCCTAAACAAGATGTGATTAAAACTCAATAGGCCACCAATAATGGAATATAAACAAATCTCATCTGATTAATAGTTCATGAAACATTACGATAAACAAAGACATTAATTATAAATTAAATTCATAACAACTAAATAAACATACCAAACCTCAAGATCTAGGTTGACACCCGAAGTTAGCCATGCCTACAATGGAATGATTTCAGTTGTCATTGTCCATACGCATAAATGGTTATAGTCTTAATAACTACGGGATCCATATTATCTAAAAATATCCTCTTTTCCATTTATCACTATATATTTATAAATCTTAAATTCACAACAGACCCAAGGTGAATTCTCATTCCAGGGGCTAATTAAATATTTAGTTCATAATAGACCCAAGGTGAATTCCCATTCCAGGGGACAATTACACATTTATTTTAAAATATACCCAATGAAAATTCATAGTCTTGGGTCCAATTACACATTTGGTTCACAATAGACCTAAGGAAAATTCTCATTATAGGGTTCAATTACACATTCAATTCACAATAGACCCAAGTCAAATTCCCATGCCAGGGGTCAATCACAAGATAAAGTATGATAAAATTATGATAACATAAACATTCATACAATTATAATGCAATTATTCAATATCATTCCAAATATTAAAGAACACTACAATTTCCAATTTACATGTCAGTTATACCCAATAACCAACTCACATGCCAATTATAGCCAAATATTATTTTACCAAGCTAGTTATTCAATATCATGCTAGATATCAAAATTACATGCTATTTCACAAGATAATCCATTATCATAACACAGTTTCCAATCCCTAGGGTAATAATATTTTCACATGTTTAATCCAGGGATAAACCTACAGTTTCACTTTATCGTTTTATGGGAACTAAGTTCACACATAAACAAGTTATATACTAGGATTAAGGTTGGAACACCTTTAAGGTGGCCTAAAGTCTAGGGTTTAATCTATTAAAGGACCTAATGGGATCCATAGAACTAAATAAGGGAAATAAGTCATAGAAGTGTTTACTAGGAAAAAATAGGTCATGTGCATGAAATGCTGATGCTATCATATATGATGCACATACTAAAAACCAAAATAAGACTTTAAAGAGAAGCTTCACACCACCTACCTCAATCTGAGATTTCCCAAAAATTTACCAAAGGCTAGTAGATACTTCTAAGGGTTTTCCATGGCTTGCCTCAACTCATCCAAACTCAATCCATTACTTGAGAACCAAGAATAATATTGTTTCTAGAACCTCAACCAAAAATAATCCAAAATCCTATGGAATTATCCTCACTCAATTCTAGGTAAATTCCCTTTATCAAAATGTTCAATAGAGACTGGTGGATGTTGTCTCGGGATTCCCTTTATCTATAATGCATAAAATCCCTATCCAAAATGAGAAATTCCACCATCCTCTATTGAAACCGTCATTTTTTCTCTAAACAAAACAATATTAGATTATCAATAACCAATAAAGGAAAGAGCAGAGGGAGAGGAGAGGATAACATTAACTAGAACGGTCATTCAATTACACCAATAACTTCCTCAAATGGAGGGGAGATAGAAGAGGGGAGGTTGGACCATCATCCTTCTGTGTGATTTGTAGGTCATAAGAGAAGGGGAAAAGCTTCCCTTTTACAAGTTTGAAAAATACTACTAGTAAAGTTTCATGGCATGACCATATGGGTAACACCATAAAATTTTTGGAAAATCATAAACTCCCCATTTCACAAATGTTCACTCCATAAATGCATCATTCACAATATTAATGCTCGATAAGAACCTCTTAAAGCTGCTCGTCCACTTTGTCCCTCCACTAGATTCCTCTTAGACACCCGTAACACATGTGGTCCCTTAAATCGCATAAAAACACTACTTTAGGATGTTCAAACCTTTATATTCTCATTCTGAGCATTGATTATCAAAAATAATTGCACAAAAATAAGAAAAATTCAAGTTTTCCTTCAACATTTTTCAAACCATATGGACGCAGGGTTTTATATCATTCTTGGGCTGTTGAAAAAAAGATGGTTACTCTATCTTTTTAGTATCCACCAATAAACTTTTCTTATAAATGAAATGGACATTTAACAATACTTTCTATATTTAGATGTCATGGTTATATAATTTAGCATAAAGTTAGTGTTCTCATAGGGTGCTCAATATTACCTCCAAGTGTTCTTTATGGCCACTCTTAGTTCAATAATACACTAAGATATTATTAACAAATACCACAATAAAGGAGTTAAGGGACCTTTTAAAGATACAATTCATCAATACCATGAAAATGGTTACTATATTCATGATATAAAAGGTCATAAAAAGGTAATCATAATGACTATAAAGGCTTCTAAAAGCTATCTTTATATGATCATCCTTTCGAACTCAGAGTTAGTGATAACCTGGTCATAAATAAATCTTAAAGAACCATTCTAATCCCTTCAATTGATCAAAAAAATCATTGATTCATGAAATTGGATACCAATTCTTTATTGTAACCTAATTTATCTTATTATAATCAACTCAAATCTGAAGGGTAACATTTTATTTCTCCATAAAGAGAACCAAAGTAGCCCAAGGGGATATACTAGGTATTATAAAACCTTTAATTTATAACTCTTCCAACTAGACCTTCAATTCTCTCAATTATATTGGTGTCATACTATGAGACAAAAATGAAATAGGATTGCTCCCCGATAATAGATTAATAAAAAAAATCTTCCCTTTTAAAGATCTGTTGAGTTGTTTTTATAATGATCTTTGTATTTGTTACCAATATATTATTTATGAATGTTTTTATTTCATGAAAATGAGTTGTTTCTTATCAGAATACGTGTTATATTTTACTCATATGAAATCATATGATGTTATATTGACCTTTAAAATTCCTAACATCATGATTGCTAAAAGGATCTCATGGTTCAAGCATGAAGTTTCTAGAGAGTGAATTTTTTAAAAAAGTTAAAGTTATAAAATGTGCAAACTATATAAAGTTTGAAGTATAAATATGTAAAGATTGATATGAATGCAATAAATAATATGGAGTGAGTGTTAATGATCAAAAAGTTTCAGTTACAAAGTTGGAGATGTAGTTTTAAAAATGTCAACCTAAAAAGTGGGGACATTATAGCTAATGATCGGATAGAGATATATGAAGATTACCAGACTAATTCAATCAGGAATAGGTAGATCAGATAGAGAAGTTTATAGATGAGTTTTTTAATTCGAGCTAATCAAACAAAGATGATCGTAAAAGAAAAAGATTTTGTTTTTATCAGAAGGGAAATCCATTTCTATCATATGAATGATAGTATGAATTTGTACCATACAAAAGAATTTGATGGTCACTAAACCAAGTTCCAATGGAAAAATCATTAGACAGAGAATCCCTAAGCTTACTAGATAGGGATAATCAAACAAAAAATATCAGATAAAGAAGTGTTAAAGAAGTTATGAATGGAAGAAAGCCTTTCTATAATGACCCAAGATTTTCATATATAAATATAACATCTTTTTAGATGAATATTCAATACATTTCACAAATAGAATCCCAATAATCATAATTTTTTAGTGTCTTTAGATACTAGGTATACAATATTCTTTTTTAATTAAATCTCTTCAACATCTCTCATAAAGATCATCCCCTTTTATACTCTTTATAAACATAACTTACTTAAAACCTTTTATCATAACTTGGGTAAAGGAAACATAAAAAAGGGTGAGATCATATTCATAGTAAGGGTAAACATTGGAGATATCATTCTATGATCATATGAAATCATAAGATAAACATAAGGGTATGAGATCATGAACATAACTTAAAAGGTTCATACCCAACCCATCATAGATCATAAACATTAGTTATGGCATAAAGCATTATCATTCAAAAAGACATGATTCATAAGAGTGTGAACTCATCATAATTAACACTACTGTAAATAAGGCCTTTAACAACACTAAAATAGGCCTTTTTAGTGTAAAAAAAGAATTGATAATCGGAGCAAGATTAGAATCCATAGGATTTTATCATTGCTAGAAAAGCACTGATAAAGGTACACTTTATTAGTGCTACAAAAATCACTGATAAATAGGAATACTACTACAGTGTGATGTTTAAATTATAGCACACTATAGTAGAAAAAACATCAAATAGAAGTTTCAAATGCATAATTTAATTGAAATAAAACTTATAACACAAATACATGGAAAAACACTATATTATAGAAATTTCAAACATTAGTTTTTATAATTACATGAGCAAGTAAAAATTATCATAGACATTCAAAAACATCAATGTTCCATTGTCTTTGGCTCCAAACCCCCATTCATTCTATTAGATTCAGAAAAAACCACCCTAACTCGAGAAAAATAATAAACTTGTATAAGAAAACAATTCTTATGTTATTAATACTATAAAGAAATAAATTAAACACAAAGTGCCAATTTTAAACTAAAAACATATATTTTGAGTATTACTAGGAACACCATGTATTAGATTGAGTTGAGGTTGATTCTTACATGTCACACCATTTCTTGTTATTATCAAAACCAGGTGCTTTTGAATTGGATCTCATATGTGGCGATAAAAAACTCACTATGGATGGGATCCAATACAAGAGGACTCACTTTTTAGAACAAGACTTCTACTGTCACACCATTTTTTATTTGTCTTCAAGCATTAAATCTATGAAAATTAACTAAATAAGTATTAGATAAAAAAACAAGGAAATTAATTAATTAATAGCAGATAAAATGATGATAAAACAATCTAATCTCATTTTCTTGGTTTTGGTGATGTGATGCATGTTTTAAACTAAAATGGCACTTACATATAAAAAACACACACTTAGATTCATACCAACTAAATCATGTGTGAGATTGATGTGCGGTAAATTTATATATATCACAAATGACTTATGAATCATTTTTATAAATTATAAATACAATTTGAGTGTGTTTTCTCAATTTTCAGTGACACATGTTTTTAAATAAATTGGAAATTTTAATTTGATAATAGATACTTTGAGTAATATCAAACACAACATATATTAGATTGAGATGCAGATGATTCATGCACATCAAAAATTACTTATGGATCATTTTCCTAAAGTATCTAAACAATATGAATGTGTTTTCTATATTTTGAGTATATGAGGCGTGTTTTTAAGTAAAACATCATTTTTAAACTAAACCACATAATTTGAGTAATACCAGTCACTACATGCATCAAATTTAGGTATAACTAATTTCTACACATCAAAAATGACTTATGGATCATTTTTATAAATTATCAAAACAATATGAATGTGTTTTATCAATTTTGAACATGTCACTTGTTTTTTTTACTAAAATGGCATTTTAAACTGAAAACATGCACTTTGAGTCATACCGGTCACATTGTGTGTTAGTTTTATGTAAAACTAATTCTCATACATCACAAATGACTTATGAATCATTTTACTAAATTATCAAGAAAATTTGAGTGATTTTTCTTGATTTTCAGTGAGTGACATGAATTTTGAACTAAAATATCAATTTTAAACTAATAATAGACACTTTGAGTCATAACAGGAACAACGTGTATCAAATTAAGATTTGGATAATTCATATGTATAAAAAATGTCTTATGGATTGTTTTCCTAAATTATTGAAATATTACAAATACATTTGATAAATTTTGAGTATGTCACTTTTATTTTTAACTAAAATGTCAATTTCAAAAACAATACACTTTACATCATACCAGTCACACTTTGCATCATATTGAGGTTAGACTGGTTCTTACACATCACAAATGAATTATAGGTCATTTTTTATAAATTATCAAAATAATATGAATGTGTTTTCTCATTTTTAAGTATGTTAATTGTTGTTTTTACTAAAATGTCATTTTAAACTGAAAACATGCACTTTGAGTCATACCGGTCACATTGTGTGTTGGATTGACATAAAGATGATTAGTAATGTCAAAAATTACTTATGTATCATTTAAAAATTTTATCAAAACAATATTAATGTGTTTTCTTCATTTTGTGTTTGTCACTTGTTTTTTTTTCTAAAATTTTATTTTAAATTGAAAACATGTACTTTGAGTCATAGCGGTCACATTGTGTGTCAGTTTGACTTGAGACTGATTCCTACACATCAAAAATGACTTATGATTTATTTTCCTAAATTATCAAGACAATATGAGAAAATTTACTCATTTTTCATTGAGTGGCACATGTTTTTAACTAAATTGTCAATTTTAAACTCATAATAGACACTTTGAGTTATATCGGGTAGATCGTATATCATATTGAGGTTTGGTTGATTACTATATGTCAAAAATAACTTATGGATTGTTTTCCTAAAGTATAAAAATAATCTAAATGTGTTTACTCAAATTTGAGTATGTGACATGTGTTTTCAACTAAAATGACAATTTTAATCTGAAACCACACAATTTGAGTAATACTGGTCACACCGTGCATTGGATTGAGGTGAGACTAATTACTATATATCAAAAATACCTTATGAATTATTATACTAAACTATAAAAATAATACAAATTTGTTTTCTCAATGTTGATTATGTCACTTGTTTTTTTATTAAAATGTCATTTTAAACTGAAAACATGCACTTTGAGTCATACAGGTCACATTGTGTGTCGGTTTGATATGATACTGATTTCTACATATCAAAATGACTAATTAATTGTCTCCCTAAATTATCAAAACAATTAGAGAATTTTTTCTTGGTTTTGAGTGAGTGACGCATGTTTTAAACTAAAATGTCAATTTTAAACTGATAACGAACACTTTGAGTCATACTGGGCACATTGTTTATCAGATTGAGGTGTGGCTAATTCCTATACAAAAAAATGACATATATATTTCTATCCAAAATTATTAAAACAATTTAAATGTTTTTTTATTAGTTTTAAGTATGTGATGTGATTTTTAAACTAAAATGTCAATTTTCAACTAAAACCACACAATTTTAGTAATACCAGTCACACCATGCATAATATTTAGGTGAGGTTGAATACTACATGTAAAAATGACTTATGGATAATTTTTATAAAGTATCAAAACAATATGGATGCATTTTCTTAGTTTTTAGTATGCCGCTTGTTTTTTTACTAAATTGTCATTTTAAACTGAAAACATGCACTTTTAGTCATATCGGTCACATTGTGTGTTGATTTGATGTGAGACTAATTCCTACACATCAAAAATTACTTATGAATCCTTGTACTAAATTATCAAAACAATATGAGATTGTTTACTTGGTTTTCAATGAGTGACACATGTTTTGAACTAAAATGTCAATTTTAAGCAGATAATGAACACTTTAAGTCATATTGGGAACACCGTGTATCATATTGATGTGTGGATGATTCCTACACATAAAAAATTACTTATGGATCTTTTTCCTAAAGTATAAAAACAGTTGGAATGTGTTTTATCAGTTTTGAGTATGTGACCTGTATTTTCAACTAAAATGTTAATTTTAAACTAAAACCACATAATTTGAGTAATACTAGTCACACCTTGCATTATATTAAGGTGTGGATGATTACTACACATAAAAAATGACTTATGTATCTCTATCTTAAAGTATTAAAAAATTGAATGTGTTTTATCAGTTTTGAGTATGTCAGTTGTTTTTCTTACTAAAATATCATTTTAAACTAAAAACAAATACTTTGAGTCATATTGATCACATAGTATATCAATTTTATGTGATACTAATTACTACTCATAAAAAATTACTTATGAATTATTTTACTAAATTATAAAGTCAATTCAAGCATGTTTTTTTTGTTTTTAGTGAGTGACACACATTTTGAACTAAAATGTCAATTTTAAACTGATAATGGACCCTTTAAGTCATACCAGGAACACTGTGTATCATATTGAGGTGTGTCTAATTCCTACATGTTAAAAACGTCTTTTGTATTGTTTTCCTAAATTATAAAAATAATTAGAATGTGTTTTATCAGTTTTGAGTATGTGATGTGCATTTTCAACTAAAATGTCACTTTTAAACGAAAACCACACAATTTGTGTAATAATGGTAATTTCATGTGTCAGATTGAGGTTCATATGATTCCTACACATCAAAAATGACTTATATATTGTTTTCGTAAAGTATCAAAACAATCCAAATATTTTTTTCTCATTTATTGAGTATGTCACTTTCTTTTTTCACTAAAATGTCATTTTAAACTAAAAACACACACTTCAAGTCATACCGATCACATCATGTGTAGATTTGATGTAAGACTGATTCCTAGACATCAAAAGTGGGTTATAAACTTTTTTCTAAATTATCGAGACAATTTAAGCATGTTTTATTGGTGCTCAGTGAGTGACACACGTTTTGAACTAAAATGTCAATTTTCAACTAATAACGGACACTTTAAGTCATGCCAAGAACACTACGTATTGTATTTAGTTGTGGATGATTCTTAAATGAAAAAAATGATATATAGATAATTTTACTAAAGTATCAAAAAATATTAATGTGCTTTTATAATTTTTAGTATGTCGCTTATCTTTTTTTACTAAAATGTTAGTTTTTAATAATTTATACACTTAGAGTGATACTGGTCACACCATGCATCAGATTGAGATGAGGATGATTTATACACATAAAAAATGACTTATGGATCATTTTTATAATGTATTAAAGCAATATGAATTAATTTTCTTTATTTTGAGTATGTCACTTGTATTTTTTACTAAAATGTCATTTTAAAATGAAAACATGCACTTTGAGTCATACTAGCCACATCGTGTGTCGGATTAATGTTTGGATGATTCCTAAACATTGCTAAAATATCTAAATTAATTTATTTGGTTTTTATTATGTCGCTTATTTTTTTACTAAAATATCATTTTAAACTAAAAACATGCACTTTGAGTCGTACCGATCACATAGTGTGTCAGTTTGATGTGAGACTAATTCCTACACGTCATAAATGAATTATAAACTATTTTCCTAAATTATCAATACAATCCTAGTGTGTTTTTTTGGTTTTTAGTGAGTGACTTGTGTTTTGAACTAAAATGTCAATTTTAAACTGATAACGGTCAGTTTGAGTCATATCGGGCACACTGTGTATTGGATTAAGGTGCATTGATTCCTACTCATCACAAATGACCAAGGGATCATTTTATTAAAGTTTAAAAATAATCTAAATGTTTTTTATTTGTTTTTAGTATGTCCCTTGTATTTTTTACTAAAATATCAATTTTAAACTCAAACCACGCAATTTGGGTAATACTGGTCACACTATGCATCAGATTGAGGTGTGGATGATTCCTACACATCATAAATGGCTTATGGACCATTTTATTAAATCATCAAAACAACATAAATGCATTTTATTGTTTTTTAGTATGTCACTTGTTTTTTTTACTAAAATTTAATTTTAAACTAAAAATATATACTTCAAGTCATACTGACCACATCAGGTGTCGAATTGATGTGAATTCAATTCTTACATGTCAAAAATGAATTATGGACTATTTTCCTAAAGTATCAAAATAATCTGAATTTGTATTCTTAGTTTTGATCACATGGTGTTTATTTTGAACTAATGTGTAAATTTAACAAAATAAGTAGTGGATAAAAATGATAAGTAAATTAACTAAAAAAGTAGATAAAATGATGAGAAAATTAACTAAATAAGTAGTGGAAAGTCACCTATTCATGATGCCTATATACATTCGAACACCATTTATTCTGCTCATTTTTTTAAATAAATTGATTTCCTCCATTATACTTCTCTTTGAGAAATTGTTCAAAAATAATATATAATAATTTTGATACTAATGATTCACATCCCAAGTGTATATCTAAGGTCATATCCCATACTAGATCACAAACATAGTAGTTAATCACCTAAATTTGGTATCAGAAAAAATCCTAACACCATAATGGTTACCACTCATCTCTAAATAAATATAACTCTTCTTTTGAGTATGAATACTGTTAAAAATCTTCGTAGCATTTAGAAAATACAGGGAAAAAACAATTAAAAATATTTTTAATGAAATTGTAATTACCTTCAGAAATTACCTATTTGGGAATGCTAGTATTTTGATGGTATATGATATCTTACACAAATTTTCAAACATAATATCCACAATTATTGTTTTTATTTTTCTTTAGACACTACAAAAACATTGAACAAAATAAGTAAATTGTTTTGAAGTATGTTTTGATAGTTAAATCTTTCTACATATACCTTAATATATTTCTATTTGAAGTAATCTATAGGCTTCTTATTTTTATTCAACAACCTCATACCATGATTTTTCCTATATTTAGTGATCTCTCTATCATAACAAAATTATTGTTAAAAAACTAACCAAAACATATAATTTGAATTTTATCTATAAAATATTGATTGTAGTGCATTACAAATTCACGATACACATCATGTGTGGTCGATTTGATGGAAATCCATGCATATGATCAAAAAATAAATATTTGGGGTATCTAGCTTGATTAAGATCAGTATCTAGTGCTTCCTAAAAAACAAAAACAAATAAGTAATGAAAATATAAAAATGTATTTTATATGATTAGATTACAGAATTTTACCCTTGCATTATAGGCATAAAAAAGATTCTGTCATATATTATTTTCTTCTCAGATTCCTCATTTAGTTCATCATTTTTCTTATCAATTTATATCGGATCCAATGAAATTTATTTCATAGAAATGATACAAGGATTAATGAATTCAAGCCATGCTTCGTAGGGTTTTCCTTTTATATAGAAATAATATAAACACTTGTAGAAAATATGAATAGTTATTTAATTTAATGAATATATTATATCACTTTTTGGACAAATGTATTATGAAAATTTACCTTATGTATGTATTCATAATTGAAACTCCTATCCATTTAAACTTGATAATATCATTTATACTCTTGATACCAACCGCGTATATAATGAAGGTTATAAATATTTCTTCTTCATATGGAATATAGGACACATATCCATATTTGAATGTGGTGTCTCCATGAAGTTGTAATGATAATATATGATGTAGTCTAACTAGTGGGGAGAAGGTACTCCCAAGATGTCTTTTTGTTTCCTTGGTCGATTCAATATATTATCTTGAACCAACCTTTTGTTTCCCCATTATTTTATCTGTCTATAACACCATACCTCACTTTAGACCTTTTTTCATCAATTGTTATAGGTTTTTCATTTGAAAAAATTTGTTAAGGTCATACCTCATGTATCTTTATAAGATTATATGACCATGCTATGAATGTTTCAATAGCATCATTGACCGTTGTAATATTCAAATCATTAAGTGGAATAGGAAACTCATCACTCGACTCTTGAGCTACTTCAATCCCCAATCTCATGTGATAATTTGGGAGTTAATTGTTGTGTAAAATGTCTCCCGAGATATTATACACCATACCCCTCATAACAAGGTAGTGCACGGGTGTTGATAGATATAAATCACATACAAATTTACCCTACAAAATTTTAGTAATATAAAGTTATTGAAAGTTGTTTGATTCACATTTAGGAGAAAGAGTAATGAAAAAATTGATCACCTAAGGTAAGTTATGTGATTGAGTGGAATGACTATCCTCAAATATAGCGGGGGCATTTGGTTATTCATGTGTTTGCCTTTGTTCCTCGATTGGTTTTCTTTGATCCTTTCACGTATATTGGTTTGTCAAACCAAATTGGATGGTAATATCTTGCAAATCAACTATTTGAACCTGAAATCCTTTTATCATATTATATGTATCTTCTTATGGTTTTTTCTTCTTAAAATATGTTTGAGGAGAAACTCCAAAAACTACACCTATAACACGACCATATTGTTTCTGTCCACTTCAAAGCTACCAAAAGTAGTCTTTCCTCCTGTATGGTCACTACCGATTCTTGTGTCTAAATCATATAAAAAACATATGAAAATAAATAGATATTTTTATGTAATAATATTATAAATCATAATGAATTACTATTATGTCATACTTACACATATTTCCCATACTTCTTCTATATTTTTATCAACTAATTTTTCCTCCTTATTTACGTGGGCATCCTTCTATAGAACATGATGTGGGATGGAAGTGGACTTTAATTTTGATTTATCAATCGTCATATAAAAAAAGGAACATATTTTATTTCATATCACATAAAATTTTTATTGTTTATTTAAAATACATATCATTTTATTTTCTAGTGAAGTGTACCCCATCCTTGCTTTGTGGTAGGGGTGCATTGGTTTTGATGCACGTTAATTATTTTTATCACTCCTTTGTTGTTTTGTAGATTAATAATTTTGAATTAAATTGGATAAAATAAATAATTTAAAATATTATATTATCTAATGTAATGAACTTGAAATGATTTCTCATTGTGATGACTAATGAAATAATTCCAAGTTTCCTACCTAATAATATGTGCATAAGTAATTGGTGGGTGGGGATTTACTTTCCCCTTAGAATCCATAAGATAAAACAAGGTAAGAAGAGTCTAGAATCCTATATGGAATTTTCTAGTATCCATTAATAAATATTTCTTGTGTAAATCATCTAAAATAAACAAAATAATCAAGGAATAATGAAAATTAAATCAATATTTCATTATATAATTTTTTTGGTAAAATAGAGAAAGTATATTGTAACATTACCTTTATATCTTCCCAAAGGGTTTCCTTCATTATAGATTGGATATGGAGCCATGATTCTATACCAATCAGCACATTCATCTTCATTGTAACCCCAACATAACTAATGAACATTGTCTTATTGGGGTCAATAGGTTGGCCTCGTTGATTCCATCCAACCTCAAATTTTATACCCTTACTTATTTCCTTGATAATTTTAGTCAATACTGTGATGTTGCATCGTTATTTTTTTCATCAACATTGTGTTGATACCCTAATAAATTTGTAGTTTTAGCATCAATCACTTGTTCTACCTTGAGATCAGTAACATCATTATGTGCATAAGTTATTGTTTGCATGAGTAGTAATAAATTTAATTTATATTACATAGATATAATAGAGAACACATAATATTAATAAAAAAAGAATAGTGAATTAAAAAACAGTTTAACTTACTCATTTAACTCTATTTATTTTATTTAAAGGTTGAAGGGATTTTTCTACTCTATTGAGAATCCAAATCCCATATTTGTGTCCCCCTCTAACATACAAGACATTTTTTACATTAGGACCGCTATGAAATGATCGTTATTTACCAATAAAAAGGTCATCCTCAATTTAATTTTCATCTAACCCTACAGTTGTTTTAGTTCCCAAAAAAACAATTGAATAATTCTTGTTTCATGGATTTGAGATATAAAATACCTACACTTCTTGTGATTCCATTATTAATGGATCTTCTTTTTCCCCTTACACACTAAAATTCACTTTCACAAATCCAATTTCATCAAATTTCACTACAATCCTATTTTCAACCCATTTGCAATAGAAAATCAACACTTGAATGTTGTATAATCCAACTCATATATTTGTTTGATGATGAAAAAATATAACATATTTTCATAAATTGGATTTTTATCCTTGGGACCAGATATGTGCATCACTTCTTCCATAAGCATAAATCCACTATTTTGCATCATACTAAGGTCATCGTGTTCTTTTTTATATAATTTATAACTATTAATTAAAAAACCAGTGTAAGATATAATATTTTCATTTGGTTCCCTATCTAGCCATCAAATTCATTTAGTAATTGAATTTATATTTTCATATAACTCCTTATAAATATGATCTCGGAACCATCCTATAAATTGTTGATTATATGTATTTGATATCCATCCTTTATCCCTTAATGGATTAAAATATCTAACAATTACATTTTGGGATTCAATGTATGGATCAAAATCTTCACTATTATATAAAATGTAGGTGAGATTGCTCCCTCTCTGTGATGGAAATTGTAACAACATCTATTCTGTAAATCACATCACCCATAAGGTGTCCACTATGATGAGACTTTAGGAGATTGATGATATCAAAATCTAATAGGTAATCAATATAGAATTCAATAGTTTATTCAAAAGTATATCCTTCTTTAATATAACATTATGTCCGACTTCAACTCATGATGTACCCTTTCAAAATATTTATATACCATTCAATGGGGTACATCCATCTGTAATGAAAAGGACCACATAGTTGAACCTATATAACCAATTTAACCATTAGTTGGATCATTATATCAAAGAATGATGATGGGAATAATATCTATAATTCACACAATATGACTGCAACCTCCTTATTAATGATCGACAACTTCATTGGGTCTATAACTTTACTACATATGGAATTGAAAAAGAAGAACAGTCTGGTTAATCTATGTCATACATTTTTAGAAAAAATAAAACATAAATCGATGACTATCAAATAATTCATCAAAACATGGAAATCATGTGATTTTAGTCCATATTGTTGGACTTATCATGTATTAATCATGTTTTAATATTCACAAATTCTATTCAGTTTATAAACCATGTTAACTCTATGTAATCTATCTCACATCAAATGCACAGTTGTTTAGTAAAAGCTATCCAAAGCTCTTAAGTTCTATACACTTAGTTTGGTTACTATATACTATCTGTTGATCAACTTTATAATGACTTAGCTGACAAATGTTTGAGTTTAATCCATTCCATAAATATCATTGCTTAAGTCTGAATACAGATATTTGCCTAAGTCTGAGACACTATGAACAAGCAGACACTGTGAACAACCAGACATCATGAACAACCAGACATCGTGAACAAGAAGACACTGTGAACAAGCAGACACTGTGAACAAGCAGACACTGTGAACAACCAAACACTATGACATTGAGACACGGTTACATCGAGACACTGTGACAACCAGACATCTTGAACAAGACACCGTGAACAAGACACTGTGATCCAGACACTGTAAACGAGACATCGTGAACCAGACACAGTGAACCAGACACCATGAACTAGACACCGTGAACTAGACACTGTGAACCAGACATTGTGAACGAGACACTATTTCCATGACATATTGTTACATCATTTCTTAATATGTTTTTTCGTCTTTAAATTTAATCTCTAACAGTCATATTTGAAGATTTTAAATGCACTGACATAATTAATATTTCTTTATAGACATATCATCTGATATTATGATGTACGAGGTGCAAAATACATGCAAACTGTCGGCTCAAACACATGCACTCCAAGATAAAAGAGTAATGTGGCCCAGAAACAAAAAAAAAAGTATGGAATGATACTAAAAAGCAAAACGATGGGTGGGCATGAGCATGACAATGAAGAATACACTTAGAGAATTCTTGAAGAAATAATTGTCTCATGCAACTCAACGATGCTGGAGAACACACAAATCTCCATTGAACCCCAGAATCAAGAACATCTTCGCACTGTCAAACATCATAAAGAACACAAGCCGAATCTGTCTGAATTGTGACACTATTTTCTATATGATGACTTGATTTCTGCATCTAATTCATCTCATAAGTCCAGAGCTATAAATACTAACATTCAAATCATTTCTAAACCTATCTCAATATTTCTACTCTGTTGTGTATCCTTTTACTAGCTTTCGAGCAGTGTGTGTATCTGTATAACAACACACTCTGTCTCCTGCATAAAACTGAAGGATACAATATATCCTTACTCAAACATCTTTTTAAATTTGTATACCCACTGATAAGTGTAGAAGAGGTCTATGTGTGGCCTGGTTGTTTGTTCCCACAAAGAACTGTGGAATAGGTCCCTGTGTGACCTGGACAGTCCTGTGTATTGTTGTTAACCCCGATCTAGGGTGTGGATCAAGTTTATTTATATAAAATACTTGGTGGTAGGTGCTCACCAAGTGGAGTGGATTAGGTCTCGTATTGAGACTGAACCACTTGTTTCATATTCGTTGTGCTGTTTAATTTAGTCTTCTCTATTTTACTACTTTACTGTATAATTCAGAAATCACTAAATTCACTTTGATAGTTAATCTTAGAAAGAATTTATAATTGTCTTGTCTTAGTAGAATAGATTAAAAAAGTAATATTAATATCTGACATTAATATTACTGAGAATTAATCAATCTTCTAAGAAGTTATTTAAATAGTCAAACCTTCATAACCATATTACTTTGATTATATGGGATTTATTTAACCTTATTAGTAACACTGTTTAATAATACTTTTTATCCATAAATTTTTATAGATACTCAATTCACCCCCCCCCCTTTGAGTAATCTACTCCGACCAACATTTGGTATCAGAGGTTGTTTATTAAGACTTTGTTTAACCTTATTAAACTATGATTGTAGTTGTACTTTGAAGATCTGTTAATTTCTGTTAATTCTAAATTTCTAGATTTTTCAAAGTATTTTTGTATTATGGATAATACATTGGAAGGTGTTGCAACCAACAGACCACCATTCTTTAATGGAACCAACTATGCTCAATGGAAAATTAAAATGAAAATGCATTTAGAAAGTATGGGTTTTGAAATTTGGTATTCCATTATAGATGAATATAATATTCCTACTACTGATAGAATCACATGGGATGAACCTGTCAAAACTGTCTACAACAAAAATTGTAAAACTATGAATGCTTTATACTACTCCTTAAGAGATGAATAATTCAATAGAATTTCTGCTTGTAAAACTGCCCATGAAATTTGGTATACCATGTCTGTCTCACATGAAGGAACATCTAGTGTAAAACAAATGAGACTTAATAGTTACACTATTAAATATGATAACTTTAAAATGAAACCTGATGAGCCTATCTCTGACATGTATCTTAGGTTCAATGAGATTGTCAACACAATTATTTCTCTTGGAATAGAAGTCACTTCCAAGGAATAGATCATGAGAATTCTCAGATGCCTGCCTGACAAATAGAGAGGAACCTCTATATCTATTAGAGAATCATATGAAATTAGAAATCTACCTATAAAAGAACTCATTGGGAAACTGAGGATGTATGAAGAAGGGCTGAAATTCAATAAGGAAGAGAATGATGAACCAAAAAGGAAATCTGTTGCATTCAAAACCACCACCTCTAAACACAAAGACAAAGGTAAATTGTAAGCTTCTGTAGAATGTTCCAGTAGTGAACAATAATCATCAGACAGTGATGAGGAGATGGCTCAATTATCCAAAAGATTCAAGAGATTTTACAAGAATAAGAAATTTTTCCAAAGGCCTAACTTCAAGGGAAAATATGACCAAAAAGGAAGTTAGAAGAAGGATTGGAAAAGAAGTGACAAGACTGATGAGATTGTCTGCTATGAATGTAAGTGCAAAGGACATATCAAGGCTGACTGTCCAAAGCTCAAGTACAAAAATATATATGAGGACAAGGACAAGAAGTATAAAAAGGCAATGAAAGCAACCTGGAGTGCTTCTGAGGATAGTTCAAGTGACTCAGAAACATCACATGATAAACAAGATAACAAAGCCAATATGTGTTTTATGACAAACATGTATGAGGTAACACTGGACTCTCTTGTACATAATTCATACTATTCTGAAGATGAGAGTGAATCTGAAAATATGACTAATAAAGAAATGTTTGAATACTATAATATGCTTTAAGAAACATGAAATTAACTAAAAGACAAATATAAATCATTAAAGAAACAGTATGCTCTTACTATGACTGTTAAATCTGAACTCACAACTAAAAAAGAGAAAAATGCTCAACTGCTCAAAGAGAACAACGAATTAAAAATTTCTAATGAGAAATTGAAGAATGATCTAAAAAAGTTTACCAATGGGAAAAATACCCTTACTCAAATTCTAGGTAAACAAATTTCCCTAAATACAACACTAGCATTGGTTATCAACTTGGAAAAATAAATCTTGGTAGAATAAATTTTGTTTCTAAATCTAGGACATATAGTTTTACTCCCAGTTCTAGACACAAATCAACTAATTCAATTTATGATACACTTTCTACTGTTTCAAGTTTTTATGGACTAAATAGAGTTTATTTTTTAAATACTTTACATAATGTTTATAGGAAACATATGAGGCAGATATGGGTTCCTAAAGCACTTATTACTAATATTACTAGAACCAAACAAGTATGGGTGCCAAAATCTATTTTTGCTTAATCATTTTGTAGGAAATATACTTAAATAGTTCCTTTAAAAGTTTATGGTACTTGTATAGTGAATGTTCAAGACACATGATAAGAGACTACTCATGCTTCAAAAACCTAATAAAAATAGATGGAGGACATGTCACATTTGGTGACAATTTCAAAGGAAAGATTATTGGCCTCGAACAAATTGGTAACTCTAATTCAGTTTTAATTTCTAAAGTACTATTTGTTGATAGATTAAAATATAATCTGCTTAGTATCTCACAATTATGTGATGATTGATTTCATGTTAGATTTAAAAATGATGCTTGCAATGTCTTTAATTATAAAGAAGAATTAGTATTTTCTTCATTAATAAATGAAAATGTTTACTCTGTTAACTTAGATTCCTTAGCTTCTCAAAATGATTCATGCTTAAGTGTATTTTATAAAGATTCTTGGTTCTAGCATAGGAGACTAGGACACTGTAATATTCACTCCCTTATAAAGCTAACTAGAAAAATCCTAGTTAAAGACTTACCCAAACTTGAGTTTCCAAATGACAAAGTGTGTAATCCCTATCAAAAGGGAAAACAACATAAAATTTCCTTCAAACCAAAGAAATAAGTGTCAATTTATCAACCTATCGAACTGGTTCACATGGATTTGTTTAGACCATATAGATTTTATAGTTTAAATGGGAAGAACTATGTTTATATTCTTGTAGATGACTTTTCTAGATATACTTGGACCTTCTTTCTAGCTCACAAAAGTGAATCCTGCTCTTATTTTACTAAATATTCCAAGTCTATAGAAAATCTTAGTGTACTTAGAATTAAATCCTTAAGAAGTGATCATGGCCATGAGTTTGAAAATCAAGAGTTTGAATCTTTTTTCTCAAAAAATGGTTATAGTCGCAATTTATATGCCCCTAGAACACCTCAACAAAATGTAGTTACAGAAAGAAGAAATAGAACCCTGTAAGAGATTTCTAGAACAATGCTTAGTGAATATGACCTACTATTTATTTTTGGGTTGAAGAGGTCAACAAAGCATGCTACATAATAAAAAGATTATTTTGGATTAATGTTCAGATTTGATACATCAAGTCTTCTTGTCACAAATTGAGCCTAAAAACATTAATGATGCTATCAATGATGAATTTTGGGTGATGGCTATGCAAGAAGACCTTAATCAGTTTGAAAGGAACAAAGTTTGGAAACTTTTTGAAAGACCTGAGGACACATTTACCATAGGCACTAAATGGGTGTTTAGAAATAAGGTAGATGAGGCTAGTAACATAGTTAGAAATAATGCTAGATTGGTTGCACAAGGCTATAGTCAAGAAGAAGGAATTGAATATGAGGAGACCTTTGCACCATTAGCTAGACTTGAAGCCATTAGAATTTTGCTTGCTTATGTTGCACATCTGAATTTCAAACTATATCAAATGGATGTTAAGAGTGCATTCTTAAATGGGTATATAGCTGAGGATGTCTTTGTTGAACAACCCCCTGGTTTTACAAACCCCCATTTTCCAAATCATATTTTTAAATTATCAAAAACATTATATGGTTTAAAACAAGCTCCAAGAGCTTAGTATGATAGTTTGATTACTTTTCTTATTTCCAAAGGTTTTACAAAAGGAATAAATGATCCTACCCTTTTTATAAAATGAATCTCTAATGATGTTTTATTCATTCAAATCTATGTAGATGACATTATCTTTGGATATTCAAGAAATTATTTGTGTATTGATTTTTCTAAAATGATGCAAAATGAATTTGAAATGAGTTTAATGGGTGAACTAAAATTATTTCTCGGATTTCAAATCTTTCAAAATAATGATGGTATTATTCTAACTCAAAGTAAATATACTATAGATCTTCTAAAACATTTTGGATTGGATATCACTATAAGTAGTGACACTCCTATGAGTACCACTTGTAATTTGGATCTTGATGAAGATGGAAAATCTGTTGATCAAACCACTTATAGAGGAATGATTGTAAGTTTACTCTACTTAACTGCTAGTCGACCTAACATTATGTTTAGTGTGTGTATGTGTGCTCATTTTCAAGAAAATCCTAAGGAATATCATTTAAATGTTGTAAAGAGAATTTTCAAATACCTCAAGCATACACCCAATCTAGGATTGTTCTATCCTAGAGGACAATCATTTGAATTAGTTAGTTATTCTAATGCTGACTTTGGTGGCTGTAAGTTAGATAGAAAAAGAACCTCTAGAACATGTCACTTTTTAGGCAAGTCACTAGTATCATGGTGTAGTAAGAAACAAAATTTTGTTGCATTATCTTTTGTAAAAGATGAATATATAGTTGCTGGCAGTTGTTGTGCACAAATCTTATGGATGAATCACATATTACTAGATTATGGATAACAATTCAGGAATGTACCTATAAATTTTGACAACACAAGTGCTATTAACATCTCGAAAAAACATGTTTCACATTCTAGGACAAATCATATTGATATAAGACATCAATTTTTGAGAGATCATTATCAAAAAGGTGATATCACTTTGGAATTAATTGGTACTAAGTATCAGCTTGCTGATATATTTACCAAACCATTAAATTCTGAAAGAATAGACTACATCATACATGAACTAGGCATGATAAATCTTAAGTAAATGTCTTAATATTTTATATCTTACTGTTGTATATATTACTGTTTCATGTTTATGGTATCACAGTTATTATTTCGTGATTACTGTCTGACAATCACTGTCTCACTGTAAGGTTCAGTCAATGTCACACCGTAAGGTTCAGTCACTGTCTCACCATAAGGTTCAGTTGCTTGCTCACTGTAAAATTCATTCACTATCTCACCATAAAGACCAGATATGGTATCACCACAAAGATTCTTTATGATTTTTATTTACAAAGTAAAAAACCGTATCATGTTAATTATTCATTTCACCTTTTTATTTTCCCGTTCTTTTACTTTTGTGACATTTGGTATTCCTAAATGATAAAATAAAGGAAGTGTCACTTGTCCTTCACTCGAGCTTTCTTCTATTCACTCAATTTGCAACCCTTATTGAATACCTCAACCCTTCTCTCTCTTGAACCTTCATTGAATGCCCAGGATGAAATTCCCTTCATCGACGACTCCTGAGAAACGTAGCTCAAAGAAGAAGAAGATCACACCCAAGCTAGCACCCAAAGGTCCTCTAAATCCAAATCTGGTGAACCAAGTAGTATTACCTGAGAAAGAGATATCACCTAAGTGTATTATATCGAGTAAGTCTCTAGTTTTGAAAGTTTTAAAAGAACAAGGCTGGTTAGAATGGTTTTAGAAGAAAGATAGACCTATCTACCCTAAGCTTGTGGCTCAATTTTATCAGTATGTCCAGTTCTTCTTTGATTTTGAAGATGGTTATGCTGTGAGAAGCTAGATAAATGGCCATAAATGCACATTATCTTTAAGTTTATGGGCTTCATGCCTTAGGATACCTCATAAAGGCATCTGTGAGGACTATCAAATAGGACCTCCACCTTCCAATGAATTATTTATTTTGGAAGATGCTTTGAAAAGCTTAACCAGAAATGGCACCAAGAGGAGAGCCATTGTTGTTGAAATGGATGGAGAATATAGACTTCTGTTTAAGTTTATATAGCACTTGATTAGCCCCAGAAAAGGTGATTTTTCTATACTAAAATGTCAGATGTGTTTCTGATTCATCTTATGAAAAATGGGAATAAGATCAACCTTTTCAAGTATGCCATACACCATATGTGTGAGCTGATCAAAACCACATCCAAGTCAACCTCCCTATTTTATTCTTGGCTTATCTCATCCATGCTTCATGCCAAAGGTATGGTTGGACCTAATGAAGAAGTTATTAAGGATTGTGAGTTATGCCTTTCAAAAGTCAATATCAAGAGGATGAAAATTAATTGGAATCCTTGGAAAAAGGCATGGGTGGAAGCAATGATAGGATTTTTGAAAAGTTCAATCCAGTTGAACATACCTTAAGACCAAAAGATATTTTTGATCCTTGTTTCAAACCAGATGAAGTTGTTGAGTATTCTAAAGAAGAAGAAGAAGAGGTTGTTGTGCCTCCTAGGGAAACTGTTTCTGATAAGGAAGACAATACTCCTATCCCTCATGTAGTAAGTGAAAAGGAAGTACCTGCTTCTAAAGATGTTGTTAATTTGGAAGATCAACCCAAATTTGAAATAGAATCTGTTGTCAAGGAAACCAAAAAGAATGATATGGAAGATCTTATGGAAGAATAATTACCTGTTATGCAAGAATATGACCTTGAAGAACTCCCAGTGGAACAATCTATTTCTGAAGTCATTCCTTCAGCTGAGGAAAGGCTGAAGCTGGATTTTCAGCTGGCTAGACAGGAAATGAGAGAGGAACTAAGAGATGAATTCGTGGAAATAGATCAATCCCCTAATCCTCTCGGTCCTGAGAAGGATAAAACTATTGAGGGGGAGCAACCCTAAAATTTGGAATCTATTGAAGTACCAAACTCGATTTATCCAAGCCCTGTAGACACTCGGTATAAGTTCCCTAGCTTTTATGATGTGAATGACTCTCATGAATTCTTAGTAAAAGGCCTTGACCTTTCTACTATGTTCCAATTGAAATATGTCTCTAATCTTACACCTGAAAAAGAACTTGAGCCCGTATCAGTCCCTATCTTTTAACCTTTACCAGAACAACCATCCTTGGTGAGTAAAGATGATCTAAAAGAATTTGGAGCTACCCTTTTGTCTGGAGTTGAAAAACTCCTGAATACCCAACCAGCTCCTATAACAAATCTAAGTGAGAGAGATGCCTCATTTTTGTTGGAAAAATTTATTTAACAGATTCAACCCAAAATACTTCATGAGATTCAGGAAGTAAGAGTTGAAAATAGACTACTTAGAGATGAAGTGAAGACTCTAAGAGTTATGATTGAAGACATGCAAAAAGTGATGCATTCGACATCAGAGCTTGTTTCTCATCCTATGGAGCCTATTGTTCCTCAAACCCCACAGAATGTTGCCTATTAGATTCAACCTCACTTAGCTTCCTTAGCTGAAAAAGTCACATAAAGAAACAAACAGATTGTGAAAGAAATGAGGGAGCTTGTTGTTAATCTTAACAAGCTCACTAATGAGTATATGGGGTGCCTTAAAAAATTTCTAAATCAATTGAAATCTCTTACCTCAGTTGTCACTGATTCTTAGGCATCTGGACAATCATCTCAATATTCCTTAGATAGTGACCTGCTCAGAACAGTGGTCAAAGAAGAACTTCAGACTGTGCTTAGTGGTTTCAATAAAGATTCTCTATCTGAAGTTATCAAGAACAGTGACAAAGTTCTTGATCTGGTCCAAATACATTCAAAAATTGCTAATGATGGTCATCAATAAATTGCCAAGAAATTGTATTTCTACTTCAACCTAATATTCTCTAAGACTAACATTACCAATCATTTCAAATATCTGGTAGAAAATATGATGATTCCTCATGTTACTCAAGCTTTAAAGAATCAAGTCCAAAAGCTCACAGTGTTCACTCGTCTGTTGGACAAGTTTATGGAAAACAAGGATGACATTGAGAAAGTTGTGCAGTATGGTGGAGAGATCATTGATTATTTTATTAAGCTTCTGAGGCCCTATCTTCATGTACAGAGTACAACCATTGTTGCTCCTACGGCTGCACCTCTGAGACTTGGTTTTCCTGTATTCACCTCTGACCTAGCCTCCACTTCTATGTCTATTAGTCAGGCACTGAGTTAGATCAGGCTTATGATCCTTGATCTACAATTACCTTGGTCTTCTATTACACCTACTCTGGCTCCCTCTATCTTTGAAGGTCTTCCTTTACCTTCTCTCTCAACCAGCTCACTCCCTTCTTCTACTTCAACCTCTGCTCTTATGGTTTCCTCTTCTGCTGCTGGTGCTAAGGGAAAATAGAAGACCAGGTAGTGAAGAATGATAGTGCTTACTCTCTTTTTTGATAGGAATCTTGTTACATTTATTTTACCTTTTGTAATGCCCCTCTTTTTATCTAATACAGTATTCACTTTTCTTATCTATTTTTTCTTTCTTTTTCTTGTTACTTTTTGATAATCCCAAAAGGGGGAGAAATATAGGAGAAGAGAACAGTCACTCTATATATGTTATATGCACATTCGAACTATGTTGTTAGAAAAAATATACACTCTAAGTATACATGATTTTTGATCATCAAAAAGGGGGATATTGTTGGACTCCTCGTGTATTAATCATGTTTTAATGATCACAAATCCTATTTAGTCTATAAACCATGTTAACTCTATGTAATCTATCTCACATCAAATGCACAGTTGTTTAGTAAAAGCTATCCAAAAGCTCTTAAGTGCTATACACTCAGTTTGGTTACTATATACTATCTGTTGATCTACTTTATAATGACTTATCTGACAAATGATTGAGTTTAACCATTCCATAAATATCACTGCTTAAGTCTAAATACAGATATTTGCCTAAGTCTGAGACACCGTGAACAAGCAGACACCGTGAAAAAGCAGACACCGTGAACAACCAGACACCGTGACATCGAGACACCGTGACATCGAGACACTGTGACAACCAAAAACCGTGAACAAGACACCATGAACAAGACACCATGAACCAGACACTATGAACAAGACACCTTGAACCAGACATCGTGAACTAGACACCGTGAACCAGACACTATGAACCAGACACCGTGAACGAGACACCGTTTCCATGACATATTGTGACACCGTTTCTTAATAAGTTTTGTCATCTTTCAATTTAATCTATAACGGTCATATTTTAAGATTTTAAATGCATTGACATAATTAATATTTCTTTGTAGACATATCATCAGATAGTACGTGGTACGAGGTGTAGAATACATGCAGCCTATCCGGTCAAACACATGCACTCCAAGATAAAAGAGTATTGCATCCCAGAAACAAAAAAAAAGTGTGGCATGATACTAAAAAGTGAAAAAGCGGGTGGGCATGAGCACAAAAATGAATAATACACTTAGATAATTCTTGAGTAAATAATTGTCTCATGAAACTCAACGCTGCTGGAGAACACATTAAGCTCCATTGAATCCCAAAATCGAGAACATATTCGCACTGTCAAACATCACGAAGAACACAAGCCGAATCTTTCTAACTTGCGACACTCTGTTTTCTATACGAGTACTTGATTTCTGCATCTACTTTGTCTCAAAAGTCCAGAGCTACAAAGACTAACATTCAGAGCATTTCTAAACCTATCTCAATATTTCTGCTCTGTTGTGTATCTTTTTACTAGCTTTCGAGCAGTGTGTGTATCTGTATAAGAACACACTCTGTCTCCTACATAAAACTGAAGGATACAAGATATCCTTACTCAAACATATTTTTATATTTGTATACCCACTGATAAGTGTGGAAGAGGTCCCTGTGTGTCCTGGTTGTTTGTTCCCACGAAGAACTATGGAAGAGGTCCTTGTGTGACCTAGATAGTCCTGTGTACTGTTGTTAACTCCGATCCAGGGTGTGGATCAAGTTTATTTATATAAACTTCTTGGTGGTAGTTGATCACCAAGTGTAGTGGATTAGGTATCAACTTGAGACTGAACCACTTGTTTCATATCCATTGTGCTGCTTAATTTATTCTTCTCTGTTTTACTGCTTTACTGTAAAATTTAGAAATCACTAAATTGAATTTGATAATTAATCTTGGAAAGAAGTTATAATTGTATTTTCTTAGTAGAATAGCTTCAAAATTAATATTAATAACTAACATTAAGATTACTGATAATTAATCAATATTCTAAGAAGTTATTTAAATAGTCAAACCTTCATAACTATATTACTTTGATTAACTGGGTTGTATTTAACCTTATTAGGAACACTGTTTAAGAATACTTTTTAACCAGAAATTTTTATAGATACTCAATTCACCCCCCCCCCTCTTGATTAATATACTCTAACCAACACATGTAACTTCAAATTAGTCATTGACATGATGTTATTTATATTTTATGAATACCCCTCTAAAACTTTTATACCATTAAGAAAAATGAAAAATTTTAATTTTTCTTGTCTGGATAGAGTTTGTGTAACATCCTGTTACTATTTTCAATTATTCCTAAACCCCTTTTTGTTCATTATTTGGTTGGGGTTCATTTAGGGTTACTTCGGGTGAAATTTTGAAAGTTTTAAAGGGATTTTGGTTTGTTCATGGTTGATGCATGATTTTCACAAATTGTGCGCCCTGTTAGTGAAAACCATGCAAACTCAGGTAGTGAGGGTTTGCATGATTGACATATGGTTTGAAAAACTGTGTTCCCACCAAGGAGAAACCATGAAACCCCATTAGTAGGGGTGCATTTCTAGGGCTTATGGTTTTTCTAACCATGTGGCCCAGCCCAGGAAACCATGCATACGAGATTTTTTAATTCGAAAATTAATTTCTAAAATCTTGAAACCCCCCTTTTAGGTGTTTAATGGGACGGTATGACTCCATATAGACTTCTTCTTCCTTGGAGGATCTCAATAGGTGATTTTTCCTTTCTACATAACTCTATAATAAAATCAAATCTAGGTGAATGTTGTTTGATCTCTTCTCGATAAGTTTTCTATTCTCATTATCTTTCTCTCGATCTCTCCTATTTCCTCCCTAGGGTTTTATATATCACCATTTTGTTAGAGGATATAATTGCCACTATTTAGGATCTTGAATCTAGGTTTTATTCATAGATCCCTATTTTTTATGTTCTTCATTGGAGTCTCCTAATTAGGGATTTGCGTTTTGAGATCCTGTGATCCTGAGGTAGGTGGTTCTGTTTGTAATTGCCAATTTGATTAACCCAAATTTGCTTGATTAAAATTCAACTGTTTTATTTAAATTAAATTTATTTATTTTAATTAAATTTATTTCAATTGGTTTATTAAAAAATCAATTCCATTAAATTGGGGATTTGAATTTAATTTCGCATGAAATTGGGAAAACCACTCCCCCCCCAATTCCATTGAATTGGGGTGTGTTGTAAAATTGGATGGAAATTTGTGAAAATTAAATCATGTAATTTAATTGTGGAATTGAAATTGGGAAGTTGATATGTGAAATTTATTTCAAATTTTTATTTGAGAAAAAATGGCTTAAAATAGTTTTTCTTGAAACCCACTGGTTTGATCATGGAAAGAGGCATGTTTTGATTAAAAACTTGTTTTGGTTTTTAAAGGTAAAATGGCATATTTTAAATGGGAGAATGGGATGAATTTTATTTTAAAAAATTTTAAAATAAATTTCCAATCATTTATTATTATTACAAAACTTGAAATCCTAGGTAGTTAGTGAGTTATTTGGGACAAACACATTGGAATGGGAGTTCCCTAGCAATGAATTAACTCTTTACAACTCTAACTTAAATTGTTTGACACATTTTATTCCTTGGTAGGATGTCAATGAGTCCTCTTTGACTAGTGCCAAAGGGACTTGTGTACACATTTCTGTTATCATTATATAAGTGTGTGAGGATCCCATAATATGTAAGTATCATACCTTTTGGTAGATGACCATGTTTGTTTTTTTTATATTTGAAATATATGTCATTATTTGTAAACTATTTACAAATTACTTATGAATTTATATAAATTGTTTTATATAAAATGTTTATTAAGACATTTTTTTAATGTATTTTTATACTTTTAAATATAAATCATGATTTGTTTTAAATATGATTTTTAACTGCCATGCCTATTTATTTAAAATTTAAAGCTTTGTTTGGTTAATTAAATGTTGTCACCCTACTGGGATTTTATCTCACACCCTACTTGTGCCTTCGGGTGTTTGTAGATTTTCTTCTTCCAGATTCGAACAATGGTAAGGTGCCACTTTGAGGTGGTAGTAGCTATTGATCCTTGGGATTTGAGAGTTTCATCCATTGTGACTTGGAAAATTATCCCGTTTTCTCATACTTGTGGTTGTACTTTGATTTTTCATACCTTTTTGAATTATAGTACACTTATCTTTGTGGAGTTTCTCTTTTATTTATACTGACTTGTTTATCTTTCTTCCATTGTATTTGTGTCAAATTCATTCTCACTTTCATATTTTATGATGTCAGGTGCTTGTCGCCAACCTGTGGGGATCGGGAACGCCCTTCAGGCTATGTCAGGATTGACTCGATTATCAGGTTACCAGGGTACCCAAGCTGTTTTGTGACAAAGTGGTATCAAAGGTGTTGGTTTTTCATATTTCCTTGATGTTAGTATGCAGTTGTGTAATCTTTTTGGGACTTAGGAGGTATTTGTGATTGAGTGTCTTGATATCTCTCACTATAGTAAACCTTAAGTCACTGAGGGTGGTTTGGGAAATAATTCTTGAGGATTAGTTTGAGTCATTTCCCTTATAAAGATTTGTATATATTTAAATCCAAATTGTGTTTGTCTATCTGTTGGGATTAATTTACCTTGTTGCTTTATTTGAGTGTTAATTTGATGTCTTTAATTTTGTTTGTTGGTGTTGTGTATCATCATGCCTCTGAGAAGATGTGTGAGTCGGATCTAGGAATAATCTCATGTTAAAATAAAGTTAAAAAATCCTTTTGTGGACCTGAGTCTAGTTGAGGTGATTTTGCATACTATTTAAGCTCTGGGATAGGTACCACCACTAGTTCTCATTTAAGCTTCAGTTGTAGAACCTCCAAGGGATATTCTCTAAAATAATTATTGAGAGTTTATTCACCATAATCCACCAGTATTCAAAGTCTCCAATGATCCTCAATAAATTGAATAATTTTTTAGTAGGATTGAGTGTTTGTTTGAATTCTTAGAGATGCCTAATGAAATCAAGGTGAAGTGTTCCACCTTCATTCTAAAAGGGCTGATCATGAGATGGTGAGAAATTATGGTGATGGCGAAGAAGCATGAGGTATTATAGTGGAAAGACTTAAATGATATTTTCATCGACCAGTTCTATACAGAGTCGATGTTGTTGGCCAAGGCTATTGAGTTTTTCAAACTCAAGTAGTCTGAAAGGATTGTGATAGAGTATGCAAATCACTTTGCTGAGCATGTGAAGTTTTCACATGAGATTATATTTAATGAGAAGATGAATACTTGATAGTTTGATTTGGGACTCTAATTAGATATTCATTATCAGAATTTCTTATTGAATCTTCCTTCTTATACTGATGTATTGGATAGATCATTAATATTCAAAATTCACTTGGTTGTAAATTCAGGGCTGATGGGAGTTCTTTTTTCTCCCAGTGGTAGTGTGAGTTCCTTCAAAGTAAAGATAAAGTGTGATGATTATCATGGTGGTTCTCAATAGCAGGGTATTTCTTGACCTCCTGTAGTGCTTGGAAGAGGCGCTTTGATTTTTTACTAGTTTGGAAAGTCGGGGTATTCGAAGCAGGTTTTTATAGAGGCACCAGAGGTATGTGGTTCTCATGGATGCTCAGGTCACTTACAGAAGTTCTTCAATATCTATTCCACTCCACGTAGTGGAATGGGATCATCAGCTCCTACCAAAACTGCAGTGCAATCATATGCTTCATGTAAAAAAGGGTTACAACCATAGGTATCCTAAATAAAGCTTCTTTATTTAGTGGAAGAATCTCTAGAGGAAGCAGATATGGGTCTAGAGACTGTGAGAGGTACCATCACTATAGCTTTGTCATTAGTGACTGCTTTATTTGATACTGGTTCATCTCATTTTTTATTTCAATCTATATTTTTAATCTTCTAAACTTTTTATGAAGCTTTTGTCTTACATGATGGATATTACTACACCCTTAGAATTAAGAGAGAGTAAGTTCTTCGTAGCCCCACTTGTTTTTTCTCTCTATCAGATATCGATCTTTCTTGGATTTTTTTATTTCTCAACATGAAACCTCTTGAAATCATATTTGGTATGGATTTTATCATTAACAATAAATCCCATATTGATTGTTATCTTCAACTAGTATCCTTTACTACACCCAATGGGGTTTGTCATATCTTTCAAGGAGAATGGGACCCGAGGTTGAGTAGAGCTGGACCTTCTTATCTAGAGTTGGGAAAAGTAATATCGATTTTTTATTTTTATCTAGAGCAAGAATCCTTGATTGGTGATTTACCTCTAGTTTTCATTGATCTTCCCAATGTTTTCTCTTCTAACTTCTATGGTTTTTCATCGGTAAGGGAGGTAGAGTTTTCTATTGATTTAGTGCCTAGTACTCAACCAGTATCTATTCCTTCTTACTACATGGAACTAGTTGAGATGAAAGAGTTGAAGACTTAGTTATATTATCTTCTTGAGAAAGGATTTGTATGCCCGAGTGTGTCACCTTGGGCAGTGCTGATTCTATTTTCTATGAAAGATGATGTCTCACTTAGCTTTTGTGTTGATTACCAAAAACTCAATAGAGTTACGGTAAAGCACAAGTATCTGTTTCCAAAGATTGATGATCTATTTAACTAGTTAAAGGGGTAAAATTGGTTCTCAAACATTGATCTTTGGTCTAGTTACCATAAAATGAGGATAAAATAATCTGACATATAGAAAACTGCCTTTCAAAGTAGGTACGACCATTATGAGTACTTGTCATACCATTTGGTCTAACCAATACCCTTGAAATTTTTATGGCTTTAATGAATAGGGTTTTCCATGAGCATATCGATACCTTCATGGTAGTCTTTGTGGATGAAATCCTTGTTTAATACAAGTCCTAGAATGATCATTTGATTCATTTGAGAGTAGTTCTGGAATTGTTGAGAAATCACTGACTTTATGCCAAGTTTTCGAAATGTGATTTATTGATTAGGGAAGTGAATTTATTAGGACACATGGTTTCAGAATATGGTATCTTAGTTGATCTTGAAAAGGTAAAAGATGTTATGACATGGGAACAATCCCAAAAAAAATTAGATTTGAATCTTCATGGGTTTAGCTGGGTATTATCACCAGTTCAATAAAGACTTCTTAAAGTTAGCCACTCCGATGACTAAACCAACTTGTAAGGGAGTAAATTTTGCTTAAGATGAAAAATTTCAACATTATTTTTTTGATCTGAAATTTCTATTAACCAATGCACCAGTGTTGAATCTTGTAGGGGTTGAGCAGGGCTATGTGGTCTCATGTGATGCATCAGGTTCAGGTTTAGGTTGCGTTCTTATGCAAGGTGATCATGTTGTTACTTATGCCTCTTGTCATCTTGATCCACATGAGAAGAATTACCTGACCCATGACCTGGAACTTGCAGTTGTGATGCATGCACTTAAAATCTAGCAATGTTGCCTTTATAGAGAAAGGTTTACCATGTATTCTGACCACAATACCTTGAGTTATATCTTCTTGCAAAAATATCTAAATATCCACCAAAGGCATTGGGTAGAATACCTAAAATATTTTGACTTTGACATCACCTATACCCCGGGGAAGGAGAATATCATCACAGATTCATCGAGAATGAAACTTCCAACCCAAGTAGTGAAAGAATCATTTGAAGAGTGGAACTTGATGGCTCTTTTTACACAGTTGTATATTGGAGTTCTAGAAACTAGGATAGAGGTTTCCTTGGCCAATGTTCAGTTGACCTTCTATATTCTCAAGATGATTCTTCAGAAACAATAGTTTGATGATGAATTGTGTAACTTTAGAGACTCTCTTTATAGTGGGAAGACTATACTTGATTGGTCATTTTCCACTAAGGTAATTTATGATATCTGAATAATTTTTTTGTGCTGTTATCAATAAGGAAAGTTGTGATACAGGATTGCCATAGTTCCCAGTAGACAGTGAACCCAGGAACCATGAATATGTTCTATAACATTCCATGATGATTATAGTGTCCAGGTATGAGACGATTCATTTTTAAATTTGTCTCTCATCATTATATATTCTAAAAACTAAAGGACAAACACCAGAAACCTTTAGGTTTTATTTAGCTACTTCCTGTATCAACTTGGAAGTGGGATGAGATCTCTATAGAATGTGTGGTTGGGTTTCCATGTACCCAAAGAAAGAAGAATGATATATGGGTTGTGATCAATAGGCTAACCAATTTGGATCACTTTATACCCATTCTTGATACAACCAAGGTTGAGGCGTTGGGGAAAATCTATGTAAAAGTGATTGTTTGTTTGCACAGAGTTCCATATGTTAATGTTTCTGATAGAGATCCCTGGTTTACTTCTTGTTTTTTGAGAGGCCTTCAGGAGGCACTGGGATCTCAGGTCCATTTGAGCATGACATGCCATCCACATTTGGATGGACAAACAGAAATAACTATATATATTCTTGTGGATATGCTCCACTCCTACATCCTTGACTTTGGTGGTTCTTGGGATGATCACTTGGGGATGGTTGGGTTTTCTTATAATAATAGTTACCATTCCATGATCATAATGGATCCTTTTGAGTCATTTTATGGTCTCCCTTGCTGATATCCATTATGTTGGTCAGAGATTGGTGAATGTTCCTTAGTTGGAATGAGATTGGTTCAAGAAATGACATAAAAGATTTAGTTAATTCATCAGATAATATTGATGGAACAGAGCAGGTATAAATCTTATGATGATCATAATTATATACCATTGGAATTATCTGTTGGTGATTTGGTGTTCTTGAAAGTTTCACCTTGGTTGGGTCATCGATAGTTTGGGAGGTAAGGGAATTTTTCTCATCATTTTGTGGTACCTTTTGAGGTTGTTGAGTAGGTGGGAAAATTTTCTTACTGGTTAGTGCTTCCACCGTAGCTGACATCGATACATAACATGTTCCATGTATCTCAGCTATGAAAGTATCTATCTGATCCATCTCATGTTCTTAATTGGAGTGATCTTGAGGTTGAACCTGATTTATCTGTGACTGAGCATCCAGTCAGAATAGTTGATTCTAAAATGAAGGTACTTCATGTGAGGATGATACCTTTAGTTTGAGTGTTATGGAAACATGGTTTAGATTCTCATGAGATGTGGGAGAGGTAGGTACTGATGAGAGAGCAGTGGCC
Source organism: Viscum album (assembly GCA_963277665.1). NCBI lineage: Eukaryota > Viridiplantae > Streptophyta > Magnoliopsida > Santalales > Viscaceae > Viscum > Viscum album. Next base: position 2,104,072,725 of record OY728156.1, on the reverse strand, counting down.
TTATCTTTTTGACATGGAAGCTTCATAACAGGATTTCTGGGGACAAAAATTTTTGATGGTGGGAATGTTGTAACATCCTATTACTATTTTTAGGAATTACTAAACCCATATTTTGTTCATTATTTGGTTGGAGTTTATTTAGGTTTGATTCAGGTAAAATTTTGAAATCTTTGAAGGGATTTTGGGATGTGCATGGTTGTCATGTATTTTTCCCAAACTGTGTGCCTTGCTAGTGAAAACTATACAAACCTAGGTAGTGAGGGTTTTCATGGTTAGTGCATAGTTTAACAAACCATGTACCCACCAAGGAGAAACTATGAAACCCCATAGACAAGAGTGGATGTATAGGGTTCACATTTTTTCTAACTATGCATCCCTACCTAGGAAACTGTGTGTATGGGATTTTTTTAATCTGAAAATTGATTTATAAAAAACTAAAACCCCAATTTTAGATGTCGGATGGACCGATATGACCCCATAGCAACTTCTTCTTCCTTGGAGGCTCCCAAGAGGTGATTTTAGCCCCTCTATATCCCTCTAGAAGTGAATCAAATCTATGCAAAGAATGTTAAATCTCTTACCAGTAAGTTTCCTCTTCACATTCTCTTTCTCTCGGTCTCTCCTCTTTACTCCCTATGGTTTTATAAGTCTATGTTTTGTTGGAGTATATAATCCTCACTATTTAGGATATTTAATCTATGTTTGATTCTTATATCCCCATTGTCGATGTTCTTTATTGGGGTCTCTCGATTAGGTATTTTCATTTTGAGATACCATGATCCTGAGGTAGGTGGTTCTAATTTTGATTTCCAATTTGATTAACCCTAAATTGATTGATTTAAATTCAATTATTTTATTTACATTAAATTGCTTGATTTTAATTAAATTACTTTAAATTGGTTTATTAAAAACCCAATTCCATTAAATTAGGGATTTGAATTAGATTTGGAACGAAATTAGGAAAACCCCCCAATTCCATTAAATTAGGGTGTGTTGTGAAATTGGATAGAAATTTGTGAAAATTAAATCATGGAATTTAATTATGGAATTGAAATTTTGAAATTGATATGTGAAATTGATTTCAAATTTTTATTTGAGAAAAATGGATTAAAATGGTTTTGATTAAAACCCATTGGTTTGATTGTGGAAAGAGGCGTGTTTTGATTAAAAACCACATTTTGTTTTTTAAAGTGAAATGGTATATTTGAAATGGTAGAATGGGATTAATTGTATTTTAAATAGTTTTAAAACAAGTTTCTCATCATTGATTTTTATTATATCACTAGAAATTATAGTTAGTTATTGAGTTATTAGGGACAAACATGATAGGATGGGAATTCCCTAGCAATAAATTGACGCTTTACAACTCTCACTTAAATGGTTTGGAACATTTTATTCCTCAGTAGGATGTCGATGAGTCCTCTTTCACTAGTGCCAAAGGTATGTGTGTACACATTATCACTATCATTATATAAGTGTGTGAGGATCCTATAACCTAGAACTATCATACCTTTTATAGGATGACCATGTTTCTATTTGTTTATATTTGAAATATATTCCATTATTTGTAAACTTTTTACACATGCCTTATGAATTTATATAAACTATTTTATATAAAATGTTTATTAATCCATTTTTTAAAAGTATCTCCATCCTTTTAAATGTAAATCATGATTTTTTTTTTAAATATGATTTTGAACTGTCATGACTATTTATTTAAAATTTAAATTTTTTTTTGGTTAATTAAATGTTGGCATATTATTATGGAATCCTTGGTGAGACCCTACTGGGATTTTAGCTCACACCCATCTTCTACCTTCTAGTGTTTTTAGATTTTCTCCTTCCATGTTCGAGCAAGGGTAAGGTGCCACTTGGAGGTGGTAGTAGCTATCAATCCCTAGGATTGGATAGTTACATCCATTAATACTTGAGAAGTTATCCTATTTTTTGGTACTTGTGGTTTTTCTTTGGATTTTCATACCTGTTTGAATACTAGTACACTTCTCCCTATGGAGTTTCTCTTGTATTCATACTGACTTGTTTATCTTGCTTCCATTGTGTTTGTGGAAAATTCATTCCCACTTTCATATTGTATGATTCCAGGAGCTTGTCACCAACCCATAGGGATTGGGAACGCACTTTGGTCTATTTCAGGACTAGCTCAGTTATTGGGTTACTAGGGTACCCAGGTTGGTTTGTGACAGTGTAAATTACTGGAGGAAGAAAAATGAGACTTTTACCCTTCACCAATGCCAACTCTTCCCTTATCCCTGTAAGAACTCGATTCTTCTTTTTAGGTATGGACTTTTCCTTTTTCTTTTATACTTATGGAAAAGGAAGAAAAGAGGTTAAATACTATCTCTACACCTTATATGGATAGAATTAGTGGTTACATGTTGTGTATTCTTAGGTACACGCCGTGTAATCGAGTCGATAAATCGGTGCATGACGTGTAAGGGAAGTCAGTCGTGAAATGAATAGTAAAAGAACCTACATAGTGTGTAGTTCCTCTTATATAATGTGTATTTTCTAAATTTTTTCTAAAATGGGTAGTAGCCTCATTTTCTTTCATTATGGACAGAGTAGGCACTGAGTTCACAAGACAGCTGCGCTGGAAGGGGATTAGCTCCCATTTTTCTGTCTGAACCTCGATTCTTTCGCCATCAGATGCGTTGGAACCTAATCAATAAGCTCTTTATTCCTCTTAAGCCATTTTTTATGATTTTTTTATCTCAACAAAGTTATCATACCTTGATATTTTTTCCTCGTTTTGTAGATCTACTTTGTTCTAGCTTTAATTAGAATCCAACGCTGGATAAGGAGAGCCATACAACTATGAGGTAGGTGGTCTCATGCCTTTCGCTAAATGTCAAGTTATTTATATGTGTTGGAGTGTTGGGAACCTATTTTTAAGGTGTCTCTTTGTTGAGAATTGACACGTGTTTTTTCCTAATGTTGATTAGGTAATTGATTAGATTATTTTAAAGCATGTTTAAGATTATTTTCCATGATTAAAGACCACCTCATGGTTGTGTTTCCCTTGGATGACCAATGTTATCCATTTGTCCTAGGATTCCTATAGACATGCCTTTGATTCCCTTAATGGGTTGTTTAAAATGGAATTGGTTAATTGAATGAATTTCCCATGTGACTATAACTGTTTAAGCCTTGTGATAGTTTAATTCACTTGTTAGGATTGTGATGTGAACTACCCATGTGAGTATATAAATGTGATGATCCTTGTAATGGTTTAGATTACTTGATAGGATTCTTATATTATATTTTCCATGTGATATCATTATTTTTAAACAATGTAATAGTATAAATTACATGTTTTGTTTATTATTATATCTTCTCACATGAGTTTATAATTGTGGAATCCATGTAATAGTTTAATTTACATGTTGCTTGTTATAAATCCATCATGTGTGAGTATTTGAAAGGCCAAGCCTTATGAGGTTGGTCCTTTCTTGTTTATATTGTATTCCTTTGGTTTGGTTTTCCCATGCCTAAGGGTGAGGTTTTTATATTCCTGTGGGTGAGGTTTTTCTATGCCTGTAGGTGAGGTTTTTGTTATGCCTACGAGTGAGGTTTTTCTATTCCTGAGGGTGAGGTTTTTCTATGCCTATGGGAGAGGTTTTTGTTATGCCTGAGGGAGAGGTTCTGAACTAAATATTGAAATGGATGACTTATGATGTGTCTGTCAAGCTAAATCACAAGCTTGGATTCGATCTTATGTTATATCTATTTAGATGGTCTTTTGAGACATCGGTTGTGCTTACTTTATATGAGGGATTGACGAGCAAGGCTAGATCTAAAGATCTTTATAATTCAATACAATTGAATTTTCTAATGAACATGAACTGAATAAATAGAAACCAATACTTGTAGGATTGTTTACTTTTGAGTACTTCATAGTTTATTGCTTTCACTTTTGTACACTACCTATTGCATATATTCATTGATTGATCGGCATAAATCTTGGATGGTTGCCTACTGGGATTTAGTTCTCACGCCCTATTTGGGTCATATTTTTGGGCCCAAATAGATTATATGATTGAAGGTGTTGATAAGGGAAAATTCCCTTCTACAGGTACTTGATATGCTGTTTAGGAGCATGAGAGCATGAGACTAAGATGAGGCTTGTGATGCTTCTGAGTTTTCTTTTATATTTCTATACCTTGGTATTGTATCTTTTACTTAATTGTAGTGTATCCTATTTTGGATAATTTCCTAGAACATGTGACATAAAGCATCATCTTTTTCATGTTATGACTTCTGGTTATCTTTATTATCAGTCTTCTATTGTTTACTTCAGATGTTGGTATTTATTACTTCTGTTATTGTATATTATTATTCCATTATGTTACATTCTGATAATGAGAGCATATTTTCCTCACTATCATTCCTAAGACTTCACTACTAGTCGGCGTCATCTGGAATTTAGGGAAATGTGCTTGAGGTCGTGTGACCAACTGGGTACGAAGCACTAGTTGAGTGGCTTTTGTACTCGGGACATTACAAAGTGGTATCAAAAGAAGTTTCTTTTCTGATTTGCCTTATTGTTTAGTAACATTAGATAGGTATAGGAAGTAAATGGGGTTTGGTAATAAACTGTGCTCAGGATTATCTACCCCATATATAGGGAAAATCCAAATTGCCTCAAATTGACTTGTGATTTTTGGATTTTGAGTTGTTACAGTTGATTTGATTTCACCGTTGGGTGATGCACTTATTTTGTGTTATTAGTATTGATATTATTGTGTTTATATTTTATTACAACCCAATGAGATGAGGTTATTCCATCTTATGCATCATATAGGAACTTGTTAGAAATCACATGCCATGCATTCTTACCAGGCCATTTAAAGAGCATTACTGATTTCATGATGTTGTGATAGATGTTGTGCTAGAGATGTATGTGGTTGTGATAGGTACCATGATAGATATACCTATTGTTGTGATAAGTGTATTGATACATGTTATGGTTTGAATTGGATAGACACTAAGCTTTGATCCCTGAGGTGTATGGTCACTCTTGGATCAGAATTTTGTGGATCATGTTTCAACCTTTTGTATAGAATTGTATTGTGATATGTTATTCTTAGGTTCCAAAATTTTATTCGTGGGGAGTATAGGCCCTCACAGAACAAAATTTGGCATACAATTGTTTGGTTTTTCTATAGAACAAGGTTTTTCTAGTCAATATGAAGTTTCTTTCCTGAAAAATCAGTTTATACGGCGTGTAGTTTAGCCTAACATGTTGTGTATTATTTCTGTTCGGGGAAGGAAGAATTATTTTCTTAAGTACACACTATGTACTATGTGTACACACCATGTGGTAAGTGACTGTATGTCTCGCCATGTGAGAGATAACACATAATAACATTCTTGGAAAAGTACATGGCTGTGTAATTTTGGTACACACCATGTAGTGTTATGCAAGCAAACCCCGTGTGAATCTGGCCGTGTAAAAGTACAGGTCTAGGAGGGGAGACTTGTGTACATGTTGTGTACCATAATTGCACATCATTTACCTAGGGTGTTTACAAACCCAATATTGTAGGATTACACGGCCATGTTAGAGCTTGAGGGTACACGCCATGTTTGGTTTCTACACGTCGTGTACCTCTCTTTTGGTACCCTTTGAGGGTCATTTCCTGTTTTATCCCCCTTTTGTCAGTTTTGGACCTATGAGTAGTCTTTTCTGAGTATTTTTTCACATAGATAATGATTTTGAAACTCGTGGAGCATTCATAGGACTCCTAATGGGTGTTTTGAGTCTTTTCTATCTAAATGGAGTGGTTTTTCCTCTAGTTACCATTTTCAATCATCACCCAAGAGTGAGACTTGGTGTGGATGATCATTTGGGTGTTTGGACCAACCTAGTTGAGACTTTTGATTTGAGATGAGATATGAGCTATCTCTATTGACCTATTCTATTCTAGGGAGTCCCTTGTAGGATCCCTATGCTGCGTACTGTATGCGAGGATCCCTGTTATAGGATTTCATCACTCGTGTTTATCTGGAGGATCCCATGTAGGATGCCTCTGAGTCTTTGACTTGACCAAAACTCAACCTTAGTAGTGGGGTTTTAGTAGTATCTCTGACACCTAAACCTAACCCATGGGGTAGGCAAAGAGGTGAGTGATTAGAGAAATGTGTTGACCTGTCTTGTTTTGATATTTTCACTTTTGAACTGTGAGTTTTTCTTACACCTAGAGACCCTTGTGTAAGGGTGGTTTAACTATTTGAAGTTATTCCTTGTAACGGAGATGTGAGTGATCATCTGTAGGCTGTTTCTTTTAGATTTGGGTTAATTAAAAAAGGGAATTTTTATCCTAGTAAATATGTTATTGTGTGACTTAGTGCTGGGAGTCGATGTTTATGCTTTGTAAGGGGCTAGCCCATAGTCTGTAGCACCCTTAAATCATGTTGTCTTGTTTTCCACTGTGAGATTTCTAAAGTTGGAATTTCTCAGGTGTCATTTTCCCTGGTAGGAAATTAGGTTTTTAGAGAGGACACTTTTGTTCGGATGAGTGATCATTGTATCTTAACCCTTGATAGGGGAATGAGCATGGAGAAATGCTCAATTTGGTAGGTTAGACACGCCTCGGGCATGGTCATCTACTTAGGAGGTCATGTGAACCTCTCTTTCCTTAAGTGATGGGTGACTTGGTATGTTGTCATATATTTAAATTTTTGATGTTCTTTTGACCCAGTTCTTACATGAGCCATATGGTACTAGGATTCATAGGGGGGACAACCTATGAATAGTATGGATAATGTGTTGTTTTCTCTTGTAAAATTGGGGTAGTATATGTTGACTTACATGGTACCCTTTGAGTGTTAAATGTTAAATGAGTTGTTGAGTTTGGTTAAATTGTTGAGCATTGAGCTATTGTGTATGTTCTCAGGTTTTCTTTGGAGTAGAGTGACCAAAAATTTATAGAACCAAGTTCATCCCACTACTTTTGAAGTCTTTCTGAGACACTGGTGTTTTGACACACCAGTTGGTTTAAATTTCAACTTCCATGCCAAGTGATATGACATTGTGATCTTGATTCGTGGAATGATACTTGTGCATTTAAATGTGTCCTTCTAGGAAGAAGGATCACAATCAAGGACTATTCAGAAATGGTTGGTTCTACTCAAACGCCTTTGAGGATTGTAATTCTTGTTTCATATTGATGATTTTTGGGAATCATAGCATTTTTTTGGATGGATGTGTGTGCAACCCTTGTGATACACTGACGATCATGGATGGACCTTAGTGTTTAAGCATGAACTATCATGAAAATTACTCAGAATAAAGGCATTGTGGTCGGTTAAATGGAGATGCACTGACAATTGAATCCAAGTTTCTTTCAGGAGGTCAACCAGTAGTGGTTCAACTATCCTTTTTAGTAATCCTTGAAATTATCTTAGTGTTATCTTATTTAAAATACAAGCATTTCCCCTATCTTGACATCATCCTGGATTCACTAAGAGATCATCGGTTATACATTGTGCTACAGTTGAAAGCTATTATGATAGTTTGTGATCTCTTTCTGTGTTGTGCATTGATGCGTTGCTTTAAATGAGGTTTTTTTAATCTTGAGTGATACTTGGGTTCCTATATAGGAATACCTTGAAAAAAATCCAGATGCATGCCTCTTTCCTTGACATGACTTCTAGGCGGATGCCGCTCTGGGTTCATTCAATGTTCTTATGTGGAATTTTGACCTTGTGCCAAAGTTTCACTTATAACAGGAAGTATGGACCACCTTGGTGAGTTCCTTTGACTCTGAGTTGATGAATCTGAGACCATATTGGACTTATAGTCGAGATTGGATGTGTTTCTTTAAAAAGGGGTAATGATTCCAGTGAGATGGATCTTGTTTTCTCTTTTACTCATGTTTTGGCATAACCCTTCTTAATTATCAGTGGATGGTTTGACAAAGGAATGTCACCGAGAGACAGGTATGGACTTCAATGAATGGGTTTTTTGTGGACATTTTGTGCCTTGGGAGAATTCATTGTGTTCCTATTTCAACACGTTGGCCTCCTAAGCTGGGCGTTTCTATGATAATTCATCCAGCAATAGTTTAACTCGTTTTCCTTCTTGTTCCTCATGTATAGTTCTGGTGAACCAGTTTGAACACTCCTCTAGTTTAAGGTGGGTGTGGTGTGAAAGTCCGCAATGTATTTAGAGGGAAGTTTGCGTGATCAATGTTAATGAGGTCAATAGGGGTTTGAACATTCCTTGGTGTGAGGCCTCTAGTAAGACCTAAGTCATTTCAGGTTCACTAGTTAAAATAAAATCACACTAAAATCATCATTGGAAATCTTAGAGGTGTGATTTATGGAGTTTTCCAAAGGTGGAGGTGTCATCATCATGATGTTGTTTGGGTTGTTCTTGAAAATATCATGAAGGTTTCACTTTCCTACTGATCAAGGAAACCTTCAGTGTTGATGAGTTTAGGAGGAAGTACATCTGTAAGATTGTATGACTATATGGGTTCCCGCATTCTATCATTTATAATAGGGATGCTTGTTTTACTTATCGTTTCTGGAAAGGGATATAGAGGTCACTGGGTATATAGGTGCTTCTGAGCATGACTTTCCACCCTCAGACAGATGGCCAGTTAGAGCACACGATTCAGGTGCTGGTGGACATGCTTTGGGTATGCGTCCTAGATTTCAGGGGTTCTTGAGAAAGACACATATCCCTAGTTAAATTTTCATATGATAATAGCTTTTAGGATAATTTTTAGATGGTAAAATATGAGGCTATGTACGGTAGACCATGATGATCACCCCTGTGTTTGCTAGAGGAAAGATAGGTAGCTATGTTGGGACCTCATCTTATCCAAGAGACCACTGAATAGGTTCAGGTGATTCGGAAGCAGATGACTACTATGCAGTCTTGTTATAAATATTTCGTCAATTACCACATATGACCTTTAGAGTTTGAGGTCGGGGATCATGTTTTTACTACATGTTGACCTGAGTTTGGGACACAAAAAGATCAGGAGACAGAGTAAGCTTTCGCTGAGATACGTCGAGAAGTTCAAAATTATGGGGAGAGTCAGGTTGATTGCCTATCAGCTGCAATTACCTCAGAGGTACCGAGCTATGCATGATGTATTCCACATTTCTCAATTGTGATGTTACTTTTCAGAATCATCTCATTCTTTTCAGCCTGAGGAGGTTAAGTTATAGGTAGATACATCCTTTGAGGATCATCCTATACAAATTGTGGATCATAGCACAAAGGTTCTCCGAGGTCGGTCTGTTCTATTAGTACCGGTGCTATGGCAGCACAGCCGAGTATAGGACGAGACCTAGGAGAGGGAGACCAATGTACAATTATAGTGCCTGGATTTTTTCATATATATTTCTTCATCACCCTTGGAAGGGAAATTCAAGGATGAATTGCTTTAAGGGGGGATTTTGTAAGAACCAAGTTCTTGTTTTTAGTTATGGACCTTTCCTTTTTGGTTTATAATTAAGGAAAAGGAATAAAAGAGGTTAAATACTGGCTCTACACCTTACACAACTAGACTTGGTGGTTACACGTCATGTATTCTCAAGTATACACCATGTAATCAAGTCAGCAAATCAGTGCATGACGTGTAAAAGAAGTTATCCATGAAATGGACAGTAAAAGAACCTACACAATGTGTAGTTACTCTTATGTGTCGTGTATTGTCTAATTTTTTCTAAAATGGGCAGTAGTCTCGTTTTTTATCATTTTGGATAGAAGAGGCACTAGGTTTACGAGATAAAAGTGTTGGAAGGGGATTTGGCTCCCATTTGTCCGTCTGAACCCCGATTCTTTCATCGTCGGATGCGTTAGAACCCAATCGGTAAGCTCTCAATTCCTCTTGATTCACTATTCATGGTTTTTTATCTCAACAAAATTATCATTCCTTGATCGTTTTACCTCGTTTTTTAGATCTACGTCATTCTAGATTGAATTAGAATCTGACATTGGATGAGGAGAGCCAGATGACTATGAGGTAGGTGGTCCCATGCCTTTTGCTAAATGTCAAGTTGTTTATATGTGATAGAGTATCGCACGACCATTTTTAGGGTGTTTCTTTATTGAGAATTGACCCATGTTATTTCCTAATGTTGATTAGGTAATTTATTAGATGATTTTAAAGCATGTTTAAGATTGTTTTTGTGATTAAGGGCCACCCCGTGGGTACATTTCCCTTAGACGACCAATGTTAGTTGTTTGTCCTAGGATGCCTATAGGCATGCCTTTGATTCCCTTAATGGGTTGTTTAAAATGGAATTAGTTAATTGAATAAATTTCCCATGTGAGTATAATTTTTTAAGCCTTGTGATAGTTTAATTCACTTGTTAGTCTTGTGATGTGAATTTCTTATGTGAGTATATAAATGTGATAAGCCTTGTAATGGTTTAGATTACTTGATAGACTTCTTATGTTATATGTTCCATGTGAGCTCATTATTGTTAAACCATGTAATAATATAAATTACATGTGATGTTTATTATGATATCTATCCACGTGAGTTTATAATTGTTGAAGCCATATAATAGTTTAATTTACATATTGCTTGTTATAAATCTAGCCCATGTGAGTATTTGAAAGGCCAAGCCTTATGAGTTTGTTCCTTTCTTGTTTATATTGAATGCATTTGGTTTGGTTTTTCTATGCCTGAGGGAGATGTTTTTTTATGCCAGCAGGTGAGGTTTTTCTATGCCTGCGGTTGAGGTTTTTGCTATGCCTGTGGGAAAGGTTTTGTTATACCTGAGGGAGAGGTTTTCTATGCCTGTGGGTGAGGTTTTTTCTATGCCTGAGGGTGATTCTCTGAACTGAATATTGAAATATATGACTTATGAAGTGTCTTCCAATCCAAAGCTCAAGCTTGGATTCTCGCTTCTCTTATATTTGTTTAGATGGTCTTTTGAGACATCAGTTTTGCTTACTTTATATGAGGGATTGACGGGGTGAGGCTGGATCTTGAGATCTTTATAATTCAATACAATTGAATTTTATAATGAACATGAACTGAATAAATTGAAACCAGCACCTATAGGATTTTTTACTTTTGAGTACTTCCTAGTTTATTACTTTCACTTTTGTACACTACCTATTGCATATATTCACTGACTGATCGGCACATATCTTGGGTGGTTGCCTATTGGGATTTAGTTCTCACACCTTATTTGGGTCATGTTTTTGGGACCAAAAAGATTATATGATTTCAATTGTTGATAAGGGAAAGTTCCCTTCTACAAGTACTTGATATGTTGTTTAGGAGTAAGAGAGCATGGGACCACGTCGAGGCTTGCGATGATTCTGAGTTTTTTTTTGTATTTATGTACCTTGTTATTGTATCTTGTACTTGATTGTAGTGTATCCTATTTTGGATTCTTTCCTAGAACATGTTACATGAATCATCGCCTTTTTCATGTTATGACTTATGGTTATCTCTATTATCAGTCCTTAATTTTTTACTTCAAATGTTGGTATTTACTGCCTCTGCTATTGTATATTATTATTCCAATGTGTTACACTCTAAAAATGATGGCATAGTTTCCACACTATCAGTATTAGGCCCTTTCTGCTAGTGGGTAGCCTCTGGAATTTGGGGAAATGCACTTTAGGTCATGTGACCAACCGGGTACGAAGCACCAGTTGAGTTGCTTTCAGACTCAGGACATTACAATCCTCATGTCAATCATATCCAACCTATCCTTGATTCCATCATTTTATTTTCCATAAATATTTAGTAACATGGAAATAACACTGTCAAAAACATTTTTTTCTACATGCATGAAATCAAGAAAATGTATGATGTATATACAATTATAGGATGGTAATTCAAATAAAATTGATATATTTTTACAACCTGATTTCATAAGGTTTTTCAAAAAAAAATTACCAAAAATAGTGTCAATGTCTTTTACTTTTTGAACAATTGATAACCCATTAGTGGAGATGGTTTTGTAACATGTTCAGTATTTCCATCAAACATTGTCATCCAGGATTGATATTTATGTCGTTGAGATAAAAATTTATGATGTACTAAAAACACAGTCTTTGAGAAATTTTTAATTTGAACAGAGTGTAAATTCTTCACAAATTGGACACCCTAACATTCCTTTAATGATATGGTATTAAAAATTTCTATAAGCATGAAATTCATTTATTTTCCTATACAACATGAAACTAAATATGAATTATTCACTTCTATAAACATCATAAATTGTAACACTTGTACCCCACATCAATTTCAGATCTTCAATCAATGGATCCAAATAGACATCAATATCATTACTGGGTTGTTTTGGTCTAGATATAAGTAGAGACAACATAATGTATTTGTACTTCATGCATAACCATGGTGGAAATTTATAATTTACCAACATAACCAGCCATCTATAGATAATGAAAGATGGAAGTTTCTCCACTCATTTCTAAATCTAGGATACTTATAATAAATTTTCTTCCACTGAGGAGAGTCTTTTGAATGACGTAATTTACCATTTTTAATTATTGTATCTACATTCCATGTCAATTGTCTCACAGTTTCCTAGAATCCCTATAGTCTTCTAAACCATGTAATGATAGTAAAGTACCATAAAACTTTCTAAGGACCTGATTTATCTTTCTTGTATCAATTTTCACCACACTTAAGGAATTTTTTGAGTGATTCATAATCCTTTTGAAACAATATAAAATCATTTAGACAAGCATGTATTTTTTTTAGAAATCATTTCCATTGAATGTAGAATTTTTTTAGCATCATATGTTCAACAAGAAATTTCATTTTCTTCTGGTATCATATCATTCAAGAGACCAAGTAGTTCTATAAATTTGTCATTTCTTCATCTATTATCATCTTTCAAATTATATAACTTCAATACAGCTAAAAATGTTGTGTATATAGTAAAAATAGTATAAAATGGTCTCGTAGTATAACTATTTAACTTATCAAACAAATTTAGACAATCATGAATTTCATTTTCAATTTCCATTTCCATTCCTTCCATATGATTTCCATCATCATTTACACTGGTATTCATATAAAATGATTCATAAACCATAATGTCATCCCAATTGGTGTGCACATTCAAATTTTTACCATGTTTAGTCCAACATTTATATATCTGATCTATTTTGTGACAAATAAAATGTTATTTTAACTCTTTTGAACTAATTTTTCTTGAATAAAAACAATGTAAACATGAAAAAGGGATTTGAGAGGGGTCGTATGCATGCTCTATTGCAAACTTGATAAACTCTTTAACTCCATATTCATACTCTTTTGTCATACAATTAGAATGAATCCATTTTCAATTAATATTCATCTTATTAGGTTCATAAAATATTCATTTTGTACAAAAAATAGATAAATACACATAAGATATTTATAATAAAAGGAGAAAGTTATAGATCATTATAATACGAGGAACCCAATACTTTAATTTTATCAGTTATGATTCCTGAAAAGTTATAATTTTACACGAGGGTGACATGAAAAGAAAAAAACCCAAGGTAAACATGTGGCTATTAGTCCAAGATCTCTATTTAATGTTGTGTGGGACAAAAGGGTGGTAATAAATATGTTGGTAACAAAATATTTCTTATTATATAGTTAAATTACCTTAGAAGTTCTTGATCATTATTGTCATTTAATTATGACCTAGATTTATAAATTTGTGTAAAAATATATTTCCTCAGAACATACAAGGTTATATAATCATAAGATTTTGACACAGGGTAAAGAAGATTATAATTTCATGAAATGAATGGATGAAGCTGTTATTGATGATAAAAGTGAAGTTGGATTCCATGTTACTCTATTTTTTTATAGATTATTCTAGATGATGTATTATAGGAATACCAACAAATATATTTGTTCTATAACCCACTGATGAGCCTCTATTTCAAAAATTGTAGAGTTATTAATCTTATATGTATTTCACATATCCTACAATATCCAAAACATCTATTAAATTTCTTTAAAAACACCAGAAATTATTTCTATTAATAAACATTACAAAAAATACAGTTAGCATTGATTTCACATCATTGAGATCCAAAACATTTCGATTCCACCTCTAATAATTAAATAGATCAGTATAAGTTATCTCTCACATCTAGTAGTCAAAACCTTCATAGGTATATCCAAAAGAGTATATTGATTCTTAATAAAATTCGTACCACATGCAGGGTTAGGGGAGATTATAATAAACTTTATAAAATTCTTCCACTATCTTCTAATATTGTATGTGTTTAAGATAAATGTGTTTTAAATTAAAACTTTTTATAGGTGATACTCTAACCATTCCTAAGGATACACAATAGATCAAAATAATAATAATATTGTGTACATGGGTTCTATGTTAAAAATAATTATATTTTATATACAAAACATGTATATTCTATTTCAATTAAAATTAAAGGAATATGGATTCAAAATATATAATTCCATAAAACATAATAACACATAACATATTAAAATAAAATCAATTCCTAGAATATTGATAATGATATTAAAAATAATAATAAAATCACTAAAAAATAAATAAGAAAACCCCTTTTATTAATGAATCATGAAATCAACTTTCCACCAATATTAAAAGGAAATTGAGTATGTAATGAAACCATATTTCATTATATTTTGGTTTCCTGAAAATAAATAAATATTGAAAGATAATACTCCAATGGTAACTAAAAATAAAATACATAAGGCAATGACATATTTTAAAAAGACATTTTGGTTTTAATCTATGAGAGTGGGAGGGTTACTTGGAAGAAAATTTGTATAATTGTTTGATTTTAATCCATGAGAGTAGGAGGGATACTTGAATCTTGGATCCAATTACCATCTTCCCACTACAAAAACACCACCTACTTATCATTTTTAGTCACCGCCTTACATGATAAGTGGGTAGTGTTTTGGTAGTGCACAACTAGGAGATCCATGTAATTAGAGTGAGAAATAATGATGAATGGGTAAAAATGAATGTGAATACGAAGTATAGGGTGAACCAATAATGGATTATGGAAAGAGAGATTATGTAGAGAAGCATCAAGGTATATTGAGTAAAAATAAGATTGTTTGCTTGTTCATTGTTCAAACCATTTGGGAAAATTAAAAACAAACAAAGATTTTTGAGGGTGAGAAATAGATCATAAGTGACCACATACCTTGATTTTAATATATCATTATAATTTCAAGAAAACAAAATTATATCAATATTAAACTAAGAAAAATATAATAAAACTCATTTTTTTCCAAAAAATCCTTTGAAACCAAAGAAACAAAGAAATTTTCAACTTCAAAAGCCTTAAAATATTTTTATTTTGAATAAAACTTCCTAAATAATAAATACAGCCATAAATTTAATTTATAAACACTTCACAACTCATTAAAATACCCCACTAGATAAAAATTTATGTATATACAAAAATGATGATCAATTTAATATTTGAAAATAAGACTTTATTCAATAAGAATTACTTCACCTAACTTTTAAAATACAATTTATAATTTAACTCAAGCAACAAATAACTTAAACTCTTTCTTCAAAACATTTCATTGAAAAATAATAATCATTTAATAAATAATTTAAGTATCCTTTATTTATAAAATTATAGTTTTCAAAATAACTATACATGGAAATCATAAAATTTAGATAAATACATGAAAACTATAAATATGCATTAATCAAACACTTACAAACATTTAAAAGAAAAAAAATCATGATAATGACTTATGGTTTCTTAAATCCCATTGAACAAGGAATATTCTAAAAAAATCCACTAAAAGGGAGTTATATTTTCAATAAATTAATTAAAAAATCACATGAAAGCATAAAATGGTTTATTTTACCATTTACACATAAAATGATATGATTTAAACTTCTCAAACTCAATTTGGAAATAAGAATATCTTTAAAACTAGATTCTCCTACAAGTGGTTTTGGAAATTTAGAATGAGAATTTTGAAAACATTTTTCTCTTTCATAAAATAAATATTTTAAAATCAGGATATTATATAAATAAAATTTTAGCTTTGAAATGAGACTCCAATAAAACCTTAATGAAATGAGTATTAATTTTTAATTTTGTTGAGGTTTTCTAAAACAACCAAATGTAATGATAATTAGTAGTTGACTATATAACCCTTAATATTTTTTCTAATTAGTTAATAGATTTAATCAATAAATATTCTTTCATTCACTATCATTTATTCTATATAATTTCCTCTTACAAATTTTTCTTTAAATATCTAAAAATTTTAATGTTAACCCTTTATTATAAACAAGATATTTTTTTCATTCGATTTGTTGACAATAAACATTACGGCTATTTTAGAGTCTTGAAGATGATAGATGTTTTTGGGTAGATTGCTGAAGGAGAATCTCCCCACAATATATTGGATATTGTATGAGATATTTGATATTTGTAAAAACATAACAAAAAAGGACTTGACTTGATTGATAGTGCCTTTAATTGTATTGAACATATTCTATGTTTGAGCTGATATTTGGTGAAAAAGGAAAGAATATTTAAAGCATAAAAATATATATGTTTTATTCTTTGAGTGTTAATAGATAATAATAAACATTTTAGTGAAATGTGGTCTAAGATAGAATATATGAAATATTTATTAAAATATATTCCATCCTTACGAAATCTATATTAGATATGCTCTTCCACAGTGAAGAAGTGGCCGCACTCTACCGTAGAAAGCCTAGGCAATAGAGAAGTGGACAAGAGCCAGTACAGGGTAGCACTTGAGAGCTCTTGGAATGGGGTGAAACTAAGACCAGGAGGAAACCAACGGTCATGGAATGGGTTGGCAACACAAAAACCAAAACACAACACCATGAACCAAGCATGTCCTATGCAAGCCATAGTAGGATAAAATGAGGAACGTAGAGACCCACAAATGAGGAACCATCGGACGAGGATGAACGATGGTAAGGATTTCATTGACAAAGCTCTTAAATGTAGAACGATGAGACCACCGAGCCAAGATAACGCCACACCGTCGCACACTACTGAACTCGAACAACCAAACAATGATATAGGAGGAGAAAAAAATAAAATACCTTATATTTGAGGCTTGATTCATCTGAGAGAAGGTTGAGGGGGAGTGATGACAACATTGGACTACCTAGAGAGCTTGAATAGTGCAACAAAAATTAGTTCTATTAGGTTTTTTTTAAAGGTCAAGGAGGGTTTTATCAGCATTTACAAAAAAATGCTAATAAAGAGGGGTTTTATCAGCACTAAAATAATAAGCGTTGATAAAATTCATCTTTATTAGTGCTTGTTCAGCGCTAATAAAGATTTATAATTATAATTATAAATATATATATTTTCAAATATTTTTATAAATATTTTTATATAATTATAAATATATTTATATCATTATATATATTTATGTAATTAAAAATATATATAAATATATTAAATATATTAAAAATATTCATTATTTAAAAATATTTATTATAATTTTATAATTATTTAAATATATAATTATTCATTTATAGTAATATAAATACTTTTTAAAAAAATTATTTATTTATTTATAATTATAAATATATAATTTTATAAATATAGTAAATATACATTTATAAATATATTTACAAATAAATATATTTTAAAATATATTTATAATTATTTTTTTATAATTATAAAATTATTTATATCATCATATATATTTATATCATTATATATATTTATATAATTATATATATATTTAATAAATATATATAAATATAAATATAATTATTGTAAATATATTTATTATTTAAATATATTTATCATAATTTTATAATTATTTATATATATAATTATTTATTTATAATTATAAATACTTTTTAAAAAATATTTATTTATTTATAATTATAAATATATAATTTAAAAATATAGCAAATATACATTTATAAATATACTTATTTATATATATTTATTTAAAAATTTATTTTTAACGTTATTAATGAATATATAATCTTAAATTCATTAATGTTAAAAATGAGTGAAATTTAATAATTAAAAATGAGTAGACTTTAAAAATATTGAAAAAATAGATAAGTTTTACTAATTATACAAATTATTAAAAAAATGAAATATGGATATATATTGAAATGAAAATGAATACATATTGAAAATATTAAAACCTAGTAAACAAATATGTACAAATAAATATTATAAAATGATTAAATTATAAAAAATATTAAAAATAAATAAATAATACTAACTGCAATAATATTAAAAATAAATAAATAAAATTTACAAATTAAAAACATGATATATTAAATATATTATGTTACTTAATAAAATGAATATTAAAATTTGAATAAATTACATAAATATTAGTTATGTGTTTCTGTATAAGATTTCATTAATTACATAAAAATTTGTGTGTGAAATTAATATATATTTATATACAAGTTTGATATATGTTAAATTGAACAATGGAATTATATAATATGTTGCGTCTGTTAATGAAATAAATAATGATAAGAATGAATAAATTTAAAAAGTTAATAACTATTATTAATTATATTAAAAAAAATTAAAAATTAAAAATGAATATTTATATATAGTAAAATGGAAATAAATACATATTAATTATATAAATTATAACCATATTAATGAAATTAAATGTTAATGAATAAACATGTATAAATAAATATTGAAAATGGATAAAATTAAAAACATATTGAATAATTAATAAATTAAAATGAATAAATTAAAAAAATATTTAAAAAAATAAGATTATTAATGAATAAATAATATTAAAAATGAATAAATTTGAAAAAAAATAGTAATAAATAGTATATATTGAATAAGAATATAAAAAATTATAAAATTTACTGATTAGAAACATAATATATAATAAATATAATATGTTAATAAATATAATCCTAAAATGAATATCAAAAATTGAATAAATTATAGAAATATTATGTGCATGTGTGTTGTGTATAGTAATTAATTAATTATGTAAATGTATGTGTGAAATAAATGTAACACACATTTGATATATGTTAAATTAAAAACTTAAATGATATTCAATTAAATTTCCATTACTCGATACAATTAGTAAATATTTTTTATTAAGATTAATTTTTAATTATAAATCATTTTTTGTTGAGCATGTGTTGATTCAAAAATTCCATTAATTTCTTTTTTATTTTTATGCTCATAAACACCCAAATTTATGTTACTAATAAAGTTACTTTAAGTGAATTTCAAGAAAATAAAATTCATTGAAATATTTATTCTGGAAGCGTACATTAGTCATTAATCCAAGGGAAAATATTTGATTAAGTATTTTTAACATGTTTTAAAAGTATTCTGGAAACATTGTTCTTTCCCTATGTTGGTAAGTGTAATGTGTGGTTTGAAAACTCTACATTTGGAATGAAACGTATAGATCAAAAACCCTACATTTGGAAGAAACCCTGTATTTTAAGAATAAACATATGGTTTATCAACCCTATGTTTGTAAACAATCATATGTTTTCAACCCTATGCTTGGAGTTTGTCATCACATGAAGGAACCCTGTGTTTGACTGGTCAATGAAGAAGTTTTAAATTAAAGATATTATTCATGTTTTCTCCAATGGTCTCACCAGAAGTAAATATCATTTTAAAGCTATTTTGTAATTGATTCAAAGTCTCATACCTAACTAATTTAATTGTTCATATTTCTAAGGAAATTTAGGACTCTCTTGAATGATTTGAATTCAAATATTTTTGATTCATCATGCTTTATTTTTTGGAGCTGATTTGACCTGGAGAAACATTTGATTATTGTGATAAATAATAGGATGTTTTTAATCTATAAATATACAGATGTTCATCATCATAAGGGTGTGTGTGTAAAAATGGAAAAGTGTTGAAAATAATAATACATACACACAGAAGTGAAAAACACGATCGTATTGCTTCTATAGATACACTTTGGATACATACATGTTTTGATAAGTCTTATTGATATTGTTGATATATTTTATGGTTAAATATTCTTATATAGTTTGATAAATAGTTTTTTTAGAGATGAAGTTTGGATACATGCATATTTAAATATATGTCTGGTGTTTTCTCTGCTTCTGTTTAAGGAAATCTTATTCACGAGGTGGTAGTCTATCGTACACACGAGCGACGTTATCATATTCCCATGGAATGAAAACTAATAAGGTATATGTGATATTATAATTAAATAAGTATAATTATGTCATAAATATAATATAAATACTTTAAAACTATCATTATATCCATTTATGAGTGGTGGTGATTGAAAACGAACTACATTGGCTCGTAAGGTGGTAGTTCACCGTACACATGATTGATGGTTTCGTTTCCCAATTGATGGAAGAGGAGATGGATGTAAGTCATGACATTAACATAATAACATATTATTATATGGGATATACTTATGTTATTATATCATCATGTTTGAATATTATTTTAATGAGGTAGAATAAGAAATTAAAAAAACACAAGTTTAAGAATTTTATCTCTTCTTCAAAGAACCACTTTAGGTTTATACCTAAAGGATTCTTAGGAGGGGTTCCTAATAAAAATAAGGACTCTAGGATTATTTTATGGAAGGAGGAGGTTTTTTAATGGATTTTAAAAACCAAAGTGTTTTGGAAGTGTGAATAGGAGAGAAGAGGAGGCGTCCTTTTATAAGTGGGTGAGAGGACACACATGGAATTTTTGAAAAGAATAAATTGTAACCACATTTTTCACATGCCAAAAGGCTAAAAAATGGGTCATTTTAAAACTTTAGAAGTTATAAGGTTGAAATATGGCCATAAAATGGGATTTCTACAAGTTTCTTGGTCATTTTACCCCTAATATTTTTAGTTTACCTCCCCCCCCCCAAACCTGTTTTAACCTTCACCGCAATAAATAATTTTTACAATTAATTATTGTAAGAAATTAATTTCACCTAATTTATAATATTAATTGTTATTATTCCAAATATTAAATCAATTTTTCAAAATTCCATTCATATAAGAGGCTAAGTTTAATTTAAAATTAAATTCACGGGCACGACGAAAAAGTGGTTTTCCAAAGAGAAAATATTCAAAAGTTTAAAATGTTTTTATATAAATATTCAACATGAAATTGACAGTAATGGACTAAATTGGATTAATAAATATATAATTTTACTAATTTTACTTTTAAAACCACATTAAAATAAAATTTGTCTTTTATATTCTTTGAATGAAAAAGCAATTTTTAATGAAAATCAGTATTTTTTTACTATTCATTAAAAAATTAATCTTTACAGAAAATTCCTGAAAATTCACTCAAAGTTTATTTTTACATATATATTTCAAAAATAAAGTTTATTTTTTCAAATTAATTTTTTATAAGTTTCAAATAATAATTTTATTATTTTTTCACAAAAAGTAAAAAAAATCATTTTTTGAAAAAAAAAAATAGTGTTTTCAAATCATATAAATACTTTACTAAAAATTAAGTAATTTTTTATCAATATGTTTTATTTATATAAACCATTATAATTAATATTTAAAAATTTGTTATTCCTATTCATATCACCAAGTTTAATAACTGGGTTATAATGGTCTTATTTAAATAATAATATTAACAATATATTATGGTTCGTTAAAAACTCAGTGTTACATCTAACATAAGATATCTAATAAATTAAATTTATTTTAAAAAATATTTCTTAAAATCTTAGGGTGTTACACTATAAATGTTAATAGATGGATAAACTTTATATAGAGCCTTAAATAACTTTACAAAAAACTTTGTAAAGTTGACAATCGTGATGTTGTTGAGTTATTCTTTCAATTTTCATAAATTTATATGATAATTAAGGAATATTTTAAGAATTTAATTAATGTTGATATTTAAGAAAGTTTATATGAATAAATTTGAATCTAAATTTTTAGAGACTTTGAAGGTGGTTAAATCAAGTATGATTTGAGCGGGAAATTAAAATTGGATCAGCACTTCCTCCTTTAATTTTGATATAAGTATGTTTATATATATGGTGTAGGATCATTGAGATTTGGTTGTTGTAAGTATCAAAGAGTGGAGGTGATGAAGTTGTTTCAGCATGAATATCTGACTAAGGAATCACTTGGATGAAGAAAAGAAACCAGACAGTACTACCGAACATAGATGAAATAGGCAAAGTGCATTAGACTGAGGCACACTAAATTAAGGCACACTAGACAGAGTCATACTGGATAGAGACTAAGGCACATTGGATAGAGGTGTAATGGACTAAGTGTACTGAGATAATAATTTCCAAACAAAGTTTTTTATTAGATTTTATGATTTAATATTATATTGGCTCAGAAGTATAATCAATCTTTGTAACTAGTGGGAGCTAGTATAATTAGCTATTGGGATATATAAGAAGATTAAAAGGAGTTATATCATTTGTATTCAATTAATTATATAGTGGATATTAATAAAATAATGGGAGTTTACATGGAAAAGAAGTAGTCACCCACATTGGGGTGAACCATGTAATATCTTATGTGTCATACTTTATTTTCTTATCTCTACATACAAGTGAAGTTGAGGATTGATACTCTCATAAGCTATAGAGGTTAATTTAAATAGAAAAGAAATTATAAAATATTTCCACCGATTCAACCCCACCCCCCTTTAAGTGGTCTTTACATTCCTAGGAACTTCAAGTAGTATTAGATCAGACAAGTTCCTTATGTAAGATCCTTGTATTTCTTTTCATGGATAATATCAACTTAGTTTATAGTAGGGGTATTCCTATATTTTACAACAAAATTTATCAGGGATGAAAAAATAGAATGATATCCTCTCCTTTTTCTATTGGCTTGGAGGTTATTGATGTATCTACTATTAGGTTTTCATCCATGGAAAAAAAATGCTCCTATTGTATTTATTAACAAAAGGAATCTAGTGGTTGATAGAAAAGATCATAATGATATTCTTATGTCCTTGTCAAAAAAAATTATATGAAGGTGAAAACAAAGGAAACTTGGGAAAAACTTGAAATCATCTTCGAGGAAAATATAAAAGTGAATGAAGCAAAAAATTCAAATTAAGAGAAGTAAGTTTGAAGATATCTGGATAGTGGAAGATAAAACTATTGATGACTACTTCACCTGAATTAATGAAATTTTCAATAAAATCAGATGATTTAGATATGCCTTGGAAGAATCAAATATTATTAAAAAATTATGATAAACTTTCTAGATAGATTTGATCCCAAATTCTCTACTTTAGAAGATAATGATGATTAATACCTTGATGAACTATATAACTTTCTTATTATGTATAAAATGAGGAAAGATCCTACATTCAAAAAGAATATTAGGGAATAGATAACTTTTTAGGCTATAATGAATCTTAAAATCCAAGAACCTAAACATAAGGTAACGTGCCATAGTGAATTATAAGATAAGGAAGATGATTTTGAAGTGAATGAAAAAATTGTGTCACTTATATCTAGAAATTACTAGAAATATATAAGAAAGTAAAAAGAAAAATTCCCAATTAAATTTTTCAATTTTAAAGGCATCATAAAATTTTCAATGAACTATTTGAATAATAAATATGGAGAATATGATGATGGTAATTTTGAAGAAATCCCCAGAGGAAGGAGTGGAGAAAAAATTCCAAGGAAGTTAAGAAAAAACTTATCAGAAGAAACAAAAAAATTATGTTGAGTAAAAGGGAAGAGTATGAATATTCTTGTAATAATTCATCATAATATGAAAATTCTAAGTATTTCACAAAATTTATTTATTATGTTCAAATAAAAGAAGAAATTTCAAATAGTAAAAAAAATAATGTGAAGAAACCTTTAGGGAATATAGGCTCAAATCAAAACTTGTGTCATGTATTAAAAAAAACAAAAAAAACAATAAATAATCCAAAATATTGAATAATTAAAGTGAAAATAATAATAAAGGAAGTGAATAATTTCTTAAAAAATAATATGCATACATAGAAGAAATTAATAATCTCAAGTTGAAAGTTAAAGAATAAGGAAATATGGTGAAATATATTGATGAAAAAACTTAATACTAAGGAAGATGAGATATGTAAAACATGTTAAATATGTATCAAGGTTTAAAATACCTTAAATAATGTGAGTGTGAATTTCAAAAAATCTTTGTAGGTAAAGGTTAAAATATCTCAAACTGTTGGAAGAACTCATCCTAAGAATCAGGTGAAATCTACTCCCACTAAACTTAAATTTCCATATGATTGTAATAATCATGAAAGTGTAAGAATCAACAATGGGAGAGCTTGGGTTTAGAAAGGATTTGAGAAACACATCACATCAATAGAAGTGAAAAATAACCCTCATAAGAATGATTCCCCACATAAAGGAAAATTAGATGCTAAAATTTTTGTTGAATCTCAAAAAACTTAACATATGGAAGAACCATACTTCTATATAATATCAATGTTTAATGGTTATTATTATTGTATTGGGATATATGGGAATAATAAGTATAATTATTGGAACAACATTTCTCTCCATGGGAGTAGGCAAGAACTGATGGGGAGAAACAATAGAAGAAAAATAGGTAAATCTATAAATTTATAGGAAAAAATAAAATAAAAGTCATCAAAAGTTAAGAATATATCAAGGAAAATTTTATTTGACTACTTGGAGGAAGTTTCTGTAAGGTGTGACTAACCAGGTCATTATGCTAAAGATTGTATGAAAACACTTCCAGTACAAATACATTGCATCAGGAAAGAAAAGGAAGTTGTAAAAAGGAAAGTTGATGGCAAAACTTTTATTGTTAAGAATGTACTAAAGGCTAGAAAAAAGAATAATTCATGGATTAATAATAGTGGTTGTTCCTCACATATGACAAGTGATATGAAAAACTTGAAAAATATTAAATAACTTGAGGAAGGATAAATCACTTTCGAAAATTATAGTTCCTTAAAAATAAGAGAAATTGGTATAGATGAGATTGAAGCTCAAAAGATAAAGTCAAAGGAAGTTTTGTTTGTTGATAATATTAATCACAACTTATTGAGTGTTATACAAATCTATTATTATGGTAAGAAATTTATCTTCCAAAAAATTCTCATACCATCTAATGTTTTAAAGATGGAAAATATTTTAATAAGGGATAAAGAACCAGTGGAAATTTATTCTAGATTGGAGATCATAGTAATTCTTGCTACTTAAGTTCAAAGGATGAAAATAATTTGTAGCACCGAAGACTTGGGTATCATGGATAGAAAAGTATGAGAACAGTTTCAAAGGAATATTTTGTAAGAGACTTACCATAACTAAAGAGGAAATATGGTTTTGTTTGTATAACTTCTTTAAAAAGAATGATTGTTAGTGGAATACCTAAGAAAGTTGAGATTCAATAAACCAAAACTATTCAACTCATACACTCTAATCTATGTGGGTCAATGAGACATTAATAAATAAAGGATGATCTTTACTTTATTACTTTTATCGATGATTTTACAAATATGAACAACATTATGTTCATGAAACAAAAAATAAGTGGTTTCAGAGTTATTAAGAAGTTTCATAAGGGATGTTGAGAAAGATCTTTGTGAATATATATTGAAGCTGAAAGTAGATAATGGAAAGTATTACACAAGTAAATCTTTTGATCCCTTTCTAAAGAAATTTATAATTAAACACCAATACTATTTTCCTTGCACTCCTTGACAAAATGGAGTGGAAGAAAGAAAAAATATAAGTTTAGTTGAAATGGTATATAGTTTCACATGTTAAAAATAGATGTTTGCTTCAGCTAGAATAAAAAATGACCCCCTAAGAGGCATGGTATAAGAAAAATTATACAGTGAAATACTTCAAAGTTTTTGGGAGTCCTAGCTTACTAAAGATAAAAAATCCAAATTTATGAAATTTTGATGAAAAAGATGAATAAAGTGTTTTCATGGGATATTCATGTCACGAAAAAAGTTATAAGTTTTGGAATAAATGAATACATAATTTTCTTGATACCTTTGATGTAAAATTCATTAAAAAACAGTCCACCTTAACAAAAGTGGTTGAAGATAATGAAAAATATGTAATGAAAGATATAGTGATGACTTACAAAAAAGTTAATGAGAAGGAAGATTACTACGAGCCTAATCATATACAGTTTGATTCATATTAGTCTAGTGAGGAGGAAATTAAGACCAGAAGAAAACTAAAAAAAATTTACTTTATAAAAAAAGGTTTAATATGATAATATCATAAGAGATCAGGAATCTCCAGTTCAAACTAGATGAAAATTGAGGTTTTAAAATCAAATTTCACTTGTCACATGGGTGTAACCACAATTCATTTTAGAAGTAGTTGAGCATAAATAATGGTTAAATGTGATGAATGAAGAGTTGGATCAAATTAATAAGAATGATAATTGATATCTTGTTCCATGACTGAAAGTAAATAACGTTATAGGAATAAAATGGGTGTTCAAAAATAAACTCAATGAACATAGAGAAATTTTGAAAAATAAATCATGTCTTACTTATAAAGGTTATTCATGGGTAGAAGATGTTTATTTTTAATAAACTGTTTCTCCTATTACAAGTATTTAAACTATTAGAATGTTTTTAGCTATTATTTATTATAAAAATACAAAGTATATTAGATGGATGTTAAGTCAGTATTCTTGAACAGAGAAATTTAATAAGAAGTTTACATTGAGAAACTTAGTATGTTCATACTTTATAATTATGGAACCATGGTATGTAAACTAAATAAAAATTTTATGGGTTAAAACAGGCCCCTCATTTTTAGTATTCAAAACTTGATAGTTTCCTAAAGAAATTGAACTTTTTTAAAGTAAAATTCTATAGTAACTTATATGTGAAAGATATGAGTAAAATAACCTTTATTGTAATTGTTTACATTGATGATATAATTTTTATTGGTGACAGGGATAAAACTTGTGAGGAATTTTCTAAAAAAATGAATAATAAATTTGAGATTCCAAGGCTCATAGAGTTGTATTTCCTTTTAGTATTACAAGTTCAATAGAAATGAATATATATCTCCCACTCACAAGAAAATTTTTCTAAAGAGATGTTATAAAAGTTTGGAATGGAAAATTCAAAGGAGGTTTCTACAACTATTACTATTGGCATGAAGGTGAGTAAATATAAAGTTGGAAAAAGTGTAAATCAAAAAGATTTATAGAAATTGATCTGAAGTTTGCTTTATCTTACTACTTCAAGATCAGACATTTCATATGTTGTAACTTTGTGTGAAATATATCAAAGTGATCTGAAGGAATTACATGTGATATTACAAAAAAATAATCCTTGGGTATGTTAAAGGAACATCAAACTATAAACTGATTTATAAGTGGTGAAATAAGTTGAGATTTCGTGGTTTCACTAATTGGTATGGATATTTCAATGATCAAAAATCAATATCAAGATTAACTTTATTCTTGCGAGAAATTTGTGTGAGATAACAAAGTAAAAAACAAAATTTTGTTACTTTAAGTAAAGTAGAATTAGAATATGTTGTCACCACCCAGACTTGTAAACAAATAATACGGATGAAAGTTCATCTAGAATATTTGAGGTTAAATGTTTAAAAACTATTGAATATTATTTTTGATAATCAGGGTGTCATTAATATCTCTAAAAATCTTATGAAACATTCTAGATCAAATCATGTTGATATTAAATGTCATTTCATTAAGGAGAAATTTTTTATTGGAGATGTAATGGTTGAGTATATTTCAATGAAAGATCAAATTTCTAATGTTTTCACTAAATATCTATCAAGGGAAATATTTGAATTGAGGCTGAAACTACACATTCAACCTCCACCACTAACTTAAGAAAATTCTTAAGGAAACCCCCATGTTACTTTAAATTTTTTTCCAAAGGGAGATAATAAGTAAAACTATGTACTCTATCTTTTATGAATATTAAGGGAGAGAATAAGTACAACTATATACTCTATCTTTTATGAATATGAAGTTGGTGTTATTAGGTAAAGGGGAAGAAAATTATTGAGAGGGGTTTGTCAATATAATGGATACAAAATTTTTTGACATTTAGGGATGGAATTCCTTCAAAAACATTACTTAATACAATAGTGTGGTGTCAGGATACTCTCTATGATAAAGACTATAGTTTGATGGAACTTTAGAAAAGAGTTGTTAAAAATGTTTAAAATGTTACAAATAAATAAAAAGGGGTAGATTAAAGATCCTTTTAGTTGTTTTTATAATTATTTTCTTATTTATTTTCAGCATCTTGTTTGTGAATGTTTTTTTCAGGAAAATAAGTTATTTCTTATCATAAAATGTGTGTTATTTTACTCATATGAATTCAGACGATTCTATTTTAATCCTCAAAGTTCCTAACAACATGATTTCTAAAGGGTTATCATGGTTCAAGCATAAATTTTCCAGATAGATATAGTTTACATGAATTTCAAGTTATAAAGTGTTAAAGTTGCAAATTTTACAAAGATTAAAGTATAAATACATATCGGATAGAGTTGTATGAAGTACATCGGATGAAGTGATTTTTTATGATCAAAAAGTTCAAGTTACAAAGTCATAGATGTTGTTATAAAAATTTCAATCTATAAAGAGGTGATGTTACAACTAATATTAGAAAAATATGTATGAATATTAATATAATAGGTTAATCAAACACAGTTTGATTAGATAGGGAAGTTTATATATGATTTTTTCAAGTAAATATAATCAGAATAAATGATCAAATAAGAGGAAATTTTTTTTACCATAGGGAAATCCATTTCTATAGAATGAACAATCCTATGAATTTGTACCATATGAAGGAAGATAATGATCACCAAAATAATTTCTAATAGATAAACCATCAGATAGATAATTTTTAAGCTTATCATACTAAGATGATTAGATGAAAAATATCAGATAGAGAAGTGATAAATAAGTTCTAGGTAGAGGAATACCTATCAAAGTTTCTAAATAGATAAACTCTAGAAAGAGTCATGAATAACTTTATGAAAACTTTATAATGTAAATAATTATGATTTTGTTAATATATGGATTAAACATTCATAAATTGAGTTGATATTTAAGAAATGTTTGAAGAAGTTTGTTGATGTTGAGATTTAAGGAATTTCATATGAATAAAGTTGACTCCAAAGTTTTAGAGACTTTGAAGGTGGTCAAATGAAGTTTGAGTTCAGCAGGAAATTCAAATTGGATCTTGTGCTTCTTCCTTAAATTTCATAGGAGGTATTCCTATATAAAGGAGTGTAGGCTCATTAATATTTGGTTGTTTTAAGTATCAAAGAGTGGAAGTTCTAAATTTTTTGCAGTGTTAGAATCTGACTAAGGAATCACTTAGTTGAAGCAGAGGCACCAGACAAAGATACCGGACATAGGTGAAGAGTGTATTGGAATGAGGCACACTAAATTAAGGCACATCAAACAAAGTCATACTAGGTAGAGACTGAGGTGCACCATACAGAGGTGTAACAGATCAAGTGTACCAGATAGAGAATTTTTTGACAAAGTTTTGTGATCATCTTTCGTGTTTTAATATTATCTTGGCTCTAAAGTATAAGTAAACTTTGTAACTATTCAGAGCCAGTATAATTACCTATTGGGAGACAAAAGGAGTTTAACAGGAGTTGGATCATTTGTATTCACTTTATTATATGGTGGATATTCATGGACTGATAGGATTTGATATAGTAAGGATGCAATCACACACATTGGGGGAGAACCTTATAAAATCTTATGTTCCTTGATTTGTTTTCTCATCTTTTCATACAAGTGAGTTTGAGCTATAAATTTGATAAGATTGATATTATAATAAGTTTCAAAGGTTAATTTTAGGATAAAGGGAATTATAAAATATCACCACTAATTCACCCCCCCCCCCCTAATGGCCTTCACATTCATGGGAACTTCACCTTTCATGTGGCAAGCCAAATAAATTTTTAGGGAAAACATCAAGATATCAATCTATAGTGGCTAGAAAATATCTTTAGTGATTTCATAAATAGTTATTAAATTTATTTTTACCAATTTATAATATATAGTCTTGACCATCAATGCTAAAATCCATTCTTTACTAGTATTTAGATCCTAGTCTTTCTTGAAAAGATGTACCATTCCATCAGAGGATAAAAAACATACTTTTTGGGAATAACAGTCGATGTGGGATTTGAAAGTTATCAAATGATACATTCCTAAAATTAGTTAAAATATGTACATCTCTAGAATATAAAAATCCCAAACAAAATGATCCCCATCAATAGTTATAAAACATTTTGCACACTTGAATCCTCTTCACTCTTGTTACCCGAGAGGTGTTTGGATACTCGTAACATGATGCATCATTTCCACATGAAACCCCATATGATTTATAACATAATAATAAATAAAGTATTGGGATGTTTATGTATTAAACAAAAAATTCATAAGATTTTATTTCAGAAGGATGGTACCACACACTATTAAAGGACCTGATTTATCTTCTATGGCTATTTTCTCCAGACCATATAGCTAATTACTAGGTCCTATAGAATAATCTTTGATTCCTTATTATTGTGGTATCAAATATAATGTTGAGGTGTTC
Organism: Viscum album; assembly: GCA_963277665.1. Taxonomy (NCBI): domain Eukaryota; kingdom Viridiplantae; phylum Streptophyta; class Magnoliopsida; order Santalales; family Viscaceae; genus Viscum; species Viscum album. The sequence goes on along the minus strand of OY728156.1, from coordinate 2,104,042,151 downwards.
CTGAAATATCCTTTAATATCTTAGTTATAGGGATAAAAACTATTTTGATGAGTCAGATATGTCTGAGAATAAGAGGCTTGTGACATGTTGGGGCTATTTCCATCCATTTTCCTTTGGTTTCTAGTACAATAACATCTGAGATATCTCATATAAAAATAATTGTGACACTTTTGAGATGGTTTCATATAATTCATTTCCCTATTCTCCAATGATCCACATTGAAAATAACCTAGTATAATACTATGACATGGAGGAAAAGAAACTAATATAGTTGATTGGTTATTTGGTGTCATACTTCCTTGAGAATAGTTTTCACTTTTTCACTTATTTCTAGAATTGGAGTTTCCACTTATACCCATATAGGTAAAAGTGTTCCCCTCACCATAGGTTCCAATAATATTCTTTTCCACCACTGTCACTCTATTAACCATCTTTGTGTAATCACCAATACAGAAGATGACTAATTTAAAGAGAATGTATGATCACATCCCCAATTCAAAGATACATTATTTTAGGTACTTACTAATGATTACCTCTAGGGAAAAGAGAGATATATTCATAAACTTAGATGCATACTCAGTGACAGATAGATATTCTTACTTGAGAGTAAAGAAATATATTGTATTTGTGATCTTAAAGGTATGTGGTTAGAATTTTTTGTTAAAAAATTCCTCAACCCCTTTCTAAGTAAGCTCCTAGTCTTGTTTAGTTTGAACAATTATATCTCACCATTTCCTCACAACTTATTCAAGCATGTATACATCTATATTTACCTTGATATTGGTCAGGGTTCCCATAAAATTGAAGATTCTATTAATCTGACCAATCCATGCCTCCACATTTTCTAATCTTGAATCCCACTGAAAGATTGGTGGATTATGCTTTTGAAATTCCAGCAATGAGTTCTCATGGTGTGGTTGATGAATCCAATTTCCCTTATAAATATATTATAAGGATTGAACTATACTATGGATGAGTTTTTTATTCCCCTATGTTTCGGGTTGAACCACATTTTTAGCCACATCCTCTAGTTGATTTCACGATCTTCAAACTGGTTCCATCTCTCAATAACCATATCCAATTCCTCTTAGTCACCAAATTAAAACTAAATTAAAGTATTGTGATATTTAAAATCATAAAAAAATTATCATAACATTGTTTCAGCATTCATAAAATAAAACATGGATGATGTAGTCCTAGTGGAAATTATCTCTACCAAAGCATGATATTATACACTCATCAACTAAACCCAAAATGATGAGATGAAAACACACCTAAAGGTGTGTAGGAATTACTTTTATACCTGAACCACCCTAGTAACTTGAATTTTATCATAATGAGTTTAGATACATGTTCGTATTCTCTGCATTTTATGTTTTGGCATGTCCTGTCTCTAGAACTATCATCCCAACAAACGAACTAGACCAAACTGATACCATTTATTATATCCCACCCCTAACCCATTGGATTGGAAATAGGTGGATGTGTTACTAAACTTAGGTGATTTCCTCAGTAAAGTAAAGGTTGGTAATAAATTCCAAGGGCTTACAAGATCATTGAGGGTGGTTTTCCCTATAACATACATAACATGTAAAAGAAAATAATATAAACAAAAACATGATATTATATGATGCATGAGAGTAAACATGAAAACTCAAAATCCAAGATAAAAAGATAAATTAGAGTAGCAATATAAAGTAAGGTAAAATATCCCTCAAAACCAAAATACATCCTAACTCAGTGAAACCAATGTGGCATCACTCCAAACATCTAACCCAAAAATATCCAACCTCTACCCACCATCACTGATCTCATAGCATCATGATGATCCACTAGAGAAATGATAAATCTTCCCTTTATATGTGTCATGACAAACAGCATATGCATATTCACCAAGTTGAATATTCAAGGAGTGAGTATATCAACTTAGTAATCAATCCGCCAAAAGCTTCCCACTCACGCTACTAAGACCAGATCAAGTTTCACAATTTAAATAAAACAAGTAGGGGTATGAAAAATAGTTATCAATGGAGTTCATATAAAATAAGTAAAGATTTATATCAAAACAATTTATAATAAAGTATAATTTAATAAGCTTTCCGTGATTAAGAAATTCATAAAACGATAATTTTGACTACCTTATTTTTGAGGTGGAATCATAAACTGATACAAACCATACCTTTTCTAATAGAAGTATAACTAGAAATACATAATGAATTTTTTATGGGGAGTCACAATTATAAACCTAAATTTAGATGATGGGAGTCACATCACAAATGGTCCTGACTTTAGAATACAAGAGTCAAATATCGATACAATATTGACTTTAGATACAGGGAGTCATAGCCCTCAGATCTTGATTTTAGAATCTAAGAGTAATAAATCGATAAGAAATAATGATTTTTTAAGGGAAAATCATAAGACAAGGTTACAACACATATGAGAATATAGTAATAATTAAATCAAATTACTCAAACTAAACCAATCAAAAGTTGATGAAGAACAATAAAGCTTAGCCTCTAGTTATCGAGTAAGGATCAAAACATCTCTTCAAGGTTAATGAATTCAAAGATGATTTATCCCACCTTGAGAGTTTATCAATAGATGAAATAGTTTTGGAATAGGGTAAATTTTAAAATTATAGCCGCCACACTATCATAATTATCATCATATTTTATGCCTACCTTTATCCCTTTATATAGAAATAACTTAACACTACCAAGTAGCTCATTAGAAAATTCAAGATAATAATAATAATTCAGAATTATAGAGGAGAGAAAGAGATAAAGAGAATATTGATAATTATATTGTTTGGATTTAAAATCATTTGAAAAATTAAAACTTATTTGAAATCGCTCGTTTAAAGAGTTTAAAACACTTCCAAAATACTAAGTCAAATAAATCCAAGAATATCATACTGTTTCAAGCTAAAATATTTAAAATTTGAAATTAAAATTTCCTTTCATATTTAACATGATATAATATCAATCATAAAATATATTACATTAAAAACAATAAAAAAAAGTTTGAATAAATTTGTTAGACTTAAACACGAATTTAGAAACATTAAAAATAAATGAATCAACCCAGAATAATGAATTCAAATTATTTGAGTTCCATGCTATAAGTTTATATATGAAATAAAGAATGAATTTTATCTTCATTTAAATGTGTTTAAAATAATGTAAAAAATACTTCTTGTAGATTATATATCATTAATATGAATTTATAGAATCATAAAAACAATTTAAATACTTAAAACTAACATGCAACAAATAAAAATATCATAAATATCATGAAATGGAGTAAACTAGAGAAAATCAGAATCTCATAACTATGTAAGGATCATTTACATGCCATTAATAAAGGAAAGAGAGAGATCTCAAGACTCATGTAAGGGTAAGTAATATTTATTAAACATCTCATAAAGGTAATGAGATACGAAATCGTAACACTAGATTTGTACATGTTGTGTAATGGTAAACTCAATAACTATGTAAAGGTAAAAACATATTTTGTATAGCCTACATAAGGGTAGAATTGAGTCATGTAAAGGTAAGATTAAAATTATAAACAATTCATAAGGGTAAATAGGTATTTTCATAAGGGTAAACATATAAAATATACTACTTACATAAGGGTAAGCTAGAACATGCATAAGGGTAAGTTAAAATTGCATAAGGGCAACAAGCATTTTAAACAGGTTGTGTAAGGGTACATGAATAGTTGAATAATAGTAATGGAATAATTCCATAGCTCATGTAAGGGTAGAATAAAGTTGTGTAAAGGTAACATACACTTACATAAAGGCACAAATGAAATAAAAAAAGTTGCATAAAGGTAACAGACATATTTTGTAAGGGTAACTAATATTTCATATATGGTGCGTAAAGGTAATGACAATGTTGTGTAAGGGTAATAATAGTTTTATAAAGGATATGTAAGGGTAAAAATAATACTTAGAAAATTAAATTTTCATAAGTTTTAACCAAAAATAATTATATATAAAAATTGATGAAATAATTAATAAAAAATTAAATTCAAAAAAACTATTATTATAAATAAAAACAATAATATTAGTAATTATCAAAATAATAAATTATAATTGTCTAAAAATGAAATTATGAGATATTGTAATTATCAACACATAAAATAATTAAAGTGTAAATGAGTCACTCCAGCACTTTCTTCTTGGAATACTCATTCCACATACTCACACATGCATGCATGCATCTAATATAATAGTCCCAATACTCATGAGAAGTGACTCCTCTTTCGTACCAATTCACTACATGGTCATGCACTCATGTGACCTAATTTTCATAGACAACTAGGTCTAGATCCAACAAGGCCCCTCATAAGTAAATCATGAATACACGCCAACCCATGTATTCTTAAGTATTTCAAAAACATATCTTCTTTAAACAGTTTTATCTTTTTAATAATTTAAGCAAACACATTGTGTGCATATTTATAAAAACATGATTTCAAGACCATATAAAAAGTGCACTTTTAATAATTTTTCATCAAGTGTTTTTTCAATGAAAACATAAACAATAGATTTATAAATACAAATTATTCACATTCCAGAAGAATTTGAGTGAGATAGAGAGGCTACCTACCTCACAACACAAACCTTCACTGGAGAAAATGAAACAAAAAAGGTAGATCTGGTCTTTCTCATTCCTTCCCTCAAACAAATCCCAATAAAACCAATGTCCTAACCCATAGATCCAGACATAAAAATTATATTATATGGTTCTTCCTAAGATGGAATTAAGATATCTAGAAGGAGAAAGAGAAATAGAAAGAAAACCTCAATTCTCTAGATCTAATACACCAAGATCCACTAAAATTAGACTCTGAATCAAAAGAAATCACCAAAACACCTAGAGGAGTCCTATGTTTTGAGATCCCAGAAAAAATAGAGAAATAATGAGTTATTTGGTGGATTTTTTGGGTTAAAAATAAAATTTTATTATTTAATTAATTATATCACATGGTTAGGTCACACAATTTACCAAACTATGAATTAACTATATGGGTTCCACTATCTCAAACTCCAATCTCACACAGTTTGTCCGCGCAGTTTGAAAACTATGCACCATCCATATGAAACACTTATGTCCCTGTCACACAATTATCAGGGGTATTCACATGGTTTCCCCTAACTATTCTCTAACCATGAACCTCATCATGAACCCTCTCAAGATATCATATAGATACCTAGTGAATATGTACATTTTCCCCTAACTATGTGCCAACTGCATTACCTCTCAAACACTTCCAAAACTATTCAAAATCTCCCAAAAACTTCATGAGACTAAGAAAAACTAAACCATAGATCAAAATACATAAAATAGCGGCCCATACATCAAACTAGGGGTGTTATAGTAGTTTATGTGTAGATCACTACTCAAGGGATTCTACCCTTAAATCCCCTGACTAAACGATGAAATGATGTGAAATTGTCATCCTATTCAACAACGAATAAATAATTCCAATGTGAGGTAATTATTTATTTACATAAATTAATTATAAATCATATGTAATGATCTTGTCTTATAGATTTTGTGGATGTTATTTTTCTATTTCTGGGGATAAATATGAAGAAATTGGTGGATTTACATTATTGGGAAAGGGCCCGACCACTTCCTATGTTCCCTAGAGCCATCAAGGGGTATAAAACTGATCACATAATAATTTATAATTATTTATTATTTTTTGATTGATTATATGCATTTATTGTGAGTTTTTTATTTATAGTTAAATTATTCTTTAATTCAGAAGTTGATTAATATGTTTTATTAATTAAACATGCTTCATTCAAGTTTAATATGATCTTAAATAAGTTGAGAACATGTGATGAACAATCAAATATTCCATTAAGAGGTGTTAGAGATTCAGGATGGTAAACATGGTTACAAGATGTGTAACTAAAAAGTACATGTCGTGTACCAAGGTTCACTATACTTGAACATGTTATAGGATATGTGATATGTTGATCAATAAATAATAAGAAATATATTAAATGGCCACTGACTACACCAAATATTTACTAGGACAGTACAACACATGATTTTTGGAACTATAGGGTGTGTAGTTGGCATACACGTTGTGTAGTCTATGTATTTTCACTGCAAATTTTACAGAATCTATGTGGTAAAATGTGTGTTATGAATTAATACATTATGCATGGGGATGACAGTCGAGCAACATGAAGGTTACACACCATGTAACTAGCATACATGGTGTGTACCTCATAAGTGTTCACATTTTAAGAGAACTCTTAGTCCTTATACATGTTTTTTGATATCATGGAAAGTGATATACACAACGTGTAGCTTGTTAGTACACATTTTGTATCCCACCTAAGGGACATGTTGAGTCCCTGGGAATATATCCTAGGAACATGACAAGTAACAAACATGAAATTTATCTCATTAGTACATGTCATGTAGTCACCTAGTAATTAAAATAATTAGAGTACATGAAAATAATTAATTGCGGTATTAAAACCAAATTACATAATTGGAAGCTAGTGTTATTACTATGTAACAAGGTTTTTAGAATTAATAAATACTTAATAAAATCTATGTAATTATCTAAAATATATAGGTGAAGTTTTTACTTTCCAAATTTCCATGGATGATGGGAATCTCTAATACTATTCAGATGAACGTTAAGATAAAATAATTGATTGATTGATTGATTAATTGAATTAATTCAAGCATTTTTATCTTAATAATAAAGAACATATTGAAGTGAATGCTATCCAGTTTATATTTTTTTATATGTTGCATGTGTGGATGATTATGAGCTTACATCAACCTGTGTATGTGATTTGTTTCATTTAATTTATTATTATTAAATTAAAATAATGGTATGTGCATCATCCCCTCATTCATACTATATAGGTCCTATGTGTCTATGATTTATTTTATGTAAAACCCCTTAATTATTTCATTGGTTCCCCTCACCTTCATGTGAGTAAAATTGTATGTAAAGGATGGGGCTTCCAAGAAATAGGTGGTATTCCAATTATGGTGTTAAGGCAAAACCTACTTAGAACATACATGGAGAATAGGTGGAATGATACAACTTAAACTAGGTGTGGTTCTAAGAGTTTTCCCCTAGGTTCAAGGGTTGTTTTATCATCCACTAGATAAACCAACCATTAGGAAAGCACATGATCATACCACTTTATTATTTTATTTCTATCAATTGAATTATTAATTATTTATGGATTTTTTATTATGATCACTTGATAAATAAATTCACAAGTATTCAAGATGAATTAAAATAAGTTGGATTATGCATAAATTTTATCTAGACATGTTTAATCATTTAAGTAAAGTCCATTTAATATTAACAAGAATGTGATGAGATAAAATGGGTAAATTATGCATAAAGATAAAAAACCCTCAATTAAAATATTAAGTTAGTATAGCCTTCCATTACTTTATTTAGAATAGAACTAGTAGATCATAGTGTTTGATCTTTCCCTTACTGAGACACTACTATTTAACAGGGAGTTATAAAGAATTTTTTGTGTTGACTTAACCAAATTTTCATCAAGAGAAGTATCCTTACATATAATTAGTGTAGATTTTGAGGAAATTTTTGAGGAAATCCAAGTTCATGATTTTAGGATTGGGGAATCCACTCAATGAATCAAGTAACTATGAGTTAATGCAGTTAGAAAAGACCTGACTACCTAAATACCTTTGAGTAATTGATTAGACCCTCACTTGGTTTATAAAAAGATAAATATGGATTCTTGATACTAGAATATCCACATGAATAGATATTTAAAAACCAATTGTGATGGTCATTGTGTTTCTATAAAATAGTGGGAGATTAATAAATTAATCATATTTTTTATCTAATTTTTAATCAAGATAAAGTACTAAGAAATTTCTTATTAATTGTATAAATGAAAAGTCGTACGAATTTTATTATATCACTGTCATCTATATTATATAAGGATGACCTTCTCACTAGATCAAATTTCTAGGAATGGTATAGGTGTCTGCACATTATACTACACCATGAATGGAAAATATAAGTACCAGAAACCCATGTTCCTAAAGTTCCTGGTAAAAAGGCTATAGGAATAAATTTATCTCTATATGAAACACTTGGATGATTCCATAGATTTCTAATTTTTCATGTTTTCATCCATATCTAGTGATCTCATGAATCAATACAAGAAAATGGATTCATATAGCATGATGTCACACCTCCATGATCTTTATCAAGGGAGGGAAATATAAGAGAGATATGAGACCTCAAATTCACTATTCATGTTCAATCTTGTAGAGTTGGAACCAGTTGAACCTCATGTAGTCAAGATGATGTTCTATATAGATTGATTGGATATCTTGGGCTTTAATATCTCTAATGATTTACACATAGATCTCATTTTATCCTCACTACCTAAGATATCCTCTAGTTTCATTATGAATTATAATATGAGAAATAGTAATAAGTCTTTCTTGGAATGTGTTGCCTTAATTTGGCAAGTTGATAATGACATAGGGCATGAAAAACCTATGGTCCTTATGGTGAATAAAAGTAATAACAAGGAAAAGGGCCCCAATAATCACTCAAAGTATAAGGTTCATGAGCATCATCCTTCTAAAAAGAAGAATATCCAAATATAAGTGAAGAAAAAAAGTCACAGTATGTTTTGAATGTGGAAAACTAGGCCACTAGAAGAAGAAATATACCCATAAGAAGCATAATAAGCTTTAGGTGCATTAGTTATCGAGTGTAATATTTTCATATCTACCAATTTGGTATTAGATATAGCTTTTGGTACTCACACACACACACACACACATATATATATATATATATCTAAATGAAGGAACCAAGTAGGTTCTAGAATATTTCTAAAGGATGGGTGGATATTCAAGTATCCAATGGAGCATAAATTGTTACCTTGGCTATAGGATACTACCACCTTTCGTTTCTAATAGGGATGATCTTGGTTTTAAAAGATTGTTATTATGTACCCACTTCTACTAAAAACATAATTTTTTTATGGTATAGTTCATTTAAATAAAGGTATTTATATTTTATATTATGAAAACCAAGTATTGTAAATTGATTACAAATCAAGTTTGCATGACTCGTATCACACCCAGTTATAGCATCACCAACTTGGTCATGTAAATGAGAAGCGATTAAAAAAGATCTATCAAGATGGATATTTATATTATTTTGAACTAAATCCACTTGAAAGATGTATTGGTTTTTTATAAGGTAAGATGACCAAGCTAACTTTTAGTGGGTAGTGAGAAAGGGCTACAAGACTTATAGAATTGGAACACATTGATGTGTGTGGAACTTTTCCAGTAGAATATAGTGGTTTGTATTATTTATTCATTACTTGTATTGATGACGTAGATAGATATGGATATATTTACTTAATGAGTTATAATTTTGAATCCTTTGATAAATTCAAAGAATTTAAGAATGAATTATATAATTAACTTGGTGAGAAGATAAATAAGCTTCGGTCTGATTGAGGTGGTGAGTATCTTAACCAAGATTTCATTAACAATTTTCAAGAGTGTGAGACTCTATCTCAACTCACTAAAATGGGTGCACATGATGATGGTGAAATATTATACTCGTCCCTATATAGAATAATCATTGTTAGTTTACTTTACCTTACTATAACTAGACTATATATTTTCTACACTATATGATTGGAAGTAAGGTTTCAAAGTTATCCTAATAAGGAACGCCTCATGGTGGTGAGAACAATAATTAGTTATGTTCAAGGAACGTTATATTATGGTTTATTTTTTAAATGGATTTGGAATATATATTTATTATAATACTTAGGTCTTAATTGGGTTGGTGACATTATGGATAGAAAATCCACAAGTGGTGGAGATTTTTATATTGAGAATAATTATGTTGGTTTGATAAGTAATAAATAGAATTGTGTTTCATTAAGTAAAATAGAGTAATAATATGTTTTAGTCACTAAATATTATACATAACTTATGTAGATGAAGTAACAATTGGAAGATTCTCGTAAATAAGTGAAACAACCAATGATGATTCAATGCAACACAAAAGTATTATTGAGTTGTTTAAAAATCTGGTTCAACACTCTCATGCAAAGAACATTGAGATACAGTTCTATTTCATAAATAAGAAAGTGTATAACAACATAGTAAATATTGATTTCATTGGAAATCAATATCAATTGGATGATATCTTCACAAAACTATTTGTGACTCTTGTATTTGAAAGGCATTGGTTGAACCTTAGTTTTCAACCAATTTCCTCTAAGTAAAAAGTTTTTGAGGTACCCCTAACCCCATTAAATCTAATGATATATATAGTTTTTCTATTATTTTGTGGGTTCATATGATATAATTGATGCCAGATATAGGAGTATATTATCTAGGGTTGTAACATCCTGTTAATTGTTTTCAGTTATTTCTTGACCCTTGTTTGTTTCTATTTTAGTTAGATCTTATTTAGGGGTGCTTTGGGCAAATTTTGAAGAATTTTAGAGGTTTTATGGGTTGTGCATGGTTGGTGCATGATTTTCCTAAACTGTGTTCCCCCTAGTAAAAACCATGAAACTTTGGATAGTTAGGGTTTGCATGGTTGGTGCATAGTTTGAAAAACCATGCAACCACCTAAAAGAAACAGTGAGTCTAGAGGGGGTGCATGGTTAGGGTTCATGATTTTTCTAACAGTGCGGGACTCTCTAGGAATCCATGAGCATGGGATTAATTTATTTAGATTTTTTATTTTAAAATACCAAACCCCCCTAGTTTAACCCTCAGCCGACCCCCACTCAAGATAACTCAAATTCCTTGGCTTAAGAGGCTCTTAATAAGTAGTTTTGTCACCTCAAACCCCTTCTCTTGGAAGATTGAAGCATGGTTGGTCATGTTTAATCTCCTCTGGTAAGTGAATCTCCTCTCTAATTATTTTATTTCATTATCTCATTATCTCCTACTTAAATGGTATTAGATCATTGTATTTTTTATGGATCTAAACTCCTTTTGATGGGATCTTGATTCTAGGTTTGATTTATTCATCTCTGATTCCTTCATTCTTTATGGGTAAATGCCACTGCGGGTGTCGATTCTTGATATTTTATTAAAGTTAGGTGGTTCCGTTTGAGATTTTTCGTATAATTAAATCCCTGATTTTCTTTATTTTTTTAAATGGATTTCAATTGATTTAAGAAAAACCATTTTAATATGATTTAGAATTGGAATTTTTAATGGCATGTATTTTTGGGAAAAACCCCAAATTCCAATAGAATTGGAATTTGGGGTGTATCTTGAAAAATGATGGAATTGATAAAATGATTTAAGAATCAATTTTATAAAAATGGCTTAAATTAAAATGATGAAAACCTATGGTTGGTTTTGTATTGAAAGGGCATGAAATAATGAAAAACTGATGTTTTGGTTTTGAAATTGAATTAGCATATTGAAACTAAAAATTGGTTAATTGAATTATAAATGATGATTGATTTTAAATGAGATAATTTGACCATTATTTATTGATTTATTTATCACATACGATCCTAGGTAGTTTATGGGTTATTTGGGATAAGGATGTTAGGATCATGATCCCCTAGCATTAGATTAACGATGAAAACTCTAACAAAAACCTAGTTCGGCATGATTATCCCTAATGGGATGTTGATGAGTCATATTCAGCCTCAGCCCAAGGGATGTGTGTACACATATTTATCTATGATCACTGATATGATAAGTGTGAGGATCATATATATAGAAACTAATGTACTATAGGTAAGATAACTATGGTGCTTACTATGATTATTTTTATTATATATGACATTAATTATAGAACGGTTTTACTCATTCCAAATGATTTATATAAATGATTTTGTATAAAAATTTTATTTAATCCATGTTTGAAATGTTTTACATAATTTTCAAATGAAATAATGTTTTGTTTTAAATATCCAAATTTATTATCATGCCCTATTTTATTTAAATTTAAATAATGATTTGGTTTATTATTGTGGAATCTATTATGGAACACTTGGTGAGACCCTACTAGTCTTTATATCTTACAACCTACATTTTCATTATAGTGTTTGTAGATTTTATTATTCTAAGTCTAAGAAAAGGGAAAGAACCTATTGTAGGAGGTGGATATTCTTGATCCTTTGGGCTTTTAGGGATGATTCCTTTGGTATGTTTTAGTTTTATCTTAATGGTTGTTGAGTAATTTGATGATGTACTTCTTTGGGTTTTGTTATACCTATTTAGTTTCTAGTACTTTCTCTTTTTGGAGTGTTGTTCATACTAACTCGTATCTTTTATATTCTGTTGTTTTGTGGTAAATTCATTACCTCTTTTTTATTGTATAATGATAGGTGATAGTCACCAACCTGTGGAGATTGAGAATTCCCTTTAGGCTATGTTAGTGACGTCTTGGGTATCAAGGTATCGGGGTATCTGGGATGGTTCGTGACATAGTGGTATCATAGGTGTAGGTTGAGCATCTTACCTTGATGTCAGTATGTAGTTTGAGACATCTTTTGAGACTTAGGAGGTAGTTATGAGAGAGTGCTTGAAAAAATCTCATTATAACGAGCCTTAAGTCATCATGGATGGTTTGGGAATTCTCCTTGAGGAATAATTTGATATAATTCTAGTCTTTTCCCTGATTTTGATTTTGATAAGTTGAAATCCAAATCTTGTTATCTTATCTCATGGGATTAATTTTCATGTTTCTCTTTTTTATTTGATGATCTGAGTGATCTTATGATGTCTTCAGTGTTGTTTTTTAATGTTTTATAACATCATGCCTCTGAGAATACATGTAAATAGGACCTAGAAGTAAGTTATTGGTGAACCATAGCACTACGGCAAAAAAGGCATTTAGCGGCGGTTTTTTTTCGTTTAGCGGCGGTTTTGAAAAACCGCCGCTAAATCGTGCGTCGGGAAACTATTTCGCGGCGGTTTTCAAAACCGTCGCAGAACGTTTCGCGGCGGTTTTTTTATTTTTTTTATTTATATATTTATTTTTCGTATTTATTTTATTTATTTATTTTATTTATTTATTTATTTATTTATTTATTTATTTATTTATTTATTTATTTTATTTATTTATTTATTTATTTATTTATTTATTTATTTATTTATTTATTTATTTTATTTATTTTCCGTATTTATTTATTTATTTTTCGTATTTATTTATTTATTTATTTATTTATTTATTTATTTATTTATTTATTTATTTATTTATTTATTTATTTATTTATTTATTTATTTATTTATTTATTTTATTTATTTATTTATTTATTTATTTATTTATTTATTTATTTATTTATTTATTTATTTATTTATTTATTTATTTATTTATTTATTTATTTATTTTATTTATTTTTCGTATTTATTTATTTATTTTTCGTATTTATTTATTTATTTATTTATTTATTTATTTATTTATTTATTTATTTATTTATTTATTTATTTATTTATTTATTTATTTATTTATTTATTTATTTCGTATTTATTTTATTTCGTATTTATTTTATTTCGTATTTATTTTATTTATTTTTCGTATTTATTTATTTATTTTTCGTATTTATTTATTTATTTATTTATTTATTTATTTATTTATTTATTTATTTATTTATTTATTTATTTATTTATTTATTTATTTATTTATTTATTTATTTATTTATTTATTTATTTATTTACTTATTTATTTATTTATTTATTTATAAATTTGTCCTTATATCAGTCATGAGCTCATGAATACTGTCAAACATTTCATTTTCTCCTTATCCCTTCATTATACGCATATCATCTTCTTTCCAAAATATTTGAATCACTTTTCATGGTTACTGGTACCATAAAATTATTGAAAACCACAATAGACAAATACAAAAATATTCCAATACACCATAAAAGTACCTCAACAACGTTATTCTTGAATACCAATACATAAACACTTCAATCCATCCTCTTCATTAATTTTATAAAGTGAAATTATTTTTTGAAATCATTATCTCAAAATTAGCGTAGGGTGATTTTTTTTGTATTTTTCTGAAAGGTTTTATTTTTCAGTGAATGGTGAAAAATACCGATTTTTATTGAAAACTATATTTTTATTTCAAGAAAGTAAATAGTAAAATTTTGTTTTAAAATGGTTTAAAATTAAAATTAGTTTTATTATATAATTAATAATTCAATTAAGTTCATTGGAATCGTTTTTATTATTGATTTTTTCATGAAAACATTTTTATACTTAAAAAGTTATTTTTCTAGAAAATTGTTTTTCACAGTGTTTTGTGTTTTTCTCTTAAATTAATTTATTCCACTTTTAGTGATTGAATATTTAAAAATGGATAAAATATTTTGAATCAGGTGGTTCAAATTTTCAAAATAAGTCCATTTTTATTTTTGGTCAATATGAATAGTAATCGTGATAAATTTTATCACCTCGATAAAGGGTAAGTCAGGTGAACCTAGAGTAAAACTAAGTGTTAAGGTCACCATTTTTAATTTTAATTATTATTATATGAAGTCAATTTTAAGTTTATAAAATTTATCTATAAATTTAATTATTTAAGAGAAACTTTTTCATGAAAATGACCTATATAATATTTAAATCAAAGAAAAATACCAAATGCCACTCTCTTAATTTTAAATTTATCTTTTGTGTTCACATATAAAAAAAGAAAGTTGTGAATGAATATTAATGATTATTTTTATTATAATGAAATTATTTTAATTATGGTAATTTATTTATAATTTTTAGTGATTATGTAATTACCTTAAATTCTTATGTTGAATCGACACCATATTTCTTCAATTAATAAAAAAATTAAATAAATGATTTTAAAAATATTAAAATTAATATAATTTGAGTGAGTTATAGTGTTACAAAAATTTAATATATTAATATAACATATTATTAATTTTTTTAATGATTATATTTTATTTCCAACTTTTTCTTTATGTCTTTAAATTCAAATTAAAAGAATAGTGTCAACAATTACATGAATGATATTTTATGAAAAATAATATTTTATTAAATTATTTAAAAAATCATAAAAATATTTAAATAGGATAATTAGGATAATATATGGTTTAAAATTTCATAACTTGGAAATTTATGAGACAATTTTTACTTTATAAGTAAAATTATAACCTTTTAAGTGTAAGAAATTCATTACCACAATTATGGTTAAAATATGTTAACTAAAAGTTTAAACTAAAAGATAATGTTTAAAACAATACTTAGACGTGTCCAAATTTTATTGGTTGATGATATTTATACAAAAAAACACAATATATTTGAATCTATGTCCATCTGAAATCATTTTTCTTGATAATTACTTTATTATATTTTAATCTTTTAAGAAATTATAGGAGTGCACCTCCCCTCACTTATAAATGGGCACTTCTCATTTCTCTTCTTCACACAACATTTATCCCTCTATATCTACCAAAACCTAAAAAATTATCTTCTTAAATTGAAAATAAATGAATTATAGATTATTATCTTCTTAAAATACCATTCAAAGGGTCCTTAAGAGGGCATCTAAAGGAGGCCCACTGAATAAGATGTAATAATCTTTATTGACCTCTTTCAATTTGTTTCTTCTTCTACTTCATTTAAATCTATGATATTATTCATAAAATAATAAATTAAGTATAATAAATAAAATTAATAATTATTATTATTATTAACCCTCTTTCACATCAAATGGGAAGTGAAAGTTTCACTCATACGTACATATGACTTACCATCTCTACATAACGATGCAATTCGTTTTGCATAATCATATTTAATGGATGATTATTATGATGGGTTTATTGATTATATATGATATTTATGATCTAATTGTTATTATTTAATTATAATATCATATCTGACTTCTTACATTCCAATCCTTTTGAAAATGATAACGTTGGTCGTGCATACACGTGGACTACCACCTCCATGAAGTGATGTGATTCGTTTTTCATTTTCACTTTACACAGACAGTAATAAGGATGGATTTTATGAATATATATGATTTATATGGTATAATAATGATTACTTAAAGGTTAATTATTATTTACATTTCTTTCTTTCCATCCATCAAAAAGTGAAAACAACATTCATGCATACATACGATCTATCGTCTCTATGAATGATGTAATTCATTTTTCTATATCTAATTTTTATGGAGGACTCTAAATGTATATATATATATATAATTAATATATATGATATTTATAACATTATTAATATTATGGATATTATTTAATCATGATCAAAGTACATGTATTGAGTCTTCTATAATGAAACATTCATAAAAAACAAAGTAGTTATCACCCAAAACAATGATTTTAATGACAAACTGTTGATAATGAGTGATAATATGTCATTAATAAATTATAATTGGTATAAAATATATGATTATGGTTCTATAATATATTTACAATCAATATATATTTATTATGTAGGATTTTAAAACATGTACAAAGAAATAAGAGACTTGAGGTAATGGATTTATGTTTCAATCCTATTTTAGTCAGGACTGTTTAAGCTTGAATTTTTGTTGAGAAAATTATATGATCCTTATTTGATAAAATTCTTTCATTTTATTATCATATGACTATTTTTAGGTCATACATGTTTTAATTTCATTTTCTTCACTTTAAGTTATTAATAGATCAAAATATTTTTTAAAGGAAACCAACTTTGTTTTATTATTCGTCCAAAAGTCTTTTTTATTACATGTTTATGTATTCTCTAAAATGTTTTCAAAAATGTTTTATTATTATCTTATGATTTCTTAAAGTCATTTTTATCCATTTTTAAATTTATATTATTTTTTTTCAAAGGAATATTCCAGTAATTTTCTAAATGCGGTACTTTTTGACTTTTTTTTACAAAAGTGTGAAAGGAATGTTTTATTTTAACTTATAATTTATGAAAAAAAATTCCCATAGTCATTAAAAAAAATTATAATCTTCTTTTACAAGTTTACATGGTTCATTTAAAATGAAATATTTTCCCTAATATTTTGGAAATTTTTATATTCTAAATAAGCGATTTCAAATTGAAAAGGGTATTTTCCTCAAGAAATATCCCAATGATATTTTAAAGGAACTTCTATATATGATAACATAATGTGATTTTAATTATGTTTTAATAGGGATATGATCCAATGATATCATCCTTATTATTTCTTAAGATACTTTATTATTATTATAATGAGATGTTTATGAAACCTATTTATTTTCCATGGGTTATGATATGATGAATTTATGAAATATTTATAATACCCATATTATTTGAACGAGTTATGATATAATGATATGAAGAATGTTTTATGATCTTATGGATCACATATGTATGGTTTTAATTATGTGATGGGTGGGCCCAAAATTATATAGCACTCCAATTCATTGGGTAAAGTTTTATATCTCATGAGATAATTATGGGAAACAAGTTAAGGTATTCTATTCACTATTGGAAATAAGTCGATGTGATCAATCCACTATGGGAAACAAGTCAATGTTCTTGATCCATTATGAAAAAATAGTGATGGTTCCTAATCCATTATGATATGGTAAATAAGTGTTATTTCCTGATCCATTATCATTTTATGGTCTCATTAGTTAACCTTGTTATATGAAATGGTTTCTATACTTATAATGGGGCCATAATTTTAGTAAATGAACTTATGGTTCATGATTGATTTATGATTATTTGTTGATCTTATGATACATGTGTTTTGAAATGATAAAGTTTTATGCCATGTATCATGTTTAAAATCCATGATTGATTGGGTATGAACTTTTTAAGTTATGTTTATGATCCCATACCCTTAATATTATCTTATGATTTCATATTTTAATAGATTATTATCTCTATGTTTAACCTTACTGAGAATAAGAGCTCACCCTTTCGACGGGACACCGGTGACGGAAATGGGGTTTTGAAGGCCTTCGGAGGGGTTTTTGGGGTCGAAAAACCCGACAGAAGCATGCTTTCACTACTAAAAAAATGGCCATTAGCGACCGCCAAAAGTGGTCGCTATTGGGCTCTAGCGGCCGCCCAGCGACCGCCAATGGCGGTCGCTTTAGCCTCGTCGCTATAGGAGGCCCGGATTTCGGCCTCCAACGACCGCCAAGCGGTCGCTGCAGGCTTCCTGCCGGGCAACCTATAGCGACCGCTTTTGGCGGTCGCTATAGTGAATTTTTTTTTTTTTAAATGTCCACTGAAATAAATAAATATATATATATATATATATTAAAAAAAATATTCACATATATACTATTAAATACAATATTTTAAATATATATATATATATATATAATATTTTAAATGTTTTAATATATATAATATTAAATATATGTATAATATCTAATCATTGTGCTATAATAATTTAAAACCCCCAATTTAAGAAATGCTATCATTTCAGGTTTTTCGGAGCATGTTTGCTCCGAATTCGACCGCCGCACGCCGTTTTGGTGTTTTATGACTCCGGAAATGTGTTTCCGGCCGCCGCGGTCAAACGACACCTCCGATTAACATGTCGTCTCTCCGACCATTTCACAATTCACGCAACGGATGTTGTCGTGCGGTTTTGTGGCATTCGGAGGTCGTCCGGGTGGTTTTGACCCCCCAACGCGTCATTTCAGCACGCGTCGAGCTGCTGAAAACGACGCATTCGGTCGTGCCGCACGCACCGCACGTCCGATGGACGTGCGGCCTCCTCCTGCATCTCAGGAATAATATTCCTATCCTTCTCGTGCGGTTTCAGGTTTTTCGGAGCACGTTTGCTCCGAATTCGACCGCCGCACGCCGTTTTGGTGTTTTATGACTCCGGAAATGCGTTTCCGGCCGCCGCGGTCAAACGTCACCTCCGATTGACGTGTCGTCTATCCTACCATTTCACAATTCACGCAACGGATGTTTTCGTGCGGTTTCGTGGCATTCGTAGGTCGTTTGCTGGCTTCAATTTGATATGTGGTAGAGCCCAAACGGACACCCGGAGCGAAAGTTATGGCCGTTTGAAGTTGGAAAACTTTTTTCAACTTTATTATAACTCTAATATCTTCCACACCTTATACCGTCTCACGGTTTTGATTATATGTGCCTCTAGATCTCTTCATGAGCTTCGATTTGACTGGTCGTGGCGCTTCAACGGACGCCCGGATCAAAAGTTATGGTCGTTTTAGTGATTTCGGGGTTTCTCACGTTTTTTTTTTCATTTCATTTAGCGGTGGTTTTACCAAAACCGCCGCTATTTCGTGGAGGTTTTTTAAAAAACCGCCGCTAATCCTCAAATAAAATTAAAAAAAATTAAAAAAAATTAAATAAATAAATAAATTTTTTTTTGCCGTTTAGCGGCGGTTTTTTCGCGGTGGTTCTTAAAACCGCCGCGAAATGACGGCCCGAAAATGCGTTTCGCGACGGTTTTAAAAACCGCCACGAAAAAACCGCGGCTAAACGGCGGTTTTCTTGTAGTGTAGTGATCGAATCCTCCCATGGACTAGAATCTTGTTGAGATTATTGCACGTGTTTTCCAAGATCTGGGAAAGGAACCCACACCCATTATCATTCAGGATCCAACTGTGGAACCTCAGAGTGAATAATCTTTGAATCATTGATTCACGCTCAAATTTACCCAAAAGAAGAAGGTAGGACGGTCCTTGTAGTCTAGTTTGGGTTGTCAAATCCTCAGAGACCTAAGAAGTACCTATAGACACGTGCATTATATGGATTGTTTTTGTCTATTAAGTGGCCAACTTAGGTTGATTTAAGATGGTTTTAAAGGATAACTAACAGATTTAAGTTAATTTAAATTAAGGTAATGAGTTTATCCTAGGTTATCACTAGGGGTGGATTGGATGAATTCCTTTTTTAATGATTTCAATTTCTTATAATTGAGATGGATTCATTTAATAAGATCAAACGAAATCATCACTTACTGGTTTAATTCCTAAACACCCTAATACTAATCACCTATAAACTTTAAGGATCAAAGTTTTGAGCACTCCAAGGTAGAGGTTCGTATTAGCACTTGAATGTGTGACCTTAAATTCAATAAGGATGAAGAGGTTTTAAAATCATCAAATAAAAATATCATTTAAAAGAAGTGATTATCCATTAATGGAGTGATAAATAACATCCAATCCAGCCCCTTTATACTCCCTTAGATCAACCCATAAAATATTTAGCCCTCCATTGATGACATGTCTTCAACGGAAACAGGAAGTAGACTTACGAGGGTGGAATTGAAGAAGTAAAAACAACAACAAAAATCGATCACTCCTCCGTTGTGTGATAAATATCACAAATTATGGTGTGAATAAATTAACACTTTGAACCAATGGTATCAACGTGATAATTATAAGAACAGAATAAGAGTAAAGGAAGAACTTTTATTAAGAAACTAAGGTGAATTAAACAACTTACATGAGAAAGAAATGTGATTACAAACACAAAGCGGCAGCATAACACTACAATGAAACCAAGCACCAAAGATGATCAACTCCTCCACCACCACTGCCTTAAATATAAATTTTTGGAGCCTTGGGTCGATCCTCCAACAGTACAAAGCATCTCAATTAATTTTGGTAGGACATAGGTGGGTGGAAAGTTGAGGAAGAGTTGATTTTTCCACCCTTGACCCGAGGTGGCATCCAGCTTTCATCCACCAAACAGATGCACTTGGAAGACCTTCTAGATGGTCGAATTAGAGTGGTCCATAGAATAATAAAATTAATCCCCAGATGTCTCATAACCTCCTGTAAAATTTGGCCTTATTTGATATTGTGGATTAGGATATATGATTAGATTAGTGGGCTGTTTTTCTAGGCCGCAGAATCTGGCCCAAAATTTTATCACCAACTTGGGCCTCCTAAATGACCAGAATGGATACCGAATTAGCACTGGATCCTGAATAATTATTTGTTCCTATATATCTATTATATCCTCCCACAAAATTTGGGCTTCATTGGGTTTTTAATTTGGGTCCCACATTCTCATCAGTGGGATGGTGTCCAATCTACCTTCTCTAAAATTGCTTCCTTTCATCATAAGATATCCCCATCTTCTTCCATGAAATATTCATTGATCCCTGAATGAAACATGTTCATATTTAAGTGTAGATAAATTTCTGAAAATATAAAATTAAAATATGGATAATTACATTCCTTAAAATCAGATGAATCATTGGGTACTTTAAATGATGTTAAAAAATGTACCACATAATAGTGCATTTTAATAAGGTATTACAATCATAATGTGAAATGATGTTCAAAGTGTAAAATGCACTAAAATGGTGTTTATTAATAACAAATAAAATGAATATTATAAATATTGACAATGAATATTAGCCTCATTTAGTGGCTAATCACACCCCCAACTTGAGTTTTGCTAGTCCCAAACAAAATATATCTCATCAAAAATGAAATTCGAATTCCCTTTTCCAAAAACATTTTAATACACAATGATCACCAAAAACCCTTATACCAAAAAATCATGAAACCCATCAAAATATTTTAATACATGATAGTTTCATAAGAATATCCCAATCCCAAGCCCATTCCTTTGTTCAAATTCATTGTCATATTTCATCCAATATCAATTAAGTATGAGGATGTGTTGTGAATCACAATAGACATGGGGGTTCATCTTTATTCAAGGGGGAAATGACAGAAGAACTAGGTGGAATCACATTTCAATATTAAAATGAGTATTCAAAAAAAATTGTATTATTTTTTTTTTTTGTTTTTTTTTTTTTTTGAAATTTTGTTATGGTAATTGAAATTGCACTCAAAAGAGTCAACCCTTGTAGCGAGACTTTGCCGATGACTCCCAGGCTCAAATACCTTAGGGAACCAAGTGAAACCCACATACTCGAAAATCATCTCGAGTTAACTCAGTCAAAAACAAATTCAAATTACCAAAAATAGAGATAAAATTACTAACTCTAGTCCAGACAACTATGGAGTCATGATCCCCAAGTGCCGAAAGCCACGCATTGGGTCATTTCATTGCTCTACGCGTAAATTTATTGTTTTTTTTTATTTTTTTATTGAATACTCATATTAAAACTAAAATGATCACCAAACCTATGCTATTTATTTGGGGGACCCCATGAACTCAAACTAATACCCCACTATCCAAAGGACGTGCATTGTGATCTTTTTTTTTTGTTTGGATGAAAATATAAACGATGAAATATCACATTGGACAGCCACACTTTCCAAAATCTATGCTCATGAAATTATAAAAGGATTAAAATCAGAATCAGGGCATGATAAATTATTTGATATTCAGTTTCAAAGTGTACAATGTGTATTACCATGTTCAAAGTTAAAGGAATTTTTCCTTCCATTTACACTTTTTTTTTTCAAATCATTCATTTTTTTTACAAAAAAGAATTTTTTATTTTATCTCCCCCCCAACTTAAAATAACAATGTCCCCAGTGTTTAAAGAAAATAAAATTTAGAATGGGGTAGAGGTAGAGAATGAAAGTTCAAAAAGGAAATTGAAAATGAGGATCATGGAATGAAGTCACCTGGTGGTTGAAGTTGAAATTCTTGCTGCTTTATTTTAATCCTTTGATATCCATGTCACTTTTAGAGTTCTCTAGTAGAACAAACAAAACAAAACAAAACAATATATATATATATATATATTTATATAATAAGTAAAGTAAAATATAAGTATATATATAAAAATTATAGAATAAGGAAACACAAAAATATGTAGGTCATTGGTAAGTGCACGCCCCTGTCTCCCTTCGGTCCCGAGTTCAAATCCCCGCAGCTTCGCCGGTTGTGATGGGGTTTGCCCCATGACCTATGATGTGGCCTTTTTTTATTATTATATTTTTATTTATTTTTATTTATTTATTTTTATTTTAACCTATAAACTCATAAAAATAAAATAAAACAAACTGATGATACATTGTCTTCTTTTTAAATTTCTGGGTAAGGTATTACTCAAGGATCACACCACGTGACATGGATGAATATGGTGCTCCCCTTTCGTACCCATCCATACTCATTATAGAAGAACAGGTCAACAGTTTATTTTTTTTCTAAATATCAAAATGACTTATTAATCCTATTTAAAATATAAAGTTGATTAAAACAACAAAATGATTGGAAACTTGAAAACCATGGGTCGCCTCCCATGCAGTGCTTTGTTTAACGTCTTTAGCCCGACTTGAACCCTAAAATTACCTAATACCAACTTTAAACATTTTAAGGACCACATGTTTCACCACTTCTACTAGGTTGAGATTCATTCTATTTTTAGAATTTTTTTCATGCACAAACCTATGTTCTAAAATGAGTGGTGAAATCCAAGGAATATTAGAAATAGTTGATCTAGTTTCCTCTGTAGTATTTCCTAAGACATCAATGATCATTCTAACTTTTTTTGTTTCAAGAGAATAATGAATTCCATCAAAAATTTCATGGTTATACACTATGAAGTGATAATTGATAGAGTAAGGAAGAACACTAATTTTGAGCTCGGTTTGGATTGGAAATTCAGACATAGGTTTGCACTTTGAATCACACTCAGTTTCATTTTCAAAATTTCTCAACAAAATTGGTTCCTTTTGAATAGAATATTTAACCACTAAATTGGAAAGGTCACTGTTAGTAATGGGTATGGACTCAAAGTTAGTGATTTCTCCCAATGTTTCACTGATTTTTGTTTTTGAAAAATCATCAATGGGGTTATACTTAGGAGACTCAATCCATGATGTTAAATTCTATTCTTTTGAATCCAAAAAATCAATTTCATCTTGATTTAAAGACCCTTAAAAAATTAATTCATGCTCTTTAGGTATCCTAGGTTCAAAGTAAATTTCTTTAGCATTTTCATAATATGTTTGTGTGTAACAATATTCCTCTATGAATGATGAGGAATGGACAACCTGGCTGGGAATGGGTTCCATAACTGTTTCAATTCTTTTTAATTATACTCTAAAGTATGAAACTTCAGAAGTAATTCTATCCATTTTTTGACATAATTTCTCAATTAATGGATGTGGATCAAGAGGGTCAAGGTGTTGGGACATATGGTCTATTCCAAGAGGATAATTAAGTTGTTGGAATTCCACAGGAGGATGTTCTGATTGGCCTTGTTGGGATTGGAACTCATAATAGGTTGGAATGTGTTGTAGATCATACGAATAAAAACATTTTGTTTCAGTAGGTTGTTGATGATCCCATAAGTAGGAATTAGGATGGTCATTGTACATCATACATGGGGTTGGGTGATCAAAGTAGGGATAGGTTTCCCATGTTTGGACTTGTTCAAAATTGACTTACATAGGAGTGAGGGGTGAGAAAAGAGAAGTAGAATTAAAAAAGGATGATAGTGTCTAAGATAACTTACTTAGGTCCCCAGAAACGACGCCAAAATTTGATTCACGCTCAAATTTACCCAAAAGAAGAAGGTAGGACGGTCATTGTAGTCTAGTTTGGGTTGTCGAATCCTCAGAGACCTAAGAAGTACCTATAGACACATGCATTCTATGGATTTTTTTTGGCTATGAAGTGGAAAAATTAGGTTTATTTAAGATGGTTTTAAAGTATCACTAATATATTTAAGTTAATTTAAATTAAGGTAATAATTTGATCCTAGGTTATCGCTCGGGGTGGATTGGATGAATTCCTTTTTTAATGATTTCAATTTCTTATAATTGAGATGGATTCATTTAAGAGGATCAAACGAAATCATCACTTACTGGTTTAATGCCTACACACCCTAATACTAATCACCTATACACTTGAAGGATCAAAGTTTTGATCACTCCAAGGTAGAGGTTCGTATTATCACTTGAATGTGTGACCTTAAATTCAATAAGGATGAAGAGGTTTTAAAATCATCAAATAAAAATCTCATTTAAAAGAAGTGATTATACATTAATGGAGTGATAAATAACATCCAATCCAGCCCCTTGATACTCCCTTGGATCAACCCATAAAATATTTATCCCTCCATTGATGACATGTCTTCAACGGAAGCGGGAAGTTGACTTACGAGGGTGGAATTGAAGAAGTAAAAATAACAACAAAAATCGATCACTCCTCCATTGTGTGATAAATATCACAAAGTATGGTGTGAATAAATTCACATCTTGAACCAACGGTATCAAAGTGATAAGTAGAATAACATAATAAGAGTAAAGAAATAACTTTTATTAAGAAACTAAGGTGAATTAAACAACTTACATGAGAAAGAAATATGATTACAAACACAAAGCAGCTGCATAACACTACAATGAAACCAAGCACCAAATATGATCAAATCCTCCACCACCACTGCATTATATAGGAATTTTGGGAGCCTTGGGTTGATCCTCCAACAGTACAAAGCATCTAAATTAATTTTGGAAGGCCATAGGTGGGTGGAAAGTTGAGGAAGAGTTGATTTTTCCACCCTTGACCTGAGGTGGCATCCAGCTTTCATCCACCAAACAGATACGCTTGGAATACCTTCTATATGACCGAATTAAAGTGGGCCATATAAGAATAAAATTGATCCCCGGATGTCTCCTAACCGTCTGTAAAATTTGGGCTTATTTGAGATTGTTTATTCGGATATATTATTAGATTAGTGGGCTGTTTTTCTGGGTCGCAGAATCTAGCCCAGAATTTTATCTCCAACTTGGGCCTCCTAAATGACCACAATGGAGGCCGAATTAGCACTGGATACTAAATAATTATTTTTTCCTCTATATGTATTCTATCTTTCCACAAAAATTTTACTTCATTAAGTTTTTAATGTGGGTCCCACATTCTCATCAGTGGGCTGGTGTCCAATCTGCCTTCTCTAAAATTACTTCCTTTCATCACAAAATATCTCCATCTTCTTCCATGAATTCTCCATTGATCCCTGAATGAAACATGTTCATATTGAAGTGTAGATAAATTTCCCAAAATATAAAATTAAAATATGGATAATTAAATTCCTTAAAATCAGATGAATCATTTGGTACTTTAAATGATGTTCAAAAATGTACCACATAATAGTGCATTTTAAGAAGGTATTACAATCATAATGTGAAATGACGTTCAAAGTGTAAAATGATATAAAATGGTGTTTATGAATAAAAAATAACATGAATATTATAAATATTAACAATTAATATTAGTCTCATTTATTGGCTAATCAATCATGCTCAGGAGTTCCTCCACAGGAATCCACCAGTGTTGCATGGCTCTAATGATCCTCAAGAGGCTGAGGATTGGTTGAGAAAGATAGATATTATTTTTTATTTCTTAGAAACACCTTATTATATTAAGGTAAAATTTTTCACCTTCAAGATATAAGGACCTAGAAGGAGATGGTGGGACTTTATGGTAATCAAGAAGAAACAAGAGGGGTTAGAGTGGAAGGACTTTAGAGTTATTTTCATTGATTATTTATATCCAGGGTCTATAGTGTTGGATGAGGCTATGGAGTTTTTCAAACTCGGATGGGATGATAAGACCGTGACGGAGTATGTGACCCTATTTTCCAAGCTTTTGTAGTTTACTCCAAAGATTGAAACGAATGAGAAGATGAAGATTCTATGGTTTGAGATGGTTCTTCAAACTAATATTCATTATTAGTTTTTTTTGCCGAAGCTTGCTTCTTATGATGACATGTTGGATATGGGATTTGATGGTTGAGATTGACCTAGATATTAAGTTAGGGTGGATGGGAGTTCCTTTTTTCTCCCATTATTAGTTATGTGAGTTTATTTAAAGTAAAGATAAAGTGTGATGAGTCTCATGGTGTTTCTTGGTAGTATGGTTCTTCCAAACCTCCTATAGTTCCTAGTTGATTCCCTTTAACTTGATTCCAATGTGACAAGTCTGGGAATTCAAAATGGGTTTGCATTGAGGCACCCAATATCTACAGTTCTTATGGATGCTCATGTCACATGAAAAAATTATATGATATTTTTTCTACCCTATATATTGGAATAATATCATCAGCACCTAATAGTAATGTGGTGCAATCAGATGCTTCACAAAAAAAAGGAGTTATATCCTAAGCATCAGGAATTAAGCTTCTTCATGAAATATAAGAGTCTCTGGTGGAAACATATATAGGTCTAGAGAACATGAGAGGTACCATCACTATATATTCATCTTTAGACCACTTTATTTGATACTCGTGCATCTCACTCATTTATATCAACTTGTATTGTGAACCTATTAAATCATCCTATAGAGATTTTGTCTTATGTGATGGATATTACTACACCCCTCAGAATGAAGAGAGAGTAGGGTATCCATTGTCTTGCTTATGTTATCTCTTTATTAGAGAATGAACTTGATAGGAATTTTATGGTTCTCAACATGAAACCTATTGATGTCATTTCCAGGATGGATTGGATCATTTCCAATAAGGCTCGAATTGACTACTGTCTTTAATGGGTCTCCTTTACTTTTCCTAATGGGGTGTGTCATATCTTTCAAGGATAATGGGACCCAGGGTTGATTAAAGTCGAACCTTCTTATCTATATTTAGGGAAATTAATATATGTGTTCACTTTTTATATGGAGAAGGAGTCTTTAAGTAATTATCTCCCTTTATTTTTCATTGATTTTTATGGCATTTTTCCTTTTGATTTCTCTAGTTTGTCACCGATAAGAGAGGTAGAGTTTTTTATTAATTTAGTGCCTGATAATAAACCTATGTTTATTTCTTATTACTACATGGAACTAGATAAAATTAAATATTTGAAGGCCCAATCGGATGATCTATTAGAGAAAGGATTTATACACCCAAGTGTGTCACCTTGGGTGGTGCCTATTCTCTTTTCTAAGAAAGCTGATGGAACACTTCACCTATGTGTTGATTATCGAAAACTCAACCGAGTTACAATAAATAACATGTATATTTTTCCATGGATTAATTATTTGTTTGAAAATTTAAAAGGGGTGAAGTGCTTCTCAAAGAATGATCATCAATCTGGTTATTACCATTTGAGAATAAAAGAATATGACATTCAGAAAACCACCTTATGGAGAATTTATGGAAATTATGAGCATATGTTCATGCCATTTGTTCTAAATAATGATCCTAAAGTCTTTATGGTTTTTATGAACAAGATCTTCCATGATTATCTTGATACATTCATGATGATCTTTGTGGATGACATCCTAGTTTACTCTCAGTCTGAGGAGGATCATGTACATCATCTAAGAGTAGTTATGGAAATGTTGAGAAATCACCAACTTTATGTCAAGCTATCAAAATTTGATTTTTGGATTCGGGAAGTGAAGTTCTTAGGAAATGTGGTCTCGGAACATGTTATCTTAGTTGACTCTAAGATGGTGAAAGTTGTTATGACATGAGAATAACCATGTAATGTTTTTGATATTCAATGATTATTGGGTCTGATAGGGTATTATCACCAGTTTTTAAAGGATTTACCAAAGTTGGATTCTTCAATTGCTGCTCTCACTCAGAAGGGGTTGAAGTTCTCTTGTGATAAAAAAAAAATTATAGTTCTTTTGTTGAGATGAAATTAATTTTTACTTCTATGTCAGTGTTGACTCTTTTATAGGTTGGGTAGGGCTATGTGGTCTTTTGTGATGCATCAATTTTGGGTTTGGGTTGTGTTTTTATATAGGGTGATCACATGGTATCCTATAGTTCACAATAGATTAGACCACATGAGAAGAATTATCTAACCCATGACCTTAAAATCACAGTCATGATTCATGATCTTAAGAGTTTGCAGCATTACCTTTATAGATAAAGGTTTACTATATATTCTGACCACAAGATCTTTAGTTATATATTTTCTCAAAAAGATTTGAATCTCTAGCAGATGCATTGGGTGGAGTACCTGTAGTCTTTTGATTTAGACATTTCCTATACCCTAAGGAAAGGTAATTTTGTTTCTGGTGATTTGAGCAGGAAACTTCTGACCCATGACATGAAGGAATCACTAAAAGAGTGTAATTTTATGGATTTTTTTGAACATTTTAATTTAGGATTCTATGAGGAAAAGGCCAAGGTTGTATTGTAAAGTGTTCAATTGACCTTCACTCTTCTCGAGATGATTCTCCAGAAATAGCAACTTGATGATGAAATATATGGAATTTGGAACTCTTTTTATGGTGGGGATGCCGTTAATGAGTGGTCGTTCTCCACAGAGGGTATCCTATATTTCCAAAATTGGTACGTTGCACCTTTTCTAGTGAGAAAATCCATGATGGGTGATTTCCATAATTCCTAGTGGGTAGTGAACCCAGGTACCACAAATATTTTATAAGATATTTGATGATGGTTTTGGTGGATAGGTATTATATAGTACATCACTGGCTTTGTTTCACACTGCTATACGCCAACAGGTTGAGGTTGAACACCAGATACCATCAAGTTTTCTACAGCCCCTTTCAGTGTTGACTTGAAAGTGGGATGAGATTTCTATAGGCTTTGTGATTAGATTTTTGTATACCCCTAGAAATAATAATGTGACATGGGTTGTGATTGATAGGCTGACCAAATCAGCTCACTTTATACCCATTTATGATATAACCAAATTTTAAGAGTTAGTAAATCTCTATGTGAAAAGGATTTTTTGATTTTACAGAGTTCCATATACTGTAGTCTCTGATAGAGATCCTTATTTTACTTATTATTTTTGGAAAGTCCTTTAGGAGATGATGAGATATTAGGTTCATCTAAGTATGGAATAACATCCACAAACGGATGGATGGACAGAGAGGGCTATACAGATTCTTAAGGATATGCTTCATGCATGCATCCTTGATTTTGGTGGATCTTGGGATGACTATTTGGGTCTGTTTGAGTTTTTATATAACAATAGTTACCAGTACATAATTAGAATGGATCATTTTGAGGGCTTGTGTGGTAGGCTGTGTAAATCTCTATTGTGCTAGTCAAATATTGATGAAAGTTTCTTAGTTGGACCAAAATTGATCCAAGAGATTATAGCAAAGATTTATTTGATTCTTTAGAGAATGTTAATGGCATATATCTGGTATAAATCTTATGCTGATTGTCAACATAAACTGTTGGAGTTCCTTTTTGGTGATCGGGTGTTCTTGAGAGTTTCACCTCGTTTGGTCCACTGATAGCTTAGGAGGTAAGGTAATCTTACCCTTTGTTCTGAGGAAACTTTTGAGGTTGTTGATTATGTGGGTAAAGTGGATTATCATTTAGAACTTCCACCATAATTGATGTTGATACATAATGTGTTCTATGTATCACATCTTTTAAAGTATCTTTATAAACCATATCATGTCTTGAGCTGGGAGGATCTTGATGTTAATCCTGGTTTACCCTTGATTGAGCATCCAGTTAAGATTGATGATTCTAAGAAAAAAGGTACTTCATGGTAGGATGATACCTTTTTCCTGTGTGCTATGGTGGCACGGTTCAGATTATCATGAGACATGGGAGCATGAGGCACTAGTGAGAGAGCGGTGGCCTCATCTCTTAGATATGGAAACTTCTTGATAGGATTTCTGGGGACAAAAAGTTCTTATGGTGGGGAGGTTGTAACATCTTGTTACTTGTTTTTAGGTATTCCTTGACCCTTGTTAGTTTCCCTTTTGGTTTGATCTTGTTTGGGGGTTCTTCAAAGTTATTTTATATTTAAGTCTTGTGGTTTGTTCTTTCCAAAAAGGGGGATATTATTGATTGAAAATTTATTTTTGACTTTTCTATTCCTTTTGTTTTGAAAATCACAAACTCTTTCTTAAATACTTAATTAACTAATTATTTTATGACCAAATTATTTTAATTATTTTTGAAGAAAACACAATTTTCTTCCATACTTAGAATTTGTTTTAAAGTATTCATGAATTTACATTACAATTATCATAATGAGCAAGAATTTGATTATGATTGGATTCACCATATCAAATCACTTTAAAGAATTTCTATTATATATTCGTACTGAAAAAAGTTTTAATCAGATTTGACATTGAAACTGATACCATTGGATTCATGCTCATAAAGAAAATTGCAATGACATTCTATAAGTAAATCCATCAGAGTGACTAAAGGATAAAATCTAAATATAGAAAACTTTATTATATTGTAATGGAATACCTTTTACAATAAAAAAGTTGTGAAACAAAACAATGTCACGCATTCTATTATAATATGTGTAAATAAAAACGATGTCATGCTTTCAGTTATAATATAACCATTGAATTTCTAGGTGGCAGGGTCCTCCTAAAAATCTCGAAGAAAATATGACTGTTAGAAATCAAGATGATTGTTGGAATGCTTGCCTATAAATACCAGGTCATTTGAAGATTTCACAAAAATATAAGAACAAAGCACAATAATAAGTAGTTATAGAGACATTGTGCGAGAGCTCTGATGATTTTGCTACTGTATGAGAGCTCTGAAGTTTACAAGTGTAAACTGCTTGTTCCTTGTACTTATATTCTTAGAGTTAATTTTGCTTTGTGAAATTTTGATTGTTGTGATTATGATCTAGGGATTACAAGGCTAGGAAGAAAGAGGAGTTGATCGCCTTTTTGATCAAGGGTTTGTAGGGATAGTAAGATAGTTTTGATCATCGTATCGAGGGATTCCAAGGATAGGAAAATAGAACAGATCTGATCATCATATTGAGGGATTTCTATAATAAGAGAAAGACAGATTTTTTTATAAGTATAAAACAAGGGATATTTATCCAAGGTTACTAGATACCCTTCTCTTTAGGTTAAAATAATTGTATTCATTTGTATTACTTGTTTAATTTAAATTCTTTTAATTCTTCTGCAATTGTATTAGAAAGTGAATTATTTTATATTCATCTTTTTATTTGTATTTAATTTATCATAATAGATTTAATTAATATTTAATTGTTTTACTCTATATTACATCATAAATACATTTATTTCTCTGAATAAGATTCTATACTCTTTAATATAGAATCATTATTTTTTGTGCTACTCTGATTTATCGTAACCATTGTGATTATGATAATTTTTGTGAATAATCTGATAAATTGTTTTTTTTCTATGAATACGATTAAAAATTGTTTACATTACCACCACACATTTAATATGATTCTATATTCTATAAAGATTGAATCATTTTGTGACCTGTGGAATACATATCAGAATCTACTTGATTAAGATATCTTTTATCATCAGATATGAGGGATAAGTCCGATTACAGTTTAAATACTAAAGAGGTTTTTTGAATTATATTTGTTTAATATTGTTTAAAAAGTTTCTTTTAAGGTTAAAAATGAAATTTTTTAAACTTACAATTCACCCCCTCTTGTAGTTTTCCATCTACATATACATTTCGATCCAACAATTAGTATCATATCTAAATCTCTGTTATACTGATACTTACATTTGGTATCAAAGGAAGATTACACTTCTAATACTTGATAACTTTTACTTATTTTCTTTTTCAATTCATTTATAAACTTTTTGTTTATAAATACCTACCATAGTAATGTGTATTTTGGAATAGATTTTTTGTATCTGTTTTAAAGATGGTAGGAATCAATGTCGGTTCAATAGATAACCTCAATCCAAATAGACCGCCTATTTTTTATGGAATTGATTATGAGAATTGTAGAGATATAATGAAGAAATTCATTATAAATACTGGAGTTTACAATTTTTTCATGTTAATTTAAGATTATAAGATTCATGAAAAGGAAGTGACTACTTTTACAAATCAATAAAAGCAAGGATATCAATTGAATTGTAGAGTAAGAAATACTTTTTTATATTCTATAACCAAAAGAATCTATATTTAGAAATATTCTTTTGAAGATGCCAATAGTATCTAGAAAAATCTAGAGATTACTTATTTTGGAAGATCAAATGTTTTTGAAACTAGAAGAGCAGTTCCCAGAGCTGATTATCAGGCTTTTGAATTCCATTTTGGAGAACCTATTGAAAAGGTACAACAAAGGTTCATGAAAATAGTCAATAGTTTACAATATATGGGATAAAAAGGATTATAAGATGAATTCCTTGTTGAAAATATTATTGATATCATGTCCAATGAGTAGGAATCCAAGAGGACAACTGTTGATGAATCAAGGAAAATTACAAATCTCACTCTTAATGATTTATTTGGAAATATTTTATAGTATGAGGGTATATTGAATAGAGATATAGATAAAGTAAAGAAAAATAATGGTGGAGTTTATTTTACTAATAATTCAAATCCTATGAAAGCTCATATTCTTGATAAAGTTATCAAATATTCTAGAAAGAAGAAGGTTGTAATTAAATCTGATTTAAGTAATTCTAAACATTCTGAGAATCAATTATCCAATCTTGACTGAATAATGAATAATATTGTTGGTAAAAAGGATTTTCAATATCGTTATAAGAAATTTAATAAGGAAAAATAAAGATTATAAAGTTACTTGTTATTAATTAAAAAGAGCAGGACATATCAGGTCGGATTGTCCCAGGTTAAAAAGAAAAGACAGGAAGGATAGGCATTCTGAAATTAATTAAAAGAAGTTATATAATTCAAAGAATAAAAAATTTCTTAAAGCTAATGGAACTTGGAGTACTAGTGTAATGGATTCTTCAGACAATTCCTCATATAATGAAAGTTCATAATGGAGGAATATTTGTCTTCTTACTAAAGTACCTATTAAAAATCAATGCTTTATAGCTAATGTACACACAACTGATTCCTTAACTAATATATCCTTAAATGAAAATCATCCTGATGATAATAATTCTATATTTTCATATGAATAATCCTCCTTATCCAGTGATAATAATACTTTGCCTTATTATGAAGAAGTTTCTAGATTTTCTAAACTTATTAAAAATGAGAATTGCAAATTTAGAAAAAAAAATTAAAAAAGGAAAATACTAGGATAATTTTTTTGATAAAACAAGTATCATATCTTTCTAAATATCTTAATAAGAAAACTTTTAATATTGAAACTATTTCCAAAAACCTTGATAAAACTATTTTTGGTAAATATACTATTTATAAAGAGTTAGAAAAGTTAGCTTATGAAAAGGATAGTTTAAAAACTAGTTTTGAGAAATTCAATTCTGAAACTAATACAAATGAGGATAAGAATTTAGTTATCAAACTAAAATCTTAATTTTTTTCTTTAAAGAAACTCTTTTCAAAGTTTACTTATGGGAAATAAAAATTTTATAAGATGTATCAACAACTCCTTTCTCATGGTACTAGATCAAGAATGGGTTACTCACATTCAAAACCAAATTTTTAGTAACAATTATTTTGTTCTAAAAAGTGCACCCTTTGTAAAAAATATCAAAGTGGTGGACATTGGAATAAAAATTATTTACTTAATAAAATTAAATTTTTAGGGCTTCACAAATCCCGTTTTTTAAAACAAATTTGGATTCCTAAAATCTTGTTTCCTAATATTTATATACCCAAAAAAGTTTTGGGTTCTGAAAAACTAATTATTTTGTTTTCAAGAAAACAAAGGAGGTACCAAAAATAATAATACCTAGTACATGGATAGTGGTTGTTCCCAGAATATGACTAGTAATAAAGGTTTCTTTGAAAATATTATCAAAATGAAAGGTGGAAAAGTTACTTTTGGAGATAATTCTCAAGGAGAAATTATTGGTATAGGTAATATCATTCTTATTAGTAAGGATTTAATTTCAAATGTTTTATTTGCTAAAGGTATTGAGCACAACCTTATAATCATAATCCAATTATGTGATTAAGGTTACCTTGTGAATTTTAGGAATGATAAATGTGTATTACACAATTCCAAGGTTGAATTCATTCTTTCTTCCCATCATCATGAGAATGTATACACACTAAAGTCATGAGATCTTAAGATCCAAGACTTATCTTTCCTTAGTGTAATGGAAGATCAATCATGGTTATGGAATATAAGGTTAGGACATTGTAATCTTAGAAACTTATGTAAATTGACTAAGAAAATGCTTTTTAAGGATCTATCGAAACTTAGATTTGATTCTTAAAAAGTTTATGACCCTTGTCAATACAGTAAGAAACATAAGTCAAGATTTAGTGAAGTCTCAACTTTTGATGCTTTACAGATAGTATGCGTGGATTTATTTTGTCCTGCACGAATTGGGAGTATTGGAGGCAAGTATTATGTATTTTTTTAGTTTATGATTACACTAGATACACATGGGTATATTTTCTAGAAAATAAATATGAATCCTTTTGTTATTTTAAAACATTTGTAGCAAAAGTTAAAAATGATAAAAACTTTCCCTTGATAATTATTCATAGTGATCATGGTAAAGAATTTGTAAATTTTAATTTTGAAACTTTTTGTAGTAAGAAATTCATTAAACATAACTTATAATCTCCTAAAACTCCTCAAAAATGGTGTTTTTTATAGAAGAAATTGTATTCTTCAAGAAATAATGAGAACCATGATGAGTGAATACTCAATTATTAAACATTTTTGGGCTGAATTGGTTAGTACTTCTTGCTATACTATAAATCAAGTTTTAATTCAACCTTTTATAAATAAAACTCCTTATGAGTTGTGGATAGGCCAAAAACCAAAAGTTTCCTACTTCAGAGTATTTGGATGCAAAGTATTCATCTTGAATACTAAAGATAAATTACATAAATTTGCACCCAAATTCGATAAAGGTGTATTTTTAGGTTATTCCACTACTTCTAAGGCATATAGAGGATTTAATAAAAACTCTTGTATTGTTGAGTAAATAGTACATGTCAAATTTGATGAAACTGGTCCTTTTGTTTTTAAACAAACCCAACCAACATCCTCATATGTGTTTTCCAAAATTTATTTTCAACCTTTGATAGAATATTCTTCTAATAAGAAAAATACTCAAGAAATAGTTTCTGAATTATTTACTCAAGAAGATTTTCTAACTTACGTTGACGAATAGGTTTTAAAAAACCCAAGTCAGTTGTTTCTTAGGAATCATACTAGTGATAGTATCATTGGTGATGTAAATAAACTAGTTATGACTAAAAGTTCTTTAAGAAATAAAGTAGAAAATATTTCTTTTCTTTTTCAATTTGAGCCTAAAAATATTTATGATACTTTAGGTGATTAGGATTGGATTAAAGCAATGCAATATGAACTAAATTAATTCTAAAGGAACAAATTATGAAGGTTAGTTGAAATACCTAAATAAAATTATGTAATTAGAGTAAAATGGGTTTTTAGAAACAAGTGTGATGAAAATGGAATAATCATTAGAAGTAAAGAAAGACTTGTTGCTAAAGGATATAATCAACAAGAGGGAATAGATTATGAATAAACCTATACTCTAGTATCTAGACTTTAATCTATCCATATTCTATTAGCCTTTGTAGTATTCTTTAATTTCAAACTTTTCAAATGGATATGAAGTGTTATTTCCTTAATGGTTATGTACAAGATGAAGTTTTTGTTGAAAAAACTATTGGTTTTGAAGATAAAAAACATCCTGAATACATTTATAAACTTACCAAATCTTTATATGGACTTAAATAATACCCCAGATCATGATATAATAGATTAAAATGATTTTTTTTACAAAAAAAATATGTTAAGGGAACTGTTGATCCAAATATTTTCATAAAGAAAGATAATAAAAACATTTTTATTATTTAAATATATTTTTATGACATTATATTCAGATCAACTCAACAATATTTAACAGATTCATTTTCAAATGTTATGATATCTAAGTTTGAAATGAGTATGATGGGTGAGTTAACATTTTTTCTTAGTTTTCAAATTTATCAAAAACCAAAAGGTAATTATATATCTCAACATAAGTATATCAAGGATATTATTAAAAATTATGGATATGACAATACTAAAAGTATTAGTACTCTTGTAGGTACCTCAAATACACTTGATCTTGATGAACCTGGGAAACTAGTTGACCAAAAAAAATTTAGAGGTATTATAGGAAGTCTTCTATAATTAATAGCTAGTCATCTAGAATTAATGTTTCCAGTGTGCTTATGTGCAAGTTATCAAGAAAATAAAAAGGAATACCATTTAAAAGATGTTAAATTATTTTTTTATTTAAAGGAACTATGGATTTAGGAATTTTTAATTCTTCTAAAAATGATTTTGAATTAAAAAAAATTAGAATGCTGACTTTGATGGTTGTATAATGGATAGAAAAATCACTTTTGGAACTTTTAATTTCTTAGTTGATTCATTATTTTCTTGGTCTTATAAGAAAAAACACTCAGTAGAACTTTCCATTGTTGAATCCAAATATGTGGAAGTTATAATTTGTTTTGCTCAAGTGTCATGGCTGCAACACACACTCACTGATTATCACATGAGTTTTACTAAAACTCAAATACTATGTGATAACACTAGTGTCATTTCTTTAAGTAAAAACCCTACACATAACTCTTATGAAAAACACATAGATATTAGGCATCAATTTCTTAGGAATCACACACTAAAATAAGATATCATTTTAAAATTAATTAGAATTCAAGAACTACTTGCTGATATTTTTAAAAAACCATTACCTTCTGATAGATTTGAATACATTAAACAAAAGTTAAGAATGATCACTATAAAGTAATCATTCATATCTACTTATTATTTAAATCATAACCTTACATTAAGTTACTCCTTTCATAATGGGTATATATGATTTCTTTTTACAAAACTTTTAGTCTTTCAAAATTTTATTTTTCCAAAAAAAAATGTAATGAGTCATCCTGACTCGAGTTTTTTTTAAAATCATATTTGAAAATTTTTTGGATTTGAAAATTTTTCATATTTGACATTTCAACAAGATTTGGAAAAAGAATTGGATTTGAATTTCTAATTAGATTTGAAAAATTAATCTAATTTTAGTTTTTCAATCAAAATTGGAAAATCTTTCTTATTCGATATTGCAATCAGATTTTGAAAGTTTTCATATTAAATTTTTAATAGAAATTGAAAATTTCATAGTTTTCAAATTTTCATTTGAAAACTTGTCTTAATAGAGTCTTAATTATTTTTGTATTATTTTTCAACCATTTTAATCTATTATAAAAATAAATAAGAATAAATTATCATATTAATGTATCCACTCTGAAATGTATTCTTCTTTCTTTTATACTTTAACACTATTCTATTTTAATTTGTTTAATTTTTTTATTGTTATTGTTTTTTTTATGTTTTTATTTTAAATTTATTTTACTTTCCTAATATTATTCACCTAATATGATAAAAAAAATTCAAATTCAATCATATTCACTCAATATGATAAAAGTTTTACAAAACCTCAAGAGTTTATTTTCTTTAAAAAAATATTTCTTCAGATATTATCCCAACTGTCAGATCAGAGAGATTGAATATCATTCGTCAGATCTAATTGGAAGATGAAATGTCACTTGAGATTTACAATAAAAAGGGACCCCCCCCCCCCTCCTGTCCTACATCGATTGTCTTATAATTTCACATTGAATCTCTGCCACATTTAAATATTTGAGTTTGATTCCTCACTTCAAATCTGAAACCTCTGTTTCTTCTCCAAATATGATGACTCCAGTGAAGGATTATAGTAAGTGGTTCGTATTTAATAAAAGGTTAGTTTCCAAATCCTTTTATGAGAAATATGATTCATCATTGAGAAGAATTATAGAGTTTCAAGGATGGGAATCATTGTGTGTGGAACAGTCTGATCCCAATTACAATTTCTTTTACATAGATCTGGTTAGAGTTTTTTTTATGATTCTATAAAGTTTTTTAAATAAGGTGGAAAATAAATGTTTTCTTCTAAATATATGATAATAATTATAAGATGATAGAAAGGGTTTCTCCTAGTTTATTAAAGATTTTAAATGAAGTAGATACTTTCTTTCCATCTCACAAACTACCAAAAGACAAGGGTATGTTTAATAAAGTGAGAGCTGAAAAATATTTATTCAAAAATGATGATGATCCAAGAAAAATCACACATCTCACCCCATATCACATAGTGTTAGATATGTGGATGCAAGGTTTTTTTATTTTGATAAGAGGAGATATAGATACTTTAAAACTATCTCACATATTTGTTTTAGATTATCAGGTAAACATGAGGAAAATCAATCTAGCCAGTTTCATTCTCTTGAAAATCAAAAGTATAAAATCTAGAGAAATAAAATCTCATATTATTATGTTTCCAACTATGATTCGTAATTTTATTGTAACAAGTATATAGTATTTCAATATTGTAATCAAATCTGAACCTATGAGACAAAAGATGGCACTGATAATTGATATTATAATAAAGAGAATGAAGTTTTTTTTTGATCCAGAATAAAAATTTTCTGTTAAGAATACTGAGGTTTCTACATCAAAGGTAGAACCTTCTTTGACAAATAAATTTAAGAAATATGAGAAAAAGATAAGTTTATTCACTCCCTAAAAATAAGGAAAAGAAACAAAATAAATACTCAAAGGAAGTCATTGATGAATAGAGAAGAATAAATACCTAAATAAAAAAAGGAGATGTTCAAATCGGACTTCACCTAGATGAAGCTTACAAAGTAAGGATTCATGGTAAGGAAGTAATAGAGAAATAAGTAGAAGAAAATAAGCAAAATAAAAATCTATCGGAAGCAAAAATATGTGACAGATTGATGAAGGGTGTATAATTGGCTTCTGAAAAAAATTATTTTACCAATTTTGTATATTGATATAGTTTTAGAAGAAATAGTTGTTGTTCATGTTGATTACCCCTCTATAAAAAAAGTAAAATAAGTGGTTTTTGACAAATAATCAATTCCAGTTGGAAAAGATAATTTGAGAACAAATTCTCAAATTCATGAAGATTTTATTAGAGATATGTAGAAATTCACTGAAGGTGTTGAAGAAGAAAGTATCTACATAAAAATAAAAGAGTATAAAAGAGAACAAGGTGAAAATGGAAAAGAGGAAAGATAATAAAGAAAAGAATCTGAAGAATTAGAAGAAGAAAAATAAGAAGAAGAAATTAGAGAAAGTCAAGAGAAAGTAGGTTCAGAATATAAAGAAGAAGAAATTCATTTGGATAATATTTACATGAGGACTTCTCAAGCCTCAGCAAAATAGTTATCTTATTTGGTGATTTAAAAATAGAATTTTTATAGTAAATAAAAACAAAAGACTCCATCAGTTCAAGAAGTTGAATCACCTTTTAAGGATAATGAACAGAATCAAAATCAAAAGGCTGAAGGAAGTAAGAATATTACTGTAGACGTAATTGAAATATCTGATGGAGAGAATCATAAGAAAAGAGTTGAAAAACTTTTCTCAAATAAAAAGAAAAAAATTATTTAAAGAAGATATTGGAACCAGAAAAGGAAAAAATCATTTAGAATTGGAATCTTTGAATACCATCACTGCTCAAGGTCTTGATTACATTTATCATACTTTGAATATATTAGAGAAAAAAATTCATTTTTTCTAAGGTTGGAAACAAAGGTCGATTTGTTTATTGATAATCAATATAAATATTTGGATTCAGTGAAATATTTGACAGACGAGCTAATACGATAGGAGGCATATTTAAAAGTGTTTAAAGAAAATGATGATTCTCATAGAAAGAGTTATAATAAGGTTGTGAAATGGTCTCATGGAATTGATGAAGACATAAATATTCATGATGAAAATCTTGTTAAATGCAATAAGTCTCTATATTAAACTGATATTTCTTTCAATAGTCTTACAAGATATATGTCCACTAGGGTTAAGTATCTTGAAACATTCAGAAGCACATTTGAGAAGCAAACTAGAGATATCTCAAATTTAAAAGAAAACTTCATATTTTTTCTAAAAGATATTTCTAGATTAAAAGTCTAAAAATATGAAATTATTACTTTGATGAATCATCGTTATGTTTTATCATAAATAATCAAAGCCCTAGAAGATTAGAAAAAACTTTTGGAAGAAAATTTTTGATCTCAAGAATAAAATGTAAGGGAACATAATGAAAGAATTCAGATTTAGGAGGAAAGAATTTAGGAGCTTGAAAAGAAAAACAAGTCTTTGGAGGAATTGTTGGAAAAGGTTGAAGAAGATAGGAAATAGTTTAAGAAGTTAAAGGCAATTGTCAGAACTTTGATGCCACTGAAGAAAGATTTATTTCTCAAAACTCCTTTTGTAATTTTTTTGTTTAGACTCTCAATGAAACACTTTTTCATCTACATATAATCTGATTGAATGAATTAAAATTATTTTGGTTGAATGTTATTTCATTTATTATAGATGATCAAGTACTTTACTATTTTTTATAGTTGTTTCTCTAACCTTTTCAGGTACCACAAAGACTATTCTCATTCCTTTTTGAAAATCACAAAGGGAGAGAATCATATATAAAGGGGTGAATGTTATAGTGAGAGGTAGATACTTTAATAAAGGGGGAGAATTTTTTTTAAAAAGAATACAATATGATCTTTGGGGGGAGTTATTATCCTAAGGGGGAGTTAGTCATATTCACTATTGTATTCAGATGTGTTATAAACTCAGGGGGGATAAGTATTATTTTTAATTCTGAATATGAAAGTTTTTAAAAAAAATAATGGACTTAATTTTTTCAAAGTTATTTTTTATTTAAATTTTGTGGTTTGTGATTTCAAAAAATGGTGATATTGTTGAGTCAAAAGTTCTTTTTTACTTTTCCATCACTTTTGTTTTGAAAATCGCATACTCTTTCTTAAATACTTAATTAACTAATTCTTTTATGTCTAAATTATTTTAATTGTTTTTGAAGAAAACATAATTTTCAACCATGCTTAGAATTCATTTTAAAGTATTAATAAATATACATTTAAATTATCGTAATGATTTAGAATCTGATTATGATTGGATTCACCTTATCAAATCACTTTAAATAATTTCTGTCATGTATTCATACTGATAAAAGTTTTAATCAGGTTTTACATTGGAAATTATACCACCAAATTCACAATCATAAAGAAAATCGTAATGACATTCTGTAAGTAAATACATCAAGTTGACTAAAGGATAGATTCTGAATACGAAAAACTTTATTTATTATAATGGAATATCTTTTACACTAAAAAAGGTTTGAAACAAAATGATTTCATGCATTCTATTATAATATTTGTAAATCAAAATGATGTCATGCTTTTAGTTATAATATGACCATTGAAGTGTTAGGTGTCCAGGTCCTCGAAAAAATCTTAGAGAAAATACGATCGTTGGAAATCAAGATGATCATTGGAAGGCTTTCCTATAAATACCAGTTCATTTGAATATTTCATAAAGAGATGAGAACAGAACACGATAAGAAGTAGTCATAGATACATTGTGCGAGAGCTCTACTGATTTTTTTGTTGTATGAGAGCTCTGAAGTTTACAAGTGTGAACTACTTATTCCTTGTACTTGTATTCTTAGAGTTCATTTTACTTTGTATGATTATGATTTTTTTTATTACGATTGAGGGCTTCCAAGGCTAGGAATATAGAGGATTTGATCACCTTCTTGGTCGAGGGCTTGTGGGGATAGAAAGATAGATCTAATCATTGTATTGAGGGATGTCGAGGATAGGAATATAGGACAGATATTATCATTGTATCGAGGGATTTCTCTGGTAAGAAAAATAGTCTTTCTTGTAAGTATAAAACAAGGTACCTTTATCCAAGGTTACTGGATACCCTTCTTTTTGGGTTAAAATAATTGCATTCATTTGTATTACTTGTTTAATTACAATTATTTTAATTCTACTACAATTAAATTATAAAGTGAATTATTTTATAATCATATTTCTATTTTTATTTAATTTATTGTAACAGCTTTAGTTACAATTTAATAGTTTTACTCTATATTACATTTTAAATACATTTTTTCTCTAAATACGATTCTATATGCTTTAAGATAGAATCACTATTTTTTGTACTAGTCTGATTTATCATAACCATTGTGATTATGATAATTTTTTTGAATACTCTGATAAATTCTTTTCTACTATTAATATGATTAAACATTGTTTATGT
Organism: Viscum album; assembly: GCA_963277665.1. Classification (NCBI taxonomy): domain Eukaryota; kingdom Viridiplantae; phylum Streptophyta; class Magnoliopsida; order Santalales; family Viscaceae; genus Viscum; species Viscum album. The sequence goes on along the minus strand of OY728156.1, from coordinate 2,103,999,213 downwards.
TACCACCACACATTGAATATGATTATATACCCTATAAATATAGAATCATTTTTCAAATTTTGGAATACATATCACAATCAACTTGATTATGATATCTTTTATCATCATAACTAAGGGTTAAGTCCAATTATAGTTTAAATACTAAAGATATTTTGTGAATTATATTTGTTTAATATTGTTAAACAAAGTTTATTTTAAGGTTAAAAATGAAATTTTTAATCTTAAAATTCACCCCCCCCCTTATAGTTTATCATCTATATATACATTTCGATCCAACAATTGGTATCAGAGCCAAGTCTCTGTTGTACCGACACTTACAAAATCTATATTATCGCTCTTGAAAAGTAGTGTGTGGAAGATATGAAGAGGTCGTAGACCTTGGATTAGTAGTGTTCTCTTCATAAATTTATAATCACGTACTAGTAAAGTGGTGGTTATTTGGCATATCAACACATCATTGATATGTGATCCTTGGAGTAGTCTTATATAGATGAACCAAGTAAAATCATCATGTTCATGATATTTATATTTCTTCATTTTATTAAGGATAAGAAATAGATTCACGTTTTTTTTTCAAACAAGAAGAAAATATACAATTTGATTTAAGGAACAAAAGAAGTTTCTTATTAGCCTAATTCACCCCTCTTCTCTTAGGGTGTATAGTGGGATTAGGGTACAACAAATTCACTATTAAGAACAAGAGTTGTTTTATATATAAGAATGTAATATTTTATTCCATTGGAAATATGATAAATTGATTATATAGTCTAGACATGTATAATCCTTTCTATAATGTCAAGAAAAAGAAGGCTAGGGTTGATTATAATCCCACCTATCTTTAGCATTATTTATTAGTATATATAAATGAGAAACACATACAAAGTCTCTATAGAGATGTATTATTGGACTCATTAGATTATGAATCATTTGAGAATTTTGAATCCTATTTATTGAGAAAAATAAAAAAGATTCCTTTTGGGAGAAAAGGTGAAAGGGATAGTAGACAATTGGATCTCAACATAGTGATGTATGTGGACTAGTGATCACACAAGTAGGTGGTGTTTTTATATTTTTTATTACATTTATCAATGACTTTAGTTGGTATAGTGGCATGTTTATAATGAGACACAAGTATGAGACTTTTGAAAAATTTGAAGAGTTTTAGAATGAAGTATAGAGTCAACTGGGAAAGAGTATTAATATTCTATGATTAGATCAAGGTGATAAATATTTGATCTAGAAATTCATAGATCATATGAGATATTGTATAATTTTTTCACAACTCACTCCCCCTGGAACACCACAATGGAATGATGTGTCTTAAATAAATAATCAAGCCATGTTATACATGATTCAGTCAATGATGAGTTTATGTGACCTTCCTATTTCATTATAGGGTTATTCTCTAGATATTATTTCATTCTTACCAAACTGAGTTCCATATAAAGCAGTCATAAATATGCCATATGAGATATGGTATGGGAAATATCTTAGTTTGTCTTTTATAAATATTTGAGGTTTTGAATGAAGCGCCCCAGACCCACACTCCCAAGTCTGATGCTAAAAGAACTTTATTTAAACATTGGATTTTATACAGAGTGAGATAAACCTAGATTTATTTACAACATTACCATAATTTAAACATTTCATCTCATAATAATCTCATAATCCCAAAAACATAAGGTTTAATATCTTTGAGGATTATCTCTCAGGTCGTTGTCATCCAAAAAAATATTTTTTCCACTATACTAATATTTCCTTTTTATGTCTTCATAATCTCCTACAAATCATACCTACATGAAATTTTCTTCTAAATATAGTATTTTAAACAATTTATTAGGGAAAATTAAACAAAAGAAAGGGGTGAGTTCGAATGTTTAGTAAGGGAAAAACTCATCAATGTGTCATCAAGGGTTAGATCATAAGCATAGGAGAAAACATGACCAAATATATATTTCTTATTAAAAAGAACATGGAGAAATTAGAGATTTTAATAAGTCATAATAGAAGTACATTTGTTCTCAAATTAATAAACATATACCATGGTAAAATGGTATGGAATTAAGATATAATAAACATGATCCATGGAGAAAAATTATGGGAATATGGCATGGATATATAAAATGAACTTGAAATATAGCATAATAAGGAACTTTGGAACAAAAATTAGAATATGAAAATTATAACAGTGTGAACAAAAAAAAATTCTTGCATCATTTTACGAAAAAACAAAATTTTTATACTTCATATTGTGAACAAACAAAATACCCACGCTATATTTTATGAACAAACAAAATGCCCACACTTGACATTCTTATCACATGTGATATCAAAATTTAACCAATTCATTGAAGATTGATATAATAACCTGCCCACAAATCATTTATACATATGAGTGGCACTTGAAATCAATCATTTATTATATCATAAAGAACCTAAGGAAAGAAAAATGGGTTTCACAATACTTTAAAATGGTTTCACCAACATTGACCTCAAGCATGTAAATAGTTGATACCCAAAATTTAATCACCCAAAAAGAGTATTTTATAATAATATTTAGAGTATTAATTAAAATAATATTCAAGTAAATAAAGCCTTTATAAATAAATATTTAATAGTAGTGAAATCATAAAAGTGTTTTAAAAAAACACATTTATCTTTAGCATAAAATATGAAGTTATGATCCCTTTGAAAAGTCATTTTCAGAAAGGTAAATTTGGGGAAATAAAATATAATAAATTATTATAAATCAATATTTTGAAAGAAATATCAATAATTAATCCTTTAAAAGACATAATTTTTTCAAAAATTTAAATTGAAAACATTTTGAAAACTTTTACTTTTAAAAAAATAATATTCAATAAAAAATCCTTGAAAAGACATAAAGGTTTAAAAATATGATGTGAAAGACTTGGAAAACACTTAATTTTGAAAAATAAATGTCAATAATATATCCTTACATAAATTTTATCAAAATATTTGTGGGTTGAAAGATAAAACATTTGATTTTGAAATGGTGGGAAAATATTTTGAAATACCTTTATTGAAGACCCACATCGTAAAAAGAGATAACAAAACTTTATTTTGAAAATGGGAGAAGGGAAAGATTAAGGTCACATGATATATCACATACTTAGGTTTCCAAATATAAATGAGAACTTTGGTATAAAGGGAAAACATGGATATGTAGGAGAAACCATCATTAAACAGGATATGAATTATTCTTAATGATGAAATAATTTTTTGAGAAAGAAACCCATCAAGGTAAAATATTTGTATTTAAAAGTAATATTCCAACATAGAGGAATAGAAATTATAATGAAATATAATCTTAGGGTGGAATAAATAAATCTTGGAATAAATAAGTTAAAAAGAATCATTTTAACTTAACAAAGGGGGTTAAGTTAACAAAGAACCTTATGACCTTAGTATCCTTTGAATTGAAATCCATTTAAAGAAATAATAGTATATAGATATTCAAAACCCATAAATTATATTAAAATATTAAAATAAATTCATTGGGTATTAATCACACCATATCAAATATTTCATGGTGCATAATAAGAAATATATCTTAGAGAATTAAATTAAAGACATGAAACCCTTACCTTGAATTCTTTATTAGTTGATCGGACTACAAACTCATGTATAAAAAACATAACCATATTAATCACCTGTTTTATAACCTTATTAATTTATATAACCTTTTATATAATTAATTTACAATTATTCTCTACATGTATATTAGTTTGTTATTATCTATTTTCAATATCACATGTGAGTAATCTGGATCATTTTGAACTAGTTTCACAATGGTTGTGTTGTTATTCATTCTTCTCCCAAAGTTAATCACTAACAGATAATAAAAGATACTGGAATTTATGTTTTATTATAGTTTATAAACTTATAATTTCATTCTATGGGCGATTTAGTTAGGGTTCTTGTATACAAATTAGCAACGAGCATGTTTCAGTGATTTTTAACAATTGAATGGTGGTAATTTAATTAATGAGTTAAATGTTTGTATTACCAATAAAGAACAAAAAAAATATTTAATTATTAATATCCAATATTAATTTTCCAATTACATACTTTATATAAATTTTTATCATTTTTCATATAGGTTGTTAAACTAACCCAATAAGAATATGCTACAATATATGTGTGGGTATGGCTATAGAAGAGATTATTTTTTTATAATATCATTATCATAAAAGTATAATGAAATTATTTAGATGTTATTAAGTTAGGGTATTATAATTTTAAAGAGTTATAAGAAGAATTTAAATGAAAAATAAGTTGTCACTTATAAATAAATCATTTTTCCTCTTGGTATGTTCGTTTTAGGTGGTTAGTTTTACAATGATAACTTATTGATAATATTAATTATAAAATGTATACATTTATATTTCCAAAATATAAATCATGAAATAAATAACATATTAATTCATTAAAATAATTTCTATAATCATTCCTAAAATTTTGTGATGAAAAATGAAATGTGTTGTTCATGGAGGTGGTGTTATACACACACATAAGTAACATTTTCATTTTTTTCGATTGAATGGTAGGGGAATAAATAATGGTTATCCCATCAATATAATAACATTTAAATATATTATTTATATTTATGTAATTATATTCAAATATTTTAATGGATTTGGAGGAGGGGGATGATAAGGATAAAGAAATGAAGTTAAAGGTTAAGTAATACTTACATTGAGAATTTGGATCTTCTCTTAAAGTGTCCTTTGGAAATGAAGGAATTGAGTAACTTTTTTAGGTTATAGGATTCTAAACATGTATAGGGGATATATAATAAGTAAATTGATAATGTTTTATAGTAATTTTTAACTAGGGGTGTGGCTTGAAAATGGTGTAAGTAATCTCCTTTTATAGACGAAAAAGAGGGGAAAATATTTGGAAAAGAATGTTGGGTGAGGAGTAATAATAGAATTGCATGAGAGTTAGGTGAGTTAAGTGGGGAAATGTTTGTGAGATATGTAGTTATTAATTTTCAACAAAACCAAGTTATTATATAAGTTCTATGTGTAAAATTGATTTAGTAAAATTCATATCACATTAGATTACTCATTTTAACTCTGAACGGCCTGAAGGCCTTTATTTTTTTATTATTTATAATCCCCTTTGAAAGGTGCTATCATGGGTTCTTTCAAATGATGTTCGGTTTTAGGTTACTTAGGTGTAGTAGAGTGGCTGGCCAAGGTCATCTATCAAAGGAGGAAGTAAATTAAAACAATTTCTTAAATTTATTCTAAAAATAAAATAAAAGAGAATAAAAACACTACATGAAAGGATAGGGGTTTTTTTATCATTTATAAAACTAGAAGAAGTTTGCTGGAAGAAGATTGCATTTTTTTTAATTTTGAAATGAAATTCGACGCAACAAGAAGATATTTTTCTAACTCTACCTCTTCATTTACTTATTAATAATTATAATTTAAATTAATATCCACTTAATTATGATCCCCTAATTTTTAAACCCTCTAACCCTACAGGAGTTAACTTAACCACAAATATGAAATTACTTAAACCCTAAGCTAGCTTCGGAACACACAATTGCAGCACCCTACTTTGATTGATGTTATAAGGTTATCTTATGGTCAATGGTTAATTAGAGCACAAATATACTTTTTAAATGAGTATTAATTGAGTTTATTAATTATATTTGAACTCTACAAACTTATCTCATGTGGTCTTGTATTACCGATTAAGTTCGCTCTCTCACAATTTACACAAAATATCGACCTCACGTGTTTTTGTGTCAATTGATAAATTGTTTTCTTAGTTTAATATAAATTAAAAACTAAATTCATGGATCATGTTAATTGAATTATATTATCTCAATTATTCAAAATAATTAAATGAATAGGGTAGAAGATAGACCGATCACTAAGAAAACTACTCTTTCATGGGCAGTGTGGTCATCGTAGAGACGTTTTGCATGAGCAAAGGATTGAAAGGGTAGAACTCAATATAGTCTCCACTCTTGAATTTCAGACCAAATAGGAAGATTAATATAAGAATAAAATTGAAAATAATATAATAAAATAGAATAAATAAAATAAGAAAAAAGAATTTTATTATGAAAACACAAACTTTACAACATGAGGAAGAAGAAGAGGGCTTCAACGAAGGGATTCTTGCTTCAAGAGATACCCTTATTGAATTGCTAGGAGAATTAGAGTGTAACCTCTTATCCTATGTCCTAAACTTCCTAATTCACTTCCCAACCCTTAAAAATGAGAAAAATACATATTTATAGAGTGGATGGGAGCCTAGGTTAAAAGTGGTTTCAAGTGTAAATGAGAAGATTATTTCAAATATTTTAATCCCACTTGAACCGCCTTCTTGACCACAAAAACGCATGAATTATCTGTCCTTACAGCAGTATAATATGTGAGATATTGGGTTTTAGACCCCATCTCAAAATTTGGGCTCAATCCATGCACGAATGTAGAATATATGGCCCAAACACTAAACGGATGTCCAATCTCGCGTGTCTGTACCAACATTGACTTAATGGCCCATTTACTCCATCCAAATGCACTCTTTAGATATAGTGTCCTGAATAAAAGTTTTATAAAATTAAGTTGATAACACTATTACAAAATTTTAAGTTCAAATAAGTCATATTAAAATATTTATGTGAGAAATACTATAGTGCATTTTAACAGGATAAAACTAGAATTTTCATCAAATTTTCAAATGAATGATCTAATCCCAAATATTTCATAAATAAACATATTTACCAAAATGTAAGGAAATTATATCATTTATTATCAATAAAATATTCAATAAAATTGTGTTTTATCAACTCCCCCACACTTACCCTTTTGCAGTCTCGGGAAAAACCTCATATCATTTATTCCGAAAAATTGTGACAAGTAAACATCAATATCAAATCAAAGAAAATTTTAAAACACATATCCTTGAGATCCAAAAATTTCACATCAAGAAAAAAAATTATCATGACTCATAAAAAACTATTATTTCAAGTTCTCAATTTATATCATTCAATATATTTCCACTTCATTTATCTTCCCATGCACAAAACACTTACCTCACTTGAATTTCCTCTTATCACACAAATGTCAATTTTTCAGCAATGTCTTTCTCATCCAAACTCATACAAGGGTCACCATATACTTGATAAATTCCTACATCGCCACTCTATGTGAGTCAACGACATGTTTATCATGAGGACTTTTTAGGGTTGTTTTGTGGCTTTCGGTTGGTATGATTTAGATGTGAAAAATTTTGAGGCTGAATGAGGAGGGCTTGACTCTTTTTGAAGCAAAATTGCATTAATCAAATTTTCACTTAAATATGGTCTCCTCCTCAATCCCCATAGCATCGATTCATGTTCATAATCATGAAAAATAAAGAAATGTACACACCATTCAGCATTTCATCAGTAAATATTTCAATCATCTCAAACATGATTTTCTTGAAAGCTCCAGATAGTCACAACTCTATCCCTCTATTAGAAGCTCTAGAAAGGAACATCTACACTTATCATGAAGGCTCTAGAAAAGGCACAACTTCCAACATAATGATTTTTTTCAGCAGCAAACACATCTCTTCAGAATTTAATTTTCCACCAGAAATATCACAGAATGTGGTACCACAACACAAGACAGCTCCCCCCCCCCCACACACTTAAGTTCAACTAGATTAAGAAATTCCACTTCAAGAGTTGGTTGGATAAAGAAAATTGGCTTATAATGTGGCTAACCTAACAGGATGTTCATATATTTTAAGGGCTACAAGGATTAAATGTTCAAAGTAGGAAATTATAAAAAGTATTATTTGAAATAGGGGTTTTAATACCAAACAAATGCCTCAATAATTTAAACATAAGTACTTCAAACCCTCAAGTTTGTACAGGAATAAATCAAATTCTGGTTAAATCAAGCATGGTTTGGTTCTCTCAAGAAGTGAGGTAAATGTTAAGAATATGAAAAGAATGGTTTAGAAGACTCACAAGAAAGTGATTTCAAATATAAAGACAGTGAGATGTGGCATGGGATTCAAAATTCAGACTACTTTTCATGAAATTACTAAAGATTTGAACTTGAAACAAAGTCATTTTCATCATTCATTTAAGATCAGTTTTAAGGGATAAATTATTTTGCTTATTGATATGGATTTCAAAATGGTTATGAGAATCATTTCAGCTCAAAAGTTTCAAAAACACACAAAAATTGAAAAATAAACACACAAAATTTGAAAAACATGCAATTTTTTTTGAAAAACATTAAAAAATAGGAAAACAATTGAAATTACTAAACTAAAAGGTTCTCTCCCCTGCACTTAAAATATTTTATTTTCCTCAATGTGAAACCATGAGATGATATATGCACATGAAATTTATAATTTTAAATAGGATAAAGAATAAAGAAGTGAAAGGGTTAGGAACAGCCTGATATGCTTAAGTGGTGATAGGGTCATGTAGTGTGATGAAATCCACTGCATCAGTAGGAATTCCCTCGATGTATTTCTTCAAAAATTTCCCATTTACTGTAAAGTTTCTTCTTGTGTCCTCTTATGTGATCTCCACTGCACCATAAGGAAAAACATTTGTCACAACATAAGGACCTAACCATCTGGAATGCAACATATAAGGAATCAACTTCAGTCGTGAACAGTAGAGAAGGAATTTCTCTCCAACATGAAAATACCTTTGTTGGATCATTATATCATAAGATGCTTTTGATCTTACCTTATAAATCCTTGAGTTCTCATATGAATACAATCGAATCTCCTCAAGCTCTTAAATTTGAAACTTCCTTTGGATTCCAACTTGTGCCAAATCCATGTTGCATTTCTTTATATCCCAATAAGCTCGATGCTCAACTTCCACAAGGAGATGAAACACTTTCCAAAAAATAATTTGAAATGGGGGCATACCAATGTGTATCTTTTATGGTATCCTATAAGCCTAAAGTGAATCATCCAAGCACTTGCTCCAATATTTCCTATTTGGATGCACAGTTTTCTCCAAAATTTGTTTTAACTCACGATTTGAAACCTCATCCTGGCCATTTGTTTGGGGGTGGTATGGTTTTGATGTTTTGTGTGTCACCCCATACTTCTGAAGGAGGGAAGAAAAATTTGGATTGCAGAAGTGTGTCCCTTGGTCACTAATGATGGCCTTTGGAACTCCAAACCTGCTAAAAATCTGTGTCTTGACAAAGTCCACTACAACATGAGAATCATCGGTCCTGGTGGCCTTAGCCTCCACCCATTTACTCACATAATCAACAGCAACCAAAATATACAAAAACCCAAATGAATTAGGAAAAGGACCCATAAAATCTATGCTCCATACATCAAAAATTTCACAGAATAGTATGGGTTGTTGTGGCATCTCATATCTCCTAGAAATTTTCTTAGTGTGTTGGTAATGAGAGCATGACTTACAAAACACATGAGCATCATGAAATAAGCTAGGTCAATATAATCCAGAGTTTAGAACTTTCCTAGTTGTTTGTTGGGGTTCAAAGTGCCCACCACTAGCAAGTGTATGACAGAATTGCATAATAGACTCAAACTCATGATCAGGAATACACCTCTTAATAACTTGGTCACTACACATGCGCCATAAGTAGGGATCATATCATACATAAAATTTCGACTCACTCTTTAACTTTTGGACTTGATGTTTCTTTAAATTTGTAGGAATTTCATATGCAACAAGGTAGTTCACTAAATCAGCATACCAAGGATGCGTACCTGAGATGGAATATAGATGCTCATCGGGGAAAGTGTCTTGAAGTGGTACCTAATCCAAGGTGTCATCCTCTAGTGTGTGAGTAAGCCTACTCATGTGGTCCACCACCAAGTTTTCTGACCCCTTCTTGTCCTTTATCTCAATTTCAAATTCCTGAAGAAGGAGAATACATCAGATTAGCCTGGGCTTTGCATCTAACTTATTCAATAGGTACCTCAGAGTTTCATGGTCAGAAAAAACAACTACTTTATAACCTAATAAATATGAACATAATTTATCTAAAGCAAATATAACAGCAAGAAACTCCTTTTATGTGATTGTGTAGTTTGATTGGGCCAAACCCAATGTCCTTGATGCATATGCAATCACATGTGAACAACCCTCCACCCTCTAAGATAATATATCTCTGACCACAAAGTTAGAGGCGTCACACATAAGATCAAAAGGAAGCTCCCACCGTGGGGGTTGTATGATCAGTGGAGTTGTTAGGAACTTCTTTAGATCATCAAATGAAGTCCTACAATAATCATTAAACACAAAATCAGAATCCTTTTGAAGTAATCGTGACATAGAAAGAGGAATCTTACTAAAATCTTTGATTAAGTGCCGATAAAATCCTGAATTCCCTAAGAAATATCTAACATCACGCACACATGAAGGATATGGTAAGGATGAAATAATGTCTATCTTAGATCTATAAACCTCTATCCCATGTTTTGACACTACATTCCCTAAGACAATGCCATGATCTACCATGAAATGAGACTTTTCCAAGTTCAGGACCAGATTCTTCTCAATAAAATGATTCAACACCTTTCCCAAACTACTTAGACATTCATCAAATGAGGATCCATACACTGTAAAATCATCCATAAATACCTCCATGCAGGTCTCAATAAAATCAGAAAAAAATACTCACCATGCATCTCTGGAAGGTACCTGGGGCATTGCAAAGTCCAAATGGAATCCTTCGGTAGGAAAACATACCAAATGGAAAAGTGAATGTTGTCTTCTCCTGATCCTACAAAGTAATAGGAACCTAAAAATATCCAGAAAATCCATCCAAGAAACAATAATGTGTCTTCCCAGCTATTCTCTCAAGCATTTGATCAATAAATGGGAAGGGGAAATGGTCCTTGCGGGTGGACTGATTTAGTTTCCTATAATCAATACACACACGCCAACTGTTTTGTACCCTCATTGGAACTAACTCATCTTTCTCATTTTTAACAACTGTAACACAAGCTTTATTAAGCACAACTTGAATAGGAATTACCCACTGAGAATATGAAATGGGAAAGATTATACCTACCTTGAGAAATTTCTCAACTTCTTTTTTTACGACTTCCAGAAGAGTTGGATTCAGTCTCCTTTGTGGCTGCCTAACCGGTTTATCCCCATCCTCTAAAAGAATCCTATGCATGAAAATGGAGGGGCTAATACCTGACATGTTAGCCAAGGTCCACCCGATTTCCCTGATGTTCTCCCTCAAAAGATTCAAAAGCTTTTCTTCATGTTCAAAAGTAATATTATTAGCGATTATAAAAAATAATCTCTCGCCACTTAACAAGTATGAGTATTTGAGATTAGGTGGAAATGGATTGAGTTCCAATGAAGGGGGTGATTTATAGATGGAGAAATTGAAGGAACTGAGATATGTGCACAAAGAGCATCAGTATCAAAATAGAAATCATCACAATCAGAGAATAAAACATCAAATCCATCAGAATACTCAACAATAAAGTCATAATCAAAGTTCACATGATCAAAATCAGAATATGAATCCATTTTAAAATCAAATCTACAAGAGTCTTGTTCATTAGAAATAGATGTGGAAGTGCTCTTAGACATTAGACTAGAACCAATACTCATAATATCCCTAAATATAGGACAATTAAATTCCATGGAGTTTTTATTTGGTGGTTCAAAATGGGAGATAACAAATGAGAAATGGTCCTCTGAGGGGTACTTCATGGATTCCATGACATTAAATATCACAACTCCATCTCCAAATTTCAAGAAAAAGTATACCCTCATTGAAATTTATGATAGTTTTTTCAGTTTTGAGGATGGTTCTACCTAAGATAATGGGAGAATGTGAACTTACCTCACCTTCCTCCATTTTAAGCATGAAGAAATCTATTGGAAAGATCATGTCTCTTACCCAAACAAGTACATCCTCAAAAACTCCCGCTGGATATGTTGTAGCTCTATTTACCAACTACACCACTACTCTCGTCGGCTTCAACTCACCAACCTGTAAAGAAGAGAATACAGAGTGAGGAATCACATTTATGGAAGCTCCCAAATCACAAATAGCATCAAAAAAGTGCAACTCCCCTATGGTGCATGGGATAGTGAATGTCTCGGGATCCTTGTACTTTGTTGGAATTGCTAGAGTTGGTGTAATGAGCATTGACACATTCCTTCCAAGATTGATCCTCTCATTTCCATTGAGCCCTATTTGATTGGTACAAAGTTCTTTTAAGAATTTTGCATACCTTGGGATTTTCTTGATGGCTTCAAGTAGAGAAATGTTGATCTCCACACGCTTGAATGTGTCCAAAACCTCCTTTTGCATTGCCTATTCAGCCATATTCTTTGTTTGAACAACCCTGTTTGGAAAAAGGAAGTGGTTTAGAAGGAACATCATTAATCTTTTTCTTACCTTTATCTTTCTCCTTGGGTTTCTCATTAGCTGGTGTGGAATGAAGATTTTCTGGAGTTGAGGTGAATCTCGGTGGAATGGTGGCTGCAGAAGTATCATTAATTTGTTTCCCACTTCTCAATGTGATGGAATTGACATTCCCCTTTGGATTTGGAGTAGGTTGGGAAGGTATATTTCCAGAATTCTTACTTACAAGTTCATGGAGGGGAGTGGAAATCTGGCTCATTTGAGTCTTTAACTCCCTCAGATCCAAACCATGACTCTTCAGCTCATTCTGTTGATTAAGAACATTTTGTTTCAAAATATCATCAGTATTAGAATCTAACTTTTATTGAGAAGCCCCTTGTTGTTTTATTGATGATTCTTGAGCTTCAAATTGCCTTTGGGGTTTTTGGAAACCCTATTGGTAAGGTGGATACTGCTGGAAGTTTTGTTGAAAAGGGGGGCCTTTGTTGTTGTCCAGAGCCATACCTCATGTCTGGTTGATCCTTCCACCCTTGGTTGTATGTTGAATCAAACTTATTTTTGGGATATGGTTGTTGTTGTTGCTGCTGATATGGTCTTTTAGGAAACACTGCTGCACAATATTATGTTTCTTGTAGTTGGGCCAACAGCTAGTTGGGTGGCTTGTCTCGGTGCAAATTCTACAAGGCCTTGAAGGAGGGGGTTGGGATGTCTTTTGTGCCAAAGCAATCTGTCTCTACATAGTGGTAAATTCTTCTAAATTAGTATCAATCAAATGATTTTCAAGAGAATAAGGACTTACCTGATGTACTCCCCTAACATGTGGTGTACCTCGATTGCCAAACTATTGGGAGTTTTGTGTCATCTTGTCAATCAACGCATGTGCAGCTACTGGTGTCTTGTCCACCAATGCTTCTGTAGTCATGGAATCCACCATGCTTCTCTCCATAGGTGTGAGACCCATATAGAAGTATTGGATGAGGAGTTTCTCACTGATTTAGTGATGTGGGCAGCTTGTACACAACTTCTTGAATCACTCTCAGTACTCATACATTAACTCCCCTTGGGCTTGCTTGATCCCTCGGATCTCTTTTCAAATGGATGTGGACTTTAATGCTATAAAAAATATCTGCAAGAAAAGACATTTCAAATCATTCCAACAAGTTACATCTTCAGGTTGTAAATAATACATCCAATCTTTTGCAGCTCCATCAAGTGGGAATGAGAATGATCTTAGTTTGACTTGATCTTTAGAAACATTTCTTGGTTTTAAGGTTGATAAAACCACATTAAATTCTTTCAAATGTTTATTTGGATCCTCACCAGATAATCCATGAAACTTTGGAAGAAGATGAATTAACCCAGATTTCAGTTCAAAGTCTGATTCAAGATTTGGTTATGCAATGCAATTTGGTTGATAGTTAATATCAGATGCAGCCAATTCTTGAATGGTTATATTAAGTTCATTTCCATTATTTTAAAACATTGTTTCTTGTTTTATGTTTGAATTTTAATTTCTTCTAATTTCAATGTTCTGAGAGTGGAGGAATACTCCAACTAGTTAAATGTTGAAACTTCTCGTAGACTGATAATTTCTAATTCAAGCCCGAAGGATACATTCAATCTCAGGATCAAGATCTAAGAGATCTTTGGGATTAGTTTGTGTAATAAATCATATAAAAATAAAAATAAGAAAAGTGGACCATGATAAAAATGATAATTTTGAGTTGATGGTCCAAAAATAAGAAGAAGAAAATAAAAGAAGAAGAAAAAACTCAGATTGGGTAAAGAAGGAAGGAAGAAGAGAAGAAGAGAATAAAATGTAAAATAAAATAAATACTTATAAATGGTTGAAATAATTACTTGCCTCTTCAGAAATGGTTCCAATTTAAAAGGCGCTGTCGTGGGCACTTTCAAATGATGTTCGGTTTCAGGTTACTTGGGTGCAGCAAAGCGGATGACCAAGGTTGTCTCTCAAAGGAGGAAGTAAATTAAAAAAACTTATTAAAGGTATTCTAAAAATAAAATAAAAGAGAATAAAAATACTACTTTAAAGTATTGGGAGGGGTTTTTTATCGTTTATAAAACTATATCAAGTTTTCTCGAAGAATATTGCATGTTTTTGTTTTTAATTTTGAAATGAAATTCGACACAACAAGAAGATATTTTTTAGAAAATATTTTAAAAGGCGTAATCAATCTAACTCTACCTATTCATTTACTTATTAATAATTATCATTTAAATTAATATAAAATTAATTATAATACCCTAATTTGTTAACCCTTGAACCCTATAGGAGTTAACTTAACCACAAAGATGAAATTACTTAAACTCTGGGCTAGCTTCGGAACACGCAATCGTAGCACTCTGCTTTGATTGATGTTATAAGGTTAGATTATGGTTAGTGGTTAATTAGAGAACATATCCACTCTATAAATGATTATTAATTCAGTTTAGGAATTATATTTTAACTCTACAAACTTATCCTGTGTGGTCTTGTATTACTGATTAAGTTCGTGCTCTCACAATTTACACAAAATCTTGACCACGCGTGTTTTTGTGTTAATTGATCAATTGTTTGCTTAGTTTCATATAAATTAAAAACTCAATTCATTGATAATATTATGTTAATTAAAGTATATCAATGATTCAAAATAATTAAATGAAGAGGGTAGAAGATAGACCAATCACAAGGAAATATACTCTTCCATAGGCGGTGTGGTCATCATGGAGACATTTTGCATGAACAAAGGATTGAATGGGTAGAACCCAATATAGTATCCACTATTGAATTTCAGCCCAAATAGTAATATTAATAGAATAATAAAATTTAAAATAACATAATAAAAGAGAAAAAAATAATAATAACAAATAAGTTTATTAAAAAAACACAAACATTACAACATGAGGAGGAAGAAGAGGGCTTCGACGAAGGGATCCTTGCTTCAAGAGATACCCTTATTTAATTGATTGGATAATTGGAGTTGAACCTCTTATCCTCTTCCCTTAAATTCTTAATGCACATCACAACCCTTACAAATGAAAAAATACATATTTATAGACTAGAGGGGAGGCTAGGTTAAAAGTGGTTTCAAGTGTGAATGAGAAGATTCTTCCAAATATTTTAATCTCACTTTCACCGCCTTATTGACCACCAAAAAGTGTAAATTAGTTGTCCTTACAGAAGGATAATATGTGGAAAAAAAATTTGATGCCATCTCAAAATTTGGACTCAATCCATGCATGGATGTAGAATATATTTCCCAAACACTAAGTGATGTCCAATCTCACGTGTCCAGCCCACCATTGATTTAATGGCCGCTTTAATCCATACAAATGAACTATTTAGCTCTATTGTCTTGAATAAAAGTTGTATAAAATTATGTTAGGAACACTGTTAAAAACATTTAAGTTCAAATAAGTCATATTAAAATATTTATGTGCAAAATACTACAGTGTATTTTAAAAGGGTAAAACTGGAATTTTTAGAAAATTTTCAAATGAATGATCTAATCCTAAATATTTCATAAATAAAAATATTTACCACAATGTGAAGAAATTATATCATTATTATCAATAAAATTGTGTTTTATCAACTCCCCCACACTTAACCTTTTGCAGTCCCGAGCAAAACCTCATATCATTTATTCCAAAAAATTGTGACAAGCAAACATCAATATCAAATCAAAACAAATTTTAAAACACATATCCTTGAGATCCAAAAATTCCAAACTAAGAAAAAAAAGTTATCATGCCTCATAAAAAAATATTATTTCAGGTTCTCCATTTATATCATTCAATATATTTCCACTTCATTTATCCTCCCATGCACGAAACACTTACCTCACTTGAATTTTCTCTTATCACACAAATGTAAATTTTTCAGCAATGTATTTCTCATACAAACTCATACAAGGGTCACCATAGACTTGATAAATTCCTAAATCACTACTCAATGTGATTCAAGAACATATGTTTATCATGAGGACTTTTCAGGGTTTTTCTTTGGCTTTCAGTTGGTAGGATTTAGATGTGAAAAATTTTGAGGCTGAATGAGGAGGGCTTGAATCTTTTTGAAGCAAAATTGCATTAATCTAATTTTCACTTAAATTTGGTCTCCTCCTCAATCCCCATAGCATCAATTCATGTTCATAATATTGAAAAATAAAGTAATGTGCACACCATTCAACATTTCATCAGTAAAAATTTCAATCTTCTCAAACATGATTTTCTTGAAAGCTTCAGATAGGCACAACTTTATCCCTCTATTAGAAGCTCCAAAAAGGCACAGCTTCACTTATCATTAAAGATCCAGAAAAGGAAAATCTTCCAACATAATGATTTTTTTAGCGGAAAACACATATCTTCATAATTTAATTTTCCACCTGAAGTATCACAGAATGTGGTAGCATAACACAAGATAGCTCCTCCCCCCCACACTTAAGTTCAACTAGATTAAGAAATTTAACTTCAAGAGTTGGTTTGATAAGGAAAATTGTCTTGTAATGTGGCTAACCTAACAGGCGGTTCATGGATTCTAAGAGTTACAAGGATTAAATGTTCAAGGTAGGCCATTATAAAAAGGATTCTTTGAAATAGGGGCTTTAATACCAAACAAATGCCTCAATAATTTAAACATAAGTACCTCAAACCCTCAAGTTTTGATAGGAATAAATCAAATTCTGGCTAAATCAAGTATGGTTTGGTTCTCTCAAGAAGTGAGGTAAATGTAAAGAATATGAAAATAATGGTTTAGAAGCCTCACAGGAAAGTGATTTCAAATATAAAGACAGTGATATGTGGCATGGGATTCAAAATTCTGAGTACTTTTCATGAAATTACTAAAGATTTGAACTTGAAACAAAGTCATTTTCAGCATTCATTTAAGCTCAGTTTCAAGGGATAAATTGTTTCACTTATTGATATGGATTTCAAAATGGTGATGAGAATAATTTCAGCTAAAAAGTTTCAAAATCACACAAAAAATTGAAAAATAAACACACAAAATTTGAAAAACACACAATTTTTTTTAAAAATCATTAAAAAACAGGAAAACAAATGAAATTACTAAACTAAAAGGTTCTCTCCCACAAACTTAAAATATTGCATTATCCTCAATGTGAACCCATGAGATTATATATGCACATGAAATGTATAATTTTAAATAGAACAAAGAATAAAGAAGTGAAAGGGTTAGGAATAGCCTAATATGCTTAAGTGGTGATGGGGTCATGTAGTGTGATGAAATCCACTACATTAGTAGGAAGTCCCTCAATGTATTTCTTCAAATGTTTCCCATTGACTGTAAATCTCCTTCTTGTGTCCTCTTGTGTGATATCCACTACACCATAAGTAAAAACATTAGTCACAACATAAGGACCTAACCATCTGGAATGCAACTTACCAGGCATCAGCTTCAGTCATGAACTATAGAGAAGGACTTTCTCTTCAACATGAAGCTCCCTTTGTTGGATCATTCTATCATGAGCTACTTTTGATCATTCCTTGTAGAGCCTTGAGTTCTCATATAAAGATAATTGAATCTCCTCAAGCTATTGAATTTTTAACTTCCTTTGGATTCCATCTTGTGTCAAATCCATGTTTCATTTCTTTATGGCCCAATAATCTCGATGCTCAACTTCCACGAAGAGATGACACTCTTTCCAAAAAACAATCCAAAATAGGGACATACCGATGGGTGTCTTGTATGCTGTCCTATAATCCCAAAGCGCATCATCCAAGCACTTGCTCCAATCTTTCCTATTTGGCTACACAATTTTCTTCAAAATTTGTTTCAAATCATAATTTGAAACCTCAGCCTGGCCATTTGTTTGGGGGTGGTATGGTGTTGATGTTTTGTGTATCACCCCATAATTTTGAAGAATGGAAGAAAAATTCTGATTGTAGAAGTGTGTCCCTTGGTCACTAATGATGGCCTTCGGTACTCCAAACCTACAAAAAATATGTGTCTTGACAAATTCCACTACAACATGAGAATCATCAGTCCTATCGTCCTTATAATCCACCCATTTACTCACATAATCAATAGCAACCAAAATATACAAAAATACAAATAAACTAGAAAAATGACCCATAAAATTGATGCCTCATACATCAAAAATTTCACAAAATAGTATGGGTTGTTGGGGTATCTCATATCTCCTATAAATGTTCCCAGTGTGTTGGAAATAAGAGCATGAGTTACAAAACACATGGGCATCATGGAATAAGCTTGGACAATATAATCCAGATTCCAAAACTTTCCTAGCTGTCCGTTGGGGTCTAAAGTTCCCACCACAAGCAAATGTATGACAGAATTGCAGAACAAACTCAAACTCATGATCAAAAATACACCTCCTAATAACTTGGTCACTACACATGCGCCATAAGTAGGGATCATCCCATATATAAAACCTTGACTCACTCTTTAACTTTTGGACTTGATGTTTCTTTAAATTTGCAGGAATTTCATATGCAACAAGGTAGTTCACTAAATCAACATACCAAGGATGCATACCTAAGATGGAATATAGTTGTTCATCGGGGAAAGTGTTTCGAAGTGGTACCTGGTTCAAGGTGTCATCCTCTAGTGAGTGAGTAAGCCTACTCATGTGGTCCACTACCAAGTTTTTCTGACCCCTTCTTGTCCTTTATCTCAATTTCAAATTCCTAAAGAAGGAGCATCTATAAGATTGGCCTAGGCTTTCCATCCGGCTTCTTCAATAGGCACCTCAGAGCTACATGGTTAGAAAAAAAACTACTTTAGAGCCCAATAAATATGAATGGAATTTATCTAAATCAAATATAATAGAAATAAACTCATTTTATATGGTTGTGTAGTTTGATTGGGCCAAATCCAATGTCTTTGATGCATATGTAATCACATGTGAACATCCCGCCACCCTCTTAGATAAGATAGATATGACCGCAAAGTTAGAGGTGTCACACATAATCTCAAAAGGAATATCCCACCATGGGGGTTATATGATCGGTGGAGTGGTTAGGCACTTCTTTATCTCATAAAAGGAAGTCCTAGAATAATCATCAAACACAAAATTAGAATCCTTTTGAAGTAATTATGACATAGGAAGAGCTATCTTACTAAAATCTTTTATGAAGTGTGGATAAAATCCTACATGACCTAGGAAAGATCTAACATCATTCACACATGAAGGATATGGTAAGGATGAAATAATGTCTATATTAGATCTATCAACCTTAATCCCATGTTTTGACACTACATGCCCTAAGAAAATGCCATGATTTACCATGAAATGATACTTTTCAAAGTTCAGGACCATATTATTCTCAATACAACGATTCAACACATTTCCCAAACTAGTTAGACATTCATCAAATGAGGATCCATACACTGTAAAATCATCCATAAATACCTCCATGCAGGTCTCAATAAAATCAGAAAAAATACTCACCATGCATCTCTGGAAGGTACCTGGGGCGTTGCAAAGTCCAAATGGAATCCTTCGGTAAAAAAACGTACCGAATGGACAAGTGCATGTTGTCTTCTCCTAATCCTCCAGAGCAATAATAACTTGAAAATATCCAGAAAATAAATCCAAGAAACAATAATGTGTCTTCCCAGATAGTCTCTCAAGCATTTTATCAATAAATGGGAGGGTAAAATGGTCCTTACAGGTGGACTGATTTAGTTTCCTATAATCAGTACACACACGCAAACTGTTTTGTACCCTCATTGGAACTAACTCATATTTCTCATTTTTAACAATTGTAACACCAATTTTCTTAATCACAACCTAAATAAGACTTACCCACTAAGAATCTGAAATGGGAAAGATTATACCTTCCTCAAGAAATTTCTCAACTTCTTTTTTTATGACTTCCAAAAAAGTTGGATTTAGTCTCCTTTGTGGTTGCCTAACCAGTTTAGCCCCATCCTCCAAAATAATCCTATGCATGAAAATGGAGGGGATAATACCTGATATGTTAGCCAAAGTCCACCTGATTTCCTAGATTTTCTCCCTAAAAATATTCAAAATCTTTTCTTCACGTTCAAAAGGAATATTATTAGCAATTATAATAGGTAATATCTCGCCACTTAACAAGTATGAGTATTTGAGATTGGGTGGAAATGGCTTGAGTTCCAATGAAGGCGGGTGATGTATAGATGGAGAAATTGAAGGAACTGAAATTTGTGCATAAAGAGAATCAGTATCAGAATATAAATCATCAAAATCAGAGAATAAAACATCAAATCCCTCAGAATACTCAATAACCAAGTCATAATCAGAGTTCACATGATCAAAATCAGAATATGAATCCATTTCAAAATCAAATCTACGAGAGTCTTGTTCATTATAAACATATGTGTAAGTGATCTTAGACATCATACTAGAACCAATACTCATAATCTCCATAAACATAGGACAATAAAATTCCATGGAGTTTTTATTTGGTGGTTCAAAATGGGAGATAACAAATGCAGAATGGTCCTATGAGAGGTACTTCATAGATTTCATGACATTAAATATCACAACTTCATCTTCAAATTCCATGGAAAGTGTACCCTCAATGACATTTATGATAGTTTTTGCAGTTTTGAGGAAGGGTCTACCTAATATAATCGAAGCATGTGAGCTTACCTAATCTTCCTCCATTTTAAGCATGTAGAAATATGCTAGAATGATCATGTATCTTACCCAGATAAGTACATCCTCAAGGACTCCTGCTAGATATATTGTAGCTCTATTTGACAACTACACCACTACTCTCATCGGCTTAAACTCGCCAACTTGTAAAGAAGAGAATACAGAGTGAGGTGTCACATTTATGGAAGCTCCTAAATCACAAATAGCATCAGAAAAGTTCAACTCTCCTATGGTGCATAGGATAGTGAATGTCCCGAGATCCTATACTTTTTTGGCATTGCTAGAGTTGGTGTAATGAGAGCTGACACATTCCTTCAAAGATTGATCCTCTCATTTCTGTTGATCCCTCTTCGATTGGTACAAAGTTCTTTTAAGAATTATGCATACCTTGGGATTTTCTTGATGGCTTCAAGTAGAGGAATTTTGATCTCCACATTCTTAAATGTGTCCAAAACCTTTTTTTGCATTGCATCTTCGGCTATATTCTTGGTTTGAACAACCCTATTTGGAAAAGGAAGGGTTTTAAGATGAATATCATTAATCTTTTTCTTACCTTTATCTTTCTCCTTGGGTTTCTCAATAGCTGGTGTGAAATGAGGATTTTCTAGAGTTGAGGTGAATCCTGGTGGAATGGTGGGTGTATAAGTATCATTAATTTGCTTCTCACTTCTCAATGTGATGGAATTGACATTCCCCTTTGGATTTGGAGTAGGTTGGGAAGGTAGATTTCTAGAATTCTTACTTACAAGTCCATGGAGGGCAGTGGAAATCTGGCTCATTTGAGTCTTCAACTCCCTCAGCTTCGAACCTTGACTTTTCATCTCACTCTGTTGATTAAGAACAATTTATTTCAAAAGATCATCATTATTGGAATATAACTTTTATTTAGAATCCCCTTGTTGTTGGCTTGATGATGCTTAAGCTTCAAATTTCCTTTGGGGTTGTTGGAAACCCAATTGGTAAGGTGGACGCTGCTGGAAGTTTTGTTGAAAAGGGGGTCTTTATTGTTGTCCAAATCCATACCTCGTGTATGATTGATCCTTACACCCTTGGTTATATGTTGAATCAAACTTCTTTTGGAGATATGGTTATTGTTTTTTCTGCTAATATGGTCTCCCAGGAAACACTGTTGCACAATCTTCTGTTTCTTACAGT
This sequence comes from Viscum album, assembly GCA_963277665.1. NCBI lineage: Eukaryota > Viridiplantae > Streptophyta > Magnoliopsida > Santalales > Viscaceae > Viscum > Viscum album. The sequence continues at coordinate 2,103,977,042 of OY728156.1, read as the reverse complement.
TGGGGGAAACAGTCAGTTGGTTGGCTTGTCTCGGTGCAAATTCCACAAGGTTTTGAAGGATGGGGTTGGGATGTCTTTTGTTCCAAAGAAATCCGCCTCACCATAGTGGTCAATTCTTCCAACTTAGTATCAATCAAATGATTTTAAATAGAGGAAGTACTTACCTAATGTACTTCCCTGACATGTGGTGTACCTCGATCGCCAAATTGTTGGGAGTTTTGTGTCATCTTGTCGATCAACGCACGTGCAGATACTGGTGTCTTGTCCACAAATTCTCCACTAGCTATGGCATCCACCATGCTTCTCTCCATAGGTGTTATTCCCTCATAGAATTATTGGATGAGGATTTGCTCACTGATTTGGTGATGTGGGCAGCTTGCACACAACTTCTTGAATCACTCCCAGTACTTATACATTGACTCCCCTTGGGCTTGATTGATCCCTAAGATCTCTTTTTTAATGGATTTGGTCCTTGATTCTAGAAAAAATCTTTGCAAGAAAAGACGTTTAAAATCATTCCAACAAGTTACATCTTGAGGTTGTAAATAATACATCCAATATTTTGCAGGTCCATCAAGTGAGAATGGGAATACTCTTAGTTTGATTTGATATTCAGAAAAATTTCTTGGTTTTAAGGTTGAGAAAACCACATTAAATTCTTTCAAATTTTTATTTTTATCCTCACCATATAATCTATGAAACTTTTTAATAAGATGAATTAACCCAGATTTTAGTTCAAAGTACGATTTGAGATTTAGGTATGCAATGAAATTTGGTCGATAGTTAATATCAGGTGCAACCAATTCTCGAATGGTTCTATTAAGTTTATTTCCATTATTTATAGCCATTAGTTCTTATTTTATGTTTTAATTTTAATTTCTTTTAATTTCAATATTCTGAGAGTGGAGGAATTCTCCAATTGGTTGAATGTTGAAACTTCTCGTAGACTGAGAATGTCTGATTCGAGCCTGAAGGCTACGTTCAATCTCAGGATCAAGATCTAAGAGATCTTTGGGATTATTTCATTTCATAAATCATATAAAAATAAAAATAAGGAAAGTGGACCATAATAAAAATGAGAAGTTTGAGTTGATGGTCCAAAAAGAATAAGAAGAAAAAACTCAGATTGGGTAAAGAAGGAAGAAAGAAGAGAATAAGAGAATAAAATGTAAAATAAAATAAATACATCTAAATGGATGAAATAATTACTTTTCTCCCCAGTAATGGTTCCAAATTTAAATTTTATTTCATGGGTTCTTTCAAATGATGTCCGGTTTTGGGTTACTTAGGTGCAGTAGAGTGGCTGACCAAGGTCGTCTCTCAAAGGAGGAAGTAAATTAAAACAACTTCTTAAAGGTATTCTAAAAATAAAATAAAATAGAATAAAAACCCTACTTTAAAGGATGGGGATGGGTTATTTATTGTTTATAAAACTAGAAGAAGTTTTTTGGGAGAATATTGCATTTTTTTTGTTTTTAATTTTGAAATAAAATTCGACACAACAAGAAGATGTTTTTTAGAAAATATTATAAAAGGAATAATTGATCTAACTATAACTCTTAATTTAATTATTAATAATTATAATTTAAATTAATATCCACTTAATTATTATCCCCTAATTTTTTAACCCTCGAACCCTACAGGAGTTAACTTAACCACAAAGATGAAATTACTTAAACCCTAGGCTAGCTTCGGAACACGCAATCGCAACACCCTGCTTTGATTGATGTTCTAAGGTTAGATTATGGTAAGTGGTTAATTATAGCACATATACACTCTATAAATGAGGATTAATTTAGTTTATTAATTATATTTTAACTCTACAGACTTATCCCGTGTGTTCTTGTATTACCGATTAAGTTCGCGCTCTCACAATTTACACAAAATCTCGACCTCGCGTGTTTTTGTGTCAATTGATCAATTGTTTTCTTAGTTTCATATAAATTAAAAACTCAATTCATGTATCATATTAATTTAATTATAGTATCTCAATTATTCAAAATAATTAAATGAAGCGGGTAGAAGATAGACTGATCACTAAGAAAACTACTCTTCCATGGGCGGTGTGGTCATCGTGGAGACGTTTTGCATGAGCAAAGGATTAAATGGGTAAAACCCAATCTAGTCTCCAATATTGAATTTATGACCAAATATAAAGATTAATAGAATTATAAAATTTAAAATAATATAAGAAAATATAAGAAATAAAAAAATAACAAAGAAGTTTATTATGAAAACACAAACATTACAACATGAGGAAGAAGAAGAGGGCTTCGACGAAGGGATCCTTGCTTCAAGATCTACCCTTATTGAATTGCTTGTATAATTAGATTTTAACCTCTTATACTATTACCTAAACTTCCTAATTCACATACCAACCCTTAAAAATTAGAAAAATACATATTTATAGAGTGGAGGGGAGGCTAGGTTAAAAGTGGTTTCAAGTGTGAACTAGAAGATTCTACCAAATATTTTAATCCCACTTTCATCACCTTATTGACCACCAAAAAGCATTAATTATCTATCCTTACATTATGATAATATGTTATAAATTGGTTTTTAGATCCCATATCAAAATTTGGGCTCAATACATTCACGGATGTAGAATATATGGCTCAAACACTAAAGTGATGTCCAATCTCACGTGTCCAGCCCACCATTGACTTAATAACCCATTTACTCCATCCAAATGCACTCTTTAGCTATAGTGTCCTGAATAAAAGTTGTATAAAATTAAGTTATTAACACTTTTACAAAATTTTAAGTTCAAATAAGTCATATTAAAATATTTATGTGTGAAATACTACAGTGCATTTTAAAAGGGTAAAACTGGAATTTTCATCAAATTTTCAAATGAATGATCTAATCCCAAATATTTCATAAATAAACATATTTACCACAATTTGAGGAAAATATATCATTTATTATCAATAAAATATTCAATAAAATTGTGTTTTATCACCCTTTCAATGGTTTAGGGGGAATCATACATGGCCCATATGCCTAGGAGGCATATGTTGCCTCTGAACATGACCCTGAAGGCCCAGGAGAGCATGATCCCACAATAATAGACCCAACCAACATATATTTATATTCATAATTTCCAAACATTGCAAGGATTCATAACGATCATTTCCCTGTACAGGAGTGTATGGTGTCTGGTCCAAATGCTGATGTCATACCCTCTCGATCATCCAATCCGGTAGCCCTGTAAAGCTAGGAGGATATTCTCTAATCCCCATCTGGATCTAGACCTGGATGAACATTTATTTTTTTCAACCTGTTTAACTATTGCTCATCATGACCCTCCACCAAGTATGATTTCTCCCATGGCACCACCATTGTGATCCTCCTCCCACCATCATCGAGTGTCTGCTGCCATGATCACTGTCACCATGGCTGTTGTCGACCAAGATCGTCGCACCTCGTTGCGATCCGCCTATAGCCATCACTGAATAGACCGTCTCCACTACATCCCATAACCACCAAGAACTTAAGAAAGCCACAACCCACCTATGAGGCCTCCCACCTCCGACGTTGATGTCCTGCCTATGCTCACACCAGAGCCGAACCTACTAGAGAGACCCACTACCCAACATAGCCCCTCCACCGAGACATTCGCCTCAACCGACCTACAACAGAGTATTCCACCTACAATCCTAAAATTGGGACTATCCAAGATTTTAACCCTAGATTAGATGTAGGATCATAGGGTGCCCTTACCACTTTCCTACCACCTCAACTGCATATTACTCATTTTAACACTTATTAATCTTGATAGAAATTCAACAATGGTAATTATTTTATAACTAAAAATATAAGATGACAATTATTACCAAATTTTTATGTTCTGAATTTGAATTTAGAATCCATTTAATATTATTCAATTTCTAAATATGATAAAATTATCTTTTAAATTAAGACATATAATGTGTTGAAAACTGTTTTTTTATAGAAAAAAATTGTTTTAATCATTAAGTATTCTTAATCATATTTAACATTTATTACAAAATTATATGAGTGTTAATTTATTTTTATATATGTTTAAAAATAATATTAGGGTCTAAATTTAAAATATATCCATTTAATTTTAAAAAACAATATTTATAAAAGTATCTTTCTTTGAAAAATAATTGTTTTATCGTGGTAACTAATATTTACTAGTAACTTAATTTTATGCCTAAAAATAAAATGAAAATTTTTATATAATTTATACCAACTAATTAAAAATATGGAATCAATTTTAACAAAAAAAATTTAAAGGTGAGAAAATTTTAATTTTTATATTAGCGCATGTAATGTGTAAAAAATATTTTTAGAAAAAGTGCATTTTTAAGATTAAAATTTATATGTAGGATAAAATTATGATTTTTTTATTTTCATGTTATATATTATTTTATTATAAAATAAATAAAATTTACATGTATTTCAATACAATCCAAAACCAAATTTTACCAAAATAATACTTAATTAAAAGAAAAGACTAAAAACAGTTTCTTTTATTGGAAAATATTACTTAAGTTCATAAAATGTTAAATGTAGGTTTTATAAATTCATAATAGTATTTAAAAATGTATATTTTTACTAATTAAATACATATTTGATCAATTAAAAGGTTTTATAACCTTATAGGTCTTTATTATATAATTATAAGTAATAAAATTTATAGTTTTGGTAAAAACTATATTTTTTCACTATTCATCTAAAAATAAACTCTTTCAGAAAAATACAAAAAATTAATCTTAGCATAATTTTGATATTTTGAATTCAAAATTGAAATTAATTTTACAAAATTAAAATTCTAAAATTTATAAATTTAGCTTTTAGATGAAGATATGATATATAAATAAAAGATGCTTTTATTGAAAAATGCCCTTTAAAACTTTAGGTGTTCTTAATCCTATTTTGTATGAATTTATAATTTATTACTAAATTTTTATCTATTATAAGTGTTATTCTTGTTATAATTTTCTTATCTGATATATCATGGATCACTTTAGTTTGGTTTTGTGTGTGGAACAAGCTATCGAACATAATATTAATTTAAAAAAACATTTTCCAAAATCTCAGGGTGTTATAGTTAAGCACTTATATCATTATTAGATTATGATAAGCTTGAACCAAAGTTGTAAAAATGTTTATTTGTTTGTTATCCCAATGAAACTAATGGATATTATTTTTATAACCCAACTGAATATAAAATTTTTATGGCTCAAACCGGTGTATTCCTTGAGAATGAATACATAAGTCGAGGAGTCTGTGGGAGGAAATTTGAGGTTGGAGAAGTTCAAGACCAAAAAATAGAAAGTTTTCCTAAGATGGTGGTTAATCCAGTTCCATAAAGAGTTATGGAAGAATAACTAGCTCGAGTTACACAAGAACCTCTAAGGCTGGTATGATTCATCAAGAACCTAAGAGATATGGGTTTCTCATGGCTAATGATTATGAAGTAACATTCATAAGAGAAAAACATGCTTCCTATCGTGAGGCCATTGAGATTTTTGAGATTGAAAAATGGTTAAAAGACATGGAATATGAGATGTACTTCATGTACACTAACCAAGTTTGGAACTTTATGGATGCACATGGAGGGGTGAGAACTATAGGGTGAAAGTGGGTTTTCTGAAAGAAAACTGACATTGATGTTAGTGTGTCTATCTATCAAGAATGATTGGTGGAAAAAAGTTATAAATAAGTCCATGGTATTGACTATGCAAAAAACTTTTCACCTATAATGATAATAAAGTCCATTCTAAATCTTCTATCCATAACGGCTCATTTGGATTATGAGATATATCATATAGATGTCAAAACCACTTTCCTTAATCGAAATTTAGTCGATGACATGTATATAGTATAGCCTACAGATTTTGAATTGTCAAATGAGGTTGTTAGGGTTTTCAAGCTGCAACGGTACATTTATGGATTGAAGAAAGATTCTCAAAGTTAGAATATCTAGTTTGATGATACAATTAATGATTTTGGTTTCATCAAGAATATGGATGATTATTTTATATATAAGCATATTATTGGGAGTGTATTATTGTTTTTGATATTGTATGTGGATTAAATGTTAATTATTATAAATGATATCCTAACTCCACTCTGTGAATATGTGGTTGGGTAAATGCTTCTCAATGAAATTCATGGGTGAAGTAGCTTACATTCTTGGTGTGAGGATCTATACAAATTGATCTAAGAGGATACTTGGACTCAGTTGGGATACTTACATCAGTAAATTGGTTTATCATACACTACAAAAAAATGACCTTGTTAGAGGGGGTTGGTTTTTTAGTTTGGAGGGGTTTATAACCCCCTTAGGCGCCCCCACCTTGTTCCCCATGACACCCCCTATCTACTAACAAGCCCCTTAGGTTCCCCCCCAGGCACCACCACCTTGTCCGCTCAACACACTTCTGTAAGCACCCCTTGTCTTCTAGAACCCGCCCATGCACCTGATCCCCCCACACACGGGCAACGCCAGCCCACCATGCCTTCACAATCCACTGAAAAAGCTTCACTTGTAGGATTCGATCCCATGTCAAATGTATAAACAACTAAGAGGCTTATCATTCAACCAACATCACTTCGTTTGACATATATCATACTATTAATATATTTAGATAAATAAATATATGATAATATATATATATATATAATGTGTTTGGAAATATAAATAATATAATATATTTTTATATATATAAAAATATATATGTGTATATATAATGTATATAAATAATTATATTTACATAAATAAATATATATTTATACATATATTTATAAATACATTTATATTTGTTTGTGTGTGTGTGTGTGTGTATTTATATATTTATATAATATTTATAGATATAATATAATTATAATATATAGATTTATGTAATTATTTTTATATACTTATATGTTTGTGTGTGTGTAGCGATAATATTATTAATTATTATTATTATTACACTGCTTTTTTAAACTATTAAATTTATATGTTAGTTTCAAAATTATTATACATTTATTTTATGATTTATAGTATACATGTATTATATTAATTAAATTTATATTATATATTTATGTATATAATTATGTAAATTTATATTATATCACGTATACACATATATTTACACACATAAAATTAAATATATTCATATAATTTTAAATTTATAATATAATTAAATAATATATATATATATATATATTTAATAAATTAATTTATAATCAATATGGTATGTGACAATATATATATATAATAAAATATTTGTAATATAATTATATAATATATTTATTTATTTATATTTATATTTAATTTTGTCTATATTATATATATTTGTATACATAATATAATATAAATGTATCTATATACAAATATACAATTAAAATGTATTTAATATAATATATGTATAATATAAATGTATTTAATAAATGTATAGTATTTATAAAACCATATATAAATTTTATATATTTGAATAAATATATTTATAATTACATTTATATTATATATACCAATATTTATATATCCATACATTTTTGTTTACACGTATAATTATTTATTTAAAGTATATATATAATGTATTTAAATACATTTATATAATGTGTTTATGTAACACAAACACACACACACACACACATGTGTGTGTGTGTGTGTGTCTTCACACATATATATTATAAAATTTGAAATTATATGGGATGTATTTAAAAAATAGAGGGGGTTAAAACCCCCTCTAATCCAAGGGATTAGCGGTGGTTCATGAACCCCTTCTAATTTCTTAAATTAGTGGCGGTTCAAAACCCCCTATAATTTATTTAGTTAGAGGGGGTTCAAACCCCCCTCTACTCTAAGATATTAGTGGTGGTTCATGAACCCCATTTAATCTAAGGGATTATAGGGGGTTATGAACCCCCACTATTTCCTTAAAAAAGAAGTCCATTATATATATATATAGCCTCTAAAATTCAAAGGAATGTTATATATATAAAAAGTGTATCTAAAATCCAAATGAATATGATATATATATATATAGAATCTCTAAAATAAAAAGAAATATTATATATATATATATATAATGCATCTAAAATCCAAACGAATATGATATATATAGAGAGAGTCTCTATAATACAAAAGAATATATAGTGCCACTAATTATTAAATTAGCAATGGTTTTGACATAACTGCCTCTAAAATCAACCACATATTAAAAAATCATAAAAAAAATTATAGGAGGTTGTGAACCCCCTATAAATTCGATGATTAGTGGGGGTTGTGCATAACACCCTCTAGTTCACATAGAAAATCAATTTAGAGGGGGTTGTGCATAACCCCCTCTAAAAAACCACCGCTAATCTTTTTTTTTTTTGCAGTGATAGATAACTCCAAAATGGTGTCTTTACCACTGTTACATGGCATGAATATTAGGATGATTTGGGATCCTTATAAAGAATTAGTATGGATGAATCGAATTCCATATGCCTTCACTATAGATTCTATCATGTATGCCATATTTTGTACTCAACCTGATGTCACCTATGCTCTTATAATTACTATTACATACCAATAAAATCCTAGTAAGATTGACTAGATTATTGTAAAGAAAATTCTTAAGTTCTTGATAAGGACTAAGTTTATGGTCCTAATCTTTGTAGTAGAGGATGATCTTTATGTAAAAGGTTACACAGATTTTGTTTTACAACATGATAGAAAAGATATGAAATCTAAATATGGTTTTGTGTTTTACCTAAATGGTGGAGTTATTTTTTGGAAGAGTTCTAAACAATCCATCGTGGTAGACTCGATAACAGAGGTAGAGTATATCACTACATTATATGTTGGGAAGGAATATGTTTGGATTAGGAAGATCATTTTTGAACTTGAGGTGGTTCTTAACATTCAAGGAGTGATTGAGCTTTATTGTGACAACAATATAATTATTTCTCAAGTGAAGGAACCTCGATCTCACCAAAAGACTAAATTCATTCTTTGAAAATACTATATCATATGGGATATCATTGAGAGGGGTGATGTAAAGATCAGTTGGGTGGCTACAAAGAACAATGTAGTCGATCCATTGACAAATCCATTACCAAAACAACAACATAAGGGTAGTCTTAGGTTTATAGGTATTCGATACTTGAGATATTGATGTAATGGCTACATGATGTATCATGATTTTATAATAAATTAAACCTTTATTTATTATTCATTCATGTGTACTTAATTTTACTTTAAATGAATTTCCAAATGATGACATCCCCTCAAAGTATGACTTTGAGTTATCCCTAATTGAAGATTATCACAGAGCATTATAGGTTGTAGTGATATGTTAAGATTAGCATGAATAATTTTTTTACTCGTTATAGAGGGTTGAATATGAGATATGAAGAATATATTTATGAATTAATAAGTAGATACTTATTTCTTGGTTTTACCTTCCAAAGTATATCTCATGGAATGCCATACATTCATCCATATACTTGGGGTTGTATTCTTATTATCAATCCCCATTGCCTGAGGTTGGAGAGATACCTAACATGAGAACATTCATACTTTGATACCTTTATTATGCAAGTCAAAAGCGACTTAGATAATAAGGGGATGGTTGGGTATGTTGTTGATCATGTTGTTGGTTGGATTGAAACCAATATAAGATTTTTCCGCTTGTATGATGAGTTAATACACCTATACCTAGATTGAATTAGATTGGAGAAATTTATGGTCATGCTTAGTTGAGTTACATATGATGTGTTCAGCTACTTGGATTAGGGGCATGTAAAGTACTCATATACTATATGAATGACATGTAATGTATTCATTGACATAGTTAGTATTTTTCATAGAATAAATAAAATTTGAGACATTCTATACCAGATTGATGTGTTATATGTAAAATAATCACTATATTTCATAGAAAAAGGGATTATATAGTTTTATATACAAGGTATAAGATACATATTATGGTTGTTATGTTCATATAGAGATATGATTATGTTTGATGCAAATCACATAAGACCCCTTAGTAGCTTAAGTAACATTGATGCTTTGCTAGAGGACAATATTTTCTTGCATCTATAAAATATGTATTTCAAAAAAAACAATGCTACTAAGGCTTGAAAGGTCACACAGTTAGGCATTTGGATAAGGATTAAGTTTGTACAAAGTGTTTATTCCAAAATGAAGAGGGTTTGATAAAACCATATCCAAATGATTTTGGATGGATTCACAGAGTTGTAAAGTATTTCATAAAGTCCTTATGGGATTTTAGTGAAAGTGTGAGATTGTTGTTTGTGCACTAAAATGGGATGCATCACACCATGGTGGTGTGTGTGTGGATATCGTGGTTGACACCCTCAACATCACTATTTTCATGTATACGATGCATGCATCAGTTATATCCACTCCCACTCAATTTTCATCAGTTACAAACCATTATGAATGGATTATTAAGGCTTGCATATTCATTTAATGGGTTTAATGAATTTTAACCAATGGGAAGTATTGTATGTGATGTGTTATAGATATAAGACACGTTCTCCAAATAATATGGAGCTTCAGGCATTGCCTATATAAAGAGATGTGATCCCTCATCATGGGTGTATTAATATTATTTCTTGATAATATATACCACTCTGGTTATTTCCAATCCTATAGAATCTCTCTTATTTCTAATTTCTCTATTTATCACTCATTTTGAAGGCGCTAACACCCCTTAGGAGTACAAGGATCCTCGAGAACCATTATAGGATCCAAAGACCGATGTAATCCCTTCAGAGATAAGAAACTTTTGTTTGTCGCTTCTATGATCATTATAAAATGTACTCCATCGAAGAAGAAAGATGGTGGTTGTTATAAACACATTCCAAGAATGCTCTGTTCTTCATTTACTTTTCATGTTTTATTTCTTAAAGACATATCAAGCTATATTTTGGTTTGATTTTACTAACAATGATCATAAAATGATATAAAACTCGTCACTTAAAACCTAAGGATCATTGATGATTAATTTGTTATGATTTCATTTATTTATTATGGTACATCATCATTCACTTTATGCAGAGAGAATATATTTTTTGGGACACCATTGGTGGTGGGATACTGAGTTGTACTCACACCCTACCTAGGTCTTCAAGGGTACCCAAGTAGACTTTATGGTTATAGAATAGGATAATGGAAAAGGGTCTATGATTGATGGTTGGTCTGACTGGCTAGGATAGAGCATGGGATATGGGATCAAGCTATGACTAGAAACCAATTTTGCATCATTTCCAAGTTTTGTTTATTTTTTATTATTTTTTGTTTCGATGTATACAATCCACCCTTGGGGGACCTTGATTGGGTTTTTATAAATTATATGACATGTGCAACATTCATTTTGATATAGCATGGGTATATATATGTGTGTGTGTATTTATTAGCACTTTACTATGATTCGTGTGCTTTTTATTTAGATGATTATTATTATTTTCATTATTTATGATATTATTTCCTTAATCTAATGTGGGGGTATAGTATCCCCATATTTTTATCTTAGACCCTCACTATTAATCAGAAACCTCTAGCATACGGGGAGGTGTGCATAAGTTCACATGGCTATTTAGTTCAATTACTACATAGTGAGCTGAACTGAGGCATTACAAAGTGGTATTAGATAATTGTTTCCTTTTCCTTATCTTATTATCTAGGAAAGGTAGACATGAGATGAGATATTTTCAAAAATTTATACAGATCATTTATCTTGGATTAGTTGACCCATGTATAAGGGAAGTCGAAGCTATCGGGGATGGGATTGGTATTCTTGGTTTTCTCTTTTATAGTTAAGATACATCACCATGTGTAATGCACTTTGATTTTGGATTTATGATTTATAAGATTTATATTTTGGATCGGTGTGGAAAGAGGGTGTGCATTCATGCATCATATCAGAAATGTAGGATTCATATGTCATTTGTGTGTTTTATTATGATTGTTTCCCATGATCATGACATAAGGGTTAGTTATTTAAAGTGTCAGTAGTTACTTATATGGAGTTTTCCTATATAATTTGATGGTTACATATTATCTAAATGATTCCCAGATGTTTTTGTTATTATTTCCAAGGACTAATTATATTTTACTACCTTGTATCAGGTAAATAAAATTTCAATATAAACTTATAAAGTTATTTCCTCTATGACGCTTTATTAACATTTCATGTAACCAAACCACAAATGTGATATCCTTGATAAAGGAAAGAAAGAGATCAAAGTGAAATTAAATAATTTGGATCCTATATGAATTTTATGATCACCCTGATTATGGGTAGATGTGGCTAGAGAGAGAACCTAGGTTATGATATTTTTATGATATGGGGTGTAGGATAGCGGGATGTTATGCCTATTATTTTTTTCCTTAAAAACTATGATATTAAGAATTGTAAAAGAAATGTGTTATGGGAAATGTGTTTGAAATTGTAGATACATGACACTATAGAGACCTCCATCAGAGTGCCAAGAGGGAAGGGATTAGAATACCCCACTAGTGGTTGGGTTAGAGACTCCTTTAGTGATAATACCAACCATGGATGATCAGCTCTATGAGAGACTGTTACGGGTTATGCAGTCTATGGAGATAGAGACTCTATATGTTATGGCATCTATGTATAATCTAACTTAAGAGTTTGAGATGTATCACCCACCATTATTTATCAAGGAGGGTGGCCCCTGGGTAGTTGAGCTTTGGGTGAATTGATCCAGACCATTTTTTATCACCTTGATACACCCCCTAAGAGGAGGGTGAAGTTGGTGGTGTATATGTTGAGATAACCAGACCGACACTTATAGGATATTTTAGTCTAGGAGGACCAGTACATCAGGACATCATAGAGGAAATTCCATACTCGGTTCTTTGATCACTTATTCCCTGACACTCTAAGGGAAGATAGGGCCCAAGAGTTCATAAACCTAACTCAGGGAGGGATTTTAGACATAGACTATGTTGTATGGTTTCACTACTGGATTACGGACTATTTTCAACGGGCTATTTTTGACGGGTTCCCATCGCAAAAGATCTTTTGTGATGGGGTCCTATCACAAATAGCTCGTTACAGAAAACGGCGCCACAACTAGTATTTTTTGTGATGGGCCCATCGCAAATAAATCTCTGATTATTTACATTATATATAAAAAAAACTTATTGTGACAGGCCCATCGAAAAAAGTATTTGTGACAGACCCACCATCCCATCACAAATAGTTCTCCATTTGTATATGTTATATATGCACATGAGCCTCAGCCCAGTTGGTGAGGACTCCTTAAGTGCATCCAAGAGACCTGAAATCAAATCCAGGCGGAGGCTAATTTCTGGTACTGTAGCAGGACTGTAGCAGGTACTGTAGCAGAACTGTAGTAGGAACTGTGCAGAACCGTATCTAGTATTGTAGCAGGAACTGTGCAAAACTGTAGTAGGTACTGTAGCAGGAACTGTAGCAGGCACTGTTTAAAACTGTAGCAGCTGGGAATATTCCCCCGTTTGGGCCTTCGGGCCACCGATTTGGTTCCCGAGTCCTTTAAGGCCTTCGAGCCACCCAGGCCTTCGGGTCAGTAAGGCCTTTAGGCCACCTCAAGGCCTTCGGGCCACATTAAGTGCATATGCAAACCAGACAACCTACAAGGAACAAACTTCAAAAGGAGGAGAAGCAATGAGCTTTCATCATAGTAGAATCTAAATGGATTGCAAGAATGAGAGGGTATGGCACCTGCCATCAGGATAAGTCTGTGCATGCATGGGAAAGCCTAGCTGAACAGCCATGCGAAGGTGGAGAGCTGATTTCATGATGAAGATGTTGGGGAGGAGCAGTTCCAAGTAGTTAGTCTGGGTTGTATGCAATGTTTAAAGCCTACGGGCAATGAATTCCTATAAGGCCTACGGGCCATGTAATACTTACACCTACGGGACTTGTAAGGGTTCCACCTCACCCCTTGAAAGGTGGATTATTAAAAAATCAATAAAAAATGAAGGCCTTCGGGCCATTGGAGGATATATACCTAAACCTTTTGCGATAGGTCCTTTTACCGTCACAAATACCTTTTTTAAAAATATATATAAAAACTATTTGTGATGGGGTCCCATCGCAAAAAGTCCCCATCGCAAATACTAAATAAAAAAAATAAAAAAAAATATAATTAATGAAAAAATAATATTAATATTATTAAAATAATAAAAAAATAAAAAATATTAAAATTCTCAATATTCACAAAAAAAATATAAAAAAATCATAAAATATTACTACTATTATTATTAGTAGTAGTAGTAAAATAAACAAACATTAATAAATATAATACTAATAATAAATAATAAAATATTAAAATATTAAAAAAAATATGCAATATTCACACCAATATAAAAGCCAAAAACTGTAAATAGTTTATATTATAACAAATGTTGAATTCAAATGTTTTTAACATAACAAAAAAATCACTAGGGGTAGTCTTCTGGAGGAGGTGGAGGAGCTGGAGGAGATGGTGGAGAAAACTCCATCCCTAAACTATGAGTCAGATGACGTATGTACTCCATCTACTCGTGTTGACGCTGCTTCCATCAATGCATTTCCTCCACGTATTGCTGCTCCTACTACTGCTGTTATTGACGCATATTCTCTTCGTACTGCTGCTGCTATTGACGCATCTCTTCCTGCTGCTTCTACAAACTCTCTATAAGCTCAGTCTGAGCTCACAACTGCTCCTGATACTATGAGCTAGAAGATGATGTCTCTCCACATGGTCCTCTCGAGCTAGATGTTGACATCACAGTAGTACCATAATAAGTCCCAGGAGTCAAATGAGAGTCGATACCAACTACTTGGCCCTTCTCAAAGGAATACTAGGTCGTCTTCATTCATGTCGCCTCATCGAAATGGTGGGAACTAGTTTGATCAGTCGTCTTGGCCTGACTCTAAGCCTGTGTCTGAGAGGTCACGGCCTTATATGACTCCTTCAGTTCAAATTTGAAATTAAAATAGTGAAAATATTATATGCTGTTAATTTTCAAACTAAAAAAGAAATAATACTGACCACAATCTGATGCTGATGATCACCTCTTATCTCTTCAGTGGTTGGATCACTGTACATCCTCTGATAAACGTCGTACTCTGTAATATCGGGATGCTCGACTGCCTATATGAATATAAAATAAACTATTTATATGTAATGTTATATAAAATATTTAAGAAAGATACTTACCAGATGCTCTTTATGCATACTGAATGTACAGCTACCAGCTCGATGTTTCACCTCCTGTCTCCCCCAGTTCTGCCAGCCCAATGAAGATATCCTCTAAAATCCACCACTCAACTAGTGTGAACATAATCCATCCCAAATGTGAGATGAAATGTACTCTGGTCGGTGGGCTCTAAACGACTCATCAAATACTGTCACTCATGCTTTCTTAATGACCGTCCTTCTCAAATTGTAAAAAAACTGATGGAAACACTCACACATAGACACCTCCCATACCACGTGGATAGCGTCACGCATTCTATCATCGATGTGATATCATAAACTCTACAAATAATTTATAATATCAAGTTATTAATGAAATAAATTTCAAAATAAATATTATTTATTTACTTACTATCCAATGATTGAACATTCCGAGCTACACATCAACAGGAATCTGTTCCCATGGGATCCATGACTGAGAAAAATAATTGCGCAAGATAGCGCTCCCCTGTCTAACAACTACATGCACAAAACTGTATAAAAATAATAAATAATCAAATAATTAGTATATAAATAAATTAATGAAAGCTAACTAAAATACACAGGTTACCATACCTCCGTGTATGTGGATCGAAGCCAAGACGTGGATGTCGCTTGGGGATAGGGTTAGGAATCATCAGTCATGAAAGACTGCGCCCCCTCCATATACCCCCTGAACTGCTAGTAGGCTAAGGGTCAGATGATCCCAAATTCTTCTCATCTAAAGGTAGCTCAGCCTCCTGCAACTCACGAAGTAGATTAGGGTTCATCTAAAACACAAAATGATTATTGTCAGCAGATAGTTAAAAAAAATATTACATATAGATATATATTAGTTATGATTATAACCAGCATTTAACTGTGTCAATGTTCACCTTTATCGTCGTCTTTATATCTGACGATGTCAATGTCTTCATATTCATCCTCGACATCATCAATATCCATACGAGTTTTAGTTTCATCATCTCTTTCCATTTCAAATTCATTTGTAACATCATTAACATCATTGTCACCATTGACCCTTAATTATGGAGTTTCATCATCGATATTCATATCTCTTTGTAAAAAAGATGGATTTTGAGTAGTCTCTTGAAAAATTTCAATTCATTGTACTTCAGCAGAACCACATTCAGTTTGAGTAAACTGATTTTCCCAAGATTTCATTTTTATTATGCTCCACCAATCACTCAGGTCTCTTGAAGTAGCATAGTACTTTGCGTAATATATTTGATGTGTCTGTTGATCAAGTAAAAATGGTTCATTTACTACAAGAAAACTTTTATATTTAATATTGACGATTCTATGAATCGGATAAACACGCAAGCCTCTCTTAGTATCCAACCACCGATATTTAAACATTGTTATGTAATTTTTTCCTAAATAACATAGTTCAATGATTTCATCTAGCATGTCATAAAAGTCAACTTCAGTTTCTCTATGATGTGATCCTCTCAAGAAAACTCCGATGTTCATTGTTTTTTTATTCCCCATATGCACGTGTATGAAATCAAAAACCATTCACCACATATGAATTATAAGATTTAACCATTTTGGATGGTGGGTTACTCAATATACACAGTCACTTATCAATTTTATCAGCATGTTTAGACACCTAAATTTTTTTAAAACAATTATCAATATAATAAATAATAAACTTAATTGATATGTTAAACCATCAATAATTTATGTTACCAGTTTTTGAAACCATTGAGAATTTTTTTTTTCCGGCGTTCTTCAAGAGCAGTGTTGTAATTTGTGGAAGTTGTTTCTTAATATGATTATCATATAACCTACAAATAAAATAAGTTTACTTACTATAACATAAATTATAGAATAAGTGATAGAATCACTCACAGTATAAATGATTTCATTTCTTCATAGTTGAGAAGAACATATGTATGAGCTCTGTGGTGTTCATCATCTGAAATCCATCGTTCATGAATTCCACTAAAGTCAATCTATGGCTGATTAAAATCTAATAATTGATTGTCCATTTCATCATCAACATTCTCTTAGTTATGTCCCATGCGGTTTTGTTTTGAGTGATATTAATATTCAAAATAATGAGAGTAGAAAAAAATCAATTTCCTCTTACAAATAAGCTTCAAAAATTGAGCCTTCAACTGATACTTTGTTACGTACTTTTTTCTTCAATTTTTGTATGAATCTCTCGAATGGGTACATCCATCGAAACTGTACCGAACCTCCACATTTATCATCATGTAGAAAATGTAATATTAGATGTTCCATTGAGTCAAAAAATCCAATATGAAGATTTTTTCCAGTTTACATATAATCACAACAACATCTTCTTCCAGTTTGCTTAGTGCATCGTAGTCTATTGTCACCGCACAAATGTCTCGAAAAAATATGATATGTCTGTTATCAAATCTCAAATCATAGAATTCAACAAACCTCTGAATCCAATCGGCATAAATCTTTTCATTATAACATAAAAATCACGACCTTTTAATCCAGTAATATGACCATTCTTAACACATCTGCCCAAATTGAAATCATATCCATCTAGAAGTCTCAAATATGTAATCCATTGACAAAATAATAAGTGACTCTCTTTGGACAGTGTATAAGCTGCTTTTGTCTTCATTAACCTCTGTGATCTGACATTTTGAAACTGTTCAAGTTCTGGTCACCTGCAAATTTGGGCAAGATCTAATCACGCATTTACATTATCTTTGGTCTTACCTAGTGTATCCAAAACTATATGAAATAAATTATCAAAATAGTTCTTCTTAATATGCATGACATCCAACATGTGGTGGACCAACAAATCAGTCCAATATGGCATATCCCAAAAAATTCTCTGTTTTATCCAATTGCGTTCTTTCCCAAATCCATGAATTTTTTGTTGGTTTACTATTATTCCAAATGTGATGGGAGGTAATGAAAATAAAACTGATTTTAACTTTGTACCTAAGATCATTTTTGGAGGTTCATCCCTTTCAATTGTGTCTTTTCTAAAATGAGATTTGTTCCTACGAAAAGGATGATCGGTTGGAAGAAATATGCGATGATAGTTAAAATAGTAAGGTTTTTTTCCATTGATAAGCATAAATACTTTGTTGTCTTTCATACAGTAAGGACATGATTTCAGACCATGTGTACTCCAGCCAGATAACATGTCATATGTCAGGAAGTCACTAATTGTCCACATCAATGCAGTTTTTAATATAAAATTTTGTTTCGCAGTAACATCATATGTACTAACACCATTACTCCACAATGAATTTAACTCATCAATCAATGGTTTCAAATAAACATAAATGTTTTTTTGGATTTCCTAAGATTAATAAGGTCAAAAAGATACAGGGCTCCGTCATCAACATCCATGGAGATAAATTGTACATAATTATAAAGATAGGACAACATGAATAATGGCTACCATAAGAACCAAATGAACAAAAACCATTAGTAGAATGACCCAATCGCACGTTTCGGGATTCTAAAGCAAAAGACAGATGCAGTCGATCAAAATGTTTCCATGAATCACCATCAGATGGATGATTCAAGATTTTACCAGTTGAAATCTTGGTTTTGTGACATGACATCATTGACGCTGTGTTCTGAGACATAAATAAACACTGCAACCTGGGTGTAAGCGAAAAATATCTCAACTATTTTATAGGAATTGATCCATACTTCCCGGGTTGAGCTTCTTTATACCTCGATTTTCTACATGTGGGACAACTATCCAATGACTCATTTTCACCAAAATATAAGATGCAATCATTTACATATGCATGAATCTTCCAATAACTAAGCCTCAGATTACGATCCCTCCTCTTTATCTCATAGTAATTTGTAGGCAACACGTTTTGTTCAGGTAACAATGTTTTAACTAAAAAAATATTTGATCAAAACAGTTGTATGACATTGCATTATCTGATTTAATAGCCATAAATTTTGCAACTGCTTTTAATTTTCTTATCTTGCAACCAGGATATAATGCATCCTCAATAGACCTCAACAACTCATAAAATTCAGATGGTGCCAACTCAAAAGTTAAATCAATATCATCATGAGTTTTAGTTTGTTGAACATATGGACCTGCAACATTATGTACTAAATTTTGAAATGGTGATGGATTCAGAATCAAGTTATTAGTATCTTCTCTAGAACTTCATTCACCATTTTGATACTAAAAAACATAATTTGGTTAAAAACAAAAATGCAAGAGATGTCCCCCAACCTTTTTAAATGTTTCAAATTTTTTCAGAGCACATTTTTTACAAGGACACATAATTATTCCTTCTAAAAAAATTCTGGTTTTGATGATGCAAATGATAAGAAAGCTTCAACACCCTCAATATATATGGAATTTAAACTAGAACAATTTGGATTTTTACGCTGATTTATCCAAGCGTGATCATCTAATAATGACTGTTGTCGAATTACTTGTTTCATATTTGTCTACAAAATATAAAATCATTACTGTTTTTGAATAATTTGAAATTATAAAAACATTATCCAAAAAAAGAAGATAAATAATTACAACTACTTAATAATTACCATTATTTACGGGTGACACAATTTCTAGTGGATTGAAGGCTACTCTTTTGTCTGATGGCTCATTTACTTGCAACTTTCTCACACTGAAATCAAAATGAACAATATGCTCATTGGTACGTATATCCATTCTCGTGCATACGAGAATGTATAAGCGTACCTCCAAGCAGATTCTTCATTGTGATTTCAGTGTGAGAAAGATGCAAGTAAATGAGGCGTCGAACAAAAGAGCCCCCTTTTTGTCAATGACTCTTCTCCTTGCAACCGCCACCGCTTGAAAACATTATTAAAAATGTGGTCCTACAAATGCATATCCAAACTCGTGCATACGAGATTGGATATGCATAAATAGAAGCATATTTTTCATAATGTTTTGAGTCGGTTAGAGTTGTCAGGAGAAGAGTCATCGAGCAAAAGGAGTGCCACCAATCCACTGAAAATTGTGCCAAGTTATTACCATTTATTACAATTGATTTTATTCATAATTATTCATAATTATTCTTAATTATTTCTAATTATTTCTAATTATTCCTAATTATTCCTACTTATTCCTACTTATTCTACTTATTCCTAATTATTCCTACTTATTCCTACTTATTACTAATTATTCCTAATTATTCCTAATTATTCCTAATTATTGCTAATTATTCTTAATTATTCCTAATTATTCCTAATTATTCCTAATTATTTCTAATTATTCCTAATTATTTCTAATTATTGATAATTATTCCTAATTATTGCTAATTATTCCTAATTATTGCTAATTATTCCTAATTATTCCTAATTATTACTAATTATTCCTAATTATTGCTAATTATTACTAATTATTGCTATGTATTGCTATTTATTGCTATTTATTGCTATTTATTGCTATTTATTGCTATTTATTGCTATTTATTGCTATTTATTTCTATTTATTGCTAATTATTGCTAATTATTCATAAATATTCCTAATTATTCCTAATTATTCCTAATTATTCTTAATTATTCCTAATTATTACTAATTATTACTATTTATTACTATTTATTACTAATTATTACTAATTATTACTAGTTATTACTAATTATTACTAATTATTCCTAATTATTTCTAATTATTCTTAATTATTCCTGATTATTCCTAATTATTCCTCATTATTCCTAATTATTATTGATTATTGTTAATTATTAATAATTATTACTATTTATTACTATTTATTACTATTTATTACTATTTATTACTCACTACCACAAATTTGAGCTTTTGCGCTGGGCGGAACGGGCGACCACCAATGGCGGTCGCTAAAGCCATCAATAGCGACCGCCAAAAGCGGTTGTTATTGCTGAAATTAATTAACGCGGGATTTTTCCCGCCTCCAGCGTCTTCTTCCCTGATAATTCGCTGCAACATCAGCCCCGCTGCGCCCTACCATTGCGTCGTCGCTGCCATGACACCCTTGTTAACCCCTCACACCCACTAATCACAACCGAACACCACCAAACAACTCCGAGTGGTCCTCCTTAATTCTCATGACATTCCCCGACCACCCATCGACGTCCGTCGGTGTAGCTGATTCCCTCCGACCGCCGCATATCCTCCATGGCTGGTGGCGAAGCTTTTGGTTCCCTCCCCCAACACCCCTCGGTGCCTCGCTGTGTCGGCAACACCAAATACCACCAGAACACCAGTTTTTCATAATAGACATTTAGGGGCCACCTTAGGCGGTCACTGTTGGTTTTTACCGACGGAACAACTGCAACCACCAAAAGCGGTCGCAAGGTCGTCGCTAAAGACCTATAGCGGTCGCTTTTGGCAGTCGCTAAAGACCAGTATTATAGTAGTGACTATTTATTACTATTTATTACTATCTATTACTAATTATTACTAATTATTACTAATTATTACTATTTATTACTAATTATTACTAATTATTACTATTTATTACTATTTATTACTATTTATTACTATTTATTACTATTTATTACTATTTATTACTATTTATTACTATTTATTACTAAATACTACTAATTATTGCTAATTATTACTAATTATTACTAATTATTACTAATTATTCATAATTATTTTTAATTATTGCTAATTATTACTAATTATTACTAATTATTACTAATTATTACTATTTATTACTATTTATTACTATTTATTACTATTTATTACTAATTATTACTATTTATTACTATTTATTACTATTTATCACTTATTATTACTATTTATTACTAATTATTACTAATTATTACTAATTATTACTAATTATTACTAATTATTACTAATTATTACTATTTATTACTATTTATTACTATTTATTACTATTTATTACTAATTATTACTAATTATTACTAATTATTACTATTTATTACTATTTATTACTATTTACTACTGATTATTACTAATTATTACTATTTATTACTAATTATTACCATTTATTACTAATTAATACTATTTATTACTAATTATTAGTATTTATTACTCATTATTACCATTTATTACTAATTATTAGTATTTATTAGTAATTATTAGTATTTATTACTAATTATTAGTATTTAGTATTTATTACTAATTGTAAATATTTTTTACTATTTTTCCTAATTATTACTATTTTTTCTAATTATTACTAATTAGCGTTAATTATTATTAATTACTGCAAATTACAGCTACTAATTACTAATTAAGGCTAATTATTTATATACATTACTAATTATCGTTAATAATTATTAATTATTACTAATTACTAAGAATTAGTACTAATAATTTCAATTTATTATTACAAATAAATACTAATGACAAAACAATTTA
The DNA here is from genome assembly GCA_963277665.1 of Viscum album. Lineage (NCBI taxonomy): Eukaryota > Viridiplantae > Streptophyta > Magnoliopsida > Santalales > Viscaceae > Viscum > Viscum album. The sequence continues at coordinate 2,103,954,514 of OY728156.1, read as the reverse complement.
AATCTAATTTAATTACAACTAATCAACAATAATTAAAATTAATATAAAAAAATGAAATAAATACCAAATTAAATAAAACATAAATACCTTTAAACTTAATCTCTTATAATTGTAGATGACTTCACAACTTCTTCGTAAAAAAAAGCTATCTCTAAAAATTTTTCACTTTAAAATTAGAGTTTAGAGAGACAGAGAAATTAGAAATTGAGGGGAAGGAAAAAACTGATGGGGGTATATATAGGTTATATTAGTTGCGACGAGAATATTTGCGATGAGAATCTCGTCGCAAATACCTTCGGCCACATTAATTACTGTTGGCGGTTAAATGAGTATTTGCAACGGGTCTCATCGCAAAAGGTGACATGCTGATACACTATTTGTGACGGAACAACATCTCGTCGTAAATAGTATTTACCGTCGTCGGGTATTTGCGATGGGTCCCGTCGCAAATACACTCCAACGGACGCACTATTTGCGACTGAGAATCCCCGCGTCACAAATAGTATTTACCGCCTCCCGGTATTTGCGATAGGAGTTGCCTCCCTGTCGCAAATACACTCCAACGGACACACTATTTGCTACGGGGAATTCCCCCGTTGCAAATAGTATTCACCACCTCTCGATATTTGCAACGGGAGTTGCCTCCCCGTCGCAAATAACCTCTTCAACATACTATTTGCGACGGGAAAAAAATCTCGTTGCAAATAATCCGTCACAAAAATCAGTTTTTTCCGTAGTGTTTATAGAGTTACAATGTTTTTTCCTGATGTTAATTGGGGATGAGATGGATAGTGTGAGATTTTTTGAAGATGGTCTCAGGTATGTGATAGGAGTATAAGTGAACATTTTTTATCTGCTTAACTTTCCAGAGGTTATGAATCAAGCCCTCATTACATAGAGGAACCTAAGTGAGGGTAGTAGATTGGGGCATATAGATTCTACTAGGGAGACCAATAGTGGGTCTTCGGGTACCAAGAAGCACTGATGTGATGGTTTACAACAGGGTGGTAATAGAAAACACAACTTGAGTGGTGGTCCATCTTTTATTCCTTGAGGAGGAGATTTTGTGGAGTGATGCTAATGTGGTAGGCCTAGGAATGTGTGTACTCATTATCTCCAACCAGCAATAGAGTATCAACTATATGGGAATATGGTGAGCCTATAATAGTATTTCATGAGTGCTTAGAGATTACCTAGTGACAGAGGAACCGAGCAGGCTCCAAGCTCGAGAGATGGTGTAGGTACACCACAGTAAGTAGGTAGCTGGAGTTCCACTAGAAGTTCAAGTTATGGTGGAGGACACAGTGCCTAGGGATGGGTGAAACAATGGTAGTAGATAAGTATATTTCTAGGGTTCCATGAAGGAGCAAAGGGATGAGGATTTGGCCAGTTTCATGCCATCAAGCCTAAATTTACAGACCAATATTTCGGACCATCTATGGTTCGTGATACGATTTTAACATCTTCTACCTTGTCATCTACCTTATTTGACATCATTTGTTTGTATTTTCTCGATTCGTTGATGGATTAAGGTTAGCCATAAAGTATCTATATGGGGTGATTTTAATAAATATGCCTTTAGGGGTGCAATTAGAGGGTATTAATAGATGTAAGTATTATTCCATAGTAATTGATGACTACATATTCCTTTGGGATTTCTTTGTGCTAGAGATATTAGCTTTGATGTGATCCTTGGGATAGATTGGATTGTTTAGTATAAATCCCATATTGATTGTTATCACCAACGAGTGTCATTTATGTCTATTGAGGGAGATGATTATGTTTATACTGGAGAGTGGGTCAAGTAGACAGACCATGCAGGACCTAGACATTAGTAGTTGGGTGGGATTACAACCCGGGTTTCTAGACTTTTTTTAGATAATGGGGAGAAACAACTGATAGTTTTCCTCCTATGGTGGACCAGTTTCAAGATGTTTTTCCTAAGGATTTATTAGGATTTCCACCCAAGCGTCAGATTGAGTTCATGATTGATGTCATGCCAAGTACACAGCCTATATTTATTCCTCCTTATATGATCGCTCATGTGGAGATACGATAGATGAAGGCTCATTTAGAGAAATTGGAGGCAAAGGGGTTCATACAGTCGAGCACATACCCTTTGGGTGCTTCAGTTTTGTTCTTTAAGAAGACGGGTGGTTCCTTGAGACTATGCGTGGATTATCAAAAGTTGAATCAAGTGAAAATAAATAATTATTATCCACTCATGTGTATTGAAGATTTATTTGATCATCTTAGAGGAGCTTGAGTGTTCTTTAAGATTGACTTGAGATCATGTTATCATTAGTTGTGGGTGAGGCCTTCTGATATTCCTTGCACTACATTCAGGAGAAGGTATGGTTTATATGAGTACCTGGTGATACCATTCATATTAACAAACATTCCAAAAGTGTTTATAGACGTAATGAATCAGGTGTTTCTTCCTTATTTGGATACTTTTATAGCTGTGTTATTTTGAAGATGTCCTTGTGTACTTCTGATTAAGGGGGGAGCACACTCGAGATTAGGAGATCATTTTCAAAACACTTAGGGAGTATCATCTTTATACTGAGATCTCAAAGTTTCAATTTTGTATTAATCAAGTACACTTATTGAGTTATGTGATGTCATAGGTTGGCATATCAGTAGACCCTAAGAAAGTCGAGGTTGTAGTTTCTTAAGAGTGTCCTAAGAACATTTTTGAGATTTTCAACTTTTTATGATTGAACGATTATTACTGAAGGTTTATTCAGGACTTATCCTACTTATAATCATTGATGATATGACTAATTAAGAGGGGGATAAGTTTATTTGGTCAGTTTCTTATGATAGTGTCTTTTGGATGCTAGAAGGTAGATTAAAAAAATGTTGATCCTAACTTTACCTATGCCCGATAAGGAGTATACCTTATAATGTGATGCATTAGGAGTCGAACACAGAGAAGTTTTAATGTGGGAGGTTCATATAGTTTCTTATGGGTTTGATTAGTTAAGGTTTCATCAGTGGAACTACCTGATGCATGATCTTGATCTAACAGCAATGGTGAATGCCTTCAGATGTTAAAAACATTAACTTTTGAGTGATCTGTTTATGGTATACACTATCCACAAGAGCCTGAGGTACATTTTCCCATGGTGATACCTAAACCTTTGTAAGTGGAGGTGGGTTAAGTATCTACAATCTTTTTATTTTGAGTAATCATATACCCTAAAAAGGGTAATGTTTTTGCTGATATATTGATCATGAAGACTCAAGCACAAGTGATATAGGAGTGGAGAAGCGAGTGGAAGATTATGGCTCTTTTTTTGAGTTGCATCTCTATGTATAGGATTTTCAAGTCCCAACAACCCTTATTTCCTTATCTATCACCTCTTCACTCCTTATTAGGGTAAAAAGGAGTCAACTATTATATTTAAACTATTTGGTCATGAGGGGCAACATATATAGTAGTGTGACACCTCCATACTAGTGTCTTGATGTCGAAAATATTCTTTATGTTTGAGGTTGTATTTTGGTCCCTAAGAGCATGCACAAGTAGCTGATGAGGGACTCACACACCTCATGGTGGGTCACATTTCTAGGTTTGACCAAGATGTACAATGATATCCACAAGCAGTATTTGTGGCTTGGGATGTGGAGGGACATGATAAGTTTTATCATGTGGTAATCCACCTATCAGCTGGTGAAGGCAGAGCACCAATGGTCTTCTATTTTACTTCAATCACTACCCATTTTGAGTCAAAGTGGGATGACATGACTATGGACTTTGTGATGGGTTTCTCAAGGAAACCATGAGGTAGTGATTCTGTGTGGGTTATTATGGATCAGTTAGCTAATGTTACTCATTCCTTCCAATCTAAAAGGATTTTTTTGGGTAAAAATATAGGCATGATATATATGTGGGATATAGTTCATTTTCATAGAGTATAATAGAGCATTTTTGCAGACAAGGATTCCCACTTTACATCATGATTTTGAAGAGGGTTACAAAAGGTGTATGGTATGCAAGTGCATTTGAGAACTATTTATCACCCTTGGATAGACATAAAAATAGAGCATATTATTCAGATATTGGAGGATATTAAGTGTAACACCCTTAGTTTTTATGATTTTTTTCAAATAAATTAAATTTCTTTTATAGCTTGTGTTACACACAACATCAAACTTAGCTTGTGTTACATGTGACATTGAGGTTTAATAAACCATTATATGTTATTAATATTATTATTTAAACACAATTGTTATAACCAACCCATTAAACATGGAGATATAAATATTAATAACTAATTTTTAAATATTAAGTATAATAGTTTTATATAAAGAAAACATATTGATACAAAAGTACTTGATTTTTGGTAAAGTCTTTATATGTTTCGAAAATTCTATTTTCTAAAAAAATGTTTTTTATTTATTTGTGTGAAAAATAATAAAATTAATTTTTGACACTTTTATAAAATGGATTTAATAAAATAAACTTCTTTTTTTAAATCATTGTGTCAAAATTATCTTATGGTTAATTTTTGGGATTTTTCTAAAAAGATTGTTTTTTCGATGAATAGTGAAAAATACTGGTTTTTATTAAAAACTACCTTTTCATTTAAAGATTTTATAAGGTTATTTTTTGTTTCAAAATGGTTTTAAAAGTAAAATAAGTTCAATTATATATTAATTAACCAAATTTAGGTCATTCTAATCATTTTCATATTGAATTTTGATATAAAAACTTTTTAAACTTTTGAACATTTTTCTCTTTGAAAACCCCGCTTTCTCATCATGTCTACAGAGTTAATTTTAAATTAAATATTTCCACTTCTATGAATAAAATTTGTAAAAATGGATTAAATATTTGGAATCATAATAATTTATATTATCTAATAAGTTCAACTTAATTTTGGACCAAGATTAATAGTAAAAATAGTAAAAAACTATTTACTGCGGTTATGGTGAAAATGAGTTTACTAGGGTGTTAAACTAAAAGGATAAGGTTAAAAATTATCCAAAAACTTTACAAAACCAATTGTGTGGAAATATTTATATCTAATATATTTTATGTTTGATAATTTCCCGTTTTATATCCCTTTCTCATATGAGAAACATGGGTATGCCATTTTATTTTCAAAAATTACAAGTATGTCACTAACCTCACTTATAAAAGTCCACCCACTCTAATATCCTCTTCACACTTACAAAACCCTTTTTTTTAGAAAATAACTACCCAAATAACTTTATTAATTCTATCTTATTATCCTATAATCCTTAGTTTGGTTATGAATCCCTCCTGATAATCCTTTAGGTATAAACATAAAGAGGCTCTCAGAAGAAGAGGTAAATTCTTAAATTTGCGTTTTTGTTTTATTTTTTATTACACATCCTTAAAATATTCCTATATTATGATGATATAATAACACCAGTATATAATATATTATTATATGTTATTATGTTAATTTCATAACCTATATCCATCCCCTCTTCCATCAAATGAGATATGAAATCATCATTCGTGTGTACGACGGACTACCGCCTCGCGAACCGATGTTATTCATTTTTCATCACCACATCTCACATATGGATATAATGATGGATTAAATATTTATATATTATATATATTATATTATTCTACTTATGGAATTATTACATCACATATCTTCTTACTTTTCATTCTGTGGGAATACGATAACGTCGCTCGTGTGTACGGCGGACTACCGCCTCACGAAGCTATGTGATTTGTTCACACTTTACATGGAAGGTAATAAGAATGAGTTTAATGAACATATGTGATATAAATGACATAAAAATTATTCTTTAACATTAATATATTATTTACCTTTTTTTCTTTCAATCCATTGAGAAAATGGAAACAATATTCATGTGTGCGTATAGTTTATCATCTCCATGAATGGTGTATTTTATTTTCTATATCTAAATTTTATGGATCAATATAAATACTTATATAATGAATATATATGATATTTATATCATGTTTATAATCCTAGATATGATGTAAAAATTATTAAATTAATAATAATAAAAATAATAAATCAATACATACACGAAAAACAATGCAGTTATTGCCTAAAATGCGACTTTAACATGGAATTGTTAATAAACGGGTAATAAAAATTTATAAGTAAATCATATATGGTATGATATATAAAATTATTGTTCTGTAATATATGTATAATAAACTTATATTTATTATACAGGAGGTTTGAATGTGTACGAAGGAATTCGAGACTTAAGGTAAGGGATTTTTGTCTCACTTTTTACTTTTATGAGACACATGTCATATTCACCACCTATTTCTTTTATATGGTGTATATATTGACCATGAATGTATTTTATGATGTTTATACTAAAAATTATTTGGATTTAAATATCAATTTTAGTATCTCTCTTTCATGGTGTTTACGATTCAATGTTACCAAAGCAGTAATGGTTTTATGGTACAATATCATTGTTTATCGGGATTGTTTATTATTTTAACAGGTTGAGGGTCAAGAACTATTTATTTAACATAAAAAATAAACCCTCTTTTTAAAACTAGTAAAATAGGAAGCCCGTGATAAACACTGAGGAAAAAATCTGTAAAGAAGCATGACCCGAAGGACTTAATGGTCTCGAGTGCCCAATGGGATGCAAACATCAAGATAAACATAAGATAACCCCCCCCCCCCACAAGAAAATGCAATAGTGTAATCTATAAATAATGTTGCATCACCCCCACCCCACCCCCCTCTAAGAAGTTACGTCACGTTGGACTGACACAACGTGTCAGAGCACTCCTCCCACCCACATGAATGAAAAATTCTTGATGTCATAACCATTATTTATTTTGATGCTTCATTTATAAGTTTCAAGTTCATTTTCAAAGAAATTGATTTCCACAATATTTCATGAACTTTTAATTTTAAAAAAAGTGATTTTAAAATAAATTGTATTTTCCTCAAGAAACATTCCAAGTGATTTCTCTTTCAAAATCATTTTCCATCTAAGATGTCATCCTTTGATGTTACTCATGCTTTATTGGGGATATGACCCAAGGATACCATTATTATTCTTTATATATATGGTTTATGTTTATGGTGACAAGATTTTACGAAACTCATTTCTCTTCCATGAGTTATACCATGATAAAATTCTTATAAAACACGCTTCTTTTTTCACGGGTTATACTTTGAGAAAATGATTAAATGATTATGAAACCCATTTATTTTCATGGGTTCTAATATGATGAATGTTTTATGATCTTTTTGAACACACATGTATGATTTTCATCATGTGATAAGTGGGACCTACATATTACTCCAATGCATTGGGTAATGATTAATGTTATATGAGCTCAAAGGGTACACGATGGGTTATCCCAATTCTAAAATAGGGTACACTGGAGGTTATCTCAAGCCCTAAAGAGGGTACACGGGAGGTTATCTCAAGCTAGAAGTAGGTACATGTGTGTTTAGCCCAAGCCTAATGTGTTATGAATATCTTGGTGGGTATCCTTGGCATAAGATTTTCTATGATTATATATATTCCAAAAATCAATGTCTTATGCCAATGTTATGCTTTAATGACTCGTGTTCTTTGATTTAATTAAAATTCATGTATTATGAACAACCGATATTTATTCCATGACTCATATTTATGATCTATGATATGTAGGGTTTGGTTTTCATGTGTTATTCTCATGTTCCCATACCCATAATATCATTTTATATTGGTATCTCCCATGTTTACCCTTACTGAGCATCCCATCTCACCCTTTTTTATGTTTCCTTTCCCCAAGATATGAAGAAAGATATTATGTATGATATGCCTGAGAAGGATGATAATTATAAAGAACTTAGTGGGAGATAACCTAGATCACTTATGGACCAGTTGTTTATGAGTCCAAGTTTCCAAATTCACTATACCTAAATGATTATGGCATGGATCATTATATTATGTAATGAATATTTATCTATTAGGATGTAATATTTATGTATGATACGTGTGGGTCATTGTGATTGGTATCAAAGAAAAGTTTAGTTAACCTTTGGAAACTAGGATGAGAAAACTTTATTGGGATCCCTAAGAATATGTTTAATGATAAGTCTAAGGATTAGTCAAAGTATAGGAAAATGTCATGGAATTTTGGTTAAGGATAGAGAGAGTTGTTTCCAAGAAATTACATCTCTGCTTGGATACTACAAGTGGATGTGGATCTGGCACATAGGTACTTAGGGGTAATAACTCTGAAAAGGGCACATTGAGCTGGACTTGATCATTGCCTAATGTACGACAACAGGACTTAATGCACACCTGATTTGACACTAACGAGGGATATACTTTTTAAATTCACAAACTCTTTATGAACCATCATGAAGGATTTAAATAAATGATAACTACGAATGAACTAGGGAAAACCTAAGGTGTCATAGATTCAAAAAACGTGTCATGATTTAGACATCCTATAAGTGATTTTTCATGATTATTTAGTTCCCTACTATGATTGTTGTTACTTACACTATGCCTTTAGGTTTTAGTCAATGGATGGAACCTAAAGGAACTGTGTTAATGCTGAGTGTGATAGAAAATGCAATGATTGTACTCCTAAGCAGCCAAATGTTATGGGAGCTGGAATGAAAAATCTCATTGTTATTCTCATGAAACTTTCTCAGGCCATGAGTCATGTTAAACTTACAAATGGGAAAAGTAGGGAACAACGATCTATTGGTTACTTAATATGGAAACATTCACCTTCCTTAAGTGAATTTGCTGATTCATTAGTTGTTAAGTAATGGATCAATACCACTGAAAAGATATTTTTTGTTCTCCATTATTTGAAAAATGAAAAATTCATTTTGGTTGTCTATCGTTTGGAAGGAGAGGTGGATAAATAATGGACTCTTATTAAGAATACAAGGGAACATGATGAAATTGAATCCATGGAGTGGGATGAGTTTAAGATGTTATTTTTCAATAAGTACTTCCCTTGAATTCTTTATACAAAAATGGAGAAGAAATTCCTTAAGCTAAAGTAAAAGGATGGTGAATCTATCGGTACCTATGAGGAAAATTTTAGAAGACTTATGAGATATTCATGTGGCATTATCATTCATCCTGAAAGTAAGGTTGATCAATTCTCTAGTGGATTAAAACCAAGTCTCTAAAGGGCATTAGCCATAAGGGACTTCAGTAGTTATGGAGAAATTTTTTGTTATGCTATCAAGGTGGAAATGGATATTAGAGTGACCCATCAATCTCATGGTTTTGATAAGAAAATAAGGATGTAATTCAAGGGGAACTCTAAAAACCATAGAGGGGAGAAGATGAGATTTCCCTTATGATCAAAGTGTGGAAAGAAACATGGAGGAAATTATATTATAGGGACTACTAAATGTTTTTAAGTGTGTAAAGGAAATTCATCAAGTGGTAGAATACTGAAGTGATGAGAATAAGTTAGATAATGATACAAATAATGAGAAATCTCCATAGAATGCACCTCCCACACTTCAGTGTTTCAATTGAAAAGAGTTTGGGCATTATGCTAACAAATGCCCAAATCTAAGGGTTGATGGCAATGATTGATTTCAGTAACCTTTTAAGTTGTGGGACAAAGAGAAGTCTCATGTGATCACTATTTCATATGAGGGGTGTAATAATGATGTGGTTAAAGGTATACTTACCTTCCACTCTAGAACTGCTAATGTATTATTTGAATCTAAAACCCATTATTTTATATCTAAAAAAATTCTAAGGGTATCAAAATTTTACCCAAATGATTAGATATAGAATTAGAAATGAAAACCCCTAATGGTACGATGATCGCATCTCAAGTATATGATTCCTCTCCCGTTGAAGTTTGTGAGAATGTGATTCTGGTAAATATTTTCATTCTTACTCTGGTTGAATTTGATGTTATCTTAGGAATGGATTTTATTTACCTACATAAAGACCACATAAATTACCAAGGTAGGGAATTCTTGTTTGATATTTCAAACCAACCTATGATTGTCTCTCCGTGAGACAATAAATATGAACTTTCAATGGAAATCATGTCCATTATATGGATTTGGATTCCTATTCAAGAGGGGAATTTATCTTAGATGGTTGGGGAGAAACTCAACATCGATAATATGCCTACTATAAGAGATTTTATTGATGTCTTTCTAGAATAGTTGTCTAGTCTTCCACTTAATCATGAAGTTGAGTTCTCAATAGAACTTATACCCGGTGCCACACCTATTTCCAAGACTCCCTATAGAATGAAACTGATTGAGTTATAGGAATTAAATAAGAAACTCTAGTAGAATCTTAAAAATGGATTTATTCATCCAAGTGTGTCACCTTATGGTGCACCTATTCTTTTTTTAAAGAAAGATGGATCAATATGACTCTACATTGATTATCAGGAGCTCAACAAGATCACGATCGATATCAAGTATCATATACCCCATATTGATGACCTATTTAATCAATTTTGTGGAGCTAAATACTTTTCCAAGGTTGAAATTCTTTCTGAATATCATCAATTGAGGGTCAATAAGGAGGATATACCCAAGAAACACTACTGGAATTTAGCCTTTTCCCAACGGTAGTATACCAACGGTTTAACAAAACCGTTGGCAAAGAAAATTTCGGTGGACCCTTTCCCAACGGTTCACTAGAACCGTTGGGAAAGGGGTGCTAAACTCCCACATTTCCCAACGGTTCACTGGAACCGTTGGGAAATGTGTGCCTTTTCCAACGGTTTTTATAAACCGTTGGAAAAGGTTTACCCCAAATTCCAGATCGCCATATCCTCTCCCCATTCGGACAGAGCCCTAATCTATTCGCTCCGCTGCTGTAGCGAACCCCATCCCTCCACTACTCTCGCGAATCAGAACACCAGCACCCCCCATCCCAACAGGTACACCCCCATACGAATAGGTAAAATTTGATCTCAACCATATTGTTGTAGTTGTTTTAATGAATAGATTTTTTCCAGGTGTTGGTGGTTTAATTGATTATTGAAATTAATATCTAAATAGGATATTGTTTGTGTTTGTGAAGACTTCTTTAATGTTTTTGTATTCTATGTTTGGAAGGAGAGTGTTCAAAACATGTAAATCAGAGTTGGGGGAGGCTATCGCGTTTACATTTTTTGGATAATGGATTGTGGGAATTATGGATTGTGTTCAAACCAATTTGATATGTTTTGGATAATGGATTGTGGGGGTAGGGGGTGTCCACGGGGGTGGGTGGGTTGTCCACGGGGGTGGGCGGGGGTGTCCACGGGGGTGGGAAAGGCTGTCCACGGGGGTGGGCGGGGCTGTCTAGGGGGTGTGGGCTGTCCTAGGGGTCTGGGTGGGGTGTCCTGGTGGGGGAGGGGTGTGTGGGTGTTCAGGGGGGGGTGGTATGTCTAGGTGGTGGTGGTGGGGTTGCAGGGGAGGGGGTGTGGGCTGTTTGGGAGGGTGGGCGGGGCTGTCCAGGGGGGGTACGGGGTGTCCAGGGGGGTACGGGGGTGGGCGGGTTGTCCACAAGGGTGGACGGGCTGTCCACGAGGGTGGTCGGGCTGTCAAGGAGGGGTGGGCGGGCTGTCCAGGGGGGGTGGGTGGGCTGGCCACGGGGGGTAGGGGTGTCCAGGGGGGTGGGCGGGCTGTCCAAGGGGGTGGGGGGCTGTCCATAGGGAGAAGGGGTGTCGAGGGGGGTGGGTGGGCTGTCCACGGGGGTGGTTGGGCTGTCTAGGGGGTAGGGGGTGTCCACGGGGGTGGGCGGGGCTGTCCAGGGGGTGTGGGCTGTCCTGGGGGTCTGGGTGGGGTGTCCTGGTGGGGGAGGGGTGTGTGGGGTGTCCAGGTGGGGTGGTATGTCTAGGTGGTGGTGGTGGGGTTGCAGGGAAGGGGGGTGTGGGCTGTTTGGGAGGGTGGGCGGGGCTATCCAGGGGGGTACGGGGTGTCCAGGGGGGTACGGGGGTGGGCGGGCTGTCCACAAGGGTGGACGGGCTGTCCATGGGGGTGGTCGGGCTGTCAAGGAGGGGTGGGCGGGCTGTCCAGGGGGGGTGGGTGGGCTGGCCACAGGGGGTAGGGGTGTCCAGGGGGGTGGGCGGGCTATCCAAGGGGGTGGGGGGCTGTCCATAGGGAGAAGGGGTGTCCAGGGGGGTGGGTGGGCTGTCCACGGGGGTGGTTGGGCTGTCTAGGGGGTAGGGGGCATCCACGGGGGTGGGTGGGTTGTCCACGGGGGTGGGCGGGGCTGTCCACGGGGGTGGGAAAGGCTGTCCACAGGGGTGGGCGGGGCTGTCCAGGGGGTATGGGCTGTCCTGGGGGTCTGGGTGGGGTGTCCTGGTGGGGGAGGGGTGTGTGGGGTGTCCAGGGGGGTTGGTATGTCAAGGTGGTGGTGGTGGGGTTGCAGGGGAGGGGGTGTGGGCTGTTTGGGAGGGTGGGCGGGGCTATCCCGGGGGGTACGGGGTGTCCAGGGGGGTACGGGGGTGGGCAGGCTGTCCGCAAGGGTGGACGGGCTGTCCACGAGGGTGGTCGGGCTGTCAAGGAGGGGTGGGCGGGCTGTCCAGGGGGGGTGGGTGGGCTGGCCACAGGGGGTAGGGGTGTCCAGGGGGGTGGGCGGGCTATCCAAGGGGGTGGGGAGCTGTCCATAGGGAGAAGGGGTGTCGAGGGGGGTGGGTGGGCTGTCCACGGGGGTGGTTGGGCTGTCTAGGGGGTAGGGGGTGTCCACGGGGGTGGGTGGGTTGTCCACGGGGGTGGGCGGGGCTGTCCACGAGGGTACCCTACTAATATGGTTATGGGATGAGGCATGCTCTGATGTAATAACACATTAAGTTCTTGTTGGTTTTACATTTTTTCAATAACACATTAGTATGTTTTTTTCACATGTGTAGTTGATACCATGATTATTTTCTTCCTTTATCGTTTACTTAAATGTATTTTCTATTAAAGTTCAATCCTATTGAATTGTTTATGACCAAATGACTTATATGAATTCTTTTTACAGAATGGACAGAAGTTGGATGTATGAAACCGATCGTATCTCAAGCGATTTTCAAAACAATTTGGAGAGCTTTATAGATTTTGCATTTCACAATGCTTCAGATAGTGGTCGCATACACTGCCCATGTTCCAATTGTGTTGGTAGACCTTGGTTGAGTCGTGAAGAAGTCAGCTAGCACATAACCAAAAATGGTTTTCAAGCAAACTACTTTGTGTGGTATCACAATGGGGAGAAAATGAAATCTCAAATTGGTGATGATCGAAATGAAAGGACTGGAATGGAGAATTTATTAGATGATCGGTTTCCGTTTATTCGTCATCATGAAAAAGAAAGGATTTCGACTCAAGAAGACGTCGATATGAGGACAACTGATGCATCTAGTGAAAATGATGATATTGATAGGGTGAAAAAATTGAATGATGCTGCCACGACTCTAGTATATCGACAATGCGATAAAATGAAAAAGCTAGAATTTTTAATCCGATTGTTTCATGGAAAAACTATGTATGAGATTTCTAATACAGCAATCGATTACATTCTTACTCTCTTGAAGGATTTACTTCCAGATGATGCAGATATTCCCTCAAACCACTATATGGCATGGAAGTTAGTTGAAGAACTTGGATTTTCCAGAAACAAAATTCATGCTTGCCCGAAAGATTGCAGTTTATTCTGGGAAGAAACCGCTGAACGAAATGAATGTATAAAATGTGGCACATCCCGCTGGAAGTCAAAATCTGATGGAACACCATCCCGCGTTCCACAGAAAGTAATGTGGCACTTTCCATTGATCCCCAGACTCCAGAATATTTTTATGTCTGATGACATATCAATAAAAATGAGATGGCATGATACCAAGAGAAAAAAGACTAATGATGAGTTGGTTCATCCAACAGATGGATTTGCATGGCAGAGATTTGATGCTCGACATCCTGATTTTGCAGCTGACGTGCGTAATGTGAGGCTGGGTCTTTCATGCGACGGTTTTAATCCGTTTGGGCAGATGCTTACTTCGCACAGCACATGGCCAGTTTTTATACACATTTATAATCTTCCCCCATGGTTGTGTATGAAAAAATCTTTCACTTTCATGAGTATACTCATATCTGGTCCTTCTGATCTCGGCATTGATATTGATGTATACATGCAACCTTTAATAAAAGAGTTGAAACTTCTTTGGGATGTGGGTGTGCGCACATACGATGCATGTTCGAAAGACATATTTCAGATGCGTGCTGCGCTTATGTGGACGATCAATGATTTTCCGGCTTATGCAATGATGTCTGGATGGAGCACGAAGGGAAAACTGTCATGTCCAGTTTGTATGAAGAATACACGATCCAGAAGACTGAAACATCGTTGTAGTTTCAGTTTTATGGGACATCGACGATTTTTGCCAAAGGATCATCCATATAGAATGAATCGTCGAAGATTTGATAATACTATAGAGACCGATGATCCACCTCAGCGTATGTCTGGAACTGATGTGCTTAATGAATTGAAAGATTTCAGTTTTTCGTTCGGGAAGGGTCAAATGAAATCTGGAAAGAGAAAGAATGTTTCCACAGAAACCTGTTACAATTGGAGGAAGAGGAGTATCTTTTTTGATTTGCCTTATTGGTCAACCAATTTGCTACGTCATTGCTTAGACGTAATGCATATTGAAAAGAATATATGTGAAATGTTGCTTTCAGTTCTTCTAAATGTCAAGGGGAAGACAAAAGATGATTTACGATCTCGACATGACTTGGTGGATTGGGGAATCAGACCAGAATTGCATCCTGTGCGTATCAGTGAAAATAAATGGCAACTTCCATGTGCTTCTACGAAGCGCGTGCATCACTTAAAACACAAATATTGAGCCGTACCGCGCAAACCGCACGTCCGATTGACGTTCCGTCTGCGCGTACATGTCACGAATAATAATTAGAATGTTTTACGGTGGTTTCAGGTCAATCCGAGGTCGTCCGCTATGAATTTGACCGTTTGACGCCCGTTTTGGCCGTTTATGACACCAGAACTGCGTTGTCGGTCACCGCGGGCACACGGCACGTCCGATTGACGTGACGTCTGCTCGAACACTTCATAAATCAATCACCCGTATTTTTCGTCTGATTTCAGGCCATTCCGAAATCGTTCGGCCCGTTTGGACCACCCTCACGCACGTTTACGAAGCGCGCGCATCACTTAAAACACGAATATTGAGTCGTACCGCGCAAACCGCACGTCCGATTGACGTGCCGTCTGCGAGTAAACGTCAAAAATAATAATTAGAATGTTTCACGGTGGTTTTAACTCAATACGAGGTCGTCCGCTATGAATTTGACCGTTTGACGCCCGTTTTGGCCGTTTATGACACCAGAACTGCGTTGTCGGTCACCGCGGGCACACGACACGTCCAATTGACGTTCCGTCTGCTCGACCACTTCATAAATCACTCACTCGTATTTTTCGTCTGATTTCAGGTCATTCCGAAATCGTTTGGCCCGTTTAAACCCCCCTCACGCGCGTTTACGAAGCGCGCGCATCACTTAAAACACGAATATTGAGCCGTACCGCGCAAACCGCACGTCCGATTGATGTTCCGTCTGCACGTACATGTCACGAATAATAATTAGAATGTTTCACGGTGGTTTCAGGTCAATCTGAGGTCGTCCTCTATGAATTTGACCGTTTGACGCACGTTTTGGCCGTTTATAACACCAGAACTGCGTTTTCGGTCACCGCGGGCACACGGCACGTCCGATTGACGTGTCGTCTTCTCGACCACTTCATAAATCACTTACCCGTATTTGTCGTCTGATTTCAGGCCATTCCGAAATCTTTCGGCCCGTTTGGACCCCCCTCACGCGCGTTTACGAAGCGAGCGCATCACTTAAAACACGAATATTGAGTCGTACCGCGCTAACTGCACGTCCGATTGATGTTTCGTCTGCGCGTACACATCACAAATAATAATTAGAATGTTTCACGGTGGTTTCAGGTCAATCCGAGGTCGTCCGCTATGAATTTGACCGTTTGACGCCCGTTTTGGCCGTTTATGACACCAGAACTGCGTTGTCGGTCACCGCGGGCACACGACACGTCCGATTGACGTGATGTCTGCTCGAACACTTCATAAATCACTCACCCGTATTTGTCGTCTGATTTCAGGACATTCCGAAATCGTTCGGCCCGTTTGGACCACCCTCACGCGCGTTTACGAAGCGCGCGCATCACTTAAAACACGAATATTGAGCTTTACCGCGCAAACCGCACGTCCGATTGATGTGCCGTCTGCGCGTACACGTCACGAATAATAATTAGAATGTTTCACGGTGGTTTCAGGTCAATCCGAGGTCGTCCGCTATGAATTTGACCGTTTGACGCCCGTTTTGGCCGTTTATGACACCAGAACTGCGTTGTCGGTCACCGCGGGCACATGGCACGTCCAATTGACGTGCCGTCTGCTCGACCACTTCATAAATCACTCAACCGTATTTTTTATCTGATTTAAGGTCATTCCGATTTCGTTCGGCCCGTTTGGACCCCCCTCACGCGCGTTTACGAAGCGCGTGCATCACTTAAAATACGAATATTGAGCCGTACCGCGCAAACCGCACGTCCGATTGACGTGCCGTCTGCGCGTACACGTCACGAATAATAATTATAATGTTTCACGGTGGTTTCAGCTCAATCTGAGGTCGTCCGCTATGAATTTGACCGTTGGACGCCCGTTTTGGCCGTTTATGACACCAGAACTGCGTTGTCGGTCACCGCGGGCACACGGCACGTCCGATTGACATGTCATCTGTTCGAACACTTCAGAAATCACTTTCCCGTATTTTTCGTCTGATTTCAGGCCATTCCTACTTCGTTCGACCCGTTTGGACCCCCCTCACGCGCGTTTACGAAGCACGCGCATCACTTAAAACACGAATATTGAGCCGTACCGCGCAAACCGCACGTCTGATTGACGTTCCGTCGGCGCGTACACGTCACGAATAATAATTAGAATGTTGCACGGTGGTTTCAGGTCAATCCAAGGTCGTCCGCTATGAATTTGACCGTTTGACGCCCATTTTGGCCGTTTATGACACCAGAACTGCGTTGTCGGTCACCGCGGGCACACGGCACGTCCGATTGACGTGTCCTCTGCTCGACCACTTCATAAATCACTCACCCGTATTTTTTGTCTGATTTCAGGCCATTCCGAAATCGTTCGGCCCGTTTGGACCACCCTTACGCGCGTTTACGAAGCGCGCGCATCACTTAAAACACGAATATTGAGCCGTACCGCGCAAACCGCACGTCCGATTGACGTTCCGTCTGCGCGTACACGTCAAGAATAATAATTAGAATGTTTCACGGTGGTTTCAGCTCAATCCGAGGTCGTCCGCTATGAATTTGACCGTTTGACGCCCGTTTTGGCCGTTTATGACACCAGAACTGCGTTGTCGGTCACCGCGGGCACACGGCACGTCCAATTGAAGTCCCGTCTACTCGACCACTCCATAAATCACTCACCCGTATTTTTCGTCTGATTTCAGGCCATTCCGAAATCGTTCGGCCCGTTTGGACCCCCCTCACGCGCGTTTACGAAGCGCGCGCATCACTTAAAACACGAATATTGAGCCGTACCGCGCAAACCGCACGCCCGATTGATGTTCCGTCAACGCGTACACGTCACGAATAATAATTAGAATGTTTCACGGTGGTTTCAGGTCAATCCGAGGTCGTCCGCTGTGAATTTGACCGTTTGACGCCCGTTTTGGCCGTTTATGACACCAGAACTGCGTTGTCGGTCACCGCGGGCACAAGGCACGTCCGATTGATGTGCCGTATGCTCGAACACTTCATAAATCACTCACCCGTATTTTTCGTCTGATTTCAGGCCATTCCGAAATCGTTCGGCCCATTTGGACCCCCCTCACGCGCGTTTACGAAGCGCGCGCATCACTTAAAACACGAATATTGAGCCGTACCGCGCTAACCGCACGTCTGATTGACGTTCCGTCTGCGCGTAAATGTCACGAATAATAATTAGAATTTTGCACGGTGGTTTCAGGTCAATCCGAGGTCGTCCGCTATGAATTTGACCGTTTGACGCCCGTTTTGGCCGTTTATGACACCAGAACTGCGTTGTCGGTCACCGCGGGCACACGGAACGTCCGATTGACGTTCCGTCTGCTCGACCACTTCATAAATCACTCACCCGTATTTTTCGTCTGATTTCAGGCCATTCTGAAATCGTTCGGCCTGTTTGGACCACCCTCACGCGCGTTTACGAAGCGCGCGCATCACTTAAAACACGAATATTGAGCCGTACCGCGCAAACCGCACGTCCGATTGACGTGACGTCTGCGCGTACACGTCAATAATAATAATTAGAATGTTTCACGGTGGTTTCAGGTCAATATGAGGTCGTCCGCTATGAATTTGACCGTTGGACGCCCGTTTTGGCCGTTTATGACACCAGAACTGCGTTGTCGGTCACCGCGGGCACACGGCACGTCCGATTGATGTGCCGTCTGCTCGACCACTTCATAAATCACTCTCCCGTATTTTTCGTCTGATTTCAGGCCATTCCGACTTCGTTCGGCCCGTTTGGACCCCCCTCACGCGCGTTTACGAAGCGCGCGAATCACTTAAAACACGAATATTGAGTCGTACCGCGCAAACCGCACGTCCGATTGACGTGCCGTATGCGCGTACACGTCACGAATAATAATTAGAATGTTGCATGGTGGTTTCAGCTCAATATGAGGTCGTCCTCTATGAATTTGACCGTTGGACGCCCGTTTTGGCCGTTTATGACACCAGAACTGCGTTGTCGGTCACCGCGGGCACACAGCACGTCCGATTGACGTGCCGTCTGCTCGACCACTTCATAAATCACTCTCCCGTATTTGTCGTCTGATTTCAGGCCATTCCAACTTCGTTCGGCCCGTTTGGACCCCCCTCACGCGCGTTTACGAAGCGCGCGCATCACTTAAAACACGAATATTGAGCCGTACCGCACAAACCGCACGTCCGATTGACGTGCCGTCTGCCCGTACACGTCACGAATAATAATTAGACTGTTGCACGGTGGTTTCAGGTCAATCCGAGGTCGTCCGCTATGAATTTGACCGTTTGACGCCCGTTTTGGCCGTTTATGACACCAGAACTGCGTTGTCGGTCACCGCGGGCACACGGCACGTCCGATTGACGTTCCGTCTGCTCGAACACTTCATAAATCACTCACCCGTATTTGTCGTCTGATTTCAGGCCATTCCGAAATCGTTCGGCCTGTTTGGACCACCCTCATGCGCGTTTACGAAGCGCGCGCATCACTTAAAACATGAATATTGAGCTGTACCGCGCAAACCGCACGTCCGATTGACGTACCGTCTGCGCGTACACATCAAGAATAATAATTAGAATGTTTCAAGGTGGTTTCAGCTCAATCCGAGGTTGTCCGCTATGAATTTGACCGTTTGACGCCCGTTTTGGCCGTTTATGACACCAGAACTGCGTTGTCGGTCACCGCGGGCACACGGCACGTCCAATTGACATGCCGTCTGCTTGAACACTTCAGAAATCACTCACCCGTATTTTTCGTCTGATTTCAGGCCATTCCGACTTCGTTCGGCCCATTTGGACCCCCCTCACGCGCGTTTACGAAGCGCGCTCATCACTTAAAACTCGAATATTGAGCCGTACCGCGCAAACCGCACGTCCGATTGACATGCCGTCTGCGCTTATACGTCACGAATAATAATTAGAATGTTTCACGGTGGTTTCAGGTCAATCTGAGGTCGTACGCTATGAATTTGACCGTTTGACGCCCGTTTTGGCCGTTTATGACACCAGAACTGCGTTGTCGGTCACCGCGGGCACACGGCACGTCCGATTGACGTGCCGTCTGCTCGACCACTTCATAAATCACTCACCCGTATTTTTCGTCTGATTTCAGGCCATTCCGAAATCGTTCGGCCTGTTTGGACCACCCTCACGCGCGTTTACGAAGCGCGCGTATCACTTAAAACATGAATATTGAACCGTACCGCGCAAACCGCACGTCCGATTGACGTGCCGTCTACGCGTACACGTCAAGAATAATAATTAGAATGTTTCACGGTAGTTTCAGCTCAATCCGAGGTCGTCCGCTATGAATTTGACCGTTTGACGCCCTTTTTGGCCGTTTATGACACCAGAACTGCGTTGTCGGTCACCGCGGGCACATGGAACGTCCAATTGATGTGCCGTCTGCTCGAACAATTCAGAAATCACTCAACCGTATTTTTCGTCTGATTTCAGGCCATTCCGACTTCTTTCGTCCCATTTGGACCCCCCTCACGCGCGTTTACGAAGCGCGCGCATCACTTAAAATACGAATATTGAGCCGTACCGCGCAAACCGCACGTCCGATTGACGTGCCGTCTGCGCGTACATGTCACGAATAATAATTAGAATGTTTCACGGTGGTTTCAGGTCAATCTGAGGTCGTCCGCTATGAATTTGACCGTTGGACGCCCGTTTTGGCCGTTTATGACACCAGAACTGCGTTGTCGGTCACCGCGGGCACACGGCACGTCCGATTGATGTGCCGTCTGCTCGACCACTTCATAAATCATTCTCCCGTATTTGTCGTCTGATTTCAGACCATTCTGACTTCGTTCGGCCCGTTTGGACCCCCCTCACGCGCGTTTACGAAACGCGCGCATCACTTAAAACACGAATATTGAGTCGTACCGCGCAAAACGCACGTCCGATTGACGTGACGTCTGCGCGTACACGTCACGAATAATAATTAGAATGTTGCACGGTGGTTTCAGCTCAATATAGAGACGTGGTGTGGCCGGAACCACTCAAAGTGTCCGTCTTTTGTTTCAAAAGGACGTCATTTTAAGTGAAAAGCATCAACTGACATACGGAAAACCGACCAAACGCATTCCGAATCTGTTGATAATTTATCCCAAAAATCCATGGGTCATATGTGACGTGTACGAGCCAACCCGGGATGAATCCGAGTCGCGGTGTGGCCAGGATAAGTCTAAGTGGCTCTCTTTTGTTTAAAATGGACACCATTTTAAGTACATACGGAAAAACGACCAAACGAATTCGGTTTCCGTTGAAACTTTAGGAGAACGATTCATGGGTCATATGTGATGTGTTCGAATCATCCCCACCTCAATCCGACATGCGGTACGGCTGACACCACTCAAAGTGTCCGTCTTTTGTTTCAAAAGGACGTCAATTTAAGTGAAAGACATCAACTGACATACGGAAGAACGACCAAACGCATTCGGATTCTATCTATACTTTAGCACAACGATCCATGAGTCATATGTGACGTGTACAAGTCAACCCCGTCTTAATCCGAGACGCGGTGTGGCCGACACCGCTCTAACTCTGTCTCTTTTGTTTAAAATGGACATGATTATAAATGAAAAGAACAACTGGCATACGCAAAACCGACCAAACGCATTCAGAATATTTTGATAATTTATCACAACGATCCATGGGTCATATGTGACATGTACGAGCCAACCCGGGATGAATCTGAGTCGCGGTGTGGTCAGGATTAGTCTAAGTGTCACTCTTTTGTTTAAAATGGACAACATTTTAAGTACATACGGAAAACCGACCAAACGCATTCGGTTTCCATTTAAACTTTAGGAGAACGATCCATGGGTCATATGTGACGTGTACGAATCAACCCCGCCTCAATTGGAGACGCGGTGTGGTCGGCACCACTCATAGTGTCCGTCTTTTGTTTCAAAAGGACGTCATTTTAAGTGAAAAACATCAACTCGCATACGGAAAACCGACCAAACGCATTCGGATTGTGTCGATACTTTAGCACAATGATCCATGGGTCAAATGTGACGTGTACGAGTCAACCCCGCCTCAATATGAGGTGCGGTGTGGCCGAAATCACTCTAAGTGGCTCTCTTTTGCTTAAAATGGACAACAATTTAAGTACATACGAAAAAATGACCAAACACATTCGGTTTCCATTGAAACTTTAGGAGAACGATCCATAGGTCATATGTGATGTGTATGAGTCAACACCGCCTCAATCCGAGGCTCGGCATGGCCGGAACCACTCAAAGTGTCTGCCTTTTGTTTCAAAAGTACGTCATTTTAATTGAAAAACATCAACTGGCATACGGAAAACCGACCAAACGCATTCGGATTGTGTCGATACATTAGCACAACGATAAATGGGTCATATGTGACGTGTACGAGTCAACCCCGCCTCAATCCGAGGCGCGGTGTGGCCGGTAGCACTCCAGGTGTATGTATTATGTTTAAAATGGACATTATTTCAGGTAAAAATATATGGTATACAAAAAACCGATTAAATTATGAATTGACTTCCGGATTCCACATATAATTGTAATCTAAATTTTAAATTGAATTCTAAACGAATTATGTATGTTTATAATTACGTTATCAATTCTAATTTAATTATGGATGTGTATAGTTCCACCATTATATGTAATTGTTAGTTGGTTATTGCAGGTACAATAATTATATATGTATGTGTTAGTTTATTGTAGGTACAATAATTATATATGTATGTGTTAGTTTATTGCAGGTACAATAATTGGATTGAAATATGAGAGGTAACCCACAAAACCACACCAGGTGGTGGTCAAATTGGAGACCTGGTTGCAATTGGGGGAGCTGCTGGGCAAATTGCAGGGCTGCTGGGCAATTTTCCCAGGAGAGGCTATGCCAACGGTTCAAAACCGTTGGCATAGAATATCTTGGATTTGTTTTACCAACGGTTTTATAAGACCGTTGGTAAAACACTTTTCCCAACGGTTTTAAACCGTTGGGAAAGACTAGATATAGGGTTTTTTCAGCACTTTGCCAACGGTTTGACAACCGTTGGGAAATGTTTTTTCCCAACGGTTTTGAAGAACCGTTGGGATAGGGTAATTTTCTCCACCTATGCCAACGGTTCACTGTAAACCATTGGGAAAAGTTTTTCCCAACGGCTTACTTGCCTACGGCTGGCAGAACCGTTGGTATAACACATACCAACGGTTCCCCAGTCTTTCCCAACGGTTCTAAACCGTTGGGAAATTATCTATTTCCAGTAGTGAAAAAATTTCGTACAAGATATATACACTATGGATATATAGTGATGTCATTCAGTCTTACTAATGCCTCCTCTATATTCACGGATTTAATGAATAAAGTCTTTAGAGATTACTTTGATTAGTTTATGATAGTATTTATAGATGATATTATTATCTATTAAAAAAGCAATGAAGAGCATGAATATCACTTGAGAAATGTGCTGAAGACCTTGAGAAATGAGAAACTTTATGAAAAATTTATAAAGTGCGAATTTTGGTTGTAAAAGGTTTCATTTTAGGTCATATAATTTCAATAGAGGGTATATTGATGGATCCATCAAATACAGAAGCCATTGAATGTTGGTATAGACCAACCATGGCTACTGAGATTCATAGTTTTCTTGGTTTAAATGGATATTATCAACATTTTGTGGTGGATTTCTCATGACTATCTAATCCACTCACCAATTTAACTCGAAAGAGAGCCAAGTTACTCTAGAAAGATGAATGTGAGGAAAATTTCAAGGAACTAAATAGAATATTAGTTGACACATCCATGTTTACCTTACCCTGTGGGTATAAATAGTAAAGATTATTTATCATGGCTAAGGTGAAAATGAGTTTACTAGGGGTTAAACTAAAAAGATAAGGGTTAAAAATGATCCAAAAATTGTCCAAAACCCATTGGCTAGACATATTTTGACCTCGTATATTCTAGGTTTTAGAATGAATCATTTTGGATCTTTTTTTCATGTGAAAAATGTGGGTATACCTTTTTCTTTTAAAAAATTACAAGTGTGCCGCTCACCTCACTTATAAAAGGCCACACTCTCCCCTCTCCTATTGACACTTCCAAAACCCTTTGGTTCAGCTAATACCTACCCAAATCACTTTCTTAATTCTCTTCTATCATTCTAGAATCCTTATCTTGGTTAGAAATCCCACCTAATAAGGCTTTATGTGTAAACTTAAAGAGGCTCTCCGAAGAAGAGGTAAATTCTTAAACTTGCGCTTTTGTTTTGTTTATTATTTCACCTCCTTAAAATATTATTATATTATAATGATATAATAATATCATTATTTCCTATATAATGAGATTTTATTATGTTGATTTCATAACCTATATTCATCTCCTCTTTAATCAAATGAGATACAAAATCATCATTCATGTGTACGACAGACTACCGCCTCACGAACCGATGTTATTCATTTTCTATCACCACCTCTCAAAGCTGGATATAATGATGAATTAAATGTTTATATATGATATATATGATATTATTATACTTTTTTAATTATTATATCACATGTTTCTTCTAAGTAGTCCCTCTCAAGCTTTAAGAAGTATCCTCCCAAGGTAAGGGATCTTTTCCTTCACATCTTTCAATTCAAGTTCTTCTTTTGTATAAGTATTTGATTCTCAATTTATTATATTGTTAAGTGATTTTAAATACCCTCATTACACTGAATATTATGTCTTGTTAATGAGAGACTTCATTTCCCTCTCAGTATAGATTTTTCCTAAGTTGTTACTCTATCGAAATAAGGGCTCTTCACCCCTCCCTTCCCATTACTTTTATGAGCTTTATTAATTCATTCTCATTTAAATGGAAATGTTATCATGAATCATTGTTATAATTTACTCATTACGTCATCAATTAGAGATCACCATTCTATCTCATTGTAATACCTTTATAAGCTGTTTTAATGCTCATGGTTCCTGTAACCATAAAACCATCTTAAATTTGGTAAAGAATGGTGTGTGTGATTTTCCTAACTTCGAAATCCTTGTTTGGATACTATAAGTGGATGTGGTTTTGGCCTAGATGCATCTAGGGATTAAAACCCTGAAAAGAGTTGGTCAGTTTTATCTCTTCCATCATTCTAGTTCATGGTGAATGGGCCCTTACTGCACACCTAATTTGACACTCCTGAGGTATTTGCTTTGGATAATTCACATGCACTTTATGAGTCATAATAAAGGACCAGAATATGTGGATTGATATTTACATTCAATTGATATCCTTATGAAAAGAATTCACCATCCATCACTTCTTGTTGTGATTCCTTCAATTGGGGTGTTGTCCTCTACACAGTGAATACCCTATAGTTTCTAAAGTTGGTTGTTGAGTATTCACCAAGGTAATTGCATTAACCCTTTGAAGGGGATTCTTTATCGCCTAATTTTTAATCAGTGATCATGTTCTCTATCACTCTACATCTTTCTCTTGGAATTCACCTTGCTCATCCATGTTAATGTCGATATTAATACTTCTTATGGTGGAAGTAAGATCTCTATTGAGAACGACCCATCATTGTCTTTGTCTTGACTTATCATCAGCTATGCATAACTTTTATTCCAATGTATTTCCCATGTGGATACTCTAATATGCCTTTTTTGATTGAAGGTTTTCACCTAGAAAATCATCCATGGATTGACTGGGGAGATTATTGACTAAGCTATATAGCATTTATTCTATACGGTGTAAATACCCTATAAAATTCATTGAAATGTATTTATGTAGAGAGATTCTTACATTCATTGGATACCCGTTTATTTTCCATGGGGTCATGCTATGATTATTGATGGATTTATATATGTTCTTCTTATGTGGCACACATGAATTAGATCATATGAAGGGTGCGTCCTAAGAGTGCTCCATCGCATTGGGTAAAGCGACAGAGTTAACTGATGTAAGTTACTTCTAAGAGATGATGGAGTTAACTATTATAAGTTACTCCTAAAAGACCAATGCATTGGGTAAAGAATTAATCTCTATAGATTACATGTTTTATGATACCTTGGTGAATAACCTTGGTAATTATGATTTATGACACGTGATGATGAATCTTGGTGACATATTTATGAATGTCTCATTTTTGTATTGTAGCCACATTTCCATGTTATGATTCATGTTCTTTCTATTATGATATGACTTATGTTCATATGATCATGTCTTATTGATATGCATCTTGATCACATGCTAAGTATCTCCTTTGTTTATTCCTTTGTTGGGCTTTATGCTCACCCCTTTCTTTGATGTGTGTCCCCAGGATATGAGATGCAATAAAAGTAACTTGGGACGAACCTATGAAGAAGTCTTTCAAGTGGATTAGAAGAATGTGTATTTATTATGTTCTTATTTTCAAGACACTAAACCTCAAAAGATCCTCTATATTGTTAAATGTTGTACTATGTAATGAAAGTTTTATGAAATAAAAAAGGCGAGCCGCTATAACATGTCCTAAAGCCTTATATGCATATATGATATATATAGGCAATATCGTATTGCATACAAATTATGTTTTGCATGCCCATGTATTTTACGATTGTGGAAAAGTGATAAATTGTTATCATTTATTATTCCCCCATATCAACTATCATTTATTATACCATTTCATGAGATGAAACGTTTGGGAGGAATCACATTCATGTATACGATACACAAACCGACCATGACATTTATTCATGTATTTCACCGCATGAATAAATGAGAGGATAATCAAGGAGCATCCTTGATTGTCTATTTAACTTCTGTCATGCAATGATAGTGTATGTAATTTTCCATTGTGCTTGGTTGAACCTCTCTGAACTCATTGCTCACTTTCTTCTTCTTCCTTTGCATGGTGAGATACACCGTAGAGGTGGGATGCTTTTGCCGCTCATTGATCTTCATCAAACCATAAGACAACCATGAAGATGTAGCAAATGTTCTCTGGTGTACAATAAGCTTATTTACAACATCAATTCTTCATTTTTGTTTATCGCGTCTTTCATATTTTTTACATAGAAGATCCTCAGACAAGAGTTTAAATCATTGTCACTACTTATAATAATTGTTATTAAACTCTAACTAAACCTGTCAAGTACACCAAAGATACATGCTAGTGCAGGAGTCAGACCATTAGAAGTTCAGTCACCGACATATATCTATGATTTTATATTTGCGATATCTCCGAGAGAGGAACAATTAACCAATTAGGCAAGTTGAGGTGGTGGATAATTTTAACTATACGAAGGGTTCCTTCGTGGATCTTGAAGGAGGTGGACTTCAGCCAGTACAAATCGAACGATAGTGGTGACTGGGAGCACCAGAAGAACATTGATATATGACAATGTGAATCACTCATGAGAAGAGACTTCACCCGATACACATATTTTAAGCGATAAGCTTTAAAAGAATAGTGAAATAAATATTCGGTAAATTAGATCATGTGTAATTTTAATCAATCGATTTATAAAAATGGAATACAAAAACTGCAAAGCATATCATGATTTAATTAGGAAGAGTGTTGGGATTTGTTAATAAAAATTGTGTTTTGTTAAATAATTAATTAATTATTTTATTTCATTATTTTCCCAAACAATCCGGAAGCACTCCCATAAAATTAACGAAACGCGCCTTCAGAACGGGGAGTCCGACCATCTCCTTAGAGTTCCGACGGATCGTGAAGGAATGGCGAATTTTGCTGCTCTCAAAAGCACTGTTTTCGACAAGGAAGAGAGAAAACAGTACGCTGCATCAATCCACCCCCTCCTCGCTCTGAACGCATACATACACACTCAGCTCAACTGTTGCTTTACATTATATTGTTTGCAGGCAGTACCAGGCTCACATCCGTGGCCTCAACGCGTACGATCGCCACCGGAAGTTCGTCAAGGATTACGGTTAGATTTTTTAATTAAATCTTTCATAATTGCTGCCATATTTTATTTCATCGAGGTAGTTCTAATATGGTTGTTTGCTGATGAATCCGCTCACCGTGTTTTTTCTGTTCCGTTTGTAAGAGCTAAATGGAAAAATTAGATCGCGGGGAGCATCGCCGGGGAACAGAAGATGGTTTGAGAAACCGTTGCCCCCTCGTTCTCGTCTACAGGGGATAATGGTGGGGTGGCCAGCGATTTGAGAAACCGCTGGCTCCATCTCACGTCTTAGCACATTATTTTTTGTTTTAGTAAAATATATTATTATTTTAAAATTACAACCTCTCCTCATTGCTTTACACACACACAAAAGCTAGGTGTATTTACAACAAAATTAAAACCACCCGGAGCCTTAATGAGGTCAAACTGCATTGAGCCATAAATGAGGGAGAAGAATGGGGGGAGTGAAAAGAACGGTGGAATTAATTCCCATTATTGAAATTAGTCAACAATCACCCCCTAATTTATGTTGCGTTCACTGGATCTCAATGATGCCAATCTTCGCGCATAGCTCTTGAAACCTGGCGTGCCCAAGGGACTTCGTGAGAATGTTCGCAAGCCGCTCCTCGGTGCGAGTGTGTTTGAGAATGATTTTTCCTCCATCAACGCACTTCCGAATGAAATGGAATCGGGTGTCGATGTGCTTGCTCCGATCATGGAAGACGAGGTTCTTGTTTAAGGCAATGGTGGACTTGTTGTCCACTTTGAGCATCGGCGCATTGAGGTCTGATTAGAGAAATTCTTCTAACAGTCGAGCCAACCAGATGCCCTGGCATGCCGCGGTCGTTGCGGCAATATACTCTGCTTCGCATGAAGACAACGTAACCACCTTTTGATTCTGTGATTGCTAAGTGATGGGCTTGTCTCCATGGGAGAAGAGCACCCCAGTGGTGGTCTTGCGGTCAACGTCACCGACTGCGTTGCTATCGCTAAAGCCCAACAAGATCGACTGACTATTTTCTTTCCCTGCGTAGCGGACACCGTAGTTGCGTGTCCCGGAAACGCAGCGCAATAGGTTCTTGACTGCGGCCAAGTGATCTTCGTGTGGTTCCTCAATGAACCGACTTACCTAACCTACCGCACAGGTAATGTCTGGCCGCGTATGCACTAGGTACCGAAGGCTGCCGATAATGCTCTGGTACTGAGTGACATCGACCAACGAGCATGTGCTAGACTTGCTTAGCTTCAGGCGGACCTCCATCGACACTTGGCAGGGGTTGCACTCTCCCATGCGACTCTTCTCTAACAGCTTAGTCGCGTAGGCGGATTGACACAGGAAAATGCTGCTTGGCCCTTGGTTCAATTTGATGTCGAAGTAGTAGGAGAGCAATCCCTAGGTCACTCATTTGAAAGAGCTTCTTTATCTCGGCCTTGAACATACTGACGTTGATGACGTCAGTGCCGACGATGATCAAGTTGTCTACGTACACCCCAATGATCAGATAAGATATGTCGTTGCCACGAGTGTACACAACTTGCTCAGAGCCGCTCTTGTGAAGCCCTAACGTAATAACGCTGGCGTCGAGCTTGGCGTTCCATGCCCTTGGTGTTTGGCGGAGGCCATAGAGCGCTTTTTGGCGTCGGAGCACCTTGTGCTCGTGGTTGTCGATGATGAAGTCAGGTGGTTACGCGACGTATACCTCCTATTGGAGGTCGCCATTCATGAATGTCGATTTGACATCCATGTGATGGACCTCCCACCCTTCTTGCGCTGCCATCGCGATGAGGAGCCGCATCGATTCCATGCGTGTAATAGGGGCAAAGACGCCAGATGGTTACGCGACGTATACCTCCTATCGGAGGTCGCCATTCAGGAATGCCGATTTGACATCCATGTGACGGACCTCCCACCCTTCTCGCGCTGCCATCGCGATGAGGAGCCGCACCGATTCCATGCGTGCAATAGGGGCAAAGACCTCCTCGAAGTCGATCCCCTATTGCTGGACGTATCCCTTTGCAACGAGTCTCGCCTTGTTCTTTGCTACCTCGCCATGCTCATCCCGCTTCACCTTGGAGGCCCACTTGAGACCAATTGGACGACGACCAATGGGGAGATTGACGAGCTCCCATGTGTCGTTCTCAATCGACTTCATCTCCTCGAGCATCGTCTTGCGCCAACATCGGTGTTGTCATGCTTTGCCAAAGGAGGTTGACTCGTCGATCGTAGTGAAATGTAGCTCACCAGGGTTGAGCTCGTGTAGTGCAAATCTAGGCGGCGTTGTAACCCTGATGACATTGTCGATGGTGCGGAACCGAAGCGGGGCGTCATCGTGATCGACGTCTAGTGCTTCCGCCATGTTGGATGGCGACAAGGCGAACTCCACTGTGGCTGATGGCGCGGGCATTACCTTGACCACGTTTGGTGTTGCAGCGTCTGCAGAGCGCATGCTAGTGGGTGTGGGTGACGATCTTTTGTCTCCGACAGTGTTGTCGGTCTTCGTCGTCCCCGGAATACATGCCGTAGTGTACTTGACAGTGAATGACTCATCACTTCTCAACATACCTTGTACGTCACGAGCACTCCAATCCCACTGCTTCGCTTCATTGAAGATGACGTCACGTGTTACGTGCACGTGCTTGCTGACGGGATCGTACTCATTGTATGCCTGATCGTGTTGTCGAGCGCGTCAAATTAGTTTAATTTTGACTAGAATTTCTGCAGTATAGCAGCAACCTTAGGTCGTCTCTCGACGGGGCTTTAGATCATTAATTTAAAAAGAGGGTTTTTATTATGAAATTAGAAGTGGAATGAGGTTATGTAAAACTTGGGGGGTTGATGATTAAAGATGAAAATAGAAAATGAAAGCGATAAAACAAAGTAGAAATGAACAAGATTAATCAAGTGTGATCAACCCGGGGTACTCTCATGATGTTCATCCTTTATCACTTCATGATATAGGGTTATGATCTTTTAATCCCTGGTTTGTAACACCTAGAACCAGAATGTTACTGAGTTTATACTAGGATACCTCCTAGGGTTCAGTCGAAAACTCACAATGATTCACCGGACACCGCCGATGATTGGGTGATTTGTGTTCGACATCATAACCGAAACTCACCAAGGCAACACACGAAGAACTCGATGTGCTGTCCAAGTTTGTATGTTATTTCATTGTGATACCATGACATAAATG
The DNA here is from genome assembly GCA_963277665.1 of Viscum album. Classification (NCBI taxonomy): domain Eukaryota; kingdom Viridiplantae; phylum Streptophyta; class Magnoliopsida; order Santalales; family Viscaceae; genus Viscum; species Viscum album. The sequence goes on along the minus strand of OY728156.1, from coordinate 2,103,923,663 downwards.
TACATGATCTTGACGGTGCTTATGTGAGTTCAATTGACCAATATGAACCACACAAACACCGCAATTGGAAGGGGGAAAAGAAAGTGGTGAACGGTGTGTGAAACATCACATGAATGGGTACTTCCAAACATGATCATATGAGTTGAGCATGACATACCAGTACATAACTCAATAAAATAAGAATAGAGGATGATGAAAAACACAACAACCTGGAATTAAAAAGATCATTCAAATATTACAAACATGAAGCTTGAGATTTACATCACGTTCCTTCCCGGGTGATCACAAGGGGTTTAGAAATCCATGGGAGGGGAGGAAGAAGAAGATGTTGAAGTAGAACTTCCCATAGCCTCCAGAACTTCTAGTGATGATGAAAAGACCTCTTTGGGACTCCAAAATGGCAGCACCTTGCATCTGGTTCGAACTCCAAAATGGGGTGCCCAATGTGCCAATTTATAGGCAAAGTGGGAAGTGGATTTGGACACCCTGATTTCACGAATCCGCTTGGTCCATGGTTTTGGCCGGTCAGAAAGCCTTAACTCACTTTGGACAAATCTAAAGAGTTGTTGGCCGACACCTTGTCTACCTCCATGTTAAATTTGGCGGCCATATATGGAATATAATAAGAGATATTGCCAAAATACAGAGGCAATGTTTTGACCCCGTGCAGATCCACTTTATTGGACAGATCAGCTTGCATGGGCCTCTTAATGGACGAATTGGGCTTCGGTTCCTTCATATGAAATGGAGCTCATTAAATTTAGGACTAACCCACAAAGTTTCAGCCCATTTGGATGCACGGATTAGTAACAACATGCGTTTTAGGCTACTGGTGTTCTTGGATCATGTGCAGAATGACGCATTTTTCATGGACTTCATCATAGGTCCTCCAAATCACCCACACTTACAATATAATTATCAAAACAAGTAACATTTCCCTTTTTAACAGTGGTAAACACAAAATAATTGAATCAAATATGGATTGAAATTTATTATTATACATGTAATTTTCAATACAAAATCAGTTTAATACATTGGTATAAGGGTGAAATAAAACAGTGAATCGTGGTACGATCACATCCCCATACCTAAACATTTGCACTCCTGGGTGAAGTATAATATCCTAATCATGTCCCATTCCTAAATAAAAGGTGTGAAAATATCCAAGATTCTTTTGAAATGAAATTCATCATGTCTCTTCTATGGAATTAATTTTCCTATCATTTTTCTTTTCTCACATTCAAATTTGTTGAACTTCATTTGTTCACCCATGCAACATGTCGCAACCTACCTCACCTTAAAATTTTCCCTCTTCACTCAAGGAACATATGAATGTGGATTTATGCTCTTTTCCCAGAGTTCATGTGATCTTACCATATGGTTGCCAAGTTTCTTATTTCTTTTACCGGCAGAAACTAGTGTGCTACTCAAGAGGACTTCCAACAGGTTTTTCTGAGGTTCAAGGGTTGGTGGGATTTAATGTTTAAAAAATATGAGGCAGAAGAGGAGTGTTTAATCTCTTATGTACAAAACATGTCAAAATTCAGCAAGTGTTCACTACGAATGTACACACTCAACCCCTCACAAAGTGTATCACCTCTAACTCACTCTCCCCATTGTCCATTTTTGTGGGTCACAACCAAGCAATGAATAATAATGAGTAAACATCCTCTTTTCTCCATTTTTTCTTTTGTTTTGTTTTTTTTCAATGTACAAAACTATTTTTTTGTATAGTTTTTTTTTTGAAGATAAAGAGGGAAACATGTGTAAAACAATGATGTAATATGACTTGTGAACCCATTGCCCAAGAAAAATGTAGGCACCCTTTATATCAACCCATAACAATGATTCTCTCCCCATAATTTCTATGGAAACACACTCTCCCACACTTGCTGAAAATAAAACAAGAATATACACAAGAGATGGGCATGTAGGGATAAATTAGCTTGTAATGTGGCTACCCAACAGACATTTCATGGTCTCTAAGAAGGATAAATTTAAAGGTGGCCGAAAATAGAGGATAATTGTAAAAAGGGCTTTTCAATGAACGATTGCCTCTATCATTAATGTAACATACTTGAATCTTATGGCTTCAAAAAGGCAAGTTCTAGTTTCTCTACATGACCCGAGACTCTCAAGAAAGTGATTAAAAGGAAGAATATACAATAAAGGGCGTAGAATATCTCTCGGGTAAGGGATTAAAATATTGGTCAGTGCTAATGAGGCTTGGGTTTCAAAAATCCATTAAACACCTAAGAATGATTTGAAAATACAAATTCTAGAAAAAGATTCCATATCAACATTCATTTGAAAAACATTTTTCCAAAAACAATGGAATTTTCCACACAATCTACTCAAGCATGAAAAATGATTCTGGATATTCTTTTTAAGATCAATTTTTATCTAAAAACACAGAATAAGGAAAAAGAAATAAAAAATGAAAACACATTTTACTATATTTTGCAGAAAAATATGTAATTTATATATTGCTTTTAAAATGTTGTGTTTATCATTTTTCTTCTCCCCCTTAATTAGACACTTCTCTCACTTTGGAGGACTTCCCCCCCTTGGGTGAACTTCCCCAGCACGGATGCTTCTCCCCCTTTTTGTGTCATTAAAAAGGGAAGGGGATGAAGATGAAAAACACATTTAATTTAGCACTGAGAGTAATGAACTGATTGAGTACAATGCTGAATAAGATTTATGGTAGGAGTGGAATTCAGTAAAATAGCTATATCACATCCAAGAAAAGAAATAATAAATTAAAACATTAAATGAAAACAATCACTAGGAAAGACATAAGAAAAGAATAAAGAAGGATTTCATTAAATGGCAACATTTGTACAAAAGTATAGTTACTCAACACCCACAAAAGTATATACACAAAACACTAGTCAGAAGACCCGAACTTATGAACAGGGTCAAACTGAGAAGGTGGTTTGGGTGGAGGTAGTTTGAAAGTTGGAGAGGCCCGAGAGGTAGTAGGAGGGTCCATTACTGGCGGCAACACTGATTTTCCAATCTTAGTCTTAACACGAGTTTCAGATCCAACTGCTGATTTAGCTCTTGGATCCCAAGCAGGTGTGTTAAGAACTCCTTTAAGATTGCCTGAAGTAATACTGAAATCATAAGATCCTGCAGCTACAAAGTCCCAACTTATTTGGAAGGGCTGAGGGTGAAGCTTCTTGCTTAAGATCGTTCAGCAGCTAAGGCAACATCAACCTTGGTTTGCTCTTTCATATAAATTGGCGCCGGTTCAAAAATAACTTCTATTCTTTGTTTGGTACCTCTAAAGGTATCTGGAGGAGTTGGTCCGAGAGTCCTTTCCTGGAGGTAAAACAAGGCATCTGCACACATATCAATCCGTTTGATGATATCTGACTTGCAGAAATCCATAATAGCAGTAGATGTCTATTTTATGCATTTGGGCAACTGAGGAGGGACCATTGTTCAGAATTCCTTTGAAGGATTCAAGCTGTCTAGAGGAAAAACTTTGAGAAGCATTGAACAAGGGAGGAGGCGGAGAACTGGATGAAGCAACTGGAAGGTATACATAAAACTTCTTCAGAATCCGGTTCACAGATCCTTGCACACTGATCAGTCTTCCATTCATAGATTGCAACTTCCTTTTCATATCGGTTATCTGTTCTATCTCAGTTGTCAAAACGCGCTGTCGCGGTCGCTATCGTGCCATCGCAGTGCAGAGCGGTACCCTACCGCTTCAGGCAACTGGATCGCGGGCGGAACACGATCGCACCGCCTCACCCACTATTGCGGCCGTCGCGCTTCCGCCGCGATCCCAGCCGACGCGGCCGCACCTTGTTCTGGCGCCAAAGAATCTCGTTTTTTTCCCCGTAAGCGGTCCAACCCACCTCGCCTTGCGTAACCCTTCTTATTTCCTCCTCCTGGTGCAGCGATGCCGGCCCCCTTACTGTACACCCCTTTTCTTTCTGGCGCGACTCCTCCTTCTGTCACTGCTGCGCGCACACCCTTTTTTTTTCCAGGCGCGACTCCTCCTTCCTCCTTCCTGCTGCTGCGCTCAAACCCTTTTTTTTCCAGGCGCTCCTTCCTCTTATCTGCAACGGATTTCTCCTTTCTTCCCTCCGCTGCCACCCATTTGTGCTTAGCATAACATCTACTGCTCTACTCCGCACTGTTCTGATGACGCCGACAACCACTAAAAATAGCGACAAAGTGACAACAGCCTTTCATCGGTATTTTTTTCGGTGATCCAAACATCTGTCTTTTATCTGTTATTTGTGTCAAACAAGTCTCTTAAACCCTTCTTTCTACTATTTCTGCCTTCTCTACAGCTATGACTTCATTTTCTCAGCCATCTATTGCACCAACCGATGCTACGACGGTACAATTTTTTCCACCATTGCTGAAGCTTGAAGGAAAAAATTTAGATATTGTTTGGCAGTAGAATTCTTTAAGAGACATCAATAATAAAAAGAAAGTCACATGTGACTTTTGCATAATGGTGACCGATGGTGGTATTACTCTAGCCGAAGAACATCAAATGAGATTATCGGGAAATGTTCAGAAGTGTAAGAGGACTCCTTAAGAAGTGAAAGACAAGCTTCTTGGAGCGCAAACAAAGAAAAAAGCTGACAAATCATCATATATGAATGATATTCATGATATTGATGAGGATATGGAGGAAGAGTTTGAAGAAATTCATGCCGCTAAGAGTGGAAAAAAAAGTTGTGCATCAAGTGCAACATCATGTCCTTTAAGTGACAACAAAGTGAAAAATGTGAAAAAACCACTTTATGTAATGTTAATGGAAGATCCGACAAGAGTAGTCAAGGATGTAAAACAAACAAGCATTAAAGATGCTTGTAGCAAACAATTAAGAGATCGAACGGTGCAATACATAGAGCGATTCCTTTGCTAAAATGGAATTGTTTTTAATGTTCGATCGAGAAGCTTTTAGATGATGGTGGAAGCAACTGGACAATATGAACCACACTTGAAGGTTCCAAGCTATCATGAGTGCAGAGTTTCTCTTCTTAAAAAACAGTTAGAGCATATAAGTGAATTGTTGAAGGGCCATGAAATTGAACGAGAAGACTATGGTTGCACAATCATGTCTGATGGTTGGACAAACAAGAAAGGGAGAATCTTGATCAATTTCTTGGTAAATTGTCCAACCGGTTCAATGTTTGTAAAAAGTGTTGATGCATCAAGTTACGTGAAAACGAGAGAAGCGATTTTTAAGTTATTGGATGATTTTGTGGAAGAGATTGGAGAATCACAAGTTGTGCAAGTAGTTACTGACAATGGAAACAATTTCAAGTTAGCCGGTAATAAAAAACTTTTGTTTTAATTTTTAAAAGTACTTACATTTCATTTTAATATTATTAATTCAGTTAACAACTTAAGATTTTAATTGTTTGTTACTGATTTTGTATGATTTTAGGCAAGTTGTTGATGGCTAAGAGGCAACACTTATTTTTGACTTCATGCGCTTTACATTGTCTTGATTTGATCTTCGAAAACATTGACAAACTTAGTAGGGTGATGAGGGTTATAAAAATAGGCATTAAGCTTGTGGCCTTCATCTACAACCTCTCATTGACATTGAACATTATGAGGTGGTTCGCCAACAAAACTGAGTAGGTGAGATATGGAGTTACTCGGTTTGCTACAACCTTTTTAACTTTACAAAGGTTGTATTTGCAAAAAAAATAATCTCAGAAAGATGTTTACTTCTGAAGAGTGGTTGAGATCCAAAAATGAAAAAGAATCAAAGGGAAAGTGTGCTGTCGACACTGTGTTGATGCTATCATTTTGGAATGATGTTGTTTATAGCCTCAAGGCCATGAGACCTCTCGTAGAAGTTCTTAGATTGGTTGATAATGAAAAGAAACCTGCAATGATTTTCATTTATGAGGCTATGGACAGGGCAAAAGAGACCATTTTGAAGCTTTTCAAGAATAATGAAATCAAGATTAAAGATATATTTGAGATAATTGATGAAAGATGGAATTCTCAGTTGCATCATCCATTGCATGCTGCGGGTTATTACTTGAATCCTCAATTTTTCTATGGAAATTCAAGTATTGAAAGAGATTCAGAGGTGATGAAAGACTTGTATGATTGTATAGAGAGATTGTCGCCTAGCCCTGAGGAGGAAGACAAGACTTGTTTAGAATTGGCAACATATAGAAGCGCACAAGGCCTCTTTGGTGGGAAAGGTTGCACGCGATAAAGGAGTACAATAGCTCATTGTAAGAGTTTATTTTTGTCTTGATTATTCAATGACATGATCCTTAATTTTAGATCATTACAAAACAATGCTAATAAATAATAATTACAGCATAATGGTGGAAGAATTATGGAGGAACACCATCTTCGATGACAATTGACATCAAAGTTTTGAGCTTGACACGTAGCTTATCGGGATGTGAGAGGAATGAGAGTGCCTTTGAGCATGTAAGTAACTTTGTATCAATACTCAACTCGCTTTCATTTAAGCTTAAACATCATTAGTGATACCATTGTTTTTTTAATTTTTATAAAACAGATTCATTCTAAAAAGAGATGTCGGCTAGAGCATCAAAGGTTGCAAGACTAGGTGTTCATCAAATACAACCGAACTTTGAAGGACCGGTTTGATTCCAGAGATGTCACTGATCCCATTATCCTAGAGAATGTTGATGATGATAGTAGTGAGTGGTTTTTAGGGCAACTGAATGACGTTGAAGATGACACTGAAGATGAATTGGTGTTTGAAGATGACAACACCATGATTTGGTGATTAGTTGAGAAAGCTACCGGGGCCGGTGAACCTTCTCATTATACAAGGAGGAAAACAAAAAGAGGAGCTACCCTTCAAGTTCAAGCTCTAAAGGAAAAATAAGGATGGTTATTGAAGAAGAAGACGATGAACATGAATCATATCATGATGATGATGGGGAAACAAATGAAGAGGAGATTTATAAAAGTGATGACAATGAAAGTGAAAGTGAAGAAGAAATGGAAGATCTTAGAAATGAAGAAGATGATTGAACTTTGGTTGTTCTCATGGTTATTGTTTATGAATAATTGGATGACACATGTGTTTGATGTATTATGATGAATTTATGAATGTTTTTAATTATGAATTTGAATGCGTTTTTACTTTTTATGTTTTGTGTTTAATTTTTCAACATATATGTGTGTAAAATTCTATAATTTAAATTAATTTAACTGCCCCGCGATTGGATAGAAAAGCGGCCGCAATGCAATCTGCGTTGCCGCTATCCTGCTATGGGACCCCGCAGCGTCGCACCGTGATCCGAGATTGAAAACTATGTGTTCTATTAAAGCTTGAGCTACCTCCTGAACAACAAAGGACACTAAAGCACTAGCAATAGCAACAACAAGCTCAGGTGCAACTGGAGCAGGTACAACAGGGGCAATAGCAACTAGTTGCATTGAAGGAATAATTCTGAGAGGCTTGTAAACAACAAGCTCTTTCCCTGTAGTAGCAACCGGAACTGCTGGTGTTTCCTCAGACTCTGAAGAACTGGAATCCTCTTCTGAAGAGTCAGAGTACAGGCCTTCTACGTCCTCATAGATCTTTACTAGCAAGTTTGTAAAGCACTGATGATTTCTGTTCACTGGACCAATTGATCGAGATAGCATCCCTTGAATATCTTGAGATACTTCCATGATCTTTTTCAGCTTTCCACCAAGAGATTCTTCAAGATATCCCGCTGTGTCATTTATGGACATGTCAGTTTCAACATCAAGCTTTCTAACAACTTTTCGGGTGTCCTTGAACTCACCCAAAAGATCTTTCTTTAAATCTTGCATTAGCACAGGTGTGAACATATCACACTGAAGAGATTGAATCTGAAAGGACGCAAAATTCAACTCAGAAAGCATCTGATCAATCTCATTTTGAAAGTCAGTAACCAGTGAAGGTGAAGTGTGGAGGTGACAGTCGGTTGAAACCTCTAAAGGAACTCAAACTGACTTACTACTATACTCTTCAAAGTATGCAAGTTCCCCTTCATTTCAGAATTAAAACTTTGAATCTCATTAACTATATCTTGAGACATATCTGATTGGATCATAGGAAAATTTTGAATCATCTCCCTTTGAGATGCAAGTTGAACACCCAGCTCATTTACTTCAGACTTTGTAGCACAGACTTCTCTAAGTCTATCTACTTGAGCTTTCAGGTCTTCTCTAAGTCTATCTACTTGAGCTTTCAGGTCTTCTCTAAGTCTATCTACTTGAGCTTTCAGGTCTTCAAAACTTTTAGCATTCACTTCAGTGGTATTTGATTGCATAGGAGGCACTGGTTGAAGATTTTTGATCAAGTCTGTCTGAGTTGCTAAGATCCCAACTAGCTTGTCAAAATCTGCTTTTGAAACAGAACTTTCCTTGAGTTGTCTGATCTCATCCTTAGAGGATATTTGCCCTCTTTTCAACCCATCATAATCTCTCCTGATATTATCAAACTCAGTCATAATGGCAAAGGCAAAAGTTTGTATACCTGTACTTTCAGGACTCTTATTGACTAAAGGTGCATCCTTTTGCACACGAGAAACAACCTCTGGAGTACGAGAAAGAACTCTACCTTCTTCTTAAACTGTATCTCCAGCTCCATCTCTTGCAGCAGGTAATAATCCAGGAATGATTGGATCAACTGTCTGAAGTTTAACCCCAGCCTCCACTCTTTAGCATCTGACACACTTGGCACAGTTTCAAGCATCCTTTCCTCATGAACCACATCAGTTATCTCAACAGCTGGTTCAACAACCTTAGCGGATCCAGCAGCTTCAACAACTTCTGCTTCTCGACTTTGGACTGACTCTTCCACAACAGGTCTGATCACTGGAAACTGAAGCTCTAGTTTGACAACTACTGTCTCCTGCACCTCCCTAGCAGGCACCTTCTCACCTGGTATTGCATCCCTAGGTGGTGAGGTTTGGGACGACCCCCCCGAGCCACACCTTCCTGTCAAACAGGTCTTAAAGAGTTTGAAGTAGTGTCCGAGTAGTAGCCAATTGTCTTTAAAAGAACAGTTGAAAGTGTATTACTTATGGCATTTCACAACCTCTCCCTCATTAAGGTCCATCTCCTTCTTTAGTACCAGGGAGATAAGCCTACCATAAGGGTAATAATTTAATTTCCTTTTTCCTTCACAACAGTGATGCATAAACCGCATCACATACCTTGGAAGAATCAACTTAACACTGTTAATCAGGACATATAAGAGGTTCATGTCCTGAAATAACATCTTTTCCATTTCACTGGCTCTCTGGGCAATCCCAGTTTGAATGAACTTACACAAAACTTTCTATTCAACCTCTAAATCTTTTATAGCTTTCTTCTCGAAAGCAGAGGTTTCGAACAAGAACATGAAAACCTCGGTTGGTCCCACTGCACTTCTACCAACTAGAGTTAAGTCTTTCTTCAACATCATCTATGTATTCTTCAACCAACCCATATCGATGACTTTTCCAGCTGGTACCTTGCACAGCGCACCGCCTGATTTAGCTTTCTTGGAAGAACTGAACCTTCCATCGTCTCCACGCTTGGACTTTCCCATGGCAAAAGGTCGGTAGGAGGTCGAGAGGGAATTGGGAGAGTTGGAGGGAAAAGAGCAATGTTCGGCTTCTGAGAGAAATGATGTAGGTGAAGAGAGAATGAAACGATGGCCGATTGGGCTCTTAGGTCATGTACCCGATCAACAAAAGGGTTACGTATCCAATTTAGGATTTAGGGTCAATTCTGACTTAAAAAAAATAAAAATAAAAAAGGGGCGCAATTCATTTTAGGACACATCAAGTACTATAAGAATAAAATTTGTAAATATATTAAAACAAGATAAATTCTCTTAATTTTTATAAAACATTAATAATAATAAATAAAACATAATTTAAAATTCGAAGAAATAAGATAAATTAAACTTGTTTAAATTCAAATAACCTTAATTCTCTTTTAATAAAATCAAAACGTTCGCACTCAAGGGGCTTAGTAAAAATATTTGCTAACTGGTTCTCAGTAGAGATAAACTCAAAAGTAATATCACCTTTTTGAGCATGATCGCTGTTAGAGTAGGTGTTCTAGGACCAACTGTTTGTACTTTGATTATATTCGATGATTTGAATATTAATAACATCTTATTACATATTGTTCATTATTCTGCATGACTTTAATGAAATAATGTCTTAGGGTATCTGCCGTATTGATAAAGTAATAGCAGTTCCCCGCTATGATGAGAACCTTGAAGTGCTATGACGATATTCTTAAATATATTTCTACAATCGGATAACGTTCTATGATGGGACAACATAGTACCTGATTATCAGGTGTGAATACTCGTAAGCGGATGAAGCTTTTTTCTCATGTTCACACTTGGTAATCTCCAAGACGGGAGATTATGAGAACAGATCTAACAATAAGAATTCCGCATATTTTGATGTCATTGGATATTCCTATCCGCGAGCTTATGTAATGATCTTTAGACTTTAAAATTATCATTAATGCATGTCATGACTCGTGCACTTAGATTTGCTAATGAAAACCGTGACACCATATGTCCGTAGTGAGGTCGAGTACGTTGGGTGCGTCACGATTGACATGTTATTAATGGATAAGTCGAGGAATGATTTGTCCATTCCATCTTTATGGAAGCTGATATCTCAGCCTTTTGATTGAAATGGAAATGTCACATTAAATTTCATGACCATGGTGTATCGACATGTTTATTTCAGGTAGTCAGAGAAATACGTATCAAACATATAGGTTGATGACATAGATGTGCAACCTCCTTGATGAGATATTGTGATAGAGATTATATTACACAATGAGTGCTCATATATGGTTGTCGTTGTTGCGACATTAAGTTCTTTCTCTTGGGTGTCTTGACCCGTTGTTAGACAGTAATCTTGGATTTTAGGCGATTCCGACTAATGCCAACGAGAAAGAATCTTAGATGGTCACATGTTAAGTGTTTTCGATGATCTCGATTAAATTCTATTTGAATTTAATTAATAAAATAAATATTATTCTCAAGATTGAGGAATAATTTTATTCACATTTTATCGATCGCAAATATTTATTGATGAGTGAAATATTTAAATTAAATATTTATTCAGATATTCAATAAATGCCGAGGAGAATAAACAGACCAACGCCGCGTTCGTTGATAAATATTTATTTACAAGCCGGTAAATATTATTTATCATTGCGCAAGTTGGCGCACACCATTAAATAATAATAATAATATTATTATGTGGCATGAGGTTTATTAAAGATTATAATATTATTTAAGGACTGACATGCAATTAAATAATTATTTTTTAATCTAAACCCTAGCTCTGTAACTAGACGGTTTTGTTTATTGAGTGTATAATCGAAAATTGAGAATATAGAATTGTTGCGCACAACAAACTTCTCTTTTTTTTCCTTAAGAACGAGAAGACCCAACTTTTCAAGATGTGAAGACAGAGGCACACAGTTTGGGAAAACCGTGCGGCCTCCTAGGAGTAACCGTGCGGCCTCCTAGGAGTAACCATGCGGCCTCCTAGGAGTAACTGTGCGACCCTCCTTTGGGTCTGTGTATGGTTTGCACACGATTTGACAAACTGTGCGCATGAACCGTGCGAGGTGTGGCGCCTAGACAGTGGCTGCCGCATGATTGACGCACAATTAGCCAAATTGTAATGCAAAATTACCAAATTGCCCCTCCTATTTTCATCCCTCCTTTCTCCTTCATTTCTCGCGCACAACAGGGGGTGCGCTCCCACTTTCTCTCCCGGCTTTGAGCCATCTCCTTGATCCGACCTCCATTTCGATTGTTGTCGGTCTCGTTGGAACCGCATCGGGAAGACCTTTGATCTCTTGTCTCTTTTCTTCCTTGCTCTCGCCATACGGTGCGCTAAATCCGTGCGAACCATTTTACCCCATTTTCAAGGTGTTCGTCTAAAACGCTGATTTCTTCCAAATCGGCTCGAGTTAGAGGCTGATATTGGACGAGTGAGCGTCTACCAGTACAAGCTAGATGATGCTTATATTTCTTCGTGATTTTTCGGTTGTTTCGGGGGTGCGCTCTATATGCTCCATGAGGGTCGACCGAGCGAGACCCAAATCAATTAATGCTTGTCTTTTTAATTGACCACTTGAGATGTCTATGGTCACACTCCTCCTTGACTACAAATGGTACAAACTTGGTGAGAGGCTTTGGACCACTTGGACAGGTTAGGCCGGGGAGAACCCGCGTGGCCTAATGATCTTTTATATATTTTTTCAGTAGTCATTCCAGGAACATAGGTCGTCATGATTGAGGGCATGACCTGAAACTTGGTGTTGACTATCAGGTTGAGCGACACGGTCGCAGGGGTACGAGGTGCCAGGATGATATGGCTTAGGTACTAACAGAGGCTTCTACCCACACGAGTGGTCAACACCACTTCATCATTTGAGTCCTATCTGTGTGCACACGACTCCAACGGCGCGTCGGCCAATCACGATGAGAGGTAGAAAGCCATGAGGATGGTGAGGAGCCATCGGTTGACAGTGATGAGACCGTCGGTTGGGGGCTGAGGCTAACTGTACTATTGAGGCCGCCGGGCCAGGATTATTTGGGAGGTCGAATATCGCCGTTCCTTGGGATGTCGACTGTTGAGCCGATGATGTTTCTTATTTGGAGGACGGACATCGCTGTGCCTCGGACATCGGGCTTTGAGCCTACAAGGATTTCTGAGCTGAGGTCAGAGGGACCAGGTAATTGTTGGGGCGTGCTGTTTGGACATCGGATTTTTTGACTGTGGGCATGAGGTACCGGAGGTGCCTGAGGGCTCTCCAGCTTGTACTCGTCAAGGGATGCCTATCCTCGCCATTGCAGTTATATTTGTGCAGTCATGTCGCTGTATGCCATATATATAACTGGGGGCACGTGGTATTTCGACGATGGCCGAAGCAGGTGATTGCTTCCTTGTGGCTGCTGAGCACAAGGAAAGCAGGTTAATATGATTTGCATGTGCTGTTTATTTATTTTTAGTATTCACCTGCATTATCACAGATGTTAGATAGACACACGTTGGTGGTGACTTACTGAGATTTATTCTCACACCCTATACGGGCCTTTTGGGACGCATGTAGATTTTATGCTTTTGCGATCATATAAGGGACCGAGCTCAGGAGCTGGGACCTTAGTGAAAGTCGTACTGCTAGGCATGAGATGGATGACAAAGACCTTGAGTTCCTACATTAGTTGGAGTTTACCTTTTATGTCTTTCTTTTTGTTCAGATGGTTGGCCACGAGTGACCCTTCCTACTTACTGTTTGTATGACCTGACTTGTATGCATGTTTCTACAAATGGTATCTTGTTTGTCTTAGTGGCTACAAATGGTGTTTTATTCTACAAATGCTATGTTTGAGCTTGTCGATTATTTTTGCAGCTTGTCGTGTGATTATGCTTCCACTATGGCATGTTACTGGTCCTGTTGTCTTATGGTCTTTCTTTCGCTACTTTATTGATATATATATGTATGTATATAAACCATTATTATTTTATCACCAAGAGGGTATAGTCTCCCCACCATCACCTCTTTACACCCTCATTGCAAGTTGACAGCCTTTGGCGTATGGGGAGGCGCGCCTAAGCCCTAGTGGTCAACTGGCCCTGAGCACTGTTTTGGTGGCAAGACGGGTCGCGACGCTACAATCTTAAAACTCCGACCTTTGAAAGCTGAGAACTCAAAAGTAACTATCTTTAATACTAATTGTTGGTTGGAGACTCACTGCACTAAGACTCAAGAGGGGTTGAATTGAGTTCTTGAAATTTTCTTGACTTAGAAACCACTCTCTCTAAAGATAAGATTACCTCTGATCTTTTATTAACACATGCACATAGTGGAAATAAAAGCACAAAGAAAAGTGATCAAACACCATAGATTTATAGTGGTTTAGAGAACATAAATTTTCTAGTCCATTCCACAAACGCTTAACTCCAAGTGCTTGGTGATTTTCATTAAATCAATCCTTTTGTCGGGGACTGCCGGTCCTTTTGCCGAGGACTGCCGGTCCTTTTGCCGAGGACTGCCGGTCCTTTTGCCGAGGACCGCCGGTCCTTTTGCCGAGGACCGCCGGTCCTTTTGCCGAGGACCGCCGGTCCTTTTGCCGGGGACTGCCGATCCTTTTCCTAGGGACTGCACAACTAAGTGGAAACAGGCGATATGCTACAATCTTAAAACTTTAACCTTTGAAAGCTGAGAACTCAAAAGTAACTACCTTTAATACCAATTGTTGGTCGGAGACTGACTGCTCTAAGACTCAAAAATGGGTTGAATTGAGTTGTTGAAATTTTCTTGACTAGGAAACCACCCTCTTTAAAGATACGATTACCTCTGATCTTTTATTAACACATGCACACAGTGGAAATAAAAGCACAAAGAAAAGTGATCAAACACCAAAGATTTATAGTGGTTCGGAGAACATAAATTCCCTAGTCCATTCCACAAACGCTTAACTCCAAGAGTTTGGTGATTTTCACTAAACCAGTCCTTTCGCCGGGGACTGCTTGTCGGGGACTGCCGGTCCTTTTCCCAGGGACTGCACAACTAAGTGGAAACAATCGATACTTGGTACTATAACAGGAGCTTTTAATCGGTCTATAACAAGGATTTACAAACACCCGCCTTCAAGGTTCTTTTACCGGGAACCTTCACAGCAAGAGAGAGAATAAACAGTGAGTTTACTAATGAGACTCATAGTTGTAATATACAACTGGTAGAAGAGAAAAGATCTTCCGGAGAGATGATAAGAATACAAAACAACTCGAGAGTCTTCGAAAGCAGCAAAGATCGATCGTGATAATGCAACTGTAGATTTTGAATCTTCTTTTTCGTGTAAAACAGAGTAGCACACATAGAGAGCTTCGAGAGAGAGAGTTCTAAGTTCTTGGTGCAAGCTATTCTGTTCTTGTGTATATTCTCTTATTTTCCACTTACGGAAAATGCATGCAAAACTTCTCACTTTAATTGCACAACATCATATCCATAAAATCTGAGTTTAGAATTAAATTTCAGAAGTCCTTTTTTCGAAAATACCTCATTAACAATACTTACTGTTGGAGTCTGCATCCCACATCGGACTTGAGGTCCGGTATGGTCTTTCTTATTTGTTATAAAAGCACCCAAGGGCTCCTTTAGAGGCAACACCTTGGGGGTTCGGGTCTCTCTTATTTTCACCCTTCTACATGGTATCAGAGGAGGTTTGATCCAACCTGATCCCTCCCTCATTTCTTTTTTTTTATCACCCTTTAGGGTTTTCCCGTCCGGGGGGCGGCGGCTCCTATCCAAATAGTCGGCCGCCCCCCCTGCTCCTCCCGGTTGCCTCGGGCCTTTCCCTCCCGGCGGCACCTCCCCACGGCGGCCCTCCCTCACGGCGACCCTCCCCACGGCGGCTGCTCCCTGCGCGACTGCTCTCCTCGCGGCGGCTCCCTGTGCGACGGCCCGCCTTCCGCAGCGGCTCCCTTCCGCGACGGCTCCCTGCGCGACGGCCCTGCCTCCTGCTGCGGCATCCCGACGCCGGCGCCCGCCTCTCCCTCCCGGTGCGGCTCCACCTCCCGGCGGGCCTCCCTCAGGCGCGACACCCCGCCCAGCGCCCTTCCCCGGTGGCGCGGCTCCCGGCCCCGTCGTCCCCGCTGCTCCAGCGCCTCCGGCGCCTCCCGCTGCTCCAGCGCCTCCCGGCGCCTCCCGCTTCATCCCGCGCCGGCTCCTCCTCCGGCAGCCCTCCTCCCGCGGCTCCCGGCGGATCTCCCTCCAGTCCGGCGACCCCTCTCCGGCGGCCTCTCCCGTCCCGCTCCCCTCCCGGCGACCTCGCCTGCTGCTCTCCGGCGGCCAGATCCGGACAGCTCCGGCCGAATCCGGCCGAATCCGGTGATTTCCGGCCAGATCCAGGCTACTCCGGCCGGCTCCGGCCTGATCCAGAGATTTCCGGCCAGTTCCGGCGAGATCCGGACTGTTCCGGGCAGATCCGGGCAGATCCGGCCTGTTCCGGCCAGCAACCGGCCTCCACCCGTGCTGGCCGCTCCACGCAGGTGGCCTCCTCCAACTTCCAGCGCCGTCTCCCGGCCTCCTGCACCCTCGCCGGCCTCCTCCTGCGGCATCCCCGCCTCGCCGGCATCTCCCGGCACCTCCCGGCAGCCGCATCTCTCTCCGCCGGCACGTCCTTTCGCTAGCGCAGCAACTCGACCACCTAGGATTCGGTCCCCGTTGGCGCCGCCAGTCCCGCAACAATTCTGCGGAATCCCCGCCTCCCGTCGCCGGCCCCGCAAATGCGGTTTTCCCGGTGCTAGATTGGATTTCCCGGCGTTTCATCGACCGGCCCCACTAGTGCGGCATTCCTGGCGTTCCGTCAACCGGCCGGTCTGAGTGGTCATCTGCTGCGCCCGCAACATCTTTCATCCATCATCAAGCTGGGTATGTCCAGCTTGAGGGGGAGTGTTGGTCTCTGTTTTATTGTTTTCTTTTCATTATGTGTCCAAGCTAGGTACACCTAGCTTGAGGGGGAGTGTTGGAGTTTGCATCCCACATCGGACTTGAGGTCCGGTGTGGTCTTTCTTATTTGTTATAAAAGCACCCCAAGGGCTCATTTAGAGGCAACAAAACAACTCGAGAGTCTGCGGAAGCAGCAAAGATCGATCGTGATAATGCAACTGTAGATTTTGAATCTTCTTTTTCGTGTAAAACAGAGTAGCACACATAGAGAGCTTCGAGAGAGAGAGTTCTAAGTTCTTGGTGCAAGCTATTCTGTTCTTGTGTATATTCTCTTATTTTCCACTTACGGAAAATGCATGCAAAACTTCTCACTTTAATTGCACAACATCATATCCATAAAATCTGAGTTTAGAATTAAATTTCAGAAGTCCTTTTTTCGAAAATACCTCAGTAACAATACTTACCATTAAATTATCTTTGTACTTATTTCTGCTCTCGACACTTGCAGCTTTTTATAATCATTTTTACCATAAAGAAACAATTCAATAGTTAATGCATTCACGGCAACATTAATTTTCACTGAAAGACCCCCAATGATAATAAATAGCAGGTTGCAGAACGGCGTAGCAGATTGCAGATCACCGTGTAGCTGAATTTCACATATTCAAAGTCATGTAGCCGAATTGATCCTCGTAGTCGTTCTTCACATAGCCGAATTATTTACGCAACTGAATTTGTGCAGGCCTTCTTTACGTAGCCGATTTGCTTCATGTTGGCTTCTTACTCACGTAGCCAAATTTGATGAGGCCGAAAGAATTACGTAGCCATTTGGAGTCATATATCTGATTTCACCATGTATCCAAATCACGTAGCCGATTACTCCATGTAACCGATTCAAGCAGCCGTTTGATCTACGTAGCCGAATGCTCACGTAAGCGATTCATTGATGTAGGCGATTTCCACGTAGTCGATTTCACGACGTAGCCGTTTCACGTAGGCGTTTCCTTCACGTAGCCGATTGACGTAGCCGATTGCTTGAAGTAGCCGTTTCTCCATGTAGCTAAATGCCTCACGTGGCCGATTATCCATACCTAGGCAGATTTTCAGCAAACTTCTAGAAATTCCTGATTTCAACAGAATGAACTAAAATAATGATAAAAACCTGAAGAACACTTACATAAGAAGAGTATTTGAGATCATCAAAACCTAAAATACATGGGATATGTTGGAACAACATTAGTAGTTCAACATATATGTTAGAGCATGCTTGTATTCTAGGCAGTTTGATGTATGTTATGAATTGCACTAGACCAGACATAGCTTTTGTCATAAGCAAGCCAAGTCAATTTATTGGCAATCCAAATAATCTTCCATTGGATGACTATGAAACAAGTTTTGGGATATTTAGAATATATCATGAACTTTGCAATGAACTATACCACCAAGTATCCTGTGGTACTTGAAGGTTACAGTGATATAAATTGGATAACTGACTTAAAAGACACTAAATGCCCAGGTGGTTATGTGTTCACACTTGGTGAATCCATATCTTGGAAATCATTCAAACAAACTAAGACACTAAATGCACAAGTGGTTATGTGTTTGCACTTGATGGCGAGTCTATATCTTGGAAATCATCCAAACAAACTAATAGAGCTCGGGATAACCCATGCGCGTGGCAAGTGTATACACTCTGAGGGAGGAGGGGTCCATAGGGTGGTGCGCCCGGAGGTTAGTTATTAATTGGGGGAGCGGGGTGAATACTGGCAGGGAATCTTTCTGTTAAGAATCGGCCGAGCGCTTGGGCGGGAGAGCAGAGAAGTCCTCTCGTGTACTTGTTTTTTTTTCAACATATGCTCTCCCTCTTGTTTCTACTGAAATTCTCATACGCAATTGGTTAATAGATACATGCCCCTAGGGTGCAGCTCAGTTGGTAGCAGCCCTACTGGGTCTCAGTGAGGTCTCGGGTTTGAGTCTCGCCGAGTTCTTCCTTGTCTGCAGTGTAGGGATTTTATTGTATTTTCCCCCCTCCCCCGACTGTTGTAGTAATTGGTTAATAGATACATGCTTGTTGTTTTTCTCCTGGTGCTCTATCATTTCTGGTCTGACCTGCCGTTGCCTCGTGCTTCAACGTGGCGCTATTACGACTCCTTCGGACGAGCTACAAAAATCCACCGACAATGGCTACGAAAACTCAACTTCAATCTCATCTGGATGACATGGATCAACGGGTAGAACGACTCGTGTCCACTATCTCGGGCCTCGCGACAGCTGTGGGCGCCTTCAAACAAGAGGTCTCCAATTTAGCCGACCTTCGGATTTCGATGACTCAATTGGTGCGGCACCTGGAGAAGTTACCCGCGCATTCGGAGACATCTCCCTCGGATTTCATCTCCGATTCCGTAGTGCAAAAATCCGGTCTCATCGTCCATAGCCACGCCGACGGTGGCCCGAATGTGATCGATTCACCTTCAGGCGGTACGCTGAAGGCATTATTCTCTGCCCGTCGTGTTGAATGTCCGGCGTTTGAGGGTCAGGATCCTCGCGACTGGCTTAATCGAGCCTAACTCTACTTCCAGATTAATCATACTCTAGACGACACAAAAATTGTCTTAGCTTAGGTTAGTATGGAGGGGGTCGCGATACATTGGTTTACGGTTTTGTATGAGGTCTATCCATATTTGTCGTGGCACCTATTTAAAGAGGAGCTCGTGGAACGATTCAGTGAGATCGAGGTACAAAATCCGTATGAAGAACTAGGCACGCTACGACAACATGGAACAATTCAAGATTACATTGAACAATTCGAGTATCTGGCAGCTCTGATTCCCCGTGAACCGGAAACGCATTACGTCGGCTATTTTCTCCATGGCCTACAGGAGGAGATTCGGAGTGGGGTCCGCATTCATAATCTGGAGACGCATTTGCAGGTAATGCGGCTGTTTAGACATGTCGAGTTGGCCGTTCGGAAGGGCATTGGACCACAAACTACGGGAGGCGGCTCTCGCTTCTCTGGCCGCGACGCCGTGCAACCCTCAATGCGAACGGGACCGTCGCCACCACTAGGCTACACACCTCTACCATTTCGGAAATTCAATGAGCCACTGCGGGGGTCCTCTTGGGACCTGTCAAAACCAAACCTGGTGGGCGCCAAACTGGTACGACACCTAACAACTCAGGAGTGGGAGGATCACCGATGGAAGGAAGGTCTTATGCTTCTGGTGCGACATGCTTTACAGCCCTCTGCACAAATGTGTCTATCCAAAATTGCAAGTGTTGTTATTGGGGGGATGGTGAGACCTCACCCGAAGAAGTCAGACTGCCAGAGGAGACGGAGGAATCCAGTGAGCCCTTGGAGCGTGATTTGAACAGTGAATGCCGGGTAGTGGACTTACTGCGTCTGGGGACCTCTTACAGCGACTGCAATCGCCACTGCACTACCATGACATCCATGAAGTTTGAGGGCAGTATAGGGGGCATTCTCGTTCTGGTTTTGCAAGATAGTGGGGCCTCTCATAATTTTCTAGCCTTGAAGTTGGTACAGATGTTGGGTCTACCACTTACTGATTCTCGCAGCTTGCTCGTCAAATTGGAGGATGAACATAACATTTGGACACAGGGGGAATGTCGAAATCTCACTCTCACAATCGGGAACTATACTTGTGTGATTGCAGCTCAGATTCTGGACATTGGGGACCTCAATCTGATTTTGGGAGTTGCCTGGCTTCGCACTCTTGACAACATTGAACTAAATTGGCAGACCATGCGAATGAAGTTTGCAGCCCACGGATGCCAATTCACTTTATGTGGCGCCAGTTCTAGCGGCAGTGGAACATCCTCGTGGGATATGTGGACTTCAGCGAAAGATCCTACAAGCTATTATAGGCGCCTAGTAGGGGGGAAGACGAGTTGGGAGCCCACTCCTTTGTCGGAGGAGCATACCCAGGATTTACGGCTGATACTACACACCCACGACAGTGTTTTTAATACTCCTACTGGACTACCTCCCATCCGGCAGCGGGCTCACGCTATTACCTTGCATTCTAGTCAAGGACCAATTATGGTCTGTCCCTACTGTTATCCGCATTTTCAAAAGGCCGGAATTGAACGCAAAGTGCAAGAAATGTTAGACCAAGGCATCATCTGGGCTAGTTCCAGTGCTTATTCCAGCCCCGTTTTGCTAGTGAAGAAAAAAGACGGGACATAGAGACTCTGCGTCGATTACCGAGCATTGAATAGAGTTGTTCCTCCCTTTTGCAAATTTGTTCTCTTTTTTTTTATGACATTTTGATTTACAGTGGAGACTGGGTGACACATCTCTAACACTTAGAGGCTGTCTTTCGGACCCTAAGAGATGCGCAATTCTTTGCCAACAAAAAATGTCTTTTTGGCCAGCTCGAGGTGGAATATTTGGGGCACATCGTTTCTTCAGCGGGAGTATCCATGGACCCTTCTAAAATCAACACCATGCTGCATTGGCCGCCGCCCGAGTCTGCTAAAGGGGCCCGCGGTTTTCTTGGACTCACAGGTTACTATAGAAAGTTTATCAAAGGCTATGGCAAAGTCGCCCAGCCGATCACAACCCTCACTCGTAAGGATGGTTTTGCATGGTCTACGACGGCCCAACAAGCTTTTGATCACTTGAAAAAGCTCACGATTGAGGCTCTGGTATTGGCATTACCCGATTTTTCACAGCCTTTTGAAGTTGAATGCGATGCCTCTGGGAGGGCGGTCGGCGCAGTCCTCATTCAAGGCGGACGACCCATTGCTTACTACAGTTCAGCGCTGGCCACGAAGAACCTGGCCAAATCTGCCTATGAGAAAGAGATCATGGCACTGGTGCTTGCTATCCAGCATTGGTGACCATATTTATTAGGCTGCTCATTTACCGTTTTTTCGGATCACCGGAGCCTAAAATATTTGCTGCAGCAACAGATCACCACAGCCGATCAGCAATCATGGATCGCCAAATTGTTAGGCTATCAATTCGAGGTGAAGTACAAGCCGGGCAAAGCAAACTAGGCTGCGGACGCTCTCTCTCGCCGGGAGGAACCCCCTTTCGCGTCCTGCACTCGAGCCCCGTGTGGGTGGATGGCCTTCACTTGATTGAAGGCGTGGCCACCGACCCTTACCTCGGAAAGGTATTGCATGCTGTCCAAACAAGCCGAAGGGCGCCTCCAGGTTTCTCATACTCTCAGGGAACACTTCTGTTTAAGGGGCGTTTGGCTATTCCAGCAGCTTCTCCTTAGGTACCTAAGTTGCTTCATGAGTTCCATTCGTCCCTTACTGGAGGCCATTCAGGTTACTATCGCACCTATCAAAAATTGGCAACCTATCGAAAATTGGCAGCCAATCTATATTGGCTAGGCATGAAAGCCACGGTCCGTGAATTTGTTCAGCGATGTGATGTTTGCCAGCGTTATAATAAGTATTCAACTCTCTCCCAGGCTGGGCTGCTCCAACCGTTGGAGATACCGACGACAATCTGGTCTGACATATCAATCGACTTCATCTCCGGGCAGCCGAAATCCAAAGGGTTTGATTTAATATTGGTGGTAGTTGATCGTCTCTCAAAATATGCACATTTTTTGCTGTTGAAACACACCTATACAGCCCGCACAGTGGCTGGCTTATTCCTCCGTGAAGTGGTCCAGTTACAGGGTGTGCCGACATCAATTGTCAGCGATCGCGATCCTGTTTTCCTCCGCAATTTTTGGATCAAACTGTTTCGTTTACAAGGGACCCAACTCAAAATCAGCTCGGCGTATCATCCACAAACGGATGGCCAGACAAAAGTGGTTAATCGATGCCTCGAGACGCTGGTCATATTGGATTCTTTGGGCAGAATTGAGTAACAACTCGACTTGGCATGTTTACATCAATTCTACTCCCTTTGAGGTAGTCTACGTTCACAAACCTCCCTCCGTTTTCAGTTTTTTACTGTCTGCAACACGTGTGGCAGCCATGACCACAGCCTTGGAGGACTGTGATGAGGCCTTGCAGCAACTCTGAAGTCACCTGGTCCGCTCCCAAAATTATATGAAAAGTCAGGCCGACTGACACCGTCGCCCGGTTACTTTTCTTGTGGGTGACCAGGTTTATTTGAAGCTTTGTCCCCACCGGCAGCAGTCCGTAACCAAGCGGTTGAATCAGAAGTTGGCAGCGCGTTACTATGGACCCTTTAAAATCATCAAATCAGTGGGACCAGTCGCCTATCACCCGGAGCTGCCGGAATCAGCCAGAACCCACCCCGTATTTCACTTATCCCAATTAAAACAAGCAGTGGGTTCTCACTCGGTGCTGCCAACCCTTCCAACCGGACTCGAGTGCAATTCTTCTAATTTTTCAGCCCCCCAGGCTGTATTATCATGCCGTCTCCAGCTGCAGGATGACATCCCTCAACCTAGTACCTCATTCAGTGGATGAGGTGTCCGATAGAGGAAGCAATCTGGGAGGACGAATTTGTCCTCCGCAATCAATTTCCTTCTTTCAGTCTTGTGGACAGGTCTGGTTTTCAAGACGGGGCGAGTAATAGAGCTTGGGATAACCCATGCGCGTGGTAGGTGTATACGCGCAGGGGGAAGAGGGGTCCACAGGGTGGTGCGCCCAGAGGTTAGTTATTAACAGGGGAAGTAGGGAGAATACTGGCATAGAATCTTTCTGTTAAGAATGGGCCGAGCACTTGGGTGGGGGAGCAGGGAAGTCCTCTCGTGTACTTGTTTTTCTTTTAGCATACTCTCTCTCTCCCTCTTGTTTCTACTGATACTTGTTTTTCTTTTAGCATACTCTCTCTCTCCCTCTTGTTTCTACTGAAATTTTCATACGCAATTGGTTAATAGATACATACCTTTTGTTTTTCTCCTGGTGTTCTATCACAGACATGCATTATTGCCTTAGATAAGGCTGGAGAAGAAGCTGAATGACTTAACTTCTTGGAAGGCATTCCAAGTTGGCCAATAGCTATACCTGTTATGTGCATTCATTGTGATAGTCAAGCAGCGATAGGAAGGGCAAGGAATGTCATGTACAATGGAAAATCTCGACATATACGTCGACGACATGACTTGATCAGACAACTTCTCTCTAGTGGGATTATTATGATTACCCATGTCACATCAAAAAGTAATAGTGCGGATCCCTTTACGAAAGGGGTAACTGGAGAGTTAATAGAAAAATCATCAAAAGGAATGGCTTTTGGGCCTATTAAATAAATTCTTCATGACGGTAACCCTACCTTGTTGACTTGAGATCCCAAAATCTAGGTTCAAAGGGAAAACTAAGTTATGATAAAGGATGAAGTACTATTTTATTCCTGTTTTTAAGATGAGAAAGTACTTCAAGAAGAGGCTAAGCATGCGCTTTTAATGATTTTCAAAATGAATTGATGTTTGAGAATCACTTATGTGAGTATGAAGTGAGGCCGCTTCAAGGAGTATTATTAGGCCAAATTCTCTAAAATACTCATGAAACCAGACGGTGTTCATGGCCAAACAAACATAAATGTGAGAAACAAACGTGTTTGAGAGATAATTGAGTGAATTTTATTGTTAAACTTGCACGAAAGGTTGACGGTTCAAAGACGCCATTTCTACTGATTAACTGAGAAAGTACAATAGGATTCATTAGGGAAGTTCAAAGTTGAAATACTACTTATCATAAAGCAATTATCTGTTGTCAGACAAATGCACACTTTTGTACTATGGTGTTGAATTTTTCCATTTTTGCGGGGGATTATAAGTGCTAAATGAGATTGTGAGGAGCATCGTGGGGAATGGGAGAGTTTGAATTTTTCCATTTATGCGGGGGATTATAATGGGGGGTGGACATTCTTATCTCACGTCTTCGGACGTTATTTTTTGTTTTAGTAAAATATATTATTATTTTAAAATTATAACCTCTCTCCTGCTTGTAAATAAAGCCCCCCTCCCTTCGCACACACGTTTCCCCTCTTTTCTTGAAGTGTCAAAACTCTGTCAAAATTTTTCCATGATTTTCAAGAGTTCAATGTGTGATTTGTTTGCACATGTTGCATTTGAAAGATTTTTTTGAATTTGAAGTGCCGCTATCCAAGAAAAGTGATCCGTTTTATTCCCAGAGAAAATTCTTCACAATCTTGGGCAATGCTGAGGGAGCAAATTTGTCTTAAGGAATCAACGTGAGTTCGTTGAGCTCATATTTTATATATTTTATTTGTTCCTCTTATTTCTTCCCCATCTCATTCATGCTTTCTGC
The DNA here is from genome assembly GCA_963277665.1 of Viscum album. Taxonomy (NCBI): domain Eukaryota; kingdom Viridiplantae; phylum Streptophyta; class Magnoliopsida; order Santalales; family Viscaceae; genus Viscum; species Viscum album. Next base: position 2,103,898,979 of record OY728156.1, on the reverse strand, counting down.
AATCTGCGTGTAGACTGACTCAGATCACTTAATTAAAGTTTACTGTATTACGTATACAAATTACTTGATTAAGTTTACTGAGAAGGATCCTACTGTATTTCGTATACAGATTGGTAACGTTCCTCTACTGTATTTATACAGACCGGGAAGAAGGGCCCTACTATATTTATTATACACATTGGTCATCACTTCCTCTGTTGTATTCGCAGATTAGGAAGAGATCCTACTGTGTGTAGATTGGTCGTTGAGCCTATAACTGTATTCTCTATACAGAGCATTGCATTGCCAACAGTTCAAATATGGTTGATTTCTGATGAATTCGCTCACTGTGTTATTTTTTTGTTTCGTTTGGATTGGGACCATTGATAGAGCCGTTTTTTATTTTTAATTTTAATTTTTTTCTGCTCTACGACATCAAGCAACATGGGCTCCTTTGAGTAGTGGGTTACATGGGAACCAAGATTGGATGATTACTTTCTTATAGGATCACGCTGAGGCTTTGGGTCTGTTAAATTTTGTATAATGATAAAATGAGAGAGACAGAACCCCCAAAGTGTCCTCTCTAAAGGAGCCCTTGGGGTGCTTTTATAATGAATAATTAAGACCACACCGGACCTCAAGTCCGATGTGGGATGCAGACTCCAACACTCCCCCTCAAGCTAGGTGTACCTAGCTTGGATACATAAAGAAAAATAAAGCAAGCAATAGGCGCTGCAAACACTCCTTCTCAAGCTGGACAGACCCAGCTTGATTACAAAACAAGAAGAAATAAACGAAACAGTACAAAAGATAAAGTTTCAAGGCTGCTGCTCCCCCTCACGATCGCAGCTCCCCGCAGGATGATGGATGAATGATGTTGCGGACGCAGCAGATGAACCACTCAGACCGAGCCGATTGACTGAGCATCAGGAAATGCCGCACTAGTGGGGCTGGTCGATGAAACGCCGAGAAATCCATACTAGCACCGGGAAATCCGCACTTGCGGGGCCGGCGACGGGAGGCGGGGATTCCGCAGAATTGTTGCGGGATTTGGCGGCGCCAAAGGGCCCGGTCCGTGGCGGTCGAAGTGCTGCGCCGCGGTGGAGGAAGCGCGAAGGCGTGCCGGCGGACAGCGAGCGCGCAGAAATGGTTCCGCCTGGAAAAGGAGGTGGCCATGGAGGCCGCCGCTCCCTTACCGGGAAAAAAGTCAGGAAACCCTAGAGCGGAATAAAGAAAAATAGATGGAGGGGCGACGACAGAGCTGGTTGTTGGATACGAGCCGGGAGAGCACTGTGTCGGAGGGCCACCTGGAGAGGGAGGGTCGTCGCGCCGGGACGAGGGCGCCGGGAAAAAGCAGGAGGGAGCCGCCGGAGGTGGAGTCGTCACGCGCAACGGGGAGGGGCGCTGAGGAAGCAGGCGGACAGGGAGGCCGGACAAAAATGAGCCCTACATGGGGGACCGCCGCCCCCCACGGGGGAGAAATTATGAGAAACCCTGGACGGTGAAAATAAAATGGGAGGGAGGGTTTGAGATTAATTTCCCTCTGATACCATGTATAATGATAAAATGAGAGAGACAGAACCCCCAAGGTGTCCTCTCTAAAGGAGCCCTTGGGGTGCTTTTATAATGAATAATTAAGACCACACCGGACCTCAAGTCCGATGTGGGATGCAGACTCCAACAAGTCCGATGTGGGATGCAGACTCCAACAAATTTTAACGGGCTATATGGGTCAGGACCATCCACACGGTAAACCTGCAATGCAAGTGTTGCAGATTCATTACCCTTGAATTCGAGTTTTTGAAGAATCTGCATTTTTTATTGTAGTTTTTCAATCCAGATGCATATTTTATATTTAATCGATGGATTAGTTATTATTTCCATCTCATGGCTTTCAGTGCTGCAAATTTATGAAACATGAGGACTTTCCTGATTGATTTTAGACGTGAGAACTTTAAATTGGCTCCAGGGAAGCATGGTGGCAGTGGGATCGGTGTATATCAATTTCCTTTACCATATGGATGCTGAACAATTCACCACTACAAATTTCCGAACATTTTGTAGCTTTCAATTTATATATCTTATTTATGAGTGATGACAGGGTCTGGTAATTGTATTGCTTGAGATTTACATGATGAAAGGGCTGGAGCGAAGAGTTCCTTTGAGCTGGGGGTCCACTATCCCCATCCTCCCGTGTCAGTGTTTGTGAGTGCTAGCCGTGGTTTAAATATACGAAAAGGTTTTGATTCTGATGTCATTAGAAAATATTTTTATGCTTATAAATATTAATCAGTTAATTAGTAAGTTTTTCAATATTTAGTAAACAGAGTATAAGGCATGGCTGAAAATTATTATTATTAACTTTTCACATGCTGGAAAATGTTAATCAGGAAATTATTAGGGTTTTTATGTAGCAATTAAAATAGAAAAGGTATAAACTGAGATAGTATTAGGGGTTGTTTGCATGCTTAAAGTACACTAGCATATGGATTACTGAAATTATTCCCTTTTTTGTACTTTCCTCCTGCTTTCCATCTCCTTTCCTTTCTCATTGGAGTCAAATGCTGTTTTTTTTTCTTTCCCCCCTCTTTGTGTTGTCTTCTTTGTTGGTTCCTTAGATAACAGTTTCTGTGGTTCTTAATGAGTGGCTTATGTACTTACCCAAGTTGATCTCAGTTTAATAATTTGTTGTTATTTTTCTTATTATCTAATCATGCAACTTGTTATTATGCAGTAAAACACGTTAAAATATTCAATGCTAAAGAAATCCTTAATACTGTTTTTTGTTGGCAGGTAATTTTTACGGGAAAGAAAGTTCTGTTTTTAAAAAATTGCCCATTAAAACTGATCATGACACTCTTCGGGAAGGATACCGGTAGGCATTCTCGTCTGATATCCTTAGTCTATTGCACCTTCATTCACAATTGTCTTATATGGCTTTTTTGGTCTGAAACCATTTCCAGTTTAGAATTGGGATGTCATTTATGTGATTTTTCGTGGCTCAGAAGTGGCAAGCAGTTTTTCATTTTTGTTTACCCAGCTATAAGCTTTAATAAATCATATTATTCTGCAAGTGAGAACTGCAGCTTGCAGCTTGCAGCTTGCAGCTTGCAACTTGCAACTTGCAACTTGCAACAGTCAATAATGTCCGCTCCTTGCTCTGGCCTGTCTGCCCCTTTGTTAAAATTATTTGACAAAGGTCTCATTGTGATTCTGTTTTTATCATTGTGTACTATCTTCTCATTACTGATCACTGTGTCATGGGAGGACTAATTGTACATGCACTTGAGATTCTAGGTATGATGTTATCGAACTTGTGATTTTCACATCTCTTGTTTTTAGGTGTGTTTCCTTTTTGTTTGTTCACTTCCATTCTATCACATTGCTCATGCATGGGCCACACAATGATTCAGTTCATTTGCTTAGGCGATGTGGTCCACAGAAAATTTGAATTTAGGTGGGAGCCATCCAAAATCAGGTTCAAGGAGCGTTCATAGAATCAAATGACTTAACCCATACCGTTTCCAATTTCAAGTTAAATTGCAATTTTCATTCTTGTTTTCATTCCAAATTGATGGTCCAGGTAACAACATTGATGAAGGCAGTTGGGGGTAATTTTAAAATGTGATTCTGCCTGGATTATACTTCAGCTTATGATTTATGAGCCTGCAAATGTATGTCCGTGGCATGAATAATTTTATACATCGTTTGTTTTTACCTTTGTGGCCTTTAGTGTTTGTGAGGACATCATTCTAGAGCTTAGAATATGATCCTTGTAAGAGCTCGTTTGGTTCACAAAATCATTTGAAATAGAATGAAATGAAATGAAAGATAAGGATGATTGATGGGTCATGGGCATAAACATAATTAAAATAATAATTTAAAATAATAAAGAATAATAGTAAAATCATTAAAATAACTGTTTTAATGAACAAGTAAAAGAATATAATAATAAAATCATTCAATTAATAATTACTTTTAACAAATCCATAAATTAATAAATTAAGAAATCAGTTAATCCATTAAATTAATATTTTTTTAATAATTTACTATTAGTTTTAATAAATTTATAATTAAAAATTATTTTAAGATTTTTGACAAGGGCATAATGGTTTTTCATCCACTTATTTGTAGTACTAAGAAAGTGCATTCTGGCTCATCCATTAGTCAATTCTCATTCTTACACTTAATGAAATGCCCTTTTCCTTTCTCTGATTCCATATCTTAACTAACTGCCAAAAATTCTAAGATTTCTTTCCATTCTGTTCGATTTGCTTTTCTTTTGAGCAACTGAGTGGATACCTAGATTCTTATTTTCTTCTTTGTCGCTTTCCACTGCTAAACACTTGGACTATTGAAATGCTTGTGCACACCAAAAGATAAAGAACTTCCCTTTGAATTTGCTTTTGGCATGGGTATCCTGACGGTGCCAAGGAATATTTGACATGTTTGTAATCTGGTCTTTGTCTCCAGTTTCATATTTCCTGACCCTTCTGATAATCATCTGCCTTACATAATCTGTACAAGATTTACATGCTTTTAGGAAGATGGTTTGAATTGATGTTGAGGGAAAATGCTAGCCGAGCATTGCTATGACAAGCTTCTTAAATTGTGTCATCATAAAGGCAGTTGTCTCATGCTTGTGATTTTAACATCATGGATTTTGCAATTCTGGGGTCCATGGTCTTGATGTTGGATTGGTCAACGTTTTAGTGTTCCATGATAAGTTTTTAAAGCGTTTCCTATGCAAGCAGTTGTCACTTTTGATTTTATTTAGCAGGAATGTCTATGTTCATGACAGTATGTTTTGTAAAATTTGTACAAGATTTATACGCTCTGAGGAAGATGATATGGATCCATCTTGGGAGCAAAGGCTGGTTAAACGTTACTATGACAAACTTTTTAAAGAGTATCCTTTTCAGCGACTGTTGTCTCGTGCTCCCAAATTCATTTTTTGAATTTTGCAATCTTAGGTTCATTGTTAGTTTGAAGGTCTGTGGTTATGATGCTGGATCCGCCAATGCTGTTGCTTTTTTTTCTTTTATGGCTATTGTAAGCTGTGTCCTGTTTATGGAACGTTCAAAGATTTAGCTGCTTTTGTTGCATCAAAATTTATGCTGATTGGCAAGTGTATTTTCATCATTCTTTGATGGGTCGCATCTCCTGTGATTCCTTCAATGTTATAACCAGAGTTACAAATTACTGGTACCAAGTTGTTGGGAGCTGGATTTAAATCGGGAAACACTTTATAAGTGCCCTGACTTCAATTTTTTATTGCATAGAAACCCTTGCCTTTGAGACATTTTTTGTGAGTTTCAAAAAAAAAAAAAAGATGATATATTATTTTAAAGAAATTATGTTTTGTTTTTTTTATAACAAACATCCCTTTTAACCCAGTAATAATATGTTAAAGTAGTCAATAAAAATCTTATATCCACTTTCTACTCCACGTTTCCATCATCCCTTTACCATCTATTTTTATGCTCACACTTTCCCCTCATATCCAATCACTTCGAAATCTGCATCTCTACTTTCATATGTTACTGAAATTTTGAATTTTGAAAATTATTATTTTAAACACTTATACATTATTTTAATCTTGATACAATATTTGTATGTTTGATCAACTTTTTCCAGGCTAGAACATCTCTGCAGTCACTTTTTATATATTTTTTGCTCTTATGTTGACTTGGTAATACTAACTGATAATGAGCGCATAGGTGCATTATACCTGTTTGATAGAGGGTCATGGATTGAGTTCTGTCTGGTTGATTTGAGGGTGTGAGCTGTTTATGTTTTGAATATGAAATTTCTGTGTTACAGTGGACACACACCTACTGGCCAGGGATTAAAAAAACAATAAATCTTATGAAAACTGGGTCAAAATTAAAAACTCACTATTCAAAAGTAGCACCAGAATTGAACCACCAAATGTTTACCACTTAGTAACTACATAAATAAATTGATGTTCATCACCTCGTGGGCAGGAATCATGCAGTGACAACAGGAATATTGTTGCTTACGCTGGATTGTCTGAAAACAGGAAATGCCAGCGCTTTACTTGTACAAGACTTACTGGGCAGATTGAAGGACTGCTATTGCTGGTTTTCAGGCTGATTCAAATTAATAACACCATTTCATTCTCTTTTATGTTTGACTTGCCGAATATCCATTTATTTCTTTCCTTTCCTTTCAATGGCCCACTGAACAAAATTTGGTAATATTCTGTACATTGCATTGCTTTACATGAGTAATCTTGCAAATAACCAAACAGGCTCCATTTGTTATTGTCTCATAGATATAATGTCCAGTTTTAAGAATTTAGAATATTTAGATAGAATTGAGACGGGTAAACTTTTTTAGTTTTATATTTTATTATTTGTAAATATTTCTCAAATGAATTATATTTTGAACATTTATTATTTGGTACAATTTTATGAAAATCTTAGCCGTTGACAGGCAACGCCAGATTTTGAATGTGGCTTTTTGATATGTTTTAAACATCTACCACTCTCTTAGAAATATGTCCTCCCGTTATTGTTCATTCAATTCCCTTTACTTATTCAAGATACTGCATAGCTGACATGTCTCACTACAAGAGTGGTAAGGTATGTTGTGATTGCTACCCACAATTTGATCATGTGACATTTTGTTTTGTATTGCAAGTTAAAATTCACTGTTGCTGTTTTTAAGAAATTTCTTCTCCTCCTTAGACCTGAGGATGTAATTTTTTATTTCAGCTTTTTTTAAGCATGTAAGTGTGCATCTATGTTACACTCAGGGCAATATGAATGTCATTGGTAACGATTTTCCATTGTTCTGTAGAGGTATTTAACATTTCTCTGTTCTATTTTTATCTATGGTAATGTTTTTACATAGCAAATAACAATAAGATTAGTAATTATTGGATATTATTTATCAATATACTGGCATGGATTATAGAGTGCAAGAGGGGGATCCCAGTCAAGTGCATTCTAAAAGCAAGATCTTGATTTTAGGCTTTTGTGATCACCTATCAACTGCAACAACCTGGGACAATTCGCCTGTTGATGTTTGCATTAATCACTAATGAGCCTAGCAACGAGTATACCCTTGTAGTCATAACGTGTAAACCTGGCAAGTAGGCCAATGTATTGTGTTACGAAACTGACCTTCAAAATAGAGTATTTTTGCAACTGTCACAAGGCATGGTCATTGTGGTGGTAATCTGTCTTTGACAATTATTATTGTTACTGAAAAATTATGCATTACTAATGTTAGACCCTACTTATTCGCAAGGAAATCTGTTTGTAGGAGAAACAGAACTTCTAAAATAAAACTAGCATATAGAACAATTATGCTTGAATCATTCAAATATGGGTTCCTATTTTAAGCTGCTCCACCTCCCATGTCAACTGTTTTCTTGCACAATCATGATGAAACAATACTACCATTTTTGCCAATATAATTATGAAAAATACTTAAAAACCTGACTCATTTTGAAATATTTGTTATGAAAATCACTTTATTGTTTTATGTCATCAATCATACACAATTGCTATTTTACACCACACACACTGAATAGCTTTGCTGCGTCTGGTAATTGTGTCATTGATTAGGCAATAACAATTGTTTGATGAATAACTTTCATCTTGTGACATTCAAATTGTTTAACTTTTGATTCAATTCTTGCTTTTGATGCTCATAGATTGGCCTAAGGTGGAGGACTGAAAAGGAAGTCATATCTGGGAAAGGTAACTACATCATTCTGTCAATCATGGGTTGTGTTCAAATCTGTTATCTGTTGTAGTATTTATTGATAACCGAATAAAACATCTCTTTAATGTTTGTATCACATAAAATATTTAAGGAAACTGGGAGTAAGAGAAGGAAAAGGTGTTGCAAATGATGAAGTTTCATTATATCTTTTGAAGTGTATCAACTTCTTGAAATTTGAGGACTGGTGTAAAAATAATTCGCGAATAAGAGTGGAAATAAATAAGCTCTATCTTTCACAATCCTTGTTTCTTCTATGTTATTACGTTCCATGCTCAAAGTTGTTGAACTTTAATTTGTATTCTCGTTAAATGATATATTTTGTAGTCCTTGTCTTCTGTTTTGTATTTAATAATGTTCAAGCTTTTTACAATTACTTTATTAAAATGAAAGCTTGCAACTCAATTCAATATGGATTAAAATAGTGTGAACTGTCTCCATCTTTGCACAACTCCGCATCACATCACTAGTGACTTCTTGTCCGGACCCATCCTCGCTGAGATCCTTCTCTGGACTGGCGACAAGAATGAGAGTGACCCTCAAAGTTCGATTCCAACAGGTCACAGGTTGACGATTAGTGCCGAGGATATAAATCTCACATATGAGAGACATTACCCTCTAGAGTACACAATGGAACTGTAAAGAAAATAATCAAACTCCAAACAACGAACAATAATAAGAATTGATGATTATAACAAGGTAAAATGCATGAATGCTAGACAACAAAGGAAAGACAATCTTACCCACGACAAACACAACTGCAAACCGAGAAATGCAGAAAACCCATATCCCAATATACCTTAGTGGTATGTAACAGCAGATGCCAACTCCGAGCTTCAATGAACACCTGCGAACTGAACTGATGCCGCTCAACTCCACCTCTAATTTGATCCTGAAAACCGGTATGTAAAAGTAGATGCAAGTACATCCACATACTCATTAGGTCGTCCCCAAAAGGATTGAACAACAACATCAATATCGTACATGCATAATAATCAAAGTAGTGAAATTGTAGTACACAGTTGTGGTCCCCACCGTTCATTTCCACTTATTGATGAACTAGGTAAATTGTCAATTAGGGAATACCTATTCTTAGAAATCCATAAAACACAATCTTGTGTTTTATTTGTTTGGGAAACACATAACCAATCCCACCATCAATCATGCTCCTCAAATAACAAATATGTATAGTATAACACACACCATTAACATATACAAGTCACACTGCAAACGAACTTCCACTAGCTAGAACCCTGTATTCCCCCAACGCCTAATGTTTTGTTACTAGTTCAAGTCCAAACCAGTGGGGGCCTAGGGAGGGAGAACCACTGAGCTGGCTATCTAGTTGCTGCACGTTAATTGAATACCGAGTCACACCTGAGAAAACCACCTTCAGGTGATTGGTTGCTTAGTGAACGGTACTCCCATCGCTGAAATAACATTAAAATATAATAAAGAATAATCACACAAATCCTATACTCACATCGAGCTTTAACACCAACCATCCTCATACCAACAACAATAGCATCATTGACTAACTCATCATCCACCAACTCATCATGATCACAAGGGAATGGCACTCATGTCAACAAAGTCTCTGAAGAATACTCCAGGTCAACTAGTCTTCACGACCATCCAAACATTCAACTATTATACCATCCTTCACTTAGGCAGACACCTCTTAGGAGAAGCTATCTACATAGCATATCTTGGGCAGGTGAACTAGGAGAGAATGATGTCGAATAACAATCGATTGCATGTCAAGGTAATATAACCTCCAAACCCCTTTTCAAAAGCCAATATACCGAATTACGTTGTCTAACCACTTCGTTGGATTTCATCATTAATCTCATAACACCATTATAGGCATTTCCCATATGGTGGATCCCATCAAAGAGCTTCTCATACATCATAATTGTCATAAAAATCATCACGCCACCCTTGCAAATCTTCCTTTTGCAATTTCGTTATCGTACGAGCTCCAAATCACTCAATGGAGGCCACCCTTGCATCATACTTGAGAAAACAGACAAAACGTGCCCTCATAATTTTCTCAGGTCGGGTCATCATCAATCTCGGTATTTAATAATTTTAAATGCCAAAAATGTGCTCCAAACAATTTATGTTGGGCTTGAAACTATTACTATCGCGATTTACGTGAAAAAAAGAGTGAAATTGACTTTTTTTTTTGAAAGCGGACAACGGTTTCAAAATTCGTGTATTTTTCTATTTCTAAACAGATCCAGAGGGTCACGTGACAGCCAGTGAAGGGCATTATCCGTTAGCTTTATAAGAATCTAACAACACTTTTCAATGCATCAAAAGACACTAGAAACCACAAATCCCAAGAACACCATGCATGGAAACCGAAACCATGTATATATAAAACAAAGAACATGTACCTTACACTGAAGATCACTGCTACTGCTGTCTTCGATCAATGCTTGATGAAGACCACTAGGAACAACCAACAGACTCTTCCCTCTGTGGTGTATCCACGGATCAGACTGAATCACTCGATGCTCGGGTGGGTTGCCTTCAGTTTTGATTTGTTTGCAAGTGGGTCAAGAAAATTGGAGTGACCAAATGCCCTCATCGTAATGGTAAATTGGAATCAGAATTGGACTGAAGTTTGCTAAGAAGATTGAAGCTGGCTATTTCTTCATATATGAAAGTGGTACGGAGTATCGTAATGAAGAAATCGTGTTAGGCAATCGGAATCGGGAATCAGATTCGGATTGAAGATTTGTTAGGAAGTCTGAAGCATTGAAGAAGTCAAAGAGAGATCCGAAATTTAAGGGAAATTAAAGGCGCTAAACAAGTCAAAGAAAAATCCGAGATTTAAGGAAGATTGAAGATTCGAGAAATTTGGTAAAGCGGGAAAACCTTTTCAGATCCCGCTTAAACCATTTTGGTTTGTATAAAAGGTGGAGAGTACTTTGTGTATTTCGTGACTTGTATCGTTCGTGAAAGAGGAGAGAGAAGCTCCGTATTTCTAGCAAGAAGTTTCCAAATTGTGTTTTCTTGAAGAAGTTAGCCAGACAGAAGAAGGAAGAAGATCGTATTCAGATTATCGTATCGGGCCAAATCATCGGACTAGGAAATCAGATTGGGTTTTCCGGACTGAGGAAGAAGTTCAGAATTGTTTCAACGGTATTCTGATAAAGCTAGATTATCGTATTGAGTAAATCGGACTTGAGAATCGGATTGAGAAATCGGTCTGAGTATCATTACGAAGTCCAGGAAGTTCTTGCCTGGTGCTGGGTAAGAAAGTGAAGAATTGTTTTTAAAGAACATATTTGTGAAAGTTGATCAAGCAGCACCGTAACATGTTTGTTACACAAATTGTATTGCATCATTTGTGCTAGAAGAAGTATATGCATTGTTGGATTGTTTCTATAGTCTGACACGAGTGTAAGAGTATATCATACGCGTTGTATTCCACATAAAAGGATTGTTTTCTAGTGAATTGTGTGGTATTGGATCATTTCCAAACCATACCAAGGATGTAACTACTCTTATTGAGTAGCGGACCTTGTAAATTTTTGTGTTCCTGTGGATGTGCGTTTGATTTGTTTTCAGCTAGGAAAGAATTCTTTAACAGGAGGCGAAGTTTGTTTCATTTGTAAGGAAACTTAAAAGAAAAAGATATCACTAATTCACCCCCTCTCCCTCTCAGTGATACTTGGATCCTGTTTGGGCATTTACAGTTGCCGACCTGCAGTTTTCCAAAGTTCAATTGTGTCGAAGTTTTGAGAAGATCGGAACTTATAGTTCTGTGGAAGCAAAGTGAGTTCTCTGGATCTAGACGATTGGAAGTTGAGAGCCAGACCAACGTCAGCACCTATCCGTAGAAGTTCCGGACGTTGAAGAACTTGACAATGACAACTCTGGAATTAAGTTACCAGAAGCAGGGACGAGCCGACGTGCATGATGAGTACAACGGAAGTTCACCTAGCAATCGAAGATCCGTCCATAAGTTCGCGAAGAACCTATGAAGACTGATGGTTCCAGCTTAAACAATGTCACCATTCCCACCAAGAGGTAGAAAGAGCTTTTCGGGAGATAGTTCAACCACATCCGTAACATTGTGGGTTTGAAGTTCTTGTTCAATCCCGCTCTTGGGTTAAGGATAATAACTTCCCTTGTTTTAACACTTATGAGAATAGTGAAAATCTATGTATCGGGTTAATAACCAAACGCAACAAGGAGTAAGTTTCCCATACCGGGGCCGAACCTTGTAAAAATCTCTATGTGTTGTGTCCTTTACTTTATTTGCACTGCATGAGTGTGTAAGTGTTGAGTGTGCACATCAAAGATCCATATATCATAACCGATAACAGATGTTTGATCAACTTGACGGAAACAAATATTTAGTTAAAGTGAATCGGTAAAAGTTGGTTACCCATGATTCACCTCCTCTCAGGGTGACTGCATGGTCCGCTGGGACTAACAAGTCATATTAGAGCTAACCGGTTTTCCTCTGCTTGGATCTAAAGTTTTTGTCTCAGTTGTTTTCAACAATCTACATGAAGTGCAGATTTCTGGAAGATACGGATATACTTCTACCAAAAGATAAGAAAGGTATGTTTGAGCTGAAGAAAGGGGAAGTTATTCCTGGTGATGAAAACATGGAGGTTTCGACCGAAACATTGAAGAACTGGAAGAAGAAAAAAGCACAGAAGCAACGAGAGTTAGCCTCTCAGAATCAGCAAAAGGAGGATCTCCCACTACCTGAAGGTAAGTAGTGTGGAAGTTATAATGGTAAATCTGTTAAAATTGATCCTCCGAATGAAGCATGTTCAAGTTGTGGTGAGTATGAGTCTGTTGAAACTATTGAAGACTTTCTCTGAAATTAAGAACTACATGAAGAATGTCCCTGTTGAAGTTGTCGTATACATACTTGCACATATGAAGGGACAACGGGAAGAAATCACATATAGGTGGAATTAGAAGCCCATGAGATGGAAGATGCATTGGCTAAGAAATTCTGAAAATGCAAAACCCTCACAGAGCTTGTAGAAGGAAAGAAACAGTCTGTCCAACTTTGCAATGAAATATTTTCCCTAGTCGAAATTTTTTTGCAAATAAGTCTCCGTGAGAAAGATATAGATTGGAAGGTTTTGTCGGAAGTTGTCCATGCATTAAAAGCTACTATTGATGTCAAGAACTCTCAGTTAAATGTTAAAGCTGGAAGGATAAAGGAGCTTGAAAAATCCCTACTGGATGAGAGTAAAATGCATGAAGAAAAGCTTCGGAAGGTAAAAGTTGAATGTGAAGAGAAGTTGGTATGTCATGAAGATCAGAAAAACACTTTAAATTTAAAGCCTTTTGAGCTGGCGGTGAAATTAAGAAACATGGAAGTTACTCAAGTTGAATCTCCACATGATGCTGAGAAAAGAGCCACAACTGAAATTCCTAAGGAAAGTCTTACCTTTGGAAAGACTCATTCTGGTAGCAAGAAGAATATAAAGTCATTGAAAGCTACATCTTCCGATAGGTCGAAGGAAAAGGTAACCCCATGTTCCGATGAATCTTTGTACACTAATTCCGATGCTTTGAATTCCAAACAAAAATGGGTGAAGAAAAGTGATGAGAAACCCACCACATCTGAAAAGGTGGAAGATGGAAGAAATGGAAGGAGTCACCTCGAGGCGTCCGGAAGGAAGATGCTAATATCCGGAAAATAGAAGAACTCTCCCCCAGCCAGAGTTACATTCAACGGAATAAAAAAAAAATTGGTGGTTATTGCTAGGTGTTGTAGAAGATTTGGGCATGAGGCCATAGATCGTTGGCACAATTTGTCAACTACCGAAAAACGGAGAGGATTTAAATTAAGGGGGAGTCAAACAAAAGTTCAGAGAAAGTCAGCCAAGTACAACCCAAGTACACGGAAGAAGGAAAATCTACATGTGGAAGTTGTGTAAGAAGTGGTCATAGTGATGATGAGTGTTGGTTTACATCTACCAAGCACAATGTAGCTACAACCAACGGAAGAAACCCACAACAACTGAAGAAGAAAAGTGAACGGAAGATAGTCTTCTTTGGGGTGCAAACAATCAGAAGTTACCAAGCAGAACACACCCAAGAAGAAAGTAAAGGAAGACGTCACACTGAAAAAAAAGTGCTATTGTGGGAGGGAGGGTCACTTCATGGATAGTTGGAAACTAGCCATGAATGTTCAAGTTAACGGAAGCAAGCTCAAGCAACGAAGTGAATCAATCTGAGAAAGATATAAGCGGATTGGAATGGTGGAAGACATCTCCAACGAAGAAGTTGTGGTTCACTGGAAATTACCACAGAAGAGTAACTTACTGGAAGAAAAGAAGTTGTGTGGACTATGTAAGGTCGGACACACTCCTGAGAAGTGCATGTCGATCTTACCCGGGCATGAGAAGTTTGTAAATAAGAAGAAACATGCATTGAAAGATACAAAGATTGCTGAGAAACATAAATCTCAACGGAAGCAGAAAGATAAATATGTTCCACAGGCTTGCATGACAGTTTGGCCAGAACAGCTAGAAGCAGCTAGGAAGATGGGAGAGGAAGAAAAGAAGAGTGCCAATGCCTTCCTAGCAGAAGTAAAGAAGAAAGCTCCACACAAAGTGAAAAGTGAAGGTAAACGAAAGAAGCCCATGTTACCCAAGAAGTACAATGCTTGGAAAATCAAGGGTAAAAGCATAAAGAAAAGCGAAGTCGAATTGAATGGAGTTTCCGGACCGAGAAACACTTTTCAACCCTGTTGCTCTAAGTAAAGCCAACAGGAGAACCACCTCATTCCCTCATAAGTTCCGATGATTTTCAATGAAAAATGGGAATCGAAGGTGACACAATTGAGTGGGATACCTGTAGTATAGTGTGCTTTGTAAAACTTACAACACACCGAAAGTTATCCATCATGGAGGATATCTCAAGTGGTCTCAGCCACATCATTCCTGTTGGTTTTGACTATGATGAAGAAGGATAATGGAGTTCACCCCTTTAGGGGAAGTGAAGCTAAAGCTAGTGGTTCCAGAGACAAGTTGTATATGGAAGATCTAAAATCTGGACAACCAAGGATATGATACATCGGATACTGCAGTTCTGGCAGATTGAAGAATTGAAGTTCCCATAGGAAGATGCTCCGGATGATGATGATGAAGTTCCAGAGTTTGAAAATCCAAAGAATGAAGTTGTTGTCGTCTATAAGGTGGGGTTGAATGCTTTTAATCCGTTTGTTGAGATGGTTGTAGGAAGTTCTTTGAAAATCTGTTAAAATTACCCCAGAAAAGAAAATTTCACAAGCTTGTATCACTTGATTATTTTATGGATAACTTTGATATCCATGATTGATTGCTCTTGTTTTCAACACCGAGCATTGCTAACATAGACTTAGAGTTGGTTGATTTGCGGCTCATTGCTTTAAGAAAAGTGATGTCAGCCTTCTCTTGGCGATTCAAAGCATATTTTCAGTTCAACGAAAGTTAAGGGGAGAAGATGAAAAATGTTAAGAATGTTCCTCCCTCACCTCATGATGTCAATAAGGGGGATTCAAATTTAGATCACTAAGGGGGATAGAAAAATGATGAAGGTCCCTCAAGAGTTCTCGGAAGAATGAGATAGAAGTGACTTTAAATATATTGTCAATAGTGGGGAGAAATATCATTGACTTTACTTTTAAATGGGTATTGACAACAAATCTAAATGGAGGGATTGAAGTACCCAACAAATGATGATGATATATTGTATTTGTTGTTAATAGAGTGTATCAAAGTCAATGAGTAAGTTGAATGTGAAGTTGCCCATAGGTGTTCCGGAAGTAAGTACATCGGAAGTTCATACTTTGGATGGTGGAACCATCGGAAGCAGGAACACGGTAGATGCATGTTCTACTACTGGAAGTTGATACCCTAGAAGACCGGATAATCTGACCGGATGCTAGGTGGAACTCGTGTCTCCGGAAGTAATGAAGAGAAGTGAAGAGTGTGTTGCTGATGGAAAGAGGATTCATTCATGGAAAACATTCTATCTTGAAGCAGCCACAAACATCTGATGATTGTTGAACTGTTCTTCAAGTGAAAGACTAGCGCTGAAGATGTTAAGGAGTACTGTCTACAACAGTTGTTAAGTGGAGATTGAAGGACCAACCAAATGAGAGATTGAAGAGCAGCCATTTGAGTGATAAAGTCAGCAGATGGGGAGATTCTGTATTTCAGTTAAAGCTGAATGAAATGAGTTGACCGGAACAATATACTTCCTGAGAAAGAAGCCTGAATGATTGGAAGGACAGACCGCACTGAAGAATTGACAAGCCCCCGAGATTGATAAGAGAGTTGATGCCATGAATATGGCAAAGGCATGAAGCACAATGTAGTTCAAATTACACCTGCAGAAGCAACATCACCGGAAGATACGCTGAAGGTTAGATTGAAAGGTTTCTGAAAGATCATTTTGTTAAGAAGCCCGAACTACTGAAGTGTTCGGAAGTTCAAGTCAGGTGATGCATGCACTGTGCATTCAATGCTAGCACATCACATTGGTGGAAGACCAACAGTTATCCCAGCTGAGTTGATCGAATGAGATCAGAAGATAGAAGATCGACTATGAGATGAAGCACTGGAAGTTCAGAGAGTTAGAAATGTCGAGTGATGATAAGCATAAGTGTCAACGGGATGAAAGAACAACTGAGTTGGTTGATGAATGCAAATGAGGAAGCCTAGATGGAAAGAACAAGTGTCAATGGAAGTGGAAAGCATCGGATGCCGGGGGTTAAGTCGATCGGAAGATAGGAGGATTAGGAGTTGAGCTGATCGAAAGAGGGAGTTGCAAGCCGAAGTTTGAACGCAGTGTTAATGCAACAGATTTAGACCACCGGAAGCACATGATTCACAACATAGTTGTTCGAAGTACTAAAGGCTGAAAAAGATTGAGTTAAGCGGCTCTTTTGGATTCTTTTGGAGTTTTGTGGGGCTGTCTTTCAAACAAATGAGGTTTGGGCGACCTAAATTGCTTTGAGTGTTGTGCTTCTTTGTTTTTGTTACTGTTGTATTGTAGTTGCATTGTGTTCTGATGTGGACCACCCACTCTTCACTATATATGCACTCTTTTTCCTGCAATTAATTTTATCTTCCATCAACTACAACAATCATGATGATGACAATGATGAAGACATTTGAATGATATGTTAAACTTTCAATAGAAAACTGTTAAACATTGCTCAGATTCCTCACCAGGATCATGGTGATGATGATGATGATAATGACACACATTCAAAGGCTATGTCTTACTTTCAATAGAGAGCATTTAATTATTTCCCTACTTCCTTGCATTGGAGCTATCAACAATTTGAGCTTCTCAACTCCCGTCCACACAAGTTCACTTCCAAAACTAAAAACAAATTCATAAACTCTCAACTTCAACAAATACATGGAATCAAATTGTGCCTTGCATTCCATTTAGACTCGGAGAATTATAATTGCTAGGTGTTGGTTTGGGTGAATTGACTTTTTATTCTTTTTTGTCAGGGCAGTTTATTTGTGGTAACAAGCATTGCAATGAAAAAAAAGGTTTGGCTAGCTATGAGGTATGTATTCACACTCCTGTTCAGTTTTTGTGATGTACTTTCTAATGAATTTTGTAATATATTGAAAAAGAAATTATTACATGTTGGACCTTAGCCTCACAAAATTATGAAATAATTAGAAAAGTTCAATATTTTGGCTTTCTCATGGTGGGAAAAGTCGATCAAATTCTTAGTAATTTTGACCTTAGACCTGGACAAATTCTGTTTCTCAGAAAAGAGGGGAAAACTGGCTTGACAGAGTCTTTGAAGTGGAGTAATTAAAGAATATTGAAAACAAGTTCAGGTTAGTCACGAAGGTGCTGCTTGTGACGTATGGAATGATGATACTGCAGTTGGTCAAAGACGACAGTTCAAATTTGCCTCAACTTTACTCATAGTTGTGTCCTGATATGGAGAGATTGTTGAAATACATTTACTGTCAATAGCTCAGTGGATTCCGAATATTATTCGGCTTTGATGTGGTTTGAATGCTGATGCCAGGTTCTACTGTGTTTTTGGTATCTATTTGGGATGAGATTTGCATGCCAAATTATGATGACATTTGAAAGGAGTGCTGGAAACCTAGAGGCCCATGTTCAAATGAGTTCAAATGAAACAGAGGTGATGGATGAAAGATGAGATTGGCATAGAAAAATGCTGCTTGCACCATCTTCAAACAGTAGAACTTTAATTCTTGCATTGGGTGTGGCAACTGGAAAAGATTAGGGGTTTAATGCAAGTCAGGCCCGGACCTGGCCTTAATTGGGCTAGAACCAACCTGGGCCTTGGCTGGTGGTTGATTTTACATTCCCAGCGACGACCCTAACTGAAAGATAGACATTTGATTCTTCTATAAATGGTGAGCTTTTATGATGGTATACCCAATTCTATTGCTCAAGTTGAATATGGTACCCTGATAGGTCTTGGGGTTTACAACTGGGCTTCTAAACTTTTAGAGGGGCATGCTTGCCATGTTTAACTTCGTCTTTAAATCTAAGCAGCCAATGGAAATAATGTGACCTTTTTATAACTTTTGATCTCTCGAAATCTATAATTCTATATGGATTTTAGATTCTGCAAGATTCCAGCTTTTGTCTTCCCATTTTTTTGACAGCTCCAATCAAGTCTTCTTGAACAAACTGACGATCAAATGCTGATGTATGATTCCTAGTACACATATTTACTTTGAAACAGAAGAGTGATGTTTGGGGAATCACAATTCTTGCAAACCATGATGGACATCATCAGTTAGGTTGCCAGAAAGAAATCATAGTCTGTGGCTTTGCCTCCCCCCCCCCCACGCGTCTTATATTTTTAAAAACTTTGGCCCAAAGGCCTTAGGGAGGGCTGAAGGCCTTTGGGACCCAAACACAACCGGATATTCATAGCGGATCTCTTTTGTGTATTTTAGTCACGATTAGTACAAAGTAACAATGGTGTGAAAAAAAATGTGGTTAAGGGAACAGTCAAAAATCATGTTTGATACAAGCTAGAGGGTGTGTCAGGTTCCGTTTAAGGGAAGCATAGTTCCCTTTCAATTTGGGTGGAATGCCCATTTCTCATGAAGAGGCCGACCGTCCAAGCAAAGCACCAAGGGAGCCCACCCTGGCGGCATGGGGAGTGAGCCCGCGGGAGCATAGTCGGGCCGAGGCCCGTGTGCTGGCGTGTGGTGGTCAGGCCCACATGACGACGTGAGGAGAGACTCACCTGGACGGGGTGGTCCGCAACGGCGGTAGGGGTCCTTCAACCCCAGTACGACTTCACTGGCGGTCGAAGGACGCGGAATTTCTTATAAACGAGCGAGACACCCACTCTCTCTTTTGATGTGGGACAACTGAGCTCGGTTACTGTTCATCACTTAAAGAAGCGATGTCGTCCCGCTCCATTTCGCACACCTCACGCTCGGACACACTCGAGCCACCGTCCTCAGCCGCTTGCCGTCTTCGTTCACAATGTCGGTCGCTGTTGCTACTCGTCGGAGACCACCATGACCGCCACTGCTCGAGCTCGGGCTCGAGCTCTTTCTCTATGCCGAAGCTCGGGAGCACCTTTGATCAACCCCGAACCCTCATCGACCACCATGAAGGCTTCATCCGGCCACTTCGAAGGCCGGATGACTCGGAGGGCTCGATGAAAACTGCTACTGCCGCCCTTGCCACTGCCGAGGAGGGTTGGACACCGAAGGAGGAAGCCTCACGCTCGAGGCTTGGTCGGCTGCTGCATTTGTTTTCTTCCTTTTATTTTCTTCTGTTTAGTTTTATTCTTAATGTAATTTTAATTTAGTTTCTTAAATAAATAACTCATGCATTTTTCTTGTTTTCATAGTGTTACCACCTTTTTATTCTTTATTCTTCTTTTAATTTTCTCATTATGTCCTTTATTTTATTTTATTTTCTTATTCTCTTATTTTTTTCTTTCTTTCTCTCTTTCTCTTCTTTCTCTCTCATCCCCCATTCTTTTTTTTTTATTCTTTTTTTTTCTTTTCTTTCTACAGTGACTTTTTACCCTCGACAATGAGGGGCTAACCTGAGGCTTGGCCCGGGGGAGGTAAAGTGGTATTTTCTAAATTCTGCACTTAAATTCTAATGTTTTATTTATGTTTGTGCTGAGCATGGGTGAAGTGCACGGGTGCGGCGATTGTCTACCACGACACTAAACTCAAACTCATTTTTATGCTTTTATTTAAATCTTTTTCCTCTCTTCTACTGAACACAAGCTCTTCATACGATGGAGTTGAGCCGTTCAGTGGATGAAACGACATACGATGGAGTCGGGTCTTGGAAGGTGTCACATTCTCGATTGAGGTGCCATGAACCTTGATTATAGGAGGATGTGGAATTAAGATTGTCTGGGCATTCGAAATTTCACACCCAATAAATAAAAGGATAGTAATTCATGCATGAGATTTCAGAATTGGATTATCAAACTAAATTTAAACAACAAAAGAGAAGAATAATGAAACCCATAGACCAAACCATAAAGGCCAAGTTCTTTCTTCATTGTCTTGCACACCATATTATTTTATTTTAGCATTTCATTAATTTTTTCAAATTCCATTGTTTTCATAAAATAATTAAAAACAATAAAAAGAAGTTGTTATTGGGTGAATTAGATTATGTAGACAATTGTGATGCTTCTCAAGTGAGATGAGTCTGGTCAGCCGTTGTGTTGCACTAGAAAAAATTTAGAAATTTGCTTTTGACACGCCCCGCGATAGGCTTGCGTCACATCCCATTAGGCGCTTAGGCGAGTTCCTTTGACTACACCACAACAAATGGAGTCTATGTCTCTTACCAATAAATTGAGTTTTGATTTATATCCTCAGGAAATTACCTGATTTTGGGGTCCAAATCTCTCACCGATAACCAACCCAACTTTGATTTACCTATTTGGCTTAGGTCTCTCGACAATCGAATAAGTATAAAATCATGCAATGTTGAAATATAGATCACAAAATTTTATGCAATACAAATATTCATGTAATAGAAGAACATCCTCATGGAAAATATTCCATGGCTCACCCAAGGTGTTCAGCTATCATACACATGGTGGGCATCATATCTTCTACTTCATTCTGCTCATACACAGCATGGGAATATCTGACATCCTTATGCCTCTAGGCCAAGCTAGCCAACCATAATCATACAATGCATAATAAAGCCCGTGTAAGTATAATATCAATCATGAAATAACAGCCAAACACACATATGATGAACATATCTTGTGGTTTATGTTTGATTTGTTGTCTATATATCATTAAGGAAAATCCATGAGATGATGTGCTACACATGAAGAAGAGTTCATGAGTAGAAGACTCTTTGATATGGACATTTGTATATATGAGAAAATGAGGGAGTGAAAAGTCCATGAGAAGGCTATACCCATTGCCTTGAGAAGAAAATGATTCCATGTGATGAAGAGTGGGGAGAAAGTCCACAAGTCAAAGGAAGACTTGCTCACTGAGGGATGGAGTTTTCTCACAAACACGACAAACATCTCTCCATGTGAGAGTTGTCCATGAAGCATCTCTAATAATGGAAGGAGTACTATGCATTTTATCATATACACATCATATGGTGTTTTAATGGTGCTCATTAGTTTATTCCATCAGGGGTGCAAATTTTGCTAAGTCATAGGTGACCATGATGTCCATGATTGGTTGGTTGTGAGTTGAATTTATAAACGAATGCATTGTGAGTTATTATCTGTTGGAATGGAGTCAATATTAGGTGCACATCTAAAGATGGTTAAGTAGTGATGTGAGTGATAATGAATTGTTGAGATGACAAAATCTCTTGGAAGATCTAAAAAAGTGAAAGTTGCTATTGAAGGCTATGATTATTCTGAAGAAATATGTAAGTAGAATGAATGCCGGGAAGAATCTCATCAAAAGAAAGAGTGGTGTTTGATAGGAATGTGAGCAGTGGGCATCCGTGTGAGGGAATGGGTCACAACTGCGAAGGGCATTATTGTACTTCCCTGTAGGTAATAGGTTGGGGGTTTTTACTCAACTATATAGTTGTTGGTTGGGCTGGGGCAGTATTGTACTTGTTGAATATTAGGTTGGGGCTGTTGGTAGTAGGCTGGGGGGTGTTACTTGCCTGTATAGTTTTTGGTTGGGCTGGGGGAGACTCACTTGGCTATTTTCCAGAAAAGCGACCCTGTTAGAACCAGTCATTGAGGAGAGGTGGTTTCTCTCCAGAACCTTCTACCCGCAGCTAGGAAGGAGCTCAAAGAGGCGAACTCTCCTTGGTTCCCCCTACTGTAATTCTGTTCCATCTCCTTCTATTCTGCGCAGTCCAAATGTATACAGTTTGATTCTCTCCTGCTAAAACTCTTTTGAGCTATCTACTTAAAGCTAGATATGTAACAATTTGGTGCTTTCATTAAGAAAAATACGCAGTTTGTGACAACTGATTTAGGATGGTTGGTGATTGCTGTCCAAAACGGAGACTAAAGTTGCTACAGTTGAGTCAGATCTGGAACGGATGATGCAAGCATTGGCGGCCGAGTGGCAGGAGCTTCAAACGTCTATAGAATTCCTTGCTAGGGGATGGGTAGAGCTCACGAGGCAGCGCTGTGAGCTGCTGCAGTCCATGCAGGCACAGAGACGGGCACTTGCTGAGCTTTTTGTTAAACGTCGTTCTTCTGGTTTTTTGGAACCTTTAACTACGGAAGTAACGAGACTGAGAGTTCCACCAGCTGTATTGCAGTGGCGAGGTAAAGAGTCCGAGCTTCAGATCTTGCTGCGGGAACAAACAAGTGCCTTAGCTGATTTTTATGTTCGACTATCTACTCCTGAATTTTCAAAACCTATGCATGAGGTGACCGGTCCGAAGCAGCAACCCAAGTTGCAAATTGTGTTGCAGGAGTAGATGAAAGCTTTCGCTGACTTGTTAGTACTTATGAAATATCAGGAACAGATGAAGCAAACGGAGAACGGCCGTGATGCTGTTGTTTTTAGGAACTCGAGAGGTCAGGGATTAACTTCTGCGCTGGAATTGATTAAAAAGAAACTGCAGGACTCTGGAAAACCTGTCATGCATCGCTTGAATTAAATGGTCTGGAAACAGTTGACGGATTAGTCAAGGGCTAGTAGAGTCCGAACAACAAGGATAAGGCCAAAGATGTGAACGAAGATGGTAATTTGTCCAAAGTCGTCTTCTGATTCAGAGGTTGCTGACAGTGGGCTGATAGAGATGGGGCGCATTACTAGATCCAAGGAAATGCTTATAGTGCGTGGGGCTGCCCCATTTTCAAAATGGGAGAAGGAACTTCCAAAGATCGTTTTTGATCCATGTTTCAAGGTTGTTCCAAGTTATTCTGCGAGGAGATCTTTGTTTAAGTATTACGTTAAAACAAGAGCTGAAGGATAATGCAAGGAAAAACGAGCAGCTCAAAAGGCTGTAAATGAGAGCTACAAACAGCTGCTAGAAGAAGTTGTAGATGTTGGGGTCTGAAAGGAAGGCATGGAGGATCAAGAACCACCACACCGAAAAGAATATCATCGTGTTCCAAATACTGTTGTAATGTTGGAAGTGAAAGCCGTTGTACCATTTTATCTTGATGATTTCTCTGATGAAGCAAATTGGTAGCGTGATGGTGACATTATTTGGATACTAGGCAAGTGTTGATTGAAAGCACTTGTCCAGCTGTTGAGCGTTGTGACAAGGAGCTTGAAGAGACGGATCTAGCAAATAGCATTGTTGGTGATGTTTTAAGGGTTTTTCTGTCCAAGTATGACAGACAATGAGATGACAGAGAAGCTCATACGATAGTAGGAAAGACACCTTATGAAGTAGCAATTGCCATTAAAGAAGAATGTGGTCTTCATTCCACAACTGCTGAACTTATCATGAAAATCTCTCCACTGTTCACTGATCAGTGGTGCAATATTAAGCCCCTTTAGGGCACTGACCGATTGATTAAACATTTGAACAGTCATGGTGTGTCGGTGGCATTGGCTTCGAACTCTCCAGAGGCTAGTGTAGAATCAAAAATATCTTATCCATGAGGGTTGGAAAGAATGTCTCCCTGCTGGAAGCAAATTTGCTTTGGGTTGGTTTTTTCCGAATGACAAGCTTCTGCTTGTTCAGGTCCTGAGAAAGAGAGGGCATTTTATTGCTATAATTGGTTAAGGCACTAAAGATGCCCTAGTCCTGTATGAGGCGGAATTATGGCGACTTGAGAAATGTGCCGATGAAGAGGATATTCTTATCTGCTTTTCATTTTTAGATTAGTACGAGATACAAGAGCTCAAGTCCTCCATTTTCATCTATTGAATTGGACCATAGTGATTCTAGAAGAGAAGGCTGCGCTGTTACCACCTTGACTGTGACTGCAGATGCAATTAATGTTGTTGTTCATGAGGTTCGTAGGCTGGTGATACACCCAAATGCTCCCAGGGCTTTGCAAAGTCGAGCAATACAGGATCTTCTGTTTTTGGCTTGCAGCCATCCAAAGAATAGAAGCCTTCTCTTGAAAATGGAGTGGCCTGAATGGATTTTACAGGTTCTCATTTCTAATTATGAGATCGATGCAAGCAAAGTTTCTTGTCCTTTGGGGCACATAGAAGATGTTGTACACAGTTTCCTCATTATTATGCTGGAGCACTCCATATGCAAAATAGCTATCTTTTGTGGGTGGATCTAGCACTGGAGACCAGTGAATGAGTCGCAAGCAATCATTGCCCATACCCAAGAGGCGGCTACTGGATGGTTTGTTGGATTTTGCTTATAGAGAATTGTGGACCCAAGTTATTGCTGCAGCAGCTTCTGCGTTGCAGCCGAGGGTTTGTCACCTAAAGTTTCCAAGGCAGGAATAGAGAAGGCTGCACAATTCTCTGTTGCTTTGGTAGAGTACACAATTATGATTTTAATGCTCGTTAAAGATCACTGAGGGTTACAGAGCAACTCATAGAGCACCTCATGTTCGACGAATGACTCAACATCCCCCCTTTCATTAGTTTTTTCAATGGGAAACAACTCTAATTCATTGGCGATGCTTGGAGGGGACTCCCTCAAAGTTCTAGGCTATCAGAGATCCTCTGCTGAGGGTGCTGGGCTCTCTTTTGGTGATCTTGCTATTATGGCCAGTTCAAACAGGCAAATTTCTGCATCAGAGATGGAACTTCTTGCTGCAGCTATAGCAACAGAGTCTTGTGAATTTGTTTGTTGTGCCTTTGTATCATATGGGAGTTGTGATGTTGATCTGGAGAAGGGTTGGAAATACAGGAGCCGAATATGGTATGGAGTTAGTCATCCTTCAAAAACAACCACTTTTGGTGCTGTAATTTGTTTCTGTTTTAAAGATGGAGAGATGTGGTTGGTCTGTCTATGCCAACATTCAGATATTCATCCAGTTTTCACTTTGATGACAAGGTGTTTTTTTAAGTGGAAGTGATAGGAATGTGAGCTGTGGATGTCCATGTGCAGGAATGAGTAACAACTGCCGGGGGCAATATTGTACTTCTCTGTAGATAGTAAGTTGGGGGTTGTTACCTATATAGTTGTTGGTTGGGCTGGGGCACTATTGCACTTCTCTGTAGATAGTAGTTTGGGGCTGTTGGTAGTAGATGGGGGGTTGTTACTACCTATATAGTTGTTGGTTGGGCTGGGGGAGACTTCACTTGGCTATTTTCTGGAAAGGCTTCCCTGCTGCAAGCAGTTGCTGGGGAGAGGTGGTCTCTCTCCGGAACCTTCTACCCGCAGCAAGGAGCTCAAGGAGACGGACTCTCCCTGGTTCCCTATGCTGTAATTCTGTTTCATCTCCTTCTGGAATAACGAATGCTGCGCAGTCCCGGTCTATATAGTATGATTCTCTCCTACTCTGAGCTATCTCTTGGTGATCTTGCATAATAGATGACATCAATTTGAAGGAGAGTTAAAGACTCTGTGTGTTCAAGCAAAGAAGACTCATTGATTGAGTGCAGTAGTTGCTGCAAAAAAAGTAGATTATATGCGTGGGGCAAAACTGAGGGACTACTCAATACATGAGAGCTGCGTGGGCGTGAGGAGTTACTCAACGCATTAAGATCTATGACAGATTGACATATTTTACTCATCGCAAAAAGGGATTTGTGAAATAAACATGAGATTCTACTCAACCCACAGCGATGCATGAAACAGAAACGTGACGCTGCTTATTGGAGTCTGTATCCCACATCGGACTTATAGTCCGATGTGGTCTTAATTATTCATTATAAAAGAACCCCAAGGTCTCCTTTAGAGAGAACCTTTGACCTCTTTCGCACGGGCATCTCCGCTGCTCCCTACCTTTGAGCAGCCTCTCCAATTCCGGCTAGATATGTGCGCCATCCCCTCAAGTGCGCCATCCCCCCTCCAGTGCGCCATCCCCCTCTTCAGTGCGTTGCTCCTCTGCAAGGCAACCCTCCCACCGGTTTCATCCGCTCAAGTCCGACGACTCTCATTGTCCGACACTTACTCCGGCGACCTGCTGCTCCCTCCATGCCGGCCTCTTCCTGTGGCAGCCACCGCCTCCATGTCGGCCCTCCTCTTGTGGTTTCCCGACGCTCCAATGACCGGCCCGCTCGTGCGGTTTTCCCGGCGACTCTGACGACCGGCCCACACGTGCGGTATTCCCGGCGACTATGACGATCGACCCGCCTGTGCAGATTTCCCAGCGCTTAGTCGACCGGCACTGCCAGTGCGGCTTTTCCGATGCTCCGCCGACCGGCACCGCTTGAGCGGCTTGACAAATCTTTTTCTGCATCATCATCCATCTTCTTGAGGGGGAGCAGCAGCCATGGCGATTTATCTTTGTTTTATTATGTTTTGTCTTGTTTTATCATCAAGCTGGGTACGTCCAGCTTGAGGGAGAGTGTTTGCAGCGTTTCTTGTTTGCTTTGTATTGTCGTTGCTTTGGTCTCTTTTCTTTATGTGTCCAAGCTAGGTACACCTTGTTTGAGGGGGAGTGTTGGAGTCAGTATCCCACATCGGACTTATAGTCCGATGTGGCCTGAATTATTCATTATAAAAGAACCTCAAGGCCTCTTTTAAAGAGAACCTTTGGGGGTTCGGGTCTACCTCTTTTTATCGTTCAACACTACTCAATGCAGAAAGTTGTGTTGAATATATTCTGACTTGCGTGATGAGTCAGTGTTGAAGCTGCGTAAGACAGATCTGATGAAGTTTATCAATGCGAGTAAGATGTGTGGGACAGAGCGACAAAACTTAATCAATGCAGCGGATGTGCCAGAGACAGGAATGATGGAGTTTTCACATGCAATGACTGAAGTTATTCAATGTGGATATTGCTAGAAGAGGTTGAGTAATCACAAACAACAATATGTAGATGATTTGCACGGAATAAATTTTGGAGTTGTGTGAAACAGATCCGCTCGAGTGAGGAGTTGCGTGAGACATAGCTGACGGAGTTATCGCATGCAGCACGTCTCGAGTGGTTCTACCTCGTGCAAATGGCTGCCACGACATTTCTACGCTGTTTTTCCACAGGATTTTTTATATTCAATCTCTAGTTATTATTGTTGAAACATCGTGGATCATGGTAGATAATTTGGTCAGAATGTTCGAGAAATCACCTGAAATCACAGGGGATCAAAGAGAGAGTTATTCTTAGCCATTGAGGATCCGTTACAAGGATTAATTATGGGGATTTATTGTTGATGATCCATACAGCTGGGGTAATTTTTTGAGGAAGATTATGTGCAATTATTTGTTTGACTGAGAATAATGGTCATGTGAGAAGCTTGTTTTGGCGCTGATTGCTGCACTGAACTTAAAAAGTAAGAGTCTGAGAGGAATATAAAGTCGAACTTGAAGAAGAGATGGTTGGGAGAGAGAGAGCAGTGAGTTCCCGTGATGAACATGAGGCCGAACTAGATCCGATCATCAAAAAAGGCTGAGTGCTTTGCAAATTCACCATCACAATGAAGGAGTTCCCAACTGAAACCGAGTCTGAAGGAGCGTCAGAGGATTGAGGAAGACCGAGTTCCCTTGGTCATTAGTGACGCTGTCATGCATGATTTTGAGGAAAGAGAAGACTGATTATCTTTCATATCGGGTTTCAATTGGAGTGAGTCCTTCCATTGAAGTTCTATATCATCTTGTTGGAATCTGATCCAGAGTTTTACTTGAGGATGTTTTTCATCTACCAGGTGTTTCATTGCACATTGTTTTGTATTGAGAAAACAAGCGAGATACTTGTAAACTATCGGGATATGGGTGAGTACGAAAGAAAAGAAGAATAATAAGTCAATTCCCCTTAACCAGTGAACAGGGGTGTTTATAAAAGAGAAAACAATTGAGTGTTTAAAAGAAATCTATTAGAGAGGAAAAATTGGGATACGCTAATTCACCCCCTTCCCCTCTTAATGTATCTCCCCTGTTTAGGGCCCTACAAGTGGTATTAGAGCCTAGGTTTCCCCTGCTTATCCGATTTGAGTTGCTGTGGGAATTCATTATAGTTTTATTATCTTAAATGTCTCATTATTTTATCTCGATAGCAGTGAGTGATACTCATAGACCAGGAGTAAGTCTAACAACCCATAAAGATTTATAAGGAGATAAAGTAGAGTCATAGCAACGACAACCTCCTACGAACACATATCGTGTGATATGATCTCTGTCTCACAATATCTTATAAAGCAAGATGTACACGCACCCAACACAAGTTACCTCGCCACGACATAAATGTCATGGTTTCGTCTTGAATCAAAGTACATAATCAAATGATACATATTGATAATGATATTTAGTCGAGAGACATGTGGTGTTGCTATTGGCGGGTCGGTCCTCATCATCTCATCTACTTAAGATCACCAAGTGTGAATTTCATGAGAAGTTTCAATACATATGAGTCCCGACACCTGATAGTTAGACATCATCTGTGTTTGGTCAGTATTATGTATCTAGACTATATGACATATGTTTAAAATTATTGTCATAATATTTTGAGCTTCTCATTATAGTGTGAAACTGCTATAATTTGTTGATACGACAAATAATCTATATGAACTTTACCATGTAAATAGTAGATGCAGAAATATCAATACTATTATGGTAAGAATACATCATGCACAATTTACTTTATACATGATATTGTAATTGAAAAGTACTCTTCAAGTTGGACCTAGGCACCCACTTTTACAACATGATGGAGATTCATTAGAGTATGTTGAACCCTGTTTACTATAGAGGGTATTTCTGAGTCCCACATCGGAATATTCCACCGTGTAATATATTTTACCTATCTATAAAAGAATGTCTCTGCCTCATCTTGAGGTAAGGAAAATTCGCCATCAACATGGTATCAGAGGGAAATTTCCAATAATTTCCTCCCACTCGACATTTTCCGGTCCTGCTTCCCTGCGACTCTCCCGGCGCCGCTTCCCCTTCCCTGGTCGTCGCTCCCACTGCGCACAGCCTTCCTCCTTTTCTACGGCTTCCCGGCTCAACTCGGCCCCGCCTCCCTCCCTAGCCTTCGCGGCTCCCGGTTCCCCGCCTCAGTCGCGGCTTCTTTCCCGGCGGTTCCTCCCGATGCGGCTTCCCCGCTCTAAATCCCCAGCCGCAGACGATGATTGCCTCCGCGCGGCTTCCTGGTGACCATCGGCCACCACCTTCGCCGTGGTCGCCCACCCTCTCGGCTCTGTCCCACTTCTCAGCGTCGTTCAACCCCGACCTTTCTTCTGCCTCCTGATCGGCGCGGCCTCTCGGTCGACACGTCTCCCCGCCCTCTGCCTCCGACGCGGCATCGCACAACCCGCCTCCTTCGCGACACCTGGCCCTTGCCTCTCTCGCGGCCTCCCGACTTCTCGCTCGGCCCCCGTCTCCTGCACTGCTTTTATGGCCCCGCCCTCCCTGCGGCCTCCCGGCGCCTCCCGGTCCGACGCGGCCCTCTGTCCTTCTCGACGGACATCTCTCGCCAGACAAACCCATCCCGCCTGCGGCGATCTCCCTTCCCAGCAACGCCCGGCCCCAACTCCCTCTCGCGTCACGTCCCGGCTCGCCTTCGACGAGGATGACCAGCCCCGCCTTTCTTCAGCGGGTCTCCAGGCCCGCATCCTCGGTCAACCGGCCCTCCCGCCCTTTTCGGCTCCTTCGGCCACTGCCTCCGACGCAGTTGCCCGCCCTCCAGCTTCCTCCCGACTTCGTCCGGCCCCGCCCCTCCTTGGCAAGTCCGACACCACCTCTGACGCGGCCTCCCAAACCCGCTCTCCCTAGTGAGTCTCGACCCCTCCTCGCGGCCCTTCCCGGCCTGCCCTACTTGCGGCTTCTCGGCGATCTCCCGATCACCACCCTCCTCAGAGCTTCCCGGCCCGCCTCCTGCACTGGCCACCATCATCACAACGGATCCCGCAACACCGTCGACCAATTTCCAACGGCCTGTTTTCCGCGTGGCGCCCACTGACCCCGTCATGGTTGGCACTTCCACCCGCGGGACTCCGACACCACCTCCGGTCGCCAGCGCTCCTACAAGGCCGCCCCTCGCTTTAGTTGTCGGTCTTCCCACACAGCAGCCCCACGCTTCATCCCTCCGTCTGTGCGCCCGCCTGAGCAGTTGTCCCATGCTCTGTCATTGGTCTCGAGTACCCGATACAAACTGGCTCTCTTGTCGGAGGAGATTGCATTTATACAATCTTAACGGGCTGCTTTGCCCCCTTCCTCTTCTCCAGCTACCATTGTTCAGACTGGTGGCCCTGTTGTGGGTATCTCTCCTCAGCCGACAACTTGGATGCTTAACTCCGATGCGTCTTAACATTTCACAAGGGATTCCGGTATGTTCACTACCTATCATCCGCATACAGGTGACTCTAAAATTATTGTTGCTAATGGATCAAAAATCCCCATTGTGGGCTTTGGCACATGCTCATTGATCCTGTCTATTCACCTGGCTTCAGTGGCTCATGTTCCTGACAGTCCATTTAATCTTATCTCCATTGCAAACTCACCAAAGATTTAAAATGTGTTGCTACTTTTACATCTTCTGGTGTTGTTTTTCAGGAGCGGATTACGAATCAGGAACTTGGTCGAGGTCATCTTCGGAATGGGGTGTACATGTTCGATACCCCACCATCTCTTGCTTGCTCATCCACCTCATCCCGTGCCCTTGACCTACATTCTTGCCTTGGTCATCTATCGGCTTCCATCCTACATAAGTTTTGCCCCCAATTTAGTCTCCACCTTTCATTCCATTGTGAATCCTGTAAATTTGCTAAACATTATCGAGTGACGTATGTTTCTTGTCTGGAACCGCGTGCCGCGAATCATTTCGACTTTGTTCATTCCAATGTATGGGGTCCTTGCAGGGTTCCTAGCCAGTCCGGATACAGTTATTATATATCCATTACTGATGACTACTCGCGCATAACATGGTTTTACCTTCTTTATGAACAGTCTGAAGTTTTTTCTACTTTTCTGACCTTTTATAATGAAATTCATACTCAATTCTCCACCTCCCTTAAATATCTCCACTCCGACAATGGATGAGAATATTTATCCATTTTCTTTCAGCAGTTTCTCAAGGATAAATGTGTCATTCATCAGACATCCTTCCCCGACACACCTCAGCAGAATGGAGTGGCCGAGCGCAAACATCGCCATATTCTGGAGACTGCTCGTGCCCTTCCCTATTCCACATGAAGGTGCCTCACCTTTTTTGGTCCGATGCCATCCTGACTGCTACCTACCTCATAAACCGACTCTCTTCTTCTATTTTTTAGGGGGAGACTCCTTTTCGGACTATGTTCTCCTTTCTCCTTCCTCACTCACTTCCACTTCGTGTGTTTGAGTGTCCGTGCTATGTTCGGGACATTCGTCCCAACCTCTTCAAACTTTCTCCCACATCCCCCGTTGCATTTTCCTCGGATATTCCCGCATTTAGCGCGGATACCGGTGCTTCTCTCCCTACTTACGGCGATATATCATCTCTGCTAATGTGTCGTTTGTTGAGAGCTCTCATTTCACTCCTCCCTCTCCTATCCAAACGCTACCATCGATAATTGTCTTCCTCTCATCATCCACTTATCTCTGGTGCCCCACTCTGTTGGTCATCGGTTTGCCACTTTCTACTCCCGCCACCCGTCAACTGTATCCCCAGTCCAGGTCGAGGACACCATCATACCAGATTCATCTGATGCTCCCGCTACAGCTCCAGACGACTTGCCCATTGCTCTATGAAAAAGGTACCCATTCTTACCAGGATACTCTGTACACATCCTCATACATGGGTCTTTCCACTCTAGAGACGATTTTTATTCTCCGCGCGGTTGACGACACCAAATCTCACCCTGGATGGCTTCAAGCAATGCGGGATGAATTGCAGGTTCTGGACGACTATCACACTTAGGATCTGGTCCCCCTTCCGGCAGACAAACAGGCGGTTGATAGTAAATGGATCTATACGGTCCGACTCAATGCTGATGACACCCTTCATCGCCTCAATGCAGATGACACCCTCTTGAGCCGACTCCCATGTCTGCCGACTTCATCGCTCTCTATACGGTCCGCCTCAATGCAAATGACACCCTTCATCGCCTCAATGCAGATGGCACCCTCTGGAGCTGACTCCCATGTTTGTCGATTTCGTCGCTCTCTATATGGCCTTAAGCAGTCCTCCTCGGGTTTGGTTTGGCCAATTCATCCTCACTTCATTTGGGCTCTCTCAGAATATGAAGGACCACATCGTCTTCTATCGTACGATGTCCTTTGGCTGCATCCTATTGGTGGTGTATGTTGATGATATTATCATCATTGAGAGTAACTCAACTGGAATCGCCCAACTAAAGGGGCATCTTCACCACCACTTTCACACCAAAGATCCACTGACATACTTTTTTGGTATTGAGGTTTCTAGTTCTACGGACACCATCTTTCTTTGCCAATGGAAATATGCCTTGAATATCTTGCAGGATGCTGGATTGACTTAGGTCACTCCTATGGACACTCCTCTTGAGCCTGGGGAACGGTCTCTCTATAACAACACGAAAATCTTTTCTCACCCAGAGATCCACCGTCGTTTTGTGGGAAAACTCAATTATCTCACCATGATGCGTCCGGACATTGCTTGTGTTGTAGGCAAAGTTAGTCAATTCATGGAGCATCCGACCAAATCTCATTGGGATGTTGTACTTCGCATTGCAAAATACATCAAGAAAGATCATGCCCGTGGTTTCCGGTACTCACATCAAGATCATCTGAATGTTGAGGTCTTTTGTGATGCTGACTATGGTGGTTGTCTTGCTACCCGAATGTATACTTTTGGGTTTGCCGTTTTCTTGGCAGGTAACCTCATCTCCTGGTGCAATAAGAAACAGACTGTCGTCTCCAGATCTAGTGCGGAGTCTGAATACCGTGCAATGGTTACGGTTACTGCTGAGATCCTTTGACTTCAACATCTCCTCCATGAACTTGGTTTCCCTCCGCAGACGTTTGCTCATATCTGGTGTGATAATTAGGCTGCTATGAAGATTGCTTATAATCCTGTCTTCCATGAACGCACGAAGCATATCGAGGTGGACTGACACTTTTTTTCACCATCACCTCGAGCAACACCATATCAGTTTCAGTCACATACTGACAACCGATTAGTTTGCCGACATTTTCACGAAAGGCCTTCTGGGAGCTCTTCTGGACTCTCTCAGTACCAAGCTGGGTATCCACAATATCAGCAACCCAGCTTAAGGGCGAGTGTGTATGGTCTTGTTTGATATCATCTTTCTTTTTGTGGGACTCTTGGTCTAAGTTGGGCATGTCCAACTTGAGAGGGAGTGTTGAACCCTGTTTATTATAGAGGGTATTTTCGAGTCCCACATCGGAATACTCCATCGTGTAATCTATTTTACCTATCTATAAAAGAATGTCTCCACCTCACCTTGAGCTAAGGAGAATTCGCCATCAACAGTCAAATGATTCAGGTGCTGAAATTGTGCTAGCTGCCCAAAGAATTTCCAAAGATGATATCTTCACTCATCAAGACAAAATTGGATATGATGAAGGAGCTTGGAGCAACTGCATGGGCCTGAGTTGGGAGAATGCTTGCGAAAAAATAGCTGGCTGAAGTCTGAAATCAGAATTTTAAAGGAAATATTAATTGTTTCTAAAAATTCTTCTGTATCTGATTTCCAGATTGAGAAGGTATAGCTACATATGAAGATTAAAGAACTTATTTTTTCTGTTTCTGAGCGATGTAGATAAATAAATATCTCACTCAAAATACGGAAGTCAAGGAGCAGTCTATGATGAAGCTTGGAGAAAAATGTTCTGAGGCCGAGGAGTGCGGTTCCAAGAAGATGGACAATTCAAGAGAGTTGAAATCCAAAATACAGTGGGTTGAAAAGAAAAAGATGAAGAATCAAATGTCATCCTTGAGAAGACCTGCCGACTCCAACAGTGAACAATAGATGGTGAAGAAAGTTGACAAGTAAAGCATTTCAGAGGAGGAGGAGAAGCATGAGTTTAGGGGGAGAGTTATGGGAAAAAGGGGCTAAGAAGCGCCTCTAAGAAGATGAAGACTGCTGCTGCAAGGGGAGTTGAAAATCCAAACATGTTTTTTTTAAATGCCACAGAACATATGTTCCCAAATGACACTTGTGGTTAGATGGAAAATTATGCCTCCCTAATTTGTGTGTGATTTATCCGCGCTGATGTTGATTTATTGCATTTGAATCGAATCATAGGTGTGGCTGATTTGATTTATGGTATCAAGTTTCCATGTTTGTTGATTGCAGGTGAATTTTTCTTACTTTGAGGCTGGAGAAAATAAACAGGCCCTGGTGAAGCTTGTTATCTGTGAGAGGTTAGTGATGGATGATGTTTGACCTCATTATTCATTGATAGCGATTGCGATCCTGTTTACAGATGCGCAGGGAAGCTTCTTTACAAGAAGCAGAAAGAGAGAGAAGGATCCGAAAAGAGAGAGAGGCAAGGCAATTGCTTTCTATGTTGGGGAAAATTGTTATCGCCTTTTTTACCATTTTTACTGCTCCCAGGGGAAGATTGGATGGCGAAGGTGACCATGGTGGCGGCAAAGGCAAAAAGAGAAAAGGTCTGCAACTCAAATATCTCTCAGAAACATTACATGCAAAATGGGCCCTTTTAGTGGTTCATGGATGGTTCCTGGATGGTTCCTTGGGTTTAAAATTTGTTGAAATGATGAATGGATGTGTTATTTTCCATTACAGGGAAAAGGGATGCTTCTTCAGGCAGCGAGGGTGAAGCTGATGAGGCTGAGATGGATGAGTTTCTGGCGGGAATGTTTCCATAATGGTAAAATTCCTCTTCTTGTTCATGGATTTCAGTGCATGAGAAGAACATTTGGATACTTACCTTCATTTTGAAGGGAGTGTGCCGAGTTACTACTCCAACGCCCAAATCATTATGAATAATGTTAGGTTAAAAAGCTTATAACCCAATGCAGATATGGCTCACTGCCTTTGGCTTATTTCCACAATACAAACATGGAAGAATGAATATGAATCAACTTTATATCCTTCTAAAATGGATGTGAATTGCAACGCAGACAATTGCCTTTATGACAACTTCTATCTTCATGTTCTCCAAGTCTTAATAGAAAATGCAATAAAATCTTTAGATCTCATTTATTTCTCTTAAAAATATCAGTGTCATCCCAAGCTCTTTTCCATATGTAACTTCTTGAGTCTTCAGAGTATAACTTAGTCAAACTCTTCATAAATTCAGGATTTGAATTTATTCTCTATCTTCTTCAACAACCACGGTCAAGGATATCGGTCCATGATTCTTTTCAATTCAAAAGATACTGAACATTATATTCATATGAATTGAAGATCTTTGAAAAATATGTTGTTTCATGAATACTAGGTTGACCTTTATGAGCAACATGGTAGAATTAACAATATTTTTCCATTAAAAAATGTACTAAAATAATGCATGAACCACTTTATGAGTGCAAATAAATACTTTATTATTTATGTAAAACGGGCGGGGCGGGCCAGGGCGGAGCGGGCCAGGGCGGGGCGGGCCACGCCTGCAGGGGTTTGAGACCGTGCGGGTTTGTTCGTAAAAGCCTGCATATAATGTGAACAAAAAATTCCAAGCCCACCTGCGAGTTGCCCGCAGGCTTACCCACATTTACAAAAAAATACTATTTATAATCATTTAAATACCGTATTTTTTATCATTCTTAAAGGTATTTGTGGTGAGAAGTATGAATTAACAATAACTAGAGTTTTAAAGAATGTGATGGAACGTTTCTTTGTGGGTTAATGGTGGCATGCGATAACACCGGTGTGGTGGCGAATTGTTGCGATAGAAAGTAGGTAAGTGATCAGTGATTGACGATGAATGATAATGTTGGTTGTGTGGTGATGTGAATTAAACCTGTGAATGAATGAAGTCTCTCCAGGTAATGATCAGTTTCAGAGGAAGCTATTAGTATTTTCACGAGGTTCTATTCAATTTTCTTAATAACAAAATAAAATTAAATAATAACAAAATTAAATAGACTTAAAAAATATTATGATTATAATAACTCTTATAGGATTGAAACCATGCGCATGGGCAATGAGTTCCCTTTTTCAAGAGATGGGTTGACACACCATATGAATTAAGAAAATAAAATTAAATAATAACAAAATTAAATCGATTTAAAAAATATTATGATTATAATAACTCTTATAGAATTGAAACCATGCGCATGGGCAATGAGTTTCATTTTTCAAGAGATGGGTTGACACACCATGTGAATATGATTAATAATTACTATATAAATAATATAATATCATATTAAAACAATAAATATAGTCCTATTTAAAACTTACATGTGAATAAATGGTGAATTAATATGACCATTACGATGAGAAATCATATGTCATCGTTTAACCATGATTTTTTTATTAAAAAAACTAAAATGTTAAAGAAACATATATTGTAAAAATAATATATATTTTTTTAAATCAGGCATGTGGGCAAGCTCGCACCCGCGCGGGCTCAACCCGCATTAGCCCGCACCCGCGCGGGCTCAACCCGCATTAGCCCGTACTCTAAACGGTCAAAATTTTTAGGTCTGTCTCGCCCCACATTCACCCCATACCCGTAAAGCCCGTGGGCCGCAAGCTCGCTTTGCATCGCTATGCTTTATTGATTTTTTGTTGTAAAGACTCGTGTCTGCACGGGGTTGGGAATTTGTAAAGGAAATTGAATTTTGGTTCATCGAAGCGCAAGTTGTTTAGAATCAGGACTCGAATATGATTTCTTAGAGTCTGAACATCTTTAAAAGATGTTTTTGGAAGTGGTTGGAGACTCGAGGGTGCTTTGGGTGCTCGGGTGGATGGTAGAGAGAAGTTGGGTGAACCTGCAGTGGTGTTTGGCTGCAGGTGCTCCACTATGGGGATGACCATTATGTGGTGCTGACCAATCTGTGGTGCTTGGGGTTCGACATTGTGGGAAATTGGTAGGGCAAAAGACCTGTTTCCATGGGCATGGTATGGTGGAAAACGACGAGGGATCCGTACGTCATGGGGCTCAGTGGTGGAAGCTTGGGTGAGTGGTGTCCTGACATTGTGGATGGTGTGGTGCCTAGGAGATGTACTTGTCGGGAATGGCTGGAAGACCATTTTGTGGTGAAGTTGTGGTGACCGTTTTAAGGGGCCACGAGAGGTTGTGGTGCCTCAATCGAGGGCATTTGTCAAAGGTGTTTGGGGGCATATCTCATAGGAAACCGACACGCTCGAGCGCCCAAGCATTTTGGTGAGCATGGTGGCCTGGAGGCCTTGGCGCCTTGCAGGGGGGACTCACAGAAGGCGAAACGCCCAAGGTTAGGCGAAACACCTAGGTATCTGTGTGGTGGGCGTCTGAGCGGTCAAAATGGGGAGCACAATGACGTGGTGGTGGCTGTTTTGATTGACATGAGGCCTTGGGGCCTCGGTGGTGCTTCAGTGTGGAACAGTGAGGGAGCACCTTCATGTGGTGCTCCCTTGGTCCTTGTGGGGATGAGTACGTCGTGGTAGTTGAAAACGCTTAGGTCCATGTCGTGGCGGGACATGGGTGGAAGTTTTGAAAGGGCCACAGGGTCCCTCATGGTGCTTGCCGTGGTGTGAGGGAGGGGCCCGACTGTAGGGCTGGCGTGTCGGGGGTCCCTGAGAGCTGCCTCATTATGAAAATGGTATGTAGCAACGTTTTTTTAGTGGCGGGTTTCAAAATCGCACCTAAATATTTCATTTTAGTTTTTTAGCAACAATTTTAGAAACTGCCGCTAATTCGCAGCAGTTTATTAAAAAAGCTCTATGAAATAACAACTATTTAAACCACTGCTAAATCTGAAATTTTAATTTTATTTTTTTTTATAAAAAAGTGTTGGTTTTTTTAAAATCTTTGTGAAATTAATAATAGTTAATAATAATTATTATTGATTAATTAAATTTTTAATTATTTGTTAATAATTAATAATTAATAATTAGTAATTTATTAATTAATAATTATTGATTGCTATTTATAATTATTTATTATTTAAATTTTTTAAAAATTTCAAATTGTTAATTGTCAATTATTAATTATTTAGTAATTATAAATTATTAATTAGTAATTATTTATATATGTATATATTTGCATATAAATACACGCACATAAACCATTATATATATATATAATTTTATTTAACTGTATATATATATATATATATATATATATATATATATATATATATATATATGCATTTATATATATTTATGTAAATATATATAGAAAATGATTATTATTAAATACCATATTGTAGTATATAAAATGTATACTTCATAAAATACACTTCATATACTATTAAATATCATATTGTAGTATATGGATATATTTATATTGATATAGATATAACATATTTTATTAAATATGATTAATATGATATTAAATATGTATTCACACTTAATATATAATAGATTTAGTGAAAATAGTTTATAAAATAATTATTAATTAATATTAATTAAAAATTTGCTAATTATTATTGAGTAATAGAAATTTAACAACAATTTAATGATAATTTTTTTAATAAATTAACTAATATCTCAAGAAAGGTGGAAACAAGAATTTCAAACAATCCTAACTTTTGATATTGGTATCAGTTTGAGCTCAACTGGCTATCAAATCGAAGCTTGTGAAAAAAAATTCAACGTAGTAAAAAAAGGCTTGAAAGACCTTCGTAACTGGTTTTTTAGTTGGGATACCCTAATTTTTGAACATTCGGTGGAATTTCAGTTTTGTTGAAGTCTTGTCTTTTTTCAGTAAAAACTGAATTTATTCATTGGGCGTATATTCATATGAATGTTATGGTGTTGAAATTTTATCGTTTTTCATACTGTAGTGTTATTTATAAGCACACACATATTTGCATATATTTACATATATAAATTTAATTGCATAAATAAGTTTTTAAATGTATAAATAAATATTATGTTAGTGTGTGTGTGTGTGTGTATTTGTATTTATGTATATTTATATGTGTTATAATATGTATTTATATATATTTATATTTATACTTATATTATTTAAGGTTTGGAGGTACATACAAAGGAAATAACGCACACCTCTGAGTCAACAAGTACAAACCACATGATTATCCAATAAAAACATATATTTTAATTACATTTTAATGGTATTAAATGTTCATTTTTGATCTTATGGGCCTGAGTTAGTGCATTTTCATTATGAACATCCATTCTCATCGTTTGTGCACTTCATGCCTAATATACACCACAATTTAGGCCCAATGAGTCATCTGATTCTAAGGAATGTAATTATCAATTTTTTTTAATTTGATATTTTGGGAACTTTATCTACACTTTAATGTGAACATTTTTCATTCAGGGATCAATGGAGAATTCATGGAAGAAGATGATGATATTTTGTGATGAAAGGAAGCAATTCTAGAGAAGGCATATTAGACACTAGCCCACTGATGAGACTGTGGGGCCCAACATATAGGCCCAATGAATCCCAAATTTTGTGGGATGCTAGAAGACATTCAGAGGAACAAATAACTCTTCATGAGCCAATGCCAATTCGGCCTCTATGGTGGTCATTAAAGCGGCCCAAGTTAGAGATACAATTCTGGGCCAGATTCTGCGGCCCAGAAAAAAAGTCCACTTATTTCATCATATCTCGGAATCCGTAACTCCAAATGGGCCCAAATTTTACAGGCGGTTAGAAGACATCCGGAGCTCCATTTTCTTCTTCTATGGCCCACTCTGATTCGGCCGTCTAGAAGGTCTTCCAGACGCGTCTGTTCGGTGAAGGAAAGCTGGCTGCCACCTCGGGTCAAATGTGGAAAAGTTCAAATTCCACAAGCTTTCCACCACCTATGGCCTACCAAAATTAATTGAGATGCTTTGTACTGTTTGAGGCTCGACCCAAGGCTCCCAAAATGCCTATTTAAGGCAGTGGTGGTGAAGGAGTTGAGGATCTTGGATGCTTTGTTCAATTGTAATGTTATGATGCATTTTTGTTGCCTCAATTTTGTCGTTCACATGTAAGTTGTTCAATTCACTTTAGTTTCTTAATAAAAGTTCTTCTTCTACTCTTATTCTGTTGTTCTTAATATCACTTTGATACCGTTGGATCAAGGTGTGAATTTATTCACACCAACCCTTGTGAAATTATTCACACAACGGTGGAGTGATCATTTTATTTTTGTTGTTTTCTTTACTTCCCCATTTCCTCCCTCATGAGTCT
Source organism: Viscum album (assembly GCA_963277665.1). Taxonomy (NCBI): domain Eukaryota; kingdom Viridiplantae; phylum Streptophyta; class Magnoliopsida; order Santalales; family Viscaceae; genus Viscum; species Viscum album. Next base: position 2,103,858,533 of record OY728156.1, on the reverse strand, counting down.
ACTTTCCGCTTCCATTGAAACCATGGGATCAATGGAGGGCTAACCCACTTATGGGTTGATCCAAGGGAGTAGCAAGGGGCTGGATTGGATGTTATTTATCACCTAATTAATGTATAATCACTTCTTTAATTGGGATTTTTATTTGATGATTTTTAAACTCCATCGTCCTTGTTGAATTTAAGGCCACACACTTCAAGTACTAATACGATCCTTTACCTTGAAGTGCTCAAAACTTTGATCCTTCAAGTGTATAGGTGATTAGTATTAGAGGGTGTAGGCATTAAACCAGTAAGTGATGATGTTGTTTTATCTCCTTAAATGAACCCATCTCAAATTTAAGAAATTGAAATCATTAAAAAGAAAATACGTCCAATCCATCCCGAGTGATAACCTAGGATCAACTCATTCTTTTAAATTGAATCCACTTAAATCTATTAGATATCTTTAAAACCCATCCAAAATCAATCCAAGTTGGTCACTTCATAGCCAAAAATCCATCCCTTAGGTTGTGTATCTTAGGTATCTTCTTAGGTCTCTGTGGAATCGACAACCCAAGCTACACTACAAGGACCGTTCTACCCTTCTTCTCTTGGGTAAATTTGGGTGTGAACCAAATTTTGGCGCCGTTGTCGGGGACCAAGTAAGTACCTTAGATCCAAAAAAAACCTTCTTTCCTCACCTCCATTCTTCTACTCTCACCCAAGATCTCTTATCTTGTCCCTTTCTCGCTTTTTTTGGCGCATGTCCGCCTACACCCGCGATTTCTCAAACAGACTAGTTAGGGTGGAAAGTCCTAGGATAGGGGAGTCAAGTGCACCTAAGGGGTTGTTTAAATCAGATTCAAATATTCTTGAAACCCCAAAGTCAGAACTTGAAACAAGTCCAATGGAGGGTCATCCACAAAATCAAATTGTAAACCCTGGGGGGAATCAAATGGGAAACCAAAACCAAGAAGCTCCAAACTTAGGGAATGTAGTTGATCAAACCATGAACGACTACCTCACTCCAGCTTGGACCAATGCCCCCTCATGCATTAGACACAATTCCATAGGAGACACCAACTACATATTCAAACCCCATGTCCTAAACCACCTTCCAACCTTTCATGGGATGGAGTCAGAAATGCCATACCTTCATGTCAAAGAGTTCAACGACATTGTTGAAACCATGTGTCCCCCACATCAACTAGAATCCGCTAAGATGAGGCTATTTCCTTTTTCATTAAAGGATCGAGCTAAAAATTGGCTAAACAACATGATACCTGCATCAATCCACTCTTGGGACCAACTGCAAAGAGAATTCTACAAAAAATACTTCCCTCATCACAAAACAATTGCACTTAAAAAGAGCATCCAAAACTTTTTTGAAAAAGAGGGAGAGTCATTTTATGAAACATGGGAGAGGTTCAAAGACACCCTAAACATGGTTCCACACCATGGGTTTTCCATACCTGAACAAGTGAGAATTTTCTATGAAGGGTTGGGTCTGGGTAATAAACAATTCATTGACATGATGTGTAATGGAACTTTTAAAAACAAGGCCCCAAATGATGCTTACGAGTATCTGGAAAGTCTGGCTGAACAAAACCAAACTTGGGGAACTTCACCTTATTCTGAAAAGCCACAAAGAACCACTGGAATTCATACACTTAGAGAAGAGGAAAGCCTTAGGGCTAAACTCGCAGCACTCTCTAGGAAGGTTGAAGAGATAGACCTTAGGAAAGTCCATGAAATCCAAAATGTAGACCTTGTTTGCACAATTTGTGACAAACATGACCATAAAACAGACAACTGCCCAACCATTCCATCCATCAAGGATGTTCTTCTAGGAGGACCCCCAGCGGAAGTCAATGCCCTAAACTTTCAAAAGCCACAATACCAAAACACCTTCAATCCAAGGTACAATGACCACCCAGGCTTCCGATGGAAGGATAACCAACAACATAGCCAACCACAAGGGCAAAATCCTTACCCTCAACAGAACTACCAAACCCATAACCAGTTCCAAACCCAACCTATCCAATACCAACAGCCACCGGTCCATTTTCAACAAACCATCCCACCTCCAAAATATCCCCCTGGGATAAACCAACCTACTCAAGCACCAACCCAAACTGTTCCACAAAGCCTACTAGAACAACTGTGCAAACAAATGGAGAGGATGAACTCAGAAGTCTCTTCCGTAAAAAAAGAACTTCAAACCATCAAAACAGGAAAGGCACCCATGCCTACTCAGGCGGTGCCATCCTCAACTTCAAGGGGAGAGTCAAGTTGTGCTCAAACAACTCATTAACAACTAAAGGTTGTGACTGTTTTAAGAAGTGGGAAATCAATTGAGAAACCTGAACAACTAATTCAGAACCCACCTGAATATTCAAACTTGGATGAAAATTCAAATGAACCACAAGATCAAACTGAGGAAACTGATAACAATGTGAAAGAAACAACTCTTCAACAAACAACCCCACAACCTGCACCATTTCCCCAATGCATGAGGGGGAAATCCAAGCCTGAACTGAGTGAAACGTTGAGGGAAATATTTTCACAAGTCAAGTTGAACATACCCCTTCTCGATGCCATCCAAACTATACCTGCCTACTCAAAGTACCTTAAGGACTTGTGCACTTTTAAAAGAAAATTTTCACATAAAAACCAAGTCCTTTTGGCTGCTAATGTGAGTACCACCATTCAAGGGACCATTCCTCCTAAGTTGAAAGACCCAGGTTGCCCTTACATCAATGTTGAACTAGGAGAAAGCAAAGTTGTCAAGGCCTTGTGTGACCTAGGTGCTAGTGTCAATCTCATCCCATATGCTGTGTACTGCCAGTTAGGCCTAGAAGAGCTCCAACCCACATCTGTCACACTTCAACTTGCTGATCGTAGCATTAGGGTTCCAAAGGGGATTTTAAAGGATGTTCTGGTAAAGGTTGAAAACTTCATCTACCCTACTGACTTCATTGTCCTTGACAACCATCCAAACTTAGGAAATAAGGAACAAACCCCAATCATCCTTGGCCGTCCTTTTCTTGCAAAAATCAACTCTGTTATCCGAGTCCGAAATGGGAACATGACCATCACCTTTGGGAACATGAGTCTAGACTTGAACATCTATAATGCAAGATCACAAATAGGGGATGACGAGGACATTCATGAAGTAAACATGATAGGAAGCATTGATAATGAATCCATGGAACATCAAGGAATATTTGATGAATGTTTAAGTCAAGATGAGATTGATTTCCTTTGTTCATATGAAGGAAGTTTATCTCCTTGGATTGAATCATTTTCAAATTGCTCTTATGATGAATTTTTAGGTCCAACAATCAGTGAAACCTTTCAAGAAACCAATTTCATAGAGACCAATCAAACTTCCTTCCCTAAATCTGATCAAGCCAATCTAGTAGCTGAAATTTCTACATGTGGGGAATCAATCATATCTGAAACTCTAAAAAAAGAAATTGAACTTGATCCAATGTCCCAATCTTCAGCTGAAATTCTGAACCAACCTGCTCTTGAATTGAAGGAACTTCCTGCTACACTCAAGTATGCTTTCCTAGGGGACAATCAAACACATCCTATTGTCATTTCTTCTTCTATTGAAGCCAATCACGAGAGGATGCTTCTAGATGTCCTTAGGAAACATAAGAAAGCCATTGGTTGGACCCTGTTTGATATTCCTGGGATTAGCCCACTTATCGGGACTCATAGGATTGTTCTGGAATCTGATTCAAAGCCACATCGTCAACCTCAACGACGACTCAATCCTAATCTCATAGAGGTAGTAAGGAAAGAACTTATGAAATTGTTGAAAGCTGGTATCATATATCCCATAGCTGAGAGTGAATGGGTGAGCTCAATCCAAGTGGTTCCAAAAAAGGCTGGAATCACAGTGATAACCAATGAGGATGGAGAGATTCTTCCAACAAGGGTGAGTAGTGGATGGAGGGTCTGTATTGACTATAGGAAACTAAACTCATTCACCAAGAAAGACCATTTCCCCTTACCATTCATTGACCAAGTCCTTGAGAGAGTGGCAGGTCATGCCTTCTACTGTTTCTTATATGGGTACTCAGGGTACAATCAAATTGAGGTCTCCCTAGAGGATCAAGGGAAGACTACATTCACATGTCCTTTCGGTAACTTTGCCTTCAAACGCATGCCCTTCGGGTTATGCAATGCCCCTGGAACCTTCCAGCGGTGCATGATGGGAATCTTCTCAGACATGGTAGGGGATTTTCTTGAGGTCTTCATGGATGACTTCTCTGTGTTTGGGGATACTTTTGAGGGATGTCTGCAGAATGTGGAGAGAGTCCTGTCAAGATGTGAAGAAAAAAATCTGGTCCTAAACTGGGAAAAATTCCATTTCATGGTTAAAGAGGGACTTGTTCTAGGCCATCTGGTCTTGAGTAGGGGGATTGAAGTTGATAAAGCAAAGGTTGACATCATTCGTCACCTTCCATCACCTAAAACTGTCAAGGAAGTGATGTCTTTCTTAGGACATGCTGGTTTCTATAGAAGATTCATCAAGGACTTTAGTTCAATATCCCGTCCCCTTTGTGCTCTCTTAGTAAAGGATGCTGCATTTGTTTGGACAGAAAGCTGTGAGGGTTCATTCTCAACCCTCAAATCCTCTCTCACCTCTCCTCCCATTATGAAATCTCCAAATTGGAACCTTCCTTTTGAACTTATGTGTGATGCCAGTGACTTTGCTGTTGGAGCTGTGTTAGGACAACGTTGTGATAAAACTCCTTATGTCATTGCTTATGCAAGAAAATCCTTAAATGATGCCCAAATCAACTACACCACCACTGAAAAGGAGTTACTTGCTATTGTGTTTGCCTTAGAGAAGTTTAGGTCCTACCTCTTAGGATCACCCATCACTGTGTTCACTGACCATTCTGCACTAAAATACCTCTTCCAAAAACAAGATGCTAAGGATAGACTGATTAGGTGGGTCCTTCTCTTACAAGAATTTGACCTCACAATCAAGGATAAAAAGGGAGTTGAAAATGTTGTAGCTGATCACCTCTCTAGGATGGAATTCAAAGACAACTCAAATCACCTTTCTGTGTCTGATTCGTTTCCTGATGAACACTTATACTCTGTGAGTGACTGCCCTTGGTATGCTGACATAGCAAATTTCTTAGTGACAGGAGTCATTCCAAAATTCTTAGGGACTCAAGCTCGAAGGAAATTCCTTTCTGATGTTAGACACTATGTGTTTGATGATCCATACCTCTATAAGTTCTGCCCTGACCAAGTCATTAGGAGGTGTGTTCCAGAATCTGAACAAGATTCCATCCTTAAATTCTGTCATAGTGAGACATGTGGAGGTCACTTTTCCTCTAAGAAAACATCTGCTAAGATTCTTCAATGTGGTCTTTTCTGGCCCACCCTCTCAAGGGACTCCTACACATTTTGTCAAAGCTGTCCTAGGTGTCAACAAGTAGGGTCCATCACAAAAAGGAATCAAATGCCACTCACTCCCATCTTAGTGGTTGAAATCTTTGACTGTTGGGGAATTGATTTCATGGGTCCCTTCCCAAACTCTCGGGGATACCTCTACATACTCTTAGCTGTTGATTATGTCTCAAAATAGGTTGAGGCCATTCCCACAAAATCCAATGATCATCAAACTGTGATTAGATTCCTAAAAGAAAACATATTCTCTAGATTTGGAATTCCTAGGGATATCATAAGTGATCGTGGAACTCATTTTTGCAATCGTTCATTCTCATCACTCATGGAAAAATATGGAATTTCTCACAAAGTGTCCACTGCTTACCACCCACAGACCAATGGTCAAGCTGAGTTAGCCAATCGTGAAATTAAGCAAATTCTTGAAAAAATTGTCAACCCCTCTAGGAAAGATTGGTCTGAGAAACTCTTAGATGCTCTTTGGGCCTATAGAACCGCATATAAAACCATTTTAGGAATGTCCCCATATAGGTTGATTTATGGTAAAGCATGCCATTTGCCAGTGGAGATTGAACATAAGGCCTTTTGGGCAATTAAGAAAATGGATTATGATCTCTCATTGGCCAGAACAAAAAGGAAATTAGATCTCAATGAACTGGAGGAACTAAGGATGGAGGCTTATGAAAATTCAAGGATCAATAAAGATAGAGTTCAAGCCTACCAATCTAGGAATATCAAGGTCAAACATTTTGAACCGGGAAAACTTGTGCTCTTGTATAGTTCAAAACTTCATTTACATCTGGGAAAGTTAAGGTCTAGATGGTCAGGACCTTTCATAGTGCATCATGTATTCCCCCATGGGGCAGTAGAGATTCAAGATCCCACAAGTGGTTACATTTTCAAGGTCAATGGTCAAAGGTTAAAACCATTCATTGAATCATTCAATAAACAGGAAATAGAGGTTGAGTTAACTGAGCCAACCTATGAACAAGGAACAAATTAATAGATTTAGGGTCCATGCCGGGCTAACGACGTTAAACAAAGCGCTGAATGGGAGGCAACCCATGGTTTTCAAGTTTCCAATAATTTCGTTGTTTTAATCAACTTTATATTTTAAATAGGGTTAATGAGACATTTTGATATTTTGAAAAAAAATAATAAACTGTTGACCTGTTCTTCTATAATGAGTATGGATGGGTACGAAAGGGGAGCACCATATTCATCCGTGTCACGTGGTGTGATCCTTGAGTAATACCTTACCCAGAAATTTAAAAAGAAGACAATGTATCATCCGTTTATTTTGTTTTATTTTTATTATTTTATAGGTTGAGATAAAAATAAAATAATAAAAAAAGTCCACGCCATAGGCCGTGGGGAAAACCCCGTCACAACCGGCGAAGCCGCGGGGACTCGAACCCGAGACCGAAGGGAGACAGGGGCGCGCACTTACCACTGACCTGCGGCTTCTTGTGCTTCCTTATTCTATAATTTTTATGTATATTCTTATATTTTACTTCCTTTATTATATATATATATATATATTGTTTGTTTTTGTTTGTTTTGTTTGTTTTGTTTTTCCTTTTTCCACTAGGGAACTTTGCAAGCGACATGGATATCAAAGGAATAAATTCGAGCGGCAAGAACTTCAAACTTCAACCACCAGGTGACTTCATTCCATGATCCTCATATTTCAATTTCCTTATTGAACTCCCCTTTTTATTCCTCTACCCCATTCTAAATTTTGTTTTTATGAAACTAGGGACAGTTTCATTCTAAGTTGGGGGGTATGGAAACAAAATGTTTGTTTAAAAAAAACAATGATAACAAAAAGAAGTAAAATTCCTTTATCATTCATATAATAACATCTTTGCTCACATAAAAACTACATATCAAATAATTATTATTTCCTTGACTCTTAATTTAATTCATGATTAAGTTTAAAAGCATAGATTTTGGAAAGTGTGGCTGTCCAATGTGATATTTCATCGTTTATATTTTCATCCAAATAAAAAAATGCCACAATGCACGTCCTCTAGACTGTGGGGTACTAATTTGAATTTTTGGGGCCCCATAATAAATAGAATAGGCTGGTTTTATTTTTTTGAATAATATGAGTATTCAAAAAAAAAACTAAAAAAAAATTATTAAAAAAAAAAAAAATAAAAAAAAAAAAAAATTTGCGTGTAGAGCAATGGATTGATAAAATGCGAGGCTTTCGGCACTTGGGGATCGTGACTCCAGAGTTGTCTAGCCCTGAGTTTTTCAATATATCTCTATTTATGGTAATATGACTTTGTTTTTGATTAAGTTAACTCGAGACGATGCCCGAGTATGTGGGCTTCACTTGGTGCCCTAAGGCCTTTGAGTTTGGGAGTCATCGGCAAAGTCTTGTTACATGGGTTAATTTGATTAACTGCAATCTCAATTACTATGGCAATATTGCAAAAAAAAAATCAAAAAAAAAGAATGAAGAATACTCATATTAGGATTAAATGTGATTCCACCTAGCGCTTCCATGATTTCCCCCTTGAATGAAAATGAACCCCCATATCTATTGTGATACACAACACATCATTACACCTAATTGAGTTGGATGAAGTATGATGATGGATTTGATCAAAGGAATGGGCTTGGGATTGAGATCTGCTTTTAAATTCATCTTGTTTTAAATTATCTTGATAGGTTATAAAAATATATTTGTGTGCAGTTTACATTGTGAGCACTGTTTGTTATAATGTGTTTGAAGAAAAGAATTCAAATAAAATCATTGAATTATTTGCTCGGGACTAGCAAATCTCAAGTTGGGGGGTGTGATTATCCAATAAAAACATATATTTTAATTACATTTTAATGGTATTAAATGTTCATTTTTGATCTTATGGGCCTGAGTTAGTGCATTTTCATTATGAACATCCATTCTCATCATTTGTGCACTTCATGCCTAATATACACCAATTTAGGCCCAATGAGTCATCTGATTCTAAGGAATGTAATTATCAATTTTTTTTAATTTGATATTTTGGTAACTTTATCTACACTTTAATGTGAACATTTTTCATTTAGGGATCAATGGAGAATTCATGGAAGAAGATGAGGATATTTTGTGATGAAAGGAAGCAATTCTAGAGAAGGCATATTGGACACTAGCCCACTGATGAGACTGTGGGGCCCAAAATACAGGCCCAATGAATCCCAAATTTTGTGGGATGCTAGAATACATTCATAGGAACAAATAACTCTTCATGAGCCAATGCTAATTCGGCCTCTATGGTGGTCATTAAAGCATCCCAAGTTATAGATACAATTCTGGGCCAGATTCTGCGGCCCAGAAAAACAGTCCACTAATTTCATCATATCTAGGAATCCGTAACTCCAAATGGGCCCAAATTTTACAGGCGGTTAGAAGACATCCGGAGATCCATTTTCTTCTTCTATGGCCCATTCTGATTCGGCCGTCTAGAAGGTCTTTCAGACGCGTCTGTTCGGTGAAGGAAAGATGGCTGCCACCTCGGGTCAAATGTGGAAAAGTTCAAATTCCACAAGCTTTCCACCACCTATGGCCTACCAAAATTAATTGAGATGCTTTGTACTGTTTGAGGCTCGACCCAAGGCTCCCAAAATGCCTATTTAAGGCAGTGGTGGTGAAGGAGTTGAGGATCTTGGATGCTTTGTTCAATTGTAATGTTATGCTGCATTTTTGTTGCCTCAATTTTGTCGTTCACATGTAAGTTGTTCAATTCACTTTAGTTTCTTAATAAAAGTTCTTCTTCTACTCTTATTGTGTTGTTCTTAATATCACTTTGATACCGTTGGATCAAGGTGTGAATTTATTCACACCAATCCTTGTGAAATTATTCACACAACGGTGGAGTGATCATTTTATTTTTGTTGTTTTCTTTACTTCTCAATTTCCTCCCTCATGAGTCTACTTTCTGCTTCCATTAAAACCATGAGATCAATGGAGGGCTAACCCACTTATGGGTTGATCCAAGGGAGTAGCAAGGGGGTGGATTGGATGTTATTTATCACCTAATTAATGTATAATCACTTCTTTAATTGGGATTTTTATTTGATGATTTTTAAACTCCATCGTCCTTGTTGAATTTAAGGCCACACACTTCAAGTACTAATACGATCCTTTACCTTGAAGTGCTCAAAACTTTGACCCTTCAAGTGTATAGGTGATTAGTATTAGAGGGTGTAGGAATTAAACCAGTAAGTGATGATGTTGTTTTATCTCCTTAAATGAACCCATCTCAAATTTAAGAAATTGAAATCATTAAAAAGAAAATACGTCCAATCCACCCCGAGCGATAACCTAGGATCAACTCATTCTTTTAAATTGAATCCACTTAAATCTATTAGATATCTTTAAAATCCATCCAAAATCAATCCAAGTTGTCCACTTCATAGCCAAAAATCCATCCCTTAGGTTGTGTATCTTAATTATCTTCTTAGGTCTCTGTGGAATCGACAACCCAAGCTACACTACAAGGACCGTTCTACCCTTCTTCTCTTGGGTAAATTTGGGCGTGAAACACCACATCTCCTTTAAGGGATGATCCACTCCATAACTTTTTACATTGAGTGGTTTAGAGGCCCAATGATTGAAATACCATTTTTGGTCTTGCCACCCTTGTTGTGGTTTGTATCCTACGTCGTAGCGCCTATGTCGCCAACATCTCTACATCGTGGCCTCTTCTCTACGCTTTACTGCCTGTGCTGCTTGCACTGCTGCGATGTGGCCCTTGGAACTGCATTGCAACACCCTATAAGCCACTTAAACACCGTGGCTCGTCCTCATGCGGAGTAGCGCCACCCTTTATATGTCTACATATAGATATAATTATATTTATATATATTTATCGATATTTATATGTATTTATCTGTATTTATATATATTTATATTTATTTACATCTATTTGTATTTATATTATGTCTATACACACACACACAAATATATTTAATTATATATATTTATGTAAATTTATTTATATTTGTTTATATTTATAGATATTTATTTATATTTATGGATATTTATATCTATATGTGTGTGTTGGGGGGGCACACACTCCAATTCTATATTTTTATTATTTGATAATCTCTTTTTTTAATTGGGTTGGGAGAAAACCCTTACATGACTCAGAGACCCAAAGATACATAACGAACCAACCCGGGTCAACTAGACAAGTCATCCAAGAAGGTTCGACATGTGGTAAGGTGCAACAAAATGAAACAAGTCTCATGTGTAACTGCAGAACAAAGTACAAAGCAGAAAAAAGTACAATGCCATGAGGCATACAACGACAAACCTAAAGGGCTAAACCATAAAGAAAACCGGTCAATCCAAAAGCTAAAAACTCCATGTGATTGTCTGTCACTGCCAAACTACCCCACTACGAAGTCAACGACAACCAAGAGAAGCCGATGAACTATATGACACCCTTCCCTTTACCTGCGTTCTGCAAAACCACATCGACAAATGCTCAAAAGAAAAAGTAGGTTGTGAGCACAAATCCTGGTAGGATTTCACCAAAAAATCTATTCAAAGTCTAATATCATGAAAATGTTTGCTCTAGCTTTGAAACAAAGTCCAGTTTATAAAGCATTTTCATAAGATAAAACATTTTTGTAAAAAATCCTTTGGTTTTTCATAAAATCCTTTCATATTCACACAAGCATGGAATATGACAAGTACACGTGAGAAAGCATGAGCGCATAAACAAAACAACCATGAATACACCATAAGATAAGCCAGTGAGCAAACAACCATGAAATATACCATCGTGTGTAAAACCAAGCATAAATGACAAAGCAAAAGTTTGGGCTCTAGCCTATGGGAATACGTACTCAGACATATAAAGAAAACACTAAGCCATACATCATGTGAATCCAACCGATATCGAGTCCTGTCACACAGTTTGTTGATATCAAACCTCTAGTGGTATAACACACTAAGAACGACAAGTCCATTTCTTGGCACACCCATGGTTCCCAATATGCTATGCTTGCCAAAAACCATTTGAAAACCTTGATCACATTTTATAAAATGTTTTCATAGTGAAGAATTACCACTTCCGTGCTTGAAAACCCATTTTAGAATCAAACCCATCTTTAAGGTATTTCACAAAACCCCTAGTGTGCACCAAAGTGTTTTAAAAGAAAACCCCCTTTAAAAACATAGACCTCTTGAAGAAAATTCACATTGATATCAAATTTAACCTTTTCCAAAACACAAACCAAGGAATTGAATATATACATCAAGTTATTCAAGATTCAGAACCTTTGTATAGAGACACCTACCTCAAGAACGGAGAGGAATCACCAAAAATTGATCTCCCAAAGCTGGGGTTGAATGCTAACCAAAAGGGGTTTCAAGGGCCTTCAAAGAGCCCTCTTGGGCGCTTAAGGTTCGAGAGAGAAAGGTGGAAGAAGGCCTAGATTCGAGGGACTTTGAATATTTATAGGCAGTCTAGAAGTTAAAAGACCACAACACAGCCTCCTGGACCACGCAGCAGAGTTTCCAGACCATGCTGCAGAGCCCCTATCCACGCCGCAGTCACCCCCGATCAACTGGCCTCCGGAAACCATGACGCAAACCTCGCTTAAATCCCTATTCTCCTGGGGAAAGGCTAAGGCGCGACTGAAGACATCACGCTACATGGGTACCAAATTTGATAGAACTGACCAAATCCCACCCCTTGGACTCTACGCCATAGCCTCCCGCTCCACACCACAGCAACCAACCGCCCTATACCACAACTTACCTCCATGATGTTGTTATGCCAAAATAGGTAGTGGCACCAAAATTCCCTTCCAGGATACTATGCTGCAACCGTCTCTTCCATGTCACAGTGAGCCCACTCCACGCTGCAACCTATTCCCTCCATGGCGCAATCCCCAAAACCTAGAGGGCATCACAATTCTACCCACAATGAAAGCCTTCTGTCACCAGAAAGTGCTCATTAATTTGGACTCGCAAAGAGAGAAGGCCACTGATGCCTCACCAACAATTATCAATACCACGTCTCATGGCTATCTTGTCTGCATTGCCACCTACACGGACCAAAAGAATTGTTTTACCATGAAGTAACTTATCTTGATGATCCATAATCTGAACTGGTTTCTCAACCACAGCGGTGTCGGGCTCAAGATCAACATCTTCCAATTCAATCACGTGGGAAGGGTCTGATTGATACCTCCTCAGCTGGGAAATGTATCATATTGAAGGAAACCACCATTTTATCATTATTTCATGTTGGCTACATAAATGTAAATATAGATATACATTTTGTGAAGTGCAATGATAATTGACCTCTCAAAGTATGACTTTGAGTTTATCCCTATCTGATGTTCATCATTGAGTATTAGAATTTGTGATGAAATGTTAAGGTTAGCATGAGTAGGATTCTTGTATGAAGATACAATATATGCTAATGAGGTATAAAACTGAGAATAAGATTCTTTTTGTGCGATGGATGGCCTACTAAGTATACCACATGGAGTGTCATACAAATGTATTTGGTATACTAAGGGTGCATGAATCATATTTGAGTCCTCACTACCTGAGGTTAGTGGGATTCCTAGCATGAGAACCTTCATACTTTGATACCCTATTACGCAAGTTCATATATTAACTTAGCTAATACGAGGGTGGTTAGGTATGTTGCTGATCATATTGCCGACTGAAGCTTAACCAAGATGAGATTTGTCCTCTCGTATTACGAGTATGACATCTGGGCCCTTGATCGATATAGATTGTGGGAGTGTGTGGATGCACCTTGATATTGTATATATATATATGGATAAGGGACATGTGATGTGATTATCCATAAGGATGAATGACATGTGATGTATTCATCAATCAGATCAGTATATACTCAGAGATTCGAGAATAGATGAGTTGGCTATATGGGATTGACATGTTTCGTGTCTCATGGTCACTTGATGTCTTGGAAAAAGGGAAAATATAAGAATACACATTTTCATATGATGTAGACTGGTGGACATAGGTATAGAGATACACGCGTTTGATGGATATCACACCAGATCCCTTTAAAGCTTGAGTAACATTGACACTTTTCTATAGGCATCTCTTTGATTACATATATGGATACAAAGATTCGTATTTGTTTTCAATGCTATAAAAGCCCATGGGGTCACACTTTGAGGTTGACTGAATGAGGATTGATTTTGACTCAGTGAGATACTCTAAAAGTGTTTTAGTGTTAATCCAAAAGTGTTTTGGATAGGCATTTACAAGGTATTGCATATAATGTGATACAAGGTGAAGTTAAGCAGTTGGGGTTGTAGCCTAGTGGTAAAATGAAACCTTATAATCCTGCATTTAAAAGCCTTGGTTTATGTCCTAATGGAAACATATTTTGGGGGTGGGGAAGCACTTCTTGGCGTTGGGCTGTTTAGGCGACCTCAGCGGAGGAGGGTGCTACGACGGTGGGTACATCTCAGTGGCGGGACAATGGGTCTCGAGGGCGTGTCAGCATTGGTGCTGGGGTCGGTGGATAGCAGCTCCTTCGATGAAGGTGGAAGGATCCTCAGTGGTGACTTGTGATGTTGGTCTTCGTATGGTCTCACGGTGATGACGGGCTGTCTCGATTGGTAGCGGCGACCTGCGTTAGGCGTGCGGGTTCAGGTGCAGTCGGGTGCTCGGAGGTGTGGCTATGCAGGATTTATCAAAAAAAGTAGGGTAGATCCTCAAGTGTAGGCCCCAAAAGAGTTATAAAGTAAAAAAATCAACCACCAACAAGCTAATCAGATTTGAAGAATGAGAGAGTATAGTTTCGCCATCGGTACCAGACACCATGCAGTTTTGCACGGGGCAATGCTTGTTGATCAACCTTACAGGTTGGGAGCTTAGGAACATTATTAAAGCAACAGCTAGGGAGGGGGTTTCCTATTTTTCTTATCTATGGGCCTTTAGGTCATGTATTGGGCCTTGTGCCTCTAGGCTTACGGGTCACGTAAGGTTCCCCCTCAACCTAGTTAAAAAATGGATTATCCAAAAAATAAATAAAAATATAAGGCCTTCGGGCTTCGGAAGAGGAGGATACAAGGTGAAGTTAATGATAAATTTCCAAAAATATTTTGTAAGATATCCAAAATTATTTTTGAATATGGCTTCACAAGTTATTCTATACAATACAATATAAGGTGAAATGACACAATGTATTTTAGGCTTTAGTCTAAGTGGGATATTGATGATAATAAGTGTGACGCCTTGAAGATTCCTTTATGTTATTAATAAAACTCTTATTTTATAATGAATTATTTATTATGAGAATATATAAATACTTTTACATTTCATAATAACTTTACACATCATAGAAAACTACAACTAGGAACGATAAATGGATTATTTAATTATATAATCAAAATTGTATTATTATTTTTAGAGACTATAAAGATATTCTGTTAAAAATGTATTTTAACATAAATGTACATGTTTTATACAAAATTTATTTTCATTAAAACATCTTACAAAACACCTTTTAAATGATAATATATTTTAACAAAGTCCTAAGTAATTTTTATAATAGTTAGAATGGTTATTTTTCTAAGAAATTGCTAAATTTCAATAAATAAGGATATTTATTTAAAAGTTTAAATTATCATATTTATAGAATCACTTTGATAAAATAAAATTCATTTTCGGACCTAACATATCAAATTTATCTTTGGGTGATTTTTTGAGAATTTCCTCACAAATTTGATTTTTTGGCGAAAAAGTGAGAATCACCGCTTTACAAAGCACTGTGATTTTATGACATCATTATTATGTCAGCATGATTAAAAGTTTAAAAAACATTTTATTTAACCAAAATAGAATTTAATAAGTATAAAAATGAATTTAAAAATTTTAATTTTAATTTATAAATTTATACCTTACATTTTGGAACAAAAAATTAGAATTTTACGATCAAAATTATTTCTAATTTGTGTGCATTAATTGGGTGGTTAGGAAAGTAATTTTCAGTTTAAGAAGGCCTTTAATGTCCACCGACCCTCTCCCACTCATTATTTATCCATAAAATTGGCTGGAATTCAATTTACCCACAAGTGATTGGCTTATTTAACAAAATAACCTATATTTTAACCCTTAAAACCATCTCTCCTCAAGTATAAATAAACCCCCTTCCCTCCTCAATTTACACACCAAATCCATTGAGAATGATTTCAATCTCAATAGTCTCTCCAAGGTGGTTCCATGGTTTTAAGGAGCCCCTCTCTATCTTTAAGAAGCATTATCCCAAGGTAAGGGATCTTTTCCTCCACTTCTTTTGATCCAAGTTCCTCTTTTTTATAAGCCTTCAATTCCCAATTTATTATGTTGTGAAGTGATTTTAAATACCCACGTTACTACGAATACGATGTCTTGTTAATGAGAAAATTCATTTCCCTCTCTTTATATCTTTTTCCTAAGTCGTTACTCTGCCAAAATAAGGGTTCCTCACCCCTCCCTTCCCATTACTTTTGTGAGCCATATTAATTCATTGTCATTTCAATGGAAAATGTTACCATGAATCATTGTTATAATTTACTCACTATGTTATCAATGAGATATCACTATTCCCTCTCATTATATTACCTTCATAAGCCGTTGTAATGTTCATGGTTTCCCATATCCATAAAACCATTCTAAATTTGGTAAAGAAAAATGTGTGTGGTTTTCTTAGCAATGACATCCCTATCTGGATACTATAAGTAGACATGGTTTTAGATCAGATGCATCTAGGGATTAAAACCTTGAAAAGAGTTGGCTAGTTATATCTCGGCCACCATTCCGGTACACGATGAATGAGCCCTTACCACGCACCTTGTTTGATACTCCCAAGGGTATTTTCTTTGGATAATTCACATGCACTTTATGCGCCATAATAAAGGATCGTAATATGTGAATTTATATTTACATTCAATTGATATCCCTATGCCAATAATGTACCCTCCATCACTTCTTGTTGTGATTCCTTCAATTGGGGTATTATCCTCTACATAGTGAATATCCTATAGTTTCTAAAGTTGATTGTTGGGTATTCACCAAGATAACCACATTAACCCCTTAAAGAGGATTCTTTCCCACCTAATTTGTAACCAATGATCATGTTCTCTATCACACTCCATCTTTATCATGGATTTTTCTTTTCTTATCCATGTCAATGTCGTTATAAATACGTTTTTTGGTGGAAGTAAGAACTTTATTGAGAATGTCCCATCACTGACTTTGTCTTGTCTTATCACTAGCTATGCATAGCTTTTCTTCCATTGACTTTCCCATGTGGATACCCTAATACGCCTCTTTTGATTAAAGGTGATTACCTAGAAAATCATCCATAGATTTATTGAGGATATTATTGACTAAACCGTATACCATTTACTCTATATGGTGTAAATACCCCATAGAATTCATTGAAGGGTATTCACATAGAGATATTATTACATTCATTGGTTACTCGTTTATTTTCCAAGGGTTTACACTATGATTATAGATGGATTAGTGTATGTTATTTTTATGTGGCACACATGAATTAAAGAATATGAAGGGTGTTCCCTGACAGCGCTCCAATGCATTGGATAAAGTTACAAAGTTAATTGATGGAAGTTACTCCTTAGAGATGACATAATTAACTATTGCAAGTTACTCCCAAGAGACCAATACATTGGGTAAATGATTAATCTCTAAAGATGACATGTTTTACAATACTTTTGCGAATAACCTTGGTAATTATGATTTATTACACCCTAATAATTAACATTGATGATATGCTTATAATATACTCATTTTTATGTTGTATCTACATTTCCATGTTATGATTCATGTTCTTACTATTATGATATGCCTCATGTTCATATGATCATTCCTTATTGATATTACTCTTTATCACATGATAAGGATATACTTTTTTTATTCCCTTACTAGGATTTATGATCACCCCTTTCTTTTATATATGACCCCAGGATATGAGATGCAGAAAAAGTAACCAGGGATGAACCTATAACGAAGTCTTTCAAGTGGATTTGAAGAATGTTTATGTTTTTCATGTATCATGTTCCTATTTCCAATACACTAAACCTAAAAAGATTATCTATATTGAAAAATGTTGTACCATGTCATGAAAGTTTTATGAAATAAAAAGGCAGGTCACCGTAGTTGGTATCAAGGGATGATTTAGTTATTTATGGAAATTAGGATTCAAAATATTTGGAAATAAAGCCTTAGATAGAAAATACTTTTCTCTAGAAGACTTGGTTAATTATAACCACTATGACCACATAAGATTAACATCTCCTAAGTGTTCATAATGTGTCCTTTCTATAGATAACATTTAAGTGAACATTTGTGTTTAGTAAGTGTTAATTAACGAGTAAAATTATGAGGACACAATTTCTCTAGGGGGAAGAATATAACGCCCTGAAAATTGATTTATGCTATTAATAAATATATTATTTTATAATGATTTTTTTATTATGATAACATAGAGATACTTTTACATTTCATAATAACTTTACATATAATGGGAAACTACAACTAGGAACAATAAATGGATTATTTAATGATATAATCAAAATTGTATTATTTTTTTAGAGAATATAAACATATTCTATTAAAAATGTGTTTTATGATAAATGTAGAAGTTTTATATAAAATTTATTTTCATGAAATAATCTTACAAAACAATTTTTAAATGATAATATATTTTAATGAAGTCCAAAGTAATTTTTATAATGGTCATAATGTTTATTTTTCTATGAAATTTCTAAATTTTAATAAATAAGGATATTTATTTAAAATTTAAAATTATCATATTTATAAAATTATTTTGATAAAATAAACTTAATTTTTGGACTCAAAAGATCAAAATTATCTTAGGGTGATTTTTTTTGAATTTTCTGACAAAGTTGACTTTTAGCGAAAAAGTTAAAATTGCCACTCTACGAAGCACTATGATATGTCAGCATGAATAAAAGTTTATTAAAAATTTTATTTAATAAAATTATAATTTCATAATTATAAAAATTAATTTATAAAAATTAATTTTAATTTAGAAATTTATACCTTACATTTTGGAACCAAAAATTAGAATTTTAAGATAATATTTTTTTAAATTTATGTGCATTAATTGGGGGGTTAGGAAGTTTAGTTTTGGTTTAGTAAGGCCTTTAACATCCACCCACCCTCTCCCACTCATTAATTATCCAAAAAATTGGGTTGAATTAAATTTATACACAAGTGGTTGGATTATATAATAAAATAACCTATATTTTAACCCTTAAACCACATCTCCTCAAATATAAATACCCCCTTTCCCTACTCACTTTACACACCCAAGCCATTGAGCATGGTTTCTATCTTAATTACCATCTCAATAGTATCTACATGGTGTTTCAATGTTTCTAAGGAGTTCCTTATAAGCTTTAAGAAGCATCCTCTCAAGGTAAGAGATCATTTCCTCCACTTCTTTCAATTCAAGTTCTTCTTTTTTTCATAAGCCTTTGATTCTCAATTTATTATATTTTAAAGTGATTTTAAATACCCCCATTACTGTGAATATAATATATTTTTAATGATAGACTTCATTTTCCTCTCATTATAGTTTTTTCCTAAGTCATCACTCTGCTGAAATAAGGGTTCCTCACCTCTCCCTCCCCATTACTTTTGCAAGCCTTATTAATTCATTCTCGTTTTAATGGAAAATGTTATCATGAATAATTGTTATAATTTATTCATGACTTTATCAATGATATATCGCCAACAAATCTCATTATAACACCTTCAGAATCCATTTTAATGTTCTTGGTTTCACGTAGCCATAAAACCATCCTAAAATTGGTAAAGAAAAGTGTGTGTGGTTTTCCCAGAAACGAAATCCCTGTCTGGATACTATAAGTAGACGTGGTTTTGGATCAGATACATCTAGGGATTAAAAACTTAAAAAGAGTTGGCTGGGTATATCTCAACCATTATTCTGGTGCATGGTGAATATGCCCTTAATGCACACCTAGTTTGACACTTCTGGGGGATTTGATTTGGATAATTCATATACACTTTATAAGACATAATAAAGAATCATAATACATAGATTGATATTTACTTCCAAATGTATATCCCTATGACAATAGTGTTCCCTCCATGAATTCTTATTGTGATTCCTTCAATTAGGGTAATATCCTTTACATAGTGAACATCCTATAGTTTCTAAATTTGATTGTTGGGTATTCACTAGGATAATCGCATTAACACTTTGAAGGGGATTCTGTCCCACCTAATTTGTAACCAATGATCATGTTCTCTATCACTAACCATATTTCTAATGGAACCTACCTTGCTCATCCATGTCAATTTCTATTGGAATACTTTTTATAGTGGAAGTAAGATCTCTATTGAAAATGAACCATCACTATCTTTGTCTTGCCTTATCATCAGCTATGCATAAATTTTCTTCCAATTCATTTCCCATGTGGATACCCTAATATGCCTCTTTTTATTAAAGTTTTTCTCCTATAAAATCATACATCGATTTAATGGGGAGATAGTTGACTAAACCACATCTCATTTATTTTATATGGTGTAAATACCCTGTAAAATTCATTGAAGGGTATTTATGTAGATAGGTTTTTTACATTCATTGGATACCTATTTATTTTACATGAGTTCATGCTATGATTATTGATGGATTTATGTATGTTCTTATTATGTGGAACACATGAATTAATTTGTATGAAGGGTGCACCCTGATAGTTCTCCAATGCATTGGGTAAAGTGATAGAGTTAATTGATGTAAGTTACTCTTAAGAGATAACAAAGTTAACTATTGTATATTACTCCAAATAGACCAATGAATTAGGTAAAGAATTAATCTCTAGAGATGACATGTTTTATGATACCTTGGTGAGTAACCTTGGTAATTATGATTATGAGACCCTGATGATGAACCTTGGTGATATTCTTATGAATGACTCATTTTTTATGTTGTATCCATGTTTCCATGTTATGATTCATGTTCTTTTTATTATGATATGCCTCATGTTCATATGATCATGACTTATTGATATTCCTCTTTCTCACATGCTAAGTATCTCCATTGTTTATTCCCTTTTTGGGCTTTATGTTCACCCTTTTTTTATGTATGTCCCCAGGATATGAGATGCAGTATAAGTAACTAGGGACGAATCTATGAAAAAGTATTTCAAGTGGATTAGGATAATGTTTATGTTTTTAGGTATTATTTTCATATTTCCAAGACACTAAACCTCAAAGGATCCTCCATATTTTTAAATCTCATACCATTTAATGAAAGTTTTATCAAATAAAAAGGTGGGTCACCATAATTGGTATTAAAGGATGGTTTAATTATTTTTGGAAGTTATGATTCAGAATATTTGGGTATAGAGCCTTAGATAGATAAAAAAAATTTCTAGATAAATTAGTTAAGTATAACCAGTATGACCACATAGGATTAATATCTCCAAGGTTCTCATAATGTGTAATTTCTATAGATAAAATTTAAGTGAACATTTGGGTTTAGTAAGTGTTAATCAATGAGTAAAATTGCGAGGACATAATTTCTCTAAGGGGAGAAGAATGTAACAGCCTGAAAATTTCTCTATGTTATTAATACAGCTCTTATTTTATAAGAAATTTTTTATTTTTAGAACACATAAATACTTTTAAATTTCATAATAACTTTACACATCATGGAAAACAACAACTAGGAACATTAAAGTGATTATTTAATGATATAATCAAAATTGTATTATTTTTTTGGAGATTATAAACATATTCAATTAAAAATGTGTTTCATGATAAATGTAGAAGTTTTAGATAAAATTTATTTTCATGATATAATCTTACAAAACACTTTTAAAATGATAATATATTTTAATGAAGTCCTAAGTAATTTTATAATAGCCAGAATGTTTATTTTTCAATAAAATTTCTAAATTTCTATAAATAAGGATATTTATTTAAAATTTGAAATTATAATATTTATAGAAATATTTTGATAAAATAAACTTCATTTTTTATTCAAAACATCAAAATTATCTTAGGGTGAGTTTTTGGGAATGTTCTGACAAAGTCGATTTTTTGGCGAAAAATTGAAATTTGCTGCTTTACAAAGCACTCTGATTTTATGACCATTATTATGGAAACATGATTTTTGTACATTAATTTTATGTTTAGGAAGGGAATTTTCAGTTTGGTAAGGCCTTGAACGTTCACCCACCCTCTCCCACTCATTAATTAGTTGGAAAATTGGTTGAAATTCAAATTACCCACAAGTGGTTGGCTTATATAATAAAATAAACTATATTTTAATCCTTAAAACCACCTCTCCTCAAGTATAAATACCCCATTTGCCTCATCAATTTAGACACCAAATAAATTTATCATGATTTAAATCTCAATTCCCATCTCAATAGTCTCTCCAAGTCGGTTCCATGGTTCTAAGGAGTCCCTCTCTAGCTTTAAGAAGCATCCTCCCAAGGTAAGGGATCCTTTCCTCCACTTCTTTCGATTCAAGTTCCTCTTTTTTATAAGCCTTTGATTCTCAATTTATTATGTTTCAAGTGATTTTAAATACCCCCATTACTATTAATATGATGGGTTTTTATTGAGATACTTCATTTCCCTTGCATTATAACTTTTTCCTAAGTTGTTACTTTTCCAAAATAAGGGTTCATCACCCCTCCCTTGTCATTACTTTTGCGAGACTTATTAATTCATTATTGTTTCAATGGAAAATGTTATCATGGATTATTGTGATAATTTCCTCTCTATGTTATCAATTATAGATCACCATTCCCTCTCATTATACTACCTTCATAATCCATTGTAATGCTCATAGTTTACCATAGCCATAAAACCATCCTAAATTTGGTAAAGAAAAGTGTGTGTGGTTTTCCTAGAAATGAAATCCCTATATGGATACTAAAAGTGGATGTAGTTTTGTATCAGATGAATCAAGGGATTAAAACCATGAATAGAGTTGGTTGAGTATATATTGGCCATCATTCTAGTGCACGGTAAATGAGCCCATACTGCACACCTGGTTTGGTACTCCCATGGGATATTCTTTGGAAAATTCACATACACTTTATGAACCATAATAAAGGATAAGAATATGTGGATTGATATTTACATTCAATTGATATCCCTATTCTAAGAATATACCGTCTATCACTTCTTGTTGTGATTCCTTCAATTGGGGTACTTTCCTCTACATAGTGAACATCCTATAGTTTCTAAAGTTGATTGTTGGGTATTCACTAAGATAACAACATCAACCCTTTAAAGGGAATTATTTCCTATGTAATTTGTAACAAATGTTCATTTTCTCTATCACTATCCATCTTTCTCATGGAATTTACCTTGCTCATCCATGTCAATTTCACTAGGAATACTTTTTATGGTGAAAGTAAGATCTCTATTGAGAATGACCCATCATTGTATTTATCTTTCATTATCATCAACTATGCTTAAATTTTCCTCCAATGTATTTCCCATGTGGATACCCTAATATTCATCTTCTGATTTAAGGTGTTCACCTATAAAATCATCCATCGATTGAATAGGGAGATTATTAACTAAACCATATACCATTTATTCTATACAGTGTAAATACCCCATAAAATTCATTGAAGGGTATTTACATAGAGATATTATTACATTCATTTGATAACCATTTATTTTTCATGGGTTCATTCTAATATTATTGATGGATTTATGTATTTTATTATTATATGGAACACATGAATTAAGGTATATAAAAGTGCATCTTGATAGCGTTCCAATGCATTAGGTGAAGTGACAGAGTTAATTGGTGTAAGTTACTCCTAAGAGATAAAAAAATTAACTATTGTAAGTTAATATAAATATACCAATGAATTGGTTAAATAATTAATATATAGAGATCACATGTTTTATGATACATTGGTGAATAACCATGGTAATTATGATTTATTAAACCCTGATGATAAATCTTAGTGATATGATTATGAATATCTCATTTTTATTTTGTAGCCACATTTTTATGTTATGATTCATGTTCTTTCTATTATGATATGCTTCATGTTCATAAAATCATACCTTATTGATATTCCTCTTGCTCACATGCTAAGTATCTCCTTTGTTTATTCCTTTGTTGGGCTTTATGCTCACCACTTTCTTTGATACATGTCCCTAGGATATAAGATGTAGTAAAAGTAACTAGGTAAAAACCTATGAATAAGTATTACAAGTGGATTATAATAATGTTTATGTTTTTCATGTATTATGTTCCTATTTCCAAGACAATAAACCTCAAAAGATCCTCTATATTGTTAAATTTTGTACCATGTAATGAAAGTTTTATGAAATAAAAGGCAGGTCTCAATAATATGTCCTAAAGACTTTTATGTATATATATATATATAATAAATATCACATTGCATGAAAATTATGCTTCACATGACCATGAATTTGAAAATTGTGGAAAAATGATAAACTATTATCATTTATTATTCCCCCATATTACCTATCATTTATTATATTTTTTCTTGAGATGAAACATTTAGGAGGACTCACATTCATGTATATGATAAATGAACCATCCATGACATTTATTCATGCATTTCATCACATGAATAAATGAGAGAATAATCAAGGAGCGTCCTTGATTTTATATTTAACCTTTTCCATGTGATGATAGTGTATGGGATTTTCCATTATGCTTGGTTGAACTTTCCTGAACCCATTTCTCTCTTCTTTTTATTTTGCATGATGAGATTCTAGAAAATCATGGGAGAAAGTTAATTCCCATTTGACCTGTAGATACACCATGGAGATGGGATGATTTTTCCACTCAGTGATATTCATCAAACCATACAATGATAACAAATATGTATAAAATTCTCTCTGGTGTATGGTAATCTTATTTACAACATCAATTATTCATTTTTATCACATTTTTCATATTTCTAACATGGGGGATCCTTAGAAAAGGGTTTAAATAATTTCCTCCTCTTCTAATAATTGTTATTAAACTCTAACTAAACCCATCAAGAACACCATAAGATACATAATTGTGTGGAATTCATACCATCATAAGTTCAGTCACCTACAAATATGTAGTACCGAGATCACATCTGTGGCCTCAACACGTACGATCGCCACTAGAATTTATTCAATGATTACTATTATATTTAATAATTAAACTTTTCATAATTTATACCATATTTTATTTAATTAAGGTATTTTTAATATGTTTTTTCTAATGAATCCACCCAATGTGTTTTTTGTTCCATTTATAAGAGAAAAATGAAAAGATTAGATCACGGGGAGTGTCATGGGGGAACAGAAGATGGTTTGAAAAATCACTTCCCTCTTATTATCATCTAAAGGGGAACAAAATATGTTTTGTTTTAGTAAAATATATTATTATTTTAAAATTATAAACTCTCCCTCTTATATAAATAGAGGGCCCCCTCCCTTGCACATGATTTCACACCTTTTTTAAAGTGCAGAAACTTTTATCCATAATTTTTGAAGTGGTGCTATCCAAGAAGGGTGATCTATTATATCTTACAAGATAATTGGTCACACCCTTGAACAATGTAAATGGAGTAAGGAAACAATGTGAGTTCGATGATCTTGGATTTTATATATTTTATATGTTACTCTTATTTATTCTCCATATCCTTCATGCCTTCTACGGTCTGGGTGTAGACTGGTTCATATTACTTAATTAAAGTCTATTATATTATGTATATTGCTTATTTTATTGAATCTATTGGGAAAGAACCTATTGTATCCTACATACATATTGGTATAATTTTCCTCTACTGTATTTATATATACTAGTAAGGACCATTATATATTTAGCATAAAAATGGGTTAACACTTACACTATTGTATCCATAGACTAGGAGAGAACCTACTACACTTTGTGTGTATATTGGTTGTTGAACCAATAATTGTATTTTATATATAAATAATTATGTCACCAACCATCTTAAGATAATTTTTTATTCTACATAAAAGCATATTGATTTTGATTTATATTTTTGTAATAATAATGTTGATATCAAATCCAATAATGTTTCCCATCATAATGAAATAGGTGAATGCTCGAGGATAGAAGATAGAAAAATTTAATGTTAGTGATTTCCAAAGGTTCCAACAAAAGACATTTTACCACATTATATCAAATCTGACAAAGTTTCTTACCGAAGTGGCAGCAAGTTCAATGAAGAAGAAAAAAGCACAAGGAAGGTTGTTGGTGTGCTCGAAAGAATTTATATTTTCTAGGTCACAATTATATCCTCAACAGACTCCATAACCCCCTTTACAATGTTTACTGCTCTTTTAAAATAGCGAGAGTCTAGATCACAAGTGCAGACCAAAGACCTGCTATAGTACCTACTCAACCTTATTGGTGAGGACTCGGCTAGTGCATCCAAGAGACCCGAGTTCAAAATTGGGTGGAGACATATTTCCGGGTTACTGTAGTAGGTAATGTTCGGTACTGCAGCAGTCAAAACTATTCATCTGTTTGGGCTTTTGGGCCATCGATTTGTTCCTCGGGTCCTTTAAGGCCTTTAGGCTACCCAAGACCTTTGGGCCAGTAAGGCTTTCGGGCCACCTCAAGGCCTTTGGGCCACCTAAAGGCCTTAGGGCCACCTAAAATTGTTCTTAATGATCAGACAAACTCTATAAGGAGCATACTTCAGATGGGGATTTAGAGCAGGCGCATTCACCAGATCAGAAGCTAAGAGGATTTTTCAGAAAGAGAGGGTATAACATTGCCATTGGGACCAGCCTATGCTTTCATGGGAAGACTAGCCAGACAACCATGCGAAGGTAGAGAGCTGATATCATGACAAATAACCTGGGAGGAGGAGTTCCAAGTATAGTATGTATATTTCTAAAGACCTACAGGTCATGTAATCTCTAAGCCTATGGGACTTGTAAGGGTTCCCCCTCATCCCTTGAAAGGGGGGTTATCAAAAATCAATAAAAAAAGAAGGCCTTTGGGCCATTCAGGTAGGTAAGTGCAAACCAAAGATGCTAGTTTAAAGAAATTCATCATCAGTAAATTTATGGAATTCAAGATGGATGACTCAAAAATAGTAATGAGTCAAGTTAAGTAATTTTAGGACATTATGCATGATATTAATACCGAATGTATGTATTTAAGAGAAACCTTTCAAATTTCTAATTTTTTTAGAAATTAACTCCTTGGAAAGATTTCAAAAATAATCTTGAAATCCAAAAATATCTCTATTGAAATTGAGGATTTTCATTTGTCTTCGATGGTTTATGAATTCAATCTCATTGAAAACCCAAAGGATTGGTGGGTTGACACCAAATCCATTCACTACATTTATACCAATAAGTATATGTTCTCATTATATGTATCAGTGGGAAGTGATGATGGACTCTTCATGGAGAAATCATCAACTTCTAAAGTGTGAGGCATGGACAAGGTATTTCTAAAAAATACCTCTTACAAGATTATGGCATTGAAAAACATACTTCATGTATCTAATATATGAAGGAATGTAGGGTCATACTCTCTTCTGGTTAAGAATAAATTTAAGTTGTTTTTTGTTTTTGAAAAAGTTGTACTCCCTAAGAGTGATGTTTATATATTTAAGGGCTATATGAGTGATGATTTGTTCAAATTCAGTGTAATGACTATTGTAACCAAAAATTTTGAGACGAATGAAAATAATGTTCTTTTGGTTTATGTGGTTGAGTGTTCTTATTTATGGAATGCAATATTAGGCCATGTTAATCTTAAATCTTAAAAAAAAAATTAAAATTGATTTATTTCCAAAATTTGATTGTCCAAACAAGAAATATCAAGTGAGTTGAATCAAAATTTTATAAATTATCATTTCATTATTTTGAAAGGATTTCAGAGCCTTTGGATTTAATACACACTAACATATGTGATATAAAATCAGTACCTTTGAGAGGTAGTAAAAATATTTTATCAATTTATTAGATGATTATACTAGGTTTTATTATTTTTATCTACTTAATAGTAATATGAAGATATTAATGTATTTAATCATTAAAAAATGAAGTTGAGAATTAACTCAACGAGAAGATGAAATACATAAGGAAAGATCCAGGCAGTGAATATGATTCACCTTTCCAAAATGCATACAGAAAGTTTTTAATAATTCACAAAACCACAACTCCTTACTCTTCACAATAAAATGGATCTATTGAAAGGAAAAAACGAACCTTAATAGAAATGGTTAATGTTATGATAAATAGTGTCGATTTACCAAAAAACATAAAGGGGGAACTCTTTTAATTGCAAAAAAAATATTAAATAGAGTACTCCATGAGATGATATAATGTATTCCCTATGATCTGTGGAAGGGAATAAAGCCTACCTTTTAATATTTGTGTGGGGGTGTTCTGGAAAAGTTGTAATTCCTAAACCTAAAAGGGTTAAAATTTGATAAAAAAATTTGATTTCACATTTATTGGTTATTCACTCAATATTAGTGCATATCAATTTCATGTTCATTAATAAGAGAAATGGAAATACAATCCAATATGATCATTGAATCAAGGGATGCCTTGTTCTTTGAAAATATATTTCCATACCTAATGAAAAATGAGGTGAATGAGAACAATAAAATGTCTCTAAATAATATAGAAGAGAGAGATTCAATATAGGTAGAACCTTGAAGAATCCAAATACAAATTATCTCTAAGTTTTTTGGACTAGAATTTCTAACATGACTGTTAGAAAATGAGCCTAAAAAATTTAGAGAGGCTATGACCACCCAAAAATCTTCATTTTGAGAAGAAGTTGTTAATAGTGAAATTGATTCCATCTTGTTCAAGCATACTTGAGAATCAGTTGATATTACACCTAGGAAAAAACCACTTAGATTTAGGTGGATATTTAAAAAGAAATTGAAGGTTGATGAAACTATTAACAAATACAAGGCTAGACTTGTGGTAAAGGGGCATAAACAAATGAATGGATTTGATAATTTTGACATGTATTCACCTATTATAAGGATTAAATATATAAGGATGTTAATTAAATTAACATTTTAGTGGGATATAAATAGATCAAATGGATGTTAAGATTGAATTCTTAAATAGTGATTAAGAATAAGAGATTTACATGGAATAACATGAAGGATTTACTATTCCAAGATAAGAAAATAAAGTTTGTTGATAAGTGGAATCTATTTATGGGTTAAAATGAGCTCCCAAACAATGGAATATGATTATTTATCATGTAATATTATCAAAAAAGATTCACAATTAATGACTGTGATAAATGTGTATATTATTGTTCAAAGACTGATTGTACTAAGACTCAAGAGGGGGTGAATTGAGTTCTTGAAATTTTCTTGGCCTAGAGACCACCCTATTTATAGATATGATTACCTCTAATATTTTCTTAACACATTCACAAAACAAAAATAAAATCACAAAGAAAATATATTAGACACTAGTGGTTTATAGTGGTTTGGGAAATAGAAATCCTCCAGTCCACTCCACCAACACTCAACTACAAGAGCTTTGTGATTGTCACTAAACCGGTCCTTTTTCCAGGGACTGCCAATTCTTTTCTTAGGGACTGCATGACTGAGTGAAAGAATTCAATAATTGGTATAATAATAGGAGATTTCAAATGGTCTCTAACAAGGATTTACAAATAATAGACTTCAAGGTTATTTTACTAGGAACCTTCACAGTGAGAGAGAGAATAAATAGAGTTTACAGATGAGGCTCATAGTTGTAAGATCAACTGAAAGAAGAGAAGAGATCTACAAGAGAGATGATTAAAATACAAAACATATTGATGAGTGTATTTAGAAATATAAAATATCTATTATGATAGACCACCTATAGATCTAGAATATTCTTTTTATTTTTCATGTAAAATAGAGTATCACATAGAGAGATAATCGAGTGATAGGGTTCTAAGTTCTTAGTGAAATATATTATATACTTGTGTATATTATCTTATTTCACACTTAAAAAAAATTCTTTCAAAACCTCTCGATTTAATTAGAAAATATCAAATCCATAAAATATGGTCTTGGAATCAAATTTCACAAGTCTTTTTTTTAAATACCTTGAAAACAGTACCAACAATTAAATTATCTTTGTAATTATTTCTAATATCAATACTTGCATCTTTTTATAATCATGTTTGCAATAAAGAAGAAATAAAATAGTTAATTCATGCACAACAACATTAATTTCCACTGAAAGTACACCAACAATAATAAATAAAAGTTTTTAGAATGACGTAGTCAATTACAGATCACCATGTAGCTGAATTTAATAGATTTGAATTTACATAGCCTAATTGATCCACATAATTATTCCTCACACAACTAAATTATCCACGTATCCAAATTTGTGTTGTCCTTATTCATGTAGTTGATTTACTTCACATAGTCTTCTTACTCACATTCCCAAATTTGAAACAACTGAATGAATTATGTAGCTATTTAGAACCACATAGCTGATTTCACCATGTATCCAAATCACATAACCAATTACTACACATAACCGATTCACATAGCCATTTGATCTATGTATCTAAATGTTCACATAGGCGATTCATTGACATAAGTGAATTCCACGTAACTGATTTCATGATGTAGTCATTTCACATAGGTATTTCCTTTACATATCCAATCAACGTATTTGATTACCCAATGTAGCTATTTCTCTATGTTTTCAAAAGCCTCATGTAGCTGATTTCCCATAATTAGGCAGATTTTTAGAAAACATCCATAAACTACAAATTTCAATAGAATGAACTAAAATAATGATAAAAACCCGAAGAACACACTTAAAAAAATACATCAGTAGCATATGAAGGGTATTTGAGATAATTAAAACCCAAAGTACATGAGATATGTTGGAACAATATTATATTTTCAACAATCTAACCCTTTTTAATGATCACAAAACTCATAATAAATTAAACATGAAACTTTAAAGTATTTGATAGTATTTTTCTAAAAAATATGTAATTTATATATTTCTTTTAAAATGATGTGTTTTTCCTTTTATTCCCCCTTTAATTAGACTATTCTCTCACTTTGGAGGACTTATCCCCTTGGGTAAACTTAACCCAACAAGGATACTTCTCCCCCTTTTGTGTCATTAAAAAGGGAATGGAATGAAGATAAAAAACACATTCAATTTATCATTAGGAGTAATGAACTGATTAAGTATAGTGTTGAAACTGAATAAGAATTATGGAAAGAGTGGAATTAATTAAAATAGTTATATCACATCTAAGAATATAAATAAATAATTAAAACATTAAATAAAAAAATCACTAAGAAAGACATAAGAAAATAATAAAGAAGTATTTTATTAAATGGAAATATTTGTACAAAAGTACAATTACTCAAACTGAGAAGGTGGTTTGGGAGGAGTTATTTTTAAAGTTGGATAGGCTTGAGAGGTAGTATGAGGGTTCATTACAGGTCAAAACACTGATTTTACAATATTACTAATAACATGAGTTTCAGATACAACTACTAATTTAGATATTGGATCATGAGAAGGTGTGATAAGAACTCCTTCAAGATTACCTAATGAAACATTGAAATCATAAGATCTTATATCTACAAATTCCAACTTCTTTGGAAGGGTTGATGGTGAAGCTTCTAGATTAGATCATTCAAAAGATAAGGCATCATCAACCTTAGTTTTCTCTTTCCAATAAATTGGTGTTGGATTAAAAAAACTTCTATTATTTGTATGTTACCTATAAAGGTATATAGAGGAGCTAGTTCAAGATCCCTTCCTGTCACGAACTAGCCTAGGAACTCTGGTAACCCGATAACCAAGACGGCCCTGACATAGTCCGAAGGGTGTTCCCAATCCCCATAGGTTGGTGAATAGCATCTGGCATCACACAACATTCAATTGGGAATGATTTTGCCACCAAAAATGCGGAAGAAAAGAAACAAGACAGTATGCACAACAAAATAAACTCCACTGGGAGTAATGTACCAGAAGTCAACAGGGAAGAAACCAGCCCAAAGAACTACAACCAAAGTACTGAAATGAAAAAAACCCCAAGGTTCCTAAGGACACAACTCACCAAGACTAAAGCTCAACAAATGGATCCACATCCAAGAGGCCCCTTCCCTTTACTCGAACTTGGAAGAAGAAAGTCTACAAACACCTGAAGGAAAAAAGTAGGGTGTGAGCCTAATCCCAGTAGGATACCACCAAATATTCCATAACCGATGCCAACAATTGATTAACCAAAGGTATGCTTTAAATTTTAAAGTAAACATGTTTGGAAATTCAAAAGCATATTTAAAAGAACATGCTATACATTTTCAAAATGATGGATAAATACTTTAAGCAAAGTCTTTACAAATGATAGAATATTTATAAAACAATGGCTTAAATAAAACAGTTACATAAAATAGTTTATGTTAATTCAGTAGGCATGTAAAGAAGTTTAAAACATTGACATATATTTATATCTCAAATATAAATAAACAAGCGAGCGACATGGAAATCTGCCAAAAGGTACGATAGTATTAACCAGCTATAGGATTCCGTACTCTCTATGTGAACTCAGCAAAATGTTTATACACACGTCCCTATAACATTGGCCAAAGGAGACTCGTCACCAACCTGTCGGGGATGTGACCCACTGCAAGTATGTTTTAGAATGTTGACGTAGCGTAGAGTGTATCCAAATAACTCACTAACTACCTAAGGCTTTCATGAACTCTTACATGATGGGTGAACTATTTTAAGACTACTTAAAAATACGATCAATCAAATTCTTCCATTTTAAAAGTGACAATTTCTTTCCATTTAAAACGAAAATATGTTTTAATAAAAAACATGACTTTTTCACTAGATAAAACCACTGGGCTTCTATCAAATCATTTTAATCCATTTTCATCAGTTTTAAATCCAATCAAAACCAATTCCATCATTACACAATTTGTTTCCACAATTAAATTCAACAATTTAATTGAAAATCAAATCCACAATTTAAATTAAATAATTTAAATCATCCAATTTCTATAAACACACCCAATTCAATGGAATTGGGGGTTTTCCAAATTTCCACGCCAAAACCATTTCAAATATCTCGATTCACTAAAATCGTATTTTTATCAATTTAATTGAAAGAAAATTTGAGCAATTGAATTTAAATCAATAATTAAAATAAATCAAGCAATACAAGGACAATCAATTTGGAAAATCAGAACGGAAACACCTACCTCAAGGTCACTGATGTCAGTGGTAATGATAAACCACCCTATGTGGTTAAATACACCTCCTAATGACCTTATTATCACAAGCGTTGACACACCAATGGTCAACGTTCTTCAAGGGTTCCTAGAACCAAAACTAGTTATTTTATTTCAGAAAGAAATAAAATTTCACATGCAATTATATGTTCTCTCTCCTGGATAATTTTAAAATTATAGATTAAAATATTGCATGCAATAATATTTTATCTCTCATGGATAATTTCAAATTATGGATTAAAATATTACATGCGATAATGTTTTCTCTCTCTTGGTTAATTTCAAATTATCGATTAAAATATTACTTGTGATAATATTTTATCTCTCTTGGTTAATTTCAAATTATTGATTAAAATATTACATGTGATAATATTTTATCTCTCTTGGATACTTTTCAAATTATTGTTTTATAGTTATAATAACTATCCTTTGAAAAAACACATAATTATCTCATGATAATTTCAATAATCTATGTCATGTGATAATTACCTTATAATTAACTGTCAACAAATTGAATAAAATTATATCGATAATTTAATGAAATTATTCTTTGATAATTCATTGTGTTTATCTTTCAATAATTTTATGGAATTACCATTTGATGATTTTTCATTATAATTACCTTACAATAACCATGCACATTTAATATTTGATAATTCATCACAATTATCATCTGACAATTTTTAACAATTATCTTTTGATAAAATCACAATATTTATCTTTTGATAATTTAATTAAAAAATATAATTTATAATTATATTTGATAATTTTTATTACAAATTATACTTTATAATTTATCCTTTGATAAATCCACTTAAGAATTATTCTTTGATATTCTAGAAATTATCATTTGATAATTTCAAAAGATTGCCCAAGATAATTCAACGTTTCATCCTTTGATAAT
The DNA here is from genome assembly GCA_963277665.1 of Viscum album. Taxonomy (NCBI): domain Eukaryota; kingdom Viridiplantae; phylum Streptophyta; class Magnoliopsida; order Santalales; family Viscaceae; genus Viscum; species Viscum album. The sequence continues at coordinate 2,103,824,918 of OY728156.1, read as the reverse complement.
TTTTCTAAATTATCCTTTAATAAATTAGTGCACTTATCATTTGATAATTTTTGAAAACATCTTTTAACAATTTATTTAACAATTATCTTAGATAACCACAATAATTATGACTTTATAATTTACATAAAAATTTCATTGAACATTTGATGTGATTTTCACGTCTTTAAACAAAAATTATAATTTCATAATATATTTTCAAAGATTAATCTAAAATATGGAAAAAATGGATCGAGGAATACCTTATTACCTTTGAAAAAAAATATTATTTTGCTTTTGCTCGTCGAGACGAATCCAATGACACTGACGGGGTGTAAAACTGATTGACATTGAAAAATATATTTAAGAGAGATGGTTGAAAAATAATTAATAAAAAAAAAATGATAACCAACCCTATTCCCACAACACCCCATAAAGAAGAAGAAGACCTCATCAGAAGCTTTCATTTGGGAGGAAAATCTGCAACATAGTCTTACTAACTGCGAAAAAGGGAATCTGTGTTCTCTCAACCATGATTCGGGTATTTAAAAAAACCAAAAATGTTCCTCACATTCATCAATTTTGAAACCCTCATTTAAACCACCGAATCAACTGAAAATTGATAGTGGAGTTATTAGTTTTACCCATTTAATGTGTTGGTGATTACAACAGATGAAAACGGATTGAAGTCAATGTTTTTAGAATCACACCTCGACATCAATGGATATTAATGATTTATTATTTAAAAATCTAAATGAATAAATAATTAAAATAAAAAGGGTAATTTTTACGAGCGAGGCATCCAAACACCCGACACTAATGAATGTTATACCTTATCTAGGATAAAACCCTCATTCCAGACCCATCAATGGTCTCAGATTTCAAATATGATGCACCATTTTAGAGATATTTAATTATTTTTAATAAATAATATATTAAATATTATTTAATAACTTTATCTCACAAGCGAGGTGTCCAAAATTCTGTTGCTTTCGAATGTTATACCCCTCCTAGGGTAAACACCACATTTCAGACATAACAGTATGCTCAGATTTCTCATACGACAAACCATTTTGGAGTTATTCAATTATTTTGAATAAATTGTCCATGCTTAAAATAATATATTTGATATTTTTATTATGTCCTCCCTGAGGATTTGCAGACCTCGTAAACTCATACTTACTCAGTGTTTAACTTTGAAAATATTTAATTGAATATTACAGAGTATTAATTGGGCATTTTACCATTCCACGAAGTGTTTAAAAAAAATGAAACTTTTCAGTGATAAAGCATTTTTTCCATTTAACGTAATAATAATTTAACACAAGATAATTTAGGAATACTTGAAACAATAATGGGATGTTACAACCCCCCACCATAGGAACTTTCTATCCCCAGAAATCCTACGAAGAAGACTCCATGTCAAAAAGACAAGGCCACTATTCTCTCATAAGTCTGTGTCTCTCTCTCACATCTCATGAGAATTATAACCATGCTTCTATATCATACAGACCATAGGCATCGTCCTCCCAAAAAGTACCTTGGTCTCAGAATCAACAACCATGACTGGTCATTCAGTCGCATATAAAATAGGTTCCACTACAAGATCACGCCAACTCAGAACATAAGATGTGTCAGATAAATGCTTTCGAAGCTAAGATACATGAAACACACTACTGGAAATTCGGGCTATAGCCACGGTTCTAAACTGTGGCTATAGGCCCTAAAACCGTGGCTATAGGTAATAGCCACGGTTCCTCAAACCGTGGCTAAGTTTTGCGTGGCTATAGGCCTAGACCTATAGCCACGGTTTCAACCGTGGCTATAGGTATATAGCCACGGTTCAAACCGTGGCTGTTTACCTAATGCCACCATTTTAACCGTGGATATACTAAAGGCCGGACAGACTTAATTGCCATGGTTTTCAATCGTGGCATTATGTTTATAGCCACGGTTAATAACCGTGGCAATAAACCAATAGCCACGGTTTAAACCGTGGCTATAGGGTGTCCAAATCCATAAAAAAATACCCCCAACCCCCTCGACACCCCCCTGGAAACCCCCTCGACATCCCCTGGACACCCCCCTGGACACCCCCCTGCCACCCCCCTGCCACCCCCTGCCAGTCCCCCCCTGCCACCCCCTGCCAGTCCCCCCTGACCCCTGCCACCCCCCTGCTAATCCCCCCTGCCCCCTGCTAGTCCCCCCTACCAGTCCCCCCCTGCCCCCTGCTAGTCCCCCCTGCCACCCCCCTTCTTGTCCCCTTGCCATCCCCCCCTGCCCCCTGCTTGTCCCCCTACCAGCCCCCCCTGCCCCCTGCTAGTCCCCCCCCCCCGCCAGCCCCCTGCCCCCTGCCAGTCCCCCCTGCCAGCCCCCCCCCCCCCTGCCCAAGGATGTGTTCATGCTGAAACTGGTAAAGCACAATTCTGCTGGATATATTCTATAAGCAGATCCTCAACTCGTACTACCAACTTGAGCACCTTATCCAAGAGGGTTCTCTACCGCAACTAGAATTAAGATGAAACATCCTATCAACATGGGGTACCAACAACCAACATACATGAATCAAGAAATAGAAAATAGAGAGTTCCCAACATTTTTTACACAACCAGAACATGTCTAGGAGCATCATTAAAGACCTCACCCTATAGGTTACACATGACATATACTTATAAGGCTGCCACATTTTACTCTACCTGCTGTTACACCTATTCATGCTCGTTCTCAACTAGACATTCCTCAAGGACAGCCCCTCCCCCTCTACTAGACAGCCCCTCCCCCTACCTGGACACCCCTCCCCCCTGCTGGACACCCCTCCCCCCTACTGGACAGCCCTCCCCCCTGCTGGACACCCCTCCCCCTTGCAGGAAAACCCCTCCCCCCTGCTGGACAGCCCCTCCCCCTGCCTGGACACCCCTCCCCCTGCCTGGACACCCCTCCCCCCTGCCTGGACACCCCTCCCCCCTGCCTGGACACCCCTCCCCCCAGCTGGACACCCCTCCCCCCTGCTGGACAGCCCTCCCCCCTGCTGGACAGCCCTCCCCCCCGTGCTGGACAGCCCCTCCCCCCTGCTGAACAACCCCTCCCACTGCCTGGACACCCCTCCCCCCTGCTGGACAGCCCCTCCCCCTGCCTGGACACCCCTCCCCCCTACCTGGACACCCCTCCCCCCTGCCACCCCCCTGCTTGTCCCCCTTCCCCATGCTAGTCCCCCCCTGCCACCCCCCTGCCAGCCCCCTGCCCCCTGCCCCCTGCCAGTTCCCCCCTGCCACCCCCTGCTTGCCCCCCTGCCCCTGCCAGTCCCCCCCCTACCACCTCCTGCCAGTCCCCCCTGCTAGTCCCCCTACCAGCCCCCCTGCCTTCTTCCAGCCCCCCTGCCAGCCCCCCTGCCAGCCCCCCTTCCCCCTGCTAGTCCCCCTGCCCCTGCTAGGACCCCTTCCCCCTGCTAGGCCCCCTGCTAGGCCCCCTGCCCCCTGCTAGGCCCCCTGCATATTTACCCCTGCTGGACACTGGACCCCTGCTAGAAACTGGACCCATACTCCCCCCACCCCTACCAGCCCCCTTGTACCCCTGCTGGACACAGGACTCCCCCCTGGAAACTAGTTCTTGGGATGCCCAAATCATATTTACCCCTATTGGACACTGGACTCCCCCCTGGACACTGGACTCCCCCTGCATATTTACCCCTGCTGGACACTGGACCCCTGCTGGACACTGGCCCCATACTATAGGTTCTTAGTAGGACCACCCCATACTATAGGTTCTTAGTATGACTTGGGAAACAGTTGAAACAAAATTCAGAAGTAGCTATATATGAGTAATCTAAGAAAACATACATATAATCAGTCTGGAAAATAAAACAGAATAAACTATAAAATGTTTATGGAAATAAAATAAAACATATTTGAAATTGGAAAACATTACCAGAAAAACTGTTTATCAACTAAACAAACTGCTTGGTGAAATCATGGTCACACATGCTCATCCTCAGATAAAATCTGCTTGCATTTCATGTAGAACTGCATTAAACAAAACATTGGAATTATGATTTGAAATAGAGTTACCAGATTTAATAGCACCGTGCTCACTATCTATAGGTGGTGAAATAGGTATACCTGGTGCCTGTGAAGTATCTGTGGGATGTTTTTTGATATTTTCCAGATCTGGACAGCACTGCATTTTCTCTATAGAGACATTCATGACCTGCATGGGCTTAGGTTCCTGGACAGCCCTCTTGCACCCCCTTGCAACCCCTGGACAACCCCCTTGAACACCCCCCTGCACCCCCATGCCCCCCTTGGTCCCCCATGCCCCCCTGCACCCCACTGGACAGCCCCCATGCCCCAACTGGACATCCCCACTAGACAGCCCCACTGGACACCCCCTGCACCCCCTGGACAGCCCTCCCCCCTGCCGGACACCCCTCCCCCCCTGCTTGGACAGCCCCTCCCCCTGCTGGACACCCCTCCCCCTGCTGGACACCCCTTCCCCCTGCCCCCTGCCCCCCTTCCCCCTGAACCTGGACACCCCAGGACAGACCCCACCCCAGGACAGACCCCCCCAGACCCTGGACACCCCTGGAGTAGGGCCAAATCACGGCGTGACCGCGGCGTGACAGCGGTGTGACCGCGGCGTGACCGCGGCGTGACCGCGGCGTGACCGCGGCGTGACCGCGGCGTGACCGCGGCGTGACCGCGGCGTGACCGCCGTAGGGTGTCGTCCTGGAGGAGTAACCGCCGCAGGGTGTCGTCCGGGAGCAGGGCCAAATCACGGTGTGACCGCGGCGTGACCGCGGCATGACCACGGCGTGACCGCGGCGTGACCTCGGCGTGACCGCGGCATGACCGCAGCGTGACCACAACGTGTTGGCCCAGTCCAGCGACATCCGCGGGGCAACATCTACCACTTAGTTTCAAATAGGATGATATGGATGGCGTGAGAGGATGTCTTCTCAGAAGATTTAAAGAAATGAATGCTAATCTGTGATGACTAGAGGATTGGATGACCCCTGATATACCTAATTCGGTGAGGTTTGGAGTTCTAGAAATGTGTAGGAATACCTAGAGGAATACCCCATGGGATCAGACAATTCCAAACCAATGTTTTCAGTTGAATTGAACCTTTGTACCACCTTCTATGCACGTTTTGTGGAAAGATGGATGAGAGGCAGCGCTGAGAGGAGATATAGTTTAGGAATGAGGAAATATGAAAAATTATAGAGCTAACCATTCAATGTTTCTCTGAGGAGTAGTCGCTGCAGGGTGTCGTCCTGAAGTAGGGCCAAATCACGGCGTGACCGCGGCGTGACCGCGGCGTGACCGCGGCGTGACCGCCGCAGGGTGTCGTCCTGGAGGAGTAACCGCCGCAGGGTTTCGTACTAGAGCAGGGCCAAATCACGGCGTGACTGCGGCGTGACCGCGGCGTGACCACGGCGTGACCGCGGCGTGACCACGGCGCGGCGTGACGGTGGCGTGACGGCGGCGTGACCACGGCGTGACCGCAGCGTGACCGCAACGTGACCACAACGTGTTGGCCCGGTCCAGCGACATCCGCGGGGCAACATCTTCCACTTAGTTTCAAATAGGATGATATGGATGGCATGAGAGGATGTTTTCTCATAAGATTTAAAGAAATGAATGCTAATCTGTGATGACTAGAGGATTGGATGACCCCTGATATACCTAATTCGGTGAGGTTTGGAGATCTAGAAATGTGTAGGAATACCTAGAGGAATACCCCATGGGATCAGACAATTCCAAACCAATGTTTTCAGTTGAATTGAGCCTTTGTACCACCTGCTATGCACGTTTTGTGGAAATATGGATGAGAGGCAGCGCTGAGAGGAGATATAGTTTAGGAATGAGGAAATACGAAAAATTATAGAGCTAACCATTCAATGTTTCTATAAGGAGGAGTAACCGCCGCAGGGTGTCGTCCTGGAGCAGGGCCAAATCACGGCTTGACCGCGGCGTGACCGCGGCGTGACCGCGGCGTGACCGCGGCGTGACCGCGGCGTGACCGCCGCAGGGTGTTATCCTGGAGGAGTAACCGCCGCACGGTGTCGTCCTGGAGCAGGGCCAAATCATGGTGTGACCGCGGCATGACCGCGGCGTGACCACGGCATGACCGCGGCGTGACCACAGCGTGACCGCAGCTTGACCGCGGCGTGACCGCGGCGTGACCGCGGTGTGACTGCGGCGTGACCGCGGCGTGACCGCGGCGTGACCGCGGCGTGACCGCGGCGTGACCGCGGCATGACCGCGGCGTGACTGCGGCGTGACCACAGCGTGACCACAACGTGTTGGCCCGGTCCAGCGACATCTGCGGGGCAACATCTTCCACTTAGTTTCAAATAGGATGATATGGATGGCATGAGAGGATGTTTTCTCAGAAGATTTAAAGAAATGAATGCTAATATGTGATGACTAGAGGATTGGATGACCCCTGATATACCTAATTCGATGAGATTTGGAGATCTAGAAATGTGTAGGAATACCTAGAGGAATACCCCATGGGATCAGACAATTCCAAACCAATGTTTTCAGTTGAATTGAGCCTTTGTACCACCTGCTATGCACATTTTGTGGAAAGATGGATGAGAGGAAGAGCTGAGAGGAGATATAGTTTAGGAATGAGGAAATACAAAAAATTATAGAGCTAACCATTCAATGTTTTTCTAAGGAGGAGTAACCGCCGCAAGGTGTCGTCCTGGAGCAGGGCCAAACCACGGCGTGACCGTGGCGTGACCGCGGCGTGACCACCGCAGGGTGTCGTCCTGGAGGAGTAACCGCCACAGGGTGTCGTCCTAGAGTAGGGCCAAATCACGGCGTGACCGCGGCGTGACCGCGGCGTGACCGCGGCATGACCGCGGTGTGACCGCAGCGTGACCGCAGGGTGACCGCGGCATGACCGTGGCGTGACCACGACATGACCGCAGCGTGACCACAACGTGTTGGCCCGGTCCAGCGACATCTGCAGGGCAACATCTTCCACTTAGTTTCAAATAAGATGATATGGATGGCATGAGAGGATGTTTTCTCAGAATATTTAAATAAATGAATGCTAATCTGTGATGACTATAGGATTGGATGACCCCTGATATACCTAATTTGGTGAGGTTTGGAGATCTAGAAATGTGTAGGAATACCTAGAGGAATACCCCATAGGATCAGACAATTCCAAACCAATGTTTTCAGTTGAATTGAGCCTTTGTACCACCTGCTATGCACGTTTTGTGGAAGGATGGATGAGAGGCAGCGCTGAGAGGAGGGCCAAATCACGGCGTGACCGCGGTGTGACCACGGCGTGACCGTTGCAGGGTGTCGTCCTGGAGGAGTAACCACCGCAGGGTGTCGTCCTGGAGCAGGGCCAAATCACGGCGTGACCGCGGCGTGACCGCTGCAGGGTGTCGTCCTGGAGGAGTAACCGCCGCAGGGTGTCGTCCTGGAGCAGGGCCAAATCACGGCGTGACCGCGGCGTGACCGCGGTGTGACCGCGGCGTGACCGCCGCAGGGTGTCGTCCTGGAGGAGTAACCGCCACAGGGTGTCGTCCTGGAGTAGGGCCAAATCACGGCGTGACCGCGGCGTGACCGCGGCGTGACTGCGGCGTGACCGCGGCGTGACCGCCCCAGGGTGTCGTCGTGGAGGAGTAACCGCCACAGGGTGTCGTCCTGGAATAGGGCCAAATCACGGTGTGACTGCGGCGTGACCGCGGCGTGACCGCCACAGGGTGTCATCCTGGAGGAGTAACCGCCACAGGGTGTCGTCCTGGAGCAGGGCCAAATCACGGCGTGACCGCAGCGTGACCGCGGCGTGACCGCGGCGTGACCGCAGCGTGACCACAACGTGTTGGCCCGATCCAGCGACATCCGCGAGGAAACATCTTCCACTTAGTTTCAAATAGGATGATATGGATGGCATGAGAGGATGTTTTCTAAGAAGATTTAAAGAAATGAATGCTAATCTGTGATGACTAGAGGATTGGATGACCCCTGATATACCTAATTCGGTGAGGTTTGGAGATCTAGAAATGTGTAGGAATACCTAGAGGAATACCCCATGGGATCAGGAAAATCACAGGTTACATAACATGTAATCTGACATTACTGGTACTGTGGGACCCCTGGGCTGTGGAACTGGGCTTTTGGTTGGATTTATATATCACATGCCATGTGACATGGTCACACAACATGGGACCCATCTTAAAAGTCTAACGGCACTTAAAGATTGTCTTGGTTCAAACAATTGTTTTAATAAAAAGAGGGAAACCCCCTACAGGGATATAAAAAGGGTCAAGTACGATGTGTGCTTTATGACTAACAATGGCATCAAGTATAAGGAAAACATCAATGCAATAATGTTAATCAAGGTATACCACTGTGAGTTTTCGCAGACAGCGCACCTCCGTTGGAGGGGTTTTATTACAAAACCAGGACTTATTTATCAAATGAAACAATTATATGAACTAACACTTATTCAAGAATTGCAATTTAATATAAACATGAAAAATTAAGAAGGCAACTAAATGCGATTTAAAAAATTCTCGAATTAAATGGGCTAGGAGAGGGACCCTACCTCAACATCAAGGCACGTTTGCTTTTGACGACGACAACTCGAATCTTCCTTTTTTCCTCTTGCACGCATATGCAACTTAACATATATGTAAGGACACCTAGCCCCTGGACACCCCTCCCCCCTGGCTGGACAGCCCCTCCCCCTGTTGGACACCCCTCCCCCTACTGGACACCCTTGCCCCCTGCCCCCTGCCCCCTGCCCCCTGCCCCCTGCCCCCTGCCCCCTGCCCCCTACCCCCTGCCCCCTGCCCCCTGCACCCCACTGGACAGCCCCCATGCCCCAACTGGGCAGCCCCACTGGACACCCCCTACACCCCCTGGACACCCCTCCCCCCTGCTGGACACCCCCCCTGCCGGACACCCCTCCCCCTGCTGGACACCCCCCCATGCCATTGATAAGTGCAGAATTGTACAGAAATTCTGCAAGCCATCCTCTATTAATACTTTGTTGAAAGATGCTCTGAAAGGGAAAAATATTAATACCAAACACTATGTTAGAAAAAAATACAAAGAAGGTTAAAAAGAGGTCACCTGGGGTACCAACAACCAACATACATGAATCAAGAAATAGAAAATAGATTGTTCCCAACATTTTTTACACAACCAGAACATGTCTAGGACCATCATTATAGACCTCACCCTATAGGTTACACATGACATATACTAATAGGGCTACCACATTTTACTCTACCTGCTGTTACACCTATTCATGCTCCTTCTAAGCTAGACATTCCTCAAGGACAGCCCCTCCCCCCTGCTGGACAGCCCCTCCCCCTGCCTGGACACCCCTCCCCCCTGCTGGACACCACTCCCCCCTACTGGACAGCCCTCCCCCCTGCTGGACACCCCTCTCCCCCTGCAGGACAGCCCCTCCCCCTGCCTGGACAGCCCCACCCCCTGCCTGGACAGCCCCTCCCCCTGCCTGGACAGCCCCTCCCCCCTGCTGGACAGCCCTGTCCCCTGCCTGGACAGCCCCTCCCCCTGCCTGGACACCCCTCCCCCTGCTGGACATCCCTCCCCCGCTGCTGGACACCCCTCCCCCCTACTGGACAGCCCTCCCTTGCTGGACAGCCCTCCCCCCTTGCTGGACAGCCCTCCCCCATACTGAACAACCCTCCCCCTGCTGGACAGCCCTCCCCCCTACCGGACACCCCTCCCCCCGGCCGGATAGCCCGCCCCCCTGCCTGACAGCCCGCCCCCCTGCCGGACAGCCCGCCCCCTGTTGGACAGCCCCGCCCCCTGCCTGGACACCCCTCCCCCTGCTGGACACCCCTCCCCCCTGCTGGACACCCCTCCCCCCTGCTTGACATCCCTCCCCCCTGCTGGACAGCCCTCCCCCCTGCTGGACAGCCCTCCCCACCCTGCTGGACAGCCCCGCCCCCTGCTGGACAGCCCGCCCCCTACCGGATATCCCTCCCCCCTGCCGGACACCCCTCCCCCCTACTGGACACCCCTCCCCCCTGCTGGACACCCCTCCCCCCCTGCTGGACAGCCCCTCCCCCTGCCTGGACACCCCTCCCCCCTGCTGGACAACCCCTCCCCCTGCTTGGACACCCCTCCCCCCAGCTGGACACCCCTCCCCCTGCTGGACACCCCTCCCCCTGCTGGACACCCCTCCCCCTGCCTGGACATCCCATCCCCCCTGCCGGACACCCCTTCCCCCTGCCAGACACCCCTCCCCCCCTGCTGGACAGTCCTCCCCCTTGTTGGACAGCCCTCCCCCCTGCTGGACAGCCCCTCCCCCTGCCTGGACACCCCTCCCCCCTGCTGGACACCCCTCCCCCTACTGGACACCCCTACCCCTGCCTGGACAGCCCATCCCCCCTGCCGGACACCCCTCCCCCCTGCCGGACACCCCTCCCCCTGCCAGACACCCCTCCCCCTGCCTGGATAGCTCTATTGATACTCACACATTTTTTGGGAAATTTTCTCAGTCGTGGGGAACTCAATTTGGTTGGATATACATACCGATAACCCAAGGTTTGGACACTATGTGATAACCCATGTGAATTTGGACATGTATATAATGATTCTAGAAAAAGTAGTCTTAAATAACTAGATGAATGTATAGACTTTCCGATCCAATACGAAAGGAAACCACAATTCTACATGAATTATATGTTTTTTCCATCATTCTCCAGAATGTAATAGGGACAAGGAGTGTTCTTTTTTACAATATGAAGGGGAATGGTGTCTCTAACTATGAAAGTTGGAACGGTAAGATGAATATTCCAATCTATGACTTGGAGAGAAAATAAACTACTGTCCCTTATAATGTGGATAAGATAGGGGTTATATCAATGTAGAAGGATACTGGGAAAACTACAGACTTAATCACTTCAACATCACCTTAGGATGGTCCTTCTAATGAAAAAAACATGGATTATTCTCAGTGTGTTGTATTTACTCTAGAGGGCCAACCCCCGGGAAAATCCTTGAACGAGGACAATGTACCCCTTCCTGATAGAGAGATAAACATTGGATATAACATCCAGTTCGAGGGGCATGTATTTTGGGGGCACCTTTCCCTGATGTTTTGTACAGATCCAAGGGACTGTAGTTATTTGCAACTTTGTAGGAAAGCCTAATGTAAATACTCACGAATGGGAAAAATAGGCAGAAAGTCAATGTGGACCTCTATACAAATGTAGCTGGTCTTGAAGAGAGTACTTCAAATGAGGCAACATTTGATGGCATGCCTACATAGAGGTGTTACTTTTAGGATGCTTTACCTAACCTGATTGCATCTCATGGTTCTCAAGTGGTGAAAAATGGGAAAAAATTCTTGCAGGTTCCTACCTATCATTAATTGATGATGACACATTCTAAGGGACCCCTCATGCATGTTTCATACATAGCTATCTAGGAACAATCCAGGAAGGAAACCTCACCAGGTTCGCTGAATATGAGCACACCCAAGGATCATCAAAATAAGTTGCAGCAGAATCCCTTACCTACTAAAAATAATGATCAGTATGGGGTTTCACGAAAGTACCTGCTGCAATGATTACTAAGAATAAGGCCTCCATAGAGTCACAATCTTATCCTAGATAGTATATGGATAAATTTATACACTTAAGTCATGTATTATGGTATGATGATGATGAGGAAATTTCAATCAGTTAGAAGGTTATCATCTCCTCCAATATGGTAAATGAAGATGAATATCCAAAATCTAAATACATGTATGATAAAGGCATGGGTAGTGACCCAAAATTAAAGAACAAGAAAAATAATTGGAGTAATGGTATGGAGAAACTGCCCCCTGCCCCCTGCCCCCTGCCCCCTGCCCCCCTGCCCCCCTCCATCCTGCACCCTACCCCCTGCCCCCTGCCCCCCTCCACCCAGCCCCTTAGCCTGCACAACACCCCCTGCACCCCCTCTGCACCCTCCCTGCCCCCTGCCCCCCTCCACCCTCCCCCCTGCCCCTGCCCCCTGCCCCCCTTCCCCCTACCCCCCTCCACCCTGCCCCCCCCTGCACCCCTCCACCCTGCCCCCTGCCCCCCTCCACCCAGCCCCCTATCATACTTCAATACATCCTGAAGATATTATCAAAAACACTTCAAGACATAAAATGACTATTTTCAACAAATATAACAAAAGACCAAAATATATGATGCAAGAACCACAAATCAAAGACCCCTCTCAACATACATGATGTAGTATGGTAAAAAGAAATAAACGAACTTACCAAAATGTTACCATCATAAAAAATGGTGCCTTAAGAGTACTTTGGGTGCATATTTCTTTTTCACCCTAAGCCTATATTTTACCTACAAAAAATAAAGAAAAAAAGATCAAAATAAATTAGAAGTAATTATGTAGAGAATAAATAATTGATAAGAAATATATTTGTGTTTATGTGCCTGAATACAAACATGTATCCTACAAAAATAGTAGATGCAAGAACCACAAATCAAAGCTTACTTGAGAGGAAAATGTTTTGTTTTGAAAAGTTCAACTATTAGAAATTAGAGCTTCAAAAATTTCATCACCAGTTGCACCCTATCTTCATCAAACTGTAAAAGGTTTATGGAAGAAAGAAGGTGATACAATCATATCGAGCACAACAATTGAGTACCGTAGAATTCAGCTCATAAAAAATATTTTAGAATTGGAACCATAAAACTATGATTAAATTTTTATTTTATGTTTGTAAAACTACATGGGAAAAAAATAATATGTTAATATCACTCTAATCAAAACTAATAACTGAGAAGTGAAGTTCACATAGATGCCCATTACCAAGAATGGATGTTCCCCCTTGCTTGTCGGTTGCATGCCAATGTGCCCGCATTTGAACCAACACCAACCACCTCGTCCTATGGTAGAAATGATTAATTAGATATATGCATCAATTTGTAACAATAAATAATTTTTTTATCTAATTACAAACAAAGCATATAACTAATATATTAAAAACAAAAGAAATGAAGAACATAGAGTTCAAACAATCACACAAAATGCATGAATGATACCCACTAGTTACTATATTAAAAACTTCAACACATATTCATGGATTTTAATGTAGATGCATGTTAACATTTGAAGTTCAAAAATGATTTTTAGTAAAACATTAAAATAAGAATACACACCAGAATTTCAATACAAAAAGGTAGTAAAAAAGGAAGCAACAACCAACAAATTTAACAAGATGATTTCAGCATACAAAATTTATTAAAAGGCAACTTCCAACCATTTATTTCAACTAAAAAAAAGAAGTTAATTTTCAAGTTTAAGTAGAAAAATCACAGAATTTAAACTATTACTCCCATGGTGTAGATGCTCTATTCATTTGAGATCATTGGAAAAAATTTCCCTTCTTTTCTTGTTGAATAAATACCTTTGGTTTCCAAAATTTCATCTCCTATAAGTGTAAACATATACATTAATTTATAAAATTTAAAGTTCAAAACAGAACAAAACTAGAGTAAAAACTAAGGTAGATTGGTTCAAAGTTACTATGAAATATAACTTCTCTAGATCTATAAAAATCGTTGAATCTATACTTCAATAGGATGTGAAATTATGCTCACCAAAGTACTAAAAAAATAGAAATTATAACGTACATTCACTTATTCTATGTGAATAAGATAATTTTTTTAATAAAAATCAATAAAAAGGAATGTTTAAACAATGATTTATAATTATAAAATTTAGGATTAGAAAAAAATTGTGTACCCTTACCTCACACTTAATTTGAAGTATATAATAAGAATTTAAACTCTTAAAAATTTAAGGGTGGAAGGAAACAACCTGAAAATTTTCTTAGAGTGAAAGAAGTTACTCAAAATGGGCTTCCATGTGAAGTGACCCACCTAACTTCCTACAAAAAAAGACCTCAATCAAAAAAACTTTATTAAAGAAGGTCAAATAAAAAAACTAAAAAAAGTAACAAGATAATCTTGGGTTTATCCCCCAGGGGGTTCTATATTTAGATTGCTCACAGTTGAAAAATCATTGATTCAACCCCAATTAGATGGAGGATGTGTCTTCTTACTTAAGAACTAGCATAAAATCTTCTTTCTAGCTATAGTAATCAAATCAAATAGTTTTTTAACACCCCAGTTTCATATACTTTTAATTTCACCACTTTGAAATTATAACTTCCTAGGAGTAGTGGAAAGGGGGGAAAAGGGGGTATATTCCCTCTTCTTTAACTTGAGGAGTGAAGTGCATAAATAGTAAAAATTCAATTCTTGGATGTGATTTTTCATCCGATTCAATATCCTATATAAATTCATTATTAAAAACCACATATGTATCAATATCCACTTTTTCATTAGTGCGCAACTTCAAAATATCCTCTTGCTCTTCGACCACTCCCAAACATTGAATTACAATTAGATTTTTTGAGTTTCAAAATTTTCTCATCAGGTGTATTAATAACCTTCTCATGTACCTCTAGTAAATCATGAAGTTCACTTGAATCTACACAACATACATAGGGATAAGAGAAATAAAAATCATACACAAAAAAATCACAATAATATAAAATAAAAGATTGTTCAATTAAATAAAAAACTTCATTAATTTGGTCATATTGCTCTTTTTAAAGAAAAAACGGTGATCCTAGGAGTGTTTCTAAGTTAGAAGTGATTTATTCAACCTCCTCCAACCTCTTATCAAAACAAAAATCCTCAATTTTATAATTTTTCAAAGTAAAGGAAAGGGTATCTTTAATTGGTTCATCATCTTATGATTTCACAAGAATTTTGAAAGTATTATCAGGAATATCCCACTACTAAAAGACCACCTTGGAGAGGTGGGTTACATTCCTTCTATTTGTCCTTTGACATATTCATAGACCTAGTCCCCATTGGTAAAGAAAAATATGAGTAATCCCTTTTATCTTTATAGTTGACCCTCCCTATCTTACTCTTCTCATACATGGATACATTTAATCCTGAACCTCATCCTCTAAATCACCTAAAAAGTGGAAAGAACATTCATCACATGACCAATTTTTAGGGACCTGCTCCTCTCCAACGGTTCTGACCAGGTATTGTTCAAAATTCTGGACTAGTTCATCATATGACAAAAGATCAAAATGATTATCCATCACAATACCTCCCACTTCTGTAGAACTCTTCATGAATGTGGCCTCACTCCCTTAAACCTATTCCGATACATTGCCGCTTGTTGAAAATGAGAAAACGGAGGGATTCTTGGGACCACCCTCATCCATATTCTTCAGTTCCATAACCGAGTAATGCTCACTGACACCATGGAGAGGAGGGCGCGGCGCGGAGGGCACGGCGAGGAGGGCGCGGCGAGGAGGAGGCGTCGGCGAGGAGGCTTCGGGGAGGAGGGTGCGGCGAGGAGGCGTCGGGGAGGAGGGCGCGGCGAGGAGGAGGGCGCGGCGAGGAGGGCGCGACAAGGAGGGTGCGGCGAGGAGGGCGCGGCGCGGAGGAGGCGTCGGCGTGGAGGCGTCGGGGAGGGGGAGGGCACGGTGAGGAGGAGGAATCGTGAGGGGGAGGAGAAGGAGCCCGATGGGTTTGGGAAAAAAAAACAGGGCTGTTGGATATAGCCACGAATGAAATAATTAACCGTGGCAGTATAAAAGATATAGCCACAGACCTATAAAACCATGGCTATTGGTCCGTGGCTATAGCTCAGATTTGTAGTAGTGATGGGATACGTTGTAATTCCTATACCTCTCATTTATAGGTCTAGATAAATATATTTCAACCCTACATCCCCTTAGTCCCGTTTACACACACAACATTATGACTTTAACTTGTGTGTAGTCCATCTCAAGGTGTGAACATGGTATATAAGACTATTTGGGTCCATTTACAGTAGTTTTTACCACTTTTGTGACACATATATTACCGTGAAACCAAATTACACATATTCCAAGCATCATGAATTTAAAATATCATCTACATTCATCTCAGCCTGATCATTATAACATTATACGATATGGAATTTTTTTCTGAGGTATTTGTGTGGTGCGTGGGATGTCCTGCCCTCAATTCAAATCAAATTCAACCTCATTCATGAATTGAATTTTTTTTCAAAATATACATGTTTCAGTAGCCCATGAATCATGAATGTAAATTGTTTTCTGTCATCCAAGAGGTATGACATTAAACATTGATCAACCGTCTTCAGGATCACTTCATTTGTTATAGGACATCCTGGTATCCGTTCACATGGGTTTTAAGCATTTTTCACTGCATTATCATCCTTAAAGATCCTCTGTATACTCAAATAATCAAGAATATAAACTATTTTCATTTTCACTAAGCTCCATGAACTCAAACAAGAAGACTAGATCAAGGCATTGTGAACCTAAACTATATGCATGCACCCATTATTCACATGGTTTTCACCATCTCTGGTGTTGCATAAATCTAACAGATATACCATACAAAACTATACAAGGCTTGATTCCTATCCTTATCGGATGTGCAATGATGAATAGACCATCTATCTCTAGGAACAACCATAGATTAATTGTAAAATCATATGTTATATATGGTTATATCACCATGATATTCTCATATTTTCCTCCTTTTTCGGAATAAGCCCCATTAATTTCGCTTGAACAACTAGAAATCTAGTATTCCCTCAAAAATAGATATATATGGTAGAAAATAATTGGAAGATGAAGGCATATCCTACACTAATGTTCCTAGTTCTTGATGTTAATCTACAGTATTACCCTATACAAAACCACGATGCCTCATACGATATTTAAGGGATGGAAATCAAACCAAAATCCATGGAACACAATTCTAAAATGTTGACATACCCTATATAATTTCTGGATGCCTCAGATTAGAAAATGGTATGATTTAGTATCCTTATTCATGAGGATTGACCCGAGCAGCAGAAATATCTTACATAAAAGAGTGGAAATATTCTTGAGAAGGATATAATTACTACTGATATGGATTTTAAAAAAAATATTGTTAAATATAAAGATACTGGAAATGATAAAAAATGGAATGATAAAGATACCGGCAATGAGGTCGTCCGGAGGAGGCCGTCAGGAGGAGGAGAGTTCGTCGGAGGAGGAGATTCGGCCGGGAGCAGGGGAGTTGCGGTCATCCGGAGGAGGGGAGTCCGTCGGGAGGAGGGGAGTCCGTTGGGGGAGGAGGGGAGTCCATCGGGGGAGGAGGGGAGTTCTTCGGGGTTGTCTGGAGGAGGGGAGTCCGTCGGGGGAGGCGTAGTCGTCCGGGGAGGAGAGGTCGTCGGGAGGAGGGGAGTGCGTCGGGGGAGAGGGGAGTCCGTCGGCGTCGGGGGAGGCTCTGTCGTCCGGGGAGGGGGGAGGCGCGGTCGTCTGGGGAGGGGAGTGCATCGGGGGAGGGGAGTGAGTCGGGGAGGGTTCCGTAGGAGGAGCCCGAGATATTGGCCAAATCGCACATATAGCCACGGATAAATTTTCATCCGTTGGTATAACCATGCTATAGCCACGGACTTATAAAACCGTGGCTATAGCTTCATTTTATAGTAGTGACACATTATGTATCAATGTCAGTTGTGGTGGTAGTTCTAAATGGTAAACAACTTTCCCCACCTAATCAACAACCTCAAAATATCCCACAGAACAAGGAACAAGCTTCCCTTGCCTCCCAAGCCATTGATGACCCAACTGGGGTGAAACCTTCAAGAATAAATGGTCACCAAAACTGATACTTCAAGTCACAGAATGTCTTATCACTTCCTGAGTGTACAACCCATTGGAAATTATGGCAATCCCCCATTATAGCCTTCCTTGTCGCTAACAATGCAACATAACAGTTCTGATAACACATAACACCCTCTTTGGAGAACGATCACTCATCATCAGTCTCCCCACCATAAAGAGAGTCTCTAATACTTACGAAATTCTTCAACAAGCTTATGTTCTTGAAGAATCATCTCGATAAGAGAATAGAGAACCATTATCTTTCATGGTGGATAGAACCAACACCACCCAAGGTGACACACTTGGGTGAATAAATGTTTTCTTAAGAAGATTTACCAACTGGGAAATAGTTCTTTCAGTTCATTTGAATCCATTTGGTAAGAGGGAAAAGAAACTGGTTGAGTACCAGACATCAAGTCAATGGAAAACTCAACCTCTCTTACTGGTGGTAAACCAGAAAAATCAGAAGGAAACACAATGGGAAACTTGACAACAAATAGAGTGAGATCACTGCTCTAAATCAAAAGAAAACACTAATATTACCTTCCCCAACTCCGGATAAGAAGGTATGGACCTACTCAAGATTGGGTCCCATTCTCCTTGAAATATAAGAGACACACCACTGGGTGTGGTAAGGTAGACCCATCAAAGATAACAATCAATCTAGGATTTATTGTAAATGAGCCAATCCATCCTAAATATGACATCAAGAGATTTCATGTCAAGTACTAGAAAACTACAAGAAAGTTTAACATCTGATATAGAGGAGTCACAAGCAGGACTACAGAGACCCTGCTCTCTCATCATGCCAAGGGGTGCACTAATATCCATTGAACAAGTTAAAATCTCCATAGAAATATTAAGAAGATTAACGATATGGGTTTAAAAAAATGAGTGAGATGCATCGGTATCAAATAGAGTAGTCACTAAAGATGAATCTATAGTAATGATACCTACCATGGGCATTGGACCTGTATTAGCTTCCTCCAAAGACTCTTCTACTACGTGAAGAAGCTTCGTTCTAGATGCCTATGTATGGAACTCTTTTGTATGTGAAGCATTTTATTTCCCCACAGTTTTTGAAGGTTCTAATGATCTCATATCATTATGTGGAGTTTTGGTAGAACTTCTACAAGTTCCCTAAACATCTGTAGGAGCCACAGTTCTATCGGCCTACTAAATCTTGAAAAACTCCATAGCCTTGGCCAACACTATTGACTCGGGATAGAAGTGTCGAGTGAAAATAAACTTGAAGTCCTTCCACTATAAGCCCCCATGTTTCTTTTCTGTCACTATTGTATCCCACCACCTCTTGCTTGGTCCCTCCAAAATGATGGTGGCACACTTCACCATGATCTCATCCGGTGTCTCCAAGAACTCAAATAGATGTTCAATCCTACCAAACCATTCCTCAACATGTTGAGGATCAATGGAGTCTTTGAAAACTGGTGGTTTGTGGTGAAAGAAATCTTGAGAAAAAATTCCAAGATCATCCCCCAAGGTTCCATAGCTAGAGCTTGAACAAGGACAGAGGTGGTGCCTATCCCAGAGCTTAGACAGTGTGCACAATCACCTCAACTATGATCAGGTCCACTAGAGGATTCACTTGTTGAGGTTTATCCCCTTCCTGGATCTGATTCGCACATCTTCTCGGAGGCATGATGTTTCAAAACATCAGTAGACAATAAGGATGACATTAGATAATGCTTGTATATAACAATGAGGGAAATATGATTCTAACCAGTAGAACATACATGATTTGGATTTTACTCTATCCAAATCAAAACAGGTAAAATACTATAACTAATTCATAAGACATATTTCCCTAACCACCTCTAGTGACTTAAGGTTCATTGTGGTGAGAGCTGACCAGACACTCAATTGCAACTACCTCCTAAGTCCTGAAAAGATTTCACAAATGCATATTGACTTCAAGAAAAAAGATCAACCTCCCTCTAATATAATTTTGTCATGAACCAACCTAGGTACCCTGGTAACCCGATAACCGAACTGACCCTGACATATCCCAAAGGGAGTTCCTGATCCCCATGGGTTGGCGACTAGCACCTGGAATCACACAACATGCAAGTGGGAATGATTTTTCCACCAACAATGCAGAAGAAAAGAAACAAGATAGTATGAATAACAAAAGAAACTCAACCGGGAGTAATGTACCAAAAGTCAACAAGGCACAAATTAGCCCAAAGAACTACAACCAAAGTACTAAAATGGGGAAACAACCCCAAGGTCCCTAAGGACACAACTCACCAAGACCAAAGCTCAACAACTGGATTCACCTCCATGAGATCCCTTCCCTTTGCTCGAACCTAGAAGAAGAAAGTATACAAACACCCAAAGGTAAAAGTTGGGTGTGAGATTAATCCCATTAGGATACCACCAAATATTCCATAACTGATTCCAAAAATTGATTAACCAAAGTAATGCTTTCAATTTTAAAGTAAACAGGTTTGGAAATTCAAAATCATATTTAAACAAAATATTCTATACATTTTCAAAATGATGGATAAATACTTTAAGCAAAGGCTTTACAAATGATGGAATATTTATAAAATAATGGATTAAATTAAATAGTTACATAAAACAATTTATGTCAATTCAGCAGGCATGTAAAGTAGTTTAAAACATTAGCATACATTTATATCTTAAATATAAATAAACAAGCGAAAAACATGGTCATGTTCCAAAATGTATGATAATATTAACCAGATATAGGATTCTGCACTCTCTATGTGAACTCACTAAAATGTGTATACACACATCACTATGAAACTGGTCAAAGGAGACTCATCACCAACCCTTCGGGGATGTGACCCGCCACAAGTTTATTTTAGAATGTTTTTGTAGCGCAGAGTGTATCCAAATAACTCCCTAACTACCTAAGGCTTTAATGTTCTCTTACATGATGGGTGAACTATTTTAATACTACTTAAAAGTACGATCAATCCCATTTTTCCATTTCAAAAGTTCCAATTTCTTTCCATTTAAAACCAAAATAGGTTTTAATAAAAAAACATGCATTTTTCATAACATAAAACCACTGGGTTTATATCAAATCATTTTAATCCATTTTCACTAGTTTGAAATCCATTAAAAACCAATTCCATTATTACACAATTTATTTCCACAATTAAATTAAACAATTTAATTGAAAATCAAATCCAAAATTTAAATTAAACAATTCAAAATCATCCAATTTCCATAAACACACCCAATTCAATGGAATTTGGGGTTTTCCTATTTTCCATGCCAAAATCATTTCAAATATCTCGATTCACTGAAATCTAGTTTTTATCAATTTAATTGAAAGTGAATTTGAGAAATTGAATTTAAATCAACAATTGAAATAAATCAATAAATACAAGGACAATCAATTTGGATAATCGGAACAGAACCACCTACCTCAAGGTCATTGATGTCATCGGCAATGATAAACCACCCTATGTGGTTCAATACACCTCCTAATGACCTTATTATTGCAAGCATCAACACACCAATGGTTGACATTCGTCAAGGGTTCCTAGAACCAAAACAAGTTATTTTATTTCAGAAATAAATAAAATTTCACATGTGATTATATGTTATCTCTCCTAGATAATTTTAAAATTATCGATTAAAATATTACATGAGATAATATTTTATCTCTCATAGATAATTTCAAATTATGGATTAAAATATTACATGCAATAATATTTTCTCTATCTTGGTTAATTTAAAATTATCGATTAAAATATTACATGTGATAATATTTTATCTCTCTTGGTTAATTTCAAATTATCGATTAAAATATAAATGCGATAATATTTTATCACCCTTGGATAATTTTCAAATTATTTTTTTATAATTATAATAATTATCCTTTGACAAAACACATAATTATCTCATGATAATTTTGATAATATATTTCATGTGATAATTACCTTATAATTATCTATTAACAAATTGAATAAAATTATCTCGATAATTTAATGAAATTATGATTTGATAATTCATTGTGATTATCTTTCAATAATTTGATGGAATTACCATTTGATAATTTTTCATTATAATTACCTTTCAATAATCATGCACATTTAATCTTTGATAATTCAACGCAATTATCATATGATAATTCTTAACAATTATCTTTTGATAAAATCAAAATATTTATCTTTTTATAATTTAATTAAAAATTATCCTTTATAATTATATTTGATAATTTTTATTACAAATTATCCTTTATAATTTACCCTTTGATAAATCCGCTTAAGAATTATTCTTTGATATTCTAGCAATTATTGTTTGATAATTTCAAAATATTTCCCAGGATAATTCAATGTTTTATCCTTTGATAATTTTGATAAAATATCCTTCAATAAATTAGTGCATTTATCATTTGATAATTTTTAACAACATATTTTAACAATTTATTTAACAATTATCTTTGATAACCATAGTAATTACAACTTGATAATTTAAATAATTTTTTTATTGAACATTCAATGTGATTTTCATGTCTTTAAACAAAAATTATCATTTCATAATATATTTTCAAAGATTCATCTAAAATATGAAAAATCGGATTGAGGAATACCTTATTGCCTTCGAAACAAAATATTATTTTGCTTCCGCTTGTCGAGACGAAACCAACGACACCGAAGGGGCGTAAAACCGATCAATATCCAAAAGATATTTAAGAGAGATGATTGAAAAATAATTAATAAAAGGATAACCAACCCTATTCCCACAGTGCCCCATAAAGAAGAAGAAGACCTCGTCGGGCGATTTCATTTGGGAGGAAAAGCTCCAACGGAGTCTTACTGACCACAAAAAAGGGAATCCATGTTATCTAAACCACAACAGAAAGACCCCCCAAGCAAGAACCATGATTTAGGTATTTAAAAAGACCAAAAATGTTCCTCACATTCATCAATTCTGAAACCCTCATTTAAACCACTGAATCAACTGAAAATTGATAGCGAAGTTATTAGTTTTACCCATTTAATGTGTTGGTGATTGCAACAGATGAAAACGACTTGAAATAAAGGTTTTTAGAATCACACCTCATCATCAATGGATATTAATGATTTATTATTTAAAAATCGGATTAAATAATTAATTAAAATAAAAAGGGTAATTTTTGCGAGCGAGGCATCCAAACGCCTGACGCTAATAAATGTTATACCTTGTCTAGGGTAAACCCTTCATTCCAGACCCATCAATGGTCTCAAATTTTCCATAAAATGCACCATTTTAGAGATATTTAATTATTTTTAATAAATAATATATTAAATATTATTTAATAACTTTATCTCATGAGTGAGGCATCCAAAAGTCTGGTGCTTTTGAATTTTATACCCCTCCTAGGGCAAACACCACATTTCAGACATAATAGCATGCTCATATTTCTCATAAGATGTATCGTTTTTGAGTTATTCAGTTATTTTGAATAAATTAATCATGGTTAAAATAATATATTTCATATTTTTATTCCATCCTCCCTAAGGATTTTCAGACCATGAAAACTCTTACTTACTCAGTGTTTAACTCAAAAAATATTTAATTGAATATTCTGGAGTATTAATTGGGTGTTTTAACATTCCGCAATGTGTTTAAAAAAATGAAAATTTTCACTGATAAAACATTTTTTCCATTTAATGTAATAATAATTTAACATAAGATAGTTTAGGAATACCTGAAACAGTAATGGGATGTTACAACCTCCCCACCATAGGAAGTTTCTATCCCCAGAAAGCCTACGAAGAAGCCTCTACGTCAAAAAGACAAAGCCACTGTTCTCTCATAAGCGTCTCTCTCTCTCTCACATCTCATGAGAATTAGAACCATGCTTCCATATCATACGGACCATAGGTATCATCCTCCCAAGAAGTACCTTGGTCTCAAAATCCATAACCATGACTGGTCATTCAGTCACAGATAAAACAGGTTCCACTTCAAGATCACGCCAACTCAGAACATGAGATGTGTCAGATAAATGCTTTTGAACCTGAGATACATAAAACAAATTATGTATCAACATCAGTGGAAGTGGTAGTGCTAAATGGTAAACAACTTTACCCACCTAATAAACAACCTCAAAAGATCCCACAGAACAAGGAGCAAGCTTCCCTTGCCTCCCAAGCCATTGATGACCCAACCAGGGTGAAACCTTCAAGAATAAATGGTCACCAAAACTACTAATTCAAGTCTTAGAATGTCTTATCACTTCCTGGGTGTACAACCCATTGGAAATTATGTCAATCCCCCATTATAGCCTTCCTTGTCACTAACGATGCAACATAACAGTTCTGATAACAGAGAACACCCTCTTTGGAGAACGACCAATCACCATTAGTCTCCCCACCATAAAGAGAGTCTTTAATGCTTACAGAATTCTTCAAAAAGCTTTTGTTCCTAAAGAATAATCTCAAGAAGAGAAGATGTTAAAGAACCATAATCTTTTATGGAGGATAGAACCAACACCACCCAAGGTGACACACATGGGTGAATAAATGTTTTCTCAAGAAGATCATCCAACTGGGACATTAGTTATTTCATTTCAGTTGGATCCATTTAGAAAGAGGGAAAATAATCTGGTTGAGTACCATACATCAAGTCAATGGAAAACTCAACCTCTATTATTGGTGGTAAACCAGAAAAATTAGAAGGAAACATGATGGGAAACTTGACGACAACTGGAGTGAGATCACTGCTCTAAATCAGAAGCAAACACTAATATTACCTTCCCCAAATCTGGATAAGAAGGTCCGACCCTACACGATCTTGGGTCCCATTCTACTTGAAAGATAAGAGACACACCACTGGGTGTGGTAAGGTAGACCCATCAAAGATAACAATCAATCTGGGATTTATTGGAAATCATCCAATCCGTCCTAAATACGATGTCAAGATATTTCACATCGAGTACCCGAAAACTCCAAGAAAGTTTGACATCTGATAGAGAGAATACACAAGTAGGAATATGGAGACACTGCTCTCTCATCACACCAAGGGGTGTAGTAATATCCATTTCACAAGATAAAATCTCCATAGGAATATTAAGAAGATTAACAGTATGGGTTGAAAAAAAATGAGTGAGATACACCAATATCAAATAGAGTAGTCACTAAAGATGAAGCTATTGTAATGATACCTATCACGGGAGTTGGACCTGTATTAGCTTCCTCTGAAGACTCTTCCACTACATGAAGAAGCCTCATTCCAGATGTCTGTGGCTGGAACTCTTTTGTATGTGAAGCATTTGATTTCCCCGCAGTTTTTAAAGTTTATGATGATCTCATATCGCTACGTGGAGTTGTGGAAGAACTTCTACAAGTGCCCTAAACATCTGTAGGATCCAAAGTTCTATTGGCCTACTAAAGCTTGAAAAACTTCATAGCCTTGGCCAACACTATTGACTCAAGATAGAAGTTTCCAGTGAAAAGAACCTTAAAGTACTTCCACTCTAAGCCCCCATGTTTCTTTTCTATCAATATCTTATCCCACCACCTCCTGCTTGGTCCCTCCAAAATGAAGGTGGAACACTTCACCATGATCTTGTCCAGTGCCTCCAAGAACTTAAACATACGTTCAATCCTACCCAACCATTCATCAACATGTTGAGGATCAGTGGAGTCTTTAAAAAATGGTGGTTTCTAGTGAAAGAACTCTTGAGAACAATTTCCAAGAGCATCCCCCTAGGTTCCATAGCTGGAGTCTAAATAGGGACTAGAGGTGGTTCCTATCCCAGAGATTAGACAGTTCACCCAATCACCTCAACTAGGATCAGATCCACTGGAGGATTCGATCGCTGAAATTCAATAGTAGCCCCTTCCTGGATCTGATTCTCACATCTTCTCGAAGACATGATGTTTCAAAACATCAGTAGACAATAAGGAAGACATTAGATAATGTGCGTACATAACAATGATGGAAACATAATCCCAACCGGTAGAACATACATGATTTGGATTTCACTCTATCCAAATAAAAATAGGTAAAAGACTAGAACTAATCCACAAGACATATTTCCCTAACCACCTCTGGTGACTTAAGGTTCATTGTGGTGAGATCTGGTCAGGCCCTGAATCACAACTACCTCCTAAGTCCTGACAAGATTTCACAAATGCATATTTACTTCAAGACAAAATCTCAACCTCCCTTTGATACCATTTTTTCATGAACCAGCCCGGGTACCCTAGAAATCCGATAACCGAGCCGACCCTAACATAGCCTAAAGGGCGTTCCCGATCCCCATGGATTGGTGACTAGCACTCGGCATCACACAAAATGCAAGTGGGAATGATTTTTCCACCAACAATGCGGAAGAAAAGAAGCAAGAGGTGTGAATAGAAAAAGAAACTCCACTGGGAGTAATATACTAAAATTCAACAAGACATAAATGAGCACAAATAACTACAACCAAAGTACTAAAATGGGAAAACAACCCCAAGGTCCCTAAGGACACAACTCACCAAGACCAAATCTCAACAATTGGATCCACCTCCAAGATATCCCTTCCCTTTGCTCGAACCTAGAAGAAGAAAGTCTACAAACACCTAAAGGAAAAAGTAGGGTGTGAGATTAATCCCAGTAGGATACCACCAAAGATTCCATAACTGATGCCAACAATTGATTAACCAAAGGAATGCTTTCAATTTTAAAGTAAACATGTTTGGTAATTTAAAATCATATTTAAACAAAACATGCTATACATTTTCAAAATGATGGATAAATACTTTAAGCAAAGGCTTTAAAAATGATGAAATATTTATAAAAAAATGGATTAAATTAAACAATTACATAAAACAGTTTATGTAAATTCAACATGTAAGTAAAGCAGTTTAAAACATTGGCATGCATTTATATCTCAAATATAAATAAACAAGCGAGCAACATGGTCATCTGCCAAAAGGTATGATAATATTAACCAGCTATAGGATTCCACACTCTCTATATAAACTCAACAAAATGTGTATACACATTTCCCTATGACACTGGTCAAAGGAGACTCATCACCAATCCCTTGAAGATGTGACCCACCACAAGTATGTTTTAGAACGTTGTCGTAGCATAGAGTGTATCCTCCTACAATGGCCTGAAGACCTTCATTTTTTATTGATTTTGATAATCCACCTTTCAAGGGGTGAGGTGGAACCCCTTCAAGGCCCATAGGAGAAAGTATTACATGGATCATAGGTCTTAGAGGAATTCATTGCCCGTAGGCTTCAAACATTACATACAACCCAGACAAACTACTTAGAACTGCTCCTCCCCAACATCTTCATTATGAAATAAGCTCTCCACCTTCGCTTGAATATTCGGCTAGGATTTATTATGCATGCACAGGCTTATTCCAATGGTAGGTTCCATACCCTCTTATTTTTGCAATCCGTTTAGTTTCTGCTATGGTGAAATCTCCTTGCTCCTCCTTCTAAAGCTTGTTCTTGTAGGTTGTTAGGTTTGCATCTGCACTTAAGGTGGCCCAAAGGACTTGAGGTGGCTCGAAGGCCTTACTGACCCGAAGGCCTTGGTGGCCCGAAGACCTTAAAGGACTCAGGGACCAAATCGGTGGCCCAAAGTCCCAAATGAGGGAATATTCCCAGCTTCTACAGTGCCAAATAGTGCCTTCTACAATTCCCGCTACAGTACCTGCTACAGTTCTGCACAGTTCCTGCTACAGTGCCTACTACAGTACTACTACAGTCTCAAAAATTATCCTTCACCTGGATTTGATCCCGGGTCTCCTAGACGCAATTAAGGAGTCCTCACCAACTGGGATGAGGCTCATGTGTGCGTAGAGTGTATCCAAATAACTCACTAACTACCTAAGGATTTCATGCACTCTTACATGATGGGTGAACTATTTTAAGACTGCTTAAAAATACAATCAATCCCATTCTTCCATTTCAAAAGTTCCAAGTTATTTCCATTTAAAACTAAAATAGGTTTTAATAAAAAACATGTTTTTTCACAATATAAAACACATGGGTTTCTATCAAATCATTTTAAGTCATTTTCATCAGTTTAAAATCCATTAAAAACCAATTACATTATTGCAAAATTTATTTCCACAATTAAATTTAACAATTTAATTGAAAATCAAATCCATGATTTAAATTAAACAATTTAAATCATCCAATTTCTATAAACACACCCAATTCAATGGAATTGGGGTTTTTCCAAATTTCTATGCCAAAACCATTTCAAATATCTCGATTAACTGGAATCGGGTTTTTATCAATTTAATTGAAAGAAAATTTGAGCAATTGAATTTAAATCAACAATTAAAATAAATCAAGCAATACAAGGATAATCATCTGGCTAATCGGAATGGAACCACCTACCTCAAGGTTATTGATGTCAGCGGTAATGATAAACCACTCTGTGTGCTTCAATACACCTCCTAACGACCTTATTATTGTAAGCATCAACAAACCAATGGTCAACATTTGTCAAGGGTTCCTAGAACCAAAACTAGTTATTTTATTTTATAAAGAAATAAAACTTCACATGCAGTTATATGTTCTCTCTCCTAGATAATTTTAAAAATATTGATTAAAATATTACATGTGATAATATTTTATCTCTCATGGAAAATTTCAAATTATGGATTAAAATATTACATGTGATAATATTTTCTCTCTCTTGGTTAATTTCAAATTATCGATTAAAATATTACATGCGATAATATTTTATCTCTCTTGGTTAATTTCAAATTATCGATTAAAATATTACATGCGATAATATTTTATCTCTCTTGGATAATTTTCAAATTATCGTTTTATAATTATAATAATTATCCTTTGACAAAACATGTAATTATCTCATGATAATTTTGATAATCTATGTCATGTGATAATTACCTTATAATTATCTATTAACAAATTGAATAAAATAGTCTAGATAATTTAATGAAATTATGCTTTGATAATTCGTTGTGATTATCTTTCGATAATTTGATGAAATTTCCATTTGATGATTTTCATTATAATTACCTTTCTATAATCATGCACATTTAATCTTTGATAATTTATCACAATTATCATCTGATAATTCTTAACAATTATCTTTTGATAAGCACATGAGTCTCAGCCTAGTTGGTGAGGTATCCTTAAGTGCATCCACGAGACCCAGGTTCAAAACCAGGTAGAGGCATATTTCTGGGGTACTGTAGCAAGCGCTGTAGAAGAACTGTATACTGTGTAGGTACTATAGTAGAATTGTACACTGGGAAAGTATTGTAGCAGGCACTGTATCAGTTATTTTAGCAGGTACTATTCGGTACTGTAACAGCAGGAACTATTCACCTCGGGCCATCAGTTTGGGCTTGGAGTCTTTAAGGCTTTCGGTCCACCCAGGCCTTCAGGTCAGTAGGGCTTTTGGGCCACCTAAGGCCTTTGGGCCACATGCAGCTGCCCCAGACAAACTCTACAAAAAAGAAGCATCCCCAGAAGAGGATTCAGAGCAGGTGTACTCACCAGAGTAGAGCCAAATGGATTTTCAGAATGAGAGGGTATGGCTATACCATCGGGACCAACCTGTTCTTGCACGGGAAGCCTAGTCAGACGACCATGCAAAGGTGGAGAGCTACTATCACGATGTAGATGTTGGGGAGGGGAAGTTCCTTGTAGATAGTCTGGTTGAATTCCCTAAGACCTTCAGGTCATGTGATCTCCTAAGCCTACGGGCCTTGTAATCTCTGAGCCTACGGGCCTTGTAAGGGTTCCCCCTCATCCCTTGAAAGGGGGGTTATCAAAATCAATATAAAAAATAAGGCCTTCAATTCATTCAGGCAGGTATCTTTTGATAAAATCACAATATTTATCTTTTGATAATTTAATTAAAAATTATCCTTTATAATTATATTTTATAAATTTTATTAAAAATTATCCTTTATAATTTTTCCTTCAATAAATATGCTTAAGAATTATTCTTTGATATTCAAGAAATTATCGTTTGATAATTTCAAAAATATTGCCTGGGATAATTCAATGTTTTATCCTTTGATAATTTTGATAAATTATCCTTCAATAAATTAGTGCATTTATCATTTGATAATTTTAGACAACATCTTTTAACAATTTATTTAACAATTATCTTTGATAACCACAATAATTATGACTTAATAATTTAAATAATATTTTCATTGAACATTCGATGTGATTTTAGAATCATTAAAAAAAATTATCATTTCATAATATATTTTCAAAGATTCATCTAAAATATGAAAAATCGGATTGAGGAATACCTTATTGCCTTTGAAAAAAATATTATTTTTCTTCTGCTTGTTGAGAGGAATCCAACAACACTGACAGGGCATAAAACCGATCAATATCGCAAAAGATATTTAAGAAAGATGATTGAAAAATAATTAATAAAAATAAACAAAAATAAAAGGATAAACAACCCTATTTCTACAACTCCCCATAAGGAAGAAGAAGACCTCGTCAAATGCTTTCATTTGGGAGGAAAATCTCCAACGTAGTCTTACTAACTGTGAAAAAGGGAATCTGTGTTATCTCAACCACGACGGAAAGATCCCCCAAGAAAGAACCATGATTTGTGTATTTAAAAAGACCAAAAACGTTCCTCACATCCATCAATTCTGAAACCCTCATTTAAACAACAAAATCAACTGAAAATTGATAATAGAGTTATTAGTTTTATCCATTTAATGTGTCGGTGACTGCAATGAATGAAAACGACTTAAAATCAAAGTTTTTAGAATCACACCTCGTCATCAATGGAGGTTCGACGTGTTGGGAGGAAGAAGATATGTAAAAAAAATTTATTTGATAATTAAAATTGGATTTAATTATTAAAAGAAATTAATTATTTAATATAAAAATTAAATAACATCAAATGTCCGTTGCAAATAAAAGTTATACTCTGTCTAGATAAAACACCACATTCCGAACCCAACATTAGTCTCATATTTCTCAAATGATGAACCGTTTGAGAGATATTAATGATTTATTATTTAAAAATAGGATTAAATAATTAATTAAAATAAAAAGAGTAATTTTTGTGAGTGATGCATCTAATTTCCCGACGCTAATGAATGTTATACCTTGTCTAGGGTAAACCCCTCATTCTGAACCCATCAGTGGTATCAAATTTTCCATACAATGCATCGTTTGGGAGATATTTAATTATTTTTAATAAATAATATATTAAATATTATTTAATAAATTTATATCAAGATTGAGGCGTCCAAAAGTCTGGCACTTTCGAATGTTATACCCCACTTAGGGTAAATACCACATTTCAGACATAATTGTATGATCAGATTTATCATATGATGGATCGTTTTGGAGTTATTCAATTATTTTGAATAAATTGCACGTGCTTAAAATAATATAATTAATATTTTTATTCTGTCCTCCCAGAGGCTTTGCAGACCTCGAAAACTCATACTTACTCAGTGTTTAACTCAGAAAATATTTAATTGAATATTCTGAAGTATTAATTGGGTGTTTTACCATTCCACAACGTGTTTAATAAAAATGAAACTTTTCACTGATAAACATTTTTTTTTCATTTAACGTAACAATAATTTAACATAAGATAGTTTAGGAATACCTAAAACAGTAACAGGATGTTGCACTTCCTCAAATCTAAAATAAAGTATCTGCACATACATCAATATGTTTGATGATATATGACTTTAATATATCTATAGTAGTAGTAGATGTATGTATATGCATTTAGACAACTAAGAAGAGACCAATGTTCAGAATTTCTTTGAAGGAGTCAAGTTTTCCAGAGCAAAAAAATTTAGTATCACCGAACAAAAGTGGAGGTAGAGAACTTGATGAAGCAATTGGAAGGTAAACACACAACATCTTTAGAATCTGGTTCACATATCCTTGCACAGATCAATCTATCATCCATAGATTTCATCTTCCTTTACATATTGACTATCCATTATAGTAAACCTTGAGATACCTCCTAGAAAACACTGGAAAGAGGTTGAGACACTAGAGCACTAACAATAACAACAATAGGATTAGGTGAAATTGGATTAGGCACAACATGGGTAGTAGCAACTGGTTATAGTGAAGGAATATTCATGAGAGGCTTGTAAACAACAATCTATTTCCTTATAGTAGCAATTGGAACTGTTGGTGTTTCCTCAAACTCTGAGGAAATGGAATCCTCTTTCTAAGAGTTAGAGTACAGGACTTTAACTTCCTCATAGATCTTTAAAAGTAAGTTTGTAAAGCATTGATGGTTTCTGGTCACTGGACCAATTGACCTAGATATCATCCCCTAAATATCTTGAGATACTCCCAAGACCTATTTTAGATTTCCACCAAGAGATTCTTCAAGATATCCCACTGTGTAATTTAAGGACATGCCAGTTCCAACACCAATATTTCTAACAACTTTTATGGTGCCTTTAAACTCACCCAAAATATCCTTCTTTTAATATTTCATTAGAAAAGGTGGGAACATATCATAGTAAAGAGATTGATTCTAAGAGAAAATAGAATTCAACTCAGAAATAATTTGATCATTCTCATTTTGAAAGTCAGAAACTACTAAAGGTACAGATGTAGAGGTGAATTTCAATTGAAACCTCTTAAGGAACTCAAATTGACTTACCACCATACTCTTCAAAGTACTCAAACTCTACTTAATTTCAAACTTAAGACTTTGAATCTCATCAACTACACCCTAATACATATCTGATTGTATCATAGGAAAATTTTGAATCATCTCCCTTTGAGATGAAAATAGAAAACCTAGCTTATTTTCTTCATACTTTGTAGTAGTACTGCAGTAGTACTGTAGCGGGACTGTAGTAGTACTGTAGCAGTAATTGTAGTAGTATTATAGTAGGTACTGTAGTGGGAACCATAGCAGGCACTATTTGGCACTGTAGCAGCTGGGAATTTGCCCCCGTTTGGGCATTCGGGCCACCGATTTGGTCCCCGAGTCCTTTAAGGCCTTCGAGCCACCCAAGAATTCGGTCTAGTGAGGCCTTCGGGCCACCTCAAAGGCCTTCGGGCCACCTTAAGTGCAGATGAAAACCAGAAAACCTACAAGGAACAAGCTCTATAAGGAGGATGAGCAATGAGATTTCTCCACAGCAGAAGCTACACGGATTGCAAGAATGAGAGGGTATGACACCTGCCATCGGGACAAGCTCGTACATGCATGGGATAGCCTATCCGAATAGCCATGCGAAGGTGGAGAGTTGTTTTCATGATGAAGATGCTGGGGAGGAGCAGTTCCAAGTAGTTAGTCTGGGTTGTATATAATGTTTGAAGCCTACAGGCAATGAATTCCTCTAAGGCCTTTGAGCCATGTAATAATTATGCCTACGGGCCTTGTGAGGGTTCCACCTCACCTCTTGAAAGGTGGATTATCAAAAATCAATAAAAAAATGAAGGTCTTCGAGCCATTGGATGGATGTATTTAATTACTTAGTTATGTCCACATCAAGTGTTTTCAGAACGTTGAGTTCATAAATTCAAAATGGAATCAGTGAGTTGATCATGGTCAAAGGGGTTATTATTCCATCATATATAGAATAAAAATCATGACATAATTATAATTTTTATACATATATTTTACTTTTAAAAATAACCATGAATTTTGGTTATGAAAAATGAACTATGTTTCAATCATGGAGACGGTTAGTCATATGTATACATGTGTAATGTTTCCATTTTTTCAATGATAATGATTATAAGAAGTTAATTTTTATTTCACCTTTATATAGTGATCATTATATCATAAATATAATATATTTTTAAAAAAAATACACTTACATGTACCATCCATGTGATTCGATAATAAAAAATGAATCACATTGTTTCGCGAGGCAGTAGTCCTCCATATTCATGAACAACGTTATCATTTTTCCATGGATGGTAAGGTAGGAAAGTATATGATATACTAATTTTCCAGAATAATTAATATTTCATGAATATCATATATAAAAATTAAATCCATTATCATAAGTATCCATGAGAGGCGATGATGGAAAACTAATTACATCAATTCGTGAGGTGGTAGTTTGTTGTACACAAGAATGATGGTTTCATTTCCCATTTGTTGGAAGAGGAGATGAATTTAAGTTATGAAATTAATATAATAACATCTGAGTATATGGGAGATTATAATTTTATTATATTATCATTATTGAATAATATTTTAAGGAGGTGAAAAAGAAATAAAATAAAGATGTTTAGTTAAGAACGATACCTCTTTTTCAGAACACCTCTTTAATATTATACCTAAAGACTCTCTAGATTGGATTTTTGATCAAACTAAGGACTCTAGGAACTAATTTTATTTTTTAGTAAGATATATGAAGCTGAAAAAATAGTTAAAAATAAAGAAATACTAGTGAATCAAGGCTATTCCCAGGAAGAGGGAATTGACTTTGAAGATTATTTTGTTCCCATTTCCAGGATGAAAGCAATTCAAATTTTATTAGTCTTTTATTATTTTAAAAATATATAATTATTTAAAATGGATGTAAAAAGTGAATTTTTAAATGGAATAATTTCCAAGGAAGTTTATGGTAAACAACCCCCTATATTTGAAAATGAAAAATTTCTAAATCATGCTTTTAAACTTAATAATGATTTATATAGTCTTAAGCAAGATCCGCGAGCATAGTATGAAAGTATAACTTAAATTTTTTATTCAAAATGATTTTTTTAAAGGAAATGTTGATCGAACATTGTTTTTAAAGAGAGTTTCAAATGATATATTGATTATAAAAATTTATGATGATATTGTATTTGGATCAAGAAATGATTCAATGTGTAATGATTTTTATAAGTTGATGACAAATTAATTTGACAAGAGCTTAATGAGAGCATTGGGATTTCTTTTGGTTCAAAAATTAATCAAATAAAAGATAATATTTTATTAAATAAAGATAAGCATTCTAAACAACTTGTTAAATGGTTTGGTCTTGATTCCAATAATATTATGAAAACACCAATGAGTACAAATTACAAATTGGACTTGGAGGAATATGGAGAGTTAGTAGATATTAAACTTGATAAGTAGTTTATTATATCTCATTGCATTTAGACCAAACATAATGTTCTCAATTTGTTTATGTGCTAGATTTCAGTCCAACTCTAAGGAAATTCATCTTAAATCATTTAAGAGAGTAATTAGATATATTAAGGGAGTTGTAATCACTGGTTTATTTTATTAAAATTAGAATTATTTTTATTTATATATTATTATAATTCTAAATTTGGATGTTATAGGATTGGCCAAAAAATCACAATAGGTATGTGTTATTTTCTAGGTAAAATTTTAATTTCATAGATTTCTAAGAAGCAACTACCTGTAGTAATGTCTACAGCTGAGGACGAGTATGTTGTTATTATTAGTGGTTGTTCACAAATCATATGGATTAAAAAAAATTATGTGATTTTAATTTTTTTGATAAAATTCCTATTTTATATGACAACTCTAGTGTAATTTCAATTTCTAAAAACCCTCTTCAATACTCTAGAACAAAACATATAGATGTTAGATTTCATTTCTTAAGGGATCATGCAAATAAAGGCGATATCTGCTTAAAATGTTTTCCAACTGAAAAAATATATTCAACATATTCACTACACCTTCATATTCTATCAAATTTTAGAAAATGATGTTTGAACTAGGTATTCTTTAAGCTTAATATTTATGTTTAGTATAATTACTACTTTGTTAGAATTGCAGTCTATTTTAAATTTTGTTCACTTGTATATTGTAACTCAATGTTAATTTTTTTTATTCTTCTTTGATAATTATAAGTAGTTGATACTATTTAAGAGGGATAATATGTTTTAGATTTAATTTTAATATACTTTTTGAAAAATTCCTAAAAGGGGGAGAATGTGTTGGAAATTTAAATAAATGTTCAATTTTTTAATTCACAAAAGGGGGAGATTGTCAGTGTTTGAACATGTATTTTAATACTTTAATATTTTTGTTTTGATAAATTTAAATTTCCTCTCATTTAATTAAATTAAAAAATTAAAAAATTAAAAAATTAATATTTTTATAATATTAATTAATAAATGTTAAATTTTTTAAAATGTTTTACACCAATTATATAAGTACATGTGTTAATAATTAAAAATATTTTTGTTGTCTTATTTTATTTTATTAACACATGTGATAATAAAATTTCTTAAGATTACATATTTAAATTTCTTGTTTTTTATAATTTTTTTAGTTGCAATGGTTTATTTTTAAAATATATTTTATATAACATGTTTATCTATGTTAAATATATATATATATGGTTATTTATATTTAAAACCATATATATATATATCATATTAAAAAATAGTATATACATACATATATTTGCACCGCATCATATTCTTCTTCAGAAACACTACCTAGTTCATCCTCCATGCCAGTGTCCATACCAGCATTGACTCATCCTCTCTTGGTTTGGTTTCACTACATCTCATGCTCATCTGCACAGTGCCTCATAACCTCACCTTCATATGACAATACCTCATCTAAGGACACAGGTTCTGCACATGCACTCTGTATTGTGAATCCAACACCTCCATACCAATAGAGCCATAGTTAGTGCTCCAAATTAGTGGAATCCACAATATTTACATGGTAGAGGTAGTATATCCATGTATCATATGCTTCATGGAAGAAATGCTATAGTATATTGACTTTATCTCAACACCTTCCAACCTCCTCTTCATTGTTCTCGACTGGAGGCTCGAATTCATCCACACCTAGGGCATCTCCCATGGAATAATGCACGCACGTTGCTTCATTAGTGCATCTTCATTCAGGTTGGTTTTCCTCTACCGTGGATCAACTTCCTCCCCATGTACCTATCGTATATTTAGCTTTTAGTTTCTATGTATTGCAATTTACCATGGATGAAGTCACTGTTAGTGGGTGTCTAAGTGACCACGACTTCTACTTACCATGAAGAAGAAGAAAAACTACCATGAATGATTTTGAACCAACCATGAATACTAGCTACATAACATGAATAAGAAGGTACCTACCATGAATTATTTTACATTATTACAATAAGTATAAAAAAAATTCTCTTAAAAAATATTTTTTAACTTCTTGAATTTTTTTTATTAAATGCATGTGATATTTTCATTTTTGTATATACTAACTGGATGTACATTTTAATTGATCACGCATCAAAAAAAAATTACACAGTTAGTAGAACAACCACACAAACATTTGTATCACATGGTGCGCACACCAATTGTGTGTTCATGGAAATTATACTAACCGCATGTGATCGCATGGTAAGTGTACCGACCATGTGGCTTGTGTTATAAAGTTAGTACATCACTTTAATTATTTTTTTGATGAATTGTATATTTTCTTACAACACTCTATTTTATCGTCATTTTTAAAAAAATATTAATTGCATTTTTATTCAAAAAAGTTTAACTATTTTATTCTTTTATATATTATAACGACTATATTAATAGTTTGTAAATTTAAAATTATTATAGAATTACTTACAAAATTAATAATTATCATTTTATTTATTTCATTATCTATTTTTATTATATTTTAATTATTCATTTAATGCAAGTTTATGAGAGAGATTTTAATTGTTTTAATTACTTGAAATACTCTAATTTATTTTAATGAATATATTAGAAATTGTTTTAATCATTTTGATACAGAAATTAAATTGAGTCAATATTATTATTAATCATGCATGAGGTATTAACTGGTAATAACATGTTTTATTATTTTAGAAATTTATAACCATTGTAAGATGGAGTTAAGTTTTGGAAACACCTATGCTAAGAGATAAAAGATTTCTGGTCGAAGTGGAATCTTAAGAGGGGGTGAATTGAGTTCCTACTTAAAATTTCTGTTAAAAACTTTATGCTTAAGAACCCCCAATTTGAAATGGCTTAGTTAATTAAGTAGATATATAAATGTTTAGTTGGTTAACAGGTTTCTCAAAGGGTGATTAGTCCTCAATTGAATCAGTGTAAAACACTTATTCAACTTTTCAAACAAGTTTACTAAATTAAACACATACACACACTAACCAAAACTAACTATCAAAGTCAATGCAAAATAGTTTTATGTTTTAGAAATTATAAGTAGCAGAAAATAGAAAAAATAGAGTATTACAAAATATAGTACACAATAGAGTTAAATAAGAGGTTCAGTCTCAAGCCGAGACTTAATTCTCTCCATTTGGTGATCACACCAAGCAGTTTATATAAATGATAAACTTGATACACAGCCTGTATCGGGCTTTACAATAGTTTTCACAAACTGTCCAGGGTTCATACCCTCTACCATAGTTCTTCATGGGAGAGAAAAACAATACAAACCACACAAGTTCTCTTCCAAAATTGCACGTGGGAAACAAAGTGTAAGTGAAGTTTGATGTGAGGATTTTCAATATCCTTCAGTTCAATCACAGAAGACAGCGTGTGTAACAAACAGACCCACAAACTTCTCAGAAATTTAAAATAAAAGAACATATTAGAGCTAAGATTATAAGATTGAGTTTAGAAATCTCTATGTGTTTGCAGTTCAGCTCTTGACACCTTGGTGTGAAGAATTTGCGGTTAGAGTCTTTCTCTGGAAGTTGTCCTCAAAACAGAGTGTCGCAACTCCAAGTTCTAGATTTCAAGAACTGAGTGTTATGCTTCTTATGTTTATCAAGAGTTGATGAAGCACAGAAGGCAGCCTTGAATTTGTTCTCCTGAAATGATTTTCTTAAGACTCTTGGGTTCACATTGTAAGTGCTTGAATGATTCTTCCTTGTTCTCTTTGATCTAACGAGTAAGTTCTTTCTCACGCATTCCTCTGTTGTTTCATGCTTCTTCCATTATACTTGGTTTCTTCCTCGGTCTTCTCTTTTATATTTTAGATTCAAAAATAAGAATAAGTAAACCATGTGTGGTCCTACTCATACCTTGTACTATGGCCAGATGTGGTCTCTTGATATGTCTACAATCAACATTATTTAATTTCAGAAGCATTAAATTTACCAAATATGACCGTTAGAATAATCTTAAGAATTTGAAAAAGTATGGAAGGGTAAGCATCGGTATACTGGTAACGATATCCTTCACAATGGTAGGCTTCAATAGTAGGTGTGCATCAGTAACCTTCATCGGTAACCTTCTCATTAGTAACCTTGCATCGATAACCTTCTCAATGGTAGCCTTGCATTGGTAACCTTCAGTGGTAGCCTTCAGTGGTAACCTTCTCAATGGTAACTTTCAGTAGTAACCTTCATCAGTGACCTTCATCGGCGACCTTTCATTAGTGACCTTCATCGGTGACCTTTCATTGGCGACCTTCATCAGTGACCTTCATCAGTGACCTTCATCGGTGACCTTTCATCGGTGACCTTTACTTAGATGAATTTTGCACTGTAAGCTTAAACAATAGAATAGTGATATTAAAGATACATAGGTATCACTGGATAGAGAATATAAATATTAATGAAACATGATTATTATATAGTAAAAACATGATTATCACATAAATGAAACATGAATTGGGATTATAAAAACAAGTGAGTCCAACAATCTCCCCATTTTTGATAATCACAAATTATGTCAGTATTTTTTGAATCAAGGTTAAGAACATTTGCTAATATCTTTAGAGGAGTGTATAAGTACAATTGAACCATGTTTATTATAGATAGTATATATATGAAAATATTCCAGTTAACTTAAAAACTTCTCCCCCCTCTAGGAAACTTAAAATTAAAACTTAAAACTCCCCCCCCCCCCTTTGTGATTAACAAAAAGATAGGAAGAAAAAAAGTGAAAAAAGAGGATTTTATTATTAATGAAGCAATAATACAAGATACAAAAAATGTACAAAGATCCCTATCAACTAAGACATCCCACATTCAATCCACATCAGATATGTCCAAGGGAGCTTTGTCTTTGGAAGATGAGGAGTCAGGTTTAGAAGATGGAGGAATAGGCCTAGGGATGGTAGTGAGCAGTGTAGGAGGAGATGCTATAGAGGCATCAATAGACCTATAGTGAGTAGATCTCTAAGGAATCATAGGGTTCAAGCTTATGATGGCCTATGCATGAGTCATCATTGGTGTAGTATTGGTAGATACTGAAGCAGTTGAGGAAGAAGGCAAGGCTAGAGGAACAATGATGGGAGTGCAGTCCACATGGAGGAAGGGTAAAAGAAGATTTCTGAAATCCATAATAATTCTTCCTCCTCTTTCTATAGTTGATATAAAATCATTCTTATTTTCTATAAATTTTTCTAAGACAGGAGTCAACTCTCTGAGTCTTCTAACTTGATCCTTAAACACCTAAGTGACAGGTGGGATCCTCAAGTTCTCCAACAATAGCTTAAAGTGACCATCCATATGATGCTTAGTGTACACTCTTTTTATAGTAGAAATCAACTTGCTCTTTGATGGACTTATGTTCTTGAGCAGCTTCCCTTAGATAATCTCTCACAAGTTTATGAATTTCCCTGGTAATGGAAATGACCTAAGTCATAGACTGAGGGTCTGAGGTACTAGCACCAGGGAATTTTTCCACTTCTTCTCTAACAACCAATCTGAAATCTTATAGATCAACAAGAGTGGCTGAAGAGGAAGAAGATGCACACAGAGGTTCCATAGTAAAAGCCAATATCTCTTTAAAATATTTGTTCATCCCACTAATTAGCCTCTTCACATCATCATATTGGCCACTCACATGTGTCTCTATAGACTTCTTAAAGTCTTTAAACACAGTGAACATCTACTGAACCACACTTTTAACATATCTAAGATCTCTATCCACTTGCACCCTTGAAGCCATATAGGAGTCTAATCTAGAAATTGACTGATTTACAGATTCCATAAATTCTGCTAAGGTTCTGATTTGATTCTGAAAATCCTTCACTTCATGTATAATATTTGAGTGAGAGGTGGAAATAACTCTCTCTAAGGTAGATGCTACAACTTCTTGATTTAGGTCCACTGTTCTATCTATCTCAGTATATTTCTCATCAAAAAGTCTCTTTAAGTCCGACTTCAAAGATTCTAAGTCATCCTTATTCACATAGTCTTGAGGCAAAAGCACTACTGGCTGCATAATAGTAGTCTTTATAACTGAAGGAATTGGAGAACTTCTGATAGGCTGGTCATCATCAGAGTCTCCATAATCTAAGCCCAAGAGCACAAATCTAGGGTCTTCTGACCAATCTTCTATCCCATGAGCAAAAAAACTGAACCTGTAGCAACAGGTTCCTCCCCCTCACTTGGAGCATTCTCCTGATCAACCACATTCATCTCTACCATACCTCCTTGATCAAATGCATCAATAGGAGGGTCCACTACCACTTCCTCTACAGAATCTTCAACTATTGCCAATGCAATTCCAGCTTTAACTAAATCACTAACCTCTTCATCTACACTTTATACCATCTTTTTATGTCCTATCAGAGGACTGAGACTTAGACATTATTCTTCACTTTCACCAGCAGCTGTCTCAAAGTCATCATGACTAGATTCAGTGTCATCTTCCTCCTTTGAGGTCTCTCTAATGTCTCTTAAGACATTTTGATCTCCTTATTCTTCACTGGTTTCTTAATCATCACTATCTCTTAGGACAATATCTCTTCTAGGTAGTCTTTTTGGTGGTCTAGGATCACCAAAAGATACAATATTGGCACGAGGAAGGTTAGGATCACTCCTGTCATCTATAGGATAATCCTCTCTGACTTGCATAACAGAATCCTATTCTTCTTCATCTGAGTATGCAGGCTCCACTTCATTAGGCTTCAGACCAGGGTCACTCTTATCCTTAAGCCTAGTAAGATGAGTAACTGGTTTGAATTCCTCATATATATTAGCCTCATCATTTACCCATCTTCTTTTCCAAGGGTTCCAGCTAATCTTCATAAACTTGCAAATTATCTTGGTGATGTATAAATTGTCCCTTACAACAACTGTTTCCTCCTTATTTCCAGTAACTCCTTTCACTTTTAACATTAAGGATATCAATATGGCATGAAATAAAGCATTGGACTTGGAACTGGGTTGTTTCATATCCTCTATTTGAATCATCAGCAATCTATACAAATTTATCTCTTGTCCA
Source organism: Viscum album (assembly GCA_963277665.1). NCBI lineage: Eukaryota > Viridiplantae > Streptophyta > Magnoliopsida > Santalales > Viscaceae > Viscum > Viscum album. The sequence continues at coordinate 2,103,783,150 of OY728156.1, read as the reverse complement.
TGCTTCAAAAGATAAAAAATAAATACATCTTGATATTTCAAGGTAGAAAATTCCCCTCTCCTGGGACTCAAAACATGATGAACAAACTTAAACAACAACCTGTTTTCTACTTCCATTTCAGTAGAAATCACTTTTCTAAGGATCTCATTCCCTGTCAGTTCATCCAAAGCTTCTTCATAACAAAAGAACTCACTAGTGGGAGGTACCACTCCTGAGTAGTAATAAAAAATACCTTCACGTGGCACTCTTAAATATCCATCCCATTCAACAGAGGAAAATCTCACACTTACCTCATTTACCTTTGAATACATTATATTCTCATCCTCATACTGCTCAAACTTTAGAGACTCATAGAAATCCTTCACTAGCTTCAGGTAATAGGGTCTGTTGTTATTAGCAAATCATTTTACCCAGTCCTGATCTTTAAGTGCCTTCAGCACCAAAGACCTACTTGACATCAGCCATTCTGAGCTTAGTTCCTTCTCAACCACAATTTCCCTCTTCAAAAAATTTGGGCTGATTAGATTTTCCACTACCTGGCTTCCACTACTTGACCCAACTCAAGGTCTCTTAGGATTCAGCGCATCTCCTTTATCACTAACCAACGGTCTCTTCAATCTTTCCATTTCAATCTGGAGTTGTTTGAGGGTTTCAGTAGAAGATGAGGTTCTAAGGTTAGAGAGAAATAGGTTCGAGAGAGAGTAGAAGTGGATAAAAATGTGGTTTGTACTTTAATTTTATCATTTAGGGATCAAAAAACAAATCAAGTAAAAGAAATAAGTAATATTAAAAACGTTTTAAATTCTAGCAGAAAAATGTAAAGTCTTGGAAAAGTTGACTATCGGTAAGGTGACAATGGTGAGGTTCCTAACGGTGAGGTCCAATGTTGAGGTTCCTAACAGTGAGGTCCAATGGTGATGTTCCTAATGGTGAGGTTCCTAACAGTGAGGTCCAACAGTGAGGTTCCTAACAGTGAGGTCTAATGGTGAGGTTCCTAACGATGAGGTCCAAAGGTGAGGTTCCTAACGGTGAGGTCCAACAGTGAGGTTCCTAACAGTGAGGTCCAACGGTGAGGTTCCTAATGGTGAGATCCAATGGTGAGGTTCCTAACGGTGAGGTCCAACGGTGAGGTTCCTAACAGTGAGGTCCAATGGTGAGCTTCCTAATGGTGAGGTTCCTAACTTAACATTTTGTCATACCTAACTCATGTTTGATGTATTTTAACCTCTTAGAATTCAAATGCTTTGTGAATATATAATCCAATTGATGTTTAGTGCCAATGAATTCAAGAGTGATATCACTTCTTTGATAATGGTCTCTCAAGAAGTGATGTCTCACATCAATGTGCTTTTTCCTAGTATGAGATACTAGTTTTTTAGAGATGTTAATATCACTTGTATTATCATAGTTTATAGAGACATGTTTGAATTGATATCCATAGTCTAGTAAAGTGTGTTTCATCCACAGAATTTGAGCACAACAACTACCAGCAGCTATATATTCAGCTTCGACAGTAGATAATGCAACAGAATTCTGTTTCTTACTACACCATGATACTAGTGACTTGCCCAAAATGTGACATGTTCCAAAGGTTCTCTTTCTATCTAACTTGCAACCAGTAAAGTCAGCATCTGAATAAATTGTTAAATAAAATTATTTTCCTCTTAGATAAAACAATATTAAGTTTGTAGTATATGTGAGATATTTAAAAATCCTTTTAACAGTAGATAATGAGACTCTTTGGGATTATCTTGAAAGCGAGAACATATGCATACATTGAACATAATATCAGGGCTACTAGCAGTAAGATAGAGCAGCCTCCCAATCATACCTCTATAATTGGTTTGATCCACTAGTTTACCAGTTTCATCAAAATCCAACTTATAGGTGGTACTCATAGGTGTATCATTACCTTTATTTCCATCCAAGCCAAAACGTTTCAAAATATCCTTAGTATATTTACTCTGATTTAAAATAATACCATTTTTATTTTGAAAATTTTTAAATCCAATAAAAGTTTTAAGTTCCCCCATTAAACTCATTTCAAATTCATCTTGCATCATTTTTGAGAAATCAATACATAAAGAATTTTTAAAGGATCCAAAAATAATGTCATCTACATAAATCTATACTATTAAAACATCTTTGGAAATACTTTTAATAAAAAGAGTAGGATCTACTATTCATTTAGTAAAACCTTTTAAAATAAGAAAATAACTAAGTCTATCATACCAATCTCTTGGAGCTTTTTTTAGACTAAATAGGGCTTTAGAAAGTTTAAATACATTATTTGAAAAATGGGAATTTTTAAAACTAGGGGGTTGTTCAACAAATACATCCTCAACTATATACCCATTTATAAATGTACTTTTGACATCCATTTGATAAAGTTTGAAATCCAGATGAGCTACATAAGAAAGTAGTATCCTAATAGATTCTAGTCTAGCTACAGGTGCGAAGGTTTCCTCATAGTCTATTCCTTCTTCTTGACTATATCCTTGTGAAAATATTCTATCCTTGTTTATAACTATGTTTCTAGATTCATCAACCTTATTTCTAAACACCCATTTAGTGCCTATGGTCAAAGTGTCTTTAGGTCTTTCTACTAATTACCAAACCTTGTTTCTTTAAAAATGATTTAATTATTCTTGAATATCTATCACCCAAAATTTATCATTGATTGCATCATTGATATTTTAGGTTCAATCTGTGAAAGAAAGTCCTGATTTTCAACCTAGTTTCTCAGAGATGCTCTAGTTTGTGTTCCTCTATTTAGATCACCTACTACAGAAAATAAAGGATGATTTTTGAGAGTTTTAATACCTCTAGGAAGAGTTGAACTAGACTATTCGTGGTTGTCTATAGGTTCAGATTCACCAAGATCATATTCTAGAAAATTTCTAGAACTAGTTTTTTTTACTAAGGGTTCACTGTCTTTATCATTAAGGTCCAGAATTGACATATCATTTTCAAGATGTTCAACAGAGGTTTTGGGTTAATGTGGATTAGTCTCATCAAATTTGACATGAACTAATTCTTCCACACATTTGGTTATATTATTTAATACTCTATAATCTTTACTAGAGATTGAGTAACTTGGGAAAATTCTTTCATCACACTTAGAAGAAAACTTTTCAAGATTATCCTTAGTGTTAAGGATAAAGACTTTTCAACCAAAAACTCTAAAGTAATTAAACGTAGGCATCCTATTATTCTAGATCTCATAAGGGGTTTTCTTAAGAACATGTATAATTAAGACTCTATTAATAATGTAACAAGCTATATTAATAGCTTCAGACCAAAAATAGATAGGTAGATTATACTCATTTAGAATAGTCTGAGAAATCTCTTGAAGTGTCCTATTTCTTATTTCTATAACTCCATTTTGTTGAGGTGTTCTAGAAGTAGAGAAATTGTAATTATATCCATTTTGTGAGCAAAAAGATTCAAATTCCTGATTTTCAAACTCACAGCCATGATCACTTCTCAAGGTCTTAAATCTAAGTCTACTAAGATTTTCTATAGACTTGGAGTATTTAATGAAGTAAGAACATGCTTCACTTTTCTGAGCTAGAAAGTATACCCAAGTATATCTAGAAAAATCATCTATAAGAATATAAACATAGTGCTTCCCATTTAAACTTGAAACTCTAGATGGTCCAAAAAAATCCATGTGAACCAACTCAAGTGGTTCAGAAGTAGAAACTTCTTTCTTTGGTTTGAAAGAAACTTTGTGTTTTTTCCATTTTTGACAAGGATAATAAACTTTGTTATGTGTGAATTATAATTTAGGTAAGTCTATAACTAAACCTTTCCTAGTTAGTTTCCTAAGTGAGTGCACATTAAAGTGTCCTAATCTTCTGTTTCATAACCAGGATTTCTTATAAAAAGAATTTAAACAAGAAACATTTTGCTTAGATAAAGAATTTAAATCAACAGTATATACATTTTCATTTTTAAGAGCAGTGAATATTAAATAATTTTTAGAATTAAAAACATTGTATGAATCCTTTTCAAACTTAACATTGAAACTATCATCACACAACTGAGAGATACTAGGTAGATTGTATTTTAACCCATCAACAAAAAGTAGCATTATCACCAAATTTTACATGTCCACCATCCACTTTAATTAGGCTCTTGAAGCATGAATAGTCTGATCGTACCAGGATTTACTGTTTTATTCCACCCTTACATTGTAGTTTTAAACTAGTTTTGTAATGACTATTCCAAATATAATAATAAATTGCACTTTATGTTTGAATTAATCAATTAATTTTAATCAATATTATAATGGGCAATGTTACTTGTTTTTATTGTTTCAATGTAGGTGGAGGTGATTTGGAGGGCCCTTGATGAAGTGGAAGAAAAATGGGCCAAAATTGCATGGATCTATGGACATCTGTCCATTGTTTTGCATAGTACACAAAATCTGTGCATCCAAATGGGCTAAAATTTTGTGGGACTGTCCAAAATTTAATATTATACATTTCATATTAAGGAAACAAATCTTGATTCGGCTTCTATAGGGCCCATATGAACTGATCTGTCTAAGCCACCGAATTTGGACCAAGTCAAATGTGGTGTTCTGTATTTTATTAATATCTTGAGATTTAGTTGTCCAAATGGTTCCAAACTTTCGGTGAAGACATTAAAGAGGTAGGTATACAACTTTTTTATTTTCTCCAAAGCAAGATAAGTCTGTATGAAGGACGAAACGAGTGATACAAGTGGATTGATGAAATCTGTGTGCCTAAAACCACCTTCCAATTTTCCTATAAAAGGGCACCAAGGGAACCTCATTTACAAGTTCAGCCAAGGAGTGAAGTTCTGCCAATTTGGAGTCCTATAGGAGTCTCCTAATAACAGGTTCTTGAGGCCCCTATCCTCATAAGGGAATCAAGGATGAAGAAGGAGTTCCACCCGAGCTTCCTCCTCCTCCCGATGTCGAGCTAAAAGTTGGGTGTTCGTTGTGAGGGAGCTACACACATGTCAAGGGAGTTCCGATGCATACACTAGATACTGGTTTGGAGTAATTTGGGTTTTTAAACATTTCATTCCATGTATCTTATTTTATTTCAGATTTTAATGATTGATTTGATGCATGTGAGTGTTATGCTCTTAATTTCAAACCGATCGGTGTGAGGTTTTGAGAGCATGACTTGTGTTGTTCCGATTGGACATCACAAGAATCCTTTTCATACCCACCTTATTTAGATTTCAATATGCTTTGGAATCTCTTATTCCATGCATAAGTAATGGACCTTGACAAGATGATTGTTACATCAAGGTTTGGACCTTAAAGCATTGAAATAAAAGCTTAGGAATTAATCGGGATTCCAATTAACTCCAACCAAAGAATTACTCTAAACCTAAGATGAATCTCTTTGAACAATGAACTTGATATGTGTGTAGTGAAATCACATCAACCCTTTTATCTCATATTTTTCAAAATCCACTAGGTCACTCAATTTTTAAGCCATTTCAACTAAGTCATTGTTTTAAACTCTTTTCAAAACCACCCCCTCTCTTGGTCATTTTTATTAAAAATACACACTCTAAACCTACCAACGCTCCTTGAGAGATGACCTAGGGTCTACCCTAGACTATAAATCAACCTTAAAAACATAATCAATTTGATGTGTCATGACAACACAGTCATAGTCTCCTATCATATGTCTTGAACATCCACTGTCCAAGTACCATAGAGTTTTATAGGAGCTCTTCAGAAAATTTTCCTGAAAAAAAGATTAAGTGTAGGGTAACTTTGGTACCCAAATTTTCTTGGGTACAGATAGGTTAGCAAGTAAAACTTTGGGAACCCGTACTTTTCTCACAGGTTTCCTATAATCAAAAGATATTTTTTGAGACATGAACACTTTGTTAGGTCCTTTAGAATTTTTTTTTCAAAAGATGGTCCAGAACTTGAACTAGTAGTGAACTATCCAAATTTTAGAACTAATTTATTTTTAATAATCCTTCTATGTCCTAGTTGATATCCTAGACCATTTTTATATTTTGGAGTAATTTTTTTCCCTAGAAACTAAGTTAAGGTATCTATACCTGCAGTAAACTTCTCAAGACCCCTTTTTAATTTCTCATTTGATAATTTAAGTTCAGTATCTTATTTTAATAGTTGAGCACATTTTTCTTTCACAATATCCAGATTAGACTTATAATTAGCATTTAAAGCATTTTGTCATTTTAATAATTTATATTTATCCTTGAGTTCATTAAATGTGTCCTCCAACATTCCACAATATTCAAATAGTTTATCCTTAGTCATATTATCATCATTATTTGATTCACTTTTATTCCTAGAATAATAAGCATTATGTATAGGAGAATTGGGTGTTACCTCAGACTTTTTTGTCATGAAACATAGGTTTTCATGTTTGTTCTTTTCAATATCAGAAGAGTCAAATCCACTAGATCTATCTTTTAAAGCACTCCAAGTAGCTTTCATAGACTTTTTATATCCCTTGCCCTTGTCTTCATATTTCTTTTTAAACTTCAGCTTGGGGTAATCAACCTTCACATGGCCTTTTCGTTTAAACTCATACCAGACTATTTCATTTGTGTTGTAATTCCATTTTCTATCCTTTTTCCACTGTCCTTTACTATGATACCTTCCTTTATAGTTTAATTTAATAAATAAATTTTTATTATGGTAGAACATCTTGAATCTCTTAGCAAGATGATCCATCTCATCATCACTGTCAGAGTCTGAGTCTTCACCGGCGGAAGTGTCTACAGGAGCTTAAACTTTTTATTTATCTTTTCTCTTTGAGGTAGCAGTCTTGAATGATACATATTTCTTTCTTGTTTCTTAATTTTATTCTTGATTTACCTTAAGCTCTTATTCATACATCATAAGTTTTCCAATTAGCTCCTTCACTGGTAGCTTTCCTATGTCATAGGATTCTTGGATAGAAACAGAATTTCTTCTCTATTTGTCAGGTAAGCATCGAAGCAACCTCATAATCTGATCCTTGTTGTCTACTGGTTTCCCAAGAAGACTCATGGTGTTTATGATTTCATTGAACATGAGATACATTTCAGATATAAGTTAATCAGGATTCATTTTAAAATTATCATATTTAATAGTATAAGTATTTAATCTCATTTCTTTTAACATTGGTTGTTCCCTCATGAAAAACAACCAAAGTATCCCAAATTTCATATGAATTTTTACAGGAAGATATTCTATTGAATTCTTCATCACCTAAATAATATTACAATGCATTAATTTCTTTATAGTTGTTGTTATATATAGATTTAGTCAACAGAGACCATGTGTCCCTAGCAGTAAGAGGCAAAGCATGTTGTTCTTCAATTTTGTCCCAAATTTTAGGACCCATGCTTTATAGATACATTTTCATTTTTAATTTCCACTGAGGATAGTTATTATCATTAAAGAAAGGTGGTTTTTTAGTAGTATCACCCTCATCTCTGTTATCCATTGTTAATTAGATTTTTAAAGAACTAAAAATTTAGATATGACAGAAATTTTAAGATCTTTAAGATACAACTAAAATCATAGTTGGAAAGAATTTGACAACTTTCACAAAAGTTTAGATAGTAGTAATAAAAATCTCATTTGATACCAAATTTTGGTTAGAGTGGAATCTCAAGAGGGGGGGGGGGGTGAATTGAGTTCCTACTTAAAATTTATGTTAAAAAAATTATGCTTAAGAACCCCCAATTTGAAACGGCCCGGTTAATTAAGGTAGTAGTGATATAAATGTTTAGTTAGTCAAAAGGTTTCTCAAAGGGTGATTAGTCCTCATTTAAATTAGTGTAAAACACTTCTTCAACTTTTGAAACAAGTTTACTGAATTAAACACATATACACACTAACCAGAACTAACTATCAAAGTCAATCAAAAAACGTTTTCTGTTTTAGAAATTATAAGCAACAGAAAATAGACAAAATAAAGTATTACAAAATATAGTACACAGTGGAGTTAAACAAGAGGTTCAGTCTCAAGACAAGACTTAATCATCTCTAATTGGTGATCATCTACCACCAAACAGTTCATATAAATGATAAAATTGATACACATCCTGTATCGAGCTTTACAAAAGTTTTTACAAACTTTCCAGGGTTCACACCCTCTACCATAGTTCTTCGTGAAAAAAAAACAATACAAATGACACACGGTCTCTTCCATAATTATACGTGGGAAAAAAGTGCAAGTGAAGTTTTATGTGAGGATTTTCAGTATCCTCCAGTTCAAGCACAGAAGACAATGTTTGTAATAGACAGACCCACAAACTTCTCAGAAATGTAAAATAAAATAACACAATAGAGCTAAGATTATAATATTGAGTTTAGAAAGTTCTATGTGCTTTCAGTTTTTCTCTGGACTCCTTGGTGTGAATAATTTTTGGTTAGAGTCTTTCTCTTGAAGTTGTCCTCAAAACAGAGTGTCGCAACTCTAGGTTCTAGCTTTCAGAAACTGAGTGTTCTACTTCTTGTGTTGATTGAGAGTTTATGAAGCACAGAAGGTAGCCTTGAATTTGTTCTCCCAAAATGATATTCTTGATAATCTTGGGTTCATAGTGTAAGTTCTCAAATGATTCTTCCTTGTTCTCTTTGATCTATCGAGTAAGTTCTTTCTCATGCATTCCTCTGTTGTTTCAAACTTCTTCCATTGTACTTGGTTTCTTCCTCAGTCTTCTCTTTTATATTTTAGATTCAACAATAGGAATAATTAAACCACGTATGGTCCTCATCGTGCCTCATACTATCCCTAGATATGGTCTCTTGATATGTCTACAATCAGAATTATTTAATGTTAGAAGCATTAAATTTACCAAATATGACCGTTAGAATAATCAAAATAATTTGACAAAGTATGGAAGGGTAAGCATCGGTAGACTGGTAACGGTAGCCTTCACAATGGTAGGCTTCAATAGTAGGTGTGCATCGGTAACCTTCATTAGAAACCTTCTCATTGGTAACCTTGCATTGGTAACCTTCTCAATGGTAGCCTTGCACCGGTAACCTTCAACGGTAGCCTTCAGCAATAGCCTTCAGCGGTAACCTTATCAACAGTAACCTTCAACAGTAACCTTCATCAGTGACCTTCATCAGTGACCTTTCATCGGTGACCTTCATCAGTGACCTTTCATCGGTGAACTTTCATTGGTGACCTTCATCAGTGACCTTTATCGGTGACCTTTCATCGGTGACCTTTCTATCGGTGACCTTTACTTAGATGAATATTTCACTGTAAGCTTAAACAATTGAACAGTGAGATTAAAGATACATAGGTATTATTGGATAGAGACTATAAATATTAATTAAACATGATTATTCTATAGTAGAAACATGATTATCACATAAATGAAACATGATTTGGGATTATCAAAATAGGAGAGTCCAACAAAGATGACCGTTGGTGATTATTTGCTAAATATTGATCAAACAATAAAGTGAAAATGCTTCAATTTTGACTCATGATGAATTTTTGAATTCCTATGATAAGAAATATCTTCTTAATAGATGATGAATTTCTTCCATGACTTCTGTTTCCTTGCTGTGATCATGAATAAAACTCTATTATATTATACTCTACTAATTAAGTAATCAAGATCATTGAACTTTATCATCTTCATCATTTTATCTTTCTTCTAGTTTAATTTGTTTCTATTTTTTTCTTCATGTTATATTTTCTATAATCTATTTTTAATTTTTTTCATGTCTAGTTTATGGTTTTCTCCATTATAAAAAATTCTTTTATTTTGGTTATTCCACCATCTAAAGGGAAGTATGGGTTGTGTCTCTTGAACAAAATTCCAGACACAGACTAGGTTAAGAATCATGAATAATTTTTGGGCTTTACCTTCTAGTTTGTGTAAAAGGAAGAGTCTATAAAAGGTTATCACACCTCTAAAAGTGAGTTTCTTAGTGGGTATCAACCTTATCATGGATTAGAGAAGGTTTTTTAGTGGAATATGATCTTGGTGATCTAAACAAATATAAAATTATATATGTTCCTTCCTTTTATTTCTAATGCATTTCATTATTTGATCATAACACTGACTGAAAAATATTTATTTATTAAAACTCTGATTAATTTGTCTTTAAATTTTTAAATCAACTATTCAAACACCTCTAGTCATTTTTTCCATCACTTATGATCCAATAGGTGGTTGGTTCCTATAGATTATGTGTGGATTATCAAAATTTGAATCAAGTTAAAATAAAGAATTTTTATCCTCTCATATGTATTGAAGACCCATTTGATCAGCTTAGAAGTGTTGAGTGTTATCTAACATTGACTTGAGATCATACTATCATTAATTGTGTGTGAGGCCTTCTGAAATTCCTCATATTACATTCATAAGAAGGTATGGTTTATATGAGTACCTGGTGATACCATTCAGGTTAACAAACATTCCAAAAGTGTTTATTGACCTGATAAATCAGGTCTTCTATCCTTATTTGGATACCTTTGTAGTTGTATTTTTTTGAAGATATCCTTTATACTCTTGATTGATGGGGGATAAATCTTAACATTAAGAGATAATTTTGAGCACACTTAGGGAGTATCATCTTTATGCCAAATTCTCAAAGTGTCAATTTTATATTGATTAGGTATACTTTTTGACTTATGTGATATCATAGTATAGTGTATTAGTAGACCTTAAGAAGGTTGAGGTTTTAGTTTATTAGGATATTCTTAAGATTTTTTTTGAGATTTTAAACTTTTTATGATTGAATTATTATTAAAAAAGTTTTTTTTAGGACTTCTCCTACTTATAAGCACTAGTGATAGGACTAATCAAGAGGGGGTGAAGTTTGTTTGGTTAGATTCTTGTGAGATTTCCTTTTGGATACTAAAAGGAAGATTGAAAAAAATATCAATACTAACCTTACCTGATCCCAGAAATGAGTTTAAATTATAATGTGATACATCAGGAGTCAAACTTGGAGTAGTTCTAATGAAGGAGGGTCATATAGTCTCTTATGGTTTCGAGCAGCTAAGGTCACGTCAATAGAACTACTCAATGCATGATCTTGATCTAGCAGTGGTGATGCATGCCTTTAAATATTAGCAAAATTACCTTTTTGGTGGGAGTTTTATGGTATACACTGACCACAAGATACCATGGTACATTTTCTCACAGAAAAACCTAAACCTTCTACAGTGAAGGTGGGTCAAGTATCTATAATCTTTTGATTTTGAGTTGGTGTATACCCCCTAGAAATGGTAACATTTTTTTCCAATATACTGATCATGAAGACTCAAGAACATGTGATATAGGAGTGGAGCAGTGAGTGGAAGATGATGATTTTTTTCAAGTTGCATCTATTTGTACAGGAGTATCAAGACTGAGTGACCCTTATTCCCTTATATATCACCTCTTCACTCCTTAGTAGGGTGAAGACGAGTTAACTATTATATTTGAACTATTTGGCCATGAGGGACAATATACATGGTGGGGAGCCAACACCAGACTAGTCTATTGATGTCGACAAGATTATTTATGTCTAAGGTTGTGTTGTGGTACTTATGATCATGCAAAAATAGCTGATGAGGGACTTACACACCTTAAGGTGGGTCGCATTTCTAGGTTTTACCAAGATGTTCTATGATATCCACAAGTAGTATTAGTGGCTTGGGATGAAGAGGAAAATGGAAGGTTTTATCATATGGTGATCCACCTATTAGAAGGTGAAGGTTGAGCACCATCTATCTTCTATTTTACTTCAATAATTTCCCACTTTTGAGTGAAAGTGTGATGACATGACTATGGAATTTGTGATGGTGTTCTTGAGGACTCCATGAGTTAGTGATTTTGTATGGGTTATTATAGATCAATTGACTAAGGTTTCTCATTTCTTTCCAACCTGAAATACTTTTTATAGTGAAAATATGGGTTGGATATATTTGTGGAATATAGTGAATTTTTATAGATTATAATAGTGTATTGTCTCATATAGGGATTCCCAATTTACATCATGCTTTTAGAGAGGGTTACAGAAGGTGTCTAGTATGAAGGAGAATTTGAGTACTATTTATCTACCTCAAATAGTTAAAAAATAGAGCATATTATTTGGATATTGGAGGACATGATAAGAGCATGTGTCCTAGATTTTAGAGGTTTATGGGAGAACCAATTGACACTTGTGAAGTTTTCCTATAATAATAGCTATAAAGAATCAATTCATATGGATCCTTTTGAGGATTTATATGGTAGGTTATATTGATCTTTGTTTTATTATTTGGGGTTTAGGGAGTTTGTATTTATTAGAACAAGACTTGTTTAAGAGACATCAGAGAACATTTGGCTCATTAGTAAGTGGTTGGCGATCTATCATAGTAGGAATAAGTCATATGTCAACAAATGATTCCATCCTCAACAATTTGAGGTGGGTGATTGGGTATTATTATAGGGGTAACTTATTTTGTGACATAATTGTATACATATATAGGGAAGTTGGCACCCAGATATATAGATCTATTTAAGATCATGGAGATAATTGGTATAGTGGAATATCATTTGGCTATTTTGTAGTGTTTTAGTGTGATGCGTGACATATTCCATGTGTTACATCTTCAATTATATTAATATGAATCTTATCATGTGATTAATACTAATGATTTAAAGCTCTAGTTTGGTAGATTATTTGAGTAGAATCCAATTTAGATAGTGGATTAGAGTGATAAGACTCTATATGAAAAAATATTTCCTCAAGTACAAGTATAGTGGCAGCATAGGTGTATCTAAGAGGATATATGGGAGATAGAGTCTGACATATGAACATAGTGGTTATATTTTTTTTACCAAAGATGCTTGGTGATTTTTAAGAATTTAACTCAAGGAAGAGAAGCTATATGATGGGGAGGCTATAACATCTTTGACCAGTTTAGGTACAAACTTATTGATTTTTTTTCTAAAAACCTAAACCAATTTATATTTTTATGAAATATATTTTTTAAATGTTTTGAGACTATTATGTGTGGCTACATATTCAGGAATGATTTTTTTGGGTATGATTTTGGTTTTTCTATGCGTTTTGGTACCCTATGTAAAATTAAACTCTAGACTCACCCTATGTATGTAAGAGTAAAATTTTGGAAAAGGGTGGAGCATGAAAGTAAAACCTTGTTGTGTAAGGGTAACCTTATCACACATAATAGTAACTCTAAATATATGTAATATTCATCCTAGAGGGACCCTATATACGTAAGAGTAAACCACCATGAAAGGCGTGTATAAGGGTCCTTCCTGTCTCATAAAATGGATAATTTTATACATAAGGGTAACTTTGGAGTCACCCTATATGTGTAAGAGTAAATATTTGGATGAGGGTGATACATAATATTAGTTCCCTAATACATAAGGGTCTTTCTGTGGCTAAGTATGATGTGCAAGAGTCATTTCCCATGGTGCGTAAGAGTAATTTATACACGAAGATTGGGATTTTTGGTAAAGTGTTGGGATATTCCATGTGGTATGTAAGAGTCAACTTAGAATTTTCATGTGGGTAACTCCATGATTAAGGGTCCATTAATTGGTAATTTTTGGGGGAATCATGCATAAGGGTACTTAGGGTGTTTTTAAGGGTTAGAGTCGATGTATAAGAGTTATGAAGTTTGTAAAAATTTGATTTTATTGAATTTTCTAGAATATTAATAAAATGTTAAAAACATATATTAATGGTAAATTAGGGTATTTTATAACCTAAATATGTAAAACTCATAAAAATAGTGCTCTCATTCTTCTTTTCATATCCAAGTGAGATCTCTTTCGTTCCTTAACAGATTTAAGCACCTTTTGTTCTGGGTGATAGTTAAACGTGAGTTTATCCCTCTATATAAATTCTTTCTCAGTTTCTCATGTTTCTTCATAATATTACACTAGTAATGAATGTTTATACCCTATTTTAGGTTTTTTTGTAAACTATTATTTCTTTTATCTAACCTTGAATTAGATGCTATTATTCAATAAGTAGCTTATTTCAAGTATAAGGTAGGTGGTCCTTAAGTTATCGCTAAGTCTAAGTTTAGTTTCCCATGTGTATATAGTGTATGGAAACATCGATCTAAGATGAACCTATCCTAAAAACATAAATAAAATAAATTATATTCCATTTCATGTGGAAGTCACAGAGGTTTATACATGAGCTGTTTTGGGTGGTCTGCTTCTCCCACTAGGTGTTCTTGAATGAGGTAATTTTTGATGGGCCACTCTTCCCCTCATGGTTTATATATTAGAAATTATGAGAGGGTCTTTAATTCCCTTAGGTGTTCCTAAATGAGGTAATTTTGAGTGGGATACTCTTCCCCCTAAGTTTTATATATGACATATTCTGGGTGGGATGATACTCCCCCTAGGTTCTCTTAAACGAGGTAATTCTAGGTGGGTTTCTTTTCCCTCAAGGTTTATAAATATGATGTACCTTGTTTAGAGGCATCTGATACTGGTCGAAACAAGTATGGTCGATCTCAGGTGTCACCTTAGAACCTATATATCTATAATGATATATTTATTATGATTTTATTTATTTACTATGACACATCAATACAAACTATATTCAGACTGGGTATACTTTTAGGGACACCGCTGGTAGTGGGATACTAAGTTTTATACACACCCTTATTAGGTTGCTCTGAGTATCCAAGTAGACTTCATGGTTGTAGTCCATGATAAAGGAAAGGGCCCTACAATTTATGATTGATCAAGATAGTTAGGATAGAGTATAAGAGATGATACCAAGGTAGGTCTCAGAACTAATTTTGTGTCTTTTCCTAGTTTTGTTTATTTTTTTGTTTTGATGTATATGATCATCCCATGAGGGATGTTAATTGGATCTCTATGAATTGTATGAAATATATAATATTCATTTTTATATATCATGGGAATATATGTAAATTCATTGGCACATTACTATGATGTTTTTACTTATTATCTAAATGATTTTAATCATTGTCTTACTCCAATATAAGGGTATAATCACCCCAAAATTTTACCTTAGACCCTCACTTCTAGTTAGAATCCTTTGGCGTATGGGGAGGTGCTCCTAAGGTCATTTGGATATTCAGTATGTTTATTGTAGAGTGAGTTGGGTATGATCACTATAAAGATGTTTTTAATGATGGGATATAAGGACACAACTATAAAAGGGGTTTCAAAGATGAGGGATTTATGGTGGGGTTATTGTGAAGAAAACATGGGTATTTCTCTTGAGGTGTGATCTTTATTTCATAGGAAGGAGAAAGTATAAGATTGTTGGAATGATAAAATTCAGTAACCATATTTCTGAAAAACTGCATGGAGATGGGGTAGAAGTGGTAGAGTATCATTACTGATGGGAATATACCATAAAGCCTTATATATATATATATGATATATATATATATATAATCAATATAATATTGCATGAAAATTATGTTTGGCATGCCCATGCATTTTACAACTGTGGAAAAATGATAAAATGTTATCATTTATTTTTCCCCCATATTAGCTATCATTTATTATGTTGTTTCATGAGATAAAACATTTGGGAGGTCTCACATTCATGTGTATGATACATAAACCGAACATGAAATTTATTCAGGTGTTTCATCGCATAAAAAATGGCAGGATAACCAAGGATCATTCTTGATTTCCTATTTAACTTCTTCCTTGTGATGGAAGTGCATGAGATTTTCCATTATGCTTGGTTTAACCTCCCTAAACCTATTTCTCTCTTTCATATTCTTCATTTGCATATTTAGATACAGGAACATCATAGGAGAAAGGATAATCATGTATGCATGAAATGGGATTCATTTGACCTATGAATAAACCATGGAGGTGGGATGATTTTTCCACTCAGTAATCTTCATCAAACTATATGATGATGGTGAAGATGTAGAATATTCCCTCTAGTGCACAATACTCTAATTTACAGAAACAATTCTTCATTTCTGTTTATCACAATTTTAAAATTTCTTACATAGGAGATCCTTGAACAAGGGTTTAATTATTTATATTACTTCTACTAATTTTTATTATACTCTAACTAAACACTTAAGTGGTATCATAGGAGGTACATGATTTAGATCTATGAAATATTATGATGAAATGAAGAATAACCTGAAAATAGAGTAGCATTTTGAGTTTTAGGAAATTTGGTTTTAAAAATGGTTTACTCTTATGTAGTTGGCCTACGTAAAGGTAAATGAGGAGTTTTCTTTACAAAGATAGGTTGCGTAAAGGTAACCAAGTCATTACCTTTACATAGATAAATTAGTTAAGGGTAACCAAGGTGATACCTATATATGAATGGTCACGTAAAGGTAACTCGTGTCTTACCTTTATGTGAAGGGGTTCAGGTAAGGGTAAACATGATTTTTATAAGGTTGTGTAAAGGTATGTTGAAACTTAACCTTACATAGAATACTATTTGTGTAAAGGTATCCTATGTATTACCTATACATGGGAGCTTTTATAATGGTAATTATAGATTTAAAAGAATTACGTAAAGGTAGATTTGTATTTACCATTGCATGAAGAATCCACATAAAGGTAAGACCTTTTGTACCCTTATACAACATATATTACATAAGGGTCATGAACATTTACCCTTACGCAAGGATTCCAAAACTAGATTACCCTTACACAGAGTGTCTGTATAAGGGTAAAGAGAGGTACCCCTACATAAGAATGGGTTCCTATGTAAGGGTAAATAGAAATTATTTTAAAAATTATTTTAACATCTTAAATGAATTTAATGGTTTATAACATGTTTATAAATCATTATAAAAGTTATTTTGGGATATTTTAATTTATAAAAGGTTTAAAATATAATTAATTATAAATTGTTTATAATTAATTAAATAGATGTTTATGAAAAAATTTATTCCTAAATATTAAATTTTGATATTTGAAATACCTTTGTCATGACCCGTCCCCCAGGGCTTGTGTCATTACTACCCCAAGCCCACCTTCCATAGGCCAAGGGTTGGATACTAGCACCGAATAGGAATATCCCAAAAAGGGAAGACATTTTCCTTTAAACCTGTACGCACACACAAAGCTCAAACTACGTAAAGTAAACAAAAAGTAAACCACAACTGTCATTGAGACAACTACAGAGAGTACAATACAAACTAAAAGTATAAAAGGACTTGAATACAATCCCAAAAACACAAAGGAATGTATAATTTTTATGGTCTATCTTCTAGAGACCCTACCTGAAGCGTAGGTGAAGGGTAGTTGTTTTTAGTCATAGTAGTATGCTCGTCTGTCCCGTATCACTGAGCACCACCTGGTCCCGGACCACCAAGGTCTCTGTTGAAGCATCAATCACCTGTATGAGAAATGACATGTGCTGGAGAAACCCATTCAAGGGTGAGTAACACAATACTCAGTAGGGACCCCAAACCACAAAGGAAATATCATAAATAAAGACCACACAACAATACCATAAATCAAAGACAACTCACACCAGGTATAACTCAAAATATAGAAAGTAATATTATCAGTTGTAAAGCTAAGTCATCTTGTACTAATGAGGGACTCATCCCTGATAAGTCACTAAGGTTTGTTCAGATACTGGACCACTGAGTTTTACTCCGCTACTAGACTACTGAGATCCGCTCAACTATTGGACCATAGACATATGCTCAGCTGCTGGACCACTGAGGTTTGCTCAGTTGCTAGACCACTAAGGTTCACTCGACTACTGTACTACTGAGGTCAGCTCTACTACTGGACCACTAAGGTTTGCTGAGATACTAGACCACTGAGGTCCACTTAGCTACTGGACCACTGAGGTCCACTCTTCTTCTGGACCACTGAGGTCCACTCCACTACTAGACCAATAAGTTCCACTAAGCTAATAGACCATTGAGGTCTGCTTAGATACAAGACCACTGAGGTCCTGCTTATCGTATACTTCATGTCACATCCAACCGTAAGATTCCCACTCTTTAGTGCACTTGACTCTAGGATATTCTACTCCTAAATCCATCAGTCGTATCTCAACTACCACAAAAACTCATTTAGATTATACTCAAAGGGTAGTCTCATCAAAAGGGTCCCAACACCGCAGACGACGCATCAATCAGACACACAGTCTGAAATATTTGGGCATTTTAGTAAACAGGGGCCAGTTGAGTCCGAGCCCAATCCGACTTGGTCAAACCAACCGGACCAAGCCGGACGGGGGGGGGGGGGGGGGGGTGCATGACCCGACCCATTTCGGCTGACCTGACCTGGTTTGGCATGGCCTAATGGCCAAGCCCATTGGGCCTTACTGGACCCGGCCCGGTTCGGTCGTGGGTCCAGCCCACCGGGTTTCCTAGCAACCCGGTCCACATTCTCTGGCCTGGTCATACTTGGTCAGACCGGTATTTCCCCGCCGGGTCACCCAACAACCTAGTTTTTTTCCCATCTGGCCTAGCCCGCAATGGTGGGCCGGTTCACCTCCATCCTAGACATCGTGCGACATCTATTTATCATATCCATGTAGCGATGGGGTGGCTCCGCCTCCTCGGCCAACTGGTTTGCTTATGTGGACCAGGTCTTCCACATGACTCGCGACAAGTCGCAGGTCCATCTCACCACTGTGGTTTGTAGACCGTGGTTTTGCACTACGTGGCACCTCTGATGCGGCCTGGCGGCCACATCCGCCTGTCGCCAGCCGTCGGCCTCCATGTCGTCGGCCCTTGTCATTGTCGCGACACACTGCCAGCACGCCGCCTCCCGCCTGCTGCCGCAGCTGGGTGCCACCACCACGGCCCCATGTTGTGGCCTCTCGCTGATGTCGCGAACCACCTGGCACTGTGGGACAATGCGCCACCTACTATTTCACCATGAATAATATTAATAATGCAAGAAGAAAACTGGGGAAGGATTCTCAACATAAGAACACCCAAAAAACAATCCAGGTCTTTGTTTGTGTTGACCCAGATTCATTTTTGTTAGCAGGATCACAAAGAACCAAAAATAAGGCGGAATAGTCACTAAGATAGATATCCCCTTTATCCCGAATCTTTAACCATACCAAATGAATGATCAAACCACAAATCAACCTATTCATGGGTTGGTCTGCATTCGTTGTTAATACTTAAGAACAAGGAATGAAAAATCACTCAGAAAACCCCCTACATGGGAAAGAAGATTGCTCAAGGATGATCATTATTCTTCATCCGTCGATCTCTGGTCCCGAATCTTCTCTCCAAGGGTGTTGTCTCCATCGTCTGATTCACCGACATTCGCCATTGGAGAGATTTACTTTGTCATTCGTTAGAGTAATTCTAGGGTTGTTCGTCAACCTTGAATTCCGTATTTAATTAAAGAAGGAAGACACATGCACGTTGTTGTGCCGCCATGCTGATTCATCGATGAAGTTCATTAATGGGATTTATAATATCCTCATTGCTACACTATAGCACTGACGAGTCACTATCTAATGAATAATAAAGTATAATAAAATAAATTTTTAATTTATTTTATTTTTCTTTCGAAAATTTTGAAAACTATATTTTTCAGTCGACCCATGATGGTCGATGTTAGGTCCCTTATAGGAAAATATTGATGTTCTAAGTTCAACAACACCCTCAGATTTTTGATCTGGGCACTAGTTTAAAAGTTTGAAAAACCTGCTCGCATGATTATTTAATGAACTTTAAAAATAGTTCAAAAATACGTTCCAGCCTCTCTAGGCCTCGAAATCACATGTCATCTCAGATCCTAGTCTCGAAATAATCCCATTTAATTTTCAAAAAAATAAATGGAATTACAGGACATTACATTACCCCCACCTTTAGGGATTTATGTCCTCATAAGCCAAACCAAGGGATAATCAAAAAAATGGGGGTACTGAGAATAAATCTGAGCCTCCCGCTCCCACGTGCTCTCCTAGAGATTTCTATGCTTCCAAAAAACTTGCACCAGAGGAATCAACCGTCCATGAAGGATCTTCTCCTATCGATCCTCTATTTCCACCAGGTACTCTATGAATGTCGCCCTGTCATCAATATCCATCTCACCACAGTCGATGACGTGAGAATGGTCGTGCACGTATCTCCTCTTCTAGGATACATGGAAGATATCGTGAGCCCTCTCCAATTGCAGTGATATAGCTAAGTTATACACCACCTCACCCACTCTACATAGTATCAGAAAAGGTTCAATGAACCTCAGAGATAACTTTCCGCCCCAGCTAAATCTCAACATCCCTCATCAAGGAGAGACTCGTAGGAATACGTGGTACCCCTCATCAAACTCCAAGGGTCACCATTAACTATCAGCATAGGATTTATGTTGGCTATTTGTTGTCTTCATCCACTCTCAGATGACCTGCACCTTCTCAGTGGTAGTCTGTACCATCTCTAGACCCATGAGTGATGACTCCCCTGGGTCTATCCAGCATAACAGTGACCTGCATGGTCATCCATAAAGTGCCTCAAATGATGCCACACCAATGGTGGAGTGGTAGCCATTGTTTTATGCAAACTCCACTAGTGGTAGGTGGTCCTACCAACTATGACCAAAATCTAGGACGCAAGCATGAAGCATGTCCTCCAAGGTCTGAATGGTCTCCTCCGTCTAACTATCAGTCTGTGGGTGAGTGGCTGTTTTAAATCATAGCTGAGTCCCAAAAGCCTCATGTAATCCCTTCCACAATCAGGATGTAAAGTGTGCATCACGATATGAGACTATTGTAGATGGGACTCTATGGATTTGAACTATCACCTACACATAGAGGCATCCTGAGCTCTCTACTGAACCCTGCTCTCAAATGGGTAGGAAGTGGGCTGACTTGGTGAGTCAGTCTATGATCACCCAGATGGTATCGTGCCCCCTAGATGTACTTGGTAATCCCATCATGAAGTCCATCGATATCTCATCCCACTTCCACTCCAGCACCTCAAGGGGTTGTGTCAAACCTGCTGAAACCTGGTGCTTAGCCTTTACTTGATGAAAAGTGAGGCATCTCAAGAAAAACTCTGCTACTTTCTTCTTCATCCTCGACCACTAGTACTAACATCGAAGGTCCTGGTACATCTTCGCTATACCTAAATGTACCACCAAAGGGGATGTATAGAACTCCCTCAACACCTCCTCCCACAATTCCACTGCTACTATAGTGTATCCTTTTAAAAGGATGACATGCTCCCTATCATTCAAATGTCTATCAGGGGCATGCCCTGTGGATATCCAAGCACATGTAGTCTCACAACTGGCATCTCTGAGTTGAGCCTCCTTGACTCACTGTAAGAGTGAAGGGATAACTACCATAGACTAAAGAAAAGTTGTCTCCTTACTATCCATGAAGGATATCTGAAGCAAGTCCAACTTCTCTGAGGCCTCATTCAGTAGCTATGAACTCTATCTCCTACTGAGAGCATCTTCCACCACATTCCCCTTCCCAAGAGTATAGACTATCTTGAATTCATAATCCTAGAGGAACTCTATCCAATGTCACTATCTCAAATTCATATCCTTCTGAGAAAATATATACTTGAGACTCTTTTAGTTAGAGTAGATGATGAATCGTTTTCCCATAAGCTAGTGTCACCACATCTTCAGTGCGAAGACAACCACTACCAACTCAAGGTCATGAGTCACATAGTTCTTCTCACATGGTCTCAATTTTCATAAGACATAAGTGATCAATGCTTCCCCCTATATTAGGAAACAACCAAGCCCAGTTCCTGATGCATCACAGAACACCATGTAGTTGGTTCCCTCCTCTGGAAACCTAAGGATAGGAGCACTTGTCAAGATCTTTCTCAGCTGCTAAAAGCTCTGCTGGCATCTTTCTATCCACATGAAGGGTTTTACCTTCTTCATCAATTCCATCATGGGTGACTACACTCTAGAAAAGTAAAGTAAAAACCTTTGATAGTACCCACCCAACCGAAGGAAACTCCACACCTTAGTAATGCTCTTGGGTGGATCCCAAGCAAGAACCACCTAAATCTTCACTGGATCCTCTGCAACTCCAGCCTATGAGATGACATGTAACAGGAAGTGGACCTTTCATATCTAGAACTCACACTTTGAGATATTTCCATAAAGATGGTTCTCTTAGAGTGTTTCCAAAACCATCCTTCGGTTTATTTCCTGCTCCTCCTTAGATGCTGAATACACTAAGATGTCATCAATGAAGACCACTACCAACTAGTCTAAGTACGGTCAGAAGATCCTATTCATGAGTCTAATGAACACTTTTAGGGTAGTATTAATTCCAAATAGAATCATTAAGTACTCCTATTGGATGTAGCAACATCTTAAATTCATCTTATAAATATCCTCATCTTGTACTCGAAGCTGGTGATAGCCTGATCTGAGGTCTATCATCAAGAACCATCTCACCCCCTTTAGCGGATCGAAGAGGTAATCAATCCTTGGTAGAGGATACTTGTTCTTCATGATCATCTGGTTTAGGAATTGGAAGTACACACATAACCTCAAGCTTCTATATGCCTTTTTTTAAAACAATACTAGGGCTTCCCATGGTGAAACGCTAGGCCTTATGAACCCCTTCCTCTGCAAGTCCTCCAACTGTACCCTCAACTCCCGGAGCTGTGTGGGAGCCATCCGATATGCAGGTGTAAATATCGGTGCCATCCTAAGGTACATATCAATTAAGAAGTCTACCTCTCTGTGAGGAGGTTGTACTAGAACATCCTCTGGAAATATGTCCTCGTACTCATCCACCACTATAGGAAACTGTGGACTCATCTCATCCATTTCACCGAGGGTCATGCCATCCAACTAATGAGTGATAAGCTGCAACCTTTTATGTGCGAGTCCATCCCACACTTCAAGGGATCCCTTCTCACCAGTGAAGGATGATTTGGTCCCATATCTACAGATACACCGCACTCTGTGCCTAAAATAGTAAATCTGAGCATAGACTGTGGATAACCAGTCGATACCCAGAATGATGTCGTAAGGCCTTAACGCCGATACAATGAGATCCTAGCTAAATCTATCACCTCTAAGAGTAAGATCACACTACCGACACCAGTGTTTGATCATCGAATCTCCTCCCCATAGGATTCTCTAATCGTAAGGATCAAGCCAATGGCTCGATCAGAATCTCTAAGCTCCGAACAAGGTTTGTGATAAGGAAAGTGTGACTGGAACTTGTGTCTATAAAAACCAAAGATAAAGTGGAGAAGTAATAGATTGTATCTCATATCATCTCTGGGATGTCAGGACCATAGGCCTTGACTGCCTGAAGCCGAGCCTGCCCTTGTCTGACTTCTCCTAGAGCTCATGGTGGGCCACCTGGGGGTGGTGGTGGAAGTACCTCATACCTACGCCCACCTCCTACTGCTTGTCCCACTCCTCTGCCACATTCTCTACCTGGTGGACCGCCATGTTCCTGTCTCTACCACTACCTCGGCGATCCCTCGACTGTCTTCCGGTGCTCTGTACGGCAATTCAGGCAATCTCGAGCCATGTACCCCTACCCGCCACATGCGTAACATACTCTACTCTTCTGATGACTCCCTATACCCTGGGAGTTGTGTACTGTAGACCCTGATTCTTGGGGTCATCCTCTAAATGGTATGGCCCATTTGGGCCTCTGATTCATCTGTCGACTACCTACAACAGATGATTCGGCCACCTGTTGCCCGGTGGTAGCTCCCACCATCAGTGTCTGCTCTGCGAGGAATCTCTCCACTAGTAGAGCTTTCTCCAGCACCCTATCTTGCGTAGGGATACTGAGGGAAATCATCGTTGTCCTAATCTCCCATCGGTGTCTCTTCTCAAAGGTTCAAGCCCTGAAGGAAGGGTCCCATACCATATCTGTAGAGTAACGAGAGAGGTCTGTGAACCTCACAAAGTACTAAACCACTGTCAGGATGCCCTGCTGCAAGTGAAGCAGCTCTTGTATGCACTCTGAGCACAAAGTTTCAGGGAAGAAACCCCCCCTAAAAATTCATTCAAAGTTTGTCCAAGTGAGGGTCACCTCCTCATGCGTCTGGATCAGCAAAATCCACTATCTCCCTACTGATCCTTATATAAGGCTCAGGGCTAGAACTAACATCTGGTCAAGTGGCATCCTCACTAAGTGGAAGACTCGTGTCACTGCCTCCATCCAATCCTCAATGACCTGTGGATATATCACTCCCCTGAACCTGGGAGTTATCTATCTCTGGAACTCGTGTAAGGAACTGAGCCTACGTGCATCCTCTACCAGTATCACGGGTAGTAACCGATGACCAACAGGCGGTGGTATCACTGGGACACCGCCCGAGGGTACCATCTCTAGAAACGGTCCCTATACCAAAGCCTCATCACTCTGTGGACCATCCTTATGGTCACGCACTGGAATCCTTGCTGGCTTTCTGCATGGAGGAATCCTAAAAGAGATCAATATGAATCACGATCAATATAGTATACCTGGTGATCTGACTCTAACTCGGAAATATCATGAGAAAAAATTCAAAGACGCATGCAACCAGTGTTTTCATGCATCGAGTTGAAAAGTAGAATTCAGGATCCTGGTGTATGGATACATTGGCCTCCGCACCAACACTAGACTCCCTGACCTGAAAGCCAAGCTCTAAACACTTAACAATATTTCCCCATAAAAATGTACAGACTCTTAGTTCTTCTAGTAGAACCGACCATCCTTTGATACCACTTTGTCACCACCTGTCCCCCAGGGCCCATGTTGTGACTACCCCAAGACTGCCTTCCATAGGCCAGGGGCTAGAGAATAGTTCCAAATAGGAATATCCTAAAAAGGGAAGGCATTTTCCTTTAAACCTATACAAATTCACAAATCTCAAACTACAGAAAGAAAACACAAAGTAAACCACAACTTTCACTGAGAAAACTAAAGAGGGTACAGTACAAACTGAAAGTAAAAAAGGGGCCAGAATACAAGCCCAAAACCACAAAGGAAAGTAAAACTACTACGGTCCATCCTCTTGAGACCCTACCTGAAGGGTAGTTGAAGGGTAACTGCCTGTAGTCATAGTAGTATGCATGTTCGTCCCATCTCACTAAGAACTACCTGGTCCCAGACCACCAAGGTCTTTGTCGAAGTGTTGATCACCTGCATGAGACACGACACGTGTAGGCGAAGCCCATGAGTGGGTGAGTAACAAAATACTTAGTAGGGACCCCAAACCACAAAAAATATCAAAAATCAAGACCACACATCAATACCACAAAGAAAATACAACTCACACAAGGTATAACTCAAAATATAGAAAGTAAGATTATCAGTCGTAAAGCTGAATCATCTTATACTACTGAGGGACTCATCCCTGATGAGTCACTGAGGTTCGTTCAGCTATTAGACCACTGAGGTCCGCTTCACTACTAGACCACTGAGGTTTGATCAGCTAATTGACCACGAAGGTCCGCTCGGCTGCTAGACCACTGAAGTCTACTCATCTTCTAGACCACTGAGTTCTGCTCCGCTACTAGACCATTGAGGTCCACTGAGTTACTAGACCACTAAGGTCCGATCGGATGTTGGACCATTGAGGTCCACTCATCTGCTAGACCACTGAGGTCCGCTCCGCTACTAGACCATTGAGGTCCACTAAGCTACTATACCACTGAGTTCTACTCTGCTACTGGACCACCGAGGTCTCGTTCGTCATATCCTTTGTGTCGTAGCCAACTGTAGGATTCCCACTCTTTTGTGTGCTTGACTTCGGGGGATTCTACTCCTTGATCCATCATTCGTATCTCTACTACCACAAAAACTCATTTAGAGTATACCCAAATGACCGTCTTGTCGCAAGGGTCCCAACGTTGTAGACAGTGTGTCAATCGGACGCTCGGTTTGAAAGATATTGGCATTTTAGTAAACAGGGGCCGGTTGCATTCGAGCCCGCTCTGACTTGGTCGGACCGACCTGACCAACCTAACTCGGGGGGTCCCGCATGACCCGAACCATTTAGGGCAACCCAACCCGACCCGGTTGGGTTTGGTTTGACCCTGTCCGACCTGGTCTAGTGTCCAGGCCCATTGGGCCTTTATGGACCCCGCCCAGTCCGGCTGTGGGTCCAGCCCGCCAGGTCACCCAGTGACCCGATCTGCATTCTTTGGCCCAATCCGACTTGTTTGGACTGGTACTACCCCTCTGGGTCATCCAATGGCCCATTTTTCTCCACCATTCTAACCCGCAATGGCAGGCCGGTTCACTTCCAGCCCGGACGTCGTGTGGCATCTGGTTCGCGCAGCCACATGGTGCCGCCTCCTCGTCCAGCTGGTCCGCTCACATGGATCAGGTCTTCTGCATGACCCATGGAAAACTAGGGGTATAGATCACCACTGTGATCCACAAACCACAATTTTGCGCCACGCGGTGCCTCTGATGCGGCTGTGTGGCTGCGTCCGACTACCGCCGGCCTCCGTACCGGCAGCCCCTGTCGTCGCCACAGCGCGATGCCAGTATGCTACCTCCCACCTACCGCTGTGGCCTCGGTGTCATGACTTGGTGCCACTGCCACGACCTCTCGTCGATGTCGCGACCCTTTTTCCTGGTGCCACAGGCCGATGCGTCGCCGACCGTTGTGCCACAAAGTAAGGGGAGAACGCAAGAAGAAAATTGGGGAAGAAGTTGCAACACAAGAACACCCAAAGAATGATCTGAGCCTTTGTTCATGTTGACCCGGATGCATTCTTGTTAGCAGGATCATGAAAAACTAAAAATAAGGCGGAATAATCACTAAGATAAATATCCCCTTTATCCCACATTTTTAACCATCCCGCATGAACGATCGAACCACGGATCAACCTGTTCGTGGGTTGGTCCGCGTTCATCATTAATCTTTAAAAATGGGGAAAGGAAAATCACTC
This sequence comes from Viscum album, assembly GCA_963277665.1. NCBI lineage: Eukaryota > Viridiplantae > Streptophyta > Magnoliopsida > Santalales > Viscaceae > Viscum > Viscum album. The sequence continues at coordinate 2,103,756,354 of OY728156.1, read as the reverse complement.
AGAATAACCCCCTACCTGGGAAAGGATATTGCTCAAGGATGATCGTTTGTCATCTTCCGTTGATCTTCAGTCTTGAATCCTCTCTCCAAGGATGTCATCACCGCCGTCCGATTCACCGATGTTCGTCGTTGGAGAGGTTTCCTTCATCGTTCGTCAGAGGAATTCCAGGGTTGTTCGTCAACCATGAATTCTCTGTTTAATTAAAGAAGGAAGATGTGTGCGCATTGTAATGTCACCAAGATGATTCATTAATGAGGTTCATTAATGAAATTCAGCATCATATCATCACTGCGTAATGAAGAAGAAAATATAATAAAATAACTTTTTTAAGTTATTTTATTTTTCTTCCAAAAAGTTTGAAAACTATCTTTTTCGGTCAACCCGCATTGGTCAATGTTAGATCCTTTCTAGGAGAATCCTGGTGTTCTGAGTTCAACGGTGCCCTCAGATTTTTTATCCGGGCACTGGTTTAAAAGTTAAAAAAACCCGCTCGCATGATTATTTAATGAAATTTAAAAATAGTTCAAAAATACATTTCAGCCACTCCAGGATTTGAAATCACGTGTCGTCTCAGAGCTTGGTTTCAAAATAATCCCATTTAATTTTCAAAAAAATATTTACATGGAATTCCGGGACATTACAACCTTTAACCAAATTATACGGAATAACTTATGATCTATAAATAAAAGTGTTATGTAGAAATCATAAGTAATAATTTATAAAGGGTTATAAATTATGAAATAAGTCCAAAATATAAAATGTTTATATTTAAATTACGAATTTTTCATAATTAATTATTTTGAATTGTTCAAAATAAAAGAGGGACTTATTTAGATATTATTTAAACCACATCAAAACTGTTTTGATGATTGACATGATCAAGATTTAAATAATGATGAAGTATATGATATTTAGGTTATGTAAAATGTTTACATAATAGAAGTTGAATTATAAATGGTTTATAATTTATATAATATCATATATTTAAAAGTAAAATTTCTTATAATGATAAATATGAAATATTTCATATTGGCATGAATATAAAAATTTTATATTCAAAATATTATGAAATTTCCATAATGTTAAAGCTAAAAATTATAAAAGGGTTTATAATAAGATTTTATTTACGAATCACTACTATAAAACCTACTATATACAGTGTTGGCCTTTATCAGTACTAGAAAAAAGCACTGATAAAGGTGTCCTTTATCAATGCTAAAAAAATGTTGATAAAGGGTATCTTTTATGAGCACTAAAACAAAGCGTTGATAAAACGTACCATTTATCAATGCTATATTTTTAGCATCGATAAAGAGTAACCTTTATCAGAATATTTTTAGTGCTGATAAAGGTCCTGATGACATGCGTCATTCCCACATCAGAATTGCGTAGGTTAAATCGCTCCTTTATAAATGATTCTGCCGCATCACATGCTCATAAGCCTATTGTGGGGATGAGCTCCTACATACACTTTCCACACACTACCACATGGGCTACTTCATGGGCCCGTGCGGGCTAAATCCCACCCTATGCTTCCCTCAGACCTTGGCCCACCCTCATACATACGGCTGGGTCCTATATGACCCGGTCCACCTCCACCCCCACCCTTTTAAACAATAAATATAATAAATATTAAAAAATAAAAATAATTAAACAAATAAAATTTAGGAAGAATAAATTTAAAAAATATTTGAATTTTTATTAATTAAATAATTATTAATAAATTTGATATATATATATATTATTAACATTAAAAAATATTATATATTAAATATATATATATATATAATAAATAAATTGAAATAATTAAACAAAAAAATGATTAAATCAAACAACATATTAAAAATTTTATTAATTAAATAATTATTAATAAAAATAAATAACTTTAATATACATATATATAATTTATAAATATCAAAAAATAGTATATATTAAATATAGATTTATAATATGAATAAGTTGTAATAATTAAATAAAAAAATTAAAAATGAATAAATTACAAAATTATTAAAAATTTATTAATGAAAAATTTATTAATAAAAATGAACACATTTAATATATATATATATATTATTTATAAATAGTAATAAAAAATATATATTATATAAATATAGAAAATGAATACAATGTAATAATTTAAAACATATTAATGTCTAATTCATTTTAATAGTTTTTATACATAATTATTCATTAATACATTTAATATATAAATATATTCATATATATATATATATATATATTTCTATATATATATATAAAAAAAAATTTGAGTACAACCGCGAAAGCGGCACACACACAAGGAAGAAAATTACATGTAAATCGCAAGCCCGGGGACTTGACCCTGCGACCTGCCCCTCATCCCCCCAAGCCCTTACCACCCCACCACCATCTATATATATATATATATATATCAATATATATAATATTTCCTAAAATATTATTTATATAATACAAAATATTTATGCTTATATTAAATAAGTCATATATTTAATGAAGAATGATTTATAATTAGAAATTAATATTAATTAAAAATATTGACTAATTGTATCAAGTAATAGATATTAATTGAACGTCATTTGATTTCTCAATTTAACATATATCAAATGTGTGTTACATAGATTTCACATATACATATATACGTAATTAATGAATTTTTATATACAACGCACACACATAAATATTTACATAATTAATGAAATCTTATATAAAAACTTATACACCTAATACTTATGTAATTTATTCAAATTTTAATATTCATTTACTAACATGATACATTTAATATATTATTTTTTAATTGGTAAATTTTAGTTATTTATTTTTAATATTATTACAATTAGGTATTATTTATTCATTTTTAATATTTTTTTTGGAATTTAATTATTTTATGATATTTATTTACTATGTTTTAATATTTTCAAAATGTATTCACCTTTATTTCAATATAAATATGCATATCTTTTTAAAAAATTATATTTAATCAGTAAAACTTATCTATTTTTCAATATTTTTAAAGTGTACTCATTTTTAATTATTAAATTTCACTCATTTTTAATATATATGCATTTAAGATTATATATAAATTAATAATGTTAAAAATATTTTTAAATAAATATTTATAAATAAATATTTATAAATAAGTATATTTTTAAATGTATATTTACAATATTTATATATTTATAATTATAAATAAATAAATATTATTATTTTTAGATGTATTTATATAATTTTAAATAAATAATTATATATTTAAATAATTAAAAAATTATAATAAATATATTTAAATAATTAATGCATTTACTATATTTATTTTATATTTTTATTTTTATTTCTATTTATATTTATATATATTTATTATATATATATATAGTTATATAAATATATAATGATATAAATATATAAATATTATTTTTTTTAAAGTATTTATATAATTAAAAATAAATTATTATATATTTAAATAATTAAAAAATTATAATAAATATATTTAAATAATGAATATTTTTACCATATTTATATTTATTAAATATATATAATGATATAAATATAATAGAATTATAAATAAATAATTATAAATTTATTTACAAATATATTTATTTATAAATCCATTTATAAATGTATATTTACTATATTTAAAAATTATATATTTATGATTATAAATAAATAAATATATATATATATTAAAAATATTTATATAATTATAAATAAATAAATATTTTAATAATTATAAAATTATAATAAATATATTTAAATAATGAATATATTTAATATTATATATATATAATTATATAAGTATATATACTGATATAAATACCTTAATAATCATATAAAAATATTTATAAAAATATTTATTTATAATTATAATTATAAATATTTTATCAACACTAAAGAAGCACTGATAAAGATACCTTTTATCAAAAAAAAATTATTTTAATGTTAATAAAAGTTATCTTTATCAGCACTTTTTTGGAAGCACTGATAAAACCATCTCCGATATTTTTAAAAGAACCCTTACCGAACCAATTTCAGTCACACCTCTCAAGCTTTCATGGAATTCCACTACCTCCGCCCCTCCCCCTCTACTTTCTCTTGGGAAAATCAAGCCTCAAATCTAAGGTATGTTATTTTTTTTATCCTCTTATCTCGTTTATTGATTGTTCAAGTTCCACAATGTGTGTTAGTGCGGTGTTTTATTGGCTCAGTACTCTCATGGATTCCAATTTTAGGGCATCTACTCTTTCTCATTCAAGTCTTATTGATTTCACAAGCCTGAATGGTCAAAACATCACACTTCGAGTTCAAAGTGCCCCTACAATTGGTTTGAGTTCCTTAGGAATTTTATGCCTAGAATCATATTTTTCTCAACCTCTAATCTTCAACCTTCTCTTGTGATTCTGAATCAGATTTGGATAGGCCAGGTTTCTTCTTCTTCTCCTCTTCCTTTTATTTATTTTTTCCCTCTCTTTTTCACCCTCTTACTCATTACACACACACCAGGCTAAACCCTAGGGGGGGCTGGATTCTAATTTTTTTATGAATTTTATTTCTTGAGTATGTGATCTTCCCTTGGGGTCCTCCTCTCTATGTTCACGAGGGTTTATTCATCTTCTCTTGGTCCAAGTTGTTTTTTCCCATGTTCGGATCTTTAATTTCAGAACCGTTGATTATTTTATGCTTATATTGGTGATATAATTATTTAATAATAATATTAATTATACTCATTGAGTTTCTAGGGAAGAAATTAGATTTTGACTCGGTTTTCATAGACAGCTATGGGGTTTCCTTTCTTTAAAGAATGGTTTGAATGTTTTTTCAAGATACTCACTAGTCAAATTTTCCGATTGGCCCTTTAAAATGGTATTTTCGATTTAAAATGATGTATTGTGATTGAAAATTATTTTCATAATGATTTTTTTGGGCATTTCAATTGATACTTGAAATGAAAAGAATTGGGAAAATGTTTCAGGATGAGTTTTAAATAAAATGTGTGGTTAATAAAGGTTTACATCACATTTGGATCAAGGTATAAATTAAAGTATTAAGTATCAAGCCTTTATATTTTTTATGATATGTAACCATGAGTCCTATTTTTCCCTTTTAAGGATTATTATTTACATATGATGTCTTTGAATGAGGTATTCTGAGTGATGCTTAAAAGGTATTTTTAATAGAATCTTGCATGCTTTCTTGTTCTCAAATGATGTTTTGAATTTTTTTTAAAAGCACGACTCATGATATTTTGGAAAATAGTTTTCAATGTCATAAATATTTGTAAAACGTTCTTGATGTTGATTCTTTAAAAAATTGTATGGCATGTGAAAGATTGGATTTTTGGATTCTTGTGTGATATTTGATGAAACTAGTTTTTGATAAATGAATATTCCCTTGATTGAATTTTGAAAGAAGCCCATGGGAACCTTGGTATTTAGGTGGGTAGTATAAGACAATCTTGTTAGGCATGTTTAGCTCTACCTAAAAATGGAATGTATAATGACAATAATAACTAAACATTGGTGAGGTAGGGAGACACTTATAGCAGTGGAATCCTACCCCCTAGGCCCGTATCCCTAGGGTAATGTGTTCACCAGGTATCCATGATCACTGAGAGTGTGAGGATCCTTGATCCTTGACCAATCTTAACTGAGGAATCCTTTACCATGGTGTAAGTATTTAAATTGTTAATTCACTCTTGTCTTCTAAAAAATGTTTTATTCATGATAGTTTTATAAAATATTTATGAAATGTTTAATAATCATGCTTTTCTTTAGACTATAAAAATGATCTTCATGCCATGTGTTTATTAAAATGAGCATATCTAGTTCATTTTATTAAAAATGGATTATGAAATTATTTATTTTCCTAAAATAGTTAAAAAAATTAAATTATTGTAATTCAACCGAGGTTGAAAATGGATCTTTGGTTAAAGGTTTGGCATGTAGAAAGGTGGGTGGTGGATTACTTATAATTTTTATGCTCATGCCAATTTTAAATTTCAGTTTTGAAAAATGAAACTTGGTTTTAAATGTTAAAGTTCATTTTGAAATGAAAAAACAATGTTTTCCCTTAAAATTAACTAAAATGGATTTAGTGTTTTGAAACTCATGAAGTGATTTCAAAGTGAAATCGTAATTTTTTAAACATTTCAAGTGTTTATATTTCCCTGGAAATAGTTTTAAACATTTAATTTATTGTTTATGGTTTTTTAATATGATTTTAAATTTTTTCACTTGATGCTAATGGTTTTTATAGAAAAGGGTGTTTTTATTCCATTAAGCGTTTTTAAAAAAATGGTCAATTTTTATATGGAATTTAAAAAAATATATTTCAAGCAGGGTTTTAAAAATTCAAAAATATTCCATTTGAATTTTGAAAGTGGTTTTGAGATGATATTTGGAATTTTAAATTAAGATGTTGTAATTTAAAAAAATTTGGTCTCTTGAAAAGTGTTTTGTAAAGAGGTTTGTTTCAATATGAAATTTGGAAAATGTTTTAAAAGAAAGGGTTTGGTGTTAAAAAATGAGTGAGTGATTTCATAAAGGGACCTACAAAATACATTTAAAATAAGGTGGTTTATTGTGATGTGTTTATATGGATGTACTAGATTTTGGTCGAGGTTTGTGATATGACATCATTTTGTGATTTTTTTGTGGTGTGCCTTTGATTGGTAGTGTGTTTTGATTATATGGTCATTGTAAGAACCAGTTTTATGGAAGTGAAGAAATGGGTTTTTATAAAAAAAATCAATTTATTGAAATGAATCCTTATGAATTGTTTGAAAAATAAAAATAAAAATCCTAGGTTTCTCTCACTTAACCCAAGGCTAGACTATATAGTTCTTATTGAGGCATGGTTTCATTTGAGGCATTCCTAATAGCATTTCCATCATTCTCTTGCTCAATATATCTTGGTTGTTTTGTTTGTGATTGTAAGCCTTCTGGGTATTTTTTTTCTAGTGTAAAGTATAAGGTTTCTCAGGCATAGTACTTTTGGGGTGTCTTCGGGTGATTAATGATAGTGTTCAACACAAATTAGGAAATTGAAGAACCTTCATCTATATAATGAAGAAAACCAATCAGTGAAATAAATTTTGAGCCTTTACATTCTTTGTTGAGTTTTTTTCCTCATTAGTTCTTTGGAAGAGATTAGCTAATTCATAAATAATTAATATTTTAGTTGAATTCTAATATGGTAGGGATTCCACTATATCTGATCTGACTTTGAGTCTCTTGGTTGTCTAGTTTAAACCAGTTTGAGAACCTATTTTTATGAGAGATATTGTTCTTATCCATGGTATTTTAAAGGATATTTAGGATATTAAATGAGGTTGGTGGTTTATTCAGATAGATTTGTGTTATGGTGTTCCTTAGTTTTAAACTTGAGCCATAGTTGAAGAAATTGAGTCACATCCATTCCATTGATTCTATTGGTGGTCTAGTTTAAACTCGGATAGTTATTATTTCATTTTGTGACTTTGAACTCATCCCTCATCTCTTAAGGACATTCACTTATGTTTCTTGAACAAATCTAAGCAGTAGTTATCCCATAATGGGTATCGGTGATTATTTTGGATGAATTCAGAGGATAAAACCTACCACTAGTGGATTAATTATTTTCTTAAATTCAATTACCAATTTCCTTCAAAGCATATTAAAATTATTTGAAACAATAAAATGTTGGGTTCCTCTTATTATAATTATCTATAACATTCACCTTTGATTATGAATATCTTACGTGTATTTATTATTTTTTGTAAAAATGAATATTTAATGAACCTAATAGGATGGATATGAATCAAAAATAGATGCACGCTGATCATTTGACAAAAGAGTATGAATTTGGATTCAAATAGTTCATCAATTTTATAATAGAGCATGTATAAAACCATTATCAAATACATTTTCCATGTTTATATTGTTGTTATTAAAGAATAATTAGTCCAAAAGAGTTGGAAGAACATTTTATTTGTTATGGAATAGATCTGAGCTATAAATATTAGACTAAACATGATAAAAATTAAATATTCACACTGATTGGGATGATACTGTGGTTTATGGATCATTTGATGTGAATAATAGTGTAAATGATGATGGATATCATATGGAATAAATGAAAATGGAAATTTAATATGACCTTCGTGATTGTCCAAAGTTGTTTGAGAAGTTAAATAGATGTTCTAAGAGACAATTGTATACCATTTGTACTAAATACACAACATTGTAAGTTGTATTGAAGTTATATAATTTGAAAGATGAAAGTGGATGGAGTGGCACAATATTTACAGAACTACTTAGTCTCTTGAATGATGTGCTACCAGGAGAAAATGAACTTCCTTATTGAACATATAACACTAAACGAATGCTACATTCAATAGGAATGATCTCTAAAAAATACATGATTTTCCAAATGATTGCATATTATTTCACAAGGACCGTGAATCATTAAAAAAATGCCAAGTGTGGCGCAAATTGATACAAGAAAGATGGATCATGTCCTTTGAAATCTATATGATACTTTCATATCATTCTATAGTTTAGAAGAGTATATGGATGTCCCAGAAGACAATTTACATTGAATGCATATACAAGAATTAAAGATGAGAAACTACATCATCCAATAGACTCTCATCAGTGGAATAAAATTGATTATTAATATTCCAAATTTGGAAATGAGTTGAGAAACTTCTGTATTGAGTTATCTATAGATGGAATAAATCCTTTTGGTGTACATATTAGTACTCATAGTATATGGCTAATCATGTTGGTAAGTTATAACTTGCCTCTATGGTTATGCATAAAGCACAAATATGTTATGTTGTATCAATGTATATCTGAACCAAACAAACTCAGTAATGATATTGATGTCTATTTGGATCCATTAACTGAAGATATAAAATTGATGTGGGATATAGGTGTTATAATGTATGATACTCATTGAAGTGGAGAATTCAAATCGAGGGCCATGTTGTACGGGATGATAAATGACTTTATTGATTATGGAAAATTTTCAGGCTATAGCATTAAAGGAATGTTGGGGTGTCTCATTGGTAAAGAATACACACACACACAGTTTGGTAGAAACATTCCTCGAAGACTGTATTTTTAGAAAATTAGAAACTTTTACCTCAATGACATAAATACCAATCCAGGATGACAACATTCGAAGGGAACATCGAACAAGGTAGAACACTATCTCCACTAATGGGTGATCAAATTTTCAATAAAGTAAAAGATATTGAAACTATTTTTGGTAAACCATTTTAAAAAAAACCTTACAAAATTAGGTTGTAAAAAGAGATAAATTTTCTTTGAATTACCATATTGGAATTGTCTATACGTCAAATATTTTTTTGATGTTATGCATGTTAAAAAATGTATTTGATAGTGTTATTGGTACATTACTAAATTTTCCTATAAAAAAAAGATGGAATTAAGGCTAGGTTAGACATGATTGAAAAGGGGATAAGTAAAGAGTTGGAACTGGTGAAGGGTAAATGGTGGGATTTTCTTCCTCCAGTAGCTTACACTCTATCCAGTTTGGAAAATTTTTTATTTTTCATTTTACTTAATGGTGTAAACATTCCAGAGGGGTATTCATCAAATATCAAAAATGTCATGTCAAGAATAATTTTAAGTTATAGGGGCTAAAATCACACGACTACCATGTTTTGATACAAGATTTTATTCCTATCTCTTTACATTGCATTCTACCTAAAAATTCATGACATACATTAACCAGACTCTACTTCATTTTCAAATCCATAAACAGTAAAGTTATAGACACAACGGAGTTAACAATCATGATTAAGGAGGTTGTAGTCATATTATGTGAATTATATATGTTCTTACCACTATCATTTTTTGATTTATTGGTTCACCTAATGGTTCACTTGGTTAGAGATGTTCAACTATGTAGTCTTGTCTATTACAAATGGATGTACCCCATTGAACGATATGTGGATATTTTAAAAGGGTGTGTCAAGAATCAAAGGTGTACAAAATGTTGTATTGAAGAATAATAAATTGTTGAATAATCTGTTGAATTCAATATCAATTAACTATCAAATGTTGATAGCATTGGTCTCCCAAAGTCTCATCATAGAAAAAACCTTATGGGAGAAGGTATTATAAAAAGAGATGTTGTTACAATTTCCATAAAAAAGTAGAATAAAGCACACCTTTACATTTTAAATAATAGTGAAGATGTTGATTCATACATTGAATCCCTTCAAATAAATTCTTATAGATTTAAATCCATCAAGGGTTGAAGGATAGAGACCAAATATACATAATCCATAGTTCATAGGATGGTTCTGAGATCATATTTATAAGGAGTTATCTGAAAATATGAATTCAAATACTGAATGACTTTGATACCTATCCATGGGACCAAATGAAAATGTTATATATTATAATGGTTCTGTAATAAATGGTTATATATTCTATAAAAATGAACATAATTACTCCATTATGATGAAAAATAATGGATTTACACTTATGGTGGAAGCGATGCACATATCTGGTTCCAAGGATAGAAATCAAATTTATGCTTATATGTCATATTTTAGTATATCGAATAGATATATGAGTTGGATTATAAAATATTTAAAGTGATTATTTTCTATTGAAAATGGGTTAAAAATAGGAGTGCGATGAAAGTTGATGAAATGGGATTTGTGAAGGTGAATTTAAGTGTATAAGGAGAAAAGGAATAACCATTCATAAGGGAATCACAAGTAGTGAAATTATTTTATGTCTTAAATCTAGAAAACAATAATTGGTTGATTGTCCTACTATCGACTAAAACAACTATAGGGTCAGATGAAAATTCAATCAAGGATGACTCTTTCATTGTCATATCACATTCAGTTCATGGTGGTCCCAATGTAAAAAAATTCTTGTATGTTAGTGGGGACCACAAAGAGGGGATTTGGATTATCGATAGAGGAGAAAACCCCATTTAACATTTTTAAAAAAGAAATAGATTTCAATGATAAGGTTAAAGTTTTTTTAATATACTATTATTTTCCTCATAATATTATTTGTTCTTTAATATATTAACAAAATCTAAATTAAATGTTTGGCTACTCATGTAGAAAATGTCTTCTACACATGATGATGTTACCAATCTTGGGGAAGAACATTTGGTTGATGCTAAAACTAAAGAATTATTAGGGGATCAATGACATGTTGATGAAAAAAACAAGAACAATGTAATATCATAGTGTTGACTAACATTATCAAGGTAAGAAGTAAGGGTATAAAATTTGAGGTTATAGGAATCAATATAACCAACTTGTTGACCACAAAAAGTCAATATTCATTAGTTATTTTGGGGTCACAATGAGGATGTATGTGTCAATTAATATAGATTCACGGTGCCATGTCCAACCCATAATAAAGGAAACCCTTTGAGAAGATATAAAGGTAATGTTACGACAACCTTTCTCTATTTTATTGAAAAATTATATAATAAAATGTTGATTTATTTTTAATTATTCCTTGAATATTTCATTTATTTTAGATTATTTTCGTAATAAATATGTCTTAATGGCCACTATAAAATCCCATATAGGCTTACAAAATCTTCTTACCAAGTTTCATCTAAGGGATACTGAGGGGAAAGTAAAGCCCTGCCCACTAGTTACTTATGAACACATTATAAAGCAGGAAACATGGAATGATTTCATCAGTCACCATGATGAGAAATCATTTCAGGTGCATTATAGTTAATAATATATTATTTTACATTATTTATTTTATCCAATTTGATTCAAAAAATTTAATTTATGAAATAGTAAAGGGGTACTAAAAATAAATAACATGCATCAAAACCATTGTACCCCTATTGTAAAGAATGGATGAGGTACGCTTCACTAGAGAATAAATTGGTATATATTTTAAATCAGTAATAAGTGTTTTATATGATATGAAACAACATATTTTCCTTTTTTCATATGAAGATTGATGAATCAAAATCTGAAACCACTTCAATCCCATGTCATGTACTATGGAATGAGGCTCACATAAATAAGGAGGGTAAACTAGTTGATGAAAACGTAAAATTAGTATGGGAAACATGTGTAAGTATGACATAATAGTGATTATTTATGCTTTATAAAAGTATTACATAAAAATATATATTTATGTTCATATGTTTTTTATACGGTTTAGACATAAGAATTTCTAGTGACCCTACTTGAAGAAAAACTACTTTCAATAGCTTTGAAGCAGATGGAACAATATGGTCGCGTTAGAGGTGTAGATTTTGGAGTTTATACTTGAAAATATTTTGAGAAGAAAAAACCAAAATAAGATACATATAAGATTATGAAAGGATTTTAGGCATAAATATATGCTTTGAAAGATATTATCATCAATTCTAGTTTAGATAACCAATATATGTGAAAGGATCAAAGATAACCAGTGGCTGAACAAAGATCCACACATGAAAAACCAAATGACCCCACTATCTTTGAGGCTAGTCATTCCCCTAAACTTCATACCTTACTCGAGGTAATAAATTTTTTCATTACTCTTTTTATTAAATGTGAATCAAACAACTTCTAATAGCTTTATATTAATAAAATTATGTATGGTAAAGTTGTATATGATTTCTATCTATAAACACACAAACACGCCACCTTAATTGTAATGGGTATAATTTATAATATCCTAGGATACAATATATACAATAAATAACTCCCAAAATATCACATGAGAGTGTGGATTGAGGTAGCTTAAGATCCAACCACTGAGTTTCTCATTCCACTTAATGATTCAGATATTACAACAGTCAATGATGCTATTGGAACTTTTATAGCATGGATATCTAATATTATAAAGACACACAAGGTATGTATTTAAAAAAAATCATATTAAAAACCTATTTAAAAAGGTTTGAATTGAGGTATGGTAATACTAACAGATGAATCGATGGGGAAATAAAAGGTCAGATCAAGACAATATAGCGAATCGACCAAGAAATCAAAAGGACCTTTCGAGAGTACCTTCTCCCCACAAGTTCTACTACAACATTTCTTATCATTAAAAATTTATGAAGAGACCACATTTAAAGATGGAAATATGTCATACATTTCATATGAAGAATAAATATTTAGAACATTCATTATAGAAACAATTGGTCTCAATATTATAATCGAGACTCTCAAGTTTGAATGGTTGGGAGTCTCATTTTTGAATACATACATATGCTACATTTTCATAATACTTCTATCCAAAAAATGATCTAATATGTTCATTAAATTTAATAACTATTCATATTTTCTATAGGCATTTATATTTTTACTATATAAAGTAAAAACCCTTCGAATAATGATTTAGATTTATTATTCCCTGTATCATTTCTATGGAAGAAACTAAATTGGAGAAGAAAGAAATTGATATAAAAAAGATAAGAAATATAAGGCATTTGAGAAGAAAATAACAAACGACAGACTCTTTTAGATACCTACAATGCAGGGGTAAAACTCTACAATCTAATAATATAAAATATATTTTTATTTTTTCCATTAATTATTTGTTTTAGTTTTTTAGGAAGAATTGATACTGATCACAATTAATTTGGATACCCAAAATATTTATTTTTTGGATACAATGCATGGATCCATTAAGTAGACCACACATGATATATGTTGTGAATTTTTAATTCACTGTAATCAACATTTTATGGATAAAATTTGAATTATATGTTTCAATATGTGTTTTAAAAATAATTTTGTTATGATAAGGCGATCACTAAATATAGGATAAATAATGGTATAAAGTTGGCGATTGAATATAACACACCTATGGATTACTTCAAATGGAAAAAAAATATGGTATATATAGAGAGTTTTAACTTTCAAAATGTATTTAAAAAGATTAATTATTTTGGTCAATGTTTCTGTAACATTCGAAGCAAGATAACAACAATAATTGTGGATATTATGTTTGAAAATTTATGAGTGATATCCTAAACCATGGAAAGACTAGAATCCCAAAATAGGTAATTTATGAAGGAAATTTAAACTTTATTAAAAATATTTCGTAATAATTTATTTGTATATATTTTCTCAATAATACCAGGATTTATAACAACCTTCATACTCAAAAGAATAAGTGAATTTGTTTATAGATTAGTGGGTAGTGTACATGGTGACAAAATGTTTTCTGACATCAAATTTTGGTGATTAACCACTATGTTTGTGATCTAGTATGGGATATAACCTTATTAATATATTTAGGGTGTGCATTATAAGTATAATAATGCTTATATATTATTTTTGATATGTTTCTCAAGTATAAGTATAATGGAGGAAATCAATTTATTTAGAAATGAATGGGAAGAACACATGCTGTCAGAATTTATACTATCATCATGAATAGGTGAATTACTACTAATTATTTAGTTAATTTTCTCATCATTTTATCTACTTTTTTAGTTAATTTACATATCATTTTTATTTGATATTTATTTTTTAAAATTTACACATTAGTTCAAAACACACTTCACATGCTCAAAACTAATAAAATAAGCTCAAATTGTTTTCAAAATTTAGGGAAATGATCCATAAGTCATTTGTGACATGTAAGAATTTATTGAACTTCCATCTGACACCCTTTATAGTCTATATGACTCAAAGTATGTATTTTCAATATAAAAGTGTCATTTTAGTTTAAAACATACATCAAATAGTGAAAACTAATCAAAAGATCTTGGATTGTTTTCAAACTTTAGGAAAAAAATAAACAATTCATTTTTCACATGTAGGAATTGACTGAACATAATTCCAAGACATGATGTGGACGATATGAATTGAATTATGTCTTTTCAATAGAATTGCACCATTTTAGTTTAAAATGCATGTCAAAACATCCAAAACCAAGAAAATGAGATTGTATTACTTTTAATCTATAGTAAAAAGATCCATAATTCAATTTTCACATGTAGTAATTGAACACCCATCAATCTAATTCACGATGTGACTGATATTACTCAAATTGTGTGGTTTGAGTTTAAAATTGACATTTTAGTAAAAAGGACAAGTGACATACTCAAAACTAAGAAAAACATTTAGATTATTTTGATACTTTAGGAAAATTAATCCTCACTCATTTGTGATATGTAGGAATCAACCATACCTCAATTTGATACACAGTGTACCTGATATGACTCAAATTGTGTGGCTTTAGTTTAAAATTGACATTTTATTAATGTATTATTTCATATTTATGTTTAATTTATTTCTTTGTAGTATTACTAACATAAGAATTTTTTGATTATGTAGGTGAATTATTTTTCTTGAGTTGGGGTGGTTTGTTCAAAGTTGCTCATGCTCATGAGAGATTAGAATTTAAGGCTGCAACTCAGATAATGAAAATAAGGAAATGGGTCAAGAATGTATACATACATCATGAAAAGGTGAATTCATACCACTTATTTCATTAATTTTTTCAACATTTTATCTAATATTTTTAAGTTAATTTCCTTATTATTTTTGTCTAATAATAATTTAGTTTTTTTCACAGATCTTTTGGGAATTCATATTTTCCATTCAAATGTCTACACCATGCCAAAAATGAGATAACATGTTGCTTTTTGATGGGGCATTTCAGGTAGCATGGGGTTTCCTCTTCTATCCAAATGGAACATGTTCTATATTTTATGGATTGTTTAATACATTTGAAATCAAAAAACACATCACATACCCAATCATCCACACCTCAATCTGATACATAGTGTGCTTGGTATGAATCAAATTGTGCATTTTTAGTTTATAATTTATGTTTTAGTTTAAAACACACATCACTTACTCAAAAATGAGAAAAAACATTCATATTGTTTTGATAATTTAGTAAAATGATCCATAAGTCATTTGAGACATGTAGGAATCAGCCTCACCTCAATCAGACACACGGTGTTCCCGGTATGACTTTAAGTGTGTCTTTTTTTATTTAAAACTGACATTAGTTTTAGTAAAAAAGAAAAGTGACATACTCGGAACTAATAAAACACATTAAGATTGGTTTTATACTTTAGTAAAATTATTCATAAGTCATTTGTGGCATATAAGAATCATCCCCACCTTAATTAGATACATAGCATGTCTGGTATAACTCAAAGTGTCAATTATTAGTTTAAAATTGACATTTTAGTTCAAAAAGTGTGTCACTCATGGGAAAATGAGAAAACGTGCTTGTATTGTCTTAATAATTTAGAAAAAAGATTCATAATTCATTTTTTATGTATATGTATAGTGACCTAAGATTTAAATACATAGATATTAAATTATTTCATATGAATTTTAATCACATTACAAAAATACATGCCTGAGGATAGTAATAGTTTAGTGTCTTGGGAAACTTGGAAACATAATCTTCTAACTTGGTGAAATATATTTGATATATCCCTTTAATATCTTACCCTTTAGT
Organism: Viscum album; assembly: GCA_963277665.1. NCBI lineage: Eukaryota > Viridiplantae > Streptophyta > Magnoliopsida > Santalales > Viscaceae > Viscum > Viscum album. The sequence continues at coordinate 2,103,739,930 of OY728156.1, read as the reverse complement.
ACTCATACTTAAAACCTTTTTCATAACCTAGGGAAAGGAAACCTAATAAATGGGTGATCTCAGATGCTTAATAACTGTAAATAAGGGAGATAGGTAAGAATAACAAGAGTATAATGGTATGATAATGTGATCCCACATGTCAAAGATCATAAACATGAATCATGGAATACAGATTGATAGTTTATAAGACATAAATCATAAGATAATCAAGAATATGAACCATGTGAGCATATCATAGGCATAAGACATAGAATTTTTGTTAAACACATAAGAATATAAAAACATTCCCTATAAGTCAAGGCTCATTTACAAAACCTATCAGGTCACTTCATGGGGAATACACCTACTGGGTGGGACACACCACTATCCCTAGTCATATTCCTTTCCTTGTAAGGGATAATGTTTCCCCATATTCCCATAGTGTATCAGGTTTCTCCATCTCCCCATAGTGGATCGGGTTTCCCCATCTTCCCGTAGTGGACCGGGTTTCCCCATCTTCCCATAGTGGATTATAACACACCTATTTCCCATTTTGGATCAAGACACACATGTTTCCAATTTTGGATCAATCCCATCAAATTATTACCCATCATTAACTCATGAGATATAAATCTTTACCTAATGAATTAGAGGAAGATATAGGACCCACCCGTCACATAATAAAATCATGCATACATGTTCCATAAGATAATAAAATTTGAATCATATCATGACCTATAAAAAGAGATGGGTTTCATAAAAATCATATAATAACCCATGAAATTAAATGTGTATCATAAAAATTTCATCATATAATTTCCTGTGGAAAATAGATAGGTCTCATAATCATTTCATTAAAACATAACCCGTGAAAAGAAGCAGGTTTCAAGAGCATATAACTCGTGGAAGAGAAACCAGTTTCATAAACACCATTACATCAAAACATAAACCATTAAAGAAATAATATTAATGGTGTTATTGGGTTATATCCCTAGTAAAACATAAACTATAATATATTATGTTATATTAGATGGATAAGGATTTGGAAATATCACATGAAACATTTCTTAAGGAAAATAACATTTATTTGAAAATCCTTTTTTATAAAACCATTTCGAAATCATTTTCTTATAAAAAAATCTTTACAATTTAATTTAAAACATTACTTGAGGAAAATATCATTTAATCTTTTAAAATTTATTTTTAAAACATTAATAATTTTTTAAAAAAAAATATATTTTAAAATAGATTTGAAAAATTATAAATGAATCTTGGAAATATTTTAAAAACCTTTTTCTTTGAAAATACCATGAAAACTTATAAATAAATCTTGATTTTTTTTAAAACTTTTTCCTTGAAAATGATTTGAAAAATTAAAAATAAGGATTGATATCATTTTGGAAATTGTTTTTCTAGAAAATAGCTTTGAAAACTTATACATAAAGCTTGAAATCATTTAAATTATTTTCTTTGATAATAATCTTTTGAAAACATATAAAGGAAGCTTAGAAAATCATTTAAAATCCTTTTTAAACATAAAAATTTTTTGAAATAATTTTTATTTAAAAACCAGTTTAAAACCAACAAATTTCCATAATATTTGGAAAACATTTTCTTTAAAAATAACATTATAAAATTACAAAGGAATCATTAAGGAAATAATGGTCATGAAGGCGGGTAAGTCCATACATGTCGAACATTCATTTTCACCTTAAAATGTTTAGAAAAGTGCCTTGATTAGAAAATGATAAGAATATTCCTTTTAAAACTGTTTTTTAAATAGGTAAAAATTGGGCACAATTCCTTTAAACATCATATTGTAATAGTAATTTTTTTTATAAAACACAGTTTTGAAAGAGCACAGATTTTTTACCAAAAGTAGAAATAAAGTATGATTTTCATAAAAAAAATCTTAATTATATTAATTATCAAAGAGTGAAAAAGATACTAATACATGAATATATCATAAATAAATATAATATAATAAAATTCATGAGTTTTCTTAATTTATGGATCATAATATTTCATTAACAGAAGCATAATCGTAAATAATCCCGATAAACGATGAGATTGTAGCAATAAACTATTACCACTTTGGTAACTTTGACTCACAATCCACATGATATAATAACATTAAATGAAGCTTAAAATTTCATTAAATAAGTAGATTCATAATATATCATGTCAAAATGTAGTATATACTCCTTATAGAAAAATATAGGTTCATAACATGGCATGTGTCTCAAAGAAGACAAATTGAGACAAAATTACTTTACCGATTAGGTAACTTTTGAACCATAAACCCCATGAAAGAAAGATAATAAAAGGGATATGTAAATACCATAAATTTAATTATTATAATAATATAATATATTCATGGTCAGTATATACACCACACAAAAGAAACAAGTGGCGAATAAGGCACAAATCTCATGGAAATAAAAGTGAGATGAAAAAACCCTTACCTTAAGTATTGAATTTATTTGTACACATTCAAACCTCATGTATAGTAAATATTATTTTATTATAAATCAACCAATTAACTATATTATTATATCTATTAACATATATTATTCAATTATGACTCTATATTACCCGTTTATTAACAATTCCATGTTAAAGTAACATTTCGGGTAATGATCACTTTGTTTATCGTATGTGTTTTGACTTGTTATTCTAGATCCTCTTACTTAGATCATGATTTACTTATTTAAATAATTTTAAAAAATATTTATATATAATATATATTCATTATATAAATATTTATAGTAATCTATAAAAGATAGAAATATGAAATGGAATGCACCATTCATGGAGACGGTAGGTCGTACGTACGCATGAAGGTTGTTTCCTTTTATTTATCATTTTGAAAGAAAGAAAGTAAATGAAATATATGTATATATGTATATATCTAATAATTTAAATATAATTATTATGTTATATATATATATCATATAATTTTACTAAATCCATCCTTAATACATTCCAAGTAGAGTGTGAATGAATCACATCGCTTTGAGGAGGCGGTAGTCCACACGTCCATAAACAAAATTATCGCATTTACACAAAATGGAAAGTATGAATTTATGTTTTATATAATAATTATAGAAGAATATATATATCATAAATATCTCTATATCATATAAAAACATAGTGTCTATCATAGGTGTAAAGTAAAAATGAACAACATCATTTTGTGAGGCGGTAGTTCACCGTACACAAGAATGGTAAGTTAGTTACCCATTAGATAGATGGAAGTGTGTGTAAGTTTAGGTTGAAATATTAGAATAATAATATCTCAGTATATTTATGATACTGATTATATTATATAATAATGGAATAAAAATAATTTAAGGGGTGTAGAATGACTGACTGACTGAAAATTAAAAATTTTATTATCCAAACACTTTTGAGGAAAAAGTAAGAAACCATCAAACACTTTTTGAGGGAAAAGTGGTAAACCATACAGGACTTTACGACTTAAAACAGTCAAAACATCATGCATAAAAGATTAAGACCAACTAAAAAACCTATTCAACACACCAAATCAAACAAATCAAGCATTCAATCTGTCAAACATTGGCAATAAGAGCCAGAATCATAAGAGAAAAAGGCTGAGGAAACCACGAACTAGGAAACATGAACATTAGAAAAACTTGAACAAACCTCGAAACTATCCTCCTCGAACGCCCATCGGTGCGACCTCGATACCATCCCAAAACCACAAACTCATCGGCGAACTCCAATTCGAAAATGCCCCACCCACCAACAACGTGAGACGATCTTCCGAAAATCCTCCGGGAAGAACACATCCACAGAAGGAAAATAAAGAAGACAGAACCGGGAAGAAAAAATATGTCCTGACGACACCACCTACTCCAGAGTCAACCTCGAGCAGTGATGGCTCTACAAAACCCACCAAAGACACATGAAAACCTTCCCCCTCTGAGCCGCTCTGAGCAGACAACGAGCACCGTTCCATGCCAGATTTCCGCAAGCTACGCCGACGCCGGCCAAACTGAAAGCACCACAGATCCTTGAGCCACACCTGATCTAAACCAGAAGAAGCTAGATAACACCATGCCCTGTCCACAAGCCTCACCAACGTCGGATCGTTCTTGCTGCGACGGATCTGACCACAAGACTCGCCGACGCAAATCCAAGGCAGAACAGACCGCGAATGCACCGATGCCAACCTAAATCAGAAGAAGACAGAGACCACGTCGTGCCATCTCGGCCCGCAAGACACGCTGACACCAGATCTTTCCACGCTGTGACAAAATGGACCAAAATCCATGTTGATACCGGACTAAATCCCATAAGAGTCACAAAGACATGCGAGGGACACAGCTGAGCCAGGTTGTCGCCGAACCGAGATCCAGGGAGCCGACGCTGAGCCACCTGAGCCATGCCGAAGGGGGAAGGGAACAACCGCTAATATGAAAACCTAGTACGGTGAGGGAGAAAGGGAAGCGCCGCTCAGAGGTCAACAGGTGTAGAATGAAAATAAAACAAAGGAGCTTAAAAAATGATGTTACCTCTTCTTTGGGTAACTCCTTTTGGTTTGCACCAAAGGGATTCCTTGTTTGGATTATTCCAAAATGGAGGAGTCTAGGATGAAGGGATAGATTTTAGGATATTATTTTATCAGATTTTGGGTTATCCAAATGGCTTTAGAGGTGTGAATAAGTGGGAGGGGTGCGTGACTTTTTATAGTAGATGAGTGACATTCTTGTAAATGTTTGAAAAGGGAATTCCACCCATGTTTTTACCATGTAAAGTGGATAAAATAATGGTAAATATTATATACAAGGGACTATAGGGTCTAAATATATTCATCCAATTTATTTTTGACAAGTTTATAGGTCATTTTGGGCCTTAATTTTAAGGTTTAGTCTCTTTTAAGCTATTTTCTCTCTTAATTTTTGCAATTCATTTTAATCACTTTCACTATTATTTTTGGTAAAAAAAATAATTTGACCTAATTAGACATTATAAATTATTATTATTCCAAATATGGGATTGATTTGGCTAAATTAAAATCACATAAGTGGAATAAATTAAATTAAAATTAATCTCACAGACGTGTTACGACAATAGGTTTTTAATATAAAATGTTTAAATGTTTGAAATGTTTTTATATCCAATTTCAATGTGAAATTGATTAAAATGACTTAAATTAGATTAATTTATTTAAAATTGATATAATTAAACTTTAAATCCAAACTAAAATATAATTTAACTATATAAATAAATTAGATGAAAAAGTAGTTTTGAATTAAAATTCGGTGTGTTTCACTATTCATAAAAAAATGAAACTTCTCAAAAAATTACCAAAAATTAATCCAAAGTAAATTTTGATATTATGATTCAAAAAATTAAGTTTATTTTTCAAATAAAATTTATAAAAGTTTCAAAAAACATTTTTAAAATGGGTTCTCCATTAAAAGGTGATAAAATTACCTTTTAGAAGAATACATATTTTTATTCATAAAATTGAATTTATTATTATCTTATACCTATAAAATATATTGGATGAGTATAAAAAATATTTATTGAAGATATAATATATAAATTTTATTGAAAATATTAATCAAAAGTGGTTTTTTTATTTATTGATATAAAATTGTGTTTGTATATAGAAAAATAGTTTCCTTAGAAATGTAATTTCTTTATTTTCAAATTGTTATTACATTCAATTCTAATAATCGATAACAAAAGGATTAATTTTATATACATATGTAAATAATATTTTCAAAATTTAGTTAATATTATTCGTAACTTCCATTCCAACGGTCAGGTGGTATCTATAATAATATTTCAATAATAACATTAATAGTATCTTATAGTTTGGTAAAACTCAACCTTATGTGTTACTCAAGCTATCGAAGGGGCTAGTTATTGTGTGTAATACAAGACAAATATAGTGTTTCATGTATTAAAATCTAATCTAAGTGTTGTGTGTAGTGCAAGCTTTGACTTGGTGTTGCGTATAACGCAAGACATGCTTAGTGCTTTCATATAAAAAATCTATATTCAGTGTTTTGTGAAATAAAAAATATCAAAAAGATTAAATTAATTAAAAAATCACAAAATATAGGAGTGTTAAATTCTACCCCCCTTAAAATTAATTTCTCCCTAAAAATTCATTTGTGTTATTAAAATCTTGATACTTGAAAGTTCCTTTCATAGAAACCCAAATCATAAAAATGAATACCTAAACTTTCTTTAAAATGGGAATGTTTGAAATAGAACAGTTACCCAACGTAACACATCACTAAGTTTAAACATAGGAGAACATAGGTGGGAAATGAAAACATGGACATGGATGAAAATAATAAATAATTATAGAGAGTGATAAAGATCATTTATCACCAAAAAATGAATGATTAATGGAAAGTTAAATGTCTTAAAACCATAAATATGTGATGATTTATAAGATCACCAGTTCAAAATAAACAAAGGTATTAGGATGAATCTTTTTAAAAATAATTTTTCTATAGTTTAGGTATTATTTTACTATCTAAGAACATAAGAAAATATACTTAATTGATTTCATTACTTTATATATTCTCAATGTAACGGCCCGGACCTGGATGCCACCCGATAATGCCACGAGCCTGGTTGTCCACAAGGCTTTAAGCGCATCTCCTCAAATTCCAGAGGCTCCCGACTAGAAGAGAGGGCCTAGGTGAGTCAGTAGGGGAGAATATTGCCTCATTACCAGAGTATTATAGTGGAATTCAAACATACAATAAATAGTGGAAGCGAAATAAACAATAGTTAACTATAATAATATAAGATAGGAATACATATCAATAACCATAAGTATCTCATATACAAAATGGTATAGATAGGATATGTATCTAGATAGTAGAAAAATAAGGTACATGTTAATGTAATACAATAAATGTCACAAAATAACAAAAGACCAAAAAGGTATCCCAACATCGTAAGCCTCAACTTGGTCCTCTACTCCCCTGCTCCAAAGCCACAATCAACAACCTATACCAAGGTACTTGACCCTATCATTAAATGCAACCATATAATCTGTTTGGGTCCCTGAGGAGTTCCAAATAGGGTGTGAGATAAACATCCCAATAGGCAACCAACCAGGTCTATACAATTCAAACAACAATATACAAAGTGCTAGCAAGTGTAATCAAAGCAGTGAAGTAAAGTGTGTATTCACATGGCATAAGTCTACATAAACTAGAAATACCCAAAATTCCCTCAAGTCTCCCTACAAAATAGTCAACTCCTAAAAAGGCATATATAAATATTAAACAAGTCACACGACCACACCATACATCCCAACATATAAAACAAGCCACAACCATGTTATACAAAGAAGTCAAGAATCCCACAGCCACACCGTATAGTGAGGTGTAAACCCCAAGGGTCGGATCCAAGGTGTCACATACAAGGGAATCCCTGTAATAAATCTAGAACATGAAGGGCCATATCCATGGGGCTCATCCAAGGCATACACATTGATTCCCATGGGCATCCTAGTGGAATCTTGGTCTAGGCACTGGTTGGAGTCCTAGAAGCATGTGTACCGACATGTCCTACATAAGTCCAAGAAATCTAGATCCACGGGGTATCAAGGCCTGAGTCATCCCATAGAATCAAGACCTAAGGGGAAAAGTCAACCCAAGGCGTCCACTACCGCATTCCAGATCCATGGAGAGCAGTCCATGGCATATATCAAACAATTCATTCAATGCATTCAAAGAAAATTAAACCCATGTGAGTATACCCACTCACACAATTTAGTACAAGGCATGAGTATACCCACTCATGCATTAATTTAACCATTCACATTTCATATGGTCCTAACCTCCAATATTTCCCATTTAACATTCCATTATTCAATTCATATAGGTATACCCACCCATATTAACCATTTCATTTAAGTCAAACTATCAAAATAGGCATGGCATCATAAGACATAATGGGGCAAGGAGGCATTACATCTCCTAAGTAATCTATTTGAGACCAGAAAGGCATCAAAGAGCTTAATTTAACTAGGAAATCACAAGAACACACCCATTTGGTAGTTTAAATAGGTATAAACAAGGAATTTCCTTAAGTCACACCCCTAAGGTGTCCTTGAATTAATAAATGGGTTCCAACACACCTAAACATAACCTATGACCATCCTCACTAGGTCCGACTATAACTACTACAAGCAAATCACTAAAAAACAAGGACTCACTGAAAATTGCGATGGATGATGAAAAGAAAAAATGTCTGAAATGCACCCGAAAAGCTAAAAGAAAGTATAAACCACCTACCTCGGCTTGGTATTAGAGAGATCATCCAGTATCGAGTCCTAATTTGTCCTGGTTTAGGAGAGATATGAATAATGAATGAAGAATGGGATATTAGGGCATATGATCCTGAAATCAAATAGCACAACTGCTGTTTCAAAGAATCAAGAATGACTAAGAAGGAATTGAGGACTTACCGTTGCAGATCCAATGAGACAAACCACATTTAAATCGGAGGTTGGATGGACAATCGGTCTTGATTCCTATCTTAGGTGCCAAAGGGAAGCTCTATGGGAGGAGGGATGTTGTGCATTGAAGGAAAACCCAAATAGGTTTAAAAGAAAACATAAAATTTAATTTTTTTAAAAAAAAAATCAGACAGAAGCCTCACATGGTTTAATCGGATGGTTTCCCAAACCATGTGGTAACCGTGCGCAACTCACTACCTCTAAGTGGCACATCACAAGGTTACTCTACATGGTCTGACTAACCGTGCAGTAATCATGTGAAATTGTCTGTTAAAAACCTACAAATTTTTCAGACTTTCCCATGGCCGTGTGACCTCTACTGCATGGTTTCTCAAAAATCATGCAGAAGCTACTACCTCCACTTGAAAAGTTTGACTAACTATGTGCAGGCCATGCACAAACTGTGCACCAGACCATTTTCAGTCCAAAACTTGGTTCTACGCTCCGAACAAGCCCCGTACATCTCCAAAACACCTGTGATCAAAAGGGGTACATATGTAAGGACATAACAAAGCATTTAAACTAAAAAATAAAGGATCATTACCTCGTACGAAAACCCTGGGTTCTTACACTCAATCTTAACCTTTGGTTGTACCTTTCTCGATTTTCAATTCATCTTTCACTCAAAGAAATGAATGAGCCTTTTTCATTCCTAAAGTACTAAGTGATCATGGGGTATAATGATAATCCATTCCATCTGTATTTAGTTAACATCACAAAAAAATGGTTAGCACATGATATACACTACTGGAAAAGAAGTTTATACCAACGGTTAAAAACCGTTGGTATAGGCTGGAAAACCGTTGGTATACCCTATACCAACGGTTTTCCAAACCGTTGGCTAGTAAGCCATGAGGAAAGCCTTATACCAACAGTTTGATCCAAACCGTTGGTATATGGGTTATATAAATTTAACCCAATGTATACCAACAGTTATAAACCGTTGGTAATGCATTTTAGGAAGTCTTATACCAGCGGTTTTAAACCGTTGGTAATGTGATTTTCAGGAAAACTTATACCAATAGTTTAGAACCGTTGGTATTGGTTTTCCAGCAACACCTATACCAATGGTTATAAACCGTTGGTATTGGTTTTCCAGAAATCCATACACCTATACCAATGGTTTAAAACCATTGGTATAGTGTTTTTCCAGAATTCCAGCACCCTTATACCAATGGTTTATAACTGTTGGTATTGAGTTTTTCCAGAACTGCAGCCCAGCAGCCCCCCTCCCTCCAGTAGCCCCTCCATTATACACCTGCATAAATAAAATCACAAAAACCACATACAGACTTGAAACAGTATAAAAAACACCTAAAATAGAACAAAAAAAACACATAAAATCATCAAACTCTTCCAACCATGTCATGTACAACAATTTCCTATTTCAATCTTCATAAGACAACAATCATCCAGTAGTAATTCACCTCACCCCTACACAACCCCCCAACCAGCATAGCCCCCACCTCCCCCACCAAATTCTAATAGGCAGAATAGTATGAGAAATACCTATTAGAGTTGAATAAGAGTTTGAAATTGGCTCATATCCCATTTTTTTATGATCCTAGATTTGGGTATGTAATGATTTGTGATGAATTTTGCATTGAACTTGTATTGTTTATAATATATGGTGAAAAGGTATTTTCTTAGGAGTCTCGTCACTTATGAACCCATGAGTGAAACTACCCAACTCATGAAAAAGATTTTGCGTCTATCATTGATAAGTGTAAATTTCAGTTGTATTCACTTAAAATGATGTCCTTTTCAAACACAAGAAAGACACTTTTAGTGGTACCGGCCACACCGGCCCTTGGATTGAGGCGGGGTTGACTCGTAAACATCAAAAATGACCCATGGATCGTTTTCATAAAGTTTCAATAGAATCTGAATGCGTTTGGTCGGTTTTCCGTATGTCGGTAGTTGTTTTCACTTAAAATCCTGTCCATTTCAAATAAAAGTGAGACAGTTTGAGTGGTACCGGCCACACCGTGCCTCAGATTGAGGCGGGGTTGACTTGTACACGACAAAAATGACCCATGGATACTTTTCCTAAAGTATCAACAGAATCCAAATGCGTTTGGTCCATTTCCCGTATGTCAGTTGTTGTTTTTACTTAAACTGTTGTCCATTTCAAAGAAAAGTGAGACACTTTGAGTGGTGTCGGCCATACCGCGCCTCGTATTGAGTCGGGGTTGACTCTTACATGTCAAAAATGATCCATGGATCGTTTTCCTAAAGTTTAAACAGAATCCGAATGTGTTTGGTCGGTTTTCCGTATGTCGGTAGTTGTTTTCAATTAAAATCCTATCCATTTCAAATAAAAGTGAGACAGTTTGAGTGGTAACAGCCACACCGTGGCTCATATTGAGGCGGGGTTGACTCGTAAACGACAAAAATGACCCATGGATACTTTTCCTAAAGTATCAATAGAATCCGAATGCGTTTGGTCCGTTTCCCGTATGTCATTTGTTGTTTTTACTTAAATTGTTGTCCATTTCAAAGAAAAGTGAGACACTTTGAGTGGTGTCGGCTACACCGCGCCTCAGATTGAGGCGGGGTTGATTTGTACATGTCAAAAATGACCCATGGATCATTTTCATAAATTATCAACACAATCTGAATGTGTTTGGTCGGTTTTCCGTATGTCATTTATTTTAATTAAAATCGCATCCATTTTAAACAAAAGAAAGACAATTTTAGTGGTACCGGCCACACCGGCCCTCGAATTGAGGCAGGGTTGACTCATACACGTCAAAAATGACCCATGGATCGTTTTCCTAAAGTTTCAACAGAATCCAAATGCGTTTCTTTGGTTTTCCGTATGCCGGTAGTTGTTTTCACTTAAAATCCTGTCCATTTCAAATAAAAGTGAGACAGTTTGAGTGGTACCGGCCACACTGTGCCTCAGATTGAGGCGGGGTTGACTCATACACGACACAAATAACCCATGGATACTTTTCCTAAAGTATCAACAGAATCTAAATGCGTTTGGTCTATTTCTCGTATGTCAGTTATTGTTTTTACTTAAACTGTTGTCCATTTCAAAGAAAAGCGAGACACTTTGAGTGGTGCCGACCACACCGCGCCTTAGATTGAGGCGGGGTTGACTCGTACATGTCAAAAATGACCCATGGATCGTTTTCCTAAAGTTTCAATAGAATCTGAATGCGTTTGGTCAGTTTTCCGTATGTCGGTAGTTGTTTTCACTTAAAATCATGTCCATTTCAAATAAAAGTGAGACAGTTTGAGTGTTATTGGCCACACCGTGACTCAGATTGAGGCGGGGTTGACTCGTAAACGACAAAAATTACCCATGGATACTTTCCCTAAATTATCAACAGAATTCGAATGCATTTGGTCCATTTCCCGTATGTCAGTTGTTGTTTTTACTTAAACTGTTGTCCATTTCAAAGAAAAGTGAGACACTTTGAGTGGTGTCGGCCACACCGCACCTCGGATTGAGGCGGGGTTGACTCTTACACGTCAAAAATGACCCATGGATCAATTTCATAAAGTATCAACACAATCCTAATGCGTTTGGTCGGTTTTCCGTATGTCGTTTATTTTAATTAAAAGCGCATCCATTTTAAACAAAAGAAAGACACTTTTAGTGGTACCGACCACACCGGCCCTCGGATTGAGGCAGGGTTGACTCGTACATGTCACAAATGACCCATGGATCGTTTTCCTAAAGTTTAAACAGAATCTGAATGCGTTTGGTCAGTTTTCTGTATGCCGGTAGTTGTTTTCACTTAAAATCCTGTCCATTTCAAATAAAAGTGAGACAGTTTGAGTGGTACCGGCCACACCGTGCCTCAGATTGAGGCGGGGTTGACTCTTACATGACTCAAATGACCCATGGATACTTTTCCTAAATTATCAACAGAATCCGAATGTGTTTGATCCATTTCCCGTATGTCAGTTGTTGTTTTTACTTAAATTGTTGCCCATTTCAAAGAAAAGTGAGACACTTTGAGTGGTTTCGACCACACCACACCTCTGATTGAGGCAGGGTTGACTCATACATGTCACAAATGACCCATGGATCGTTTTCATAAAGTATCAACACAATCCGAATGGGTTTGGTCGGTTTTCCGTATGTCATTTATTTTAATTAAAAGCGCATTCATTTTAAACAAAAGAAAGACACTTTTAGTGGTACCGGCCACACCGGCCCTCGGATTGAGACGAGGTTGACTCATACACATCACAAATGACCGATGGATCGTTTTCCTAAATTTTCAACAGAATCCGAATGCATTTGGTTGGTTTTCCGTATGCTGGTAGTTGTTTTCACTTAAAATCCTGTCCATTTAAAATAAAAGTGAGACAGTTTGAGTGGTACCGGCCACACTATGCCTCAGATTGAGGCAGGGTTGACTCGTAAATGACAAAAATGACCCATGTATACTTTTCCTAAAGTATCAACAGAATCCGAATGCATTTGGTTCGTTTCCTGTATGTCAGTTGTTGTTTTTACTTAAATTGTTGTCCATTTCAACGAAAAGTGAGACACTTTGAGTGGTGTCGGCCATACCGCGCCTCGGATTGAGGCGGGGTTGACTCTTACACATCAAAAATGACCCATGGATAGTTTTCCTAAATTTTCAATAGAATATGAATGTGTTTGGTCGGTTTTCCGTATGTCGGTAGTTGTTTTCACTTAAAATCATGTCCATTTCAAATAAATGTGAGACAGTTTGAGTGGTACCGGCCACACCGTGCCTCAGATTGAGGCGGGGTTGACTCTCACACGACACAAATGACCCGTGGATACTTTTCCTAAAGTATCAAGAGAATCCGAATGTGTTTGGTCCGTTTCCCGTATGTCAGTTGTTGTTTTTACTTAAATTGTTGTCCATTTCAAAGAAAAGTGAGACACTTTGAGTGGTGTCGGCCACACCGCGCCTCGGATTGAGGCGGGGTTAACTCGTACATGTAAAAAATGATCCATGGATCGTTTTCATAAAGTATCAACACAATCCGAATGCATTGGTCAGTTTTTCGTATGTCGTTTATTTTAATTAAAAGTGCATCCATTTTAAACAAAAGAAAGACACTTTTAGTGGTACCGGCCACACCGACCCTCGGATTGAGGTTGGGTTGACTCTTACACGTCACAAATGACCCATGGATTGTTTTCCTAAAGTTTCAACAGAATCCTAATGCGTTTGGTCAGTTTTTCGTATGACGGTAGTTGTTTTCACTTAAAATCCTATCCATTTCAAATAAAAGTGAGACAGTTTGAGTGGTACCGGCCACACTGCGCCTCAGATTGAGGTGGGGTTGACTCGTACACAACAAAAATGACCCATGGATACTTTTCCTAAAGTATCAACAGCATCCGAATGCGTTTGGTCTGTTTCCCGTATGTCAGTTGTTGTTTTTACTTAAACGGTTGTCCATTTCAAAGAAAAGTGAGACACTTTGAGTGGTGCCGACCACACCACGCCTCGAATTGAGGCGGGGTTGGCTCGTACACATCAAAAATGACCCATGGATCGTTTTCCTAAAGTTTAAACACAATTTGAATGCGTTTGGTCAGTTTTCCATATGCCGGTATTTGTTTTCACTTAAAATCTTGTCCATTTCAAATAAAAGTGAGACAGTTTGAGTGGTACCGGCCACACCGTGCCTCAGATTGAGGCAGGGTTGACTCGTACATGACAAAAATGACCCATGTATACTTTTACTAAAGTATCAACAGAATCTGAATGCGTTTGGTCCGTTTCCCGTATGTCAGTTGTTGTTTTTACTTAAACTGTTGTCCATTTCAAAGAAAAGTGAGACACTTTGAGTGGTGTCGGCCACACTGCGCCTCATATTGAGGCAGGGTTAACTCTTACATGTCAAAAATGACCCATGGATCTTTTTCATAAAGTATCAACACAATCCGAATGCGTTTGGTCAGTTTTCCGTATGTCGTTTATTTTAATTAAAAGCGCATCCATTTTAAACAAAAGAAAGACACTTTTAGTGGTACCAGCCACACTGGCCCTCGGATTGAGGCGGGGTTGACTCATACACGTCACAAATGACCCATGGATCGTTTTCCTAAAGTTTCAATAGAATCCGAATGCGTTTGGTCGGTTTTCCGTATGCCGGTAGTTGTTTTCACTTAAAATCCTGTCCATTTCAAATAAAAGTGAGACAGTTTGAGTGGTACCGACCACACCGTGCCTCAGATTGAGGCGGGGTTAACTCTTACACGACAAAAATTACCCATGTATACTTGTCCTAAAGTATCAATAGAATCCAAATGCGTTTGGACCGTTTCCCGTATGTCAGTTGTTGTTTTTACTTAAATTGTTGGCCATTTCAAAGAAAAGTGAGACACTTTGAGTGGTTCCGGCCACACCGCGCCTCAGATTGAGGTGGGGTTGACTCATACATGTCACAAATGACCCATGGATAGTTTTCATAAAGTATCAACACAATTAGAATGGGTTTGGTTGGTTTTCCATGTGTCATTTTTTTTAATTAAAAGCGCATTCATTTTAAACGAAAGAAAGACACTTTTAGTGGTACCGGCCACACCGGCCCTCGGATTGAGGTAGGGTTGACTCTTACACGTCAAAAATGACCCATGGATCGTTTTCATAAAGTTTAAACATAATCCAAATGCGTTTTGTCGGTTTTCCGTATGCTGGTAGTTGTTTTCACTTAAAATTCTGTCCATTTTAAATAAAAGTGAGACAGTTTGAGTGGTACCGGCCACAACGTGCCTCATATTGAGGCGGAGTTGACTCTTACATGAAACAAATGACCCATGGATACTTTTTCTAAAGTATCAATAGAATCTGAATGCATTTGGTCTTTTTCCCGTATGTCAGTTGTTGTTTTTACTTAAACTGTTGTCCATTTCAACGAAAAGTGAGACACTTTGAGTGGTGTCGGCCACACCATGCCTCAGATTGAGGCGGGGTTGACTCGTACACGTCACAAATAACCCATGGTTCATTTTCCTAAAGTTTCAATAGAATCCGAATGCGTTTGGTCGGTTTTCCGTATACCGGTAGTTGTTTTCACTTAAAATCTTGTCCATTTCAAATAAATGTGTGAAAGTTTGAGTGGTACCGGCCACACCGTGCTTCATATTGAGGAGGGGTTGACTCTTACACGACAAAAATGACCCATGGATTCTTGTCCTAATGTATCAACAGAATCCGAATGCGTTTGGTCCGTTTCCCGTATGTCAGTTGTTGTTTTTACTTAAACTGTTGCCCATTTCAAAGAAAAGTGAGACACTTTGAGTGGTGTCGGCCACACCGTGCCTTGGATTGAGGCGGGGTTGACTCATACACGTCAAAAATTACCCATGGATCGTTTTCATAAAGTATTAACACAATCCGAATGGGTTTGGTCGGTTTTCCCTATGTCATTTATTTTAATTAAAAGCGCATTCATTTTAAACAAAAGAAAGACACTTTTAGTGGTACCGACCACATCGGCCCTCGGATTGAGGCGGGGTTGACTCTTACATGTCAAAAATGACCCATGTATCATTTTCCTAAAGTTTCAACAGAATACGAATGCGTTTGGTCGGTTTTCCGTATGTCAGTAGTTGTTTTCACTTAAAATCCTGTCCATTTCAAATAAAAGTGAGACAGTTTGAGTGGTACCGGCCACACCGAGCCTCATATTGAGTCGGGGTTGACTCATACACGACAAAAATGACCCATGGATACTTTTCCTAAAGTATCAACAGGATCCGAATGCGTTTGGTCTGTTTCTCGTATGTCAGTTGTTGTTTTTACTTAAACTGTTGTCCATTTCAAAGAAAAGTGCGACACTTTGAGTGGTGTCGGCCACACCACGCCTCGGATTGAGGCAGGGTCGACTCGTACACGTCAAAAATGACCCATGGATCGTTTTCATAAATTATCAACACAATCTGAATGTGTTTGGTCGGTTTTCCGTATGTCGTTCATTTTAATTAAAAGCGCATTCATTTTAAACAAAAGAAAGACACTTTTAGTGGTTCCGGCCACACCGGCCCTCGGATTGAGGCGGGTTGACTTTTACATGTCAAAAATGTCCCATGGATTGTTTTCCTAAAGTTTCAACAGAATTCGAATGCGTTTGGTCAGTTTTCCGTATGTCGGTAGTTGTTTTCTCTTAAAATCCTGTCCATTTCAAATAAAAGTGAGACAGTTTGAGTGGTACCGGCCACACCGTGCCTCAGATTGAGGCGGGGTTGACTCGTACATGACAAAAATGACCCATGGATACTTTTCCTAAAGTATCAACAGAATCTGAATGTGTTTGGTCCGTTTCCCGTATATCAGTTGTTGTTTTTACTTAAAATGTTGTCCATTTCAAAGAAAAGTGAGACACTTTGAGTGGTGCCGGCCACACCGCGCCTCGGATTGAGGCGGGGTTGACTCGTACACGTCACAAATGACTCATGGATAGTTTTACTAAAGTATCAACACAATATGAATGTGTTTGGTTGGTTTTCCGTATGTCATTTATTTTAATTAAAAGTGCATCCATTTTAAACAAAAGAAAGACACTTTTAGTGGTACCGGCCACACCGGCCCTCGGATTGAGGCAGGGTTGACTCGTACATGTCACAAATGACAATATAAAAATTTCTCAAAATTACTCAATTTAATACATATAAATATTATAATTAATTGGATATTTTTTGTTTGTAAATTATATTCCCAATCAATGAAAATATATAAAATAGAGAATAAAAATGTTAAAAATAAATTTTTTAACCAAAGAAATTAACCAATATTTCATTATCATTAAAATCCATTTATCAAAATCAAAAATACACACACTTATTTATATTTTTTAACCAAGGGAATTCATCACCTAATAAATCATTTTCCACCTTAAAAACCCTCATTTTATTATTTTTAAAATGAACCCCCAATATTACCCATGGATCTAAAACACATTATTTTTCATGTCATGTCCTTAGGCCCTAAATCTTACTTATGGATGACCATATGTCCTTAGGCCCTATAACACCCATGACCCGACCCGGCCCATGGACACCCCTAATTTCGAGTGATTGTTTTTGAATATTAAGATGACCATATTAAATTATCAAACCAGATATCATACAGGGAATCACAGTACCAAGGAATACTAAATTTCTAGGTAGTAGAATAATCATACAATAAGAATCAAGTGCAAAAAAGAGATCTGATAACAACATCCTTATGAAGAAGAGGAAAACCCCGGAGTGGAAAACCAGGTTAAAAAATAAAGAGTTATACAGAATTCAAAAATGAAATGGATCAATCTGCCCCTGATCACCATCACCATCACCACTATCATAATCGGCCTCATCCTCTCCACCATCTCTGTCCTCGTCATCATCCTCATCATCGTCCCCATGCTCATCATCGGCCTCATCCTCGTCCATCCTCACCCTCGACCCCATCCTCGCCCTCGGCCCCATCCTCACCCTCGTCCTCATCCTCATCCTCGCCCTCGTCCTCTTCAGCATCCTCATCATCAGCAGGAACGTCATGATCTCGATCTCCACTAGATCTGTCTCCTGGTGCATTGGATAATGCACCCATCGACGACATAAATGTCTGACAAGCCACGCTAGCCTCTGGTGGAAGTGATGAAGATAAAGCTTTCATCGGTTTCATAAATTCTTTGTCCCTCGTTTGAACTTGTACTTCCAACTCTGTGACCCTTTTATCAGATTTTCTTGCTTTCTCCTTGACCTGTTCCAACTCAGTCGTACTAGAATGGATACCTGGAGAGGACCAATACCTCTTCGGGACTATATTCTTACCAGGTCGGCAGCGTACTCGACCAGAGTGCTCCTCTCCCAAAACCTGATATAAATGATCGTGTGGCCCAAAATTGTCAGGCTCCTGGGCATCAAGATCCTCTAAAGCAGCCTATTAAAAATATTAATAGATTAATAAATTTCAAAATAGATATTAAACTTTTAAATAAACAAATTAAAACTTACAATCTTTTCTTGGGTTGATTCATTTACCGCAGTTCCATCTTTTTTTCTTCTACTCGAGCAAAAAAAATTTGCTCAAGGGATACGTCCTTCAATATTCAATTTGTGCTTCTGTAATGACATTGAAACAATATAAAGTGCAAGTATAATCATATATTAAATATTCAATAAATCACATAATTTAAGTAGGAAATAATAAAAAGGGAAAGTCCTAAAGAAAAATTATAAACAACTATATCGTACCATCTGCCTCTCATGATCTGACATAGTTGTGTGCCCCAAAGTGTGGAGGTATTGCTTTGAATCAATGTTTTTTTTTCAGAAGATTACTAAATAATGTTTAATAATAAATAATATTATATTAATGCAAAATATGAAAACTCTGATTTAAATACCTCAAATGAGATTAATACCTTAAATTTGGCAGTCGCCCAATGGGTAATCATTTGGAGATATTGCTCTATCGGGTAGTCATCCATGATAGGTAATGTCTCTAAATCCGTGCCCACCCTATCACACCATCCAACATACAGGTCATGCTTATAAGCTCTCCAAATCTCTCCCAACTCTTTTAAACGTGCTGGTCGTGCACCTTCGCCATCAGGGAAGTTAAACCGAAGCTGAAACCCAATAGATTAGTTCATATAAATACAAAAAAATACTACATTAAATCCAATAGATTTTTTACCCATATTTGTGCCCACGCGTTATCTTTGACTTCGTGTGGTAGTTGTCTCCAAAAGAGAGGGCTGACCGGAATGATATCGGAGTATTTGGCTAGCGTCGCCAAAAAACCCCGACATTCCTGCCCAGATTTCTCAATTATTTGTCCATCAGCATTATATTCAACTATCAACTGTGTCTGGCGGTTCCATATCGCACGCAAGTGAGTACGCCCCCTCCCCCACCTCCTATCTGTAGATGAATCTGTTATTAAAGAAAAATAATATCAGTACAAGTTATAATAAAATAAATTTTGGTATAAAAATTTGATAGAGTCATATAAATATACCTGTGGTAGTCGGATAAATGGGAAGAAGCTGAAGGAATATCCTGTACAGGTGGAGTGTCCCTCATTGTACACTCCTCAGCTGCATACTGTGTCACATCAGGAGTCGAAGAAGGTGGAATATAATAGCTCAGGGATAATGAACCAGAAGCAAAAGATGATGGCATAGACGTCTGGCCAACTGGTAGTGTAAACATCGGAGGTCTAAATATCCCGTGTGTCCCTGGAGACACACCAGGATCAAAATGGGGTGAAGAAGATACGTCTATGGCGGTGGATCATCTAACTCTCGCCCCATGAGCTCTCGTACCACCGGCCTCAGTACCGGGCCCACTAGATGATCGTCCATCTCTGACACCACCCCCCTCCTACCACCAGCCACTCTACTGGGAGCAATATCAGGCTCCTCGTCAGATATCTCTCGTCTAGGGGGTCGATCCTGAAAAAAAGTTTAATACATAAGTAAACACATGATATTATAAGTTATTGAAATATTTATATTTGAAATAAAATACTCACAATAGTGATGAGTGGAGGAACACCCATCTGTATCATGCGAAGATTATTATCTGTTATCTTTTTCCGTCGCCTCTCTTCAATGGGTGTCTTTTCCTACAATGAAAACAAATATGGAAGTAATTAAAAATAGATAACTAATGTGTAACCCAAAAAAAATATAGAAAAACCATTCTGATAAAAAACATAAAGTAAAAGAAGATTTATGGTGGTTTGAAGGTAAGTACTAGGATACACACTCTGAATGATGTAGGTGAAACATGTAGGTGAGAACATGACTGTATGATTCTATATATTTCCCACCACAACTTCAGGTTCACAATCAACTCTAACAATTGAGTTATTGGCATCATCATAAGTAATAAATGGATTGCTTCCAATTGCAGTAGGGATAGTGTCAACTTCATCATCACCATCATCAAAAACATGTCTGGGATTTACATCAATAATTACACCAAATTTAGGATGACGATGATCTTTGACATAAAAAACTTGTTTCACCATTTATGCCAATACATATGGTTCATTGGTGGCAAGAGTGCGAGTCATGTCAATAACTCGAAATCCACAATCATCAATAAAGGTGCCTTGCCTCGTCATTGAATCAAACCATTGACATTTTATCATCGTGACTCGACCATGTGAGTAATAATCCAAAATTATTATTTTCTTCACGACTCCATAATAAGCAACATTTTCAGAACGAGGTCTAGTATCCGATGAACTGGCATAATAGTCTTTTGTGGCAGTTATCATAACACCATTATGTTGTGTTCTCATGTTTCTTGCTCGTTCAGTGATAATAAATTTGTATCCATTGATCACAAGTGATTTACAAGCACGAACCATGGTATTAGGACCAAAATCCAAAGCTCTTGTTTCCTCAGAAACAGAGTCAGCAGGAAAACTCGATACCTGTAATATAAACAAATAGTAAACTTAATTAAATATTATTTTTATTTAGTTATTATAGAAATATTTTTACCTTCAATTTCAACCAAGCAGAAAACCATTTTCTATGCAAAGTCTCTTTCCTTCTCAAAGATAAAGAACGATGCTTTCTATATATCAATTCTTTATGTTCTCTGTAGATAAAAATAATAATAGTTTAAAAAATATTTAAAATTACAAGATATAATATAAGAGATACATGTACAATTTACTTACTTGATATACTCATCGAAAAAATCACAATTGAACAACACTGTGCGATGTGCCATCTCTCACTCCTCAAGGATTAATGTCGTCAATGTATATGATCCCGGAATTCCTCCTATCTGAGAAAGTGATGGAAAACTGGGTTCAATTTGCCCATACTATTCTTCTTCATTTCTCATTGGTTTGTTTACTCTCGTAGTAAGATCAGACAAATACATTGCGCAGAAATCCATACATTCTTGATCCAAGTAACTGTTCACAATAGAACCTTCGGGATAATTCCTGTTCCGAACATATGATTTCAATGTGCACATGTTTCTTTCAGTTGGATACATCCAACAGAAAGCAACGGGTCCTCCAAGAAGTATTTCTGTCGGAATATGGACAGTCAGATGCAGCATGCATGTAAAAAATGATGGAGGGAATATTTTCTCTAACTCGCACAAAATTAATGGTGTCTCTGCCAATAGTTTTTGCAAGAAGGATTTGGATATCCTCTTATCACAAAGATCTCTAAATAAATAGCACAACCGAATAACTGAGACTCTAACATTATTGGACAAGAGATGACGGATTTCTATTGGAATCAACTCATGCAAAAGGACGTGATAATCATGAGTCTTCAAATATTTCAGCTTCAACTCTTTTCTGTTGACCCATTTTGATATAATGCTTGAATAGCCATCAAGAACTTTAATAGTCTCTAGCACTTCCAGAAATTGATTTTTTTCAGCATGTGTCATCACATAAGAAGCACATGGAACTTGCTATTTATTTTCACTGATACAGACAAGATACAATTCTTGTCTGATCCCCCAATCTACCAAGTCACGCTGAGATCGTAAATCATCTTTTGTCTTCCCCTTGACATTTAGAAGAATTGAAAGCAACATTTCACATATATTCTTTTCAATGTGCATTACGTCTAAGCAATGACGTAACAAGTTGGTTGACCAATACGGCAACTCAAAGAATATACTTTTCTTCTTCCAATTATAACAGGTATCATTGGAAACATTTTTCCTCTTTCTATATTTCATTACACCCTTCCCAAATGAATAACTGAAATCTTTCAATTCATTAAGCACATCAGTTCCAGACATACGCTGAGGTGGAGCGTCATTCTCTATGGTATTGTCAAATCTTCGACGATTGTTTCTATATGGATGGTTCATTGGCAAGAATCGTTGATGTCCCATAAAACTAAAACTAAGACGATATTTCAGTCTTCTCGATCGAGTATTCTTCATATAAACAGGACATGACAATTTTCCTTTAGTGCTCCATCCAGACATCATTGCATAAGCAGTAAAATCATTGATCGTCCACATAAGCGCAGCACGCATCTGAAATATGTCTTTCGAACATGCATCGTATGTGGGCACACCCACATCCCAAAGAAGTTTCAACTCTTTTATTAAAGGTTGCATGTATACATCTATATCATTACCGGTATCAGAAGGGCCAGATATCAGTATACTCAAGAAAGTGTAAGGCTTTTTCATACACAACCAAGGGGGAAGGTTATAAATGTGTATGAAAACCGGCCATGTGCTGTGCGAAGTAAGCATCTGCCCAAATGGATTAAAAACTTCACACGAAAGACCTAGTCTCACATTACGCACGTCGGCTGCAAATTCAGGATATCGAGCATCAAATCTCTGCCATGCAAATCCATCTGCAGGGTGAACCAACTCTTCATTATTCTTTTTTCTCTCGGTGTCATGCCATCACATTTTTACGGATATTTCATCAGACATGAAAAGGTTCTGTAATCTGGGTATCAATGGAAATTGCCACATTACTTTTTGTGGCACATGAGATGGTGATCCATCATCTTTTGGCTTCCATTGGGAGGTTCCACATTTTATACAATCATTTCTTTCAGTAGTTTCCTCCCAAAATAAGCTGCAATCATTCGAGCAAGCATGAATTTTTTTTTTTGAGAATCCAAGTTCATCAACTAACTTCCATGCCATATAGTGGTTTGAGGGAATATTTGCATCATCTGGAAGTAAGTCCATTAAGAAGGTAAGAATGTAATCAATTGCAGTATTTGAAATCCCATGCATAGTTTTCCCATGAAACAATCGGATTAAAAATTCCAACTTTTTCATTTTACCACATTTCTGATATACTGGAGTCGTCGCAGCATCATTCAATTTTTTCACCCTATCAACATCATCATTTTCATTGGACGCATCATGTATGCTTGTATCGAAATCTTGTTGGCTGGACATCCTTTTCTTCTTATGATGCCGAATAAATGGAAACCGATCATATATCAAACTCTCCAATTCAGTCTTATCATTTGGATCATCAACATTTTGAGATTCCATTTTCTCTCCATTGTGATACCACACATAATAGTTTGTTTGGAAACCATATTTGGTTATATGATAGCTAACTGCGTCACGACTCAACCAAGGTCTTCCAACACAATTAAAACATGGGCAGTGTATGCGACCACTATTTGAAGCCTTGTCAAATGAAAAATCTAGAAAGCTGTTCAAATTATTTTGAAAATCGGTTGAAATCCGATCAGTTTCGTACATCCAACTTCTGTCCATTTTGTAAAAAAACTACAATAATTCATTTCAAAGCAATTCAATAATATTAAAGTATAATCAAAAAAATATTTAGGTAAATGACAATTGTTTACTTTATATAAAAGCATAACTGACACATTACTCTATATGAGAATCATATTAAGAAATACAACAAAATACAGTGTATATAAGAAAATAAGATACATAATTTCTAATGCGTATATTCAAGGATTTCCCAGTAAGATATTGGAAGTGGATCAAGGAATACATAATCCTTAAGAATCTTGTTGGGAGTACATGAGTTTTATACTTTAAATTCTTCAGGGAGATCAGGATGAGGAGTAGGATAACGATCAGGGGAGTGGCGGGACTATCCAAGGGGGTGCGGGGTGTCCAGGGGGTGCGGGGTGTCTAGGGGGGTGGGGCCGTCCGGGGGGTCGGAGGTGTCCAGGGGGTCGGGGGTGTCTAGGGGGGTCGGGGTGTCCAAGTGGGCAGGCTGTCCGTGGGGGTGGTTAGGCTGTCCAATTGGGTAGGGGGAGTCCAGGGGGGTGGGTGGGCTGTCCAAGGAGGTGAGCGGGGTGTCTAGGGGGTGGGTGGGGCTGTCCGGGGGGGTACAGGGTGTCCAGGGGGTGGGCTATCCAAGGAGGTGAGCGGGCTGTCCGGGGGGGAGGCTGTCCAAGGAGGTGAGGGGGCTGTCCGGGGGGTACAGGGTGTCCAAGGGGGGTGCGGGGTGTCCATGGGGTGGGTGGGCTATCCAAGGAGGTGAGCGGGGTGTCCAGGGGGTGGGTGGGACTATCCGGGGGGTACAGGGTGTCCAGGGGGTGGGCTGTCCAAGGAGGTGAGCGGGCTGTCCGGGGGGGTATAGGGTGTCCAAGGGGGGTGCGGGGTGTCCAGGGGGGTGGGCGGGCTGTCCAAGGAGGTGAGTGGGGTGTCCAGGGGGTGGGTGGGGCTGTCCGGGGGGTACAAGGTGTCCAGGGGGTGGGCTGTCCAAGGAGGTGAGCGGGCTGTCCGGGGGTGGGCGGGCTGTCCAAGGAGGTGAGCGGGCTGTCCGGGGGCGGTACAGGGTGTCCAAGGGGGGTGCGGGGTGTCCAGGGGGTGCGGGGTGTCTAGGGGGTGGTGGGGCCGTCCGGGGGGTTGGAGGTGTCCAGGGGGTCAGGGGGTGTCTAGGGGGGTCGGGGTGTCTAGGTGGGCGGGCTGTCTGCGGGGGTGGTCAGGCTATCCAATGGGGTAGGGGGAGTCCAGGGGGGTGGGCGGGCTGTCCAAGGAGGTGAGCGGGGTGTCCAGGGGGTGGGGTCCCATTTAAATATAAATTTAGTGAAATATTAGTAGAAACATTTAAAATTAATTGTGAAATATGATTTAAAGTGTATAAGTTAAAATGAAATATCAAATAAAAACAAATTGAATTTGAATATTGAATGTTTAAATTAAGTCTCAACCCAGATTAATAGTTTTAGTGTGAAAAAAGAAGTTTCGCTAGTTGTTTTTATGATTATATTCCATTACATCTCTAGTTTTAGGAGAAGTTTGTGTTTAATTACCTGGTTTAAAGTGTGAATGAAATGTCCTATAATTTTGAGATACAAACTATGATATTTTTCATTTATGATGTGAGGTTTTGGAATTTTAAATACATGCAACTATGAGGACCTCCAGTTATAAAAAATGAGGGAGGAAATGAACATGATCTAGAGGTAGAGTTCCATGGGATACATGTGGACCACACATTTTTTCTATCTGTGGAACCACATGTTGATTCGGACATGGGTTCTGAATAAATGTTCTTTGAGGGGTTTTATCACTTCATGAAGACTTTTTGAGGAACTCTAATGCATACCTTGATTACGGTTGAGATGACCTGTGTGTTCTAGTAGATTTGTTGTCCAATAATTTCGGTTGATGGTCTCCCATGATAAATTGATATTTGTATTGAGACTATGATATTCACCTTAAATAATCCGTATAGACCTCATCATTAGAGAGATAAAATCATGAGATATATGCTATGCGAGGAGGAAAAGTGTGGGTGTGATGTACCAAACAAGACTATCTATCTATGAGGCATGGTATGGGATGATTTATAGACTAGGATATATAACTAATTTTACTTCAAGAATCTATCGACATATAGGGATAATGAATTCATGCATTAGAAGTAGGGCACCATTAATATTATTGAGTACTAAAAATGTTTTATAGAGTTTCATCATTTTTCACCAAAGTACATTTTTGATGAGATATTGTGAGAGAAACACTTTAAGGGAAGTCATTGAAATGTTGTATGATCCATGGATGACGTGCTAATATTGACCTATAATACTGAAATTATGAATCAAACACTATTTATATATTAGAAGCTGAGGGAGGTCATGGGCGAATAGGATGGAATTATAGACTATTGAACTAGTATACCGACATCATGTGGTAGGATTTTTTTGGGATTCCTATGAGATGAGTAACGGTCATGATTAAAGTACTGGTTTCTTAGTTTTCCTACAACAGTGTGGAAGAGGGGGCATTAAGAACATTTCATGTGATTATGACCCAATAGAGTGTCAACCATGTGGAAGGATAGTCAACATGAAGTGTTTCTGCTAGACCATCCCTCTAGCAGTGACTTGTGATAGACATATTCGAAAACAAGTTTTGGAATTGTTTTAATAGATCAATATCATAAATGAAGATATATAAGTGATGTTTGATCATGTTGTGGATGTGGTGGTTGTGGTTGTGTTATCCATGCCATAATTACACTGAGAAATCAGTGTGTACCTATTCCAAACAATGAGGTTTTATTACATGTCCATGGTTCATGAAATATCTATTATGTAAAACCTACCCACATGGAGAAGGGTGGCAGACGATCTATAGTGAGAGGTAAGATCATAGTAGCCTCTACTAGTAAATCCTCTCATTTTGATACTAATGCATCACATGGATTCATATCCTCACATGTGATGAAAATCCTATGTCTCATTATATTGTCTTCAATGAGTGTAATGATTCTAGAAATCTAAAAACTGAAATATTAGATAAAGAAGAAGAGGAACCTAAAGGAGCTCGAAGATCCAAACTAGTCTGGCAGTAGGAGCTCCAAAATCGCCTGTTGCTCCCCGTTTAGGGTTCTGTATCGTGAATGGGGGAGAGGACGGGCGGCTGACAATTTGGGGGAAACTTGTGCCAACGGTTTTTAAAAACTGTTGGTATATACTTTCAGGGAACATCTATACCAACGGTTCTAAAGAACCGTTGGGAAAAAGCTCCCCAACCACACCTATACCAACGATTCATTAGAACCATTGGTAAAAACCTCCCCCAACCACATCTATACCAACGGTTCTTTAGAAATGTTAGGAAAAACCTCCCCCAACCACATTTTTACCAACGGTTCAATAAGAACCGTTGGTAAAAATCCCCTAAACACATCAATACCAATGGTTTACTATAACCGTTGGTAGAACCTTCCCTAAACCATCCTTTACCAACGGTTCTATGAAACCGTTGGTATGTAAGTGTGGGGAAAAACCCACATTCCAGTAGTGATCTAATATGCATAAATCCTAATATGGATAAATAATACTTTAATGTTTAAAACCTCATCCAAATATTAATATAAAACATTCTATAAATGGTTAACCTTATAACCCTTCCAAAAGAAGAAAATCTAAAACTTTATAAAGAAGGTCACTAAATCATCTTAACATTGATCCCCCATATATCATAAAGTAGCTCTTGGTTGTTACATTCTAAACATGTGCATACCCTCTTCGTATATTCTCTTAAAACATAGTAATAACTTGAAATACCATATATCCTTTTGGAAATCATGCATGCTTCTTTATTCCAAATATTAATCAATATATTCCTTAAATCCAAGAAGTTGTAAACTTCATCCATGATAACATAGCCCACTTTTTTAGAAAATCATTTATCAGTTATGAGGTAATAAATACTATCCAATTTACTTTATTTATATCATCATCTCTTTATCCATATATGATATCTTTTTCTCATCCTTAGGAATATGTTTAGGGTTACCTTCCCTTAATTCAACCTTTCCATTAAATCAATTTTATAGGTCATCATTTTCATTTAAAGAATTATTGAAAATACTTGAAGAAAAATTTCTACAAAAAATCCTTATATACTTCATGATTCATATAACATAATCTTTGAATTCCAAAACATATACAATTCAATCATCCAACTTTATTATTAAACCACTACTCAGGATTCATAAACTTATTCCTTAATACCTCTTTCTTATAATATGAAATATGAGTCATGTATTA
The DNA here is from genome assembly GCA_963277665.1 of Viscum album. Lineage (NCBI taxonomy): Eukaryota > Viridiplantae > Streptophyta > Magnoliopsida > Santalales > Viscaceae > Viscum > Viscum album. The sequence goes on along the minus strand of OY728156.1, from coordinate 2,103,711,954 downwards.
AGGTTACTCAACCTCGATCTAATCATGCTTCTTACATTTAATGTAAACAATACTGGAAGAACAACCTGTACCTTTCACATGCTATTTGTGGTCTCTTTATCTTTAGTAGTATAACCAATACTCATACCACATTCCTAATTATCTTCATGATATTTCCACTTAGGAAATTGATTTTCATAAATCCCATACTTTACACATCTAAAATATTCAATGTTAACCAAGTTCCTTCTAGTTCCCACCATTGGATAAAATTAGAAAGCATAATGTGAGAAACACTTATCATAATGGAAAATTGCATAATCATGAAAAATTACCTATTTTATGTGTAAATCGTAACAACTTAGGTTTATCCTAGGTTATTCATAGTCTTATTATATTTAAATCCTTCATTATGGTTCATAAAGATTTTGTGATTTTACAAAGCATATCCCCCAGGAGTGTCAAACCAGGTGTGCAACAAAGCCCATTTTCGTGCACCAGTTCCCGATCGATTCAATATTAATATAGTTTTTTCAGGTTACCCCTATGTAAAAATGTTCTAGATCCACATCCACTTGTAGTATCCAAACATGGATTTATTTCTAGGAAATCACTCACCTAACCTTTACAAAAATTCCAAGATATTTTCATAAACATTAACTCATCCTTACACTTATCCTTAGAGATATCCCTATACATATCCTTAGAAATATACCTAGGTATATCACTAAAATTTTATCCTTTTAGTTTTCAAAGGTTTACTAAAAATTTCTTTTTATACCAACTATAGAGACCCAGGGTTAACATACATGGATATTACATCATTTTAAATGAACATTCAAAACATTACAAAAATACATGCCTGAGTATTGTAATAGTTTAGTGTCTTTGGAAACTTGGAAACATAATATTCTAACTTGGTGAAATATCTTCAACATATCCCTTAAATATATCCCCCTATATTACTCCTACTTATAAATTTTCTTCATAACCCGGGGAAAGGAAACATAATAAAGGGGTGATCTCATATTCTTAATATGGGTAAACAAGGGAGATATGTAATCATAACAAGAGTATAAGGGTATGATAACGTGATCATAACATTATATGATTATACCCTACATGTCAAATATCATAAATATGAATCATGGCATAAATATTGGCAGTTTATAAGACATGAATCGTAATATAATCAAGAACATGAACCATGTGAGCATATAATAGGCATAAGACATTGAATTTTTGGCTAACACATAAGCATATAAAAACATTCCCTATAAGTCTAGGAACATTACCAAAACATATTAGGGCACTTCATGGGGACAAAACCTACTAAGTAGGACACACCACCATCCCCAGTCGTAGTCCTTATAAGGGATCGGGTTTCCCCATTTTCCCATAGTGGATCAGGACACAACTCTTTTCCATTTTGGACCAGGATACAGCTATTTCCCATTTTGGATCAATCATGTTGACTTGTTCCCCATCATTATATCATGAGATATAAATATTTACCCAATTCATTGGAGGGAGATATAGGTCTCACCCTTCACATTATAAAAGCATGCATACATGTGCTATAAGATAATAAAACTTGCATCATATCATGACCTATAAAAAGATATGGTTTTCATAAACATCATATCATAACCCAAAAAATTAAATGGGAATCATAAAAATTTCATCATATCATTAACCATGGAAAAGAGATAGGTATCATAATCATTTCATCAAATCATAACCCATGAAAAGAAGTGGTTTTGAAGAGCATATAACATGTGGTAGAGAAACGAGTGTCATAAACATCATTCAATCAAAACATAAACCATTCAATAAAGAATAAAAATGATGTTCTTGGATTATATCCCCAGTAAAACATAAACTATAACAAAGTATGTCATATTATATGGAGAAGGATTTTAAAATATCACATGAAACCTTTATTAAGAAAAATAAACTTTCTTTTAAAATCCTTTTTTATAAAACCATTTCAAAGTCATTTTATAATAAATAAATCTTTACAATTTCATTTAAAAAATTTCTTGAGGAAAATATCTTTTCCACTTTGAAAAACTCTTTTTAGAACATAAATCATTTTAAAAAAAATTATTTTAAAATAGTTTTGAAAACTTATAAAGTAATCTTGAAAATATTTTTAAAATCTTTTTCTTTAAAATCACCTTAAAAAATCATAAATAATTCTTGAAAACATTTTGAAAACATTTTTCCTTGAAAATACTTTGAAAACATAAAAAGAAGGATTGAAATAATTTTAGAAACCATTTTTATATAAAATGTCTTTTAAAACATATAAATAAAGATTGAAATCATTTAAATAATTTTTATTAACAAAAACATTTTTAAAACATATAAAGGAAGATTTGAAAATAATTTAAAACCCTTTTTAAACATAATTTTTTTTGAAATCCCTTTTCTTTGAAGACTACTTTAAAATAAAGAAATTTCCAGAATATTTAGAAAACATTTTATTTTAAAAATAACCTTGTAAACTTACGAAGTAATCTTTAAGGAAATGACGGTCATGACGGTGGGTAAGTTAGTACATGATGAACATCCCTTTTTCACCTTAAAAGTTTATAAAAATTCCTTGATATGAAAGTGATAAGAAGATTAATTTTAATTTTTTTTGTAAAAAGGTTAAACATCAGTAAAAATTTCATTTAAACATCATAGGATAATAGTAAAACATTTTTTAAAACATTTTTTGTTTTTAAATAACATATATTTCTGATCAAAAGTAGATTTAAAGTTAAATTTTCATAAAAACATTTTCTTAATTATCTTAAGTAACAAAGAGTGAAAAAAGTACTAATAAATATAGATATCATGAATAAATATAATATAATAAAATTCATGAGTGTTCTTGAGTGATGTGTTGTAATATTTCATCAATGGAAGTATAATCATAAACAATCTCGATAAATGATGAGATTGTAATAATAAACAATTAACATTTTGGTAACTTTAACTCATAATCCACATGAGCGAATAACATTACATGAATCTTAAAATATAATTAAATTAATATATTCATGATATAACATTTCAAATGGTAGTATATACACCTCATAGAAAAAATATAGGTGTATAACATGGCATGTGATTCAAAGAAGGCAAATTGAGACAAAATTACTTTACCAATTTGGTAACTTTTGAACCATAAACCGCATGAAAGAAATATCATTAAAAGGATATGTAAATACCCATTAATTTATGGATAAGAATAATATACTATATTAATGGTCATTATATACACCAAAAAAAATAAATTAGTGGTGAAGGAGGCATAAATCTCATGAAAAAAATAAGACGAGAAAACCCTTACCTTAAGTCTTGAATTTCTTTGTACACATTCAAAAACCCTATATAATAAATATAAGTTTATTATAAATAAAACATAGAAACATATTATTATATATAATACTATATATTATTCACTTATGAATTTACATGACCTGTTTATAAACAATTCCATGTTAAACTAATGTTTCGGGTAATGGCTGCTTTGTTTATCGTATGTGTTTTGACTTATTATTCTTGATCTTCTTACTTATATCATAATTTACTTATTTAAAGAATGTAAAAAATTATTTATATATCATATATATTCAGTATATAAATATTTATAGTAATCTATAAAAGATAAAAACATGAAATGGAATGAACTGTTCATGGAGATGGTAGGTTGTACGTATTCATGAACATTGTTTTCGTTTATTTATCATTTTAAAAGAAAGAAAGTAAATGAAATATATGTATATATGTATATATATATATAATAATAATTAAATTATAATTTTAATGTCATATATATCATATATTTTTAATAAACCCATCCTTAATACATTCCATTTAGAGTTTGAACGAATCACATCGCTTTGAGGAACAGTAATCTACACGCCCACAAATGAAGTTATAGTATTTACTCAAAATGGAAAGAATGAAGGTATGAATTATGTAATAAGTAAATATGAATATATATATAATAATAATCATATATATCATATAAAAACATAGTTTTCATCATAATTCCAAACCATGAGAGGTGGTAAAGGAAAAATGAACAACATCGTTTTGTGAGGTGGTAGTTCGCCGTACACAAGAACAGTAAGTTCGTTGCCCATTAGATGGAAGTGTGTGTAAATTTAGGTATAAAAATTAGAATAAAAAATATAATTATATTTAGGATACTTAGTTTATTATATAATCATGGAATAAGAATATTTTAGGGGTGGATAATGAAAATAAAACAAAGGAGTTTGAGGAAGGATGCTACCTCTTCTTTGGGTAACTCCTTTTGGTTTACACCAAAGGGATTCCTTGGTTGGATTTATAACCAAAAGGAGTATTCTAGGATTAAGGGATTGATTTTGGGATCTTATTTGAGTAGATTTTGGGTTATCCAAAGGGCTTGATATGTGTGAATAAGTGGTAGGGGTGAGTCCCTTTTTAAAGTGGAGGAGGAGTGGTATTGTTGTAAATTTTTGAAAAGGGAATTCTACCCACATTTTCCCCATGTCAAGTGGATCCAATAATGGTAAAAATTAAATAAAATGGATTATAGGGTCTAAATATATACATAAAATAGATTTTGGAAAAGTTTTAAGGTCATTTTGGGCCTTAAGTTTTAGGTTTAGTCCTTTGTTAAGCTCATTTTCCTCTTAATCACTGTAATAAATTTTAATCACTTTCACTATTTTTTTGGTAAAAAACTAAGTTTAACTTAATATAAATTATAAATTATTCTGATTAGAAATATAGAATCCATTTTTTCCAAGTTCAAATTACACAAGTGTTAGAAATTTATTTAAAATTAATAATGCATACGTATTCTGACAATGGGTTTTTAAGCAAAAATGTTCAAAAATTTGAAATATTTTTATATTAAATTTCAATATGAAATTGATTCAAATGAACTAAATTAGATTAATTTATGTAAATTTTATCTAATTAAACTTTTAAAAAAACTAAAATATAATTTAACTATATAAATAAATTAGAAGAAAAAGTGGTTTTGAATTAAAATTCAGTATTTCCACTATTCATCAAAAAAATGAAACTTCTTAGAAAAATAGCAAAAATTCACCCAAAGTAAATTTTTATATTATGATTCCAAAAAATTAATTTTATTTTTTCAAATAAAAAATATAAAAGTGTCAAAAATTAGATTTAAAATGGGTTCTCCATTAAAAGGTGGTAAAATTACCTTTAAAAATACATTTTTTTATTCATAAAATTGGATTTATTCTTATCTTATACCTATGAAATATATTGTATGAGTATAAAAAATATTTATTGAAAATATATTATATAAATTTTATTGAAAACATTAATCAAAAGTGGTTTGATTAATTTTTTGAGATAAAATTGTGTTTGTATATAGAAAAATAGTTTTCTTAGAAAAGTAATTTCTTTATTTTCAAATAGTTATTAAATTAACTTATAATAATTAATAACCAAATGATTTAATTTATGTACATTTTTAAATCATATTTTTACAATTTGGTTAATCTTATTCATAACTTCTGTTCCAATGACAAGGTGGTAGTTATAATAATATTTTAATAATAATATTAATAGTGTCTTGTAGTTCGGTAAAAATAAGCATTGTGTGTAACAAAAGATATAAAAGGGACTCAATATTGTATATAATATAATCCAAACATAGTGTTTCATATATCGTAAGCTTATATAAGTGTTTCGATTAGCATAAAATTTGACTTAGTGTTGCGTATAACGCAAGCCACACTTAGTGCTTTTATATAACAAAAGCTATATTCAGTGTTGTGTGAAATGAAAAATATCAAAAATATTAAATTAATTCATAAAATCTAATTCATAAAATCTCAGGTTGTTACAATAAGAATCAGTATCACATCAAATCGATACATGATGTGACCGGTATGACTCAAAGTGTGTGTTTCCAGTTTAAAATGACATTTTAGTAAAAAACACAAGGGACATACTCAAAACTAAGAAAAAAATCCAAATTGTTTTGATAATTTAGTAAAATTATCCATAAGTCATTTTTGACACGTATTAATCAGCCTCACCTCAATCTTATGCACGGTGTTATCGGTATGACTCTCAGTGTGTCTTTTTTACTTAAAATTGTCATTATTTTTAGTAAAAAATACAAGTCTCAAAATTGATAAAATGCATTCAAATTATTTTGATACTTTAGGAAAACAATCCATTATTCATTTTTGATGTGTTTGAATCAACCACACCTCAATCCGATACACGGTGTTCCTGGTATGACTCCAAGTGTGTATTTTTATTTAAAATTGACATTAATTTTAGTAAAAAAGAAAGTGACATACTCAAAACTGAGAAAACACATTCATAATTTTTTAATAATTTATAAAAATGACCCATAATTAATTTGTGACATGTATTAATCATCCTCACATAAATATGATACACGGTGCGCCCTGTATAACTCAAAGTGTCTATTATCAGTTTAAAATTGGCATTTTAGTTCAAAAGGTGTGTTACTCACTGAAAACCAAGAAAAAACACTCATATTGTATTGATAATTTAGGAAAATAATTCATGAGTAATTTTTGATGTGTAGGAATTAGTATCATGTCAAACTAACACACGATGTGACAGATAGGACTCAAATTGTATGTTTTCAGTTTAAAATGAAATTATAGTAAAAAAAGCGACATACTCAAAACAAAGATAACACATTCATATTTTTTTGATAATTTAAGAAAATTATCTATAAGTAATTTTTGACATGTAGGAATTAGCCTCACCTAAATATGATACACTATATCCCTAGTATGACTCCAAGTGTGTCTTTTTGTTTCAAATTGACATTAATTTTAGTAAAAAAGACAAGTGACATACTCAAAACCAATAAAAAACATTAATATTATTTTGATACTTTAGGAAAATAATACATAAGTCATTTTTTATGTGTAGTAATTAGTCTCTCATCAATCCAATACACAATGTGCCCGATATAACTCAAAGTGGCCTTTATCTGTTTAAAATTGACATTTTAGTTCAAAAAGTGTATAACTCACTAAAAATCAAGAAAAAATGCTCGGATTGTCTTGATAATTTAGGAAAATGATTTATAAGACATTTTTGACTTGTAATAATTATTCTCACATCAAATTAGCACATGATGTGACCAGTATAACTCAAATAGTGTGTTTCTAGTTTAGAATGACATTTTAGTAAAAAACACAAGTGACATAATTAAAACTAATAAAACACATTCAGATTTTTTTAATACTTTATAAAAATAATCTATAAGTCATTTTTGACATGTATTAATCAACCACACCTCAATCTGACACACGTTGTGACCGATATGACTCAAAGTGTGTCTTTTTATTTAAATTTGAAATTAATTTTAGTAAAAAATACAAGTGACATACTCAAAATTGAGAAAACACATTCAAATTATTTTAATACCTTTTTAAAATGATCCTTAATTCATTTTTGATTTTTGGGAATAAACATCACCTTAATTTGATACATGGTGTACCTGGTATAACTCAAAGTGTCCATTATCAGTTTAAAATTGACATTTTAGTTTAAAAAGTGTGTCACTCTATGAAAACCAAGAAAACATGCTCAGATTGTCTTGATAATTTAGGAAAAAGATTCATAAGTAATTTTTTAAGTGTAAGAATCAGTCTCGTGTAAAAATGACACACAATGTGATTGGTATGACTCCAAGTGCATGTTTCCAGTTTTAAAATGTCATTTTAGTAAAAAAGAAAAGTGACATACTCAAAACTGATAAAATGAATTCATATTTTTTTTGTAATTAAATAAAATGATCCATAAGTAATTTTTGATGTGTATGAATTATCCTCACCACAATCCAACACACTATGTGACCAGTATGACTCCAAGTCTGTCTTTTTAATTAAAATTGATATTAATTTTAGTAAAAAAAATAAGTTGCATAATCAAAACTAATAAAACACATTTGGATTGTTTTGATACTTTAGGAAAATTATCCAAAAGTCATTTTTGATATGTAATAATTATAATCATCTCAATATTATGGGTAGTGCACCCAGTATTACTCCAAGCGTGTCTTTTTATTTAAAATTAACAATAATTTTAGTAAAAAAGACAAGATACATACTCAAAAATGAGAAAAAACATTTATATTGTTTTGATAATTGAGGAAAATTATCCATAAATAATTTTTGACATGTACAAATCATCTGAAACATAATTCGATACACTGTGTGACTAGTATAATTCAAAGTGTCCATTATTAGTTTAAAATTGACATTTTAATTCAAAAAGAGTGCCACTCATTAAAAACTAAGAAAAAGTGCTCATATTTTCTTGAAAATTTAGGGAAAATGATTTATAAGTCATTTTTGATGTGTAATAATTATTCTCACATCAAACTAACACACGATGTGACCAGTATGACTCAAAATGCATGTTTCCAGTTTAAAATGAAATTTTAGTAAAAAATACAATTGACATACTCAAAAATGAGAAAACACATTAGGATTGTTTTGATACTTTAGTAAAATGATCCATAATTCATTTGTGATGTGTAGGAATCAGTCACACCTTAATCTAATTCATAGTGTGTCCAGTAAGACTCCATGTGTCTTTTTATTTAAAATTTAATTTCAGTAAAAAAGACAAGTGACATACTCAAAACCAAGAAAACAAATTCATATTATTTTGATACTTTATAAACAATATCCATAATTCATTTGTGAAATTTATGAATAATCTTTACCTTAATCTGATACACGATGTACTCAATATGACTCAAAGTGTCTGTTATGAGTTTAAAATTGACATCTTAGGTAAAAAAGTGTATCACTCATTAAAAAACAAGAAAAACACTCAAATTGTCTTGGTTATTTAGTAAAATGATTCATAATTCATTTGTGATGTGTAGGAATTAGTCTCATGTCAAACTGACACACGATGTGACCAGTATGACTCAAAGTTCATTTTTTTAGTTTAAAATGACATTTTAGTAAAAAACATAAGTGGCATACTCAAAACTGAGAAAAAACATTCAAATTGCTTAAATAATTTAGGAAAATGATCCATAAGTCATTTTTTACATATAGAAATTGACCTAATATCGACACAAAATGTGTTTGGTGTGACTCAAAGTGCGTGTTTTCAATATATAAGTGTTATTTTAGTTTAAAATGCACATCACATTTCCAAAACTGAGAAAACAAGGTCCTATTGTTTTATATTCATTTTATCTGCTATTACTTAATTAATTTCCTTATCACTTTTAGCTTATACTTATTTAGTTAATTTTCATAGATATAATTCTTGAAGGAGAATAAGAAATGGTGTGATGTGAAAGAATCAACCTCAACTCAATCTGATGCATGGTGTTCTTAGTATTCCTCAAAGTATATGTTTTTAGTTTAAATTTTAAAGTTTGTTTTTAATTTATTTCTTTATAGTATTACTAACATAATAATTGTTTTCTTATATAGGTGCATTTTTTTTTCTCGGTCTGGGGTGGTTGGTTCAGTAAGAGCATGACTGGGGGTCTGGGGATAAAGAGAAAGGAACATAACATTTATGTTTTTAAATGTATGTGATAATTTGTAATCACTCATGTAATTATAAAAACCAATGTTTGAAATGTATATAACATAGTGTTTTTCTTTTATTTTTGTTGTAAATTTTACTTCATTTAAATTATGTATTTGTAACCTATATTTTCTATTTTTTTCTGTTGTTTTTTCTATTTTAGTGTTCTATAATTTAAACATCACATGCACCAGTATGCCCCTTTATCAGCGCTAGTGATAGTGATGATAAAGGGACCCTTTATCAGCTCTAATAAAAGCACTTATGAAGCATGCCTTTATCATCACTTTTCTAACATTGATAAAAGTGTAGGGATTTTAATCACACTATGGTAATCAATACTTTTTTAAACTGATAATGTCCAATTTTAGTACTATTAAAGGCTATATTTGTAGTAATGAATTGTTCATAAACATTTATCTCATATTTTAATATTTTAATTGTTCATTTATTTAAATGATATTCCCATTTTTGTTCATATTTTGTAAAAAATTTAATAAATTTTAAGGTTATATATGCTTTAGTTTAATATGTTAAATTTTTTCTAAAATAGAGCCCTGAATTTCATGCTTTTTATGATAATGAATTTAGTTTTTCATTTACATTGAACTCAGTTTGTAATTGAATTTATGAGATTGATTTTAGTTTTTGAGTATATTTTGTATATATTAGGTGTTAGAGTTATGATTAATGTAATTATCTATTAAGTTAAGTATCCCTGGATAGAGGGACTTAGGGTTGGACTACCTACATACTTTGAGGCTTATTCCTTGTTTAGGATAGTGAATGGGGTTGTCTACCTATCTATTTGAGATTACTCATGCATAGATTGTCAATATCATATTACTATATAACTTTACATGAATTGTTCATGTATCTTATGCATCTGGATATGTATGAATATGTTTGAATTCTATTTTTGGGAAACACAAACATGTGGGCTATGTAGAGTTACACATCAATATTGTTTGAAATATTGATTTGGTGGAGGGAATATGATTCAAAACTAAATTACTAGAAGTATTCATACATAAAAGGGAATAACATGAGATAATGTGGTGAGATAAAATCCCCATCAAATACTAAGTTTGAGATTCCTTCCAAAGCAGCACTTATCAAGACCTCAATTATTCAACCAGGTAGGTTCTTCCTTTGAAAGGTTCCCCTGAATTATCATGTGTATGGAAATCAAGTTATAGATAACACTAGATCATCCTCAGGCAGGTTCTACCCTAGTATATTTCCCTTGTATTTCCTTTTTTAGTATGTTCTTGTCACTTGTTTGGGCTTACAATTAGCTGAGAACCTATTGGGAATAATAATAGAGGAATATAGTTGAGTTTATCTATATGATGGATTGGACGAAGGATTGTCTTATCAACTATCAAATAATCATATATGATGCAATTGGGATGATTCCCTACCCAAATAATTAATTGATGAGAGGAACTCCCTATCTAACTCATTTCTTATTGAAATATGCATCTTAACCCACTAATGGATATGATAAATTTTATAAAGAGTACATCATTTTAGTGGGAGACCATTTAATAAATGTAATTATTAAATGATTAATAATACATGATACTCATCAGATAAAATCTTTTTTTGTATATAATATCATCATCATCATCAAGATAAACTTTGTAATTAATCCTTGAAAAGTAGAAGCTTTATGTAAGTTAATCCTAAGATAGGTAACTTAAGAAAAGTTCTTAAGCTATATTGGTGATTTAAGAAAAGTTCTTAATGAAATTTTTATGTGTCAGTATAGTTCCTTCCTCAATAAGAAAGTGTTGAAATTTTTCAAAAAATGAATCTAGATTTCTTATTGAATCATAGAGTGATTCATTTAAGGTTTCAATAGAATTATATGAATAATGACCAAAGGAATCATAGCCACCACTCACGCAGATAATATTATTGGATACATCAATGATTTTAGTCTCACATACTCAATATGATTAGGTATATCAGATGATATTTAGTATGATTAAATAATCTAAATGACTTGGTGAGACTAAAGGTTTCATTAAATATTTAATGGTTGTAAAAATAAATTCTATTATTATGATAGATATATAATTTTAATTATATGTTTTAAAAGGTTTTGTAAATATATATAAGGTTATAAAGATAAAAGAAATGAATTTTTGAGCTTGAAGGTTGTTTTCAAGTAATGGAACAAAGGAGTTTCTTCATTGATAACTTGGATTCTTCAAGCTTGGATAAACTTATCATAAGATGTGTATTTTAACTAATTTATCTCTTAATAATAGCATGTGAACAATAGTTTTTTAAATAAAATATGAGATGTTTTTAATACATGTGATATCTGATTTGTTTAATTATATAATATACTTTAAGGGGAGACTGAAATTGCTTGTTCTGGTTACGAAATTTATCTTATTGTCATCTATGGAAATGTTCCAACAATATGATTTAAATTAAAGAATGTTTACCTAATATTCTCAAAGTTTTGGTAATATATATGAACTCAAAACATGATTTCTAGTTTCTAAAGTAATATATAGATAGTACAAGTAGGAATAATTTCAAACCTAAAGAAGAAAATTTGGTTGAAAATATCAACAATGTTTCTTCAAGAAGCCAATCAAGGTCATTTAAACCTAGGGTTGTTAGGAATAAAGAGTAATAATTTAATATTATTGTATTATCCATGATATTCCCAAATGAGTTTGTGAAACTCCATGTAATTTATATGTCAGGTATGGATTTTATAGAAATTAATTCTTCTATTTTGAAAGGTATGTCATACTGAATGCATGTTTTACAAAGTTTTTCAAATATAAATGAGTTCAAAATCAAAGAATTTATTGATCTTTTAGTTTATATTTATGAGATGAATTAAATAGTTACTACATTGAGGATTTGAATATAAAAATTTTTATCAATCTCAAAATAATCAAAGTAAATGGTGTGTATCTTCATTTCATTTCCCTCATGTGATGAGATAAGTTGTTTGATAAAAAATAGTTTTTATGAAAAAGTATGAGATGATTAAATGTATATACATGTTTTATGATTCATGAATTTATATAACATGTTTTGAAAAGATGATATGGATAAAAGTTTTTCATCTAGGATAAAAAGTTTATCCATGTATTAGTTAAAATATGTGGGAATGTGTTCCCACCACCCATCAGTGGTATATTTTAATAAAGTCTTATTTTTAACTTAAAAAATGTTCCAAACACATAGAATACCATATATGATATGGAAACAATAGTTTATTTGTTAAATATTCCTACTAAAAGGAAATAAATGATATTTCTTAACATAAAATGGTTTGTGTATATTAGCGATATATTATGAAAATAATAGTGTCTAAGAGTCTAGTTGGAGCAACTTTAGACTTAAAAAAGTTCAAATTTAATAAATAATGAATTACACCAATCTAAGTTTAAAGTGAATTTTAATTAATATCCTAAGAGAGTTAGGATCTATTAGAAAATAATAATATAATTAGTTATATTATTTCAAGGAATAATTTTTATGGAATATGGTTCCAAGTATTATGATGATAAACTTAGAAAGACTTCTAATTAGACAACAAAATTTAACATTGTAACATGTAATGTTGTGGAGTTGTGAAGTTTGAATATGTTTAAAAGTTTAATAGTAGTAAATATGATTCCTAAATATCACCATTATTCAAACTAGATCACTTCATATATATTTCTCATTAATTAGTCTAGTGGTATAGTTTTATCATATGGTCACTTGGAGATGTGACATGGATTACTTATGATGTAATGTGTTAATAAAACCTAGGAAGTATAGCAAGCATAACACTAATATGGTAGTTTATCATATATGATATGCTAAATCAGTTCTTATATTGGGTTTTTTAAATATTCTTAAAGAGTTTAATAATATTAAAATGTATCATATTAAAGGAAATATCCATTTTATTATTATTTCATGTTGGCTACATAAATGTATATATAGATATAAATTTTATGAAGTGAAATGATAATTGACCTATCAAAGTATGAATTTGAGTTTATCCCTAACTAATATTCATCATGGAGTATTAAATGTTGTGATGAAATATTAAGGTTAGAATTAATAGGATTGTTATATAGAGATACAAAATATGATCATGTGGTACAAAACAAAGAATAATATTCTTTGTGTGTGATGGATGACCTACTATGTATATCATATGAAGTGTTATATAGATGTATTTGGTATACTAGGGGTAAATGAATCATATTTGAGTTCTCAATAATTTAGGTTAGATAGATACCTAGCATGATAACCTTTATACTTTGATACCCTACTTATGCAAGTCTATAGATTGGTATAGCTAGTACAAGGATGGTTGGGTATGTTTCTGATAATGTTATCGGCTATATCTTAAATAAGATATGATTTTTTCTCTCGTATGATGAGTATAACATTTGGGACATAAATTGAGATAGACTGTAGAAGTTTGTGGATGCACCTAGATATTTTATATTTATATGGATAAGGGACATGTGATGTGCTTATCTGTAAGGATGAATGGCATGTGATGTATTCATCAATAAGATAAGTCTATACTTAGAGAGTATAGAATAGATGAGTTGGATATATGGGATTGACATGTTTCATGTACCATGGTCACTTAATTTCTTGGAAAAAGGTAAAATATAAGAATTCAAATTTTCATATGATATAGACTGGTGGACACATGTATAGAGATACATGTGCATGTTGAAGATCATACCAAATACCTTTATAGCTTGAGTAGCATTTAAACTTTGTTAAAGGATACTCTTTGCTTACATATATGGATCCAGAGATTTGTATTTTTTTCAATGTTATAAAGGCCTAAGGGGTCACATTTTTTGGATTACTAAATTATGATTGAGTTTTACTTAGATAGATACTCTAAAATTGTTTTAGATTTAATCCAAAATTATTTTGGATGGGTATTGACAAAGTATCTCATATGTTGTGATGGAAGGTAAAGTTAATAAGTTGGGTTGTATCCTAGTGGTAAAATGTAACCCTATAATACTTCATTTAAAATCTTGGGTTTGATTCCTAAAAGATACATATTTTAGGGGTGTGGAAGAACTTTTCGGTGCTGGGTTGTTTAGGAGACCTCAGCAGGGGGGGTGTTGTGGCGATGGGATCATCTCAAAGGTGAGACAATGGGGTTTGAGGGATCTTCAACATTGGTGTAGGGGTCTGTGTCTGGAGGATTCATCAATGAAATTGTATGGATCCTCATTGGAAGCTTGTGATGGAGCTCTTCGGGTGATCTCACAATGAAGATGGTCTATCTCGACCAGTGGTGGTGGCCCACTTCAGGCGTGTAGGTTCAGGTGAGGTAGGGTGTTTGTAGGTGAATTTGTGAAGGATTTATTAACACAAATTTAGGGTATATCCTTAGTTACATTCCCTAGAATAGGTATGAAGAAAGAAACAATCACCAATAATCTAATTAGATTGGAAGAATGAGAGGGTATGACTTCGACATCGGTACCAGGCACCATGCAATTATGAATGGGGAAATGCTTGCTAATCAACATTAAGGATGGGATCCTAGGACCATTATTAAAGAAAACACTAGGGATGGGGTGTCTTTTGTTTCTGGTTAGTGTGCCTTAGGTCATATAATAGGCCTTTTTCCTCTAGGCCTATAGGTCATGAAAGGTTCCCCCTCAACCCAGTTAAAAAAGGGATCATCTAAAAAATAAATAAAAATATAAGGCCTTCATGCTTTGAAATTGGATGATATAAGATAAAGTTAATGATAGATTTCCAAAAATGTTTTGGATATGTTTTCTCAAGTTATTCTATATGATACAATATAAGTTGAAATGACATAAAATCTTTAAGATTTTAGTGAAAGTGGGAGATTGATGAGAATATGTGTAACACCCCCAAAAATTCCTTTATGTTATTAATATAACTATTATATTATAATGATTTTTTATCATGAAAAAATGTAAATACTTTTACATTTCCTAATAACTTTACACATCATGGACAACTACTACTAGGAACAGTAAAAAGATTATTTAATGATATAATCAAAATTGTACTATTTTTTTAGAGACTATTGACATGTTTTAATAAAAATGTGTTTTAATATAAATTTAGAATTTTTAGATATTTTTTTCATTAAATAATCATAAAAAATAATTTTTAAATGATAGTATACTTTAATGAAGTACTAAGTAATTTTAATAATGGTCAGAATGATTATTATTTGATGAAATTGAAAAATTTCAATAAATAAGGATGTTTATTTAAAAGTTGAAATTGTCATATTTATATAATTAATTTTATAAAATAAACTTTATTTTTGAACTCATAACATCAAAATTATCTTATAAAGTATTTTTTTGTGAATCACCTGACAAAGTTGATTTTTTGGTTAAAAAGTGAAAATTGTCGCTTTACAAAGCACTGTGATTTTATGACATCATTATTATGTCAACTTGACTAAAAGTTTATGAAACATTTTATTTAATCAAAATAGAATTTAATAAGTATAAAAATTAATTTAAAAAATATTAATTTTAATTTTAAAATTTATTCCTTACATTTTGGAACCAAAAAATTGAATTTCAAGATAAAAATTATTTTTGATTTGTGTGCATTAATTGGGTGGTTAAAATGGTAAGTTTCAATTTAGAAAGGCATTTAATGTCCACCCACGCTATACCACTCATTAATTAACCATAAAATTGGTTGGAATTCAATTTACCCATAAGTGGTTGTTTTATATAATAAAATAACCAATATTTTAACCCTTAAAACCACCTCTCCTCAAGTATAAATACCCCTTCCCTCCTCACTTTACAAAAAAAATCCATTGAGAATGATTTATATATCAATTACCCTCTCAAGAGTCTATCAAATTTGGTTACGTGGTTCTAATTTGTCCTTCTCTAACTTTAAGAAGCATCCTACTAAGGTAAGGGGTATTTTCCTCTACTTCTTTCAATCCAGGTTCCTCTTTTGTATAAGCCTTTGATTCTTAATTTATTATATTTTCAAGTGATTTTAAATACCCCCATTACTATGAATATTATTTCTTGTTAATTAGATACTTAATTTACCTCTCATTGTATCTTTTTT
Organism: Viscum album; assembly: GCA_963277665.1. Taxonomy (NCBI): domain Eukaryota; kingdom Viridiplantae; phylum Streptophyta; class Magnoliopsida; order Santalales; family Viscaceae; genus Viscum; species Viscum album. Next base: position 2,103,695,280 of record OY728156.1, on the reverse strand, counting down.
CTAATACATCACTCTTCTGAAAGAAGGGTTCCTCACCCCTCCCTTCCCATTACTTTTGCGATATTTATTAATTCATTCAAGTTTCAATGGAAAATGTTATCATGAATAATTTTTTTAATTTACTTGATATATTATCAATGGTATATCATCATTCAATATCATTATATAACCTTTTAATCTATTTTAATTCTTATGGTTTCTCGTATCCATAAACCATCCTAAATTTGGTAAAGAAAAGTGTGTGTCATTTTCTTAGCAATGAAATCTCTGTATAGATACTAAAAGTGGATTTAGTTTTGGATCAAATGAATACAAGGATTAAAACTCCAAAAAAAATTATTTGGATATATCTAGGACATCATTCTGGTGCATGATGAATGGGCCCTTACTTCTCACCTGGTTTGACACTCGTGAGGGATTTGTTTTGGATAATTAAATTACACTTTATGAGACATAATAAAATATCAGAATACATGGATTAATATTTATATTCAATTGATATCCCTATTCTAATAATGTACCCTCCATCACTTCTTTTTGTGATTCATTCAATTGTGGTACTATATTCTACATAGTGAACTTCCTATAGTTTCTAAAGTTGATTTTTGGGTATTTACCAAGATAACTACAATAACCTTTTAAAGGGGATTATTTCCCACCTAATTTGTAACAAATGATCATGTTACCTATCACTTTTCATATTTATAATGTAATTTACCTTTTCTATCCTGGTCAATGTCTCTAGGAATACTTTTTATGGTGTAAGTAAGATATCTATTGAGAATGAACCATCACTATCTTTGTCTTGCCTTATCACCAGCTATGCATAAATTTTCTTACAATGTATTTCCCATGTGGATACCCTAATATGCCTATTATGATTGAATGTGATCACCTATAAAATCATCCATCGATTTATTAGGGTGTTTATTGACTAAACCATATACCATTTATTATATACAGTGTAAATACCCTATAAAATTTGTTGAAAGGTATTTATGTAGATATTTTTTTACATTCATTGGATACCTATTTATTTTCCATGGGTTCATGCTATGATTATTAATGTATTTATGTATGTTATTATTATATTTTATACATGAATTAATCCATATGAAGTGTGCACCCTAATAGTGCTCCAATGCATTGGGTAAAGTGAAAGAGTTAACTGATATAAATTACTCCTAAGAGACGATGAAGTTAACTATTATAAGTTAGTTCTAAGATACCAATGTATTTTTTAAATAATTTATCTCTATATATGACATATTTTATGATACTTTGGTCAATAACCTTGGTAATTATGATTTATGACACCCTGGTGATAAACCTTGGTGATTTTCTTATGAAATACTCATTTTTATGTTGTAGCTACACTTCCATGTTATGATTCATGTTCTTTATATTATGATATGCCTCATGTTAATATGATCATTCCTTATTTATATTCCTCTTTGTCACATGATATGTGTTTCCTTTTTTTATTCCCTTGCTGGGATTTATGCTAACCCCTTTCTTTGATGCATGTACCTAAGATATGAGATGTAGTAAAAGTAACTAGGGGAGAACCTATGAAGAAGTATTTAAAGTGGATTTGAAGAATGTTTATGTTTTTTATGTATTATGTTTCTATTTCCAAGACACCAAAACTCAAAATATAATATTTATTATTAAATTTTGTACTATGTAATGAATGTTTTATGAAATAAAAAAGGTGTTCTCCATAGTTGGTATCAAATGATGATTTAGTTATTTGTAGAAATTGGGATTCGAGATATTTGGGTATAAAGCCTTAGATAGATAACAATTTTCTATAGAATATGTTGTTAAGTATAACTAATATAATCACATGGGATTAAAATCTCCTAGGTGTTCATAATATTCCCTTTATATAGATAACATTTAAGTAAACATTTGTGTTTAGTAAGTATTAATGTGTAAAATTGCGAAGATGTAATTTCTCTATGGGGGAAATAATATAACACCCCAAAAATACCTTTATTATATTAATAAAACTATTATTTTATAATTATTATTTTATTATGATAACATATAAATACTTTTACATTTCATAATAACTTTACACATCATGGAAAACTACAATTAGGAATAGTAAAGAGATAATTTTATGATATAATCAAAATTGTATTATTTTTTTAGTGACTATAAAAATATTATATTAAAAACATGTTATCATAAATTTATAAGTTTTAGATAAAATTTATTTTCATAAAATAATCTTACAAAACACCTTTTAAATGATAATATATTTTAATAAAGTCCTAAGTAATTTTTATAATGGCCGGAATGTTTATTTTTTTATGAAATTACTATATTTCAATAAATAACGATATTTATTTAAAAGTTAAATTATTATATTTATAGAATTATTTTGATAAAATAAACTTCATTTTTTTACTCAAAACATCAAAATTATATTAGGGTGAATTTTTTGGAATTTTCTAATAAATATGTTTTTTAGCAAAAAAAATGAAAATTACCGCTTTACAAAGCACTGAAATTTTATGACATAATTATTATTTCATAATGAATAAAATTTTATGAAACATTTTATTTAATCAAAATATAATTTAATATGTAAAAAAATTAATTTAAAAATATTAATATTAATTTATAAATTTATACCTTACATTTTTTAACCAAAAATTGGAATTTTAAGATAAAACTTATTTTTGATTTATGTGCATTAATTGAGTGGTTAGGAAGGTGAGTTTTGGTTTAGGAAGGATTAAATGTCATCCCACCCTATACCACTCATTAATTTTCCAAAAAATTGGTTTGAATTCAATTTACCCACAAGTGGTTGGATTATATAATAAAATAACTTATATTTTAACCCTTAAAACCACCTCTCCTAAAGTACAAACACCCCCATTCCCTCCTAAATTTACACAATAAATCCATTGATAATGATTTATATCTCAATTTACCTCTCAATAGTATCTCTAATTTTGTTCCATAGCTCTAATTAGTCCTTCTCTAGCTTTAAGAAGCATCCTCCCAAGGTAAGGGATCTTTTCCTCCACTTCTTTTGATTCAAGTTCTTCTTTTGTATAAGCCTTTGATTCTCAATTTATTATATTTTAAAGTGATTTTAAATACCCCCATTAGTGTGAATATTATGTATTGTAAATTATATACTTAATTTCCCACTCATTATAGTTTTTTTTCTATGTTGCTACTCTGCCGAAATTAGGGCTCCTCACCCCTCTCTTCCCATTACTTTTGTGAGCCTTATTAATTCAATCTCATTTCAATTGAAAATGTTATAATGAATAATTATTATGATTTCATCATAATGTTATCAATGAGATATCATCATTACCTCTCATTATGATACCTTCATAATCTATTGTAATGATCATGGTTTCCCATATCCATAAAACCATCCTAAATTTGGTAAAGAAAAGTGTATGGTTTTCCAAAAATGACATCCTTGTCTGGATACTATAAGTGGATGTGGTTTTGGATTAGATGGATCTTGGTATTAAAACCAAAAAAATAGCTGGTCAGGTATATCTCATCCATCATTATGGTGCATGGTGAATGGTCCCTTACTGCACGCTTAGTTTGAAACTTTCGGGGGATTTGCTTTGGATAATTCACATGTAATTTATGAGTCATAATAAATGATCAGAGTATGTGGATTGATATTTACATTAAATTTATATCCCTATTCCAAGATTTTACCCTCCATCAATTCTTTTTTCTATTAATTCAATTGTGTTATTATCCTATACATAGTGAACATCCTATGGTTTCTAAAGTTGATTGTTAGGTATTCAGAAAGATAATTTCATTAACCCTTTAAATGGGATTATTTCCTATATAATTTGAAACCAAAGATTATGTTCTCATTAAAGAAGTTTTTTTAGTCTGAATTCTGGAAACACTCCTGGGATTGATGGTTTTACTAATTCTTTCTTTCATAATTTTTGGGACAATATCGACATTGATGTTTGTAGATTAGTTAATAATTTATTTAGATTTGGCCAGCTAACTCAATGAATAAATGATTAATTAGTAACCCTCATCCCTAAAGTTGAAAATGATAATGAGTTACACCTCTTTATAATAATTTCTCTAGTTAACACAATTTACAAAATCATTAGAGAGATTCTAGCCAATAGGATCTCTAACATTGCCAACAGGATTTTATCTCCAAATCAATTTAGATTCATCAAAGGTAGAATCATTCAAGATTGTCTTGTCATGGAATCTAAATGTGTTAACCTTATAAAGAAACCCATTATAGGAGGTAACATTGATATCAAATTTGATGTAAAAAAATATTTTGACACTCTTAAATGGGGTTTCATTTGTGATTTTTTTACTAGGTTTGGTTTTAACGATGTGTTTTTTAATTGGGATAAAATCCTTCTGAGCTCTGCCCACATTTTGGTTCATATAAATGGTTCCCCTGAAGGATATTTTTCTTGTTAAAGAGGTGTCAGGAAAGGAGACCCCCTTTAAGCCATTCTATTTTCTATTTTATAAGATTACTTTAGTATAATTCTTCTTAGATTAGTGTTTAAGAATAAAATCACTTCCATCAGAGCCGGTAAAGGTATTTTTGCTCCTAATCACCTATTTTATGTTGATAAAATTATTCTTTTTATACCAGGGGAAAAAATAACATCAAGAATTTAAAAAATTCCATTCTCTATTATGGGAAGTTTTATAGCGGAAAATTAGTTTGGACAAATCTTTTCTTTACTATGGTAAAATAATACCTAAAACTAGAAGGGTGAGTATTAAAACTGAGTTAGGAATCAGAGAAGGAAAATTTCTCTTTATTTACCTAAGTGTTCTTATGTTTTGTGGGAAACCTTGGGCTGGTCATTTTCCCCATATTGTGAGTCAAATTAGAAACCAACTTTCCTCTTGTAAAGAAAGATGTTATCAATGGCAGGTCACATTAGTCTTGTAAAAGCTAGCACTGTTTCAAAATCCATTTATTATTTTATAGTTTAAAAATGGATAGTTGATCTCATAAAAAGTATCAAAATTTCTATTAAAAATTTTATTTGGAGTGGAAGTATTCTCCAAATAAAAATCGCTACTATCCTATAGAAAAAGTGTTGTTAAACTATTGATTACGGTGGGTTGGGAATTAAAAATCTCACCAATTTCAATCATGACTTATAATATTTTCTTATGTGGAGAATTATAAATGGGAAATATGAAGGTATTTATTTTTTTAGAACAGTATTTCTTAGTAAAATTAAATATGGAAATTTAAATTATACAGAATCCTCCATTTATCTTGCCTTTAAAAATATATTTTCCTCTATCATGGTTGATTCTCATTGGGTTGTCAGTACTCATTATTCTATTAATTTTTTTTTGGATAATTGGTATATAAATCCTCTCCTTAGTAAACTTTTATCCCATTACATTTATTTAGAAACCAATATTTTAGTTAAATAACAGTTGGAAATTCCTATTTACAACCTTCCTGTTGGGATCAAAGAGATCATACTAAACTATAATTTCATCAGTGGAAATGACATTATTGTATGAGAACACTCTGTTAATGGTATTTTATCTTCAAAATCCTTATATAGAAATATTGTTTTGTATCACAATAATTATTGGATAAATAATATTAATAAAATTTGGATTCTTCCTTACCATTTTACTCTTTCATGGAGAGTGTTTCACTCTAAATTACCTATATATGTTTCTAAAATCTGTTTGAATTATCATTTATTAAAAATGTGTTTTGTGAAATAAACATCGAGATTAAATTTATTATCTCATTTTGAGCCATGTTATAGCCTTTTCTTTATGGTTTTATGTAGCTGACCTTTTCCAGGTTCGGTTCCCTCACTGTCATCTCGTATATGATCACTTGGAAGCATGTTTCCTTTTACAGATTTCATAGAAAATAAAAAATATCCAACTTTTGGATTGTATAAAAATTCTTCACATCATATGGAGAATTTGAAATATTTTCATTCATGATAGAATATTTTTAATCTAAAAACTTATCTTGCACAGATTATTACAACTGTTAAAGGGGAAAACTTAATTCAAAATGGATTTTTTTAAAACTCTTTATATGATTTTATTGATCTTAAATAATTTGGGATTATAGGGAATTTTTATCCTCATTAGGGAACCTTATAAGTCTTATGGATCTCTCCTTTTCTTGTATGGATCAATTAAAACACAAATGGTGCTTCGAGAGGCAACCCAGGTCCTTCTAGGTATGGTGCTATCTTCAGAGAACACACAGAAAAAGCATTGGGTTGTCTCTATAGTCCTTGTGGTAATACCACTTCTCTGGATATAGAAATGATTGGGTTCATTAATTCAGTTAAAGATGTGAAAAGGAACATATGGTTCAATATTTGGCTTGAATGTGTTTCAACCACTATGGTGTAGGCTATCGAAGATGACACAATTCATTTATCCTGGAAGCTTACTACCAGGGGGATCAGTTTCTTGGAGTCTCTTTTGTCCATAAATTGCATCATTACACATGATTTTTGTGAAGAAAATTTTGTTGATGATGGACTGGAAATCAATTGGGTCGTGGCTAATGAATTTACTTGGTATAATGATGTTCCTACTAAAATCCTTTCATTATGTCATGATGATTTTTGTAAAAGTCACATTTTAGACTCTTGTAAAAAAAATTATTTTTTAATACAAATTAATTGTACTTTTGAGAAAAAAAGATCTTGTTCTCTATAACTCTATATCTTTCTCATGTAATTTACCTTGCTCATCCATGTTAATGTCTCTTGGAATATTTTTTATAGTGTAAGTAAGTTCTCTATTGAGAATAACCCATCACTATATTTGTAGTTCCTTATCATTAACTAAGCATAACTTTTATTCCAATGCCTTTCCCATGTAGATACCATAATATAACTCTTCTTATTAAAGGTTTTAACCTTGAAAATCATCAATTGATTGACAAGGGAGATTAATGAATAAATTGTATACCATTTATTCTATATGGTGTAAATACCCCAAAAAAATTATTGAATGGTATTTATATAGATAGATTATTACATTCATTAGATACCTGTTTATTTTTCATGGGGTCATGCTATTATTATTGATGTATTTATGTATTTTCTTCTTATATGGAACATAAGAATTAAGTAATATGAAGGTTTCTCCCTAATATCACTCTAATTCATTGGATAAAGTGACAGAGTTAATTAATGTAAGTTACTCCTAAGAGACAACATAGTTAACTATTGTAATTTAATACAAAGAGACCAATGAATTGAGTAAATAAGTAATCTCTAAATATGAAATTTTTTATGATACCTTAGTGAATAACATTGGTGAATAACCTTGGTAATTATGATTTATGATACCCTAGTGATAAACCTTGGTGATATTCTTATGAATGAATCAAATTTATATTGTAATGAAATTTACATGTTATGATTCATGTTATTTTTATTATGACATGCCTAATATTCATATGATCATTACTTATTGATATTAATCTTAATCACATGCTAAGTATCTTCTTTTTTATTCCTCTTTTTGGATTTATGCTCACCCCTTTCTCTAATGTATGTCCCCAGGATATGAGATGTTGTTAAAGTAACAAGGGATGAACCTATGAAGAAGTCATTCAAGTGGATTAGGAGAATTTTTATGTTTTTCGTGTATTATGTTCATATTTATAAGAAAATAAACCTCAAAAGATCCTATGTATTGTTAAATTTTGTACCACGTAATAAAAAATTTAGGAAATTAAAAGGTGGTTCTTCATAATTGGTATCACATGATGGTTTAGTTACTTGTGGAAATTATGATTTCGAATATTTGGGTATATAGCCTTAGATAGATAAAAAAAATTATAGAAGACTTGTTTTAGCATAAATAGCATGACCACATAGTATTAATATCTCCTAGGTGTTCATAGTGTGTCCTTTTTATAGATAACATTTAATTGAATACTTTGGTTTAGTAAGTGTTAATCAATGATTAAAATTGCGAGGATGCAATTTCTCTAAGGGGGGATAATTTAATGCCCAAAATATTCCTTTATGTTATTAATATAAATAATATTTTATAATGAATGTTTTATTATGATAACATAGAAATACTTTTACATTTCATAATAACTTTACGCATCATGGACAACTACAACTAGGAAGAGTAAAGGGATTATTTAATGATACAATAAAAATTGTATTATATTATTTAGAGACTATAAACATATTCTATTTAAAATGTGTTTTAGGATAAATTTATAAGTTTTATATAAAATTTATTTTCTTTAAATAATCTTAAACAAAACTTTTTAAATGATAATATATTTTAACAAAGTCCTAAGTAATTTTTATAATGGAAAGAATGTTTATTTTTTTATGAAATAGTTAAATTTCAATAAATAAGGTTATTTATTTAAAAGTTTAAATTATTATATTTATATAATTATTTTGATAAAATAAAATTCATTTTTGGACTAATAACATCAAAAATTATCTTAGTTTAATTTTTTGGGAATTTTCTGACAAATTTGATTTTTTGGTGAAAAAGTGAAAATTGTTGCTTTACAAAGCAATGCGATTTCATGAAATCATTATTATGTCAGTATAACTAAAATTTTATGAATTTTTTTTAATAAAAACATAATTTAATATAAAAAATAATTTAAAAATAATAATTTTAATTTATAAATTTATACCTTTCAATTTGGAACCAAAAATTGGAATTTTAAGATAAAAATTATTTTTGATTTGTGTTAATTAATTTGGTGGTTAGGAAAATAAGCTTCAATTTAGGAAGGCCTTGAACGTCCAACCATCATATAACAGTCATTAATTATCCATAAAATTGGTTGGAATTCAATTTACCCACAATTGGTTCACTTATATAATAAAATAACCTATATTTTAACCCTTAAAACCACCTCTCCTCAAGTATAAATACCCCCTTTTCCCTCACCACTTTACACACAAAATTCATTGAAAATTATCTATCTCTCAATTATCATATTAATATTATCTCCATGGTGGTTACATGGTTCTAAGGAGTCCCTCTATATCTTTAAGAATCATCCTCCCAAAGTAAGGGATCTTTTCCTCCACTTATTTTGATTCAAGTTCCTATTTTGTGTAAGCCTTTGATTCTCAATTTATTATGTTTTCAAGTGATTTCAAATACCCCCATTACATTTAATATGATTTATTATTAATTATATACTTAATTTCTCTCTCATTATAGTTTTTTCCTAATTCGTTACTCTGTCTAAATGAGGGTTCCTCACCCCTCCCTTCCCATTACTTTTGTGAACCTTATTAGTTCATTCTAATTTAAATGGAAAATGTTATCATGCATAATTTTTATAACATTATAACTATGTTATAAATGATATATCATTATTCCCTCTTATTATACAACCTTAATAAGCCATTTTAATTCTCTTGGTTTTTTATATCCATAAAATCATCCTAAATTTGGTAAAGAAAAGTGTGTGTGGTTTTCCTAGAAACAAAATCCATATATTGATACTAAAATTGGATGTGGTTTTGGATCAGACACATCTAGGGTTTAAAACCCCATAGATAGTTATTTGGGTATATCTTGTCCATCATTATAGTGCATGTTGAATGTGCCCTTACGGCGCACCTGGTTTGAAACTTTCAGGGGATTTTCTTTGGATAATTCACATGAACTTTATGATCCATAATAAAGGATAAGGATATGTGGATTGATATTTACATTTAATTGATATCCCTATTCCAGAAATATACCCTCCATATCTTCTTATTGTGATTCATTCAATTGGGTATTATCATTTACATAGTAAATTTCCCATAGTTTCTAAAGTTGATTGTTGGGTATTCACCAAGATAACCCCATTTACCCTTCAAAGGGAATTATTTTCCACCTAATTTATAACCAATTATCTTATTATCTATCACTCTTTATCTTTCTCATAGAATTTTCCTTGCTCATCCATGTCAATTTTTCTAGGATTACTATTTATGGTGTAAGAAATATCTCTATTGAGAGTGACCCATCACCATATTTGTATTACGTTATCATTAGATATTCATAATTTTTATTCCAATGAGTTTCCCATGTGGATACCCTAATATGCCTCTTATGATTGAAGGTGTTCACCTATAAAATCATCCATTGATTGACTGGGGTGATTATTGACTTAATCGTATACCATTTATTCTATATGGTGTAAATACCCCATAAAATTAATTGAAGGGTATTTACATAGAGATATTATTACATTCATTGGATACCCATTTATTTTCCATGGGTTCATGATATGATTATTGATGGATTTTTGTATACTATTCTTTTGTGGTATACATGGATTAAGGCATATAAAGGGTGTGCCCCTAATAGTGCTCCAATGCATTGGGTGAAGTGATAAATATAACTTGTGTAAGTTACTCCTAAGAGATGATGGAGTTAAATATTGTAAGTTAATGATAAGAGACTAATTCATTAGGTAAAGAATTAATATCTAGAGATTAAATTTTTTATGATACCTTGGTAATTATGATTGATAACACCCTAATTATAAACCTTGGTAATATGATTATGAGTCTTTAATTTTTATATTATATCCATGTTTACATGTTATGATTCATATTATTTATATTATGTTATGACTCATGTTCATATGATCACAACTTATTGATATGCCTCTTGCTCACTTTCTAAGTATCTCTTTTATTTATTCCCTTGTCGGGCTTTATGCTCAGACCTTTATTTGATATATGTCCCTATGATATGAGATGCATAAAAAGTAACTAGGTATGAACCTATGAAGAAGTATTTCAAGTGAATTAGAATAATGTTTATGTTTTTCATGTATTATGTTCCTATTTATAGGACACTAAACTTCAAAAGACCCTCTGTATTTTCAAATGTTATACCATGTAATGAAAGTTTTATAAAATAAAAAGGTGGGTCACCATAATATATCCTAAATAATTTTGCATATATAAGATATATATATAAGAAATATCATATTGCATGAAAATTATGTTTTGCATGCCCATGCATTTTATGATTTTTGAAAAATAATAAACTATTATCATTTATTATTTCCCCATATTAGCTATCACTTATTATACTATTTCATGAGATTAAATGTTTGGGAGGAATCAAATTTATGTACATGATACATGAACTTTCTATGACATTTATTCATGTGTTTCATCACATGAATAAATGAGAGGATAATCAAGGAGCATCCTTGATTATTCATTTAATTTATTCCATGTGATGACAATGTATGGGATTTTCCATTATGCTTGGTTGAACCTAAATAAACCTACTTTTATCATTATTATTCTTCTTTTTCATGCTTAGATGCTAAAAAATTATTGGAGAAAGGATAATCTGACATGTATGACATGTGATTCATTTAACCCATAGATACACCTTGAAGGTGGGATTATTTTTTCACTTAGTGATCTTCATAAACCATATGATGATGATGAAGATGCAAAAAATGCTCTCTAGTGTATGGTAAGATTAATTATAACATCAATTCTTCATTTCTATTTATCTTATTTTTCATATTTCTTACATGGGGGATCCTCAAACAAGGGTTTAAATCATTTCTGTTACTTCTAATAATTATTATTTAACTCTAAATAAATCTTTCAAGTACACCATAAGATACATGTTAGTGATGATTCATACCACTAGAAGTTTATTCACCAAGAGATATGTTGGATTTTATATCTATGATTTATCCAGAAGAGGAACAGTCAACTGAAAGAACTATTTGAGATGGTAGATAGCTTTGACTATATGAAGGGTTACTCTATGGATCTCGAAGGAGTAGACTTCAGCCTGTGCAAATTGAATAGTGGTGGTGACTAGAATCACCAGAAGAACATTGATATATGGATAGGTGGATCACTCATGAGAAGATACTTCACTCGATACACATATTTTGAGTAACTATCTTTAAAATAATAGTGAAATAAATATTCAATAAATTAGATATGATTACCTATGATCTTTTCTTAACACATGCACACCACAAAAATAAAATAACAAATAAAATATATTGGAAACTAGATATTTATAGCGGTTTGGGGAACAGAAATATCACAATCCACTCCACCAACAACAACTACAAGAACTTTATGATCTTCACTGATCCAATCCTTTTTCTAGGGACTTACAATCCTTTTCTTAGGGAATACATGACTGAGTCAAAGTAGTAAATACTTGGTACAATAATAGGATCTTTAAACTGGGTTCTAATAAGGACTTATAAACACCAGCCTTCATGGTTCTTTTACTAAGAATCTTCACATAGAGAGAGAGAATAAACATAGTTTATAGATAAGGCTCACAGTTGCAAGATACAACTACCAGAAGAGAAGAGATATCCATGAGTGATGATAAGAATACAAATTTTTTTGAGGATATTCTTCAGAAGTAAAAAATATCAATCATGATAGGGAAACTGTAGATCTTGAATCTTGTTCTTCTTTTTCATATAAAATAGAGTATCCCATAGAGAGATCTTTGAGTGAGAGGGTTTTAATTTCTTGGTGTAATTTATTCTATTATTGTGTATATTCTATTCTTTTCAACTTATAAAAAATGTTTTAAAAACTTTTCACTTTAATTACACAACATCAGAACCATAAAATATGAGCATGGAATTAAATTCCACAAATCTTTTTTTTAGAAATACCTCAGCAATAAAACTGACCATTAAATTATATTTATACTTATTTATGATCTTGGAACTTTTAGTTTTTTATAATATTTTTTCCTTAAAGAAGAAATCCAATAGTTAATGCATGCATGAAAACATTAATTTCCATTGAAATTACACCAATGGTAATAAATAACAGGTTTTAGAATGAATTATCTGATTAAAAATCACCACATTTTTGAATTTATCATTTTTGAATTCACATATCTGAATCGATCAATGTATCCATTATTCATATAGATAAATTATCCACATAGTTGAATTTGAATAGGTCTTCTTCATAAAATTGATTTGTATCACATAGGCCTCTTACTCACATATCCAAACTTAACGTACCTGAAAGAATTATTTATCCATTTAGAACCACATAGCTGATTTCACTATGTATCAAAATCACATAGCCAATTACTCCATGTAACTGATTCACATATATATTTGATCTACATTTCTGAATATTCACATAGTAGATTCATTGACATGGGAAATATCCATATAGATGATTTCATGACGTAGCCATTTCACATAGGAGTTTCCTTCACATAGTTGATTGACATAGCTGATTACTCGATGTATCCATTTCTCCATGTAGCTGATTATCCATACTTAGGTAGATTTTCATAAAACTTATAGAAATTTAAGATTTCAACAAGATAAACTAAAATAATGATAAAAAATTGAATAACACAATTAGAAATAAAAACATCAGTAACATATGAAGGGTATTTGAGAACATTAAAACCCAAAGTACATGAGATATGTTGAAATGAAATTAGTTTTTCAATAATCTTCTCCCTTTTAATGATCGCAAAACCCATAATACATCAAACATGAAACTTTAAATGATTTTTATAAAAAAATATATAATTTATATATTTATCCTTTTCCTATCCAGCTTAATTATACAATTATCTCAATTTGGAGGAATTCTCCCCCTTGTGTTAGCTTACCCCCAAAAGGATACTTATACCCTTTTTCCTGTCATTAAAAAGGGAAGAGAATAAAGATGAAAACATATTTAATTTAGTACTAGGATTAACAAAAAAATTAATTACAGTGATGAAACTAAATAAGAATTATATCAGGAGTGTAATTTAGTAAAACAACTATATCAAATACAATAATAGAAATAAATAATTAAAACATTAAATGAAAATAATCACTAAGAAAGACATAAGGAAATAATAAATAATGATTTCATTAAATGGAAACATTTTTACAAGAGTACAGTTAATAAAAACCTACAAAAGTATATAAAAAACACTAGTAAGAAGACCCAGGATTATAGATAGGTTCAAACTGAGAAGGTAGTTTGGGAAGAGGTAGTTTGAAATTTTAAGAGGTCTGAGAGGTAGGAGGAGGTACCATTATTGATGGAAACACTGATTTTCCAATCTTATTTTTAGCATGAATTTTATATCAAACTAATAATTTAGATCTTGGATCTTGAGTAGGTGTGCTAAGAAATCCTTCAAGATTTCCTAAAGTAATAATGAAATCATAAGATTTTGCAACTACAAATTCCAACTTCTTTGAAAGGGATGAAGTTGATGCTTCTGGCTTAGATATTTTATAAGCTAAGGCAACATCAAACTTGGTTTTATATTTTATATAAATTTGAACTGGATCAAAAATAACTTCTATTTTTTTTCTGGTACCTCTAAAGGTATCTAGAGGAGTTGGTCTAAGAGTCCTTACTTAGAGGTAAAACAAGGTATCTCTACACATATCAATCAATTTTATGATATCTAAGTTGAAGAAATATATAATAACAGTAGATTTCAATCTATGAATTTTGGAAATTGAGGAGAGACCATTGTTCATAATTACTTTGATGGAATCAAGATGTACAGAGGAAAAAATTTGAGTATTACTAAACAAGGGAGGAGGTAGAAAACTAGATGAAGCAATTAGAAAGTCTACATACAACTTCATCATAATTCAATCCACAGATCCTTGTAGATTAATAATATTCCATTAATAGATTTTATTTTCCTTTCCATATTAATTATATGTTCTACTAAAGCTTGAGATACCTCCTGAGCAACACTGGAATGAGGTTGAGACACCAGAGCACTAGCAGTAGCAACAACAAGCTCAGGTGAAATCAGAGCTGGTATAGCAGGGTCAGTAGCAACCGGTTGTACTGAAGGAATAATCATGATAAGCTTTTAAACAATAAGATATTTCCCTATAGTAGTAACTATAACTTATTGTGTGTCCCCAGACTCTTAGGAACTAGGATCCTCTTCTAAAGAGTGAGAATACATGCCTTCAACTTCCTTATAGATATTTACCAACGTGTCTATAAAGTATTTATGATTTCTGGTCACTGAACCAATTGACCTAGATATCATCCCTTGAATATTTTGAGATACTTCCAAGACCCTTTTTTTCTTTCCACCAAGATATTCTTAAAGATATCCCACTATGTCATTCAAGGACATGTTGGTTCCAACACGAAGCTTTCTAACATTTTTTTGAGTGTCCTTAAACTCACCCAAAATATCCTTCTTTTAATATTGAATTATCATAGGTGCTAACATATAACACTGAAGATATTGAATATATAATGACACAAAATTCAACTCAAAAAGAATTTGATCAATCTCATTTTGAATGTTGGGAACCACTGAAGGTTTATATGTAAAGGTGATAGTCGGTTGAAACCTCTTAAGGAACTCAAAATGACTTACCAATATACCCTTCAATGTTTTTAAGCACACATTCTTTTTAGACCTAAAACTTTGAATCTCATCAAATTTATCCTAATACATATCTGATTAGATCATAGGAAAATTTTGAATTCTCTCCCTTTGAGATGCAAGTAGAACACCTAGCATATTTACTTTAGACTTTGTAGCACATACTTTTCAATTTCTATATACTTGAGATTTCAGGTATTCAAAAAATTTAACATTCACTTCAGAGGTAATTTATTTCATAGGGGCACTAGTTGAAGATTTTTTATAAATTATATTTGAATTTCTAAGACCCCAAATAGATTTTCAAAATCTTATTTTGAAGAAAAACTTTCCTTAAGTTGTTTGATATCATACTTACAGGATATTAGCTCTCTTTTCAACCCATCATAATCACTCCTAAGATTCTAAAACATAGTAATAATGGTAGAGACAGAAGTTTTCATACCTAAACTTTTAGAAATCTTACTAACTGAGGGAACATCCTTATACACATGAGGAATAAAAATAGATGGATTATGAGAAAGAAATTCATATTCTTATAAAACTCTATCTCCTACTCCATCTCTTGCAGCATGTGATTTAGGAATGATTTGGATCAAATTTATAAAGTTTAACCTCGTATTTTACTCCCACTTCATCATTTGACACACTTGTCACAATTTCAACTAACCTTTCCATATGAACCGCATCAGTTGTCTCAATAGATGGTTTAAAAACCTAAGTGGATCCAACAACTCAAAAAACTTTTGATTATCATCTTTAGACTAAGTCTTTCACAAAATGTCTGATCACTAGCAACTGAAGCTCTAGTATGGAAACAGTTTTCTCCTGCACCTCCCTAGTAGGCACTGTATCAACTGGTGTTGCATCCCTAGGTTGTGAGGTTTGGTATGAATCCCCATGATCTACACCTTTAATATCTAATAGGTCTTAAAGAGTTTGAATTAGTGTTATATTATTAGACAATTGTCTTAAAAATAAGGGCTAAAAACATATCACTTTTATGGAATTTCACAACCTCTCCCTCATTGAGATCCACCTCCTTCTTTAGCACAAGGCAGATAATCCTACCATAAGGGTAATAATTCAATTTCACATTTCCTTTACAACAGTGATGCATAAACCACATCATATACCTTGGAATATTTAGCTCAAAATTTTTAATTAGGATATATAAGAGGTACATGTCTTGAAATAATGTATTTTCCATTTTATCGAATCTCTGGGAAATCCCAATCTAAATGAAATTACACAAAAATATCCATTCAACCTCTAAATCCTTTACAACTTTTTTCTCAAAATAAGAGGTTCTGAACAAGAACTTGAAAACCCTGGTTGGTCCCACTACACTTGTAACAACCAGAGTATAGATATAGATGAACTCCCCTTCACAGGGATAATGAAATATTTCATTCATTTCTATTGAATAAACAAGCACGACTTTTCTATTGACATTCAACAACAACACATCCTCTACTTCACTGAACTAGAACTTTGTATTCCTCATAAACTCATTCAATTATTCTTCAAATATATTACAAGACTTAATTTCATCAAAAAAAAACTCCAAAACTTGAAGCTAAAAAACTTTCTTCAGAATCATCTCTATATTCTTCAACCAACCCATATCGATGAATTTTCTAGTAAGTACCTTGCACAGTGCACCACCCATCTTAGTTTCCTTGAAAAAATTGAAGCTTACATCATCTCTGCACTTAGAATTTACCATAGAATAAGGTTGGTACAAGGTCAATAGGGAATCAAGAGGGATACAGGAGGGAGAATTGCAACATTTGGAATTTTAGAGAAATGATGTAGGTAAAGAGAGAAAGAAACAAGGGCCAACTAGGATCTTAGGCCATGTACCCAATCTGTAAAATGGTTGTGTATCCAATTTAGGATTTAGGGTCAATTATAAATTAAAATAAATAAATATATAAAAATTAAAAATGGGTGAAATTCATTTTCAAACACATAAAGTATAATAAGATTATTTTTTTAAAATAAACTAAAATAAGAGAAATTCTCTTAATTTTTATAAAACATTAATAATAAAAAAACATAATTCAAAATTCAAAAAATATGATAAATTAAACTTATTTAAATTTAAATAAATCTAGTTATCTTTTAATAAAATCAATATTTTTTCATGAAATGGGCTTAGTAAAAATGTCTGCTAACTAGTTCTTAGTAGAAATAAAATTAAAATTAATATCACCTTTTTGAGCATGATCTATGTTGGAGTTGGTAACCTAGGACCAATTGTTTGTACTTTTATTACATGTATATTCATTGATTTGAATATTAATAACATCTTATTACATATTTTTCATCAATCTACATGACTTTAATGTGATAATTTCCTAGGGTATTTTTCATATTGATAAGGTCATAGTAGTTCCCCACTATGATGATAACCTTGACTTTCTATAATGATATTCTTAAATATTGTTCTACGGTCAGATAAAATTCTATGATGGGATAGATAGAATGTGACTGTAAGTTATGAGTAATCATAAGTGGATGAGGCTTCTTCTCATTAAGTTCACACTTGGTAATCTCTAAGATAAGATATTATAAGAACAGACCCTCCAGTAGGAATTCCAAAAGTGTGGATGTCATCGGATATTCCTATCTTTGAGCATGTGTAATGGTCCTTATACTTTAATATTATCATTAATGCATGTCATGACTCATGAACTTATATTTTATGATGAAAACCATGACAAAATATGTTCATGGTGAGGTAGGGTACATTGGGTGTGTCATTATTGACATGTTATTAATGGATAAGTTGAGGAAGGGTTTTACCCTTAAATATTTATGAAATTTGATATCCCAAAACTTTGATTTAAATAGAACCATCACATTAAATTCCATGACCATGCTTTATCTAAGCATTTATTTCATATAGTTAAAGGAAGGCATATTAAGCATATAGGTTGATAACACAGATGTGCAACATGATTAATAAGATATTATGACAAAGGGGTTATATTACATAGTGAGCATTCATATGTGGTATTTATCATTGCAACATTAAGTTCCTTCTCTTAGATTCCTTTACCCATTTATAGATGGTAATATTAGACTTTTAGGCAATCCCACCCAATGCCAATGAGAAAGAATCCTAGAGGCTCATATTACTATGTGTTTCTAATGATCTCGATTAAATTCTATTTGAATTTAATTAACAAAATAAATATTATTCTAATGACTGAGGAATAATTTTATTCACATTTTATAATTCATAAATATTTATTGATGAATTAAATATTTAAATTTAATTATTTATCCATATATTCAATAAGTTTCGAGGAGGATAAACAGACCAAGACCGCATCCATTGATAAATATTTTTCTACAAGTCGGTAAATATTTTTTATCATTGTGTATTTTGGCACACACCATAAAATAATATTATTATTATTATTTTGTGTAATGGGGTTTATTAAAGGTTATAATATTATTTAAGGGATGAAATATAATTAAATAATTATTTTTCAACTTAAAACCTATCTATATAAATAGACAGTTATATCTATTGAGTGTATAATCAAAAATTGAGAAGAGAGAATAATTGCACACAAAAGACCTATCTCTCTCTCTTTATCAAATTCATTCTATATTCCTCTCAAGAATGAGAAGAACTTGAATCTTAGAGAGGTCAAGATAAAAAACACAATAAAATTTATTCAGATCACTAGCACTCAGAAATCAATTGATGTTGCTCAGAGATCAAATGAGAACATGTAGATCATCACTAGAGGGATTCTACACTTGAATCCTTATAGTGCAACGAAGGAAATCTGAAATGATTTTAAAAAGATGAACATCATGAACAAAGAAAGATTCTAATCAAAAGTATATAATTTCTTCTAGATATAAATAAATTAATTATAAATTTAAACATGTAATATCCTCTATTTAGGTTTTGATACATTTTATTTAAAATAAATTTTAAATATATCTCTCACCACTGGTGCTTCCACTATTCCAAGAACCTTCAATCTATTAATAAATTATGCCTTAAATCTATATTCTTAGTTCTCAAATTAATATTTTTAATTATTTTAAATTTTTATAGAACTAGTGTTATCAAATTTTATTAACACTTAATTGTAATTGAATCAAAAATCCATTAAAGTGTGTTTGATCCAAAACACTTATGAACAATAAATACCAACAACTATATACTCTTCCTCAATAATAGATAATTCAATTGGGTGTTGTTTATTACTAGACCAAGATACCATATATTTATCTAGAAACACCTTTGGTAGCAAAAGTGGTCCATCTTTAGTGATTCCCATAGTTTCTTATAATTATTGATGGTCATAGACATCTATGGTACTTCATGATACAAAATATGACAAGTCTCAATGTGATTCTTAGTATGGATTGGCTGACCAGCTTCTAAGATCACATCAATTTCTATTAGTGATGGGTGTCATTTATTTATCTAAATGGAATGATGTATGTGATGGGTGGGGAATGGGAAATGGGAGTAAGTAGAGTTTTTCTAGACTTAATTCAGTTCAGGATGATCACAATGTAGATAGAAGAGGGATTATATCTTTCTTCAGGATCTGTAACAACCCCCTAAATTTTTCCTCTAGTCATGGATCTATATCACAATGTCTTTCTGGATGACTTATTATGACTTCCTCCTGACATATGATTCAAATTTTAGATATAAATTATGTTAGGTGTGTATCCCATTTCAATATCCATGCATCATATTATGACAGTTGAGCTGAAGGAGATCAAGGTGCAGCTTGACGACTTAGATTAGAAGGGCTTTATCAGGATCTTCACTTCACTATGGGGTGAACTTATGTTGTTCTCCAAGATGCAGGATGATAGTCTTCAACTTTACGTTGATTAATGGAAGCTGAATCGGGTGATGGTGAAGAACTGATATCCTTTTCCAAGGATCGGTGATCTTTTTGATCATTTAAAAGAAGTATGGTGGTTCTCCAGGATTGATCTTCAATTGGGCTATCACCAGTTATAGGTTAGAGAGAAGGAAATCTTGAAGATGAAGTTTCAAAGAAGTTTTCAATTATACAAGTACTTGGTGATTAAATTTGGATTGATGAATGTGATAACAGTGTTCATGAATCTTATGAACAATATATTACACCTTTACCGAGTCTCATTCTTCATGGTGTTCATTAATAACATCGTCATCTACTCACTGATATAGGATCAGTATGCCAGACATCTTGAGGTAGTCTTGAGTATACTTCGAGAACATTATATTGATGTCAAGCTATAAAAGTGTAACTTTTGGATTCAGGAGGTAAATATCTTGGGGGTATGTGGTGTCAAAGACAAGTATATTTTAAGACCTAAAAAAAGTGTAGGCAATGATTTCCTAGATGCAACCTCAGAACATGTTTGAGATCTGGATATTTCTGGTTTTAGAAGGATATTACTAACATTTTATCAAGGAATTATATTGATTATCAATGCTGGTGACTAAAATATTGAATAAGGGGGTGAATTTCTAGTGATTGGATCAATTTAGAGACATTTCTTGAGCTTAAGATGAGGTCGACTATAGCTCCAGTATTGATACTTCCCAAGACATGGGTTGGTTATGCTGTATATTGAGATGTATCAGGTGTTAGTTTGGGAGTAGTGATGATGCATAAGGAGCATTTAGTGTCTTATGGGTCATATTAGTTGAAACAACATGAGAAGAACTACCCTTTTCATGACTTGGATTTGGTAGTAGTGGTCCATGCTCTGAAATGTTGATGACACTATCTCTTTAGTGATATATTTTTAGTCTATACTGATCAAAAGTGATTGTGATATATCTTCACAGAGTGGGATCTAAAATTGAGACAGAGTTGTTGGGTTGAGTACCTACAATTTTTTTACTTTTTGATGAATTATTCATTGGGGAAAGGTAACATCATTGCATATACTATTAGTTGTGAGATGCAGGTTGAGCAGGGGATTTGTGAGAAACTTTCAGAGGAGAAGTGATACTTGATGAGTTTGTTGGCTGAGTGGAGGATGGATGATTCAGAGGATTAAAGATTGATTACATGTGATCCCTTAGTGATCACATCTTCTCTTGTATAATAGGTGAAGGGTTAACATGAGTCTGACCCAGTGTGTGTTGTGATGTGAGGACATTTAGCTGAACGTGGCCCGATATTATAGTGGTTGTTGAGTGACGCTGATGTGATCCTCATACTTGATGGCATAATATTCCTTGCATCCATTATAGAGGATATGATGAGGGACTTATATACCTATAGGTGAGTGATACGTCCTGGCATGAAAAAGATATACCATGACTTCAGGTGATAGCTCTAATGGCTAGGGATAAAAAGGGGCATCGTTGGGATTGTTTTCCAATGCCTTACCTTCCAGAGGGTAAAATCTAAGCACAGACAGCTTGGTGGGTTGCTTCATCCACTTTAAATTACTATATGTAAGTGGGATGAAATCATGATGAACTTTTTTGTGGGGTTACCCAAGACCCTGAGAAGTCATGACACTATTTGTGTGATTGTAGACCGACTGATGAAGGTTGATCACTTCTTATTGATCTGAGAGATGCACTCAGTGGAGGAGCTAGGAAAGCTTTATGACTATGAGATAGTACACTTAGATGAAGTTTCCATGATAATTTTATTTGATAGATATGAAAATTTCACATTTCGGTTTTGGTATGGCTTATAGAAATCTCTATAGACTCATCTGAGATTGAGCACAACATACCATCCTCATACAGAAGAACAATCAGAGTGGATGATATGTGTATTGAAGGCTATTCTTAGAGTTTGAATACTAGTGTTATTTGGAGATTAGAATGAGTATCTAGATTTGGTAGAGTTTACTTACAACAAATTCTAGACTTATATATAGATGGAACCATTTGATGCTCTCTCTGGATGGTTATTCTGATAACCACTATGTTGGAACGAGGTGGGTGATGTAGTAGTTGTTAGACCTAGTATGGTCTAGGAGACTACAAAGAGGGTTATTTTGATCAAGAAGCAGTTGGTGGCTGCTCAAATATGGAAATAATCATATGCAGACCATAGGATATGAACTTTAGAGTTTTTAGTTGGCTAATGGGTTTTCTTTCAAGTGTCACCTCGGTTGGGTAATCATCATTTGTGGAAGTAAGGAAAACTAACACCATAGTTTATTGGACCCTTTGAGTTCACCAAATGGGTTAGGATAGTGGATTACTGTTTGAAACTTCCTCCACATTATCAAGACATGAATGATGTGCTCCAAATTTCTTAGAATTGGAGGTACATGTCTGGTCCTATGCATGTTATAGACTATGAGGATATTGATTTGGATCTAGATGAATCTTATGAGAAGCATATGATGAAGATTATAGACCAGAGCGATAAGGTGTCGTGGTAGAATATAATGCCACTTTTACAGATCCTGTGGTGTCATAAATGGATCTAGGAGGAGATGTGGGATTGAGAGTCATATTATAATGATCCATGCCTTTTACACATGTTATTATATGTTTTTTAACATAAACATCCATTAATTTAAACCCAAATATCGTGAGGTATAGTGTCTTTGAAAGACTAGGTTCATAATACATAAAAGTGAGACTAAAATAAAAATTATTTATTATATTCTTCATAATGAGATCCTAAATCCTTTTGATATCCTAAAACTTCATGGGATAACTTGGGGATATATTGACAAAATGGGCAAGCTAAAAACCCCAATAGAGAATAAACATGATAAGGAAAAATAATGCGTGAGTCAAAGATATAACTTGATATCATAAAAAATAAGACACCTGAGTAATCACATGAGAGAATAACATAGAAAACATGGTATCATAAGATTGTGACATATTAGGAAATGTGAAACCAACATATAACATAACATAAACATGAGTCCAAGGATAACTACATAGATAATATTACATGGTGAAAAAAGTCCCATAATGTATTTGGTTTACTCTCTAAACCCATACATGACGCCTCATGAGACTAAATCTTTACCCAATGCATTGGAGTGCAATTTTGAAACACCCATCATAACATGTTCATTATTTATGTGTTCCATAAAAAGAAAATCAATAATGAGGCATAAACATAAGAAATATCCATGGAGAGAAAATGAGTTGCATAATCTTGTCTCGTATCATAATCAAAGGAAATTTCATAATGAAGGTATTTGAGAGATGAACATAATTCAGGTATTACAAAATCAAAGTAAGAGATAATAATCTAGGTATATATGTGAGAGACATATATAAATAATTTAGAATCAATCCATAACCTCAACGGTTTTATTCATCTATGAAAATGACTTCTAAATATTACATGGAATATTTCTTTAGGAAAATACCCTTTTCACTTTGAAAACACTTGTTCAAAATCTAAAAAAATTCACAATATCAGATTTTTTTTAAATTAAATATGGAAAATTATAAAGTAAGCCTAAAAAAATTGAGTGTTCATGATGGTGGGTAATTCCATACATGTCATATAAGTTAAAAAAAATAATCATTTCACACAATTGTAAAAAAGACTACAAAGTTAATCATTTGGAAGATGAAAATAAGATTCATTTTAATCTGTATTGTAAAAAGTCAAAAATGGGAAAAATATCTTTAATAAATCATTTGGTGAATGTTAAAAACATTTTTGAAAATATTAAAAAAAATAAGGATATGGAAGAAAAATGATTTTAGATTGAAGAGAGAAATGCACATGAGCCTCGCCCAGTTGGTGAGGACTCCTTAAGTGCATCCAGGCGACCTGGGATCAAATCTAGGTGGAGGCATAATTTTTGGGTATTGTAACGGGTACTGTAGCGGGCACTATTTAGCATTGTAGTAGCTAGTAATATTCCCTTGTTTGGGCATTCGGGCCACCGATTTGTTCCCTAAGTCCTTTAAGGCCTTTGGGCCACCCATGCCTTCAGGTCAGTAAGGCCTTCGGGCCACCTTAAGGCCTTTGGGCCACCTTAAGTGCAGATGAAAACCAGACAACCTACAAGGAACAAGTTCTAGAAGGAGGATGAGCAAGGGGAATTCACCATTGTATAAGCTAAACGAATTGCAAGAATGAGAGGGTATGGAACCTACCATTAGTACAAGATTATGCATGCATGGGGAAGCCTAGAAGAATATCCATGCAAAGGTGGAGAGCTGATTTCACGATGAAGATACTGGGGAGGAGTAGTTCTTAGTAGTTAGTCTGGTTAGTATGTAATCTTTGAAGCCTATGGGCAATGAATTCCTCTAAGGCCTACAGGCCATGTAATACTTATGCCTATGGGCCTTATAAGGGTTCCAACTCACCCCTTGAAAGGTGTATTATCAAAATCAATAAAAAAATGAAGGCATTTGGTCAATTGGAGGATGATTTAAGAGAAAAATAAAGTTATTTTTTCTTAAAAATATTTTATAAATCATTTTAAGTACCAAAGAGATGAAAATGGTAATATTACTTAAAAATATCATGAATAAATAGAGTAGAATATAATTGATTGGTTTTAATATAGAAATATTAAACCATTCTCTTAAGGGAGACTTAAACATAAACAATCCTAAATAATAAAGAGATTATGAAATAAACCCTTACCACTTTGATAACTTTTGAATAATAAGCACCTTAAAAGAAATAACTTAAAATAAAACTTTAAATACCATAAAGATAAATATATTCCTAATATAACATATAAAAGGGTCAGTATATACACCACACAAAATAAATAAGTGGTTTATATGATATATGTATCACATGATTTAAAGTGAGAAGAGAAATCCACCACTATAGTTGAGGTTTGGCTTAGTGGTAAGCACCTCTTAATTATACATGAAAAACGGGGGTTCAAAAACCATTGGGAATAGGTATTGTAGCAGCAGCGACGTTGTAGCAATGGCGGGACTGTAGCAGTGGTAGGTTACTGTAGCGGCGATAGGGTACTATAGCAGCGGTGGGTACTATGCAGTATTGTAGCAGCGCGAGTATTGTAGTAGTACTATTCACAGAATGGGCATTGGGTAAAAAAAATGGGCCTACGGGCCATGTAATGGGATAAATTCCCACTGGGCCTTCAGGATATGTAATGGGTCTCCCTACACCTAGTTAAATAGGTCTTTTCTTTTCTTTAATAATAAATTAGGCTTTGGCCCCAACCTTTAAAAAAAAGAGAAATCCCCCACAGTTTAAGAGATGTCTTAATAAAAACTGCTTGAAAGAGAGAGAGGTTCAATTTGAAGTTAAAATAATATGAATAAGAATAATAAATATTGCTAAATATTTAATTTTTATTATATATACCTTTTAAAATAAATCATGTGTATATAAGAACTTGTTTCTCAAAGAAGGAAGTTTTTGAGATGAAAACTCTTACCTCAAGTCCATACTTGTTGTGTATGTAATTTATCTCCTATATAATAAACTTATATGAATTATTTTATTTATTAATAAAAAAATTCAACTTTAATCCCTTATACTCAAACCATTCACTTCACTTATTTTAATTACATATTTAATTACTTAGTTAGTTATGTCCACATCGAGTGTTTTGATGACGTTTAGTTCATAAATTCAAAATGGAATTGATGCATTGATCATGATCAAGGGGGTCATTGTTACACCATATACAAAATAATAATCATAGAATAATCACCATTTTATAAATAAATTATAATTTTAAAATTGAACATGAATTATGGTTATGAAAAATTAACTATGTTACAATCATTAAGACATTAGATCGTACATACACATGTGTAACATTTTCATTTTTTAAAGATCATGGTAGAAATAAGATAATTGTTATTTTAATTTTAAATAATTATAATTATATTATAAATATAATATTATTTCTTTAATTACACTTACATATACCATCTATGTGTTGTGGTAATAAAAAACGAATCGCATCGCTTCATGAGGTGGTAGCCTACCGTACACACAAACGACATTATCATTTTTATATTGATGGTAAGGTAAAAAAATATATGATATATTAATTTTAAAAAATTATTAATATGTAATTAATATCATATATAAACATTCAATAAATCTTCATAAGTAGTTGTGAGATGTGATGATGGAAAATAAATTACATCAGTTCGTGAGGCGGTAGTCCACTGTATACCCGAACGATGGTTTGGTTTACCATTGGATAGAAGAGGATACAAATTTAAGTTATGATATTAACATAACAACATATAAATATATGAGAGATACTTATTTTATTATATCATAATGATTTAGTAATATTTTAAAGAGGTGAAATAAGAAACAAAACAATTATGCTCGGTTAAGAACAATACCTCTTCTTCGAACCACCACTTTAAGATTATACCTAAATCCTCCATAGATTAAATTTATGATCAAACCATGGACTCTAAGATGTGGGGAGGTAAGTAAGGGAGTTATTGGGGTAGGGTTTTTCTGAATCAAATACCTTTTTAATTGTAAAGAGGAGAGTAGGGGGGACCTTCTATAAGTGGGGGAGAGGAAATACTTGGATTTTTTGAAAAGGAAAAGTTATATCCACATTTTACACATGAAAAAATACTACAAAAAGATTCATTCTCAAAAATTAGATGATATAAGTATGAAATATAGAATAAAATATAATTTTTAAAAATAATTAGGTTATTTTAACCCTTACCATTTTAGTTTAACTCTCGATAAACTTGTTTTAACCCTAACCACAATAATTGATTTTTACTGTTTTTACTATTCATTATGAAAAAAAAATAAGTTGACCTTATTATATAATATTAATTATGATGATTAAATAAATTTAATCCATTTTTATAAATTAAATTAAAATAATTTATATAATTTAATTTAAAATTAAACCCGTAGATGCAATAAAAAATGAGTTCCCAAAGAAAAAGTTTTCATAAGTATAAAATGGTTTATATAAAAATTCAACATGGAACTAATTAGAATAACCTAAATTGGATTAATAATAACATAATTAAACTAATTTTACTTTTTAAACATTTTAAAACAAAATATAACTTTGTAAATTATGTAAACAAAAGGGAAGTTTTCAATAAAAACCATTATTTTTCACTATTCATTAAAAAATTAAACTTTTTAGAAAAATCACAAAAATTAATCATAAGTCAATTTTAAAATATTTATTTAAAAAATTTAGTTCATTTTTTCAAATAAATTTTCTAAAAGTTAAAAAAAAAAATTGTTATTTATTCACAAAAATAAATAATTTTTTTGAGAAAAATGTATTTTTAAAGCCTATAAATACATTTCCAAGAATTAAGTACTTATTTATCAATATAATTTATTTATAATTAATAATTAACTTTAAAAATGTGGTTATTTATATTTATACAACCAAATTTAAAGGATAGGATATAACAATCATGTTTAAATAATAATATTTTAATAGTATATCATGATTCGTTTAAACTCAGTGTTGTGTGTTGTATACGCTATCAAACATAGTGTTATATTAAAATCTCAAGGTGTTTTATTCTACCAATATTAAATAAATTTTTTCTTCACAATTTTATCTTGTTCTCAGTAACCAAGGGTTTGACATTCAAAAATTTCTTTGTGGAAAAACCCACACCATAAAAAGGGTTAATACAACTTTCTCTTAAAATGAGGGAAAGAGAAATATTAAGGTCATTAGATAACTAAGTTTCAAAATAGGATAAAATTGGTGGGAAGTTAAATCATGGATTTGTAAAGAAGATCCATTTTGTAGATAAGTGGTGTATATGACATATGACTCACAGAAGAAAAAGTGAGATGATAAATCCCTTGCGGTTTAAGAAACGTATTAATAAAAACCATTTGAAAGAGTGAGAGATTGATGTTGAATTTAAAATACCACAAATAATAATAATACATGATTTTAAATATTTAATTTTCATTATATACCATTCTAAAATAAATTAGGTGCATAAAAGAACATGTGTCTCAAAGAAGGATGTTTTGAGATGAACACCCTTACCTCGAGTCCAGACTTGTCGTGTATGTGCTTTATCTCCTGCATAATAAAATTATATCAATTATTTTTTTTATTAAGAAAATTGTACAGTTTTAATAACTTATGTTTAAACCATTTAATTAATTCATTTTAATTACATATTTAATTACTTAGTTAATTATGTCCACATCAGGTGTTTTGAGGACATTCAATTCATAAATTCAAAATGGAAGTGGTGCATTGATCATGGTCAAATGGGATATTATTCCATCATATATAGAATAATTATAATGAAATGATTATAATTTTTATAAATAAATCGTACTTCTAAAAATAACCATGAATTTTGGTTATGAAAAATAAACTACATTACAATCATAGAGACGATAAGTCGTATGTATGCATGTGTAACATTTCCATTTTTCAATGACCATGATGTAAAGAAGTTAATTGTTATTTTAACTTTCCATAATTATAATTATATCATAAATATCATATTTTTAAATACACTTACATATACCATCCATGTGATGCAATAATAAAAAGAGAATCACATCACTTTACGAGATAATAGTCCACTGTACACACGAATGATGTTATCATTTTTCCATGGATGGTAAGGTAAGAAATTATATGACATATTAATTTTACAGAATGATTAATATGTTATTAATATCATATATAAACATTAAATCCATCATCTTAAGTATTCACGAGAGGAGATTATGGAAAACGAATTACATCAGTTTGTGAGGCAGTAGTCTGTCTTACACACGAACTATGGTTTCATTTATCATTTGATGGAAGAGGAGATGAATTTAAATTACTGAATTAATATAATAACATATAATTATTTGGTATATAATAATTCTACTATATCATAGTTATTTAATAATATTTTATGGATTTTAAAGAATAAATAAAACAAAGATGCTCGGTTAAGAATGACGCCCCTTCTTCGGACCACCACTTTAAGATTATACCTAAAGCCTCTCTAGATTAGATTTATAATCAAAATAAAAACTATAGGACATGGGTTTATAATAAAGGAAGGTATTTTTATTGGCATTTTCTCAAACACAATGCTTTTTAAGTGCAAATAGAAGAGGAGATGGGGTTCCCTTTTATAAGTGGGGAGAGGACACACTTGGAATTTTTGAAAAAAGAGAGTTATATCCACATTTTACACATGAAAAAGGGATCCAAAATGGATAATTATTGAACATTAGATGATATAAGTTTTAAATATGACTATATAATAGGATTTGGACAAGTTTTTTGATTATTTTAAGCATTATATTTCTATTTTAACCCCTAGTAAACTGATTTGAACTTTAATCGTTGTAATTAATGTTTGATATTTTTATTATTAATTATGAAAAAATGTTAAGTTGAAATTATTATATAACATTAATTTTTTTTATTCTAAATATGAAATCAATTTTTATAAATTAAATTCATAGAATTGTCAAAATTTAATGTAAAATTAAACCTGTAGACATAACGAAAAACTGTTTTTCAAAGAAAATGTTTCCATAAGTATAAAAAGTTTTTATATCAAAATTCAGTATGAAACTGATTCTAATATCCTAAATTGAATTAATCATAACATAATTTATATAATTTTACTTTTAATCCATTTTAAAATAAAATATAATTTTTTAAATGATTGAAATGAAAATGCAGTTTCCAATAAAAATCGGTATTTTTCACTACTCATTAAAAAATTAAACTTTTTATAAAAATACCAAAAATTAATCCTATGCTAATTTTTACACGCTCATTTGAAAAATTTATTTTATTTTTCCAAATACATTTTCTAAAAGAGGTAAAAATTAATTTTATTTTATTTTTAAAAAATAAAATAAAAATCATTTTATTGAGACAAAATTATTTTTGAAGCCCATAAAGACTTCAATAATAATTAAGTACTTATTTATAAATATATTTTATTTATCCTTAATACTTAATTTTTAAAATGTGGTTATTCCTATTCATACCGCTTAATTTAATGGCTAAGTTATAACAACTACGTTTAAATAATAATACTTGAAAGTTAGTTTTTATTTGAATGGTTGGTACTTTTATGAAATTCTTTGTAATATTTGAATTGGGTTTTCATTTTGTGGTCAACAGTTTTGAAAAAAATAAGTTTCGGTTTAATTTATTGGTTTTGGAAGGTGGGAAGAATTTTTATTTTAACCCTTGTTATTTCCGTGAGCGACCACGTGCATGGGTTTATATAGAAAGAGGGATGGTTAATGGCATGACCGAATGAGTTTAGGGGTGGATATGTGGAGGTTGCCCAGTGTGTCATGGAAACATGCATGTGTGAGGCCCATGAGATACAATTGGTGAATGCTCTAACCTCCAATCCTGTTTATTTTCAAAGAAATGATTCTTAAGGAAATTTTGATGTTTTGAAAACTGGTATTTGGGTGGTATGTTTTATGTGCTTTTGGGATTTTTGTTGTGGGATGTTTTGAGTTCAAGACCCCCTCTTGTTTAAATAATGATTTGGGGTTTTGTTTCCTCAGTGAGTTGGGTTAATTTTTTGTCTAGTCTCTTTTGAGAAATATTTCAGGAAGCCCTTGCGGTTGTTCCCCTTATGTGTTTGGTTCTGATTTGTGGTATGTTTTGACCAAAGGACTAGCATGGTTGAGTCTTTGGGTTATCTTGTTGGCTAGGGTATGCCCCTATAAGGAGTTAATGCATGATTGAAGTGCGGCCTAGGGTGATTCAAAATTGGAAGATCCTCCAGTTGATCAACATAAGGACCTTTTTCTTGAGCTTTAGAGATTGAGTCTACCCCTCTTCTTTTTTCAGTTATGTGGATCCCCCTGTAGAGAGAGAGTGGTTGTGGAAGGTTGAAATAGACCTTAGTTTCTTGAGTTTCATGAGTTGACAAAGGTGAAAGTAGTATGGGGTTGTCAGTGCAAGATGTTGTTTAAGAGGTCTTTTGGGTCCTTCTTCAGTCTCTTCAAAGAAAGGGTTCATGTTAGGCCACCAGTGTGGAAAACCTAGCCAAGAGAGGTTGTTATGGCTACTGGTAGAAATTGTGTGTTGTTTGGGACTCGACATAAGGTCCTTATCCTTGTGTTGTTTATATTAGTCGTAATGGTCATGTTCGGTGATACCTTGTGATGTTGTGTGCTTGTTTGACTGTAAAGGTGAAGGTTGTGCAATCTTCTGAGAGTCTCTGTTTTGTGGAAGTGTGTATCACTTCAGAAAATTTTGAAGTCCTCTATTTTAGAGGAATGTGTTTCTATGTGTCCTTTCTTTCTATTGTTTCCCATCCGAAAAAACAAGTGGTGATTTTTTTTTATCCTCTAAGACCTTGTTTCAGTAAAATGTCAGGTTAGGTGTCTCACCAAGTGTAGGCCTTTGTTTAGAGGCCCTCATGGGGTCTTTTTGGGTGATTCAACCTCAGTCTTGGTTGTGGACATCCTGGGATGAAAGGTTAGGTGTGTGTTGTCGGTTGCGGTTGTGACACTTATTATTTGGGACCTTCCCTCCCCTCCCCTCATTTTGGGGGGTGTTTGGTCAGTGCCAAGAAGTTTATGAGTTCATGATTTTCTCCCTTGGGTTTCCTTTGATTTTTTTTGAGAAAAGTATGAACTTTGGGCTAGTCTAATTGAAGTGTGCGATTTGCGCACGGTTAGTACTAATTGTGAACTATACTAGGAAATTGTGTGGTATGAGATAGAACCTACTGCATGACCTTAGAATGACCATGTGCCTTGTCTCAGGTAAGAGTGTGGCTGGATCCCTTTCGGTAGAGGTGACTGCACGGTCTGCACATGGTTTGGGAAACCGTGCAGACTAACTGTATGGTCATTCCAGTTCATTAAAAGTTGGGGTCCTTTTCATGTTAGCATGTTCTAGTCAGTTAAGATGGTTAGTTTTTATAGTGGGGAGCCCCACCATGGGTTTCAAGTAATTTCTTTTGGAAAGTGTCTAATGTTTATCTAACCCTTGTGATAGGGAGTCCATTTAGGCATCCCCTTGTTGGTGTCCTGATTCTGTCTCGATAAATTAAGTTGTCTCTTATGTTGGGAAGTTCGTCCGGACCTCCCCATGTTGGGGTAAATCGGTTTTGTCCTTGGTGTTGGAATGGCGGTAGGTATTATAATTTTGGGGTTATCCAACCGCCAAATTCTTTCTTGGGAAAGCATTGGGACTGGAGCATTCCCAACGGTTCTGTTGAAGTAAGGCTATAGGAACCCTATTTGAATTCACCGTTCATTTCGGGTAAGTTGTGTGAGCTTCATTTGGTAGTGGTTAAGGTGTTTTTATATTGGGATGTGGTTCGATTATGTTTTCATGTTTCAGTCATGTGGTGTAAATTTTTGGTCGGTAAGAGTATTCGTTCCTTTATTTGATCAACTGGAGGTGTTTTTCTCGTTCCATCTTGGTCTATTGGTTGGGTTTTGTTTTTGCATCTGACCAAGATGACTTTTTGAGGGCATAAAGTTTTTATGGTGGGAAGAATTTTCACATACATGAATTATTTTAAATTTATTTTTCATTTACTTTCTATTATTACTTTTTTTGCGGGGGTTTCCTAGGAATTTTGGAGAAAAGGGTGGTTTCTTTTAGATTTGGTCCAAACCATGAGTCCATTTCCATATTTAAAAAAAATATTTTATAAATCCTTCATTTTTTAAAAAATTTCACCCATTCCACTTCCCACTTGGCCTCCCCTGACCTATTAAAGCCACCATATACATTTTTACCCCTTAGGAACTCATAATCATGGTGGATTTAGGTGATTTATCCAGGCATTGGGCCAACCTGTGAGCCCATTTCCAGTTTTAAATAAATATTTTATTTCTTTTATATGTCATTCGTTTTTTTAAAAAAATCGGTCATTCCACCTCTCACTCAAGACCACAAACCCTAGGCGCACCCTCATGTTCTATTTTTCCTCTTTGGAGCTCATCTTCATCGTGGATTAGGGAGAATTTTCTCCAAGTTTCTCAAATCGTCTAGATTTGAAAAGGTAATTTGTTTTTTTCATAAATCATTCATTTTTTTACTCTTTTCCCCCATTTCAGTCCCCAATTGACCTCCTCAACCTTATTTTACCTCCATTTCAATTTTGGCTGCTTTGAGATTCAACTATTGATGTATTTAGGGTTATTTCTTCAAAGTTTCTCAAGTAAGTGAATCTCTCTCTTGTTTCTTCCATTCTCCTTAGGGTTTCTTCCCTCATCCTTGATGCTTCAAATGTCCAGAAACTAGGGTTTCATACCTAGGGTTTATTTTTGAGTTTCATGGTTCAATATTCTTGGATTAGGGTTCATTTTCATTCCCTTGTGGTGCAGTGGTGGTGCGGTTAAATTTTCACACAATGATTTGGGGTTTTTGACACAAATGGTAGGTGATTCCATGTGTAAGCATTGCTTGATGAGTTATATTTCTTGATTTACTTATTTATCATGTTTCTTACATGTTCCTTGTGGTGAGAAATCTATTTTTGATGGAATTGGTTAAGCGTTTAATTTTAAAGTTACATTTTTTTTTGAAATGGTGTGTTTTTCTTGTGTAACTATTACGGTATCATTTGGGGTTATTTTATAACATATGAAAAAGGTTTATTAAATGTGTATTGGGATTAAAAATATGGTTTTTTAGGATTATTATGTGCTTTTTTCCTTTAAATATGGTTTTTGAATGGGTTTTATGTGCAATAGCTTGTTATACTCCTTGAAGTTGTTTTATAAAAATATTAAATGGTTTATTGAGTTACATAAAGTGTGCAAAAGATGTTGATGTACTGTTTTGGAGTGTGTATGTTCTTAAAATGGGTTTTTGAAAGATAAAGTGATGATTTGTGATTTCAAACATTTTGAGAATATTTTATAAATTGTGGAATGATTTATTAAATTGTGAGAAAGGTGCATGACATATTTATGGGCTGTTTTGGTGTGAGTATGATGTTAAAATGAATTTGAATGTGAAAAGGGGGTATTTTGTGGCTTTTTGTGGTATTTTTTATGTTTTTATGGTTTTTAAATGTAATTTTCATGTGAAATGGTATTTTATAAGATGTGTAACTTGTTTGAGCACAAAAAGGGAAACCTGGGTATCTAGGTGGGCGGACGTGTACTAGTATGCTAGTGATCCGGAGCGGTTTTTCCCAGTTTCACATAGAAAGTTTGATTATGACAACACTAACTAAACTATTATGATGATTTTGGGGACCACTAGTTTATGAGTGATTACCCTACTAGTGGATCGTTCATGAGAATGGATATTTATTATGTTTAATTTTCACTAAGATACGGGGTACCTGAGGCTCACAATTAACTAATTCATAGGGGTGTTCTTGTGACTAGTGCTCATTGGATATTTTGTACTTACCATAATAATATGGTGTGTTTGGGTTGTAAAATTCAGTATCATGTGAATTTTCTTTAAAAGTGTTCATTCTTTAATGTTTCCCACTTGAAAATTGTTTTCATTGAAAGTTTCATCCTTTAAAAATTGTTTATGGCATTTACTATTTATAAAAACTTGCAAGCTTTTTGTCTTATAATGTTTATCACATGTAATATATTTTGGGTTTCATCCTATTGGGATTAGGCTCACACCCTATTTAAACCTTTGGGTGTAAGTAGGCTTGGAAATATTTATTGTAGGTTTGGGTAAAGTTTTCAGAATTGGTGGTTCGGGTTGTTAGCTTCCATCCTCGGTGTGATGTTGTGGAGAATGCTTGGTGATGATGACCCCTTGCCTTGTGGTGGTTCTTGGGTTATGTTTGATGCTAATTTTGAGTTGTTTCCCTCTAATAACTTGTCTAAAACCATGTATTTCAATTCTTAATTTTTATTAAAGGCTTGTTTGGATTAAAATTTTAGATTTAGTTTATTTATTACGGTTGTTGTTTTATGTTTATAAATGCAGGTAAATCATTCTCATATTTTACTTTATCATACCTGGGCACTTGTGCCATCCTATGGGGATTGGGAACACCCTTCGGGCAATTCCATGGATCAGGTCAGGTGATGGTTTTGATGGCGGCCGAATCTTATTTGTGACATGGGTTGAATGTATCTCAACTTTCTTATGTACTAGATTTACAATCTTTGATTTCTAGAAAATGGAGCAACACCAATCTCTTTTTCTTTCCATGTCAGGAATATCACTAATACTTTATTTCTTTGTAATCTTTTTCATGTTCCTTTGACACATATTCCCCATCCTTTTATGCCATAGTTGATTTTATTACATTATGCTCATATAGCATGAACTTTGTGAATTTATGACTTGTAAAAAGATTCCTTTTGTCTGTTGTCCACTCATAAAAACTTTCTCATATTCTATACTCTTCACAACAAAACCATATTTTCTAAAAACAACTTTGTTACCTTTATCACATAGTTTCAAAACACTTAAGAAATTTTGTTTCATCCCTTCTCATTTAGATTTTAAGTTTTCTTATAGAATGATAGTAAATCCAATGTCTTTGATTCCAAGTGAATCGTCATTTCCAATAGTCACTGTACCTTATTTAAAATCTTTCACATTTTTTAACAACTTCAAATCTCCCATCATATTTTAAGAACACCTATTATCCAAAATCCATGATCATTCTCCTTTTATAGCTTTAAGAGTAGTTTCAACAACTAAGGCCTTTTCTTCTACCTTTTCCTTTCTTATCACACAAATTTTGAGAATTTTTATATAAACTTTGTTGTGCTTGTATCATAATAAGAAATCCTTTTGTAAGATGTCTAAGTTGATCGCATATTTCACAAATAGTTTCCAAAGGTTGTAATCTATTTTCAATCTTCAAAATAACTTTCGTAGGTTGTCTCTTTTGAGTGGGTTGAACCCCCTCATATTTTTCCTCCAAATTCTTCTATATTCTCTATAATTTTTATGGTTAAACCAACACATATATGGTTTATGCCCAAATCCACCACATTTATAGAAGTAACCATAGAAATAATATATCTCTCTACAACTTGTATACTGTTTGTAGTTGTGTTTCTATTTTTCATCAACTTTATTACCTTCCACTTTGGTATTTCTTTTCATACTAAATTTTTGGTCTCCTTATGAGATTTTCTTATTCATCTTATATTTCTACACAGCCTCAATAGAATCACTTGTAGTAGAAACTTTTGGTTCATACTTTGTAACCTTATAAAATTATATTTTTTCAAGTCTACTTGTTTTAGCTACATACATAGTTTTCTTAAATTCTTTTTTCCTTATAAGCATCATCATTCTTCTTATAAACCTTTGAGGATAAATTATCTTGATGTAATGGGGAGTTAACTCAATCCACTTTGATAGTATTGGTAGTGATCCTTGACTAAAAAATGATTTAACATGCTTATGTGTATGCCACAAAATTATTTGTTATGATTATGATATGTTCTCATGGATCATGATTGATTGTTGATGATTCTATACTCTTATGTCTTATGTCTTTTGATTGAAAAAAATCATTCTATGATTCATGATTAAAGATCGTTAACTGATTGGGTTTGATTATTATAATTTTTGATCATGTTATCATACCCTTATATTTATCTTATGCTCACTTATAATCATTGATTGTTATCTCATATGTTTACACTTACTAAGAATCTAAGATCACCCTTTCTTATGTAACCTTTCCCCAGGTAAAAAAAAGGTTTTAAGTAGGGTATGTTTAATAAGGGTGATAGTTGTGAAGAACTAAGTTAGAGATGGTGTAGATCTTTTATGTACCAGTTGTTTATGTATCCAAGTTTCCAAAGACACTAAACCTTTATGGTTATTCCATAGATTATATTGATATGTAATGAATATTTTGCTAATAATATGTAGTTTTTATGTATGAAAAAATTAGGGTCGCTATAAGTCCCCAGTTCCTATTCTACACATTATGGAGGAGAGTGGGGAAGAGTTACTTGTCTATGAGAGACACTTAGATGATGTGTTAGATGTACAATGTTTAATGTTATCTTCCATGCCTAGTTAACTATAAAAATATTATAAGACCATGGATACATATGCAATGCCTATTCATCTTCAAGATCTTTATTAGGAGAGATAAAGAGAAGAAAGATTTGAGATATCCAAGGCGCTCTTCACATGCAAGATTAGAGAAGACGCACTAGCTATACCTCATGTAGTCAGAATTATTGGCTACATTGAGCGCCTGGAAATTCTAAGGTTTAAACTACCTAGTGAATTGTGCACTGATCTCATTCTATCCTCAATTCCATAGAGATTCTCTAACTTTATTATGAATTTCAACATGAATAATATATATAAGTTACTCTCAAATCTCCTAATCTTAATTTTCCAACTGGTAAGGAACTGAAGCCGAAAAATTCTTCTACCCTTATGGTGAATAAGAGGAAAGGAAAGTAAAAGTGAACCAAGACTAAGTTGCAGCCTAAGAATATTATGAAACACCATTCTAAGAAGAGGAAGATCAAAGTGGAAGTTAAGGATTATGATATTTTCTATTTCTGTTGTGGCAAGAAGGGACGCTGGAAGAAAAACTACATGGTGGGAAGGAAGAAATGTGATGCTTCAGGTATGTTCATTATCAAGTGTAGCCTTTCAATTTTTATGAATTGG
The DNA here is from genome assembly GCA_963277665.1 of Viscum album. Lineage (NCBI taxonomy): Eukaryota > Viridiplantae > Streptophyta > Magnoliopsida > Santalales > Viscaceae > Viscum > Viscum album. The sequence continues at coordinate 2,103,657,327 of OY728156.1, read as the reverse complement.
GTATTGAATAACACATGTTGTTATCACATTTTTATAAAAATTTAGGAGCTTAGTATATTTAAAAAAGTTCCATAGGGTGATGTGGATTTGTGAGTTGTAATTGGAGTTAAGTTAGCAGCACTATCCATTAGAGAGTAAAACCCCACATTTTCGATGATAATGAACTTGGTTCTCTATAATTGTTACTATGTTCTAGAAATTACCAAAAAAATTATTTATATATCTAAATTAGATATGGAATGATTTATTTTAAAGTTTGGAAATAAAATTTGCTTCATTTATAAGGAAATCATATGTTATGGTAAGACACATTTACATAATGGTCTTTATGTATTAGATTATGAGAACCAAGTGTTGGTAATAGATAATGAATCTGATACACATGACTCATACCACGCCTAGCTATAGCATCACTGCTTAGGTCATATAAATGAGAAAAAATTGCCTAAGTTACATCAAGATGGATATTTAGAATCATTAAAACTAAAACCACTTGGTATTTTTCAAGCATGTTTATAAGGTAAAATTATCAAAGCTCCATTAAGTGGAAAAGGTGAAAGGGTCAGAGTTGGTCACACTGATGTGTGTGGACCATTCCCAGATGAATCAAGGGTTGGGAACTCATACTTTGTAACTATTGCTAATGATTTTTGTAGGTATTGATATATCTACATAATGAGGTATAAATCAAAATCCTTTGAGAAATTCAAAGAATTCAAGAATGAGGTTGAGAACCAGCTTGGTAAGAAGATTAAGAAACTTCACTCAGAACATGGTGGAGAATATCTTAATCAAGATTTCATTGACTATTAATGTAAGTATGAGATTTTATCCCAAACCACTCCTATATATACACCTTATTGTAATAGTGTAAGTGAAAGGAGGTCCCACGCATTATTGGACATGGTGAGGTCAATGATGAGTCATGTGAATCTTTCATTTTAATTTTGAGGATATGCATTAAAAAAATCACACATACTAAAAAAAGTACTAAATAAAGTGGTGTATAATATACAATACCAATTATAGAGTATAAAGAAACTCATGTTTTCAAAATTACATGTGTGGGAATGTGAAGCATTTGTTAAAGCCTCTCTAGGCAACAAACTTTCACCCTGAGGTACAAAGTGTATCTTTATAGGATTCCCCAAGTAAATAAGGGGATATTACCTATACAATCCCTCAGATAAAAAGGTAATAGTGGCATGAAATTCCATATCCCTTGATAATTATAACAACTCTAAAATAGGTAGTGGGAGTGAGATAGATTTCGATGAAGTCTAAACTCAGGATACACAAAACTTAGTATAAGAAAAAGTTCCACAAAACCTCATGGAAGAAACTGTTTCAGAGACACAAGTATTGTGTATGAGTACATGAGAGGTTAGAGAACATGAAAGATACATTTTTCTAGTCACTGAGGATGATGTCTTGTTATTAGTTGATAATAATGATCATCTAACCAATAAGGAAGTAGTAAGTGGCATGGATGCTACCAAATGGAAATAAGTAATGGATTTTGAAATAGATTCCATATACCAAAACCAATCTTGGATTTTGGTGGATCTTCCAATTGATTTAAATTTAATTTCTTCCAAATGGGTATTCAAGAAGAAACTGGATGTGGATGGTCAAGTCAGTACCTGTAAAGAATAATTGTAATTACAAAAGGATACAAATAGCATTAAGACATAGACTATGATGATACCTTTTCCACCATCCACCATGATTAAATCCATCAGAAATCTATTTTTAGTTGTAACATACCATGACTATGATATTTCGAAGATGGATTTCAAAATGGTCTTCTTTAATGGGAACCTTTAGGAAGATGTCTATATGACACAACTATAAGGGTTTGTGACTCCAAGTAATGTTAATAAAGTATGAAAGTTACAGAGATCCATATATTTATTAAATTAAGCATCTAGGTCTTGGAACATTAATTTTGATGAAGCTATAATGGAATTTGGTTAAGTAAGAAATAAATGTGAGCCTTGTTTCTAAAAATGGTTTAGTGGGAGTGCGGTTGTTTTCCTAATAGTATGTGTCGATAACATTTTACTTATTGGAAATGAGATACCAGTCTTACAAATTGTTAGGAAATGATTAAATATATGATTCTTTATGAGGTGAAGCAATATATGTTTTTGGGATCAAGATCTATCGTGATAGATCTAATAAACTCCTTGATCTAAGTTAGGGTACATATATTAACAAGATACTTAGGAGATTCGGTATGGATCAATCCAATAAGATATTTTTTTCGTGTCATGTGGTATTCATATTTCCATGAAAATATGTCATTAGGCACATGATGAGAGATAGATAATGGTAATTATTCCATATGCATTGGCAATTGGGTCAGCCATGTATGTCATATTGTTTACCAGGCTAGATGTTTCTTATGCCATAAGTGTGGTAGGAAGATATAAGAAAGATCCAAGAGACTGTCATTTTATGGTTGTCAAAAATATCCCTAAGTATCTAAGGTGAGCTAAGGATATATTCTCAGTATATGGAGGAGATGAGGAGCTAGTCATCAGATGGTGTATAGATGCTAGTTTCTAAACAGATCAAGATGATCTGAAGTCGCAGCTAGGATATGTATTCACCATCAATGGATGAGCCATGAGTTGGAAGATCTCAAGGCAATAAGTGGTCGATGATTCTATAGTAGAGTCAAAGTATATTATGGCTTTCAATATAGCTAAATAAGTAGTACGAATATGCAATTTCATCCAATATTTGGATGTGGTACCTCACAGCAAAGTACCTACCACAGTTTAATGCGATAATACTTTAGTGGTGGCTCTCACCAAACGACTAAGGTCTCATCACTAGATGAAGAACATACTCTAAAGTATCATCTCTTGAGATATTTTTCTAAAAGAGGTGAAGTTAGAGTGAGCAACATTTCCATGGAAGACAATGTAGAGGATACCTTAACAAAAACCATGTCTCAGCAGAAACATGAACTTCATGTGAGAGCTAACGGACTAAAAATCATTAGTAGTTGGCTTTAGGACAATGGGAGTTTATTAGAGTTGGTGTCCTATAACCAACTAGTTTTTACTTTAGAATAAAAAATATATTCAAAGAAGTGAATATTAAATATATCTTATCACATATTGATCATTATTCTGCATGACTTTAATGTGTTAATATCTTAAGGTATATGTTGCATCATAATAGGTTATAACATTTCTCCACTATGATGAGAATATTGAGATGTTATGATGATATCTCTTAAATATTTTTTCTATGGTCATCATGAAAAACTATGATAGTACACATAATTTTTCAACTACCGGGTGCGAGTGCTCTTAAGAGGATGGGGCTTAATCTCATAAAGTTCGCACTTGGTGGTCTCTAGAATGGAAGATTATGAGGACATACTCAACAATAGGAACTCAACATGTATGTGTGTCATCATATATTTTTATTCATGAGAGTGTGTAATGGTCCTTAGACTTTAAGATTATTATTAATACTTATCATGAATCGTGTACTTAGATGTATTGAAGGAACCCATGATGCACTATGTTCATGCTAAATATGATGAGTTGAGTACTTCACGATCGGTATGTTATTGATGAATAAGTTAAGGAGGGATTTTCCCCTTCAATTTATTGAAGTTAATATCTCAACCCTTTTATTGGAAAGGAACCGAAGAAATAAATTTCATGGTCATAGTGATGTAGACATGTTGATTCTGGATGATCAAAGAAAGATATATCAAGCATTAAGTTTGATGACACAAGTATGAAACCTATATGATGAGATATCAAGACAAATGGATTATATTACACAGTATGTACTCATATATGGTTCTGGACATTGTGGCATTGACTTATTTCTCTTAGGTCTCTTTACTCGTTGTTAGACAATAATCTTGAACTTTATGTAAGTCTCTCTAATGTCAACAAAAAAGAAGCCTAAAGGGTCACATAGTAAGTGTTTTCTTTGATCTCAACTAAATTATATTTTAATTTAATTATTAAAATAAATATTATTCTAAATTCTAATGAATAATTTTATTCCGAATTTATTGATCGCATAAAATAAATAAATATTTATTTGTAAGGTAATTATTTAATTATGTGGATATATAATATTTATTTATTTATTGAATAAATAAATAAATATTTAATAAAATATTTATTCAGGTATTTGATAAATGACAAGAAGGATGAGCAGACTAAGATGAGGTGCGATGATAAATATTAATTTTCAATATAGAAAAATAATATTTATTGTTGCATAAGTAAGTGCACACCATGAGAAAATAATAATAAAATTATTATTATATAACATGAAGGAATTTAATGGTTTAATATATTATTAAGGGCCTATGCATAATTAAATAATATTTAACCTGTCACGACCCGTCCTCGGGGCCCGTGCCGTGACTACCCCAAGCCCTCCTTCCATAGGCCAGGGGCTGGCGACTAGCACCAAAGGCGTAAATCCCGGTAACTGGGAAGGCATTGCCTTTATAAAAGTAAACAAAACACTATAGAGTACAAGCAGAAGTAAAACACTAAGTACAAAGAGAAGTGATGAAAGGTAAATGGGCCAGAATACAAACCCAAAAGAAAGTACAACTACAACTGAACAAATTACAACAGAAAAAGACAACAGCTAGAGGGACAGAAGCGGCTCCTGGGTCGTCCTCCTCAGATCCTACCTGAAGGGTAGGTACAGATGGCGCAGCTCCTGGATCGTCCACCACGGATCCTACCTGAAGGGTAGGTACAGATAGCCTCCACAACGCTCTCGCCCGTCAACCTCCTTCGAGTGTCGTCTCGCCGGGAAGTCCACCTCCGGATACTGGCTCGTCGTGTAGTCCACCTCCAGGTACCGTCCAGCCCTCGAACACTCAGTCTCCGTCAGCACTGCCCGTCGTCTGCAACCAACACAACGAGGTGCGGGCATAGCCCGTGTAGGGGTGAGTATAACGATACTCAGTAGGGACCCCGAGACCCTCAAGGTCTCACTAAAACCAACATGGATAACCACAAAGAAGATCTCAACAGATAACCTCTACTTAGGTATATGCCCATGCATATACCTAAGTTATCAAGTAACCCATCTCAATCATAAAGAAAACACCAAGATCATGAAATCAACGGATAACCACTACCCAGGTATATGCCCATACATATACCTAAGTTATCAAGTGACCCATCTTAATCATGAGGTAAACACAAAGGTCAAAAGTCTCATCTCAAACCAGGATTTTCATTATCGAAACCGTAACTGCTGAAGAGCTCCGTCTCTGGAGTGTACAGTGGTCCTGTCACGACTCCGAGGTACTTCTCACTAACCTAAGACTGCTGAGGTACTCCTCTTGTCGAGTACCATGGGTCAGCCACCCAGACATAGTAGTGCTTCCCGCCGAGGTATGTCACCCAAACACAGTAGTGCACACCCCCTAGTAGCCTGCTGAGGTACTCTCCGAATGAGTACCGCGGGTCTGCACTGTCACACAGGTAGTGCTCCGTCCTCCATGGGTCTGCACCTCACAAAGTAGTGCTTCGTCCACTGGGCTAGTCTACTCACTCCAAGTCGAGTCGGTCAAGCAGTCGTCAGGTCTCAGTCGGCTACACGGTCTCCGTACTCCGCACGCTCGTCTCCGGGAGGGTCTGCTTCACGAGCTACAGGTCGATACTCCAAGTATCTTAAAATCCCACGAAGAAGTATCTCAAAGGATCGCCTCGTCATAGGGGTCTCAACGCAACAGACGGCGCGTCAATCGAACGCCCGGTCTGTGAGTTATTAGCCCTTTCGTCCCAGGGGCCCGGTTGGTTTCGTGAGCGAACCAACCCGGCCGTATCTCAACTGTACCCCGAACTCTCATAGGGTATACTCATGGGGACCGTTTCTCAACTAGATCACCAATGCCGCTGACGGTTCGTCAAACGGACGTCTGGTCTGAAAGATATCAGCTTTTCTGTTCCAGAGGCTCGGTTGGATTTTGGGTGAAATCCAACCCGGCTACTATCCAACTATATCCAAATCTCGAGAGAAGTATGCCAAAAGTTCCGTCTCACTTAGATGAATCCAACAAAGTCGACGGCACGTCAATCGGACGTCCGGAGCTCAAGATATAAGCATTTCCGCTCCGAGGGCCCGGTTGGTTTCGTATCCGAACCAACCCGGCCGAAACCAAAGTATTCCGAAACCTTGAGTGCGATATACTGAAACGACTGTCTCGTTCCAAGGATCGCTACGCAACTGACAGTGCGTCGATCGGAGGTCCGTATCCCAAGATATGGGCATTTGACTGAAAGTGGTCCGAAATCGGGGGGTCTGGGCCCGGACTGACCCATCCCGACCCCCCCCCCCCGGGTCGGCCCGAACCGGGTCCGACCCGACTGGACCCGGCCCGGCCCGGCTGGCGCGGCCCGCCCCTCGTCGTTAATTGAGGGCAGCGGTGCAACCGCCGCCGCCTGGCGGCCGGACGGCTCCGGTCGCCGCCTCCGGTCGTCGGCGACACCGCGCCGGCGACCCGCGCCTCCGGGTGTTTCCGCGGGCCACCGAAGTTGCTCCGGTGGTCCGTTTTCAAAACTATCTGAGCCGGTGTTCATCTCGGGTCTCGTACTTTACTGCGCAATCTTCAAAAATACTTTGCGGCCCCGTTATGTCGTCGCTCGTCAATCCGCACGTCAATTAACAAAACGTGTCGTCTTCGTGGTTCTCCGGCACGACGCGTTGGCATCGCGCCCCTTCGCCGTGGCCCGACTCCGTCCGTGAATGTCTTCGGGTTTCTCCGACGCGGCGCGACGGTATCACGCCTTTGTTTGTTTTTCACGACGCGGCGCGACAGCGCCGCGCATTTCCTTGTCGCATGATTCCGCGTGGTGCGACGGCACCACGCCTTCCCGTACCAAACCACAAATAAATCCAACATGGAAAAAGGAGGTGGGCCGGCCGTGTTTGTGCGGACCGGCCCCCTCTCGTTAAACGATAGCAGTTGGACATATTCACGAAGAATAAAAATCAAGGGAGTAAACGAGGGTTCACCAACAATCACAATTTAAATTCCCTACCTCGTAATTGTCGTTCGTTGACGATCTCGGAAAAAGGGCGGATATCGATTCCTCGATTGTCGTGTTCGTCACACACTCCCAATTCTCATGCTCATGCGTCGGAAAGGAAGAAGGGTACTCGTCGTTGGTGGACGAGCGTTCGGAGGTGACGTCGTCGTTGACGACGTTCTTCGCGGGCGACGTCTTCTCCTTTGACGCGGATAAAGGTCGCTGGAGATGTCGTGGGCGTCGCTTCCCTTTTCTTGCCTCGGTTGAAGAACGATGAAGAAGATGGCGTCGTCGTGCTTCAGTGGCGGAAGAGATGTTCTTCTTGTTCTTCGTCGTAGAGAAAGAAGAAACTCAAGACTTCCTAAGCTTTTTCTCCAAAGGCTCCCAATCAACTAAACTCCAACCCAAATAAAATAAGTTCTTAACTTGTTTTATTAACACAACAAAGCTTATGAATTTCAAGAGTTTGAAATTTAAATTAACTCACATAATTAAATATCTCAAGTTGTCAAATTTAATGAGAGGGAGGTGGAGAGACTCATTTAATGAGAGAGAGTTTCATCCACATAAATGGAGAGTTCAAGAGTTAAGGGGGTTAAGGGGGTTTGATACTCATGTGGGCCCCACCTTATAACATCCACCTAAGGGAGGTTATGTGCGGGTGGGCCCCTCCACTAACCTCCACTTGGAGGTTCTAACTACCACTTCAAATAAAAATATGGCAAACACATATTTTTATTCAGTTTAATTAAAAACCCCCAAAAACTAACTTCCAAACTCGATAAAACGCAACTGCGGAATAGGTGTTCCTAAGCAAAAATCGGCGCTTCGGTTCCATCGGTGCCCTCAGAATTTGATTCCGAGCACCAGTTCAAAAGATAGAAATTCTCGCTCATTCGTTCACTGAACGTACCCGAGCCAAACTTCGGAAAATGATTCCGGGCACACCGGGCCTCGGAATCAGGCGCCGTCAGAAACTGCGTTCTTGTAAAATCCCAAAGAAAATTAAGAAAAAAAATTCCTTGAAATTTCCGAGTCTTTACATTACTCCCACCTCAGGTCTTTACGTCCCCGTAAAGCTTCAACACAAACTAGGGTCACAAAAGCGGTATTGAACACGCACCTGAGCCTTCCGCTCCCACGTGCTTACCTGGAGGTTCCGTATTGCCAAAGAAAGCGCACCCAAGGAATTGATCATCCTCGTAGGATCCGCTCCTGTCGATCCTCGATCCCCACTGGAACCTCCATGAAAAACACCTCATCACCATCGTCCAGCTCCTCATGGTCGATGATATGTGAAGGGTCGAGCATGTATCTCTTCAATTGAGATACGTGGAAGTCGTCGTGCACCTGGTGCAACTGAGGTGGATGGGTCAAGCGGTAAACCACCTCGTCTACCCAGCTGTGGACCTAGAAAGGTCCATTGAACCTCAGAGTTAACTTGCCGCCTTGGCCACATCTCCGTAAACCTCGTCGAGGTGAGACCCGTATAAGGACGTGATCATCATCATCGAACTCTAGAGGTCTCCAATTCCTGTTAGAACTGGAACTCAAAACGACTGCTGCCACGAGGGTAAGGTTGACCGACTCAAGAATGATCGGTCGCACCCTCCTGTGAAAGAGTTTATCCTGTGCTGCCTGGGGTTTCCTTTTCGCCGACCAAGGAAAACCCTTCCCGACGTTTGCCTAAAACCGTCAATTTGAGTATGAACAGTTATAACCCATTCCATACTCAAACTAACGTCGTAAGGCCACGACGCTGCCACCAAGAGATTCCAACCAAAACTCTCGCCTCGAGGGTCTGACCACACCATCGGCGTAAGTATGATTATCGAGTCTCCTCCCAAGGTATCTTCAGACGTGAGGGTCAAGTCCACGGCTTACCGGAAACTCTAGGTCTGGGACAAGATTTGTGAAAGTGAGGAATGATTCATATCGACGTCTGTTACTACAGCAGCTAGTAGTGGACACAGACTGTCCCTTGAATCATTTTTTTTAGAGCCATTGGGTCACACTTCTTGACCGCATGTAGCTGCACTCTTACTACACTCTCCAGCTCCCTGAGCCTGGCGGGGATAACTAAGGTGGGTGGTTGTAGCATGTTAAGATGTACACCACCTCATGTTGCCCTCCTAGCTCTGCCTCCACGTCTGTTGCTTCGCAGACTCATCTATCCTTTAAGCTTCCTCTTCTTTAACATTTAACACGCTTGAGTCTCTAAGACTGGAGTCGGTTTCCTGTTTCCTACTGCATTGTGCAGTCTTCATCCGCTCCTGGATGATTTGTACCTTCTTTGCATAAGATCTGAAAGAGCTGCTAAAATTTCTCCTTTGCCGAAAAGAGAAACTCGATCTCATCCCCTAGATGAACCACGTCCATTGCCTAATACAGTCAATCCTGACATGAATGATGCATTCATGCCATGGTTGACGTCGTAAGGCCTCGACGTAACTACTAAGAGATCCAACTGTCACTCTCGCCTCCAAGGGTCGAGTCACACTATCGGCATCAGTGTGAGGTCACTGGGTCTCCTCCAGTAGAAATCTCGAAAGTGAGGGTCAAGTCAACAGTTTAACTGGGACCACTCAGTATCAACCAAACAAAAGGACAGGAAAGAAAACAAAGATAAGTGTCTTTTTATTATTGCAGCTCATAGTACAAAGACACGAATACAACAGCAACATGACTAAAAGTACAAGGGACGTATCCACTAGTTCCGCTCCTGTCCACCTGCTCCCGAAGCTCTAATGCCTTGTCCACTACTCGGTTGTTGCTCAAGCACTCGTCGCTGCTTCTGCCTCGGTGGCTCCTCCAACGCCTGCGGATCAACTGTACGAGGAGTCGGATAGTCACGTGTCAGGTGACCCTTCCTGCCGCATGAGTAACACTGTCTGTTTCTGGCACTCCTGGCTCTGACCCCACCCCGGGTGCCCCGCACCACCGGTCCTAAAACCCGAGATCGTCCAACTGTTGGTCTGGTCCTCCTGGACCTCTGCATCATATGTCTACTACCCACAGATGACTCGGCTACTGATCGAAAAACACGCGGCAAAGGCAGAAGCTCTTGTACACGCTCGGGGTGTAGAGCTACTGGCACAAACTCCACCCTGAAGAAGGTCTCAAAGTCTTCCCATGCGAAGGTCATCCCATCGCAAAACTGAAACAAGTGGCTCCACCACCTGCCTACTGCTGCCTGAAGAAGGCTGGCAGCAAAGATCACCATGAAGTCTGTCGGCGTCCCCACTAGCCTGAAGACTCTCACCACAGCCTCCAGCCAAACCTCAGCCGCCTGCGGGTCCGTCTCTCCCTATAACCTGGGTGGCCTCTGGTGCTGGAACTCGTGCAGCGCACTCAAGTGGCGTGCATCACCTACTTCTGGGGCTGGTGGCATCGGTGGCCCAACGTATGGTAGTACCGCTGGTGCCTCCGCTGGTGCCTCAACTGCAAGAGGGCCCTGTACCGAAGCCTCGTCGCTCGACAAGCTGTCAGTATGCACATCCCTCTGGGCTCTAGCTGGTCGTCTGAGAAAAGGAATCCTGAAAGAAACAACGTGACATGGTCAAACGATAATACCTGGTGAGCTGAACTGGTTTGAGCTGATATTTAAATAAAACTTCTGGAAACACACACGCAATCAGTGTTTTCGTGCACAAAGTCGGAAATCAGTTTTCAGGGTCCTGGTGTATGGATACGTCGGTCGCCCGCACCAACACTGGACTCCCTGAACTGAAAACCACACTCGGTACTCTTAACATTATTGCTTCACAGAAAGAAAATATCAGAGTTATAAGTTCTACGGTAGAACCGACTCCTCTGATACCAATTTGTCACGACCCGTCCTCAGGGCCCATGTCGTGACTACCCCAAGCCCGCCTTCCATAGGCCAGGGGATGGCAACTAGCACCAAAGGCGTAAATCCCGATAACTGGGAAGGCATTGCCTTTATAAAAGTAAACAAAACACTACAGAGTACAAGCGGAAGTAAAACACTACGTACAAAGAGAAGTGCTGAAAGGTAAATGGGACAGAATACAAACCCAAAAGAAAGTAAAACTACAACTAAACAAAGTACAGTAGAAAATGACAACAGCTGGAGGGACGAAAGCGGCTCTTGGGTCATCCTCCTCGGATCCTACCTGAAGGGTAGGTACAGATGGCGCAGCTCCTGGATCGTCCACCACGGATCCTACCTGAAGGGTAGATACAGATAGCCTCCACAACGCTCTTGCCCGTCAACCTCCTCCGAGTGTCATCTCGTCGTGAATTCCACCTCCGGATACTGGCTCGTCGTGTAGTCCACCTCCGGGTACCGTCCATCCCTCGAACACTCGGCCTTCGTCAGCACTGCCCGTCGTTTGCAACCAACACAACGAGGTGCGGGCATAGCCCGTGCAGGGGTGATTATAACAATACTCAGTAGGGACCCCGATACCCTCAAGGTCTCACTAAAACCAACATGGATAACCACAAAGAATATCTCAACAGATAACCTCTACTTGGTATATGCCCATGCATATACCTAAGTTATCAAGTAACCCATCTCAATCATGAGGAAAACACCAAGATCATGAAATCAATGGATAACCACTACCCAGGTATATGCCCATACATATACCTAAGTTATCAAGTGACTCATCTCAATCATGAGGTAAACACAAAGGTCAAAAGTCTCAGCTCAAACCAGGATTTTCATTATCGAAACCGTAACTGCTAAAGAGCTCCGTCTCTGGAGTGTACAGTGGTCCTGTCACGACTCCGAGGTACTGCTCACTAACCTAAGACTGTTGAGGTACTCCTCCTGTCGAGTACCGCGGGTCAGCCACCCAGACATAGTATTGCTTCCCGCCGAGGTATGTCACCCAAACACAGTAGTGCACACCCCCTAGTAGCCTGCTGAGGTACTCTCCGGACGAGTACCGCGGGTCTGCACTGTCACACAGGTAGTGCTCCGTCCTCCATGGGTCTGCACCTCACAAAGTAGTGCTCCGTCCACTGGGCTAGTCGACTCACTCCATGTCAAGTCGGTCAAGCAGTCGTCAGGTCTCAGTCGGCTACACGGTCTCCGTACTCCGTACGCTCGTCTCCGGGAGGGTCCGCTCCATGAGCTACAGGTCGATACTCCAAGTATCTCAAAGTCCCATTAAGAAGTATCTCAAAGTACCGCCTCGTCATAGGGGTCTCAACGCAACAGACGGCGCGTCAATCGAACGTCCGGTCTGTGAGTTATTAGCTTTTTCGTCCCAGGGGCCTGGTTGGTTTCGTGAGCGAACCAACCCGGCCGTATCTCAATTGTACCCCGAACTCTCATAGGGTATACTCATGGGAACCATTTCTCAACGAGATCACCAACGCCGCTGACGGTTCGTCAAACGGACGTCTGGTCTGAAAGATATCAGTTTTTCCGTTCTAGGGGCTCGGTTGGATTTCGGGTGCAATCCAACCCGGACACTATCCAACTATATCCAAATCTCGAGCGAAGTGTGCCAAAAGTTCCGTCTCACTTAGAGGAATCCAACAAAGTCGGCGGCACTTCAATCGGACGTCCAGAGCTCAAGATATAAGTGTTTCCGCTCCGAGGGCCCGGTTGGTTTCGTATCCAAACCAACCCGGCCGAACACAAAGTATTCTGAAACCTTGAGTGCAATATACCGAAACGACCGTCTCATTCCAAGGATCGCTACGCAACTGACGGTGCGTCGATCGGAGGTTCGTAACCCAAGATATGGGAATTTGGCTGAAAGTGGTCCGAAATCGGGGGGTCTGGGCCCGGACCGACCCGACCTGACCCCCCTGGGTCGGCCCGAACCGGGTCCGACCCGATTGGACCCGGCCCGGCCCGACCGGCCAGCCGCGGCTCGGCGTGGCCGAGCCGAAGTCGGGGAGCGGGGGGTGCGCGCGGCCCGCCCCTCGCCGTTAATTGAGGGCGGCGGCGCAACCGCCGCCGCCAATTCTTCCGGCGGCGCGCTCGGGCGCCGCCGCCGCCTCCGGTCGCCGGCGACGCCGCGCCGGCGACCCGCGCCTCCGGGTGTTTCCGCGGGCCACCGGAGTTGCTCCGGTGGTCCGTTTTCAAAACCGTCTGAGCCGGTGTTCATCTCGGGTCTCGTACTTTACTGCGCAAGCTTCAAAAATACTTTGCGGCCTCGTTATGTCGTCGCTCATCAATCCGCACGTCAATTAACAAAACGCGCCGTCTTCGTGGTTCTCCGACGCGACGCGTTGGCGCCGCGCCCCTTCGCCGTGGCCCGACTCCATCCGCGGATGTCTTCAGGTTTCTCTGACGCGGCGCGACGGTATCGCGCCTTTGTTTGTTTTTCACGACGCGGCGCGACGGCGCCGCGCATTTCCTTGTCGCATGATTCCGCGTGGTGTGACGGCACCACGCCTTCCCATACCAAACCACAAAGAAATCCAACATGGAAAAAGGAGGTGGGTCGGCCGTGTTTGTGCGGACCGGCCCCCTCTCGTTAAACGATAGCAGTTGGACATATTCACGAAGAATAAAAATCAAGAGAGTAAACGAGGGTTCACCAACAATCACAATTTAAATTCCCTACCTCGTAATTGTCGTTCGTTGACGATCTCGAAAAAAGGGCGGATATCGATTCCTCGATTGTCGTGTTCGTCACACACTCCCAATTCTCATGCTCATGCGTCAGAAAGGAAGAAAGGTACTCGTCGTCGGTGGACGAGCATTCGGAGGTGACGTCGACGTTGACGACGTTCTTCGCAGGCGACGTCTTCTCCTTTGACGCGGATGAAGGTCGTTGGAGATGTCGTGGGCGTCGCTTCCCTTTCCTTGCCTCGGTTGAAGAACGATGAAGAAGATGGCGTCGTCGTGCTTCAGTGGCGGAAGAGACGTTCTTCGTGTTCTTCGTCGTAGAGAAAGAAGAAACTCAAGACTTCCTAAGCTTTTTCTCCAAAGGCTCCCAATCAACTAAACTCCAACCCAAATAAAATAAGTTCTTAACTTGTTTTATTAACACAACAAAGCTTATGAATTTCAAGAGTTTGAAATTTAAATTAACTCACATAATTAAATATATCAAGTTGTCAAATTTAATGAGAGGGAGGTGGAGAGACTCATTTAATGAGAGAGAGTTTCATCCACATAAATGGAGAGTTCAAGAGTTAAGGGGGTTAAGGGGGTTTGATACTCATGTGGGCCCCACCTTATAACATCCACCCAAGGGAGGTTATGTGCGGGTGGGCCCCTCCACTAACCTCCCCTTGGAGGTTCTAAGTACCACTTCAAATAAAAATATGGCAAACACATATTTTTATTCAGTTTAATTAAAAACCCCCAAAAACTAACTTCCAAACTCGATAAAACGCAACTGCGGAATAGGTGTTCCTAAGAAAAAACAGGCGCTGTGCTTCCATCGATGCCCTCAGAATTTGATTCCGAGCACCGGTTCAAAAGATAGAAATCCCCGCTCGTTCGTTCACTGAACGTACCCGGGCCAAACTTCGGAAAATGATTTCGGGCACACCGGGCCTCGGAATCAGGCGCCGTCAGAAACTGCGTTCTTGTAAAATCCCAAAGAAAATTAAGAAAAAAATTCCCTTGAAATTTCCGGGTCTTTACATAACCATAGTTCACAGCTCTATAAATAGACGGTAATTTATATTATGCTAGAGTTGATTGGATTGGAGAATCATTATACACAACGAAATCTTGAGCTCTCTCTCTCTCTCTCAAGATTGAAGAACGCGCTAAAATTTTTTATATCAAACTCGAGAGATTACTCCTCCATATTCTTAAGAATGAGAGCACAAGAATGATTTTTTAAGCCTAAAGGAATTTTCTCAAAAATCAAGGTGAACATTGCAAGATGATTGATCTGCCGCACTAGCACCCAACAATCCATCAACGTTGTTCGGAGATCAAAAGAGTGTGTGTGGATCACCGTTATAAGGATTATACACTTGGATCCTACAAGCACAATGATGGTAGATTGAAAGAGTTTCAGGTGATCAACATCTTCATCGAAGAAAGATCTTAAGACTGAGATTTTTTTCTTCTTATTCATTTAAATTAATTATAAATATAACTTAAAAGATCCTCTTGGTTCTAGCGTGTCTGTAAAGTTTTTTTGGAAAATTTTAATTGATCATGGATCTCATGTCACGCACATCACTAGATATCCGTTGAATCTGACAATTTCTGAGTCAGGCCCGACCCCGATAAACACTTTCTCCATGCCCAATACCTATATAAATTATATAATATGGATATAAATATATATGTATATTATAAATTATATAACTTAAATTTAAATAAATCATAATCAATAGTATAAATGATTAAAAATATATATAAACTATATTTATATACATATATATATTATTATATTATTATATAAATCACATTTAAGAATTTATAAATATCTATATATAAAATATTTTATAGATTATAACACCCTGAGATTTTAAAAATGGAACATCATATTCAATAACATACATGACATGCAACACCAAGTTTAAAAGAGAATGTAACACCCAAAGATTTTATGGTATGTTTCTTTTAAAATAAATTTAATCTCTTTTATAAATTGTGGTACATGAAACCCTGAAATTCTTAAAGAACACTATGTTCGATAGTGTTAAGGGTGTAATTTTGGCCCGGCGGCCCGAAAGCCCGAGCGGCCCGGCCCAACAAAACCCGCATTGGGCCAGGCCGGGCTCGGGCCGCAGGTTCAGCGAGTCAGGCCTAGGCCTTTCCAGGCAGGCCCGCGGGCCAGGCCGGGCCAACCCGAAAAAGCCCGACCCGCTGGCCCGCCTGCTGTAAAAAATATAACGGGCTCAAGCTCCCACGGCTGCGCCTGTAAATTAATCACAGGTCTATATATATATATTTATTTATTTATTTATTTATATATATATATATATATATGTATATATCTATCTATATATACATATATTTATCTATATATACATATATCTATGTATATATATCTCTATATCTATATATCTCTATATACATATATCTATTTATATATCTGTATATATACATACATATATACATACATCTATATATATATCTACCTATATATCTATATATACGTGTATCTTTATACATTTATATTTATCTATATATGTATCTATATATATGTGTGTGTGTGTGTGTGTGTGTGTGTGTATTTCTATCTATATGTGCATATATCACTATATATTAACAAAAAATGATATTATATATATACATATAATTATTATTATATATAATTATAATGTGTGTATAAATATATATATACAACGATATATAATTATATATATAATAGTTTATATATATAAACAAAGCCATTAATAATATATATCAATTAAGTGTGATTTTTAAAAATCCATTAATAATATGTGTGTGTGTGTGTGCGTGTGTGTGTGTATGTATATGATTTAATATAATATATGTATACATATAAACAAAGTTATTAATAAATATATATATATATATCAATGATTTAATATTATATATATATAATAACTTGTTGTATATTAATAAAAAAAGAAGTATGGTTTTTAAAAATCCATTAATAATATATATATATATATATGTATGTATGTGTATATGTATATGATATAATATATATATATATATATATATATATATATCAATAATTTAATATAATAGTGTATATATATAAACAAAGCCATTAATAATATATATCAATTAAGTGTGGTTTTTAAAAATCCATTAATAATATATATATATATATACATGTATATGTATATGTATATGTATATGTATATGTATATGTATATGTATATGTATATGTATATGTATATGTATATGTATATGTATATGTATATGATTTAATATAATATATATATATATAAACAAAGCTATTAATATATATCTATATATATCAATGATTTAATATTATATATATATAATAACTTGTTGTATATTAATAAAAAAATACGTATAATTTTTAAAAATCCATTGATAATATATATATGTGTGTGTGTGTGTGTGTATATGTATATGATATAATATAATATATATGTATATAAACAATGTTATTAATATATATATATATATATATATATCGATGATTTAATATAATAGTGTATATATATAAACAAAGCCATTAATAATATACATCAATTAAGTGTGGTTTTTAAAAATCCATTAATAATATATATATGTATATGTATATGTATATGTATATGTATATGTATATGTATATGTATATGTATATGTATATGATTTAATATAATATATATATATACAAACAAAGCTATTAATATATATCTATATATATCAATGATTTAATATTATATATATATAATAACTTGTTGTATATTAATAAAAAAAATAAGTATGGTTTTTAAAAATCCATTGATAATATATATGTGTGTGTGTGTGTGTGTGTGTGTGTGTGTGTGTATGATATAATATAATATATATGTATATAAACAATGCTATTAATATATATATATATATATATCGATGATTTAATATAATAGTGTATATATATAAACAAAGCCATTAATAATATACATCAATTAAGTGTGGTTTTTAAAAATCCATTAATAATATATATATATATATATATGTATATGTATATGTATATGATTTAATATAATATATATATATATATAATCAAAGCAATATATATATATATGAATGATTTAATATTATATATATATAATAACCTGTTGTATATTAATAAAAAAAAAACACACTCGCCTAATGATGTTCGTGCAAGTCCCTCAACTTCATTAATTTTTTTAAGTACGTTGCAACATGCATAAATTATATATACTATACATATATAAATCTATTTAGAAAAAAAAATTAACTCACCCAATGATGTTCGCGCACACCCCCAATATATATATATAAACAAAGCCATTAACACACCCAATGATGTTCGCGCACACCCCCTAATTATTTTTTTACAATTTTCTCATATTATATATATATATAATAACGTGTTATATATTAACAAAAAATAACTACTCACTAAATGATATTTGCACACCCCCAGCCTCATTATTTTTTTTAAAATATGATAAAACTTTCATATATTATATATATTATATATACATATATAAATCTATTTAGAAAAAAATTAACTCACCCACTGCTGCGCACCCGCTAAGGGTGTAATTTCAGTCCAGACAGGACTAGGTCGGGCCTGCCTTGCAAAAAAATTAAAAAACATTTAAAAAAATGTTTTAAATTAAACAAACTCTAAAAAATACTTTTAATAAACAAGTTAAAAAAATAAATGTAAAAAACGTTTTAAATAAATGATAAAAAACATTTAAATAACAACACTTTAAACTCATCACTCACTGCTGCGCACCCCCCAATAACTCATTAATTTTTTTTAATTTGTACATAATATATATAAATTTACAGACATGTATAAATCTATTTAGAAACAAATAACATATTCACACACTGTAAAATATTTTTACAAAAAACGTGTAAAATGTTTAAAAAAAATACATGTAAAAAATATGCGTTCAAAAAAACTTTTTAAATTAAACGTCTAAAAATAAATGTAAAAAAACGTTTTAATTAAGTGTTAAAAAATGGTTTAAATAAAAATGTTTAAAAAGTTTTTAAAACAAACATTTAAATTAATTTTTTTTAAACAAACACTTAAAAAATACTTTTTACATTAAAATGTGAAAAAAAGTTAAATGTTTTAAAAAAATACTTGTAAAAAGCATGCGTTTAAAAAAATTCAAAAATGTTTTAAATTAATCATTTAAAAATAAATGTAAAAAAACGTTTTAAACAGATGTTAAAAAAACGGTTTAAATAAAAATGTTTAAATAAAAAATACTAAAAACGCTTAAAATTTATAAATAAGTTAAAAAAAATGTAAAAAATGTTTTAAATAAATGTTAGAAAAACGTTTAAATAATAAGGCTTTAAACTCACCCACGACAGCTGCGCACCCCTCATTATTTTTTTTTACAATTTGCAAATAATATATATATATATATATATATATATATATATTTAGACAAAAAACATATTCACCCACTGTAAAATGTTAATAAAAAATAAAATAAACGTTTTTACAAAAAACATGCATTTAAAAATAAATGTAAAGAAACGTTTTAAATAAATGTTATAAAAATGTTTAAATAAAAAAAATTAAGAGGCAATTATTTTGAAAATAATAAAAGCCCACCACGGCCCGACTTGAAAAAACCCGGCCCGGCCCGATGGTTTGGGTCGGCCCGAGGCCGGGCTCGGGCCGCCTCATGGGGTTGTTCGGGCCGGCCTGGTCCGACCCGAATAGTGGTCAGCGGCCCGACACTTTGCATGGTAGGCCCGGTCCGGCCCGGCCCTGTCCGGGTCGGGCCGGACCGGGCCGAAATTACACCCCTAGATAGTGTATACAACACGCAACACCGAGCTTAAACGAACCCTAGAATATTATCATTTAAATATAATTGTTATAACCTAACCGTGAAATTGGTGGGTATGAATATTATTAACTGAATTATAATATGTATATATATAGAGAGAGAGAGATAAAAGACCTACTAAATACATATTCATTAATTAATGCTTATTAAATAAATACTCAATTTTCAGTAAAGTTATTTTATGCTTCAGAAATATGTTTTTTTCAAAAATGATTTTTATTGAGAAAATATTATAATTAAATTTTAGAATTTATATAAATTGAATTTTATAAAAATAATATCATTTTTTTTAATCAGCATATCAACATTATCTTAGGGTGAATTTTTTTGATTTTTCTAAAAATGTTTATTTTCCAATGAATGGTGAAAAGTACCGATTTTTATTAAACTCTCATTTTCTTTATATTAAAAAGTTCCTTTATGATTTTAATTTGATCTCAAAATAACTTGAGTACTATTTAGTTATATATAATCTAATTAATTTCATTTTAACCATCCTTACACTTTATTTTCGTATAAGTGCATTTTTTGGCTTAAAAACACATTTTTCAAGAAAATAGTTTTTCATTGCGTTTTGTGAAATTAATTTTAAATTAAATTCCAGAACTTTTGTGAGTCGAATCTTGAAAAATGGATTCCATATTTTTAATTAGTAAGTCCAAATTTAGTAAATGGTTTCCATTTATTTTTGTTTATTATGAATAGTAAATATACTAATTTTATTATTGCATTAAAAGTAAATTGGGTAATTTAGGTTAAAAATAAATTGATAAGGACTGTAAACTAAATCTAATACTTGCCTAAATTTTATTGGATGAGTATATATCGACCACATTCATCCAAATGTATAATTTATGATATTTTTTTATCACTTTGATGAGATTATAACCTTTATAATATTTTATTTTAAGAAAAATCAAACATGCACACCCTTGTTTTTAATAACTAAAATATTTTTAACATGGGGTTATCTAGAAAATATATTTGACTAAAAAAAGTATTTTGAAAGCTAAAAGATTTATCTTAATTATGGTAATTTATTATTAATTTTTAGTGAAGAAATAATTACCTTAAATGCTTACACAACGTTGAAGCAGTAATTATTCAATTAATGGAAAAATCAAATAAATGATATTAAAAATATTAAAAGTACTATAATTTAAGGTAATCAATGTGATCCATAAATTTTATGAATGAAATTGACATGTTAGGGATTTATTAAAATATTTGGTTTAAATTTATATTGTTTTATTGATGTTATTAAAGCCAATTAATGAATAGTGTCAAAATTGAAAATAATGATATTTTATGAAAATAATATTTTATTAAATTATTTAAAAATCATGAAAATATTAAATAATGATAAAGGGGATAAGATATAGTAGACATTGTAATCCCCCATGTATTTATATGTCATTTGAAATTATTTTTCTCTAGAATAGTCTTATTTTATTTTATTTTATTTTTAAATTTCAAAAATGTCTCTCCCCTCAATTATAAATGGGCACTTCACCTTCACTTCTTTATATCGCTTTGAGTCATCTATCTCAACCAAACCCTACAAATTCCTCTTTTAAACATCCTTATCTATGTTCTTTGGGTTCTGGACCTTCCAAGATAGCAATCCTAGGTTCCTTAAGAAGAGATCTAAAGAGAGTCCACCGAAGAAGAGTTAATCATCTTTACCGACTCTTTCAAGTTTATTTCTTCTTCTCACAACTAGAAAATGGAGATACTGCCACAAATCTATAGCCACGATTTTAAAACTGTGGCTATAGGTGGCTATAACCACGGTTCTGTGGCCTATAGCCACGGTTTTGTGGCCTATGGCCATGGTTTGAAAAACCATGGCCATAGGCCAATTTTTTCATTGCCCTATAGCCACGATTCTCCAAAACCGTGGCTATAGGGTTCCCGTGCTTCCGCGGCAAAAAAAATTCCCGCAAAAAAATTGGCGGGAAGCCCTATCGCCACAGTTTTGAGTCTACTCCCACGGTTTTTATTAATATATATATCATAATATATGATTATATAACCAAATTGTGGTGCAGTGTGGTGGTAAGTGCACTGGACTGCATAGTGGAGGTGCAGGGATCAAAACTCATTGAGGACATTTATAATTTTGGCTATTGCCACGGTTAAAACTGTGGCTATAGGTCAAGCGCCACAGTTTCAAATTTGGAGGCCTATTGCCATGGTTTTCAAAACTGCGGCAATAGGTAGCTATTGCCACAGTTGAAACTATGGCAATAGGCCGGGACCTACTGTCATGGCGATAGCGGCCACGGTTTTGGGGCCTATTGCCACGGTTTTGAACTGTGGCAATAACCCTTTTTTCCAGTTGTGTTTACTTCATCTTCATGTGCGGTGTTCATCCTAAAATAACAACTTCAGTATCATCAATATACTTATATGTTATTATGATTATTGGACAATCATATTTCATCTCTTTTTCATCCTAGGAAAAGCGAACACATCGCTCGTACGTATGTACGGCTCACCGTTTTCATGCGGCAGTGTAATTTGTTTTTCATCATCGTTTTACCTGAATGGTTATAAATATGGAACTAATAAATATATATGACATATGTGTCATAATAATGGTTTTGGAAAGGTTAATTATTCTTTACCATTCTTTCGTTCCATCCATCGAAAAATTAAAACAACGTTCATACGTACGCACGACCTATCATCTTCATGACCAATGTAATTCATTTTTCTATCTATATCTGTATGGATGACTCTGAATATCTATGTATCTAATATATATGATATTTACACCATAAATAATATTTTGAATATGATGTAACTATGATAAAAGTATGGGGACCAGAATTGTTGCACTACTAGAAAAGGGGGCAGTGGTGGCCCCCAGACTCGGGCGACCGCCATTGGAGGTCGCTATAGCTTACCATTAGCGACCGCCAATGGCGGTCGCTAACCTGCATAAAAAAATTTGGGGGGTTTCTGCGCCCCCCCCCCCCCCCCCCCCCGCGCCCTCGATCTCCCTCCGCCCTAACCCCCTCCCTCCCTCGCCGCTCTCCCTCGCCGCCCTCCCCTCCCCCGCCGCCCGGCCTCCCCCGCTGCCCGGCCTCCCCCGCCGCCTGGCCTCCCCCGCCGCCCGGCCTCCCCCGCCGCCTGCCATCCGGCCGCCGCCCTCCGCCCTCGGGCCTCCGGCCGCCGCCCTCCGGCCTCCGGCCGCCGCTCTCCGGCCTCTCGGCCCTCCCCCCCCCACCCCGGACGGCACCCGCACCCCGGACAGCCCCCGGCGCGCACTCCGGACCGCCCTCCGCACCCCGGACGCCTCCCCGCACCCCGGACAGCACCCCCCCGCGCACTCCGGACCGCCCCCCGCACCCCGGACGCCTCCCCGCACCCCGGACAGCCCCCCCCCCCCCCCCCGCGCACTCCGGACCGCCCCCCGCACCCCGGACGCCTCCCCGCACCCCGGACAGCCCCCCTGCACTCGGACACCCCCCTCCGAACCCGGACAGCCCCCCCGCACCCCGGACAGCCCCCCCCCCCCCCCCCCGCACTCGGACACCCCCCCTCCGAACCCGGACAGCCCCCCCGCACCCCGGACAGGCCCCCCGCACCCCGGACACCCCACCCCGCACCCCGAACACCCCTGCCCGCACCCCTGACAGGCCCCCGACACCCCGGACACCCCTCCCCGCACCTCGGACAGCCCCCCCCCCCCCCCCCCCCGACCCCGGACACCCCCCCCCCTCGCTGCCCGTCCCCCGTCCCCTCACCGCCTCCTCTCCTCCAGCTCCCTGCCGTCGCCGCCGCCCGTCCCCTCCCTTGCCGCACCGCCTTTGGCTCCGGCTCCCCTTCGCTGCCTCCTCTCCCTCGCAGCACCGCCTTCGGCTCCCCTCCCTTTCAGGTTTGTAGCTCAATCAGGTAACATGAGCTTTCAGTTACATTATTATTTTATCAATGGTTCATAAACAAATGGTTAATATTTATTTTGAATATAGTTGATTTGAAAAATGTAAATGTAATAAGTATTGTGTAAATGTTTGTTATACAGATATTATTATGGATAAGAGTTGGATTGATCTTCCAAATCGAACGTCTAGAGAATATTTCAATGGCATTATGCAGTTTATTGACTTCACGAGAGGATTTGAAAGTGACTATATTAGTTGTCCATGTAGAAAATGTGCTAACAGATATCAATTCACACGAGATACTGTGAGGGAGCACCTTTTCTTTAATGGATTTCTGAAAAATTATAAGAGTTAGACTCGTCATGGAGAAGAATATGTTCGTTGTCAAAATACAGATGCAGCTCAGATGGATGTTGATGCAAGGATGACTGATCCAATGCATGAAATGCTTACTGAAATGGTATGTGGGTTTGATCCTGAAGGCATTGACATCCAGAATCTTGAGACCGGTGAGATAAATCTTCGCTCTGGTGCAGATCGTGATTCGAGGAGGTTTTATGAAGTACTTGATGATGCGAAAACAGAATTATATCCTGGATGTACTTCTTACAATAAACTGTCGTTTATCGTGGAGTTGTTGCATTTGAAGACTTTGAATAATTGGTCAGACACATCATTCGACATGCTTTTGGTTTTATTGAAAAAAGTTCTTCCTGTCGACGCTAAGATTCCTGAGTCGTATTACTATGCTCGTAAGTTGACAGAGAACTTAGGTTTTACATATGAGACTATAGATGCGTGTGCAAACAACTGTATGTTGTTTAGAAATGAAACTGCTCATTTGGATATTTGTACGGTTTGTGGCGCTTCCAGGTGGAAAGAGAACAGGGGAAATAAGACTCATCAAAGTCAGATTGCGATACAGGGGAAACCGATTGCCGTAAAGCAAATGCGTTACTTTCCCCTTAAACCGAGGTTGAAAAGATTTTTTATGTCATCTAAAGTTTCTAATTTAATGAGATGGCATGCAGAAAGAGTTCATGAAAGTGACATGTTAACCCACCCGGCAGACTCTCATGCATGGAAGGATTTTGATAAGAGACATCCCGACTTTTCTAAAGATGTTCGTAATGTCCGATTGGGATTGGCAGCAGATGGTTTCAATCCATTCAAGTCTATGGTTGGTGCAACTCATAGCACATGGCCCGTGGTGTTGGTTCCATATAATCTTCCTCTGTGGCTTTGTATGAAGCAACAATTTATATTACTTTCCACTCTTATTGATGGACCTAAAAGTCCGGGGGATAAGATTGATGTTTACCTTCAGCCATTGATTGATGAGTTGAATGAATTTTGGGGCGATGGTGTGATGACTTATGACTGCGAAACGAATGAAATGTTCAAACTGCATGCTGCTTTATTGTGGACAATCAATGACTTCTCAGCTTATGCAAATTTATCAGGCTGGAGTACGAAAGGGGAATTTGCTTGCCCTTGTTGCAATAAAAGTAAAAAATCTGTATGGCTTAAACATTCCAAAAAATGGGCATACATGGGTCACAGGCGTTTTCTCCCTCCCCAGCACAGGTTCAGAAAGGACAGAGTGGCATTTGATAGTTCTAGAGAGTTCAGCCCAGCACCAAAGATCATGACAGGAGTCGAAATGTTATCGCAGATTGAGGAAGAAAACATCCGCACGGTATATGAAATTCAGGATTTGGTGGCTCCTCCAGTACGTAATATTCGTGCTGCGGGTAAGCAGCGCAGTCACAATTGGAAAAAGAAAAGTATTTTTTATAGTCTTCCGTATTGGAAAACTAACATGTTGAGGCATAATTTGGATGTCATGCACATTGAAAAAAATGTTTGTGATAACATATTGTGGACCATTTTAGGTGTCAGTGGAAAGTCAAAGGACCATGTTAATGCACGCCGTGATTTGGAAGAAATGGGTTTAAGGAAACAGTTGCATTTACAGTTAGCTGAGGGAAACAAGGCATATATGCCTGCTGCACAGTATTCGATGACTACAGAGGAGAAAGAGACATTTCTTTCCATTTTGAAGATGGTCAAGGTGCCTGATGGTTACTCTTTTAATATTTCAAAGTGTGTGAATCTGACGAGCAAGACATTGCAAGGGTTGAAAAGTCATGATAATCACATATTACTTCAGCAGTTGATTCCAATCACAATTTGTGATTGTTTATCCCCCAATGTTGTTCAGCCCTTGATTGAGATGAGTAATTTTTTTAGACAGCTTTGTTTAAGAAATCAACGAATGAGTGATTTAAAAAGTTTGCAGGACCGAATTGTACTTACACTTTGTCACTTTGAGAAACTTCCCCCCCCCTCATTTTTCGATGTTATGGTCCACTTAACAGTGCACCTAACTGATGAAGTAATGGCTGCTGGTCCAGTGCAATTCAGGTGGATGTATCCTATTGAATGGTATTTGAGTACATTGAAAAGATTTGTACGCAACAGAGCTCGTCCAGAGGCATCAATAGCCAATGGTTATTTGATGGATGAGTGTACTACCTTTTGTGCAGAATATCTTACGGATGTTGAAACAAAATTAGATAAGCCCTCTCGGATTCATGATGGTCCAGTTGGAGAAGGAACCACATTTGATATGGACAACATCGAGTGGATACAAGCACATCGATATATCTTGTTCAATACTCCATCAGTTGCACCATTAATGCAGTAAGTATCTTATCAATGTGCTTGTATAACTTTTACATGTTTTCTTTGCATAAGTTGATCTTTTAAACATCACGTAATCATTTGCAGGAAACACATTAATGAGATAAAAGAAGAGATGCATCGTGCGACTGAGTTGCAAATTCAACAATCTCATTATGCGGCATTTCATGATTGGTTCAAGGATTATGTATGTATAAATTGATTTTCATTATGAGTGAAGTATTAAACTAATTCTTTCTGCATATATCAGTATTGATTTTTATAAATTATGTAGGTTCGTAAGCTGAGGGAGTTAGGGGACCCCACGCTACCTGGAGTATTTATCCAACTGGCTGAGGGTCCATCTATAACGGCTCGTCGTTATAAAGCTATTGATGCTAATGGTTTTCGATTTCACATTAAAGATGTTGACGACAAACGAGCAACACAAAACAGTGGAATCGGTTGTCCCTTTGTCGATTCTGGTTATTACTATGGTCAATTGATAGACATCATTGAAGTTGTATACACACACGGTTTGAAGTACATATTGTTAAAGTGTAATTGGGTTGATCCAGTGCGTGGATGTAAAGTCGATCAATATCAGTTTTCATTGGTGAATTTTAACTATATGTTATACAGAAATAATGAACGAGTTGAGAATGAACCTTTCATCTTGACATCACAAGCGGAACAAGTATTCTTCGTTACTTTGCCTTCGGATCCAAGTTGGCAAGTTGTTGTCAAAATGTCTCGGCGAGGAGTGTTTTTATTTGAAGAAGATGAACCCGAGACTGTTCCGTTTGTTTACCAACAACTTGATCAACATACCGTAGTTCAACGTGAAGAAGATATTTATTGGGTCAGAGCGGCTGTTGAAGGAGAAACGGTCGATTTGCATGCTTAATGAAAGGTATAATTGTTTTCCCGCTATTCAGTAGAATGTCCTAGGATATCATAAATTATCTAATCATTTTATAAATCCTTATAAGTTTTAATCCTCACTTTTGTAAGTTAATTCAGTCATAAATATTTAGGTTGATTAACTTTCTGATTTTTTAAAATTCATTCACAACTAATTATTCAATCCATTTTTTGTTTGATTAACAGTTGTACAAGTTTGATTTATTAAGAACAATCCAATTTATCTTTTAAACACTTTGGACTCATTACTGATATTTTGTATGACTGCAGACATGTCAGGGGAAGAGGCAGAAAATCTACATCATCCATCTGAGGCATCTACGTCTCAGGGTCGAGGTATGTTTGAATGTCATTGTCTATATTTTTTATGTAATTGACATATATATATATATATATATATATATATAACATTTGTCAATTTATATATAAAATTATTTTCAACAGGATCAGACTCGGCTGCTTCTTCCTCTCGCAGGAGAGGCCCTGGTCGTGGCATATTATCATGGAATTCTGACACGATGATAGATGTTTCATTTGATGAGGTATTTCATCCCGTGGGACCGAATGCCCCGTCATTTATTCGTCAGCTGGGTCATATCATACGTGACCCACATCGATTTCCATTGACCACGCGTGATTGGGATTCTATCCCTCAGGACACATTAGATCGTCTATGGAGGGAGGTTCAGGTAAGAAAATAATTTTACTTTATTTTCTATTTATAAATAATACTAATATGTTTGATTATTTTCATTATAGCAAAATTTGAAAGTATGCCCTGAAGAGTTTCGGCCCGTGTGTATAAGCAAATGCCGTAAGCTGTGGAAAGATTATAAAGGCAAAGTGAAGAGGGACCACTGGGTACCAAATGTGGGTGCCCTTGACATTTTGGAAAAAGTCCCGAGAGGTGTCCTCCCGGCTCAGTGGCGTGACTTGGTTGCATATTGGTCTACTGAGGGTGTTGCGGTTTGTATATTAATTATTTTGCTGTATATATATTTTCAAGAATATGTGATTTGTTTGAAATTTGAATGAATTGAATGTAGGAGGTGTCAACACGCCATTCGGAGAATCGAGCGTTGCAGGGACCAGCTCACAGGCTCGGGACTCGTCACGTGTCTCAGATCCGACATGAGGTATATATTATTCATTTTTTAATTTATTAATTAATATGGTTTTGTGTTTATATTCTTTTAATATACAGTTGCGAGGGCAAGATGCAGCAACTGATAAAATGTCAGTGTGGATAAGGACTCGTGATCGCAATGATCCAGAGGTTGCAGCATTGATAGTAAGTGTCTGTACTTACCAATAATTACATAAATCTTTATATTAACATATATATATTTATATATATTTATATATTTCACAGGATCAATTTGAAACTGAGTTAGAACATCTGCTAGAGGACCAGCGACAGCTTCCCATGCGACGGGATGAGATCTTTCATCGCATTATTGGTCGGGACGGGCATGACTATAGTTTGACCTATGGAGCAGGGATTCCTCGTTCTGTAGTGTCACGCGCTGCGGTTGTCGGTCCTACTGTTGCTCATATGACACAGCAGATGTCAGATTTTGAGGCACGGCTGCGCGCTTCCGAGGAGACAAATGCGCAATTGACAGCTGAGGTTAGAGCACTGCGGGAATATGTGCGTCGAGCTGATGGTACAAGGGATCATACGATGCAGGTATATACTGTATTTATTTATTTAATTTAAATTATTTTTGTTATTAAAATATGTATAATGTTTATTTGTTGTAGGCACCTGGCCCACCAGAAGGAGGTAGCAGTGATGGCAACGCGTGACGCACCATATATTCACGAGATATGTTTTTTGTTTTTACTGGTAGGGTTGACATTGATGTACTGTATTTATTCATTTAAGTAATGCATTATTACCATCCATGGTGGTCTTTTAAATATTTTATACACATATTGAGTTTTTGATCAGATAATCTTGAATGATTCTACATTTGAAAAAGTCGAACTAATTCCAACAGATCAATAAATCTGATATTATAGATTATGTATTATCCAATATATTTTTTATAAATTTCTGTATGGTATCGATAAAAGAAATATGTATTAATTAGATGTTATCACTTTTATTTTTCACTTTTGTAATCAATGGGATGGCCTTTGCACCCCCAGAAAGCCCCCTGCACCCCCGTACAGCCCCCCCGCACCCCCGTACAGCCCCCCGCACCCCCGTACAACCCCCCCGCACCCCCGTACTGCCCCCCGCCACCCCCGTACAGGCCCCTTCCACCCCCGTACAGCCCCCCGCCACCCCCGTACAGCCCCCCCCGCACCCCCGTACAGCCCCCCGCACCCCCGTACAGCCCCCCCGCACCCCCGTACAGCCCCCCGCACCCCCGTACAGCCCCCCGCCACCCCCGTACAACCCCCCGCACCCCCGTACAGCCCCCCGCACCCCCGTACAGCCCCCCCGCACCCCCGTACAACCCCCCGCACCCCCGTACAACCCCCCGCCACCCCCGTACAGGCCCCCGCCACCCCCGTACAGCCCTCTGCACCCCCGTACAGCCCTCCGCACCCCCGTACAGCCCCCCCCCCCCCGCACCCCCGTACAGCCCCCCGCACCCCCGTACAACCCCCCCGCACCCACGTACAACCCCCCGCACCCCCGTACTGCCACCCGCCACCCCCGTACAGCCCCCCGCCACCCCCGTACAGCCCCCCGACACCCCCGTACAGCCCCCCGACACCCCCGTACACCCCCCCGCACCCCCGTACAGCCCCCCGCCACCCCCGTACAGCCCCCCGCACCCCCGTACAACCCCCCGATTGTGTCCGTTTCAGCAGCGCGGCGCGCGCTGAAATGGCGCGTTGGGGGGTCAAAACCACCCGAATGACGTCCGAATGCCACGAAACCGTACGACAACATCCGGGGCGTGAATTTTGAAATGGTCAGCCAGACGGCACCTCATTCGGAGGTGCCGTGTGACCGCGGCGGCCGGAAACGCGTTTCCGGCGCCATAAAACACCAAAACGGCGTGCGGCGGTCCCATTCGGAGCAAACGTGCTCCGAACGACCTGAAACCGCACGAGAACGATAGAAATATTATTCCTGAGATGCAGGAGGAGGCCGCACGTCCATCGGACGTGCGGTGCGCGCGACACGTCCGATTGTGTCGTTTTCAGCAGCGCGGCGCGCGCTGAAATGGCGCGTTGGGGGGTCAAAACCACACGAACGACCTCCGAATGCCACAAAACCGTACGACAATATCCGGGGCGTGAATTGTGAAATGGTCGGCCAGACGGCACCTCATTCGGAGGTGCCGTGTGACCGCGGCGGCCGGAAACGCGTTTCCGGCGCCATTAAACACCAAAACGGCGTGCGGCGGTCCAATTCGGAGCAAACGTGCTCCGAACGACCTGAAACCGCACGGGAACGATAGAAATATTATTCCTGAGATGCAGGAGGAGGCCGCACGTCCATCGGGGCTTGAATTTTGAAATGGTCGGCCAGACGACACCTCATTCGGAGGTGTCGTGTGACCGCGGCGGCCGGAAACGCGTTTCCGGCGCCATTAAACACCAAAACGGCGTGCGGCGGTCCAATTCGGAGCAAACGTGCTCCGAACGACCTGAAACCGCACGGGAACGATAGAAATATTATTCCTGAGATGCAGGAGGAGGCCGCACGTCCATCGGACGTGCGGTGCGCGCGGCACGTCCGATTGTGTCGTTTTCAGCAGCGCGACGCGCGCTGAAATGGCGCGTTGGGGGGTCAAAACCACCCGAACGACCTCCGAATGCCACGAAACCGTACGACAACATCCGGGGCGTGAATTGTGAAATGGTCGGCCAGACGGCACCTCATTCGGAGGTGCCGTGTGACCGCGGCGGCCGGAAACGCGTTTCCGGCGCCATTAAACACCAAAACGGCGTGCGGCGGTCCAATTCGGAGCAAACGTGCTTCGAACGACCTGAAACCGCACGGGAACGATAGAAATATTATTCCTGAGATGAAGGAGGAGGCCGCACGTCCATCGGACGTGCGGTGCGCGCGGCACGTCCGATTGTGTCGTTTTCAGCAGCGCGGCGCGCGCTGAAATGGCGCGTTGGGGGGTCAAAACCACCCGAACGACCTCCGAATGCCACGAAACCGTAGGAAAACATCCGGCGCGTAAATTTTGAAATGGTCGGCCAGACGGCATCTCATTCGGAGGTGCCGTGTGACCGCGGCGGCCGGAAACGCGTTTCCGGCGCCATTAAACACCAAAACGGCGTGCGGCGGTCCAATTCGGAGCAAACGTGCTCCGAACGACCTGAAACCGCACGGGAACGATAGAAATATTATTCCTGAGATGCAGGAGGAGGCCGCACGTCCATCGGACGTGCGGTGCGCGCGGCACGTTTGATTGTGTCGTTTTCAGCAGCGCGGCGCGCGCTGAAATGGCGCGTTGGGGGGTCAAAACCACCCGAACGACGTCCGAATGCCACGAAACCGTACGACAACATCCGGGGCGTGAATTGTAAAATGGTCAGCCAGACGGAACCTCATTCGGAGGTGCCGTGTGACCGCGGCGGCCGGAAACGCGTTTCCGGCGCCATTAAACACCAAAACGGCGTGCGGCGGTCCAATTCAGAGCAAACGTGCTCCGAACGACCTGAAACCGCACGGGAACGATAGAAATATTATTCCTGAGATGCAGGAGGAGGCCGCACGTCCATCGGACGTGCGGTGCGCGCGGCACGTCCGATTGTGTCGTTTTCAGCAGCGCGGCGCGCGCTGAAATGGCGCGTTGGGGGGTCAAAACCACCCGAACGACGTCCGAATGCCACGAAACCGTACGACAACATCCGGGGCGTGAATTGTGAAATGGTCGGCCAGACGGAACCTCATTCGAAGGTGCCGTGTGACCGCGGCGGCCGGAAACGCGTTTCCGGCGCCATTAAACACCAAAACGGCGTGCGGCGGTCCAATTCGGTGCAAACGTGCTCCGAACGACCTGAAACCGCACGGGAACGATAAAAATATTATTCCTAAGATGCAGGAGGAGGCCGCACGTCCATCGGACGTGCGGTGCGCGCGGCACGTCCGATTGTGTCGTTTTCAGCAGCGCGGCGCGCGCTGAAATGGCGCGTTGGGGGGTCAAAACCACCCGAACGACCTCCGAATGCCACGAAACCGTACGACAACATTCGGGGCGTGAATTGTGAAATGGTCGGCCAGACGGCACCTCATTCGGAGGTGCCGTGTGACCGCGGCGGCCGGAAACGCGTTTCCGGCGCCATTAAACACCAAAACGGCGTGCGGCGGTCCAATTCGGAGCAAACGTGCTCCGAACGACCTGAAACCGCACGGGAACGATAGAAATATTATTCCTGAGATGCAGGAGGAGGCCGCACGTCCATCGGACGTGCGGTGCGCGCGACACGTCCGATTGTGTCGTTTTCAGCAGCGCGACGCGCGCTGAAATGGCGCGTTGGGGGGTCAAAACCACCCGAACGACGTCCGAATGCCACGAAACCGTACGACAACATCCGGGGCGTGAATTGTGAAATGGTCGGCCAGACGGAACCTCTTTCGGAGGTGCCGTGTGACCGCGGCGGCCGGAAACGCGTTTCCGGCGCCATAAAACACCAAAACGGCGTGCGGCGGTCTCATTCGGAGCAAACGTGCTCCGAACGACCTGAAATGAGATTATTTCTTGAATCGAAGTTTTTAAATTATTATA
Organism: Viscum album; assembly: GCA_963277665.1. Classification (NCBI taxonomy): domain Eukaryota; kingdom Viridiplantae; phylum Streptophyta; class Magnoliopsida; order Santalales; family Viscaceae; genus Viscum; species Viscum album. The sequence continues at coordinate 2,103,624,678 of OY728156.1, read as the reverse complement.
GCACAATGATTTGATATTATATATATATTAAATATATATTAAAACATTTAAAATATATTATATATATATATATATATATTTAAAATATTGTATTTAATAGTATATATATGAATATTTTTATATATATATATATATATATATTTATATTCAATTCAATAAAAAAAAATTTAAAAATTTTTTTTTTTTAGAATAGCGACCGCCATAGGCGGTCGCTATAGGGTGCCCGGCAGAGGGCCTTCAGCGACCGCCATGCGGTCGCTGAAGGCCGATATGCCGGCCTTCTATAGCGACCGCCATTGGCGGTCACTAAAGGCCTCTAGCGACGAGGCAACAGCGACCGCCAATGGCGGTCGCTAATAGCCTTATTTACAGTAGTGTTGAATCAAAACATACATGAAAAATGTAACAGTTATCGCCCAAAACAGTTATTTTAACAATGAATTGATAATAAACAGGTATAAAATATTATAAGTAAATTATATATAGTATGATATATATGAGTATAGTTCTGAAATATATGTATAATAAATCTATATTTATTATACAGGAGGTTCAAACACGAACAAAGGAAATCAAATACGAGGTAAGAGTTTCTCGTCTTACTTTTACTTATGTGAGACATATGTCATATTCACCACTTATTTCTTTTGTGTGTTGTATATACTACCCCTTTGATATATTATATCATGAATATCTTTGTCTTCATAGTATTTAATGTTTCCTTTGAAGTTATTTCTTTCATGGGGCTTACGATTCAAAAGAAACCCAAGTGGTAAGGGTTTATTTCACAGTCTCATCATTATTCAGAATTGTTTATTTATCGGTTGAAAAAAAAATTATCTTCCATGTCTATGTTTTTTAAAAAAGTTTTCAAAAAAGTTTTTACCATCCTTCAATGGTTGTTTAAAGTCATTTTCACTCTTGCTTTACTTTTTACGAAATGTTTTAAGAAGAATATTCTTGTTATTTTTCGAATGAGGTACTTTTTGGATTTTCTTACAAAAGTGTAAAAAAATGTTTTTTTAACTTCCACGACATGAACGAAATTTCATTTCGTCATGATGCCTCAATGTTTTAAAGCTTCCTTTATAAGTCTGTAAAGTTATTTTCAAAGGAAATGATTTCTTTATTATGTGTGTAGTTTTTAGATTTTAAAAATCATTTTCAGAGTAAAAATGGTATTTTCCTCAAAGAATATTTTAGTAATCTTTTAAAAGTATTTTCATTTACACTGACGTCCTTTGTTGAATCTTATGTTGAGGATGCACTCTAATGATACCATTCATCATATTTCTTCAGATGGTTTATGAATAGTTTAACCGGAGAAAGTATTGATTTTTCGTATGACTAGTTCTATCAATACAAATAATTATTGTTTTTGTTAAGACATGTTAATTCAGCTGTATTATTTATTCATATGAGGAATGCACTGAACTTGATAAGTGACAGTCAGTGCCTGTTATAACTCCTCGATGTATCGTCAGGTCTCGTGAGACAAACTAGTTTGGGTATTGACTGAGATCTTACCCATTTATGTAAGATGTCTTGACATAAGAGCTCGACGGTATGTTTATAATGTCCGACATTATGCATTCACTACCACAAATTCGGGTTTTTGCAGCGCCAACCGTTTAACAGCGCTGATAAATGAGGGTTTTATCAGCGTTTTTTTAAGAGCACTGACAAAAACCTCCCTTTATCAGCGTCTTTTTACTAGCGCTGATAAATGATATATTTAAAAAAAAATCATTAAAAGTGATATATTAATATATTAATATATAAATATATTGATATTAATATAAATATAATATATATTTTTTTAATGTGTTTTAAATAGGGATAAATAGAAATTTTAATTTAATATATAAGATATTTAGTAAAAAAAACTTACAAAATAATTTAAAAAATATTTTTAATTAATATTTTTGTTTTTTATCGAATAATAGTCATTTAATAACAATTTGAATATAAAATAAATAAATAAAAGATCTAAAATAAGTTTAAAAAACAACTCAAACTTCAGACGACCATAATTGTTGATCCAAGTGTCTATTTGAGTTCTACCACATATCAAATCGAAGCTTGCGACGAAATCTACGCTCCTATGATTTGAGAAACCCCAATCAAGGTTTTTTCAAGGCAAAAAAAAGCTCAGGAGACCTCCAAAACTGAGTTTTTAGTCAGTGTATCCTGATTTTTTAACATTTGATGGATTTTCAGGCTCATTTATGGGAATTTTTTGTCTTTTTTTGGTGGGAACTAAATTTATTCACAGGTCTTACATTCATATTGATATAATGGTTTTAAAATTTTATAATTTTTCACAATATATTGTTATTTATAATCAAATATATAACAATATATACAAATTTTTTATATATTCACACCTAAAAAATTAATTTTATAAATAAATAATTAAACATATTTACATATAAAATATATTTATTAATATATAAGCCTTATTTAGATAAAAACTAATATATATTTTATTTAAAATACAAAATATGAATATTTATATACTTGTGTAGTGTGTGGGGGGGGGGGTTAGCAAACTGATATATATTATCTATATATTCTAACATATAAATAGACATATTAATATATAATAATGTAAATATATATAAATATGTATAATTATACTTACAAATACACATATATGTAATATATATACATGTGTATGTATGTTGTATATATGTACTTATTTATTTATTTATAAACACAAAAAAAACATATTTTATAAATGTATTTAAAACTAATCTTACAGATATATACTAATATATGAATAAATATACAACTAAATATATATTAATATATGAATAAATATACGGATAAAAATTATAACTATATATATAGATAAATAGATATAAATAGGTATTAATATACGAATAAATAAATAAATATATTAATATATTAATATACGAATAAATATAACTATATATATATAAATAAATATATCCTTAAATGGAGAACAAAATAGCATGGAGTGGTAAAGTGTCTAGCGCGCAGAGAAGATGTCTTGAGTTCAAATCCAGGGAGAGGCAGGAGCGCGCGCAGGTGCAGGGGAGATCCAGCGCTGTTAAAGGGCTGGGGAGGGCGCTGTTAAAGGCTGGGTGCGGGGATGGGCGCAAGTGGGGGGGGGGGGGGGGGGTGGCGGGCACTGTTAAAAAGGGGGTCTCCATTTTTTTGTTTTTTTTTACATTTTTTTTACATTTTTTTTAATTTTATCAGTGCTAAGAAAAGCGCTAACAAAAAGATCATTTATCAGCGCTAAAAAAAACGCTGATAAAAGGGACCCCTCTTTAACTTCGCTCAGATTAACAGTGCTAAAAAAAACGTTGTTAAAAGCTATTTCTAGTGCTGATAAAAGTGCTATCTGTAGCAGTGATTTCATCATTATGAAATTAGTTATTGATGTCCATGTGATTATTCGATTAGTCAGAATATCCATGGATAGGTTTCAAACTCATGTGATTGTTTATATGACATTATCTGATCGTCATTTATTCCTATCATATTATTCATCATGTTCAGATTGTTGATTAAATGACATGTGTTTTTAGTTATCTACCTTGCCGTATTGATTATGTCTTATTTATTCGTGCTAGCTTTTGTTATACATATACTTTTACTGGTCATTATAGTTCACCCCTTTCTTATGTTTTCTTTCTTCAGGATGTCAAAAAGTATATTATGAATGTTTTATAAATATATGTTAAAGGGAATAATGGTGTACTCAAAGAAAATACTATGTTGTATTTTATGTTTTCAGTTGTAATCTGAAATTTAAGTATGTATCCAGTTTATCAAGATTACTAAACTATCCGGTCATTTGGGACGCAATTTCTTATATTTAGTGCTAATATAATAAAGCAACCACCAACTCTGTGTTGCTTGAGTTGTAGTCTTTACATATACGATACCTGTTATCAGCGTTTACAAATCACTAATAAAGAACAACCTTTATCACCGCTAAAAAAATTCCGACAAACGAGTATATTTTATCAACGTTTTTTTAGCGTCAATAAATATGACCTTTTATCAACGTTTTTGTTTAACATTGATAAAAATAAATTCTTTATCATTGTTTTTTCAACACTAATAAAAAATAGGGCTTCATACAATGGAATATGTAGCGGTGTTTGGTATCTATGATCTTGATTTCATTTCTTTTGAGGTTTATACTCTTCATTAATGTAGGTTGTTTTTCCATTATAGATGCATGCCAATACTGAAATGCCATGTATTATGCTTTGTTGTTTTGTTTACGTGGTTATAAGATCATTCTAAAGCATGGATGCATTATTCCAAAAAGTCAAAGTTTAAATCTTGGATCCCGTCAGCACAACCCCAACAGCCCCAGCCAGGCTGGGTCGGGCGAAACTCCCACCCGCTCTGTGGCCGCATGTATCGTGGCTGAATTGAGGGGATGCTAATGGAATGATCCCACCATAAAATATGATTGCACCTACTTTGTGAAAAGGCAAAAAGGGAAAAATGCAGCCTTTTTCGGTCTCGTCACGTTAGCCCTATCATTCGAAATTTGGCGTGCGTTACCCTGTTCCATCGAACAATCTGCCGCGACTTTTGATTCGCGTGGTGTCACCCTCTCGGCGGCGCAGCCGTTGATCACAGGCAAGCTTCATTTTGAGTGTGTAAGCCGCATTTTCATCACCATTTTCTTCCTTTTTGATCTTCCCTCGACCCTTTTGCGTCGGGCTCGGACTGAACAGTTTTCACACCACAGCGAAACGATATTTTTTCTACGTCCCAGTTTACTGTATTGTTATTTTTACCATCCGTCTCTCTCTCTCTTTCGGTGCCGTGTTTTTCCGCTTTAACAATGGTGGTGGGTAGGGAAGGGGTTCTGCAATGGGCCCATTATATAATTGAGGGGTCCATGTGTTTTGACTCCTCACCTTGATCTCAGTAGAGTGAGAGTACGAGGGGAATTTAAAATGTAAATTCTCAAACCCTAAAAGGACTTGTTTTATTTTAAACTACATGTCTCTTTCTTTCTTTCTTCTTCATCTCCTTTTCACAGATTTATAATGCGCATGTTTGGATCAAGCTATCAAATCATTGTCCACTGGAACACCTGGGCGCGCTCTTATTCCTGATCTGCTAAATCTCCCTATCCCCCCCAAGGTGTGTGTTTCTGCAATAGATGGAACTGTGACTGTTAACCCGTTAGAAGCAGCCTTTGGTTGCAATTAGTGGTTTTGTTGAGGTTTCTGATGCTTTGGTTTTTTGCGTACTATGTTTATCTTTTCAGTTCTTATTTTTGGGCCAAGGATTTTGTTAATATGATTCTTTAGGCTCAGCTACTGCAATTGTATTCAACCATGCCCTTGTGGCTCACTATCATGGACTGCAGTATTCTGCAGCCTCCTTGTAAAGTTCAAAGACCTTAAAGCTTCAATTGAAATTTGATTGTTGGTAATATCCCATGTTTCTTAAGTTTATTCATGATATTATTTACTGTTGGTGTCATTCAGCTCTTTTTATTAGTTGTATGCTGCTCTTTCTAATTCTAATTTTCTATTTTCAGTGCTCCTTGATGGTTTGATGGTAGTAGTTTTGCTTGGTGTTTCTGTTACCTTACATGCGATGCTTTTTTTTTCCAGCTTTCTGGTTGCAACTTGTGAGTGATGCAAGATTAGATTGTTGGTTTCACCATGCACCACATTTATCTTGGCTTTAATATTTTGAATGCAGTCATGAAATAAATGACAGCACACATTGCTTAAAACAACAACAACAAATTATTGAAGTTAATTACATTTACAATTAAAACTTATTGGATGGTTTTTAGGTTTTTTTTCATGCAAGATATGTGCTTTTGGTTCCGACTAGGAAAATCGTTGAAAAGTTTTTTTTTTATGGTTCTTGTTTTTGAAGATGTCTCTTATTGGATTCAAACTAGATGATGATGCCTCTCTTATGTTGTGGCCAGATGGCCTGTTTATCCGCTCCTCATAAAGTATGCTAGCCTTATTCCTGCACTCAGTATCCTTATTCTGCTGTGAAACACCAGCATCATATCTGCTCTTACTCCGTGTCTCTGCGTTCCACTTTCCTTCCCTCTTATGGAACTCAGTACCGTGGGCAGCTGAGCTACCAACCTGTCGGGCAAGTGAATCAGCCATGCTGTGATACATATCTGTTAAAGTAGCAGCAATGCTACCCTCAGCTATTAAATCCATCTCAACAGTTCTTAGAAGTTCCAACCGAAACGTGCTCTCATAAAGGAATGGAATTATCATTGTAAGAGGATTCTGATAACCATTAGGCTTTGAGGTCGCAATGTAGTCTTCCTTAGTTCGAGGAATGGAAATCCAGATTCCATGGACCAATCCAAGTACCTATCACATTGGCTTAACAAAGGTTTCTTTTTTCTGTATTTTCTTACTTTTGGGTGATTTGGTAAACTTGGTATATGTTTACCATGGTTTTGGTTCTATAAAAGAAGCCTCAATCCCATGAATGCTTTAATCCCATGTATTTGTTTATTTATGTTTTGAAAGAAAATCATGAAGATTTTTGAAATCCACATCATCATCAATCTTTATTAGAAGTCTTCGAAATATGAATGCTTTTATGACTTGGTGCATATGGTAGAAATATAATGGATGGAACGTTTGAGCCTTCCCAAAAATTTCATGGAAGAGCTTTTCCAATGGCCTTCTTCATGGTAGCCTCATAAATTGTTTTATATGATGATAAAATATTTCAGGTTACTCACTTGAGGCAAAGATTTGCTGCAATATCATGGAAGTTTTAGGCTGCGTTTGACAGCACTTACTAAAAAAGTGATTTGAGCACTTATCACTTCTGATAACGAGTTTGAAAAAATAAAATGGTGTTTGTTCTGTTTCTGAAAAACTGCTTACACTTCAATTCCTGAGGAAATCCACTTAAATAATTGGCAGAAAATCACTTTTTCATTAAGCATTCTGGAAACACTTATACAGAAGCACACATCTCAAGTGTCAAGTGATATAAACAGTTTTCGATAAGTGTTGTGAAATGGGTTAGTGACTGTTAGGTATGTAGGGGGCTGTCCATTCCAAGGCTGTTTGGGTGCTGGGGCAGCATTGTCTTTTATTTCTTTTATTCTTTTGGGCAGTTGTGCTTTGGTTGTAGCAGGTGGGGTAATAAAAAGGGGGTGGCAGGTAGGGAGTGGGTTACGAATGATATTTTGGGCATTTCAGCTTGGAAGCCGGAAGATCGGCTGGTGGACTTAGCTTGGGCTCTTGGAGATTGGTCTTCTCCCGGAGATTTTTCTTCCCTTCCATCTTCTCCGTTTCTTCTTCTACCAGCCTTCAACTGTAATTCTTTTTCTTGGTGGTCTTGTACAACATTCAATACAAAATATACTGTTCATTCTACCTCTTAATTCTCCCCCTCACTCACGAACCTAACATTTGGTGATTCCGCTGGGGACCAAACGTTGGAGAAGAGACGACCATTTGGAAAGCCTGCTGGGTAAGATGATTGCAACGAACAATCGATCGTTGATAGGAACCTGAGAGACGATCGTTGGGGACAAGGCAATCACAACAGAGTGTCGATCGTTGTTGGTGCGCCGTTGGAGCAAAGAGACACGATTGTTGTTGAGGACGCGTTGGAACACTGAGAATTCGGTATTGCGGTCTCTTGGAGTACAGGTCGCAAGCTCTGGACAGAAGTGCTAGGTGATGCCACAAATGCATCTGTAATGTGATCGCAATTAGGTGACGAACTAAAGGAGAGGAGTCGTTGGAGCAGGGAAACATGAGCACGGGAGGACAATCAGAGCTGGCCGAACGCCATTGGAGAAATTACGACTATTGTGGCTACAATTTGAGGTACGTCGGAAAAAAAAACCAATACACTATGGGAAAATTCTCTCTCCTCTACCTAACCATTGTTGTGCGGTCTACTGTGTATCACCAACGCTGAGTGGATGAATTTTTTCTGGTCATTCGTTGGGAAGAGTTCAGTCAGGCGGATTCAGTTGGCGTTTGCCCAACCGAAATGTTTTCAGGGGAGGATCCTTGGAGCTAGATCATAAAAACAGTGGAATTCTTTTTGAAAGGTCGAATAACAGAGGATATAAAGTTGGATTTTGCCCAACCGAAATGTTTTCAGGGGAGGATCCTTGGAGCTAGATCACAAAAACAGTGGAATTCTTTTTGAAAGGTCGAATAACAGAGGATATAAAGTTGCCTTGGACTCCAATTAAGTATGGAGTACATTGTTCTAAAAAAGTTCTTTACGTGGCAGGATGAAAATCCTGGTTCGTCATGGGAGCAGTTGAAGCTGGCGTTGATAGAGAATTATGGGACCGACAAAGAGTGTTGAACCCCATTTTAGTATAATGGGTATTTCCGAGTCTCATATCAGAATATCCCGCCTTGTAATTATTTTTACTCATCTATAAAAGAATATCTCCACCTCACATTGAAGTAAGGGGAATTCGCCATCTACATGGTATCAGAAGGAACCTAATCTCGAGCCCTCCCTCCTTTAGATATTTTTTCCTCTCGGTTCTGCCCTAAGTGGCACCCCTCCTCTCGGGTCTGCCCTATGCGGCCACCCCTCTTCCTGGGTCTGCCCTACGCGGCCCCCCCACGACGGCTCCCATCCCGACGGCTCCCTCCTGCGACTCTTTTTGGTGTCGACCCAGTGTCGCCCCTCCGTCGCTCCACAACCCGGGCGCCCCTCCCTCTTGCAGATTCCTGGCGGATTCTCATGGCGCCCCTCCCCCGCGGCCTTCTCTGCCTCCTCTGCTCTGCGCGGCTCTTGCTCCTCTGCGCCCATTCGTCGCGACGAAGCCAGGCGACCCCCGTCCCTCTTGACGGCTGCTCTCCGCCCCGACGGCGTCCCACCGTCCCGCGACTCTTCCATTCTCTAGGCGAGCCCCGCGCGACGACCCTTTTGACAGGCAGACTCCCAATTCTGCCCGACGCCTGGCCTCCAGCAAGCGTTACTCTCCGATGCCGCCCCTCACGCTCCTGGAGGACTCCCCCGCCTCCCGATTCAGTCGGTACTCCCGACGACGCTCCCTGTGCCCCTCTGTCGCGAAGCAGCCCGGCGTCCCTGTTCCTCCCGTGGCGCTCCTCCCGACCCAGGCGAGCCGTTCCATGCGGACTCCCCCGCCTCCCGATTCAGTCGGTACTCCCGACGACGCTCCCTGTGCCCCTCTGTCGCGAAGCAGCCCGACGTCCCTGTTCCTCCCGTGGTGCTCCTCCCGACCCAGGCGAGCCGTTCCATGCGGACTCCCCCGCCTTCCGACCCAGTCCCGACGCCTCTGTTTCTCCCGGCGGAACAACCATCTCCAGGCGTGACCCTCCAGTCGGCCTCCTCTGCATGCGCCGACCAGCCCCCCCCTCGAGTTTATCCTGACTCCCCTTCCGACGCTCCTTCCGGCTCCCACCCGGCGCAGTAAACCGCCTCCATCCCGCCTCCTCCCTCGCGAAGATCGGCCCGCCTTCCCGGCACCTCCCGATCCCGACGCGACTCTCTCCAGACGCCGCACGGCCCGCCTGTCGCAACAGGCTCCCTTTCAGCACTCTCGCGGCACGTCCCGGCCTGCTTTCGAAGCAGCCACTAGGCACCGCCCTCTAGGTGGACATCACCCGACCCACCGACACTTCAATGGGTGGCTTGTCCACCCGCGACCCTCCGACACCACTTTCAGTCGTCGGTTTTCCTGCAAAGACACACCCTCACTTCCATTGTTAGCCTTCCCGTGCGTCTGTGCGACAGCCCGAGCAGCTGTTCCATCCTCCGTCATCGGCTCTACCGCAAGACGGTCCCCCTTCATCCAGTGACCGTTACAGACGGCCGCTCTCGCTGGAGGAGATTGCTTTGATATACTCTTATCGGGCAACTGTGCCACTATCCTCTTCTCCAGCCCCCAGATTGACAGCTCTACCGCATGCGTTTCTCATCAACAAACAACTTGGATGTTTGACTCTGGTGCGTTAGAACATCTCACAGGGGACTCCGGTATATTCACTACCTATCATCCGTACACAGGTGCCTCTACAATTACTGTTGCTAATGACTCAAAAATCCACATTACTGGATTTGGCACATGTCCCTTGACCCCGTCTATTCACCTGACGTCGGTCGCTCATGTTCCTCAAAGTCCATTTAATCTTATCTTCGTCAGCAAACTCACAACAAACTTAAATTGTGTTGCTAATTTTACCTCATCTGGTGTTGTTTTTCAGGAGCAGAAGACGAATCGGGAACTTGGTCGAGGTTATCTTTGGGGTTTACATGTTTGATACCCCACCATCTCTTGCTTGCTCATCCACCTCAGCCCGTGCTCTCGACCTACATTCTCGGCTTGGTCATCCACCGGCTTCCAACCTACATAAACTTTGCCCCCAATTCAGTTCCCACCAATCCTTCCATTGTGAATTCTGCAAGTTTGCCAAACATCATTGGGCGACGTATGTTCCTCGACCGGAACCACGTGCAGCGAATCCTTTTGATCTTGTTCATTCCGATGTCTGGGGTCCTTGCAGGGTTCCTAGTCAGTCCGGGTACAGTTATTATATCACCTTTATTGATGACTACCCCCGCATGACCTGGCTTTACCTGCTTCGTGATCGGTCTGAAGTTTTTTTCTACCTTTCAGACCTTCTATAATGAAATTCATACTCAATTCTCCACCTTAAATGTCTCCGCTCCGACAATGGATGTGAATATTTATCCACTTCCTTTCAGCAGTTTCTCAAGGATAAATACATCATTTATCAGACCTCCTGCCCTGACACACCTCAGCAGAATGGAATGGCCGAGCGGAAATATCATCATATTCTGGAGACTGCTCGTGCCCTCTTATTCCACATGAAGGTGCCTCTCCTTTTTTGGTCTGATGCTATCCTGACTGCTACCTACCTCCTAAACCGTCTCCGTTCTTCTATCTTTTAGGGGGAGACTCCCTTTCAGACTTTCTTCTCATCTCTCCCTCCTCACTCACTTTCTCTCCGGGTGTTTGGGTGTCTGTGTTATGTTCGGGACACTCGCCCCAACCTCTCTAAACTTTCTCCCAAATCCCTTCGGTGTATTTTCCTCGAATATTCCTGCACTCAGCGTGGATACCGGTGTTTCTTTCTAGACTTACGACGTTATATCATCTCTGCCAATGTGTCGTTTATTGAGAGTTCTCCTTTCACTCCTCCCTCTCCTCATCCAGACACTACCATCGATGAGTGTCTTCCTCTCATCATTCACCCTCCTCTGGTGCCCCCCTACTGGTCATCGCTTTGGGACAGCTTACTCCCGTCGCCCATCGACTGTACCCCCGTTCAGGCTGAGGATACCATCGTTCCCACTTCGTTCGATGCTCCTATCACAACACCAGATGACTTGCCTATTGCACTCCAGAAAGGTACTCGCTCTTATCAGATTACTTCTCTCTTTACATCTTCATTCAGAGGTTTGTTAGCATTGGAGATGATATCTATCCCCCGCACGGTTTGCGATGCCAAATCACACTCTGAGTGGCTACAGACGATGCGGGATTAACTGCAGACTCTGGATGACAACCATACATGGGATCTGGTCCCCCTCCCTGCAGGCAAACAGGCGGTCGGATGCAAATGGATTTATACGATCCGTCTCAATGCCGATGACACTCTTCATCGCCTCAAAGCCCGTCTTGTGGCGAAGAGATTTGCTTAGACATATGACATCGACTACTTTGAGACCTTCTCTCCGGTTGCTAAGATGACCTCTGTCCGCCTATCCATATTTTTGGCCGCTCATCATCATTGGCCACTTCATCAATTGGATGTCAAGAATGTTGAGCACATGTTGTTTTCAACAATACATATTTAATGGGGAGATTGTTGAGCAAGTGTTGTTTTCAACAATACGTTTTATTATTAATAAGGGGGTATTGTTGAGAACAATACTCTATCTCTTTATGATGATTTTGATGTTCACAAATACCCTTTAATTGTTTTCTAATGATTTTACTTTAAGTATTTTTCAGGAATTATATATTTTATATATTCTCATTTTTGGAAGAATATTCAAATGTTTACACAGCGTGGAACAATTGCTAAACCATTCGGGAATCAATTTAAAGTGTTCTGGAAACACTATTCATACCTTAAGTTTGGAAAACGCAGCGTAAAGAAAGGAAAGCGTAGCGTAAAGAAAGAAAGGAAAGCGTAGCGTAAAGAAAGAAAGGAACCCGCTGTTTACTCTTTACAGATTATCAGAAAAGTATGGTTAAAACAACCACACGTTATCAGCAAAGTACGTTAGGAAGGAACCCTATGTGAAGAAGAACCCTACGTTAGGAAGGAACCCTACGTTTGGGATATTGAGAAAGTATGAAAGAAAGGAACCCTACGTGAAGAAGAACCCTACGTTAAGAAGGAACCCTACGTTTGAGATATTGAGAAAGTATGGAAGAAGAAACATTACGTAAGTCTTTAATGTTTTGTTTGTTTCTCAAAAGTATGGTTAATCAACCTTACTTTTGTAAACAACCTTACGTTACTTGAAAAAGTATGGATTGTAAACCTTACGTTTGGAAGCTTAGAAAAGTATGGTATAGGTTTGGATATGGACGAGAAAAGTATGGATGGTCAACCCTATGATTGTGGTCAACCATATGTCATCAACCTTACGTTCGTCATCAACCTTACGTTTGAAGAATGCGACATCAACCCTACGTTTGATCTATGTTACGTTTCAGAGGATGCACGCAGTGCAACTCAACCTTACGTTTGACGTCAAAAATTTGAAGTTGATATTTTTTTTGTTCAACGGTCTGCAAGCGATTGATCAGGCTAATTTTAAGCCGGACTAAACGCTGATTTTAAAGTGTGTCCTTTACAGATTCAGAACCGTTTGAAGGAGTGATTTAACCGGAGCATTTCATGGCGAATATTATGGAGTTTTACGACTGCTCAAATTAATTCACAAGTTTGAATATTGCGAGTCAAAGGGCGATATTTGTGGATCTGATTTTGCAGAGGAAGCGCTCGATATATCTGTTCTCATTTTGAATTTCAAAAAACACAATACACATCATAACAGAAACAAGTGTGATATACGAAAAAGTGTACAGAGATCGATATAGCGAAGATTTGAAAGAACACATAGCGATTAAGAACGCAAGTGCAGATACAATCATTGTATTCGAAAGAAAGATATGCTGCACAGACAACGCTATTTCTGAAGAGTGAAAACAGAGACAAATCAAGATACAAAGATCTACTGATTACGAAGAGCGACTACACTCTGTTTTATTGAAGAAGGAACACAACAGAAGATTCATCTATTTGTCAACGACAATCTTCTGTGAATCTGCTGCTGCTTAAGTTGTGATTATATTTTCTATATCTACTGCAACCGGATCGACTCAGAACTGCTTTGACTTGAAGATCAATATTTCTGAAGACGACGATCCATCTGCTGTCAATTGCATTCTGTTGCAATTGTGAAGATCAACTGGAAAAGTTCTTTCTAAACGAAAACACTTTTATCTTGAGTGACCAGCTTCTCGTACTAAGCTGAGTAGGTTCGTGTTTGAACCAGAAGACTTTGTTTGCCTGAAAATTGTAAAGGTGTCAACTGCCTGTTTTCAGTTGTTGGGCGGTCTGTGAAAAGAGGACTAGATAGTGAAAATCACCAAGCTCGTGGAGTAGAGCGTTGGTGGAGTGGACTAGGCGCCTTCTGTTCCCCGAACCACTATACATCCGTGTGTCCCTGTTTTTACTTATTCCGCTGCATGATCAAATCTGGTAAAGCATAGAGGACAAAACTCGATCAATCGAAGAGTTAACGAAAAATCTGGAAGATACAATTCACCCCCCCTCTTGTGTATAATCTGTATATTCAAGATCCAACAATTGGTATCAGAGGAGGAGCTTCTGATAGAGCCTTAGCAAGGGAGAAACATTTAAAGATTATACAACAGAGCATCATGACTGATACAAGAGAAGGGATGTCAATGGTCAGAGCACCATATTTTAATGGAGACAACTATGGCTGTTGGAAATCGCGCATGATAATATATCTGAAAAACCTCGGTTTAAAGTCTATTCAAAGATTCTGACTCCTTATGAAATTCCTGAAAATCCTGAGACATGGAGTGCTGCTACAGAGGCAGAGTATGATATGAATTCGAATACTATGAATGCAATTATCTGCGGTCTAGGACCAGATGAATTTAACAGAGTATCTCAGTGCCCGACAACATATGAGATGTGGCAAATAATAGCTGTGGCGTATGAAGGAACATACAATGCGAGACAAATGAGATATGCTACTACCAAATTGAAATTTGATACTTTCAGAATGTTTGAAGGTGAAAGCATTACCCAAATGAATGAGAGATTGACAGAAATTGTCAATAATATAACAGCTCTAGGAGATCCTATCAAGCAGGCTGATCAAGCATTAAAAGTACTGAGGGTACTTCCTACTCGATGGAATGGTATCTCTGCTGCAATCAGACAATCAACACCTGTTAAAGATCTAACCATGAGAGAGCTGATTGGTACATTAATGATGTACGAAGCTGAAATGCAAGATGAGGCAAATGAACATAAAGTCTACATCAAAAAGGATGATACTACCTTGAAGGTAACTTCACAACAAAAAAATAGAAAGATGAAGAAGAGAGAAGTCAAAGCCAAATCAGAGAGCTCTGACTCATCAAACTCAGATGAAGAACTGGCTCAGGTAGCCAGAAAATTCAGCAAATTCTACGGTAAGAAAAGAGGCTTCAAAAAATCCTTTAAGAAAGATGATAAGGAAGTAAGATGCTATGAATGCAAGAAGATGAGGCACATCAGACCAGATTGCCCACAATTGAAAGATGCAAAGAAGAAGAAATTCTTCAAAAGAAATGACTATGAGCAGAAAGACAAAAAGGCTATGAAAGCCACTTGGAGTGTATCTGAAGACTCCAGTAGCTCTCCAGAATCAAGCTCAGAGAAAAAATAAGTCAATTTGAAAACAAACATGTGTTTCATGGCAGAAACAGATGAGGTACAATCATATTACTCCTCTGACTCAAATAATGAATCAAATTCTGAATCAAGCTACACAAATGAAAAATTTGCAGCCTACTGCAATATGCTTGAAGAAAGATATGACTCACTGTTTAAGAAACACAAGTCACTAAAGAACATACATAATGCTGTTTCAGATGAAAGAGATACAATGCTGAAACAACACAAGGAATTAACTGATAAATACAATTCTATTAACACTAACTATATTAATTTTGAATCAAGAATAAAAACACTGCAGGATGAAGTAGAATCTTACAAACAGGCTGCATTGGTTTTTACAAAAGGAGAGAATTCATTAAATGAAATTCTTGGAAAAACTGTCATTAAAAAGAAAAGATTTGGAATTGGCAGTAAAGGAGAAAAACCTAAGCTATACAAAAATTATTTTGTTCCTAGCACTATAAGGGTTAATTGTAACTTTTGTGGGACAAAGGGACATATAGCTAAACACTGTTTCTTAAGTCAACCTCAAATTTGTGGTATTAAGAAAGCCTATGTTTCAAAAGACTTATATGATTCAGCTGATTTTAAAAGAACAAAGCAAATCTGGATACCCAGATCATTGCTAGCTAACACCCCTGGACCCAACAGAATATGAGTACCAAAATAATTTGTTTAAATGTCTTTGCAGGTAGCAGGCCACCAAAGCAGAAAAGATATATGACACATGGATAGTGGCTGCTCAAGGCATATGAGTGGGAACTCAACAAATTTTATAACACTCACTCAAAAGGAAGGAGGACTTGTCACATTTGGTGACAATGCCAAAGGAAAAATCATTGGCATTGGAACTGTTGGAGATCCAAAAACAGTCTCAATCTAAGTACTTTATGTACAAGGATCGAAACACAACCTGATAAGTATCTCTCAACTTTGTGATGATGGATATACCGTTGATTTTACTAACAATTGCTGTACTGCTTTTAAAGATAAACTGTTTAAATTTAAGGCACCAAGAACTGACAATGTCTATACTTTGGATTTAAATTCCTTGTGTAAACAACAATTAAATTGCTTGACTGCTAAAGTAAGTGAATCTTGGATCTGACATAGGAGACTTGGACATTGTAATATATATGTTTTACATAAGTTATCTAAGAAACACTTACTTTCTGATTTGCCTAGTCTCAGATTTGAACGTAACAGATTATGTGATGCATGCCAACTTGGAAAGCAACACAAATCATCATTCAAATCTGTTAACAAAGTTGCTACAACTAAACCTCTAGAACTTATCCATATGGATTTGTTTGGACCTTCAAGAGTAGCAAGCTTGGCTGATAAATTATATGTTTATGTATTAGTTGATGATTATTCTAGATTTACTTGAATTTTCTTTTTGAAATTTAAAAATGAAATCTTTACTTTATTTGAAAGTTTCTGCAAATCTGTTCAAAATGAAAAAGGTTTTAATATAATCTCATTGAGAAGTGATCATGGTGGAAAATTTGAGAATCAAGAATTTAATTCCTTTTGATTAAACATGGGTATTAAACATACTTTCTCTGCACCAAGAACACCTCAACATAATGGGATTGTAGAAAGAAGAAACAATTCAAGAAATGGCTAGAACTATGTTAAATGAATATAGCCTACCTATATATTTTTGGGCAGAAGCTGTAAATACAGCTTGCTATATAATTAACAAAGTTTTAATAAGACCTATTTTGAAAAAGACACCCTATGAACTATGAAATAATAGAAAACCTAAAGTAAATTACTTTAAAGTTTTTGGATGCAAGGTTTACACCTTAAACACCAAGGACAATCTTGGTAAGTTTCATCCAAAATCTGATGAAGGAATTTTCTTAGGATATTCTGCTATTTCCAAAGCTTATAAATTTTTTAATAAAAAGTCAAGGATTGTTGAAAAATCAGTTCATGTGAAATTTGATAAATCTGATCCCTTTGAGAAAAGGATAGATCAAATAGATGAACCTGACTCTAACAATAACATGAGACTTGAGAACTTAAAGAATGGTTTTGAAAATGATATAAAAGAAATTCAGTCCAGTTCGGAGGAACATGATACTGAAAAACCTTTAAATGTATTGCCTAGACAGTCTAGAACCCTAAAGAATCACCCTTTAGAAACTGTGATAGGTGACTTAGAAACTGGTATTCAAACTAGAAGAAACTTAGGAAATCTAGTGGAATTCTCTGCCTTCCTATCCCAACTAGAACCCAAGACTATAGAAGAAACTTTAGATGAAGAAAGCTGGGTAATAGCAATGCAAGATGAATTAAACCAGTTCAAAAGAAATGAAGTTTGGAAATTAGTGGAAAGACTTCAGAATTATCCAGTAATAGGAACCAAATTGGTCTTTAGAAATAAACAGGATGATCAAAGTATAATAACTAGAAATAAAGCAAGATTAGTAGCTAAAGGATATAATCAAGAAGAAAGAATAGATTATGATGAGACCTTTGCACCTGTAGCTAGGTTAGAAGGCATTAGAATCCTTTTAGCCTATGCATCTCATATGAATTTTAAATTATTTCAGATGGATGTTAAATCTGCCTTTTTAAATGGTTATTTAATGGAGGAAGTTTATGTTGAGCAACCTCCTGGTTTTGAAAACTCTCAAAAACCTGATTATGTTTTTAAACTTACTAAAGCTCTTTATGGCCTTAAACAAGCACCTAGAGCTTGGTATGAAAGATTAAGTTCTTTTCTTTTGAAAAATGATTTTACTGTTGGATTGGCAAATCCAACACTCTTTAAGAAAACTGTGAAAAATAATTTTTTATTGGTTCAAATTTATGTTGATGATGTAATTTTTGGATCAACTAATAAAACACTTTGTCATGAATTTTCAAAATTAATGCAAGAAGAATTTGAAATGAGTATGATGGGAGAATTAAATTTCTTTTTGGGACTTCAAATATTTCAAAAAGATTTTGGAAATGTTTTAAATCAAAGCAAATACATTGCTGATTTACTTAAGAAATTTGGACTTGAAAACAACAAGACATTTACAACTCCTATGTGTACTAATATAAAACTTGATTTGGATGAAACTGAGAAATCAGTTGACAACAAGTTATATAGAGGTATGATTGGTAGTTTGTTAAATCTTACTGCTAGCAGGCCGGATATAATGTATTCAGTATGTCTTTGTGCTAGATTTCAATCAAATCCCAAAGAATCCCATTTAACTGCTGTTAAAAGAATTTTTAGACATTTAAAAGGAACTGCTTTTCAATCTCTACTCTATCCTAAAACTTCTGATTTTAATTTGATTTCATATTCAGATGCTAACTTTGGAAGTTGTAGATTAGATAGAAAAAACACATCAGGAACATGTCACTTTTTAGGAAAGTCTTTAGTGTCATGGTCTAGTAAGAAACAACATTCAGTTGCCCTGTCAACAGCTTAGGCAAAATATGTATCTGCTGACAGTTGCTGTGCACAAGTGTTGTGGATGAAAAACACTCTTATGGACTTTGGATTGAATTTTAATAATACACCTATTTTATGTGATAATACAAGTGCAATTAATATTTCAAAAAATCCTATTAGTCATTTTAGAACTAAGCACATTGATATAAGACATCACTTTTTAAGAAATCATGTTATTAAAAAGGATATATTTTTAGAATTTATAAATACAGAAATTCAATTAGCAGATATTTTTACTAAACCACTTTCTACTGCAAGGTTTGATTTTATTAAGGGGGAGCTAGGTTTATTTAATTTTAAATAACTTTTTTTTTTAAATTTAAATTTTAAATTTTATTTATTTAATTTCATTTATTTTAATTTTATTTGCTTAATTGTGTAAATTTTATTTTTAAATACTCTTTAAGATCAATTAATTATTTGTTTTTTGAAAAAGGTTTAACTTTTGTTTTTAATTTATGTTAAATTCGCCGCATACAAATTTTATTTGTTTTTAAAATAAATGTAATGATTAGTGATTACACGGGAATCAAGGCTGTCAGAGTCCTTTCGAATTCGAAACCGTTTCATTTCCCAAAAAAAAAAAAACCCTTTCGAACCTGAAACCGCATACTGCTGCAAACCCCTGATCTTCGAATCTTCAAACCCTAAAATCTTCAAACCTTCAGAAATCTACTTAGTAATGACAAAGATCAATCGAGCAAATGAGGCCGAGAGCAGTGACGCGAAGAAGCAAAAGTCAGTTGGGCGAAAAATTTTGCAAGGTAAAGTTATAGATCTGGAATGGCTATTCCAGACTAATCTGTTGTTGAAACAGACTTTGTCTTTTCAAAACCTTGAGCAAACTTTCAATAGTGAAAAGTCTGAGTTTATGTATGAGGTAGAACTGCGTTATTTCTTCAGAACAGTTCAATTCAGTCTAGGTGAGGACGAAGACACTATGATTGCAAAGATTGAGGACAAAGATTTCTCAATCTCTTCTGTTGAAATAGGACAAATCCTAAATTGTCCGCATGAAGGAGTATATCATTTTGATTTGGAAAACATTGGAGATGCTGTGCATAAGTCAGAGGACATTATGTCCTTTTTGTTTGGAACAACTACTGTTAAGAAAATGATGGTAAAGGATTTAGAACCGGATCAGAAGATCTTAGTTAAATTTGTTCAGACTGGAATAGCTCTCAGGATGTCAGAAATGGAAAAGATTTTGTACCCTGATATGTACATAATGTATCTTCTGTTAAGTGATCTCAAATTAAACTTCCCAAGGTACATGGTAAGGTACCTCAATTACTGCTGCCAGAGCGTGGCAAGAATGAACTTCTATCCTTTTGGAAGGTTCATTTCAAAGTTAGTTGCTCAAGAAAGGATTGGTAAGACTTGAAGATGCGAGAACAAGGTGTCATCACGGTAATACCTTTAGTGCTGGAACACTAAGGAAAATTGGTTATTTCTGGAGCACCATAAAAGGAAAAATCTTGCCAGTGGGGGCAGAAGAGGAAGAAGAGGAAGAAGAGGAGGTAGCTCAGACTCAGCCTAAAAAAGCTAAAGAAAAACAACCTGAAACCAGAGCAACTACAACTGCAAGGAAACTTCGTTTTGAAATTGCAGAAGTTGAAGATGAAGGAAGTCAGGAAGGACTTCAAGTAACAAGGAAAAGAGCTGCAAGAGCTGAAGAAGAAACAATGGTTTCTCAACTACTATCTGTTAAAGATATTTTGGGCTATAGTTTTGTGAGAGATCAGACTAATATTGTTGAACCTCAAGAAGAGGTAGCTCCAGTTGCAATGGATGTTGAAACAGAGAGACCTGAAACTGCTGTTATTGAACCTGATACATTTGAATCTGTGGCTGAACCGCAAAATGAGACTACAATTGAAGTTGTGAAAGAGGGAGTACCTGGAGGAGAAGTGGCCAGTCCTCAGGCTGTTTAGGAAGACACTGTTGTTGAAAATCTTGTTCAAGATGATATCATTATTGAAGAACATGCTGATGATGCATCAGATGTTCACACTGAAGTGTTGCAGGAAGATTTTTCTGTGGAAGAGTCTAAGAAAGACTCTGAGGAAAAATCCGTAGACCAAACTGAAAAGGGAAATGAAGAAACAGTTGCAGAATCTTTGCCTCTAGTGTTGATACATCAAAGATCTGAAGAAGAAAATCAAGCATAGAGTACTTCTACTTCACTGAATGAAGCAGTTGAAGAAGTTTACAAGAAGTTACAAAGACTAGAAACTGAGAATGCTGCTCTAAGAGGAGCTTTGGAATTAGAGAAGTTGAAATTTGAGAAACTAAAATCCAGCACAGTTTCAAGAAATGAAGTTGAGAATTTCAAGAAGGAAATGTTGACAGAAGTTGTCAAAATGAAATCAGAAATGGTTTTGAAATCAGATCTGTCTGGTTTTAAAGATTATATGGAAACTCAGTTTGAATCCATAAGGTCTAGTGGAGCCAGCGGTTCAGGTACATCACCTGACCTCATAAGGAGATTTCAGGCTATTACAACTGTAATGGGCAAGATGAATGAGAGGTTGACTGATCTTCAATGTAACAATGCTCCATTATCAGTGTTGCTGGACAATCAGAAATTTTTAGTGGATCAGCTGACATCCAATGAGCCAGGAATCAGAACAATGTTAAATCAGATGTCAGAGAGGCTGTCAGTGTTTATCGAAAAAGAAGAAAGAATGCATGAGTTTTTCAGAATCAATTTAATCGAGGATATTCATATGACTCAGGAGAACAGAGAGCTCATTATCAAACTTGAAAATGAGATGATGAAGAGACTGGAAATCAAGGATGTTGTTCAGAGAAGATAAAACCTATCTTAACCCTAATATCCCTTGATTCCTGTGTATATCATTATCATGTACATACTGCTGTTTTTGAATGAAAATTTGTTTCATTGTCTATTTGTTTATTTATCTTTTTGTATATCCAATTTTACTGTTTTAAGTTTAAATATGCCAGTATATCGGATTACCTTACTGATAAACAGTTAATTATAACATTTACCTACAGTTCAGTGCAACATTAAATGTGTTAAAATCCATGATTTATCATTCTTTTTGATATCACAAAAAATGGGAGAAATTTGGATAAACACAACATTTTATTTTAAGATTTTAAAAAACCTTATTTAAATGATTTCCTGTATATTTTAAATCCTTTTTATTTTTATTTAAAAATGATTTGGATTTATACAGATTTTTACTTATACAACAAACTATTTTAAGTTATTAACAGTCATTTATTATAAAGGGAAATTTTCTTTTACTTTTTATTTAGGAGAAATTTGAATAAATTTATTTTATTCAGGGGGAGAAATTTATTTTTATGACTAATGATAATACTGTAATGACCCGTAAATTTCAAGATTTTTTTTTAAATTCTTTTGAATTTTACGAGTACGCAGTTTCTGACGGCACCTGATTCTGAGCCCCGGTGTGCCCGGAATAATTTTCTGAAGTTTTGTTAAGCTTAAATTAACGCGCGTAAGCAGTTTTTCTGAAAAAGTGGAATAACTCTTAAACGGTTACTCGGATCAGAAATCCGAAGACACCGTTTCGCTCAGGATGGTGGGTTTACCCTAGGCGTAACTTAAGTTTAGTCGGCGCAGACCTCCTGTGAGAAAACCCGAAAATGACATAACCGTAAATAAAATAATTAAATAAAGTTATTTTATTTTTCAAATGCTTATAACTCACAAACGGTAACTCGGATTAAAAATCCGAGACCACCGCTGAACTCGTGAGGGTATGCTTCCTTTAAGCAGATACTAACTTTGGCTGGCGCGAGCCACCTGAGAAAGTTAGTTTTTGGCCGTAAATAAAATAATTAAGTGATAATTATTTTATTGTAAAATTCATAACTTCTAAACGGTAACTCGAATTGAAAATCCAAGAGTACCGTTGAGTTCGTTGGGGCGTGTTTCACCTTGGCAAAGCCTATCCTTGACCGCAGTGGGTCGAGGGTGACTGATAATAATTTTCCGAACTTTTTTTCGAGTACGTTCAGTAAACGTACGAGCGGCGTTTTATAACTTTTGAACCGGTGCTCAGAATCAAATTCCGAGGGCACCGTTGAACTCGCAGTGCCGATATTCGCTTAAGAAGACTTTCACCTCAACGGCGGATGATCGGGTATGAAAGTTAGTTTTTGGGGTTTTACGTGGGTTAATAAAATAAAATAAGTGAATAATTTATTTTATTTTGTTAAACACATGCAGTGCGGATAAAGTGGTTAGAAGCTCCACTTGGGAGTTGGTGGTGGAACCGCCACACCCTAACCTCCCATTTAATGGGGAGGGAGAGGAAACCTCTCAAACCCCCCCATCAATTAATTTTATATGTCGACGTAAAATTAATTGCACTCAATTAATTTTATGGATCGACGTAAAATTAATTGTTGTCATTTAATTTTATATGTCGACGTAAAATTAATTGCTCTCAATTAATTTTATGAATTGACGTAAAATTAATTGTTGTCAGTTAATTTTATGGGTCGACGTAAAAATTAATTGCTGTGAGTTAATTTTATGTGTCGACGTGAAATTAATTGCTGTCAATTAATTTTATGTGTCAACATAAAATTAATTCGTGTCATATGTTTTGACACAGGCTATGTGGGGGAAACTTCTTGGCATCCTCCACTCTTAAGTTGTGCCAACGCGCCTCTTAAATCGCGCCAACGCTATTTAATTCGCCCGACCCTCCTTTTTAAATTAAGTAACCGCATCGTTGGAATTTAGGAAGGTTCCAAATAAATGAACCGTCATAAATTCCACGATGGTTACATACCTCTCCCCCTCTCCTATATATAGGGAGCTTGGGAGAAGGTTTTGGGACGACTTCACCAAGCGACGAAGCGCTAGTAAAGTATTGTGACGCCCAACACTTGGGGAAATCTTATCCTCTCCAACGAAGAACGTGAAGAACGCCAATGACGATCTTCCACGTGATTCTTCTTCGACCTTCCTTCCCCAGAAACCTTTCCTCCGCAACATCGTCAACGAACCGACACAGCTCGGAATTGGGGACGTGTGGCGGACGTGACGAACGACGGTCTTCATCGTCTTCCTTCCGCGACTCCGCCAACGAGCGATGAGCAAGAGGTAGGGGTTTTATTTTTAATTTAAAGTATGAACCTTTCCCATGTTCTTCCTTCCTCTCAAAACAAAGAACGGTGGTTGTTGTGCTTCATACATGCGAGAACCTATTGCTACCACCCTAAACGCGGAGGGTTCGGGCCAAACCAACATGGCCCGAACCCTTCGTTGTTCTTTTTGTAATGACTCCACGACGACATGGCAATGAGGCGACGACGACGAAGGCGGCGAACAAAGGCCGCGTTACCCGCGACCTCTGTGAACTACGCCGCCCCCGCGGCCCCCTGGCGTGCACCCGGTGCCCCGCGCCCCTGCCGGCGCACCCGCGGCGCCCTGCCGGCGCACCCGCGGCGCACCCGCGGCGCCCTGCCGGCGCACCCGCGGCGCCCTGCCGGTGCACCCGCGGCGCCCTGCCGGCGCAGCCCGGCGCCCCCCGGCGTGCTGCATTGCTGGCCCGACGCCCCTGCCGGCGGCCTGCCTGGCGCACCCCGGCGCCCCCGCGGCGCCCTGTTGCGCTACCCGGCGCGCCCCCGCGTGCTGCCCGGCGTTTGGCACCCTGCTTGGCGCACCCGCGCCCTGCCCGGTGCACCCGCGGCCAGCCGGAGCCCAGCTGGCCCGCCCGCGCCCCACGCGGTCTTCCCGCTGGCCTCCCGGTCATCGGCCTGCTGAACCGGCCCGCGACGCCCCCGCGTTGTCGCTGGTCGAACCAGCTCGGTCTCCCGGGCCGAGTTACCGAGCCGCCTACATAGCGACTATCGTGCCGAACTGCCCTCGCGGTTCGCTGGGCCGGGCCCAGTGGACCGGGTCAAAACTTAGCGGGCTGACTCGCCCAATGGGCCGGGTCAGACCCAGCGAGTTTGACCAGGTCGGCCCAGTTTGGGTTAGGCTGAGTTGGTCTGACCGGGTCGGACCGGACCCAGGCTCATTACTGGCCCATTACCTTCTTGGGCCATATCTTTGGCACCGGACGTCCGTTTGACGAACCGTCAGTGGCGTCGGTACTCTTGGAGCATAGCCGTCCCTTCGAGTATACCCCATGGGAGTTCGGGGTACAGTTGAAATACGGCCGGGTTGGTTCGTATACGAAACCAACCGGGCCCCCGGAACAAAGAGGCTAATAACTCACGAACCGGGCGTCCGATTGACGCGCCGTCTGTTGCGTTAAGACCCCTGTGACGAGGCGGTCCTTTGTGATACTTCTTCGTGGGACATTGTGATACTTGGAGTATCGACCATTGGCTCGTGGAGCGGATCCTCTCGGAGGCGAGCATACGGAGTACGGTGACCTTGTAGCTGTCTGAGACCTGATGACTGCTTGTCCGATTTGATTCAGAGTGACTTGCATAGCTCAGTGGGGAGCACTACTTTGTGAGGTGGCAGACCCATGGCGGAGGAGCACTACTTTGTGAGGTGGCAGACCCGCGGTACTCGACAGGAGGAGTACCTCTGTAGGCTATGAGGAGGAGCACTACTGTGTGAGGTGACAGACCCATGGCGGAGGAACACGACTTTGTGAGGTGACTGACCCGCGATACTCGACAGGAGGAGTACCTCAGCAGTCTAAGGTTAGTGAGTGACATGACAGGACTACTACATTCGACAGAGGAGTTTTCCAGCAGCTGTGTTTTTCGTCATCGTGAATAAAAATCCTGGTTTGAGCTGAGTCAATGACCTTTGTGTTTTCCTAATGATTGAGATGAGTTACATGATGACTTAGGTATATGTATGGACATATATCTAAGTAAAGGTTATCTGTTGAGATCTTCCTTTGTGGTTTATCCTTGTTGGATTTAGTGAGACCTTGAGGGTCTCGGGGTCCCTACTGAGTATCGTTATACTCACCCTTGCACGGGCTATGCCCGCATCTTGTTGTGTTGGATGCAGATGACGGACAACACTGATCGTGGTTGAGGCTTGTAGAGCTGGACGGAACCCGGAGGTGGACTTCATGACGAGACAATACCCGGAGGTGGACTTCACGACGAGACGGTACCCGGAGGTGGACTTCACGACGAGACAGTACCCGGAGGTGACAGACGGACGTGGAGAGCTGAGGTGGCCATCTGTACCTACCCTTTAGGTAGGAACTCCGGAGGACGATCCAGGAGCAGCTTGACACCTTCTTGCTGTTTTGTCTTTTCCTTGTACTTTACTGTTGGGCTTGTATTTTCGGCCGTCTTTGTACTTTCAGCACACTTGTCTTATTTCTTTACTTAGTGTTTGCTTCCGCTTTTACTCTGGTAGTGTGTTTGTTTGCGTTTCATAAAGGCAATGCCTTCCCTTTTTATCGGGATTTACGCCTTTGGTGCTAGTCGCCAGCCCCTGACCTATGGAAGACGGGCTTGGGGTAGTAATGGCACGGGCCCCGAGGACGGGTCGTGAAAAATACAATGTTTATTTATTGAAATGATTTTGTTAAAATTAAATATTGTTTTATCTTTTCAAAATTCTAAACTATAAGTAACTAATTTTGAAAGTTAATTTCATTTAATTAGTCTTATTATTTTATGGGTTTTGTGACCATCAAAAAGGGGGAGATTGTTGAGCACGTGTTGTTTTCAACAATACATATTTAATGGGGAGATTGTTGAGCAAGTGTTGTTTTCAACAATACGTTTTATTATTAATAAGGGGGTATTGTTGAGAACAATACTCTCTCTCTTTATGATGATTTTGATGTTCACAAATACCCTTTAATTGTTTTCTAATGATTTTACTTTAAGTATTTTTCAGGAATTATATATTTTATATATTCTCATTTTTTGAAGAATATTCAAGTGTTTACACAGCGTGGAACAATTGCTAAACCATTTGGGAATCAATTTAAAGTGTTCTGGAAACACTATTCATACCTTAAGTTTGGAAAGCGTAGCGTAAAGAAAGAAAAAAAAGCGTAGCGTAAAGAAAGAAAGGAACCCGCTGTTTACTCTTTACAGATTATCAGAAAAGTATGGTTAAAACAACCATACGTTATCAGCAAAGTACGTTAGGAAGGAACCCTACGTTAGGAAGGAACCCTACGTTTGGGATATTGAGAAAGTATGAAAGAAAGGAACCCTACGTGAAGAAGAACCCTACGTTAGGAACCCTACGTTTGGGATATTGAGAAAGTATGGAAGAAGAAACATTACGTAAGTCTTTAATGTTTTGTTTGTTTCTCAAAAGTATGGTTAATCAACCTTACTTTTGTAAACAACCTTACATTACTTGAAAAAGTATGGATCGTAAACCTTACGTTTGGAAGCTTAGAAAAGTATGGTATACGTTTGGATATGGAAGAGAAAAGTATGGATGGTCAACCCTATGATTGTGGTCAACCGTATGTCATCAACCTTACGTTCGTCATCAACCTTACGTTCGTCATCAACCTTACGTTCGTCATCAACCTTACGTTCGTCATCAACCTTACGTTTGAAGAATGCGACATCAACCCTACGTTTGATCTATGTTACGTTTCAGAGGATGCAGGCAGTGCAACTCAACCTTACGTTTAGCGTCGGGAATTTGAAGTTGATATTTTTTTTTGTTCAACGGTCTGCAAGCGATTGATCAGGCTAATTTTAAACCGGACTAAACGCTGATTTTAAAGTGTGTCCTTGACAGATTTAGAACCGTTAGAAGGAGTGATTTAACCGGAGCATTTCATGGCGAATATTATGGAGTTTTACGACTGCTCAGATTAATTCACAAGTTTGAATATTGCGAGTCAAAGGGCGATATTTGTGGATCTGATTTTGCAGAGGAAGCGCTCGATATATTTGTTCTCATTTTGAATTTCAAAAAACACAATACACATCATAACAGAAACAAGTGTGATATACGAAAAAGTGTACAGAGATCGATATAGCGAAGATTTGAAAGAACACATAGCGATTAAGAACGCAAGTGCAGATACAATCATTGTATTCGAAAGAAAGATCTGCTGCACAGACACCGCTATTTCTGAAGAGCGAAAACAGAGACAAATCAAGATACAAAGATCTCTTGATTACGAAGAGCGACTGCGCTCTGTTTTATTGTAGAAGAAGAAACACAACAGAAGATTCATCTATTTGTCAACAACAATCTTTTGTGAATCTGCTGCTGCTCAAGTTGTGATTATATTTTCTATATCTACTGCAACCGGATCGACTCAGAACTGCTTTGACTTGAAGATCCAATATTTCTGAAGATGACGATCCATCTGCTGTCAATTGCATTCTGTTGCAATTGTGAAGATCATCTGAAAAAGTTCTTTCTAAACGAAAACACTTTTATCTTGAGTGACCAGCTTCTCGTACCAAGCTGAGTAGGTTCGTGTTTGAACCAGAAGGCTTTGTTTGCCTGAAAATTGTAAAGGTGTCAACTGCCTGTTTTCAGTTGTTGGACGATTTGTGAAAAGAGGACCAAATAGTGAAAATCACCAAGCTCGTGGAGTAGAGCGTTGGTGGAGTGGACTAAAGGCCTTCTGTTCCCCGAACCACCCTGTTTTTACTTATTTCGCTGCATGATCAAATCTGGTAAAGCATAGAGGACAGAACTCGATCAATCGAAGAGTTAACGAAAAATCTGAAAGTCACAATTCACCCCCCCTCTTGTGTATAATCTGTATATTCAAGATCCAACAAAGAATACCTTTCTCCATGGTTTTCTTGACGAAAAAGTATTACCTGCAGCAGCCCCCCCGGATTTTGTGCCTCTGGAGCTGACTCCCATGTCTGCCGCTTCCGTTGATCCCTCTATGGCCTCAAGCAGTCTCCTCGTGCTTGGTTTGGCTGCTTCAGCACTGTCGTCACAGCCTTTGGCCTCTCTCGCAGTATGAATGATCGCATCGTCTTCTTCCGTACGTCGTCAAACGGTTGTATTTTCCTGGTGGTATATGTTGATGATATCATCATCGTAGGGAGCGACTCCATTGGAATTGCCCAACTTCCGTACGACGTCAAACGATTGTATTTTGATGGTGGTATATGTTGATGATATCATCATCACAGGGAGCGACTCCACTGGAATCGCCCAACTCAAGGCGCACCTTCACCACCACTTCCACACCAAAGATTTTGGTCCTCTCACCTACTTCCTTGGCATCGAGGTTTCCCGTTCTGAGGACACTATCTCTCTCTGCCAACAAAAATATGCCATTGATATCTTTCAGGATGCAGGGTTGAGCCAGACGACTGCAGTGGACACTCCTCTTGAGCCTGGGGAACGCTCTCTCCATACCGACTCGGCACCCTTTCCTCACCTAGAGAGCTATTGTCGTCTGGTGGGCAAACTCACTATCTCACCATGACACGACCAGACATTGCCCACGCTGTTGGCAAAGTGAGCCAGTTCATGGAGCATCCAACCGGATCTCAGTGGGATGCTGTTCTTCGCATTGGCAAATATATAAAGAAAGACCCTGCACGTGGCCTTTGATACTCACATCATGTTCATTTGGATGTTGAGGCCTTCTGTGATGCGGACTATGCAAGTTGCCTTGTTACCCACAAGTCTACTTCTGGATTTGTCGTGTTTTTGGCTGGTAACTTTATCTCATGGCGCAGCAAGAAGCAGACTGTCATCTCCAGATCTAGTGCAGAGGCAGAATACCGTGCCATGGCCACAGTCACCACTGAGATCCTCTGGCTTCGTCATCTCCTCCATGAACTTGGTTTCCCAGCGCATACATCTGCTCATATCTGGTGTGACAATCAGACAACTACGAAGATTGCATCGAATCCCGTCTTTCATGAACGGACGAAGCATATCGAGGTGGATTGCCACTTTCTTCGCCACCATCTAGAGCAGAACCATATCAGCTTTGACCATATTTCGACAGCGGATCAGCTTGCCGACATCTTCACAAAATGCCTTCCAGGAGTTCGCCTAGACTCTCTCACTACCAAGCTGGGTATTCACAGCCTTCACGACCCAGCTTGAGGGGGAGTATGTATGGGTTTGTTCAATGTCGTATTTTTTCCTTTTGTGGGACTCTCAGTCTAAGCCGGGTATGTCCAGCTTGAGGGGGAGTGTTGGACCCCATTTTAGTATAATGGGTATTTCTGAGTGCCACATCGGAATATCCCGCCTTGTAATTATTTTTACTCATCTATAAAAGAATATTTCCGCCTCACATTGAGGTAAGGGGAATTCGCCATCTACAAAGAGCGAGAGTTTTTCCGACGACAATGTGATAAGCAACAATCCATGCAGACTCTGGTAGACATTAAGGAGGAAGTTGTGTTGGTTGTTCAGTGCTTAGGACAAGAGAAAATTGATTTGATTTGAGTTTACTGCAGCGTGGACAGGTTTGGTTGAGGAACAGAAGATGTTGAGGAAGTGGATCACAAAACGATGGTGAGGAATAACAAAAGCGAACATGAGGAGCAGGCTGGCCGCGGTTATGTTCAGTCGGAAAAAGAAATTCTTGAACCATTTTCTTACCAGGATAAGCAGGGTTGGAATGTCAAAGAGGAGCTGGTTGATTCTGGATTGCGTTCAAATCTTCCAGTGTTGTGGTAGCAAGCCTAGGATAGGAGCACTGTTGGCTGCTCATGAAACTCGTTCTTTGGGATTTGGGGGGTTGCATGCCCCTTTAAAGTTATACTCGAATGGAAAAGAGTCAGAACCAGGGAAATAGCGGTTACCATGTTGCTGTTTCTGTAGACGAAACTAGTAAAGATTCATTCCCGCGAGAGGCAGCTAAAAATTTTGCTATGCAAAACCAAGGAACAGATGATCAGTGGGTTTATCTATGCACAATTTTGGTCAGAGCAGGAATTGTATATTTGTTGGCCCACGTGAAACACAGTCTTCTGAAAATGGTGCAACTGGTTCCTTGGTTGAAGTTGCAGGTAAGAATGTGGCCCAGGAGGAGCTGGTGGAAATTGTCAAATCTCTTACGAATCCTGTCAGAAATATAAGTTTGGGTGTTCTAAATTTGAAATTACAAATTACAAAAAAGAAATTGAAGTGGACACTGCTTGGAAAAGTCCTGGACGACGCATTTATTCTATTTGGATCCAGGGCAATCTGGTGTTTAAAGATTTTGTTTTTAGAAAAACAGCAGGGGGGGTCATTTTGGACTGTTCTACAGTTTATGGCTTGGGTACGCGACAGCTACCTAGTTGTCCTTCACTTATGGGCAGGAGGAGGAACTTGTTGTATACTTCCTCAAGGCGGCTTTGGGCCTGTTTATAAGGGCAATTTGGCTGAATCAAGAGTTTTTGGTGTTAAAGATTACAGAGGAGAATTGTACTGGAAACGCCATCCTCCTACGTTTACTGGTGAAGTGTGGAGCTTGGCAAATGCTGGCCTCAGTTGGGAAACATGGGATCATTTTATTGGCCCACAAATTGCATTTACAGCCACAGGTAAATGTGGTCAGCAGTTCCCACTGGAACTTGATCATGTTTGCTGCCGTCTTCAAGGTGTGCTGTGGTCTTTGAAGAGGGAGTGGGGCAGCTGTTCCTGTGTTCCTGTGTTAAAGACCCCTGCTCAGTTGGAGGTCCACCTTGGGGACAAGGTGGTTTTTTTGGGGGGGGGGGAATGTTAGGTATGTAGGGAGCTATCCATTCCAAAGCTGTTAGGTATGTGGGAGGGTTGTCCATTCCCAGGCTGTCCAGACATAGGGGGCTGTCCATTCCAAGGCTGTTTGGGTGCTAGGGCAGCATTGTCTTTTATTTCTTTTATTCTTTTGGGCAGTTGTGCTTTGGTTGTAGCAGGTGGGGTAATAAATAAGGGGTGGCAGGTAGGGAGTGGGTTACTAATGATATTTTGGGCATTTCTGTTAAGCCTCTCAAACAACCTGCCTTCAATTGAAGGTTGATATTCTGTATTACTATCCGGGAAAACGGAAATTACAAGAGAAAACAAAGGGAAAATAGGAAGAACAACAGAAAAAGAAGAAGTCCTCAGGAGGCCCCAACGCCCTCTTGCCCAAGCCCTAGGCCGAGTCCCTTCTAACTGATTTTCTCCTCCCGCCTCAAACCACTGCCTGGCCCCTTAAAACAGACCCCTCACTTCCCCCCCTCCACGTGGGGACCAACTGGATCTGTTAGAGTAACAAAATCCCCTCTCTTCTGCAGCTGGATCTGTTAGAGTAACAGAATCCCTTCTCTCTTCTGGAATGACCTTCCTGCCCCTCCTGGAATAGACCTTCCAGGTCCCAGGCAAATCACGAACTCTATTACTCGCCGCCGCCTGAGGAACAGTCTTTTCCTCAAGACTGAAAAAAGGAAACTGGTTGCGGAGAATGTATTCATCTTCCCAGGTGGCATCCTCCAATGGACAACCCTGCCATTTGATGAGGCACTGTGGATGAAGAATTCCCTCCTGAGGCTGAATGCGCCTGGATAAAACGGTTTCGGGCAGTAAGCTAGTGGCATCGTCACCCTCCAGGTCGACTGGAAGTGTTGGCTGGACAGCGTAAGGACCCGCCAGTTTCTTGAGTTGGGAAATGTGAAAAACTGGGTGTACGCGGGCTGATGGAGGAAGATCAAGCTGATAAGCCAGGCCAATCAGAAGCTGAATTGTAAATGTCCCATAGAAACGAGGGGCTAGTTTTTGAGAAATCTGGCGAGTTAAAGATTGCTGTTTGTGAGGCCGCAAGCGAACGAAAACAGGATCCCCGTCCTGGAAGGCAAGGTCACGACAGTGTTTATTGGCCTGCAGCTTCATAATGTCCTTGGAACGACTCAAATGATATTTGAGTTGGCGTAAAGCCTTGCCTCGATCAAGCAGGGCATGGGCAACAATGGGCACTCGGATCTTTGACAGAAGGAAGTTCAGAACTGTAGGTGTCCGCCTGCCATAAAATGCTTCGAAAGGAGTTGTATTCGTTGATGCATGCCAGGTAGTGTTATAAGAAAATTCAGCCCACGAAAGCCAGCAAGACCACTGTTTTGGTTGATCACTGGCGAAGCAGCGAAGGTAGGTTTCGAGGCAGTGATTTATTACCTCCATTTGGCCATCTGTTTGCGGGTGGTAAGCGGAGCTAAGTTTTAAATCAGTGCCCTGGAGTTTGTACAGCTCAGCCTAAAAATGGCTTACAAAAAGGGTCGCGATCGCTGACAATAGAAGTAGGAAATGCCATGCAATTGAACAATTTCACGCAAGAAAACCTTGGTCACACTCCGCGCTGTGTAAGGGTGTTCGAGGGGTATAAAATAGCCATATTTTGAGAGGCGATCAATGATGACCAGAATTACAGTGCACCCTTGGGATTTGGGTAAGCCGGAGATAAAATCCATGGATAAATCGGACCACACAAGCTGGGGAATTTCCAATGGTTGTTGTAGAACGATAAAATGAGAGAGACCCGAACCCCCAAGGTACTCTCTAAAAGAGGCCTTGAGATTCTTTTACAACCGTCGGGATCGAGACGACAGTCCGCTGGGATCGGGATGGGAGGGAGGGGTCGTCGTCGTTAGAAAGCCGCACGATCGGAGTGCGGGCAGGAGGTGTCGCATAGGAGCCGTCGTCGGGACCGCGACTCGCTGGAGTCCCTAGCGGCGTGGTGGCGCGACGGGAGGGAGTGCCGCTAGAGGGAGCTTCTCAGGCGGGATGGAGTGCGGAGGGTGAGCCGGGACATGTCGTTGAGGTCGGCCTAGAACCCGGGCTGGATGTGGGGGCCGAGAGATGCCGCAACAGAGATGGGGTCGGTATGAGGGCTCTGCTCGGGCGGGACGTAGGGCCGCAGGAGGAGCTGTCGGGTGGAGGGGCTCCGGCGGGATGGAGCCGCCGGGATTGAGCCGCTCAGACGGATGGAGGGATCCGCTGGGAAAGCACCAGGAGGCCGCCTGGGATACGAGCCCGGAGGGGCGGCGTTGAAAATAAACCCAGCCCTACATGGGGGGGGGGGCGCCGCCCCCCACGGGGGAGAAATAATTAGAAACCTTAGACGGGGAAAAAAAATAGGAGGGAGAGCTCGGGATTAGGTTCCCTCTGTAGAATGATAAAATGAAAGAGACCCGAACCCCCAAGGTACTCTCTAAAGGAGGCCTTGAGGTTCTTTTATAACAAATACTAAGACCACACCGGACCTCAAGTCTGATGTGGGATGAAGACTCCAACAGTTGTAATAAACCGGCCAGAGAGTGTAGAATATTTATTCCGTTGACAGGTGGTGCATTGGGCAACGTACTGCTGGACCTGTTTTTTCATGCCAATCCATTATAAATTGGGTGCTGATTTTCTGTACGTGCGGTAGAAACCAGAATGACCCCTCCTGCGGTGACGAATGGAACTCAGCCAATAATTTGGGTATCATCCAGGGGGATGAGTTGGGCAGCACCAAGCGGTCTTTATAACGGAGGACTCCGTTCTGGAAGGAGTACGCCGGAAAAGTGGCAGTGCCAGCCCGCAAGGCAGAGATGACCTTGCTGAAAAATGGGTTTGTTGAGACGCCTGTGAGCAGACGGGGAAGGCTCTCCCAGACCGGATAGGATTGTAAGAGGAGCAGTTCAGTAGGGTCATCACGTCTTTGCAAGGCATCTGCAGCAGAATTTTCACGGCCGGACTTGTACTTAACCTCAAAAGTATAGCCGAGCAACTTGGCAAGCCAACATTGTTGGTTGGTTGTAGCAACCCACTGTTGGAGAAGGAATTTAAGGCTTCAGTGATCAGAATAAACAATAAAGGAGTGGCTGAGGAGATAGGGACGCCAATGCTGAATGGCCAAAACTAAAGCCATTACTTCCTTCTCGTAAGCGGACTTGGTAAAATTTGATGCGGACAAGGCTTTACTAAAATAGTCGATGGTCTGTTAGTGTTGCATGAGGACAACAATGATGCCATGTCCGGTGATAGATATCGGGTATGCAGTGCATAAACAAACATATTGAGGTAAACTTGAACACCTTAGCACAACTCGTACAGCTGGCAGAATATCTGTCCTTAGTTCTCCATTCTTCTTCTTCTGTTTTCCTTTCATCTGTTTGTAATTTTGTTGGTAATTCAAAGGAGTCGGTTCTCGTTGGGTCTTATCATTTGGTTCGATCTGTCGACCATTTTCTACGCGACGAACATGATGCACAACACTTCTTTAGGCGGCGGTGCGCATAGAGGAGTTGCGCGACCTGCTGCTGTCTGTTCTCTGTCTGTTTCTTTTCATCTCCACTGTGGAAACGACCGGCGCAACACTGCTCGTCTTGTGACCGCACGACCTGCTATTTGTTCTCCGTTCGTCTCCGTTCCAAGGAGACGCCCTCGACTTGCATTTGACGTCTAGTGCAGGACATTTTTCACGCGCACTACAGCTGTTGCGCTCCGCCTGTTCGCTAGCACCCGACGCACCGCACACGAGAGGAGTCGTGCATAGCCAGTTAGCGACCAAAGGAATCGCACACCCGACGCGACCCTGTTGCGTGTTTTCTCGTCTTGATCGGATGAAGCGCGCTTGGTTTTCCACACCAACGAACCCCCTTGCACTGTCGCGCGCTGCTGGTGCCAGCCGCAGAAGCAGCTGTGAGTTCGGGAATTGCGGAGCGCACCACCGACCCTCCTGTTTCACCCGCACAGCAGGTGACGCACAACCCGCCAGTGAAGTTTCCACTCCCATGCTCTTCTGAGGAGCTGCGCACCGCCGATAGGTATGCTCGGCGGACTTAGCTTTAGAGGGGCGGTTTCCGTTCCGGAAAGACGTACATACAGATGCGTGACCCGTTCAACGTAGACGCCCGCGACCTGGTTCTGCAAAAAAAAAAAAAGTCTGGCAGCATGAGATGATGGGTCAGGACAAGCTATCGTGGGAGCAACACTGGGATCGCCACTGGCAAGAGGAAGCTGAATTCCGACTATTCATGCTTGATGTGGTGCGATGTTGGGAGACAAGGCCGCAGCAGGAGGCGGTGGGATTTCTGACATAATTTGTTGATCCACTCTTGCTACAATAGGTGGTGACTGACGTAACGGAGGTGCAACAACACCGTGGGTGGACGGTTGATGATCATCCAGTGCCAACTCGGGAGGCGACTAGCTCCCAATCGAACAACGACAGTGGCAAGGGAGATGAATCTGGGGACTTCACCAAAAAGAAACCGCCACAGGAGGTGACATCACCTCCAATGAGTGGAATGTTTGAAGGTACCGACCAGTCTAGTAATGGAAGCAGTCATGTCCGGCATTGAAGAAAAGCAGCCGCCGCAACTCGCGATGGCTCCCCTTCCTTTCGCGTCGCAACAATTTCAAATGCACTCGGGGTCGCTGACAGGGGTGTCGACGTTGGATATGGAGACCGACGTGCGATTGAGCAGTAGTGGCTCCAGGGAGGCGATGATTGTGCTTGAAGTCAATAATGGCCAACAAAAATTGCGGGCACAAGGAGTGGAGCGTCAATTCCAAATACAATTAAATCCCATCATGGATCGCTTGGGGTTTTCTTTTCAAAGGCAACAGGGAGTTGAGCTACTAGTTCATGCCAAAGAAGCAGGGTGGCAAATATGGAAGATCGCCTGACAAGTAGGTGAAACCAGGGTGCATCGCCAACAATTTTTCCAGGGCCTTGGATCAGCAAGGGCCATTTGGCTAATTGCTTGGCATGACTGCATGATCAGTGCACCGTGTCCTCAGTTTCATGGCGCATGGTTGATATGAGAGATTGCTTGGCATGCCTTCAAAATCTACCACCTTGAGGACAAGGTGGTTTTTCGGGATGACGACAGTGATAAATATCGAATATGTAGTGCATAAACAGGCATATTGAGGTAAACTTGGACACATTAGCACAACTTGTACAACCGACATAATATTCTAGAAGGGGAATTTACTACTGAAGAGGTTATAAATAACTTGGAGGGGCTGGAGAGGACACACAGAGGAATTATTTTGTTAGGGGTATCGGCCATTGGCTTGGGCGAGTGGACCTGGGGTCCCTCGAGTATCTGTCCTTAGTTCTCTATTCTTATTCTTGTTTTCCTTCCATCTGTTTGTAATTCTGTTGGTAATTCAAAGGAGTCGGTTCTAGTTCGGTATTATCACCCGGAGGCATCACATTCAACCTCAAATGGTTGAGAAAAATCGGGTAAAATCAGAACGAGGGCTTCCGTGATGCACCGCTTGAGATGTTGGAAAGCCTGAAACGTCTCCGGAGTCCAGAGAAAACTATCCTTGGTGAGAGCTGTAAGTGGCTGAGCAATTTTGCCATAATCACGAATAAATTTTCTGTAATAGCCTTTGAGGTCAAGGAAACCGTGAACCCCCTTTACCGATAATGGAATGGGCCAATCTAACACTGCTTGGACTTTTGTATGGTCCATAGAAACCCCAGTTTCAGAAATAAAATGTCCCAGGTATGTTATTTGACGCTTAGCAAAAGCGCACTTCCCAAAATTAGTGAAAAAAGCAGAATCAGTTAGAATCTGCAGAACTGCTGTAAGATGTTCCATGTGGGGGCTCCAAGTGCTGCTGTAGACTAAAATGTGGTAAAAAAATGAGCACAAACTTACAGAGTAATGGTCGGAAGGGATCGTTCATCATAGCTTGGAATGTAGATGGGGCATTAGTAAGACCGAAAGACATTACCAAATATTCATAATGTTCGCTGTGAGTGTGAAAAACAGTCTTTTCTATGCCTGTCACCTGTATCTGAATTTGATGATAACCTGATTTGAGGTCTAGTTTAGAAAAGTACCTTGCCCCATGTAATTCGTCTAGCAGTTCATCCACCATGGGTATGGAGAATTTATCGGGGATGGTGACTTTGTTGAGGGCCTTGTAATCAACACATAGACGCCAAGTGGAATCCTTTTTCACCAACAGCACCAGACTCGAGTAGGCGCTGAAATTGGGCTTGATGAGGCCGAAAAGGAGCAGAGCTTGAACCTGCCGTTCGATTTCATTTTTTTGGGAGTGAGGATAGCGCGATAGGGCTGAACTGATATGGGCCCCTGTCCTGGTAATAACCGTATGGCATGAGCATGTGGTTTGTCTGGAGGGAGGCTAGCGGGTTTTGAAAATACCCTGGAAAACTGGTTTAACAGGTTGCTGTAAGCGGGTTCTGAACTGATTTGGTGTTGGTTGCCGCTGCAAGCGTTGTCTGCCCCTCTAGTAAGAACGAATGCTGCCACAGTAAGTTTGTCTGCCCCCCAGATGAGATATACCTTCTGCCCCGTAACGAACCGCATTGTCATCAGTTTCCGGTTAATCTGCACTTCGTTGAGAGTTCGCAACCAAGCGATGCCGAGAATAAGGTCAAATCCCCCAATATTCAAAATGTGGGCGTCAATTGTATGATTAAAATCTCCCAGTTGTAATTGCAGGTTCAAGCTCACCCCCAGAGTATGCAATTTATGTCCGTCTCCTAGCTTAACATTCATTGTCTTTCAGTGTTGTACATGCAGGCCAAGTAATTTGATTAAGGCTGGAGCAAGGAAGTTGTGGGTTGCCCACTGTCAACCAAAATGGGGTAACCACCCAGATATCCTTCCACTTTCATAGATGGCCATCTGCCCAGACCGTTGGGTGTGCAGCGAAATGTCAGTGGCTAAATCTTGGCATTCCACCAGCTTGCAATCATCTTCGTCTGGACTTTCAGTCAGGTTTGGTGGCACGTTGTTGTCGCCTGGTGGCTCAGTATTTTCTTCTGATTCATCGCCTTCTCCCAATATCAAGACTTGCATTCTTGGAGCCGTGCATTTATGCAAGGGATTGTATGGCTGACGACAATGAAAACAGAGGCCTCGTTTTCGGCAATCTTCCCACTCCTGATTCGATAATTGTTGGATCCCTTTACCTATTGTCACTGGTTGTTGAGAGGCGTCCCGCGAGATCCCTGTGGAAACTAGCCCTCCACGTTTGGCTAGTGGAGGATAAGAGGTTGGGTGTGATGGTGTCCAATGTCGGGCGCCTGGTCGACTTACATCCTCTGCACGGTCCCGTGCAAACTGGCGGAATTCTCCCCCATGGGACGACGGACTGATTCCCCGGCGAATAACAATTTCTACGTGGCGTGAAATGCGCATCGCATGCAGCCGTGATTCTGGATTCTGGATGCGCACCCAACTTCGGACGTCCTCTCCTAAACCGTGAAGGAAATGGCCCACATACTGGGGTTCCGGTTGTCGAGGAATCAGGGACGCATATACTCGAAATGCTCGATGTATTCAGGCATTGTCCCGGTCTTTCGGAGGGCATCCAGCGCCTCGTAAGTGTTTAGGACTTCTAAGCTGTTGAATCGTTCAAGCAGCTCCTCTTTGAGGATCGTCCAAGACAACCATGGGTGCACTTCCATAACGATGGTAAACCAGTGTATGGCTACCCCTTCCATACTGACCTGTGCCAAGGTCACCTTGTATTCTTCGGGTGTCTGTTGGAGGCGGAAATAGAGCTCCGCTCAAGTGATCCATCCGCGTGGATCCTTGCCGTCGAAAATTGGCATCTCCATGCCCCTCACAAATGGCATGAGCTCTCGCGCAGCACTGTCCACCAGTGGAGGCCAGTGAAAATCGGGCTGCCGAGTCTCTGACGCGTCGACTCCAGCTGAATGTTCGTCTGAACCATCCATCATTAACGCCGGCTGCTGTTCTTCCAAGAGTGGCCTCTTGTCTGGACGTCACAGTGCTTCGGTGACGAATTTGCGGAATTCCTTTTGCTCAGCGGCGTCTTGATCCCACTGCTGCTGTCGTTGAGAGAACGAGGCGACCGAGGAGGCAATCGCCCGAACGGTGGTCTGAAGCTCAGTAAGCGCAGATTTGAAGCGATTCATGCGCTGGTCTGCTTCTTCTGTTCTAATTTGTTGGCGGGTTTTCATGTTAAGGGGTAGAGCGATTGAATCCGGCAGGCCGGACCAAATGTTAAGCCTCTCAAACAACCTGCCTTCAATTGAAGGCTGCTATTCTGGATTACTATCAGGGAAAACGGGAATTACAAGAGAAAACAAAGGGAAAATAGGAAGAACAGCAGAAAAAGAGGAAGTCCTCAGGTGGCCCCAACACTCTCCTGCCCAAGCCCCAGGCCGATTCCCTTCTAACTGATTTTCTCCTCCGGCCTCAAACCACTGCTTGGCCCCTTAAAACAGACCCCTCACTTCCCCTCCTCCACGTGGGGACCAGCTGGATCTGTTAGAGTAACAGAATCCCCTCTCTTCTGGAATGACCTTCCTACCCCTCCTGGAATAGACCTTCCAGGTCCTGGGCAAATCACGAACTCTATTAATCTCAGCTTGGAAGCTGGAAGATCGGCCGGTGGACATGGCTTGGGCTCTTGGAGAGTGGTCTTCTCCCGGAGATTCTTCTTCCCTTCTTCCATCTTCTTCTCCGTTTCTTCTTCTACCAGTCTTCAACTGTAATTCCTCTTCTGGGTGGTCTTGTACAGCGTTCAATACAAAATACTGTTTATTCTACCTCTCAATTCTCTCTCTCTCACTCACGAACCTAACACTGACCTGTATAATCTCAAGTTAGAGAAAACCAAACCTGGACAGGCCGTGCATAAAATGTCTCTTGGGGTGCTTGGTATTTTTTAGGGTAGCGATGTGAATTTTTCCAGCAGTTGTAATCTTAAATGATCATACAAATAACTTCAGTCACATAATAGCTCTGGAAAGCAACCCAAAAAATGTTTAGATCTGGAAAACAACCCGCAAGCAGCTTACCATACTTCCAATATATAAAATCCATACCATAAGTTAGTTATATGAAAAGAAAAACAATTTTTAGTTGGTTATTTTTGTTTTTAATGTTTTTTTACACATTAGGTATTCTTAATCCGACTGCACCAGGACCTTTTGTTTGTTTGAGTTTTTTCCCATCTAGGTATTTTTTCAATTGATGAAAAGTTCTTTGTATTTTCATCGTCTATAAATTATATTGCTAAAGTGGGGATAAAATAAGAGTGTATGATAGGTAATGGAGGGAAAAAATAGATGTTGCGAAGAGAAAAGAACGATGACGAACAGCTAATGTTCACAACAAACCACATAATAATGATTAATAATCTCATGGCTGCTGAACCCTTGGGTTTATTTACTCAAATAGCATTAGATTATTTGTTGTTTGGTAAAATTTTTACAAAGCACTAAAACGATTGCCATATTTAAAAAAAAATCAAAGTAGCCTAGTTATTATTTGAAATATTAAGCTTGGAGCTTTTAGGTGCTCATCCCATGATACCTTTTCTGGCATGGGATTCTTGGGATTTCTTTTTAAGCCCTGCAATTCACATGTTTCTTCTTGTCTTAAAAAAATAACGTTATTTTGTCAGGACTAATCA
Organism: Viscum album; assembly: GCA_963277665.1. NCBI lineage: Eukaryota > Viridiplantae > Streptophyta > Magnoliopsida > Santalales > Viscaceae > Viscum > Viscum album. The sequence continues at coordinate 2,103,583,958 of OY728156.1, read as the reverse complement.
TAACTCGAATGAATGTTCCATGCGCTGCAACAGAGGAATATCTAGGCTTCTTTAATTGTAACATTCTGTGATTTTCGGTAGGAACAATGTAATGTTTATATTGACAATTTTGAAATGTGTTTATGTATATATATTATTGTGACCAAATTGCTAAATGCATTAATCAAATAATCATTATTTACCTGAAATAACGTGATATATTTTTTCATGAAGAATATCACACTGCATTTTGTCCTTAAAATAGCTTACAAAATAAGTTTCCATATACCATTGTGTGTCCTTCAAATTTGTACTGCCAACCTATATGATTTTCAATGCTGCAACTTTTTATTTAATTTTACATTTTAGCTATCAAGCAACAGGAATATTAGTTTTGCCTGGTTTTGTCAGGCGTTTCAACAGTGTTCTGCTCAACCTTGTTTTCTCTTATTCTTGAAAAAGAAAATGCTCCACTGCCTAGACTCTGGTTAGTTGCGTTACTCAACAATGTTTAATTACTAATATTGTTAAGCTGGTTAGATGATTGGAGGGCATGCAGATAATTCCATTTATGAAGATTGTAGAAAGAGAAAATATGAGAGACCGAACCCCCAAGGTGTGTTCTCTAAAGGAGCCCTTGGGGTGTATTTATAATGAATATTAAAAACCACATCGGACCTCAAGTCCGATGTGGGATGCAGACTCCAACACTCCCCCTCAAGCTAGGTGTACCTAGCTTGGACACATAATGAAAAGAAAGCAACAAAACAGACGCTAACACTCCCCCTCAAGCTGGACATGCCCAGCTTGATGACAAAATAAGACGAAATAAAATATTAAGCTGCTGCTGCTCCCCCTCACGATCAAAGCTCCCCCGCAGGATGATGGATGGATGATTGTGCGGGCGCACTAGATGACCACTCAGTCCGGCCGGTTGACGGAACGCCAGGAATGCCGCACTAGTGGGGCCGGTCGATGAAACGCCGGGAAATCCAAACTAGCACCGGGAAAACCGCACTTGCGGGGCCGGCGACGGGAGACGGGGATTCCGCAGAAGTGTTGCGGGGTCTGGCGGCGCCAAATGGCCCGGTCCGAGTCGGGCAAAGTGTTGCGCCACGGTGGAGGAAGCGCACGGGCGTGCCGAAGGACTGAGATGCGGCTGCCGAAAAGATGCCGGGAGATGCCGACGAGGCGGGGATTCCGCAGGAGGTGCCGAAAGGGAGCGGATGAATCCAGTCGGAGGGAGGGCCGCCTTGCAGGAGGAGGCCGACAAGGAGGGAGAGCAGCGGACGGAGCAGGCGCAGCTGGCCGTCGGGAGCAGATGAGCAGCAGATTGGGGAGGCGACATTGCAGCGGGATTGCAGCGGAGATGCGCGGGGACGGATCTGGGATCTGCCCGGATCTGCCCGGAACAGTCCGGATATCGCCGGATCTGGCCGAAAAATCCGAGAAGGGCCGGGAGGGCGCGCGGAGGGCCGGCGACGGGAGAGGGAGGAGGGCCGTTGGACGGGAGGAGCGCCGCGGGACGGGAGGGCCGTCGAGAATCGGGTGCCACGGGATGGAAAGGGCCTGAGGGCCGCTGACGGAGGGCCGCGTGCGGGAGGCGCACCGGGACGTAGGGTGTCGGGGCGAGGCCGAGGACGCCGGGGCGAGGCGCCGGGGCGAGGGTGCTGCGGCGCGAAGGGAGTGCCGCCGTGAGGGAGTGCTGCCGGGAGTCGGGGCGAGGCGCGCCGAGGGCGAGGTGTCGGGGCGAGGGCGCTGTGGCGCGAAGGAAGGGCCGCCGTGAGGTAGTGCCGCCGGGAGTCGGGGCCGCGGGGAGCCTGGACACCGGGGAGCCGGGAGCCGCGCCAGGCAGAAGGGCCGTCGGGGAGCCGCGCCAGGCAGGAGAGCCGCCGGGAGGGAGGACCGGCAGGAGCAACGGAGGGAGGGGGGGCGGCGACTATTTGGATTGGAGCCGCCGCCCCCCCGGACGGGGAAACCCTAAAGGAAGGGGAAAAAATCAGGAGGGAGGGTCGGGAGTAAATCCCTCTGATACCATGTAGAATTAGGAAAATAGGAGACCCGAACCCCCAAAGTGTTTCTCTCCAAAGAAGCCCTTGGGGTGTATTTATAATGAATATTAAAAACCACAGCGGACCTCAAGTCCGATGTGGGATGCAGACTCCAACAAAGATATTCAGATTTTATCATGTTTCTTCATAACAACAGATCACATCTTATAATGATCTTCTTACTGTTGGTGATATGTCTTGTCATCTCCAACAACATTTCTAACTTTTGCAACATGCCATGGTCGTTGAAGGGCACAACCTTGCTGAAAATTGGAAAAGAGGAAGGAAAGGTCATGGAAGTCATGTTTGTGATTTGAATTTATGAATTGTAATAGCAAGAGGTATTGGATAATTGTTCACTTATCTATCTATAACTGGAAAATGCAAAATAGGTTTGTGATGCGTGCATAATGTTATTTGAATTCAAGCTAGCTTATCAAAGCTTAGTTGATTTTTATTTTCTTTTTATTTTTGTTAGGCATGCCAAAATTCTCAAGGGCCACCAATGCAGTTCTTTGAGCTGTCATCACGTGCTTGTATCAGAGAAAATGACCTTTCTTAAGGACCAACCATTACCGATACATTTACTGAAAGTTAATTTTATTTATATTAGCAAGTATTAGAATCTCTCCATAGTGTGTCCTATTGGAATATTGGAACTTTAACAGGCAAATCTATGGAATTGGTAGATACTATGATTAAAAGAGAGATTATTGTATTATGCTTACAAGAGACTAAATGGGTGGGAGAAAAGGCAAAAGAATTGGATAGCTCCGGTTTCAAACTTTGGTACTAGGGTAAAACTGAGATTAAAAATGATGTTGGTATTTTGGTGGATAAGACTTTAAGTGAAAAGTGGTTGACGTCCTAAGATCAGGGGATGAAATTATAGCTGTTAAGATAGTTGTAGGAAATGAGACTTTCAACTTCGTTAGTGTTTATGTGTCTCAATAGGTCTAGATGTACAACAAAAGTCTACTTTTTGGGTTAATTTAGAAACTTTGATTTAGAGTTTGTCGCAATGTGAGAAGTTTTTTATATGTGGTGACCTAAATGGGCATGTAGGAAAGGATTCTAAAGATCACATTGATTGTCATGGAGGGTTTGGTTTAGGTGTAGTAAATGATGAAGGATGAACTATCTTAGATTTTGACTACATTTGTGATTTTGTGGTAGCAAATACACTCTTTAGGAAACGGGAGAAACATTTTATTACTTATAAAACCGAGTCACAAGATACCAAATTGATTATTTCTTGGTAAAATGGCCAGATAAAAGATTTATTAAGGATTGCAAGGTTATATTCGGTGAAAGTTTGACCACCCAACATCGTTTATTCGTTTTAGACCTGGAAGTTAAGAATTATAAGAAAAATATGAAACAATTAAGGAATCCGAGAATCAGATGGTAGCGCTTAAAGAATAACCTTATAATGAAATTTAAGAACAAGATTTTGAAAGAAGTGGATTGAGAAGTTCGGGGAACTGCTGACTACATGTGGGGTGAGATGCCTAAAAGTGTTCTCAATATAGCTACTTCTATTCTAGGAGCATGTAAAGGGTTTTGTCCTAAAGGAAAAGAATTGTGATGGTGGAATGAGAATGTTCAACTAAAAGTTAAAATGAAACAAGTGTGTTTTAAAGGTTCAAACCTTTGTAACAATGAAGATATCAGGCTCAATATCGTGTTGCTTGTGGAAACAATTAGTGAGGCTAAATCTCAAGTTTTTGAGGAGCTATGCCATTCATTACACATTAAGAATGGTGGAAGAAAAATTTACAGTTTAGTTAGAGGTAGAGGGCGAAAATCTAGAGATTTAGATCAAGTTTGGTGCATAAAAGATAAAGAATAACGTACCCCTTTTAAGGACGATGAAATTAAGAAATGATAAGGATACTACTTTAATAATCTCTTCAATGAAGAGAAGATGTGTGGATTAGGTTTAAATAATAAGTATTAGTAGAGCGGAACTCAATTATAGCTATTATTGACAATTTCGTCACTTTGAGGTTAAAGAGGCTTTAAGAAGGATGAAAAATGGTAAAACAATTGGGTTAGAGAAAATCTGCATTGAAGTGTTGAAATATTTAGGGGATTTGGGTATTAATTGGCTCACTAGGTTACTTAATGAGATTATGAAATCTAAGAAAATGTCCGATGAATGGAGGAAGAGTTCTCTAGTACCTATGTATAAAAATAAAGGAGATATTTTAAGTTGCAGGAATCAATCATACCATGAAACTTTGGGAGAGAGTGATTGAAGAGAGGATTCAAAGGGAAACTAAAGTTTCTGATAATCAATGTGGTGGTTTTATGCCTGGACATTCAACCACAAGAGCAATTTTTTTTTTGATTAGAGGTTCGATGGAGTATTATCGACAAAAAGCCTAAGATTTGCATATGGTTTTTGTAGAATGATAAAAGAGGTATGGACCCAAAACCCAATTTACCTCTTTAAAGGAGGCTTGAGGTTATTTTATAATGAATAATAAAGACTACACCAGACCACAAGTCCGATGTGGGATATAGACTCCAACACTACCCCTCACCGGCGGGAATGCCGCACAGGCGGGGCCGATCGATTGGACGCTGGGAAAGCCGCGTCGGACTGACGCAGGACTGCCAGGTGGAGGGTGGGCAATGGGCCGAGGGGTTCTGCCTTGCGGGGTAAAGGGACAACGAAAGCCGGGTGAGGGGGCTCGAGGAGACAGTAGCAGGAGAGGCCGACGAAAGGGGGGCTGCAGAGGCCAACGAGGACGACGCGCTGGAGATGCGGGCGTCACACAGAAAAGGGCGTACGGGAGTGCCCCATCACCGGCGGGGTCGGAGCACCGGAGGAGTACCGTCGGGGCGGTAGGATCCGTCGCGCACAGAGAGGGTCGTGCGCAGGAAGGGTTCTGCCGGGAACCGTCGTGTGCAGAAGCGTGGGAGCCGTGGAAGCAGAGGATGTCGCAGAGGGACGTCGACGGGGCCGTCGGGAAAGAACCGCAGAGGAGTCGGCGCGGAGGAGTCGCCGTCGTCGGACCAGACGTCGTTGCAGGGACGCACTTGGAGGGGCCGTTGCATGGGAGTCGTGAACCAGGGAGGTGCCGACGCGGGGCGAACGTGGTCGGGCTTGCCGAAGGGGATCGCCTCGGGGGGCCGTCACGCACAGGGAGAGGGTAGCCGGGGGCCGATGCGCGCACATGGTTACTGATGGGAGGGGGGCGGCTGACTAAAATAATCCCATGGTTGGGAGCCGCCGCCCCCAAGGTGGGGAAAAACGTAGGTGTTCTCAAAGAAGACGAGAGGAAGGATTAGGGTTGAAAAACCCCCTTTGATACCATGTAGAATGATAAAAGAGGTATGAACCCAAAACCCAATGTACCTCTCTAAAGGAGGCTTGAGGTTATTTTATAATGAATAATAAAGAGCACTTCCTACCACAAGTCCGATGTGGGATGCGGACTCCAACATTTTTCATTGATTTGGAAAAGACATATCATAAAGTTCCTAAAAAGGTTTTATGGAAAGTTCTTGAAAAAAAAAAGAGGTGCATGTGACGTATATTAAACTCATCCAAGACATCTAGAAGGGGGTTTGAATCGAGTTAAAACTCCGGTAGGTGACACTAGAGACTTCCCTGTCTCGCTAGGACTGCATAAAGGTTAGTCTTTAAGCCCATACTTTTTTTTGCTTTGGTCTTAAGATGAATTGACAAAGCATATTCAAGATGTGATACTTATTTGCATGCTTTTTGCGGATGACAAGTCAAAATATATGGAATGTCGTTTTAGCAAAAGATTGTCTAGTAATGTTATAGATGTGAGATTAGGAGATCATGTTATTTTAAAGGTTGATCGTTTTCGATATTTAGGTTCATTTCTGTAATATGATAGAGATATTAATGCAAATGTCTCTCATAGGATTCAAGTGGATGGATAAAATGGAGAAAGACTTTTGAGGTGTTTTTGTGATCATAAATTTCCTTTGAAATTGAAGGGTAAATTTTGTAGGACTGTTATTTGACCAACTATTTCTATATGGTAGTGAGTGTTGGCCAGTGACGGGATATCTTGAACAAAGTGTTAGGCCCAAGTGAATTTTGCTTACATTTGTTGTTAGTATATCAATATATGTTTAATGATAAAGTTGATTTGAAAGTTCCTCAAGGAACTTAGGGAAGCTACTTTAGGGAGTTGCAGGAAGTTTCTCAAGTTTCTTACCAAAGTCAGACGATGCTCAGCCGATCTCTAAAGTTCCTAATATCATGAAAAGTCATGATCTAAGCCATGCATGAGTTTGTACCAAGTGTGAGAAGTTGGTTTATGAAGAAAGTTTGAGCTGCAGGCTATCAGACAGACTATTTGTACAAAGGTGCATGATGTGAATCGGACAGACAAAATGATGTTCCGGATGAAGATTTGTAAGAAGCTAAAGGGGGAGATCGAGTTCTGGACATAGACCATCGAACGAAGATTTCCGGACGAAGAATTCCGAACCCAGTTCTCTGGACAGACGAACCAGATGGAGAAAGTTTTTATCAGACGGAGATCCGAGTTATGAAGTTTGAAGAAGAGGCTGTATAAAGATTGACCTATGTTGTTGCGGCCTTACAAAGATCCAGTTACAAAAGTTCTGATGCAGAAGTTCTGATCGGTCAAAGTAAAGACGTGAAGGTGCATTGGACAGAGAATGGAAGAATACAAAGTACACCGGACAGAGGATAGCTTGTCAATGCTATCGGACGTAGGAAATCCAAAAAGAGCTCCAGATGGAAATGTCAATGAAGTTGCAACAGTTTAAGTACCATCGGACATACACATGAAAGATCCAACCAATGGAATATCATGGAGTACAATGAATGGAGAAACGTAAAGATGCTCCAAGTAGAGAAGGGTGTATGAAGTTTGAGATAAAGTTCAGTGGGATCAGACGAACTATCATCGGATAGAGCTTGTATATAAAGTGTACCAAACAGAGAGTAGTATGGAGATCCACTGGAGGGAGATATGCTGAGCTTAACAGACAAAGGTTTCTTAACAATGGGAAACCGGACGAAGGTGGAGTGAACAATGAATGTTTGTGAGGTCATGGGAGGGAGAATGCTGGAGTTGTATCAACGGATAGAGAAGTCCTAATGAAGGCAGCATACAGTCATACACCGGATCGAGGAGATCCAAGGAGCTTTGCATAAACTATGTAAAGTCCTTAACCGTGACAATGCAAAGCTGATCTTCAACGTTTGTTATCATGCTGAGTTTAAGGAAGTTTGCTAAAGTTCCTTTACATCGAGTTTAAGGAAATTGGAAGAAGGTCGTGAATGCTAGAAGTTTTGAGAAGCACTCAGTGCATTACAAATGAGTGGGAGATCTGAAATTCGAGTTTCAGATGAGTGGGAAAATGATTTTGACTTCCCACCTTTTCCACTCTGAGAGAACCTATATAAAGGGGGTGCAAAGTACAACTGTACTTAATGCCGTTCACATGTGATAAGGCTGACGCGTTGAAGTTTTTGTGGCAGGCTGAGTTTCCAACCTGATTCACTTTCTGGTTGAAGAAGAGGCACCAGACTGAGTTCCATCAGACAGAGAAGATGCAATGTGAGTTTCCAACAGACTTTCTACTCAGTTAAATAAGAGTGCAACGAATGAAGGTGCTTCGATTAGAGATCCAGCAGACGGAGATCCAATGGACGAAGAACCATCGAACAGAGGTATACCTGACAGAGTCATCCGATAGAGCTGTTGAACTTAGCCCGCCGAACCAAAGTGCAGTGAGAAGTATCGGACAAAGTCAAAACGGGCGAAGCCATCAGACATAGGCAAACCGGACAAAGTCAAATAAACGAACGTTTGTTAAGAAAGTTTTTCAAAAAAGTTCTGGAAAAGTTCAGATTGAGTACCAGGTCTCACAAAGATCAAAAGGAAGTTTCTAAGACTAACATATTCTTAAGAGAGTTGTTGAAGATCTTGAAGTTTGTACATAGGCGAAGGTGGTCCAACTTTCTTGTGGAGGATGAGAAGATCTTTCTACAGCGGATCAAAAAAGAAGGAAAGAGCTTGTAGCTGGGGGTGTATAACCAGTTGCTGGAAAAGCTTTTTGGCTAGGGGTATAACCAACTGTGGTAGAAGGGCTGATTGCTGGGGGTAGAACTGGGGTTGGCTGGAGGACGATTACTGGGGTGTAGAACCGGTTGTTGTCTGTGCCTTTGTAATCCTAAAGGAAGTTAGTAAAAGAATCCATGCCGGGGGGATAACCAACATGGCAAGGAGTGAGTCTTTGTACCGAACCTTGTAAATATCGTGTGCTGCTCTCTCTCTTTATATTTGTTGTATATGAAAGGTGAGGTTGAGATTTATATTTGAGTGGATCGTAACTCTAATAAGTTTTCAGAGGTTAAGAAAGTTTCTTTATGAAGTTGAGAAACATTCTTATAAAAGAAAAAGTGATCACTGATTTACCCCCCTCAGTGATCCTGTAATTGATCCAAGAGAACTACACAAAGAAAAAAGGTAGTAAAAATGAAAATGTTAAGATGTACATGTGGACATTCTAAGATGGATAGAATTAAAAATGAATGTATTCGAGAGAAAATTGGAGTGACTCTGATGGGACCTAGGGGTATATTTGTCTTTGTATGGGGTTAGTTTGTTAGATGAGAATTTCTTAGTTGGTTAGGGGAAGAAGGTTTTGGGACCACGTGAGTGAGGGAATTTGTTATAAATAAAGAAGCAGAGGGGTGTGAGGAGGAAGAGAAGAATATCCTGGAATTGGCTTCGGCTTGGGACGATCTTCTGGCTTTGGCGGGGAGAGTGAACCTCTCTTGAAGTGTCTTCTCCCTTAACCTTCTTCCTTTCGCGTTGTATTTCTTTAGTTCAATTTATATATACACGAGAGTCTTCTGTTTTTATCACCTAGTCCGACCCGCCACTGCCTCCTCGTTGCTCAAAGGAGGCGCATTGCCGGAGTTCACTGTCTGATAGCACTCTCGTGGACAGAGCACGCTCTGCAGGTTTAACACTAGCTCGTCCAGTCGACCCGCTTTCAGAGGGGGCACGCTCTGTCAGCTTGCACCCAATGCATCGCGCACGACACTCACAACACACGACTGTAAAGCTTTTATTTCTCCTTCGCCGGCACGCACCGTCGGTTTCCATTTAGTTCTGGTGCGCACTTTCGTCAGATGTTGGGATCTTCAACGGAGGCAAGCTCCGCCGCAACAGTCCTCCATCTTCCGACTCTTGTACAGAAAAGCCGCGCGCAGCTGTTCTCACTCGTGCTGAATTTATGTGCTGGCTACTATTTGCATTGCGTGAGATGGGGAACACACCGCCTGTTAACTTCCACATCCCTTCACACTCACGTCAGATTCATCTGTTGGCTACCGTTCGCATCGTGTTAGATAGGGAGCGCACCACCTGTTACTTCCGTGACTGTTCACACTCACGCCAGATTCATTTGCTGGCTACCGTCCACATCGCGTCTGATGGGGAGCACACCGCCTGTTACTTCTGCGGGAAGGTTGCTGCTTGATTTTTTTTTGGGGGGAGGATAACCACAAAAAAAAGAGCAAAAAGAAAAAGAAAAAAAAAAGAAAAAAAAGAAAAAAAAAGAAACTCTCACTGTAGACCAACAGTTGGTTTGGACCTGACCGCCTGTTTTTCTTGGGTATGACAAATCATATGCAGAAGCTCTGGGCGTCACTGGCCAGGTTGGATAGATGCCTGGACAAACACTTTGACCAACTCATGATACCAGAATTTTCTGGAAGAGATCCTGAAACATGTATACAGAAAGTTGAGGCTTATTTCTTGATTCATCAAACTTCGGAAGCGATGAAAATACCAATGGTGGGACTCTGCATGTCGGGTATGTATGAACTTCGGTTTTTTACTTGCTAAGGGACTTGCGACTGCGTTCACCTGGGTGAATCTTAAAGAAGTGTTTCTTGAGGATTTTAGAACCTCTGTCGGGGAAGCTCCTGCAACTACATCTGAGCTCCCATCGACAGTAATGCACCTATCTGCATCGCACTCAGGGAAGTCTACTAAACACGAGACACAAAGTTGGAGCAAGGGGGTGGCTGAAATTCACGACGACACTACCTCCAACCAGTATATGCTAGAGCCGCCGCACAAGGAGGAGCTAGACACTTCCAGGTTCGTAATGCCGAAGCAAGTCTCGCAACTGAATGAGCCGACTCAAACATGAGCTCTTATTGTTTTACCAACAACTGCACAGGTCATGCCCGCAGTGGTTGGATGGCCCCCCTCGGTTTATAGAGGAGGCCCATGCAGATTTTACAAGCAAGAAGCAACGTAGTGCCAGCCGCATTGGCCCCAGTTCACTACAACACACAAGGGGCCTTTCCGATGGAAGGAAGACAAACGTTATGAAAGGAGCCACTCTTAACTTCGTCTATCCAAAACTGATCCATGAAGGAGGACAATGCATTTGGGAGATTGTGTGGTGTGCATCTGCGACAATGACATATTATATAGGACCACAACAGCTCGGTCCTATAACATCGGTGCTTCTTGGTTCTGCACAAAGCACAAAAACAGGGAGGAACATATGGAAGATTGCTTGACATGACTGCCCTCAGTTCCATGGATGAAGGTTGGTATGAGAGATCGCTTGACATGCTTGTAGGATCCACCACCTTGAGGACAAGGTGGTTTTTCAGGACGGTGGCAGTGATAGGACCCAGGGGTATATTTGCCTTTGTATGAGGTTAGTTTGTTAGAGGGGAATTTGTTAGTCGGTTAGGGGAAGAAGGTTCTGAGACCATGTGGGTGGGGGATTCTGTTATAAATAAAGAAGCAGGGGGTTGCGAGGAGGAAGAGAAGAATATCTTGGAATTGGCTTCGGCTTGGGACAACGGACTTCTGGCTTGGGCGGGTAGAGTGAACCTCTCCCGAAGTGTCTTCTCTCTTCACCTTCTTCCTCCCATGCTGTATTTCTCTGGTTTGATTTATATATATATATGAGAGAGCCCTCTGTTTCTATCAGACTCCGATTGATGAGAAGATGATTGAGATTAGATTAAGATGGTTTGAACATGCTAAAAGAAGGTCTAGAGATGCACCTGTTAATAGGGTAAACTTAATGACCAATTCACTTATTAAAAGAGGTATAGATAGACCTAAAAGGACCCTTAGACAAATCATTCATGATGATCCCGTTCTTAATGGTTTCAATGAAAATATGGTCTTCAATAGTGCTAATTGGCGACGTTTGATCCATGTAGCCGACCCCATTTAATTGGGTTTAAGACTTGTTTGTTGCTGTTGATGTCTTTTTTCGTAAGGATTTCTGGCAGAAATAATATGCCATGTTCTGAAACTATAGGGTCATACAAGAAATTAGTGAAATTCAAGAACCAAATTGATGTTCTTAACAAAACTTCATGGACCTAGCATTAATGATTCGTTTATAAAAAGCCGGTGACCAAGTTGCAGTTTTCTAAAATTTGGGGGCCAAACTCTGAATTTTAGACATTCATGGATGAGCTTGAAATTATCAAATGTTGAGGGATTGACTTGAATGATTGGATTTGATTTGCATATGACGGGAGTGGGGGGGTGATGGAGAGAGGGAATACAAAAGACACACAGGCTGAGTGCACCTAGAAACAATTAATAATAATTCATTATTTCAAATCTCCTTAAATCTCTAGGTGCACATGCTTGTTCATGGTCTTCAATACTTCGCAATCAAGTGTAGGAGTATCATGATCTCATTATATAATTTAAAAAATATCAGAAATAATAACCCATTAATAAATAGGTATTCTTTTCTTGATTGCCTTTATCATATGGTGTAGAAATCTGCTGACACGGGGCTTCCAACTATGGCACTGCATCAGTGTATTTTTTGTGCCTTTAAGTGGAGTGTCATAATCTCATGATATAATTAAAAAAACACCAAAAATAATAACCCATTAATAAATAGGTATTTGTTTCTTGATTGCCTTTATCCTATGGTGTACAAGTCTGCTGACACTGGGCTTCCAAATATGGCACCGCATCGGTGTTTTTCTTGAGCCTTCATTCATCATTTTGCGATCTTTCAATTTGACAAGTATTCAATTATCCTTTTGCATGGTTTCAGCCACAATAAACTTGCAGGTCCCTTATTTTTCCTTTTATTTGTCATTTGGCCATTCCTTTTTTTGCACAAGTATGCTTGAATTTCAAGACTGCATTAATTGCTGTTCTTTCTAGTAATGTTCTTTCTAGTAATGAGCATTATTCAAAAAATGAAGCAAATCTTAAAGCTGACTGGTCTTTTTAGTTTCGTTATTACCTCTAAGAAACTGGACGGGTATCCCTGGTGTACTGCTTTCATGAACAGTACCTTTTGGAAAGCAATCACCAGAAACGGAATCCTTGCCCTTCAAGTGCGGCCAGTGATTTTATTTATGAAGGAGATACAAAATTCAAAATTCAAAAAAGAAGTTGAATATAGGATATTCCTAACCCACACACCCGGGATAGGATAAGGCTATTCCCACACATAATATCTCCAACTCTCAATTTGGGACGTATATATTTATCATGCCCAACTTAAGGCACTAAACATAAGCTATAGGAATCCTCTTTCTAAGGATATCTATAAGTTGATATGCAGTGCGAACATAGTCAAAAGTGATCCTCTTCTCATAATTTTTTTGGTTGAAGTGACAATCAATTTCAATATGCTTTGTCTACTCACGGAAGACCGAGTTTGTGACAATCTTGGCTGTAGCTTGATTCTCACACCAAATGTGTGTAAAAACTAGGTATCGGAATCCATGTCCGTCAAATGAGGCAAGTGGCTTTATTTATAGGGAAATCAATACAAGTGATAAGTGAGTGATAAAAAATTCAAAATTCAAAGGATTCAGAGATAGGATACTTCCAATCCACACACTGGGGATAGGATAAGCCTATTCCCACACATAATATTTCAAACACAACCAAACGGGCTGTAAGTGGTTGATCTACAAATGCCTGCTATTGTTGCAAATTTGAGGTTATTTCCTGTATTGCTGCTGCAATTCAACTGCGAATGTGGTTATTTTGCATCTAAACCACCATGATCATTAGCTTGTTTTTTGTGTGCTGTAGCTGGATATTATTGGAATTTTGACTGCTGAAACATGGAAAAAGTGTCTGCTGACTGTCCATATCCTGGTTGCTTCTTCTGTGTTATGAAAGAAGGAAATCCAAGCAAACGCAGAGCAAGCATTCTGAAATTTTTCAGGGAACTTCCTTCACAGGATGATGATGGTCAGGTTCTTCCAATTAGCGGCCTTTGGAACACTGCCATGGCTCATCCCAATGACCCTGAATTTATCGAACTGGGAATCTTCGAATGCATGGCTGCACTTATATGGAAAGGCTTGAAGAATCGCCGCTGGCTTTCTCATGACCAGAACATATACATTCCTTATTATGCAGCACACATCATTGGATCTTACACAATGAATGTGGAAGAATTTGCAGAAAGAGCCGTGCATGCCGGGGTGATCCCTCCCTTGGTTGAGCTTCTGAGAGGAAGACTAACCTGGGTTGAACAGAGAGTTGCAGTCCGAGCTTTGGGTCACCTGGCTACATATCCCACTACCTTCCCTGCTGTTGCGAGTCATGGGGAAATCCTCGAGCTTTCCATTCAGTTGGCAATGAGTTCACTGGAAATTGTCTACTCCCATTTTTATCAGTATGATGAGAGAAGATTGAGTTATCATTGTGATCTGCTGACACGTGGCATGGGTGGTGTTGAAATGGAGTCCAGAAAGTCTGAGGAATGGGCTAGTCAGTTGCAGTGCTGGTCCCTTCAGCTCATTAATTGTTTTGCTTTTAAGCCTGAATTTCTTCCTGTTATCTGCAAGCCCGAGTTTTTAATGAAGCTGGCGGGCATGTGGGGCGGTCTCGTCAATGAAAATTCGCCGGCTGGAATTGGGTTGCTACGAACAATTTTTCATCATAAGATTGGAAGAGCCTCTAGCACTAACTGTCCCGGTATCGCTGAAGGGTTGGTTAACATTGCTCGGTCATCGGATGATTGGCAGTATATGGCTATTGATTGTCTCCTTTGGATGTGCCAAGATCCGAGTACTTCCTATAAGGTAAAAATACTTTCACATTTTTTGTTTTCTTTGACAAAAGGTGTTTTCATGTAGAGGTGGCAATTTGTGTTCACTGACTGGGTTCGTGTTGGGTTGGCCACTCTGTGAACCCTTTTAAGCTCAACCCGAACCCGATCCATTTAATTAAATGGATTGACTTGACCCATCCCATTTATGAGGGGTTCAACCCTAACCCGACCTGCTTACCCATTTAATTTTAAATATACAACATAAACCGCATCTTGACATGCCTAACTAGTTAATATCACATAAACTCAATGACCTAACCAAATTGAATTATCTCATTTAGACTAAAATAACCTAATTAATATGAATCGTATGTTATTTGTGTTGCAATTTGATCCTCTTAATCTAAAATAAATAACGTGTTATAAAAATGTTGAATTTTTTCAAATTAAGTTAATTATAAGAATAAAATATATCATGCTGATCCCCCATAACTCAGTATGTAAAGGGGTTGGCATCCATGAGGTCCGAGGTTCGAATCTCGGTGACTGCAAGAATTTCTGTGTTTTTGCAGTGGTACTGTAGTGGAATTGTAGCATGCACTGTTTCAATTACTGTAGCATGAACTATAGCAGGTACTGTAGCAGTGGCTTCTCCGGATCTCCTTCAAGTAGGCTCCCCAAACCGATCTTGGGGCCACCTTCAAGCGGGCCAAAGGGCCAATAAGGGCCTCCAGGCCATCCTCAAACGGACCCGGTCTTAAGCAAATTCTATTGGGGCCTTCGGGTCATCCCTTAAATGTTCAGGTCTTCGGACCACCCTCAAATGCAAAGACCAGCGTTCTTCATGCGGACCTGATCCAAGCCGACACTGTTTAGGCTTTCGGATCAATCTCAAATGTAAGGCCTTTGGACCACCCTCTCATGTAAGGCTTTCGTGCCACCCTTTAATGTAAAGGCTTGTGGGCCTCCCCGAGGTCTTCCGGTCAATTTTTTTTAAAAGAATAAAATATATTATAAATTTAAATATTATTATATTTTTAATATTTTTTATTATTATTATATTTTAATTAAGTTACACGTGTTAGATGGGTCATGTCAAGAATGATAAAACCTGAACCCAACCTGAATATTATTCGTGTCAGATTACTCCATCCAATTACAACCCAAACCCGGTGTCGCGTCATGCCCTGTTCAAAATTGTCACCTCTGTTTTCATGTACCAAACACATACTAAATGCTTTGAATCACTTTGATCAACATTTACTATGTGTAACAGGTAGTTGATAAGGCTGTCCCTGCACTCATAGACCTATCAGAAATCTCAGCCTTGGGTGACCACAAAAAACTTGGGGATTTGATCATTACTGTCCTTCAGGAATGTGTCCAATCCCAAGGAACTGGACGCCACTCCCTTTCTAATCGAACCAAAGGGCAGATCGAGGAAGCCTTGAATTCCAGACAGAGATTGAAACTGGAAAAGAACATGCCAAAAGAAGACCTCCACATCAAACAAGCCGCAGCTCTTGTGGTCAAGCTTGAAGGAAACTCCTTATTCTCATCTGGAAACATCTCTGGTTCTGCATCAAAGTATTCTGAAGCACTGACCTTGTGCCCGATGCGATCCAAAAAGGAGAGGGTGGTTCTGTACAGCAATCGAGCCCAGTGCCATCTTCTGTTGCAGCAACCCTTGGCAGCCATTAGTGATGCCACACGTGCGCTTTGCCTTCACAATCCTGTTAATCGCCATGCCAAAAGCCTTTGGAGAAGAGCGCAGGCTTATGACATGCTTGGGCTGGCCAAAGAAAGCCTTCTGGATGCTATTCTGTTCATAAATGAGTGTTCGCAATCAAATGATCCGGATCTCTCACTGAGACAGAATAAAGTGCCTGATTACGCCGAGCGACTGGTCAAGAAGCAGATGCGGGCGGCTTGGTTGTTTAGAGAAGCGGCTATCAAGCATGGAGGCGTGCATTGTGGGAATGACAATGGCCGAGAGAGTGATGATTCTGAATGGGAAACTGCAAGTGAAAGTGATATCGGAAATGGCGGAAGAGAGGAGGTGGGTGATGAAGATGATGACTGTGACTGGCAAACTGGGGATCAGAGGCTAGACAAGTATGACAGACCCTCAATAAAAGGTGGGTGATTTTTTATGTTGATTCCCTCTCTAGCTTGTCTTCTTTTGATTTAATTCATAAGGGCTTTTGCCTGGCAAATTATCCTCTTCTGTAACTGGAGGTCCAGTTTGGAAATTTTCAATAGCAATTCTACTGGGAGTTGAACTAAAAATGGAGTACTTGACCTTCAGTTCCCAAATGGAACTGAAGAGGATTTTGGTCCTTTGCATGTATGCAAAGCTTGAAGCATCAATTATAGCTGTTATGAAAGTGTAAATGTAAGAGCTAAAAAATTAAAATTATGAATTGGCTTTAGCATGGTTCAAAGAACCTGAAATAGTTCTACTGGATAATGCCTTTTGAACCACTAGAGGTTTATGCATATTTTGGTAGGCTTGCTTAATTTGAGTAAAATTCTGATTGGTACAGAGGCATGAGGCATGCAAACAATGCGGTGTGCAGCTTGTGGAGGACGAGCTATCCCATATATTGAAGCTTTTGCCAGTTTAATCCAAACAGTGAAAATTATTGGAGCTATCCATGTTGACGAGCCAAAGAATGATTGGGGAGGAGAATTTTCTGGTGGTGGTGCTTAAATGGAAATTAATGTTTTTTCTTTCTTTGTATGTCATTCTTTTCATTGTTTATATTTGATTGATTTGTGTGTGAAGTTCTACAGGGAGGGGGTGTTGAAATCTTGAGATATTGTCAAGCCCCTCCCATCTTTTCCCTTTGATTTATTGTAAAACATGTTGAACGCTCTGTAACTTTGGGTTGGATGAGTATCTATTGAGAGTTTGATGAAATAGAATGAGATTTATCGAGAGCTTGGAGTAACTGAATGGAATGGAATAAGATGAAATATAATGTCTCATTATTTGTAAATTTTATGATAGAAAAAAATGTTTACTTTTGAAAGTTCATTCATTTTCATCCCATTATTAAAAATTTCTCTTAAAAGGCTAATTTATGTGACATGACAACGAATTAGAAATGTGTTTAAAATGAATGTGAAGGCTTAGTTGAAGATGATTGAGGGGTCAAGATCTAGTCAACAACCAAGATTTTTTTGGGTGTAAGTTAAACCAATCAAGGAGTTGCACCATTAATTTTAGACATGAATTTAATAGAACAAGAATATTTGAGAATTCAAATACGAAATTCTATGTTTTGACTCACTGATAAGTCTTGGTGTATTAGTGGACGTTATAATAAAACAAAATGTCCTAAGTTAAGATTCTCTTTCGATCATGATTTTTATTGGAAAGAAGGCAAAAATGCCGGAGAAACAATTATGGGGGTTTGAAGTAGTGGAATCCCTATGTATCATTACAAAAAACAATATGACAACAATGAGGGAGGTAACGTGAGCGCACATCCTGAGCCTTTCGATAAGATCACTTTTGAAATCAGATAGTCCGCCACCATGTTCCTTTCATGTAAAGTATATCGAATCTTTGGAGTTTGATTTAACAGGTTTCCGCACTCCCTCAAAGAGTAGATAAATGACCGGTGTGATTGGGAGGAATCCACTAGAAATTTGACGAGTAAAGTGAAGTTGGTTTCAATTGTGGCTAGGGGGAATGTACTGATCCTTGCATAATTTGAGTCCATTCAGGAGAGCACGGGACTCTGCTATCAGTGAGTTACCATAACTATAAAAAGTGATGTATGCTCGGACGACCAAACCACTTGGATCACAGATGATACCATCCCCGCGCATGATGTCATTTGAACATGCATCAGTGTTTAGTTTAAACCCAACAGTCGAGGGACTCCAACACACCCATTGTCCTCATTCCCTGATTCCGTTTGGTCTTTGATGTTGCATGATCAGTGCAATGTCTTTAAATAGTGACATCACCTTAGGTTTTAAGAGATGGTCAGTGATGGTCGTTGCATGGTGCCTGACAGTGTTGCGACAATCCTAGATGATCCAACATCCAGTCATAAAAGCCATGCCACGAACCTGTATGGCATGAGTGCGGGTCTCCGGATTTTGAAACCCAGTTTTAAAAAACTGATCAAAGGAATTGAAGTTAGGAGTAACCTCTATGAGGTTCCTAAGGGGACATCAGATAAAATGAGCAAAATCCCCACTATGAAAGAGATGTTCCTCAAATTCCATACTTGGGTTGTTGCATCAAAGGCATTTAGAGGCAAGGTGTTGAGAAAAATGTTGGGAATCACAGCGACAAATAGGTTTGCAGATGAAGAAAAGACAAAACAAAAGAACAAGAAGAAGATGAACACAGACACAATGATTTACATGGTTCAGGAATAATCCCTATGTCCACGGAGAGGTAGAATCACTTCACTAAAATCGAGAGCAGAATTACAGGGAGGTTTCAGAGTTTCTCACACTGCAAAACCCTAACTCGAATGAGCTAATAAAAATGACGAAGCATCGTGCCACCGACTGCATAGTAAGTCCACTGTGCTACAATGAACAGTGGCTAGAAGTTCGCACTGCTACAATACTACAGTCACCTAAGTCCAAGCTGCTACAATGGCCGGTGGTTTTAAGTCCACAAACCTATAGTACAACTATCTCCAAAGTCTGAGATGCTACAATAATTGTACCAAAGTCCGCACTGCTAAAGTGCACTGTCAGTGTCGCCTGGTCAGCTCTGCTACAATCGGTCAGAGTTGCTACAGTTCCCCCAAGATTTGAGGCGGGGGGCTTCAGCCCCTGGATCCCCCCGAGTTGGGCGCGTTGCCCTCTGCAACCCCTAATGAGTTCACCACAGAGCTTGACCCGCAAGAGTTGTAGCCTGGTGTGCAGTATGAGTTGCTAGCATTCAACCCAACATCATCTAAACAGATCGGGCTACACCAATCCAACACAAGTGGAATGCCTCTTCATTAGATCGCATTGTCGGTGGGGGAGAGCACCATAATGATCCCACCAGACAAAAAAGTTCATTTTTGATGGAATGATATTATCCCACACAATCTTAGCCCAATAGCCCGAATGGCCCGAAGTCCTTATTTTTATTGATTTTTTGATAACTCCCCTTTCAAGGGATGAGGGGGAACCCTTACAAGGCCCGTAGACTTAGTGGATCACATGACCCGAAGGCCTTAGAGGAATTCATCCCAGACATGACTACTTAGAAATGCCCATCCTCAGCGTCTAGATCGTGAAGTCACCTTCTCACCTTCACATTGCTTGTTTGGCTAGCAATACCCGTGTAGAGGTGCACAGACCTGATCCTGATGACAATTTTCATACCCTCTCATTCTTCCATATCCGTATAGCTTTGTTCTGATGAAATTGCCTGTTTTGAGTCATCATCTAGAGCTAGTTCCTTTGGTTAGTCTGGTTGCATCTGCACTGCATGATTTGAATGAGGTGGCCTGAAGGCCTTGAGGTGACCTGAAATCCTTAATTGGACCGAAGATCTTGGGTGGCCCAAAGGACTTAAGGACTCCAAGCCCAAACTAGTGGCTCAAAGGTAAATAGTTCCGGCTGTTACAGTACCGAATAGTACCTGCTATAATACTTGCTATAGTACCTGCTACAATACTGTTACAGTATCCCCTGAAAATATACCTCCACCCGGATTCGAACATGGGTCTCGTGGATGCACTTGGAGAGTCCTCACTAACTAAGTAAGACTCATGTGCCAACCTTAGCCCAATAGTTTGAAACAACGCAGGTATTTCTGAGTTTGAGAAATTCCTTCGAACTAAATTTACATGAAGCCGTTGGAATAAACACGCAACGATCTTCTTCTCCCACAAGGTGGATGCTTAAGAAAAGTTCTGTTTGATCTTCTTCAAGGACTGCATTGAAAGCTCACTACAGTTCTAAAACCGATGTCAGGTGTTGGGCAGCTGGGGAAGTGCAAGGTGCACCCAACCCAATTGTCTTTCCAGAATTAAATGTCTCCCTTCTCAATGATCCATTGGGAATTGCCCATAAGGATGCACATGAAAACATACATGCAACACCAGAGAGGAGATACGTGGGTCCATTCATTATGCATGACATCAAATATGTTACCATATTTACCCTTGGTGTAACGATCCCACATGGAATGGCCGCAAATGGTCCCACACACAAGTTTTTCTTGCATGGAATGCATCCTCCAAGCCTTTGATATTGATTCCACCTTCTTCCAATAACCTTGAAATTCTCTTCCAGCTAGCCTAGTGTCTCTGCCCCTTTGAATTTGCATCCCATAGAAAAACAATCAATTTTTTGATGTTTTTATCATTGTCTTCGGGACCTTCACGACTGAGATAAATTTTCATGGGAATCGATGTTATAATATCGGAAATGCACTAAAATAAGGATATCGTATTTTATGATATCCCTTGAGTCACAACCATCGATATGGGCAGACATATGCTTCCATTGTAACATACAACTGGTATCTATCATAGTGCATGATAAAAAAGTGATATAAAATATTGAGTGATTATCCATTACCATATCTTCCACATGGTTTCCTTCTTCTATGAATCAACGTGATGATTCATTTATGGATATACAAACATATAATAATCATTGAAGTGTTCAATGATTATGTAACTCCAATGGGTATACGTTATTGTAACATATGTCGACTGTCAAGTGTTAGAAGCGGATGCTCAACACCCTTCATTGAATGAAGGGAGCCTATAAAACAGATGTTATCCCCATGTTGGAAGACATATAATAGTATCTTTCCATAGTCGAAGCTCTCTCTTCTTCCCTATCCACCATTCATCTTTGAGGAGAAGGTGCTAACACACCTTTGGTGTTCGCAGGTCCTCTCATTGTGAATGAGGATCCTAGTGGTTAGTGTACCACATGTGGTGGCAAGAATCATTCGGTTTTTTCCCAATGATCTGAATCAAGCACACTCCATCATGTTTGATAGAGATGAAACTCACTATAATAAAGGCACACCTGTTTATTTATGTTCTTCCTTTTACATGTTGATTCTGTTGACGATAGATCAAATATTTTGTGGGTTTCTTTCACTACTATGATCATATTATGATCTTCTAAAACCCATCAGTGGTATCAATGCAGTGTTCATCAATGAATCAACATGTCCTTCTATTGTTTTTATAAAGTTTTCATATTGTAATATGCTTGAGGAAATATCATAGCGTATGTTATGAAGTGGCTAAATGTCAACTGCTAGATCACGGGGCTTTATGATATAAGATATCATAATTTTGTTTTTCTTAGTAACAGTGTATGATTTGTGTATATTGTAAGGTAAGATATACTGAAAACTCATCGTTTTTTTCTTTTCTATAAGCTATGAAATATATGATATCGTAGGCTATGTTTGAAATCAGGGGTTCATGAAAACATAGCATCGAGTTGTAGTTATGATATATCATATATCGTAGGCTACAACTAGCCTATAAGTAAGAGTAAGTTCCCACCTTTGCATGAAGGTTACTCTTACGTATGGGTTATCCAATACATAAGAGTCTTTCTTTTGTGGGATTATTACTCTTACGTATGGGTGACCCCATAAGTAATGGTTTTTTCTTCTCACGAGAGTTACTCTTACATATGAGATACCCCATATAGAAACTCAAGCCTTTTACACATTAGTACATGATTTTTAACATAAAAATCCAATAAACACAACCCAAAGATCACGTGACATAGTGTATTTGAAAGACTAGGTTCATAATACATCAAAAAGAAACTAAAACACAACATATTTATTTTATTCTCCATAATGAGCTCCTAAATCCCTTTGAGCTCGTAAAACTGCATAGGATAACCAGAGGAATACATCAAAGAAAGGGGTGAACTATAAAGCACAGTAAGAGAATACACATGATAACGAAACATAACACGTGAGTCAAATGGAATAACATGATATCATAAAAGATAAATCTCATGAATAATCACATGGGATCATAATATAAAGAACATGGAATCATAAGATCATGACAACATAGGAAATTTACAACAACATATAACATGACATAAGTATAAATCAAGGCTATCTACCAAGGCAACATCACATGGTAGACAGAGTCCCATCATGTATTAAGTTCACTCCTTAATCCCATACATACCGTTTCATGAGACAAAACCATTACCCAATGCATTGGATCACTATCTAGGTGCACCCATTATAACATGTACATGCTTATGTGTGCCATAAAAGGAAATCAATTATAAGGCATAAACATAAGAATTACCCATGGAAAGAAATTGGTTGCATAACCATGTCATAAAACATAACCAGATGGCATATCATAAGAGTTTGCATAAAAGAAGGGATTTAACCAATATTGGGTGTTCATAAGCACATTTTATTAGAATTTATGTCCAAGTGAAGTGAAGGCTTGAAAAAGAGTTGAGAAATCCCTTTGGAAATGTACCTCTTAAGCGGGGCTTTAGGAAAAAGGGTAATGAGTATTTAAAGAGGGTAAGGGCATACTAATTTCCATAAAACCATAAATGGACAAAATGGGTTTACATGATAAAATGAGTAATTTTATAAAATATGGGTGGTTTAAAACATTGTAAGGAGCGATACTTGTAATGGGGTAAGAAATAGAGAAGTTCCCTTTATTCGGGTTTGCTTATCGAGAGAAACTGAGAAGGGAACCTTTTAAAATATGTATATCCCCATCAAGGAAAGATGAATTAAGATAGTTATATATGTGTGAGACATATATACATAATATAGAATAATTAAATAAGAATATTAGAGTGATAAAGTGAGGTAAGAGAGAGAAAAAATAACCCAAAAGAAAATAGGATGGTTCAGAGAGATCCATTACCTTATGTTCTAGAATTGTTCTGCACGTGTACTTAATGTCCTAAATAATCAAATCAAATAAAATCAATTAATTAATTTAGAACCATTTCCATCTACATTTTATTTATTATAATTTTATTATTTTCATTTATAACCATTTCAGTGAGATATAATGCTTAGTTTCACTATTCCAAGGGTGTTTGTTTTATGGTTCCAAGGTCGGATCACTTGTGTATAATTATTAATGTTCATTTAAAATGGGAATAAAACTACAGAAGTGAAATGAAATAATATTCACGTACTTCCAGAAATTGAAATGGTCCCAAATATCCTTTTGTGTTCCAATATAGGTATGGATCACTTAGTAAAAACCTTAACATTATGTGGTTAGTTCATTTAGGAAGTTTTACCATTCGTCATGAACTAGATTCATTTTATTTAATTAAATGATTATTAAAACATTTAAAAACTTGAAATAAGTTATATTAAACTTATTATCATCATATTTAAACATAATAATATTTTTAAGACCAGCCTTGAAGGCGGTGGAGAAAAATGAAGTACGTTGTTTATGGAGGCAGTGAGGCAACCATATTGTGATCAACGTTTTCATTTTAGGAATGAAAAAAGGAACGGTATAAGATGAATATTCCACCATAGTAATAATATATTGGTATATTTATGATACTGATGCTACTATTTTTAAGTGGATGTGGATCATATAGGGGTAGTAAAAGAAGAATAAAATTGAAAAAGATTAGTCAAGAATCTTACCTCTTCCTTTGGTTTTATCTTCTTAGGATAACCCTTAAGGCTCCTTGAAATGGTATTTTAGTGATACTAGTAGCACTCAAACGCAGTTAGAGTTGTTAGTGGATTAGTCTGGGCCAAACCACTGGGCAATCCATGCGGGCTGCATATTTAATATAACAGACCATGTAACATCCTGCCTCAACTCACTATACAACCAGTGGCCGGATCTGTTCATCACATGACCACATAAAATCCTCCCCATATGCTAGAGGTTTCTGAATAAAAGTAGGGGTGTAAGATGGTATAGCAGAGAGACTATACCCCCTATATCAGAGTGCACTATAATAAATAAATAACCAAACATCATCCATGAAAATATATAATCAGAGTACGCTGAATAAAATACAACTAACAATAATATATGAAATGAAATAAAGGCCCGAACAACCATGTTGAACATAGAAAAATCCGCTCACTGGGCCGGTCACTGATACATACGAGAGTAAAAGAAAAATAAAACAAAAGGGGATCTACTGCCTCACTAATCTGAACCTCATCCAATCTCTTGATGCCATTTGAGATATCCCACTTGACCATGATAACCAAGGATTCAACCCCAAATGAGTGCCTACAATAAACATGTAAAAGTTTCTCGGGTACCCATGTGAAATGGAGGCCCGAGTAGGGTGTAAGTAAAACTCAGTAGTCCACCACCAATAGTGTCTAAAAAATCTATTCTAAGTATACAGTATATGAAATAAGCGATAGACATGGGTATTAATTTAATAAAATTAATAATTCATATAAAATAAACCCACTAACCCTTGAGTTCTGGGTTGACACCTGAGGTCAGCCTAACCTACTTCGACACATTGCTGGATATCTCTGAGAATGTCATAGAACCAAGTCAAACATGATCATAAACACTTACTTTGGAATGATTCCAAATATCTCTATCAAGTGGAGGCTCATCTTGCATCATGATGGATCACCCCATGTCAGTGGCAGATTCTCCTAACCAAGATGAATCACACATAACGTATCATGAACAAGTAGTCCCTTCCCTTAGGCCTTCAAGAATCTTTCCCTTAGGCATCCGGTATAATAATACTCCTCACCCTCAGGCATCCTGTGACTGTGCATCTTACCTTCAGACGATTCATATACCATGCATATTTCCCTCAAGTGGTCCATAACCCATGAAACTTTCCCTCAAGTGAGAACAAAACCATGCACCTTTCCCTCATGCGTCACATCAGGTTCTCTCTAGCACCAAACACAAGTACATACAAGAATATCACCCTCATGAATCTAGTGATTGTGAAACTTTCCCTTAGGAAGTTCATAACCATGCAACTTTCCCTTAGGCATCACATAGGGTTCTCTTAAGAACCCCTCACAAGTACATGTTATATCAGTCAATAATCTCAAACAAACATATAAAAACCATCCCTCAGGCATCAATCAAAGAATAAACAGTCATATAACAACCAACCCTCAGGTATCAATCACAATAGAGTTAATCTAAGACAAGATAGAAAACAAAACACATGTCTAAGAACCCAGTATATAAAGTATACCATCATAATCCATAATGGTTGATTCATCAAATTACAATTTATCTTAGCCATATATATTTCATAAAGGCAGGTTTCCAATTATCATAATAATTGTAACCAATTCCGTTCATTTATCCTTTTCGTCCAAAAACCATTTCCATGCTAAATAACTGATTTTAGGTCATATGATTATATTCCAAGTGATCACCTCAATTCGAATGTTATTCCAAGGTGTTCAAAATAACCAATTATCAAATAATAAGCAATGTATCAAATTATTCCAAGTTATCAATTGTCATAAAAATTGTAACTATTACCACTTCACTTATCAATTAATCATAAATACCATTACACATATCATCATATCCATTCTTTCATTAATCCTTTATGCCAATTCCCAATTACATGTCGAATTAACACTTTTGAGATAGGTTATTATTCTCATGCTAATCACCACAATTACCATAACCAACATCCATTTAATCAAGGGGATCTAGGTTTGGTCCGCTCAGAACCCAACCTAGTGTCAAGGGTTAGTACACCCCTTAGATAGACACAAGTACAAGTCTCAATTCCAAGGACCCAATGGGGTCCTTGGGAGGTCTAAACATATGAATTCTCATCTAGGCAGTGGTCACCAATTTTATTTGGTTGCACACATGACATTCTGGAATGATCACACATATTTCATATACTATAACAAAACAAAACATACAAGAGGGGGGTTGTTATATACCACCTACCTTTTACCAAGGCTTTTCCCACTTTGATGCCAAGGGCCAACAATATATTCTAAGGCCCTTCAAGCTCATCCGACATCACCCATGTCCAAACATACCTATCTCAGAGCCTCAAGCTCCTAACTCATGCCAAGAACAATACTTATTTAATTATAGAAATTATAATTAATTAATTAATTAAATCCAATATCATTATATTTTTGGTTAACTCACTAGGTCATTCCACCATGCTAAAACCATCGGTAACAGGGTGCGTTCTACATCAGAAACACCACCAAATTTAGGCTGCATAAAAGACCCAATCGATTATTCTGATTCAACAACATGATAAAATTAATTTCGGGGAAATAAATTCATAAAATAAAAATAGAGTCATACCTCAATGGATCGATGCATGAATGTAGGAAGACTTCATCTCAAGATCCCATCTTTCAAGACTGTAAGGAATCCCTGAAGAAATATGGTGTTTTCACCATCCTTCGGTGAAATTAACAATTTTACCTAAAACAAAAATCTCCAGATTCAATGAAAATGAGGGAGAAACAATGAAGAAGGATGATGGTGGAATACATTACCCGCCGACACCATCGAATCACACCCAAGATCACTAAGAATGATGAATAAAAGAGGGAGGGGAAATCCGATAGAGCCCCTCTTATGCATCTCGCTTTCCAGATGATGGTAGAAGGGACAAGCCCTCTTTCTTAATATAAAATAAACTACTATGGGAGAGTTCATAATGTGAAACTTGGTTTCACATATTGAATTTATCAACCAAAGGCCCTTACTGGGTTTGGTTAACCTGTGTCATGACGTGACACTATGTATCACACCATGGATCTTCGGGCTAAGCCTCCTGGGCATGTTTTTCATGTCCTGTATTCTGTTGGCCACACCCCATGAATCTAATTCACATCATGAATAATATTCATGATGTGAATGAACTAATGGAGCTGTTTTCAACATCCCAGTTTGACCATTCTACTTCTAGTGTTCACCCGCCCCCCCCCCGAGACTTCCACCAGAACATAAAAATTTCTCAAAAACATCATTTTAGGACATTAAAACCCCCAGGACATCAATCTAATTCTTGGATTTCCATACCACCCATCCATTAAAGTAGAAATTAAAATCCCCTAGGAAATATTGACCCATAATAATGTGAGTTCTTACAATCTTCCTTCCATAAAACTTATCATCTCCAAGAAGCCTTGTCGAGCATTCATACAACAAACCTGACTCACACTGGCCGCAAAACCAATCTCAATTCACCACATTATACCTAGGAGTGCTGAAAGTTCTCCCATTGTGCAACTTCAGACACGATGCACATTACCCAACAAATCCAAAGACATTGCTCACAGCCATCACCGAACCCCTAGAAAACATTTCCCGACACCCGTTTACTCCCAAAACACAAATTTTTTCATGAACCATGCCATCATTAGGTTCATGGTGCCCCCACCATATAACCCAACTTATCACAACCACTTTTAACCCATGAAATTCCCCACTTCCAGGTTCTCTTCTCAAAACACAACCTCCAGCAATCCTCAGACCCACTTAACACGGTTCCCATCACACCATGACCGAACATGAACAAAACAACCTCCAAAATTGGAAAATTCCCTAACCCTACCCAGATGGGACCAATAGGTTTGTAGATTGGCCCATGAACCTAAAAAATTATATGTTATTTTTTTGATACAAAAACATAAAGAATAATTAAGAATTAAAATTGCATCCAAACATCAAATGGACAAAAAATTTATAACCTTAAAATTATAAAGTAAAAACAAAACAACCATAAAAATATTCACTCATGCACCACCATAAAACAACGCTTTAATAAAGAGGTAAGATAGTCTTAAAATAAATTTACATATAACACCTATATTAATGTCACCATATCGAAGCCCAAAAAATACCTTACCTAAGTGCAGCGCTCAACATCTCTTGTCTTCCAAGATATTTCCATCTAACACAACCTGGAAGTCAAAAAATCAAACCATAAGTGAAACTATTTAGAAATAATGAAACAAACCATTTATTTTATAACTTGATGAAGGATTGAAATGAATTATCCTCTTCATTTAGAAAAATGGTTAACATTGAATGAAATTTAACCATAAAATTCATATCCTTCATAGAAAGAGAAAAAAACCTAAAGTTAGAAAAAATTAATTAATTATGTGATTGTATACCATACACCTTTCGAATCACTCCCAAACATTAATTACCATTTTCATTTATGAGTGTAAATATTTTAACAATATTTTTTTCCACTGAACATATTTTAAATAGAATTTCAAGAAAACAAAAGAATCCTCAAAAGTAAAATCTATTATGTTCCAATTGACTTACTCTACTCCTCCTCATCGCCACTACTTCCTCCTCTAAGAGAAAAGTCCCAAAATATCCCACACAAAAAAATACCTCAAGCCTCATCAATGAATTCCTTATACATATTTTCTAATAGACTAAAAAGGAAAATTAAAATGAAAAGGAAAATGATCCTAAACCAGATATATAATTAAAACCTATTGTAATTGATTTTAAAGATGAAAGTATGGACATAACAAAACTCATGATAGAAGAATCAGAGAAAACAGAGGCTAAAATTTAATTAATTCACATAAAATCAACAATTAACTAATGTTTTAATTTTTAAATCCATATAATATCATTGAAACTGATTTTTTAACATCATTTTCATATTTTATTAAAGTAAGTGGATTCCAAGTGTGATTTTATAATTTAATAAAACATATCACCCTTGATACTTTTCATTACCTATTTTTTGGCTACCTAATGGCTGGTAGTTTGCATCATTTCTAATGTTTGTAGTTCTATTTATTCTACTTAGGTAAAGTTTCATTATTAAAAATTTTCCACCGATATTGAACACCATCATGAGAATTTTAGCTGTTGTACATGCCAAGTTATACCCAAAGTGAGCAATGTTTCAATATTTTAAAATACATCATGGTAGTATTTATGCTTCATCAGAAAAAATCTAATCTTATTGAGGATGGAACTATGTTGTTGCCACCATTGACTAATATTTCGGTGTATATATTCCATTATAATTTAAAATTATAAAATAATCTATTTTATGTTCAAATTTACTAATTTTTTCTCACCAAATTTTTTCCCTCATGTTTTGAATCAAAAATATATTTAACATACTAAATTATAAACTGCCAATTGTCAAAATTAAAAGGAAAATATATTCAAATAAAGAAACTATGAAACAAAAAAAAAGAAATTTAACTTAAAATTGATAGATTCCATATCATCATCTCCTCCATGGATATCTATACAATTATACTCTTCTTTGGACACACCACCATCTTTGATATCATGATACTCATCTTCATATGCAGTAAAAAACAAGTTTATTAGTAAATATAAAAAATGAAAGAACAATATAATTAATATATTAAAATTTAAAATAATGTGGCATATGTATACCTTTTTAAAATTAAAAAAAATCTATTTAACTAATTTATAGTACATATGATAGATTACAGATGATTATCAAGCATCAAGTACCAATACTTGTTAAAAATAAGACCTCCAATACTAAAATAAGATTCATAAGAAACTATTATAATTGGAATGCTTAAAATATCACATGGCATATTTATAAGAGATCCAAAGTGATTCTTGTGAGCTTTCCAATATTGAAGCATATCTAGATCCTCAAAATGGTTCATTTTTAATTTTGGGTCATCTAAGTAAAGTTCAAAATGAGACTTTCTAGTTTTTGTTACATGTTGACTCTCATATTGTAGATATTCCTCTGTCAATAAAAGAATGAATATGATTAAAAATAAATAAATTTATAAATTTATAAGAACATAATTTAAATAATACTTACATCAAAGAAATCCAGTCCAATTACAAATCCTACCTTTACATGTTTAGAGAAAGATGAAGATTCATGAACTTGAAAACTATAACTTGATTAATTGTTAGAATCCTTTTTTTCATAATTTTCACACTACTCATATGAACACTTCTCAACATTTTCAAACATTTATTCACAAGTAAAATGATTAAGTATTGAATAACAAAACTTTAACAAATCAAGCTTCATTATTGGATTGAGAAATAATCCAAGAGTAAGAAAAACACTATATTCAATCCAATACTTGTCAAGTTTATTTTTCATTCTAGAAGACATGTCTTTAAAAAGACCATCTTTACTTGTCATGTTTTATCTTAGTAAAAATTCAATTATCCAAATTTTCATGAAGTAAATATTTGATGTTGGATAATATTATCTTGATATAAAATTAGTCATTACATAAAACAGATGTAAAAAATCACATATAATTGATTCCCTTTTCTACTCCTCTTTTAATGGGAAATATTAATATTTAGTATCGCTCAAAGCATCCAACGTGCCTGTACCGAAGTGGTAGAGGCTCCTGCTTGGCATCCAAGAGACCCAGGATCAAATCCAGGTGAGAGTGAATTTCTAGGTTACTGTAGTAGTACTGTAGCATGCACTATTTGGTATTGTAGTAGTCGACACTATTCATTCGATTTGGGCCTTCGGGACACCGGTTTGGGCCTATGGGTCTCAGGGCCTTCGGCCCACAAAATTCCTTCATGCCATAGGGTCTTTGGACTGTAAGGGCATTCAGGTTGTAAGGGACTTCAAGCCACAAGTCTTTTGGGCCATAGAAAATACCATGAAGCAGGGCATACCACACAGGAGCAGACCCATATGAGGGTTCAGTGCAAAAATAACAACCACCAGAGCAGAGCTAATCAGATTGGAAGAATGAGAGGGTATGTCAACTGTCATTGGGACTGGGCATTGTGCAGCTCTGTACATGGAAATTCTATCTGATCAACCATGCAAGGTGGGGAGCTAGGAACCTTCAAGATGCAAATGCTGGGGAGGGGCAGTTTCAAGTGTGTTAGGTCTTGGACCTTTAAGGTCATGTATTGGGTCATGTATGGGCCTTGTGACTTAGGTATACAAGTAATATAAGGGTTCCCCTTCAACCCTTAAAATGGGGATTATCCAAAAAATAAATAAATAAAAAGAAGCATCACTCAAAGTAAGATCATCAAAAACTCAATTATGATTGATAACAATTTCAAGAATAATAAAAGTTTAATTCAATCTAGTTAAAACATAAAGACACAGTCCAAATTTAGTGTCAACACCACCAGTATGCTTAATAAACACTTGAAAATATTTCATCCTAGACTTGTAATATTTAACATATTTTACACTTTCTCAAATTTTAAAGAGCGCATCACTGGATATTTATAAACCTTCTTTAACAATAAGGTTTAAGATATGAGTACAATATATCACATAGAAAAATTTTCCATCACATAACAAGCTATTTTGATTATGAAAATTTTATTTAAAAAATTCCTACATATCTTCATTAGATGATGCATTGTCTAAGGTAAGTGAGATTTTTTTGTCAATTCCCCAATATTTCAAAGCAACAAAAACTTTCTTTTCAAATTCAATCCCCATCTAGGTAATATCTAATTTATAGAAACATAATAAATTTCTATTAAACTTCCAATTATTATCAACAAAGAGAGTATTCAAATATATTTATCCTTCACTACTACAAGCAGTCCAATAATCATATGTTAAGAATATTATTTTAGGACTAGAATCCATTATTTTTTTCAAATTTTCTTTTTGAGTAGATTAATATTTCATAACATCAGATGTTGTTGTGTCTATACTATATATCTTGACATCAAAGTTAAACAACTTCATAAGTTCAACGATTCTCTTATACTCAAAAAAATGAAACAAGATATCATGCTCTATGATACACATAGAGAGGAATTATTGAATCATTTTTTCATCAAGTTTTCTTGATTCTAAACTCCCTTTATGATCAATAATCATTTTAGAAAAACCACCATAAAGTTTTTTATTATTAAAACTAATCAAATGATGAGATAATATTGAAGTATCATATTTCCTCCCTAAAATAAACACTTTTACATATAAGTTACATTTGGAATGACTATTATTAGTTTTTGTGCACTAATTCCAAACCTCTGATGTGGTTTGTCGAGTACTCTTTGGATCTAAATTAATATCCCTTTATATCCCCTCAATCTTGGAAATATTTTTTTTCTCTGCATTATTTTCTTTGTTAGTTGGTTATGATAGAATATCATCATAATTGCCTCTAATTTCATCTATGATATCATAATTTATACTATAAAAATAAATAAATAAAAATATTATATTATAAAGTGTTATGTGTTCAATTTAAATGCATTCATTGAATTAATTTACATTTTAAAAAATATAAAAAATAAACCAGTGAAACATTTTTATGAAAATTGAACAGTGATAAAAAAATATATACTATAATTATTTTATGGAAGTATGGATAAATGATAAAGGTTGTAATTCCTAAGGTGGTTGGAAATAGAGAGAGAAGACTATGAGATAATAATATACTTACCTAGTTTAGGGAGGGTTTGCATCAATGATGTGTAGTTGAGTGGAGAGGGGTTGCCGTATTAGCGTCCTATGATGGGAGGAAGAGGGGATGGTTTTGTGTTGTTAACATGGGGTTAATGGGACTGGTGATGCACCATTTATGTCTTTTACAACAAAGAAGGGAATCCAACTTGTGAAGTAGCGGTGAGAGGGAGGGTCATGAAATAGGAGGGTAAATGGGGATTTGGGATTTGGGGGGATCCATAAGAGGGAGGGAAATGATATGGGAGGGGAATGTGAATTTAGGGGGATTTGGGGGAGGGATGTGGAGGGATTTGGGGGATGAATTTGAGGGGATTTTATTTGGGGAGAGGAAGGGATGTGAGAGAGTGACATGGAGGGGAAAGGGATTTAGGGGGATTAAAGAGACGATAGGATGTGAGAGAGAGTGAAAGGAGGGGAAATGGATTTGAGGGGATTTTATTTGTGGAGAGGGAGGGATGTGAGAGTGATAAGGGGAAAGAATCTGAGTATTTTTATTTTATTTTATAATATAGGTGGTGGTGGGATAGAATAGATAAGATTTTTTTTTATTTTTTTGAAAAATAAACCATTTGTAGGCTTAAAAGGACCCATAAATACCCAAAATGTTTATCTACAAGGGATATGGGTTTCAAGGATCATGCCATTTGTGGTCCAAATTTATGCTGGTTTGAATATTTAGAGCCCTAACCCATAAAAATCCACAGGCTAACGCATCAGATCATGAGCTTGTGGTTTTTTGAAAGCTCTAGACATAGGGAAGAGTATTGGGAAGATAATTGGTTATAAATTTGGAAATCTAAAAGTCTTAGAAGTTGTGAGGATAATGGGTGGTTAAGGGTGATATTTATAAGGGGAGGAGAGAGGTATTTTTGAATATTATATTCATTAGTTTATTATTTTGGCTCAAGAATAGAACTAGTATTGATTTTTATGGCTATATATAGTAAATGGTACATGTGAGTTAAAAATAATGGGTTCTTACATCACCCATGACTCAAAAATTCATGTATTTAGCCTATAATGTTAAATATCACATTTTCATGTATTTCACTATTCACCAAAATTCAAATATTTTAGAAAAATACCAAAAAATAACCCTTATCAATTTTCAAAATTAAGATTCCAAAAATGAAATCCATTTTATGAAAATAATATTCTAAATATGAAAAATTTAATTCTTTTTAAATAAAATCATTATTTATTTAAAAAATACCAATTATAATGTTATGATCAATTTTATGACCCTTTGAAAAAGTACATGCAGTCTCATAAAATTATATTATCAATATAATACAACATAATAATAATTTATAAATCGATTTTATGAAAATAAAATTTCTTTTAAATCATTATATTTTACAAAAACTTAATTTATCATTTTTAAAACATTTATATACCTATGCCATGATATAAAAATATATCATATTTTTATTTTATAATATTTATAAATATTATTTAACATTTACATAGGTGAGGCCACTATTCTAACAACCAGGTTACTATTCTTAATAGTTAGATTACTATTCCAATGGTCAAATTAGTATACCAACAGTCATATTTTTAACAGTCATATGGGTTCCCTACTTTCTATAAATGCATCATATTACATTAATTATTTACTCACTTTTACTTTCTCTCAAATTTATACACATATTTTCATTTTAAAAATTCATATTACATTACTAACATTCTACTTTATTTCTATAGTGTTGTTTGTGAGTGAGATTATTCTAGGGGAATGAGCATATCCAAAATTTCCTATTATTTTTATCTTATTTTCTATTTTTTGTCCCGTTTTAATACTTTCAATTCTTATAGATTCATTTATTCTCTAAATATACTGTTTAAATTAATATAATAAAATGTAGTTGGTTTTATCATGTGGTGCATGTTCTTTATGCCACATTACTAAATATGACATAGATATACAAAGGGAAATTCGATCGATAAAATTCTAGATTGTTAGATTCTTCCCCCCTTAATAATTTTTTCCCTAGAAATATCATTTTATGTACTAAGGTGAAAATAGGTGAGGGTACTTCTGCTTCATGGATTCCTTCGGTACCCAGGTCGCCTCCTCATACTTATGGTTTCTCCATAGTACTTTGACTAGGTGAGTTTTATTATTGCATAGAACTTTGTCTCTATGTTCCATGATTTTCATAGGATTATTCACATAAGATAGATCACTTTCTAGTTGTACCACCTCTGAATTCAGTACATGTGAGGGATCTGGTATGTACTTCCTTAATAGGGATACTTGGAAAACATCATGTACTTGAAAAAGGGTTTGTGGGAGTGCTAGTTGATAGGCCACAACTCTGATACGATCGAGAATCTCAAAGTGGCTAATGTATTTGGGACTTATCTTTACCTTTTTACTAAATATCATGACTCTTTTCCACAGAAATATATGTAGGAACACTTTATCACCAACATCAAACTCCGGGACTTGTAAATTATTATCACCATATATATTCTATTGACTATGAGTAGCTCTGATGTGATGCTGAATGGTCTTGAAGTTTTATAACTTTTCCTCTACTATTTTAGGTCCCAAAAGATTACATTCTCCAACTTCATCCCGACACATAGGTATTTTAGATCTCTTCTAATAAAGGGATTCACATGGACCCATTTGTATTATTGATTAGGAACTATTATTGTAAGAGAAATTGACCATAGGAATATGTTGATCCCACCCTCCGTTGAAGTCCATTGAGCATTATATCAACATGTCCTAAAGTTTTTGGATAGTTCTCTTATATTGGAAATCATTTTGGGGGTGATAATTTGTACTAAAGTTCAATTTAGTGCTTAGATAATCTTAGATTATTTTACAGAAATTGGAGTAAATCTTGGATCTTGGTTAGATACAATTGATAGTGGGGTTCAATATAGCCTCACCACTTCTTTTATGTACATACTTTCAAGTTTATCTAGTGAGAAGTCATATCAAATAGTGATGAAATGAGTAGTCTTTATAAGATGGTCCACCACAACCCATATAGAATTATTTACACTTGATGTATTTGGAAGACCATTAACAAAAGTCTATGGTGATATTTTCCCATTTCCATACAGGTATGGGTAATGGTTTCATCACCCCTTTATATATTTTCCTTTGAACCTTAACTTATTAACATACCAAGCATTTTCTATATATTCTGTGATCTCCTTGTTCATATTTTCCCATCAATAATACTCTCAAATATCTTGATACATCTTCTTGCTCCCTAGGTGGATGGAGATGTTCGATCTATGTGAATTATTCAAAACCACCTTCTTTATCTCAGGGTTTTATAGTACACTTATTTGTGACCCAAATATTACAAATCCTTTATCAATTTCAAACTATGAGGATTTTCCTTTTCTTATAACTTCCAATTCTTCTGTATTTCCACATCATCTCTTTGAGTATCCTTTATATTTTCCTAAAGGGATGTTTGAGTAATCATTTTTGAAAGGAATGATAATGTTCCTTCCTTTATGACCCCCATTCACATCATTTTAAAGTATAAAATGATTTGATCTTTCTCAATTCCTATCATCGATAAGGTTTCCAGTGCTTTCTACTTAAAGCATGTACCACTTTATTTTCTTTCCCAGGAGGGAAGTGGATTGAACAATCATAATACTTGATCAAATATAACTATGTTCTCTATTACATGTTAATATTCTTCCATGTGAATATATACTTGAGGATCTTATGATCCATATATATTTTACAATTCTCTCCATAGATATAATGTCACAAGATTTTTAATGCGAGGATTACTACAATCAACTACAGATAATGCATTGGATAGTTTTGTTCATTAACTTTCAAATTACTTGAGGTGTAGGCCACCACTTTTTTATTTTGAATCAATACAAAACATAATCCCTATTTTTAAACATCATTATATACTATGAAAATTTCTACACTTTAGGGGAGTGTGAGGACTGATTCATTGATAATCCTCTTTTTCAATTCCTTAAAGGTCTCTTCACACTCATCAGTCCAAAAAAACTTTACTCCCTTCTGAGTCATCTTGGTTAACGGGGTTTACAATTGTAATAAGTTTCTCACAAATCATTATTAATAATCATCTATTCCAAGTAAACTATAGATATCCACTATAGATATTGGTCTAGTACACTAATCAATTTCCTTTTTCTTATAAGGGTCTATATATATCCATTTTTAGTGATATAATTCCATAATAATGATACTTCCTCCATCAAAAACTTACATTTATTAGAATTTTCATATATCTTCTCCTTTTCAAAGTCTTTAGCACAATATTAAAATGCTCCCATTACACATCCTTAATTTTAGAGTATATTATAATATCGTCTATAAAGACTACTAAATTTTTCTCAAGGTAACCTTTAAAGACTCTATTCATTAAGTCCACGAGAATTTCTGGAGAATTAATGAGTTCAAAGAGAATCACTATGAACTCCTAGTGTCTATACCTTATTTGATAGGAAATCTTGGGAATATATTCCTTTTTCAAATTTAATTGGTGATATCCTGACCGAAGGTCCACCTTAGGGAAATACTAGGTCCTGTGCAGTTAATTAAACAAGTCATCAATCCATGGAAGGGTATAATTGTTCTTTATCATGATTTTTTTGAGTTTATGATAATCAATGCAAAGGCGCATTGACCCATCCTTATTCTTGATGAAGAGGACCGATACTCCCCATACTGAAGCACTTGGGAATATAAAACCCTTTTCCAGATTCTCATATAACTTCTTCTTTAGTTCTTCTAACCTAATGGTTTCCATTATATAATGATTCATGGATATGGGAAGAGATCTAGGTATAAGATCAATTGAGAACTTAACCTCTCATTTTGAAGGAATACTAAACAATTCCTCAAGTAATACATCACTATAATCCCTCACAATGGGAATGAATTCTAGCATGATTCTATCCTTTGTCTTAATCATTTAAGTAACATATGCTTGTTCATAAGGTAATAACATCCACACTTGAGATGAATATTACAAAAGAGATCCATCCTTATCCTTAAACTTGTACAAAATTAGAGGATGACTTAGGATGTGAAGAGTGATCTCTCTCTCCCGATAGTTGATATTGTATTTATACAAAGATAACCAATCTATGCTCAATATAATATAAAATTCCACTAAAGTAAGTATGAAATGATTTTTTGGGAGGTTCAGTCCACAAACATTGATTAGGGAGGTGTTATATACTTGGAATGTAATAATTTCTCCATTTTATGTTCTCACAAATATCTCAACCCACATTTTATAAGGTGGTATTTGAATATTTCTACTAAATATACATGATATGAAATAATATGTAGAACCAAAATCAAAAACCAAATTATCTATTCTTAAATGAATAACAAGTGCACCAATCACCACATCATTGTCCAGATCTACCTCACCAGTAGTGATATCATATGACCTTCATTTCTCTCTAGGTCTTAGAGGTTGTTGTAATTTATTTTCTATGATAACCCTTGGATTAGGGCATTTGTTTGCATAATTCCCATGTTATATATAGTTGAAATACTATACTGTAGGATGAGTGTTGATATGAACATTATTTTCCTCTATCACATTAGTGGGATTATTTATATCCCTTCGACATTGATTATCTTGGTGCCCCTTTTTCCACACTTGAAGCATCTTATGGTTCCCTTCAGTCTATTTTTGGGATTCTTATTCCCACACTTTTGACACATGAGAAGTTGAGTTTTATTTATACCATGATATTTATCCATATATCCACCAAATAAAAACTCCATTTTATGCTTTTTGTCTCCCACCCCATGAGACCACTAAGAGTCACCGATATCCATATCAGCCTTAAGGGAACAATGGTTAATCTATTCATAGTTTTCAAAGTATCACATCACTAAATATTTTCATAGACTTGGATTTAAATCACTAAATAAACAGTCCACTTTACTTTCAGTGTTGATGATAAAGATGGAGATGTACTGTATAAGCCTTTTGAAGTTTTCCTCATACACCTTGATAGACTCATCTTTCTTTTTCTTTAGTATAAGGAACTCCCTCTATATTTTAAAATGGAAAGTTTGGGGAAAATATTTAGTTATTTTTTTAAATCCTTATCATTCTATTGAATCAATTTCCTCTTCACACTTCATGTTCTTGATTAGTGTCCAACATTGATTGGTTTTCCCTTCAATATGATCAAAAAACAACATGAATTTCTCTTGTTTTTAGTTTTGGGGGATAGAGAATATATTCTAAATGTATTTAATCCATTGTTTCATGATGAGAGGAATATAAGATCCACTAAAGGTAGGAGGCCTTTATTATATAAAGGAATCAACCACAAATTTCTCTTTATTAGGTGGAGGGAATTCCACACGATTCAAGTAATTATTGATAATATGAGTCAGCTGATCTAGTACTAACATAAAGTTCTCAAATCTCACTCCCATAAGGTTAGGAATTTCATTAGATCAATCATATCATTACATATCATGTTTGTTATTGGCATGGTTCCTCTTATATCCCTCCATTAAATAAAATAAAAAAAATGGATGATAATAATAATAAAAAGTTTTGTAAAAAGGGAAACTAAAAAACATAGAATGAATAACTTATAAATGAAAAGTATATCCTAAATTATGAGTATCTAGGTTTCAATATAGGTTATCTATAGTAATTTTTCTTATTAGGATTTATAACCTAACAATCTATTCAATCCCTTCATAATGGTTCATAACGAGCTTGTGAATTTACTAAATCATATCTTGATAAGTGTAAAACCATGTAAGATACCATCTTTTCTAGGTACATCCCTCTTGAGTTTTTATTAAACCTATTTTAGTTGGGTTTTATTTTCTTCTTAAAACCTTTATGGTTGAGCCTTTTCCCTGGGGGTGGAGATCTTTTACTAGAAAAAATGACCTAAAGTTAATGGATATATATTTGTTTGAATTAATAGAGTCCAAGTATAAATGTTTCAAAGGGATTATGAGAGTTATCCATGGGTTTGTAAAACTTAAAAGTTGGGTTGGGTTCTTTATATAGAATCTTGGTTGAGATCTATTCATTTGAAAATTTTGCATCATGAATGGTTTACATGGTGTGAACCTATTACCGAGTAGATACCATGAACTGGTTCAGAGCGTGAAACATTTACACGCCATGGAACTAGTTCACATTATGAAATAGTAAATTAGTGTTATTTTAACCTTAGGTGATATGTTTTTAGAATATATTATAAATCAATAAATTTACATCATTAAAGGGGTTCACGTTATGAATATCTATAGACTAGTGGTTTTAAAACATGTTGTGCGTATGATTTTATTTCCATCCACCATGAAACTTCCTATCTCAAACCCTAAGGTGACTATAGGTGATTTTGGAGTGATTCATCCCCTTTTAGACATCTTGGTCTAGCTTTTAATCTTTGGTGGGTTCATCCACTTTGGATTTCCCCCTTCTTTCTTCAACTATTCTCTATTATAGCAGTGTAATCTCTTGTCTTTCTCCAAATTTGGTTTTTTATCTTGATGTTTGTGTGATCTAGGTATTCCTTATGATCTATTTCACCTTCGTTCTTTATTGGAGTTCCATATTGATAGTGTTAATTAGATCACTGAATAAAGGTAGGTGGTTTAGAATAAATCCCTATGGTTTTTTCTATTTGTTTAAGTGTGTACAATATTATATGATTGCGCCGACACAACATGCACGTTATCTAATGGAATAATGGGTGATGATAATCATGTGTTTGGACTATTCCTTAGAGAAATTTGGATCCAATAGTGTCGACACCTGGCTTGTGGCTACCTGTAGGGTGAGCCTACCCCTGAACAATACTGAACTAGATTTTGGCTCAAAATACATTTTAGCATGACATGAAATCTCAAGTGATTTCTTGTGATAGATTCAAATTAGAAAATGAATTACTTTTTTATTGAAATGATTGGTGATAATTTGATATGAGATGGGTGTGTACACTTCCATGATAATGTATTATGATATAAGTTTATGAATAAAAGGGTAATAGAAATAAAATTGGAAATTATTTGGATTGACCATCATGGATTATGATGTTATGTTGTGTTATTCACACCGTTATGACTTATATTGTGATTCATGTTGTAATGCTTATATATAGGGTTTGGACCAAGTTTCATGATAAAATGATTATATATAGGTCTTAACTTAGTTATTACATAATGCTTATATAGAGGTATTGGCCTAGTTTTATGATGAAATGATTATATATAGGAATTTCCCCGATTATGCTGTAATGCTTATGTAGAGGGATTAGCCCAATTTCATGCTGAAGAAATTATATATAGAGATAAACCTTATTAGGATGAAATGATTATAAGAGAGGTTTTTTCATGGTTATGTTGAAATGATTATATAGAGGGATTTTACTGGTTATACTGAAATTATTACATAAAGGGGTTGGCCCTGTTATACTATAATATGGCTCGACCTGGTTATGATAAAATACTTATACAGAGGGATTTTTTTTAGTTATTTGATTATGCCATGGAATTGTGGTTATAGTTGGCATGTTAATGTCACATGATTAGAGATATTATAGCATGGTTCTAAAATAGGTTGATTATTATACTGTATTATTTGATTAATTAATACTCATGTTTTATCGCTTTATTGCACGAACTTACTATCTGGTTGTTTTTGTTTAGATATGGTGGTGTCAACCTACTAAGTTATACTCACACCCTATTCAAGATATAATTTAGTACCTGATTAGATTACATGGATATAGGTTTGGATAAGGTAAAATGAATTTATTTTTGATTATTACTTGCCGGATGGGTTGGATCTTGGAGACAGATCCGACGTGGGGTTTGGGACCACGGTCTTTTGAGTTTATCTATGTCAGTTTTTTGTTTTATCTATATTAATTCTATTAGTAAATTTAGTTACATTCCATCCTATCATAACATTATTCTCTTAGTATCATTATATTTTTCAATTTATATTTGTTGTTTGGTTTATCTTTCGTGTTATAATGTTTCCTCTATTTATATCACTTTGATATTTGTTTATTTCTGCTGTATTGCAACTCTATACTAGGGGGTATAGTCTCCCTACTATGTTCACTATTCCCCTGAGACTAGTTGATAGCCTTTGGAGTATGGGGAGGTGCGCTTGAGGTCTAATAACTAACCTGATTTGGCCACATGAGAGAGTGCCTGATTGGGGGACGTTACAAAGTGGTATTAGAGGTTTAGGTTTTTATTTTTTTATTACTTTACTATTTTGGAAAGGTAAAAATGAGAATAATATTTTTTAGGACTTGGTAATGAACTTGTTCATGGGAGTAGATAACCCACGTATGGGAGAAAATCCAAGTTCCCAGGGATAGGATTTTTGTTCATGATGTTCACTTATTATGATTGATATTATTTCACCTTAGGTGATTCACATGTTGTGTGATGTTATTATTTCTTGATATTTATACTTGTGGCTCGGTATGGTGTGATATGAGTATGAATGAATCATGATAGACACATAGTGATACATATTTACATGAATTGTTCATGATAGAAACATATTTATTGCATGCGATATATTTTTCTGTATGAACTGTGAAATGAGATAACTGTTTTATCTGATGAAAAATGGAATAAATTTATATCATGACAATTCACTTATTAATCCATGTTTAGAGAGACCATGAGACATTGTTTCTCTATTTTTGTCACATATTTAGGTTTACCTTACTATTATATAGTGTTATAAGGAGTTTATTTTTCTTATAGATAAAATTCCTCCTCTTTGTATTCAAATTGAGTTCCAGGAGAGTGGAAATCAACACCCTCCTAACGCAGATGAACCGAAGATTCTTGTAGATTCTGAGAA
The DNA here is from genome assembly GCA_963277665.1 of Viscum album. Classification (NCBI taxonomy): domain Eukaryota; kingdom Viridiplantae; phylum Streptophyta; class Magnoliopsida; order Santalales; family Viscaceae; genus Viscum; species Viscum album. The sequence continues at coordinate 2,103,541,603 of OY728156.1, read as the reverse complement.
TTAGATGTATGTTCAGCTTCACGAAAACTTCCTAAGGGTCATGCGATCCATGGAAAGACATACTTTTTTCACTATAACTTCAATGTTTGAGTTGACGAGAGAGTTTTAGATGTATCATCCACTTAAGTTCACCAAGGAGGAAGGCCCTCAGGAATATGAGTTCTAGATCAAGTTAGTCTAGAAGATCTTCAAGCATCTAGAGACAACCTTAGATAGGTGGGTGAAGCTTTCTATATACATGATTCATAGACCTTCCAAGCATTGGTGGGATATTTTGGATCAAGATAGGTATCAAGAAGAGTTATCCTTGAATTAATTCGAGGTTAATTTCCTGATCCAATTCTATATAGATATATTAAGGGATAAGAAGGCTCATGAGTTCATGCACTTGATTCAAGTGGGAATGTTAGTGATGGAATATACTGTATGTTTCACTGAATTGCAGTGATTTTCACCATATTTAATAGTTGATGTGATAACCAGAGCATGGTATTTCTAGGATGGGATTCATTATGAGATTGAGTCACATGTGAACATTTTTCACTTGAGTAGAATTTTAGATGTGATGAATTAGGATCTCATCATGTAAAGGAATATGAGAGAGGCCTCAAGTAGAGACTAGGATATTTCAGTAGGGTGAAATAGTATCTCTTATTCTGGTTGTAAGAAGCGCCACTATAATAGTTATCTCCAAGGAAATAGTGTTCAGAGTATTTAGGGGAGTGGGAATTCATATCAAGACCATATTATGTTGCAGTGATATCAGTGTGGAATGTTTATCCACAAGCGGCCTCCATGTCTATATCCTTCTTTGGAGTGCCATACTTGCAGAAGACTGGGAAACCTGTAGAGGTTTTGTAGGGGAATGCAGCAGCAGAGAAGTGGAAGGGGATCAAGATAGGTACTAGAGTCTGGAAAGAACTCAGTAACTCCTCAATAGACTGGTAGATGGACTTCCACTAGACATTTAGGTTGAGGTAGGGGGTGTGGTAGCCCACTACAGGAGAGAAAATACCAGGTAGAGGGAACAACACATGGGGGTCATACTGGAGCCTAGGGTATAGGGTAAATTTAGTTGCATTCTATGTAGTTTACTTCATCAAGTTTGGATTTAGGACCTTCTACCATCATAGGTACGAATTTTATATCATCTACCCTTTATTTTTTTGTTTGATACATGAGTATCACATTACTTTATATCTGATATTTTTGAAAATTTATTGGGCATGATTGTGGAAGGCTTAGATGGTTTCTTGACCATCAACATAACTCTAGGAGTGTGGTCAGAGAATATCAAACATTTCAAGTCATATTCTCTAGTAATTAGTGGTTAATATTTCTTTTGGGAACTGTTTGTGTTGGAAATAAAAGGTTTCAATTTGATTTTGGGTATGAATTAGTTAGTTCTATACCAAGATCATATATATTGTTATCTAAGGAGAGTTACCTTTCTATATCTATAAGGGGGAAACTATTTTCACCAAGGGGATTGGAATCTTTAGGATTTTCATACATGAATAATTCAGTGCATATTGTATTTCCTCACAACTCAAATTATAGGTATTTCTCTAGATGATGGTGGAATGTTGCAAGATAATTTTACTCTAGCGGTATACTATTTTTAGGATGATTTTCTTGAATATTTATATGATATACCACCTGAGTAGGAGATCGAATTCACGATCAAGTTTATGCTAAGATCAAAGCCAGTTTTTATCCTGCCTTATAGGAAGGAACCAAAATATATTCATGAGTTAAAAGTTCAATTGGAAGATCTAGAATCCAAGGGTTTCATATGGACTAGAAAATATCCTTGGTGTTCTCCTATGATTTTCACCAAGAAGGTTAATGGAACTTTTCTCTTATGTGTGAACTATCAAAGATTGAACTAGATGATGGTCAAGAACTGGTATCCCATTCTATGAATTGATGATCTCTTTGATCAATTGATAAGTTACAAGATCATCTCCAAGATCGATTTTAGATCAAGACACCACCAATTGAGGGTGAGACCATAAAACATACCTAAAACTTATTTTAGGAGTAGGTATGGATTTTACGAGTTCATGGTGATGCCATCCGGTCTAACGAACGCATAGACAATATTCATGGACTTAATTAATCAAATATTTCTTCCTTTGTTAGATCAGTTTGTGGTGGTTTTTGTCAATGAAATATTAGTGTACTCCTAGTTAGTAGATGATCATTCCCAAAATCTTAACATAATCTTGAGTAGATTGAGAGATCATTGAATTTACACCAATCTATCTAAATGTAGTTTCTGGATTAATAAAGTTCACTTATCAGCCCACTCCATCTCAAAGGATAAAGTGTTAGTGGACCCAGAGATGGTTGTATCCATGATGTCTTGGGAGGATACCAAGAATTTATTTAATATTCATAGATTTCTAGGTTTAATAGTTTATTACCGATGGTTTATCCAGGTCTTCTCTCATTTGGAAGCACCGATGTCTAGGATGACCAAGAAAGGGGTGAAGTTTGTTTGGTCAGATTCTTGCAAGAGAGCTTTAAAGAAGCTAATGGGAAGGCTGAAATTAGTATTGATCCTCACCTTACATATTCCTGATAAGGAATATACCATGAACTATGATGCATCCGGAGTTTTATTAGGAGTGAAATTGATATAGGAGGATTAAGTGGTTTCTTATGGCTCCAGATAGTTGAGGCCGCATGATAGGAATTATCCTACTCATGATCTTGAGTTAGCTATAGTGGTACACAACTTGAGATTTTGGTGACACTATATTTTGTGAAAGATGTTTACAGTGTACATTGACCACAAGATTCTTAGGTACATATTTTCTCATATGGACATGAACCTTTGGTAGGGGATGTGGGTCGAGTATCTGCAATCTTTCAACTTCTAGCTAGCCTATACACTGAGAAGGGGAAATTTTGTCACCAATTACTTAAGCCAGGAGACATAGAAAAAGGAATTTTAGGAGTCTTACGATGAGTGGTGGATGATAGAATTATTTGTAAACATGTATCTAGATGTTCAGGAGTCCTAGGGATGAGTAGCTATGACTTCAACATCTACTATACCTGTTCTTTTGGACCAGATCAAGATAGAGAAGTTACTTGATACAAATGGGATTAGCCCCGAGGGAAAACATATATGATGGGGATCCACCATCAATATGATATATTAGAAGTGGAAATACTCTTCTTTTATGTGTCCGAGTATGGGTTTCTATAGGCTTTCACAAGGAGCTAATAAGATAGTTTCATGCTTATAGATGGGTGGCACACCCAGGACTGAAAAAGATGTATCATTATATCCATAGATAGTATTGGTGTTCAGGAATGAGGAAGGAGGTAGCGTGATTAGTGGTGAGATGTTTCACTTTTCAGCAGGTGAAAGCCGAGCATCAAAGGCCTGCTAGGCTATTACTCCCTCTTTCCACTCCAGAGTGGAAGTGGGATGATGACACTATGGATTTTGTAATAGGATTACCCTGTAAACCTCACAATAATGATTCAATATGGATGATTTTGGATTGACTGATGAAGGTATCCCACTTCTTCCCATTATGGAGACCTTCACTATTGATGATATGGGTAGTATTTACATGTGGGAGATAGTTTGGTTTCATGATGTTCTGAGGAGTATCATTTATGATAGGGATCCTCATTTTACATCTCAGTTCTGGTAGGGTCTTCAGAAAGATTTTGGATCATGGTTCCTTTAATCATGACCTATCATCCTTATATAGATGGACAATCTAAATAGAATATTCAAATTCTATAGGATATGTTATGTGCCTATGTTTTGGATTTTGGTGGTTCTTGGGAGCAGCATATGAAACTATGAGAGTTTTTATATAATAACAAATTTCAGTCATCGATCCAAATGGTATATTTCAAGGATTTGTATGAAATGAAATTATGTTCACCTCTTTATTGGATGGAGGCAAGTGAGTCACTGTGTGTTGGACCCAGTCTCATGTAGGATATGTCTTACCAGGTTCAGTTGATTAGTAGGTGATTGATGACCACATTTAGTAGGAATAAATCTTACACTAACCAGTATAGATCACCTCTAGAGTTTGAGGAAGGTAATAATATTTTCCTTAAAGTGTCACCTAGGTTGGGGAAACACCATATCAAGAAATAGGGAAATCTAACACCCAATTTTTTCAGGTTATTTGAGATAGAGGAAATGGTCGGTCTAGTGGCATACTGATTATCCATTACACAACACTACAATTCCATGAACGATGTGTTTCATGCATCACATCTTCAGAGATATCATCCCGACCCTTCTCATCTAGTAGATATTTATGATGTCAAGATTGGTGTAGATTTATCCTTTAAGGTGCATCTGATATGAATTATGGACCGTAGTGAGAAGTATCTTAAGAGAAATACCATATCTCTAGTTTGAGTGCAATGGTATCATGGGCATGGTCAAGAGTAGACCTGGGATATGGAATCTGATATGCAAGAAAATTGTCTAAACTTATTCACTGAGATGACATAGTGATGCTTAGAGTATCTCAGGGACAAGATATTATATGGTGGGGAGGTTGTAGGATCCTATATATTCTAGGTACATCCCTCTTGAGTTTTGGTTGGACCTCTTTTAGTTGGGTTTTATTTTCTTCCTAAAACCTTTGTGGTCAAGCCTTTTCCTTGCAGGTGGAGAGATTTCTCTGAGAAAATGTCCTAAAGTTCATGGATGTATGATTTTTTAATTAACAGTGTCTATGTATAAATGTTTCAAAGGGATTATGATATTTCTCTATGGGTTTAGAAATCTTAGGAGGTGGTTCAGGCATTTTTTGTAGAATATGGTCTAAGAGCTGTCTGTTGGATAATTTCATGTTGTGAATGATTTAAATGACATGAATCTACTACTGGAAAGATTCTATAAACTGGTTTAGAGAATGAAACATTTACATTCCATGAAATTGGTTCACATCATGAAATTATTTATTGATGTTATTTTAACTCTAGGCAAAGTATTTTTAGGCATATCTTATAAATCGAGAAATTCACTTCATGAATGGGGTTCACATCATGAATATCTCGGGATTAGTGGTTTTAAACCATTATGAACATATTATTTTATTTTCATCCTCAATGTATATAGAAGCCCTAACCTTTAACACATATTTTTACATGATTTAAAGCATAATTAACCAACAAATACAAGCCAAGGATCGTAAAGTCTAGTGTCTCTGGATGATTAGATAAATAATTAGAAATCATGAAACCAAAATAAAAAAATCTTTTATTTAATCTTCGTAATGATCTCCTAACATCCTTTTATCTCTTACATCTTCATAGGATAACTTGGGGAATAAATGAATAATGGGATGAGCTAAAAATCCCAGTAAGGGAATAAACATAGGAATAAATCATAGCACATGGGTTAGAAGGCATAAAATGTTGACATAAAAAGGAATGGAACATGAATAAACATAAATAATCATAACATATAGAACATGGGATCATGTAATCATGGAAACATAGGAATGTTGAATAAACATATAACATGACATAAACATGAGTCAAGGAAAATTTCCAAGACTATATCACATGGTGGATAGAGTCCCATAAAGGAATTAGGTTTAATCCCTGCCCCAACATGATGTATCATGAGACTAAACATTACCCAATAAATTGGAGAACTATCTGGTCACACCCATCATAACATGTTCATGTATATATTTTCCACATGAAGAATCAAACATAATGGATAAACATAATGGTTACCCATGGAAAGAAATGGGTATCCTAATCATGTCATAAGACATAAACAATGGGAGTATCATAATTATTTCCATAAAATAATATATTTAAAACATAAATAGAAATTAATAAGGGAAATTAGTCATATTTCATGATAAATTATTTCCAACTAAAGTTAAAACATGTAAAAAGAGTGTTTAAGAAACTTTAGAAATGAGCCCCTTCAGTGTGGTTTAAGGGAAAATATAAGAGTCTTTAAAGAAGTAAAAGGCATAATTGTTTACATAAAACTATAAATGAACTAAGATAGTTTTTTCATAATAAAAAGTGTGATTTAAAAAAATATTTTTGGATTAAAACAGATTATGGTGTGTACTTGAAAATGGGTAAGAAATTAAGAAGTTTCCTTTAACCAGGCTTGCTTATCAAGAGGAATTGAAAAGGGAACCTTATAAAACATGTATTTAACCATGAAATAAATAATAATTGAGCTAGGTACATATTTTTTAACATGAAAATATAATGCATGATGAGTAAATAAGAATAATTAATAATTACATTAGGGTAAAGTGAGAGAAAGAGTAACCACTTTGAGCCTACGGGCCTTGTAAGGGTTCCCCCTCATCCCTTGAAAGGGGGGTTATCAAAAATCAATAAAAATGAATGTCTTAGGGCCATTAAGTCATAGAAAGAGTAACAAAAAGGAAAAATGGGGGTTTGGAGAGAATCCCTTACCTTATGTTCAGAAGTGTTCTGCACTTGCACCTAATGTCCTGGATAATAAAATTAGATGCATTAATTAATTAATTTAGAACCTATTATATATGTATTTGATTTATTATAATTTTATTAAGTTCTTTTATGACCATTTTTTTGAGTTAAAGTGTTTAATTTTTTTGTTCCGGGAACATTCGTTTCGTGATTTTATGATTGGTTCCCTTGAGTTTAATTATGGGAGTTGTTATCAAATGGAAGAAAAAATACAAAAATATAATTATATGGTATTAATTCAATTATATAAATTGAAAATTTTCTACATATAATTTTGTTTTCAAATAAGAGAAATATTCATTAAATAAAATGTTAATGAAAAATAATTACTTTATTTTAGCGATTTTTCGATCATTACGAACTAGTTTTGTTTTTATTATTTAACATCATATTTATATATTGGTTATAGAAAATTAAATAAATTTTAATAATCATATTATAATATATTTTAACCATAAAAATGGTTTTATGACCATCCTTGAAGGCGATAATAGAAAACTAAAACTCATCATCCATGAAGGCGGTGAATCGACACCTCACATACCATGTTTTCATTTTTAGAATAAAAAGGAGAAGAGAAGAGACTTTATGATTGATATTAAATTAAAATAATAAAATTAAATTATATATATGATACTGTATTTATCTTGTAACTTTGGATTATGGAGGAAAGGATTAGGTAAAAGAAAAAAATAATTTAAAAGGGAAAGGTGGATGATTTTACCTTTTGTATTCATCTCCTTGAGAACCTCCTTAAGGAACTTGGGAATGGTCTTTTGGTGAGATTGTAAAGACTAAGAAATGGGTAAGAGATTTGGGAGAGTAATTGAGAATAATATAAGCAAGCATCAAGGATTTGGAGGTGTGAGGAGAAGGGGTGGTATTTATAGTGGGAGGAGATGAGTGTTTTTGATTATTTTATTCATTTGTTTATTATTTTGGAGCAAGACTATCAATAATGTTGATTATTATTACTAAGTGCAGTAACTAGTGAATTTTATTTCAAACAAATTGGTTCTTATCTCATCCATACATCATCCATGACTCAATAATTCATGTATTTGTTAAATACCGTAAATTAATGTATTTCACTATTCATAAAAAATTCAACTATTTTAGAAAAATCCCAAAAAATGCATCCAAAACATTTTTTGATTTTTATATTTAAAAAATGTACTCCATTTTATGAAAATAATTTTCTAAATATGAGAAATTAAATTTTTAAATAGAATCATCATTTTTTCGAAAAATACCGATTTTAATATTATAACCGATTTTATGACACTCTTAAAAATTAATTATGGTCTCATAAAATTAACTCATAATCATAAGAAAAATATTTATTTTTGAATTTATTTTATGAAAATAAATTTTCTTTTAAATCATTATATTAATTATAAAATTGTAAATAAACATTTACATTTTACAAAAATTCCAATAATTAGTTTATCATTTTTAAAACATTTATTTACTTATTCCAAAATATAAATATATCATATTTTCATTTATAAGATGCCTAAATTTTATTTATACTTTCATAGGTGAGGTTACTATTCTTTTGACTGAGTTACTATTCTTAATGGTCACATTACTATTCAAATGATGATGTTACTATTCCATCGGTATAGGTTCCTTAATTTCTATAAATACCTCTTATTTTATTAATTCTTAATTTATAAAGTTTCTATCATGTTCTCTATGTGATTTTATGTGATTTATACTATATGACATAATTATAAGAAAGAAATTTTCATTGATAAAATTTTGGGTCGTTACATTCTTCCCCCCTAATGAATTTTTTCCCTCAAAATTTCATTTTACAAATAAGGTGAAAAAAAGTGAGGATACTTCTCTTTCATCACTTCCTATAGTTTTCATGTTTCCTCATAATAATTATGAAGATCCATTTGAATACTTGAGTGTAAACTATTGTTGTATGAGAACTCAATCTGTGGAAGATGTTGGTCCCATCCTCCTTTAAAGTTCATTGAGCATACTCTCCACATGTCTTATAGTTTCTGAATATTAATCTCAAATTGGAAATCAGTTTGAGGATGATCGGATATACTTAAGTTCAACTCAATGTTTAGAGCATGTTGGGTAATTTTCTAGAACTTGGAGGTAAATTTCAAATCTCTATCAAATACAATCAATAGTGGTACTCCATGAAACATCACCACTTCTTTGATGTATATTTGTGTAAGTTGGTCAAGTGAGAAGTCATATTGAATTGAGATAAAGTGATCTATCTTTATAAGATGATCCATAATAACCCATATAGTATTGTTTCCTATGGATGTCTTTAGAAGTCCAGTGAAAAAGGCAATGGTGATGTTTTCCCATTTCCATGTTGGTATGGGTAATGGTTGCATCATCCCCTTAGACTTTTTCCTTTTAGCCTTCACTTCCTGATATACCAGGAACTTTGATATATATTCAGCGATATCCTTATTCATATTTTCCCACAAATAGTGCTCTCAGAGATCTTAATACATCTTTGTTCTCCCTAGGTGAATAGAGAAGGTTGATCTATGTGCATCATTCAAAATCTCTTTTTTTATATCTGGATTGGATGGTACACATAATCATGACCCAAATCTTATGAACCCTTCCTCATCAATTTTCAACTTTTAGGATTTCCCATTTTTGATAGCTTCCACCTTTTTCTAAATTTCCTCATCATTTCTTTGATCATTCTTTATTTTCTCATTGAGGGATGGTTTAGTAATCATTTGAGAAAGGATTGATGATGTTCCTTCCTCAATAATTCCCATATCCATCATTTTAAAGTCTAATATGATTTGATCCTTCTCAATTATTATCATTGATAAAGTTACAAGATCCTTTCTTCTTAGAGCATTTTCCACTTTATTTTCTTTAACAGGATGATAGTGGATTGAGCAGTCAGAATCCTTGATGATATCTAAACATCTTCGCTGGAACATATTAATATCTTTCTATGTGAATATATATTTGAGTCTTTTATTATTGGTATATATCTCAAACATCTACCCATAAAGATAATACCTCTAGATTTTCAACATGAAGATTATAGATGCCAAATACAGATCATGCGTGGTATAGTTTTTCTCATGAATTTTCAACTACGTTGAGGTGTAGGCTATCAATTTATCATTTTTCATCAGTATAAATCCTAATACCTTCTTTGAAGAAACACTGTATACCATAAAGGTTTCCCCACTTTTCGGTAGTGTTCATAATGGTGCATTGATAAGTATATTTTTCAAATATTTGAAGTAGTCTTCACATTCACTATTCCAGATAAACTTTACTCCCTTACAAGTTAGCTTGGTTAGTGGATTTGACAATCATAAGAAGTTATTCACAAATCATTGATAATACCCAGCTAGACCAAGAAAATTACAGATCTCTATTACAGATGTCGGCCTAGGCCACTCTTTGATTGACTTTGTCCTAGAAGGGTCCACTAACATTCCTTTGTTGGTGATAACATTTCCTAATAATGATACTTCCTCTATCCAAAACTCACATTTACTGTACTTTGCAAAGAGTTTCTCCCTTCGTAATATCTTTATCACAATATTCAAATGCTCCTAATGTTCCTAATTTCTCTTGAAGTATATTAGAATATCATCGATAAAAAATGCCAAAAATTTGTTGAGGTAATCTCTAAAGAATCTATTCATTAAGTCCATGAATATTTATGGAGCATTAGCCAGTCCGAAGGGAATTAATATGAACTCATAGTGTCCATAACTTTTTCTAAAGGCAGTCTTGGGAATATCTTCCTTCCTCACCTTTAATTACTGATATCCCGAGTAAAGGTCCACCTTAAAGAAATACTTGGCCCCATGTAGTTTATTGAAGAAGTCATATATCTATGGTAGGGGATACTTTTTCTTTATGATGATTTTATTGATATCACTATAATCAATGAAGAGGTGCATTGATCCATCCATCTTCTCGATAAAGAGGACTGGTTCACCCCACGGTGAAGCACTCAGGCATATAAAACACTTCTCTAGATTCTCTTATAACCACTCCTTTAGTTCCTCTAACTCAATAGTGGTCATTATATAAGGTTTCTTTGATATAAGTAAAGATATAGGTATAATATCAATTAAGAAATCAACCTCTCAGTTAGGAGGGATACCAGAAAATTATTCAGGGAACACATCAGTGTACTCCCTCACAATGGTCATGTCTTTGAGAATGATTCTATCCTTTGTATCAATCATTTGAGCTAGATATGATTGCTCATAAGGTAATAATATCTACAATTGAGATGATGATTTTTACGAAGATTCATCCTCCTCCTTATACTTGTACAAAATTTGAGGATACATCAGGATGAAAAGAGTGATCTCCCTTTCCTGACAGTTGATATTGGATTTATATAAAGAATACCAATCCATGACCAATATAGCATCAAACTCCACCAAAGGAAGTAAGTCAATATTTTATGGGAGGTTCAGTCCACAAAAATTAACTATGGAGGAGTCATATAATTTGGATGTAATAATTTCCCCCATTTTCTATTCTCACAGATAACTCATCCTCCATATTTTGAGGTGGTGTTTTAATAGTTCTACTAAACATTCAAGTTATGAAATAATGCATAGAACTAGAATCAAATAGTATGTTTTCTATTCTTGAATTAATAACTAGTGTACATGTCACCACATCATTTTTAGGATCCACCTCAGCATTAGTGATATCCTATACCCTTCCTTACCGCCTTGAAGGTTTTTATTGATTGCCTCTAACAACCTTGGGCTTAGGGAATTAGCTTTCAAAATACCCATACTCCTTGAAGTGTAAACAATGCACTAAAGGCTGAGTATTGATATGGACCTCCATTTCTTCTTTCAAATTTGTCAGATTATTCACATCCCTTCAGAAATTATTAGCTAGATGCCCCTATCTTCCACATTTTGAGCATAACATGGTTTCCCTTAGGAAGTTCCCATGATTCTTCTTCCCACACTTTTGAAACACAGGATGTTGGGTTTTCTTTCCATCATGGGATTTATATGTTGATCCTCCCATATTAAACTATATTTTTTGATTTTTATATCTAGGACCACGATACCAATGAGAGTCTCCAGTCTCCATTTCAACCTTAAGGGAACAACGAACAATATCCTCATAACTGTCAAAGTCTCTAATCACCAACTCTTTTCATAAACTCAACTATAGTACAATAAAGAAGCAATCCACTTTGATTTCAATGTTCATGAAAATCCAAAGGCATATTGTGAAATTCTTGTGAAGTTTTCTTCATATTCCATGATAAAATCATCTTCCTTTTTCTTCATACTAAGTAACTACCTCTCCATCTTTAAATAGAGAGTTTGGGGAAAATATTTATGGAAAAATATTTTCTTGAATGCTTCCCATTACATGGAATAAATTTCATCCTTATACTTCATTCTCTTGATCAGTGTCCACAAATGATTAGTTTCCCCATCAAAATGATAGACCACCACCACAAATTTCTCTTATTAAAATCACTAGAGGAAAAAAAATATCTTTTCAATAGATTTAATCCATTTTTCTAAAATGAGGTAATAAAAAGATCCACTAAATATAAGAGGTATTTTTCTCATAAAGGATTCAACTAAAAATTTATCTTTATAAGGAGAATAAGTTCGTTCTACATGATTCAAAGTTATTATTCATAACTTGATCTAGTTGAACCAGTACTGTCATAAAGTTTTGAGCTCAATTTCCCATTAGATTTGGCATTTCATTAGGGAAATTACCACATTGACTATCACATTGATTTTTGGAATGGATTATCCTATTTATAGCCATTAAATAATAATAATAAATTACATTGGGTGGGGGGGGGGGGTCTTGAATACTTATCTAATAAGCATAAAAAATGAAACTATGAACATAGAAGGATAAACTTTTAAATGAAAATTATATCCTATATTGTGATTTCCTAGGTTTCTATCTAGGTTATCCATGGTGATAGATTTATCCCTAGGGTTCTTACTAAATTTTTCTAGTCCTAATATCCAAAAATAACTAAATTGTGCTCTGATACCAACTATAGTGACCCTAACCTTTAGCACGTATTATCACATTATTTTAAGCATAATTAACCAAAAAATACAAAGGATTGTAAAGTATAGTGTCTTTGGACGATTAGGTACATAATTAGAAATCATGAAACCAAAAACAAAATATATTTTATTTAATATCCATAATGATCTCCTAACTTCCTTTGATATCTTACATCTGAATAGGATAACCTGTGGAATACATGAACAAATGGATGAGATAAAAATCCCATTAAGGGAATAAACATAGGGATAAATCATAACACATGGGTTAGAAGGCATAACATGATGAAATAAAAAGGCATAGAACATGAATAATCATATGTAAGCATAAAATATAGAATATGGGATCATGTAATCATAGAAACATAGGAATGTGGAAGCAACATATAACATGACATAAACATGATTCAAGGCTAACTTCCAAGACTATATCACATGGTGAATAAAGTTCCATAAAGGAATTAGGTTTAATCCATATCCCAACATGACTTTTCATGAGACTAAACATTACTCAATACATTGGTGCACTATATAGGTACACCCATCACCAATTATTCTTTAATATGTAGTCCACATGAAGAATCAAACATAAGGGATAAACATAAGGGTTACCCATGGAAAGAAATGGGTATCATAATCATGCCATAAGGAATAGATAATGGGAATATTATAATGATGTCTATGAAATAATGGATTTAAAACATACATGGACATTAATAAGGTAAATTAGAAATATATAATGATAAATTATTTCCAAATGAAGTGAAAAAATGTAAAAACAATGTTCAAGAAACTTTATAAATGAGTCACTTTGGTGTGGTTTAAGGGAAAATATAAAAGAGACTTTATAGCAAACAAAGGAATAATTATTTACATAAAACCATAAATTAAATAAGATAGTTTTTCATAATAAAAATATAAATTTTATAAAAATATTTTTGTCTTAAAATAGATTATGGATTGTACTTTAAAATGGGTAATAAATTGGGAAGTTCCCTTTAACCGGGATTGCTTATCGGGAGGAATTGAAAAGGGAACCTTATAAAACATGTATTTCCAAATCAAAGAAATAATAATTTATATATGTACATATTTTTGGAATATACACACAAAATTTAGGAGGAGTACATAATAATAATTAAGAATTACATTGTGGTAAAGATAAAGAAAGCATAAATCAAAGGAGAAATGAGGGTTTAGAGAGAATCCCTTACCTTATGTCTGAAAGTGTTCTTCACTTGCACTTAATGTCCTAGATAATAAAATTATATCCTTTAATTAATTAATTAATAACCTATTATACATTTTTTTATTTTTAATTTTATTAAATCCATTTATGTCTATTTTGCTAAGTTATAGTGTTTAATTTTTTCATTTTGGGAGCCTTTGTTTCATGATTTTACAATTGGTTTCCTTGAGTTTAATTATGGGAGTTCTTGTCAAATGGAAGAAAAAATCCAGAAGTGGAATTATATGGCATTAATTCAGTTAAAAAAATTTAAATTTTACCACATATCATTTTTTTCATATAATAGAAATATTCATTAGATAAAATGTTAACGAAAAATAATTAGTTTATTTTGGAGTATTTTTGATCATCAGGAACTAGTTTTGTTTTATTATTTAACATTATGTTTATATACTAGTTATATAACATTAAATAAGTTTTAATACTAATATATAATCTTTTTTAACCATAAAAATGGTTTTATTACCAGCCTTGAAGGCGGTAATAGAAAATAAAAACTCATTTTCCATGAAGGTAGTGAATCGACACCTCACATATGAAGTTTTTATTTTTAGAATAAGAAGGAGAAGAGAAGAGAATTGATGATCTATATTAAATTAACACAATAAAATTAAAATATATATATATTATAATGGAGTTATCATGTAACTTTTTATTGTGTTGTAAAGTATGAGGTAGAATAAAGAAATAATTTAAAAGGGAAAGGTGGGGGATTTTACCTTTTGTATTCGTCTCCTTGAGAACCTCTTTATGGCACTTAAGAATGGTATTTTGGTGAGAAAAGAAATACCAAGACATAGGTAAGATGTTTGGGATAGGAATTGGGCATAATATAAGCAAGATTCAAGTATTTTAAGGTGTGAGAAGAAGGGTTGGTGAGGACTGATATTTATCGTGGGAGGAGAGGAGTGTTTTTGATTATTTTATTCATTTTTTTGTTATTTTGGATAAAGACTATAAATAGTGTTGATTATTATAAATAATTATAATAAATAGTGCACGTTAGTTTTATCCAATTGGTGCTTATATCATCCATACATCATCCATGACTCAATAATTCATGTATTTGTTAAATACCATAAATTACCATATTTCACTTTTCACAAAAAATTAAACTATTTTAGAAAAATCCCAAAAATTCACCCCAACCATTTTTTTACATTTAGATTTAAAAAATGGACTCCATTTTATGAAAACAATTTTATAAATATGGCAAATTCAATTTTTAAATAAAATCATCATTTATTTGAAAAATATTGATTTTAATATTATAATCGATTCCATGACACTCTGAAAAATTAATTATGGTCTCATAAAATTATCTTATAATAATAAGACAATAAAATATTAATTTATGAATATATTTTATGAAAATAATTTTTTAATTTAAATCATTATATTAATTATAAAATTATAAATAAACATTTACATTTTACAAAAATACCAATAATTAATTTATCATTTTTAAAACATTTATTTACTTATTATAATATATAAATATATCATATTTTTATTTATAATATGCCTAAATTTTATTTATACTTTCATAGGTGAGGTTACTATTCTATTGTCCGGGTTAATATTTTTAATGTTCATATTACTATTCCAATGGCCATGTTACTATTCCATTGGTATATGTTCCTTAATTTCTATAAATAATTCTTATTTACTTCATTATTAATATATAAAGTTTTTATTGTGTTATCTATGTGATTTTATGTGATTTATATTATATGAAATAATTATAAGAAGGGAATTTCCGTTGATAAAATTTTGGGTCGTTATAGTGTATCCTCATCTCTCAAACCCTAGGGAGACTCTAGGTAATTTTTGAGTGATTACTCCCCTTTTGGATGTCTTGATCTAGAATTTAATTTCCTATGAGTTAATTTTCTTTAGTTTCCCCTATCTTTCTTCTTATATTCTATGTTATAGTGGTGTGATCTCTAGATTGTCTTTGAATCTGGTTTTGATCTTGATGTTTGTGTGATCTATGTTTTCCTTGTGATCTCCTTCAACTTTGTTCTTTTTTGGAATTCCCTATTGATATTGTTTCTTAGATCTCTAGATAAAGTTAGGTGGTCTAGAACAAATCCCTATAGTTTGTTTCTATTTGTTTAAGTGTGTGTAATATCATGCGATTGTACTAACACAACATGCACATTAACTAACAGAACAATGGGTGATGATAATCATGTGTTTGGACTACTCATTGGATCCATTTAGATCCAATAGTGTTGAGACTTGGTTTGTGGATACCTATAGGGTGAGCCTACCATTGAACAATAATGAACTAGATGTTTTCTTAAAATACATTTTAGCATGACATGAGAACTTACATGATTACTTGTCATAAATTTACCTTAGTAAATAGATTACTTATTTATTTAAATGACTGGTAATAATTTGTTATGAGATGGGTGTGTAAAATATCATAATAAAAACTTAAGATATAATTTGATGAATGAAAAGGTAATTGAAAGATAATTATTAATTGGATGGATTTACCAGTGTGGCTTATGATGTAATGTTGTGTTATTCCTACAGCTATGACTTATATTGTGATTCCTGATTTAATACTTATATAGAGGGATTGACCCAATTTCATGAGGAAATGATTATATATAGGGCTTGTAACAATTATACTATAATGATTATATAGAGGTATTGGACTAGTTTTATACTAAAATGCTTATATATAGGCTTTGGATTGGTTATGCTATAATTCTTATATAGAGGGATTGACCCAGTTTCTTACTAAAATGCTTATATATAGGGCTTGGACCGATTATTCTAAAATGATTTTATAGAGGGCTTGGCCTGATTATACTAAAATGATTATATATAGGGATTGTACTCATTATACTGAAATAATTATATAGAGGGCTTGGATCGGTTATGATATAATGCTTATAGGGATCATATTGGTTATGATGAAATACTTATATGGAGGGATTGTTCAAATTATGTGGTTATGCCATAGAATTGTGGTTATAGTTGACATGGAAATTCTACATGCTCATAGATATTCCAGCATGGTGCTGAAGTATGTTGATTGTTATACTATATTAATTGATTAATTAATACTCATGTTTTATCGCTTTATTGCATGAACTTACTATCAGATAGGTTTTGTTTAGACATAATGGTGTTGAACTACTGATTTATACTCACAAAACATTCAGGCTTCTATTTGGTACTCAAGTAGATTACATGTATGAAAGTTTGGACAAGGTAAAGGGACCTTATTATTTATTGTTGTTTGCTGAATGGGTTGGAGTTTAGAGATGAGGCCAATGTGGGGTTTAGGACCAAGGTATTTTGAGTATATCTATGTCATCTTGGTATTTTATCTATATTAATTCTACCATGACATTTAGTTACATTCCATCCCATGATTACATTATTCTCTTAGTATCATTGGATTTTATAGTCAACATTTATGGTTTGGTTTATCTTTTGTGTTGTACTATTTCCACTACTTATGTCAATATAATATTTGTTTATTTTAACTATATTTCAACTTTTTATAAGGGGGTATAGTCTCCCCACTATGTTCTCTACACCCCCACTGCTAGTCGGAAGCCTCTGGCATATAAGTAGGTGCTCTTGAAGTCTAGTAACCAACCTCATTTGGCCACATGAGAGAGTGCATGATCGAGGGATGTTAAAAACCAAGTGTGAAAAGGCCTCTTTTTTATGCACCAAGTGATGATCGAGTTAATAAACAATGCACCCATTTCAAGGTTATTACCCCTAGGAAAAAATAATCTTGATCCACATCCACTTGTAGTATCTAGATAGAGATTTAATTGCTTAGAAACCACTCACTCTATACTTCACCAAAATTTTAGGATATTCTCCTATACTTAGACATATCACTATTGTTCTCACTAAAGTATTCTAGTCCTAATCCCAAAAAATAACTATACCATACTCCGATACTAAATATAGAAACCCAAACCTTTGGCACATATTATTACAATATTTTTAACATAAACATCCAATAAACACAACCCAATGATCGCAAGGCCTAGTGTATTTGGAAGACTAGGTTCATAATATATATATAAAAAACTAAAAAAAAATTATTTTTTTCTATACAATGAGAACCTAAATACATTTTATATCTTAAAAATTCATAGGATAACCTGGGGAATACATCAAATAATGGGGTGAGCTACAAATCCCAATAAGGGAATAAACATGATAACGAAACATAACATGTGAGTAAAAAAACATAACATGATATCATAAAAGTTATGTCCCATGAATGATCACATGGGAGAATAAAATAATGGAAATTAAATCATAGTATCATGGAAACGTAGGAAATTAGCTGCAACATATAACATGACATACACATAATTTAAGGCTAACTTCCAAGAAAACATCACATGGTGGACGTAGTCCCATCATGGATTATTTTTACTCCTTAATCCCATATATACCATATCATGAGACAAAAACATTACCCAATTAATTGGATAATTTTCTTGTTTCACCCATTATAACATCTACATACTTATGTGTGCCACAAAATGAAATCAATTATAAGACATAAACATAGAAATTACCCATGGAAAGAAATGGGTTACATAACCATGTCATAAAGAATAACCAAATGGAATATTATAAGGGTATCCATTAAATAAAGGATTTAATCAATATTGTATGTTCATAATCATATTTTATGAGAATTTATGTCCAAGTTAAGTGAATACTTGAAAAAATTATAGAGAAACCCCTTTGTAAATGTATATCTTAAGCGAGGCTTTAGGAAAAAGGGTAATAAGTTTTTAAAGAGTGTAAGGGAATAATAATTTCCATAAAATAAGAAATGAAATAAAATGGTTTTCTAAGATAAAATGTTATATTTTATAAAATATTGGTGGTTTAAAACATTTTAAGGAGTTATACTTGTAATGGGGTAAGAAATAGAGAAGTTCCCTTTATCTAGGTTTTCTTATCAAGAGAAACTGAGAAGGGAACCTTTTTAAAAAATATATATCCCCATAAAGTAATAATGAATTAAGGTAGATAAATATGTTTGGGACATATATATAGAATATATAATATGTAAATAATATTATTAGAGTAATAAAGTGAGGTAAGAGAGAGAAATAATAACCCCAAAGAAAATAGGGTGGTTTAGAGAGACCCCTCACCTTGTGTTCCATAATCATCTTGAACTTGGACTTAATATACAAAATAATAAAATTAAATTCGTTAATTAATTAATTCAGAACCATTTAAATATATATTTTATTTACTATAATTTTATTATGTTCATTTATAACCATTTTAGTGATATACAATACTTAGTTTCATTGTTCCGGGGGTGTTTGTTTCATGGTTCCAAGGTTGGATCACATGTTTGTAATTATTGATGTTCTCATCAAATGTAAATGAAACTATAAAAGTGAAATTAAATAATATTCATGACCTTATATAATTTTAAATGTTCCAAAATATACTTTTTTGTTCTGACATAGGGATGATTTACTTTGTAAAAATGTTTACATTATATGGTTAGTTCATTTAAGCAGTTTTACTAACCGTCATGAAATAGATTTGTTTTATTTAATTAAATGATTATTAAAACTTTTAATAACTTTATATAAGATATATTATAATTATTATCATCATATTTAACCATAAAAATATTTTTATAACCATCCTTGAAGGTGGTGGAGAAGAACGAAGTATGTTGTTCATGGAGGTGGTGAACCAACCATATTGTGATCAACGTTTTCATTTTAAGAATGAAATAAGGGAAGGTATAAGATGGATATTATACAATAATAATTACATATAAATATATTTAGGATACTTATGTTACTATTTTTAAGTGGATGGGGATCATATGGTGGTGGTATAAGAAGAATAAAATTGAAATAGATTAGTCAATAATCTTACCTCTTCCTTTGGTTGTCTCTTCTTAGGCCACCCCTTAAGGCTCCTTGAAATGGTCTTTTGGTGATACCAGAACCACTATGAAGTGGGGGAGAGTATTGGTAAGGTATTGGTTTGAAATTTTTCAATATACAAGCATTATAAGTTGTGAGGAGAAGGGGTGATATTTATAAGGGGAAGAGAGTGATGTTTTTGAATATTATATTTATTAGTTTATTATTTTGGATCAAGACTACCAATATTATTGATTCTTATGACTATATAAAGTAAATGGTGCATTTTAGTTTGAACTAATGGGTTCTTACATCATCAATGACTCAAAAATTCATGTATTTAGCTTATAATGTTAAATAACATATTTTACCGCATTTCACTATTCACCAAAAATTCAATTATTTTATAAAAATACAAAAAAACAACCTTAATATTTTTTAAAAAATTGATATTCAAAAAATTAAATCCATTTTATGAAATTAATTTTCTAAATATGTGAAATTTAAGTTTTTAAACAAAATCCTCATTTATTTGAAAAATACTAATTTTAATATTATGATCAATTTTCTGACCCTTTGAAAAATTACATAAGGCATCGTAAAAATAAATTATCATTATAATAAAATATAATACTAATTTATAAATCCATTTTACGAAAATAATCTTTATTTTAAATTATTATATTTATTATAAAGGGTAATTAAACTATTTATGTTTTATAAAAATAAAAATACTTAATTTATTAATTTTAAAACATTTATTTACTTATACCGTGATATAAATATATTATATTTTAATTTTATAATATATATATAAATATTATTTAACTTTTCAATAGGTGAATTTACTATTATAATGGTCAGTTTACTATTCCTAATAGTCAGATTTCTATTCCAACGGTCAGATTACCATTACAATGGTCAGATTGCTATTCCAATGGTCAGATTTTTACTGGTCATATGCGTTCTCTAGTTTCTATAAATAAATCATATTTCATTAATTATTTATCCACTTATAATTTCTCTCAAAGTTATACATATATTTTAATTTTCAAAATGCATATTTCATTACTAGCATTCCGCTTCATTTATATACTGTTCTTCATGAGTGTGATTATTATTGGGGATCGAGTAGATCCAAATTTTCCCATTATTATTATCTTATTTTCTATTTTATATCTCATTGTAATAATTTGAATTCTTATAGACATATTTATTCTCTAAATTAAATGTTTAAATTAATATAATAAAATAGATTTGGTTTTATCATATGGTGCATGTGATTTATGCTACATTACTAAATATGACACAAATATAAGAAGGGAAATTATATTAATAAAATTATGGGTGGTTACACACCATACGTAGAAGTATTCCTTTTAAAATAAAAGTAAAAATTGATATATAAGGGTTAACACTGATCCCTACCAATAATTAGGATTGATAATTCCCTTATATCAATCGTAAAATACGATATAGCCAAAATATTAAATTTTCTTCATTCTTGACTAGAAATTATCACTGTTTTTAAATTATTTATAAATGATAAGTGTTAAGAATTTTAAATAGGATATTTTTATTCCTAAGTTAAAATGAAATATTTATATTAAGATATCATGTTTATAAAATAAATAAAATCTTTATTGATTCCTTTTAAATATTCATGTTTATAAATTGTTTATGAAATGTGAATATTGTGTATGCTTTTAATCTATTTTATAAGTTTCTTATTATAAATTATCAAGCCAAGCATTAGATGATAGGTATGAAACCATAAGATCTAGTTTTTATCTAAGTTTTCCTAAGTTTTTAATTAAATTTATTAGCTTTAATTTAGTTGTTAAATATGGTTTATATATATTAGATATTAGAGTTACAATGAATTTAATTATCTATTGAGTAAAGTGTCCATAGGTAGAAGGAATTTGGGTTGGAATTCCCACAAGCTTGGAGTCTTATTCCTTCTTCTAGAAAGGTATGGGTTGTTTATCTTTGGATCTAGTCTTACTCATAGAGAGATTATTAATCTAATATAATTATAATATATTACATAAAAATTTTATATACCTTATTCATAAGATTCATTTGGATATGTGTAAATATATTTGGTTTTTTATTTTTGGGTGAGTAAAAAAAATTATAAGCTGTGTAAAAAGTCATACATTAATATGGTGTGACCATATTAATTTAGTGGATGAAATAGGTATTCCAAAACTAAATATCTTGAAAACCCCTAAAATATTAAGTGTAAGGTTCATTCCAAAGTGGAAATTTTCAAGTCCTTGATTATTGAGTATAGGTGAACATAATTGTTAGGTGCACATGGATTATATTGTGTAATAAAAGAAAGTAATAAGAAGACCTTAACCATCAGGTTCCTTATTCTTGGTGTTTGATTTAAGATACACTTAGGTGGGAAACCCTAAATGTTAGGATACCAAAGGAATAAAGTTGAGTGAATCTATATGATGGATTTAGATAAAGAGTTTTCCACTCATCTATCTAAGAATCATATATGATATGATTGAAAATAGTTGTCTACCATATATATTCATGGATTATTTACATGAAAACTGGTGTAAGTCATGATGAAATATGGGTCTTGGCTCACTAAATGGATATGATGTATAGGGTTATCATTTTTAGTGGGAGTAATTTCATTAAAAGTCCTTTATGAAATGATATAAAAAATAATACTCACCCATATATATATATATATATTTGTTGTAGATTACACATGAATCATGCTTATCATTTTGAGATCACTTATAAGTATAACCTTTAACACTATTATATATTGGTATATAAGGTTGAGAAGTGTTCTCTAAGAGAATCATTATAAGAATATAAATGTAAATGTTATAGAGATTAATTTTTCCAACTCTGACCCATGGGTATTAGATACCAGGTGTGCATCACACATTTTTTCTAATAAAAATAAACTTAAAGATATGAGGAAATTAAAAAAGGGTGAAGTATATTTATGTGTTGGAAATGGAGAAAGAGTTTTTGCATTGGAAGTTGATTCTTACGATCTAAGTCTACCAAGTGAATTAGTTCTGGAATTTGATAATTTTTATTATGTTCCTTCTATAAACATAAATTTTATTTATATATATTATTTAGACAAGATGATATTTTCATTAATTATTAAGAACAAGAGTTGTTATATATATATGAATGAAATGTTTAATGGCATCAAGAATATGATAAACATTTTATAAATTTTGGATATGGATAATCATGTCTAGAACATTCATAATAAGAAGTTCAAGATTGATTCTAATCCCACTTACCTTTTTCATTTCCACCTTATATATATAAATGATAAATGAATTTATAGAATCTATAGAGATGTATTTTTGGATTAATTAAATTATGAATCGTCTTATGAGTGAATATATTGTTTATTAGAAAAAATGAACAAATAAAATTTTAGTAGGAAATGTGAGATGGATAATGGAATATTGTATCTTATACATAGTGATATATTTAGACCGATGAGTGCTCAATAAAGAGGTGGATTTAGGATATTAATAACCTTTACTAATGAATTTATTCAATATGGTTATGTTTTTATGACGAGACAAATGTATGAAACTTTTTAAAAGTTTAAATAGTTTTAGAATGAATCACATAATCAACTAGAAAAAAGTATTAAGATTATTAGATTAGACTGGGGTGGTGAATACTTGATCTAGGAAGTCACTGATCATTTAAGAGATTATGGAATCATTATACAACACAATCCTCTTAGAACACCAAAATGTAATGGTGTGTTTTAGTGGAGGAATCATACCCTATTAGACATAATTTAATCAATGATGAGTCACTATGACCTTCGTATTTCATTATGAAGATATGTTTTGGAAATTGCTGCATTCCCACTTAAAATCATTCCATATAAAATAGTCATTAAGACACTATATGATATATGGAATGGGAAATATCCCAATATATCATTTATGAGGATTTAGGAATGTGAAGAATCTATATGGAATTTACATTCTAATAAACTCAACCTTAAATTAGAAAAATGCTTATTTTCTAGATATCCCAAAGAAACTACGAGATATTGCTTTTATAATCCTACTGAATACAAAGTGTTTGTGTCTAGATGTGGTGTTTGTAACACCCCATAAATTTATTTTAAAATAATAATAATCTCGATAGCTTTCTTAACATGCAACACCAATATTTAAGCTAATTATGATGTACTATAGAAATATTATTATTTAAATGTGAATGTTATAATATAGTTATTGAATTGGTAGGTAGGAATATGAGTAGAATCATTATGAAATATACATATAATAGAACTAATCAATAAAAATATATTTATTAATGCTTGGGAAATAATCACTTAATTTTTATTGAAGTCATTTTATGCTTCAAAAATATGTTTTCTTCAAAAAATGGATTTTATTTCTTTTCATGAGTAAATATTATAATAAAATTTTAAAACATTTAGAAATTAAATTTTATAAAAAATATATCATTTTTGAAATTAGTATATAAAAACTAGCTTAAGGTGGATTTTTGAGAATTTTTTGAAAGGATAAAATTTTCAGTGAATAGAGAAAAAATACCGATTTTATAGAAAATTGTATTTTCCATTAAAGTATTTAAAAAGTACCATTTATTTTTGAAATTAACTTAAAATTTTCATTATGCTTAATTTTTTATAAAAACATTTTTATACTTAAAAAAAAAATTATACTTAAAAACACATTTTTCTAGAAAACTATTTTTCATCGCATTTTGTGGGTTTATTTTAAATGTAATTTCCAATAATTATAGAGATTGAATTTGATAAAATTGATTCCATATTTCGAATAATAATTTAAAAATTTTCTAAATATTTAAAATTTATTTTTGGTCATAATTAATAGTAATCACGGTAAATATTTGTCAACTCGGTAAGGGTAAATCAGGTAATTAGGGTAAAAAATAATGTTAAAAGGCTTTTAAAATATACATAAAACCTACCTTATTTATTTTTTATGACTTTATTTTGGCTATAATCATCCAATATTTTAAGCCATTGAAACACGGTGCCATTGTTTTTGATAATGACCTTAATATTATTTTAAGTAAAATAATCATAAATGTCACTCTCGTTGTTTTAATAACTATAATATTTTTTAATAGGTATAAAAGGAGGTTAAGTTAAGTTAAAAATATTTATTTTAAATAAAAAATAGTGTTTTAATAATGGTTATTTTTTTTTAATTTTTTGTGATGAAATTATTAGCTTAAATTATTATGCAATGTTGACATAGTGCTTATGTTAGCAATAGAAAAACCAAGTAAATGATTTTAAAAACATAAAAAGTAATATTTTTTAATGATTTATAGCTCTAAAAGATTTTATTTGGATAAATAAATTGTATTAGGGATGATTTAAATGTTTATATTCAAATTTCATTACTATCTTGATATTTTTTAAAAGCCAATTATGTGAATAAACCTGCAAATGACTTTAATGAAATTCTATGTTAAATAATATTTTATTAAATGATTTTAAATTTACAAAAAAATTATATTTGGCCAATTTAATGGGATATGGTCGATAATTTCAACCACTATCCACTTATAGTACACTTTTCATTTTATAGAAACTTTCTTTACCTCTGAAGAGTAAAATACTTTGATATCATGGTAATCATCAAAAGTGTTAATGCGAGGGGAGGAGGGGGGATTAAAACTAAGAGATAAGGGTTAAAAAATCACCTAAAATTTTATAATTATTATTATATAAGA